>BSBN01001017.1:8312500-13312500 GCA_027924645.1 Cunninghamia lanceolata
CGGGTACCCGTTTTAAAACAGGTACCCATTCTAAAAAATAATAAAAAATAAAACGGGTACCTATTTCTAAAAATAGTAAAAAATAAAATGGGTACCCGTTCTATAAAACAAAATGGGTACTCGTTTTAAAACGAGTCCCTGTTCTAGGCCTGGGTGCCCACTCCTAAATGGGTACCCGTTCCTGTCAAGATTTTTTTTTGCACGACACTTCCCCTATATGTGGACCCAACTTCTTTCCTTTACCCTTCTATCAATATATTATAGATTTAGATTAGTCAAAGTTTATTTGTTGTTATTAGAATACATTTGTTCATAGAAGTGGTTTAGATTTAATTATATTACAAATTGGCATATATATTAGAAACCCCTCGATCCTAACATGAGGCAAAGAACATTCAAATCATCATATTCAGAAAACATAGAAACCAAAACATTTGACTACACTAAATTTAGATCACCCTAGAGTTGTTTGATTGCAAGTAGTTAATTAGAACACACTCCATTTTGGGAAAATACAAAAAGAGGATAAAATAGATTTCCTTTTGTATGAATTAGATTAATCCATTTAGGTAACTCATTTCAACTCTCAAAAATATCAAAAGTGAGCAAAATCCTTTAATCACAATGTGAGGCATTCAAAAATTGAACAAACACAACGCAACAACTTTGTTGCCATCCACAACACTTCTCTTGCACATGAAGAGAGTAATTAGTCCAATTCACCCCCACTTAGCTAACTTTTCCTGGAAGAATGGTAGTCATTTAGATGATGCCTTTAGCAATGGTTTAATGATTGTGTTGTCTAGAGTCTAACTCATTTGTGTTGTGCTTGAGTCAGTTTTGAGCATCACATATTTTAGTAAGTCTGACATGAAGAGCAAATCCTCATGGATGGCCTTTTTCACATTTCTACATGTTTTTTCATTTCACTTCCACCTTTTTATTTCATTCCATTTACTTTGTGGTACTTTTTACACCCCCAACATATGATGAAATCAAACAAAGTTTGTGGGCAAGTACCCTCCAACAATGTAAGGGTGCCTAAACCCTATCTAATAAATCTAATGGTAGATATATCGATGTTTTCTTATTTAGTTAAATTTTGAGTATAGATTTTATTTTATGATATTAGACTAGCTAATCTTCATAAAATTATTATGCTAATTATTATTGTCAATTAGATTTCTCTAATTATTGGGAAAAGGATTTCAGTTATAATAATACCAAAGAGACATTAACGATTAAGTAGAATCCAAGGAGAAAAAAATAAAGTATGAGATTTACATTTTGATCATTTACTTCATTTAGGTATGCAAATACTTTGTGCCTTGTTTACAATTATATTTCCTCCACATGCATTTGTGTAAGTGTTGTCATGAAGGATTGCACCCTGTCAAGCACTAAGCTCAACAATCCCATGAAACATTGGATCACTCTCAGACTGTGGGTTGTCTATTATGAGAGTGAACCTTCGGAAGAGTTGGCTCCCTTTAAATGCCCCTTAGATCTGATGTGCTTTCAACGAAAAGAGATAGTAGGATGATTAATAAAACTAAAATTGATCTTAAGGGGTGATGCACCAATGATTATATCCTAACTTGAAACCTAATTCACAGTTATTTCTCAATACTTCTATTCTTACAACTCAAATTGAACAATCTTATCACATAAATATTTCACAGAAAGGCATGAAATCACTTGCACAATCTGTAACTTGTGGTAAAATTTGCACTTTTGTGTACTTGCATTCAATGAATGAGACATTAAACTTAAAGGTTTCAATTTAAAACACAATAAATCTTTATCAAATCATTCAAAAGAGAACAAGACACCTGAATCTAAGAAGAAACATCTGATTTTATTGAAAAATGGAAGGAAAACTCTGCAATAACTATGAAAACTATTGAAAAGTAAATTGTTGTTGTATAAAAACCTATAAAATATGCTAAGTTACAATACTGAATATGTCTCTACAATGTGTAAAGGCAAGAGAAAAAGCAAGAACTAAGAAAAAAGCATAAGTTTTTTTCTCTTATAATACAAAAATCTGTCCAAAAAGCCAAAGGGAAACTCCACTCTAGTCAAACTGTACTCCAAGTGATGCATGAATAGGCTGAAAAGTCCACTCCCAGTTGTTGGGTGAGTAAGAGGAAAATGCCTAAATAAAAGGGCCCACAACTGCTCCAAATTGAGCTATTTTAGCTCATAACTCCTCTCAAGGTGTTTAACCAAAAGATTTCCAAAAATAGACCTATTTGACTCCAAGTCAAAAATAGAAACAGAATCTCCTCTTGCATGAGTTTGCCACCTCAGTTTAACTCCTCCTTTCTCCTTTGCATGATTTGGGGGCAAAAATACATTGTTTTGACAAATATTAAGGGTAATATGTTTGCATGCTTTACCTTAATAGGTGTTATATGATCTTATCTTCCTTGGTTTTGTATAACAAATATTAAAGTAATTTATAATGTATTACCCTTAATATGTGTTAAGACACATTATTTTGGCTTCAACTTATGCAAAAAAGAAAAGGGGTTTCATAATGAGTTTAATCTTGACTTTACCCTTTACAAAAACTCACAAGGCTATAATAATAATCTTTCTGCCCTTTAACTTATGACAAGGCTTCTAATAATGTTTCAATGATGCAAAGACTATCATAGTGTTCCCTGATTATTTCAACCCTATGATGTCTATTTTGATGTTTAAGGTTTGAAAAGAAACCTTAAAAAAGGTCAAGCTCTTTAATAATCATTTCATATCTCCATGGGCTCCTCTACTTCGGCATTCACACTTGCCAAAGTGTTGACCATATGCTTCCTTTGGTTTTATGATAATTTCCTTTAAATCAAAAGTCAAAAAGACACTAAGGCACAGACCTAGGGCACCAAACAAAAAGATGTCAAACCCTAAACAAACTCATTCATTCTTTTCTTTCATTGCAATTTTGGTTTTCTATTGCTCCTACGCCACCTATGAGGGTTTGAAGGCTCTGGTGTTGTTGAGGGCTTCTGTTGGCTTTACTGGTAAGCTTCCTTCACTATACATACTGTTGTGCATTTGATACAAGGAGAATGGTAAAAAAACCACCCTTTTTCTATTATTTTAGTGAAAACCTAGTAGAAACTGGTAAAAAGCTTCTATTTTCTCTGCCTTTATGGTGTAAAATTGTGAAAATGTTGTTCTATTCTTTAATAAAAGCTATGAGAATTCTTTATGGATCTTTTTGTTTGGAAGATCAGTGAGAGGCTACTTCAGATCTTCTGTGGTTCTTCATGTTTCTTCTCATTCATTTTGATTGTACTATGTCATGCTTATACTTTGAAGAAGACGAGTGAAAACTAAGATGTTACCTATGTTTCTTATCTTTGAATGATGATAGCTATGAAACTCTGTTGTTTCTACAGTTTTATATGCTCTCCTTCTAAGCCAAAATAGTGGGAAAGTATGTATTTTATTGCTCTATTAAAGGTTTTACCTTGAGGATGCAAGCAAGGGTTTCAAACCCTAGAAGATATGTGGCTCCTTGATACTCTGGTGTCCTTATATGACTTCGTGACTACTTTTGATAGTATACTGCTATTTCTATATAATAGAACTTGTGCTTTTCTGAAGGTGTTCATATTGTTGCTCTTTTAATCATTCCATGGATAAAATAAACCCATTTCCTTGCTTCCTTTGAAGAACATGCTTTGAAAAAATGATTTACTATTACCTTTATGCTGGGGCTTCTTGTATGGAGGTTATATTTGAAGTTGTGAAGATATCTACTCCCAAAACCCTTTGCACTTCTCTGTATTGGTGTTCATGACTATGCTTTTGATAGCTAGGGTTGACTGTCCCCTTAGTAATTTATAGATGACTACTTTATGTTTATCATGAACAAGGTGAAGGCTTGCTTAATAATGGGGTCTCTTCTTTGCTTTGTCTATGCTATGACATATGTGGTTATACCTTTTCAAGGAGTCTTCATGAGGGAACTCCTGTGAGTAAAAAATAGTGAGGGTTTACTTGTAACATATGGGAAATCTCATTATTTCTTCTCTACTTTTTCCTTTCTTTGAGAAATAGTTGAAAAGACTCTTTTCTTTGAGACTCTGCTAGGGTTTCATCCTTTATGTCTTGATCATGGAAAATGGTTGATCCTCTTTGAAAAACACTATGAAAATGGGACTTATTGCTCTAATGCTAGCACTCTCAGCTGGCTCTATCTCAATACACTGGTAATCTTTCAAGCCTTAATAAAGTCTCAACTTCTTAACATAATTTGTCACAACAAACCCAAACTTGCTGACTAGCCCTCACTTTACTTCATACGTTTTGACTATCGTTCGGCCCCATTTTGTTGTTGCTACTATGGCTATCAGGCATTTCAATATTTAACAGTCATGTTATGACTACTTCACTCATTCCTTGCATAATGTTGCCTCTTCATAGTCTTTGATTGTCTCTCTCAAAACCACTCTCTGGTTCTTAGTTTTGTGCTCATTGTTGATAACTGAGAGGGGGGGGTGAATCAGTTATCCTAATTATTTCACTTATTGAACTTTCCTTTTAATTGATGCAGCATAGAATCAAACACAAAAACATTAATCATGAAATAAGAAACACATGACACAGTATTTTTGACGTGGAAACCCTGTTAAGGGAGAAAACCACGGGGTGATTAACCCAAAATTATTCTCTGTTAGAAGAATAGGAAATTACAAAAATGGCACTTGCCAATTAGGGCTCACTGCCCGAGCACACTGCTCACAAGAGGCCCACTGCCTACAAAAAGACACACTGTCTACAAAGTGATAAGAATCACAGTCTTGAACTGATTGGAAGCATCTGCATATGCTGGAGTTCAGTTCCGGTTAGGCTCAGTACACTGATCTGCTGCACTTCATCTTTCCTCTGTTCTTTATTCTGCTGTCTTTCACATACCGGATCTTTCTTGCTACTTCTGCTCTGTTCTGGACTTGTTCACATATCACTTACACACACACACCTTTCACAACTAAATCCATCCTTTATATATATCCGCACAAGTAATTTCATCACCTTTCTAGTCGGCATCCGGAACAGTTTAGTTTCTTACAAACTTTGTTCTGTCGGCTGAATCCTTGCTCACCAAGCAATGCGGATCAAGCATATACTTGTAGATATCATCAATCATGTCGGCCAAACATGATTCATGCCTTCACAACCTTTATCATTAACAGTAACACATCCGGAAAGTAGTCTGATACTCTGTCAGTCAGTTCTTCCTCTGTTTTCACTGTCTCTCAGGAATCCGGTACTCAACTATTCATATCTTTATCCTTATCCATCACCGGAGGCTAAATCCTTGGAATATACCACTCAAGGTAGTCCTCTTGACTTCCCCAAATCTGCACTGCACCAAGACACTTCCTCTGAGAGATCCGGACCAATCTGTCGGACCTTGCCACATGCTCTGTTCTTGTTCACCGGACCACAACAATCTTTAATCTGACTTCCGGTAGAGACATATCATGACTTGCGGATATGTGGGATGACCTTTGTTGCCATCAATGACAACAACCATGAATCCATATAGTGTCTCTTGCCAACAATCTCCCCCTTTGGCATTAATGGCAACACTTAGTGAAAAATGACTAAGTGTTTACACTATGCTCCCCCTTTGCTGATGCTCTGTCTTTATATACAATTTCCGGAACTCCCCCTTAGTTGGATTCCTCATTTTTCACTGCTCCTCACTCCCCCTTTGACATCAATGGCAAAGGGTAGGGTCCGCACACCAAAATTTTCAAAAATTTTCTATATATAGCCGCATATTTACATACTCACATATACTGAAGAATGTCTGCAAAGGATGTCTGCAGTTGAATCATTTCAGTAGCCCAACTTAGCTTCATTCTGTCCAAAATTGAAATGTGACCACTCAACAAAAATGCAAAAGCTTCTGCCCGCTTGAGATCTGTCGGATCTTTTGTTTGGGCGGTGGTCTGGGCATCACTGATGGCCTCATGCATAGTTTCCAACTTAGGGATTATAATCCTTCTAAGTTGTCCCATCCGGTTGGTGATATTCTTCCTTTCCTTCTCAAGATTCTTTATTTCATTCAAGACTGCAATAGTCTGACATTCTTGATTTATTATAGAGGAAGAGAGAGGATCAAAACTTTGAGATAAGCTTTGAAGCTTATCCTGTTCCTCTTTTATTTTCTTGTCAATTGCTGCTGTTGCCTTTGACCAGGATATACAAAATTTGTAGATGTCACCGCCATCCTTAAGAGCATTCTCTAAGCTCTTTATTCCAATGCCCACAATCTTCCTATCTTTAGAGATTAATTCTAATATTTCTGAAAATCTCTTATCCAAAAATTCCTTCCGGACCTTTTCTTCAGCTGATTTTTCTAGAGAATCAAAATGTGTATCAACACTGCTGACTAAGGTTTTTAGATTACCGGAAGAGGAGGCTGTCGGATCTATCTGGATTGATGGTATAATCTTTACAAGTACTCCGGAAGCAGCCTCTATCAACTCACAGTCTTCCATATGAGACTTCAGGAGTTTTTCATTTGCCTTGGCATTTGCAAATGAAGCTATCTTCATTGTTTGTACCGGAGAGAGAGAGAGTCAAAGTCGAATGGGCCTTTTAGAAGCTCTGGTTCATCAATCTCTAAAGTTTCTTTGCTCAAAAATTGTTGAACAGTTTGTGCAGTGTCTCTTGCCGGAGACAGATGTTTCTTTTCTTCTGCAGTCTTGGAACTGTCAACCTGTTTGTCTTTCACCCCTGCTTCCTTCTCCTGTAATTCCTCTTCTTCTTTGGATCCGGAGACTGTAGGGGAAACCGGAGGAGAGATGTTTGTCTGTTCGGGGCCCACTTCTTCTGGAACAGATGATTCCGAATCTGCTGCTGTTTCTGTACCTAAGTCCTCTACAACAGGAAGATTGAACCTTTTGAAGGCCTTCCGGAGGATCTCTTCTATCTCTTGTGCCACTTTGTCAGTCTCACCAAGCATGAGTTGATTCATCCTGGCTTTACTTCTAAACTCATCTTTGCAGTCCTTGAAGATCATGTTCATTGTCTTGGGATCAATTTGAGGATATAGTTGAATAGCTATCTGCTCCCGGATCTCAAGATCTTTTGCATGAGCACTGTTCTTTCTTACTTCCAATTCCTTTTCTAGGCTTTTAGGAATAAGAGATATGATCTCAATGAAAGCCTTATTATATATGTTCAGATATTTGATGGTGGCTTCCTGCAGAGTCTTTTGGTCAGCCTCACTGAAGTCATCATAAGATTCAGTCATTGGTTGAAGGTTTCCATCCACCGTGACCGACTTGATTACATTCTCTAGAGACAGAGTGGGCTTTTCAACAGATACCTCTGCCATTTCATCCTTGTCTTGGCCTGTGGAGGGTTTACCGGATCCTTTCTTCTTCTACTTCTTTATTTCTTTTACACCCTCATCTGACTCTGTTTCCTCTTCATCCTTTTGGCTTTCATAAGCCCTTGTGGCTTTTGTCTTGGATCTTTTACCGGATGCCTGGACTTCCGGTTTTGAGCTTTTGGTTGTGGGAGGTGCAGATCTCTTTGATGATCTGGTCCGGGTGGGAGTTTCAACCGGAGCACTTTGTTTACTTTTCTCTTCTTCCTCAGCCTTCCTCCTCTTTTCCCGGCTGGCATCAAGTGCCTCTTTTGAGATGCCTAGGCCTTGAGCAATATGCTCTACTTCTTTTCTCACCTTTCTCTTAATCTCAGGTTCCCTGAGTTCTACATGTATTTTTACACTCAGCTCCTCAAAGGTTCCAAACCTTTCTGCCTTGGGATCTTTGGGCTGACTTAGCATGTGTTGAACATGCAGCTCCACTATCTGTTCATCCACTTCATACCCCATGGGCATGATCCAGACAATCCTTGGCTCCACTGCCTCCATTAGGCACTGATCAGTGTCAACCATGAAGCACACTGAGTCTTTGTATTTTTCAACAAGAGACTGGGGAATTCTCTCTCTTGCTTGCATCATGCTCTGAAAGTTTTTGAAGTATCCCCATAGAGCTGTATTTCTTGCTTTTGCATCCCCAAGTCCATGCAAATAGTCTCTTATCTGGACTGCAACAGGTTTGTCACTCTCCCATACCCATCCACTTGATCCGGGTAGCTCATTCATGAAGTAGAAGAATAGACATACAATAAGAGTACCATACTTAAAGGAATTCTTCTTGTCCTTCTTGATTTTCTGTATTTTTTCCATTAATTGGCTTAGCAGTAGTTCACAGAGATCATATTCTGCATTCTTTCTTAGCATTTCATAGGCTGTGTATACTGCAGTTCCGGATACAGAATTCTCCCTGCTGGAGTGATAGATCTTGTATCCTATTATCATGGATGCATACTTGATATCCGGATCCGAAATATCTTCAATGGTCATTGCCCTCTTATCAAATTTTGATCCGGTGGCCTCAGTTACAATGTTGTTCTTGACAGATTTGAGGATAGGTATCCCTCCAGAAGAGTATAGACCAGTTACTGCCCTAATTGCCTCTTTTGTGATCTTGCAGGGTCTATCCAGCCATAGAAAGTTGTCATGCATCCTGCTCAGTACATACCGGACCCATTCATCTTCTTCAAAGCTGGGGAAATGAATAAATTGCTCAAATTGTTTCTTCTGGATACCCTTATACTCTGGTTTAAGCTCAAAAGCATTGTCTATCAGTTGCTTGTGATAGAGGTCTCTTAATTTGAATTCCCCAAATTCCTCAATGCTTGCATGTATGTAAACCCTAATGTCTTCAGTATGTAAAACTCCGTGAGGAACACTAGAGAAGGCTCCTAGTGGATCTACCTCCAATGATTTGTAAGGATGTTTCTTGAATGTGGGGCGAGGTCTATCAGAGATCTTAACTATATTTGGAGTAGCCATTCTTCAAGGATTTACAGTGAGATAATGAAAAACGGAGAATACCTTATGCGTCTTTGGTTGGCACGGAGTGGTTGGATTGATTTCTTTATGCAATGACTTCGGCAGGAGATCCTTGGTGTGCTTGATGAATTTTGTTGCAGAGCTCCACTTTTCGCTTCTTCTTGAGTGCAGAATGAGCAAATGACTTTTGAGAAATCCCTTATATTGCTCCGCAAACCCTAATATCTGTCTGCAATAAATGCTTCACCTGCATTATTCCGGTTTGCCCTGTCTGGATAGCTTGGAGTATCCCGGATTAGTCCTGATCAGTGAATATCATCTGGATCTTTAAATCATGAATAAATCGAGGTAACATATTACAAGAACATCCCAAAGACTCTGTCCAATCCGCAGAACAAGATAGTGCACTTCTGGATCTCTCCGGACCTTTTTGTAATCCTTTGTCATACCGGAGCGTCTCCCTGAACAGATCTTACTTGATTGATCACAGCTTCTTCATAACTCCATGCGGACCTCTGAAATCTTGACTGAAGCATCTCAAGACTCATATCTACAAACCCTTTAATCCGCATCTTGTGCCACATCCGGCACCACTTGTTTGGCTGGGGGAACAGGATTTTCTTTGAGTCTCCCCCTGAGCCTGAGCTCACTTTTAATTTCTGGAAGAAATATCAGCACCAGAGTCTGGTGCGGATCCAACCTCTACATTCTCTGAACTTTTCTTCACCCAAATCTTGCTCATCTGATTCCTAACCTCATCCGCATTCATCTTTTGTTTACCCTTGTCTTGATTCTGATTATACACCGGACCTCTTTTGTCCTGATTCTTGTTTCTGCAGACTTTAGCATTATGACCGGACCTATTGCAGATTTGGCAAATAACATTTCTTTGCATATTTGACTGATATCCTCTTGATCTGCATTGATTAGCCATATGACCTACTCTATTGCATGTGAAGCATCTACCTTTGAATGATTTGTTTACTTGCATAATTCTGCATTCATGGGATTTGTGTCCATACCTTTTGCAGTTGAAGCACTGTCCGGAGAAGGATGAATTAATCTGATTCATTCTCATTCTGCACTGATTAGCTTTGTGACCAAAGTGGTTGCAGCTGTGGCAGTATCCATTGAAGGATGGATATCTTTGAGCATTTGGCTGTCTTACCGGAGGTCTTCTAGGCCTGCTCCTTGGATTTTCTGATCCAAGATTCTTCTGACCGGATCCGGAGCTTTCTCCTTTCTCATATCCCAAACCATACTTGTCATCTGTCCTTTTTTGACTTCCAAGAAGAACTTCAAGTTGAGCAGAACTTATCTTGAATTTCTCTTTATATTCATTTGCTGTTTGAAGGTCTCTTTTGAGAGAGGCAATTTGATCCTCAAGTTTTCCTTCATTATCTTTGGCATCTTCAAGATCAGATTCAAGATGTCTGATAATCCTGTCCATCTGGTGGCATTCTTCTGATTTTTCTTTAAGAGATTGTCTTAGATTGTCTTCAGCCTTTCTTTTTTCTTCAATCTCTTGAGTAAAGTTTATAGTTCCTGATTCCATTTCATGTCTTAACATAATGACTTCTTTTGATAACTTTTCACATAACTTGGTTTGCTCAGTCAATTCTTCATTTGTATTGCTTTCTTCACTTTGTCTTGCCAACTGTTGGAGCAGCTCCTTTCTCTTTTTCATAGAGAGACTTAATTTGTCTTTTAATTCCCTCATGAACTCATCAGCCTGTTTGAGTCTTTCTTTTAATTCACTGACTTCAGAATTTGACTGTTCAAGATCCTCAAGGGTAGTCTTGAGTTGCTCCCTTAAACCATATGCATCCATTTGAATTCCCAGATCTTCCTCAAGCTGTTAAGCTCTATTAGGAGGAACTTGGCTCTGATACCAATTGTTGATAACTGAGAGGGGGGGGTGAATCAGTTATCCTAATTATTTCACTTATTGAACTTTCCTTTTAATTGATGCAGCATAGAATCAAACACAAAAACATTAATCATGAAATAAGAAACACATGACACAGTATTTTTGACGTGGAAACCCTGTTAAGGGAGAAAACCACGGGGTGATTAACCCAAAATTATTCTCTGTTAGAAGAATAGGAAATTACAAAAATGGCACTTGCCAATTAGGGCTCACTGCCCGAGCACACTGCTCACAAGAGGCCCACTGCCTACAAAAAGACACACTGTCTACAAAGTGATAAGAATCACAGTCTTGAACTGATTGGAAGCATCTGCATATGCTGGAGTTCAGTTCCGGTTAGGCTCAGTACACTGATCTGCTGCACTTCATCTTTCCTCTGTTCTTTATTCTGCTATCTTTCACATACCGGATCTTTCTTGCTACTTCTGCTCTGTTCTGGACTTGTTCGCATATCACTTACACACACACACCTTTCACAACTAAATCCATCCTTTATATATATCCGCACAAGTAATTTCATCACCTTTCTAGTCGGCATCCGGAACAGTTTAGTTTCTTACAAACTTTGTTCTGTCGGCTGAATCCTTGCTCACCAAGCAATGCGGATCAAGCATATACTTGTAGATATCATCAATCATGTCGGCCAAACACGATTCATGCCTTCACAACCTTTATCATTAACAGTAACACATCCGGAAAGTAGTCTGATACTCTGTCAGTCAGTTCTTCCTCTATTTTCACTGTCTCTCAGGAATCCGGTACTCAACTATTCATATCTTTATCCTTATCCATCACCGGAGGCTAAATCCTTGGAATATACCACTCAAGGTAGTCCTCTTGACTTCCCCAAATCTGCACTGCACCAAGACACTTCCTCTGAGAGATCCGGACCAATCTGTCGGACCTTGCCACATGCTCTGTTCTTGTTCACCGGACCACAACAATCTTTAATCTGACTTCCGGTAGAGACATATCATGACTTGCGGATATGTGGGATGACCTTTGTTGCCATCAATGACAACAACCATGAATCCATATAGTGTCGCTTGCCAACACTCATGCCTCCTTTCAACTTTGGACAAAGAATATGTTTATGTAGATCATATGATCATTGGGATAGTCATGATGATGACTACTTCTGGGTTACTTGAAACCACTCTACTTTAATATCATCCATTTCAATGGTCAAACACTCACTAGCAACTTCACACCTCATTAATAACAAAAGTGGTAAATATTTGTCCTATTTTTATTTCCCAAACTAGCTTTTGACTGTTGGAGTGGATGATATTTAAGAGAACCCCTTTAAAACAGTCATCTTCTTTTCACTGTATATCAGTTCCTCTTGAAATTCTTCCTAAAAATGTAGACTTTTCTTGTTGACATAATGTCCCATGTGGTTGTTCTTTTCCATTTATTGCTTGAAGACCCACAATGATATAGGGATTTATGACACAAATCTCTCTTCAAAGAATTGACATTATCATCCTGTCATAGGCCTCCTTAGAAGTACTACTCTCTATTCATTGTTTTGGACTCTTGCTCTCTGTCATAACTTGGAATTGGTGACTGTCCCCACATCTTAAGCATGACTACTCTTGATGCTTGTTGGCTTTCTTTTGACTTATTTGTTGTTCCCTATCACTAATAAGCCTTTTGAATGTTAATGTCATGCATCGTGGGCTTGACTATCCCTTTGTCTAGTCCTTCTATGACTTTGAATGCCTTCGTTAATTATCACTAGAGTCTTCCATGCTAGAGGTTTCTGCCCCTTTTTCCTTTCATTTTCTTGAACTCATGTGACCAAAATGAAAACACAGAAAGAAAGAAAAGTGCACTGCTACCTCAAGAGTTATAAGGCTCCCTTTCTTTTATGAGGCTGTGATAGTCTTTGACTACCCCCTTCTTACTGACATCTATGCAATCACCCTAGGTTATTTGTGGCTTTGTGGACACTCCTCTTGGCACACTGTCTCTTGTCATTGTGCATACTCCTTAGATTGTTTGCTACTCCCAACAGTCTGCAACCTCCTAAAACCTTTCCCATTTAAGAACTTTAGTGACTGTCCTTTATATTCCTTGATTATCTATATAAGCTACTTGCTCCTCCCTGAAACATTACACCTTTTCTTGGTCCATTGTGAAGATTTGTAGAGTACGTGCAAGGCTAACTTGATATCCTTCATAATGAGACATGTGTGAGTCCTAAGCTATGCATAAGAAGATCTTACACAAGTGATTGCATACTTGACCATTACAAAAAATCATGAAGTTCTTTTCTTATTGCAAATCTGGAATCTCTTCCACCATTTGATAATGAACTCTTAACCAAAAGAACTCAGTCTCTTGCTACTGTAGGCCCCTAACAGTGGTTGCCCCTTTAGCATTTTGTTTTAAACCCTATGGTAGCTACTTAGATCTTGTGATCTTGTATCAAAACTAATACAATGACCTCCTTGCTACTATTGTTGTTGTAAATGATGCTTCAAAACTGAATTTTTTGCTTCCTTAAGAGGTGACTGCTCCATTTGGAAAGTATGACCTTTTCTTTTTTTACGGTTCCGAGTCATCCCACAATAATGGGTTACACTTTTTGGCCAAACTTGACATTAAAATCAACATTTTGAACTAAATCTTCACTTTCTGACACCTATAGCCACTAAACCGTTAGGAATTTGAAGATGATGCGAACTACTGATTTGTGAGATTTTGTTTGTAGATTCTAAATATATATATATTTTTTAAATTGGAGTTAAATTGTAAAATTTTTTGCGTCTCTTTTGATAACTAGTTTCTAATAGTAAACAACATTTTTTTAAATTGATGTGTATTATGTAGTACATAACTTTTTTTCTACAAAGGATAAAATTCCAATTCTTTTGAATTTAGATTGGTAACACTGATATATAGGGCATGCATTTTGGTTTCATAATGTTTTGTTGAATTTTTTTTTAAATTAAGTTTTGAAGTCGAACCAATTATAATTTAGACATAGGCGTATTCCATAAAACATAATTGTTTTTGTATGTATCGAAATTCAATTTTATTTTTTTGGTTGAAACAAGGACATAAATACCTAGGGCATAGATATTTTTTAGAAATTTTTTTCACTAATTTACTAATTTTCCATGTGTGTAGAACAGAGAACTTGATGTTCGGTGAAAAACCTACATTCACAAGAAATAAAAAATAAATATAATAATCAAATTAAATATATTTAAAATTATACTTTTTGGGAAGCTTATAATAAAGACTACATACTTACAAAATATAAAATTTAAATGAATTCATTCGATCCCCCAAAAGGTAAATCAAAAGTAGTTTTTTATCAGCATTTTGATAGGTGTAGAGGAGACTCCATTATAGGTATGGTTTAAAACTAGTGGGGTTCTATCCAAGGGGGTTTGAATCTAAGGGGGTTTGATCAAACCCTCTTCGATTAAAATCCTTTAAATGGAACCTTTCAAGGCTCAAATCATTATATTTTCTAAAAATATGTGATTTCAGCAAAAATAAGGATGTCCCAAAAAGTGTAACCCATTATTGTGGCAGCACCCTTCTCTTTCATACTTTATGACTGCTCCATGGCTCTCAGTGAAACACGAGCATGTTTTAGTGTTCATTATTCTCTATTAAATCAAAGTATGCTCCCTTGGTGGTTGTTATGCTTGGAAATTTAGAACAATGGCATGAAACTGGCATCAATCATCACAAAATGGGGCATGTAAACTACTTACAAATGGTCTTCTTTGAAGTCCTTAAGACTCATTACTCAAAACTTCCCAAACCAAACTTGATCAGTCCTTTATAATAAAAATTTCCCTAACTATCCCATACTACTCTTGCATGCACTATACCTTCAAGACTGTTCTAGCACCTGCACTTTGCAGAACTATAACTATTGTCCTTGAGGCTTGACCATTCCTACATTTTGGGATTTGGATGTCCATGCATCTTCAATCCATGTTATTGATGAGATATCTTCATATACCTGCACATTCAGCAAACAAGTTAAGAAAACAAATGAGGCTAAGAGCCTCTCCTTGATGGTGATCTGATCTCCTCTTAGTTCCTTTTGGTACTTGTATAACTGCATTCTAGAGTTGTTTGTCTATTTTATCTTTTGATTAGATGCTTAATGACAAGTAGCATGTACATTTTTTTATTATTGCATATTGGAGTGATGGAATCCTGAGCTCTAACATATCCTTCTTTGTCTCTTTTTTGTAGGTCTCCTTGGAGATATCGATGATGATTCAGAAGACAATGCTGCCAACAGTGGGATTCGTCATTCAGGTAATGACAGATCCTTCTCCCTCCTATATGTTTCTGCTCCATTTCATATGTACTTGTTTTCTTTTATTGCATCATGTACAGTTAATCCCATGGCTTGTGTGGGAGCATTTAAACACATTTCTCCTTATGAATATGAATAGCTATTTTATGCAATGTTTTTGTATATTGCTTCTTCTTTGTGAATCAATTGCATAAGGATAAACTAAAAATGGTTGCATGATACAGATGTTCATAATCATGAATGGATTTAGCAATATTTGTGTACCTTTTTTAGTTGATAATGTATCAACTGTAAAGAATGAACAATGGAAACAACCTGCAACACAAACTGCAAGACATAGATTAGCTTTCCTTTCTCCTACCAGTCCTAGGATATCTCCTGCTATGTTGGAGTGTCCTTCCCATCTTATCTGGATCATGTAGCAGCTCTTACTAAGCTGCTACATGATTCTAGTAATATGATCACTGGAATGGCCCTCCACTAGGACAGTAGGCCTTCTAGAGCTGACTGAGAATCTTCAACCTTCTTTCCCTTTTCCCCTTGAACTTATCTGCTTCTTCAAAGCATCAAATCTTAGTGTTGTTCCAGCCTAACCTGATTGGGCTGAAAGCAAAATTAGGTAACAAAAAGTATTATTATTATACGTCTAATTTGAATATATTTGTAATTCTATTATGGTATAGAAATAATTTTATGTATAATTATCTATTGCAAGAGCATCTGTGTAGGGCCTAATTTTTACTAACAATTTCTTATGTGTATGATAGAGTTGTTTATGAAATTATGATATAAGTTATAATGTGATTAGAATTTAGCAATAAGGTCTTGATATGGTTTAGTTAATTGATTTAAATTAATTATTCTTGTGTGTTGTAGGGAATAAGAGCTCTTTTATCATTATTTTTGGTAAAATTAAGACCATATGTCAATCACCTATGGGTAGGGTACTTGTTTATTCATAAAAAATATGTTTTTGTTGGCAACATGGTCAAGAGACACTACTGATATGTTGGAGACTTGATGTTGTCATTGATAGAAATAATCAAACATGATTTGGAATAGTTCCTAAGACAAAGTTGTGTGTAGCCTTTTGGTCTAGAAAGACTAACTTAGCCAAAATTGACTAAGTATTGGGCAGTCTACCAAGATAGTGATAGTAATTCAGTTGGTACTCCTCCACAGTTGAAGATCATGATATGTGGTTTTGGTATGTCATACACAATCCTTTGGTGATGTTATGTTCTAGTATTCAAGTCCTGATAATCTCCATAAGTTACACACTATGATTTGTCTAAGTCCAGGTAAACAGAGTTGAGTCAAAAGTAGTGCAGAGTACTTGAGTAATCTGGTCCACATTCCTCCACTAATGATTACTTTGACTTGCAATTTTTAGGTATTGTAGATACATGTCATAAGCATCTAATCTCAAATTTGTAGAGCTTGAAGTGCATCAAATCATCATCTACAAGTTCTCCAATATTGGCATTCAGTTTGACAGAGTTTCATAAAGTCAAAGTCATCAGTTTAGAGATCAACATCTCACCATATAAGAATATTATGATCTACATTTATGAAGGTATGATTGGTAATGTCTAATGAATGTCTGATATGAATTTTGGAGCCCCATGAGATCCGCATTAGAAGCTATGATATGACATACAATAAGGTTTAAGTGTGTACTTTGGGATAAGGTTGACACACAGTTGGATCTATGTGCGGTAACGAGATAATGTTTAGATCATTATTCTAAGTGGTTCAAAAATAAGTCTAGACCTATATGAAGATTCCCAAATGATTGGATGGGTTCGCATTATTGTTTGTGCAAAGGATCAAGCTGACAAGGTACAATTTTGGTATGCAAGTTTCATATTTTGCATGCCAACCTAGTATTGGGATAATTCATGTTGCGGATATATATACTTGATAGATTTTGGTATTGGAGTGCGAAGGTTGTGTGAATGTGGTGCGAATTTGATGTGTATGTGACCTAAGGCAATCTTGTGATTATAAAAGAACAATCAGGTAGAAGAATAGAGTATATGTAAAGCAGAGCAGAAAAGTAGGGCAAATATAATGAAGACTTTTGAATCTGTATATGAGCTATCAATGGAATTGCATTCTAGCATTCTATAGATGCACTTGTAGCTGTCCTCTCTTGGTAGTGAACCACCCTTTCTCTATCTTCTCTTCTATATGGCAGTGAGCCTATTGCAGTGAGCACTTCTTTGGACAGTGAGTCTATGGGTAGTGAGCCTTTTGTAATCTGGTTTTGATATCATAATATATTGTGAGCTAACAATCACCATGGTTTTTCCCTTTTTGGGTTTTCCACATAAAAATCCTGGTGTCTATGTGTTATGACTTTGTGGCTGCTCTTCTTATGTTTATCATGCTTCAATGTTATTGAATTTGGTAAATGGTTTAATGAATATGTAAATGAATGGTTTTATAGAATACTGATTCACCCCCCCTCGTAGTATTCCTTGTGTTCAACAATTTTAGAGTTGCTTTAATGCATTTTTAGTTCATAAGAAAATGGGTGACGAGATTGGAAGTTGTAGAGTCTTCTCCTCTTGAAGAGTCTTCAAGCATCCAAGTCATGAAAAAAGAAATAAAAGGAAATCCCAAGAATCACATTTCTCCAAAAAAAATGGATGCCACAAGAAAGAAGAGGAATACAAGGAGTCATTGGATCCCAAAAGAAGAATATGAAAGTTGACAAAAGGAGATATAATTAGATGGAAGTTTGGCTTAAAAGGAGGATGGGAAAAAAAGAGAAGAGCCCAAGTTTATTTTTGATTTTTATAGGTCATAAAGAGGACATCCATAGCTAATGTTGAAGATAATTCTTCAAGGGAAATACATCCATTTCGATGAGGCAAAGAAAGCATACATCCATGGTGACTTGTTAGGTGAAAAATTTATAAATTTCATGAGGAGGACAATAGAATCATAGGTAGAAGAAAGGAAGCGCACAACTGAATAAGATGGAAGCTCTCACATTAAGGAATCTTGAAATCTCTCTTCATGGGCATTTGGAGGTATTCTTCATTAATTAAATTCTTGAGGTATTTTCTTGAAAACTCACCATTATTTATGTTAATGTTTTTTTGAAAATTTTTAGGAAAACTTGTTGTCTCACAAAATTTATCTTTTCATAGGAATTATTTTATAAAAAGGTTTATGGGTTTTGAACATCTTGTTTTCATCTTTCTGAAACATGTTACAGTTTTAAATTTTATTAAGTATTAAGAAATTTATCGTGATTTTACTACTGTTGTAACCCTGCTAAAACCCTATTGTAAACCCTAGTGATGTTTTATAAACTACTCTCTGAAGGGGAAATGTATTGTAAAATCATTTCTGGGTTATGAGAATATTTACTTAATATTTTTGGAAAATTTTATAGTTTTAAATTTTGTTAAGTATTTTGAAAGTTATGGCATTTTGATTACTGTTGTAAAAGAAATTGAAAATCTAGGGTTTTGTTGGTAGTTTACTTTGTTGGACATGAATTATTTTCATTACATTAGTGTGTTAGATGAATTTGCATATTTTATTTCTTGGAATGGGTATGATTAGATAATCTTTCATATATTTAGTTGCATGCAAAAATTAGATTTAATCAAGAATATACTTGTAGTGCAAGGTCAAATTAAACCCTTATGTTGATTAGTTTATAAGAACAATTGTTAGATCACACACACACACACACACATAGAGATATTGTATAGTTATTTGAATGTAAAAAATTAAAGCAAAATAATAGATCTTTGATCTTTTAATATTTCTATCATTCATTATAATAGAGGGAATACTTTTGAGTAATTAAATCATTCTTGATTCATGATCAAGTTTGGGTTAAATCTAGATTTGAGGGAAAGGGATGATTGCAGTAAACACTACCCCCTCATCTTATAGAATTTTCTAATTGTTTTCTAGGTTTTATTCCCCTTACTCTTACCTTTCCAAGACATCTTGAATTTTAGAATTCCACTAAGAAATAAGAAACTTATGATAGATTTACTACTGGGTGGTTTTTCATGTCAAGGCTATTTCTATTCAATTATTTCATTAAATATTCTTATTCTTAAATTTATTTCTATTCATTGAATTAAGTTTAAGATTGGATAGGAGACTAATTTAATTTATATAAATACATTTCCTTTTTAATACATTATTTATATTATGTTTAGTATTATTTTGTGCTTGTATTGGTATCAATGGTAAGAGGTAGATTTTGGGTTTGAAAGAAGATAATAGGAAGATCTCATTATTGTTTGTATCAAATCTTTGAACTAGGAATTTGTTGGATTATTTAGTTGTATTGGATTTTGAAGGACCAATGGTAGTTAGGTTGTACTTTAAGGAATTTAAATTAATTTATAGGTCTTGTTCTTTAAAAAAAATCATAAGCATTATCATTTGATTCTTAGTATTATTATGATTTAAGTGAACCTTATACCTTTAATCGTATAATTTATTCAATCTTGAATCTAAGGTATGTCTATGATTAGTTAGCTAGTTGCCTAAAGTTAAACCAATTATCATGTGATAGCCTAGTTTTAAATCAAGTTCTATCATGTTACCTTATGACTCAAATAAGAGAGCCTTGAATTCTTATCATGAATCTAGTATTTTTACTAGTACTATTATTTTCATGGATCTATGTATCTAAGTCAACCTTATGGTTGCAAGACAAGTTACCCCAAACTACGAAGCCTCTGCGCTCCGCGTACGTAGGCAAGGCCATCATGGATGAGCCCCCGAGGCTTTAGGTTTGGCTCTTAGGTCAGGTTTCCTTTCTCCATCATGTTTTGGAAGTGTAATACAATTATCTTATTTATTTGAGGAGACTAATTATTTTATCTAGTGTTGTAGAAAGCAAAACTTCACAGGAGTGCTGACATTGCAGCAGGGTAAACTAACTTGGATTGGTACAAGGTAACTATAAGGGATGTTAGTTAGAAAATGGTTGTATGGTAAGAGTTGAACATGTAATAATATTTCTTACCACTTGGTAGAATATTAGAAAATTATATCTGGTAATTGTAGGAAGGTAGTTGTATGTTTAATTTCTATGCCACAGGTTTAGAGTGATATATTTCTAGATATAATTGATGTGTTGATGTAAAAGAGTATATTGAACTTATGTTAATGTTTTGTTGTGTGAGAAGTTTACAAATATATTATCTTCCATCTTTCTTGATAAATAGACCTCGTAGGATAAGAGTTCCATCTATACATTTTATGATTAAATTTTTCTATGTTGACCTAAGCATTCATTTGAGATTTGTGCCATGATGTTTTAAAGTAACTATTGTATGTAATTTAGAATTTTTATCTTTCCTGTTGACTATTAATTTGTGTTGCTTATAGTTGTGAAAGAAATGTTTAAATCTATGATTATCATTTTTTGACAAATGAATCAAAAAATTATGTTAATTGCATAAATTTGTTCAAAGCATGTATGATATTGTATATTGGTCTAAAATTTTGTTCTTATGGATTTAACATTTTTAAAACTTTATTTAAATATTTATTAAATTAAATATGGTAATGATTTAAGTTTTGTGGTTCATGCTCATGTGTGGTAGCATGGACATGACAAATAAACCCCTCACACCTTCATTTGATAGATACACCCCTCTAGACCCACTAGCCCCTATCTCAAACTTATATGACTATCAAGACTCCAATTTAAAGGTCCCTTGACAAGAACCTTAGGGCTGGGTCATCCAACATAACCATTCCAACCAAGGCAAATAATGTCAAGTACTTAAGATCCATCAATAGGACTAACCAATCACAAGCTATAGGGAAATGACCACCCTTGAATGGGTAATGAGGTATTGATATGTACCAGACAACTGAGAGTGGGGGTTGAATCAGTTGTCACAAAACCTTAGCTTCATATGAATATCAAACCATCAACAACTTAATTACTTATAATAAGACTTAACCATGAAAGAATGAAACCATAAACTTAATCACAATCACACATCCAACATAGTAGACACCAGTTTTTTAATGTGGAAAACCCTAAAAGGGAAAAACCACAATGGGTGTTAGCCCACAGAAATATATGAGTTATAACAATACCTAAAAACAGAGGCTCACTACCCAAATTGTTCACTGCAAAGAACGACTCGCTGCCAAAGGGTGGCTCACTGCTAAGGGGTGGCTCACTACCAAAGTGGTGAACTGATTAAGTAGCATCTACTCCATGCTAGGATTCAGTTCCATTGAAGCACGATATAACTTCTTTGCTATGCTCTTTAACACCTTCTCACTTATCTCTTCATATTTGCATTCACCCCCACTTTTCACAACTCTATTACATGCTTTTATACAATTCATGAACCTTGGAATGTACATCAAGGTCGGCATTACATTCATCAACCATTGGAACATTCTCTAAGGTCGGCATTACAAAACATACACAGAAATAGGTCTAGACCTATTAAAAAATTTAGCTAAGGAAAGATGTAGAGAAGTATGATGAACACACCACGCCTTAGCCAGAACTCAAACACAATCTTCCATGCCACAACACACTTCTACAATCTTCAATGTGTCTCCGCAAATAGTGAAATCAACCAAGTCAGCCAAGACTAGAGTTAACACTAGGTCTTCTTAGAACATTCTTCTTTCACAATCCAAGCTTCTCTTTGCAGACCAATCCAAAGGTAGGAACATGATTAGGAGACATCCACAAGCACATTGTAATCACCAGGAACAACTGCACGATCTCTAACCACTCTGTCAAGAAGATGCTTCAGACTAGAGCATAGGAACAACACTGTCAGCCACTGTCATAAAGAAAGGATAGCTTGTAGACTGCCAAATCATGAACCATTGGAGTTGAAATCACTTAAAATCATCTCAGACTTAACTCTAGAACTGCAGATCAAAATAATTCAATGCAGAGGAATGTAGAGCATAATACTTTCTCCCTGTCTTTGTCAAACATACAGAAATAATTATTCACTCTGGTGAATATAACTCACTCAATTCTTCATACCAGAGGCTCAAACTCATAACATAGCATCTTTAGATGGACTTCTAAATAACTTCTAATCTACAAACAAAGATATTCATCCTACAGGAAATGCGGAGCAATCTCTTAGACTGTTCTTCTATATGCAATACACTATTTCCACTACAACTCACTGTTTCTATCGGAGAAGCTAATTTTCTAAATATCCTCAACATCAAGATTACTTACATGAGTAATTACAAAGCATCTTACTCATTACAAGAAAACAACAAGATAGGAGAAAATTTGACACCAATGACAACACAAATATGTTGACATCAATGACAACACCGATTAGGCACATGCTTGCAACAATCTCCCGCTTTATCATTGATGGCAACATATGATGTGAAAAATTGTAAAGACCATCAAGACATGATTCTCCCCCTTTCTCTTTACACATCTATACTTTTTTTCTACTTCTAAGTTTTTCACATGATTTCTCTCCCCCTTTGACATCAATGGCAAAGGGCACATACTTGCACTATGCTGCTCTGATCAAATTTGAACTTCTATAACCAACTCTTTTGTCATCATTCAGCTACTCCCCCTGAGAGGTAGCTCTTAGAACATCAATCCAAATCAAAGAATAAATCTTTGGGCACCACTGGACTGATGCATTCCTTTGCATCTTAGTTTAGCGTTGGAGGGGTAATGACCCCTAATTTTTCCCTAAGATACTCAAAAGTATCCTTAGGCAGAGGCTTAGTGAAGATATCTGCAATTTGATCCTTTGTGGGCACATATTCCAACTTAACTTAATTCTCTATCACCTTTTCTCTCAAAAAGTGATACCTTATAGATATATGCTTTGTTCTTGAGTGCATCACTGGATTCTTGGAAATATTTATGGCACTTGTATTGTCACACAAGATTGCAATTGGATATTCATAAACAACTCTTATATCCTTCAAAGTCTGCTTCATCCATAACACTTGAGTACAACAACATGCTACTACAAAGAGATTGAATCTTGTTTCTTGCTCAACAATGAAACCAATCTATTTCCCAAGAAGAAAGCACCTCCACTTGTACTTTTTTTGTCATCAACATCTCCTACTAAATCAACATCTGTATAAGCACTGAGAGTAAAATCATTATCCTTTGGATACCATAAGCCATGATCTGGAGTGCCTTTTAAATACATTACGATTCTCTTTAATGCCATCACATGTGATTATCTTGATCAACTTGAAATCTTACAACAAGACAAACTGCATGCATAATATCAGGTCTGGTTTGAGTTAGAGTAATCCTCCAATCATGGATCTGTACTTTTTCTAATCAGTCTTGAGCAATTCATCAGTTTTGCTCAATTTGTAGCCAATCACCATGGGAGTACATACGAGTTTAGAGTCTTCCATCCCAAACTTATTTAACAACTATTTCACATACTTAGACTGAGATATGAAGATTCCTTTATCTAATTGATTGATTTGTAGACCTAGAAAGAAATTCATCTCACCAAACATAGACATCTCAAACTCTTTCTACATTTCACCAGCAAATTTCATACACATACCTTTATTTCCACCAAAGATGATATCGTCAACAAAGACTTCAACAATCAGAATTTGATCATCATTAATCTTGAAATAAAGATTACTGTCAGTAGTGCCTTTAATGAATCCTAACTGTAATAAGTACTTATCTAACCTTGCATACCAGGCCCTAGGAGCTTGCTTGAGTCCATACAATGATTTCTTCAACCTGCATACCATATCACCTTGATTTGATAGTTGGAATCCTTTCAGTTGCTCAATGTAGACTTCCTCTTCTAACTCCCCTTTCAGGAATGCAGACTTCACATCCATCTAATACACTTTGAAATCTTTGTGAGTTGGAAATGCCAGAAACATTTTGATTGCTTCAATCCAAGCTACTGGGGCAAAAGTCTCTTCAAAATCTATCCCTTCAATTTGAGAATATCCTTTGCACACAAGCCTTGCTTTATTCCTTACAACTTCTCCATTTTCATTCAGCTTATTCCTAAAGACCCATTTGACCTTCCAATGATATTTTTGCTAGTAGTTCTAGGAACTAATTCCTAAGTTTCATTCTTCTCTATTTGCATTAGTTCTTCTTCCATTGCCTTAGCCCAATTTTCATTATTACAGGCCTCATTCACAGTTTTTGGTTCAACTGTAGAGAACAGACAGTAATTCACTTGTTCTTCTGCATCTCTTTTCCTTGTTAGTACTCCTTTATCTTTTTCTCCAATAATTTGATCTTTAGAGTAATTAATTCTTACATACCTGGGAGTCTTAGCAATTTCTAGAGCCTTTTCTTCTTCACTTTGATTGTCCTCTTGTTCAACTTTTTCTTCATGAGTTATATCAGCAAGTTCATCTGACTCATAGCCACTCTGAACTGATGTTTTTCCTTTGTCTTCATCTGCTTTCACATTTCAACTCTCCACAATCTTTTTCAACCTTTTATTGTAGCACGGTAGGCCTTACTCATGGTAGAGTATTCAGGGAAGACTCCTTCATCACATCTTGCATCAAATTTCCCTAGGTCTTCATCTCTTCTGATGTAGCATTTGCTTCCAAAGACTTTGAAGTATCTTACTTTTGGAATTCTTCCATACCACAATTCATAGGGGGTTTTAGTGCCATTACCTTTCACTTGAACTCTGTTTTGAATGTAGACAGCAGTATGTATAGCTTCTTTCTAGAAGACTTCCAGCATGCCTCCTTCCTTCATCATTGTTCTGGCAGCTTCTTGAACTATCATGTTCTTCCTTTCCACAATTCCATTTTGCTGAGGAGTTCTAGGTGCAGACAACTATCTTTTTATTCTTTTCTCTTCACAGAAAGTGTTGAATTCATTTGATGTGAACTCACCTCCTCTATTAGACCTCAAGCATTTAATTTTCAATTCTATTTCATTTTCAACCATTGCTTTGAAGGATTTGAACTTCTCTAGGGCTTCTGATTTGTTTCTTAGAAAAGTAACCCAAGTCATTCTAGAATAATCATCAATAAGCAACATGAAGTACCTGTCACCTTGCAAACTTCTTATCCTTGTAGGACCACATAGACCTATATGAACTAGATCTAGCAAACTGGCAGAAAATTGCTCTTTACTCTTAAAACTTGCTCTGGTCTGCTTCCCCAATTGACATTCCTTGCAAATAGTATTGGAGGGTTTCACAAGTTTTGGTAGATCTCTTACAGTCTAACTTGAACTTACCTTTACTAGATTATCAAAATTTATATGACAAAACCTTCTATGTCACAACCAACTTTCATCTACTTGGGCTAATAAACAGTAATCATTAGTTCCTCTTAATTGATAGATGTTGCCTCTGGTCTTCTTACCAGTAGCAATCACAGTTTCAGAGCTTTCCATTATCTTGCATCCATTGTCTTTGAATCTTAGATCATAACCTTTGTTACACATCTGACCAACACTCAAAAGATTATGCTTCAAACCCTTCACATAGAGAACATTGTCAGTGTTATGCTTTCCATCAAATGAAATAGATCCTTTTCCACAAATCTCACCAATTGCATTGTCTCCAAACCTAACCAGTCCTCCATCATATTTTTCCAAACTTACAAACTTACTTTTGTCATTGGTCATGTGATGTGAACATCCACTATCAATAATCCATTCATCCTTGTCTTTCTCAACCTGAACAGCCAAAGCACTTTCTTCCATTGGTTTTTCTTCCTTCACACAGCTTGCAAGATTAGTAGACATAGGCTCTTCTTTAATAGCAATAAACAGACATTCATTTGCACTAGTACTAGCATCATTAGATTCATCATCAATCACACCTTCATCATCAAAATATCTAACATAGTAGCATTTCTTTGGAGCTCTAGGCTTGTTCTCAAATCTTTTTCTATTCCTTTCAATTCTTTTAGGACATTTGGAAGCATAATGACCTACTTTACCACATGAGAAACATTTGAAAGGTAATTTGCCTTTGAACTTACCAAAACCTCTTTGCAGTCTGTTGACAAAGTTGGCTTCAATTTCATCAAGCTCATCATTAGGTTCTACCTTGTACTTTTTGTCTCTAGAGATCTTTTCTGAAGTACTGGCTTTGAAAGCAATTTCTACTTTTGGTAGAGCATCACCAAACTCTCTCATTTCAAAAGCAGTAATCTTACCAAGTAGTTGATCCTTATTAATCTTTTTCACAATCATTATTTCTCCAATTGTAGCTACCTTGTGAGTATATGATTTAGGTAATGGCCTAAGAATTTTCATCACAACTTCAGTTTCATCAACAGTTCCTCCCATACCTTTGATTCTAGTAACAAGTTCATCAACCTTCTGCATGAAGGATGTTATGTTTTCATCTTCTCCCATTTTAAGATCTTCATATTTGACTTTTAGTCCCTGCAATTTGGCACTCTTTACAGAATCATCTCCTTCATACAAATTACTTAGCTTATCCCAGGCTTCTTTAGCATACTCATAATCCATGACCTTTATTAAATCAGAGTCAGTCAATGCACTCAACAGGGCATCTCTGACTTTTATATTTACCTCATATTCTTTGACTTCATCTTCAGTTGTTAGACCATTCTTCGGCATGGTATATTCAATTTGTGTCATTTGCCATACTTTATAACCAATACAACGAAGATGGATTTTCATGCAAATCTTCCAAGTTGCATAATTCACCCCATTAAACTGCAGAGCCTTCTTCTTGTAAGACATCCTGGATCTACCTCAAGCTGTTAAGCTTACTACCGAGGAACTTGGCTCCGATACCAATTGTTGAAATGTACTGGACAACTAAGAGAGGGGGCGTGAATTAGTTGTCACAAAAATTTAGCTTCATATGAATATCAAACCATCAACAACTTAATTACTTATAATCATATTTAACCATGAAAGCATGAAACCATAAACTTAATCACAATCACACATCCAACATAGTAGACACCAGATTTTTACGTGGAAAACCCTAAAAGGGAAAAACCACAGTGGGTGTTAGCCCTCAGAAATATATGAGTTATAACAATATCAAAAAATAGAGGCTCACTACCTATAGGGCTCACTGGCCAAATTGCTCATTACAAAGAATAGCTCACTACCAAAGGGTGGCTCACTGCCAAGGGGTGGCTCACTACCAAAGTGGTGAACTGATTAAGTAGCATCTACTCCATGCTAGGATTCAGTTCCATTGAAGCACAATATAACTTCTCTACTCTGCTCTTTCACACCTTCACACTTATCTCTTCATATTTGCATTCACCCCCACTTTTTGCAACTCTATTACATGCTTTTATATAATTCATCAACCTTGGAATGTACATCAAGGTCAGCATTACATTCATCAACCATTGGAACATCCTCCAAGGTCGGCATTACAAAACATACACAGAAATAGGTCTAGACCTATTACAAAATTTAGCTAAGGAATGATGTATAGAAGTATGATGAACATGTCACACCTTAGTTAGGACTCAAATGTAATCTTCCATGCCATAACATGCTTCTACAATCTTCAATGTGTCCCCACACATAGTGAAATCAACCAAGTCAGCCAAGACTAGAGTTAACACTAGGTCTTCTAAGAACATTCTTCTTTCACAATCCAAGATTCTCTTTGTAGACCTATCCAAAGGTAGGAACACAATTAGGAGACATCCACAAGCACATTGTAATCACCAAGAACAATCGCACAATCTCTAACCACTCTGTCAAGAAGATTCTTCAAATTGGAGCACAGGAACAACACTGTTAGCGACTGTCATAAAGAAAGGATAGCCTACGAACCACCAAATCATGAACCATTAGAGTTGAAAGCACTTAACATCATCTCAGGATTAACTCTAGAACTACAAATGAAAATACTTCAATGTGGAGGAATGCAGAGCATAATACTTTCTCCCTGTCTTTGCCAAACATACAAAAAAAATTATTTTCACTCTGGTGAACATAACTCACTCAATTCTTCATATCGAAGGCTCAAACTCAGAACATAGCATCTTCAGATGGACTTCTAAATAACTTCCAATCCATAGACAAAGATATTCATCCTACAGGAAATGCAGAGCAATCTCTTGGATTATTCTTCTGTATGCAATACATTGTTTCCACTGCAACTCATTGTTTCTACCGGAGAAGCTAATTTTCTCAATATCCTCAACATCAAGATTACTTACATAAGTAAATACAAAGCATCTTACTCATTACAAGAAAAAAAATCATGATAGGAGCATAGTTGACGCTAATGACAACACAGATATGTTGACTGTAACGCCCCGCTAGGAAACCCCAAAGGACAACACAACTATGCTAAAAAAAATAGGACAATTTTTTTAAAGATAGAAATAACATAGTAATGTCAAACACATCAATACATATCATTAAACTATCTTGTCCTCTAAGGTTCCATAGCTGCATTACTTACTAAACTATTAACAGGATCAAGAATTAACTAACATCAAAAGTTCAATTCTAATCTATTGGATCACATGAATGAACACATACATTTCCATGTTATAACATTAGATAAGTGATCAACAAGATCATATAATTAGAACTACAAGTACATACAATTTCTTTACAAGAGGGTACATTATTACATCATAACATTATAACTTTCCTGATTACATTGGAATACTTACAATATGATATAACTGATACACAAGGCTAGCATATGAGCATAAATATCTATCTCCTCAATCTGGTACATAATCTAGAATCTGCATCACAAGATCCATCCTTCTCGCACATGAACAAAAGCAAGGGAAAACCAATGGAGAAAATAGCACAACCACCCGACCATGTGGAACCCTATGGTCCACCCCCCATGCTAGGAGATAACATAAGGTTCCACATCAACAACCAAACAAGAAGACAAAAGACTAACAGGAGCAAGGACTACACATGACTCAAATACAACACTATTCACAAGCAACATAAACATCACTTCCACACTTAACAAAACCTCTAGAGGCATTCACACAACATAAGGAAAGAACATCAAAAGAGGGAATGCTAGACTGCAGCAGGGAAAGTGTCATCGCATGGCCTTGACATGGGTTACCCTGACAGTCTCTCACTAGACGTCGGCCCCCATCTATGGTTACCTTGACAGTCTCTCACTAGACACTGGCCCCATAGGGTGACACATGCGGAACCAACATTCCTTTTGTGAGGACAAGGAAATTGATCTCGCCAACCATGGCCTTCTCATCTCATCCTTAGCCTGAACCAGCACTACAGGCATGAGTGAGGAGTTCAATTATCTTGATTAGTGTGAAATCTCTCCAACCCTCTAATTTATTATTAATTTATCACTGGATTAATAACTTCCAATGGGTTACCCTGACAACCGCTTTGGGCATCGACCCCACATTGAAAGCCACTCTCCTATCAACATCTAGAAAACCCTATCCATCAAGCAAGACGACAAGAAATCATATACATTGTAAGTCATTAACCTTATTGCAAGAGAATAATCAAAGGACCAACTCTTAATTCATTGTCCCAAAACTTCCAGTTGAAACAGTCACGACAACCATAAACAACATGTATCCAAAGCAAGGCATGGGTCATCTTGCTCCCGAAAACTCAATCATTTACGTAAACCAATACTGTAACTTATTACATGATCCACACAAAAATGAACCACAACTTTCAAGGACTCTACAATCTCATCATGACATGACAACAACATGAGTTCCAGATATAACCACAAAAATAGGTATACTGAGCAAGGCATGGATCATCTTGCACAGTCATCATAACCACATGAATCCATAAACAGAGGGAAGTCAACATCACATAAAACCAATACATATCCAACCATAAGAAAGATTACATAATCACACGACTACCCCTCCTGGCCTCTGGAAATAATTTCCCCATATGACACAAACAATTGACACCATTAGGACACAATGGTTTCACATCAAGAAAGGTATCTTACAGCTTTTGAAAGTAGCAACATAAAGAAGCAACTATTTGCACATCATCCAAGGTTTAATCTTGAAGCCAACAATAATGGTCATTCTTTTAATTTGATAGACAAGTTTAAACAGACCATAACAATAGTCTTATTCCATCAACAAATCATCTACCCGAATTTCCAAACATTCAAAATATGTAATACACACCTTGGTTTGCTAAAGACTATCTTAGATCAATAATCTCTTTTACTTGAAAAGCCTTTCAAATTCTTTCTAAAACTCAAATCAACATGAAACTAGTTAATAAATACTTCATTTATTGTCAAGAAGTGATTTATACACCATCGAAGGATAACCCAATTTGTGCAAGATTATGAATTTCATACTAAAAGAGGATTTTTTACATGCATAGGATTGATGGATGGGATTCCTAATGGTCTAAGAAAAGGTACCTACTATATCCTAGGTCGTCATAGGCATAAGAGGCCAAGCTGATATTTCATTCCACAATAATTCTACAAAATTTATTCTCAATCAAACTGTTAACTCTATTAATTTCTTATAATTTCAATAGCTTCACTAATAATATAATCAAAGTATAATACACATTCACAATTAAATAAGTAAATCAAAAAACAAATAGAACTCAACAACACAATTTCAACTCCATCCTATAAAATCATATATTTAATAGCAATGATAATAACAATGATCGTATTAACATTAATAACCATGCTAACAATATTATTAATAATAATGAATAATGTTAATTTACTAAATGAGGTTGATAGTTATCATTACCATAAAATAATAACTGAGACATTGATGCACTAATGCCTATCATAACTAAATCTTTCCTTAACATCACAATATGCCCATATAATTGGGGAAAGGGGTTTTAGCCCATAGCAAAATTTCTACTCCAAATCTGATCCTAAATTAAGTGTGAGGGCTGCTACAAAGAAGGAAGGAAACTAATTTCATACAGTTTAAATGTGCATGAAGCACAAAATCAGGAATTCCAGTATCTACGCTGATTGGGGATCTTATTCCAACTTTTGGAAACTTTCTAATGGCGATTAGCGGTAACTGGCAACTGACTACAAGAAGTTTCATTCTAGGCTCAGAGATAAGAAAGGTCGTAATAGATTTAATAGGTTAGGAGGACCATGATAAGGTTCAAATAGGCACGCAGCCTGAATGACACACACAGAGGTCAATAATTAAAAAGAGACGATTGAAGGTGGTAGATATGATAGATACGATGCCAGAAGTAAAGATAGAGCTCTGCATGGATTCACTAAGATAATGGTAAGAAAGAGATTTATATTGGAGTGTGTACTACGACCCAGACATATTGCGAATAGACAAATCCATCAATGGCGAAGTGCAATTTCCCTGGTCGACATGTATGCAAAAAGTGGAAGCACAGACAAAGCACATGGTCTGTTTGACAGAATGCACTAATTTCAGCTTAAGCACAATTGGATTCAATGGAAAGGCTACCATGCAATGATAGCTAAAGACACACAACAGAACAAAGGGAGCTACGGTTGAGAGCAATGTTAACAAATTTTACAGCAGGTCAATTAAATGTTTGAGCAACACAGCAATCTACATGATCTTAGTGATGGCAGTAGTTGCAACACAACTTAAAATGCTAATATAACATAAATGCCTCTTTCTATGAAAATGATGGAGCTATAGAAGAATGAAGATGTTATCAATAAACCAGGAGAGATGTTTAAAGGAAGACCATCTACATACAAAGAAGTATGGTTTCCAAGAATCCATCAGCTAGATTCCCTGACCCTGGTCAGCTATATCATGCATGTGCCAGTATTGGTGCTTGGGAATAGAGGTATAATATGTATTAGATTGAAGGGAAACTCAAGAGATTGACATAAAGCTCTGGCGCTAATGGAAGGATCTAACATTGTACGAATCGCTGTATGAAGAAAAAGATGCCCTCTAAGGTGAGAACCTCTTTTATATGCAGCTAGAACTATGGTAGTGATCACAAAATATTGCAGATAAGCATCGTGTGGAGGTGATCCAGAGGAAGTTAAATGCAAACAAAATCCCACAAAATATATACGAACATTGATGAATTAAAACTATTTGATCACCCGCAGAGCTTGAGCCTAGAAGATAACAGTAAGACATTGAAATGACAAAAGACAATATGTTGAATCCAAATCATACTAATAACAATCTCCAGTAAGAGTAATATTACTTACCTTATGTAGTGGCACAAGAGAAAGTCAACAATCCTAGCCCAAACAAGAAGTTGTAACCCGGTGTACAAATAAGGTAATATAATCCAATTTGTTTCTAATGCTCATATTGCCTCCTAATCCTCGCTACTATGTAGCTACAACCTCGTGTCTCCATCCATAATCCCAGCCCAACATCCAACAAGAGACTAAGAGAGAGAGAAAGAAAAAAGAGATCTCTGAAGAGATCCCCCCGCGCTGAACCAAAGAGAAATTTTTAAAATCACCCCCCCTCTGCCTCCAAAAAAAGCAAGTAATAAAATAACTTTAATGAAAAATAACTACCCCCTTGCTGCCCACGTCTACTCTCTCAAAAGAATTCATTTATTTATTTCCACAAAACTACCATATCTTACTAATTAAAGATTTCTAACCAAGACAACTCATAATGATGTTAATAAAATATTTACGTTAAAATTAGAATATTTTGACAACACACACACACACTGAGAAATTATTAACAAAACATTTATTAAATTTGAAATTATTATTTATTTATTAAAAGAAAACCAATAACTCTTTTTAATTAAACAATTAACTGCATAGAAATAACCTAACAAGCTACAAACCAAGTGTAACCTGATGACAAATAGAATCGAACATCAAAGACTCACAACATGACCATACAGACAGGACACAAGACTGGAAAATCATCCTCTTTGAGGTTGATGAGAAGCTGAGGAAAAACCTTACATTATCTCTGTTCAAAAATCTCCATTGGTTAAGGCATGCTCAGACCTGTTAATTCAGGTGGAGTTGATGCCTGATACCTGTTCACTCAAGCATCCCAAATTAGAGTACACATAATAGCCGAAGCACTAGGAAAGGAACTCTGACATTCGTATCTCATTCCCATATGTCCATACGTTTAATGGTACGATGTCGTCCTTTCCACCTATCCTAACCACATACTACTGCATCATATGACTATATTATTAACATAACAATAAGCATTTTTACTTACCAAAGCTCATGTTCCCTCTTTATCTTTAGATTCCTTAGTCAGACCACCTGCACAACCAAGGTAAAAATGAAGGGGAACTACATTGACATCAATGACAACACCGATTAGACACATACTTGCAACATGAGGTGTGTACTTAGAGATAAATTTAGAAGAGACTCATGAGCCTTAAGAAGCTCTCCATGTAGCCTATTAAGCTAAGTGATCTACAATACTCCAAGATCTATCAAAAAAACATTATCGAAGAATGAACAAATGAGGCTACCCAATCCAAGACAACCCACCACAAGGTGGAGAAACTCATAGGACATTAATTGAAACCCTTGTCAATCTTATAGCCACCTTGGTCCTACATATTAGGATACTAGAAGTGTTGAACAAACCCAGCAAGATAATACTAAAGAAAGACCCATAGTATAAGGAAATCCTTTCACCATTAGGGTTGAGTAAAACTAGGGAGAAACCCAAAAAACCTATCTAAAATTCTACTCACATAACATTGGAAATAACATAGTTACACCTCTTTAACATGATAGTGGAGTCTACTCAACACAAAATTACTAAACTCCCCTAGCATATTAACCCATCAATGTGCAACCAACATACCTATTCATGCCTAGATACCAAACAAACATTCAAATGTAAAATTCACAAATCCCACCTATGGGGATTGTGTTTGCAAGAATGATGTATGCTTCTCCAAACCCCTTTTTAGGGACTTACTTAGAGTACTTAAAAGAACCTCTAGATTACAACATCTGCAATGCTTTATTATCATGTGTCCCCTTTTGGATTTGTTGAAATTTAAAGGAGAGGGAGACCCAAATTCACACATTAAAGTGTACAAATAGTTGTGAGGGAACTCCTTCCTTGGGATGGGGTGGTAGCCAAGATTTTTCCAAAGATATTAGAAGGTATCACTCTAGATTACTACTATCAACTTCTAGAAGCATTGATCCACTCCTATAGGCAGCTCATTGGTCAACTTGTGGCTTCCTTTGATATGAACAAATTGGCCCAAATAGGAAGCCAAGAATTTTTAATGATCAAACAAGAAACCATTGAGTCATTTGCACATTTTATCACATGATTGAGGAAAGTCCTTTATTATTCGATTAGTGCACCAAACATAGATCATAGGGAACTCCATGATCTCTTCTTACACACCCTTAATAGGGACACATGAGAAGAGATCCAGAAACTCCATTATAAATCATATGAGGAGGCACTTGAGAATGCTTTTAGAATTGATCAACCTACTATCAATAGTGGAAGAAGGGAGTATAATGTCAATGGAAGTTTGGTGAACCATGATAGCAATAACAATTTCTCAACATTGAAAATATTGAAAAACAATTAGAATACAAATGGGGTAATAGACATTCCACCATCTAAGAATAATAACAATTTCAACTACAATAATTATAGTGGTGGTAATAATTACACAAATTTTGGGAACCAAAGTGTCAACACCATTGACAATGCCCCAAGAATCAATTGCAAGAAAAAATGTAGACCAAATGAGAAGTCATAAAAGAATCATTGTGATCCTTATAAAAAACCTCAAGATCTTGATCCTGATAAGCACTACTCATTTCAAAAGAAAAGGGGGCATGATATCAAATCATGTTAAGAGTACCGTCACTTCGTACCATACCTCCTAGAGGAATGAAGATGTCTATTTATAGATATGTTCCTCCAACCTCAAGATAAATTTGACCATATTGTGGATGTAAACACTATCAATCACTTCCGACTAAGAAAATGTAATTGTAGACAAAGGAAAAAAAGAAATAGTAAATCACCACATGACCACACTCATATGGGTTATTGCATATTTTATGAAACTAAGGGGCATGATACTTTAATTTGTAGAATGTATAACAAAATCATCTAATTCCTCCTAAAAACTTAATAACAAGCATCCATGGACACATTCCCACACTCACAAGAGAAAGGAAATAGCTCCAAAAGTTGTCAAAAAAACTCTCGTGAACTCACCTTTGATCAAAACATGTTAGGCATTATGGAGTTGGATGGGGACCAAGATATTTGTACTACCCAAGGAACAGAATGAATAGACTCCACCCCTAGTGACTCACTTATTTTGAATATGTTGAATCTCCTCAAAGGTTATAGTACTCATAAGAATGCTATATGCAATGCCTTAGATTTAGGCCATCTAGTTCAAACCACTCCAAACAAAAAGTATTCATCTTCCACATTCAAATTTGAAAATTTACCCTCGAATGATGACATAGATAAACAAGGTGATTCCTCTCTTTACCTAATGGTCCAATTTTATGATTATTTTATTAATCCTATCATGATTGAAAATGGGTCTACAACCAATGTCATCCCTCTTTCTCTTCTTTAAAGGATGGGTTATGACAAATCTCACATGACTTGCAACACTAGAACCCTCAAAAATCATGACAATATCAACATTCATACCATTGGAAAAATCAACCTTCATCTTACTATGGGTCATAAACCTTACCTACATAATTCTTTGTTATAGATGGAGAAACTAGTTACAACATGATTCTAGAAAGACCTTGGATTTATAAGATGAGGACCATCCCCTCAACATTATTTCAAGAGATACATTTCCTCCACATGGATCAAATCCACATTATGAAAGGGGACCCTAATCATTTTAGCATTTATAGAATTGAACAAGACAAAAAGAAAGAATATTTAACCAAAACTACCGATGAATTAAGAATTAAAATATTCAAAAAGGGAGAGACATCCAAACAAGTCAAAAACATTGCTAGGACTTTAGAATATATAGGGGAATGGATGATAGGAGAGTTCCCCTTTGATTCCCAATCAACAAAATCTTATGCTCCATTCAACTTAGTTGTTGTTTCTATCAAGCTAGATATGAGCATCCATATGGTTGAGATCACTACCAAAGAAGAAAAGGAAGAACTAGAGCCCATAGAGGAACTAGGAGATTCATCAAAAACATTTCTAAGACTAGTGCTAGTTGCCCCTCAAAATTTTTAAAGAATGTTAAGAGCAACACAAATGTAGGAATAGTGTTTAGCATACATAAGAAAGAAACATAATAAAAATGTTATCTATATTCCATTTAAAGTTGGAGATCTAGTGCTCAGAATTGACAACCTTATTAACAAAAGAGCTAGTGAAGGCCAAAAATTCAAACCAAATTGGATAGGTCCTTATGTAATTAAAGAAAATGTTGGTAATGGATCTTATCTCTTATGCACAATGGAAGGTGAATAATTCAATGAAACAGTTAAAATAACTTTAATTTGAAGAAATAATACATTTAAAAACACACAAAAAGGTATAAAATAACTCAAAAATTTAAAAATAAAAATAAAAAAACAAAAAATCATATATTTTGCATTACATTATGTTCCACCATTTCATTTGTTAGTGGTTTTCTCTTGTTCAGTTTTCTTCCTAGTAAGGAGTCTAAATTTGCTAGTATTACTTGCCTTACTAAACCATGAGGTCCTCAAATCATCATTATCATTTCCCCTTTACATTCTCAATCAAAATAAAGTTAACTTCTAGCTTTATACTAATCCTAGTCTTAACTTTCATTTAGTCAAGTCTAAACAAAGAATGTTTTTAAAACTATAGTACCTTATAGAAGCTAACAAGTAGCTCTTCCCAATTCTTCTTAGCAAGGGTGAAGTCTTAGGATTTGGTTACCCTTTTAGTTGCACCTAGTCCCTTACCATGCCTAACCTTTGGTTATGATCCCTCACTTCTTCTCGTTTGTATGGGATTAGGTTAAGGGGGTCAAAACTCCAATCCTACAAAGTCAAAAATAGCATGCCCACACTCACCTAGTCTAATCTTTGGTGATAATCCCTTGCATCTTATTGGTGGCATGGGGTTAGACTATGGAGGTGATGTCAAAAATTCAAAAAAAAAAAAAAATTATATAATAATTGTTATGGGAAAATTGGTGTAAATGAATAATCAATGTATATCAACAATACCCAATAACTCAATGAAATAAGAAACAAAGAAATCAATCAAACAAAGAACTTCAAACCTTCCAAACCTCTTCACTTCTTAGCTTCCATTGATTGCCTATTGCAAATGATCTTGTCTATGAATATGGCCCTCAGAAGGTGCACTTCCTTGCTATTCCAAGATGTCAAGTGGGAATGGCTATGATAGCTTATTGCAATGAAGATGAGCTTCACAACAATGGTAATGATAAGGTAACAAGTTGATTGCAAGCAAATGGAATAACTCAGTTGCCAAAGGTGCACTGTGATTCTTGTAGAGTAAGGGTACTAAAAGTTTGGATGATAGAAATGGAGGAATAGGGTTCAATTTATAGACTTGAGAGAGAAAATTAACGGTATAGAAAGAATAAGAAGATCAATGGTATCAAAACCTTGAGAGAATGTGCATGAATAGAAAGAAGACAAGTGTCACAGAAAAATTGTTTTGTTTGAGTTAACTACTTTTTTTTATAAAGATAAGATTTGATTTCATAAATTAGAAATCTTTTTTCTAATTTAAGAGTTGTTGATAAAAACAAGGTTGATTGAGTCAATTAACTCAACTTGTAATTTGCTTTTGCATGATTTTGAGAGAAATTAAATAATAAATTATTTAATTTTCTATGCATGAAGAAGAAAACTTATTTTTAGAAGATTTGGAAGATTTTTGAAGAATTTGAAGCTATGAAAGCAAATTAAATAAATAAATTTATTTAATTGTTTGTGCATGCTTTGGAAGAATAAATAAAATATTTGATTGTATTTTATCTGTAGAGATTGAGAGAATTTAAATAAATTTGATTTATTTATATAAATTTGGAAGAATAAGTGACTTAATTAAATAATTAAGAATTATTTAATTGTTTGGAAGAATTTAATTAAATAAAGGATTTTATTTAATTTTGACTTTAGAAGAGGTAATTAAATATTTTGATATTTAATTAATTTAGACGAATATGAATTGAATAAATAAATTTGTTTATTTATTTATTGATAGAGGAATTAAAATGGAATAAATACTAAGAATATTTATTTAGACAGAGTCGCGTCATTTTTAGGCGTATACATTTTGTCCCTCTTTGATGTGATGTTCGATATGATGAGATTTGTGTTGAGTAACATCATTTCAAAGAAGCTACATTATGGATAGAAGAAAAACACGGTAATGGAAAGATAGGATGAGGATGCCCCCTCAGGAGATTGGATAGGGAGAGAGTTTCGAGGGAGCGAGACGGACAAATCTCACAATGAAGAAGGTGGAAGAACAAGGTTAAGGTGAAGAAAATTGTTGAAGAAAGAGCCGAATGATATGCTATGCAAGATAGAATGATAACACACACAAGCAAGTAAGCAAGTATGAACAAATGATACAAGAACAAACAAGGTATTACCCCTGTCAAGCGGTAAACCAATGATTAACCGATAATGATATACGACAGTGTTGTCATGGTGGGGAACGATAGGTCCCTAGAGCAACACAAAGGACAGTGTTTTCATGGCGGGGAATGATAGATCCATAGAGCAACATGATAGTCATGGGAAATGTATATCCCATTGATACTTATGACTGAATGAGTTGGTTTACGACCAGACAAGGATCAAGACCACTGATTGTGACTGGATCATTTGACAAGATTGACTTGACTCGATTGGTATGGATTAAGGATGGACTTGCATTTGGATCATTGCTTGGATTGATTAGACAAGGATTAAAGATACGATGATAGATAGAAGATTGATTGATAGAAGAATGACTCGACAGAAGGATTCACAAGCTTTTATAAACCTTGATACTCTACATAGAATTTTTATTGCATGGATAGTACGCGAAATGCAATTGGATATGGATACGGCTATGAGACGTAATTGAATACATTATGGATATGGATACGGAATGCAATTAGATACATTATGGATATGGATATTTGTCATCTTGATATTGCAAGTATGTTGAAGTGCTTATTTCATCATTGGGCTTTTTAAAATATTGTAAGAAAATACAAGCACCAAGGTATAATTAAACCAGGATGACCTGAGTATTACTTACATGGATTTTGATTTAGCAAGTTATTACAAGCATCTAAGTATAATTGAACCGAAATGACCTGAGTATTTCTTGTGTATCAATAGACAAGGATTGCCCCCTTTCATGTTAGACTTTTGATGTCCTAGATGATCTTTTGATGATCATGTCTTTAGACAAGGCTTCACATTACTAAAGATTGATCCATAAATAGAAAACAAAGAAAATAATCATGCGCCCATCATAGCATCTCTAGCATTTGGCATCCTTGAGTAGCATAGAAAGACATGATAACAAAAATCAAGATGCCGTAACCTAACCTGATCACAAACACAAAACAATCTTGCATTTAGATGTATCGTTCTTGCCATAATTTAGATAGAATCAGTTTGAGTGCGTAGGTACTTTGTTTTCTTTGTCTTGGATAGGTTGATGTCTTGTACTGAGATTTTTGTTTGAAAGTAGGTTTTTGTTGCATTTGCTTGCATCTGGTGAAAGTCTCCACAATCTGCATTGGTGAAACAGACCCTAAGGGACTAACCTAGTGCCTTAAGGGTACATTGCCAAATGGCCTGGGCTACGTGACAACATAGAGGCAACGTAGTTCAGGACTTGGGCTAGAGGATAGACAACAAGATATGGGATGGATAGAAAGCAGAGCCTTGAGGGCACATTGATAATGGCCTTGCCTATGTGACAACGCAGAGGCAACATAGTTCGGGATGAACCCTGATACTGACGACAGACACTATGCTAGGCTGACACTATGGATAGGATACTGGATAAGACCTTAGTTGATAAGGTGACAAAAGATATAGAGTATCAAGCCATGATAGGTTATCGTTAGGTGATTATGATACCTCTCGGACTTTGAGATGCTTTGGGATGACATTGGAGAAGAATTTTGGATAGCCTTAATGCTAGATATTGATGACAAGGAAACACCACGGATAGGCAGATTGTGAGTCAGGTTATAGTGGAAGGTAGAAGAAAACAAGGATGCGATCTCCAAGGACGATGTCACAAAGGAAGAACATGCCCCATTGTAGGTAGGATACTTAGGATTTTTCATGACAATGCTTATGAAGAGGGGAGGATGAGAGGATTGGATTGTTTTGAAAAAGACAAGGTATATCAAGAGTTTTTCCAAAGCATGCTTCAACATTTTTCCCCCAATCTTTTTCAAGATCAAAAAAAGAGGAAGGGAGGATGGACAGACTCAAAATGATAGGTGAGTAATGGATAGAAGGATAAGATAGGAAATGGTATGGAAAGAAACTGATAGGAGAAGAGTGATATGTCAATGAGACAAGGTGCTCCCAAGTGTAGGTGACGTAGGAGATCAACTTACACACAACGCTTATTTGCCAAGTTTTCATCATGGTACTTATCCAAGGTGCCTGTTTGCTAGATTTTCACCGTTGGATGAAGGGATTTCTTTTTTTTTTTGGATACAAGAAGATGGATATGGACAAGAGGAACTAAATTATCCGGCTCCATGAAGGTGATAGTGTCCCGCTAGAAATGCATGTCATCGCACGGATGTTGCTACGCTCATAGATGTTGGTAAGGATCACATGAAATGAAGATGGAGTAGGTAGATTGTAGATTATGGAAGGTGCGAAAGTGGATGATGATGTGGATTATGCAGGACTTAAGTATAGATGGAGGGAAAGCTTATGCAAAAGCATGGACCATGGGAGTAGGATGGGGAAGATATGTAGGATAATAGTGGAAGGAAGGGGAAATGAAGGTATATGGAAATGTTGTGGGATGGAAGGGAATCATGACCAATGGTTGCACATACCATGATAAACATTGAAGCTTATGATGGGAAGGTGGTGTAGGAAGCAATGGAGATTTTTGCTTGGTGGATGAATGATGTGGACATTTAGGGACCCACATAAGCTTAGTATATTTCTAATTTCTGCTTGTCATGTGGGATGGAAGGATTTGAAATCTTTGGATGAAAAAGGAAGAAGTGAATGGTTGGGATTCTTGAGAGGTGGATGCGTCATTTGACTTGATGGCTTTTTGTTTACGTACCCAAACCAATTTTCTTGTAGATGTTACCTGTGAACGTATAGGATTGGGTATATGCATCTTTTGTGCATCTTTGGAAGTAATTACTTGTTGCTTGGGGACCCACACCTTTTTCAGTTTGGCATTAAGGTGTGTGGGTGTATGTAACTTTTGAGATGGGTCTTTCTTTGATTCTTAGATTTTGTATCCATAGGCATGAGGATCTTTAGGATTTTTGACTTCATAAGTAGAGGCATCCAAAAATTTTCTGTTGAATTCCCTCGAGATGGTGGAAGTGGGGTTGGTGGAAGCTCTTTGTTTAGACAACATGTGCATTTGTTGGCCATGATTGGGATATTTAGAGGATTTATAGATGGATGGATAAGGTGTTGGAAGAAGTGATGGTAAAATGCATGGAGGGATGTTAGGAGTTGGAAGTAGCGGCGCTAGATTGGATGGTGGAAGGTGTATGGTCACATGCTTTTGGGATGTATACGATAAGGGAGGTGGAATGGTGACATATGCTTTGGGGATATGGTAGGGTTTGTGATGGAAAAGGTGGATTTAGAAGGTGTGGAGGAAGTACCAACATCTTTAGATTGTTCATCTTGGGGTGTGTAACCAAGGCCATAAGAGCTAGGAGAAACATTGACATGGACGGGCTCAAAAATACCTTGTTCATGAAGTCCTAATCCTTTACCTTAATAGTTCATATGCTAGAGTATGTGGTGGACAGTGAGATTATGGGTGTGTTGGACACTAGCAGCAATATCCTTATTGGATGAGGAAGGTGAGATAGAGGATAATGGTTGTTGGTGTTCTAAGGAAGAACATTCATGGATGAAGGTAGTGAGACCAAGGGGATAAGATATTTGCAACATGGTCGATAATGGAAGGTGAAGGATCATTAGGATCTTGATTATCATTATGTTCACTATGATCCAAGTCATTGGTTTGATCATCTATGTGCACTTGAGAGGCAAGTGTCTCATCAAGGGAAGTGGAAGTTGTTCGATGAATGATAGGACTAGATGGAGGATGGATAGATGGGGTGATAACCTCATGACCATGGAATGCATAAAGTTGGCTAAGAGAATCATCATGGTTTGCTAGATCATAGATAGGCTCTTGATCATAGATAGGATCTTTATCATAAAAAGGATCTTGATCATAGATAGGATTAAGCATGATGGGATCAATGAGCTTGTGCATAGGTTCTTCATCAACGATAATATCTTGATCATAGAAAAAGATATAGGTTATGGAGAGGTTGGAATTGGATCTCTTTCTCATGTATAGGATCAAGTGCCTCATGGATAGCTTCTTCATAGGTGATATCTTGATCGTGGAAAAGATATAGGTTATGCATGGATTGGAATGGATCTCTTTCTCATGTATAGGATCAAGTTGCTCATGGATAGGTTCATAATCATGGATAATATCCAGATCATAGAAAAGATATAGGTTATGGGTGGGTTGGATGGAAGTGATTTGATCTTGATTTAGATAAAGGGCGGATGTTTCAACATGGTCTAGATTATACTCTTGACATAGCTCTAGTATTTATTGGCTTGAAGCAGAGATAGAAGGCTCTTGGATAAGCTCAATAGGTTCTAGATGGTTGACAACATGAGGGTAATAAGGTTCTTGACTTGGACTCATGGTAGAAGACTCTGCAATAAGCTCGAGGGGTTGTAGATTATATGACGAGGTTGGAGCAATGGACATGTTGGAAGGCTCTTTGATAAGGTCAAGGACCAAAATTTGGGGACATGGTTGACTCTTTGCTAGTAGCTCTTGGATCACATCCTTCGTAGGTGCATGGGTAGATGAATGAGTGGGTTTGGATTGTTCCAAATCTTTTCTTTTGCTACATAAGTTTGGAAAAAGTCTTTGGAAGAAATCATTTGAGGATTCTTTGGGAAGATTTGAGCTTGGAGTAGGATTAGTATGCTTTGGGCTATGCTTTCTAGGGGATGGTGAAGGAAGACTAGTAGATGGAGTAGTATAATATTTTTGACTAAAGATGGTGCTTCCCTTGTCAAGAGTCTCATTAAGATGGGAAAAGAATGTACGGTCTTGGTGCGAGGTGTAGCTAGTACTAGCACACTCAGCTTGTAAGATTGTCACTTGCTATTGTATGGCTTGGAGTTCTTGAGCAAGTGCTTCTAATTGGTTTGTCATCTCCACAAAAACTGACACAAGACCGAAATGGGTACCCAAAAAGGTTGAATATTTTTTCTCAAAAGACCAGGAAATGCTCATTGTCTTGGATGTGTAGCTACAGATGCGCTGAAATAGAAGGTATATGCACAACAAGTCGATGCAAAAGCATAACTCTAGTGAAGGATAAAAGCGTAGTATCAGATGACAAATGCATAGGAAGTCACAGCAAATGCATAGCAGGTCGAAATGGATGCGCAACTTTAGAGGGTATATGCGCAGCTCTGGTTTTCTGATTGTTTTTGTAATTTTCTTGGCACATTTTTTAGTGTTTTTGGTTTCTTGGTTGCAAGTTGGTTTTTTTTTGCTTTGATTTCTCAATTATGGCAAGTAAAATAGCAAAAAGAAGTTTTCATGATTTTTTTGATCTTTTTTTCTTTTTTTTTGTAATTTTTTTGGACTCTTTTTTACTCAAAAGCAAGCACAAATCCTAGGGTGGCTGGGACAATATAAACCAAATTCTCACTATTTCTAGATGGGGCATCTTCGAGAGGTGATAATCTCCCTTCCCTACACCGTCATATAGGGGTTTTTGGCTACTAAAAACAAAGGATGATTAGTAAGTGCAATCGTTCGAGTGGTTATACATGTGGCAGTGCTACTCTCTGTTATGGAGTCTCTCAACCTGCAAGGGTTGCACCTTGGAGGGTTTTGGGGGAGGTTAGATGTCGGTATAACACAACTTCACTCATTGTTTGAATCTTTCACTCCAAACACAATTTATTTATAGTGGCTTGGTAGAGCTTGGATTTAGCTTGTTACCACTTAAGGTCATTCCCACTTGGACAAAAGGATATCTAAGGGAAGGCCTCTCTAAAGGTTTAACACATGCGAAATGATATGTCTGGCATTTTGGTCATCCAAGATAGGGGAGAGCATAGGCCTAGTATCATTCCAAAAACATAAAAGACAAGGGTTCTTTTCCCCTAATTAAAATGAAAAAGACTAAATGTGTTAAGCTACTTGGGCACACACACGAGTTGTTAACTTTGAAAGCAAGATAGCAATGGTTCAATTTTATCCTCCTAGCATTGGGACTATATTCAATTTATTGATGCAACAATATCAAATTACAATCCTTCCTAGTTAGATCTAGATGTGATTTAATAATGCAACTAGAATTTCTAAACCAGCCCCTAACCTGCAAGTAGATTAGAGAAAATTCCTGCGAGAAGTGTCAACATTAGCAAAATCACAAGAAAACCCAAAAGTCACTGTCAAAATCAGATGCACAAGTATAGAGATTAGATCCACAAAGATAGAGATCATACGCATAGCTATTACAAAAGTGCTGAGACAGAGGTCAAAAGCATAGAAATAGAGAGCATATGTGCAGTTTCAGTAAATGCACTGTATCAGAACACAGGCGCCGAAAGATCAGATGCATCGAAACATCAAATGCATCGAAACATTAGATGTGCTGAAACAGAGCTTAGATGCGTGTTAGAATTGATCAGATGCGTAGAATTCTCCTGTGTACGGAACCTTAGCACAAAAAAAACTTAGTTTTTGGGTTAAATTGGGGCAAGGCTCCACGGTGGCTGCCAAAAATGTTATGGAAAAATTGGTGTAAATGAATAATCAATGTATATCAACAATACCTAATAACTCAATGAAATAAGAAACAAAGAAATCAATCAAACAAAAAACTTCAAACCTTGCAAACCTCTTAACTTCGTAGCTTCCATTGATTGCCTATCGCAAATGATCTTGTCTATGAATATGGCCCTCAGAAGGTGCACTTCCTTGCTATTCCAAGATGTCAAGTGGGAATGGCTATGATAGTTTATTGCAATGAAGATAAGCTTCACAACAATGGTAATGATATGGTAACAAGTTGATCACAAGCAAATGGAATGACTTGGGTGCCAAAGGCATGCTGTGATTCCTATTAAGGGTACTAAAAGCTTGGATGATAGAAATAGAGGACTAGGGTTCAATTTATAGACGTAAGAGAGAGAAGATCAATGGTATAGAAAGAATAAGAAGATCAATGGTATAGAAACCTTGAGAGAATGTGCGCGAATAGAAAGAAGACAAGTATCACACAAAAGTTGTTTTGTTTGAGTTAACTGCTTTCTTTTATAAGATAAGATTTGATTTCATAAATTAGAAAGTTTTTTTTCTAATTTAAGAGTTGTTGATAAAAACAAGGTTGATTGAGTCAGTTAACTCAACTTGTGATTTGCTTTTGCATGATTTTGAGAGAAATTAAATAATAAGTTATTTAATTTTGCGTACATGAAGAAGAAAACCTATTTTTAGAAGATTTTTAAAGAATTTGAAGATAAGAAAGCAAATTAAATAAATAAATTTATTTAATTGTTTGTGCATGCTTTGGAAGAATAAATAAAATATTTGATTGTATTTTATTTTTAGAGATTGAGAGAATTTAAATAAATTTGATTGATTTATTTAAATTTGGAAGAATAAGTGACTTAATTAAATAATTAAGAATTATTTTAATTGTTTGGAAGAATTTAATTAAATAAAGTATTTTATTTAATTTTGACTTTAGAAGAGGTAATTAAATATTTTGATATTTAATTAATTTAGAGGAATATGAATCAAAAAAATAAATCTGTTTATTTATTTATTGATAGAGGAATTAGAATAGAATAAATATTAAGAATATTTATTTAGACAGAGTCGCGTCATTTTTAGGCATATACAATAATCACTCAAATGTCTATACTTGCAAGTGGAGACTCAAAAGGTTGAAGTTATGGGGGTGGCATTCCAAAAAAGGAGTTATAAGCTAAGCACATAGATGCACAAACTAGGTGAAACAAATGAGAGCCCAAATTACTTTATATGTCCCCTTACTAAACCAAAAGTTCCTCAAAATCATCATTATTATTTCCCCTTTACTTTCTCAACAATTTCAAAATAAAGTTAACTTCTAGCTTTAATCTAATCCTAGTCTTAACTGCCTTTCAGTCGAGTCTAAACAAAGCAAGTTTTCAAAACTACACTACCTTGTAGAATCTAATGGGAAACTCTTCCCAATTCTCCTTTGCGAGGGGGGAATTCTTAGGAGTTGATTACCCATTTAGTTGCACCTAGTCCCTTACTTGCCTTACCTAAACTTCAATGGTGAGTGCTCCCTTCTTCTTGGTTTGATGGGGTTAGGTTAAGGGGTCAAAACTTTAATTCTACAAAGTCAAAAGTAGCATGCCCACACTTGTCAAGTTTAATCTTTGGTGATGAGTGCTTGCATCTTATTGGTTACATGAGGTTAGACTATGGGGGTGATATCAAAAAGTCAAAAATGAAAAAAAATAAAATACATATAATAATCACTCAAATGTATATACTCACAACTGGAGACCTGAAAGGTTGAAGCTATGGTGGTGGCATTCCAAAAGAAAAAAGAGTTATAATCTAAGCATACATATGTACAAACTAGGTGAAAAAATCAAGAGCCTAACTTACTTTCTAGGGCCATCCTTGCTAAGAGTTAAATTCTTTACCCTAAATCTGATCTATTGGCCATTTATTTTGATCTAAGTATAGAAGGTACCAATAAAATTTATTGCTTGTCTATGTTGAAAGCTAGTCTAATTATTTAGTCTAGATAACCGATCAGTTTTTAGCCTTTGGTATCACTTAAAACAAGAATTTTTCCATCTCCTTCCTCATTCCTACTTGATTCATGATGAGGGTGTACTCTAACCAACACACTGACAACAATAAAATGAGAACAACAATAATTTACATGGGGAAACTAGTGTAGGAGCACCCCTCCAACAAGATAAATATGCACAATAAGGTTTTACTATGTTTTAGACATTTCATGTTACTATGTAGCATTTTTATGTCTAAGTCAAATGTAACATTTTGTGTTGGCATTTCATGTTTGTCAACATCAACTTTGACATTTTAGACATGTTGGATGATGTGAAGGGTTCAACCAATGTGTCTTATCATTAGGAGTTTTGTTGTCTTATGAAAAACAAATGTCATGGGATTAATTAGGGTTTCTGCTAATAATCTTAGTTAAATCAAAAACCCAAAAACAGAGGAGAGAGGAGTCAGTAACAAAACAAGGAAGGTGGTCGAGGAATAGGGACTTTTTTCCACCTTCAGAAAAAAAATCTCTGTAATTCGTCTGCATTTGATAATGTGAAATGAAGAAGTAGAAATTCTATAATTTGTGTTCTACAAAATTCTAGATTCGGTGTAAATTCTTTGTATATCAAACCATCTTGTATATTATTTGTATAGATTTGCCTTGTGTCTCATTTTGTTCTTCTCTGGTCGAGATGCACGATTAAATCCATTCCACTGGTGGATTTCTATGAAATCAATGGAATGGATTGTGTACATTAGTATTCTGTTGATTTTCCTTTTTTGTTTGATGGGCATGGCAGAATAGAAATTATGGAATCCATTACAGAGGAAGTATCCGCGGGAAGTTCAAATGTACATCAATTGTATGCGGGGATAGTCTGTGAATATATCACATTTGTATGCGAATTAACCCCTGTGTATATGCGGTGAAGAATGGTATGTATAAAAGGCTGTTTGGGTCAAGTTTGTATTGGTCATTGAATATACATTTTCTATAGATATCGCAAATGTATGAAGGTACTTTCCCTATGTATATTACTGTTGTATCTAGGTATCACCTTGTGTATATCATGGGGCAAAATGTGCATGTAAGATCCATTTGGGTTAAGTATAAGATTGTTTACTGAATTATATAATTTTTGTATATATTGCTAATGTATCTAAGCATATTCTGTGTGTATCCCACAATTGCATGTAAAGGTCCACCGTCTATGTATATCACTAAAGTATATGCTGTGTTAAACCTTGTGTATGTCAAGATTTTTTGAGGAAATACATTTCCTGTGTATACGTCAATTGTATGTCACAGACAGTGTATGTGTATATCACTATTGTATGCAAACATCAGTTTGTGAGTATACTGCAATTGCATATCGCTGTTGTATGTTGTGAAGATGCAATGAAAATATACATTTCATAAGATACAAAAGAGGACCGGCTGAGGTGGTAGTTAGTTTGTATGTTGGGCTATTTTTGGCCTGCGGATGCAAGGGATGACCGATAATAGCAGGTGATGAGGACTGGCGAAAGAAGGTCACCGATTATATGTTTTGTTTGTATATTTCATTGTATGTTGAAACATACATTGGCTTGAGATACAAGCGCTGACAGGTAGTATCAAGTAAGAACTTTTTAGTCCACCAGGAAAATCAAGTCATGTTATGTACATGAAGTTGTACGCAGCGAAATATACAACGGCAGGTTAAAGATTGAGGGCCCCACTAATGCATATTCAAAATGTATATTTGAAATGCATGAGAAGAATGTACATGTGAATGTACACTGAGGACATACAAGGAGTGGGTATATCATTGTTGCATCTGAAAAGTAATTCCTGTATATCCCACATTTGCATATCGAAGGGTTGTATATTGGAATGTACAATGTAAATGTACATTTCGGAAGATACAAAAGAGGATCGGCTGTAGCGGTCAAAGCGGGTTGAGATACAATAGACTACCTATGATAGGAGGTCAACAAATGTATATGCAAGCCAAAGACATCGGTGTAAGGGTAGTGCATCGGTCAGAGTCTGTAAATGGCTGCCGATAGGATGTTATGTTGCCGATGAGGAGTTCAGAGAGACATTTGATGACCTCTCGCTGATATTGATAGGATTGACATTTTGAGTGTGTGTGTTTCTACTGTGTTTCCACTCTGCATCAGAAACTATCTCAAACTTTTTAGCCTTAGGTTTTGCCTCCATTTTTCTTCAAAAATCTTATGTCATTTGTCAAATCCCTATCATACCCCTACCACATTAGTCACATTCAATTTTACTTAATATTTGTTACTTTCGTTTTCATTTTCATTGTCTTTTTATAAGATTAGCTCATTTCTCTCCTTTAGAAACCCCAAAATACCTTGTTTCAATTTTATCTCCAACTTTATAGTCTTCTCCCTAATAGGTGCACATACAAATATTTTCTTAAGAGGTTGTTTTGAAGCTTCCCTAAAGTTTATGGATCTTTCTAACATATATGACTAGGTTATTAACCATGACTAGGCTATTAACACTACTACAACCCCTATTGAATAGAAGTCCTAAACTTGGAATTCAACAAAATTTGGTTGGACAACTCCTTGAGATGCCTTGATTCTAGAATTGATGATAACATTAATCTATAGGTGCATGTGTTCTAATTCATTTTCCATTTCTCTTACCTAGTCTAATTTGTGAGTCTACATTTCTAGTTTATTGCATGTCTAATTTGTTGTCATGTTGTCAATCTTAGCAATAGTAATTGTTAATTGGTGTTAGGCTAGTTGGAGATAGCCTTAGGTAACATTAATTTGCACTTTTACACACACAATAAAAAAGAATCAACCTTTTCAACCAATAAAGACTCATCTTTTAGGTTCTTTCACTCACCTGGAAAGATTTTCCTATTACACTAATATAGGGACAATCACATGCAATTGACAGAATATACACCATACGTCAAGATTGATTCAAGATGATCCTTAGTTGACTTAAGCACATTACTAATCCTATTTTATAATATGATGATGAATTTTACATTGATCTTCTTAGAATTCTTTCTAGAACTTAAGGAAATGCTTTCATGTTGAATGGGAGAAGAGCATTTGATGAGTCATTTGAGCCACTACAACATTCATGACTTGTTTTCTTCTTTTCCATATTTTTAAAGATAATTTTTTCCTAACTCCACACTGATCTAATAAAAACGTTCACTCTAAACAAATGGAACTTTTCTTCCTCAATGTGGGGTTTGCATCTAAAATCTTGAATGTTCTATTTATGGAAAAATAGAGAATTCCAAACTTTTTAAAGGATTGTGATAGAGATTTCTAGGCTAGTGTGAGTATTTTTCCTATCTACATAGTGAACTATAGAACCATCACATTTTCTATTAATAAGAACATAAGGTAAAGAAGAAAACCATTCTATTATTATTTCTCTATAAATTTGATATTAGAAAAAAAATTAATTTAGATGACATCACCAACATGTCATTCTAAAATATAGGAGCATTTTGTTGATGAGACCTTAGTTGTTGCTACGTAATGAGGAGGCCAAACTTGAGGTAAGAGTTGACATAAGAAAGATTAAAGGGATAATGATTAGAAATTAAAATAAATGCAATTTTAGAAAGCTGCAATAACACACATTAATCCATACCCTCAAGGGGTTAGGAACCTAGGGATGGCTATGGAATGAGGTAGAGATGTGAATGTTGAGTCAAATCAGGTATAGCTTTTGGGGATAGATAAAAAGAGAATTAGGGATGGTTAAAAATTAAATTATCATGGCCAAGGGAGATAAAAAAGGAGTTAGAAATATCATTGTTTAGATTGAGATTGCTTATGAATAAAGAATGAAGTTGGTACTCGCTGAGAGAGAAAGAGAAGTTGAGAATTGGCTAATAGTATAAGAAAGGTGATAGTTTAAGGTAGAAAGTGATGAGTCTAGTTTATGACTCAATTTTGTTAGAATTTATTATCCATTTGATGTAGTTATAATGGACTTTGCTACCTAGATCTTGATCTTTTCATGATATTTCCTCAAAACCATAAGATATTGGGCATAGGTTATTTCCTATAATATTTAATGACATTGACATGCTCTATGAACTATCTATGTTAATTTTACATGTGGATTAATGAATGTTACTCTAAGATAGTTATAGATATGCAATTATTGTGCGTACTAATATTGCTATGCAGATATAATTAGTAGCCTATAAAATTAAGGAAGATTCTGTCAGTTGGTTACTTGCCATCAAAGTCAACAAGATGGTCATTCAAATGTCAAATAGAGGGAAGATAACCACCTTGTAACTAGTCTTAATTGCTTGTTGAGTGAATATAGGAGTTATTGTTGCGCTAGATCTGTGTTAAAGCGAACATGCTTGACCAGATTCCATGAATGCATAACCTCTCCACTTTCTATGCTTTCCCTAAAGTGGCATCCTTCTATTCTGTTGGAGTTGACCACCTTGCTAGGTAGTTGATTTGTAGCTTTTTTTTCAATAAATAAGACTCAAATTCTCTTTCAAAAGAGTTAATTAATCTGAGGTTGTACTCGCATTATTAAGTTTTTCAGCAATACAATTACATTGCTCGTTTGTACTCATGTTTTCCAATAAATAAAATGAAGTTATAAGTTTTCATCTCTGAGTTTACATTTGTCTTAAGGGATACTCATCCAAGGGGGCCCACTTGGTGATCATTCCATCCTTTAGGTTATTTGTTATTTTCTATTAAGCAATTAGTTAAAATCTGGCACTGTATATTCCTGCAGCCACTAGAATTACATTCTGTGCCTGTTCCTGTAGCCAAAGTAGACAAAGTAGTTTCCTATTTGTTTGCCTAGATTTTCATTTTCTGTCATGCACTTTGGCTTAGTATAGTTGTTGGTTGATGTTCAAAATTTATGCTATTTCTTTCCAAGCAATTTACTTTCAGCATTATGTCTTTCATAGTCATAGAATGAATGTGGCTACTTTAGAACTTTAGAATTCATAGTGCACATACTGTGCTGACCCATTTCAAGTTCACATCCCTGGGTTGACAAGTTAAATGCACCTTCATAGTGATTAAGATAGCTATTCAGGTTAGATGTCCAATCTTTGAGTCACATCTTTATGGGCCTAGTTGTTAAATCATTATAGGAGGCCAATAGAAAGATAGTCTCAAGAAGGTAATTAATAAAGGATGATGGAGTTAAATAAATCCCAAAGGATGTGATCCCCCACATTAAGAGAACCCATGAGGAGATGACCCTCCCTAATCACATACCATCCTTAGTTCCACTTATGGAACATATAGAGAGAAGGAGATAAAATACTTTAGAAGATAATTGGTCAGGTGAAGAAACATAGAGAGAGAGAGAGACAATAAATTTGAGGAAATTTCAAAAAATTAGTACCATGACCATTAATGTGGTACCACACCAAATACCTAAGGAAATAACTTTAGAGAAACTATTGTCAATGAAGATAAAGCAATTGTCCAACATTATTGTGAGAAATGGCTTACACCGCATTCTTAGTTTTTAAAACAAGAAGATCAAGGAAAGACAAGGGATTGGATGAAGATAAAAAAGGCTTCTACATAACCTTAAAACTATTTGAGCTAGACATAAAGGCAAATCAATTAAGGGAACTGCCCTTTATTACATCCTTATATGAAAATAAAATAAGGATAATTGGAAGGATTATTAAAATAGCAGTACCATAGAGGAGTGGTCGGGAAAGAAAAGTAATAGAGGAACCTCAACAAAGAATATAAAGACCTAAGAGGAAGTTGCAAATTGTTGAATATTATAATGATGAAACTTCACAAAGGGAACTAATAAAAAAAGAGTTGGAAAAGAAGGTAGAAAAGGACTAGAAGAATGTGAAGGAAAAGGAACAAAGATAAAAACCATAGGGAATGGTAGTGGTATCACCTACAATTAGCCACCATATAAACAAAGAAACAATAAGGCTAGAAGGATTAAGAGTGAACGCAAAATCATAAGAGTGGATGAGCAAAATGATGGATGTTGGTCAGGAAATATATAAATCCTAGAAGAATAAGACTACACTGACTAAGGTTTATTGAGAAAATAAAGTTAAACAAGAATATACTCAAAAGGAAAAGGCTAATCCCATTATGTTTTACTCAAAATTAAAGGTAAAGGAGAAGATGCCTACAAGGGCAAGACTACATTGAGTGAGATTCATAGAAAAAGATCAAGTTAAAGATGAAGATGCTTCCCTTAATTTGGAAGTAAGATAGGTAGTAAAATAAATAGGTGTCATAGAGCATAACCCCATAAATAAATAATAGGGGAAAAGGCATAGGGGTAAGTGCACAAAGATGGGGGACCAAAAGGGGGTCTTAAGTGGCCACATTTTTGTTAAAATCAGGAAAGACTAATGTTGGATGAGAAATTGAAGCTAGTTACACTCAAAATTTGAATATGCAACAAAAATAAGAGTCGTAGTGCTCTGAATCTAGTTTCTAAACTACTATGTTTTTTAAAATGGTTGAGATTAAGGGGTTCAAAAAGGGTGGCCACACAAACTGGTCCTATTTTTTTTCAAAAAAACATAACATAGCACTGGGGTGGCCCCCCTAAAATGTTAACTATTTTTTAGTATTTCAAATATCGCTTTGGTGAGAAATTAGCTAACACCATATAGTTTATCCTCAATTTTTCTGATAATTTTTCATGAATAATTATTTTTTTACTAATTTTCAAAGTGGACACATCCTGAAAAATAGAAAATTGAGTGTGCTTCCCCCTAAAAATTTTGAAAACTAATCAAAAATTCAAAAAAAAATTCAATACGTGTAGAATGGAGTCTAGTTTCTAAAATTGTAATTTATTTGAAATTTCAATGAACATTTAAAAAATTAAGTCAAAAATACCACACACTAGTTTTTGACAAAAAATGGATACACTAACAAAAGAAATTAAAGATGAAAATCTTAACATACTCAAAATGTGAAAAAAATTATATGGTTAGAAAGCTAAGAGAGAGCTTAACATTATTGTGGTATTTTTTTGACTTGTCATTGAAACAAGTGCAAACCTAATGGGGAGCATGCTCAAGATTATGTAATTTTTTAACAATCTGCAAAAACACATCTTTGGACATTCAAAACTCAGTCCAAGCCTTTGGATTGGAAGCCCAAGGCAAATCCAAGCCAAAGGCTTGGAAATTACCAAAGAAACAATAACACAAGTGCATTACAACATGCTCACATTGTGTGCATGTATTCACATAATGTGAGCACGTTATAATGTGCTCGCATTATTGTGAAGGAAAATCATCTCACCCTTACCTTCTCTCTCTCTGGTTGAGTGTATAGGGTTGAGGGTCTAGAGTATAGGCTTTAAGGCATAGGGTTGAGGGTATTAGTTATAGGGTATTTAGTAATTTAGAGACAATTAAAAACTTGTCATAGTAGTTATTTTAGAATTTAGACAACACTTAAAACTTTCCATGCATGAAAAAACATGCTCGCATTATAATGTGAGCACATTTTATGGAACAAAAAAAAGGACAAAAGGCATGTGCAATCCATGAATTAGACCCACATGCTCTGTTATTCCCTGCTTTCTATGCATTATCGGACAAAAAAGTGTTTTTCATGGTGTTGACATTTATACAATCATTGTTTACTTAATCCACCACCTTTTTTCGGTTCTTCAATGTAGAAGAAGTAAATTGGATGTTTTTAGACAGAATTTGATTATTTGAACTAATATTTTTATTTTTCATAATGTTTGAATGCTAATTTTCGTGTTTTTAGATTGAATTTGATGATATAGATTTATTTGTTTTCATAAATTTGACTAATCCTATTAGAGTTATATAAAATTCAACATTGAATATGAAGGAACTTGCCAAAAAGCTCAAATTTTTGAGGAATTTGAAGCCAAAAATGAATTAGACATAATTGTTGTAACATCAGAAAATGTCCCCTTGGGGGATTTTACCCCTTTAGGTTTAGCTCCCGAGTCTTTAGTGTGCATTTAGGACATTTTACATCATATTTCAACACCTCGATGAGAAAACCCCTAAGTGTCTTGACAAATGGGATCTAGGGGGACTACTTGAGATAGACCCTGCCCAAAATAGGTGGGAGGACTTGGGCACCCACGCCCTAGTCCTACCCTATTTTGGGGCAATCCCAATTTTTGGGTGTCGGCTTGTGACCGTTATTTGGGGGTAAGTGCAAGAAGATGGGGGGCCAAAAAGTGGCCAAATTAATTTCAAAAAAAAATGGGTCAAAATGTGAGCACGTTATAACGCGCTCACGTTATAACGCGCTCGCGTTATGGCTTGGTAATGACAAGCCTTAGGCTCATCAAAACCAAGCCATAACACGAGCGTGTTATAGCACGAGCGCGTTATAACGCGCTCGCGTTATTCTTTTCTTTACATTTTTCCTTTTCCACAAAACTTTGTGCTGTTTTTCATGTTTTAAATAACGCGAGCACGTTATGTTCAACTTAAATTTTTTTATGTTTAAGGCTATTAATCATGTATGTATGTATGCCTATATGTATGTATGTATGTATGTATGTATGTATGTATCTATGTATCTATGTATGCCTATATGTATGTATGTATCTATGTATGCCTATATGTATGTATGTATAGTGTCGAGGGTAGAGGAGGGTAGAGATGGGAGTAAGCCAGATAGGGGAGGAGAGGGGTGGATAAGGATTGAGTGATTAAGGTTTAAGGTTAAGGGTTGAGCATTTAGGGATAGGATTTAGAGTTTAGGGATAAGGGATTAGAGTTTAGGACCTTGAGGGATTAGGGTTTAGGGTTGAGGCTTTAGGGATAGCATTTAGGGTTAAGGGTCGAGGGATTAGGGTTAAGGTAGAGTGTTGAGGGTAGAGGGATTAGGGATAGGGTTTAGGGTTGAAAGTTTAGGGTTGAGGGATTAGGATTTAAGGTATAGTTTAGTAGTTCTTGTGGATAGAGCCAGTAAACAATGGGAGATTATTTGCCTATTTCATAACAATATACCTCCCCCTTAAACCCTAAACCCTAATCCCTCAACCCTCAACCCTAAGCCATCATCCCTCAACTCTAATCCCTCATCCCTAAACCCTAAATGCTATCCCTATTCCTAAACCCTCAATAGACTCGATACTATACCTTAAACCCTAATCCCTTATCCCTAAACCCTCCAACCCTATCCCTAATCCTTACACCCTCCACACTCTACTTTAACCCTAATCCCTTGAACCTCAACCCTATCCCTAAACCCTTGACCCTTGAACCTCAACCCTCAACCCTCGACATCAAACCCTAATCCCTCAACTCTTAACTCTGATCCCTCAACTCTCAACCCTAACCCTAAACCCTAAACACTAAACCCTCAACCCTCAACGTCAAATCCTAATCCCTCAACCCTTCACTCTAATCCCTCAACCCTAAACCCTATCCCTAAACCCTCAACACTATACCTTAAACCCTAATCCTTCAACCCTAACCCTAAACCTTATCCCTAAACCCTAATCCCTCAACCCTCAACCCTAATCCGTCATCCGTCATCCCTCAACTCTAATCCCTCATCCCTAAACCCTAAATGCTATCCCTATTCCTAGACCCTCAACAGGCTCGATACTATACCTTAAACCCTAATCCCTCTACCCTTGACACTCTTATTTAACCCTAATCCCTTGACCATTAACCCTATCACTCAACCTCAACCCTCAACCCTCAACCCTCAACCCTCAACCCTCAACTCTCAACATTAAACCCTAATTCATCAACCCTAAACCCTAATCCCTCAAACCTAAACCCTATCCCTAAACCACCAACCCTCAACACTATACCTTAAACCCTAATCCCTATCCCTCAACCCTTAACCCTTAAAACTTAAACCCTATCCCTACACCCTCAACACTTGACACTATATCTTAAGCCTTAAACCCTCATCCCTAAAGCCTTAACCCTTAATCCTTAAACCTTCAACCCTATACCCTATCCCTAACCCCTCTACCCTTGACACTCTAACCCTAACCTTGACATTAAATGTTAATCCGTCAACCCTAAACTCTAATCCTAAACCCTCAACCCTCAACACTATACCTTAAACCCTAATCCCTCAACCCTCAACCCTCAACCCTAAACCTTATCCCTAAACCCTAATCCCTCAACCCTCAACCCTAATCCATCATCCCTCAACTCTAATCCCTCATCCCTAAACCCTAAATGCTATCCCTATTCCTAAACCCTCAACAGACTCGATACTATAGCTTAAACCCTAATCCCTTATCCCTAAACCCTCCAACTCTATCCCTAATCCTTACACCCTCCACACTCTACTTTAACCCTAATCCCTTGAACCTCAACCCTATCCCTAAACCCTTGACCCTCGAACCTCAACCCTCAACCCTCGACATCAAACCCTAATCTCTCAACTCTTAACTCTGATCCCTCAACTCTCAACCCTAACCCTAAACCCTAAACACTAAACCCTCAACCCTCAACGTCAAATCCTAATCCCTCAACCCTTCACACTAATGCCTCAACCCTAAACCCTATCCCTAAACCCTCAACACTATACCTTAAACCCTAATCCCTCAACCCTAACCCTAAACCTTATCCCTAAACCCTAATCCCTCAACCCTCAATCCTAATCTGTCATCTGTCATCCCTCAACTCTAATCCCTCATCCCTAAACCCTAAACGCTATCCCTATTCCTAGACCCTCAACATGCTCGATACTATACCTTAAACCCTAATCCCTCTACCCTTGACACTCTTATTTAACCCTAATCCCTTGACCATTAACCCTATCCCTCAACCTCAACCCTCAACCCTCAACCCTCAACCCTTAACCCTCAACTCTCAACATTAAACCCTAATTCATCAACCCTAAACCCTAATCCCTCAAACCTAAACCCTATCTCTAAACAATCAACCCTCAACACTATACCTTAAATCCTAATCCCTATCCCTTAACCCTCAACCCTTAAAACTTAAACCCTATCCCTACACCCTCAACACTTGACACTATATCTTAAGCCTTCAACCCTCATCCCTAAAGCCTTAACCATTAATCCTTAAACCTTCAACCCTAAACCCTATCCCTAATCCCTCTACCCTTGACACTCTAACCCTAACCTCGACATTAAATGCTAATCCGTCAACCCTAAACTCTAATCCTAAACCCTCAACCCTCAACACTATACCTTAAACCCTAATCCCTCAACCCTCAACCCTAAACCTTATCCCTAAACCCTAATCCCTCAACCCTCAACCCTAATCCATCATCCCTCAACTCTAATCCCTCATCCCTAAACCCTAAATGCTATCCCTATTCCTAAACCCTCAACAGACTCGATACTATACCTTAAACCCTAATCCCTTATCCTTACAACCCTATCCCTAATCCTTACACCCTCCACACTCTACTTTAACCCTAATCCCTTAAACCTCAACCCTATCCCTAAACCCTTGACCCTCGAACCTCAACCCTCAACCCTCGACGTCAAACCCTAATCCCTCAACCCTTAACTCTGATCCCTCAACTCTCAACCCTAACCCTAAACCCTAAACCCTAAACCCTCAACCCTCAACATCAAATCCTAATCCCTCAACCCTTCACTCTAATCCCTCAACCCTAAACCCTATCCCTAAACCCTCAACACTATACCTTAAACCCTAATCCCTCAACCCTCAACCTTAATCTGTCATCCGTCATCCCTCAACTCTAATTCCTCATCCCTAAACCCTAAACGCTATCCCTACTCCTAGACCCTCAACAGGCTCGATACTATACCTTAAACCCTAATCCCTCTACCCTCGACACTCTTATTTAACCCTAATCCCTTGACCATTAACCCTATCCCTCAACCTCAACCCTCAACCGTCAACCCTCAACCATCAACACTCAACTCTAAACATTAAACCCTAATTCATCAACCGTAAACCCTAATCCCTCAAACCTAAACCCTATCCCTAAATCCTCAACCCTCAACACTATACCTTAAACCCTAATCCCTATCCCTTAACCCTTAAAACTTAAACCCTATCCCTATACCCTCAACACTTGACACTATATCTTAAGCCTTAAACCCTCATCCCTAAAGCCTCAACCCTCAATTCTTAAACCTTCAACCCTAAACCCTATCCCTAATCCCTCTACCCTCGACACTCTAACCCTAACCTTGACATTAAACACTAATCTATCAACCCTAAACCCTAATCTGTCAACCCTAAACCCTCAACCCTCAACACTATACCTTAAACCCTAATCCATCAACCCTAAAACCTAATCCATCAACCCTCAACCCTAAACACTATTAATAAACCCTCAACCCTTGACACTATACCTTAAACCCTAATCCCTCAACCCTCAACCCTAATACCTCAACCCTCAACCGTAATCCCTCATCCCCAAACCCTAAACTCTATCCCTATTCCTAAGCCCTCAACCTTCGATACTATACCTTAAACCCTAATCCTTTATCCCTAAACCCTAAACACTATCCCTCAACCCTTAAAAATTAAACCCTAAAACCTATCCGTAAACCCTCGATGCTCAACACTATATTTTAAACCCCAATCCCTTAACCCTCAGCCATAAAGCCTCAACCCTCAATCATTAAACCTTCAACCCTAAACCCTATCCCTAATCCCTCTACCCTCAACACTCTACTTTAACCCTAATCCCTTGACCATCAACCCTATCCCTAAACCCTCAACCCTCAACCCTCAACTCTCAACATTAAACCCTAATCTATCAATCCTAAACCCTAATCCGTCAACCCTAAACCCTAATCCCTCAACCCTAAATCCTATCCCTAAACCCTAAACCCTCAACACTATACCTTAAACCATAATCCCTCAACCCTAAACCCTAAACCCTATCCCTAAACCCTCAACACTATACCTTAAACCCTAATCCCTCAACCCTAACCCTAAACCTTGTCCCTAAACCCTAATCCCTCAACCCTCAACCGTAATCCGTCATCCGTCATCCCTCAACTCTAATCCCTCATCCCTAAACCCTAAATGCTATCCCTATTCCTAGACCCTCAACAGGCTTGATACTATACCTTAAACCCTAATCCCTCTACCCTCGACACTCTTATTTAACCCTAATCCCTTGACCATTAACCCTATCCCTCAACCTCAACCCTCGACCGTCAACCCTCAACACTCAACTCTAAACATTAAACCCTAATTCATCAACCGTAAACCCTAATCCCTCAAACCTAAACCCTATCCCTAAATCATCAACCCTCAACACTATACCTTAAACCCTAATCCCTATCCCTTAACCCTTAAAACTTAAACCCTATCCGTATACCCTCAACACTTGACACTATATCTTAAGCCTTAAACCCTCATCCCTAATGCCTCAACCCTCAATTCTTAAACCCTCAACCCTAAACCCTATCCCTAATCCCTCTACCCTCGACACTCTAACCCTAACCTTGACATTAAACACTAATCCGTCAACCCTAAACCCTAATCTATCAACCCTAAACCCTCAACACTCAACACTATACCTTAAACCCTAATCCATCAACCCTCAACCCTAAACACTATTAATAAACCCTCAACCCTTGACACTATACCTTAAACCCTAATCCCTCAACCCTCAACCCTAATACCACAACCCTCAACCCTAATCCCTCATCCCTAAACCCTAAACTCTATCCCTATTCCTAAACCCTCAACCCTCGACACTATACCTTAAACCCTAATCCCTTATCCCTAAACCCTAAACACTATCCCTCAACCCTTAACCCTTAAAAATTAAACCCTAAAACCTATCCATAAACCCTCGACGCTCAACACTATATTTTAAACCCCAATCCCTTAACCCTCAGCCGTAAAGCCTCAACCCTCAATCATTAAACCTTCAACCCTAAACCCTATCCCTAATCCCTCTACCCTCAACACTCTACTTTAACCCTAATCCCTTGACCATCAACCCTATCCCTAAACCCTCAACCCTCAACCCTCAACTCTCAACATTAAACCCTAATCTGTCAACCCTAAACCCTAATCCGTCAACCCTAAACCCTAATCCCTCAACCCTAAATCCTATCCCTAAACCCTCAACCCTCAACACTATACCTTAAACCATAATCCCTCAACCCTAAACCCTAAACCCTCAACCCTAAACCCTATCCCTAAACCCTCAACACTATACCTTAAACCCTAATCCCTCAACCCTAACCCTAAACCTTGTCCCTAAACCCTAATCCCTCAACCCTCTACCCTAATCCGTCATCTGTCATCCCTCTACTTGAATCCCTCATCCCTAAACCCTAAATGCTATCCCTATTCCTAGACCCTCAATAGGCTCGATACTATACCTTAAACCCTAATCCCTCTACCCTCGACACTCTTATTTAACCCTAATCCCTTGACCATTAACCCTATCCCTCAACCTCAACCCTCAACCCTCAACCCTCAACACTCAACTCTAAACATTAAACCCTAATTCATCAACCGTAAACCTAATCCCTCAAACCTAAACCCTATCCCTAAATCATCAACCCTCAACACTATACCTTAAACCCTAATCCCTATCCCTTAACCCTTAAAACTTAAACCCCATACCTATATCCTCAACACTTGACACTATATCTTAAGCCTTAAACCCTCATCCCTAAAGCCTCAACCCTCAATTCTTAAACCTTCAACCCTAAACCCTATCCCTAATCCCTCTACCCTCGACACTCTAACCCTAACCTTGACATTAAACACTAATCCGTCAACCCTAAACCCTAATCTGTCAACCCTAAACCCTCAACCCTCAACACTATACCTTAAACCCTAATCCATCAACCCTAAAACCTAATCCATCAACCCTCAACCCTAAACACTATTAATAAACCCTCAACCCTTGAAACTATACCTTAAACCCTAATCCCTTAACCCTCAACCCTCGACACTATACCTTAAACCCTAATCCCTTATCCCTAAACCCTAAACACTATCCCTCAACCCTCAACCCTTAAAAATTAAACCCTAAAACCTATCCATAAACCCTAGACACTCAACACTATATTTTAAACCCCAATCCCTTAACCCTCAGCCCTAAAGCCTCAACCCTCAATCGTTAAACCTTCAACCCTAAACCCTATCCCTAATCCCTCTACCCTCAACACTCTACTTTAACCCTAATCCCTTGACCATCAACCCTATCCCTAAACCCTCAACCCTCAACTCTCAACATTAAACCCTAATCCGTCAACCCTAAACCCTAATCCGTCAACCCTAAACCCTAATCCCTCAACCCTAAATCCTATCCCTAAACCCTCAACCCTCAACACTATACCTTAAACCATAATCCCTCAACCCTAAACCCTAATCCCTCAACCCTAAACCCTAAACCCTATCCCTAAACCCAACAAAACTACTTTGCCTTATGTTAGGTTGTTAAACCCATCATTTTTGACACTCTTCTCTTAAAGATATTTGAGTTGCAAGAATATGTCAGAAAAATGGCTATGAACTTTTTTAATGTTAGTAATGTTATATGGCATGTTTTTCTGGCCCATCTGGGGTTCATTATGCCAATAGGTGTACACACTATGAGAAAAGCTTTGCATATGGTACATCCACAGTGAGTAATTAATAGTTGAAATCAGAAGGATCATCATTATGAGAAAAGCTTTGCATTGGGGTACATCTATGTTTCTTGCTGTCCACCCCGCACTTAGGGGAGGTATATTGTTATGAAACAAGCAAATAATCTCCCATTGTTTACTGGCTCTATCCACAAGAACTACTAAACTATACCTTAAACCCTAATCCCTCAACCCTAAACTTTCAACCCTAAACCCTATCCCTAATCCCTCTACCCTCAACAATCTACCTTAACCCTAATCCCTCGACCCTTAACCCTAAATGCTATCCCTAAAGCCTCAACCCTAAACCCTAATCCCTCAAGGTCCTAAACTCTAATCCCTTATCCCTAAGCTCTAAATCCTATCCCTAAATGCTCAACCCTTAACCTTAAACCTTAATCACTCAATCCTTATCCACCCCTCTCCTCCCCTATCTAGCTCACTCCCATCTCTACCCTCCTCTACCGTCAACACTATACATACATACATATAGGCATACATAGATACATACATACATATAGGCATACATAGATACATACATACATATAGGCATACATAGATACATACATATACATACATACGTACATACATACATATAGGCATACATACATACATGATTAATAGCCTTAAATATAAAAAAATTTAAGTTTAACATAACGCGCTCGCGTTATTTAAAACATGAAAAACAGCACAAACTTTTGTGGAAAAGGAAAAATGTAAAGAAAAGAATAACGCGAGCGCGTTATAACGCGCTTGCGTTATGTCTTGCTTTGGGAATCCCAAGCCTTGGGCTTGGGATTTGCTTTGGATTTCCAACCCAAAGGCTTGGAGTGCCTTATGAACAGTAACAGACGTGTTTTTCCATATTCTTCAAGATTTTAGATAATTTTGTTCGTGCTAACCCTCAGATTTGTACGTGTTTCAAGGTCAAACAAATCAAACACCTGGGTAATGTTAGGCTTTCTCTTAGCTATCTGACAATGTAATTTTTTTCACATTTTAACAATGTTAAGCCTTTCATCTTTAATTTTTTTGTTTGTGTGTCCGTTTTTGGGAAAAAACTACTGTTTGGTCTTTTTTTCATTGTAAATTAAATATTCATTAAAATTTCAAAAAAATTACATATTTAGAAACTAGACTCCATTCTACAAATATTAAAAAAAGAAAAAAATGATTTTTGATTAGTTTTCAAAATTTATAGGGGTAGCACGGCCAAAATTCTGTTTTTTAGGATGTGTCCACTTTGAAAATTAGTAAAAAATCAAATATTCATCAAACAATTATCAGAAAAATCAGGCATAAACTACATGCTATTAGCTAATTTGTCACCGAAGCGATTTTAAAAATACCAAAAAAAAGTTGACCTTTTGAGGGAGCCACAAAACATGCTATGTTATGTTTTTTTGACAGAAACAACACCAATTTCTGTGGCTCCCTCTTTTGAACCCCTTAATCTATGCCATTTTCAAAAAATAATAGTAGTTTAGAAAGTAGACTCGAAGCACTACGAACATTGTTTTGGTTGCATCTCCAAATTTTGAGTGTAACTATGCTCAATTTCTCATCCAAGGCCAGTATTTCCTGATTTTAGAAAAAAAGTGGCCACTTAAGACCCCTTTTTGGCCCCCCATCTTCCTGCACTTACCCTTGGGTTCTATGCCGACACAGTAAGTTTGAATTACGAAAATCTCGGTGGGAGTGTTTGTAGTTGCATATAAAAACATGTTTAGGCATTCATTTAGAAACTAGATGGCAATTGTGATGTTCATGCATTCTCAAGGTGATTCAAGGTTTTCATTGTGTTGCAAGAGTAGAATTGTGTTGTCTATGTGTTTGTGTTTGTAGATTTGAGCATCCATTTCATCATGGAATGAAGAGCACCTTCCTCCCATGAGATCTTCACTACAAGGTGACATTATATTATGTTTTCATCATCATTTCCTTTGGTATTTGCCTCTGCCTCACAAGGGCATGCACTCTCTATTTGACAAAGGTGTTTAGAGACTTAAGTGTCCTCTGGGGCCTGACTGAGGCAAGCCTCTAAACACCACAACGCGCTCCCAAATTTTTCATGGTTGTAGGTTACAGGTTGAGGAGCTGGACAAAGTGAAGTTGCAGGAAGACATCTTGGAGTGTCAGAATTGTAGAACAGGAAGAAAATCTACCCCCTGGACTTGAGCACCTGCTCATTAGTCCTCCAAGTTCCGTGATGGGAAAATCTCTGGAACAATGGGAAAGAGTTGCAAACTGAGTTCTCAGATCTAGACAAAAAGTAGGGCATTGGACTTGGGTGCCCACTCTTTTGTCCGTGACTTTTCCACCTCAGAACCCTAAAAATAGGTACTTTGTGATTTGATATTTTACATCTCTCTGCAAGAGCTTTTTCCATTATTCGTCAGTTTATTGTCGTATTTGCATAATTAGAGTTTTAATGGTCAATTAAGCATAAGAGAAGGAAAATTGATAATTAAATACTCTAATCCAAGTTTCCCTAAATCTCACAGCAACCTAGGGTATGATAGTGCATTTCCACTCGACCCTAGATCCTTGAATGTTAAGGGTGAAAGGAGGATTCAAACATCTAACAACATAAACATTAAACAATCCAAATTTTACCCTAAACACTTTGGTGAACCCATGTTTTTGTACTTAATTGAAAATTTATGAGTGTTTGTCTTCATATTTGGATTGATTTCATTCATTCATATAGTCATTCATCTTATTACATTGAGAAAAATTCAAAAAAAAATAATTTTTTTGAAAAATTCAAAAAAATTGCATTATTTGGCTTACTAATTTGTATTAATTCTTTCTAAATTTCCCTAATTCATGATTTTTGCATTAGATATAATATAAACTACAGAAAAATATAAAAAATTAAAAATTTGCATTTCATTTTCATCATTTAATTGCTAGGATTTTGTAGAAATTTTGACAATTTTCATTAAACCTAGTAATTCTAAAATCTAGGGTTAGTAGGAAAAATCTTCTTTCAGATTTTTCTACTAATTTTAGAGGCTCATTTAAACTTTCATTTGGTTTTAGTCTTGCATTTTAGTGTAAATTTGCATTTTGGTTTCAAATATTTTCATTTTTGCATAGAAATTTTCAACAAAAACTAGCAATTTTCATGCATTTTCCTTAGATTTGCATTGGCATTTTGCATATTAAAGCTTGGAATTCATTTGCAGACCTGAGATTATTTCATTTTCATCATAAATCATACTTCAAATCATTCATATAATATTTTGTGTCAAGATCTTAAACCTAGGGCTTCAAAAACAATGATTTTCACTAGATTTGGCCTTATCAACTCTCTAAATTCACACCATAAGCGTGTTGTGAAATGTATTTTTGCACTAATTGTCTATTATAAATGTAATAATTTTCTTCCCCTCCTAAAAATATTCACAACACCTTTTTATTGGGCTCTTGTATTGGAAATTTGGTGAAAATTTGCCTATTTTTTGTTATTTTTGCCCTAGGGTTTGTCCTAGTTTGCACTCCAATTGTGTTGTGACCAATTTTATGGATTGAGGTGAATTATATCATTGGTTTTATTTTCTTTACTTCCTAAAATTTATTACAAGACCCCTTTTTCTAAGTCTTGGAGTTGAAAAACCGTGAAAAATAGCCTATTTTTGCTATATTTCACTAAGGTTTGACCTTAAGTGGCACTAAAAGCGTGTTGTGAGGGATATATTATCATTAAGTGGCTGTTATTTCTGATATAATTTTATTTCCATCATCATTTTCCTCGCAACACCCTTTGTCATGCTCTTTTCAATCGAGATTTCATGAAAAAATCGCACATTTTGACATATTTTCACTATATTTTGACTTATTGTCATCTTAGATTTGCATAAAGAGTGTGTTGTGAAGAATATTATTGCTGTTTTGGACTGATATCAGACATATAATTTTCTTCTCTTGATCAAAATCCTTACAACACCCTTTGTTTCATTCATTTGCATTAAAAAAAGTACAAAAATCAAGCATTTTAGGCTATTTTTGGCATATCATTTTGCACTTGCCCTTGATATACTTTTGGAAAAACTTTTAAATCTGATTTGGAATTCATGGCCTCATCCTCTCAGTGCTCTTTGGAATCTTTACATGAATATATTTCAAAATTTGAAAATCTTTATAAATTCATTAGTACACATCCTTATGTCATGCCTTATATACAAGCCACGTATCACAAGGATATATTGGTGTCATATTCCTTCAAGATCCTTGATTATGTATCTGATCTTAACAACTTCATATCTCTCATTGATACATACCCTTGGGTAGTAGAATAATTGATAAAACATACTTTGGATGAAGAGCATGACACTTCTCATAATAGTTTGGAATTAATAGCTCAAACATATGGCGATGATATTAACAATGATTATGAGAGTGATAGTGAATTCACAAGCTACCCTACTGATCCTACAACTAAACATTCAGATAAATCAAGTGAAAAGACTAGGGTTATCTCTAGTAATTCGAACAACCCTCCTAACCAAAATATAGCATTAAGGGATGACATTCTAACAACACAACACTGCTTTGATTATCTTGAACTATTTGGTGTGATTGAGGTGGATAAGGAACAGTCTCATACACCACCTAGTCCACTAAGACATGATGTTGAGATCCATCCTTCAATATCCCTTTAGGGATTGGGAAGTGATCAAAATATATTAGACAGACAAATGGAACAATCTGTACCTCTTTCTAGCATTCAGATTTGGGAGGATGATGACCTCCTTGATGATGAGACTTAGTACAAAGACCCTACAGGTAAGTATCTCTAACCCTTTATCTCTCTCATGATGTGCTTCCCCTGTGATGTGTTATGTGTTGTTTAGGCCTCCTGGGATGACCTTGGATTCTCTTGTAAGGTCTGGGATACCAGGGGACCGCCTCTGTTGTGACCTCCTTCTATTTTGTATCATCATTCTTCTATATTGCCTCTCTCTCTGATTTCATCATTGTGTATTGTGTCTTATGGACATAGCATTGTGGTTGGTGACTTGGAGGCACCCTCCTACATGACTTTCCCTAAGACACTTGTTTCTCCTCTCTAATTTATTATTTCCCTTCCTCTAGTATTTCTATCTAGCAGGCGGATGATGACAAACATTTATACTGATGCGGACCTAGTGTCCCTTTCGAGAGCAATCAAAAAATGGACTTCATTCCTAATATGACGATGGGGTTGTATATTTTATCTGATGCTTGGCTAGTGGAAGCACTTGTGCTTTCCACGTAGTGAATTTGATGATGTTTTTATCTCATTTACATACCTTAACAATATTGTTGCTCTATGCACCTTTGTTTGTCTTTGAATCCAGCCTTAGCGGTACTTGATTCAGAGAGCTTCATGATATAGCTCTATGGTTATCCTTGAACTCTAAATTCATTGTATAACCTTGGCTTATTGTGTGGTTAATCATAGGCATTGATGTTGTTGTTTATCATGATTTTGTAGACACTAACATGTTTCTTGCAGGGATGTGTTTGTAGGAACATTTGATGATCGTAAAGTACATATCACCTTCAGGGGGCATGGGCTTTGCAAAAGTCTATGTTCCCTTGTGTGTTTTCTTCCTACCTTAACGTGCTTGATATCGATACCTGACATCAACCACCTTAAGGTGGGGCATATATAAGGTAAGTTGTCTATTGTAGATGTTAGCTATGTGCTTGCCCTCAGATGTAGTTTAAAGACCAGTGCGATGAGTGCTTCATGCATCCTAATTTTGTTTGCAATCAATCAATCAATCATGTAAGCCCTCTACGGAGGCAGGATATCACATATATCCTTTTTTATCTTAAATCCTCTGAAGAGGTGGGGATGGTGTATTTCTTGAAGTAGATTGCATCATCCTATCATTTTCAAAAGTCCTTTGCGGAGGCGGGGAGCGGTTCTATGACTAACGCAACCCTTAAGCGTGTCTTCAGTGATTGTTGTGGCAAAGCCAAATCATCGGTGTGTGCCTGTAATGTGCCTGAGATGGTGTTGAACCTAGAAATAAGTACACTCCATTGCTTGTCTGCTGTGTTTTCTCTGTGTCTTCAAGTGTGTGTGTTTGGCATGCTTGCTTTGTTTGGCATGTTTGTTGCCCCATATGCAGTCTAAAGACCTGTGCAATGAGTGCATCCTACATTTTGGGAGGTTTTGTGTGTCTTGCATGTGTGTTGCCCCATATATATAGTATAAAGACTTGTGTGATGAGTGCATCCTGTATTATGGGAGGTTTGTTTACTTTCCAGTACTTGCATCTGCATTTCATATATATGAGAAAAAGAAAAGAAAAGATATCATGCCTGTCTTCTATGCATTAATGTGTCTTCTATGTATTCACTATCTTCTCCATGTTCTGTGTGATTGTAACTATATTCTCCATGTTTTGCGTGCTTGTCCTTGTCTTCTATGTGATTGGCGTGTCTTCTTCATGCTTGGTGTGTTTGTTGTGTGTGTGACCGTACTTTAATGCATGTATTGGCCTTGCATTTATACCTACATTAAAGTGGGGGCTAAATGTAACGTCAAAAATTTCCCCTTGGGGGCTTTTCCCCCTTTAGGTTTAGCTTCTGGGTCTTTAGTGTGCATTAAGGACATTTTACATCATATTTCAACACCCTGATGAGAAAACCCCTAAGTATCTTGGCAAATGGGAACTAGGGGGACTACTTGAGATAGACCCTACCCAAAATAGGGGGAAGACTTAGGTGCCCGCGCCCTAGTCCTACCCTATTTTGGAGTAGTCCCAATTTTTGGGTGTCGGCTTGTGACTGTTATTTGGGTCCTATGCCGACACGGTAAGTTTGAATTACAAAAATCTTAGTGGGAGTGTTTGTAGTTGCATATAAAAACATGTTTAGGCATTCATTTAGCAACTAGATGGCAATTGTGATGTTCATGCATTCTCAAGGTGATTCAAGGCTTTTATTGTGTTGCAAGAGTAGAATTGTGTTGTCTATGTGTTTGTGTTTGTAGATTTGAGCATCCATTTCATCATGGAATGAAGAGCATCTTCCTCCCATGAGATCTTCACTACAAGGTGACATTATATTGTGTTTTCATCATCATTTCCTTTGGTCTTTGCCTCTACCTCACAAGGGTACGCACTCTCTATCTGAAAAAGGTGTTCGAGGACTTAAGTGTCCTCTGGGGCTTTACGAAGGCAAGCCTCTAAACACCACAACCCCCTCCCAAAGTTTTCATGGTTGTAGGTTACAGGTTGAGGAGCTGGACAAAGTGAAGTTGCAGGAAGACATCTTGGAGTGTCATAATTGTAGAATAGGAAGAAAATTTGCCCCCTAGACTTTGGCGCCTGCTCATTAGTCCTCCAAGTTCCGTGATGGGAAAATCTCTGGAACAACAGGAAAGAGTTGCAGACTAAGTTCCCAGATCTGAACAAAAAATAGGGCATTGGACTTGGGTGCCCACTCTTTTGTCCCTGACTTTTCCACCTCAGAACCTTGAAAATAGGTACTCTGTGATTTGATATTTTACATCTCTGCAAGAGCTTTTTCTGTTATTCGTCAGCTTATTGTCGTATTTGCATAATTAGGGTTTTAATGGTCAATTAAGCATAAGAGAAGGAAAATTGATAATTAAATACCCTAATCCAAGTTTCCCTACATCTCACAGTGACCTAGGGTATGATAGTGCATTGCCACTCGACCCTAGATCCTTGAATGTTAAGGGTGAAAGGAGGATTCAAACATCTAACAACATAAACATTAAATAATCCAAATTTTACCCTAAACAATTATGCAATTGGGCAACTCGAATCTCAAAATCTAAGGTATGTTCTTTATGTATTCGTTTACTTCACTTTATGATTATGTTAGCATGAACTCCTATTAATTATGTCAATGATATGTGCACACCTAATTTATCTCCAAATTCATCTATATATTGTGAAGATAATAATGCAAGTTTTCTTAACACAAAATGAAGATCTTTCTGGTTTTGAGCTTCAATAAAATGATCCTATTATGGCACACCCAAAAACATAAAATAAGATCCTATTGGAAATTTCTCACTAAAGCCCTAGGCATTAAAAACCTATTACATTAATGATCCATTAAAACCCTATGACATTATATCTAGTTTATCCATTTATTGGATGTATTTCAACATTTAGGAAAAAAATATGTTAGTTTTATTGGATGTACATTTCATCATCCATTTATTGGATGTATTTCATCATCTAGGAAAATCAAAGTACTCTTCTTTCTCAAGAGTTAACTAAGTTTGAGGAAGTCCAACCAATCACCTCTTAAAGAAGAAGAGTTATGTTAACTTGATAACAAGACCTTATCTTTTGCTATGGTCGAATAAGATATTTTCCTCTAGGCATAAGATTTCTAGATTCATAGATAATATTCAACCAGGAGCACATGAGAAATTGAGTGTTGAATATCCTAGAAATGTATCAAAGATGCATAGACAATTTGGTTCTTGCATAATTCCTATATGGTTTGGAATGAACCAAGTGGAATAAAAATATCATTATTGGAAGATAGAGAGAATTGGAACTTTTGAAATTCCACTATGCCAGTTAACTAGTTTTATGCTCATAAGAGTTTTATCATATTTTAGAATAGGAAGTTGTTCTATGAAATGTTACCTCCTTTGGTCTTAATTCTTGATGATTTACTGATTCATGAAGTCATGAAAGTGTTGTACTTTTACTCCATAGAGCATTGTTAGAACTTTTGTATGAAAAGTCACATATTTTTTCTTTTGCCATAATGAAAAATATCTTTCTCAAGTACCATCTTTAAGTAAGAAAGAAATGTGGTAACATTTTTCACGATTGAATCTTACTTTAACCTATTTTAAAGCATATTAGAAGGATTTCTTAAAGGAAAGTAATAATCTATTGGCATAAAGTGCATAGAAAAGTGGAACAAGTCATGGAATGAATTCCTTTACAAGGTTTATGAGAAAACCATAGGGTGTAAAATGTAAATTTTGCTAGGGGAGAATAAGTAAATCTTTCTTTTGCTAAATAGTCATTTTGACAAGTACAAAGATATGTTCATATGATGAAGTGGATAAGAGTTCCCTAGTATCTTGTGAATCCTTTCTTTTGAAAAACATGTTAATGTGTTATAGAGGACATAAGTATAGATGATCATCTCATGCAGTCTTCTGCTGATTAAAGGATTGAGTTATTACCTCTCAAGATTACTTTGCTTTGAAGCATTTTTTAAGTAATCTGCATGTAGTTTGCAAATTGATTCATAATAATTGTGAGGATATATTTTAAGAAACTAAGTTTATCCTCATTCATAGAAAATGAATTAAATTGATTAGATCATGATGCTTGATGTTGTTAGTTAAAGTACACATCATGTTTTCTTAAAAGCATTTGCACCTAAATGATCAACTCTTGGAGAGGTAGGGTACATGTGAGTTTTATCCCAAATTTAACTTTGTGATGTTTCAGACAAATAGTTGAACATTATGTATTTTTCCTTTTGGTAGAGCTAGATAGTCCAATTACAGTGGTGAATATGATTATCACCAAGGCATTTAGTCAAGATGTTTTAGGTCTTGAATAGGTAACCTATTTAATGAGGTAGGGAATAGAGGTTTGTAAAGGAGAATGATGGGAAAAGATTTGTGTTCCAACATAAGTTATTTTGTATTGCTATGATATGTTCTTAAATATCATCTAAATGATGAATGTTAGTTACTCCATGAAGAAATAATAGTATGATATGTCATCTTGACTTGTAATTTGAATGTTATCGTAGCTTAATCTTGATTTGTAAAATATTGCTAGTATATGACATGTGTGTGATCTCTATGTTTTAGATTGGACCACCCTAGGAAAGTATAAATTTTCATATTTATAATCATTTATTCACTTTAATTATATGATTATTTTGAGATTTTTGTATAAGATTACTTTACTCTATTGTACCAAGATGGACTAAGTTATCTATGTCTTATTGATGATGCATATAGAAATCACCATCATCCTGAGGAAACAAGCAAAGACTCTAACACCACTGTTGCCAATTCAAGAGGAACATGAATCATCTAATCAAGCTAAGAGAGAGATGGAATTGGTGGCACAAAGGCAATGAATGCAAAACCTCCATTCAATGAGGAAATTGAATCTCGAAGTTGGAGGCACTCCATCTTTCATAGGTCAAGTTGAAGGTACATCATCATTCTCTTCTCAAGTTGGAGGCACTCCATCTTTCATAGGTCAAATTGAAGGTGAATCATCATTCTATTCTCAAGTTAGAGGCACACCATCATTCACATGTCAAGTTGAAGGTACATCATCATTCTCTTCTCAAGTTTGAGGCATGCCATTATTCACATGTCAAGTTGAAGGTATGCCATCTTCTCCATCTCAACTTCAAGGGTTTTCATCTTTTCCATCTCCAACTGAAGGTATGCCATCTATCCTATCTCAAGTAAATATTGAAGAAATTTTTAATGTGGAGCCAACTTTATCATTAAAAACGCCTCCTAGAATTTTGCATAGAAAGCCTAAGTTTCTAATTGATAATGATGAGAATGTTTTGAAGCCCATACAAGATAAGATTCCTAAGGGTACTTACCAAAGATATGCCAATAAGATATGGAAATTATTTTTTGAGAACTTAAATGAAACCAGAAGATGTCAACTATTTGTTGAATTGATGAGAAATCTAAAATTTAGGCCCATTATGAAGATTCTTGGCCTAAGAACAGCAGATGCTTCAAGTGAAAAATCAATTGTAAATAATCTAATGAGTGCATATGAGAGTGTGGGTTCCACCTCATGCACCAAGGATATAGTAATGTCACATGACGTGTCATTAAGTTGGCAATAGTAAGCCATCAAACAAAGAAAGATCGCCTCATTAGAAAGACAAGTGAAGCATTGAAAATAAGTAGAAAAACTCTAATGAGAGCCATTGGAAGGCGTCAAAGAGTTGAGGACCCAAATAGCAATGAATTGTGGGAATTCTCTAAAAGACTCCCATGAAAAGATAAAGTTGTTATTAAAGCCTTGAGATCCCTCCTTCAAGAATTTTGGAAAAATAACACAAGGGTATCTCCTAATGCAAGATATGTACGAAGGAGAATTGGTTGTCAAAACCGTGAGCCACATCCAAAGAATTTTTTGGATGTGACTCAAACAAAGTTTTTCAAGAAATTTCAAGAGATGTATCCTCAAATCAAAATTATTCTAAGGTATTTTGAAATGGTAAAGCCTTTTTTATGTCAAAACAAATCACACATGCACAACTTCTTGTTGTAGAGTACTTATTGAGTTTTCTAATCATTATGATTTTTATAGATATATATGTGTAGATTTGCATACTAACAATGTTTGGTAGGAGTGTAATATAGAGTGTCCACCTAGATCTTCAAGAGATTTCATATCGAGCATCTTATGTCAAATTGTGGATGGTCAATTATTCCACAAGAACTTATGCTTGGATGGCATGTGTGATCATTGTGGTGGGTTGCAACATTTGCTAATTTGTGAACATATGGAGAACACACATGCAATTGGAAATGAACTAGTAAGTTTTGGAAAATATAAGATAGTGGCATATAGTCTAAAAGATGGTAAAGAAGCAAAAAGGTGTGAATTGGTCATTTAAAAGATTCCAGTGTATCATTTTATCTCTATTTTCTGAGAGAATATAGTTTACGAGTATGCAAGGCATACCCATAGAGCTCGATGGTTGGTTTTGCAATTCAATTTATGAAAGGACATGTTTCTAGTTGATACCATCATTTCAGTTGTTGAATTTGTAGAGAACTACACACTATAGCCACAAAATGAGGTGTAATTATAGTATTACAACTCTACGCAGGTTGCTATATTTGTGCATATAGCATTCATTCATGCAGATGACAGTACAAAGGATGACAAGAAGATCTTGAAAGAGTATCATTTTTATATTAGTGATGATTTCACACATTCTACAGGGTTCGTGCAAGGCTTCTTTCAGATGTTCTACCATGATTTGGCTAGCAAGAGCATATCATTTGGTCAGTATATCATATGGTCAGATAATTGTGCATCACAATTCAAGAACTCATGGATGTTCTATTGGTTGAGTAGGATGTATAAGATGAATGGTGTTCATCATATGTGGAAATTATTCGAGGTCAGGCATGGAAAGGGGGAGCATAATGGTGTAGGAGCATGTATCAAAAGAGCATTAACACAAGAAGAGTTGAAGTACAAAGATAATGCAAAGTTGACAAATGTTGAATGGTGTAACACTACAATGGGTCTAAGTAATGAAGGTAAGTCTACAATTCGTAGATTTTTTTGGTTGGTTAATGATACTAACATTGCAAAATATGAGGAATGTTGTACATTGACAAGATTGAGTGAGCTACACTCTTTTAGAAGCTCTAATTAAGGTTCATGGAGTATTCATACACAGTGAATGGTATGCTTTTATTCTTCATGTATAGATCAAGCTTGGTATGAATGTGGGTCAAAGGAATGGTTTGATGAATGGTGTACAAGAAGTCTAAGCCTGCTTGACATGTATTGACTCACGACAACACTACAACTCATAGAGATTGAATCATTAGTTAACTTTGACCATGTTTCATATCCAGTTCAACTAGGTATTATCAGCATTCAAATTTAATAAAATTCAATATTTCATCTTATTTTGTAGTTTTTTGTATTTTTGACTATATTCACCGAACTGAATGCACATATCAATGCATGGAATGTTTATGTCATTATTGTAGCTGAAGACAATGAAGAAGGAATAGATTATTATTTGTCATTGTGTTGAGGCAAAAAAGAAATTAGATGCCCCTATTATAGATGGAGAAAACATCGAGTACCCTATAGGATCAGTAGTTGTTACTGTAACATGACTTAGAAGGTACCCAATGAAGAATTTTGATGTGTGGTTATTTGAGGACTTTGACACACATAGGAAGATTCTTCATTATTCTAACCTTGTTGTGGCATGAAAAATTCATTTGATCAAATATGGGGGTAGACCATTGAACATGACCTTGTGGAAGGTTCATGAGTCTAACAACAAGGCAATACTTGACACAATAAAGAGTAGAACAGACCTAGATAGTTCATTGGATTGATTGTAATTGAAAAAAATTGTAATTTCATGCTCATTTCTAAATATATACAGCTGATTTGTATATTTTTATAAGTAAAATTTTGTTCCTTCTCTACATTCATGTCTCTAATAACATGTCTCTTATGAGATACTTATGTGCAACACTCTTGTTTTTGTGTATGATTATGTACAACACTCTTTTTTATGTGTATGATTATGTACACTAACTTTCTCATGTCATTTATATGTATAGCTGATATATATTTGTATATGTGTATGATCATGTCTTTAATTTCAATTCTATTGATGTCCTCTAGTGTGTCCATGAATCTTAAAATCCAATTGAAAACCTAATCTAATCCTATTCTAATTAATGTGATATCAAGTATACAAATAAGTTAAGAAGGAGAAGAGGAAAATTAAAGAGAAATGAAATATTGCACTAAGTTCATGTTTCGCACCTCAACTATCCCGATCGTTCCTGGCTACACTATGTCAATGCTTTCTCTTAAGAGCCCTAAGTGCCAAAATCTTCCAAACTTTGACAGACTGTTTCTCAAAATTTGTGGTACCTAGGAACATTCTGTCTGGACCTATGGGGTCATGTAAGGTCCCTCCACAATAACATCTCTCATTTTTTGAAATGTTCAATCCATTTGGTCGTGGTGACAATATTTCAAAAGTTGCAAAAAGCATCATTTGTGTTCAATGAAAAGTTGTCGATGAGCAAAAAAAAAATTCATGTGCCATGGGGCCAAACTAAAAATTCCAACATGTTTGGGTGGGTGAGTGAATTCTAGGTAAGGTAATGTTTCGTACCTCAACTATCTCGATCATTCCTGGCTGCACTGTGTCAATGCTTTCTCTTAAGAGCCCTAAGTGCCAAAAATTGTCAAACTTTGATGGATTGTTTCTTGAAATTTGTGGCACCTAGGAACATCCCATCTAGACCTATAGGATTATGTAGGGTCCCTCCACAATAACCTCTCTCAATTTTTGAAATGTTCAATCCATTTGGTTGTGGCGACAATTTTTCAAAAGTTGCAAAAAGCGTCATTTGTGTTCAATGAAAATTTTTCAGTGAGCATAAATTTTGTTCCATACATCATGGGGCCAAACTGATAGTGCCAACATGTCTGGGTGGGCAGGTGAATTCTAGGCAAGGTCCTATTTCACACCTCAACTATCCCAATCATTCCCGATTGCACTGTGTCGACGCTTTCTCTTAAGAGCTCTAAGTGCCAAAAATTACCAAACTTTGATGGATTGTTTCTCAAAATTTGTGGCACCTACAAATATTCTGTCTAGACCTACAGGGTCACATAGGGTCCCTCCACAATAACCTCTCTCAATTTTTGAAATGTTCATTCCATTTGGTCATGGAGACAATATTTCATAAGTTGCAAAAAGTGTCATTTGTGTTCAATAAAAAGTTTTCGGTGAGCATAAATTTTGTTTCGTGCATCATGGGGCCAAACCAAAAGTGTCAGAACATCCGAGTGGGTGGGTGAACACTAGGAAAGGTCTTTTTACTCACCTCAACTATCCTAATCGTTCTCGGATGCACTATGCTGACGCTTTCTCTTACAAGCCCTAAGTGCAAAAAAATTACAAAACTTTGACAAACTGTTTCTTGGAATTTGTGGCACCTAGGAATATTTTATTAGGACCTAAAGGCTCATGTAGGGTCTCTCCACAATAACCTCTCTCAATTTTTGAAATTTTCAATATATTTGGTCATGGTGAGAATATTTCAAAAGTTGCAAAAAATGTCATTTGTGTTAAATGAAAAGTTGTTGAAGAGCATAAATTTAGTTTCATGTGTCATGGGGCCAAACTAATAACACCAACATGTCTGGGTGGACAGATGAATGCTAGGCAAGGTCTTGTTTTGCACCTCAACTATCCTAATCATTCTCAATTGCATTGTGTCAGCACTTTCTCTTAAGAGCCTTAAGTTCCAAAAATTGCCAAAATTTGATGAATTGTTTCTCAGAATTTATGGCACGTACGAACATTCCATCTAGAGATATAGGGTCCCTCTACAATAACCTCTCTTAGTTTTTGAAATGTTCAATCCATTTGGTCATGGCAACAGTATTTCAAAAGTTGCAAAAAGTGCCATTTGTATTCATTGAAAAGTTGTTGGTGAGCATAAATTTCATTTCATGCATCATGGGGCCAAACCGACAATGCCAAAACATTCATGTGGCTAGGTGAATGCTAAGGGAGGCCTCAATTCATTCCATAGGTCTCCCAATCCTTCCAAGATACACTATTCTGACAAAGTCTCTTAAGAGACTTATGTACAAATAACTGCAAAAGTATGATGAGCGGGTACTCGAATCCATGGCACCTATGACTATTCCTTCTAAACCTACAATTGCATGTAGCTTCCCTCCACAATAACCTCTCTCAGTTTTTATTAGCTCCAAACCATTGGATTGTGGTGACGATGTATGAAATGTTGTAAAAAGTGTCATTAACGTTCAATAGAAACTTTCTAGGAGCCATATTTTACATTCTTTGTCTTGTAGGGTGGAGCTGACTAGGCCAACACATCTGGGTGGGTAGATGAACGCTAGGGGAGGCCTCAATTTGTTCCTCAAGTCTTCTAATCCTTCCAGGCTACAATGCACCAGGAGTCTCTGAAGAGCCTAAAGAGTAAAAAGTTAAAAAACTTTCACCAGCCTTTTCTCTCGATCTATGGCACCTACGAATGTTATGTCTAGACCTACAGGTGGACTTTGGATCCCTCTGCAGTACCTAGTCTCAATTTTGGTCAACTCCTGACCATTTGATTGTGCCAACAATATATGCATTCTTACAAAATGTGTCATTTGAGAGTAGTGAAAAGGTGCCAATAGGCATATTTTCTTCTTCCCACCTCGTGGGGCCAAACTAACTATTCCAACATGTCAGGGTGGGTGGGTGGATGCTACTAGAGGCCTTATTTCATTTCTCAGGTCTCCCGATCTTTCCAGGCTACATTGCACCAAGAGTCTCTGAAAAGCCCAAAGAGTGAAAAGTTAAACTTCTATCTATCTTTTCTCTCGATCTATGGCACCCACAAATGTTCTGTCTGGACCTATAGGTGGATGATAGGTCCCTCTATAGTACCTTGTCTCAGTTTTGGTCAACTCCAGACCATTTCACCGTGCCAACAACGTATGCATTCTTGAAAAATGCATCATTTGAGAGCGGTGAAAAGGTGCCAATAGGCATATTTTCTTCTTCCCACCTCATGGGGCCGAATCGACCATGCCAACACATCGGGGTGGGCAAGTGGATGCTATTAGAGGCCTTGGTTCATTTCCCAAGTCTCTTGATCTTTCCAGGCTACATTGCACTAAAAGTCTCTAAAGAGCCTAAAGAGCAAAAAGTTGAAAAACTTTCACTTGCCTTTTCTCTCAATCTATAGTACCTACGAATGTTCTATCTAGACCTATAGGTGGACATCGAGTCTCTCTCTTCTTCCCACCTTGTGGGACCAAACTGACTACACCAATATGTCAGGGTGGGCAAGTGCATGCTATTGGAGGCCTCAGTTTATTTCCCAGGTCTCCCGATCTTTCCATGCTACATTGCACTAGGAGTCCCTTAAGAGCCCAAAGAGTAAAAAGTTGATAAATTTCCCCTATCTTTTCTCTCAATCTGTGCTACCTATGAATGTTTTATTTAGACCTACAGGTGGATGTTAGATCCCTCTATAGTACCATGTCTCAGTTCTGGTTTGCTCCTGACCGTTTGACCGTGCTAACAACATATGTATTCTTGCAAAATGCATCATTTGAGAGCAATGAAAAGGTGCTAATAGAAATATTTTCTTCTTCCTACCTTGTGGGGACCAACTGACTGCACCAACATGTCAGGGTGGGTGGGTGGATGCTACTAAAGGCCTCAGTATGTTTCCCAGGTCTCCCAATCTTTCCAATCTACATTGCACCAGTAGTCTCTGAAGAGCTCAAAGAGCAAAGAGGTGAAAAATTTTCTCCTTCCTTTTCTCTCGATCTATGGTACCTATGAATGTTATGTCTAGACCTACAGGTGGATGTTGGGTCCCTCTATAGTACCTACTCTTAGTTTTGGTCAGCTCCATATCATTTGAGTGTGCCAACAACGTATGCATTCTTACAAAATGCATCATTTGAGAGCAGTGAAAAGGTGCCAACAGTAATATTTTCTTCTCCCCACCTAGTGGGGCCGAACCAACTACACCAACACATTGGAGTAGGTGGGTCGATGCTATTGGATGCCTCAGTTCATTTCCCAGGTTTCCTGATCTTTCCAGGCTACATTGTACTAGTAGTCTCTAAAGAGCCCAAAGAGCAAAAAGTTGAAAAACTTTCACCTACCTTTTTCTCTCAATCTATGGCACCTATGAATGTTCTATTTGGACCTACAAGTGGATGTTGGGTCCCTCTATAGTATCCTATCTCAGTTTTGGTCAACTCCAAACTGTTTGACCATGCCAATAACGTATGCATTCTTACAAAATGTGTCATTTAAGAGCCATGAAAAGGTGCCAATATGCATATTTTCTTCTTCCCACCTCGTGGGGATGAATTGACTATGCCAACATGTTAGGGTGGGTAGGTGGATACTATTGGAGGCCTCGGTTTGTTTCCCAGATCTCTTGATCTTTCTAGGCTACATTGCACCAGAAGTCTCTAAAGAGCCCAAAGAGAAAAAAGTTGAAAAACTTTTGCCTGCCTTTTTTCTTAATCTATGACACCTACGAATGTTTTGTCTAGACCTACAGGTGGACATCAGGTCCCTCTATAGTACCGTGTCTTAGTTTTGGTCAATTCCAAACCATTTGACCATGCCAATGTATGCATTCTTGCAAAATACATCATTTGAGAGCAGTAAAAGGGTACCAACAGGTATATTTTCTTCTTCCCACCTTGTGGGGCCAAACCAATTGCACCAACATGTCGAGGTGGGTGGATTGATACTACTAGAGGCATCAGTTTGTTTCCCAGGTCTCCCGATCTTTCCAAGCTACATTGCACCAGGAGCCTTTGAAGCGGCCCAAAGAGCAAAACATTGAAAAACTTTCACCTGTGTTTTCTCTTGATCTATGGCACCTACGAATGTTTTGTGTGGACCTACAGGTGGATGTCGAGTCCCTCTATAGTACCCTATCTCAATTTTGGTCAACTCTAGATCATTTGACTGTGCCAACAACATATGCATTCTTGCAAAATGTGTCATTTAAGAGTAGGGAAAAGGTGCCAATAGGCATATTTTCTTCTTCCCACCTTGTGGGGCTAAAAAAACTACACCAAAACGTCAGGGTGGGTGGGTCGATGCTATTGGAGGCCTCAGTTTGTTTCCCAGGTCTCCCAATATTTCCAGGCTACATTGCACCAAGGGTCTCTAAAGAGCCTAAAGAGAAAAAAGTTGAAAAAATTTCACCTAACTTTTCTCTCGATCTATGGCACCTACAAATGTTTTGTTTGGACCTATAGGTGGATGTTGGGTCCCTCTATAGTATCTTGTCTTAGTTTTGGTCAACTCCAAATTGTTTCGCCATACCAGCAATGTATGCATTCTTACAAAATGTGTCATTTGAGAGTAGTGAAAAGGTGCCGACATCCATATTTTCTTCTTCCCACCTCATGGGGCTGAATCGACTGTGCTAACATGTCGAGGTGGGTGGGTCGATGCTACTGGAGGCCTTAGTTTGTTTCCTAGGTCTCCCAAACTTTCTAGGCTACATTACACTAGGAGTCTCTGAAGAGCCTGTTGATGTATAAAATTGCACATGTTCCAACACCAACATGGGAAGGTTCAAGAATGTGAGAGTTACTACTTGAAACAACCTCCAGATTTTAAAGAAGCTGGCTCCTCCTATTTCAATTAGGTTTTGAGCAAAGGGAAAGAAATTAATAGGATTATAGATACAATAAGCAAATCTAATTTATGGCGATGCGCCTAAGTAAAAAGTATTCCTTCAATTCAAGCACAGTGAAGCTATTCTCAAGATATAGTTATATTAAAGAATAGATACTACATGATCAACATAAACAAATATAATGAATATTATCAAAGGCTTATAACCAGACAACTTTGTAAAGACATAGATGATATCAACCAAGGCACAGGACAGAGTTCTTATTAATCTTCCAGCAACATAAAAGGCACAGATATATTGACTTTCTTATGAAGAACAATAAAATAAAGGCAAAATGACATAAACTGGTCACAGCAAAGTCTTCGACTCCTCTATTAGATTTCTAATTGAAAACTTATATCAAAAGTAAAGTCCTCTATTTCGATTACAAATTCTACTTATTTATAATCATCGATTTGACACAAGATTGCTTGCAACAACCTGAGTCCTCAATGACCAAACAGAACTGAAGATTACTAGAAGTCCATGGCAGTTATGATCTTCTGAATCTGTAATAGCCGTCCCTCCTATACACTCATTGGTTGTGGTGAAGTATTATGTGGCACACTAACTGTATTGAGACCAAGACACATGGCAACACCCACGCACATAAAGCTGAAAAGAAATTATGACAGATGGCAGCATTCGCATATACTTAGAAACTCCTTTGTCTTCAAAGAAATCAATAGGAAATAGACACTTGTCGCATTCCACAGCCTCCAAAAAATGATACGTGTCCCATCTTGCAAAGCCTTTAAAAAACTTGTCTTTATACTCAGGTGCCCTCTGTTATGACATCTGTTGCAACCTACTTCACTTAGAAATTGAGACACAATAATAATGGGGCCCACAACCTTCATAACTCACTACCCACAAAGGGAATAAAACTGGGACAGATGGCAGCACCTGCGCTCATACAAGTTAACACGCGGCAACCTCCACAACACTGCTAAAACAAACGAAACTTTTGAAAGGTCCTGCAGAAGGCGACACTTGTCGTATTCTGCAACAACTGTGAATTAAAATGTTTCATGCTACAAGAGATTATGAATAAAGCAACTCCTTCTCTGCTATCACCACGTGGCATCCTCCGCAAGCTTGAAACAACATGAATTGTGGCCCACCATGGTTTATACTGACATCAATATAAATTCTAAAAAGGGACAAGCGGCAACACCCGCAAGCATGTAGCAAGAAAGGAAACTTTTTGAGACTGCTTCTGCGAGTGACACATAGCACCTTCCGTAGCATTGAAACAAAATAAATCAAAAGATACTACTTGATACATGGTGCACTCTGCAACAAACTTAAAAAGGACACATGGCACCCTCCACATAAAACTGGGGTGCTTGAAACATTGTTGCAGCTTTGACACTTGGCACGACCTGCGCACAGAAACATTTGAGGCACAGAATAGAGACACAAATATTAAGCCATAGCTAAGCCACTGTACTTAAACACAACACTGCTGAAACTAAAACAAAATGTAGAGACACTCTACAGTTCTTGGCAACCATCAGGACTTCTGAGCCTGCTCTAAAAGAACCCAAAACTGACAAAAAGGTATGTATTGAAAATTAAACTTGAATTATAAATTTTGCAACACTGTCTGATATACAGGCCATTCTAAATCTGAGAGCCCCTGTCTACTCTACAAATCTTGAAAAGAAAAATCAAGATTAATTATATCTTTATGGGAAAATGTTTGTAAAATTTGTACCACAACCTTTAATTGAAATTCTAGCTGGGCCATAGGTATCAACACAGTTTCAACTTCCTTTACTGTTGATGAATCACTTAAACCTTGGAAAATTGTCTGATCATTTTGCTTGGTCAAAAGAAGGGCCTTGATGTCATCAATCATCAACACTGTGTTACTATCTGGGAAAGGTGAAGGAAGTCCTAGTTGCACCAAATCTTCTATGTGGTTCTTCATATTATTTACTCCTTCCTTCACCATATATAGGAGCTCCTGACAATTCGTGGCCGTAGAATTACAACTCAAAACCTCATTGACCTTCTTAGTAGCAACCATTATATCATTGATACCTGCTACTGATAATGTTTCATCTGTTGTGTCATACAAATTTTTCAACAAAAGTTGAGAGTCAGAAACCCTTAATGAAATAGTGGACAAGGTGGCCTGCACCGAAGTTTCTACCTTCTCACATAGTTGTTGAGCATTTAATAGAAAAGTCAAAGATGGCTTTAGCTAGATAATCTCCTCAAAGATTCTCTCCCATACTGAAACATATAACTCTTTCACCAAATTTAGAACTCCAGCATTCTGTGGCCTATTACCCAACTCAATTGTCAACTGTTTTATCCTTTGTTGCTTAGCCATGAGTTGTGCCTGAGCTGGACTATTGGCAATATTCTCATTCAATAATTTTTGTTGCAACTGGGAGGCCTCTTGCAATTTATCCTGATATCTCTTTTCTGAAGTGGCTTTTTCCTGTCTTAAAACAGTTACTGCAGCCTTCTCCTGTGCTAGCTCAGTCTTAAGAGAAGCAATCTAGGCTTGTACAACCTGATGTATCTATAAAGAAACATTATTCTGCAATTGTTTGTTCAAATTATCAATCTTAGTTTTCTTAGACTAAATTTCCCAGGCAAGATTACTGCTATTCACTTTCTCTTGTGCCAAATCATATTCTGCCTTTTACAACTTCTTAGACACTTTCAAATAGTCTGTAGCCACAACAGTTGCAGTTTCATTTAGCAGCTCAACCCTGTCCTGTGGCCTGAAGAGAGACATATCCATGGCCACAACATTCATACCATAATCTTGGGGTTGCATTTGTTCATTTGGTTTTACCAAATTTGGAGACAAATGTGTGACTGTCAATGATTGTTGAATAGGGTCATAAAGTGACCTCATGTGTACCACAACAGGGCTTTTGTTTTCCTTTTTCCTCTTATTTTCCATCCTGGCCTCTCTAGCCTTTTTTGTTGTGTCTGCTTGAGCTTGGAAGGTAGGAGGAGATGCAATATAACCTCCAACAAAGGGGTGACCTTGAGGTAGGCCATAGGGAATAGAAGATAATTGTTGGCTAGGGGAAACTTGAGGAGGGGTCCGTTTAGGCATAGATGGAGAAAATAATGGCAAGGTAATGGCCTATGAGGACATGGCCGGTGCACTGGCAGTAGTGGCATGGGTTTGTGTAAGCACAGCAGAAGTGGCAGGGGACATGGAAGCCTAAATACTTGGGATTGCCACTCCTATAGGAGAAGAAAGAGATACAGGAGAGAAGGGAGAAGAAGTACTTACTTGAGTCATAGAAGAGGTAACTGGCACTTGTTGTTGCTATGGTGTTGCTTCTTCTTCTTCTTGCAAGATCAATTTCCTATGTTTCAAAGGCCTCTCTATTGTTTCCTCTGTTTCTTCATCTTCAATATTTACAACCACTCATTGTTGCAAAGGGACCATTCTAGAACCCCCAAATGCTGAAGCTGTATGAGTTCCTAGAATTGGCAATGACACAACACCTTTTTGCTTCTCTAAGGTGCTAAGGGATTAAGGCCATGAAGATGTAGGATCGGCAGATGACACCTGTCCTATTTCTTGCATTATTGGGGCCAACTATGTTTCTTCCCCTGGTTCCTCACCCTTCCTCTAAATTCTGCTTGTGTCTGGACTTGAGACTGGGGATGGATGCCACTCATCCCAGATTGATTCCCATATTTCATCATTTTCAAGATTCCCAAATGAATGTGTAATCTCTGAAGTCTCTTCCTATATTTCCAATAGGCCTCAATCTTTTCTATTCTCCATTCTTTTGCTTTTAATGCTTTCATTAGACCAGTAGTCATCTTTAGCTTAGGGTCATACTCTTTCTCTTTAACATAGAAGGTTTCCCATGGCCTAGGCCCCTCATAGGGAAAATTAGTTAATTCTACATATAGATCTGGGTTATCTTTCTTTGGATTCCTCCTATCCTACCAGAATGGGTGACCTTCATGTACCATCTTCACATGAACCTTATTATTTATTATCCAGGAGACTAGGAAACTATCTGGGTCATATTTCCATTTATCCTCTATGATAAGGAGTCCAAGAGCAGCTAACTTCCTTAATAAGAGGCTCTCTGCACCTCTAACTTCAAGTGTCATGTTTTTCCTGGCCCATGGGACATCATACATCTTTTTCTTTCTTTTCTTGTGGCTGAAGTCATTATCTACAATAGATACTTGATGGGTAACCTCTATGAATATGACCCTAGGGGTCAATACTTTAGGCAATAGCATAGGCTCTCCAGCGAAACCTTGGACTCTGATTATTGTAGTATGTGCCCCAAAGAAGAAGTCATAGGGAATTGGGAAATTGGTTATAAAACCCCTTATACTCTGTGTCATCCTATGTTTCATAGGCTCAGGACTTAACTGGAAGAAAGCGGGGGTGACAAAAAACTCCCAAAACTCATAGGGGTCAGAGGTTTCAAATAACACATGTGTCCATGCAGACACAGGGATGGTTCTACCATGACCAAAATCTGAGTCATACATATTTAAGTGCATATGCTGTTTAAAAAGACCAAAGTTTTGATATAGCATAAGATGGAACAGGAAAGCGGAATACCTAAATACTTACTTTGTTTTAAAATTTGCAAGCTGATCAATCATGGCAGCAACAATTTGCTCCAAAAAATCTAGCCAGTACTCCTATGATTTATCCACAGTTTTCATTTTGAAAATGATTGCCAATTGCCAGTCATGAATTGTGTTGTCCTCCTTCATTCAAAAAATGAAATCTATCATTGAAATGGCATCCTAAACATCAGGGTTAAATTGTGCCCACCTAGTGGGTAGTGTGGGCATCTAAGTATTATCTTCGTCCAGATGCATCTCTATATTCAGGAATTTCAGTCTATTATGTAAATTTGCCCATGTGCCTTGCATCTTGGCAATAGTTGGAAATGTAGTTGTTCTATCATAATGCAGGGCCATCATGTCCCTTATGGCCTTGGGCATAATATGAATTATGAAAGGGCCCTATTGGATTGAATTTGATGGTGCATGAAACATCTCTGCACACAATTCAATTAGCTCAGGACAAGGGTAAACATTTGGGACCAGGAACTATGCCAATTGAGAGGTCCATATTCTCATACCAAAAGTCTCAAACTACCCCTTGTTCGTTCAGATGAGGCACCTCCAATGTGCCCCCTCTCAGAGATTCTTGGTGATCTTTTGAAGAGGTGTTTCATATATGTCATCTGCATAGTCCTTCACCTGATCTAGGTCAACTGATAATCCTACTTCAGGAACCCTCATTCTTAGATAGGACTTCCTTGGTTGTGTAGGTGTCAAAGCATATGATTTGCTATTCAACAGTTTATCAGTTGACTCAAAAATTCCAAGTCCCTCCTGTGGTGATTGTGTCTCAGATATTTTTGTATCTTTGTGAAAAGAATCAAGAAATCTTTAACATAGAAAAAAAAAAGAGCAAAACTATTTTAGCAAAGTGATACTTAGTTGAAAGGCACTTGTTAGGGACAGAGCTCGGACGCGACAATGATTTAGAGCAGAAAGATATAAAAAAATGATGCTTATAAGGACTTAAATCCTAGCTTATTGGGCCTTATGGAAATAATAAATGACACATCCCATCTTATTAATGGCATTAATGTCGAGAACAGTTAGTGTATCTTTTTGAAATCCGCGTTGGACAAAGTGTTAGATATGTTATGAGAGTGGCTATCTTTCTGAAAAAGCATGTACTTCCATGAGATTTTGGGGATTGCCGAACAACCTTAATAAATGCAAGGGCTAAAAGAGAAGGGGCTTTGTGTTGCTCGACACATGTTCACTGAACACTTATTTGAAAGGGAAAGCGGGAAAAGAAAGTGAGAAAATAGAAAAGTGAGAAAACAAAAACAAAAACTAACTATGATACATGATGAGCCCCTTCTTAAGTGAAATGTTTCAGAAAGATCCCATTTACTAAAATCTCTTTAGGCTCTCCATTCATGGTCTTCAGTTCAAATGAATTTTGCTGCTTGCAAGAATGAACCTTATAAGGGCCTGTCCATAATGATTCGAATTTGTTGTGTCGACCTGACTTGGCAACTCTTTCATCCCATTTTAAAACCAAAGAACCAACTTCAAAAGTGGGATTAGAAGTCTTATTGTCAAACCAATTCTTAACCATTTTATGATGTTTCATTATTGATTCATGTGCCTTTTCTCTCTTTTCTTGGACTTCCAACAGCTCAGCAAGTCTGACTTGCATTGGACTATTTTCCACAATTTCTATATGTTTTAACAATTGTAAAGCAAAAATCTCTAAACTTAGTGGCATTACTGCAGGTTTACCATAGGGGGACATTTTAGTTACTTGCTTTGGTGTGATCATGTCAGCCCACAGTGCTATATTAAGTAATTTATGCCAATCTCTTTGATAATTAGTCCCTATCATTTTTATGAGTCTAATAAGGTTCTTGTTAGTGGACTCTGCCAGACCATTACCTTGTGGGTAATAATTTGAAGAAGTCTTCAAATATATCCCATTTCTTAAAGCAAACTCAGATAATTTGGTTCCCACAAATGCTTTAGCATTATCTAATATGATGGTACAAGGAGGACCAAACCAAGAAGTTATGCCTTCTAAAATTTCTAGCATGACCTTTTATGTTGCCAATTTGAGTGGTACTGCTTCACTCCACCTGGTAAAGTAATCTGTTGCTGTGAGAATCCATTTGTGTCCCATATTTGATACTGGATTGATCATACCAATAAAATCCAAACCCCATTGAGCAAAGGGTTCATCCACAACTATGGGGCTTAGAGGCATTGTTGCATTTCTCTTTTTGCCAGTATAAAACTGGCAAGCCTAACATTCCTTAACCATCTAATGGCAATCTGTAAATAGAGTGGGCCAGAAATATCCTGCTTGTGTCACTTTGATTGCAGTGGTCCTTGCTAAAAAATGTCCACCTGAGGCTCCATGATGCAATTCATGTAATATTCTTTGAGCTTCATCTTTCTCTATACATCTTAAGAGTATACCATCAGTACTCCTAAATAAAATCAAATCAATTAGTACAAAATGGATTCCTTGTTGCCTATAGTACCTTTTCTTATCATGGGAGAGTTCATTTGGGAATACCCCATACTTCATAAACTGTATCTTATTTCTGACGCAAGAATCTTGGTCAACCTCTTGGAGTTTCAACACATTTTCACTTTATGTTTCTTCAATTACTGATCTTTCTATGTCTTGGGTCATGTATTAGCACAACCCTTTGCCTCTGACCAACTTGGTGGGTCTTACTTCTACATCATATTCTAAAATCTTTGTTATCCAATTAGCTCTTTTCTCAGTGATCTCACTCTCCATAATATATTCTCTTACATTGGAGTGAGCCACTAATATCAAAATTTTATTTCCTATTACCAAATGTCTAAATTTTTTAAGGGCTTTTACAATGGCGTATGCTTGCTTCTCCATGAAATTATATCTTAACTCATATTTCCTGAGAGTCCTGGAGAAGAAAGCTATTGGATGCTCTCCTTCCTCTTGATCATCTTTCTAAGTTAGAATAGCAGCAACACTGAATTCTCCCCCATACACATACATTGTAAAAGCTTTAGAGAAATCTAGGTTTCTGAGTATTGGGGCTGTTGAAATGGCTCTCTTGACTTCTTCAAAACCCTGTCTTCCTTCTGTGGTCCATTTGAAAACTAGATCTTTTTTAAGCAACAGTGTCATTGGTCTAATTAGACCTACAAAATCAAATATAAATTGGTTGACAAAGTTAATTTTCCCTAAAAAGGATTGAACTACCTTCTTGTTGACTGGTAGAGATAGATTCATTATAGTTGTGACCCTTTCTGGATCAATGAAGACCCCTTCCTTTGACACTATGTGTCCTAGAAGCTTACCCTGAGGCACAACAAAGATACATTTCTTAAGATTTAGAGAGATCCTAAATTCTTGACGTTTCTTGAAAACAACCTCTAAATGGTCAAAATGATCTCTAGCATTCTTAGAAAAAATAGTGAGGTCATCTAGATAGATCAGAATGATCTTATTTATAAGCTCCCCAAATGCTACATCCATTGCATGCTAGAAAGTAGCTCCAGCGTTTGAAAGGCCAAAGGGCATTTTAGCATATGCAAATGTTCCCCACTTTGTAGTGAACGCAGTCTTATGTTGATCTTCATCTACTAACCAAATCTAATTGTATCCTGAGAAACTATCAAGCAAGGAAAACCTTTCTAACCCAGCCACAGTCTATAAAATTTGTTCCATAGAAGGCAGGGGATAATGATCTTTCAAAGATGCTTTATTCAGATCCCTAAAATCTACATAAAGTCTTATGTCACCATTCTTCTTTCTTACAGGCACTAGGTTTGACACCTAGGTTGAATGCTTAATTGGGAAAATAATCTTTGATTCCAGGAGCTTTTGCAGCTCATCCACCATTAGAGGTTCAATTCTAGGATTCACTGGCCTTTGCTTCTATTGGACTGGTTTGGATCCTTCAGTAAGCTCTATGGTGTGCTGGATGATATCTCTATTATAGCCATGGAGGTCCTCATAGGTCCAAGCAATCACCCTATCATATTTGTCACATAAAACAATCAGCTTCTCTTTTTCCTCTTGGGTTGTAGAATTACCTATTTTCAATTTTCTTCCTTCACTAACTTGAATTTCAGAATAATCCTCCTTATTTTCCGTAAACCTGCTCTTGTCTAGGCTTGCATCTTCTAGATCAAACAAAGTTTCTAGAGTAATAAGTCCTTTAGGGAGTTTATTTGATTTTAGCTGGATAATTTGATCACCATATCCTTCCTCAATTTTTGGGTGTAACTGATCAGTAAATTCACCTAATTGCTGTAAAAATGAAAGTACTTGAAGATCATTGTCAAAAACTTGCCAATTTTGATCATTGTCTAGAATTGTTGGTCTTACTATAACCTTAACTAACTCATTGTTAACTAACAAATCACTTGATGGGTCAAACTGTGAACCAATTTGTGCCATTCTATTTGCTTCTAAATTTTGGGCTCTAGGCACTACCTCAATATTGAAAGTGTCAAAGCCATCTATCAAGTCCCAAATCCTATGCCGATAGGACCTCATTCTTACTTTTTTGGCTATTGCTTTCTCTCTGATTTGTTTTACCACTAGTTCTGAGTCTCTTCTCATTATCAGATTCTTAATTTCCTTTTTCTTGGCCAACATGAGTCCATGCACCAAAGATTCATATTCAGCGTCATTATTGGTACAAGCAAACTGAAAGCGAATGGCTCTTAGAATTTTCTCACCATTTGGGGCAATAAGGCAAATACCTGCTACAACACCATTCTTACTCCTAGCCCCATCAAAATTTAAGTTCCAGATTTCTGAGTCTCCTTCAGATTCTCCACTTTCTGATACTTCTTTCCTTATAATATTTGGGATTTCTTGGTCTTCTTCAAACATAACATAAGTACCTAGACCAGTGAGTCATAGTTTCCATAAGGATCACTCTACATCATGGTCAACAGCTGATTGTTCTCTTCTTCTTGTTGGTCATGTTCAGTCCAGTCACCTAATTCTTCAACAAAGACTCTCTCCTCTTTATTCATCATGGCATGGGATGCTTTTATTTTTGGGGTTGGTTCATTAGTGATATGGTCTTTGGATAATGGCTCAGACAATACTTTCATCTTTGTCCCATACTTGGTTCTCAAGATTAGGTGTGACCAATCTAGTGACATGTAACCTCCTATATTGGCTGTGAAATCTTTAGACAAGCATAGACCAAATACAGGGGGAATATCTATGACTACCACATCCTAATTGATAGTTATATTAGGATAAGTATATAGTTATAATGGAAGTTGTTTGATTTTTCCTATAGTTTGAATAGATTTCCCATCCAATTGCATGACCCCTTTGGTAAGTGGCTCATACTTTATCTTTAAAACATCTTCTATCTGCTTTGGCATTACTGTAGTACTGGCTCCAGAATCTATCATTGCATTATGCAGTAGTTTTTTCTCAACTATTAAAGTTAGATAAAAAGGGTCTGGTTTAGATTTACCTACCTCAAGTGTGTTGTTCAATAGAGTTGTTGTTTGTAGAGGTACAATATCTTTATGCTAGATTTTCCCTTTATCAGTAGCTCCTTCTTTAGCATTAGTGTATTTAGAGGCCTCTTGACCTTGCAGAGATTCTTGTAACAGTGTCTTCTACTTGAGAATAGCCAACATATCCCAGATTGATATGTGTGCTGGAGTTCTTTTCAGCTGGTCCACCACTTTCACAGGTCCTAATGCTTGTGTCTTTGAATAATAAGGGTACCTTGTCTTTTCTAGCATATGTCCTGAGGCTACTTAATTCTACACATGATGGGGTTCTTGCCTAGAGATTAGATTGTGATGATTTTGAAATGGAGGAGTTTCGATAATTTCATTATTTGTGACTTCAGGCTGCTCCATCATTCTCCTCTTTGATCTAGTATAATAGTCCGACTGCACCAATGGTTTCTTTGGAGTGGATGTCTCATTCAAGAACACTGAATCTTCATCTTCAATCCATGAGAATAAGGCATGTTTGGGGGCTATTTCCTCTTCTTGTTATATAGACATCCCTTGCATCTAGGCCACCATTACTACATTCTAGACACTAGGGGACTGATATGGTGGAGTATTAGATGTTGAGAATTGTCCTTCTAACCCTCTTTGTTCTACTATCTTTTGCTACAAATTGCCTCTGGGACAGTCTCTGGGCATATGGGCATTGTTGCAGGGAAAGCACCAGGCATTTGTGTCATTTGCTAATTTATTTTGTCCTGGAACTATTTCTCTGTTGGGATTATGAGGAACAATTTGTAGAGGTGTAGGAACTGAAACCAACTGGTTTGGAGGCTGAGGATTATTTTGCCTTTGAGGGCCTTAATATTGATTTAGCTAAAAAGGGGGTCTATTTCCTTGGAAACCTTGATAAGGAGGCTTTGAGTAGGGATTTTGTTGTCTCTTTAGGTTAATTATCTCATTTGAGAAGGTCCTTAGAATATTCTTGACATCATCCATTTTAGATGGTTGAGCAGAGGTGGTTGCCTTAGCAGGTTGTTGAGGTACTAGGAATGAATACATGGACACAGGTGGAACTATAAGATTGGGAGCTTCTTGTGACAAAGGTAGGGAAATTTCTAGGAACATGGGCATAGGAGGCCTTGGGGGCAATTTTCTAGCATCTATCAAGTTATTTTCAGCCTTGACAGCCAACTCATATGCTTCTGGCAGTGTCTAACCTCCTAGGGACTGAATCATTACTGATATATTAGAATTAAAAGCTTTGAGGTAGAACACAATAGCCATACCTGATAATGGTCTTACTATAGCAGGAATTATATCCCAGGTCTTTTGGAATCTTGAATTAAAATTAGTCATGGCTTCTTGTGGTGCCCTTTTGATAGTGATTAATTGTTGCAGCAGGGAAGATTTATCATCTTTCTCTTCAAATCTTGCAAGGAAGGCATCACTAATCTACTCCCATGTAGATATTGTATTTGGAGTGAGAGATCTATAACAGTCTAGAGTCGTCCCCTTGAAAGAAGTTGCTAGCAATCTTATTGCCACATTCTGTTCAGTAATAACATGCACTGCACACACATCAGATACATCTTGTAGATGTTCCCCAAGTGTCTTAAAATCTTCTCCACTGAACTTAGGTAGAGCCTTCAAAGCATTGGTTGGAATAGGATCCCAAGTTGCTGGTGGTACTGGGAGAATGAGAGGATTGTCGGTGTTCTAATTTGCATAGTTCCTTGGAGGTATAGGTGCTCCCATATTTGTTCCTTGTGCTACTGCAACCTGATTCACTCTTCTCCTTGGAGTAGTTACTAATGGTGGTAAAAGAATGCTTGGATTAGTAGCAAACTGAGCTCTTGTTGTAGGTCCATAGCTCTAGCTCCTTATCACTCTCTGGCTCATACAATCTTGATAGGAACTTCAAGAAAGGTCTCACTGGGCATGCAAAAAAATGTTGATGTATAAAATTGCGCAGGTTCCAACACCAACATGGGAAGTTTCAAGAATATGAGACTTGCTACTTGAAACAACCTCCAGATTTTAAAGAAGCTGGCTCTTCCTATTTCAATTGGATTTTGAGCAAAGGGAAAGAAATTAATAGGATTACAAAGATAATAAGCAAATCTAATTTATGGCGATGCACCTAAGTAAAAAGTATTCCTTCAATTCAAGCACAATGAAGCTATTCTCAAGATACAATTATATTAAAGAGCAGATACTGCATGATCAACATAAACAAATATAATGAATATTATCAAAGTCTTATAACCAGACAACTTTGCAAAGACACAAATGATATCAACCAAGGCATAGGACAAAGTTCTTCTTATTAATCTTCGAGAAAAATAAAAGGCACAGATACATGCACATATATATTGACTTTCTTATCAAGAACAACAAAATAAAGGCAAAATGACATAAACTAGTCACAGCAAAGTCTCCGACTCCTCTATTAGATTTCTAATTGAAAACTTATATCAAAAGCAAATTCCTCTAATTTGATTACAAATTTTGCATATTTATAATCATCGATTTGACACAAGATTGCTTGCAACAACCTGAATCCTCAATGGCCAAACAAAACTGAAGATTACTAGAAGTCCATGGTGGTTACGATCTTCTAAATCTATAATGGCTGTCCCTCCTATGCGCTCATTGGCTGGGGTGAAGTATTATGTGGCACACTAACTATATTAAGACCAAGACACATGGCAACACCCGCACGCATAAAGATGAAAAGAAATTATGATAGATGGCAGCATCCGCATATATTAGAAACTCCTTTGTCTTCAAAGAAATCAATAGGAAATATACACCTGTCACATTCCGCAGCCTCCAAAAAATGATACATGTCCCATCCTGCGAAGCCTTTAAAAAAACCTGTGTCTTTATACTCAGGCGCCCTCCGTTATGACATCTATCGCAACCCACTTCACTTAGAAATTGAGACACAATAATAATGGGACCCAAAACCTTCATAACTCACTACCCACAAAGGGAATAAAACTAGAACAGATGGCGGCACCCACGCTCATACAAGCTAACACACAGTAACCTCCATAATACTGCTGAAACAAACAAAACTTTTGAAAGATCATGCGGAAGCTAACACTTGTCGCGTTCCATAGCAACTGTGAATTAAAATGTTTCATGCTACAAGAGATTATGAATAAAGCAACTCCTTCTCCACTATCACCACGTGGAATCCTCCGCAATCTTGAAACAACATGAATTGTGGCCCACCATGGTTTATGTTGACATCAATATAAATTTTGAAAAGGGACACGCAGCAACACCCGTAAGCATGTAGTAAGAAAGGAAACTTTTTGAGACTACTTCCACTAGTGACACATGGTGCCTTCTATAGCATTGAAACAAAATGAATCAAAAGATGCTACTTGATATGTGGCGCGCTCCGTAGCAAACTCAAAAAGGACACACGATGACCTCCGCATAAAACTGGGGTGCTTGAAACATTGTTGCGGTTTTGACACTTGGCACAACCCGCGCACAGAAACATTTGAGGCAGAAAACAGAGACACAAATATTAAGCCACAATTATGCCACTATACTTAAATGCAACATTGCTGAAACTGAAACAAAATGTAGAGACACTCTACAGAGCCTAAAGAGAAAAAGTTGAAAAACTTTTGCCTTTCTTTTCTCTCAATCTATGGCACCTACGAATGTTCTGTCTGGACCTACAAGTGGATGTCGGGTCCCTGTACAATACCCTATCTCAGTTTTGGTTAATTGAATTATTGATGTTAGTGTTAATTGTTATATAAAATATATCATTAACTATGAATCTGAATCATGATATATTTATTGTTGTTATACTGTAGTTGTTATATACTATTGTCATGATATATTTATTGTTGATAAGGCTTTAGAAAATTTCAAGAAAATGCAATTGGTGGGTGTAAATCCAAATTCCACAACCTTAGCCAACATCCTCCTTGTCTATGCCCAAATGGGATCTTTGAAACAGGGTATGGACATCCATCAAAGCATAAAGGATATGGGAATTTCATCAAATGTTGTAGTTGTAACTGCCCTATGAGACATGCATGCAAATTGTGGAAGCATAGACAAGGCATATGAAGTATTTGACATGATGCCTCAAAGAAATGTTGTCTCATGGAATGCAATGATTGCAAGATATGCACAAAGTGGATTTTTTTATAAGGCTTTAGAAACTTTCAAGAAAATGCAATTGGCGAGCATAAAACCAAATTCCACAACCTTAGTGAACATCCTCCTTGTCTATATGCTCAAATGGGATCTTCAGAATAGGTAATGGACATTCATCAAAGCATAAAGGATATGGGAATTTTGACAGATGTTGTAGTTGCAACTATCCTAAGAAACATGTATGCAAAGTGTGGAAGCACAGACAAGGAACATGAACTATTTGACATGATGCCTCAAAGAAAAGTTGGACTCATGGAATGCAATGGTTGCAAGATATGCACAAAATGGATGTTTTCAAAAAGGCTTTAGAGAATTTCAAGAAAATGCAATTGGCACATGTAAAACTAAATTCCATAACCTTTGCAAGCATCCTCCTTGCCTATGCCAAAATGGGATCTTCGAAACAGGGTATGGACAACCATCAAAGCATAAAGGATATAAGAATTTTTTGTGATGTTGTATTTGTAGCTAACCTAGGAGACATGTATGCAAAGTGTGGAATCATAGACAAGGCACATGAAGTATTTGACATGATGCCTCAAGAAATGTTGTCTCATGGAATGCAATGATTGCAAGATATGCACAAAATGGATTTTTTAAAAGGCTTTAGAAACTTTCAAGCAAATACAATTGGCATGTGTAAAACCAAATTCCATAACCTTTGCAAGCATCCTCCTTGCCTATGCCAAAATGGGATCTTCAGAACAAGATATGGACAACCATCAAAGCATAAAGGATATAGGAATTTTACATGAGATGTATTTGCAACTACCCTTGTAGACATGTATGCAAAGTGTTGTTCAGCATAGAAAAGGCATGTGAATAGTTTGACATGACACCTCATTAGGCAAGGCATCTATTAGCAAAAAATGAATAAGCAATCATAGAGTGCTTTTGATCCATATGGTAAACCTATGAGATTTATAAAAAATGATAAGAATGATGAAGGTCCAGGAAGATTGAAGAAGTGGAAACATCAAATTTGTGAAGTTACACAAAATTGCAACAATTTGACAAGATTACAAATAGAACTTATCTATTACTGAATTAGATATATTTTGATGATTTATGATTTGAAATGATATATTTTTGAGGAATTTGAGGCCTGTCATGTTGGATTATAGATTTGTGAGGCTAGAAAAAGAGAAATTTATGATGTTGTAGCACTATGGGAATTTCGTTAGATGTTATAGTTGCAACTACCCTACAAGACATGTATGCAAAGTGTGGAAGCATAGACAAGGCATGTGAACTATTTGACATGATGCCTCAAAGAAATGTTGTCTCATGGAATTCAATGATTGCAAGATATGCACAAAATGTTTTTTTTGATAAGGCTTTAGAAACTTTCAAGCAAATGCAATTCACCGGTGTAACGCCAAATTCCACAACCTTGGCTAGCATCCTCGTTGTCTATGCTCAAATGGGATCTTTGGAATAGGGTATGGACATCCATCAAAGCATAAAGGATATGGGAATTCCATTAGATGTTGTAGTTGCAATTGCCTTATGAGACATGTATGCAAAGTGTGAAAGCATAGACAAGACATCTGAACTATTTGACATGATGCCTCAAAGAAATGTTTTCTCATGGAATGCAATGTTTGCAAGATATGCACAAAAAGGATTTTTTGGTAAGGCTTTAGAAACTTTTAAGAAAATGCAATTGGTAGGTGTAAATCCAAATTCTACAACCTTAGCAATCATCCTCCTTGCCTATGCCAAAATGGGATCTTCAAAAAAGGGTATGGACATCCATCAAAGTGTGATATGGGAATTTCGTTAGATGTTGTAGTTGCAACTACCCTATGAGACATGTATGCAAAGTGTGGAACCATAGACAATGCATGTGAACTATTTGACATGATGCCTCAAAGAAATGTTGTCTCATGGAATGGAATTATTGCAATATATGCACAAAATGGATTTTTTTATATAAGGCTTTAGAAACTTTCAAGAAAATACAATTGATCGGTGTAAAGCCAAATTCCACAACATTAGCCAACATCCTCCTTGCCTATACCAAAATGGAATCTTTAGAATAGCGTATGGACATCCATCAAAGCATAAAGGATATGGGAATTTTGTCAGATGTTGTAGTTGCAACTACCTATGAGACATGTATGTGAAATGTGGAAGCATAGACAAGGCACATGAACTATTTGACATGATGCCTCAAAGAAATGTTGTCTCATGGAATGCAATGATTGCAAGATATGCAAAAAATGGTTATTTTGATAAGGCTTTAGAAATTTTCAATAAAATGCAATTGGCAGGTGTAAAGCCAAATTCCACAACCTTATCCAGCATCCTCCTTGTCTATGCCCAAATTGGATCTTCAAAATAGAGTATGGACATCCATCAAAGCATAAAGGATATGGGAATTTCATCAGATGTTGTAGTTGTAACTACCCTATGGGACATGTATGCAAAGTGTGGAAGCATAGACAAGACATGTGAATGGTTTGACATGATGCCTCAAAGAAATGTTGTCTCATGGAATGCAATGATTACAAGATATGCACAAAATAGATTTTTTGATAAAGCTTTAGAAACTTTTAAGAAAATGCAATTGGTGGGTGTAAAGCCAAATTCCACAACCTTATCCAACATCCTCCTTGCCTATGCCAAAATGGGATCTTCGGAATAGGGTATGGACATCCATCAAAGCATAAAGGATATGGGAATTTCATCAGATGTTGTAGTTGTAACTACCCTATGAGACATGTATGCAAAGTGTGGAAGCATAGACAAGGCATATGAACTATTTGACATGATGCCTCAAATAAATGTTGTCTCATGGAATGCAATGATTGCAAGATATACACAAAATAGATTTTTTTATAAGGTTTTAGAAACTTTCAAGAAAATGCAATTGACAGGTGTAAAGACAAATTCCACAACCTTAGCAAACATCCTCCTTGCCTATGCCAAAATGGGATATTTGGAAGAGGGTATGGCCCTCCATCAAAGCATAAAGGATATGGGAATTTTGACAGAACATGTTGTAGTTACAACTACACTAGGAGACATGTATGCAAAGTGTGGAAGCATAATGTTGTCTCATGGAATGCAATGATTGGAAGATATGCATAAAATGGATTTTTCAAAAAGGCTTTAGAAACTTTCAAGAAAATGCAATTGGCACGTGTAAACCCAAATTCCATAACTTTTGCAAGCACCCTCCTTGCTTATGGAAAAATGGGATCTTCGAAACAAGGTATGGACAACCATCAAAGCATAAAGGATATTGGAATTTTCTAAGATGTTGTATTTACAACTACCCTTGTAGACATGTATGAAATGTGTGGAAGCATAGACAAGGCTCATGAACTATTTGACATGATACCTCAAAGAAATGCAGTCTCATGGAATGCAATTATTGCAAGATATGAACAAAATGGATTTTTTGAAAAGGATTTAGAAACTTTTAAGAAAATCCAATTGGCATGTGTAAAACCAAATTCCATAACCTTTGCAAGCATCCTCCCTGCTTGTGCCAATTTAGGATCTTTGGAATAGGGTATGGAAAGCCATCAAAGCATAAAGGATATAGGAATTTTGTGAGATGTTGTATTTGCAGCTACCCTTGTAAACATGTATGTAAAGTGTGGAAGCATAGATAAGGCATGTGAACTATTTGACATGACGCCTCAAAGAAATGTTGTCTCATGGAATGCAATGATTGCAAGATATGCACAAAATGGATTTTTTGATAAGGCTTTAAAGAAACTTTCAAGAAAATGCAATCAGCGGGTGTCAAGCCAAATTCCACAACCTTATCCAACATCCTCCTTGCCTATGCCAAAATGGGATCTTTGGATCAGGGTGTAGATAGCCATCAAAGCATAAAGGACATAGGAATTTTGTCACATGTTGTATTTGCAGCTACCCTTGTAGACATGTATGCAAAGTGTGGAAGCATAGACAAGGCGTGTGAACTATTTGACTTGATGCCTCAAAGAAATGTAGTCTCATGGAATGCAATGATTGCAAGATATGCACAAAATGTATTTTGCAAGGATGTTGTCAAAATATTTTAATTAATCAAACCATACTTGATGCATATATTGAACTATAATTGAACATAATATCATTTCATGGAAACATTGAAGAACACATATGCAATATCAAAACTTTTAAGCATGATACAATATCTATACTGTAACCATAATTGATCATGATGCCTTTGTTTTTTTGGGTAGGTACTGTTGGATCTAGGGCATACAACTGAGAGGGGGGGGTGAATCAGTTGTATAAAACTTCTTGTTATTTCAAACACTTGATTCTTTGTTGTTAGTTAGCAGCATATCAAATAATCATCCATGAAAGCATAACACATAAACACAAGAGCAGATAAGTATCAACACATTGAACACCAAGATTTTGACGTGGAAAACCCGGTTAAGGGAAAAACCACGGGGTGATTAACCCAAGAATTATTCTCTGTTAGAAGAATAAAGAAAAATGAATGGCACATGCCAATAAGGGCTCACTGCCTGAGCACACTGCTCACAAAGAGGCCCACTGCCTACAAGGAGACACACTGTCTACAAAGTGATAAAAATCACAGTCTTGAACTGGAGAATGACATCTCTACCATGTCCGGATCAGTTCCAATTAAGCCCAAAAACCTCTGCTCTGCCTTTCGCACTTCTCTTCGCTATGCCACCCTCATCCACACATCACACACACTGAAATGAACTCACAAACCGATATTTATACAAGACATCAACTTAGGAACAAACATCTAAGTCGGCAAACAACCATAAGAACATCCGCAAGATGAATAACACATCCGGTCGGCCACCACAAGAACATTCGTAGGATGAACAACTCATCTGGTCGGCTAAACAGAGCAAGAACTTCATCCGGAAGAATATCTTCAATTCCGGGTTCTACTATCAGTGCAGACCGACAGCATAACCTCAACATGATCCAAGAACCTTCACCGACCTGCCTGAAAGACCGGATACATCCGCACTTCCTTTACCTACTTGAATCTCTTGTCTTCCTCATCCGGAACTTCAAGAACACAGTCTGTCACCATTGTCATAATGCAAGAGATACTTCCGGACCTCCAAATCATACACAAATCAATGCGGACCAACAACACAACCTGAACATGATCTAAGAACCTTCACAAGCTTGCCTGAATGACCAGGTACGTCCGCATTTCATTTTCTTACTGAAATCTCTTATCCTCCTTATCCGGAACTCCAAGAACACTGTCTGTTGCTACTGTTATAGTGTAAGAAGTATTTCCGGACCTCCAAATCATACACAACTCGAGATGGCACATCACGAGGACATCTCAAACACTCTTGCCAATCCGCAGATTGGGATTGTACAATTCCGGACCTCACCGGACCTTTCTGTGATCCTTTGTCACCTCTGAACACTTGCCTGAACTGGTTCTACACCGGCAGCCACAACTTCTTCAGATCTTCATGCGGACCTCTGAAATCGTAATTGAAGCATCTCAAGACTCATATCTACAAACCCTTTAATCCGCATCCTCCGGTTCTCAACCTATACAACACATTTGCCTTCTTCTCATCACTGTTCTTCACTGTTCCTGACTGAGGCTAATTTTCTCAATATCCTCAGCATACAGCTCATCAAATCCTTCTTGCCAATGCAATATGAGTATGTTGACATCAATGACAACACTGGATCACCTCATACTTGCAACAATCTCCCCCTTTGTCATTGATGGCAACATATGATGTGAAAAACCATCAAGACAAGAACTTCTCCTTTCTGTCACAGCTCCCCCTATCAACAACAACTTTTCACATGTCTTCTCTTCCTTTACTGCTCCCCCTTTGATCATCAACCACTTGTTTTTCACATGTCTTCTCTCCCCCTTTGACATCAATGGCAAAGGGCTCATACTTGCAATTCTAATACATCAGAATCATACCAGCTGCTCCCCCTTAGTAGCAGCTCCCCATCATCAATCCGGATCACAAGATATGACTGTGATATCCACCGGACTGATGCACATTAGTGCATCTTAGTTCATTACCAGAGGGGCCATGACCCCTAACTTCTCCCGGAGATATTCAAAAGAGTCCTTGGGAAGAGGTTTTGTAAAGATATCTGCAATCTGATCCTTGGAAGGAACATACTCCAATCTGACTTCTTCCTTATTTACTTGTTCTCTCAAGAAGTGAAATTTGATAGATATGTGCTTAGTCTTAGAATGCAATACCGGATTCTTGGAGATATTAATTGCACTTGAATTATCACAGAAAATTGTGATAGGCTCCTCATATTCAACTTTGATGTCTCTTAGCATCTGCTTCATCCATAAGATTTGAGTGCAACTACCTGCTGCTGCAATGTATTCTGCTTCAGTTGTAGACAGAGATATTGCATCTTGTTTCTTGCTTAGCCAAGAAACCAATCTCTTCCCCAAAAAGAATGCTCCACCACTAGTGCTCTTCCTGTCATCCACATCTCCTGCCCAATCTGCATCTGTGTAAGCATGAAGAGAGAAGTCCGGATCTCTAGGGTACCATAGACCATACTCCACTGTTCCTTTCAAGTACCTAAAAATTCTTTTGATTGCCATAACATGAGATTCTCTAGGATCAGCCTGGAATCTTGCCACAAGACCAACAGCCTGCATTATATCTAGTCTAGTTTGAGTGAGGTACAACAATCCACCAATCATTGATCTATACTTTGTCTGATCTGCCTTTGGAGAGTCATCATCTTTGCTTAACTTACATCCGGTTGCCATAGGAGTGTTCATAGATTTTGAGTCTTCCATACCAAATTTCTTTAACAATTCTTTCACATATTTGGTCTGAGAAATGAAGATCCCTTCTTTTGTTTGAGTAATTTGCAGACCCAAGAAGAAATTCATTTCACCAAGCATAGACCTTTCAAACTCACTTTTCATCTGATTTGCAAAAGTTTTGCACATACTATCTCTTCCTCCAAAAATGATATCATCCACAAATACTTCAACAATTAAAATATTTTCATGATCAATTTTGAAATATAAGTTACTGTCAGCAGTACCTTTGTTGAATCCAATCTGCACAAGATGCTTATCCAACCTTTCATACCATGCTCTTGGGGCTTGCTTCAATCCATACAAAGCTTTCTTTAATTTGCAGACCATATCATCATTGTCAGACAATTGAAAACCATCCGGTTGTTCAATGTAGACTTCTTCTTCCAGATCACCATTTAGGAAAGCAGACTTGACATCCATCTGATATACCTTGAAATCTTTGAAGGCAGCAAATGCAAGAAGTAATCTGACTGCTTCAATTCTTGCCACCGGAGCAAAAGTCTCTTCAAAGTCAATTCCTTCTATTTGAGAGTAGCCTTTGCAGACCAATCTAGCTTTGTTTCTGATTATTTCACCAGCTTCATTTAGTTTGTTCCGGAAGACCCACTTGGTTCCAATTACATTCCTGTCACTAGGTCTGGGAACAAGATCCCAAGTATGATTTTTCTCAATTTGCATCAATTCATCTTCCATAGCTTTTGTCCAGTTTTCATCATTGCAGGCTTCATTTATTGTTTTAGGTTCAATCTTTGAAATCAGACAACATTCATTCTGATTTTGAGCAACATTCCTTCTAGTTTGTACACCTTTGCTTTTGTCACCTATGATTTGATCTTCAGAGTGGTTCAGTTTTACATACCTTGGAATTTTGGGAGTATCCTGTACTGCTGCTTCTTGATCAGGCTCATTTAGACCTATCTCTTCTTCCTGATTTACCGGATCAGGCTGACTCTGTCTCACCGGAGAGGATTGAGGTCCTTGAACACTCTCTTGGTCATCTTCATCAATCTCATAAAATATTGAAGGCTTCTCAATTCCTTCATCAACTTTCACATTGGTGCTTTCTATCATCTTCCTCAATCTCTTATTGTAACACCGGTATGCTTTGCTTTGAGTGGAGTAACCCAAGAAAATTCCTTCATCACTTCTAGCATCAAACTTTCCTAGATCTTCATCTCTCTTAATATAACACTTGCTACCAAATACTCTGAAATATTTCACAGTAGGAGTGATGCCAAACCAGAGTTCATAGGGGGTCTTACCGGTGTTGTTTCTGATTTGAACTCGATTGAGAGTGTAGACTGCAGTGCTGATAGCTTCCTTCCAAAACATTTGAGGAACATTTGCTTCCAACATCATTGTCCTGGCAGCTTCCTGGATGGTCCGGTTCTTTCTCTCAACTACTCCATTCTGCTGTGGAGTCTTAGGAGCAGACAACTGTCTCCTTATACCCTGTTTCTCACAAAAGTCAATGAATTCACCAGATGTAAATTCACCACCTCTATCAGACCTTAGACACTTTAGTCTCAATCCGGTTTGATTCTCCACCATAGCTTTGAAGGTTTTGAACTTCTCAAAAGCTTCTGACTTTTCTTTTAGAAAGGTAACCCACATCATCCGGGAATGATCATCAATCAACAACATGAAATATCTATCACCCTGCAGACTCTTGATTCTTGTTGGACCACATAGATCAGTATGTACTAATTCCAGCAATCCGGTAGAAGACTGATCTTTGCTTTTGAAAGAGACTCTGCTTTGTTTACCTAGCTGGCATTCTTTGCACAAACTATTTGTAGGTTTCATCAATTTTGGAAGATCTCTTACAGCCTGAGTATTGCTTATCTTGATGATGTTATCAAAATTTACATGACACATTCTTCTATGCCATAACCAACTCTGATCAATTTGAGCAAACAAATAGCTTTTATTTGAACCAACCAGATGAAAGATATTACCTTTTGTCTGAGTACCGGATGCAATTTCAGTTCCGGAGCTTGTAAAGATTCTACATTTTCCATTCTTGAACCGGAGATCATAACCTTTGTCCACTAACTGACCAACACTGAGAAGATTGTGCTTCAATCCTTCAACATACAGTACATTTCCTGTTTTGCTCTTACCATCAAAGGAAATAGTTCCCCTACCTCTGATTCTGCCAGCAGAATTGTCACCAAACTTTACCATTCCTCCTTCATATCTTTCCAGATCTAAGAACTTGTTCTTGTCACCAGTCATATGGTGAGAACATCCACTGTCAATAACCCAATCATCCTTTTCTTCCACTTGAGCAGCCAAGGCTTTTTCAACAACTTTGTGATTGACAGATTCAGAGAGTATTGAATCTTCTTCCTTGATGGCTATAAACACCCACTCATTTCTGGATTTGCTTCCTAGTTCTGATTCATCATCTGTTACTCCTTCATTGTCATCTTCTTCATGAACATAATAGCAATTCTTTTGAAACCTTTGTTTGTGAGTATTAGATCTTGCAGATCTTTCCGGACATCTTGAGGCAAAATGACCAATCTTATTGCAGTTGAAACACTTAAAGGGTAGTTTTCCTTCATACTTACCGGATCCTCTTGGCAGTCTCTTTGCAATGAGGGCTTCAAGTTGAGCTGTTTCTGCTTCTTCTTCTTCCATGTCTCTTCTTGCTTGATCATACCATGACATTTTTCTTGATGAGTTTTCACCCGGATCAAATCTCTGTTTGCCTTTCACATAGGTACTGGCTTTGAAAGCAGATTCAGTCTTGGGAGGATCATCTCCAAACTCGGTCATTTCAAATGCAGCTAGTTTGCCAGCCAGTTGTTCTCTTGTGACAGTTGTGTGGGCTCTGAATTCATCAATGGCAGCAACTTTGATTTTGTAAGCAGCAGGAAGGGATCTTAGGATTTTGCAGACAATCTCATTTTCATCTAAAGTTCCACCAGCATTTCTGATTCCACATACCAGCTCATTTACTCTTGGCATGAAGGTAGTGATGTTTTCATCATCTCTCATTTTCAGTCTTTCAAATTTCCCTTTCAGGCTTTGTAACCTTGCACTTTTGACAAACTCATCTCCTTCATACAGAAGTTCCAGCTTAGTCAGGATCTCATATGCAGTTGGTAGGTCAATAACATTCGAGAGATCTGAGTCATTCAATGCGCTTAGAAGAGCTTCCTTGGTCCGCAGATTGTTTTTAGCTTCTGTGATTTCATTCAGAGTTGTCGGACCACCTTGTGGAGGTACATATGGTTTTGAAACCATATCCAAGTATGCTTTTCCCATACATTCCAAGTGACACTTCATGCGACCTTTCCAGAGAGTGAAATTGGTTCCATCGAACTTCGGACTATCCTTCTTGTATGACGACATCCTGGATCTCCTCAAGCGGTTAAGCTCCTGTCAGAGGAACTTGGCTCTGATACCAATTGTTGGATCTAGGGCATACAACTGAGAGGGGGGGGGTGAATCAGTTGTATAAAACTTCTTGTTATTTCAAACACTTGATTCTTTGTTGTTAGTTAGCAGCATATCAAATAATCATCCATGAAAGCATAACACATAAACACAAGAGCAGATAAGTATCAACACATTGAACACCAAGATTTTGACGTGGAAAACCCGGTTAAGGGAAAAACCACGGGGTGATTAACCCAAGAATTATTCTCTGTTAGAAGAATAAAGAAAAATGAATGGCACATGCCAATAAGGGCTCACTGCCCGAGCACACTGCTCACAAAGAGGCCCACTGCCTACAAGGAGACACACTGTCTACAAAGTGATAAAAATCATAGTCTTGAACTGGAGAATGACATCTCTACCATGTCCGGATCAGTTCCAATTAAGCCCAAAAACCTCTGCTCTGCCTTTCGCACTTCTCTTCGCTATGCCACCCTCATCCACACATCACACACACTGAAATGAACTCACAAACCGATATTTATACAAGACATCAACTTAGGAACAAACATCTAAGTCGGCAAACAACCATAAGAACATCCGCAAGATGAATAACACATCCGGTCGGCCACCACAAGAACATTCGTAGGATGAACAACTCATCCGGTCGGCTAAACAGAGCAAGAACTTCATCCGGAAGAATATCTTCAATTCCGGGTTCTACTATCAGTGCGGACCGACAGCATAACCTCAACATGATCCAAGAACCTTCACCGACCTGCCTGAAAGACCGGATACATCCGCACTTCCTTTACCTACTTGAATCTCTTGTCTTCCTCATCCGGAACTTCAAGAACACAGTCTGTCACCATTGTCATAATGCAAGAGATACTTCCGGACCTTCAAATCATACACAAATCAATGCGGACCAACAACACAACCTGAACATGATCTAAGAACCTTCACAAGCTTGCCTGAATGACCAGGTACGTCCGCATTTCATTTTCTTACTGAAATCTCTTATCCTCCTTATCCGGAACTCCAAGAACACTGTCTGTTGCTACTGTTATAGTGTAAGAAGTATTTCCGGACCTCCAAATCATACACAACTCGAGATGGCACATCACGAGGACATCTCAAACACTCTTGCCAATCCGCAGATTGGGATTGTACAATTCCGGACCTCACCGGACCTTTCTGTGATCCTTTGTCACCTCTGAACACTTGCCTGAACTGGTTCTACACCGGCAGCCACAACTTCTTCAGATCTTCATGCGGACCTCTGAAATCGTAATTGAAGCATCTCAAGACTCATATCTACAAACCCTTTAATCCGCATCCTCCGGTTCTCAACCTATACAACACATTTGCCTTCTTCTCATCACTGTTCTTCACTGTTCCTGACTGAGGCTAATTTTCTCAATATCCTCAGCATACAGCTCATCAAATCCTTCTTGCCAATGCAATATGAGTATGTTGACATCAATGACAACACTGGATCACCTCATACTTGCAACAGGTACTATTTAGGGACTATTTTATTTGAATTATTTCTGATATGTGTTATTCTTCCATCTCTTGTTGGCGTGTGTGAATTGGAATATTAAGTACAGTTAATACATTTTTCATTTATGATGAATGATTTCACTGGCCACTCTTGATTTTTCAATTGAGATGGATCTTCATTCACATTTACCTCGCACGTGTCACACTCATTTAATGGTGATCTTTCTTCATTATTTTGGCATCTGAGAGCTAAATCAATTTCATTTCTCTATTTTCGAGTCTGGGATTTCTCTTTCTCTAGTTTGTTCAGTTTCCTTCAGCTCTGTGGAGTTTTCTTTCATGATGGGTTTTGTTCGGAGGAATAAAATATTATTCTTCCCAGTGCAAGAGTGGGAAAGGCCAACCCAAGGAGTGCTTCACTCAAATTTGATGGCTGATATATTCAAAATTTACAACGAGGAGGTGGAGAATGCAATTGTTCTGGTGTGCAACCGAGATGTGCTTCACTTCCCTAGGTCAATCTACCTGTCATAGGTAGTCACTCATTTCCTTTCTAATTCGATGGATTTGATATAGAGCTCTAAGATGGTTAAGAATCTTACGGTCAAGTTTGTCCAAGATTTCCTTTATTTTGTTGAGAAATTTAGGGAAGCAATGGAAAAGTATGATCTACATGTGGGGTCTGTGCCAACTTTGGGGGTTTTTTATACCACAAGTACATAAACCACAAGCCAGCTCTTCATTATGTCTACAGTGCCCTCCTCCATGGTTTACAGAATAATTGTGTTTCTTCAGTTCAAAATTCTCTCCACTGCCATGCAACTAAGTTGGGTGAGGAACTAGAGGAGTCTGTTTAGGATGTATTCTAGTCCCTATATTTTCTTGTTCACTTTCAACCGCCACCTCCTCTAGTTGATGTTGTTGTTGCTCCTCTAAACTTTGAGTGACAAGGTTTTATTATTGAAGATCTAAATGGTAGGAATTAGCACTGTGTCTAGAGGCTTTCCTTTTTGGATATCTATCAGTTATACTATATATTTAAATCGGTGCTAATATATGGATCTCATATATTTTTTTTTGTAAAAGCCTATGGTTATATGTTTCATGCTATGTATTGAGATGATAGCAGTTATTGTATCTATTGAAATATCTTTGTAATTCCTCTTTCCAACTATAAGAGGTTTTGTTTTTTGGTATGGTTGGGGCTAGTTTTCATGTATTTTCTTGCCCCATGTACTTGTTGGCAAGAGACACTATATGGATTCATGGTTGTTGTCATTGATGGCAACAAAGGTCATCCCACATATCCGCAAGTCATGATGTGTCTCTACCGGAAGTCAGAATAAAGATTGTTGTGGTCCGGTGAACAAGAACAGAGCATGTGGCAAGGTCCGACAGATTGATCCAGATCTCTCAGAGGAAGTGTCTTGGTGCAGTGCGGATTTGGGGAAGTCAAGAGGACTACCTTGAGTAGTATATTCCAAGGATTTAGCCTCCGGTGATGGACAAAGAAAAAGATATGAATAGTTGAGTACCGGATTCCTGAGAGATAGTGAAAACAGAGGAAGAACTGACTGACAGAGTATCAGACTACTTTCCGGATGTGTTACTGTTGATGATAAAGGTTGTGAAGGCATGAATCATGTTTGACCAACATGATTAATGATATCTACAAGTATATGCTTGATCCGCATTGCTTGGTGAGCAAGGATTCAGCCGACAGATCAAAATTTGTAAGAAACTAGACTGTTCCGGATGCCGACTAGAAAGATGATGAAATTACTTGTGCGGATATATATAGAGGATGGATTTAGTTGTGAAGAGGTGGAATGAAGTAATAGATAGGCGAATAAGTCCAGAATAGAGCAGAAGTAGCAAGAAAGATCCGGTATGTGAAAGGATAGCAGAATAAAGAACAGAGGAAAGATGAAGTGCAGCAGATCAGTATACTGAGCCTCACCGGAACTGAACTCCAGCATATGTAGATGCTTCCAATCAGTTCAAGACTGTGATTCTTATCACTTTGTAGACAGTGTGTCTTCTTGTAGGCAGTGGGCCTCTTGTGAGCAGTGTGCTCAGGCAGTGAGCCCTAATTGGCAAGTGCCATTTTGTAATTTCCTATTCTTCTAACAGAGAATAATTTTTGGGTTAATCACCCCGTGGTTTTCTCCCTTAACAGGGTTTCCACGTCAAAAATACTGTGTCATGTGTTTCTTATTTCATGGTAATGTTTTTGTGTTTGATTCAATGTTGCATTAATTAATAAGAAAGTTCAAAAAGGGAAATAATTAGGATAACTGATTCACCCCCCCTCTCAGTTATCAACAATTGGTATCAGAGCTAAGTTCCTCCTAATAGAGCTTAACAGCTTGAGGAAGATCTGGGAATTCAAATGGATGCATATGGTTTAAGGGAGCAACTCAAGACTGCCCTTGAGGATCTTGAACAGTCAAATTCTGAAGTCAATGAATTAAAAGAAAGACTCAAACAGGCTGATGAATTCATGAGAGAATTAAAAGACAAATTAAGTCTCTCTATGAAAAAGAGAAAGGAGCTGCTCCAACAGTTGGCAAGACAAAGTGAAGAAAGCAATACAAATGAAGAATTGACTGAGCAAACCAAGTTATGTGAAAAGTTATCAAAAGAAGTCATTATGTTAAGACATGAAATGGAATCAGGAACTATAAAGTTTACTCAAGAGATTGAAGAAAAAAGAAAGGCTGAAGACAATCTAAGACAATCTCTTAAAGAAAAATTAGAAGAATGCCACCAGATGGACAGGATTATCAGACATCTTGAATCTGATCTTGAAGATGCCAAAGATAATGAAGAAAAACTTGAGGATCAAATTGCCTCTCTCAAAAGAGACCTTCAAACAGCAAATGAATATAAAGAGAAATTCAAGATAAGCTCTGCTCAACTTGAAGTTGTTCTTGGAAGTCAAAAGAGGACAGATGACAAGTATGGTTTGGGATATGAGAAAGGAGAAAGCTCCGGATCCGGTCAAAAGAATCTTGGATCAGAAAATCCAAGGAGCAAGCCTAGAAGACCTCCGGTAAGACAGCCAAATGCTCAAAGATATCCATCTTTCAATGGATACTGCCACAGCTGCAACCACTTTGGTCACAAAGCTAATCAGTGCAGAATGAGAATGAATCAGATTAATTCATCCTTCTCCGGACAGTGCTTCAACTGCAAAAGGTATGGACACAAATCCCATGAATGCAGAATTATGCAAGTAAACAAATCATTCAAAGGTAGATGCTTTACATGCAATAGAGTAGGTCATATGGCTAATCAATGCAGATCAAGAGGATATCAGTCAAATATGCAAAGAAATGTTATTTGCCAAATCTGCAATAGATCCGGTCATAATGCTAAAGTCTGCAGAAACAAGAATCAGGACAAAAGAGGTCCGGTGTATAATCAGAATCAAGACAAGGGTAAACAAAAGATGAATGCGGATGAAGTTAGGAATCAGATGAGCAAGATTTGGGTGAAGAAAAGTTCAGAGAATGTAGAGGTTGGATCCGCACCAGACTCTGGTGCTGATATTTCTTCTGGAAATTAAAAAGTGAGCTCTGGCTCAGGGGGAGACTCAAAGAAAATCCTGTTTCCCCAGCCAATCAAGTGGTGCCGGATGTGGCACAAGATGCGGAGTAAAGGGTTTAAATATATAAGTCTTGAGATGATCCAGATAAGATTTCAGAGGTCTGCATGGAGTTATGAAGAAGCTGTGATCGATCAAGTAAGACCTGTTCAGGGAGATGCTCCGGTATGACAAAGGATTACAAAAAGGTCCGGAGAGATCCGGAAGTGCACTATCTTGTTCTGCGGATTGGACAGATTGTTTGGGATGTTCTTGTAATATGTTACCTCGATTTATTCATGATTGAAGGATCCGGATGATATTCACAGATCAGAACTAATCCGGGATACTCCAAGCTATCCAGACAAGGCATACCGGAATAATGTAGGTGAAGCATTTATTGCAGACAGATATTAGGGTTCGTGGAGCAATATAAGGGATTTCTCAAAAGTCATTTGCTCATTCTGCACTCAAGAAGAAGTGAAAAGTGGAGCTCTGCAACAAGATTCATCAAGCACACCAAGGATCTCCTGCCGAAGTCATTGCATAAAGAAATCAATCCAACCACTCCGTGCAAACCGAAGGCGCATAAGGTATTCTCCGTTTTTCATTATCTCACTGCAAATCTTTGAAGAATGGCTACTCCCAATATAGTTAAGATCTCTGATAGACCTCACCCCACATTCAAGAAACATCCTTACAAATCATTGGAGGTAGATCCACTAGGAGCCTTCTCTAGTGTTCCTCATGGTGTATTGCATACGGAAGATATTAGGGTTTACATCCATGCGAATCTTGAAGACTTTGGAGAATCAAAACTGATGGATATCTATCACAAACAATTGATAGATGACTCTTTTGAGATCAAACCTCAGTATAAAGCCATCCAGGACAAACACTTTGCACAGTGCATTCATTTCCCCTGTTTTGAAGAAGATGAATGGGTCCGGTATGTACTAAGTAGAGTACATGACAACTTCCTATGGTTGAACAAGCCCTTCAAGATCACCAAGGATGCAATTAGGGCTATAACTAGTCTGCACTCATCCGGTGGATTACCTGTTCTCAAATCTGTCAAAAATCAGACAGTCAGTGATGCAACCGGATCCAAGTTTGACAAGAGAGCTATGACAGTTGATGACATCACTGAACCGGATGTCAAATTTGCAGCTATGATAATTGGTTACAAAATCTATCACTCCAGTAGGGAAAATTCAGTACCGGGAACTACAATCTACACAGCTTATCAGATGTTAAAGGAGAATGCAGACTATGACTTGTGTGAGCTTCTAGTAAACCAACTCTTTGAAAATCTGCAGAAGATTAAGAAGGACAAGAAAAACTCCTTCAAGTATGGCAATCTGATCCTTTGTCTCTTCTTTTACTACATGAATGAGCTTCCCGGATCCAGTGGATGGATATGGCAGAATGACAGACCGGTTGCCATCCAAATCAGAGACTATTTGCATGAACTTGGGGATGCAAAAGCAAGAAATATAGCTCTATGGGGATACTTCAAGAACTTCCAAAGCATGATGCATGCAAGAGAAAGAATACCCCAATCCCTTGTTGAAAAGTACAAAGACACAGTATGCTTCATGGTAGAAACAGATCAGTGTCTGATGGAGGCAGTGGAGCCAAGGACTATCTGGATCATGCCCATGGGGTATGAAGTGGATGAACAGATAGTAGAGCTGCATGTTCAACACATGCTAAGCCAGCCCAAAGATCCTAAGGCAGAAAGGTTTGGAACCTTTGAGGAACTGAGTGTAAAGTTACATGTAGAACTCAGGGAACCGGAGATAAAGAGGAAGGTAAGAAAAGAAGTTGAGCATATTGCTCAAGGCCTAGGCATCTCAAAAGATGCACTTGATGCCAGCTGGGAAAAGAGGAGGAAGGCTGAGGAAGAAGAGAAAAGTAAAGAAAGTGTTCCGGTTGAAACTCCCACCCGGACCAGATCATCAAAAAGATCTGCACCTCCCACAACCAAAAGTTCAAAACCGGAAGTCCAGGCATCTGGTAAAAGATCCAAGACAAAAGCCACAAGGGCTTATGAAAGCCAAAAGGATGAAGAGGAAACAGAGTCAGATGAGGGAGTAAAAGAAATAAAGAAGTAGAAGAAGAAAGGATCCGGTAAACCCTCCACAGGCCAAGACAAGGATGAAATGGCAGAGGTATCTGTTGAAAAGCCCACTCTGTCTCTAGAGAGTGTAATCAAGTCAGTCACGGTAGATGGAAACCTTCAACCAATGACTGAATTTTATGATGACTACAATGAGGCTGACCAAAAGGTTCTGCAGGAAGCCACAGTCAAATATCTGAACATATACAATAAGGCCTTCATTGAGATCATATCTCTTATTCCTAAAAGCCTAGAAAAGGAATTAGAAATAAGAAAGAATAATGCTCATGCAAAAGATCTTGAGATCCGGGAGCAGATAGCTATTCAGCTATATCCTCAAATTGATCCCAAGATAATGAACATTATCTTCAAAGACTGCAAAGATGAGTTCAGAAGTAAAGCCAGGATGAATCAACTCATGCTTGGTGAGACTGACAAAGTGGCTCAAGAGACAGAAGAGATCCTCCGGAAGGCCTTCAAAAGGTTCAATCTTCCTGTTGTAGAGGACTTAGGTGCAGAAACAGCTGCGGATTTGGAATCATCTGTTCCGGAAGAAGTGGGCCCTGAACAGACAATCATCTCTCCTCCGGTTTCCCCTACAGTCTCTGGATCCAAAGAAGAAGAGAAATTACAGGAGAAGGAAGCAGGGGTGAAAGATAAAGAGGTTGACAGTTCCCAGACTGCAGAAGAAAAGAAACATCTGTCTCCGGCAAGAGACACTGCACAAACTGTTCAACAATTTTTGAGCAAAGCCACTGTATAAATTGATGAACCGGACCTACTAAAAGGACCATTAATTTTGACTCTTTGTCACCGGTGCAGACAATGAAAATAGCCTCATTTGCAAATGAGAAAGTCAAAGAGAAGCTGCTGAAATCTCACATGGAAGACTGTGAGCTTATGGAGGTAGCATCTGGAGTGCTAGAAAAAATCATGCCATCCTTTCAAAAGGATCCCACAGCCTCCTCTTCCGGTAATCTCAAAACCTTAGTCAGCAGTGTTAGTACACATTTTGAATCTCTAGAAAAATCTGCTGAAGAAAAGGTCCGGAAGGAATTTTTGGATAAAAGATTTTCAGAAGTATTAGAATTAATCTCTAAAGATAGGAAGATTGTGAGTATTGGAATAAAGAGCTTAGAGAATGCTCTTAAGGATGGCGGTGACATCTACAAATTTTGTATATCCTGGTCAAAGGCAACAGCAGCAATTGATAAGAAAATAAAAGAGGAACAGGACAAGCTACAAAGCTTATCTCAAAGTTTTGATCCTCTCTCTTCCTCCATAATAAATCAAGAATGTCAGACTATTGCAGTCTTAAATGAAATAAAGAATCTTGAGAAGGAAAGGAAGAATATTACTAACCGGATGGGAGAACTTAGAAGGATTATAATCCCTAAGTTGGAAACTATGCATGAGGCCATCAGTGATGCTCAGACCACCGCCCAAACAAATGATCCGACAGATCTCAAGCGGGCAGAAGCTTTTGCATTTTTGTTGAGTGGTCACATTTCAATTTTGGATAGAATGAAGCAAAGTTGGGCTACAGAAATGATCCAATTGTAGACATCCTTTGCAGACATTCTTCAGTATATGTGAGTATGTAAATATGAGGCTATGTATAGAAAATTTTTGAAAATTTTGGTGTGCGGACCCTACCCTTTGCCATTGATGTCAAAGGGGGAGTGAGGAGCAGTGAAAAATGAGGAATCCAACTAAGGGGGAGTTCTGGAAATTGTATATAAAGACAGAGCATCAGCAAAGGGGGAGCATAGTGTAAACACTTAGTCATTTTTCACTAAGTGTTGCCATCAATGCCAAAGGGGGAGATTGTTGGCAAGAGACACTATATGGATTCATGGTTGTTGTCATTGATGGCAACAAAGGTCATCCCACATATCCGCAAGTCATGATGTGTCTCTACCGGAAGTCAGAATAAAGATTGTTGTGGTCCGGTGAACAAGAACAGAGCATGTGGCAAGGTCTGACAGATTGATCCGGATCTCTCAGAGGAAGTGTCTTGGTGCAGTGCGGATTTGGGGAAGTCAAGAGGACTACCTTGAGTAGTATATTCCAAGGATTTAGCCTCTGGTGATGGACAAAGAAAAAGATATGAATAGTTGAGTACCGGATTCCTGAGAGACAGTGAAAACAGAGGAAGAACTGACTGACAGAGTATCAGACTACTTTCCAGATGTGTTACTGTTGATGATAAAGGTTGTGAAGGCATGAATCATGTTTGACCGACATGATTAATGATATCTACAAGTATATGCTTGATCCGCATTGCTTGGTGAGCAAGGATTCAGCCGACAGATCAAAGTTTGTAAGAAACTAGACTGTTCCGGATGCCGACTAGAAAGATGATGAAATTACTTGTGCGGATATATATAGAGGATGGATTTAGTTGTGAAGAGGTGGAATGAAGTAATAGATAGGCGAATAAGTCCAAAACAGAGCAGAAGTAGCAAGAAAGATCCGGTATGTGAAAGGATAGCAGAATAAAGAACAGAGGAAAGATGAAGTGCAGCAGATCAGTATACTGAGCCTAACCGGAACTGAACTCCAGCATATGCAGATGCTTCCAATCAGTTCAAGACTGTGATTCTTATCACTTTGTAGACAGTGTGTCTTCTTGTAGGCAGTGGGCCTCTTGTGAGCAGTGTGCTCGGGCAGTGAGCCCTAATTGGCAAGTGCCATTTTGTAATTTCCTATTCTTCTAACAGAGAATATTTTTTGGGTTAATCACCCCGTGGTTTTCTCCCTTAACAGGGTTTCCACGTCAAAAATACTGTGTCATGTGTTTCTTATTTCATGGTAATATTTTTGTGTTTGATTCAATGCTGCATTAATTAATAAGAAAGTTCAAAAAGGGAAATAATTAGGATAACTGATTCACCCCCCCCCCTCTCAGTTATCAACAGTACTCCCTCCATGGGTTTTTTTGTATTCCTTTAGGACTCTTTATTATATAAATATAATAGTTTATGTGCTTTACACCTTTTGTCTTTAAAAAAATGTCATATACATAATGTCATGAAAATAGCATATAGTGTATATATAAAGCCATATAGACATGTACAAACAAAGCCATACATGCATATACAAAGATACACATCGGGAAAATATAAAAGTATGTATACAAATCCATATAAGCATACAAAAAAATGTCCCAAAAGAAAATTTCCTATGAACTTCTATCAAATAATCGATGACCCTTGCTTGGCCGTGAAGATAGAGAGTCAATCAGTGACTCATCCTCTCTCTCCTATTGACTAGACCTCCTCAATAGAGATTTTTGAAGCTCCACCTGTTAATACAATCAAATGATATCCACATTAATATAGAAACATGAAATATATAACATGGCATATGTAATCAATCACTTACCGCTAGCTGGTGATCCCTCTCGATCATTTTTGTCTCTCTTCATTTGTAGTTGGATGAGTTGGAGTTGTGACCTCTTGTGAGAAGCATGAGGAAGCAAAACTGAGTAAACATGAATATCATTTATGTACATTAAATGACATGAGATAAAACAAGAAATACAAAATGACATTTACATGTTACTGGCTCATACCTTGGTCAAAGGATCTGTAGACAAAATAGTTGCAGTAATGCCCATCTCCGTTGACTGACAAAGATGAGGAGGAGTCTCCATATTCAATATTTGAAAATAGAGTTCAAGGTTATTTGATCAAAATAGATACATAACATTATTTAAATGCATAATGATTACAAATGGTAAAATTTACCTCAGTGAAAGTACTTCTACATGGACGGGACCTGTTGATGATTGTTTTTACACATTCATAACAAAAGTTAAAATTCATAAAATGAACCTAACTGTCTTGAAAGATATGAAGAAATCAATTAAGATTACTTAATCCCAAGTTTCTATATGGTCAGGTCTTGACCTGTTGGACAGTTCAGTAGGTTACTATGAAGCTGTAATATGCAAGAGGCCTTACGTGATTTAAGGTGATTGCTGACTTACTGGACTCTATTTATGCAAATTGTTACAAATATCAACAAATTATCTATCTCTCTACACAAATTTGTTACTGTATATCAAAGCTTTGAATGATTTATGTTAAAACATGCTTTTCCTTTCAAATATGTATAAAGATTGCCAAATATCAACTCAATTGTTTCTAATTCCTTCAAATGTTAGATAATCTCCTTAAGATTTCTGCGTTTAAGCTAAGTATTTCAAAGTTTGGGAAAAGTTAGAGAAAATTCAAATTCAACATCACTTGCTACAAGATCTAAATGCTCTATTATGCACATGGTAAGAGTTACAACAAATTCAATTAAATCAGTAGACTAAATCATTAAATGCGAATATCCTGAGTATTTTCATGAATATGCATCCAAGATTGCAAGCTTTAAGAGAAATTGTTTCAAATATAAAGAAGAGCTAGAAGACACTCAGAAAATAGATGCAGACTTCCAGATTCATTTATATTCAAAACACACAGCCATTTATGACTTACAATGTATGAATGACTCTTAGCTTCATTAATCAAATTCACAAAAACTTACAATGCTTTACAGATACAATAAGAAAGCTAGACATTTGGTGCAGAGTGTGCAGCGAAAGGGTCAACAACAGTGATCAGCCAAACCCAGTTTATGTCTTGGCGATGTCTCCTCTATCGGCCAAACATAACACTATCGGCTCTCTCTTCTTTTCTCCTATCAATCACCTTACTCTTCCTGATAACCATGGCTTTCAATGACTTAACCTCTACGGTTAATCACCCTCATCGGGGAGACTTCCCTCTTCGCTAAGACTCTGATCTTGTCTTCTGACAACTCACCTCACTCCGATGACCTTAGGCTCTATTCCATCGGCCAGACTCTCTGCTTCGGTCAGACTTCGGTTCTTTGTTCCGATGGTTCATCTCATTCCGATGAGCCTTGACCGTTGGCCAGACTTCATCCTTCGATGGAACTTCCTTCACCTACGCTGACACCTTATCTCTCACTGATGACTCCCTTCACACCGCTAGCCGCATACACTTGTGGGGTCCACATTCCTTACTCCATGAAAGGCGGTTAGTGTGTGTCTCTGACACTATACAACACGGTTTGCATTCAACGAATGTATCTTCGGCCAGACAGAGTTCGTTTGTCACCGATGCCTACTCATCGGTTAGACTTTGGCTATTGGGAGGTCTCCAGAAAGTTATCCCGATGCTTTGTGTTATGCCAATGGACTCCACAATACTCTGTGACGACCCGATACCAAAAACCATTCGACAAAACAATGGATTCGGCTGACTCATGTATCAAACCCTCAACCACTTATATCAATCTGGTCCCAAATCAACATCGATTTCTCGACTAGCCACATGGAGATGTCTAGTCAAATCCAACCGAGTTCTCTGGATTCCTAGGTGAGGATGTAGAAAACAACAAACCTAAATATCTTTCCCCCATCACACCAATACTGCATAGGACTTCAGTGGACAGAGGAAAGGGTCTCCATTTATGAATCAAACCCTAACCCCTAGGTTACAAACCAGCTGTTGTGGAAATGTTAGTAGTACACTGTTTACACACTATGGGAACACTAAGAACTACCAGATAACATCTAGACTAGGGCATGGATGCACACTATCTTAACAGAGATACCAAATACAAAGAATACACAGGAAAACCAACATATATCACACCCAGAAACTCTTCTTATTCATTCATCAAAATCTCTGCTGCAACACACACTTCTCTCCGTGTGACATACAGCTTGCCCCTAGAAAAGGGTTAGAGACAACAGTTATTTCCCTCCAACCGTGCCAACTGATATTCAAATCCATTAGCCATTGGTCTTACTCCTCAACAAGCAAAATCACATGTTTGCCTTGCACAATTACAGCAATGGGACCAAATCGACCCTTATTACAACATGAAATGGCTTAAGAGCCTTATGAAACAATAAAAGAAAATATGGCCCTGCACTACAGAGAAGGTGCTCCTGCACCATACTCCCTCGGTAGGAAAAACTCAAGTCCCTTGAGTTGCTAACTGCTGAAGTGTCTTCCCATGCTTCAGAATATCTGCTTCACTCATCCAGGTTGCCTCTAAATTAGGAAGATCCTGCCACTTGACCAAGTAGTCTTTGTACACACCCTTTCTTGTCTTCTTAACAATTTTGGAATCCAAAATGCATTCCAATTGTAAAGGCTTACTTGGAGGTAAATCTCTGATCTAGTCTTCATCTTCAATCACAGCATCTAATCCATCTTCAGCATGCAATGGAGGTCAGAAAGGAAACAGGTCTGCAACATTGAAAATGGGAGAGATACCAAGACCGGATGGTAATTCTATCTCATATGCATTTGGACCAAATTTATGCACTACTTTGCACGGTCCTATCTTCTTCATCAACAATTTGGTTGGTTGTCCCTTAGGCAACCGTTCCTTCCTGAGATAAGCCATCACCAAATCTCCTACCTTGAACTGTACCTCCCTTCTCTTCAGATCTGCCCTATCCTTGTACTTGGAGACAGTTTTCTCCAACTGAATCTTGACTTGATCATGGACTATTTTCATGGTAGCAGCAAAGTCTTCTCCTAGAGCACTCCTTTTATCCCATCCTTGGAGGTCTTTGAGTTCAAGTGGTCCTCTTGGGTGGAAACCATAAATGATTTCAAAGGGGCTTTTCCCAGTACTTCTATTTCTTGAATCATTATAAGCATATTCAGCTTGACTGATCACTAAATCCCATGCCAACCCATGTTGTTTGGTAAGGCATCTCAAAAGGTTTCCCAAGGACCTATTAACAACCTCAGTCTGACCATCAGTTTGGGGATGGTAGGCTGATGAAAAAGACAACTGTGTACCCAAATTTCTCCATAGGGTCCTCCAAAAAAGACCAACAAACTTGGAGTCTCTATCAGTGACAATTGAAAGGGACAAACCATGAATTCTGACCACCTCTCTAAAAAAGAGACCAGCAATATGTGATGCATTATTTGTGCACTTGCATGGCACAAAATGAGCCATCTTACTGAACCTATCCACAATGACAAAAACACTGTGTACACCCTGTTAGTGCCTGAATTGACTGACAATTTTTGAGCAATTTTCATTCAGGCACTTTCCCTAAGAATCCAAAAAATACTCCAAGTGTTGGACCTCCTCAGCATTTTTCAGCTGCATCATCATATTTTCCTGAGGAGGAGGTCATCATCATCATGTTTGTTTCGATGAAGGTCAGCATCATTATGTTCTCCGTCGACCGGTTTCTCATCGTCATCATCATATTGAAATATCGGGTGATGTTGGGTTTTTATCCTGATGATGCTGACGAGCTACAGTGCGCCCTGATTTGCTTGCGGAGGTGATTTTTCAAGTATCCGGTGATCTTCCATTTATCACCTTGCCCAGACATGATGATGGTGTTGCCCCGATATTCTGAAGGGGTTATTCTTTGAGTTGTTCGACCAGACTGGTTCTTTCTTAAGGGTCATCATCATCATCATATTTCTAGTTATCACCGTGTTGCTTGCGAAGGTCATCATGTTTTCTGCCTTCATGATATTTCGCCGGGGTGATATTTCTATCATCGGGTGATCTTGGTTATGATCATCCTGATGATGTTGTTGAAGAGTTCTAAGTGCGACCCGATATTCATTAGGGTCATCATATTTTGAACGTCAGGATGATCTTAGTCAATATCATCCTGATGATGTTGTATCACTTCATGTTCGTTGTTTCTTCATCCTGATGATGTTGACGTCATCCTTATCTCAGGGTGATATCTATTTCTCTGCCTATCTGCATCATGATATTTCCGAAGGAGGGGGTGATATTTTCATATCACCCGGATATATGTTTGTTCCAGCATCATGATGATGCTGATATCAAGGAGATATCCGCCTGCTGGCTTCGTGCATTATCTACTGGGGGTGATCTTTTCAAGCAGCATCATCATATTCGTCTATTGCCCCGATCTTATAGTGGAGCTACAGTGCAACCTGATATTTGAACATCAGGAGGATATTTCCAAATATCCGGTTGTCTTCCGAATATCATGATGATGTTAATATGATGATGACGTCATCAAGGTCCGGGGGCGGTCATATTTCTAACGCTGATCATCTTATGGAGATCCCCTGATATTTGTAAACATGATGATGACGTCATCCGGATATGAGGAGGTGCGCAGTGGGCAGATATGATGATGACGTCAGCAGGATATGATGATGACGTCATCAGGATGTTCATCGGCCAGACTTTTGGTATAGGCTCAGCAGGAGGATGTTCCTCCGATGGATCAGGTTGTGCCGATTATCATGCAGGTTATATTTCAAATATCATGATGACGTCAGGGTGATATTTCGAACAACAGGATATCATGCTGCTGGAGGATGATGATGATGAGGTCTTATACTAGTGTCGTCAGGAGCAAAAGCACCGACATGATATATGCTCATGACCTAGTATATAAAGTGTTAATGAGGTTGCTGCGGGGTGCATGTGGGATAATTGGTATCCTACATTTTCAAATATCATGATGATGAATATCGGCGGGAAGTGATTGCGATCGACTGTTTGATGTTCTTCCCAAGGCCGTGGGTTGGTGCGCCATTAATGGCGATTGTTGCAGAGGTATGGGCGATGGCGTGGATCGATCTTGTACCCGACTAAGGGTGTACATCAGCGGACAGTGGCGCAGGGCTCAAGAAATCTTCCTGTCTCCTCCCCTACCTGCTGCATTCAAGTTTGGGTGCCAATCTGGTTGTGTTTGAGCGCCATTTTCTATGATACTGTATATCTGGCGGGATTTTTGGTCAACATGGTAGTCAATGCTGAATACACCCTCCTGCTATATAATGCAGACGGTGTTATTCATTCAAGGTTGTTGAAAGTTGATGATTTTTGGCTCTGGAATTCAAAACTAGCTGATCTGGTTGCTCTGTACAGCTTAAACTTGTGAGTTTATGTATCTCCTATTGTACGATTTGGCATGAATCCACTGATTTCATGGTTGATCTTGTATGAGTAATGCTATCTTAGCATGTGTTGTGTTAATTCTGTCTCCAGTATTGCATGTATTCTTCTTCTGGATCTGGATATTTGGGTAATGTTTAGATTCTAGAGCATAGAATTCCTATGTTGAATGTCTGACCTTTTAACTTCTGCTCAAGGGGTAGATTAAACTGTTTTCAGGTTGAACATTGGGAAGGGTATACTGCAGTAGGGATGCCATAAGTAGAGATAACTCAACACTCTTCATTGGGAGATATCTGTAAGGCAGATATCATGTGTATCCCCCTGAAATCCAGTTTTAGCTATTCATGCTGATCATTCACAGGTGTATGTCTACCGACTCCAAGCCCTGGATAGGCACCAATCATGCTGTGTTCTTGTGTTATACACCATGTCCAGCTTTGCATCCAAACTTCAAACTAAAACATTTCATACTTCCACCTGTTAGTTGTAGGAGTAGGATTAGGAACCCCCTGCATGCTCTCATACCCAACCAGACATCATGTCCAAGAATGTTGCCAGCCTTGTGATCTATCATGCAGATCTTGGTCCATACATGAGAGTATTCTGCCTGTTGTTGTCAAGTTAGATCTTTCTATCTTTGAGCTAGTCAAGGTTACATCTTGAGTTATAGGGATACCCCCCTTGGTGCGGCAGAACCAGAAGTGAAGGGGAGGAGCTCACGCAACCTCCTGTATTCAGTTGGCTGAATCTGCCTGTGCATTAGAAGTGGCAAATCCTAATGCTGATTCAAAGAATGTCAACAAAATGGCGACTCCGCTGGGGAAAAAGATCCAAATGCACATGAAAGATAAATGTATGTTATTGGTTGAAAGATGTACATATTTCTGCATCTGTATGAGAAAAGGTACCTTGTTACTTCCCCTTTATTTGTTGTTTTACTGCATAAGTTAGATGCCAGGGGAAGCCTTAGGTCTTAGACAGACAAAGGATGTCTAAGAGTAGGATTTTTATGAATCCAAGTATGAATTATCCCATACTCAGTGGTGAAATGTTGGATAAAGGAATAGAAGAGATAAGAAATAGGTTGATATTCTTAGAGGCTGAGCAGGCCCAGTTAAAAAGCAGTAACCCTGTTGTGTCTGCCAGTCAGAAAGCTAAACCTCCTGTCAGCCCTTTTGATCCTTTGTATGACCAACTGGATTTGTCATGGGTGGATTATAAAGTAGAAACTATGCCTGCTAGGATATACTGTCAGATGCCTAGATTTAGTGGTCACAGTATATGTGATGGGAATGCACATATCCAAAATTTTCACAGTTTTATGGGAAAACATTCATTCAGAGATGAGGATATGTGGATGAGGTTTTTTGTTAGGTCCTTTGATGCAAAAGCAAAAGACTGGTATTTGAGCTTTCCAAAGAAATCCTTTGCCTGTTGGGATGAACTTGCTGACTGTTTCAAGGGAGAATTTGCAAAAGAACCGGCTGATCTTGTTACAGAATTGATGAGAATCAGAAAACAAGATGAAGAGCCATGTGTTGATTTCAGTCATAGGTGTGCAGTAGCCCTTTCACATGTCCCTGAAAGTTTCAGACCTGATATTTCAGCCTGTGTTGGCATATTCTTTGAAGCTTTTGAGGAGGGCTTTAGTGCAGTACTGAGGGATTTCAAGGTGACAAGTATGCAGATGGCATACAAGTTCATAGAAAAGATAGAAAAAATCAGAAATGTGTACCTGCTGAAACCCCTGTCCCCAGGCTTTGGTGTGAGAAATGGTTATGAAGCTGCAAATGACCAAATGATTATGGCATCATGTGCAGATAAAAATGAAAATAAAAGCATAGAGGTTGAGACTGCTGTGTTTGAACATAATGCTAACAATACTGCTCAACTGGATTGTTTACCAGTTGAGGATGCCAGTGAAAGGACTAATGAGAATTCCCATTGCAATGATGAGGCATCTGACCATGAAAACAATAACGAGGTTGTGGACAGCAATGAGCAATTTTTGGAATGGACCTGTGGAGATAATTGTGAGTATTGTACTCAAGACAGAGAAGATATAAGCAAACAGAGAAGCAGTCCTATGTGTGACCCATTGCCTACCTTTCAAACACATGGAGATCATGAAGAGCAGTCAGAAATTGAAATAAGTGCTAGTTCAGAGCATGATTGTTTTTCATTTGATGGCTATTTTGCTTATGACACACAGGCTGATACTCCTCCACAGAGTGAATCCATTGGTGATGAAGATGTGTGCTCTGCTGCCCATGAACAAATGGCATACTATGATGAAACTGATGCACCTGGGTCACCCATTTATGACACATATGGTGATGAGGATCTGTCCGAGTATGGTGAGGATCTTGACATTATTTTTGGCTTGGATTCTGTTTCTCATCCTGATGAAAGAGGAAACAACATACATCAGGTAAGTGACTGTGAAAATGTGCCTGATTGTAAAGAGGTGCCAGAGCCTGATCTTTTCCAGCTTGGTGCTGCTGATTGTTGTGTACATGATGTGCACAATTGTGATTTTGAAAGCTTTCCTTTTGATGTGCCAGCATATAATACAATGAGCCCTGATCTTCCTAGTTGTGTGGTGGACTCTGAGTGTTTCCTATTTGCAGTCCAGCTAGGAGATCGTGTTGCAATGCATGATGATGATACAGATGATAACCTGTGTTCTATACCATTTGAGTATGCATTGCTTGATAAAGTCTACACCCACATGGCACATGATGTTGAAGGTTATTTGCACAGGGGTGATAATGACAAGCCAAACCAGAGGATTGAATATGCAGATGACAAGATTTGTTTGTGGGTGGATCTTTGTAGTATCCCCAAGCTTGACCCAGTGCATGCAGATGAAAACAAGATATTTGACAAAGGGAGATACATGCTTTTCTTTTCTTGGTGGCCTTAGGCCATCAAGTGTGTTTGGTGATGCAGGTCAGTGCAGTATTTGACTCTATGCCCAATGGATAAGGGACTGGTCTGCATCCCAGAGATCTGGGGTTCTCGCTGCAGTCTTGCACCTGCACGTCCCCAGACAGAGCCACTGTTAGTGCCTGAATTGACTGACAATTTTTGAGCAATTTTCATTCAGGCACTTTCCCTAAGAATCCAAAAAATACTCCAAGTGTTGGACCTCCTCAGCATTTTTCAGCTGCATCATCATATTTTCCTGAGGAGGAGGTCATCATCATCATGTTTGTTTCGATGAAGGTCAGCATCATTATGTTCTCCGTCGACCAGTTTCTCATCGTCATCATCATATTGAAATATCGGGTGATGTTGGTTTTTTATCCTGATGATGCTGACGAGCTACAGTGCGCCCTGATTTGCTTGCGGAGGTGATTTTTCAAGTATCCGGTGATCTTCCATTTATCACCTTGCCCAGACATGATGATGGTGTTGCCCCGATATTCTGAAGGGGTTATTCTTTGAGTTGTTCGACCAGACTGGTTCTTTCTTAAGGGTCGTCATCATCATCATATTTCTAGTTATCACCGTGTTGCTTGCGAAGGTCATCATGTTTTCTGCCTTCATGATATTTCGCCGGGGTGATATTTCTATCATCGGGTGATCTTGGTTATGATCATCCTGATGATGTTGTTGAAGAGTTCTAAGTGCGACCCGATATTCATTAGGGTCATCATATTTTGAACGTCAGGATGATCTTAGTCAATATCATCCTGATGATGTTGTATCACTTCATGTTCGTTGTTTCTTCATCCTGATGATGCTGACGTCATCCTTATCTCAGGGTGATATCTATTTCTCTGCCTATCTGCATCATGATATTTCCGAAGGAGGGGGTGATATTTTCATATCACCCAGATATATGTTTGTTCCAGCATCATGATGATGCTGATATCAAGGATATATCTGCCTGCTGGCTTCGCGCATTATCTACTGGGGGTGATCTTTTCAAGCAGCATCATCATATTCGTCTATCGCCCCGATCTTATAGTGGAGCTACAGTGCAACCTGATATTTGAACATTAGGAGGATATTTCCAAATATCCAGTTGTCTTCCGAATATCATGATGATGTTAATATGATGATGACGTCATCAAGGTCCGAGGGGGTCATATTTCTAACGCTGATCATCTTATGGAGATCCCCTGATATTTGTAAACATGATGATGACGTCATCCAGATATGAGGAGGTGCGCAGTGGGCAGATATGATGATGATGTCAGCAGGATATGATGATGACGTCATCAGGGTGTTCATCGGCCAGACTTTTGGTATAGGCTCAGCAGGAGGATGTTCCTCCGATGGATCAGGTTGTGCCGATTATCATGCAGGTTATATTTCAAATATCATGATGACGTCAGGGTGATATTTCGAACAACAGGATATCATGCTGCTGGAGGATGATGATGATGAGGTCTTATACTAGTGTCGTCAGGAGCAAAAGCACCGACATGATATATGCTCATGACCTAGTATATAAAGTGTTAATGAGGTTGCTGCGGGGTGCATGTGGGATAATTGATATCCTGCATTTTCAAATATCATGATGATGAATATCGGCGGGAAGTGATTGCGATCGACTGTTTGATGTTCTTCCCAAGGCCGCGGGTTGGTGCGCCATTAATGGCGATTGTTGCAGAGGTATGGGTGATGGCGTGGATCGATCTTGTACCCGACTAAGGGTGTACATCAGCGGACAGTGGCGCAGGGCTCAAGAAATCTTCCTGTCTCCTCCCCTACCTGCTGCATTCAAGTTTGGGCGCCAATCTGGTTGTGTTTGAGCGCCATTTTCTATGATACTGTATATCTGGCGGGATTTTTGGTCAACATGGTAGTCAATGCTGAATACACCCTCCTGCTATATAATACAGACGGTGTTATTCATTCAAGGTTGTTGAAAGTTGATGATTTTTGGCTCTGGAATTCAAAACCAGCTGATCTGGTTGCTCTGTACAACTTAAACTTGTGAGTTTATGTATCTCCTGTTGTACGATTTGGCATGAATCCACTGATTTCATGGTTGATCTTGTATGAGTAATGCTATCTTAGCATGTGTTGTGTTAATTCTGTCTCCAGTATTGCATGTATTCTTCTTCTGGATCTGGATATTTGGGTAATGTTTAGATTCTAGAGCATAGAATTCCTATGTTGAATGTCTGACCTTTTAACTTCTGCTCAAGGGGTAGATTAAACTGTTTTCAGGTTGAACATTGGGAAGGGTATACTGCAGTAGGGATGCCATAAGTAGAGATAACTCAACACTCTTCATTGGGAGATATCTGTAAGGCAGATATCATGTGTATCCCCCTGAAATCCAGTTTTAGCTATTCATGCTGATCATTCACAGGTGTATGTCTACCGACTCCAAGCCCTGGATAGGCACCAATCATGCTGTGTTCTTGTGTTATACACCATGTCCAGCTTTGCATCCAAACTTCAAACTAAAACATTTCATACTTCCACCTGTTAGTTGTAGGAGTAGGATTAGGAACCCCCTGCATGCTCTCATACCCAACCAGACATCATGTCCAAGAATGTTGCCAGCCTTGTGATCTATCATGCAGATCTTGGTCCATACATGAGAGTATTCTGCCTGTTGTTGTCAAGTTAGATCTTTCTATCTTTGAGCTAGTCAAGGTTACATCTTGAGTTATAGGGATACCCCCCTTGGTGCGGCAGAACCAGAAGTGAAGGGGAGGAGCTCACGCAACCTCCTGTATTCAGTTGGCTGAATCTGCCTGTGCATTAGAAGTGGCAAATCCTAATGCTGATTCAAAGAATGTCAACACACCCCTTGTTGTCTTAGGAAGACCAAGCACAAAGTCCATACTAATACTTTCCCAAGGTCTGTTGGGAATGGGTAGTGGTTGGTATAAACCGGCATTAGAAGACATACCTTTGGCTCTTTGACATATGGTACAACTTGCAACATACCTCCTCACATCTGTCTGTACCTTTGGCCAATAGTAGAACCGGGTGACTTGTTCCAATGTCTTGTCCAACCCAAAATGTCCTCCTAAGGCTCCATTGTGCTTCTCCTTGATAATATTGTCCCTCATCGAACACTTAGGAACACATAATAAACTGGCTTTGAATAGGAGACCTTCTTGTAACACAAAATCAGAATACTCACCATGGAAAGTGTTAGCTAAACTTGCACACACTTCATAGGCAGCCTTGAAATCTGCATCTTCCTTATACAACTCTTTCAAACATTCTATACCCATACTTTCCATTTGTACTTCCTGTATGACCAGCATCCTTCTACTTAAAGCATCTGCCACGTTGTTGGTAACACCTTTTTTATGCTTAATAGTGAAAGTATAGGCTTGTAATTGTTCCATCCACTTGACATGCCTATGATTCAACTTTTCCTGACTATTTAGGAAGCTAAGAGCATGGTTGTCAGTAAAAACAATGAACTCTTTTGGCAGTAAATAGTGTCTCCACTTTTTGAGAGCTTGCACCATTGCATATAACTCTAAGTCATAGGTAGAATACCTTTGTTTGGCCTCGTTCAGCTTCTCTGAAAAGAATGCCACTGGATGTCCATCCTGACTGAGAATAGCACCTATTGCTTGCTGACTTGCATCACATTCCACAACAAAAACTTTGTCAAAATCTGGAAGTACCAAAGTAGGTAACTCAGCCACTTTCTTTTTCAACAATTCAAAACTATCATCAGCTTGTTTTGTCCATTGAAATTTACACTTCACTCCACCCTTGATGGTATTGAGAATAGGAGCACTTATGTGACTGAACCCTTTAATGAACTTCCTATAAAAAGTTGCCAAACCATGGAAACTTCTAACATCTCCCACTGTCTTAGGAGTAGGCCAATTGAGAATAGCCTCAATCTTTGTGGGATCCATTTTCAAACACCATTGGAAATCACAAAGCCAAGATACACCAGTTCAATTTTCATAAAATCACATTTATCTAAGTTGATCATCAACTTACTCTCATGCAATTTCTTCAACACCTATCCAAGATGCTTCACATGCTCTTCTTTGGTCCTGCTGAAAATCAGTATATCATCAAGATAAACAATAACAAATTTTCCAATAAATTCTAAAAGTACCTCATTCATCAACCGCATGAATGTGCTTGGAGCATTACTGAGTCCAAATGGCATGACAAGCCACTCATAGAGACCTTCATTTGTTTTGAAGGCAATCTTCCATTCATCTCCCTACCTTATTCTGATCTAGTGATAACCAGATTTCAAATCAATCTTGGAATAGTAGCATGAACCACCAAGATAGTCCAACAGATCCTCAATCCTTGGCATAGGAAATCTATACCTTATGGTGATCTTATTAATAGCCCTTGAATCTGTACATAATCTACATTTTCCATCCTTCTTAGGAGCAAGTACACTAGGGACTGCACATGGACTGAGACTTTTCCTAATCAAACCTTTCTCCAAGAGTTCTTAAATTTGTCTACCTACCTCTTCATTCTGCTATGGTGTCAACTTGTAGGTAGCCTTGTTGGGTAATGTGGCTCCAGGAATCAAGTCAATCTGATGACTTATGTCCCTCATAGGTGGTAAAGAATCAGGTGTATCCTCTACCACAAGATCCTGATACTTATCCAGTAATTATTGCACTTCCAATGGAATCTCCTTCTGCTTCTTGCTTTGCTGATTTGATACATCTACAAGCTTCATCATCAGTGCATACCCTTGGGTATCCTCCTCCTTCATGAGTTGTAGGAACTCTTTGCCACTCACTAACATGACACCATTGTCATTGTTCTTCTCTCCAACCTGTTCTGGTAAGGGATCCATCTGAAACTTATTACCATTCTTGGTGAACACATATGTGTTCTTTTCACCATCATGCTATGCTTTCACATCATACTGCCAAGGTCGTCCAAGAAGAAGGTGACAAGCATCCATAGGAATAATTTCACATAGCACCTTATCCCTATAATCACCTAGTTCAAACTCTACCCAAGTTTGTTCTTCCACCAAATAGTTTTGATTCTTATTCAACCGAGATATTTTGTGAGGATTAATATGGGGCAATCTTTTTAGTTTACATTTTTCTACCATTTCAGCAAACACTACATTTTCAGTAGAACCTGAATCAACAATGATTTTATAGAGCTTACCATATGCTACTCCTTGGGTTCTGAAGAGATTCTTCCTTTGTGGAGGCTCCTACTTCAATGGCATCTTCACTAGGGTTCTCTTAATCATCATGCTCTCTCCTTCAAGTACTGGTGTAGCACTACCAATTGGTGAGTTTACACTCTGACAATCATCATCCTGCAATAGTTGGTTCCTTCTCCCACCATCATGAGAGCTAGATGCCTTTTCAGGGCACTTACTTGCAGTATGGCCTACTTGATTGCAGTTGTAGCATCTTCCAATGAAGACTCCAGGTCCTCTGCCTGCACTGCCACCTTTGCCTCTGCCATTAGGTCTTCTCCAACCTCTGAAACCACCACCTTTCTAAACATGATTCTTGCTGACTTGAACTTTCACCTTTGTTTGGATGTCCTCTACCGAAATTACCTCTTCATCTATTGTTCCTGCCACCTCTTCCTCTGTTGTTTTGATCTCCTTTCCTTTTCAGCTTATCCTCAGCCCTAGAGGCTAACTGAAAACATTCATCTACAGTCTTGGGAACCACCATACTGAATTCGTCTTGGATATTATATCTTAGACCATCAAGATATCTGGCCACCATCTCTTTCTCCTCCTCCCTGTGATTTGCTCTCATACTCAATCTATGGAATTCTTCAATGTACGTAGCCACGTCCATATCTTTCTGCCTAAGATGATTAAACTTTCTGATGGTCTGCAGAGCATAGTAACATGGCAAAAACTTGGTTCTTAGCATGGCCACCATTCTACTCCATTTGGTGATTGGACTCTTTCCAACCTTATCCCTTTCACATTGGGTGTAGTTCCACCAAACCAATGCAGAACCTCTCAGTCTGGTTTTTGCAAACTTCACTTTATTACTGTCACTGTACTCCTTGAAGTCAAAGTAATTACTTATGGCTTCAATCTAGTCCACAAGAGTATCTCCATCCAGTTTCCCATTGAATGTGGGAACATCCATTTTCGGATCACCACTATCTCCATGACCCTTGAGTGCGTTCAGGAATGCCTTTTGATCAACAAACATACCTTCTCCTTGAGGATTCTCTCCTATTTCTCCTTCTTCGTCCTCCTCTGACTCAGAAGTGCTTCCATTCTTCTCTTTGGATCTTTCTTCCTTCAGTCTCTCTTCGAGCATTTCTTCTACCAACTTCTGGATAGTTGCTTTGCTCATCGACTTGGGAGGCATTGTGCTAGCCTCTGTCTCTATCTCTAACTCTTCATCTGACATACATGGCTGTGATTTAGAATATTGGCTCTGATACCAATTTGGTGTAGAGTGTGTAGTGAAAGGGTCAACAACAGTGATTGGCCATACCCGGTTTATGTCTTGGCGATGTCTCCTCTATCGGCCAAACATAACACTATCGACTCTCTCTTCTTTTCTCCTGCCGATCACCTTACTCTTCCCAATAGCCGTGGCTTTCAATGACTTAACCTCTACAGTTAATCACCCTCGTCGGGGAGACTTCCTTCTTCGCTAAGACTCTGATCTTGTCTTCCAACAACTCACCTCACTCTGATGACCTTAGGCTCTATTCCGTCAGCCAGACTCTCCGCTTCGGTCAGACTTCGGTTCTTTGTTCCGATGGTTCATCTCATTCCAATGAGCCTTGACCGTTGACCAGACTTCATCCTTCGACAGAACTTCCTTCACCTATGCCGACACCTTATCTCTCATCGATGACTCCCTTCACACCGCTAGCCGCATACACTTGTGGGGTCCACGTTCCTTACTTTATGCAAGGCGGTTAGTGTGTGTCTCTGACACTATACAACACGGTTTGCATTCAACGAATGTATCTTCGGCCAAACAAAGTTTGTTTGTCACTGATGCCTACTCATTGGTTAGACTTTGGCTATTGGGAGGTCTCCAGAAAGTTATCCCGACACTTTGTGTTACGCCGATGGACTCCACAATACTCTGTGACGACCCGATACCAAAAACCATTTGACAGAACAATGGATTCAGTTGACTCATGTATCAAACCCTCGACCACTTATATCAATCTGGTCCCAAATCAACACCATTCACTTCACATCAATTTCCCGACTAGCCACATGGAGATGTCTAGTCGAATCCAGCCGAGTTCTCTGGATTCCTGGGTGAGGATGTAGAAAATAACAAACCTAAATATCTTTCCCCCACCACACCGATACTGCATAGGACTTCAGTGGATAGAGGAAAGGGTCTCCATTTATGAATCAAACCCTAACCCCTAGGTTACAAACCAGCTGCTATGGAAATGTTAGTAGTACACTGTCTGCATACTACGGGAACACTAAGAACTACCAGATAACATCTAGATTAGGGCATGGATGCACACTATCTTAATAGAGATACCAAATACAAAGAATACATAGGAAAACCAACATATATCACACCCAGAAACTCTTCTTATTCATTCATCAAAATCTCTGCTGCAACACACACTTCTCTCTGTGTGACATACAACTTGCCCCAAGAAAAGGGTTAGAGACAACAGTTATTTCCCTCCAACCATGCCAACTGATATTCAAATCAGTTAGCCATTGGTCTTACTCCTCAACAAGCAAAACCACATGTTTGCCTTGCACAATTACAGAAATGGGACCAAATCGACCCTTATTACAACATGAAATGGCTTAAGAGCCTTATGAAACAATAAAAGAAAATATGGCCTTGCACTATAGAGAAGGTGCTCCTGCACCAACATTCCACGCATTCCTTAGTGCAGACACAGGCGACCTCCTCTAAACTAAAATACTCTTTCTACTCAAAGTTTCAAAACAAATTACAATTATTAGCTATTTCCTATAAATCCATGTGTAAATAATATACAAGTAGCCACATTCCTTATATAGATTTTGAACTTTCAAATTGCTACGGCTACCACTTTAATCCATGGTTGAGATCATTCCATTTTTGATCGACGGTGTATCCTTGTTTCTAACTGTCTGCCAAAATATCTATTTGGCATCTTTTCTTTCCCTTAAAGGATGCCTTTGGAATCTTTTACAAACTAAGATTCCCCTTTTCTTTGTTGACTTTCTCTCGCTGAGGCTCTTTATTTGACTTCTTCTTCAAACCTTTAATGTTGCTTGTCTTCTCACCTTCTCAAATATTTCTTGAAATTGCTGATTACACCTTCTATAAAGGTGTGGTCCCCTCCTGTAAGATAGGGTAGTGTTCATACACTAATCTCTGATTAGGACTATTTCCTAAGGTACCTACCCTTTCTATTCCATGAATATAGGGTCTGATTTCTATAGCACATGAGTATAATACATAAGAAGACAAATAAAAGGGCAACATTTTTTGTTTTCTTTGCATGGCCTGCCTCCAGATAGCTATGCTTATTGCTTTGGCCCAATGGATCTGCCCTTGCTCCTTTTTTCTTGTTCTTATGAATTCAATAACAGTGAACATCCATGGTTCACATTTAGTGCCATCTCTCATTCCAACCAACCTATTCAGCATGGTGATCATCAAATAAATCTCTTCTTTAAAGTATATCCTCATCAAGTTTTTGGGTATCCTGGCTACAGCCTTGAGTTTGTTTTCTGGGTTATACTAGTTGTGAAATATTTTACCCTTGCATTCTCTCTCATTGGTATGGAAGTCTTCATTATATTGGTCAATATCAATGTCACTCATCTTCTCCTTGATTTCCAATCCAAAAGTCCTTGCAATGCCTTCTGTGGTTAGATCAGCAATCAATCTATCATATAGCATGACCTTTCTTATGAGGGGACCAAGGAAATCGTGGTGGTGGTGGTGGTGAATCTCCCTGTTCATCATTAAATTGTCACTAAATAAGATTTCCATTGATATATGTACTATATTTACGATCTTGTGATAAATTACATACCTGTTGACTAGACCTCCTCTCATAACCTGCACTGGGCAGCTAACAGATGTAGGATGAATACTTTGACCCTGGAATTTCATAGTGTAGATAATTGCATACATTAATTTTGACTTATAATATAGGTTGTCACATCCCTCTTTTTGAAAACAATTATGCTATTTACTTTCTTGCGAATTTTAGTAATTTAATATGTTGTGAATGACATGGAAATCGATGATTTATCTTACAAAGTTGTTATATTGAATTGTGGAATCTAATGATTACGATCAAGGTGATATTGTAGACTAATTGTCTTTATAATAAATGCAATGATGTTTGGATATATTATGTTTTGATTTGAACATAGGTGCTTTGACCACAAAATTGTATGTGAGTCTGTTGATGCAGGAACAGGTGGATCGTGTTCGACGGGAAGAGAAAGTATCTTCGAGAGAGAGTATAGACTCTGGAAATTAATCATGGGCATTTGTTACTGGGATCGCCAAACAGGTAGATAAACCTTGGAACCAACCAGTATGTCTTGTACGTCGGTTGGGTTAGTTAACTAGATGTCGACGTCAAAGGATAGAGTGTGACATCCTAGTCGAAAGTCGTCATGTAGAATCTTGGAGTCGTCGATGTCGTTGTAAGTCCATCATAGCAAGTCAACTTATTTAGACGTTTAATATTTTTGTTTACAAGTGTTTATTGAACCATCTTGTGGCGAAATTGTAAATCTTGTCTCGTAGTCGTAAAACGCGAGAAGTCGGCTTGGTCCGTCTAACATTGTCAGAACTCGTTCGCGTTACGATCAATCCGTCGTGATTGTCGTAAAACGCATCAAACTTATGTTGTGAATTTATTCTTTTCCTTTTTGGCCAAAAAAGTTGCTCTAGAGACTTGATCGCCGTCGTCTTGTCAAGTTTAACCTCTCTTTTAGCTTTTAGATGCTTTTTGTTCGAGTGAGTTTTGGTCGACGAAGTCTTCACCATGTTTGGATCCATCGTCGCAATGAGTTAGACGTTTACCATGGTAATCCGTGAACCTTGGGCCTATGCATGTCATCACAACGTGTGTTCTTATGTAGACAATTGTGTGGTGTCGAGATGCCAAGCATGTGTAAACTGTACAAGAATGGCTTAGATTTTATGCCATGTATTCTTTCCTTTCCATAATATTCTTGTTGATTGTTGAGTTGCGCAATGTTATTAAAAAATCATTTACCCATTTAAAACTTTATGCTTAGCCTCGTATGAGAGTTAAGATTCTATTTCACCATGAGAAAGTGAGAGAGCCACCTCAGCGATTGTAATGAAGTTAACCGATGTCTTTAATGACGAAAACTGTCTCATAATGAAGGAGCAAAATCTAGGGGTGGCTGTTGTCGAGAGGTCATCAAACCGCAGTCTTAGAGGAGTAGTTTCCTTCTCATAAAGGCGGCAGAGAGTGATGGGAGAGAAAGGCAGTTGTGAGTGGAGAATGGATTGAGGTTATGGACGTTGTGTGGCAAGGAAAACGGCAGAAAAGAGTTCCTTCGAAGTAGGAAGATAGTGGGAGATATTCAAGGGCGAGAGAGAGAGAGAGAGCAAGACGGAGAAAAGGCCGTCGTGTTTGGTATGGAGAGGAAAAATAAGTGTGGAGTGGAAGCGGTTTTGAGTGGCTGGCGAAGGCAAACAGAGAGATCGCATTTTCTTTTGAGGGGATTAGTTTTTCTAGAGGGTGGAGAGTTGCTGAGTAGAGAGCGACGGAGAGTAATAGCTGTGGAAGCTTCTGTGCAGTAAAGAACTTCTACGTAGTGAACAGTTCCCTGAGGAGGATCAATTTATGGGGAAATAAGAGTGAGCGTTTCTTCTAAAGAGTGAACAGATTCTGAGTGGAAAGCAACAGAGAGAGAGTGTAAACTGTGGGAGCTGGGGCATTTGTTTTGGGTAGTCATTCGCAGATTTTGGAAGTGGTAGAAGAGTGATAACCGTGGTAGTCCCTTGTTGTCCGGAGGAGAAATGGCAGAAAGGCACGAATGGGAGCTTTTGTGAAGCTATCGGGCAGAGAGGAGGACATTTAACCTGGAGGAGGAGTCAAAGTTGCCACAGCAACCTACAACAACGTCCGCAGGTTCATTTCTTTTGTTTTATTCTCGTAGTTTAGACCAGTGCGTAAGCAAGTTTCATGATTGCGAAAGATGAATACGTATAATATGAGTAGAATAGAATGACAACATAATTCAACTACGTTTTCAGTGTGCGATTAATCCATGAAATAGAAGTATTACTGTTTCGTTATTGCTATGTTTGTGAATTTTAAAACTCAGAAAAGAGGTATGCTGTCTTCTAGAGACCATAAACTCAGAAATGGTAGCATTTTTGCCATAAGTTAAACGATGTAATATAAGAACGCAGTTCTCTAACGTATATTCATTTAGGAACGAACTTATATCGATGCAAGATGTAATCCACCTTCCTTGAACGATAACTCCACAGCGAGTAAACGTGTTGCTCCACGTGCATGTTGCGTAGGAGTCAAAAACCACAGTTTTAAGTTTGTTTTGACGTAAAATTTAGTATATTTAATAGTCAAGAAATGCTATTGTAAACAGCTGATGTCTTATCCGTCATATATTTTTAGTTAGAGGTTGACCATGCGTTGGTTATCTTTAATGACATAAGAAAGATTCCAAAACTATATATATTATTTACGACTCTCATCTTGTTGAACCATGTGAAACTAATAACACGGAAAGATGAATAGGCAGATAAAGTTTTAGTAATGGTTAGGAAACTGTCATAGATCTGAAACGATCCATTTGAGTTGAAAACCGGCATGTGAGTTGAAATTACGTTGCATGCAATGGTGTTAGAATCGTTTTACCTTGTAGACCATATGAGTCTAGAATCCTCGAGTTGCGGAATAATGGGAAATGGCTTTAAATGTGTGAGTATGTTGTGTAAACATGGGAAACCAGTAAACAAATAGGAAACCACTTAGGAGTGGACGCTTATAAGCAGTGTTTTTAACCTGAAAATGGATTATGAAACTCTGAACTCAAGATTAGAGTAAAAAGTGCGCCATGCGCTATTGTAGGAGGATCTCCTAAACCCTTGAGGTCATCAAGGTCGTCTTATTGTTAAAACTAAACAAATGGGAAACTGTAGGATTTCGATCAGTTCAAGTCGAGTAGGGTGGGTGAACCCAGTTCATGCGTTCTTAGAATGCTAATTAAAAATAAATCCTTTGGCCAAGGTGATGTACTATCCTCAAGTGCATCGAACGTTCACCGTCACTGGATGGCATTTCTTGTGGAGTGTCGTGCATGACTAGAGGGTATCTAGGGATCTGCGCGATAACAAGACACGTAGGTTACAACACCAGAGCTCAGATGGCAAACGCCGATGGTTATCCTAAGTCTATCCTCTTGAGTAGGGTAGGGCCACTTCCGGTTAGGAAGGAGTGTGGGAGACCGACGGTCTGTGGTTGGAGGTTAAGCTCCTTGAAGATACTTTCTCTTCCAAATACTGAGGAATGTCGAGTCTTGACTATGATGGATCGACAATCGAGATGCATGATAATGGTGTGTTTCCAATATATGTTGTTTCAAGAAAATTTCATTTGTTAGAAAACAAAACGTTTAATGTATATCATTTCTTTCAGCTTTATGAAAATGAGATCATGTGTATGATAAAATGAAAAATGTTGTATTGGATTATAGATGAGTAACTTTTGCATGTGATTTCCTTGTAAAAAAAAATTTGCCGTTGTGAAAACTTAGTTACTTCTTGTCATTTCGGATATGGATGTTACATAGGTACTCATAATTAATTAGAAATTTCAAATACAAATATATTAAATCAAGCTGAACCTTGTAAACAATTACCTAGGATTCAATACTAAATGTTTCCTACAAAATGACATCTGTGAGGGAAATATCATCCAATATGGATGTGTACATCACTGGCTATTGCCCCTGCATCACAACGTCTTGACACTCTGCAGCATCATTTGGATTGCCTACATGGTGAGAGTCCTGGGTCCTATAATTGCAAAAAATCCCACATGAACTACAAGGATGTGGGAACCAACGATGCCTTCTGCTCTCACCCTCATCAACCTGGGTAAGATCATCATCATGTTGTCCCAGAGACTGGGTGAGAGAACTCAATGAATGCAATGTCTCCACCTCAATGCTCTCCTTCAAATTCGAAGGGAGTGAGATATGTGTTGGCCTCATGAGGGGTCTAGGTATGCAGTTTTGGTCTCGATTTCCCCTGTCTATCTTGGGCAGAGCTACCACCTCTGCCTTGGAACTCCTGAATGTCGAAGTAATTAGGAATCTGGTTGATAATGAACTCACAATAGAGTTTCCTTAGGAAATATTGCAGCACCTCATTGTTATTCCAAGGACGCTCATCAAAGACCATGTACCATCTATCCCAAAAGTTTTAGGATGCACCATTATGCACACACCAATGAATCAGGAATCATTTGCAACTCTCTTCTAGTGTTTGGCCATTTTTAGGATTGATAAAATGTGCACATAATTGAGATTTCATAATTTTTTGTCCTAAACTTGTTTGTAAGATAATTTGTCAGCATAATATTTCTGACTCCTCTCCCTATAGTTCTTCCATTCAATGATTTGGTTTGTCACTGATTCAATATGAGAAACAGTGACCTCTAATGACTTGGCAAGGGCTCTCTTGCGATTAATGTTTTCATTTGGAGTATTTAATGTTTCCATTAGGGTTTCAAATTGTTTTTGTTTTCTTCAATTCACCCTAAATAGTTTTCTTGTGTGTCTCTTTGATGGTGAGGACATGAAGGTGGGGGGTTTTGAAGTTTCTCCTTAGTTTGAGGGGGGTTGTTTTGAGCCTCCTCTGCTAGATTAGGGTTTTGTTGTGCATCATTAGCTAAAAATTCAAGATAAAAATACAATCAAAACATTGCAAAACTAATAATTTCTTTTCAAATTCACAAAAAACTAACAAACCCTACCTTGTTCAAGTGCTACACTCTCTACACCTCATGCATGACGTCCTTGGGAGCAGGATTGGTGAGGTGACATGTTGAGTTTTTTGATTTCCCTTCAAAATCAATCAAATGCGCTCGTAGAAATAGCATAAGGGAAACCTGTGGCCAAATTTTGTAAATGAGGCCACGAGTTTCACTTTTTATTATTTTATTTGCATAACCTAAAATGCGAGCGCATTATAACACGCTCACATTTTAGGCTCGGTAATACCAAGCCATAACACAAGCGTGTTATAGCTCCTATGGGACCAAAAAGTGGTTGTGGCCACTTTTTGGTCCCCCATCTTTGTGCACTTACCCATAGATAAAATGGAAACATGTCACAACAATAAAGAGGCATAGTGCAAATTTCCACCCACATAGATGAAGATCCAGAGCAAGAAAAACCATCATGACTCACCCTTATATGAGCATAAAGGTTACAAGTGATTTCACTAGGTTGTCTTGAGGGTGAGACAATATTTTAGGTATGAGGAGAATGTTGGTAACATACAAGAGGTTGTGCAGTACCACACATGTCATGAGGGTCATTTTCAGACCCATATATAAGTTATATAACACTTAAATAACCTTAAAACACATCTTATAAGCACAAAAAACTATAAAAGGTATAAATATCATAAAGAAAGAGGTAAAATCATGGGAAGACAATTTGTGAGTTATTATGAGTTATTGTGTAAGGATATGATGGAAAGACACAATGAAGAGGCATTAAGAGGTTGTATAATGAAGGAAAAAAAGTGGGAGATAAGTGCATGAATTATATGAGTTAGAATAACAAAATGTGGAAGATATATAAGCTATATATGAATGAAGCATGAGGAATGAATCATATATATCTAGATAAGTGATATATGAGTGATATAATGAGAAGAATGTGGAAGATGATAAGAAAGCATGAATCATGAAGAATATATGAAGACATTGCATAAGCCATTGAAGTGGATGAATATATGATGGTAGTATATAATTTCTTAAAATTTGGTTAGTACTTATTGTATAGCTAAGTTCTCCCTAACTAAGACTCACACTGAGTTTTACTAGATAGAATAAAACCTAGAATATATCTAACCTAGAAAAAACTATAACATATATAATGCTAGGTTTTTCTGTCAACATTAGGCATTTGCATTTTACATTTCTTCAAACTTATTCAAAAGTCATTGAATCAATATAGAAGGCTTGGTTGCCATCAAGGCAAGACATCAATTTCACCCTTGACAGCATGCTTTATCATTTCTTTTAAGCACCACCTAGTCTAGGTACACATGTGAACAAGTTCATGAAGCCTAGAAGTACATAGTTCAAGGCCACACAAAAAATTCAAGGTCAAGAAAGAGGTTCGAAGCTGCAATTTTTTAGATTAGGTCCACATGTGTGATTCTAAACCTTGATAGAGCACAAATCCATTTCTAGTCTCTTAGAGCTCCACTACTACAAATTTGATAGTAGAAGTCTGAGTTGGATCACAAAAGTGTGTGTTTCAATAGAACATCCATCGTACACAAAACTAAGTACCTATTTATCTCTTTATCAATTTTAATATATATTTCAATACTCTATCTAAACTCAACCCGTTTATTTAAATAAATTGTTTAATTAATTGATTAATTTGAATATCTTAAAGTATGCATTTTTATTCTCTTCACCTTTTAACTCTACTATTTCTTATCTTCTCAATTATAGGTAATGCTAAGGATGAATAAAGAGGCCACTTATGAGTTGGAGCAAATCAAAATGCAAATCATTCAACTCAAAGTCAATTAGAGAATCGAAAAGCCTACACTGTTATCATTACAAACATAAGGGTTGTTGAGTTATATGGGATGACTACTTGTGTTGTTGATCTCACTTTTGTAATCAACAAGATGTTATACAACTATACTTGTATATATAATCATATTATTAGTTGTTGTTCTTGTAATCTTATGTATATAGCTTTAGTTCTAATGTTCATGTTTAATTGCTTGTATTATTAAATTTAAGTGTTTCAGGATTTAACTCTCCAAAAGTTTGAGGAAAAAACTTTAGACAGTTAAATCTGAAACACTTAGATTTAATTATCATGGACTGTGGAAATTTAATGATTATTGTTTGTATCCTTTTCAAACATAATATTTTTCTATTCTTCTTCTTCACAACAAATTTTAGTTGTTCATTTTACTATAAACACCTTTATTCAATACCAAAAACTATACTCCTTATAATTTTAATAAGTTTTAGATTAATTAACATTTTAAAACCTTAAAAGTCCATGCTCAATTTTGTGGCTCGTGATAACCTACCCAAATGTGGATCCCACTCAACTTTTCCAATCACAAGAAAACTAACTAATAAAATGTCTAATTTGCAAAGCTCCATGTTTTGTAGGGCTCGTGATAATATCTCCAATGGTGGACCCTACATAACTTTTTCAATAATAAAAAAATTGTTATGAAAATTGTTTTCCACAATAATAATACTTAATTAAAAAAAAAAAAAAAAAAACATTCAACGACTTTACACAAGTTCAACATTCCCAACTATTTTCTAGCCCATGACAAGGGGCTAAATTGCTTATACAAATTGTTCGTTATACCGTTATACACGTGTGTGTTCTTGTCCAATAATAATCTGTCAACTTTATTATATTGCGTATCCAACAAATTTGACTGCCATTATAAACGTACATAATGACTTGGGCTGTATTTAGTTACCATTTTCTTCCACACTTGCTCAGATCTCATCGTTTTGAGCTCCGTGCTTGTTGTGCGTGTGTATGCACTACTTACATGTTGACTTGCTTCACAATTTCATTATTCCAACCAAATCTTATTTTATTGCCCTGGGCTTACAAAATCGAGATATCCTTCCCAAAATTTTATATCAAATATAGAATTGACACCCATGACAAATACGACAACAATTTTAAAGTTCACAAAGAAGATAATATTTATGATCAACAGTCGTAGGTAAACCGATTTCAAGATTGCAAACAGCTCATCAGATTCGGTGTGGAGGGAAATGGCGATGTCACGCCGCAAAGACGTGTGTAGATAAGTTGTCTATTGTAAATGAATTGGTAGGGGTTTAAATTTGATGGCCAACATTTCTCATTGGGAATTGTTCTAATGGTAGAGTAAAATTTGATGGCCAACATTTCTCATTAGGAATTGTTCTAATGGTAGAGTAAGTGTTAAATAAGCTGTCGAATTCCTAAGTGAGAGTAAATTAGAAGTAAATGAAAAGAATAATAAAAATGATAAATAATAATAGATATTATTAAAAATTAGAAGAAATGACAAGTCTTGTAAGAATAAAGGTTAAAGCAAATATGTGATTACAGTATTAAAAAATGAAAAGTGTAGGAGGGAAATAAATAAAATAATGATAACCATGATGATAATATTAAATTGTAATTAACTATTGAATTTGTAAGAAAATTTGGAGAAAAATGAAGTGTATATATATATTATTGGTGAAGTGATGTCACAAAATGTGATATCTGCAAATGAGCATAATCATCTATGGTGTTTCATATTTTGCTATCATACTTTTCAAGAAAGTAATTAAATAGATGTTGGTGTGAAGAGGGTATATTACCTAATTAGTTCCGCATTAGGACCTCTTCACACACACACACACACACACACACACACACACCTTATTGGTGAAGTGATGTCACAAAATGTGATATCTACAAATGAGCATAACCAATCTATGGTGTTTCATATTTTGCTGTTATACTTTTCAAGAAAGTAATTAAATAGATGTTGGCGTGAAGAGGGTATATTACCTAATTAGTTCCACATTAGGACCTCTTTACTCTAGTTTACTTAAGGCATCTTTATGTCATATACATATATGTATGTGTGTGTGAAAGAGGTATATTACCTAACTAGTTCCGCATTAGGACCTATTTACACTAGTTTACTTAGGGTATCTTTATGTCATATATATATATATATATATATATATATATATATATATATATATATATATATATATATATATATATATATATATAATTTATTTATTTATTTTTTATCTTTTTCTTAAGACTATGATAAACCTAAACTATACACAATTTTTTTTATAAATTCATTACATGGATTGTGGAAATATGTATTGTTTATCCAACATTTTGAATGCGCAATTGACTCTATCTATTAATTAAATTAAATTCAAAATATAACATTATTTTGAATTTCAATTAATTAATAAAAACAGTCAAATGTGCATCCAGATGTTGCCACGAAAATTTCATTTCTTTAATTTAATAAATATTATTATTGAAGGTGAGAATAAGGTGTATCTCAAAATGTATGGGAAAGGGGGAAAGGCTTTGAGATCATAAAAGAATGAGAGGAAATGTGTGAGAGAAAAGATGAATGATAAAGAGAAAATATGAGGTGAAAATAAAAGATTGTGTAGTTTTTTCAATAGAAAAAAATCAGAGATATAGTGGTAAAGAGTAAAACATTACATAATTTGATATATTACTTAAAAAATATTGTATTTAAATAATGAATGAGTTGAGAACTTTTATAATAAATGGTTCATAAAGCATAATACTTGTTGAATGTTTTAGTGATAAAGAGTAAAACATTACATAATTTGATATATTACTTAAAAAACATTGTATTTAAATAATGAATGAGTTGAGGAATTTTATAATGAATGGCTCATAAAACATAATACTTGTTGAATGTTTTGTAAATGGGATAGCAAGGAAAAAAATCAGAGATATAGTGATAAAGAGTAAAACATTACATAATTTGATATAATACTTAAAAAACATTGTATCTAAATGATGAATGAGTTGAGGAGTTTTATAATGAATGGTTCATAAAGCATAATACTTGCTGAATGTTTTGTAAATAGGATAGCAAGTTAAGTGGGCTTGATTTTAGGGGAAACTCTATGGTTAAGCTTATTTGAGCTGAAGTAGTACTAGGATATGTGACCATCCAAGAAGTCCCAATACTTGACCCTTGTAAACATTACCTAAATACAATAAGTGCTAATTAAACTAGTTATGTCGAGAGGCGTTCCTACATTCACAGCATGGATGGGAGTTGAAAGATTCTAGAATTTCTATGTAAACTTATAAGATTCCAATCTAGAATCTTTATTTAAAAAATCAAATAGTCACTCCACAAATTAAAAAAACCAAAAAAAGAAGGTGAAAGGAATAAAAAAAAGAAAAAAAGATGGATGATAGTTTTAAAGAAGCCATCACTATGCACTAACATGAAAAAAAAAATGTTACGAAATGACATATGAAAAGACGCACATTCAATCTATTTATATTGCCTCCTTAATTTTTTTTTACATGTAGAATGAACATATCAAATTTGTAGGATTTAAGGGAGTGCTGTAAATTGATAAAAAAAATAGAAACAAGATATTTCTCGGCGTACTTTAGATATATTTTTTAAATATAAATATACTAGTATATTTATATTTAAAAAAATATATCTACAGTAGGTCGAGAGATATCTTCCAATTTGTTGGCATTTATAAATTACTTGCCGTTAGAATATTTGATATGCTCACATGACTTAATTTAAAGAGACTATGTTGCGAAACTTTTCATATTCTTCAAACGTAATAAAGATTTCATTCCATAACTGCCCAAGTTTTTCTATTTTTCTATCCATTTGACTTCCAAGAATTTATTTATTTTTTGTTTAACGTGATAAAGATTTCTCCATTTGGCTTCCACGAATTTATTTATCTACACATTTTATGAATTTTGTTTACTTGGAAATCTGAATCTTAATTGGTTAGAGGAATCTGAATCTTTCAACCCTTGCTGTGAGTGTAGAATGCCTCTCGGCGTAACGATTCATACTTGTAGACATGATATTTCCATAGTCCATGATGATAGATTGTAGTGCTTCTTGTAAAACTGTTTGTTGCTTTTTTGCCCTGGACGTGTGATCTAAAATGTCTAAGCCAAAAAAGCAACACATAGTTTTAAGAGAAGCACTACAATCTATTCATACTTACGAAAAATAAACTCTTCTATAAATTACTATTCATATTTTTCTTTTCAATAAAACCCAACATTAAATTTTTTTTGGTCAAAGTACAATGAGAAAATGGTGAGAGAAGTACGTCAATAAATTTAATAACAATGAAATGAAAGATTTTAATGACGTCCACGAGGCCACAACAGCCTATGGGAACCAGAATCGCGCAAGGCCCGCCTCGAAACAGGGTCGTTAGGCATTTTTCAACCCTTTCTCTAGCTCAGATCTTCTACAGTGAATTTTCATCAAAAAGTTTACAGATTTGCCAAGTCTAGCCTCCTCAAACAAGGTGCTTAAATTGTTGTTTTTCAAGGTGTCATTGTAGCTGTCACGGATGCCCTCGTAGGGCGGGCACTCCACGATGAAATGCCATTCTGTCTCAACTGCACCTTTATTGCAAAAAAGACATATCCTCCTCTCCCACTCCTCCTTGGGAAACGTCCACCTGCCCGTTTCGCACCTAAGATGGTGTGAGCTAGTCCTTAGCTGTGCAATCAACATTTTTGCTTTCCATTTAATCTCTGCTCCTATGTAAGCTTTTTCCTCATGGTCCCACCCGGGGTTGAACTCTTTGATATAGTAAGCTTTTTTCCGTCCCAACTGATTATTCCACATGATGTTTCTAAATTTTACTTTAACATACTTTTTTATTTCCTCTTTAGCATGTGGGCATTCTTGCATATTAATATCCCACTTCTTTAGCCACTTGTCATTTTGTTTCATCCATGTATTCTTTCTCCTATTTAACTCTTCCTTCGTAATTAGCCTAGGCCACCAGTGATTTTCCATATTTTGAGTTTTCCTTATATAGCTTAATAGGCGAACCACCGCCGACGCCTCCAAAGGGTACATACCAGATTCCGCCAGTAGGATCTCATACGGAACAACAGTCTTGATTTTGAAACTGCTTATGATGATGTGCTTCTGGGTTCTTTCAACCTGCCTCCATTTCTGCTCTGACATACTGCTGCCCCAAATTTCGCAACCATACAGGATCACCAGGGTAACAAACAAACCAAAAAGCGTAATTAATAAAGTGAAACATGAAAGACAAATCATACGATCAAATAAATGTAATGTGGAAGAAGAGAAGAGAAGTAAATTGCATAGAGAAAAAATAAAATTAAAAATTCTAATAATAGAGGTAACATAATAATTTTTAATATAAAACTAAACATAATGCCATAGGATTCCCGTCTGCCAAGAAAAACGAAAGGATAAATTTTTAAAAAGAAAGCAAAACATCCTAATAAAATAATAATAATAAACATGAGAAATAAAAATGGAAATCAGAGATCAAAAAAGATACAGTACATTAAAAGTCAAAAATATATATATATTTAATAGACTTCACAATCCGTAAGTATGGCCCAACTTTCTCTTCCAATATTTAATTGCCTTCTCCTCAAATAATCAGTACTTAAATCCTATTTTATAAGGAAAAGTTAAAGTAATTCATGTTTGACTCGCAAGACAAGAGGTCGTGAAATGAAAGGCAAGAAGAGGAACAGTAGAAGATTGTAGGGATTCGTTTTGAGTGGGAGACAAGTCGGCAGGAATCCCGGAAAAACGGATTCTCTTACAAAACATTAAATTTTACGCACAGCAGAGGAATGTTATAGAAAGCACATTAATTAGTTAGTCCGTAGTCTAGAGCCTTGTGCCCTCTGCAATAACACACAAGAAATTGTTTTTTAAGCTCTACAACTTCAATTAATAATAATAACAAAGGAAATGATGGCAGCGTGCGCCTTGGAATTTGATCCAATGCCAAATAACTTCATTTGCTAATTCCTTACCCACTAATTACAATGGGCAATTTTACTTTAGTTAGTTCAAATAAAAGTCAAATTATATTTTTGGAATTTCTTTTATTCTGTCCAAAGCTTAGGTATAGCTTGAAATCAAAGAGTGAGAATTTCTTTTGAGAGTCATAATTGTAGGGGAAGAACTTCTGCCCTTTTACCTAAATTTATAGATATGCACATTGTATTTACTAGTATATTTATATTTAAAAAAATATATCTACAGAGATATCTTCCAATTTGTTGGTATTTATAAATTACTTGCAGTTAGAATATTTGATATGCTCACATGAGTTACTATGCTACAAGACTTTTCATATTCTTCAAACCTAATAAAGATTTCACTCCATAACTGTCGAAGTTTTTCTATTTTTCTATCTATTTGGCTTCCACGAATTTATTTATTTACATATTTTATGAATTTTGCTTACTTGGGAATTTGAATCTTAATTGTTTACGGGAATCTGAATCTTTCAGCCCTTACTATGAGTGTAGAATGCCTCTCGGCATAATTAATTAATTGAAATTCAAAATTATGTTATATTCTAAATTTCAATTAATTGATAAATATGTTAAATGGGCATTTAGGATGGTGGATAGACAATATGTATCAAATAGATGTTAAAATTAGTGGAACAATTAATTTTTAATTTTAATTGTGAACTAGGCTATAAATGAACAGTAACTAGTATATTATAGGGTCAAATGGGCATATTTAAGATGTTGGATAGACAATTGTATCAAGTAGATGTTAAAATTAGTGGCACAATTAATTTTTAATTTTAATTGTGAACTAGACTATAAATGGACAATAACTAGTATATTATACCGTCAAATGGGAATATTTAGGATGTTGGATAGACAATATGTATCAAATAGATGTTAAAATTAGTGGAACAATTAATTTTTAATTTTAATTGTGAACTAAGCTATAAATGAACAATAACTAGTATATTATACGGTTAAATGGGCATATTTAGGATGTTGGATAGACAATATGTATCAAATAGATGTTAAAATTAGTGGCACAATTAATTTTTAATTTTAATTGTGAATTAGGCTATAAATGAACAATAACTAGTATATTATACGGTCAAATGGGCATATTTAGGATGTTGGATAGATAATATGTATCAAATAGATGTTAAAATTAGTGGCACAATTAATTTTTAATTTTAATTGTGAACTAGGCTATAAATGAATACTAACTAGTATATTATACGGTCAAATGGGCATATTTAGGATGTTGGATAGACAATATGTATCAAATAGATGTTAAAATTAGTGGAACAATTAATTTTTAATTTTAATTTTAATTTTTAATTGTGAACTAGGCTATAAATGAACAGTAACTAGTATATTATACGGTCAAATGGGCATATTTAGGATGTTGGATAGACAATATGTATCAAATAGATGTTAAAATTAGTGGAACAATTAATTTTTAATTTTAATTTTTAATTGTGAACTAGGCTATAAATGAACAGTAACTAGTATATTATACGGTCAAATGGGCATATTTAGGATGTTGGATAGACAATATGTATCAAATAGATGTTAAAATTAGTGACACAATTAATTTTTAATTTTAATTGTGAACTAGGCTATAAATGAACAATAACTAGTATATTATATGGTCAAATGGGCATATTTAGGATGTTGGATAGACAATATGTATCAAATAGATGTTAAAATTAGTGGCACAATTAATTTTTAATTTTAATTGTGAACTAGGCTATAAATGAACAGTAACTAGTATATTATACGGTCACATGGGCATATTTAGGATGTTGGATAGACAATATGTTAGTAGACATGATATTTTCACAGTCCGTGATAGATTATTATATCGACCTTCTGGAAACACTGTGTGTAGCTTATTTGGATCGACGTTTCAGATCATACTCCCTGATCCATCATCAAGAAGAAAAAAAGAGAAAACATGATGTTTTCTCTTTTTTTCTTCTTGATGATGGATCAGGGAGTATGATCTGAAACGTCGATCCAAATAAGCTACACACAGTGTTTCCAGAAGCTCGATATAATAATCTATCACAGACTGTATCAAATAGATGTTAAAATTGGTGGCACAATTAATTTTTAATTTTAATTGTGAACTAGGCTATAAATGAACAATAACTAGTATATTATATGGTCAAATGGCCATATTTAGGATGTTGGATAGAAAATATGTATCAAATAGATGTTAAAATTAGTGGCACAATCAATTTTTAATTTTAATTGTGAACTAGGCTATAAATGAACAATAACTAGTATATTATGTACTCTTTTTGCATTTTCCATAGTTTTTGTGACTTTCTCCACCTTTTTTTTCAATCCTTTCTAATTTTTGGATTTTTGTGATTTTCTCCATCTTTCTATCCTTCATGGTTTTTATTTTTCATTTTCTTCAATTACTTTTTTAATTTTTATTTTTAATTTTTTCCAATTTCTTTTTAGGTTTTTATTTTTATTTATTTTTCTATATATTTACATGGAAAAAATGAGTGCTCTCATCTCCACCCTGCTGTGACTGTAGAATGCCTCTTGGCATAATAAGTGTTATAATTAAATAGGAGGATAGGTGTACTTAGCTTTAAGAATAACAATGATGTTGATGTTGTGGAGATTAATTAATCGAAATTTGAAATAATTTTATATTCTGAACTTCAATTAATTAATAAATATGGTCAAATGCACATTTAGGATGTTGGATAGACAATATGCATCAAATAGATGTTAATATTAGTTTCACGATTAATTTTTAATTTTAATTGTGAATTAGGTTGACAAATGAACAACAATAAATTCTATAATTAAATAGGAGGATATGTGTACTTAGTTTTAATAATAATAATGTGTTTCAGTGAAAAAAGAGAGAGAATGATAGCATGTGTAAACTAGGTCAAGCCCCTCTTTTTCATGCACTAACATTCAAAATACGAACCGAGCTTGATCACTATGAGAGGATGAAGCTACATGTATCATATCCCTTATTGTTGTACATGAAAAGATGGTCCAACAAAGTTTCCACAACCTCAAATCCACTTTATTCAACCAAACACTAGTTACAAGATATGCATGAATAAACTGATTTTGGGAGCAGAAACCTACAGGATGATCACAGAAACATAGACAAGAAGCTACAAGGACTGTGCACATGAAGTCTGAAGGCCTGATGGACAAGGGCAGCCACCAAATTTGTCCCGAAGTTCTGCTTCCACAAAACTGACTGTAACAGGCACCTGAGTCTATGACAAGAGTTCTAGATCCTGGATCTCAGGGGTTGAAGGACAAGGGTGGTTGCTAAAAGCATCTGAAATATTTCTGATGACAAATCTGTAACTTCTGTGATGTCTGTACTTGTAATACCTATTTCTCCTTCACTTCTTTCTGTCTGATCTTCTTGAATTTGACCTACACAAACAAAAAGAAGGTGTTGGAAACAATGCAGATAATTAAGAGGGGGGGTGAATCAGTTATCTTATAACTTTTCTATTTTATTTCCTTTTCTTAACTTATCATTTAATGTTATGCCAAAACAAGACAATCAAAAGAGCTAAAAAAGAAATTAACACATGACACAAGGATTTTTATGTGGAAACCCTATTAAGGGAAAAACCACAGGGTGACTAACCCAAGATTGTATTCTTTGTTAAAAGAATAAAGAGTACAAATTTGGCACTTGCCAATTAGGGCTCACTGCCTAAGCACACTACTCACAAAAGACCCACTACTTACAAGAGACTTACAGTCTACAATTGCTTACAGATGATACCAAGGTGTTTGAACTGATGAACAACATCTATGCATGTAAAACTTCACTTCTGGTTAGGTACAGTATACTGATTTGGCACATTTCATTCTTCCTCGGCTCAATATAACTTTCATGTCACATTCCGGGCTTGAATTACTGCCTTCACACTTATCTCTACTTTTCTTCGCACTTCACCATACATGCTACTTACTTCACACACTTACAGGCTTGAATCCATCGGGTATATATATCCGCATCAAGGATTTCCAACAATTTCTTAGTCGGCAACAAGAACACTTGAGTTATTGATCTGTCAGCTGAATCCATGCTTGATTAGTGATGTGCATCAAAACATAGGCATAGAATTCATAAATCATGTCGGCCAACAATGTATAATATCACAGATTGCTTGATCAGCACCTTTTACACATTCGGATTGAAGTCTGATACTTTGTCGGTCAGTTCTTCCTCTGTTTGCTCTGCCTGATTGGAACCCAACACTTAGATGCTCATATCTTTTTCTTGTTTTATCACTAGAGGCTAAATCTTTGGAATACAGTAGTCATGATACCCCTCTTGACTTGTCCAAGTCTACAACTTACTGAGTTACACCATCTGAGAGATCCGGACCTGATTGTTAGACCTTGTTACATACTTTGTTCTTGTTCACCAGACCAAAATAATCTTCAATCTAACTTCCGGTATAGGCATACTATGTACTGCGGATGTGTGGGATAGACTTTGTTGCCATCAATGAGAACACTTATGAAGCCACACAGTGTCTCTTGCCAACAATCTCCCCCTTTGGCATTGATGGCAACACTTAGTGAAAAATGGCTAAGTGTCACAGTAACTCCCCCTTGGCTGATGCTCTATCTTTTGCACTATTTTACCAGAGCTCCCCCTTAGCTGGAATCCACATTTTTCACTACTCTTCACTCCCCCTTTGACATCAATGGCAAAGGGCAGAATCCACATACCAAAATTTTTCAAAAAATATTCTTGTTATCCCATTTTCCTCTGCCTAGAGTCAAATGGTTAACCTGATATTTCCTTGAAAATCCTTTGAAAAGTCCCTATAAGGCAAAAATGCCAAATTTCCTATGGAACATTGCCTAAGAAACCTTACCATTGAAAATAGCTTGAAAAAATAGGCAGGTTTGCTTTTTACATCACCCTGAAATTCGACGAAACAAAGAAGTTATTCATGGTCAAAGTTTTGGTCAATATACAGTTCAAATGTACATTTGGCAGGCTTGAAAATCTCCATCGGCCTCAGAAAATGTTGAGAAAAATAAGTTAGGTACATTTTCTAAAGGTATATCGGGCCAAGGAGATGCATTTACAAGGAGGGAATATACATCGCAGATCCCCAGAATATTCGCCTCATGTATATCGGGTCTGCATGTATATTTGGCTCATACAATGGAAATATACAAGGAAAGACATATACAAAGCAGGAGATACATTACAACAATATTCCCTCATGTATATTGGGTTTCAAGTGCATATTGTGTTGTATGTTGGCACATGCAACGAAATGGTACAAAGTTTGACATGTAGGTGCATCCGCTACAGTGGAATGTATATTCGGCCTTGTATGTTTCTTTGTATATTTTTGCTTGTATGTTTTAACATACAAGTGAAACATACAGAGAAACATACAAAGGCCGAATGTACAAGAGGTGGGGCCCGCGCACATGCAAGGCCGATTGTATATCAGAGATTCAAGGGACCTTCGTTTGAGATACAAGAAGAGATACATTTGCTACAGTGGCTTGTATATTTTACTTTGTATGTTTTCACATACAAAGCCAATATACAAAGGTTTATATACAAGCCGGACCCGATCACATTTTTTAACTTGTTTTATTAAAATTTTCAGGTCCGCCTTGTATATGGGCGATTGTATATTGCGATATACAAATCAGTGATATACAAATATCAGAGATACAAGCCGGACCTGATAGAGCAGTCAAATACAGTTAATGGTCAGTTTGGGGTCCACGACTTGTATGTTTGCAGACACAAAAGAGGTTAGATACAACCTGGATTTCAAAATGTTTCCCATCTGCTTTATAAGAGTTTGAAGTCCGTGTCTTGTATATACAAGGGCAATTGTATGCATATAAAAGTCGCGATTACAAAGGGCAAGATGCACGTTTGCATGTGCTAGTTGTTTGTATATTTGCTTGTATCTTTGCATATACAAGCCGATATGCAAGGAAGTTTTCAGCCAGACATGATGCATCGGCAGCTTATTTTTGGGTCCTTTCGAAGGCAAATGTAGGGTGCAGTTCCTCAGCGGTGGGTCCCAACTTCAGTGCAGCGGCAAATCAGCAGGTGCCACATGGCAGTGGCGGATGCATATTTGAAGGCTCTTGCATATACAAGGCAATTTCAAATGTATATCCTGAAAGCGATTACAAAGACCTTTTAGGCGCCAAAGGCAGAGATACATGCAAAGCATTTTGTACATGCAGAGATAGACTCAGAGGTATTTTCAGAGGCTGATATACACATAGATACAGAAGTTATATATACAGGCATTTGACCAGAGCTTTGACCGCCTGTATCTTCCCCATTCTAATGAATTTTGAGATGTTGTAAGAGTAAAAAATGCTTGTTTTTGCCTCCTCTTTCATTTGAGCAGGTTTTTAAGGGGATTTTCTAGTTTCCATTTTTTAGATCTGGCTTTGCATGTTTGGGTCGATTAGACGTTTCAACGGCCGTCTTGAAGTTTTGAGGGGTTTTTTTCTCCTCATAGTGGCTTGGGTTGGTGAGGTTCTGCAGGTGCATTCATGGCGTATGGGCTCTTTGTCTTGCAGGACCAAATTTCTATGTGTTGGACGGTGACTTTAGAGGTTGCTTCTCCACCCCCTATCCTATCTCACGTCATGGCTACCGTCTTCCGCATTTTCTCCTGGCGACAACATGGTCCACGTCCCTTCACCATGCCTCTACCCATACTTTCCTACTTCTGGCATTTATGACCTCGGTTATGTGATTCAGCCTTGCCCTTCTGGCAGGAGTCTGACTTTATAAAAGGCATGTAAGACTCTTTTAAAGGGGGATGGTTGTTTTTGGGGCTGTGATGCTACCAATTTTTTTAGTCAGACCTCTTAGTATAATTGCAAGGGTATGGGAATGTGACTCACTGTGCCTGAATCTGGCCTCTGTTGTCTTCCTTTTATCCACCAATGAATGTAATTAGCTATCTTGGTATCCCCCTGCTATGAAATATTTCTACATTGTAACAATTTTCTGGACCTTCATGATTAATAGATGCTAATTTTTGCCTCTTTTATCTTTGGATTTCTTTGTTTCAATTGGGGGTTGTAGTCTGTTCTGTGGGTAAAACGGCCCCTCTGCAGTTTTAGCTTTCATATCGAAGCCTCAAACTAGTCTTAAATCTGTGCGAATCTCTCTTCAGCAGCTAAGGAGTCATTGTTGTGTCCACGCCTTGACCACCATCGCTCACTAAATCTGGTGTATCACCCCTTTTCCCTTTCAGTTTTCCTTCTAACTCTTTCCCCTGCAAGTCATTTAGCACTAGATTTAGTATCACTGCTCTAAGTAATAGGCTCAGAGAAAGGAGCCAGCCTTCTCTGGAGGTCTGATCTCAAATCGCAAGGTCCCACACTTTGAGATCATTCCCATGTTACCCCAGATTGCTAAGGTCTAACAACTGCAATAAAGGGTGCGAATCTGGGTGATAACAGTTTCTGGCACGCCTGGTGGGACTCGATTCAAGAATTTTGAATCAAGTAATACATTTTAGTTACTGGTTTTGATGTGCAACCAGTGATATCTAGACCTGTAAGAGGTTGAAACTTTTACATATCTGGCGACTCCAACTTTGGTCTAGCAGAACTGTTGTATCCCTGCTTATGAGAAGAATACCTACAAGGAGTAGCGCTTCACCTTTCGAGTATCTATAATTATCCCCACCCAGGAGAGGAAGGGTAGCATATGAGAAGCATAAGAGGACTCGTGTGCAGTCTAGGAGAGCCAAGTCGACTCCCCCTGCCGTTGGAGCTCACACCACAATAAGGAATTCAGTCATTATGATTCCTGCAGCAAGAAATCAGCCCTTTGTGGCTTTCAATCAAGGCAACCCATTGAATCTAGCTCAACACGATGACATCCCTATTGCTGCCCTGAAGAGTCTACCGTTCTTTCATGGTGAAGATCAGACCACTCCAGTTGAACATATCAAGGACATCGCAAACCTATGTGTTGTCCATCACGTGACAGAAGAAAATGTTGCAATTAGGCTACTTGCAGCATCCCTGAAAGGCAAAGCCCTGTAGTGGTTTAGAAGTCTGCAGGTGAATTCCATAGATTCATGGGATCGCTTGGGAGAAGAATTGTGCACTTTCTTCAAAGACAAATCAGACCATCTGTCACTGATGGAGTAGTTGTCCACAATCAAGAGAGCCCCTCACAAAGTCATGTCAGACTTTAACCACCGTTTCCAAAAGACGTGGGATAGAATCCCACCAACGGTAAGGCCCACAGCTGACCATGCATTCCTATATTTTTTGAGAGCATTAAATAGTGACATCTCTGTCATGATTCAATCCATGGGAGGATTCTCCCTACCACAAGCTTATACCACAGCCATTAGAGCTGAAAATAGCCTCATTCAAGCGGGTAAAATTGCTCCTAGACCTCCTTTGCCTATTTTCCCTGCTATTCAGTCACCTTACCCAACATATGTGCCTCCCATATCTGTTATACCTATCGCACCAATGTTAACAATAGCTAATGTGCAACCAAATAGGTCAGAAAGTGCTGCTCAAAATTAGTCCTCTAAGTTACAAGAGATCAAGGGATTGTTGCAATCTTTTGGTAATGAGCTGACTAATATGAAAAAGCAGCAGTTCCAGAATAGACAGCCCTACCAGCCACATAACCAAGGACAAAACCAACCTTGGCAGGCCAACAGGCCACCCTACCAGAACAATTTTCAGGGGGCTAGGCAGAACATGAATCAGTGGCCTTTCCAGCCTTACAATCTTGCATCCACCAGTGTCGTTAGCGACATTGTCCCTATTCAGAACAACCTAGCATCTGAGTATGAATGGTGCTCTCCAAGTAGTTAGCCACACAGTCAAGTAGTATGCCCAAATGGAGCCATAAATCAAGCTCTGATAGTACAAAATGTTGCAATTTCGCAGCCAAGCACATCTAATGAGGGGACTGTGCAGCCTATTGAACAACCCCAGCATGATACTGCCTTCATGAATTGGCAAGAAAATGAGTTTTGTGGCATGAATAGAGATGACACTCTAGTTGCAGCAAACACGAGAGCCAAAAGAAGAAGTTATGAGATAGATCAGGGTGCAAGCAAAGGTAGAGGACCCGATGATCCTCCTACATCCCAATTTCCTCATGTGTTACAAAGGAATACTCAAGTAGCCGCCAAAGAGCAGCCTCATGTACATGCTGATATTGCTGCCACTAGGCCACATCAAAAGGTAAGTGTTGCTGCCCCTTTTAATATTATTGAGAATATGAAGAAGGCAAATGTAACAATGTCTATGTGGGATTCCTTGGCAATCCCGGGTCAAAAGGACATATTGCAATCAGCCTTATTTGATTTGAAAGTATCCAAAGATACAACTGTTGACCCAAATAGAGTTATCCTTACCAATTCACCCCAGGACAACAGAAAACAACCAAGCAAGACTGTCAAACCACTTCCATTCTATGTGTCATTAATAATAGGAGATAAGCTTGTGCACAATTGCATGGTGGATAGTGGTGCAAGTAGTTCTGTGATGCCTAAACAAATTGCAGACCAATTAGGGCTCAAATACCAGCCTCTGGAGAAGGATTTACTCCAATTAGATGGCATGGCTGTTAATATTGTAGGTGTAATAAAAGACTTAGGTCTTACTCTACATACTTGTCCCAATGTTTCCATCTTCCAAGAGGTCTTCATTATTGACCTACCTCCGCATTTTACCATGTGTTTGTCAAGGGAATTCACAACAAAGATTGAAGGATACTTATCCTTGGACTGGTCAGACATGTTTTTTAGGACCAGATATGGCACCAAAGTAACCCTGAGGTCTGAGTTGCTTTCAAATCATCACATAGAGCCCTACACACCTAGTGTTGTTAATGCAAATTGCATTATTTCTGATGATCTGGAGCTTGTGGCTGCCCTAGAGCTACAAAATGAAAGTATACCAGAGGTGTTATTGAAGGAATGGGCCTTAGAAGATGTTGTAGATGACCCTGAGGCATATATTCAAGAAACTGGTATGGGGATTTATGTACTACATGAGCCTGAGGCAGAAATTCCAAGAATGGTAAAGATACAGAACAACAGGCAGGGCAGCAGAATGAAGTGTGGAAAATGTATTTTGATGGCTCAAGGAGCAGAAATGGATCTGGTGGTGGTGCAATGCTGGTGTCTCCTCTTGGTGACATGTATTTTTCTGCCTTCCATTTTGCCTTTTCATGCACCAATAACACTGCCGAATATGAAGGGTTAATCCAGGGATTGCAGTGGGCAAGAAAGAAGAAGATTGGCTGTTTACAGGTGTTTGGGGATAGTCAACTCATTGTAAACCAGGTGAGAGGATTACATGCTATAAAGAATGATACTTTGAAATGCTACAAGCATAGGGTGTGGGACATGATTGAGGAGTTTGATGCTTTCAATCTGGTCTCTATTCCCAGGAGTCAGAATTACCAAGCAGATAGGTTGGCTGCAATTGGGGCTCAATTTGACATCCCCAGTGATATCCAAAGGGAGAAAGTGTAGCCTCATGTAAAAATAGTGGATAGACCCTCTATCCCTGACAATGACATTTATTGGCAAGTTTTTGAGAGTGATGAGCAAATCCTACATTTTTTGTTAGAAGAGGATGAATTCTCCGGGGTGAACCAAGATAAGCTCAGACAACAGTATGGCAATGATCAAATTGTCCAACTGAGAACAAACAAATTGCCCAAGGGACTGGTAACATTGGAGTATATCTTTAGTACTGATGATCAGATGAACAAGACCAAAACCAGCATGTAGATAAAAGAAGAGCATTATGAGGAGCTAGAAATTTTTAAGGGTAGGCTCCTTAAAATTGGTAAAATTTGCTCAGCTGAAGACAAAAGGGATTTTATTGCCCTGTGCCATGAATTTGAGGATGTGTTTGCCTAGGATTATTCAGACCTAAAAGGATTTGACCCTCACATTAGCCAGCACACTATAGAGTTAGAACCAGGGGCAAAACCTGTAAGACAGAAGCAAAGACCCTTAAACCCGAAATTGGAACCCCTGATGATTAAAGAATTGACTAAGTTGATCAAGGGAAAGATTATTTTCCCGATCAAACACACTTCTTGGGTCTCCAACCTTGTCCCTATAAGAAAAATGAATGGGGAGATCAGACTGTGTGTTGATTTCAGAGATCTGAATAGAGCCTCCCTGAAGGACCACTACCCGCTGCCCTCAATGGAACAAATTCTGCAGGTAGTGGCTAGCTCAGAGAGATTCTCCTTACATGATAGTTTTTCTGGTTATAACCAAGTGTTAGTCAAGGAGGAGGATCGGTATAAAATTGCTTTTACTACCAAATGGGGCACCATGGCCTACAAGAGAATGCCTTTTAGTCTATCAAATGCTGGCTTGACTTTTCAAAGGGCTATGGACATGGCTTTCAAGGATTTGCTTTATAAATTGGTGCTAGTATATCTTGATGACATCACAGTCTTCTCCAAGAATACGTTTGAGCATTTATTCCATTTGAGGCAAGTGTTTGAGAGATGCAGAGAGTTTGGAATATCTCTCAATCCCAAAAAATGCATTTTTGCTGTTCATGAGGGCAAGCTGTTGGGGCACGTCGTGTCAAAAGAGGGCATTACCATTGATACAGAAAGGGTAAGAGTTATTTTGGAATTGCCCTTACCTAGCCATAAGAGGGGACTTCAAAGTTTTATTGGCAGAATTAATTTTCTGCGAAGGTTTATACCTGATATTGCAAATCTTTTGAAGCCTTTGATGTCCATGTTAAAAAAGAATGCAGTTTTTAGTTGGACGAAAGAGGCCAAGCTAAGCTTCAAATCCATAAAAGAGGCACTATCAGTTGCGCCAACCTTGGTAAATCCTAATTTCTCCAAGGATTTTATTTTGTATGCTTATGGCAGTCTGGATACCATTTCTGCAATCCTGGTACAACAACAGAGCAAAGGATTGGAACAACCAATTACTTTTTTCAGCCAAAGCTTAGAAGAGTATGAACAGAGATATAGCTTCATTAAGAAGCACGTCCTTGCAGTAGTGAGGAGCCTCAAAAAATTCAGGCATTTTATTTCTAATAATAAGATACATTTAATGGTCGCTCATCCTGGCGTGAAGGAGTTCCTAGTGAGCAAAGACGTCAATGAGAAAAGAGCTGGTTGGATCACCAAGGTTATGGAGTACGATGTGGACATCAAAATAACCAAGCTCGTTCGAGGAAGAGGACTCAGTGAGCAGCTTGCTACTAGTTCAGAAAAAGAAGCAAGCAAGGAAGAAGCGGTGTTCATGGCCATAGAGGATCAGCAGCAGGCTGAAGCAGTAGTCGCGGGCACCAGTTGGGTTAGTAATATGATCCATTTTTTGCAGACAGGTGAATGTCCAACAGGGTTAGATAGAGCCAAGAGAAGATACTTTAGATTACAGTCTATCCCATACATCCTAATCAATGACATCCTTTTCTGGAAGGATTTTAATGGCGTATTATTAAGATGCATTGATGAAGCTCATACCGGCAGGCTGCTGCGTGAATTTCATGATGGAGCAGTAGGGGGTCATTTTGCCCCAAGGACTACTGCTTGGAAGATAATGAGAGCTGGATATTATTGGCCCATCTTATTCAAGGATGCCCACGCATGGGCTAGAAAATGTGTGAAGTGTGCCATTTTTGCAGGCAAATCATGGCTGCCAGCTATGCCCCTGCAGCCAATTCAAATAGAGCAGCCCTTCATGAGGTAGGGTATCGATTTTATAGGCCCCATTAACCTGCCTTCTAGTGCAGGCCATAGGTGGGTGCTTACAGCAACTGACTACTTCATAAGGTGGACTGAGGCAGAGGCCCTAAAGGAATCCAATGAGAATGTTGTGTTGAACTTTTATAGTGATTTGGTATCTAGATTTGGGGTACCTGATTCAATCATCTCAGACAATGCCTTGGCCTTTGTTGGATTAAAGATAACTGATTGGGCCGTGAAGAATGGGATCTATTTGGGCACTTCATCAAATTATTACCCTCAGGGTAATGGCTTAGCTGAGTCCACAAATAAAAACCTCATAAGGATCATCAAGAGAACAATGGAAGATAACCAGAGGACTTGGCATACTAATTTAAAATCTGCCTTATGGGCAGATAGAATCACTCCCAAGAGGTCCATTGGGAACTCTCCATACATGCTTGTTTATGGAAAAGAGGCAAGGTTGCCTATATCTACAGAGTTGCCAGCTCTTGACATCATGAATCAACTGGAGATGTTTGAAGAAGAAAATCCCATGGCTGTCAGATATGCTCAGCTCATGGAGTTTGAAGAAATCAGAGACAAAGCTATGAAGACTGTGGAGTACCATCAGTTTCAAACCAAGGGAGTTTTTGATAAGAAGGCCATCCCCAGAAGTTTTAGGGAAGGTGATATGATGCTAAAATGGGATGAATTAAAAAGCAGGCCAGGAAAACACTCCAAATTTGATAGCATGTGGAGTGGCCCTTTTCTCATTACTGAACGCAAGGAGTACAATGCTTTTTAGTTGTCAAATATGGATGGACAAAATCTGCCTATCCCAGTCAATGGGATACACCTGAAGAGGTGTTTTGAGGTATGAGTGCTCTGTAAATTAGTAGATTAGGTCTCTATGCCTTCAATAAGTGCTGTTGCACAATAGTTCAGATGTCTTTTGCTTTCCCTAAGTGCTGCCTAGCACAGTTTGCGGGTTGCTGTCACCATTTTGTTTGGCCCCCAATTTTCCTGTGTCCTTCATTACTGTCGTGCCGAGTCTCTGAGGTCAAGATGTTTACCAAGGCACTTCCAGTTTCTTTTGACTCCATACCCAATGAATACAAGGTCACTGATCCTTTGTTTAATAGGCAAACACCCCATAGAGGTCATCAAAAATGTTATCCCATTTTCCTCTGCCCAGAGTCAAATGGTTAACCTGATATTTCCTTGAAAATCCTTTGAAAAGTCCCTATAAGGAAAAAATGCCAAATTTTCTATGGAACCTTGCCTAAGAAACCTTACCATTGAAAAGAGCTTGAAAAAATAGGCAGGTTTGCTTTTTACATCACCCTAAAATTCGACGAAACAAAGAAGTTATTCATGGTCAAAGTTTTGGTCAACATACAGTTCAAATGTACATTTGGCGGGCTTGAAAATCTCCATCGGCCTCAGAAAATGTTGAGAAAAATGAGTTAGGTACATTTTCCAAAGGTATATTGAGCCAAGGAGATGCATGTACAAGGAGGGAATATACATCGCAGATCCCTGGAATATTCGCCTCATGTATATCGGGTTTGCATGTATATTTGGCTCATACAATGGAAATATACAAGGAAAGACATATACAAAGCAGGAGATACATTACAACAATATTCCCTCATGTATATCGGGTTTCAAATGCATATTGTGTTGTATGTTGGCACATGCAACGAAAAGGTACAAAGTTTGACATGCAGGTGCATCCGCTACAGTGGAATGTACATTCGGCCTTGTATGTTTCTTTGTATATTTTCACTTGTATGTTTTAACATACAAGTGAAACATACAGAGAAACATACAAAGGCCGAATGTACAAGAGATGGGGCCTACGCACATGCAAGGCCAATTGCATATCAGAGATTCAAGGGACCTTTGTCTGAGATACAAGAAGAGATACATTTGCTACAGTGGCTTGTATATTTTACTTTGTATGTTTTCACATACAAAGCCGATATACAAAGGTTTATATACAAGCCGGACCCGATCGCATTTTTTAACTTGTTTTATTAAAATTTTTAGGTCCGCCTTGTATATGGGCGATTGTATATTGCGATGTACAAGTCAGTGATATACAAAGATCGGAGATACAAGCCGGACCTGACAGAGCAGTCAAATACAGTTAATGGTCAGTTTGGGGTCCACGACTTGTATGTTTGCAGACACAAAAGAGGTTAGATACAACCTGAATTTCAAAATGTTTCCCATCTGCTTTATAAGAGTTTGAAGTCTGTGACTTGTATATACAAGGGCGATTGTATGCATATACAAGTCACGATTACAAAGGGCAAGATGCACATTTGCAAGTGCTAGTTGTTTGTATATTTGCTTGTATCTTTGCATATACAAGCCGTTATGCAAGGAAGTTTTCAGCCAAACATGATGCATCGGCAGCTTATTTTTGGGTCCTTCTGAAGGCCGATGGAGGGTGCAGTTCCTCAGTGGTGGGTCCCAACTTCAGTGCAGCGGCAAATCAGCAGGTGCCACATGGTAGTGGCGGATGCATATTTGAAGGCTCTTGCATATACGAGGTAATTTCAAATGTATATCATGAAAGTGATTACAAAGACCTTTTAGGCACCAAAGGCAGAGATACATGCAAAGCATTTTGTACATGCAGAGATAGACTCAGAGGTATTTTTAGAGGCCGATACACACAGAGATGCAGAAGCGATATATACAGGCATTTGACCAGAGCTTTGACTACCTGTATCTTCCCCATTCCAGTGAATTTCGAGATGCTGTAAGAGTAAAAAATGCTTGTTTTTGCCTCCTCTTTCATTTGTGCAAGTTTTTAAGGGGATTTTCCACTTTCCATTTTTCAGATCTGGCTTTGCATGTTTGGGTCGATTGGATGTTTTAGCAGCCATCTTGAAGTTTTGAGGGGTTTTTTTCTCCTCATAGTGGCTCGGGTTGGTGAGGTTCTGCAAGTGCATTCATGGCATATGGGCTCTTTGTCTTGTAGGACCAAATTTCTATGTGTTGGACGGTGACTTTGGAGATTGCTTCTCCACCCCCTGTCCTTCTCGCGTCATGGCTGCCGTCTTCCGCATTTTCTCCTGGCGACAGCATGGTCCACGTCCCTTCGTCATGCCTCTGCCCATACTTTCCTGCTTTTGGCATTTATGGCCTCGGTTCTATGATTCAGTGACTCCTTGCCCTTTTGGCAGGAGTCTGACTTATAAAAGGCATGTAAGACTCTTTTAAAGGGGGATGGTTGTTTTTGGGGCTGTGATGCTGCCAATTTTTTTAGCAGACCTCTTAGTGTAATTGCAAGGGTATGGGAATGTGGCTCACTATGCCTGAATCTGGCCTCTGTTGTCTTCCTTTTATCCACCAATGAATGTAATTAGCTATGTTGGTATCCCCTTGCTATGAAATATTTCTACATTGTAACAGTTTTCTGGACCTTCATGATTAATAGATACTGATTTTTGCCTCTTTTATCTTTGGATTTCTGTGTTTCAATTGGGGGTTGTAGTCTGTTCTGTGGGTAAAATGACCCCTCTGCAATTTTAGCTTTCATACCGAAGCCTTAAACCAGTCTTAAATCTGTGTGAATCTCTCTTCAGCAGCAAAGGAGTCATTGTTGTGTCTGTGCCTTGACCACCATCGCTCACTAAATCTGGTGTATCACCCCTTTTCCCTTTCAGTTTTCCTTCTAACTCTTTCCCCTGCAAGTCGTTTAGCACTAGATTTAGTATCACTGCTCTAAGTAATAGGCTTAGAGAAAGGAACCAGCCTTCTCTAGAGGTTTGATCTCAAATCGCACGGTCCCACACTTTGAGATCATTCCCATGTTACCCCAGATTGCTAAGGTCTAACAACTGCAGCAAAGGGTGCGAATCTGGGTGATAACAATTCTATACATGGCCGCATAAGTATATATAAATCATATGTTATACTTACATATACTTAAGTATATCCGCAAAGGTTGTCTTCAACTGGATGATTTATGTGGCTCAACTCCTCTTCATTCTATCCAAAATGGAGATGTGTCCACTTAACAAAAATGTATATGCTTCTGTCCTCTTTAGGTCTATTGGATCACTGGTCTGGATTGTGTTTTGTGCCTCTATCAAGGCATCATGCATTGCCTCTAACTTAGGGATGATTATCCCTCTGAGCTCACCCATTCTATCTATTATGTTCTTTTTCTCTTTAACCAGTTCTTTAATTTCATTTATTATAGCAATAGGTTGACATTCATGATTCACTAGAGAGGTAGTAAGGGGATCAAAATTCTGAGACAAACTTGATAGTTTTCCTTCTTGTTCTTTCACTTTCTTCTCAATGTCCTCTGTCACTTTAGGCCAAGTTAAACAAAATTTATATATGTCGCCACCATCTTTAAGAGCATTTTCAAGGCTCTTTATGCTAATGCCTAAGGTTCTTCTATCATTAGTAATTAGCCCTTGTACTTCACTGAACCTCTTTCCCAAGAACTCCTTCTAGACCTTAATCTCTGCCGATTTCTCTAAGGATTCAAAATGAATGTTAACAAAATTGACTAAGTTTTTCAAATTACCGGATGGAGAGGCAGAAGGATCCTTTTGGTAGGTTGGTATAATCTTCTCTAGCATCCCATATGCAATCTCCAACAACTCACAGTCCTCCATGTGAGATTTCAAGAGTTTTTCTTTTGCTTTGGGTTGAACAAATGATGCTATTTTCATTGTCTGAACCGGGGAGTGAGAGTCAAAATTTAGTGGTCCTTGAAATAGTTCAGGTTCATCCAGATCCATCATTTCTTTGTCTAAGAAGTTCTTCATTATCTCTACAATGTCTCTTGCTGGTGATTAAGACTTCTTTTCTTTTGAGATATCAGAACAATCATCATTAGTCTTTTCTGCTTGTTCTTCTTCCTTTCCTTTATCCTCATTTCCTTGAATCTTCTTCTCCTCTCTTCTACCTTCCCCTTCAGCTTCAGTGTTTGGAATTTTTATCATAGCTGTAGTGGGATCCAAAGGAGAAATGTCACTTGTGTTTGCTGCTTCATGAACTTCCTCTTCTGGAACTGAGGAGTCTAAGTTCTCAGAGATTTCTTCATTTATTTTCTTTAATCCTTCAACATCCTTGTTAGAAGGTTTTTCATTGATATCATTTGATCCTTCAACATCCATGCTAGAAGGTTCTTCATCTATTTCCTCTACAATAGGAAGATTGAATTTCTTCAAGGCATTCTGGAGGATATATTTTGTTTCACTTGCTACTTGGTCAGTTTTTCCAAGCATGAGTTTGTTCATTCTCGCCTTGCTCTGGAACTCAATCTTACAATCCTTGAAAATCATGCTCATTTGTTTTGAAGTGATGGAAGGATAAAGCTGAATTGCTATCTGCTCTTGAATCTCTAAGTCTTTTACCTTTGTATTCTCTTTTCTCATCTCAAGTACCTTTTCTAGGGTCTTAGGAATCAATGATATAATTTCAATGAAGGCTTTATTGTAAATGTTCAAGTACTTGACAGTAGCCTCTTCCAGAATTCTCTTGTCAGCATCACTGTATGCATCATAGAACTCTGTCACTGGCTGTAGGTTCCCATCCACAGTAACTGCCTTGATGATGTCATCAATGGAAAGAGTGGGCTTTTCAACAAATTCCTCTGCCTTCTCTTCCTCATTTCTATTAGTAGAGAACTTCCCAGATGTTCTCTTCTTCTTTATTTTCCTGATTTCTTCATCTGATTCTATTTCTTCATCATCTTTATGGCTTGTATATGTCCTTGTGGCTTTGGTCTTCATCCTCTTTTCTCCTTTTCTGGATGTCTTGACTTCCAGTTTGGTAGACTTTAAGCTTTTGGAAGTGACAGGAGCAGAGCTTTTGGAGGATCTAGTTCGAGAGGAGGTTTGTACAAACACACTTTATTTCTTTGCTTCTTGTCTTTATTTCTTTGCCCTCTCTATTTTCTTTCTGTTAGCATCTACAACCTCCTTTGATATGCCAAATCTTTTGGCAATTTCTTCAACTTCCTTTCTTACTTTCCTCTTCATCTCCGGTTGTCTTAACTCAACATGTATTTTTATACTTAGCTCTTCAAAGGTGCCAAACCTTTCTGCTTCAGTGTCCTTACGCTAGCTCAACAGGTCTTGAATATATAGCTCCAAGATTTTTTCATCGACCTCATATCCCATAGGCATTATCCATATAGTTCTTGGCTCAACTGCCTCCATTAGGCATTGATCAGTGTCAACCATGAAACAGACTGTATCTTTGTATTTGTCAACTATTGTTTGTGGTATTCTTTCTCTAGCTTCCATCATGCTTTGGAAATTCTTAAAGGAACCCCAAAGGGTTGTGTTTTGGGCTTGACCATCACCAAGTCCATACATGTAATCTCTGATATGGATTGCAACAGGTTTATCATTTTGCCAGACCCAACCATTTGATCCAGGTAGCTCATTCATATAATAGAAGAACAGACACAGTATTAGACTACCATATTTAAAGGAGTTTTTCTTATCCTTTTTGATCTTCTGCAAATTCTCCAATAGTTGATTTAGAAGAAGCTCACATAGATCATAATCTGTATCTTCCCTCAACATCTGATATGCAACATAGATTGTTGTACCAGACACAGAATTCTCCCTGCTCGAATGGTAGATTTTGTATCTGATTATCATTGAAGCAAACTTGACTTCCAAATCTGTGATGTCATCTATAGTCATTGCTCTTTTGTCAAATTTTGATCCGGTGGCTTCAGTTACCGTTTGGTTCTTCACAGATTTGAGTGCGAGTAACCCATTGGATGAATGCAGTCTAGTCACTGCCCTGATGGTATCTTTAGTTATCTTGAATGGCCTCATTAGCCAGATAAAATTATCATGTATCCTACTTAGAACATACCAGACCCAATCGTCTTCTGCAAAACACGGAAAATGTATGCAATGTCTAAAGTGTTTGTCCTGGAGGGCCTTGAATTTAGGTTTGAGTTCAAAATTCTCATCTATTAGCTGTTTGTGATAAATGTCCATCAATTTTGAGTCTCCAAATTCTTCAATGTTTGTATGGATATAAACCCTAACATCTTCTACATGCAAGACTCCGTACAAAATGCTAGAAAACACACCCAAGGGATCAACTTCTAGAGATTTGTAAGGGTGTTTCTTGAATTTAGGTCTCGACCTATCAGAAATATTGACAACCATTGGAGTAGCCATTTTTGCAAGAGATCTGGAGAGAGTTTTCAGAAGGGAAGTACCTTTTCATGCTCTAGCATTTGAAGCAGAAACTGGAACAAATATCTAGTTGAATTTGATTTTTAGTTGAACTTGAGTGAATTGTAGGATCTTCTTCGCAGAGCTCTTCTTTTCTTCTTCATGAGTGTAAGTGTGTAAATGATGAGTGAAAGAACCCTTTTATCCTTGCGTAAACCCTAATTTCCTTTTGTAATAAATGCACAAGTCTTTGAGTCATCCAATTACCCTACTTCTCAAATGAGATTTTCTTGGATTGTCTTGTGGATCTTCAAATCATTATTTATGAGGGTTGACAACATATCTTCACCTTATTCAAACATGCCATAGGTCCGCAAATAAAATATTTCAATTCTGGATCATACCAGATCTGTCTGTGAAATTCTTCTTTACCAGATAGCTGTCGAAACAGGATCTCCTCATAACTAGCTCAAATCTGTATGCAGATTTGTCAAATTTTGACTGGATGACTTTCAAGTGAGTCTCCTAAAACCCTTTAAACCACAACCTCTTATTTTGACTCAAAGTGTCAAATTCAAGCACTCAATGGTTGGCTGGGGGAGAAAGGATCTTCTTTGTAGCTCCCCTTGAGCCAGGGCTTGCTTTTTAGTATTCGGAAGGAATATCAACACTGGATTCCAGTGTGGATCCATCCCCAATATTCATTGTACCCCTTTTTACCCAAATCTTGCTCATCTCCTTTTGAACTTCATTCACATTTACTTGACCTTTGCCTTTATCTTGTTTCTGATCATGTTCCACCAGACCTTTTCTTCCCTAATTTTTGCTTCTAGAGAATTTGGCAGTATGACTAGATCTATTGCAATTGTAACACACAACATTTCTTTGCTTATTTGAATGATATCCTCTTGATCTGCACTCATTAGCCATATGTCCAATCCTATTGCATGCAAAGCATTTACCATTGAAAGAATTGTTCATTTGCATATTTCTACATTCATGAGATTTGTGACCATACCTTTTGCAACTGAAACATTGATCGGAGAAGGATGAATTGAATTGATTCATTCTGTTTCTACACTGGATTGCTTGGTGACCAAATTTGTTGCAATTGAAGTAGTATCCATTGAAGGATGGATATTTTTGAGCATTTGGTTGCCTTCCCAAAGGTCTTCTAGGCCTGTTTCTTTGATTTCCTGATCCATAGTTCTTCTAATCGGATCTAGAGCTTTCACCTTTCTCATATCCCAAGCCAAGCTTATCATCTACCCTCTTTTGGCTTTCAAGAAGAGCTTCAAGTTGGGCTGAGCTTATCTTGAACTTTTATTTGTATTCATTTGCAGTTTGAAGATCTTGTTTAAGAGTATCTATCTAATTCTCAAGTTGTTCTTCATTCTCTCTAGCTTCTTCAAGATCAGATTCAAGATGCCTGATTATTCTGTCCATTTTATGGTAGTCCTCTGTTTTCTCCTTGAGGCATTGTTTTAGATTATCTTCAATCTTCCTCTTTTCTTCAATTTCTTGTGTGAATCTCATAACCCCTGATTCCATTTCATGCCTTACCATAATGACTTCTTTTGATAGCTTCTCACAGAGCTTGCTTTTCTCATTCAGATCTTCATCAGAATCATTGACTTCACTCTGATTGGCTAATTTTTGGAGTAGTTCCTTTCTCTTCTTCACATAAATACTAAGTTTTTCTTTTAGCTCATTTATGAAATCATCAGTTTGTTTGAGTCTTTCTCTCAAATTATTGACTTCAGAGTGGGATTGTTCAAGATCATCTAGGGTAGACTGAAGTTGTTCCTTCATACCATATGCATCCATTGAGATTCCCAGATCTTCCTCAAGTTGTTAGGCTTTGTTCAGAGGAACTTGGCTCTGATACCAATTGTTGGAAACAATGTAGATAATTGAGAGGGGGGGTGAATCAGTTATCTTATAACTTTTCTATTTTCTTTCCTTTTCTTAACTTATCATTTAATGTTATGCCAAAATAAGACAATAAAAAGAGCTGAAAAAGAAATTAACACATGACACAAGGATTTTTACATGGAAACCTTGTTAAGGGAAAAACCATGGGGTGACTAACCCAAGATTGTATTCTCTATTAAAAGAATAAAGAGTACAAATTTGGCACTTGCCAATTAGGGCTCACTGCCTGAGCACACTGCTCACAAAAGGCCCACTGCCTACAAGAGACTTACAGTCTACAATTGCTTACAGATGATACTAAGGTGTTTGAACTGATGAACAACATCTATGCATGTAGGATTTCAATTCCAGTTAGGTACAGTATACTAATTTGGCACATTTCAGTCTTCCTCTACTCAATATAACTTTCCTGTCACATTCTGGGCTTGAATTACTACCTTCACACTTATCTCTACTTTTCTTCGCACTTCACCATACATGCTACTTACTTCACACACTTACAGGCTTGAATCCATCAGGTATATATATCCGCATCAAGGATTTCCAACAACTTAGTTGGCAACAAGAACACTTGAGATATTTGTAAATTATTGATTTGTCGCCTGAATCCATGCTTGATTAGTGATGCGCATCAAAACATAGGCATAGAAGTCATAAATCATGTCGGCCAACAATGTATAATATCACAGATTGCTTGATCAACACCTTTTACACATCCAGATTGAAGTCTGATACTCTACCAGTTAGTTCTTCCTTTGTCTGCTCTGCCTGACTGGAACCCAACACTTAGATGCTCATATCTTTTTCTTGCTTTATCATCGGAGGCTAAATCTTTGGAATACAATAGTCATGATACCCCTCTTGACTTGTTCAAGTCTGCAACTTACTGAGTTACACCATCTGAGAGATCTAGACCTAATTGTCATACCTTGTTACATACTCTGTTCTTGTTCATCGGACCAAAATAATCTTCAATCTGACTTCTGGTATAGGCATACTATGTACTGCGGATGTGTGGGATAGACTTTGTTGCCATCAATGACAACACTTATGAAGCCACATAGTGTCTCTTGCCAACAGAAGGATGGTTGTGGCTATATAGGAGTTTGCCTTAGTCAAACCCCGTCTTTGGTATTTCTACCTCGACAATAGCCAATGTCAAAGTATGCAGATGTGTGTGCTTGAAAACCAAATGTGTAAGCATAAACAAATGCAAGATCCTATATGACTCAAGCATCAAGGATTAGATCCACAAACGTTTCACTCAAGGAAACAACTTCACCTCAAGGAGATGACATTAATGAAGACTTGTAGAACAAGAAGGTGAGGTAGCCATATCCACGAAGAATTCCAAAACTTAAGTTGGAGGCTTCAACCCTTCTCCTAATCGTACAAAGAGCTTGATAAAACCCTAATAAGAGCAAGATAGACTCAAGATCTTGATTCCTAATCTCCACAACATATCTCCATGATAGCAAAGATAAAATTCTTCAATGAGCTTCAACACTTTGTAGACTTCAATAGAAGTAGTGGTAGAGTTTCGGTGTGGTAAGCTTGCATGTGAGTTGTGTGTGATGAAATGATTTTCAATTCTATTTAAATATAAAACCTTAGAGGTGTAATAATTCAAAATAACATGTCGACATCGTGCGAAAACAAAAATTTGAATTCAGAATCCTGAAGAACACCAAAAAAGCTGACACCACAAGAAAATTTAGATCCCAAAGATTAAGGCGGGATATGGGTAGTTAGCACCCTAGTCCAGCCCCTAAATTTTGCTTTGGCCTTTGCTTAAGGGTGCCCTAAATGTTCTACATCAATCATTTCTTCTCAGGTTTTCTTGGAAATCACTCTGAAATATGACATTCCTTTGATGGGATATGCATTAATTAGGTTCTAAATAGGTCAATTAAGAAAAGGGGTTGAGGGACACTAAAAGGTAGGAGCTAAACTTAGAGAAATTGTGCTAATCCAAGCAGGAGCACAATTTACGACATAACATTTAGCCCCCACTTTAGTGGCCATATGAAACTACATTCATATGCAACTAAAAGAAAGTAAATATAGTAACCACAAATAGGATAACCCAAATGATACTGTAGAGGATGTCAAATGTTGCCAAGCAAGAAGAAGAAGCCCCCAATCTGTAATCTTGTAAGACCACAAAGTTAGGAACCACAACCTACAAAGAAAGGTGTGTTAGAGAAACAATCAAATCATCCTGCAACCAACAAATGAATAAGTCAGTCATAAATACTAGAGGGATAAGTGATGAGACATGATTAGGGTGGAAAAGGAGAAACAAGGTGATAATCTTCACGTACAAATTTTAGGGAAGACTTGATGAGAGAATGCATTGGTAGGGTTATTCTTTCAAACAACACCAAGACAAAATGCATTAGGTTAGATGAAGGGTGGAACTAGGAATCTAACGCAACAAACAACACGGAAATCAAAGTTTGGCAGCCCAAGATAGAGATGTTTGATCAATGTTGCACATTTTTGCTCCTACTTAGTGAAAGGAATTCTCACCTATTTACTATAAGTAAATGATGTTTTCACTTATTTACTATTCATTTTTGTATTTTCACTTTCATAGAAGAAAAGGAGAAGAGGAGAGAGACCTCCGATGCCAACCTGATGCCCGTGTTAGGCCCCAAGGCTGGATGCACTTCGAACCTACGTAGCAGAGAGGCAAGACAAGCAAGAGGTAGGCCTCTAAACTTCACTTCTTTCATCATTTCTTTCCTATTTGCTTAGTTTTTCTTGATGTTTGTGCATTTAGAATTGTTTTAGGGACAAGGGGACCAGATGGGGTGCCCAAGTCCTTCTAGGGTGCCCTAGTCCAATCTAGGGGCCTAAGTCCTCCTGGGGTGCCCAGGTCCTCCTAGGGCGCCCATGTCCTGTGTAGGCCATGGGTCCAGGGGACTAGGCAAGATGTAAAGTTTGATGTTAAGTAATTAATTTCCCATAAGCATTTTTCTAATTGAAATTGTATTTGTATGTTTGACAGGACATCCCTCGCATGCGAGAGCACTGATGGGCATCTCCTGACATTGTTGTGGAGCCACATAGATACACTATCCGATGCAAACATGGATCTATTGTAGGATGTGGGCATGTGGTGGGTATTCACTATGCCCACGATGAGATTTCACAGTAGTATGCTCATGGCCCTAATGGAGCGATGGGATGCAAACATGTCTACATTCTATCTCCCTACAAGAGAGATGACAGTGACACTTGAGGATGTGTATTGCATCTTCTGACTTCTAGTACAAGGTCAGATAGTATGGGTCATAGAGCAGCACTTTGAGGAGTATACTCATTCAAGTCACCTCTACTATTTGGGTCGTTTCATCATGCCTGCTGAATGGGGACACATCATTCTTCGATGGTTAGAGCACGACAGTGTAGACATACCTTTGGTTCATCGCATCTTGATCACTATCATTGCCTTAGCAATTACACTAGATGGACAGGGCATTCATCTCCATGGTGGTCTCGTCCATACCATTAGAGTGATGGAGGAGCAAATAGTCTACTCATGGGGGCGCAGTATGCTTGTGCACCTTTATCAGGAGTTGAGTCAATATGTTCACTATGAGGCACATGGGTTGATGATATATACCTTGTTGCAGATATGGACGTTCAAGCACAATAGATGCACATGGCTAGTGGGGTTTCCCATTGAGCTGACATGGACACATCCACGCGCACATGCCTATCCATTGATTAGATGCTAGAGACATGGTGATTTGCTATATTAGAGAGTTGTATTTGATAAACTGCAGCCCGATGACATTAGATGGAGACCATAATGTTAGGGTTAGCTAGTAGAAGATATCAATTAAATGCAAATAAAGATTAAACAAAGGAATGAAAAATACACAAAAATAATAATCAGCGAGAGACAAGTTTTAACGTGGTTCACCAAAACTTGGGCTACATCCAACAATAGAGAGTCCAATATTATTATCTAGTAAATCAAACCGATTACAACTAGCAATCCCTACAACTCAATACCATTGCAAAATGCTACAACACATCATCAAAAACCCTAACCCTTAGCCACTTTTATGAACCCTTATGTCAGTTACAAAATAGGGTTTTTTTATGTCAGTCAATAGAAAAAATAACACCCGATGCCTTTATAAAATAATAAAAAATCGTGTGAGGTTTTGGGAGTGTTGTCCCCAAGCCCCCATGGGGGCACTGCCCCTGGACCCTGCAAGGGGCACTGCCCCTTGACCCCATAGGAATTTGGGGGGAAACTGCACCGATAAAAATGGGGAATATTTAACCTCTGAGTTTGATTAGACTCCATATAAAAACACATATGGTGGCAGTAGACCTTGGATGGGACAACATAGATAGCTAGCACAGATGCAACGAGATCGAATTCTAGCTGGTCTTCATGACATCATCATAGTTAGATTTTATTTTGATCTAGTGATGCTACAGTTTAGATGTGTGCAGGGTGTTCCTCGCATGTGTCCAAGCTATGCATGGTCAGCGCGCAGCACGGTTAGGGCTAATCATGCCCCACAAATGACTATCGTCAATGTCATTGAGAGCGAGGATGATGGTGTTGCGGATGTAAAGTCATTATCAAATGCAAACAATGTCAGTTGTACCTAAGCATACGCAACCTGGTGGGAGATAGCATGGCCTGATCTAGTTTTTCTTGCCGATGACCCCACAGGCAATCCCCGAGCATGGAGAGATTGTGGAATTAATTCAGGGGACAAGGATGACTTCAGTCACTTTGGTGATTATTATGATGATGAGGATGATGAGGATTCATTGTCACGCTACGTCTTTAGGGTGAGGCTACAACAAGAGCAGTGAGAGGTGGATGATGACGAGGAGACCAAGGAGAGACCTAGGTCAAGAGCTCGTGGTCTAGGTCCCAGGGCTACCGGGAGACTGAGTTGATCTGAGCGAGGGGAGGCTAGTACCTCCATGCCTCCAGTTATAGGAGCGATTATAGATGTAGTAATAGCGACAGTAGTATGAGATCCTGGTTGGCAGGATGGTGACCCTGGTGAGAACCTTGATATATTACTTTAATGATTGCTTATTTATGTTGATGTTATATATGTATGATGATGAGATGTTAATATTATCTTTGTCTTGCTTTTGGCAGTTGGTATAGAGGCATGACATGACTTTGTGAGTCATGTCGTAGCAGATATAGTTCCTATCAATGCGGTTAAGCAACGAGTACGGACAAGGTATTTGCCACAACACTCCGCAGGGTAGCATGCAAAGTTGTTCATGCCTTTTATGAGATACAAGGTGGTTAGTGTAGTCATGGATGGAGGGTCCAAAGAATGAACTTTCCAAACCACACATCTAGAGTAAACACAATGAAAACAACTCAAATATAGAATGCAATGGAAGATTCAAATACTCAATATATTAGAGAATCACAAAGCTTATATGCCGGAAACATGTGGGCTACATTCAAGGGCTCACAGGCCCGCTTTTTAGGTTACAAAAGAAATGAAAGATATGCCATTGAAGTGCCTTCTGGAAAGAATTCTTCTTCTAAAACTACATAACTTGAGAGATGACTCCCTAATGCATCTAAGAGATGTATATATCATCTTCAAGCTCATAGAATCCTCTCCACATCGGCCACGAGAGGATACAAACTCCAATGAATAATGAAACATGTGGGTCAGCCTACAACACATGGTATTGCTCTACAAATGAATGAAACTTGGTGCAGACCTCAAGGAGGGTCTATCTGGTCCTTATGTGTTGTGTGATATGTTTCTTTTGACTCTGCAAGTCACGGAAGTGCTCCACAACCTTCTCCCTTCAACTGACTGCTTGAATGCTAGACTCTGTGAAAGCTAATGAACTTCTGATAGCGATAACTTTATGTAGATGAATCCAAATCTCTTGAAATCTTAGTATGATGTGGCTATCATGTCATAGAAGATAAATCCCGCTCTGCGAGCTCTGATTGAAGGTGCGGTAAAATGTGGTAGAAAATGTTGAACTACAAATCACGGAACTACAACTGGAATAAAACGAAATGAAAAGAATACAAATATTTTTGTTTGATGCAAGATTTCTCTGCAACCTAGGATGCTCCTACATCAGACACCTATGGTTGTTGAAAAAATTGAGTCCCTCACTTTGCTGGGGCTAGAGGAAAACCAAGGCAGTCTACCTTAGCCTAAGAAATCCATGATGAATCTTCTTTCAGTCTTCCTTTCCACTTAATCAAATGCTCTTTGTACTACTTGCCTCTGGTACTGCATCTAATTATACTATCTAGGATGTTCTCTATCTGCTCAGGTTGTTGTGATAACTGGTTCTTCAAACCATCTTCAAGACTGTCACTTGATTCTCCTTCATGATACTAATATAGGTCTACAATTTTGAATATAGGTGATATACCAAATGTCTTTGGTAGCTCCACTTCATATGCATATCCTAAATCAAACTTCTTAAGAATCTTACATGGTCCAAACTTCTTCATCTTCATCTTGTTGTATGTCCCCATTGGAAATCTCTCCTTTCTTAGATATACCATTACTTCATCTCCAACTAAAAATTCTTTATGTCTCCTCTTCTCATCCGCTTGCTCCTTATACTTACTATTCATCTCCTCCAAATGCTTCTTGACTTGATTATGTATTATCTCCATATATCTTGCAAATTCTTCTGCCTCTACACTTCTCTTGATCTCCATACTCATGTCTCTTAGTTCTGCTACTCCTCTAGGTTTCACTCCTATCACAACTTCAAATGGTGTCTTCCCTGTACTCCTATTCACTAAATTATTATATGCAAACTTTGCTTGCGATAGAATTAGATTCCAATTTCCTGCCTTGTCTCCTACTAAACATCTCAATAAGTTACCCAAACTCCTATTTACCACTTTGGTTTGTCCATTTGTCTCTGGGTGAAATGTTGAACTGAACTTTAGGTCTGTCTGAACATCTTCTTCCACAATATCCTCCAAACATATCTAATGATTCTTGTATCCCTATCTGAAACTATACTCTTTGGTAATCCATGAAATCTCACAATCTCCTTGAAAAATAGGTCAGCAACATGCACTGCATCATTTGTCTTCTTACAAGGAATGAAATGTAACATCTTTGAAAATCTGTCCACTACTACAAATGTAGAATCATATCCCCTCTGTGTTCTTGGCAAACCTAATATGAAATCCATGCTTATGTCTTCCCAAGGTCTCTCCAGTACTATCAAAGATTTGTACAAACTAGTATTCTGACTACTCCCTTTTGCAACTTGACATATTCTGCAACTTTGAACAAATTTCCTTACATCCTTGTATATCTGAGGCCAAAAGTAATGTTCAATTACCAAATCTACTATCTTGTCAATCCCAAAATGTCCTACTAATCCACCACTATGCTTCTCCTTGACCAAATTGTCTCTCATTGAACTCCTAGGTATACATAACTGATTTCCTTTGAACAACATATCCTCCTAAATGAAATAATATAACCACTTACTTCTATCTATCACAACAGGTTCCTTACATGCTTTCCATGCTTTTGCAAAATCAAGATCTTCTTCATACATATGCTTCAGTTCCTCAAAACCTAATACTTCTATTCTCATCTATGTCAACAAATTCCTTCTTCTGCTCAATGCATTTGTAACTTTATTTGACTTCCCACTCCTATGCTTCAATACAAATGTGTAACTCTACATGAATTCTACCCATCTCATATGTCTCTGATTCAACTTTCCTTGGTTGTTCAAATATTGCAAAGCTTGATGATCAGTGTACAACACAAATTCCTTAGGCAACGAGTAATGTCGCCACTTCTTCAAGGCTTGAATTATGGTGTAGAACTCCTAATCATAAATTGAATATCTTCTCCTTGCATCATTCAACTTCTCACTGAAATATGCTACTAGTCTCCCTTCTTGAATTAATATTGCTCCTATTGTATTTCCACTGGCATCACAATCTACTTGAAATACTTTGTTAAAATCTGGTAATGCTAACATTGGTTGCTCTATCACCTTTTGCTCCAATAATTCAAAACTGTTATTTGCTCCTAATGTCCACTTGAAATCCTTTCTGTCACCTCTCATTGTCTCTGTCATAGGTGTGCATACTGTACTAAAATTTCTGATGAACTTCCAGTAGAAACTTGCTAATCCATGAAATAATTTTACCTCTCCAATGTTTACAGGTGTTGGCCACTCAACAATTGCTCTAATTTTCTCAGGGTCCATCTTTAATCCTTCCACAAAACTCACAAATCCCAAATATACCAATTCTTCCTTCATGGAACTACATTTATTAATGTTTATCAACAATTTCTCTTCTCTCAATCTTTGCAATACTTGTCTAATATGACACAAATGTTCTTCCTTTGTCTTACTAAAAATTAGAATATCATCCAAGTATACAATAACAAACTTACCCAAGAATTTCTTCAAAACCTCATTCATCAATCTCATGAAATTACTTGGTGCATTAGTCAATCCAAAAGGCATCACTAACCACTCATACAATCCCTCATTTGTCTTAAAAATGCAGTCTTCCACTCATCTCCTTCTCTAATCCTAATATGATGGTATCCACTCTTCAAGTCTATCTTTGTGAAATATTTTGCTCCACTCAAGCAGTTCATACAAATAGTTCATAATGTCATCCATCCTTGGTAATGGAAATCTATACTTAATAGTGATCTTATTGATTTCTCTAGAGTCTGTATACATCCTCCATTCTCCATATTTCTTAGGTGCTAGTACTGCAGGTATCGCACATGGACTTAAACTTTCTCTGATCAATCCTTTCCTCAACAGCTCCTGTATTTGTCTATTCAGCTCCGCATTCTCTGCTGGTGTCATTCGGTGTGCTACTTTGTTAGGCAAACTTGCTCTAGGTATAAGGTCCATATGATGGATGATACTCCGGATTGGTGGTAGTCCTTCAGGCACATTATCTGATATGATATCTTGGTACTCTATCAACAATTCAATTATCTCTTCTGGTGGTGGTTCTTCTTCCTTTCCAGTAACAGTCTCTACACTTAGGGTTCCACACTTCTTTGGAATCAAAGTAAAACACATATTCTCATGTCTCAATCCATCCAAAAATTTCCTTTGGTCTACCAAATAGATTCTACCATTTCCACATACTTCACTCTTAGGTTCATCTTCCAAAGGTATTGTTGTGATGTTCATAACACACCCCATTTTACTCTCTAGCAAAATGAGGACCCTGTTTTCTTTTTCTTTCTTGTGGTTTGGTCTTGCTTGGTGCTAAAGGAGAAAATGTACTTGATGCTAGAAGTACTTGAAAAAACCAAAATGCATAGTACTAGAGAGAAATAGGGGATACTAGTGAATCCTGCATGAAAAATGATTTAGGGTTGTTTTTTGAACCAATTTGAAATTCCTGGTATTTCGTGAAATAGGGCGATTTTAGTGAAAGTGCAATGTTTAATTAAATTTGTATATCATATACAAATCTCTTTGCATATGAGATGCTAATATTGTTGTATTGTGGCACAATTAGGTTTTTGTATCTTGTGTTTTGCATGTGTATCTTGAATGCTTAAACTTAAATATGCAAACACAGACCTGAGTATGTTCTGAGGTAAACTGAATAGGAATTGGATTCCATGATTGCATTTGGGTATTGTATTGTATGTCTAAATTCGCGCATTCAATGTACAAATAAAGGAATATACATGACCAAACCCGAAAAGAATATACAGTCCGGTTTATAAGAGTCAAAAATCCAAACAAATGGTATATGGTATATATGTATGTATATTTGTTTGTATCTAAAATATAGGTAAAATCTCAAATTTTAAAAAGAAATTAAAAGCGATTAAAGTTGGCGGAGTCCACAGATGTATTATCATAAGATGTCTCCAATATACAAGCGGTAATATACGTAAACAGAGATACAAAAGCAGACCTGACAGTAATTCAAATGTGGTTCACAACAAACTAAGGTTTACGTTGTTTGTGTGTATATTATGTTGTATGTATTATGCAAGCGTGATATACAAAGGTAAAAGATACAATGACAGAATTAACATAAAGTCAAAATTAGTTGATACATCCTTCAAATCTGCGCTTGTATGTTTGAATGTATACATTACATATACGTTATGAAATACAAAAGTTAGATACAAGGACATACGTAAAATTAAATACAATATGTTTCATAAACCCGCTGGAGCCTGAGTTTGTATGTTTCAATGATTGTATAAAATATACATAGGAATATGCCAAATTTGATATACAAAATTTCGAATGGAAAAATATGTATGCATGATATACAAAGTAGGGTGCGGGAATTAATGTACATACAAAGTTCAAAATATGAAGTAAACAGAAAGTTAGACATAGATTGAATTGTATACATTAATTACAACATTCAATGCTCATCTACCACTAGAAACTTAGAATTTGAACAAGTAAAAGGTGAAATTTGATTATGTTATTTTCATAATTGCATTTGAAGGTTAAAATTGCAGAGAATTTCATAAAGCTAGAGAAAAGGCGATTTAAGAGCTGAACGGAAATTTAAGAACGGTAACAGGGTGAGGTCTGAATGGTAAATCTTTTGTCGACATTCTTAAGGTCAGGCTGGTTGCGGACACAGGTATGTACCTCGAATGCCATTGAAATTCAGTTAAATGAAATTGAGATTAGTTACAATTATTTTAATTAAGAAAATAATGCAAGATAGTGCACATTACTGTAGTTAATTATAGAAAATGATTTGATATTGTTAAATTCTAGAAATTCCAAATAGCGAAAATGACAAAAAACCCAAGGGTAACTGTTAAAAGAGTAAAAATCCATGGTGAAACCCTAAATTGTGCACAAACGAGAGGGTAAAAATGTATAAATTTTCTTGACAGGATGACACCTAAGCAAAAGAAGGTGGATACTATGTCGGCAGGTGAAAAAGAGAAGGTTAAAAAACAAAGGAAACTAAAAAAAGAAGTGGTTAGGGAAGAATTGCTGTTAGTCAGGGGCTATTCATCTATGATATATAGCACGGGGGGAACAATCATAGATACAAACCTTGGTCAGTATGATTCAGAGGATGTGTTATAGAAAATCACGGCACCAGATGCCACTTCAGACATGAACAAAATTTGGGAAAAAGGGTTGTATAAGGCTGCTGGTTTTCCGTTGGCAATGGAGGCCAAGGATTTGATATTGGAGTGTACAAGTCGATATAACTTGAATACCATGAGGGTAATACATAATGGGGAGGTTATTGCAGATTTGTCTACAGAGGGAATAGCCAAAACATTTGGCTTAGAGATTTAGGATCAAATGATGGATGTTGATATATATCAGTATGCTTTGGATTTTACTAAAAATGAGAAAGAATGCAAAACTACAATTTTCTACAGGTGGTATACAACAGAAAAAAACCAAAAGCTGCAGTAAGATTGCCAAAGAATTTATACAGGATTGATTTCAAGGAAGAAATAAACATAATGATCACATTATTGAGCAGGATGGTTGGGTTAAAATATGCTACAAAGTTCGAGCCATGGATGTTCACCATCATTCAATATATCAGAGAAAAGCCTGGAACAATTCACTGGGCTAAAGCTATTAGTACTGCAATAGATAAACAAATAATGCATTTAAAAAGAATAGACAATTCTATTTGTCTTCTTATGTGATTTATGCATGTGCAGTTGAAATGCCACCATTAGCTGGGATTGATAGAGTGGTACCCTGGGAAATGGCCCAGGTCAAAAATTAGTTTATGATGATTATCCTAATCTGCAGGAGGAGAATGCACTACGAAAGTATGCAAGAGTCAACAATGTATACTATACTTATTTGGTAAAACTTTAAATAGGAGATAAGGATATGAGGTTATCAGAAGAAGTAGCAAGTGCCATAAGCCTTTTCATCTCTTGTGATATCCAATTCCCTACCTTTACATGCATTAGAACTGAAGGATTTGAGGGAAAACCATTCAAGTTGCCAAGGTATCCTCCAGACAGATTAATTGTATTAGAATTCACTAGGCAGATTCTAAATGTGTTTAGAATGTATAAGAAGAAGTATGGCAGAGGAAACATCAAATTCCCTTGGGTAATTGATAAGTATTCATGTTATAATGAGGATGTAGCTCAATAATCAGAGAAGGAACTGAGATACTATGGGTTTGAAGAATTTGACTTAGTTAGACATTTTGACCCTTTCCATAGAATCCAAAATTACATTGATAAGAAATTTAGGCACCAAGTCCACATTGAGGACTTTTGGTCAGATTATGAGAATGAGAAAGAGGTGAGGAATAAGGCTCATCAGAGATTGACTTTGGAACAAATGGGAACCATGGGGGAAATCAATGTACCCCAAGAAATTACAAAAGATGATGGTAAAGTATTACACAAAATCTATGAAAGTAAGGGAGTGGTACTTCTGCCCATTAATGAACCAAATTGGGAAGAGCTAGAGGAGACATCCTTAGAGGTGATATCCAAGCCAGTTATTTTGTTTTCTAAGACATGGCTGAATGATAGGATGGAAAAGATTAAGGCTCAAGGTATTGTAGCCACATATCAGAAGAAGGGAAAAAGAGAGAAAGAGAAAATGAGGATGAGTTATTGTGTTTCTATGAAAAGAGGAGGAAAATTGTAGAGGCTACAATTGTTAAAAAGGATAAGAATGCAACACTTATGGATAGTTATGCACTAGGTGTCACAGTTGCAATTGCTTCAGGTACATTCATAGAAGTAGGAACATCAAGCCAAAAGGCTAATGCAGAATAGGTACAAACACCAAGGGTTTCAAAGGAGCAAGGTTCTTTGAAAGCTATGATAATTGATACTCCAAAAGGGAAAGCATAGGTACCTACTGTGATTGTGGATGCTCCTTAGATAGAAGTAAGAAAAGGACCTGTATCCACTGGTTCTACACATGAAGAGAGAAAACAAGGGTACATAAAGGTCAAACAAGAGTTGACTGAGAAGAAGCTGCAAGAGTCAAAGGCCCAAGAAGTCAAAAAGGTGAGTGAAATTGTTAACATTGATAATGATAGTAGTGATGATGAAGAGGCACAACTTAGAGAAAAAATAGGGGTAGAGAATAAAGAGGATGAAGAAACATCAAAGAGCTCCCCTATACTAGAAGAACACAATGCTCAGATGTCTATACAGAGGGAACAAACCGCAATGGAAAAAAGAAAAAATATACAAGAAGACCGGGAAGTAGAGGATCCTTTTGGTCAACTTGTGTTGCCAGAAATCATAAAAGAAGTGTAGGTTGTTGGACAATAGGTAGCAGAGGCAGAAAAAGAAGAAAAGAAAACTAGAGAAGAGCTTGATATATATTCAAGTCAACAATCACAGTCAGGCTAGGCAAGCATACCTAAAAATGTACATGTTCAAACTGAGGTGCCGACAGGGGTAACAATCCCATCAAGTGTTTTTGATATTAATGTTTCAAGTGTTCCAAATATTAATATTGAGCAAAGAAAACAATAGGAAAGCTCAGAAGAAGAAGATACAGAGCAAGATACTGGAGAAGATACAGAAGAGGAGGAAGAACAAAAGGAGAATGAAGAAGAAGAGCCACAACAACAAAATAATGCATCACCATCATCACCACATGGGTCACCACCTCTAGATCAGAATCCTCCACCAAGCAAAAACCACAGCAACAACAACAAATGGAACAAATGGAGATGGAGAAACCTCAAGAAGAGATGATAAATGAAAAGGGGACAAAAACTAGTAGGGAAGCACCAGCTTGGATGGGCTCGAAAGTTAGAAGAGAAAAGACAGAAGTGCAGCTAGTCCCTATAGACATAAAGAGCTTATTGGGTGGTCACACCTCACAAAAAGAAAGAAGAAAAGCAAGGACCATGTCTTCTATAAAGAGAGGTCCATCTAGATCAAGAACTTTAGAGTTGGCCATACCCTAGAAAGACAAAGTAAAAGGAGAAATGAGCCTGGAGGATTATCAGTTGCTCAACATAGATCTTGGGTATGTGACTAGAGAAGAACACATTGCAGAGTGGGAGGACATGAACAAAGTGACCATTGAGATGATGAGAAAAGATAAGGATAAATTTGATTATTTGAAGGGACACATTGTCCAATTGTAGCAGTTCATTCAGGGACTGTTTGACCCAAATGTTAGTATGCCAAATTTACCTGAAGAGATGACTATTTTATCAAAGGATCAAGTGAATGAAATGGAAAATAAGAAAATTGAGGCAAACATTTTTAAGGAATGGATCAATGCATTTATTCAAAAGGGAGATAATACAATAAGATAGGCAATTACCAATTGGGCCATCGCCCTTGCAGAGAAAAACTATTGCAGTATCATTATACATCATTGCCAATCCAGAGTGAAAGAAAATAGTTATGAGTTGAAGCAGGTTGAGGCCATGAATGAGAGGGTTGAAGAATTGATAAATGAGGGAATACTAACACCTCAAATGGAAAACCAAATACAAAAATATAGATTAGAGTTGAAATTTGAAGATGATATTTTACAGGGTTGCATCGAGAATACTTGGGAGTTGGAGGAAATTGCTAATGAAATAATAAAGAAACACATAAAGATAATACAGAGACTTATTAGGCATGAGTGCCTAGAAATACCAGTGTATGATGCAGGAATGGTAGTAAAAGATTTCAAAGCTATTTATCTACCTTGCCTAGAAAGTCCTGTAGCTAATCTAAATACTGAAATGATTGATTCCATTATGGAATTAAATGACAGGATAAAGAAGTATTAGAAAAATAGAGGGGATGTAGAAAAGAAAACAATGATATTGAAAGAAAGAGTTAAATTACAACAATATAAATGGATGGAAAGCCAAAGCAGTAATCTTACTTCTATTGTATCATTGATAGCCAAGTATGGAAAATACTTGAAGAATAGGGGAGAAGATTCAAAGACAGGCACTGGCGGCAGTGGATAATTTCCTTTTGGGATATATCAAGTACTTTGATGTTTTGTATTTTTGTCTTTTGGGGAAGTCAGCAGATGGAGAAAGTCAAAGGAAAATATTTCATGTTTAAAAGATCCCAATGGCATCCTTTAAGCCAAAGGGAATATTCCTAGAGATATTTTGAAGAACGGTTGGGATGTGCTTCTCACCATTGATTTTGCAAGTTTGAATTAGAACCATTGATGGGTTTTTTGTAACCGTAGCAGAGGAGGATTCAAATTTATACAAGGAACCCTGCTACTTGTATTTTAATTACACAAGGATTCATAATGTTTAGCCTAAGACTGTAACTATCAAATTTGTTGCAAAAGGAAGTGATTCTTAAGTGAATACTTTGAACATTAGTGATTTAGAGAGGAGGTCGCCTATGTTTGCATGAAGGAGAGTGTGGAATGTCCTGCCTCTTTCATGCATCTGTCAAGACATTTGTGAGTTTCAATAATTTTGATCAATTCAATAAAAGTCATAGCTACATTGTAAATTCAAAATGACTTTATATATCAAATGAATGCAAACCTCAGAATTCTGCATCTAATTCAGAGTGTTTTCTGATTCAGGCATTTGTTTGATGTATCTTTCTTTAAAAGATTGCAATTCTTTATGTATATTCATGAAAATGCTTAGGATTTACATATAGGAATTTAATTGTTGTTGAATTGTTCAGGATCATTTAAGCTTGTCATACGTGGATAGCAGAATGTTCTATCCTGTCTAAAACAAATGTTTCTAACCCTATCTTTTCTATCTTTTCTCCAAAAATCTTTTAATAATTAGCATGCATGTAGTTATCTAAATGAAATTAATATTGATTTGCATAAATACTGGTGAATTATAAAGATCTTAGCAATTTTTCATACAAATTTGAGATACAAAGTGAGTTTTATCTATATACATGTAAATCTTTGTAAGAAAGTAGTAAATACATGCAAAGAGATGTTTACTTTGATGAAATTTGAGGTTATTTGCATATAATAAACTAGTCTAGTCATTACAAAATACTTAAGTCACGTAAGGCCCCTTAAAACAAAACAGCTTCGCATAGAACCCTGAGTGAATTCAACACAACCATGACCTGGTTAACGTAGACTTGGAATTGAGAAGTATTTCCAATAGTTCTCCATATTCTTCAAGATAAGATAAGATTCTTTTTGAATTTTATCTTTTTTATGCTGAATAAAACCAACATCAATAGTTTTTGGCACTAGAAGGAGGGCCTGATAGGATTTGAGGTTAATTTTGTACAAGCTAGATAACAATACAGATCGAGTGACTAGGTCTAGGTCCAATATAGGTGACATCTTCACACAATTACCCGATAGATGACAGAATAAGAGTCCCTTGATTTGGAATTCTAGAGTAGTGCATATAGGAATTGTTCATCGAGTACTCCTCTAAGATCATTGTTGAGTATACTGAACATAGTAAGCCCTGACAGTTTTGCATTCAGATCATTAAATCTTGGTTCAGGTCCACCTAGAGGTCCAAGTCCTCCTAGAAGTCCTAGCCCTCCTAGAAATCCAAGTCCTCTTAAAAGTCCTAGCCCACCTAGAGGTCCAGCTATGGCATACTTCAATGTTAATTCTCCCATACTATTGCTAATTATCATGAAATGCCTAAGAATCCTGAGAAAGTTTGTCCTAAGTATCAGTTACATCAAAATCCCAAGGATCATATCCAAATTTTCAAAGAGGCTTGCTTTAGAGAAAGATTAGAAAATGAGGATATAGTTTGCAGGTTGTTTTCGTTCACTTTCAATGAGCAAGCTTCCAATTGGTATGTAAATTTGGTATGTAAATTTTCCAAATAGTCACATTACCACCTGCAAACTAATAGAAGAAGCATTCTTATCTAGGTTTAGGGGTCTAGTTGATCCTTCACTTTTGTATTGCAAATTAGCAGAAATCAAGAGAGGTGAAGGAGAGCTCATAAGTAACTTTAATGATAGGTTCCAAAAGGCTTATTCAAAATTAGTCGATCCATACATCATGACTGCTGACGCAATCTTGGCAATGTATTACGCTGCTTTAGATCCTTTGACTACAATGTTTTTCAAAAGACAAGTACCTACCATAGATACTATGTCAAAAGCTTATAAGGAAGCAATAAAGATTAATTAGGAAATGAGACAGATAACTTATAGTCCTTTTGTGAGTGTAGGGAATACTGTTGTCCCAAACCAAGTATAACCATGGAATGGTGTTCCTATGCATCATACTCCATTGTTAAATCCAGTGCCTACCTACACATCGGTATATAACTCTATCTCTACTTAGGCCATAGTTCCATACACAGGTAATGGTAATAGTAATAACCAGGCCAATGGTCAGTCATTCTTTCAGCCACCTTAGGATACATACGTGGCTAAGACACAAGAGGATAGGGAAGAGATGAAAGAAATTACTGCACACTTAAGAAGCTTAACAACCAAGAAGACTTAGTTGAGGAATGATAATTTTTACGGCAGAAATCCTCAGAGTCAAAATCAGAATCAAAATCATAATCAAGGTCAGGGTCACAATAAAAATTAGAGTCAAAACCAAGGACAAGCATCACAAAATAGGGGACATAACGGAGATGGTAAAGATTGGGGAAATGATAATAGAAATCCAAATCAGCCCAAGCCTCCCAGAATATGGAACACAAGACTAAATAATGGCACTCTGGCTTCTCCATTTGAGAATCCAGATAATCAGGAGTCTAAACAGCCTGCTAGAGTATAGATGGCTAATGTAGCACTAAAAAATTGGTGTAGGATTCATAATACCAGCACACACGCTGAACTTGACTATCCACAATTTCACTTAGTGGCTAGTATCTTTAATGTAGAGGTACAGACCCCTACATCTGAGTTCCTGATTCCTAAGGGAAATGAGATAGTACCTTTAGGGTTTGAGTCTGCTATGGTACTAGAGAGTTTTACATTCTCAACTAAAGAAGAAGAAAATCAAATAGTAGAAGATGAACCATATTATTGTGAAAACTTATATCCAGAATCAACCTTAGTGCTAGAAACCTTCCAGTTTCCCTTTGAAACTAAAAATGAAGTGTTGTGTGAACCAGATAAAGTACAAGCTTTTCAATAGTCCAATAGAAGTCATACCTATAATTTGAGGATTAATAGCAAACCAGGGGGTCCTTTTACCACCTCCACACCTCCAAATAACTTTGACACTCCACCTAATCATCATGCAAGTAATAACCCAGTGCCTCCTAAAGCTAGTCATCAGGGGATTGGTGTTTCTACAACATTAAAGGTTTAGATAGGAAAAGTAGATTCTAATGAAGCTTCAAAACTAATGAATTATCTATCTAAAGAAATAAAAAAGATAAAGGTTATTGTACCTTTATATGAGTTACTGAGGAGTCCAGGGGTACGAAATGCATTCATAAAATCCCTAGATGAGTCAGGACCTAGAGATAATCTAGTAAGTTTAGACAATCATGGTAAAGATATACAGACCAGAGATAAAGTTAAGAATGTTGAACAACCCGCAAGCACTAACGTAGTAATGTACGCAGAGAAGAAGGAATCTCCTCCTTTTCTGTTAACCTTGAGGATTTTCAGAAAACATTTACATAACTATATGGTTGATTCAGGAGCTTCGGCTAATGTCATGCCATTAGGAATATGTAAGACTTTAGGACTTACCCATACAAAGTCTGCCAAGGTTGTTACACAATTAGATAAATCTGAGGTCAATGTGGTAGGTGAACTGATGCATATTCAAATGCAATTGGCTTATGATCCTAGAATAAATCAGTACATTCACATTCAGGTTGTTGATATTCTTGTCAATTATGGTATGTTATTGAGTTGGGATTGGTCTAAAACCTTAAACAAATATATGGCGACGGACTTCTCTCACATGTGGTTGCCTTGGAGGGGCATTCCAAACCAAATTAGAATTGAGGCTGAACCTAGGATGAAACATATGATCATAGAATACAATAGGACAAATGAAGTATTGTATGCTTCTATCGAACTAGGAGTCTATAGGGTTTCAAACAGAGGAGTCCAAATAGAGGAAATTTTATCCTTTGACATTGGAGCAAAACCTACTAATAGTGGAACAAACATGTTTGTTGATTCTGATCATGGTTCTTCTGATGAAGAAGATAATGCAATGAGTAATTTTGGTCAAATCATAAGATAAGAAATGGAGATATGCATCCTACAGGAAGTCTCTATCCAATGTGGTTTGTATAGGAATTGGTGTAGAGTTCATAAGATTGCTCATTCTGAAGAAAATTGTGGAATGTGCAGAGATATAATTGAATATCAGCACAGGAAGTGTGTGGAATTAATGGGAAAACAAAAAGGAAAGGGTGCCCTTAGTGAGCCTAGGTTGCATTTCCCTAAGGATGCCAACAAGTTGCTAAAGAGTCCAAGTGGAGATGTGGAAACAAAAAGTATCAATCATCCTGAATTTCATAAACAGATAGAGAGTACAATGATACCTACAAGTGAGGAAAGGATACATGAGAATATGCATGCTCCTGCAAAACGTGAGGTAAGTAAAATAATTGCTGTTAAAACAAAGAGTCCAAATCATAAAAACAAAAATAATATGTGCTTTAAAATGTGATGGATCAAAATCTAAACAGGGGGCAGGAGCAGGAGTTGAACTTATTGATCCAAATGGTAAATCCTTTTTGGCAGCATATAGACTCCAATTTCCATGCACCAATAACGTAGCAGAGTATGAAGCTCTGATCTATGGATTAGTGATGGCCATAAAGAAAAAGGTGAAGGTGCTCAGGGTATTTTCTGATTCTGAGCTAGTAGTTAGACAAGTTAGGAGGTTGTATGCATGTAATTTAAAAAAATGGTTAATTATAGGCATAGGGTGTGGGATATGATGGAATCTTTTGATGCTTTTAACATTGAACATATCCCTAGGGAATTGAATCAACGACCAGATGCCTTAGCAGTTGCTGCTAGTTCTTTAGAACCCCTAACTTTGTCAGGTCTGAAACGATTTGCTATAGAATTGGTAAATGTATCAAGTATACCAAACAATGTGATGCATTTCCAAGTGTTTGAAGGTGATCAATAGATTGTGGATTTTATCACCAGTCATGATGTGTTTGAAATGCAAATTATTGATGAACAAGAAAGACCAGATGTGTCATGGGATGTGGAAGACATAGTGGACTTGAAAAGTAATTTCCTTCCCAAGGGAGTGATAGAATTAGAGATCTTTGACTTTAATGGAGTGGTTAGACAAAAGGATCTTCCTAAAACTGAAGGAGGTAAGTGCAATCCTTTCAACTTAGGGACATAGCAAAATCCTCAGAATGTATTAATTGGAAAAACTTGTTCTGATGAATTAAGGAAAGAGATTGCAGAAGTATTGAAAGAATACAAACATGTGATTGCATGGACTTATGAGTATCTAAAAACATATGATACCTCTATCATAACACACGTGATTCCATTAAGGCTAGGGGTGAAACCATTTAGACAAAAACAAATGCCGGTAAATACTATATTAGAGCCCCTAATTTTTGAAGAAGTTAAAAAATTATTGTCTGCAAGGATAATTTTTCCAGTAAGACATTCTACCTGGGTAACTAACCTAGTACCTATAAGAAATAAAAATGGAGACATCAAACTCTGCGTTGATTTTAAAAATCTTGATAAGGCGTTTAAAAAAGATAATTACCCTTTACCTCCATTAGATGAAGTTTTACAAGCAGTGAATGGAGCTAAAATGATGTCCTTCCTTGATGGTTTTTCTAGTTATAATCAAGTTTTGGTAGACAAGGAGGATAGGTTAAAGACCACATTCATGTGTAAATGGGGTAATTATGCATACATAAGAATGCCATTTGGCCTAATCAATGCAGGTGCTACATTTCAAAGGGCCATGCATATTACATTTTGAGGGTTAACATGTAAATGCATTGTGATTTACATGGATTATCTAACTGTGTTTTCTAAAGATATGTCTACTCATGTAGATGACCTAAGAAAAGTGCTGAAAAGATGCAAGAGGTATGTAATTTCTCTAAACCCAAAGAAGTGTTCATTCGGTGTAACTAAAGGTAAGTTATTGGGACATTATTTTTGAAAATGGAATTTCCATCGACCCACACCGAGTGGAAGGAATTAACAAGTTACAATTGCCAAGAAGTAAGAAAGAATTGAAATCATTTTGATGAGTACCAAGTTGCACTCATGAAATACATCTTTTTGCCTCTCTTTTCCCCCTTTCTGGGTTCATCTTTCCTAGTGTCTGCACCCAAATAAGCTAGCAAGATCATTCTATTGTATGATTAATTGAGATAGATTACTTAAGATTAGAATTTTTGATTGAGTGACTAATGTGCATGGAATTGATGGAAAAATGCAGAAACTTCTCTCTTTTTGAATCAACAGGTGTAGATGCTAGGAACAACAATTTTGTGCATATCCAGAGATAGTCTTCAATGATCTCTGAAGACAATACCAAAGAACTTGACACCTGAAGTTTTGAAGAAATGAGGAATGCCTCTCCAGAGCTTTGCGAGGGTCTGGAGTATCTCCAGAGCTACAAACATATCTCCGGAGCTGCAAACAAGAATAGTTATCTCGGGCGCCTCCTGAGAGTAGGGCATAATTCTAGCAGAGCTGTCGACCAAGCACTCTCAGCAGTGATCTTAATACCCCTCACTTCACTCAAATCATCACCTGAGTGGTGAAGTGTCAACTTTAGTTAAACTGCTGGAGTTTTATCTTTTCAAAGTTTTTGCATGAGTTATGGATGGGACTGATCCAATATTCTTATTTTTAGGGCCTCGATGCCCAAGTGTATTAAGACTCAAACTTAGATTTCTGAGTGGACTTCTATTCCACTCAAGTCTACTTTTATCGCATGATTATTTTTCATAGTTAGACAGTTAAGTACAATAAAGAGATGGTGTCATCTCATAGAAAGACTGGTAGATAAGTTCAGTGATATATCATCACTCATTTTTATATATACCCTCAGACATAGTAGAAGATATAGACAATGATTGAATTATTCTAATTTTCAGAGATCTCAGTTCTGTGTTAGCAATATTTTCATGAATGCAGAGTGAATGAATTGGATTGAATCTAGTTGTGATCATCTTTTGTACTGATTTCCTACTATAGCCTTCAGCCCCAAGGGTGTGGAGCAAGGGTCCACTCTCACCACTAAGGCAGGAGGCTAGTACCATTGTTTTATTGCTTCAGCTTTTTATGAAAATCTTTACTGCTTTTAATAGATAAATGCAAGTTACTATTTTTCTTTGCTTTAAGTAAATTTTTTTGTTTTATTCTATTTCCAGCATCCATTAAATTTATTCAGCAAACAGAGATTAATCTCTTTTCAAAATTGTAGAAACTGTTAGGATTAGCTATAAACTGGTAACTGTAGAATCCCTAGTTGCAGATAGCCATGGACACAACCCTAGTTTTTGACATTTGAAAATAGATTAAATGATGAGGTACAACGACACCTTGTCATTTTTGGTGCCATTGCTAGGGATAATCTTGTGTTAATTAGGGAAACTGAGTTAAAACAGTTTTTAGGATAGATCTGTATGGTTAGAGCTAGAGATCTAAAAGGAAGAGATATTAAGCATACACCCCAACAACACACCATAGGGGAAAGCAGTGGGGTGGTACAAAATCTTGTTGAGGAAAGAAACCTAGAGCCTAATTTGGAACTTGCACCTCAAAACAACAATCCCTTAGATCCTCCAAATATTCCACTTGCTAATTATATCTAGGAATTACAACAAAAATTTTAGGCAGATCCTTTGTTAGAACATAATTTCCTAGAACCTCAGGGAGAAGAACCAGTACTAAACATGGAAAATGATAATCATGGGGAAGAGGAAAATTAGGCTCCAAGAACCTTCTCTTACCCTATTGTTTTGGCTGCTGGAGATAATACTCCTATGAAGAATATCTCACCAGCACACCTGCCAAATTTTAGAGGACTTTCTTCTGAGGATCCAGATCAGTTCTTGTTTGAATTCAAAGCAGTCTGCCAAAATTATGATTATGGATCAGATAACCAGAAACTCAAATTGTTCCCTTCAACCCTGAAAGATTCTGCGATGAGATGGTTTATGGGTTTACCCCAAAATTCTATCCGTTCTTGGGATTAAATGGAAACAGAGTTTTTAGAAAAATACCAAGATTACTACAGATCCAGTAATAAAAATGAAGAATTGTTTAAAATAAGGCAGGGGGAGGAAGAATCCTTAGAGGACTATGTGGATAGGTTTAATTTTGCCTTGAGAATGTATGGCAATCCAGTGGATCACTCCTTGGCCAGAACCCTGTTTATAAAAAGATTGGATAAAGAATCAAAACAGGCACTGGACCTAATGAGAAAAGGGAACATTAACAAAATGGAAATACCTGATATAGAGGAACTCTGCAGGAACTATTCTAGAACCCAAAATGGAGTGAGGTCATCCAAAAATTTTAAAGGGAAGAATGAAATAGGACAATTGATGGAGGAGATTGAAAATCTAAAAATAGACATTCTGGTCCAATTAAATACCACATTGGATGGGATTCACGTAAAAACCATAACAACTGATCAAAACAGAGCAACTGAACCACTCTCCATCTATTGTCCTAGGTGTAGAAACAAACATCTGTTGATAGAATGCCCTTTGGACAAATTAGAGATTTGTCAGATCTGTGATAGGGAACATCCTACCAGTCAGTGTAGTCAACTTCTAGCCTTGAAAAGATTGAGTAAAAAGAATGCTGTAATAGAAGAGGAGTTGAACTATGTGAGACAAAAACAAACTAGAAATTTCCCTTATAATCAGTATCCAAACCAGCCTTCTTACAAGGGTCCTTCTAATTGGGGAAATAATCAATGGAATCCAACTTGGCATGGCCCTCAAAATAATCCTCCTTGGGGACAACAGCATTGGCCAAGTCAGCAGTGGCAAAGCCAAAATTGGAAAAACCAAGATTGGAAAAATCAGCCTTGGGGAAATCAACAGTGGCCACCATAGTTTGGATCACAAAACATGCAACCCCAATGGGGTTCTCAACAGGGATATAATAAAAAATACCAGGGACAACCTAGACATTTCCAACCTCAACAGCAGGCTTTACTAACTAGACCCTCCAACACACAAGGTCAAACACAGAATGAACCAGTTAGCCAATCGCCTTTACCAGCTCAGCCTATACCAAACCCACAGAATAAATAGGGAGCAGCTATCTACATGACAAAGAATGAAAATCTAGCTAGAATTAATACTATATATTCAAATAATCTCCAACTGTGTTCTGGGAAAGCATTCCCAAGACCATCTCCTCCAACTATAGTTGAAGTAACCAATAATGAGGAACTTGAAAATCCATCCAATCAACCGCCAGAGGAGATTACTAATGAAAAAGTGCTAGAAAAATCATCCATGGACAACTCTGGAGTTACTCCTAAAAGATCGACTCTGGAGAACAGTCCTGAACACAATTCTGACAAGAGCTCCGGAGATGCTCCAGAGATGGAAAAACTAGCACCATACCCAGAACAGCTTAAATAGAATGCTCCCTAGAGAAAGATCCTACAAAAACAAATCCAAACCAACCTAGAATCAGAACTTTTACAAGAAATCAAGCAGCTAAACATTGAAATTCCTCTTCTCCAGGCAATCAGAGATGTACCGGAACTAAATCAGTTCATTAAATAGTATTGTATCAAAATGCAGGGCAAAAAGAAAAACTTCCCCTCCACAATACAGGTGGAAGGAAAAGTAGTGGACCTATTGATGGGAGAAATTCTCCTCGCAAAATATGGAGACCTTGGAAATCCTATCATAACTGTTTTCATCTCAGGGGTAGAAACTTCAAATGTTCTGGTTGATTTAGGAGCAGAAATTAATGTGATGATAGTTCATACAATGGACAAGTTAGCTCTATCAAGTATCCAATCCACAACTACAATTCTTCAACTTGCTGACCAGTCAGTAGCTGTTCCAAAAGGAGTAATCACTGATGTACCAGTTGTGATAGATTCATGGGAATTCCCAGTGGACTTCTTAATACTAGAACCTAGAAACCAGAGAAATGCTTATCCATTAATTTTAGAAAGACCATGGCTGGCTACTGCAGCAGCATCTATTGATTGTCGAACTGGAGATATGGTCATTTATAATGGGATAGATCTAAATAAAATATCTTTGTATCCTCCAGCTAAACTATCAGTACATTACACAGGAAGAGTATGGGTGGATGAGCCAGAGAATAATGACAACAATGCCTCAGTAATTATGGTAACCATCAAGGAACATCTGAGAGAATTAGAAGAAGAAGTATACTATGATACAACAGAAGACTTCACTCACATCCTAATTAATAAGGATGTGATGGAATCGCCCAAAATTCTTAGAGAGAACTTCTTACCTCTTCTCATTGTACCCTTCCCAACATCATTCCTTGTGGGGAAACCTTTTACAGGGACTTAGCTACTTTCCACATGTTGCTTCCACATTCTTGTCCTCTCAACACCATAACTCCAATGTATGGATTAACTACATCTATGGATCAAATCACAAAACAGGTCATGATTCTACCATGGAAAACACTTAATATCAATACTCAGCTAACAGTAAATCAGGAAGAAAAACTTATCCAACTTCTGGTCTCCCATTCAACATATTTTGCCTGGGAATACCAAGATATGAAAGGCATACCTCTTGAGATCTGTACCCATCATATATACATTGAGGATATTAAACCTGTCAGGCAACCACAAAGAAGATTGAATCCTGCTTTAAAAGACATTGTCAAAACTGAAATAGAAAAATTACTTCAAACAGGGTTCATATATCCAATCTCAGACAGTCAATGGGTCTCACCCCTTGTCATTGTGCCTAAAAAGAATGGGAAATGGAGGGTGTGTATTGATTATAGAGAACTCAACAAGGCCACAAAAAAGGACTACTTTCCCTTACCATTCATCGACCAAGTTCTGGACAACCTTGCTGGGAGAAGGTATTTTTTTTTCCTAGATGGATTCAATGGGTATAATCAAATTCAAGTAGTACCTGAAGACCAAGACAAAACCACCTTCACATGCTCTTGGGGAACCTTTTCTTACAAAGTTCTTTCCTTTGGGCTATGCAATGCCCCAACTACATTTCAGAGACTGGTTCTAGCTATTTTTGCCGAACTAGCTAATGAATGCATGGAGGTCTACATGGATGACTTTAATGTGTATGGGGATAATTTTGAGGAAGCTCTCACAAACCTTGAAAAAGTACTAAAATGTTGTGAGAAAAATCAATTGTCCCTTAGCCATGAAAAATGTTTTATGATGGTGAAGGAATGAATTGTTTTGGGACACCATATTTCAGAGAAAGGGATCAAAGTGGATCAGAACAAGATAGAAGTAATCACACAGTTGCCTTCACCCAAAAATTAGACAGACATCAAAAGTTTTCTAGGTCATGCAGGCTATTATAGGAGGTTAATAGAAAATTTCAGCAGAATAGCTGCCCCCCTGTTTACCCTACTTAACAAAGACACAGAATTTATGTGGATAGAAGAATGTCAATCAACATTTGAAACCTTGATGGAGAATCTTACTATCACACCAATCTTAAGAGGACCTAATTGGACTTTACCATTTCACATACAGACTAATGCTTCAAATGAGTCCATTGGGGCAGTTTTAGGACAAAAGGAGGAAGAAGAAAGTATGCACGCCATTTATTACATCAGCAAAAACCTTACCTCTGCAGAAAGGAATTACACCACAACTGAAAAAGAATTCTTGGCAGTCATCTATGCTATAAAAAAATTCAGGCATTATATCACTGGATATAAGATATTTGTACACACTAATCATGCAGCCATCAAGTACTTAATGAATAAACCAGTAGTAGGAGCAAGGATCATCAGGTGGTTATTGCTATTGCAGGAATTTGATATTACCATAGTTGATTATCTAGGAAAGTTTAATTTGGTTGCTGATTTTCTCTCAAGATTGCATACAAGAGGAGAAGACCAACCAGTGGAGGACAAGTTCCCAGATGAACATATTTTTGCTATATCCTCTACTGCACCTTGGTTTGCTAACATAGCTAATCTTTTAGCTACATGATTGTATCCATCCTATTTTACTTCAAAACAAAGAAAATGTTTGGTTAAGGAAATTTTATCTTACAAATGGTTGAATAGTTTACTATTTAAATGTGGCCCTGATTTCATTCTATGCAGGTGCTTAAAGGCTGATGAGACTTTTGATGTGTTGAGAGCATGTCATGATGAACCATCTGGTGGCCATTACTCTTTCCACTAGACAATCCACAAGATCCTTGGAGCTGGTTACTACTAACCCTCTCTTCATAAAGATACAAAGAAGTATGTGCAGCACTGTGACCAATGCCAAAGAATGGGGCAACCAACCTTTACCCAGGAGATGCTGCTACATCCTCAAGTCATGATGGAACCGTTTGAGCAGTGGGGTCTAGACTTTGTGGGACCAATTTCACCACCATCATCAGGCAAGGAGTACATTCTAGTATGCACAAACTATGTTACCAAGTGGGATGAGGTTCAAGCATTACAGTTTGCAAGAGAAGAAAAAGTTGCTAATTTCCTCTATAATAAAATTTTCTTAAGATTCAGAGCCCCAAGATCAATAGTTTCAGACAGAGGACCTCAGTTTACTTCACAGGTAATCAAGGCATTCATAGATTTATACCAAGTCAAGCACAGGAAATCTTCACCTTACCATCCTCAAGCAAATGGACAGGTAGAAGTGACTAATAGGGAACTTGAGAATATTCTAACAAGGATAGTAGCAATGAATAGAAAAGATTGGGCTAGTAGATTACCTGAAGTAGTTTGGGCTTACAATACCACTTGAAAGTCCACAACAAAGTTCTCACCATATGAATTGGTTTATGGGAAAAAGCCTATATTATCTATAGAATTTGAATTCCAGACACTTAAAACTATATTGGATGTTGGCCTACCATTGTCTATAACTCAACAGAATAGAATTCTTCAGCTTAATGAGTTGGATAAAATTCAGACAGGGGCCATTTAGCAAATAGAACTAGTTCAGTACCAGAGGAAGCAATGGCATGACCAACACATCAAGAGGAGGACATTTCAACAAGGTGATTGGGTTCTTCTTTATGATTCTAAATTCAAGGAATTCAAGGAGAAATTGCAGACTCACTGGCTGGGTCCTTATCAAATAAAGGAAGTGTTTGAAAATGGAACTGTATTATTGCAACCTATTGATTGGAGCACAGACACATTTCTAGTAAATGGTCACCGAATCAGGCTCTACAAAAGACCATCTACTAAAGAGGAGTTTCTGAATAATTTGTGTTTTAATACAGGGGATACCTCCTCTGTCATGGTGTTGGATTAAAAAAAAAAGGGGAAGGTTGAAAACTAGTAATGGCTGCCTTCTAAAAAAAAAAGAAAAAAAAAGGGGAAGGTTGAAAACCAGCAATGGCTGCCTTCTTAAAAAAAAACAAAAACAAAAAAAATAGAGAAAGATGGAAAACCGGCAAATGGCTGTCCTTCTCGACCAAGGGAGTTGAAAACCAGTAAAATGGTGGTTCCCTTCTTTAGGATAGTTGAAATAATTAAGCTCTGGAGATGATTAGTTGCCAGGAGTTGGTCAAAAGCATCTCCAACGCTTCTCAAACTAAAGCACCTCTGACGCTTTTCAACTAGGAGCACCTCCAACGCTCTATCAATAACGCCGTCAGTCTCAATAATAAGGGGGACCCACCTCTCCAGGGGGTAAAGTAGACACATCATATGATCAGGTCATCATGACTCATCCTCTACTTTATCACAAAGAGTAATTAAATTAGAATAATAATCATTTGCAGGAGTATCCACACACTGGTGCTAACATCACCTAAGGGCGTGGATTTTTGAACCACTCAGCGCAATGATTGTAGGTCACATACAAATGGGAGGTGGACGTCATCTCAAGCTAATGCTTAATTGCCACGATGCGTGCAGTCTCCAAAATGATGCAGCATCTCTCTCATGTACATCACCTCATCATTAAAACTGATCCAGGTAAATCTGTCTTTAATTAATCATTATTAGTAATTGTCTTGTCCTTCTATTTTGGGTGCCACCACGATGACACATCCTTCTTCACATCCGAGCATGCTTCCATCTATGCCTTAATGCCACCTTACCTTCGGAGTGCCCTGTCAGTCTGCTACATTTATGACTGCCTTGGTCCTCTAACCCATCTGCATAAGCCTAAATTGAGAGACATAACATCCCTCATTCAAACTTCTGAAATTCAATGAACAACAGAGCAATTTGAACAATACTCCAGAGCCTACTGAGATAAGAGGAAAATATAGACTACAGATTGGGGAGGTACAGAATAAGCACAGAAGGTGAAATCAATTCAGCAATGGGAGTCAAGAAGAAGTCTGAGCCAGAAAATACTGCGGGTCTTTTGAGGGATGCAGCTATAGCAAACATTTTAAGGGTTGGTGGATGGTTAGATTTCCTAGACAAATTTGAAGGGTTTTAGGAGGATATTGTGGATGAATTCCTCAGGAATTTAAGAGACAACCAGATGACTGTGAGAGGAATCTAAATTAATTTCTCCTCAGCAACTATCAGCCACATTTCTGGACTTCCCGAACAAGCTGAAAGGTTTTACCACTTGAAAACCTTATACACTGATTTAATTAGAAATTTCTCTGTTCGTGGTGAACCTACTATTTAGTTGTATTTGAATAAAAATGAAGTCAAAGGAATTCTAAGGTCCACACTCCCAAACCCTTGGGCATCTATTGCCACCTGGTTAATGAAATACTTTACTTGTGATGGCCAATTCTCTATAGTTTTAGGGCCAATCATGAAAATGCTAATTTTTCTCAGACATGGAAATAGACACCTTAAGTATAGCATAAATATCCCCAATTTCTTGTATTCTGCCATCAGGGCAACTGCAGAGAAATATTAGCAGAATAAGGGACCCATGAAACATCATGGCCTCATCTTTCTGGTAGTCAAGCACCACTTCCTATCTTAGGCCAATGGGGAAGAACTATTGCAAAACTTTCTTGAGCAGAGCCCCCAGGTCAGAGAACTAGAGATGGCACAACTAGGAGGTGAGAGTTCTCCTTCTCACCAAGATGAGGAAACTGAGCCTTCAGCCTCCTCCACAGCTATTCACAAAGGGAAGTTACCCTCACAGGAGGCCACTTCATCTGCAGGCCTTGTTCCTGACAGAAAGAGAAAAGGCAAACAAATTGTAGAACCTACTCCTACACAAACCCTATTTATGACTCGATCACTTAGGAGAAAGATGACTCTAATTGAGGAATCTAACCCTAAGAAATTAATAGAAGAAAGGTCTGGTCAGGGAATAGAGGAAACTTGGTGGGCTCAAGAACCATCTCATGATTCAGATGAGATCCCTCTGGTCAGGAAGAGGAAACAAAGTGAAAATTCTCCAACTCCATCTGTTCATATGGAGTCAAGCCCAGTTTCAACACCACCATGTGCTCCGAAGACAGGAAACATACAAACTTTTTCTATTTCCTTAGATTTTGAGGAAGAGAGACCTGCTCCGGAGGCACCTTCCCCACCTTTGCTCTAGAGAAGCAAAAGGAAGAGACAACTCTCACAAGATGAAAATGATACTGCCCTGCTCACTGAGGTACTTCTGGAATTGAGAACATGTGAGGATAAGGCTGGGCCTTCATTAGTGCCAGTAGAAGCAGAGGAACCCTAAGAGGATCCTCAGGACAGACAGTCTGAAGAAGAAGAAATAGGGCAAATGCATACAGTGGGCAGAGCAGGGCAGATGGCCATGGAAAACCTTGATGATCAGCCAACAACCATAGAAGCAGAAGTAGAAACTCTCTCTCATCCCTCTGACCAAGAGGATGTAGAAATTTCAACAGAACAACAATTGATGGAAGAAATTGAAAATTTAAAGAGATTGCTCTGGGGAAAGAATTTGATTATTACTGACCCTAAGAAGGTCAGAGTAGAGGTGGAGATGGAGCTAAAACAAACCATTACAAATCTCCAAACAGAACTCCAAAGCAAGGATAAAATCATCCAGGAGAAAGAGGCAGAGTTAGAGGCACAGAAAAGTGAGATAGCCAAATTGGTGGAAGAAAAAGAGAAAGAATTAGCACAGAATGTTTCTGAGCTCACCATGGCCAGAGACAATAGCCTCACAATAATGGCAGCATTGATTGAGAGGGTACAAAGCTAGGATAAATAGTTAACTTGGGCTAATAATAGACTGGATGACCAAGAAGAATATATTGAAGAATTGTCTGGCCCAAGGGCAACCAATGAGCAGGAAATCCAAATAGATGCCTATGTGGGTCCAATCCCCATTGACATTCCCAAAGCCTTGTTTCATTGGGAGAAAAGGTGTAGAGAATTTGAGGCCTCCAATCCTATGTTGCAGTTACAAAGGGCAGTTACTGCCATAACAAAGAGAATAGCAACTTTGGAAGGTAAAATCATTACAATGGCCTCCCTTTCTTCAGAAATTCTATCCTGTAGGCCTCCAAGTGCTAGCTATTCAATGTTCTTACAGGAAAGGGTACTGTAAAGGAAACTCTCCTTAGTCCTATCTAACCTAACTTAGGATACAGAAATAATAGAAGGATTCATGATAGCTTACACAAGAAGTAATGACGAGGACAAAAACTTCCTATGTGAATTATACCTACATGGGTTCTATGTTAATGATATAGCCTTCATTCTTAATCACTTTGTGGGAGAATGCTAGCTTAAGGCATTCATGTCCCTAATGAGAAACCACCAGATCTAGAATGAGAGGATGGAAGATAATCTTCAAAAAGATTTAAAAACAGATCTCTTCATCAAGATGGAATGTCCCAATCCTTTTGCTCTTTGGACCCAATTCAGGTCCCTTATCTATCATCCTGATAATGCAACCAGAATGTTGCCATTATACCTGAAAAGTTTGCAGGAATGCTCCATCAACTTTGGTCTTTTTATGGTCAATTTAGCAAATTCAGTACTTGCTGTAGCAAAGAGGAGATGGAATATTTTGACTCTAGAGCAGAAACTTAGGTGGTCACCCCTGCAAACTTAAGATTATTCATGAGAAAGGCAAAGTTGATATCCAAACTGATGGATACACATAAACAAGAGTGGATAGGTGGACGGTTCAGACCCCCTCTAATAATTGAACCACTCCCTGTCTGGGCAGAACAGATGGAAGATGAAAAATTGAAGGACTGGTTGAAGCAGGTTGATGAATACAGAGGCAATGGTAATACCAACAGGACAACTTAGACCACCTATCTCCAGGATTACAGACTGATTGAGAGGCTACTTCACCAAAAAAAATCAAGAATGTGAGAAGTAGGAGGACCTGCCAAACCTTAGGTATTCGAGGATGATGAGTGCCAAGTTGCACTCATGAAATACATCTTTTTGCCTCTCTTTTTCCCCTTTCTGGGTTCATCTTTCCTAGTGTCTGCACCCAAATAAGCTAGCAAGATTGTTCTATTTTATGATTAATTGAGATAGATTACTTAAGATTAGAATTTATGATTGAGTGACTAATGTGTGTGCAATTGATGGAAAAATACAGAAACTTCTCTCTTTTTGAATCAACAGGTGTAGATGCCAGGAACAACAATTTTGTGCATATCCGGAGATAGTCTTCAATGATCTCCAGAGACAATACCAAAGAACCATGACACTTGAAGTTTTGAAGAAATGAGGAATGCCTCTTTGGAGCTCTGCGAGGGTTTGGAATATCTCTGCAGCTACAAACATATCTCTGGAACTACAAACAAGAACAGTTATCTCGGGCACCTCCTGAGAGCAGGGCATAATTCCAGCAGAGCTGCCGACCAAGCACTCTTAGCAGTGATCTTAATACCCCTCACTTCACTCAAATCATCACCTGAGTGGTGAAGGGTCAACTTTAGTTAAACTGCTGGAGTTTTATCTTTTCAAAGTTTTTGCATGAGTTACGGATGGGACTGATCCAATATCCTTATTTTTAGGGCCTCGATGCCCAAGTGTATTAAGACTCAAACTTAGACTTCTGAGTGGACTTCTGTTCCACTCAAGTCTACTTTTATCGCATGATTATTTTTCATAGTTAGATAGTTAAGTACAATAAAGAGATGGTGTCATCTCATAGAAGGACTGGTAGATAAGTTCAGTGATATATCATCACTCATTTTTATATATACCCTCAGACATAGTAGAAGATATAGACAATGATTGAATTATTCTAATTTTTAGAGATTTCAGTTCTGTGTTAGCAATATTTTCATGAATGCAGAGTGAATGAATTGGATTGAATCTAGTTGTCATCATCTTTTGTACTGATTTCCTACTGTAGCCTTCAGCCCCAAGGGTGTGGAGCAAGGGCCCACTCTCACCACTAAGGTAGGAGGCTAGTACCACTATTTTATTGCTTCAATTTTTTATGAAAATCTTTACTGCTTTTAATAGATAAATGCAAGTTACTATTTTTCTTTGCTTTAAGTGAATTTTCCTATTTTATTCTGTTTCCAGCATCCATTAAATTTATTCAGCAAACAGATAGATTAATCTTTTTTCAAAATTGTAGAAACTGTTAGGATTAGCTATAAACTGGTAATTGTAGAATCCCTAGTTGCAGACAACCGTGGACACAGCCCTAGTTTTTGATATCTGAAAATAGATTAAATGATGAGGTATAGCGAAACCTTGTCACATTTTTTGGCAAAATTAATTTTGTTAGGAAATTAATTACTAGATTTACAGAAATTGTGCAACCATTGAATGCTATGTTGAAAAAGGATGCCAAGATAGAGTGGATGCTAGTGGCTAAAGTAGCATTTGAGGACATCAAAGAAGCTATTTCTAATGCTCCAGTACTAGCCAATCCAAATTACACTAAACCCTTTTATATTTACTCTTTTGCGTTTGAACATTCACGTGCAGCTACTTTAAAACAGAAAGGAGAAGATAATGAGGAAAAGCCTATTGCTTTTATGAGTGCGCCACTGAAAGATGCTCGGTTGAAATACTTGGATACTGAGAGGTAGGATTTTGCATTGGTAAGGGTAGTAAAGAAATTTAGACATTATATTTTGAGAAGTCTGATTAAAGCTATAGTACTTGATGCAGCAGTAAAGATGCTATTGATGCAAAATAAACCTGGAGAGAAAAGGGCTAAATGGATAACAATTTTGCAAGAATTTGACATGGAAATCATACCTATGAAGTTAGTCAGAGGGAAGTTCTTAGTGCAAACCATAGCTAATACTGACCCTAATTTGGTAAAATAGCAGTATGTGTTGAATACAAGCAATACACCAGGATGGTATGATGACCTCACTACATTTCTAATATCAGGGAAATACCCTAACCAGATGAAATCTTCTTAGAGGAGAGACTTGAAAATAAAAGCCCAAAGATACATGATAAAAGGAGGTTTATTATTCAAGAAAAATCATGAGGGGATATACTTAAGATGTTTGAATAGAGATGAAGCAGATAAGGTGTTGCTAGAACTTCATGACAAATATGGGACAACACATGGTTCTCACCTAGCAACAACACATAAGATTCTAAGGTCAGGTTACTATTGGCCCACGATATTCAAAGATATAGAAGATCACATTAGAAGTTGTCATACATGCTAGACAACAACAGATAAAGGGAGATACCAGATGTGTCCATTGCAACTTGTTATAGAGTCCAGACCATTTGCATAATGGGGACTTGACTTTATTGGAGTTATTAATTCTCCGTCATCAGATGGGTACAAATTCATTTTGATGGTGATAGATTATTGTACAAGGTGGATATAGGCAATGTGTTGTAAATTTTCTACTATTGAAGTTGTCATCAAGTTTTTAGAAGAGAACATCATCACCAGGGTTGGAGCACCTTATTCTTTGGTATGTGATAATGGCCCTACTTTCTCTTCTTTAAATTTTTCCAAATGGGCATTTGAATATGGAATTGTTCTTAAATTTTCATCCAATTATTATCCTCAGGGTAATGGATTAGCAGAGTCAACTAATAAAATCTTGCTGAATATCATTAAAAAGTTGATTGCTAAAAATCCTAAAAAATGGAACACACTGTTGAAATATGCATTATGGGTAGATAGAACAAAAGTTAAGGTAACATTAGGGAATGCTCCTTATCAGTTAGTATATGGGACTGATCCTATACTCCCAGTCAATCTGAGAATTCCTACATGGAAGTTTGCAAATGTATATCTAGGTTTTGATGATCATAGGGAGGCCAAGTTGGTCCAGTTATTACAGTTAGATGAGAAAAGACACCAAGCCATTGACAAATTTGCAAAACATCAGGCCGTGGTTAAAAGGTGGTTTGACAAAAGATCTAGGGTTAAAACGTTCAAGATATCAGATTTGGTTTTATGTTGGGACAAGACTCATGAAAAGAAAGGAAACCATGGTAAATTTGATAAATTGTGGTTAGGTCCACTACAGGTTTTAGAGATCATAGGAGATAATACATTTAGGCTCAAAAATTTAACTGGTGAGGACATACCATTACCTGTTAATGGTTAGCATCTTAAACATTATTTTCAAGCCTAGAATGTGAGTTAACCCTTCTGTGTACCATACTATAAATGTTGTATAGTCTTGTTGCGTTTTGTTTTGTTTGGTTTGGGTTGTTTTGTTGGTTTTCTATGTTTCTTTTTGCTGGGGTCTTTATTTTGATTCAAGGTATGCAAGAGTAGACTAGCAACCATTGAAAATAGTAAAATTTAGAAAATTCAGATAAATCATTTGAAATTTATGCATAGCTTGTGAACTTTCATAGATGTGAGTTGTTTATTTGGTGAAGGATTTTATTCAATATTTGTAGCATGAAGCATTCAAAGAGTCATATAACTACAAACATTAAGATTCTTTGAATTAGTGTGGGAGGTGGTAGATATTTGCATTAAATGAAAAATCTAAAGGTTGGCCTTTGCTACCACTATAATTCCCAGCCTTATGCAACATATCCTATTATTGTACAAATAATGAGCCAAAATGACATACTTTATATTCAAACAAGGTATATATTTGCAAAAAAAAGAAGAAAAGATCAATAAGATAGAGAATTTATTCTCTTAAGGTCATCTAGATAACTCTACCGGGGCTATGGACGCTTGCTGGCAGTGGGGCTCTATCTAGGGGAATTATAGGCGATAACCTTGTCGGGGCTATGGACACCTGCTGGCAGCAAGGCTCTATCTAGGTTTGGCTTAGAAGGTTAAACCCAACTACATAGGTTAATGCAAATGTTTACTATTTTCTTACTTTGCCAAGGGAGGGAATGAATCAATTGCACACACTTAAATTCTTTCGAAAAGTTCATGTACATTGTTGAATACATTCACTCTATGATGGATACCATTCTTACATATGAGAAAGTTAGAAATTATGAATTTATTTTATTTTATTTCCTTAATTATTTGAATTTGGTTGTTTTATTTGGTTGCTAGTTGTTGTGATGTTCACAACACACCCCATTTTACCCTCTAGAAAAATGAGGACCCTAATTGCTTTTGCTTTCTTGTGGTTTGGTCTTACTTGGTGGTAAAGGGGAAAATCTACTTGATGCTGGAAATAATTGAAAAAACCAAAATCCATAGTACTAGAGAGAAATAGGGGATACTAGTGAATCCTACATGAAAAATGATTTAGGGTTGTTTTTTGACCCAACTTGAAATTCCTGGTATTTCATGAAATAAGGCAATTTTAGTGAAAATGCAGTGTTTAATTAAATTTGTATATCATATACAAATTTCTTTGCATATGAGATGCTAATATTGTTGTATTGTGGCACAATCAGGTTTTTGTATCATGTGTTTTGCATGCGTATCTTGAATGCTTAAACTTAAATATCCAAATACGGACCCGATTATGTTATGAGGTAAATTGAATAGGATTTGGATTTTGCAATTTAATTTGGGTATTGTATTGTATGTCTAAATTCGCGCATTTACCTCATAACATAATCGGGTCCGTATTTGGATATTTAAGTTTAAGCATTCAAGATACGCATGCAAAACACATGATACAAAAACCTGATTGTGCCACAATACAACAATATTAGCATCTCATATGCAATTAAATTTGTATATCATATACAAATTTCTTTGCATATGAGATGCTAATATTGTTGTATTGTGGCACAATCAGGTTTTTGTATCATGTGTTTTGCATGCGTATCTTGAATGCTTAAACTTAAATATCCAAATACGGACCCGATTATGTTATGAGGTAAATTGAATAGGATTTGGATTTTGCAATTTAATTTGGGTATTGTATTGTATGTCTAAATTCACGCATTTACCTCATAACATAATCGGGTCCGTATTTGGATATTTAAGTTTAAGCATTCAAGATACGCATGCAAAACACATGATACAAAAACCTGATTGTGCCACAATACAACAATATTAGCATCTCATATGCAATTAAATTTGTATATGATATACAAATTTAATTGCATATGAGATGCTAATATTGTTGTATTGTGGCACAATCAGGTTTTTGTATCATGTGTTTTGCATGTGTATCTTGAATGCTTAAACTTAAATATCCAAATACGGACCCGATTATGTTATGAGGTAAATTGAATAGGATTTGGATTTTGCAATTTAATTTGGGTATTGTATTGTATGTCTAAATTCGCGCATTCAATGTACAAATAAAGGAATATACATGACCACATTTGAAAGGAATATACAGTCCGGTTTATAAAAGTAAAAAATCTAAACAAATGGTATATGGTATATCTGTATGTATCTAAAATACAGGTACAATCTTAGGTTTTAAAAAGAAATTAAAAATGATTAAAGTTGGTGGGGCCCACAAATGTATTATCATAAGATGTCTCCAATATACACGTGGTAATATACATAAACAGAGATACAAAAGAAGACTCGAGAGTAATTCAAATGTGGCTCATAACAAATTGAGGTTCGTACTATTTGTGTGTATATTATGTTGTATGTATTATGCAAGCGTGATATACAAAGGTAAAGATACAACGCTGAAATTAACATAAAATTAAAATTAGTTAATACATCCTTCACATCTGTGCTTGTATGCTTGAATGTATACATTGAACATACATTGCAAAATACAAAAGTTAAATACAAGGCCGGACGTGAAATTAAATGCAATATGTTTCATAAACCTGCTAGAGTCTGAGTTTGTATGTTTCGATGATTGTATAAAATATACATAGGAATGTGCAAAATTTGATATACAAAATTTCGAACGGTGAAATATGTATACATGATATACAAAGTAGGGTGTGGGAATTAATGTATACAAAGTTCAAAATATGAAGTAAACGGAAAGTTAGACACATATTGAATTGTATGCATTAATTACAACATTCAATAAGCATCTACAACTAGAAACTTTGAATTTGAACAAGTAAAAGGTGAAATTCGATTATGTTATTTTCATAATTGCATTCAAAGGTTAAAATTGCAGAGAATTTCACAAAGCTAGAGAAAAGGCGATTCAAGAGCTGAATAGAAATTCGAGAACGGTAACGGGGTGAGGTCTGAATGGTAAATCTTTTTTCGACATTCTTAAGGTCACACTGGTTGTGGATACAGGTATGTACCTTGAACGCCATTGAAATTTAGTTAAATGAAATTGAGATTAGTTACAGTAATTTGAATTAAGAAAATAATGCAAGATAGTGCACATTATTATAGTTAATTATAGGAAATGATTTGATATTGTTAAATTCTATAAATTCTAAATAGCGAAAATGACAAAAAACCCTAGGGTAACTATTGAAAGAGTAAAAATCCATGGTGAAACCCTAAATTATACACAAATGAGAGGGTAAAAATGTATAAATTTTCTTGACAGGATGGCACCTAAGCAAAAGAAGGTGGATACTACGTTGGCAGGTGAAAAAGAGAAGGTTAAAAAAGAAAGGAAACTAAAAAAAGAAGCGATTACGGAAGAATTGTCATTAGTCAGGGGCTATTAATCTCTGATATATAGCATGGGGGAACAATCACAGATACAAACCTTGGTCAGTATGATTCAAAGGATGTGTTACAGAAAATCACGGCATCGGATGCCACTTCAGACATGAACAAAATTTGGGAAAAAGGGTTATATAAGGCTGCTAGTTTTCCATTGGCAATGGAGGCCAAGGATTTGATATTGGAGTGTATAAGTCGATATAACTTGAATACCAGGAGAGTAATGCATAATGGGGAGGTTATTACAGATTTGTCTAGAAAGGGAATAGCCAGAACATTTGGCTTAGAGATTCAGGATGGATGTTGATATAGATCAGTATACTTTGGATTTTACTAAAAATGAGAAAGAATGCAAAACTGCAATAATCTATGGGTGGTATACAGGAAAAAATAAACCAAAGGCTGCAGTAAGAGTACCAAAGAATTTATATAGGATTGATTTCAAGGAAGAAATACACATAATGATCACATTATTGAGCAGGATGGTTGGGTTAAAAGATGCTACAAAGTTTGAGCCATGGATGTTCACCATCATTCAATATATCAAAGAAAAGCCTGGAACAATTCACTGGGCTAAAGCTATAAGTACTACAATATAAAAAGAAATAACGACATTTAAAAAGACTAGACAATTCTATCTATCTTCTTATGTAATTTATGCATGTACAGTTGAAGTGCCACCATTAGCTAGGATTGACAGAGTGGGTACCCTGGGAAATGGCCCAGGTAAAAAATTAGTTTATGATCATTATCCTAATCTATAGGAGGAGAATGCACTACAAAAGTATGCAAGAGTCAACGATGTATTCTATACTTATTTGGTAAGAGTTTTAACAAGAGATAAGGATAGGAGGTTATCAGAAGAAGCAACAAGTGCCATAAGCCTTTTCAACTCTTGGTATATCCAATTCCCTAACTTTACATACATTAGAACTGAAGGATTTGAGGGAAAACCATTCGAGTTAGCAAGGTATCCTCTAGATAGATTAATTGTATTAGAATTCACTAGGCAAATTTTGAATGTGTTCAGAATGTATAAGAAGAAGTATGGCAGAGGAAACATCAAATTCCCTTGGGTAATTGATAAGTATTCATGTTATAATGAGGATGTAGGTCAACAATCCGAGAAGGAGCTGAGATACTATGGGTTTGAAGAATTTGATTTAGTCAGGCATTTTGACCCTTTCCATAGAATCCAAAATTACATTGATAAGAAATTTAGGCACCAAGTCCACATTGAGGACTTTTGGTCAGATTGCGAGAATGAGAAAGAGGTGAGAAAGAAGGTTCATCAGAGATTGACTTTGGAACAAATGAGAACCATGGGGGAAACTAGTGTACCCCAAGAAATTACAAAAGATGATGGTAAAGTATTACCCAAAAGCTATGAAAGTAAGGGAGTGACACTACTGCCCATTAATGAACCAAATTGGGAAGAGCTAGAGGAGACATCCTTAGAGGTGATATCCAAGCCAGTTATTTTGTTATCTAAGACATGGATGAATGATAGGATGGAAGAGCTTAAGGCTCAGGGTATTGTAGTCACATATCAGAAGAAGGCAAAGAAGAGAGAAAGAGAAAATGAGGATGAGTTATTGTGTTTTTATGAAAAGAGGAGGAAAATTGTAGAGGCTACAATTGTTAAAAAGGATAAGAATGCAACATTTATGGATCCTTATGCACTGGGTGTCATAGTTGCAATTGCTTCAGGTACATTCATAGAAGCAGGAACATCAAGCCAAGAGGCTAATGCAGAAGAGGTACAAGCACAAGGGTTTCAGAGGAGCAAGGTTAATTGAAAGCTATGATAATTGATACTCCAAAAGGGAAAGCATAGGTACCTACTATGATTGTGGATGCTCCATAGATAGAAGTAAGAAAAGGACCTATATCCATTGGTTCTACACATGAAGAGAGAAAACAAGGGTACATAAAGGTCAAACAAGAGTTGACCGAGGAGAAGCTGCAAGAGTCAAAGGCCCAAGAAGTCAAAAAGGTGAGTGAAATTGTTAACATTGATAATGATAGTAGTGATGATGAAGAGGCACAACCTGGAGAAAATATAGGGGTAGAGAATGAAGAGGATGAGGAAACATCAAAGAGCTCCCCTATACTAGAAGAACATAGTGCTCAGATGTCTATGCAGAGGGCAAAAACCCTAATGAAAAAAAGAAAATATACAACAAGACTGGGAAGTAGAGGATCCTTTTGGTCAACTTGTGTCGCCAGAAATCATAAAAGAAGTGTAGGTTGTTACACAACAGGTAGCAGAGGTAGAAAAAGAAGAAAAGAAAACTAGAGAAGAGCTTGATATATCTTCAAGTCAACCATCACAGTCAAGCCAAGCAAGCATGCCTGAATATGTACATGTTCAAACTAAGGTGCCAACAGGGGCAACAATGCCATCAAGTGTTTCTGATTTTAATGTTTCAAGTGTTCCAAATATTAAAACTAAGCAAAAAAAACAAAAGTAGAGCTCAAAAGAAGAAGATACAGAGCAAGATACTAGAGAAGATATAGAAGAGGAGGAAGAACAAAAGGAGAATGAAGAAGAAGAGGTACAACAACAAAATAATGCATCACCATCATCGCCACATGGGTCACCACCTCCAGATAAGAATCCTCCACCACAACAACAACCACAACAATAACAAAAATAGGAATAAATGGAGACAGAGAAACCTTAAGAAGAGGTGCTAAATGAAAAAGGGGCAGAAACTAGCAGGGAAGCACCAGCTTGGATGGGCTCAGAAGTTAGAAGAGAAAAGGTAGAAGTGCAGCTAGTCTCTATAGACATAAAGAGCTTATTGGGTGGTCACACCTCACAAAAAGAAAGAAGAAAAGCAAGGACCATGTCTGGTATAAAGAGAGGTCCATCTGGATCAAGAACTTTAGAGTTGGCCATACCCCAGAAAGACAAAGCAAAAGGAGAAATAAAACTAGAGGATTATTAGTTGCTCAACATAGATCTTGGGTATGTGACTAGAGAAGAACACATTGCAGAGTGGGAGGACATGAACAAAGTGACCATTGAGATGATGAGAAAAGATAAGGATAAATTTGATTATTTGAAGGGACACATTGTCCAATTGTAGTAGTTCATTTAGGGAATGTTTGACCCGAATGTCAGTATGCCAAATTTACCTGAAGAGCTGACTATTTTATCAAAGGATCAAGTGAATGAAATGGAAAATAAGAAAATTGAGGATTTTTTTTTTTGAGGAATGGCTTAATACATTTATTCAAAAGGGAGAGAATATAGTAAGACATGCAATTACCAATTGTGCCATCGCCCTTGTAGAGAAAAACAATTGCAGTATCATTATACATCATTGCCAATCTAGAGTGAAAGAAAACAGTTATGAGTTGAAGCAGGTTGAGGCCATGAATGGGAGGGTTGAAGAATTGATAAACAATGGAATACTAACACCTCAAATGGAAAACCAAATACAAAAATATAGATTAGAGTTGAAATTTGAAGATGACATTTTACAAGGTTGCATCGAGAATACTCAGGAGTTGGAGGAATTTGTGATGAATTAATAAAGAAACACATGAAGATAATACATAGACTTATTGGGCATGAGTGCCTAGAAATACCAGTGTATGATGCAGGAATGATAGTAAAAGAATTCAAAGCCATTTATCTACCTTGCCTAGAAAGTCCTGTAGCTAATCTGAATACTGAAATGATTGATTCCATTATGGAATTAAATGCCAGGATAAAGAAGTATCAGAAAAATAGAGGGGATGTAGAAAAGCAAACAAGGATATTGAAAGAAAGAGATGAATTACAATAATATACATAGATGGAAAGCCAAAGGAGTACTCTTACTTCTATTGTATCATTGATAGCCAAGTATACAAAATACTTGAAGAATAGGGGAGAAGATTCAAAGATAGGCACTGGTGGCAGCAGATAATTTCCTTTTGGGATATATCAAGTACTTTGATGTTTCGTATTTTTGTCTTTGGGGAAGTCAACAGACGGAGAAAGTCAAAGGAAAATATTTCATGTTTAAAAGATCCCAATGGCATCCTTTAAGCCAAAGGGAATATTCCTAGAGATATTTTGAAGAGTGGTTGGGAAGTGCTTCTCACCATTGATTTTGCAAGTTTGAATTAGAACCATTGATGGGTTTTTTGTAACTATAGTAGAGGAGGATTCAAATCTATATAAGGAACCCTACTACTTCTATTTTAATTACACAAGGATTCATAACATTTAGCCTAAGACTGTAACTATCAAATTTACTACAAAAGGAAGTGATTCTTAAGTGAATACTTTGAGCATTAGTGATTTAGAGAGGAGGTTGCCTGTGTCTGCATGAAGGAGAGTGTGGAATGTCCTGCCTCTTTCATGCATCTGTCAAGATGTTTGTGAGTTTTAGTACTTTTGATCAATTCAATAAAAGTCATAGCTACATTGTAAATTCAAAATGACTTTATATATCAAATGAATGCAAACCTCAGAATTTTGCATCTAATTCAGAGCTTTTTTCTGATTCAGGCATTTGTTTGAATTATGATTCCCTTTGCTGTTGTGGTAGAAACTCCTATCATCTCTCTAGTATGAATTGTTATCTCTGTCTTCCTTCTTGTATGGACTACTTTCCTTGTTTTGCTCCTCATAAGGTCTTTCTCCTCTGAAATATGTTCTAGCTCTTTGAAATTTACCTCCTCTACCTCTCTGTCTTTGCTCATGCTTCTTATTCAACTTTTCTTCAGCTTTCAATGTAAATTGATATGCTTCTTCTACTGTTGTCATCCTCACCAAACTTAGTTCTTCTTGAATATTCATCCTCAATCCATTTATGTATCTTGCAACTTTCTCCTTGCTTGCTTCACTATGTCCAGTCCTTATAATCATCTTATGAAATTGTTTAGTGTACTCCTTCACAAACTTCTCCTTTTGCCTTAGGTTTTGTAATCTCTTCAACAATTCCAACTCATAGTCAGTAGGTATGAACTGATTCTTCAATTTTGTCACCATCCTATCCCACTTTATGATTTTCTCTTTTCCTGTCCTATTCCTATCCAATTGAACTTCTTTCCACTAAATAGCACCATGTCCCTTCAACTTAGTTTTTACAAATATTACTCTCTCTAGATCTTTAATTTCTTCATATTCAAAGTATTCCTCTAGGTCATTTATCCAATCAATCAATTCCTCAGGGTTTAAATTTCTGGTATAGTTCGGTACTTCCATTCTAGGTCTCTTACCCATCTTAGAAATAGCTTTAAACATCTTTACTTGATCTGATTCTTCTTCTTCTAGGGCTTCTTCATTTTGGTCAGCAGCTTGAAATTCATCATCATCACTCTCATTGTCATATCTAGGGTTTAGTCCTCTTCTTTGATCTTCTTCTTGTTAGAAGCATATGACAACTGAGAGGGTGGGGGTGAATCAGTTGTACATTAAAATGTTAAACGCTCAATGCTATTCCAAACTCTTATTAAGCATTAGCAAAATATAAACATATGAAGCATCAATGCAAACACATCCAAACACATAAGAACACTAGATTTACGTGGAAAACCCAAGAATGGAAAAACCACGGTGAGGATTAGCTCACATATATATGAATAGAAACACCAAATACAAGTAGGCTCACTGCCCAGAAGAAAGGCTCACTGCCAGAAGGACTCATTGTCCAGAAGAGAGAAGACTAGAAGAAGACTGTTATAGAGAGATTCACTATCTCAAAGCAACATGAGAAATCCACCACTGCAACTTCTTGCTATCCAAAACCTTTGGCTCACTACCTCCAACAACTTCAAGCAAACTGAAAATGTAGACACCTTCTACTCACTGCATTCGAGAGTCATAAGCATTTAAGATCACACTCAATTCATCACCCTTGATTAACATTTGCATCATCTTCTCTACTTTCTCCACTTCAAACTTCATCTTGCATTTATACCATCCATGACCTAAGGCATTCTCAATTAGGTCGGTCTTAATGAAATGTGTGCACCTCAAATGTGCAACACCAAATAGGTCGGCACCAAACACTTCCGTGGTGGAAAGAAGTGAAAGTGGACCACACCAAGGGTAAACTAGGACTCAAATCTATATCACCATTCTTCTCATCACATCCACAATCCATGAAGTACCTTGGCAAATAGTGCTAGCAAGCTAGGTTAGCCAAACCGTAACTAACACTACAAGCAACCACATACATGCCTCTCCAAGTCAAAAAACATCATGCGGACCATAGAGAGACACTGCACACCATCCACACATCTTTTAAGAATGTTTAGCATCATTAGAATCTTCTACAATACTACCGCAACCATCTAAAACAAAGAATGTCTTCATTCTACACATCAGGATACACTATTACTGAACTCCAATACAAGAACTGAATTTGCAGAGCAATTGAACACTTCAAGGAAAAGTAGATACAAACAATATAAGCACATTCCCATATCTGCAAGACAAGAAACCTCAATGCAGAGAAATGCAGAACAATCTCATTTCTCCCAGACAACCTTCTACATAGGCAAACACTTTGTCAAGCACACTTTCCACTATTGTATAATCCAGAACCTAAAAATCTAGATATAACACCTCTGAAAAACACTTCCAAATTGCACAAGCATATCTTCAACTATGAAGTAATGCAAAGCACAATACTGAACATACCTTTGTCACATTGCACACTTTTTTATTCAAATTTTCTCAAAAGCACTTGGAGACCAAGTGAACCATCTACTAGAGGTTGACATCAATGACAACACCAGCAAGCTTCCAACAATATCCCCCTTTGTCATTGATGGCAACACCAACTCTTTTGAAAAATCATCAACAACAACAGCAACCAATAACAACTCTACAACCAGTAGTACTCCCCCTGACTGGAGCAACTATTACTCTTTACACTCTTTCTTGTACTATTGTTTTTCAACCACTGTGACTTTCTCCCCCTTTAACATCAATGGCAAAGGACTCACGCAACTCTTGTCTTCACACTTCTCATCTTCTACAGTGAATTCTCCTTTAACAACTGCATACATCATTTTGACACCACTTGCAACACCAGCAAGCATATGCTCTTTCTTTACTGCACTCTCCCCCTTAGGGGCATAAAATATGCTCCAACTAACTGCACCAACCAATAGTACCACTACCTACTCCCCCTGAGAGGTAGCCTTCAACATCAGTCTAGGACTAAGAATGTGTCTTGAAATGTTTCCTGGATAGATACACACACTTATGCATCTAATCAAAGGAAGTAGGGGCAATAACCCCTAGCTTTTGCTGGAGATACTCAAAGGTATCTTTAGGAAGAGCCTTTGTAAAGATATCTACAACTTGATCCTTGGTAGGAACATACTCCAATTTCACCTCATTCTTTGCAATCTTCTCTCTTGGAAAGTGATATCTGTTGATGATGATTGTTAGTCATAACAACATGCATAAAAATTTGCACAACAAACCTTTATTATCTTGTAAAGTACGATCAATTTGAGATAAATTGATGACTTCAAGGCTCCGTTGATCAGGTCATGACCGTCTGACATTACTCAGAGGTTGATGTGACATGCTATTTTCCATTTCAAGGGGTCTTACACTATTTGAAAGATTGATTGCATACTTTCTCTCTATAAATTCACTTCACAAATGATGTTATTTTCACTATGCTCAACAAATTATGATTATATTTATAAGTTTGATCAATTCTTCTGAGCATCTACTTTCAGGAACTTGAATATACTTTTGCACTGTGTATTTAACCAAATAATGTGCCTACAAGTAGATATTCATATGTTTATCATGGATATACATCAATATTTGCATGATATTTATCAATTTGACATACTTTCACTCGAAATATGCTTTGTATTTTCAATTATTTATGAGATATAGGCATATTTCATGTTCATTTGCTCTAGATTGTATGTTATTTGCAATAATGGAGGTGATTTGTAATGAAATTTAAAGAAAATTAAAGAAATACTTCTAAATTTGGGAACCTTTAGCTATTGAGTCACATACATTCCAGATATAGTCATGAAGAGAAGAAATCAAACCATAGTTCACCAGGTTGCTCCACAGCTAGGTATGGTTGATGCTAACTTCAAAGGAATAAGGAATGCAAACAACATATGCAGACTGAAAAGCACTCCAAGGGACGTAGCTAATCAATGCATATATCCAGATCTCATTCAGTGATTACTCAAGATTTACAATGATTTGTAATCAAACAACATTATCTTTCATTAAGTATGCAAACATGTACATTCATAATAGCCTTGAAATCAGTCCTGAATTCTTCAGCAATCAAATTTCAATTACGTTTCTAATGTCTAAAAGAGTGCACTCCTTCTCCTTTTATAGAACAAGGAGAGGAGGCAGTTACAAATGACCAATGGTCAAGATTCATCCATTCAGATCAATGGTCAACATTTCTTCATTGACTTAGTCAACATCTATATCTGTGGCACAAGTTGCCAGCTGGCAACTATCTAGCATAACTTATTGCTTATAAGTAGTTTATGCATATATTTACCTAATAATGCATCTATACTTACTCTTTATCACCTTCTTCTTCTTCACTTTCTCCTTCTTCTTCACTCTCTTCATTATCTTCATCTTTATTATCATTGTCATTTTGATGGAGATCATCTCTTATATGCACCTTTATTATTGCCCTGATGGACTCATACAATTGCACAAATCTATCAATCTCCCCTCCATCTTGGACTTTGGCTTTTACTATTGCATGCTTATGGGAATGGAACTTAGCCGAAAGAGCCTTTGTCTTACTTTTCCTACTATTTAGTGTCTCATTATAAGTCTCCACCCTGACCTTGATTCTCATGACCTTGTTCATCACTTCCTCTGTCAAGTGGTTCAGGGGGTCCTCTGCAACTTGCTTGAAATTATCATGGAAGGCCTTAACAATGAAATCTAAATCTTGATTTTCAATCTTCCCTTCTACTTTTCCTTCCAAAGCCTCTAGGGTCTCTGCCTCATGTGCCATCAGGTTATATAGTTTGACACTTATATCTCTGATCTTCCCACTGTATCTCTTCAATATGTCACATTCAAATCTAGTATCTTCATACCAGTTTCTCAGCAGCTGGGAGGTAATATTGTCTAATATACTGTTGCTTAGTAGGATCTGTGTGTCTATCCTCTTCATTTCCCCTAATGCATCTAGATGTTTTTGTAGCTTAAATGACCTCCTGCCTGTCTCATTTTGTAGTTTTTCTACCTTTCTCTTCAATGTACTTAAAGCATTCCACCTCTCCAAAGAGGTTTTCACTACATCCTCTACTTAAAAAATTGATGACAGCATCCACTTATCCATTACCTGTGCTTTATGCCTCATCAGGTCTAATCTAGTAACCTCTTCTTGTGATATAATGGATAGTGGGGTAGCAAGATCAGCGGGTGCATGATCAGGGTTAATTAACCCTTTAATAAAAGAATGCAATTGAGCAATGTGCTCCTTATGCTTCTTATTTTTCTCCTTTTCTCTCTTCACCCTTTTTCTTAGAGAGTCAATGATGTCCTTTCCCTCTTGACCTTCTTGGTCCTCATTTACAAAACCTAGATCAACATTGGTGATTTGAAAATCTTCAAGGCCAATCTTGCCTTTCTCCTTCTCTACTGTAAGCAGTGCTATTTGTGTAGTTCTTCTACCTGTAGTAGGGTCTCTTTTATTGCTGATGTCAGCCTAGCTATTCTTCTGGGTTTCATCATGCTACCAGAAAATAAAGTAGATACATCAAAATCTTGTACCTCCTCTACCTATTACAAATGTATCTCTTGTTGCAACCAATGAGATACCCCACCCTTAGGCTCTTGATGATCAGCCCTGGTATCTTGGGTGTCTTGTGCCCCTGTGTTTAATTCTTCCATCAGTGGTGATTGCTCTTTCCTGATTTCTTCCTCATGTACCTTATCATGAGGGGGATCTTGCTGGGGTTCCTCACGTTGAGGGACTTCCTTTTGTCGAGGAGGCTCTTGTGAAGTATTAACACTTTGATCTTGTGCCTCCTCTTGTAAGTTCTCCTCTAGAACGTCTTTAGCTTTCTCATTTTGTTCATCTTGTGATACACTGGCCTCTTGAGAAGTTTGTGTGTTTTGACCTTAGGGATCACCTTGATCACCCTTGGCCATGTTTTCTATCTCTTTCTGTGTACCATCACCCTATGACAAACCTTGCTCTTTACCTTTAGATGCATCAACTTCTATATTAACTTCTTTCTCAACTAATTTTTCCTCTGATGTTGGGCCTTTACTCTGATCAACCCCTGTAGTAGGTAGCGATGGACCACTTTGGTCTTGACCAGCATTCTTGTCTGGCATGTCCTAATCACCCCCACTCTAAAGTTGTGGTTCTGGTTGTTCTAGTCCTATGGGTTCCTTATTTTGGTCCTTATCTTGATCATGTGCAACATCACCCCTCTCAGTATGATTTGCATCTTCAGCCCTTTTAGGCACTAGAGGTGGATTATTGTCTTTACTTGGGCTTATATCACCCCTCTATGTTAGGTCTATTGCTGTAGGACTAGTAACCTGATCAACCAAATTGTCTAACCCTATCTATTGGGCTACTCTCTCAGGACTATCCTATTTTGTTTCATCCATTTTCTTTTCTTCTTCTAACATCCTCATCTGGGCCAATGGGGTCCCATGAGGAGTCATCTTGGTATTAGTAACCAAGGTTTCCATGCATTGCGTAGCCACATCCTGGACTACCTCATCATCTGATAGTTCCACAGTATCATCTAGAGGAAAAGGAGACTTTTTGCTAGCCATATGCACTTCCTTTTCTTTCTCTTCCTTAGCCTTCTCAGTCTTAAATTGAATTATATCAGGAATGGGGACCTCGTGCTGTAACTCTCTCCTGAAGGCTGCACCACCCATACCCATTAACATGATAGGATCAGTGCTAACATCTCCCCTCATGGCTGTTCTTTGCTTCTTGGGTGGTGGTGTCTCTAGCACCTTCTTTCTTTTCTTACTTGTTATTAATAGGTCCTCATCCCTAGGCTCTTTATTCAATTGTTCTCCTTCTAAGGGATCACCCTCTTTTAAATAATCTTGCAGAGCCGGATCCTCTACCTGCATCTCTGCACTTTCAGTAACAAGCCTCAATATCCTCTTTGTCTTTGGTTTGTCAGGGGTTGGCTATGATGTGGACACATGGGTTGATGTGGATGCCCCATCACCTTTTGATTTAAGCCTCTTGATGATCACCCCTCCCTATTCATCTTCCACCGTCTTTCCCTTGGATGGCTACTTTTGTTTTTCAATGGGTAATCTTTCTCCATTAGATTTTGTCTTCTCAATAAGGAAATCATCATATTCTTCATTTGATAATTCCTGTCTCTTCTTTTTATGAACTGTGAGGGCCATGCCCTTCTTCTTTAATTTGGCAATCTCTGCATCTACCCAACTTTGGGTCAGTTGAATAATCCCTTGCATTATTTGTTCTAAGGAGGTATCCTCCTCCTGTGTCAGATCAAGGGCTGAAATGGTGTCATTATACATCTTTTTGTCTTCATATTCATTAGACATTATTTTTCCATAATCATTATGTAGCTCTGCAGGCACTGGGATGCAATCAAAGGTCCTGATTTGATTCAAGGTAAGCCTTTGATATTTTCTTCTTCTCACCTCTACCTCATCATCACAGTCACTCCAAAAGTCTTCCAGATGCTTTTGATGTATCTTTTTTCCCAACAATTTCTACATCCTGCCATAAGGGTCATATGACTTGGCAATACGGAATGGATGCAAATACATGAGTTTCTGCCCTCCAATAGCATGTTTGATGCTCTATCCGTTTGGGCATAAGTACCATCCTATATATACTGGAAATAGTACAGGGGGAATCTTCTTTTTCTCTATGTAAGCTTCCACTGAAGTGGACACTTGTCTGACAAACTCCATCAAGATGACCCTATCAGTGGGGTATCTTGGCAACATGAGGGGCTGTCCTTCAAAACCTTCAATTCTTATGTATGAAAAAGTGGAGAATTGGATAAACTAAGATCCATACTTTTAAATCACCTCTTGAGCTTCCATGCTCAATCTCTTGGTTCAGTCCTCCTCCATTGTTCTGACCAAATGCATTGAAAATGCATCATTTACCAATTTGTAATCTTGGAGGGATGCTTTTCTCTACAATTGGGGATAGTGATCCCATATATGCACATTACCAGTGTTATTTCCCAATTTACCTACTATCTGTAGGGCATCAAATGTTCCTCAGAAAGCACAAGAATACATGACATAAGAAGTCATGCAAAATATGCATGTCTTACCTCCTTGCTTCTTCATCACTTCATCTAGGCAATCACTGATGATTTTAGCCCATAGAGGCTTGCTATCTGAGTACAATACCATCTGGATGATCCCAAACATCCAGTTCTCAAAGTTATCAGCATGAGGTTTGCTGGTCATCTTGCTCAATAGGACAATTATATATTGATACTCATCATCAAAATCAAACTTGTACAGATACACTAGCAATTTGGCTGAGGCTGTGTAGGTGCTGTTCTTTGCCCTCCATTGGTATATTCTCTTCCTGGCATCTTTCTTATTGTTTTTATACTCTTTCTCTAGTTTGTTGAGGTCCACACTTACTACCTTGTTTCCCACTTATAGGTTGAATGTGGCAGTGAGGCCCTTGACTGAAAAGTCAGCATATACCCTGCCATGTTTCTCTAGCCTCCTGGTTTCTAGGTTATAATTTCTGGCACATTCAACTACCAACTCTGTGGCATCCATGGCATATGGAAACCTTGCTGTGTGCCACATACCAGTTGTAAATATCCTATCCAATATAGGATTGTCGGTATCATCATCTAATTTCCTCGACCATACATCTAAATCTATTTGTCCCTGGTGTGTATCACTGATGACACCATATCTGAATTCCACCCCTTCTGGCCATACGAACATAGGCTTCAAGAACTCGGCGTCAAATCTATTCTTCCTAACTTCTAGAATTGACTCCTACAATAGACATATGTAGGCCTTACCCTATGGTTCTTGTATTAACACTCAACAATATCATGCATCTAATCTTTATTACTTATTATTTTAAATCCTTTCATGCATCATCATGCAAATTTACCCTAGTAAAGATTTATTTACCTGGTTATTATAGAAAATGACAATGGAGAGGGTTTTGAAGTTACTTACCTAATATCACTTTCCTTTTTGTTTATATGACTGATAACGGGAAAGACTGTAAATGTGTGGGGTCACTCGTTCCATTCCGTTATGCTGAAGGTCATGATTTGGTAGCAGGTGACTAATAAGGGTTTGACTTTCAGAGCTCTGTAATTCTTGATTAATCGCAGGGTAAATGTAAATAACCCTTAGAATTTTACTTTTAAATGGATCAATGGGAAGAATTAGGGTATAGTTTGCTGTTTTGATCTGATCCATCGATCATTTTCATGGAGTTCAATAGATGTCGCCGTGTGTTTGATTTGTATTTAAAATCGGCAGGGCTTCATCTACCACTTTAATTGCATTTAATGCTAGGGGTGATCTTTGAAAGATCAAGGATATTTGAAAATATGACCCCTAATAGATAATATGACCTACCCATCTTGCTTGGGATAATCGTTTACTAAGGATTGAGGTGATATGGTCAACCTTTGACCAAAAAGATGGATCGGATCATGAAGTTAAGAGTGGGGATACTTCGAAATGTGACCCCCTCTGGGGCTAGATCATGATTGCATCATCATGCCATCCACGCTCTTTAGTTATCATGTTTTGGTGACATCATCATCATGTTGAAAAACATGACGGATATTTGGATAAATTACCCTCGGTGGGTCAGGTAAGTTGATTATGTCATCATTAGGGTGATTTCTTTTAGTCTTTAGAATTGAGTGACATCATCGTCATATTGGTGCATGGTGATATTCACACATGGGTGATATTTTGTAAGATGATTGATATTAGGAAATATGACCCCCCCATGAATATATGAGGCCCTTGATGGGTAGATACATGTTCCTATTTAATTTTGATGTTCGCGTATCGGGTACCTAATGGTTTTTAGGTGATTTTTCTAAGTTCGAGTGATCTTAGTGAATATGACTAATCTTAGGTATATGACCTGTATACACCTAAAATTGGCTCAGGTCGAATTAAGTAAATATTTTAATATTTATCTTGATTCCTATTTTCTTCTGTCAATTAAATAAATATTATAAATTTAGTTAATTGGCTCATTATCCCATAATTAAATAAAGTCATTTTATTTAATTAAATTCCCTAAATTCTTCTTATGTCTCACATCAATTAAATTCCCTAAATTCTTCTAAAGGTCTAAAGTCCAAAATCCACCTCACAAAATCCACCTCACCAATCCACCTCATCAATCCAACTCATCTCTTCCACCTCACCATGTTGCACATATAATTAAATATTCTTAATATTTAATTAGCTAAATATCCTCCATTTTCCAAAATAAATCTTTAAATCAATTATCCTTCACCAAATGGAATATTTAATTCAATGTTCCCCACTAGCCTTCACCAAATTGAATATTTAATTCAATGTTCCCCACTAGCCTTCACCAATTGAATATTTAATTCAATTGTTCCCCATTATTCTCCACCTTGAATTCTTAATTCAATTATCATAATCCATTATCCTCCACCTTTAATTCTTAATTCAATTGTCATAATCCATTATCCTCCACCTTTAATTCTTAATTCAATTGTCATAATCCATTATCCTCCACCTTTAATTCTTAATTCAATTGTCATAACCCATTATCCTCCACTCTGAATTTTTAATTCATCCATCATGAATTAAAGATTCACAAAAAGGAGAGCCATTGATCTCATCCTTTGATCCTCACCCTCCATTCTATTTTTAGAAATTCTATAAATAGAACCCTCTTCTAAGCCATTGAGGAGGAACTTCATTTGCACAATCACTATACTCAAAATTCTCTCATCTTCTCTTCTCAATTCCATTCTCAAGTCCTCCATTATTGTGTGTTGAATCTCTCATTCAACACAAATAGGTATTCTAAGCCATTCTTCCTTTGGCATCTTCAAACGAGCAAGCAAGCAAAAAAGCTTCTGAGGGCTTCTCAAATCAAGATCAAAGCAAGATAGGCAACAATGGAAAACGACAGGTAAAAAGGGTTGTGAGTATGTTCTTACTCATCTTGGTTTGATTCCTCTTTGCCTTCACATTCTATTGGTGTTTGGGTTTATGTTTTCATGTATCTGACTAACACTCATTCTCCCTACTTAGGCTCTACTTAGGGGGATTGTATAGATAACCTTATCGAGGCTATGGACGCTTGCTAGCAACAAGGCTCTATTCTGGTTACCTATGAGGGATGATCCCAAAATATGTATCTTAACACCAGTTACTCATGTTTTCAACTTACTTTCAATATGAGGATAATTAATCATTTGCACACACTTGATCCCTTGCTAGCATTGTTGTAATGATGAACATTATATCATTCATAAAGGTCATAATGCTTATGCTTAGAAAGAGTTAAAATGCTATGTTAGAATGTGATCACATCACTTGAATCATTTGAATTTGATTGTTTTCTTTGGTGGCAAGTTGTTGTGTGGTTACACAACACGCCCTATTTTGCCCTCGCAAAATAAGGACCCAATTTTCTTTCTGCTTTGGCTTGTTTGCTTCTTGCTTTGGGCGGTTGGGTAAAAATCAGTCATGTGAGTCACCTTTGCTAAGATGAGATGCATCTCAAGATCAGGTCAATTGCCAAAGTCAATATTTTCTATCATAAACCTCATGGTTGGAAAGAGTACAAAATTCTAAGCAGGTTCGCCTTTTGGATCACTCTAATATTGTCTAAGGGTATAGAGTTATGTTGAGTTAAAGTTTGGTCAACCCTGATATTTCCCTTAGTGGGTCATGTGAGGGGGAAAATGAGTGTTAGTCAAATACATGAAAACATAAACCCAAACACCAATAGAATGTGAAGGCAAAGAGGAATCAAACCAAGATGAGTAAGAACATACTCACAACCCTTTTTACCTGTCATTTTCCATTGTTGCCTATCTTGCTTTGATCTTGATTTGAGAAGCCCTTTTTACTTGTCATTAGAACAATTTAGGATAGCAGCAGTATATTTCAAGCCGAAGTGTCAAATATTGCAGGTAATCCTCTTTTTGTTGAAGGAAATGAAATTGTCCCTTGTGGATATGACTCTACTCTTGTATTGGAAAGTTTTACCAATTGTCCTCATCAGCAGATAACCTCATCCCATGAGAACTACACCTTAGCATGTGAGGAGTCAGCCATGGCTTTCAAAACAAATTATGTTTTCCGTTTTGAAGATGAGAATGAGCCATCAATTGAACATGAAGAAGTACATGATTATGAATAGCAGTATCAGGGTAGACATAGTTATAACCTTAGGAATAACTCAAACAAACCTACCAGTCCCTTGACTACATCCTTGCCTCCAAATAATTTTAACACTCCACGTGATCCAAAGGCAAGTAATAACCCTAGATTTCCCAAAGTTAATGCTCAATACTTAGCACCACAGAATGCAGTGGTAAAAGATAATAACCAGTCTCCTGAGTCTGACAAGTTGGTCACATACTTAGTAGATGAGATGAAAAAGATCAAAATCCATCTATCATTGTTAGAACTACTTAAAATCCTAGCTATCAAGAAGGCGTTCATGAAATCTTTGGATGAACCTACACCAAAAGAAGATAGTCATCCCTCAAGCCAAACCTTGAATAAGGATCATGTAGCTAAAGATACTAATGTTAAACACAGAACTTCAGCTATTGTCCAAGCTGCTGAAACTTCACATATGATCCTTTATAGGGATAAGATTGAGTTGCCTCCATTTCTCCTTACCATAAGGATGTTCAGTAAGAATTTGCATAACTGCTTAGTAGATTCAGGTGCATCTACTAATGTAATGCCATTATCAATATGGAATGCCTTAGGGTTACATCATGCCAAGTCACTAAAGAAGGTAACATAGATAGATAAAACTGAGGTGAGTGTTGTAGGAGAATTAACTCACATTCATATGCAATTAGCATCGGAACCAAGAATTCAATACTACATTGATATCCAAGTAGTAGATATCCCTGATACATATAGAATGTTGCTTAGTAGGGATTGGTCAATAAAACTTAATGGATACATGTCCACTGATTTCAGTCATATGTGGCTACCTTGGAAAGGGATTCTTAATCAGATCAGGATAGATGCTGAACCCCAGATGAAACATATGATCACTGAGTATAATAGAACCAATGAGATCATGTATGTAGATGTAGAACCAGGAGTCTATACCATCAGACCCCAAATAGTCAAGATAGAAGAGATCCTCATGTATGATGTTCATGTTCATAATGATAATCTTCAAGATGATAGAGTGATTATAGAGTCTGATCAAAATTCAGATGATGATAAAGAAGTAGATCATTTTAAGAATTTTGAAATGCACTTGTCCAGAGAAATGCAAAGTTGTCGAATGTTAAACATATCTGATGAGAATGTTTTGATTGAAATATGGTGCAGGTTGCATGATGAAGCACATTCTAAAAAAACTTGTGATACTTGTCTAGACATGATGGAGCTAGAATAGACATGCAATGAGAAGAGATCATTATCACCAAAGGTAAGTAGTATAGATAGTTATAGTGATATTGGCTCTTGTTCATCATCTATAGGTACAGAAGAAAATATATATCGAGATGAAAGTTACATTCACAATTTAGAAGAGATCCTTGTGTACACTCAGAATACTTCTAAGAATAAAAAGAATATCACCTCAGGCACCGATTGCTTGATTGAATCAGATTATGAAGTATCTGATGAAGATGGAGATAGTAATTTGACCAAGTTTGAAGAGTTTTTATCAAGACAAATTCAAAGGATACTGCTATAGCATACTTCTCCACATGATGCTCTAATTGAAGGATGGTGCAGGTTACATGAAGCACCACATTCAGAGACTACTTGCTCATTATGCTTACATATTTTGAGAAAGTAGATGATGCTTGATTCAAAGGATCATTCTTTTGATAATAAGGAAGAAAAATAGATATCAGCTTCACATCAACTAGATAGGGTGAAGTTAGAGAAGAATGAGTCACCAAAATTGAAATGGATATTAGGTGGTGCAGCCGCCAGAGCTAAAAAGAAAAGAGAAGATCCATTTCAATTTTGGTGACTCATTTTTCTCTAACTTCACCCTATCTAGTTGATGTGAAGCTGATATCTATTTTTCTTCCTTATTATCAAAAGAATGATCCTTTGAATCAAGCATCATCTACTTTCTCAAAATATGTAAGCATAATGAGCAAGTAGTCTCTGAATGTGGTGCTTCATGTAACCTGCACCATCCTTCAATTAGAGCATCATGTGGAGACGTATGCTATAGTAGTATCCTCTGAATTTGTCTTGATAAAAACTCTTCAAACTTGGTCAAATTACTATCTCCATCTTCATCAGATACTTCATAATCTGATTCAATCAAGCAATCGGTCCCTTGGGTGATATTCTTTTTATTCTTAGAAGTATTCTCAGTGCACACCAGGATCTCTTCTAAATTGTGAATGTAACTTTCATCTCGATATATATTTTCTTCTGTACCTATAGATGATGAACAAGAGCCAATATCAGTATAACTATCTATACTACTTACCTTTGGTGATAATGATCTCTTCTCATTGCATGTCTATTCTAGCTCCATCATGTCTAGACAAGTATCACAAGTTTTTTTAGAATGTGCTTCATCATGCAACCTGCACCATATTTCAATCAAAACATTCTCATCAAATATGTTTAACATTCGACAACTTTGCATTTCTCTGGACAAGTGCATTTCAAAATTCTTAAAATGATCTACTTCTTTATCATCATCTAAATTATGATTAGACTCTATAATCACTCTATCATCTTGAAGATTATCATTATGAACATGAACATCATACATGAGGATCTCTTCTATCTTGACTATTTGGGGTCTGATGGTATAGACTCCTGGTTCTACATCTACATACATGATCTCATTGGTTCTATTATACTCAGTGATCATATGTTTCATCCGGGGTTCAGCATCTATCTTGATCTGATTAAGAATCCCTCTCCAAGGTAGCAACATATGACTGAAATCAAGGGACATATATCCATTAAGTTTTATTGACCAATCCCTACTAAGCAACATTCTATATGTATCAGGGATATCTACTACTTGGATATCAATGTAGTATTGAATTCTTGGATCCGATGCTAATTGCATATGAATGTGAGTTAATTCTCCTACAACACTCACCTCAGTTTTATCTAGCTATGTTACCTTCTTTAGTGACTTGGCATGATGTAACCCTAAGACATTACACATTGATAATGGCATTACATTAGTAGATGCACCTGAATCTACTAAGCAGTTATGCAAATTCTTACTAAACATCCTTATGGTAAGGAGAAATGGAGGTGACTCAGTCTTATCCCTATAAAGGGTCATATGTGAAGTTTCAACAGCTTGGACAATAGCTGAAGTTCTGTGTTTAACATTAGTATCTTTAGCTACATGATCCTTATTCAAGGTCTGGCTTGAGGGATGACTATCTTCTTTTGGTGTAGGTTCATCCAAAGATTTCATGAATGCCTTCTTGATAGCTAGGATTTTAAGTAGTTCTAACAATGATAGACAAATTTTGATCTTTTTCATCTCATCTACTAAGTATGTGACCAACTTGTCAGACTCAGGAGACTAGTTATTATCTTTTACTACTGCATTCTATGGTGCTAAGTATTAAGCATTAACTTCCAGAAATCTAGGGTTATTACTTGCCTTTGGATCAGGTGGAGTGTTAAAATTATTTGGAGGCAAGGATGTAGTCAAGGAACTGGTAGGTTTGTTTGAGCTATTCCTGAGGTTATAACTATGTCTACCCTAATACTACTATTCATAATCATGTACTTCTTCATGTTCAATTGATGGCTCATTCTCATCTTCAAAAGGAAAAACATAATTTGTTTTGAAAGCCATGGCTGACTCCTCACATGCTAAGGTGTAGTTCTCATGGGATGAGGTTATCTGCTGATGAGGATGATTTGTAAAACTTTCCAATACAAGAGTAGAGTCATATCCACAAGGGACAATTTTATTTCCTTCAACAAAAGGAGGATTACCTGCAATATTTGACACTTTAGCTTGAAATATACTGGCTGCTATCCTAATATGAGTAAGAACATACTCACAACCCTTTTTCCCTGTCGTTTTCCATTGTTCTAACCCACCTTGCTTTTTACATTATTTGTTGAGTGTGTTTTGTCGTAGGCTTCAGGTGCATCTTGTTGCAAATTGTGACATCAACCTTCATACACAACCTCTTTGGCTCAATCGAATCTCACCGATGAGCTCAAGAGACCTTACAGGTGCAAAATAATATATCATTTGCCTACTTTGGATTACTAGAAAATTTTTGAAATTTTTTTTACACTATTTGAAAACAAAAAACATTGCCTTAGGTTCTATTTGTTCTCTTATTTTCACATTTTAATTTGAAAAAAAAAAAACATTGGAGTTTGTGTTTTTTTCCTTTTAATATTTTTATGTTATTAAATTAAAAAAAAAAAAACTTTGAAATTAAAAAAAAATAAAAATAAAAAATTTGTTCATTGGGGCTCTGCCCACGCAGGCCCCCCCAACCCCCATACCCCCCTGCAGCCGCCCCCCCCCCCCCCCCCCCCCCCCCAAACCCCCCACCCCCCCATCCCTCGCCACCACCTGCCAACCCCACACTCCCCACCCTTCCCTCCCCCCGTCTCCACCCTGCAACCCCCCTCCCACAGCACCCCCCAAACCCACCCCCCCTCGCACCACCCAACGAACACCCCCACCACCCCTGCTTCCCCCACAACCACCTCCCAGCTGCCTCCCGCCCCACCCCCTGCTTCTCCCCCGCGCCACTGGTGCAGGAGCACCTTGGCAAATTAATATTGCCCTGAACAAATCTTTGAGTTTGATTAAATTTGTATGCTTCCACATTGTAATGAGGTTTATCAAATCATTTTTATGTGTTTAGGTCATTAGGAGTTTCAAAAATGTAAAATATTGCAAACCATGTAAAGGTTGTCAATGTAAAATTGGAAAAAAGATGCAAACTTGGAAGGTGAAGATTCATTTGGCTCTTGTTTCACTCTAAATCAGTTATGAATTGAAGAGACATGTTTTAATTCCTTTAAAAGGCCTTGTAACCATGAAGAATTCGTGGGTGGTTGAAGATTTGAGCATGGAATGAGAAATAACAATGTTTTCCTATATTTTCCTTCAGAAATTTGCTGTCTTTTACTATTGTACGGCCCTGTATGGAATTGAATGGATGCCTAATAGATTTAAAATGTTAGATCTTTCAACCACCTTCCATTTGCTTCTTGTCCCATGCATTTTTATTTAGTTTTGTGAAAGATATGAGTGTTTTATGGACTGTCATTTTCTGATTTTCCCTGCAATAGTCCTGTTGCAGCGTTTGGTATGGTTTTGTACAGATATATATATAGGAGCAAGCCATATATGGTTGGAAAGAGAATTGAGTCTACTTTCCATTTCTTTTTGTTGCATCAAATTTTATTAAGATTTAAATAAGTTATGGCATTTTTATTAAGGGTAGGTCTACAGAGTTTAATCTTCTAAAAATGCAGTCTGAAAATATGCATGGTACAACTTGGTACAGCCTCACATTGATGCATATAATAGATGGATGGAAAGATATGTGTTTCTAGTTTACAATTATTTTAGTTTGGTATAATTTCATTAAGTTTTGTGAGAGATATTGCAATTTTTGTGAGGGCAGGTCTGAACGCTGCCTAGGGTTTGTAGTTTTGGGAAAAGAGTCATAACTTTCTCTCCTACCATTGGATCTTCATAAAAATTGGAGAAAAATATGTATTAATATTCTTTTAAACCTAACCAAAGCAATTAGATTAGCTCTTTTATTTGTTAATGTTATTGAGGATAGTTTTGGTCCTCCTACCTCTGCATTATATTGGTATCAGAGCTGGCGAAAGATTTGGGTGGTGTGTATTTTTTTTTTCTGTCATTGAGAAGATAGGTGAAGAGTGAGAAGATCTTGATTGTGTAGATAGATCACTGAGGGAGGCAATCTACACCTTTTGGATTTTGTGTTGCTCAGTTGTTTGGTTGCAGGTGCTTGTTCCATCTAGCTGCAAGAAGGATGTTTTCTGAGATTGTGTGTGGGCAGACAAGATGAGGTCTGTCATGACCATTCTCCAATAGAGATTTGGCTGGAGAAGGATGCATAGAGAAACCACTGAGGAGAGAGTGGTAGGTGCATCACCAGGATCTACTGTTGGGTGAGATGAATGGTTTGGTGAGTTGGTTTGTTGTGAAGCAGTGAGAGAGATGAATACCTGAAGAAGCACTTGATGTTGCAGCCCGAAGAGTACTCCACTGATGGGAGTAGAAGGAGCCTAAGGATGCTCTGTGAAGATGGTAGTTTGTTTTGTTGGTTGGTTGGTCACCATTTCTATAGATTGGAAGATTATCATTGAGAAGATTGAAGATAAAGACAGAGGAAAGAGACTTTTGTTGCAGATACATTTTCAAGGGACTTAAAAATTTTGTTGGTTGGTTGTATGGTGCAGGAGCACCTTGGTAAATTAATATTGCCCTAGACAAATCTTTGAGTTTGATTAAATTTGTATGTTTCCACATTGTAATGAGGTTTATCAAGTTATTTTTATGTGTTTAGGTCATTAGGAGTTTCAAAAATGTAAAATATTGCAAACCATGTAAAGGTTGTCAATGTAAAATTAGAAAAAAGATGCAAACTTGGAAGGTGAAGAGTCATTTGGCTCTTGGTTCACTCCAAATCAGTTATGAACTGAAGAGACATATTTTAATGCCTTTAAAAGACCTTGTAACCATGAAGAATTCGTGGGTGGTTGAAGATTTGAGCATGGAATGAGAAAAAATAATGTTTTCCTATATTTTCCTTCAGAAATTTGCTGTCTTTTGCTATTGTACAGCCCTGTATGGAATTGAATGGATGCCTAATAGATTTCAAATGTTAGATACTTCAACCACCTTCCATTTGCTTCTTGTCCCATGCATTTTTATTTAGTTTTGTGAAAGATATGAGTGTTTTATGGACTGTCATTTTCTGATTTTTCCTGCAATAGTCATGTTGCAGTATTTGGTACAGTTTTGTACAGACATATACAGGAGCAAGACACATATGGTTGGAAAGAGAATTGAGTTTACTTTCTATTTATTTTTGTTTCATCAAATTTCATTAACATTTGAATAAGTTATGGCATTTTTAATGAGGGTAGGTCTGCAGAGTTTAATCTTCTAAAAATGTAGTCTGAAAATATGCATGGTACGACTTAGTATGGCCTCACATTGATGCATATAATAGATGGATAGGAAGATATGTGTTTCTAGTTTACAATTATTTTAGTTTGGTATAATTTCATTAAGTTTTGTGAGAGATATTGTAATTTTGGTGAGGGCAGGTCTGAACGCTGCCTAGGGTTTGTAGTTTTGGGAAAAGAGTCATAACTTTCTCTCCTACCATTGGATCTTCATGAAAATTGGAGGAAAAATATGTATTAATGTTCTCTTAAACCTGACCAAAGAAATTGGATTAGTTCTTTTATTTGTTAATGTTATTAAGGATAGTTTTGGTCCTCCTACCTCTACATTAGCCACCCTGCATCTCCTGACCCCCAGGCCCTCGGCCTCCCTACTTCCTCCCCAACCCTTCTCCCGCCACTTCCCCTACGCCTCCATAGCCCCGCCCAACACTCAACCGCCCAGCACCCTCTACTCCGCCCTAGCACCTCTAGCTCACCACTGCCGTTGCCTGCGCCACCACTCCCTGCGACCCCTCCACCTCCAACGCTTCCTTCCCCCTGTGCACTATCTCGTCCTTCTTCCCGGCCGCCCATCTGCTGACCTGTCCCCCTCTGCCCGACCTCCAAACCCTCAAACCCACCACCGCTGCTGCCACCTTGCGTCCACCTCCACCTGACCTCCACCTACCCTCCACACACAAACTCAATTCAAAAAAACAACATACAAACCAAAAAAAAAAAAAAACAAACAATTTTTTTTTTAAACTCAACTTTTCCAAAAAAATCACTAAAAAAAAAAAAAACCAAAAATATTAAAAACACCAAAAAACATAAAGATAAAAATTAAAACAAAAAAATAATTTAAAAAATAAAAAATAAAAAATCAGAACAAGGAGGGAGTTCTTTTTTGTCTTTTTTTTTTCCACTTAGCAAAATAGGCCTTTTTTTCCTCTTGGGCATAACTTTTTGTAGGAGTATCGAATTTTCACAAATTTACAGTCGTTGGAAACCTGATTTGACAAACTTCGCAGTGGTGAGGTTATTTATAGCTTATTTGATCAATTTTATTAGGTGGATATCAGGAGACTACTAATCCACTTTGATGCAAAAAAAACGTCCACTGAAGACAATCATCTTTCACTAAGTGTTGAATACGACTGATTTAGGTATTATCATGCAACCTTGCATACAACTCTCATCTATTTCTAATTAGGAAGGAGTAACTCAAATTGTTCATACAACTTGCATACAATTCTCATCTAGTTCTAATTAGGAAGGAGTAACCCATTGTTCATACAATTTGCAACTAACTCTAATTAGGAAAGTAACAAGTGCATCTCATACAAACTTCACATAGTTTTCTAAGCTAGGAAGAAAGTAATTGAACCATTGCAATATCTGCATATTGCTATCTTCTTTAGTGCGATCATTGCTATCTTACAAATAGAAAATGAACAATGCTATGATTAATCACTTTCAAAGTTAACAACCGAGAAATGAACAATGCTATGATTAATCACTTTCAAAGTTAACAACCGGGAAATGAACAATGCTATGATTAATCACTTTCAAAGTTAACAACCGGAAAATGAACAATGCTATGATTAATCACTTTTAAAGTTAACAAAAAGGAAATGAACATTGCTATGATTAATCACTTTTCAAGTTAACTATCGTGTGAGTGCACAAATTAGCTAAGCCCATTTAATTTTTGTATTTTAACTAAGTTGGATTTACCATTGTTCTCTATGCTTGTGAATGACAATAGGCTTATGCTCTCCCCTTAACTGAGTGATCAAAGTGCCAGACTTGTTATTCTTTTTGTCAAACCTTTAAGGGGGCCTGCCCTTGGATGCACGCTTGTCTAAGTGGGAACGACCCTGAGTGGTAATAGGCTAAAGCCAAGCCCTACCAAGCCACTTAAAATAAATTGTGCTTGGGGTGAAAACCTCAAGCAACGAGTGCTGCTGTGTTACACCGACGGCCAACCTCCCCATAAACCCTCATAGGCGCAACCCTGTGAGGCTGGGAGACTCCATAACGGAGAGTAGTGCCGCCGCATGTGTAACCACTCGAACGGTTGCCCTATCTAACAACCAATTGTATAGCAAGCTAAAAACCCCTATTTGTTGATGCAAAGGGCGGAGCCCTTGAAGTGGTCTCGATTCAAGTGACTCTAAGTAGAGGTAGCAGGGACAATCCTAAGGTTCGGTGTGGATATGAGCCTAAGGAAACCCGGATCTGGTATGCATGAGAAGTGAGTGCCGTGGAGGGGAGCTGGTGCTACTAGATCCTGGAGCTACACACTTTGAGAGGATTCAACGAATATTGTCCCATCCAGCCTAGGTTGTTTTTGTCTTTGAGTCAAAATAGTCCAAAAACACAAAAAAAATCTATAAAAAGATAAAAATCATGAAAAACATTTATGTGTTTGCTGTGCTTTTGCCATAATTGAATATCAACCTCAGCAGAAACACCAAATTTTTTAAAACCAAAAACACTAAGAAAATCCTAAAAATGATCTAAAAAATCCAAAATTATGAGAAAACACAAACAAAAAGCCAGATTTGCGCATACATACCGACCTTTTCCAAAATTGTCAATACTTTTCAAAAACTAGTTCAAACCTGTTCTAGTTTTTTTTAAAAAAATCTAATCAAAGACCTTGCAAAATCAACCATTTCTTCATTTTCCACACCATAGCTATTTGTTCATCCAAAATTTCACCACTTTCTCCCAAGTTTCCAACAGGGTTATAGTCAAATTTTTTTGATCTAAATCAAATCTTATCCAAGTCCTAGTGAGTCTCCAAGTATCAAGGATTCCTTATCCTTCCCTATCGGAACTCCACTAGTGGATTGTGTGAAGGCTAGTCAACATTAAGTAACGGATTCCTAACATCCTAGCTTTTGATTATTGCTTTTGTATATCAACCTTGTTTAAACACCACCTAGATCTAAGAGGAACCTTGCTAAAACCTTGTTCCATCCTAGCACCTTGTTCAAAATCTTCCAATCTCACATCATCCCATCTCTTTACCACCTTGCATGGTCTTGACAAGATTACAAAAACAAAAATAGTTAGAAATGGCCGAGAAAAGTATTTTTGACAATCCCGACAGTGACAAAGAACCTTCCATGGAAGAGATCCTCAAAATGCAACATGACACAAAATTTAACCGCCTACTAGATGGAGTACTTGCACAAGACCCTACAAAATTTTTCTTACACCTAGCAAGCTTAGGGGTAAAACTTCCCAAAGATTATGATGTAGAGGCTCTAAGGGAAACTGACGAAGAAAGAAACCTCAAAGGGAGTAGACAAGATGAAGTACCCACGGATAAGAGCAAAGCAACAATTGACTCTTTAGATGCTCTCAGTCTAATGAACCAGAAAGTTGAAATTCTTCAACAACGAATTTTAGACATGGAAAGGGGAACCTCAACAAAACAGTACACCCTAGAGGATATTGCACCGTATCCTTTCGATAGGGCATTAGTCATGATACCTTTTCCTGCGAGATTTGAAGTTCCTAAGTTTGACAAATATCGAGGGAAAAGTGACCCAAGATATCATGTCAGAGAATTCATTGCCGCTTGCCTAGAAGTCGCACATAATGACACATATCTAATGCGACTCTTTCCTCGAAGCTTGGGAGGATAGGCCATGGAGTGGTTCTCTAGGTTGCTGCCCGGCATCAAAACTTTTGATGAACTCATAGATAAATTTGTCACCCATTTTTCCTACAATATTGAGCACGATACCTCAATATTGGACCTCTGTAATACCAAACAGAAAGTGGGAGAATCTTTCACCGCCTTCTTACAGAGATGGAGACAACTGGCAAGCAAGTACCCTCACCAAATGCTGGAAAGACAAATGTTAGAGATGTTTGTTCACAACCTACAAATGGACCTTAGCTACCAAGTTCAAATCCAATGTCCTACTTCGTTTAGCAAGGTCATTGAGGTGGGCCTCATCATAGAGAAAGCCCTACTTGCAAAAGGTTAGATCAAACACTACAGAGACACTTCAAACACCTATGCCAATAATGATAAACCTAGGTTTTGGACCAAAAACAAAAATATTATGAATGACGGGGTAGTAGATGCCAAAAATGTGGCACCTAAGCAACCAATTTTTAACCTGTCAACACCCCAAAACAAACCCACTCAAGACAAACCAACAAATAATCAATCTAGATTCACCAATTTTTGACCTAAAAGAACGTTCACGCCTTTGGATGAATCACTAGAGATGGCTCTATGGAAAGTGCTCGCCAACAATCTCATAACACTTCCCTCAACACGGGAGTGCGAGCCAAAGGTCAAACCCCACTGGTGGAATGAAAATGATTTCTACGAATACCATCAAAACTGGGGGCACAAGACAAATGATTGTATTACACTCAAGCATACAATCCAAGACCTAATAGAGCAGAACAAGATATTCGTTAAAGGACACACCTACAATAATGACCATCAGGCATTCAAGGATCCTCTTCCCAATTACGAACAAGCAGGACCTTCTAACAAAAAAAATAATGGCTCTAACAACGTGAACTACACAAACGTCGGTTATGACTACATTGTTAACCATAGCCGTGAAAGTGGCTCACATATCAACGTGATCACTATAAACAAAGACCTAGATTGTAACGTTACTACCCATAGTAACAGAGTTACCCTTAGGTGAGCCTCCGCTCCTCTAACCCACCATTACAATATCGTGGATCAACTCCACAAAACACCGGCACAAATCTCCATATTGGAACTGCTACGTCTGTCTCCTTCCCATAGGACCATACTCGATAAAGCCTTAGCAGAAGCCTCAGTTCCCACAAATTTAGCTGAAGAGAAATTCCAAACTATGGTAGGTCACATCACCTCACCACCTTCCTTATCATTCACTGAGTAGGATGATATGTCTATCACACAACCCCATAACGCCTCCCTCCATATCGAAGCCTTCGTACACAAACATAAAATTAAAAGAGTCCTGATAGATGGAGGGGCTGGTCTGAATATTTGTACCTTGAAGCTAATCCTTACATTGGGGTTTTCAGAGAAGGCTATAGATTCAAAAAAGAGAATCACTATCAAAGCTTATGATGAGGAAGAGAGAATGACCAAAGGAACTATGATTCTACCAATCAGAGTGGGACCCCTAGTAAAAGATGTAGCTTGTCAAGTCCTAGACAGGGATTTGACATATAACATTCTTCTCAGGCGACCGTGGATACACACTCTAAAAGCAGTACCTTCCACCTACCACCAATGCATCAAGTTCCCACACGAAGGGCAAGAGATCACCATCCAAGGTGACCCTAACCCCTTTCAATATTGCAACTCTCTTCAGCCAAAGCCAGAAGTAGTGATCCCAACCAACTGGGCTTCTACTGCCTCTTCATCTTATTTAGACCCAGCTACACTTGCTTCTTCTTCGAGAACATCTCAACCGGGACTCCAAATCAAAGATAAAGGCCTAGGTGAGTACATGGCCTCCCAATCCCTATGTTTGGCACAACTACCTCTATCTCCTAGATCCCATGGGAGATCCATACTCAGAACACCAAACACAGAGAAGATCACCAAAGGACCATTTATAAAATGGGGAAGCCTAGAGGACGAGAGTGAGGAAAAAGATATCCTGCAATGGCTATACAAGGATGATGGTAGCTCCTCAACATTACAGGACCACCCCGTCATACAAACAGCACAATATGGTCAAGGTTTTCAAATACTAAAGAGTATGGGGTATGAAGGATGGGGTCCACTGGATTCAAACAAGGATGGCATCACTGAACCCATCCAACCTCATACCTTGGTAGCCTGAGACACTACAGGGCTAGGGTACATAGGAACATCAACAGACACCAAGACCAACATCAACAAAGAACAACAAACGGAAGCAGCTACTAGCAGTTTGATAGCACACATTTAGAGAATGCAGATGTGGAGTGATACTGATTCCAATGAGTATGAGTGGGATAGCCTCTTTGAGCTATCTTGTGATGAAAAAGATATTGATGTGGTTCATGAGTATGACCCGACCTCCGCAATTGAGGGACAAAGCCCAAGGGCTAGGACACTAGAGTCCGTACCACACGATCACCATAGTGAAAATCGTGAGGAAGGAATGAGTCCACTCTTGACGGACCCACTAATAGAGAGTACCATTGCTGACTTTGCCCTCTCCTTCGATAACTCTATCAATGCCATTGAACCAGACCAACCTAATGGTCTCTTACCATTAATACACCCTGAACTTATCGACTGGAACCTCGAAGGTACCACCCCAGAACTAGACACCTTCGAAAATGATGAGACGATCATTGATTACCTTGAGCTTAGAAATCACATACCTACAGGAGACCACAGAGCTGGCTACGCTATAGAACTCAATGAGAAGGCCTATTTTGGAGACAGCGCCAAGCCTTTCAATCATAAAAACATCAAAATAAAAGAACGATCTAATGGTGAAAACCGCTCCGTGGCAGTGTTAGATCATCAAAATAGTAAAAACAAAGACACATCCAACGGTGAAAACCTCTCTGAGGCACCGAAAGATGGACGGCTTGACCCTCTCCCCAATCTTACACATCAGGAGAGATCGTTGATCTTGATAGAACTAGCGGAAGCAATCAATGTCAACACGGATGATAACCCTAGAATGGTCCACATGGCAAAAGCTCTAACAGAATAGGAAAAACCAACATTTACAGATTTCTTCAAAAGAAAATAGATCAACTTTGCATGGATATACGCTGACATGCCAGGGCTTGATCCAAATCTCATCATGCATCACTTATCTTTAGCTCTAGGAGCTAAGCCTGTTAAACAAAAGCTCAAAAAGATGCATCCACAGGTGGCTCTCATGGTGAAGGAAGAACTGAAGAAACTACTAGATGTCGGGTTTATCAAGCCCATAGACTATCCCAAATGGATTTCAAATATTGTACTAGTGGCTAAACCAGATGGCAGGGTCAGGATATGTAGTGACTTCAGGGACCTAAACAAAGCTTGTCCGAAGGATGACTTCCCCTTGCCCAACATCGACATGATTGTAGATCTCACGGCAGGTCATACCATGCTGTCACTCATGGACGGTTTCTCGGGATATAACTAGATAAAGATTGCACCAAAAGACTAGCACAAAACTGCATTTACATGTCCTTGGGGCACCTATTGTTGGTGCATCATGCCATTCGGTCTGAAAAATGCTGGGGCAACATATCAAAGAGCCATGACAACAATCTTCCATGACATGATGCATACTATAATGGAAGACTACATCAATGACATTCTAGCAAAGTCTCTCACAAGAGAAGGGCATCTAGCAGTACTAGACAAGATCTTTAACAGACTGGAACAATTCAATGTGTGACTTAATCCAAAAAAGTGTGTGTTCAAGGTTACATTAGGAAAACTATTGGGCTACATAGTATCTGCAAATGGTATCGAAGTTGATCCCACTAAGGTGAAGGCCATAATGGAGATGCCACCTCCTAAAAATTTGACTCAATTGAAATCCCTACAGGGCAAACTACAGTCTATCAGACGGTTCATTTCCCAACTGGCAGATAAGTGCCACCCATTCTCTCATCTGCTACACAAAAATGTATCCTTCAAATGGAACGAGTCATGCGAGCATGCTTTTCAACAGCTAAAGGAATACCTAATGAAGCCACCAGTATTAATGCCACCAATTCAGGGCAGGCCTCTATTACTATATATCTCAGCTACACCAACGGCTCTGGGAGTTCTCCTAGCTCAACAGAACTATGATGGAAAAGAACAGGCTATCTACTACATTAGTCAAACACTCGTCAGATATGAGTTGCAATACACACCAATAGAAAGAGCATGTCTAGCTGTTATATTTGCCTCACAAAAATGGAGACATTACATGCTGTCACACTCTGTTAAACTAGTGGCAAAGATTGACCCACTGAAATACTTACTCAACATGGTGGCCTTAACAGGTAGATTATCAAAATGGGTCATGCTTCTCAGTGAGTTCGACATAGAATATGTGGATAGAAAAGTGATAAAAGGACAAGTGCTTGTGGATCAACTAGCAGAGGCACCTTTAATGGATGACAACCCCCTAAGCTCTGAATTTCTAGATGAGTCTATCTTCCACGTCAACATAGCAAACTGGAAAATGTACTTTGATGGCTCCTACACTCAGCATGGATCAGGGGCACGTATCTTGTTGATCACACCTAATGGTGACACTATTCCAAAGTCATACAGATTAATGTTCCCTTGCACTAACAATGTAGCAGAATACGAGGCTCTGGTCATCGGCATCAAACTAGTAGTTGAGTGGAATATCAAGGAACTTCAAGTTTATGGTGACTCACAACTAGTCATCAACCAAGTAAATGATGACTACCAAACGAAGGATGAGAAACTGATTCCTTATAAACGCATGGTAGATGACTTCAAGGAGTATTTCATCAAGATATCATTTGAACAGATACCAAGGATCGAGAATAAAGTTGTAGATGCAATGACTACAATTGCATCTCTTCTCGACATTCCAGGTGATCAAACACAATATGAGTTCTTAGTAGAGCCAGTCTCCTGTCCTGCTTATGACACTCTAGATTCCCATATCATATGCCACATCATAGGAACCAATTCCCCTCTCTATGGTAAAATATTTGCCTATCTAAAAGAGAATACACTCCCACCTGACCTCTCCCAGAACCAGAAAAGAACCTTCATCTGACAGGCATCCCGGTATGCCATCGTCGCTAACACCCTATTTTGCCGAGGTCTCAATGGTACTCTCCTTAGGTGTCTAGATAGAGAGGAATATCAAACTGCTCTAAGCGAGATACACGAAGGTAGATGTGGGACCCATTCTAGTGGCTCTACCCTAGCCAAGAAACTCATGCGCACGGGGTATTACTGGCCGACCATGGAACAAGACTCTTATTAATTCATCAAGAAGTGCAAGAAATGCCAGATCCACGGGAACTTGATACATGCACCAGTGCAGGAGCTATAGCCATTGACAACTCCTTGGCCGTTCTGTTAGTGGGGACTTGACTTAGTGGGCAAGATTCACCCCCCTTCATCCAGCGGACACAAGTTCATAATCACTGCCACTGAATACTTCACAAAGTGGATTGAAGCTATGCCCTTAGCCAACATCACTGGAAAACAAATTGCCTCATTCATCTTAAACTATATCATTTGTCACTATGGTATCCCTTCGTCCATTATCACAGATAATGGACGACCCTTCAAAAACTAGGATGTCAGGGAACTATGTGACAAATTCCACATCCAACACCGCTTTTCCACCCCGTATTACCCCCAAGGCAACGGTCAGGCGGAGGCATCAAATAAAACCATCCTAAAGATATTGAAAAAGACTGTCAATGATGTCGGCCATGATTGGCATGTTCAACTAAATCCCGCACTGTGGGCCTATTATACTAGCATCCGCACACCCACAGGTGCAACACCATACTCCCTGGTCTATGGAGCTGAAGCCATCTTGCCCATTGAAGTTGAGATCCCATCCTTGCGAGTTTTTCTCAGAGGCCTCATCTCCGATGAAGAATACAGAGTCACTAGACTGCAAGAGTTAGAACTGCTAGAAGAAAGAAGGCAACAGGCCTTTAACCACCTAAAAGCATATCAGTGAAGAATGTCCAAAAGCTATAATCATAAGGTAAAGCCCCGAGTCTTCCAAGTTGGTGATCTCGTCCTCAGAGAGAACCCCAGAAATTAGCCAGATAGAGAAAAGAAAGGAAAGTTTGAACCTAACTAGCTAGGGCCTTATGTCATCATTACAGCCTATGGATCGGGGGCATATCAATTGGCCACATTTGAAGGTGAACTATTCGATGATCCTGTCAATAGCATGCATCTTCGCAAGTTCTATACCTGAAAACCCTGATGTAAGGGAGTCCTGAAAAAATCAAAAAAATTGAAAAAAGTGATAAAAAATAGAACAAAAAAATCAAAAAATGGAAAAATAACAAAAGGATAGATACCATGATGAAAACCTGGCAAACAGGTGTCATGTGTACTTTTTGGCTACACGTGCAAATAAAAGTAAGTAGTGAAAACCTGGTAAACAGGCGCTATCTGTGACAAACCACTCCCTCCATCTATGCCGACTCAATTGACTCTTGTCTCCATCACACCAAACTAGTCTATCCATGGTCCAAGTCCCGAACTACATCGCCTTTGAGCTATCACGTAGGCAAGGCCATTATCAATGTGCCCCCGAGGCTCCACTTCCCTGCCCATCTCTTGTCATTTATCCTCTAGTTCATCCATGGTCCATGCCCCGAACTACGTCACCTTTGAGCTATCACGTAGGCAAGGCCATTATCAATGCACCCCCGAGGCTCCGCTGTCCCATCAGTCCCATATCTGGTCTTTCTATCTAAGTCCATACCACTTCTATAGATCCACCGTCACCTAGGTCTTAGGTCCATCAGGGTTCACCCCGAACTACGTCGCCTCTGAGCTATCATGTAGGCAAGGCCATTTTCAATGCGCCCCTGAGGCTCCGCTGTCCCATCAGTCCCATATCTGGTCTTTCTATCTAAGTCCATACCACTTCTACAGATCCACCGTCACCTAGGTCTTAGGTCCATCAGGGTTCATCTCGAACTACGTCACCCTTGAGCTATCACGTAGGCAAGGCCATTATCAATGCGCCCCTGAGGCTCCGTTGTCCCGCCAGTCCCATATCTGGTCTTTCTATCTATCTAAGTCCATACCACTTCTACAGATCCACCAACACCTAGGTCTTAGGTCCATCAAGGTTCACCCTGAACTACGTTGCCTCTGCGTCGTCACGTAGGCAAGGCCATTTAGTAATGAGCCCCCGAGGCACTAGGTCAGTCCCTTAGGGTCTGTCTATCCACATCTGTCGTCATCTCACCCATAATAAATTGATCCTGGTCTAAACTGGGGGCAACTCCTTGACTTAGTTGCGGATTTGGGTTCTTGAATGCCATCGTTCTGAAAGGAGATACCAATAAAGGATTGCGATACTTTCACTAGACACCTAGGACAAAGTTCTCGACACATAACATCAACCTGTCCAAAACAAACACAAAGCAGAGCACCATATCGAAACACTCAAAATAATTCTATCTCAATTATGGAAAAAAGACATCTAATGCAAGAATGTTTTGTCAACAGGTTAACTTACAAGGTCTTGAATTTTCGTCAATTATGTCTTCCTATGCTACTCAAGGATGCCAACAGCTAGAGATGCTATGATGGGGACATAATTTTTCTTTGTCTTCTACTTGTGGATTAAACTTTAGTAATGTGACAACTTATGTCTAACGACAGTGATCGGCAAAAGATCATCGAGGACTCCGAAGTCTAAACATGAAAAGGGGCAATCCTTGTCTGTTGAAACGCAAGAAGTACTCAGGTCATCTAGATTCAATTTTGACTAGATGCTTGTATCAACTTGCTATATCAAAATCTAGGAAAGGGATACTCGGGACATCTAGGTCTAACTATACCTAGATGCTTGTATTCTCTTTCCACATTTCAAAAAATAAAAAATACCAAAAAAAATCCCAATGATGAAAGTGCTTCAAAATACTTGCTATATCAAGGTGACAAATATTCATATCCATATCCATATCCATACCATATCTAATCACATCTCAGATCCATACCATATCTAATCACATCTCATATCCATACCATATCCAATTGCAAGTCTATCCTTAATCCATGCCAATCAAGTCAAGTCAATCTTGTCAAATGATCCAATCACAATCAATGGTCTTGATCCTTGTTCGGTCGTAAACCAACTCAATCAATTAATCAATTAATTGTCTTATACAGGATGTTGCATTGTCAAAATCAGACCAACACACACATCTTACATGACATGCTTCATTTCCTGAAACCAGACACTATCCTTCATGTTGCTCTAGGGATCCATCATTCCCCGCCATGACAACATGCCTGCCGTGTTGGTCTAGGGATATATTGTTCCCCACCATGACAACACTATCGTATCAAATGTCTTAGACAGGATGTTTATTGTCAAAACCAGACCCGGAGTCTTATACGACATATTTCATTCCTGAAACCAGACATCATCGATCCATATCGTTGGTTTACCGCTCGACAGGGGCAATACCTTGTTTGTGCTTGTGTCATTTGTGCATACTTGCTTGTGTGTGTTATCATCTTTTTATCTTGCATTCCATATCATTCATCCCTTTCTTCTACCTCCAACCATTTCATCTCCTATCAACCTATCTCATCGTGAGATTGTCCGTCTCACGCCTTCTACCTTCTCCCCGTCCAATCTCCCGAGGGGGCATCCTATCATCATAACCTGTACTAGGGCCAAACTGGGGCATGTATCACTATCGAAAAGTCTTATTCTTTGAAACAACGTGATAAAACACATTGCTTCAAAGAGGGGCAAAATGTATACACCTAAAATTGGCTCAGGTTGAATTAAGTAAATATTTTAATATTTATCTTGATTTCTATTTTCTTCTGTCAATTAAATAAATATTATAAATTTAGTTAATTGGCTCATTATCCCATAATTAAATAAAGTCATTTTATTTAATTAAATTCCCTAAATTCTTCTTATGTCTCACATCAATTAAATTCCCTAAATTCTTCTAAAGGTCTAAAGTCCAAAATCCACCTCAAAAAATCCACCTCACCAATCCACCTCATCAATCCAACTCATCTCTTCCACCTCACCATGTTGCACATATAATTAAATATTCTTAATATTTAATTAGCTAAATATCCTCCATTTTCTAAAATAAATCTTTAAATCAATTATCCTTCACCAAATGGAATATTTAATTCAATGTTCCCCACTAGCCTTCACCAAATTGAATATTTAATTCAATGTTCCCCACTAGCCTTCACCAATTGAATATTTAATTCAATTGTTCCCCATTATTCTCCACCTTGAATTCTTAATTCAATTGTCATAATCCATTATCCTCCACCTTTAATTCTTAATTCAATTGTCATAATCCATTATCCTCCACCTTAAATTCTTAATTCAATTGTCATAACCCATTATCCTCCACTCTGAATTTTTAATTCATCCATCATGAATTAAAGATTCACAAAAAAGGAGAGCCATTGATCTCATCCTTTGATCCTCACCCTCCATTCTATTTTCAGAAATTCTAAAAACAAAACCCTCTTTTAAGCCATTGAGGAGGAACTTCATTTGCACAATCACTATACTAAAAATTCTCTCATCTTCTCTTCTCAATTCCATTCTCAAGTCCTCCATTATTGTGTGTTGAAGCTCTCATTCAACACAAATAGGTATTCTAAGCCATTCTTCCTTTGGCATCTTCAAACAAGCAAGCAAGCAAGAAAGCTTCTAAGGGCTTCTCAAATCAAGATCAAAGAAAGATAGGCAACAATGGAAAACGACATGTAAAAAGGGTTGTGAGTATGTTCTTACTCATCTTGGTTTGATTCCTCTTTGCCTTCACATTCTATTGGTGTTTGGGTTTATGTTTTCATGTATTTGACTAACACTCATTTTCCCCCTCACATGACCCACTAAGGGAAATATCAGGGTTGACCAAACTTTGACTCAACATAACTTTATACCCTTACACAATATTGGAGTTATCCAAAAGGAGAACTTACTTGGAATTTTGTACTCTTTCCAACCATGAGGTTTATGATAGAAAATATTGACTTTGGCAATTGACCTGATCTTGAGATGCATCTCATCTTAGCAAAGGTGACTCACATGACTGATTTTTACCCAACCACCCAAAGTAAGAAGCAAACAAGCCAAAGCAGAAAGAAAAGTTGGGTCCCTATTTTGCGAGGGCAAAATAGGGCATGTTGTGTAACCACACAACAACTTGCCACCAAAGAAAACAATCAAATTCAAATGATTCAAGTGATGTGATCACATTCTAACATAGCATTTTAACTCTTTCTAAGCATAAGCATTATGACCTTTATGAATGATATAATGTTCATCATTACAACAATGCTAGCAAGGGATCAAGTGTGTGCAAATGATTAATTATCCACATATTGAAAGTAAGTTGAAAACATGAGTAACTGGTCTTAAGATACATATTTTGGGATCATCCCTCATAGGCAACCAGGATAGAGCCTTGTTGCTAGCAAGCGTCCATAGCCTCGATAAGGTTATCTATACAATCCCCCTAAGTAGAGCCCCACTACTAGCAGCCGTCTATAGCCTCGATAAAGTTACTTAGATGGCCTAATTTTATTCCTTTTGAATTTTCAATATTTATCTCTTTTGTTCATATGATATCATCATGTAAGCTCAACATGCAAGGTGTTGTCACTTGCTGATTTAGGATGGACATTGTATTGGTAGAAACGGAGTCCCTTTAGATTTTTCACCTAACACCTATACTTATGTGTTCCACAGACCCAAGGTTGTTAGGTGAGTCATCGTACAAATCTCCTTAATAAAGAAAAAGCACCCTAATGAAAAGTATATCATAGACCTGATTCAAAGATACTCCTCAAAATAAGTCATAACCTATATATGAATTTGTTCTCATCACTTGAATCCTAAATATTTGATTGGGTTCTTAGGGTGATAAGTTGCATCATCTTGACTAGCCAAAACAAAACTCAACAAAACAAACAAACAAACACACAAACAAAACAAAATAGTACAAACAACTATACAATATGCACATTATGATACAAATGACTTACATGACCCTATTTCAAGCTTGGAAGTAATGCTTGAGGAACTGTCCATTAATTGGTAATGGGACATCCTCACCAGTTAGAGTCTTAAGTCTATAGATATTATCACCTTTCTTTTCATGTGCTTTATCCCACATAAGGACTAGATCTGAAATCCTAAAAGCTTTAACTTTGGCTCTTTTGTCCAACCAGCGTTTGACAACAACCTGATGTTTAGCAAACCAATCAATTGCTTTGTTTCATTTTTCTTCTATGTGCATTAGTTGAAGTAACCTGACTTCTTGTTTGCTATCTATACCTAAATACTCTTGTGCAAACTACAATGTGGGGATCTTTAGGTTAATAGGGAGAATAGGATCCACCCCATAAACTAGTTGATAAAGAGAGTTTCCTAATGAAACCTTCATCTTAGTTTTATCTACCCACAAGGCATACTTTAGTAGGGTGTTCCACTCCCTAGGGTATATCTCTATTAATTTCTTTATGATATTCAACAAGTTCTTATTTGTAGACTCTGCTAGTCCATTCCCTTGAGGATAATAGTTTGAAGAGAATTTCAAAATGATTCCATAATCAAAAGCCCAACTAGATAGTTTTAATGATGCAAAGGCAAGTCCATTGTCACATACTAAAGCATAAGGAACTCCATACCTAGTTACTATGTTGCTTTACAAAAACTTGATCACATCATTAGCATTGCATGTCTTGCTACTGACAGCTTCAGTCCACTTGGTACAATAATTAGTAATAGTCAGTACACACCCGTGCCTTGAATATGATGGATGATTGATGGGTCCTATGAAATCCATGCCCCATTGAGCAAATGGGTGCATCTCCATCACTGGTTGCAAGGGTTGAGTGGAATATATTTCTCTATTAGCTGCAACTTGACATGTATGACAACATTTAATTTGTTCAGCAGTGTACTTAAAGATAGTGGGCTAGTAATATCCTACTCTCAGGATATCATGGGCAGTAGCTAAATGTGATCCATGTGCAGTTCCAAATTTATCATGCAACTCTGCTAACACCTTATCTGCTTCTTGCCTCTTTAGGCATCTGAGATATATTACTTCATAGTTCCTTTTGAAAAGGACTCCTTTTATCATGTATTTTTGTGATCTTATTTTTAAGGCTCTCCTCTGTGAGGCCTGCAATTTTGATGGGCATCTCCCAATAATCTAGACATGCCTAATATCTGAATACCATTCTTCAGTTTCTCTAGTGTTTATCACATATTGTTGGCTCATGATGTTAGGATCAATTTCTGATATCATTTGGCTCAAGGCCTATCCTCTTACCAATTTCATGGGTGTTATATCTATATCATATTATTGAATAACTATTATCCATTTAGCTCTCTTTTCACTAGGTTCTCTTTACATTAGGAGCATCTTCACTGCTGCATCTGGTACTACAGCAACTATCTTACTTCTCAAAATGTAATGTCTAAACTTTTTGACTGCCTGGACTAAACCAAGAGCTTGTCTTTCAATATCCATGTATCTAAGCTCTACATCTTTGAATGGGCAACTCATGAAAGCTATAGGCTTTTCTTCCTTAGCCTCATTCCTTTGTGTTAATACTGCTACAGAGGTATGCTCTGAAGCGAATGAATATATGTAAAAATCTCTTGTATAATCTAGACTAATCAGAACAGGGGCATCAGATATAGCTTTCTTGATGTCCTCAAAAGATGCTCTGGCTTCAGGTGTCCACTCAATTTTGGCATCCTTCTTGAGCATTGCATTCAGTGGTTTGACAATCTCTGCAAAACTAGTAATGAATTTCCTAACAAAATTTATCTTACCAAAATAGGATTTCAACTCTTTCTTGCTTCCAGGAAGCTATATCTTCATGATTGATTCTACCCTTGTAGGGTCAATGATGATCCCATTCTCTATTATCAAGTGACCTAGTAACTTACCTGTGGTTACTCTGAATATGCATTTTGTTGGGATTTAGGGATATACCATACTATTCACACTTTTAAGCACCTTCCTGAGGTCTTCTATGTGGTCACCCCTCTGCTTAGAAAAAACTATCAAGTCATCCATGTATATGACTATGCACTTACCAATCAACCTCCTGAAGGCTATATCCATTGCACATTGAAAAGTGGCTCCAACATTTATTAATCCAAAAGGCATGTGCCTGTAGGCAAATATACCCCACTTGGTGGTGAATGCAATTTTTAATCTATCTATTTTGTCTACCATCACCTGGTTATAACCTGAGAAACCATCCAAAAATGACATCATCTTTGCACCATTTACTTTTTGTAAGACCTCATCTAGTGAAGGTAAAGGATAATTATCCTTTTCAAAAGCTCTGTTTAGATTTTTGAAGTCTACACATAACTTGATGTCACCATTTTTCTTTCTTACAGGGACCAGGTTAGCCACCCAAGTTGAGTGCCTCACTGGGAATATGATCTTGGTATTGAGTAGTTTCTTCACTTCTTCAAAGATGATGGGTTCTAATAAGGCATTAACAAGCCTCTATTTTTGTCTAAAGGGCTTGACATCTGGTTTCAACGGTATAGTATGGGTGATGATTGATGTATCATAAGTTTTCAATTCATCATAGGTCCAAGCAATAACATGGATGTAATCTTTAAGTGCTTGGGTTATCCCTGCCATTTCTTCTTCTATACACACTTTACCAACTAAAACATTCCTTATTTCTTCATCTTGTCCTATGTTGATTGGTGCATATTCTCCTCCATCTGTATTAGGGAGATCTTTTTGTTTTAGCATATTATCTAAATCAAATGCTCTTTCTAATTCTATCATCCCTTTAGGAATCTTATTACTGGGTAGATCCATGATCTCCTCTTCTTCCCAAGTATGATCTTCCAGATTTCTTTCATCTATGATCTGTGCATCAAACACATCTCTATTTGATATAAAATCCAAAATATGCTGGTCATCATCAAACACTTGAAGATTGATGACATTGTCTGGTACATATGGTACTGATATTAACTCAACTAAAAACCTCTTCAAACCAGATATGGATAATGGCTCCAATGTACTTGCATCTTGAGCCAAGGCATCTACCCTATAATTCTGTTCTCTAGGCACATGGGTGATGTTGAATGCATCAAAGTCTTCTATCAAATCCCATACCTTATGTCTGTAATTAGACAACCTTTTATAATTGCAAGAGTATATGCCTCTTACTTGTCTTACCACTAATTCTGAGTCTCCATTAACATGCAGAATCTTTACTTTCTTCTTGAGTGCAAACAATATCCCATGAATTAGAGCTTCATATTCTGTCACATTATTTGTGCATGGGAATTGTAATCTATATGCTACTAAGTAAGATTTTCTAGTTGGATCAATAAGGTCTATTCTTACTCTAGCTCCTTATTTTGACTTAGATCCATCAAACCTAAGGATCCATGGTTTATCTTTAGTTAAAGGTTTATCTGGATCTTCTCTTTTCTTTTTACCTCTGGCGGCTGCACCACCTAATAGCCATTTCAATTTTGGTGACTCATTCTTCTCTAACTTCACCCTATCTAGTTGATGTGAAGCTGATATTTGTTTTTCTTCCTTAGTATCAAAAGAATGATCCTTTGAATCAAGCATAATCTACTTTCTCAAAATATGTAAGCATAATGACCAAGTAGTCTCTGAATGTGGTGCTTCATGTAACCTGCACCATCCTTCAATTAGAGCATCATGTGGAGAAGTATGCTATAGCAGTATCCTCTGAATTTGTCTTGATAAAAACTCTTCAAACTTGGTCAAATTACTATCTCCATCTTCATCAGATACTTCATAATCTGATTCAATCAAGCAATCGGTGCCTGAGGTGATATTCTTTTTATTCTTAGAAGTATTCTGAGTGTACACAAGGATCTTTTCTAAATTGTGAATGTAACTTTCATCTCGATATATATTTTCTTCTGTACCTATAGATGATGAACAAGAGCCAATATCACTATAACTATCTATACTACTTACCTTTGGTGATAATGATCTCTTCTCATTGCATGTCTATTCTAGCTCCATCATGTCTAGACAAGTATCACAAGTTTTTTTAGAATGTGCTTCATCATGCAACCTGCACCATATTTCAATCAAAACATTCTCATCAGATATGTTTAACATTCGACAACTTTGCATTTCTCTGGGCAAGTGCATTTCAAAATTCTTAAAATGATCTACTTCTTTATCATCGTCTAAATTTTGATCAGACTCTATAATCACTCTATCATCTTGAAGATTATCATTATGAACATGAACATCATACATGAGGATCTCTTCTATCTTGACTATTTGGGGTCTGATGGTATAGAGTCCTGGTTCTACATCTACATACATGATCTCATTGGTTCTATTATACTCAGTGATCATATGTTTCATCTGGGGTTCAGCATCTATCCTGATCTGATTAAGAATCCCTTTCCAAGGTAGCCACATATGACTGAAATCAGTGGACATGTATCCATTAAGTTTTATTGACCAATCCCTACTAAGCAACATTCTATATGTATCAGGGATATCTACTACTTGGATATCAATGTAGTATTGAATTCTTGGATCCGATGCTAATTGCATATGAATGTGAGTTAATTCTCCTACAACACTCACCTCAATTTTATCTAGCTATGTTACCTTCTTTAGTGACTTGGCATGATGTAACCCTAAGGCATTACATATTGATAATGGCATTACATTAGTAGATGCACCTGAATCTACTAAGCAGTTATGCAAATTCTTACTGAACATCCTTATGGTAAGGAGAAATGGAGGTGACTCAGTCTTATCCCTATAAAGGGTCATATGTGAAGTTTCAGCAGCTTGGACAATAGCTGAAGTTCTATGTTTAACATTAGTATTTTAGCTACATGATCCTTATTCAAGGTCTAGCTTGAGGGATGACTATCTTCTTTTGGTGTAGGTTCATCCAAAGATTTCATGAATGCCTTCTTGATAGCTAGGATTTTAAGTAGTTCTAACAATGATAGATGGATTTTGATCTTTTTCATCTCATCTACTAAGTATGTGATCAACTTGTCAGACTCAAGAGACTGGTTATTATCTTTTACCACTGCATTCTGTGGTGCTAAGTATTGAGCATTAACTTTGGGAAATCTAGGGTTATTACTTGCCTTTGGATCAGGTGGAGTGTTAAAATTATTTGGAGGCAAGGATGTAGTCAAGGGACTGGTAGGTCTGTTTGAGTTATTCCTGAGGTTATAAATATGTCTACCCTGATACTGCTATTCATAATCATGTACTTCTTCATGTTCAATTGATGGCTCATTCTCATCTTCAAAAGGAAAAACATAATTTGTTTTGAAAGCCATGGCTGACTCCTCACATGCTAAGGTGTAGTTCTCATGGGATGAGGTTATCTGCTGATGAGGACGATTGGTAAAACTTTCCAATACAAGAGTAGAGTCATATCCACAAGGGACAATTTCATTTCCTTCAACAAAAGGAGGATTACCTACAATATTTGACACTTCAGCTTGAAATATACTGGCTGCTATCCTAAATTGAGGAAAATCTAGCTTAGCATGAGCATTGGTGTTATGTATCTTGCACCAGTTAGTAAGAGCTTCTTCTACTAGGTTCACCCTAGTGGTTTGCTTAGGTTCACTAGGAGGCTGATTATCTAAGGGTGATGGCAAGGAATCATTGTTTGGCCTAGTATTCCACACTCTAGACTATCTAGGGGCATTATTGTTGCTACTGTTATTGTTATTGTTGTATCCCCTATTAGGATATCCAAATATATCATTGTTATATCCTCTATTCTGATTTGGTTGGGAATAGAAATTTTGACTTCTCAAATGAGTGATTTCAGTTGTCAATTTTCTCAACTGTGTTGACATTTATTTAATCTATTCCTTTTCTTTTGAGCTTTGACTACTACATTCTCTGCCTGAGGTTTGAAAATGGAAGAACCATTATTATTACTTTGTCCTACATCCTAAGGTACTTGTGCATGTCTAGGATATTTCACCATCTGGCCATTTCCATTTGGAGGTGGCATGATGCTAAGTGGAGGTACTTGTAAAGGACTTGGCATTATGGATGGAGGCATCATGACTCCATTGGTCTGTTGTTGAACAGGATATGCATGATATGTAGGATGTGTAGGAAATACAATATTAGGTGTTGGAGCAGGGATCAACTGCTGATTAACTTTTATAGCTTCTTCAAAAGCTCCGTCTAGAGTTGTGACATTAGGATGTGTCCTCCTGATAAACATAGAAGTCAGAGGATCTAGGCCCGAATAGTATATACTCCTAGCAGCTTCATCTGCTATAGTGTAAGGAGCTACCAGATTTGAAAGCATCTTTTGGAATCTAGCATTAAAGTTAGCAATAGGCTCTCCTTCAAATCTTTTGATTGTGGCAAACAAGTGATAATTCATTGAAGGATCTATATGTATCTCGAACCTATCTTTAAAATCTTTCTCTAATTTAGCCCATGAACCAATTGAACCTTGACCAAGATTGCTATACCAATTATATGCTTCTTCTCCTAAGGAAAATGGAAATAATATGCATACCACATCCTGATGTTCAATCCTTTCTCTACAACAAGCTTCCTTGAATGTTTTGATGTGATCATCAACATCCTAATATGGATGATACTTAGGACAAATCTTGTTAGGATTTTTAGGCAAAGGATGATATGCAGTGAAAGTTAGAGGTGACTCTGCAACGAAGAATGACATTGTGACTGGTGGAGGTTGGACTGGAGGTGTTACAGGTGGTCCTGTAGGCATTTGCAATCCAACAGAGGTTATTGGAGTATGTCTTGGCAAAGATTCTGATGTACTAGAACCAGGAGTGTGATGAATGTCTATAGTTCTTAGTCTAAGTCCATGGATAGGTAGTTCCTCAAAGAATCCACTAGATCTAGACTTGGTAATAAGCCTGAGAGCCAGGATTTCTACAATTTATAGAAATTTGGCTTGATTTTCTATAAAGATCAACTGAACTACCTAAGCAAAGGATGTATTTATGACTAGAATTAAAAACTGAATGGATATTTATGCAATATTTGCAAAGATGTTGCAAATATGAGCAGGTATAATGCTTCTGGACACATATATGAGGATATCAAGCAAGACAGGCAAAATACAACAAAGTTTAAATAGGAGGACCCGAATAACGACTCAATTCTCAAGGATCACAAGGATTGACTGCAAAGCCTGAGCTATTTATGCTTAATTCTAAAATATTTATGATGATCAAACATGAACTGCTACAAAACAAGTGGATATTTGCAGGAACACTCAAAGTATGAATGATTGTGAGGAGTTTTGAGAAGATTACCTCACTTTAACATAAGATAACACAAATACAATCAATTACTTTCAGAGATCAGAAAGAAGGCCCTCCATCTAGCACCAAATTATGTTGATGATGATTGTTAGTCATAACAACATGCATAAAAATTTACACAACAAACCTTTATTATCTTGTAAAGTATGATCAATTTGAGATAAATTGATGAGTCCAAGGCTCCGTTGATCAGGTCATGATCGTTTGACATTACTTAGAGGTTGATGTGACATGCTATTTTCCATTTCAAGGGGTCTTACACTATTTGAAAAATTGATTGCATACTTGCTCTCTGTAAATTCACTTCACAAATGATGTTATTTTCACTATGCTCAACAAATTATGATTATATTTATAAGTTTGATCAATTCTTTTGAGCATCTACTTTCAGGAACTTGAATATACTTCTGCTCTATGTATTTAACCAAATAATGTGCCTACAAGTAGATATTGATATGTTTATCATGGATATACATCAATATTTCCATTATATTTATCAATTTGACATGCTTTCACTCGAAATATGCTTTGTATTTTCAATTGTTTATGAGATATAGGCATATTTCATGTTCATTTGCTCTAGATTGTATGTTATTTGCAATTATGGAGGTGATTTGTAATGAAATTCAAAGAAAATTAAATAAATATTTCTAAATTTGGTGAACCTTTAGCTATTGAGTCACATACATTCCAGATATAGTCATGAAGAGAAGAAATCAAACCATAGTTCACCAGGTTGTTCCACAGCTAGGTATAGTTGATGCTAACTTCAAAGGAACAAGTAATGAAAATAACATATGCAGACTGAAAATCACTCCAAGGGACGCAGCTAATCAATGCATATATCCAGATCTTATTCACTGATTACTCAAGATTTACAATGATTTGTAATCAAACAACTTTCTCTTTCATTAAGTATGTAAACATGTACATTCACAATAGCCTTGAAATCAGTCCTAAATTCTTCAACAATCAAAATTCAATTAAGTTTCTAATGTCTAAAAGAGTGCACTCCTTCTCCTTTTATAGAATAAGGAGAGGAGGTGGTTACAAATGACCAATGGTCAAGATTCATCCATTTAGATCAACGGTCAACATTTCTTCATTGACTTAGTCAACATCTTTATCTATGGTACAAGTTGCAAGTTGGCAACTATCTAGCAGAACTTACTGCTTATAAGTAGTTTATGCATATATTTACCTGATAATGCATCTATACTTACTCTTTATCTCCTTTTTCTTCACTTTTTTCTTCACTCTCTTCATTATCTTCATCTTCATTATTACTGTCACTTTGATGGAGATCATCTCTTATATGCACCTTTATTCTTGCCCTGATGGACACATACAATTGCACAACTTTGTCAATCTCCCCTCCATTTTGGAATTTGGCTTTTACTATTGCATGCTTATGGGAATGGAACTTAGCCTGAAGGGCCTCTGTCTTACTTTTCCTGCTATTCAGTGTCTCATTATAAGTCTCCACCCTAACCTTGATTCTCATGACCTTGTTTATCACTTCTGTTGGTTATTTTCCCAGACTAGATGCTTATTCCTAGCAATCCTTACAAAATAGCCATCATTGATCAATAGGATTCCCGGGCTAGGGGCCAACAGTATAGGAGATAGACTCTATAAATATCTCATTTTCTTCTTTAGGCTCTGCAGAACCAAGGGGAGTATTCCCTATTCAACATCTATAAAATGCATCTATGTATTTGCTGGGATGTTGACACAAAGTAGATAAATCCTCTATTAAGCAAACCAAAACTATGAGATAAGTGCAAAGGGGCTAGCTTTGGGCCTATGTTCAGTTGTAGACAGAGGATTTTGGATCCTAAAACTACTTCTAATGTCCTAAAAGGTTTGTTTATGAAGTTTGAGTTTGATTTATATTTGGATGCAAAACTAGGACCTAGAGTGTAACCTCAATGCAACGCTAGATTGGTGCCTATCCAGGGCTCAGAGTCAGTAGACATACACATGTGAATGGTCAGCATAAAGATGTATGAAAGACTGGGCATCAAGGGGATTTTATTATATCTGCCTTATAGATATCTCCCAAAATAGAGTGTTTAGTCATTCACACTTAGCGGAATCCCTGCTACAACATATTTTCTTAATGATTAATCTAAAACTTTTAATTTGTCCCTTGAACAAAGGTAGGAGATTAAACATTCAATACAGAAAACCCATATTCCTAAATCATAAATAACCCTTAGTTATTTAGACTCAAAAGAAAATACAGCCACAACTTGGAGACAAATGATTAAACACATGCAATCAGTGCATTTCTCATATAAAACAACATGAAACCAGTTAAATTATGCATGAAACACACAACATGAGACTCATAAACTCACAGAACTTTCAAGATAGGGCCACCAACTAAGTTGTATTGTATCACAGAGCCAAACGTTTGTCCAGTTTTCAACAACAAAAGAGTAACACAGTTTGCTTTTTATAGCAAAACTATGAACTTAGCAAAATTAATTACAAGGCAAAGTCAAAATTTCCCGTCAGATACACTGCACTAGAAATGGTGCTCAAAATAATAAATAAAACAGGGGACAAAACATGGGGAAACAAAAGAAGGACGAGGAGTAGCTGAGCTCGAGCCTTGTGCCACCGCTGAAAGGCTTTCATCGTGAACCTGGTACTTGGCCGTTCATCCATCGGCCCATGCTTGTTTGCAATCCTGCCATAAATGCTCAACCACCGGCAGCTATAGTCAACATCTGCAGTAGCACATCACTAAAGTTTTCCCGCTCGAAACATGACTGCAGACACAAAGAAAAAACCATCGTCGAGGGTTCAAAACTCGACCGTTGATCTGAAAACCCACCACCAAGATCAACAATCCCAAAATATGTGTGAAGAGCCACCAACCAATGAAATCATGCCACGCAGGCACCCTATGATTCTATCGCTGGCCTTTCACACCTTTATTTTGCCCTTTTCGCCTTGTATATGTATGCCCAAAAGCATATACAAACACCTTATATACAAGTCAGACCTCAAATTTTATTAGAACAATTTGAGGATCGGCTCAAATCCGGCTTGTATGCCTTTTACCACACATCGGCTTATATATCAGCATATACAAGTGCTTTATACAACTCATGGACACCAAATTTCATTTATTGCACCTTATTCCTCCATCGCGTCCGGATTGCATGTCTCCCCTTTTATATATCGGCCTGTATATGCAAACATACAAATCCCCCAACATACAAGCAAGGAATCTTTTAGGATATGCGATATAGATTCCCTCTTGTATGTCACCAATGTATGTCAAACATACATTCAACCTTGTATCTGCCTCTCCTGTACGCCGAATATACAAACCTGTTTGTATATGCCCGCGGGCTCTACCACATGTATCTCCTGCTACTTTGTATGTTGCCGAATATACAAGGCCCCATGTATCTTTTCATTGTATGTGCTGGCGATGAACCTTTACACTGTAGCAGATGTATATTGGGCCTCCTTGTATATTTTTCATTACATATGACCCAGTGTATATTGACATACATTCATTCCTGCACATACAAACATAGGATCTTCTACAAAATATTCCTCAATGTATCTTCCACCTTGAACCCGTTATGCAATTGAAAATGCATACAAGTGCAGAATATTCCCGGGAGTGTTGCAAAAGATTCCACTAATGTATATCTAACCCGATATACATTAAAACATGCATATAACTCAAATTTTCAACATTTTATGGAAGCTGATTAAGATTTCACAAGCCCGCCTACATGCAACTTGCATTTACATATACAAGACTTAACATTTTTCATGAGTGCAACAGGAAAAGGTAGTAAAACACTCAATGTAGATGGAGGAACAATTTAAACTAGGGCACTAAGGGTTTAAAGAAACACACGCAGGAATCTACAAACTCAAATCAAAACCCAAATCCCAGGTGAACACCACCAGTGGCTCCGACTGGGGACGTGCAGACACAAGACTGCAGCGAGAACCAAGCAACTCTGGGACAGACTAGACAAAACCCAAAACTCAAAACATGACTGACTATACAGGGCATGTACAAAATATTTACATTTAGTTTACAACATGCACAGAAGATAACCCTTATAAGAAGTAAAGCTTCAGGAACTGACCGTGCACTGGTAATTCCAACAATTCACCACTTAGGGCCTGGAGAAAGTAAGAATCTCCTCCATGAATGTCTCTAATTTGATACGGGCCCACCCACAAGGGCTCAAATTTACCGTGTTTGCCCTTATCCTGGTTCCTTGCATTCCATACAAGAACCAAATCACCTCTGTAAAACTTTCTTTCTGTAGTTCTCTTATCAAACAGATATTTTACCCTTTCCTATCTTTTGATGTTTGTTTTCTGTGCCTTCCTTCTCACTTCATCTAGTGCAACCAGCTAATTGATTCTTTCAGTCATTGGATCTCTGATCTCCTCCATGTTTTCTTGTATGAATTTGTAAATTGGCAAAAAGTTGTTTACAGGCAATTTAGCCAGTACACCATATACTAATTCAAAAGGAGATCCTCCAGTTACTTTCTTGACTACTATTCTATCAGCCCACAATGCCATTTTCAGCTTTGAATCCCAAGCCCTTTCATTTTTACCTACCATTCTCTTTACACTCTTCATGAGGCTTTTGTTACTCGACTCAACCTGACCGTTTCCATGTGGGTGATATGGTGATGCATGTAACAAATTAATTCCATAATTACTGCAAAAATTAGTAAATTCACCAGACCTGAAGCACATAGCATTATCTGTGACTAATTTTACTAGTAATCCAAATCTAATAATAATATTTTCCAGAATAAAATCCATCACCACTTTGCTGGTAGCTCTCTTGGTCGGGATGGCCTCGATCCATTTGGTGAAATAATCAGTGGCAACTAGAATCCAACTGTGCCCTCCACTTGATATTTCTGAGATTTCCCCTATAAAATCAATTCCCCATTGCTGAAATGGAGCTTTTACAGTTACAATCTTAAGGGGCAATGCACCTTCGTATTTTAGCCTTCTTGAGAACCTCTGACAAGGATCACACCTTCTTACCATTCTATGTGCATTTAAGAAAAGAGTTGGCCACCGATAGCTTGCTCTGAGAATTTTATGGGCTGTTGTTTGGCCAGCATAATGTCCACCACATACTCCACTGTACATGTCATTTAGAATGCCCCTGGCCTGATCCTCATCCACACATCTAAGTAATACACCATCATAATTTCTCCAATACAACTCTTCTTGAATAATCGTTTATTTAATAGCTTGCAGCTTCAGGGTTCTTTTCTGATTGTCATTGAGGTGGGAAGGACAGTTAAAATTCTGCAAATAATGTCCTACGTCCTTATACCATTCAAAAGTTGACATGTTTATATCTTCATTATGTACTGTATTCACTTGGCATGCCTCTAGATTTGATTGTGTCATCAATTTTGCCAAACCTTGTCCTCTTACCAACTTTGTGATTTGTATTTTAACGTTGAACTCCTGCAGTTTGTTTATCCACCTGCATCTTCTTCTAGTTACCTCATGCTGAGTAAATATATCTTTGACTACTGCATGAGGCACATATGCAATTACTTGTGAGCCTACCAAATAGGGCCTGAAGCTCTTGACTGCTCTGACCAATGCATACGCCTGCTTCTCCATTATATCATACTTTAATTTAGCAGCCTGCAATGACCTACTAAAGAAAGCTATAGGCTGTTCAAACCCTTCTTCATTTTTTTGCAATAGGCATGTAGCAATAGTATGGAAAGAAGCAAATGAAAACAATTGAAATGGCCTAGAAAAATCTGGAGATTTTAAAATAGGAGCCATCTTTATTGCCTCCTTTATGTCTTGAAATGATTTGGTTGCTTCATCTTCCCATTTGACAATTGCATTCTTCTTCAGCATTTTAGAGATCTCCCTGGTGGTCTCTACAAAATTAGGAACAAATCTCCTAACAAAATTAATCTGTTTAAAGAAGGACTGAACACCTTTTACCATTTTAGGGATCTAGATTTTGTCAATTGCAGCTACCCTTTCAGGATCAATCCTGACTCCATCCTTGGAAACAATGTGTCCAAGTAGTTTTCCTTCTACAACCCCAAAGGCACATTTCTTTGGGTTGAGTGAGATGCCATATTCCAATGCTCTAATGAAAATTTGCTCCAGGTGCATGCAATGCTGCTCCTCCCTTTTTGAATAAGCTGTCAAATCATCCTGATACACAGCCAAAATTGAATCAATCAATCCTGCAAAAGCAACATCCATTGCCCTCTGAAATGTGGCACCTGCATTTGTCAATCCAAATGGCATCCTAATATATACATATGTTCCCCATGGAGTAGTGAAAGCAGTCTTCAACTGTTCTGATTCCTTCACTTTCACTTGATTGTATCTTGAGAATCCATCCATCATAGATAGAAGCTCACAGCCAGTCACCTTCTGCAACATGGCCTCCATGTTTGGCAATGGATAATTGTCCTTCAAAGAAGACACATTTAAATTTCTAAAATCCACACAAAGTCTGATGTCACCATTCTTTTTTCTGACTGGGACAAGGTTAGACACCCAAGTTGAATGTCTGATAGGCATGATTATTCCATCCTCCCTAAGCTTCATGAGTTCTTCCTACATGTTAGGAGCTAAAGTTGGGTTGATAGGTCTTTGTCTTTGTCTGAACGGTTTAGCTCCAGGCTTCAAAGGGATTTCATGCTCGAACAAATCCTCTCTATAAGCTTTTAGGTCCTCATAAGACCAGGCAAAGACATGCTTGTACCTTCTTAGCAATGCAATCAGCATAATTCTGATATATGGTTTGAGCTGTTTGCCAATATATACCTTTTTGGGGGCTTGAGATGTCCCCAAATTTATCTCTTCTAAATCATTCTTGTTTGTTGGAGATGACTTTGTGATGAGTTGGTCCCTATTGTCAAAAGCTCTCTCTAAAGCAACTAGCCCTCTAGGGATTTTATTTATCTTTAGCTGAATTACTTCCTTCCCTAAGAGAGTTTCTTTTCCATCCACTACCTCTACAAAATTCTAAAAATCCATTTCCTGGTTCTCATATTCATCAATACAATGCATAAATCTCAGTAAATCTTTATCATCATCAAATACTTGCCAACTGCATACATTATCTGGCACTGTAGGCCTGAGTTTGATCTCAACATCGGTAACATCTGATAGAGTTATATCATCTAGCCTTATAGCTACATTAGCTAGAAAATCTGCCCTGACATTCTTTGATCTCTCTATCCAGTTTATTGAAAATGCATCAAACAATTCAATTGTATCCCAAACAACATGCTTATATTGTTTTAACCTCTTATTCTTTGATGCATATTTATCTCTAACTTAGGAAACAACAAGCTCTAAATCACCAAACACCTTGAGCATCTTAATTTCATACTTCAAAGCTACATTCAATCCTAACAGCAGAGCCTCATACTCTACAACATTGTTTGTATAGGCAAACTTCAACAAGAAAGATAATTTGAAAAGCTTACCAGCTGGAGACAGAAAAACAATCCCATCTCCTGAGCCTTCCTTTGAACAAGCTCCATCAAAATACATTGTCCATAGACCCTGTTGATCCAATTCTTGAATGTAAATATTTTCCTCTTTATCTCCTTTATCATCTAAGACAACCCTGAAGTTATCACAGTCAGTATTCACAAAACATATATGTTCCTCTGATTCTTGATTCTCTACTGTCTCTGATGATCTTTCCTCCCTGATCAGTTTGGCATTCCTACCATTCATAGGGATCATGGCGTATGACAGATCTAATTGCATACTTCCACCAATCAACATTGCCCACCTTCTTGACATCAACATGCCATACTGTGGCTTGATATCAACAACTATTATGTTCATCTTGTAGGTTTTCTTTGGATATGCTGCCAGTTTGAAATCAACATCTTTCATAATTCCAATGACATGTACCTCCCTAGCATCCATTGCATAGCACTTCCCACATGCCTTATCTATCTTTAACCCAGCTTGCTGCATGATGGCCAAAGGCATGATATTTGTTGATGCTCCTGAATCAAGCATACAATTCTTAATTACTTTTCCATTTATAACAAGGGAGACATAAAATGGTTCCACTTGTGAAGGGCATTTTGTCATGGTCATCCCCAGGTATACCTCAGGAACTTCATCTTCATCAATGTACAAGGCTTGTTTCTTACCCTGAGGTTCATCACTCATCTTGGCTTGACAAGGCACACCTGAAATTAGAGATACTACCTTATTTTTGAATTCTTCCACTTTCATTAGCTCCATCAGTGGAACAGAGACTTTTATCTGAGATAAAACCTGGGTTATGTCAAATGGAGCATAATTTTGAATAACAGTTGTAGCTTGCTCCACCGTTTTACCTCTATCCTGAGATGATCTAGCTTTAGTTTTTATGGCTCCTTGACTGTCATTCTTGCTTTGAGAATTCCTACTTTGATCCTCAACCTGGGGAATTGTGTCTTCTACTTTTTGAGAATTATAACTTGTTTTTTGCTTAAAACCTTGTTTATTATTGTTCCATTGTTTCTTATATGTTTTAGTCCCCTTATAATTTTGCACTGGTTGGCTCACAAAAGTGTTCTCTGGTCGAGGTGTACCACTTACCTGAGCTTTACCCCTGAGATTGTAATTACTTTTGACTTGAGCTACTGCTACTACTATGAGGGCTCTAATTTCTTTATCTGAAGGTCTCCTCAAATTACTCAGGAAATTATGTGAATCCTAAGCGTAGGCATAACTGTCCTCTTCATCCTCATCATATGGGAACTATTGGCAGACTTGAATTTCATTATCTACACTTGCATTAGCATCATGAAAAGAGTATCCTCTATTTGTAGACAACATATTGACATTATCATCCTCCATGCAATGCGGCTCATTGCATTCATCACAGGCAACAACATTATTATATAGAGACTGAGAAATCATACATTGTGACTGTGAATGAGGCATTTGGCAGATTATACACCATGGGGTGTCATTAACAATATTTATAGCTTTCTTCAAAGGATCAGGAGTTTCCTTTGTATTTTGAGCTCTTGGATTTGTATTGCAATGCGGGAGGACGGGTTTACCATCACGCCAATTAGTATGATACGGCATATCATGTAATGATGGTCTTCTTTCTTGCCTCTAGTAAACCTGCCTGTTAGGACCTATCCCCTTTTCATTTTTAGCTATTCTATAACTCAGGTCCTTAACAACATTTGTTAATTTATCTATTTTATCCTCAGAAGTATATGCATTACCTTGGTTACTTTGAGATTTAGTGTTTGGATTTTCTAGAATTTTCACATCATCCCTTCTATTTGTCTTACCAGACGCCTTCCTATTATTTTCAATATTAGTTGCTATTTTGAACGTATCTCTGAGGCTGTGAGGTCCCTTGTCTCTTAATCCATAAGTTGTCTTGGCATCAAAAGCATTTATGTACAACACTATGCACATAGGTTCATTAGGCCTCAAGTCCTGTGGCAATTTGTTCAATACCTTCATGAATCTAGCATTGAAATCAACAACTTGTTCATTTGATCCTTTGGCAATGCCAGTGAATTCATTAATGAAGAAACTAGGATCAATTTTGTCACCATACTGTTCCTTGAATATTCTCCTGAAGTCATCCCATGATGAAATGCTTCTGTCAGGTAGACCTTTATACCATTCCTTGGCTTCATCAACTAAGGATTGCATGAATGATTTCATAAATACATCCTCATGCTCAACCTCAAAGTTGTCCATGATATTCTGAAAAGCTTTTAAATGGTCTTCACCTGATACAGTATTATTTCCTAAAAATTTAAGCACTTGCAGCCTCACATGTTTGTCAATAGGATTTGGATAACTAGGAATGCCATAAAAAACTAACTGCCTGAATCTGTCCAGCTGCATTGGCTATCTACCAAATTGAATAGCATCTGCATTTCTATTTGCATTATGATTTCTTACATTATTTAATGGAGCTCTTATGTTATTATGTGTGTTCTGTCTTTGATCATTGTGCTGATCCTATACTTCATTCCTGTGTTGATTTCTTTGCATATCTGCATTGCCAAGGGTAGGAACTGAATCATTCTAAGCAACTCTCAGAGCTTGCACTTTCTATCTCATGTCATCTTTGATCTTTACTGCTTACAGATATTCTAATTCTGCCCTTAAGCTCTTAATTTCATCGGCTAGTTCCTCCTCTCTGGGCATAGAAGAGGAGGGTTTTATCACATTTTGATCATCATTATCTTCATCCCTTGGAGACTCAACCTCTTCAAATCTATCACTAGGATCCAAGAAAGGGCGTTCTTGAAAAAATTCTGACCTTATTCTCAGAGCACCACCCTGCTGTCTTTCATATACATTCTGGATTTCAGCCTCTGTGTTTGAAAAACAAGGTATTGTTAGCTCTGAGGATCCTAGATTCTCCTGAATAAATTCATTTTTTCTAGGTTTAGGAGAACCATCTTGACTGGCTCGAACAGTCCCTTTTTTCCTATACATCATTTTTATGGGTAACTCTTCAAACAGAGTATTACACTGGGATCTTCTCTCTTGCATACAAATTTTTACTTTACCGGTTGGGAGATTGGTTCGGAGTCACCACCTATTACTAGGAATTGTTTTCCTTTTGGAATTTGGGTTCTTTTACAAGTATTCCCCAGCAGAGTCGCCAAAATCTGTTGGTTATTTTCCCAGACTGGATGCTTATTCCCAGTAATCCCTACAAAATAGCCATCATTGATCAACAGGATTCTTGGGCCAAGGGCCAACAGTATAGGAGATAGACTCTATAAATATCTCCTCTTCTTCTTTAGGCTCTGAAGAACCAAGGGGGTATTCCCTATTGAACATCTATAAAATGCATCTATGTATTTTCTGGGATGTTGACACAAAGTAGATAAATCCTCTATTAAGCAGACCAAAACTGTGAGATAAGTGCAAAGGGGCTAGCTTTGGGCCTATGTTCAGTTGTAGATAGAGGATTTTGGATCCTAAAACTACTTCTAATGTCCTAAAAGGTTTGTTTATGAAGTTTGAGTTTGATTTATATTTGGATGCAAAACTAGGACCTGGAGTGTAACCTCAATGCAAGGCTAGATTGGTGCCTATCCAGGGCTCGGAGTCAGTAGACATACACATGTGAATGGTCAGCATAAAGATGTACCAAAGACTGGGTATCAAGGGGATTTTATTATATCTGCCTTATAGATATCTCCCAAAACAGAGTGTTTAGTCATTCATACTTAGCGGAATCCCTGCTGCAACATATTTTCTTAATGATTAATCTGAAACTTTTAATTTATCCCTTAAACAAAGGTAGGAGATTAAACATTCAATATAGAAAACCCATATTCCTAAATCATAAATAACCTTAGTTATTTAGACTCAAAAGAAAATACAGCCACAACTTGGAGACAAATGATTAAACACATGCAATCAGTGCATTTCTCATATAAAACAACATGAAACCAGTTAAATTATGCATGAAACACACAACATGAGACTCATAAACTCACAGAACTTTCAAGACAGGGCCACCAACTAAGTTGTATTGTATCACAGAGCCAAAAGTTTGTCCAGTTTTCAACAACAACAAAAGAGTAACACAGTTTACTTTTTATAGCAAAACCGTGAACTCAGCAAAATTAATTACAAGGCAAAGTCAAAATTTCCTGTCAGATACACAGCACCAGAAATGGTGCTCAAAATAATAAATGAAACAGGGGACAAAACATGGGGAAACAAAAGAAGGATGAGGAGTAGCTGGGCTCGAGCCCTGTGCCACCGCTGAAAGGCTTTCATCGTGAACCTGGTACTTGGCTGTTCATCCATCGACCCATGCCTGTTTGCAATCCTGCCATAAATGCTCAACACCGATAGCTACAGTCGATATCTGCAGTAGCACATCATTGAAGTTTTCCTGCTCGAAATATGATTGCAGACACAGAAAAAACCATCGCTGAGGGTTCAAAACCCGACCGTCGATCTGAAAACCCACCGCCAAGATCAACGGTCCCAAAATATGTGTGAAGAGCCACCAGCCAACAAAATCGTGCCACACAGGCACCCCATGATTCTATCGCTGGTCTTTCGCACCTTTATTTTGCCCTTTTCGCCTTGTATATGCATGCCCAAAAGCATATACAAACACCTTATATACAAGTCAGACCTCAAATTTTATTAGAACAATTTGAGGATCGGCTCAAATCCAGCTTGTATCCCTTTTACCGCACATCGGCTTCTATATCAGCATATACAAGTGCTTTATACAACTCATGGATGCCAAATTTCATTTATTGCACCTTATTCCTCCATCGCGTCTGGATTGCATGTCTCCCCTTTTGTATATCGACCTGTATATGCAAACATACAAATCCCCCAACATACAAGCAAGGAATTTTTTATGATATGCGATATAGATTCCCTCTTGTATGTCGCCAATGTATGTCAAACATACATTCAACCTTGTATCTGCCTCTCCTGTATGCCAAATATACAAACGTGTTTGTATATGGCCACGGGCCCTACCACATGTATCTCCCGCTACTTTGTATGTTGCCGAATATACAAGGCCCCATGTATCTTTTCATTGTAAGTGCTGGTGATGAACCTTTACACTGTAGCAGATGTATATCAGGCCTTCTTGTATATTTTTCATTGCATATGACCTGGTGTATATTGACATACATTCATTCCTACACATACAAACACAAGATCTTCTACAGAATATTCCCTCAATGTATCTTCCACCTTGAACCCGTTATGCAATTGAAAATACATACAAGTGCAGAATATCCTGGGAGTCTTGTGAAAGATTCCACTAATGTATATCTAACCTAATATACATTAAAACATGCATATAACTCAAATTTTCAACATTTTATGGAAGCCAATTAAGATTTCACAAGCCCACCTACATGCAACTTGCATTTGCATATAGAAGACTTAACATTTTTCATGAGTGCAACTGGAAAAGGTGGTAAAACACTTCATGTAGATGGAGGAACAATTTAAACTAGGGCAGTAAGGGTTTGAAGAAACACACGCAGGAATCTACAAACTTGAATCAAAACCCAAATCCCCGGTGAACACCACCAACTTCCTTCATCAAGTGGTTCAGGGGGTGCTCCGCAACTTGCTTGAAATTATCATGGAAGGCCTTAACAATGAAATCTACATCTTGATTTTCAATATTCCCTTCTACTTTTCCTTCCAAAGCCTGTAGGGTCTCTGCCTCGTGTGCCATCAGGTTATGCAGTTTGACACTTATATCTCTGAGCTTCCCACTGCATCTCTTCAGCATGTCACATTCAAATCTAGTATCTTCATACCAGATACTCAACAGCTGGGATGTATTATTGTCTAATATACTATTGCTTATTAGGATCTGTGTGTCTATCTTCTTTATTTCCCCTAATGCATCTAGATGTTTTTCTAGCTTAAATGACCTCCTACCTGTCTCATTTTGTAGTTTGTCTACCTTTCTCTTCAATGTACTTAAAGAATTCCACCTCTCCACAGAGGTTTTCAATACATCCTCTGCTTCAAAAATTGATGACAGCAACCACTTCTCCATTACCTATGCTTTATGCCTCATTAGGTCTAATCTAGTAACCTCCTCTTGTGATATAATGGATAGTGGGATAGCAGGAGAAGTGGGTGCATGATCAGGGTTAATTAACCCTTTAATAAAAGAATGCAGTTGAGCAATGTGCTCTTTATGCTTCTTATTTTTTTCCTTTTCTCTCTTCACCCTTTGTGTTAGAGAGTCAATGATGTCCTTTCCCTCTTGACCTTCTTGATCCTCGTTTGCAAAACCTAGATCAACATTGGTGATCTAAAAATCTTCAAGGCCTATCTTGCCTTTCTCCTTCTCTACTGTAGGCAGTGCTACTTGTGCAATTCTCCTACCTGTAGTAGGGTCTCTTTTATTGCTGATGTCAGCCTAGCTTTTCTTCTGGGTTTCATCATGCTCTTAGAAAATAAAGTAGATACATCAAAATCTTGTACCTCCTCTACTTGTTGCAAATGTATCTCTCATTGCAACCAATGAGGTACCTCACCCTTAAGCTCCTGATGATCACCCTTGGTATCTTGGGTGTCTTGTGCCCTTGTGTTTAATTTTTCCCTCGATGGTGATTGTTCTTTCTTGATTTCTTCCTCATGTACCTTATCATAAAGGGAATCTTGCTAGGATTCCTCCTGTTGAGGGACTTCCTTTTGTAGAGGAGGCTCTTGTGAAGTATTAACACTTTGATTTTGTGCCTCCTCTTGTAAGTTCTCCTCTGGAACTTCTTTAGCTTTCTCATTTTGTTCATCTTGTGATACACTGGCCTCTTAAGAAGTTTGTGTGTTTTGACCTTAGGGATCACCCTGATCACCCTTGGCCATGTTTTCTATCTCTTTCTGTGTACCGTCACCCTATGACAAACCTTTCTCTTTACCTTTAGATGCATCAACTTCTTCTGTATTAACTTCTTTCTCAGCTGATTTTTCCTTTGATGCTGGGCCTTGAATCTGATCACCCCCTGTAGTAGGTGATGATGGACCACTTTGGTCTTGACCAACATTCTTGTCTGGCATGTCCTAATCACCCCCACTCTGAAGTTGTGATTCTGGTTGTTCTGGTCCTGTGGGTGCCTTATTTTGGTCCTTGTCTTGATCATGTGGAGCATCACCCCTCTTGGTATGCTTTGCATCTTCAGCCCTTTTAGGCAATAGAGGTGGATTATTGTCTTTACTTGGGCTAATATCACCCCTATATGTTAAGTCTATTGCTGCAGGACTAGTAACCTGATCAACCAAATTGTCTAACCCTATCTGTTAGGCTACTCTCTCAAGACTATCCTATTTTTTTTCATCCATTTTGTTTTCTTCTTGTAACGTCCTCATTTGGGCCAATGGGGTCCCATGAGGAGTCATCTTGGTATTAGCAACCAAGGTTTCCATGCGTTGAACATCCACATCCTGGACTACCTCATCATCTGATAGTTCCACAGTATCATCTAGAGGAAAAGGAGACTTTTTGCTAGCCATATGCACTTCCTTTTCTTTCTCTTCCTCAGCCTTCTTAGTCTTAAACTAAATTATATCAGGAATGGGGACCTTGTGTTGTAACTCTATCCTGAAGGCCACACCACCCATACCCATTAACATGATGGGATCAGTGCTAACATCTCCCCTCATGGCTATTCTTTGCTTCTTGGGTGGTGGTGTCTATAGCACCTTCTTTCTTTTCTTACTTGTTATTAATAGGTCCTCATCCCTAGGCTCTTTATTCAATTGTTCTCCTTCTAAGGGATCACACTCTTCTAAATCATCTTGTAGAGCCGGATCCTCTACTTGCATCTCTGCACTTTTAGTAACAGGCCTCAATATTCTCTTAGTCTTTGGTTTGTCAGGGGGTGGCTATGATGTGGACACATGGGCTGATGTGGATGCCCCATCACCTTTTGATTTAAGCCTCTTGATGATCACCCCTCAATGTTCATCTTCCACCTTCTTTCTGTTGGATGGCTTCTTTTGTTTTTCAGTGGGTAATCTTTCTCCATTAAATTTTCTTTTCTCAATAAGGAAATTATCATATTCTTCATCTAATAATTCCTGTCTCTTCTTCTTTTTATCAATTGTGAGGGCCATGCCCTTCTTCTTTAATTTGGCAATCTCTGCATCTACCCAACTTTGGGTTAGTTGAATCACCCATTGCATTATTTGTTCTAAGGAGGTATCCTCCTGCTGTGTTAGATCAGGGGCTAAAATGGTGTCATTATACACCTTTTTGTCTTCATATTCATTGGACACTATTTTTCCATCATCATTATGTAGCTGTGCAGGCATTGGGATGCAATCAAAGGTCCTGATTTGATTCAAGGTGAGCCTTTGATATTTTCTTCTTCTCACCTCTGCCTCATCATCACAGTCACTCCAAAAGTCTTCCAGATGCTTTTGATGTATCTATTTTCCCAACAATTTTTGCATCTTGCCATAAGGGTTATATGACCTAGCAATAGGGAATGGCTGCAAGTACATGAGTTTCAGCCTGCCAATAGCATGTTTGATGCTCTATCTGTCTGGGCATAAGTACCATTCTATATATACTAGGAATAGTATAGGGGGAATCTTCTTTTTCTCTATGTAAGCTTCCATTGAAGTGGATACTTGTCTGACAAACTCCATCAAGATGACCCTATTAGTGGGGTGTCTTGGCAACATGAGGGGCTGTCCTTCAAAACCTTCGATTCTTATGTATGAAAAAGTGGAGAATTGGATAAATCGAGCTCCATACTTTTAAATCACCTCTTGAGCTTCCATGCTCAATATCTTGGTTTGGTCCTCCTCCATTGTTCTCACCAGATGCATTGAAAATGCATCATTTACCAATTTGTAATCTTGGAGGTATGCTTTTCTCTGCAATTGGGGATAGTGATCCCATATATGCACATTACTTGTGTTGTTTCCCAGTTTACCTACTGTCTTAGGGCATCAAATGTTCCTCGGAAAGAACAAGAATACACGACATAAGAAGTCATCTAAAATATGCATGTCTTACCTCCTAGCTTCTTCATCCCTTCATCTAGGAAATCACTGATGATTTTGGCCCATAGAGGCTTGCTATCCGAGTACAATACCATCTGGATGATCCCAAACATCTAGTTCTCAAAGTTATGAGCATGAGGTTTGCCAGTCATTCTGCTCAATAGGGCAATTATATATTGATACTCATCATCAAAATCAAACTTGTAGAGATACACTGGCAATTTGGCCGAGGCTATGTAGGTGCTATTCTTTGCCCTCCACTGGTATATTCTCTTCTTGGCATCTTTCCTATTGTTTTTATACTCTTTCTCTAGTTTGTTGAGGTCCACACTTACTACCTTGTTTCCCACTTGTAGCTTGAACATGGCCATGAGGCCCTTGATTGAAAAGTTAGCATATACCCTGCCATGTTTCTCTACCCTCCTGGTTTCTGGGTTATAATTTTTGGCACATTCAACTACCAACTCTGTGGCATCCATGGCATATGGAAACCCTGCTAACATCACTTTCCTTTCCGTTTATATGACTGATAACAGGAAAGACTATAAACATGCGGGGTCACCCATTCTGTTCCATTATGTTGAAGGTCACGATCTAGTAGCAGGTGACTAATAAGGGTTTGACTTCTAGAGCTCTGTACTTCTTGATTAATCACAAGGTAAATGTAAATAACCCTTAGAATTTTACTTTTAAATGGATCAATGGGAAGAATTAGGGTATAGTGTGCTGTTTTGATCTGATCCGTCGATCATTTTCATGGAGTTCAATAGATGCCGCCATGTGTTTGTTTTGTATTTGAAATCGTTGGGGCTTCATCTACCACTTTAATTGCATTTAATGCTAGGGGGTGATCTTCAAAAGATCAGGGATATTTGAAAGTATGACCCCTAATGGATAATATGCCCCCCCATCTTGTGCGGGATAATCATTTACTAAAGATCGGTGTGATATGGTCAACCTTTGACCAAAAAGATAGATCGGGTCATGAAGTTAAGATCGGGCATACATTGAAATGTGACCCCCTCTGAGGCTAGATCATGATGACATCATCATGCCATCCATGCTATTTAGTTATCAGGTTTTGGTGACATCATGGTCATGTTGAAAAACATGATGGATATTTGGATAAATGACCCTCTGCGGGTTGGGTAAGTTGATTATGTCATCATTAGGGTGATTTGTTTTACTCATTAGAACTGAATGACATCATCGTCATATTGGCGCAAGGTGATATTCACATAGGGGTGATATTTTCTAAGATGACTAATATTAGGAAATATGAGCCCGCTGTGAATATATGAGGCTCTTAACGGGTAGATACTTGTTCCTATTTAATTTTGACATTCGCGTATCGGGTGCCTAATGGTTGTTAGGTGATTTTTCTAAGTTTGGGTGATCTTAGCGAATATGACTAATGTTAGGAATATGACCCCCTAAGGGAAATATTAGGGTTGACCAAACTTTGACTCAACATAACTTTCTACCCTTAGACAATATTAGGGTGATCCAAAAGGCAAAACTGCTTGGAATTTTGTACTTTTTCCAACCATGAGGTTTATGATAGCAAATGCTGACTTTGGTAATTGACCTCATCTTGAGATGCATCTCATCTTAGCAAAGGTGATTCACATGACTAATTTTTACCCAACTGCCCAAAGCAAGAAGCAAACAAGCCAAAGCAGAAAGAAAATTTGGGTCCCTATTTTGCTAGGGCAAAATGGGGCATGTTGTGTAACCACACAACAATACTAGATTGAAATATGCTTTGTTCTTGAATGCATTATCAGATTCTTTGAAATGTTGATAGCACTTGTATTATCACATAAGATAGGAATAGGTTCATCATATGACACTTTGATATCTTTCAATGTCTGCTTCATCCACAACACTTTTGTACAACAAGATGTTGCTAAAGTGTACTTTGCCTCTGTAGTAGATAATGACACTAAATCCTACTTCTTACTCAACCATGAAACTAGTCTACTTCTAAAAAAGAATGCATCACCAGTTGTACTTATTCTATCATCTATACATCCTGCCCAATCTGCATCTGTATATGCACTAAAAGATAAATCAGTATCCTTGGGATACCATAAACTAAAATCTAGAGCACTTTTCAAGTATCTAAATATCCTTTTTACTACTGAAACATGTGACTCTTTGGGATTTTTCTTGGAATCTAGCCCCAAGACAAACCAAATGCATGATATCTGGTCTAGTAGGAGTTAGGTATAACAGTCAACCAATCATTGATTTGTACTTGCTTTGATCAACCTTAGGAGATTCATCATCTTTGCTTAACTTACAACTAGTAGTCATGGGATTACATATTGTTTTGGAGTCTTCCATTCCAAACTTCTTCAACATTTCCTTAACATACTTTGACTATGAAATGAAAATACCTTTTTTTGATTGATTGATTTGTAACCAAAGGAAGAAATTTATTTCCCCACATATTGACATTTCAAACTTTTTCTACATCTCTTCTACAAATCTTTTGCACATACCTTCATTTCCTCCAAAAATTATATCATCAACATTTACCTCCACAATTAGGATTTGATCTTCTTTAACTTTGAAGTACAAATTACCATATGCAATTCCCTTTTTGAATCCTTGCTATAGTAGGAATCTATCCAATCTTGTATACCAAGCTCTAGGAGCTTGTTTTAGTCCACACAATGTCTTCTTCAATTTGCAGACCATATTTGGATCATCTGATAACTGAAAGCCTTTCGATTGTTCAATGTATACCTCTTATTCCAATTCCCCATTCAAGAATGTTGATTTCACATCCATATGATAAACTTTGAAGTCCTTATGAGATTCAAATTTCAAGAACATTCTAAGGGCCTCCATTCTTGCCATTGGAGCATATGTTTCCTCCTAATCTATTCCTTCAACTTGTGAGTAGCCTTTACACACAAGCCTAGCCTTATTTATGACTACATCTCCATTCTCATTCAATTTGTTCCGGAATACCCATTTAGTTCCCATTACATTATTATCTTCTTGTCTTGGGACAATTTCCCAAGTTTTATTTTTCTCAATTTGCATCAATTCTTCTTCCATAGCTTTGATCGAATGTTCATCTTTGCATGCTTCAGTCACTGTTTTGGGTTCTATTTTAGACAATAAACACAAATTTACCTATTCATCTACCATAGCAATTTTCCTTCTGGTTAATACACCTTGATTCTTGTCTCCAATGATTTAATCTTCAGAATGATTCTTCTGCACATACTTGGGAGTCTTAGGAACCCTTTCTAGAACATCTTCTTCATTAACTTGCATCTCCTTTTCCTTTTCTTCTCCTCTTTCTTATTCTCTCAAGGGGGCTCATCAAATTCATATCCTTCTATCAATACTGAGCTTTGATGTGGTTCTTCATCCACTTTGACCTTTGCACTTTAAACTAACTTCTTTAGCCTCTTCTTGTAGTACATGTAAGCCTTACTCTTTGTAGAATATCCAAGAAAGATTCCTTTATCCGATCTTGTATCAAACTTTCCCAAATTTTCTTCATCTCTCCTAATGTAGAACTTGCTTCCAAACACTCAAATATTTTACAGTAGGAGTTCTTCCATACCATAGTTCATATGGATTCTTTGAATTGTTGACCCTTGCTTACACTTTGTTTTGTATGTAGACTACAATATGAATAGCTTCTCTCCAATAGATATCTGGTAGATTTGCTTCTTTCAACACTGTTCTTGTTGCTTCTTGAATTGTTCTATTCTTTCTTTCCACAACTCCATTTTGCTAAGGGGTCCTAGGGGCTAACAAATGCCTTTTTATTCCATGATCTTCACAAAAATAGTTAAAATCATTGGAGGTGAACTCACCACCTCTATCAGACCCCAAGCACTTGATTTTCAAATCTATTTCATTTTCAACCATAATTTTAAATGCTTTGAACTTATCTAGAGTTTCTGATATTTCTTTGAGAAAGGTTACCCAAGTCATTCTAGAGTAATCATCAATTAACAACATGAAATACTTGTCACCTTGAAAACTTCCTATTCTTGTGGATCTATATAGATCTGTATGTACCAACTCTAGGGGTCCTGTAGTGGAATACTCCTTGATTTTGAAATTCCTCCTTGTTTTCTTCCCAATATGACATTTCTTGCAAATTGCATTGATAGGCTTTGTAATTATTCACAGATCCCTCACAACTTGAGTAGAGTTGATCCTCACTAGGCTATCAAAATTGATGTGATACATTCTTCTATGTCATAGCCAACATTCATTAATGATTCATGAAACACATACTATTAGCACCTCTAAGCTGATATACATTTCCTTTTGTCCTTGTTCCTGTAGCAACTAGAGTTATGGAGTTTTCTTTTATGATTTCACAACCACCACCCTGAAACACAAGGTTATATCCTCTACTACACATTTGTCCTACACTTAGAAGATTATGCTAGAGACCCTTGACATCAAGAACATCATTTGTATTGTGCTTGCCATAAAAACTGATTGAACCTTTTCCACAGATCTTAGCAGATGCATCATCTCCAAACTTAACAAAACCTCCATCCAACTTATCAAGCTTAACAAAATTATTCTTATCACTCGTCATATGATTTGTACACCCACTATCAATTAACCAGTAGTTCTCTTTTTCTTTTGCATGAAAAGCAGTTACCAAAGCTCCTTTAATTTTGTGCCCTATTTCCAGAGCAATTTCATTTATACATCTTTTAGGATTAGTAGAATTAGTTCCAACATTCAAATCCATGAACAATCATTCATCACTTTCATCATCCGGATAGTCAGACTCATCATTAGATATGATGGCATCTTCTTTAACATAATAACTCCTCTTCAATGATTTTCCTTTGTTATCCTCGTATTTTTCATTAGAGATTTTTACTAGACATTTTGAAGCATAATGACCTATCTTTCCATAGTTAAAACATTTGAAGGGTATTTATCTCTGTATTTTCTAGAGCCCTTTTTCAATCTACTTACGAAATTTGCTTCTGCTTCATCAAAATCATATGGATCTGACTTATCATTTATTTTTTGTCTTGCTAGCCTTAAAAGTAGTTTCTTTTCTTGAATCATCTTGACCAAATTCTCTTATCTCAAATGTAGTTATAGTACCAAACATTTGATCCCTAGTATAATTATCCAAATTTTGAGTTTCTTCAATAGTAGAAACTTTAGAACTATAAGATTTTGGAAGAGTTCTTAGTACCTTCTTTACCACTTCACTTTCCTCTAGCTTCCCACCTAGACCATTGATGGAATTGACAACATCATCCACTCTCTGCATGTAGCTTGCAATATTTTCATCGTCTGACGTCCTTAGGGTTTCAAACTTGGCCTTCAAATTTTGGATCTTTGCTTACTTGACCTTCTCATCTCCTTCATGGATACCTTCTTGCATCTTCCAGATCTCATGAGTAGTTTTGTATCTCATTACCTTCACTAATTTAGAATCAAAAAGACTGTTTAGAAGAGCACTCCTTACCTTGCCATTGTTCTCATATTCTTTAATCTCATTTTCATCCTTTGGACCATTAGTAGGTATAGTATTTTTTTCTCAACTAACTTCCATACGCCATATCCTAATGAGACAAGAAAGCTTTCCATCTTGGTCTTCCAAAAAGCATAATTTGTTCCATCAAACATTGGTACCTCAGTACCTTTCCTATGTGCCATCCAGATCTACCTAAAGTGGTTAAGCTTCTTCAAGGAACCTCACTCTAATACTAATTGTTAGAAGCATAGGACAACTGAGAGGGGGGGTGAATCGGTTGTACATTAAAACATTAAACCCTCAATGGTATTCCAAACTCTTATTAAGCATTAGTAGAATGTAAACATATGAAGCATCAATGTAAACACATCCAAACACATAAGAACACTAGATTTATGTGGAAAGCCCAAGAAGGGAAAAACCACGGTGAGGATTAGCTCACATATATATGAATAACAACATCGAATACAAGTAGGTTCACTACCACGGGCTCACTGCTAGAAGGACTCACTATCCAGAATAGAGAAGAATATAAGAGGATTCTTACAGAGAGATTCACAATCTCAAAGCAACAAGAGAAATCCACCATTGTAACTTCCTGCTATCCGCAACCTTTGGCTCACTTCCTCCAGCAACTTCAAGCAAACTGAAAATGTAGACACCTTCTGCTTACTACATTCGGGAGTCATAAGCATTTAAGATCGTACTCAATTCATCACCCTTGATTCACATTCGCATCATCTTCTCTACTTTCTCCACTTCAAACTTCATCTTGCATTTATACCATCCACGACCTAAGGCATTCTCAATTAGGTCAGTCTTAATGAACATGTGCACTTCAAACATACAACACCAAATAGGTCGGCACCAAACACTTCCGTGGTTAAAAGAACTAAAACTGGACCATGCCAAGGGTTAACTAGGACTCAAATCTATATCACCATGCTACTCATCACATCCACAATCCATGAAGTACCTTTGTAAATAGCGCTAGTAAGCCAGGTCGGCCAACCCTAAACTAACACTACAAGCGATCACATACATTCCTCCCCAAGTCAAAAAATGTAATGCAAACCACAAAGAGACAATCCACACCATCCACACATCTTTCCAAAATGTTGAACATCATTAGAATCTTCTACAATACTATCGGAACCACCTAAAACAAAGAATGTCTTCATTATGCATATTAGGATACACTATTATTGAACTCCAATAAAAGAACTGAGTTTGCAAAGCAAGACAACACTAGAAACTTCAAGGGAAAGTAGATACAAATAATATAAGCATGTTTCCAAATCTGCAAGACAAGAAATCTCAAGGCAGAGAAATGTAGAGCAATCTCATTTCTCCCAGACAACCTTCTACATAGGCAAATGCTTTGTCAAGCATACTTTCCACTACCATATGATCCAGAACCTAAAACTCTGGATATAACTCTTGAACACCTCTGACAAATCCTTCCAAACTACACAAGCATATCTTCAACTATGAAGGAATGTGGAGCACAATACTGAACATACCTCTGTCACACTGCACACCTTTTTATTCAAATTTTCTCAAAAGCACTTGGAGACCAAGTGAACCATCTACTGGAGGTTGACATCAATGTCAACACTTAGAATGCCTCCAACACTTCTACAACATCTAATCTAACCTTGATTATCCTCATCATCTCTATCATCTCTTCCATTCTTCTAGCAATATTGGCCATAGCAGGCATCCTCCTTGGTGGCATCTCTTCCTAGGATCTGGTGCAACTACCTCAATTCGGCGATCTGACTACAAGATAGCAATTGCCTCATAATCAATACTATGTTAACAAACACAAGTAGACTACCTCAAATTGATGCTCTATTCACTATAAGATCTTCTATAATGCCTTCACTTCTGTAGGATTCACAGCCTTGCTCTAATACCACTTGGTGCAGTCATGGATGGAGGGTCCAAAGATTGAATTGTCCAAACCATGCAGCTAGAGTAAACACAATGGAAAAAACTCAAATATAGAATGCAATGGAAGATTCAAATTATCAATATATTAGACAATCACAAAGCTTATATGTTGGTAACATGCAAACGACATTCGAGGGCTCACAGACTTACTTTTTGGGTTACAACAGAAATGAAAGATATGGCATTGAAGTGCCTTTCAGAAAGAATTCATCTTCTAGAACCACTTAACTTGAGATCTGACTCCCTAATGCATCTGAGAGATGTATATATATCATATTCAAGCTCATAGAATCCTCCACGTCGGCCACAAGAGGTTACAAACTCCAATGAATGATGAAACGTGTAGAAACATGTGGGTTAGCCTACAACACATGGTATTGCTCCGCAAATGAATGAACCTTGGTGTGGACCTCAAGGAGGGTCTATCTAGTCCTTATGTGCCATGTGGTATGTATCTTTTAACTCCACAAGTCACGAAAGTGCTCAGCAACCTTCTCCCCTGAATTGATTGCCTGAATGCTTTTCTCTGTGAAAGATGATAAAATTCTGATAGTGATAACTTTATGTAGACAAATCCAAATCTCTTGAAATCTTAGTATGATGTGGCTATAATGTTATAGAAGATAAATCTTTCTCCGCAAGATTTGATATGAAGATGCGGTAGAAAATGCTAAACTACAAATGGAATGAAACGAAATGAAAAGAATGCAAATATTTTTGGTTGATTCAAGATTGCTCTACAACCTAGGATGCTCCTGTATCAGTGGCTATGGAAGCCACTATAGATTAGGTGAACTAGAGGGTAGAACGTGTGGAGGTAGATCTCCAATTATTGCAAGATTAGGCCATGGTGCCCCTACAGCTAAGTCGATCCGCATTCTTATGCACTTTCTACAAATAGAGCTAGACCAAGTGAGAGATGAGAGGGACAAATTTCAGCAGCTCTACATAGATTCTTAGAGGGAGATGGGAGATCTTAGAGGGGAGCTCAGGGGTCTACGATCATGGAGTGTCTCTAGGAGTCACTCATGATCAATGACCTCACATGGGAAGCCTTCTGTCACTTGTACACCATAAGGTCCTGAGGGATCTGGTATGCACGGTTCAACTATGTGATATGTACCTCATGTATTGTACTACAACATCCCATTTTGTTGTATGGAATAGTCTATTTTGATGTATATTCAAACTAATGCCTATATACATGTAATGTTTTTCTATTAATGCTATGATGTAATTTGATGTACCACGTGTGATTTATGTAAATGCAACAAGTGATAATTGTGATGATCATGTGAAAATATGTTTAATACTATTGTGATTTAATCAATCTTTGTAGACTATTTAAAATACAACAATGATTAAAATTTTTGCACATGAGTAAAGATATTGTCCCCAATTAATTCAATTGTAATCTAACAACACATGGTTTAATTAGATGCAACAATGATGTTTAGAAGATCTTATGCTAGCTTATTAAATGAATTAAGACAAAATGTACTATCTTGTCGATATTGAAATAATTACTAACTAATTGCTTTATAAAGTAATATCTAACATACGATCTTAAGCATGAAATTTTCGTAAGTGCATAGAATTAATAGGCTCTTTAAGAGGCATACCTTGTTTATTAGCTAATGTATATGCTCTTGATCCATAGGTTGTAGTGATAACATAAGGTCCTAACCAATTAGGGCTGAACTTCCCTCTTTCACTAGGAGGTGCATTCACATTACATTGATTTTCATAAAGTACCAAGTCTCCAATGTCGAATGAACAATGTATGACACGTTCATTATACGATCATTCAATACTTTATTGATGGGCTTTAAAATGATTGAGAGCATTAATACGCTATTTATCAAGCATCTCTAGTTGTTGTAATATATTCTCTCTTTCCATGTTATCGTTGACAATGTCCCTTAGGGAAACTTGCAATGAAGGAATTTCTAACTCTAAAGGCATTATCTTATTGGCACCATATAGAAGATTGTATGATGTAGTACCAGTAGCCATACAAATACTTGTCCTATAGGCCCAAAGAGCATAGGAGAGTTGAGTATGCCAATCTTTTTTATGTTTATTAATAGTTTTCCAAAGAATTTGTCCAATGATCTTGTTTGAAGCTTCTTCTTTGCCATTTGATTGTGGATAATATGGCATAGAGAAGTGATGTTGAATGTAATATTTTTCAAGGAATTTCTTCACATCCTTATTTTTAAATGGTGTACCATTATCAAAAACCAAGAGGAAGGGATACGAAATCGGGAGATTATATTATCTTGAATGAAATGACATATTGCCTCAACAGTCGTTGATCGTAGTGGCATAGCTTCAACCCACTTTGTAAAGTAATTGGTAGTAGTGATGATGAAAGTGCGTCCTTGAGAGGAAGGAGGAGAAATCTTTCCGATTAGGTCCAAGCCTGAAATAGAAAACAACTAAGGGGAAATTTGAGCATTAAGTTCTTTGGTAGGAGCTTGAATTAAGTTACTATGTTGTTGACATTGCGGGCACTTCTTAATGAACAAAAAGGAATCTTGTTCCATGGTTTACCAATAGAACCCCAACGTAATAGATTTTTACCAAGGATTTCCCTCCAAAATGCCCTCCACAGGCACCAAAGTGAGCTTCTTCTAAAGCAATTGGAATTTATGATTTATTAAGACAACTGAGAAAAACACCATTATAGATTCTTCAATACAACACATTGGATAAGATATTGTAACATGTTGCAAGTTTTTGTATGTGAGCTCTTGTGTTTTTAGATGCTAAAATAGAGAGGGTAATATCCTGCAAATATTGAAATATATGGGAGTAACATTCATCAACATTTGTGTTACAACATAAGTCAGTATCTGAGGGGGTGACCTCGACTACAATTGGTGTTTTTAGATTATGAATGATAAAATGATATTCCTTAAGGGAATCATCATGGGATATAAGGGAAGCGGCGCTTGCCATTGCATTCACATGTTGATTGTCTCTCCTTGGAATTGTGTTGACAGTAAAGGATGAATTTTTTTTTATAACGATAGGGCAAGATCATGATACTGAGAAACTTATCCTACTTTGCTTGATAAAATCTAGAAACTTATCTTACAATTAATTGTGAATCACCATAGATAGTGATGTTTTCAATATTTAGACATAGAGCGGCATGAAGTCCTGCTCTAAGAGCTTTGTACTCAGCAATGTTATTTGTGCATGAGAAATTTAGATAGTAGGATAGAGGAATTGTCTTATGTGAAGGTGCTACCAAGATTATACTAGCACCTAAGCTAGTTCTACATCTTGAACCGTCAAAATACAATTCCCATTTATCACCTTTATCAATAGTAAGAATTTGATCATTAGGAAATTCTTCACTATTTTGAATAGAGAAAGGTGAAGCTGCTTTGACTAAATGGTCGGTTAATGCTTGTCCTTTTATCACTTTGAGAGAGATAAAATTGAGATCAAATTCCGTTAACAACATAACCCATTTAGCTAGGCGGCATGAGAGATCCATCTTAGCAAAGAGATACTTCAAGGGATCAAAATTTATCATGACATGAACTTCAGCTCTTAGGAGATAATGTCTTAACTTATGTGTTGCAAAAATTAAAGCTAAGCATTGTTTCTGTATGATAGTATATTGCACTTCATAATCAAGCAAAGTTTGACTTATAGTATATACAACACATTCCTTGTCTTCGCTATCATGTTGTACTAGTAATGTTGCTAGAGCATTAGTAGAAGATGAAGTGTAAAGAATAAAGGGTTTTTTCTGTAGTTGCTAGTTGTAGAACAGGAGGATTAGACAAGTATTCTTTCAACTCTTCAAAGAATTTTTGACAATCTGAATTCCATTCAAATTTTGATTCTTAAGTAATTGAGTAAAAGGGTGAGTCCTATCCGCAAGTTGTGATACAAATCGATGAATGGCCTGTATCTTCCCTTGTAAACTGCAAAGTTGAGTGATATTTCAAGCAGATGGCATGTTAACAATCACATCAATTTTCTTTGTCTACTTTAATACCATGATACGAAACTATAAATCCTAATAGTTTTCCATTGTCTATGCCAAAGATGCATTTATGAGGATTCAAGTGCATGTTATATTTTTGTATTCTCTCAAAGATTTGACAGAGGATTGTGACATGATCCTGGAAACAAATAGACTTTCCAAGAATGTCATCAACATAATCCTCTAAGATGTTATGCATGTAATCATGAAAGATAAGATTCATAGCACGTTGGTAAGTTTCTCCAGCATTCTTTAATCCAAATGGCATGACTACCCAATAGAATGTTCCCCACAAAGTTATAAAATATGTCTTGTATTGATCTTGAAGGTTGATAAAGATTTGATTATAACCTGAAAAAACTTGAATGATGTGTCTTTTAGCTTTGCAAGTCATGGAAGTGCTCCGCAAGTCTTCTCCTTTAGTTGATTGTCTAAGACTGTATAAATGCTCTACTATGAGAAAATAGTCAATCTTCTAATAATGATATATTTCCAGAAACTGATCCAAATGATCTACAATTTGGGTATGATGTGATGCATGAAGATGGCTAGATGCTAAGTCCAGCTCCGCAAGGTCTGAAATGATATTGCGGCAGAATGTGGACCAAAATATAGAAACTGCTATTGACTGTACCAAACTAGAAAATGAAAGAAAACAAAATGAAATGCAAATATTTTTGGTTGATGCAAGATTGCTCTTGAACCAAGGATGCTCCTGCATCATTTGCAGACCTCCATCCCCTTTGAAAATTTTTTATTTTTATTTTTTTTCTTGAATTTATTAATCCATTCTATAGTTTATTTTTTAATCAATTTTTTTTCCAAGCTATAGAACAAAATAATAACAACATAGGAGATTTTTTTAATAATTTTTCTGTAGAGTGTACCTGTGAATCTGTATGGCATACATGGACATAAATTTTTTTATTTTTTCTCACAATAGCCAAATCATGCAAAATTATATGTTTTTCTTCGCCTCTCGAGCCTCCTGAATTTAATGGTGAGGTCCATTTTGTCCTAGGAGGTCATCTACAAAAAGTGCCTCCACAAACCCTCATTACACCGATCCAAGAAACCCTCTTCAGCCATGATTTTTCAATCACTAGATTTGCAACATACACAACAAATCTCTAATACCTAGAACCCCCAATTTACAATAGAACCTGCACAAAACCTTGTAATGTCCCAAATCCTTCCATGCATTGTCATGCCTTCCATTTTGCATCTGATCTACACACACAAGGGTTATACAAATCCAAGGAGCTCACACCTCCCTCAACTATAAACATGGCTTTGATACCACATGTTAGGAATTTGTAGGTCCAATAAAACCAATTCCACATAACCCAATAGGAGAATATGATGCATAAATTAACCATAATACAAAGATCAAATGACAAACACAAGATAACACAAGATATACCCCAGGAAAACCCTCAAGAGGGAAAAACTCAGCCTCCAAAAGCATCCATATTCATATGTATTAATCAACAATAAAGTTATTACAATACATGACATGAGTCTCCATGAATACCTCTAAACCATCAAGCACCTCCAATGCATCCTCCATGTGTCCAAGCATGAATCCACACATCACCTACCATGTTTCACAATATGCACTTACAAGAGAGAGCTCAATACAATGATGACCTCTCACAAACCTCCCTTCACCTATAATGAAATAGCCAACCAACCCAACTAATGACCATGTGCTTGCTTTTATAGACCAAGCTCACACAAATACAACTTGTGGTATTGGATAAAATCATGTGCCCCAAAACCATGGGTAACACAAAACCATTGGCCCCCTTATTTGATATTGGTACTATGTTTTCTTTCCCAACAATTAAATAATACAAATAATAACCCAATGTTACATACAAATTTTACAAGTGGCATCCAAATAAGTATCTAATGTGGTTAAACACATCAATTAAAATGCACCACAAATAAATATTTATTTTACATGAATAAAATAATCCAATGTTATGCAATGTGTACAACACCTATTTCTCAACAGTGAATTGTTGAGGAAGACTATATATACTCTTCTTTATATACTCACTAATAGCTTTATCTAGTCATCTATGTTTGATGTCCATGTATTCAACAAACTAGCATTACTTGCCTTCTTAGTCTTCTACAGTCAAACTCCATTTGAATTTAGAAATAATAGTTATATGTTAACATTAAGCTTGTTGAATGCACAAGACAACTGAGAGGGGGGTGAATCAGTTGTAACTCACAATTCCAAAACCCTCAAACACATTTAGATCCACATCAATTCATTAACCCTTAAACTGTTATGATGATTAAGCATGAATGCAAATAACAGAAACTAAATCAACACAACAACAAACACAAGAGAACATTAGATTTAGGTGGAAAACCCAAGAAGGGAAAAACCACGGTGATGGTTAGCTCACAATATAAAGTAGTATCAACACCAAAAAATAATAGGCTCAGTGCTAGAAGGCTCAGTGCCCAAAGGAAGGGCTCACTGCTAGAATAGAGAAGAAGATAGAGAAGGTTGTTACAAGGAGAAGACCATCTCAATGCAACAAAGAATTCCACCATAATGCCATCAATACCTTCGTAGTCACACTAAAGAATTGTAGACACCTTCTCCTCACTACATCTAGTAATCTAACACATGAAAAGCTTATACTGCATCACACATTCAACCACACATTCATCCACATTGTTATTCACATCACCTTCATTGCGTGCACACTTGATCACAATCCCTTGACACTTATTTATACTGTCTTCAACCTTGAATGCATTCTCCAAGGTCAGCAAATCACCTTAACCCAGAAAATTCAAATCAGGTCTAGACCTAAACATTTCTACAGTGGAAAGGAATGAAGGAGGATCACAACACATCTTATCTCGGACCTAAATTCATCCAAGCACACCACTTCATGCTTTCACAATCACCAAAGCAGCTCTGCAAATAGTGTAAACACCCAAGCTTAGCCAAACCTGTGTTAACATAATGAATTTTTAAATACACACTTCCTCAAGACAAAATACAACTTTGTGGACCACAAACCAAGCTTTAACACAATCTAGAGTATTCCATGAACATCCTGAAACATCTTGAAATCTTACAAATTCCTCCGCAACAAGTTTCACATGCTGCACAACCTTATCCTGTTTATCTAGTATGCTTAACTATCTCTGTCATGCACTGTATCTCTAGAAATCAACTTCTAGAGTATCAAACCATGAACAACTTTAACAGAAGAAACATATGAACCTTATAAGCATATTTCCAAAACTGCAAGACCTAAAACCACTTTGTGGAGAAATGCGGAGCAAAGACATTTCTCCCAGACACCTCTACAAACCTTTAGAAACATAGTCTACATACTGGTAAACACAATTCCTCTACACAACGAACCAGAACACCAAATTAAAATATAACATCTCTAAACATCTCTAAATAACATATCCAAACTGCAAAGATGTATCTTCAATATAGAGGAAATGCGGAGCAAAACTAGAACACTGCTCTGTAAGCCAAAATGCCACTTCAACACACTGTTTCCTTTATTAATCAAATTTTCTTAAAAGTGCTTGGAAACCAACCAACAGAAACATATTCTTAACATCTTCAGCACCTCTTGAAAGAAACCAAATAATTTTCAAAAAAGAAGCTCAACCAAACAACTCATACTATTGCAACAACCTCATCTCTGCTCAACCAACCTTAGCATCAAAGATAGTATCAATATCTTGCACCACCAACTACTCATACAAATGACACAGTTGACACCAATGACAACATAAGCTTGTTGACATCAATGACAACACTGACTGCACATACTTGTAACAAAGCTCTATGTCTACACACATCTATTGTAACCATTGAGTCATTGCTCTTATTTATATACATATTACATTTAAATATGATATATTTCATTTAACAACATTGAAGGCAGACATTATCCTTCGCTATTTCAATGCTGTTGTACCACACCATTTATATGTAAAGTTTTGTTTTATTTTTCAACAAAGTGCCTCGTCATGTGAGTGGTCTCGACTGCTTCGATCAATGCTGTCAATAGTCACTAATGACTATGAACTTGTCACCCTCCACAATATTTCTACTATATAAGGTTTCAATATTATAGGCATTAATGGTGTGGACTATCTTTCTTTAGTGTTCATTAAGACTTGTATAAACAAAAAAAGAAAGATGAGACATGACTCTTCATATAACTAATGGTGCCTCAAATACTTCTATATTGAATGATGTTTGAGTGAGCACCAAACTGACATCTTCCTAAAGTAGAAAAAATAAGGGATTATTTTAGATTGGATGGAAAGTTCTAGGGCACCATAAAAAGTTTAGTTGTACAAATTTGCACATGGCCACCACAACTTTGTTAAGTCGAAGTTATTTTAATAGATATTATCAAACACAAAAACATAATATATTGGTGGCATTTTTCATGAGTAGCATCAATCTAATATCCAAATAGTGTTCAAGAGTGGTCTTGTAGTATTTACAACTTGTTTAGACATTAGAAAGGAAAATCATTTGGATTTTTAAGATAGCACAAGCCTAGTAAATGTTGATGGAACTCTAAACTTGATCTCATATAGATCTAATGTACTAGCAATGTCTTTAAAAAAATGTTTTTATTTTATGGTAATGCAAATATCTTCTTGTATATGAATAATAATAAGATGCCCCATATGGCCTTGATGATTTACATCTAACTACAATGTTTATATGTCAATCAATATTCAAGATTTATCAATTCATTGAGTTTATACCATATAAACTATGCATATGACTTTGAAATCCCTAAAGTCATTTCATCTTCTAAGGGCTTAATGTTTTTCTCAAATAATTTCTAGATTTATAAAAGAATTTCTCTTGTACATCAATGATGCTATTGTTATAATGAGATGATTGGAATGAAATAATGCTCTTATAAGTTATCATCTAGGTTATTTTAGACTCTGATACCAAATGTGATCTCCTTTTCACCCAAGTAACATTCATTTACCAGAAAGTTATTATTTTCTTAACAACTATAAAGTCCTCATATAATATTTAATGCATTTTAAGGTAAATTATTTGAAATAGAAATAAATTAATCTATTTTCCATATATTGAATAAACATTAAAACATGGAAAATGACATTGTACAACCAAACATTTCATCAATAAACTTTAATAGCATCATTTTGCAACAATAATTAAATCAATGCAATATTTGTAACATTTAGTGCAAATAAATATATAAATCACTTATCTGTGAAGCACTGAGATGCTATTATATGACACTCAGAGGAATGATCATAGGTCTCAGATGTTCTCGGCAAAGAAGCACCCCTAGAGGAACCAGCTCTTACACAGAACCAACCATGCCTCACAACATTAAAACATAGCCCTGGCCAAGACACTCCCAAGTGTAACTTGTACCCTGAGTTGGACACAATCTATGTGCCCCTTCTCCAAATGTTTAGTACCCAGCCAAAGACCCTAATCCTCATTCCTTTGTGCCCTCTAATTCTTGTATGCTTTCCTATATACTTTTCTTGTATACTTTCCTCTATCAAATCTATAATCCTTCTCTTTTATGATTTCTTGAATTTATTTCCTTATCTTTCCTTGAGTGTTCTTCATGCCCATTTCAAGTCTCACACAGATGCCTTGAAAGGAAGCTAGGTGTGTGAAAAATGCTTCCTAAACTAATCTAATGAGGGGAGTGGTATGCAAATTCATTTTGACCCTTACAATTGCAGAAATATTAAACATATATTAGAGATATTATAGCAGCAAACACAATACAAGAATGTAGACAAAGAGAGATAGACACAAGATGTATCGTGGGGAAAACCTTTTTAGGTGAAAAACCCCACACTCTAAAACCTACACAATGTATTAACAAATCTGTAAAGGATTACAATACACTTGCAATGCAAGTTCTTCCAAGAGTCTTTAAATATCATTTCTGGAGTTATTCTGGCAGCATAACAATACCTGTAGATCAACTATGCATTTACAACTCAAAAACTATCCACTATATAGAGATACAAGGCAATATTGAGAAGCCTCTAGAGATGGGCGTCCATCTTGGCCACATGGCCATTTCATACATCCCAAGGACACTTGTCCAACATATTCTCACTCTCTTACATCTGTCATAACATGGTAGATTTAACCTCCCAAGGATAGAGCACTCCATGCTAAAAATAGGCAATGACAGATGCTCTTAAGCATCTTATAGTTGTCATAAAAATTTGTAACATGACAACACTTAATGTTGTAAGAGAATCCATCATACAAGACTAAATATAGTAAATTCCTCTAAAAACATGTCATAGCCCAAATTGGGTACCCAAAGATGCCTTTCCCTCATGCAAAGATACTCTCCAACACTTGTCCTCACTCATCATAGGAATCTCTATACTTGGCTCTTACGCATCATAGATTCTGTCATATGGAATATCATCTTCCACATACCACAAGATGCCAACACATAGCATATTAGTGCCACGTCAAATGGGATTCCCAAATCCATGTAGGTTTGACTTGACCATCGAAGTCACATTCCAAGTAGGATGACATGTCGCAATGCCACCTCATACTAAATGACAAAACAAGATGTGTAAGTAAATACAAATTGGGCAATCAAATAAATACATAAATAAATAATCAATGCTAGGAATTGCAAGGTTGAGACATCTTAATTCACAACATTCTCCCACTTGTCGAACACCTTGCAAGAGCAAAAAGAATGATAAGATTTAACAGCTAGGGGCCAAGAGGCCCATAGACTCCGAACACCATCTGAACTTCTCTGTGCCCACTAGTTTCATCAATGAATCTGCAACATTCTTCAAAGTGTCTACTTTCTCCAATATCACCTTCCCATCCTCTACCATGTCTCATGTTGGTCTCCTACAATGATTTAACAACTAAGCCCATAAAGCTATGACTCAGAGATTGGACATCTAACCTGAATAGCTGTCTTAATCACTATGAAGATGCATTTAACTTGTCAACCTAGGGATGTGAACTTGAAATGGGTCAGCACAATATGTGCACTAGGAACTTCCAAAGTAGCCACATTCATTCTACAGCTAAGAAAGACATAATGCTAAACATAAACTGCTTGGAAAGAAATAACATCAATGTTGAACATCAACCAACAACTATACTAAGCTAAAGTGCATGGTAGAAAATGAAAATTTGGGCAAACAAACAGGAACTACTTTGTCTGCTTTGGCTATAGGAACAGACACAGAATGGAATTCTAGTGGCTGCAGGAACATACGGTGCAGATTCTAACTAACTACTTAACAGAAAATAACAACTAAACTAAAGGATGGAATGCTCACCAAGTGGGCCCCCTTGGATGAGTATCCCTTAAGAAAAATGTAAACTTAGAGATGTGAACTTATAACTTCATTTTATTCATTGGAAAACATGAGTACAAATAAGCAACATAATTGTATTGCTGAAAAACTTAATAATGTGAGTACAACCTCAGATTAATCCACCTCTCAGAAGGAGCATTTGAGTCTTATTTATAGAAATAAAAACTACAAACCAACTACCTAGCAAGGCGGTCAACTCCAATAGAATCAAAGGACGCCACCTTAGGGAAAGCATAGAAAGTGTAGAGGAGGTTTTGTATGCATGGAATTTGGTCAAGCATGTTTGCTTTAACGCATATCTAGCACAACAGTAACTCCTATATTCACTCAACAAGTAATTAAGACTAGTTACAAGGAGGTTATCTTCCCTCCATTTGAGATTTGAATGAACACCTTGTTTGACTTTGAAGGCGAGTAACCAACTGACAGAATATTCCTCAACTTTATAGGCTGCTAATTATATTTGCATAACAATACTAGTACACACAATAATTGCATATCTATAACTATCTTAGAGTAACATTCATTAACCACATGTAAAATTAACATAGATAGTTCATATAGCATGTCAATGTCATTATAGATTATAGGAAATAACCTATGCCCAATATCTTATGGTTTTGAGGAAATGTCATGAAAAGATCAAGATCTAAGTACCAAAGTCCATGATAACTACATCAAATGGATAATAAATTCTAACAAAATTGAGTCATAAACTAGACTCATCACTCTCCCCAACCTAAGACTTTGCTGGTCCTCCAACAGAGGAAGGGTTGTTCTTCTGTTTGGTCAATGCCCTAAAATTATTAACTACCAATTGTCCTATATTAGTTTCTGCAACACGTGAATTAGGATCCCAATAGAACCCTTGCTGTCTATCCAATTTGTTCCATCTCTGTCTCTCTTCAACAATATCATACTAGTAGTATCTGAAATTTGGTACAGGCCACAATAGGATAGGTGGTTGGAAAATTAAGGGAAGCTAAAATTGCCCCTTTGTCCTCCCAATCTGAATATATCTATCCTCTCTTTTACATGCTACAACATAATTTTGCAGAGAGTAAGGCTCTGCTTGTTTTAGTTCATCAAGCAAACTATTCCACCTTTGTGCCAAATGTTCCTTTATAGATTCTCCTATAGTGTTTTCTACCTTCTCATATTCTCTATAAGTTGCTTGTCTCTCAGGCAGGATTCTATTGCCATAGCTTGGTCTATAAAGCATTCAATGCCAATCATTGAAAATGCTCCCTGGATTTCTAGATTCAGCTTTGATGGACAGGGGAGTGTTGAATTCTGTTTGCCTATAAGCCCTGAACTATTGTCCCCAACTAATCTCATTTTGTATCTAGCACATAAATGCCCTTAATTGAACATCCCCAACATACAACAAGGGATTCCAATCATGATCTTGGGACACAACATAATTATGTAAATAGAATTCACATAACAAATTCTTCATTTCAGGAGGAGCAATCCGATAAGCATTAAAAAATTCAAGAGGAGTCTCAATGGAAGGTTTCAAATTTGAAACAATCCTTGCTATTTTAAAAGAGAGATACTTCTCCTTCAAATATAGAGCATAGACCCTTGGAGGAGTTCTGCACTCTAATACTTGAGGCACTAAGGCTGCCATATTATCCACTCTCTCCTTTAAAGTCACAATTTCTGTGTTCTTATCTTCAATCTCTTAAGCTTTCTTTTGAATTTCTTCCTTCAGCGTACATTTCTCCTTGTTCCATTCTTCTTCTCTCCTCTGTATCTCATTCCATAAATTCATAGCTACCATATGCATTGAAAAATCAGAGGGCCTATGTGTTCCTATCAAAATTTTTCTTGGCACTGATGGTTGCCCTTCATATAGCACTAACTGCAGGGTTCATGAATGTTCAGCCAATTCGGGCTGTAGGGCCTCTTGCTGTAGGAAATCCTGGTTGTCTTCATGTCCCTGACTCTTAATTTGTTCAACGGCAGCATCAAGGTCTGCCAATGTTACATTTGTTGCTTCCTCAAATATGTCCTTTTCTTCAATGTTCACATGCCCCATTGGAGCCTTTGTATCTTTTAGTGATGTTTCTTTAGCCCTAGGGCTTCTCTGTGGAGGTACACCAAAGGCTGGCTTAGTAGGTCTTGATTTTCTAGGAGGGCTCTCATATTTTTCTTCGGCTGCAGGAAGAACAGTGTTAGCCTTCTGTTTCTTAGAGCTTGGCACTCCCTTTCGTATAGTTTACTTTTTAGCTTTACCCTTTCTTATTTTTGCCTTTTTCTTCTGTGCCCTAGTTTGAATTAGGTTGCTGAGAGGAACATCATCATCAGAATCTGAAGAGGAACTCTCTTTGCTTGAATGCTCTGCCTCAGAAGAACTAATCTCTATAGTTTGTTCAGCTATACGAGGGTTTACACCAGAAGTTGAGGTTCTAGGAGTAGTTTCAACAAAACTCACTCTCCTCCCAGTCCTACAAGGTTGAGACACAATCGTAGGTCGCAAATGCTTTGGTCTAATTTGATCAATATTTAAGAATTCTTCCCAAGTCATATGATCAGACACATCATGCAGACTTTTCAACTAACAATTTGATCAAACAATGGTGGGAAATAGAATTAGCCCTACCTTTTTGGGTCTCAGTCGCCATGATTGAGAGAAGGTGGTATATCACATTTGGCACATTCATTCTTCTCCCATGCCTCATATGATTCAATAGTTTGAAATGCACAGAATGAAGATTCAACTGACAACCTTCACAAGTAATATACCTCACAACATGAACAACTACTTGCTTCCATGGCTCAGGCAGAGAGGTTCTCTTGGCTCCCTGTTTATCCACAATTATTGGAGGACCACAAGGTTCTGTAACTTTAGCCCTAGCTGACCTAACATTTCTAGAAATAGGGTAATTTTTACCATCGGTAGGCAACCCTGTAACTTCTGCAATCCTTTCTTCAGTAGCCAATACCTCTAACCATTTTACTATGGCCTTACCTTTAGACAATGTCTGGGCAAATTCTAATGCAACACTTCATTAAAACCATTCAGCTTCAAGGAATAATCTAACCACCCACAATTTCTAAACTTGACCTGGCTGGGTGCATCCTGTAGTAATACTTCATGAACTGTGGGTTCATTTCAAATTAATCCACCTCCCATTGTTTAGCTGTCTAAAAATAAACAATCACTCTGCAAAGTTTTTCTTCCTGCAATCTTTATCTGAAAACTAAACTTCACCTTCTTGGAACACTACTAAATTTTCAATCATTAATGTCATCTAAATTTTCCTTATTTGGGGACTCAAGATTATGGTAAGAGTAGTACAGGTAGTAAGGAGTAATCAATGAAGGCTATCACCTCACACTTGTGATCTGTCATCTCACTCAGAATTCAAATCAACTCAATTTTAAACTTTGTTGACATGCTGGCATAAAGCAACATGGAATGACATGTGGACATGGTATTCACACTCCCTCCCCAACCTAAATTTGAGCATGTGTCCTCACATGCAGAATGGTGATGCGTGATTGGATAAGGCAGTAAATAATTACATGCTATGGTGAACATCAACATCAATTTACAATAATTAAATGAATGTACTAAAAGATAAGTAATATATAACAAATTGAAGTGCACGTACCTTGATTGTTGGAAGATCAGTTGCAATAAATATGGAGAAAGTACCAGTCCTCTTTTAAGAAATTAATTGAGCAATGATTGAAAGTGGAGCGGAAGAAAGTGAGATCATGGCAACGTGACGGAAGAGAGAGTTATGGATATGGATGGGTGGATGGGTGAATGGATGAAGAAGTGAACCCCCACAAAAGTGGAAGTCTTTATTATGACAAGTGTCGTACCTTGGTTAGCCAGAAGGAGGGACACTAGGTCTACTGCCTTCAGCTGCAGGAAGTTTGGGAGTTGCATGCTGAGTGAATTGCTGCAGGAATTCATCCTTTAAAGTTTGCTTGTGATACAACTTGAGACGATGACCATTGACTAGTAGCTTAAATCTGACAGGGTCAATGGTGGTGAGTTGAACAACACCATTGGAGAAAATTTTAGCAACCTCATATGGTCCTAGCCACCTTGTCTGCAACTTCCCTACATTATCCTAATACCTTGAGTCGTAGAGTAGTGCCCAGTCACCTGGCTGGAATTTCTTGTCTTTGATGAATTTGTCATGCCACTTTATTCTCTGATTCTGCACTACCTTTGTGTGATGCAAGACTATTTTCTCATCTCATCCAAAGCATTGAGCTACATGATTCTATCCTTTTGTGCCTCAAAGATATCCATTCCCAAGTCTATCGTAGTCTGAAGAGTCTTATGTTTAAACTCAATAGGCATCCTAGCTATCTTTCCATATAGTAACTCAAAAAGGGTGAAGCCTGTGGTTGTTTTCCAGGTTGTCTTATAGGCACAGACAACTTTTGGCAGCCTATTTGCCCAATCCTTCCTACGGACAACCACAGTTTTGGTTAGAATGGATTCAATTTCCCTATTAGTCAGCTCAACTTGGCCATTGGCATGAGGGTGATAAGGAGTAGATTTCTTGTGCCTTATGTTGTACTCATTGACTAGTGTTGCAATGAGGGTTGAGGTGAATTGAACTCCTTGATCAGTCATTATCTCTCTGGGAACACCATACCATGTGAAAATTTCCTCATAAAGAAATTCTGCAACCTTGTTATCTCTTGCATGCTTCATGGCCTTAACTTCTACCCATTTGGTTACATAATCAGTGCATACTAAGATATAGGATTTACCATTGGATGGAGGATTAATGGGTCCTACAAAATCTAATCCCCACTTATCAAATGGAGTGATCACCAGCTAAGGGTAAAGGGGCATCTCATCAAATTTGGTTGGCTGTCCCATCCTCTCGCATCTATCACATTTCCTTGTATATCTCCTTGCATCCTTGTGGAGTGTTGGCCAGTAATAACTTGTATTTAAAATCTTCATTGATGTCCTTTTGGTTGGAAAATGCCCTCCACATGGTTCATTGTGGCATGCATGCAAAATGTCATATGTTTCATCTTCTCTCACACATCTCCACATGACATGGTTTGGTCCAGTATAGAATAAACATCCAGCAATCCATGAAAAAGGAAAAGACTTTCCAATGAGCACCCTTCTCACCTTCAGAGAGAAATGAGGAGGGACTCTCCCTGTGACCAGATAATTAGCTATGTTAGCATACTAGGGTGTTTGCATAGTGATTGAAAACAAATGTTCATTAGGGAAAAAGTCATTAATGACTTGGTTGTCCTCTGATGTAGTCAGCCTTGAAAGAAAGTCTGCAACAACATTGACCTTCCTTGGCTTATCCACAATAGTGATGTCACATTCTTGCATTAGAAACACCCATCTTGCTAATCTATCTGATATCAAGGGTTTGTTCATAAGATACCTAATGGTTACATGATCTGTGTGCATAAAGATTTGATAGCCTATTATGTAGTGCCTGAATTTGTTGAGGGCATAGATTATTGCTAGCATTTCCTTTTCTATCACTGTATAATTCAACTCAGCTCCCTGCAAGTTTTTGCTAACAAAATAAATAGCATGTTCAATGGCTTCTTCTTTCTGCCCTAAGACTATTCCTATGGCATAATCTGATGCATCATTATGAATGTGGAAAGGGAGCTCCCAATTGGGCCCTTTGAGTATAGGAGCATGAATTAATGCTGCCTTTAAATTAGAAAATGCCTTTTACAGTCTTCATTCCATTGAAATTTAGCATCTTTAGTGAGAAGAGTATACAATGGGGCTGCCATTTTTCTGAAATCCTTGATGAAACGTCTATAGTACCCTACATGACCCAAGAAGCTTCTGACATCTTTTTGCTTTGCAGGAATGGGTAGATTGATTATGACTTCAATCTTGTTGGGTCTACCTGAATTCCTTTTGGAGAGTCATAGTGGCCAAGCACTACTCCTTCCTGCATCATCATGAAGCACTTTGCACTATTTAGGGATAGATTGTGGTCTTCACATCTCTCCAACACTTTCCCTAAGTTTTCCAATGCCTCATCAAAAGTAACACCATAAGTACTGAAATCGTCCATATAGATTTCCATGCAATCATGTGAGATATCAGAAAATATGCTAATGATTGCCCTTTGGAAAGTTGCAGGTGCATTGCATAACCCAAATGGAAGCATTGAGTAGGCATATGTCCCCCAAGGATAGGTAAATGTTGTTTTGTCTTGGTCCTCTGGTGTAATCTGTATCTGATTGTAATCGCTGAAACCATCCAAAAAGGAAAAGTATTGCTTTCCTGCGAGTGAGTCCAATACCTGGTCTATTAAACGAAGGGGAAAATGATCCTTTTTGGTGGCAGAGTTTAATTCTCTGTAATCAATACAGACTCTCCATTTCACTCCCTTTTTGGGCATGAGAACCATAGGAGACACCCACTAGCGATCTGAGATTGGGTAGATAAATCTTGCATCTAATAGCTTCTATAATTCTTCTTTGACAATCTCTCTTAATGCAAGGTTGATTCTCCTTTGTGGCAGTCTTACTGGTGTACAATCTTCCTTATGTAAATCCTATGGGTGCATAATGTGGGATCTAGTCCTTTCATGTCATGGTAATCCCATGCAAAGGCATTCTTGTGTTTCTTTAACAAGTTTGTCAAAGATAGTTGCTGTTCTTGAGTCAATTTGTTGTTAATATTCAGATATCTTTCTTCTGAAATTTCCACTTGAGTTGTGTTGGTCATGATGTTAGTCACAAACAAACATAGAATAAAAGTACACATTTAACCTTTATTCATCTTGAAAGATACTATGAATTCAAAGAATTCATGATCCCAACTCTCCAGTGATTAGGTCTTAATCATCTGAAGTTACTCAGAGGTTAATGTGAGTTGCTGTTTCCATTTTGGGGCCTTACGTGAAAGTTTATCATCATGATTCTCCTACAGATATTCTTTATAGAGAAGTCATATTATATAGTTATTTGGTGAAAAGACACAGATATACCTCAATCTTTGCATGATATTTTCAATTGTACATGCTCTGTACTCAAATATGCTAAATATTTACAATTATTTACAAGATGTCTGCATATCTGTACTATTTGCTTAAGATCATCAATTATTTGCAATTATGGAGATGAAATGTTCTGAAATTTAAAAGAAATTAAAGAAATGCTTCTAATTAAAGTGAACCTTTAGCTTCTGAGCCACATGTATATTAGATACTGTCATGAAGAGAAGAAAACCAAACCATATTTTCACCAGGACATTCCACAGCTAGATATAGTTGATGCTAACTTCAAAGGAATTTGTATGAAGACAACACATGTAAGTAAACATGCACTCCAGGGGATGCAGTAAATCACCACATATATCCAGAAATCATACACCGATTACTTAAGATTTACTATGAATTGTAATCGACACAGTCTTCTCATTCATTAAGCATGCAAAAATATAAATGTATACAAAAGCTTTGAAATGAGGTCTGAATGTTTTAGCAGACGGATTTCAATTAAGTTTCGAATGTTTACAATAAGGCATCACACCACCTTTTATAGAATAAGGTAAGGAAGCTGTTACAAAAGATCTACGATCTTGATTTATCAATACAAATCTACGATCATGATTTTCTTGACTTTGTCAACTTCTACAAAATGGCACAAGTTGCCAGCTGGCAACTATCTAGACTACTTATGCTTATATCCCCTTCATGATGTATCTTCATCATGCTCCTCAGCTGATTCATGTGGATCATCATGATGTGCGTCGCTTCTTGAACTTTCGCTATCCTGATGATGATGATGCTGCATACTATTGCGGACCTGCTCATATGAATGCACAACCTGACCTATCCCTCCGCCATCTTGTGTTTTTGCTTTGATGATGGCGTGCTTATGTGCTTCATACTTGTCTCTGCTATTATCCAGCTTATTTTTCCTATCCTGTAGTGTTTCATTATATTTCTCCATCTGGACCTTGATCCTCATTATTTTATCTATAAGTTCTTCTGTCAAGTGGACAGGTGGACCATCTGCCTCTAATTGGAAATTACTGTGTACAGCTTTGATGGCAGACTCTTCATCTTGATTTTCTATTTTACCTTCCACCTTGCCTTCCAATGTTTCTAATATCACTGCCTCTTCAGCCATTAAATCACGTAGCCTCATGTTGATATCTCTTAGCTTATTATTGCATCTTTTGAGGACTCCGCATTCAAACCGAGTGTCCTTGTACCAGATATCTATCAACAATGCGGTATTACTGTTCAATACCTTCTTACTGATAAGCAGTTGAGGATTTATCCCCTTTATTTCTCTCAAAAGGCTCAAGACCCTTTCTAATTTATAAGACCTTTTCCCAGTCTGCATTTGCAATTTATCCACCTTGGTCTTGGAGTCACTTAGAATGCTCCACCTCTTCAAAGAGGCCTTCATTATTTCTACAGCATCATCCAATGCGGATGACATCCATTTCCTTATTACAGATGCCTCATGTTTCATGAGGTCTAATTTATTTACCTCCTCCTGAGAAATGGTAGTCAATGGGACTGCATGTTCAGTTGTGGTATCATCAGGATTGGTCAGTCCTTTGATATAGGCATGCAACTGAGCAATGTGCTCTTTATGTTGCTTATTCTTCTCCTTCTCTCTTTTCACCTTTTGAATTAGAGAGTTAATAATGTCTTTGCCCTCTTGACCTTCTTGGTCCTCATTAGCAAAACCCAAATCTACTGTGTTGATGTGAAATTCATCAACAGTAATTTTACCTTTTTCTTTCTCCACCGCAGGTATGGCAATTTGTGCGGTCCTTCTCCCAGTGGCCGGATCTCTCTTGATGGCCGATGTCATTCTGGCCTTCCTCCTAGGTTTCATTATATCCATGGAGAACAAGGTGGAGACATCGAATTCTTGAATTTCAAGTTCTTCCTCAGTATTTACTTCTTTTGCTAACCATGGAGGCACCTGATCATGTTTTTTAGCATCATCATGATGTTCACCCGTATCTCCCTTTTCTATCAGCAGATGTTGTGGAGATGGTGATTTTTCTTTTTCTTCTTCCTGATGCTCGCTTTGCTGTTGATCCTGCGGTACATCTTCCTATTGAGGAATCTCTTTCTCTAGAGGAGCATCCTCTTGGTGCGGGGAACCCGGTGGTGTATCTGTATGTAGATCATGCTGATCATGATCTTTCTCCATCATTACTTCATCTGTTTTTATTTCTTCCTCTTGTTGTTCATCTATTGCACTAGATACTAGGGATTCTGCCTGAGGTGTTGGCATTTGTTCTACAGCCATTATTTGTTCTGGGCCTGCACTGTCAACCTCCTTTGTCTTAGTAGCTGGATCCTCTAGTGCTTCCTTCTTTTCATCAGCCTTTATTTCTTGAACCTCTACTATAGCAAGTTCCGCTGATGCATCCTGTGGATCTTGTTGGCCTAATTCAAGAGTATGGCCATCTGACTCTACCATCTTTATCTCTTCTGTTCGGTCCCCTTTGTCAGGTGATCCTATTGGCTGTTCAGGACTTGCATCCTGTTTCTCTGTCAGGTCTACCACTACAGGGCTTGTCACCTCTGTGATTAATGCTTCCAGCCCTATTTCTTGAGCTACCTGCTCCGGGCTCTTTTCTTGCTCTTCTTCCACTTGCTTCATCTCCTCAAATATAGTTTGAACTGGTGGAGGCTTATGAGGTGTCATACTTATACCAGTAGCAAGTGTTTCCATCTTCTGTGCAGCCACATCCTGCACCACCTCATCATCAGACAAATTTATTGTCTCATCAAGTGAGATATGTCCTTCTACTTGTGTCTGGGAGGTTTCTTTCATTCATTCTTCTGCAAGTTTAGTTTTGAACTTGACTATGGTAGGAAGTGGAACATTATGTTGAAGTTCCTTTGGCACTTCACTACCTGCCCCTTGTACTAGTGTAGGGGGTTGGGTTATTCCACCTCTCATGGAGGTTCTTTGTTTCTTAGCTGTGGTGGATACCAGCACCTGTGGAGCTCTCCTCTTCCTCTTTATTATTAACGGAGCCTCTTGCTCTTCAGGCTCCTCCTCCATGAGAATATCCTCTATATCATGTTTCCTTGAGGATTGACCCACTTGTAGGGTCTCAGTGATTCCAGCCTCTGCGGTCTTACTCTTTTTGGGCCTTTCAATTATAACCCCTTTAGGTTCCTTATCCACCTTCTTGCCCCTTGGGGGTCTTTTGCTCTATTGCTGTGGTGGAGGGTTTCCATCTCCCTTGGTCTTCCTCTTCTCAATTAGGAAGTCATCATACTCATCCCCAGGGATATCCTGTCCCTTCTTTTTGTTGTCCACCGTAATGGCAACACCTTTCTTTTTCAGTGCCTCCACCTGCTCATCAACCCAAGCTTGAGTCAGTTGTATGGTCCTGGCAATGAATGGGTCCAAGGATATGTCCTCCTGCATGGTGAGGTCAGGTGCAGAGATGGTGTCATTATATATCTTCTTTTGTTCATACTCATTTGCCATTATCCTGCCATCATCCTTCTTCAATTGTTGGGGAAGGGAGATGCAATCAAAAGTTCTAAATTGGTTCAGAGTTAGCCTCTGATACCTTCTTCTCCTGGCTTCTGCCTCATCTTCACAGTCAATCCAAAAATCCTCTAGGTGCCTCTGATGAATAGGTTTTCCTAGTATCTTCTGTATCCTGCTGTAAGGATCATATGATCTAGTTAGTGGGAAAGGCTGCAGATTCATTTTATTTAGTGTGACCATCACCTTCTTTATATTGTCAGAAGCAGGGCACATGTAGCAGTCTATGCTGACTGGGAACAAAATTGGTGGCAGCTTCTTGGCGTCCTTATACATCTTTATCATTGTGGCGCCCTGCCGAATAAACTCCATTAATATTACTGCATCAGTAGGATACCTCGGTAGCATCAGGGGATGTCCCTCAAAACCTTCAACCCTTATGTATGAAAAGGTTGCAAACTGTATGTACCAGGCTCCATGCCTGTAAACTACCTCTTGAGCTTCCATGGTCAATCTTTTTGTTCTGTCTTCTTCCATGGTCCTTACCAGATGCATAGAGAATGCATCATTGACCAGTTTGTAATCTTTGAGGTAGTTGGTTCTCTGTAGCTGGGGATGATGATCCCAGATATATGTAGCATTGGTGCCTGTAAGCTTTCCATCTGTAACTAAGGCATCAAAAGTGCCTTTGTAAGCACAAGAATAAACAATGTAAGATGTCATATAAAATGCACAATTTGAACCTCCCAGGTTCATCAGCTGCTCATGCAGAGCAGCACTTATTATCTGGCCCCATAGTGGCTTGATGTCTGAATAAAGACACATCATTATTATTCCGTACATCCAATCCCTGAAACTACTAGCATCAGGCTGGCCTGTTACTCTGTTTAGGAGTGCAATCATGTATTGGTACTCCTCACTGAAATAATACTTGAACATGTGCACAGGAAGTTTGGCTGCCGCAGGATATGTGCTGTTCTCTACTTGCCACTGATACATGTTCTTTCTAGCAGATTTCTTGTTGGCCTCATACTCTTTTTCTACCTTCTTCAGGTCCACTGATGCAGAGGCATCCACACTAAAACCTTGACATACAGCATGGATGTCTGCAACCCTTCATCATCATCATCATATTTAACTTAACACTGTCAGCATCATCATATTTCAGACGAGCATGAAATATCCTCCTGCTGACTACTGTTCACTTATCGCCTTTCACCTTTCACCTTTCACCTTTCGCCTGTCAGCAGCATCATCATGTTCGACAAGCGCAAACATCCTCCTGATGTTCACTGCTCATCAGACCGCCAAACTCTATCTTCAGCATCATGATGTTCAGCATCACCTTCATCAGCAGGATATAGAACATCCGGTTCCTCCCATATATCCTAATGATGATACTCAACTTCACGCACCTTTCCTTCGATGCTTACGTCACCCCGATATCCGACTACTCGAACAACAGCATCAGGATATGACTTATCCGGTCATATCGAAACATCCTGATGATGTTAACCAAACTTTATGTCGATGCCTCACGCCGATACCAAAACACTTATGGTCAGCAGGATAAACCTTTATCAGGTGATATTTCGAAATGTCCTGATGACGATTATCCTGATGACGATGACGTCATATGCAGCTCCTTCAATATCCCGCTGCCCCGATATCCTGATGACGATTATCCTGATGACGATGACGTCACATGCAGTTCCTTCAATATCCTGCTGTCGGCCAAACTTAACCTTATCGGCCCGCGATGACTTGATCAACCCGATCTTCTACCTTTTGCCGATACGCTCCTCCTCGGCAACACCTGATGATGATCACCCCGACGCACATTCACCTTATGCAATCTACTGCATCATGCTCATCTCCACTTATTCAGATGACGCCCGAAGCGACTGCAGGATATACACAGAAATATCCTGATGATGCCGTTGTAACGAACTTTCCAACCTTAGCGAATTTTGATCCGCCGAACCTCTTGGGATGACCCAATCTACTTTCAGGGTGATCTTCCAGACTCTAACTATCAACTCGACCTAGCACATACCCATGCTAGGGTTCTTAACATCTCTCGACTGCGATCCTGCACACCTGCATGCAAACAGAAAACAAACTACCCCCTAAACTACTGTACACAGCCATTCCACCGATTCGACGAATCAACCGGTGGAATGGATCAGCATATCCATGAAACCACCAGATCAGCAAATCGATTAAACAATGGAATCCAACCAGAGAAAGAACACAAACAGGATCTCTTTATTGATTCAAAAGATGCAATTACAATGCTCAGTCTCACTCTCTATCTCTCCTCTGCAATGCAATACTCTCGATCATCTAAAACCAACCGATCCTCATGCATAAATAGGATCTCTTGCGAGTACTACTGACCCGACTCCAAGCGGCTGGGAACTCTCCAGGCGGCTGGGAGGATCCAACCGGACACACAGCATAACAGCTGTCCTAACAACCTACCTAAAAATAGCAAAGTATGGTCAACATGACCTTATTACATGCATTGGTCTTACAAAACCTTTTTGGAAACATTAACAAGACTCAAAACAAACTAACTGCCTCATGGAGGCCAGCTGTCAGGTAGGTGCTCCTGCACCATACTCCCCAACAGAAAAGAACTCATGTCCCATGAGTTTGGTTGTGGAAGTCCTCCACCTTTACACTTTGCCTTTGCAGTGTTCTGCCCTATTCCAGCTTTATCCTCTGCTGGCTCTTGGCTGCTCCAAGACTTCTGAACTGTAACTTGCTTTCTTGCAAGTAAATCCTCATGCCTGTCAATGTAGGCCCTTCTCTCACATACCTTGTGTTTGTCAGGTTGTCTGACCAGAACCTCTGTCTGAACTGCCTCTTGAACTTCTGTAATGTTCAACTCTGTCTTTCTTTCAACCTTTATAGGACAAACAATAGTCCCAACTATGACAACATCCTTGTCATTCCTCTCAACTGGTTGCTGTCTGCACACCTGTTTCTGAACCTGCTGCTGACCTCTGTCAGTCACAACTAAAACTTTCTTCAACCTGTTGTCCTTAACAACTCCTTTCCCTGCAGTGTCCTCAACTGCCTTTATGCCTGCTCCTATAGGCATCTGCACAAATTCCTTCTTTCCCATTAAAATGATTTTGGCTGCCCCCTGTGCTGCAGCTTCTGCTTCCTGTAATGGCATCAACATAATAGTTTTCCCATCTTTCTTGATGGTGTAGGTATTAGCATACCCATCATATAGTACCCTCCTATCAAATTGCCATGGTCTACCCAACAGTAGGTGACAACATTCCATGGGCAAAATGTCACACAAAACTCTATCATGATATGCTCCAATCTGAAAATCCACATATGCCTGTTCAGAGACAAAAAGTGATTGACTATAACTCACCCAAGATACCTTGTAAGGGTGTTGGTGTGGAATCCTTTCCAAATTCAGTTTATCCACCATTTCCTGAGATACCATGTTGTCTGTTGAACCAGTATCAATGAGAACCTTACATACTTTACCTTTGCTCTTGCATGTGGTCTTGAAAAGAGCTCTTCTTTGCATCATATCCTTTGATGCCTGCAAACTAGTTCTCCTTAGCATCAATGCTTCTCCCTCCTCAGGATATCCATAATTGTCAGGAACTCCATCTTTTTGATAAGTGTTTGAACTCTGTACACTTTCTTCTACTTTCTCTTCTTGCACAAGTTGGACTCTCTTGTCATTCGTTCTATCATCTCTGGATGATGAACCTTTGTTTTCTGGACATTTGAAAGATGGATGACCAACCTCACCACAGGTGTAACACTTTCCTGAAAATGTAGTAGAACCTCTACCACTTCCAAATCTGCCTTTATTACCTTTCCATCCACCTCTGAAATCAGACTGTCCGTGTCCTTTACCAGTGTCTTCTTGACCCTCATTGGTTTGCCTTGTTGTATGGGCTGCTCCTCTTCCCCTCATATTGTGTTGTTCTTGTTTTCTCTTTAACTTCTCTTCCACTTTCAATGCCAACTGAAAACATCTCTGAACTGTATCTGGATTATGCAGACTTAAATCATCCTGAATGTTGAACCTCAATCCATTAAGGTATCTGGCTACCTTCTCTTCTTCACTTTCCTTTACCTTTGTCTTCATACAAAGTTTCATGAATTCTTCTGTATATGAGCTGACATCTAGCTCCTTCTGCTTCAGGTTTTGCTTTCTCATGTGTAATTGGATACTGTAATCCAATGGGACATAAGCTTCCTTCACTAATGCCATCATCTTCTTCCATGTAGCGACTCTACGCTTTCCTTCCTGTACTCTATCATCTTGGATGAAATTCCACCATGTCAAGGCAACTTCTTTCATTTTTGACTGGGCTATCTTCACTCTCTGTTGTTCTGGTATCTCCTCTGTTACAAAGAAATTGTTCAAGGAGTCTATCCACTCCATCACTGAATCAGGTTCCATCTTTCTTGTAAACACTGGCAAATCTAGTTTCACATCCATGGTTCTCCTCTCCATGGCCTTGAGGGCGTTCAACAGTGGTCTTTGGTCTGCAGGAATGACCTCCTCGCTCCAATTAGGGATCTCTTCTTCTTCCCTATCTTCTTCTCTACCAGAACCTACTCTGCTCCTCAACTTCACTAACTCATCCTTCAATTCCTGATTCTGAGCCTTCACGGCCTTGCTTTCTGTAATCTGTTTCTTCACCAGAACTGCCAACTCAGCGTTGGTCATCCTTGTTGGCATCTCAGATGTTCCTTCTTCATCCAACATCCTGCTATATCCTTATCTCTTCCAGAAGATCCTTCCTGAAGATCCTTCGGTGACAGAATCAACACACAACAGCCCAGACCTTTTGCTGAGCTCTGATACCACTATGATGCAGAGGCATCCACACTAAAACCTTGACATACAGCATGGATGTCTGCAACCCTTCATCATCATCATCATATTTAACTTAACACTGTCAGCATCATCATATTTCAAACGAGCATGAAATATCCTCCTGCTGACTACTGTTCACTTATCGCCTTTCGCCTTTCACCTTTCACCTTTTGCCTGTCAGCAACATCATCATGTTTGACAAGCGCAAACATCCTCCTGATGTTCACTGTTCATCAGACTACCAAACTCTATCTTCAGCATCATGATGTTCAGCATCACCTTCATCAACAGGATATAGAACATCCGGTTCCTCCCATATATCTTGATGATGATACTCAACTTCACGCACCTTTCCTTCGATGCTTACGTCACCCCGATATCCGACTACTCAAACAACAGCATCAGGATATGACTTATCCGGTCATATCGAAACATCTTGATGATGTTAACCAAACTTTATGCCGATGCCTCACGCCGATACCAAAACACTTATGGTCAGCAGGATAAACCTTTATCGGGTGATATTTCGAAATGTCCTGATGACGATTATCCTGATGACGATGACGTCATATGCAGCTCCTTCAATATCCCGCTGCCCCGATATCCTGATGACGATTATCTTGATGATGATGACGTCACATGCAGTTCCTTCAATATCCTGCTGTCGGCCAAACTTAACCTTATCGGCCCGCGATGACTTGATCAACCCGATCTTCTACCTTTTGCCGATACGCTCCTCCTCGACAACACCTGATGATGATCACCCTGACGCACATTCACCTTATGCAATCTACTGCATCATGCTCATCTCCACTTATTCGGATGACGCCCGAAGCGACTGCAGGATATACATAGAAATATCCTGATGATGCCGTTGTAACGAACTTTCCAACCTTAGCGAATTTCGATCCACCGAACCTCTTGGGATGACCCAATCTACTTTCAGGGTGATCTTCCAGACTCTAACTATCAACTCGACCTAGCACATACCCATGCTAGGGTTCTTAACATCTCTCGACTGCGATCCTGCACACCTGCATGCAAATAGAAAACAAACTACCCCCTAAACTACTGTACACAGCCATTCCACCGATTCGACGAATCAACCGGTGGAATGGATCAGCATATCCATGAAACCACCAGATCAGCAAATCGATTAAACAATGGAATCCAACCAGAGAAAGAACACAAACAGGATCTCTTTATTGATTCAAAAGATGCAATTACAATGCTCAGTCTCACTCTCTATCTCTCCTCTGCAATGCAATACTCTCGATCATCTAAAACCAACCGATCCTCATGTATAAATAGGATCTCTTGCGAGTACTACTGACCCGACTCCAAGCGGCTGGGAACTCTCCAGGCAGCTGGGAGGATCCAACCGGACACACAGCATAACAACTGTCCTAACAACCTACCTAAAAATAGCAAAGTATGGTCAACATGACCTTATTACATGCATTGGTCTTACAAGACCTTCTTGGAAACATTAACAAGACTCAAAACAAACTAACTGCCTCATGGAGGCCAGCTGTCAGGTAGGTGCTCCTGCACCGTCCACACTCTTAACTTTACTGCCTAGCGGTAATCCAAATGTTTGGGAGAGACCCTTGATGGAGAGGTCTGCATATATCCTCCCATGCTTCACCACTTGCCTTGTCTGAGGATTATAATTCCGGGCACATTCTATAACTAGCTCTAGAGATTCCATAGAATACAGGAAACCAGCTGTGTTCCACATCCCTGATGTGAACACTGCGTCCAGCACAGGACTCTTGTCATGCCCATCATTCAGCTTAGCTGACCAGGCTTCCAGATTGGTGCTTCCCTGATGTGTGTCTGTAATTGCTCCATACTTGAACATGACCCCCCTCTGAGAAGAGAACATAGGCCTACTGAATTCCTCTTGACACTTGACAAACCGCTTGTCAGCCATGAGTACCTGCAGTTAACAAAATCCTATCTCACAATGGATATACACATGGGTGCATATTGCAATTAAAATCACTATGCCTACTATATCTTTTCAATACTACTTAATCATATGGATGCATAAACCAAAACTTACATCATCATACCTGAACAATAATAACATGATGAGGGTTTCATTTACTTACCTGGTTATGCAAATTTCTCTTTTATACTAGTAGATTGCCAATGACGTTCTTAATTCAGCTGATGACCACCTCTTTCCTTCTGTCTGTGAGCTCAAATCGTGCAACAGTAGTTGGTATGCAGGTATGGGAGCTGGTGCTCTGTAAAACAATTTTATCGCAAGGTAAATGTGAAAATGACAGTTGAATTACCTTTTAACCTCATAGTTAGGGTAAATTTAGGGCAACTCTGACAAATTAGATTGTATTCCTTCATTATTCATGCAAAAACGCAGAATCTCGCCAGGTGTTTCATTGGGTTCTGGGGTCGGCAGGAACCACCTACCATGTCTGCGCGCATTTAATAATAATGGCGGCAATGGGAGTGGGGGGATATCCATATGATAGGATATCATGAGGTAGGAGGATATTCGCAAATATCGGGTCGAGTTTCAAATATCATCCTCCTCCCTCATATTGTAATTGTTATCGTGACAAGATTCAAGTGACAAAAGCACTCTTTTGGTTATGTTTAGTACATCAGGAGGATATTTTGATGTATCGGGTGATGTTTCAAATATGATGATGACGAGACAAACTTACATGTCTCTCTTTTGGAATATCAGGATGATGTCATCATGATATTCGTTCTTTGTATCGAAAAGGTATCATGATGTCATCGTCATATTAGACGAACATGATCATGTTTAGAAAATATCCTGTCGAAATGTAAATGTGATGATGATGTCATCCTCATGTTTGTTTCTTCATTTATCAGATTTGGATGACGTCATCAAGATATTTGCTAAGGGTGATATTTCATGTCAGGAGGATATTAAGAAATATCGGGTTACATTCGAAAACATGACACTTGCAATACAAAAGACCGCTTGACCGGAAGATTTACTACCACTTAAAGTTGACGTCAGGATATTTTAGCTGCAATACTTATTGGGGGATGTTTCAAAGATGATGATGATCTTCAACAACATGACTGAGGTTATAAAATATGATCCTCCTCTTGCGAATATCAGGTTTGACCAAAACTTTGATTGTTCATAACTTTCACATCCTGAGAAATATCAGGGTGATGTAAAAGGCGAACCTGTATGAATTTTAACACTCTTTCAAACTATGAGGTCATAGGAAAGAAATACAAATTTTAACAAACTGACCTCATAATGGTGACTTACCTCATCCTCGTTAATCATGATGATGCAAACGACTTACTTTTACCAAACCGCCAACACAAGCCAAGCCAACAAGTTGGGTCCCTGTTTTGCCAAGTCAAAATGGGGTGTGTTGTGTAACCACACAACAACTTGCCACCAAAGAAAACAAACAAATTCCAATGATTCAAGTGATGTGATCACATTCTTCTATAGTATTCTAATTCTGTCTAAGCATAGGCATCATAATCTTCTGAATAATAAAATTTCATCATGGTAACAATGCTAACAAAGGATTAGGTGTGTGCATATGATTAATTATCCTCATCTTGAAAGTAAGTTGAAAACATAAGTAACTTGTGTTAAACTACATAGTTGGAGATCATCCCTCATAGCCAACCTGGATAGAGCCTTGCTGCCAACAGGCATCTATAGCCCCGGCAAGGTTATCTATACAATCTCCCTAAGTAGAGCCCCACTGCCAGTAGGTGTCTATAGCCCCGGTAGAGTTACTTAGATGGCCTAACTTTATTTCTTTTCTGATTTTTTTTCCTTAACATTTGTATCTGATATCATCATGTCAGCTCATTTGTACAAGGTACAGTCAATTGCAACTTTAGGTTGGAGATTGTACTGGTAGCAAGGGAGTCCCTTTAGATTTTTCACTTAACACCTATACTTGTGTGTTGAACAAACCCAAGGCTGTTAGGTGTCTCATTGTGATTGATTCACTTTGACCAAGGAAAGGCACCCTGATGAAAAGATATCACAAGCCTAATCATGAACACTTCTTAGAATGAATCATAACCTATGTCTAAATGTGATCTCATAATTTGAATCTTAACAATTTAGTTATTCCCTGGGGTGATGAAGTGCATCATCCTGACTTACTAGAACAAGGTCCCAACCAACAAAACAACACAAGCAAAACAAACAAACTGTACAAACAACTATACAAATATACAATATGATACATATGACTGTTTGAAGTCATTTAGGCTTGGAAATAATGCTTGAGGAATTGTCCATTGACTGGAAATGGGACATCCTCACCTATCAGGTTCTTAAGCCTATAAGTATTGTCTCCTAGTATCTCAAAAATTTGAAAGGGACCTATCCATAATCTATCAAACTTACCATGGTCACCTTTCTTTTCATGGGCTTTATCCCACATCAGGACCAAATCAGATATCCTGAAAGCTTTAACTCTGGCTCTCTTGTCAAACCAACGCTTGACAATAGCCTGATGTTTTGCAAATTGGTCAATTGCTTGACTCTTTTTTTCTTCCAGGTGCATCAACTGAAGCAACCTGACTTCTTGCTTATTGTCTATGCCTAGGTATTCTTGGGCAAATTGCAAAGTAGGAATTTTTAAGTTTACAGGGAGGATGGGATCCACCCCATATACTAACTAGAAGGGCGAGTTTCCTAATGCAGTTTTTATTCTAGTTCTATCAACCCATAAGGCATACTTTAGAAATGAGTTCCATTCCCTGGGGTTTTTCTCTATTAATTTTCTTATGATATCAGTAAATTTTTATTGGTGGATTCTGCTAATCTATTCCCCTGGGGATAATAGTTGGATGAAAACTTAAGTATAATCCCATGATCAAAAGCCCAACTTGATAACTTGGTGGAAATGAAGGCAGAACCATTATCACTTACCAATGCATAAGGAGTTCCATACCTGGTGACAATGTTGCTCTCTAGAAATTTAATGACATCATTTGCAGTGCAAGTTTTGCTACTAATAGCCTCAGTCCATCTAGTACAATAGTCAGTAATTGTTAAGACATACCTATGACCTGAGGAGGACAGAGGATTGATTGGTCCTATGAAGTCCATGCCCCACTGTGCAAATGGGCGATTTTCCATTATTGGCTGCAAGGGTTGTGCAGCATATTTCTCTCTGTTGGTAGCAACCTGGCAAACATGACAACATTTAACATGATCAGCTGTGTCTTTAAAAATTATAGGCTAGTAATATCCTGCTCTGAGGATTGCATGTGTTGTGGCTAATGCTGATCCATGTGCCGTTCCAAACTTGTCATGTAATTCTGACAGGACCTTATTTGCTTCTGGCTTTTCTAAGCATCTCAGGTATATTCCTTCATAATTCTTCTTGAATAGGGTTCCTCCCTTCATCATATACTTTTGGGATCTTATCTTTAAGGCCCTTCTCTGTGAAGCCTGCATTCTTGATGGATATTTTCCAGTGATCAGGATGTGCTTGATATCTGCATACCATTCTCTATTGTCTTTTTCATTGATCACATACTGCTGACTAGTGATGTTTGGGTCAATTTCAAATATCATCTGGCTTAGAGCTTGCCCTCTTACCAGCTTCATTGGTGTAATTTCCATATCATACTCTTGTAATATAGTAATCCATTTGGCTCTTTTCTCACCAGGCTCACTTTGCATCAGTAGCATCTTCACTGCTACATCTGGTACTACAGCAATCACTTTGCTTCTTAGTATGTAATGTCTGAATTTCTTTACTGCTCTAACTAATGCAAGTGCTTGTCTCTCAACATCTACATATCTCAATTCAGCACCCCTGAAAGGACAGCTCATGAAAGCAATTGGTTTCTCTTCTTTCTCTTCATTTCTTTGAGTTAACACTACTGCAGAGGTATGTTCTGAAGAAAATGAATAGATGTAGAAATCTTTTGTGTAGTCTGGACTGATAAGGACAGGAGCATCCAATATAGCTTTCTTTATATCTTCAAATGCAGCTTTGGCCTCTGGTGTCCACTCAATCTGTGCATCCTTTTTTAACATAGCATTTAGTGGTCTGACAATCTCAGCAAAGCCGATGATGAACTTCCTCACAAAATTTATCTTACCAAAGTAAGACTTGAGTTCCTTTTTACTCCTTGGAAGCTGTAACTTCATGATAGATTCCACCCTGTCAGGATCAATGATAATTCCATCTTCTATGATTAGGTGGCCTAGTAACTTTCCTGTTGTCACCCCAAATATGCACTTCTTGGGATTCAAAGATATTCCATACTCTTCACATTTCTTCAGTACACTTCTAAGATCAGCAACATGATTCCCCCTTTCCTTGGAGAATACTGTCAAGTCATCCATGTAGATGACTATACATTTTCCTATTAAGCCTCTAAAGGCTATATCTGTTGCTCATTGGAATGTAGCTCCAGCATTTATGAGGTCGAATGGCATACATCTATATGCAAATATCCCCCACTTTATGGTGAAGGCAGTTTTCAATCTGTAAATTTTGTCAACCATTACCTGGTTGTATCCTAAAAAACCATCCAAGAAGGACATCATTTTGGCTCCATTTACAATCTGCAGAACTTCATCCAATGAGGGTAAAGGATAATTGTCCTTTTCTGATGCTCTGTTCAGATTCCTGAAATCTACACATAACCTAATGTCTCCATTCTTCTTTCTGACTAGCACAAGATTTGCCACCCAAGTGGAGTGTCTCACAGGAAATATTATCCTGGTGTTTAACAATTTCTTGACTTCTTCCAAGATTATTGGTTCGAGCAAGGCATTGACTGGCCTTTGCTTCTGTCTGAAAGGTTTAGCATCTGGTTTGAGAGGTATGGTATGAGTTATGACAGAGGTGTCATATGTCTTCATCTCATCATAAGTCCATGCTATTACATGTATGTAGTCCTTGAGTGCCTGAGTTATTCCTTCTAACTCTTCTGTTGTACAAACCTTACCTATCAATACATTCTTCTTGTTTTCATCCTGTCCAATATTCACTTGTGAATACTGACCTCCATCTGCCTTAGGCAGATCCTTCTGTTTAAGCATATTATCCCAATCAAAGGCTCTTTCTAACTCAATCATACCCTTGGGAATCCTGTTGCTAGGTAATTCTAATATCTCATCTTCTTCCCAAACATGATCCTCCATACCATTCTCATCTATAATCTGAGCTTCAAATATGTCCCTATTTGAGATGAAGTCTAGAATGTGTTGATCATCATCAAACACCTAGAGGTTAGTCACATTATCAGGTACTGAAGGTATTGACACCAGTTCTACTGAAAATCTCTTCAGACCAGATATAGACAGTGGCTCTAATGTACTGGTAGCTTGGGCAAGTGCATCTGCCCTATGGTTTTGTTCTCTTGGTACATGAGTGATATTAAAGGCATCAAAATCCTCAATCAGGTCCCACACTCGATGTCTGTAGTTGGACAGCTTTCTGTAGTTACATGAGTAATTCCTCTTACTTGCCTCACAACTAGTTCTGAATCTCCGAAGACATGCAGGATCCTTATTTTCTTCTTATGAGCGAACAATATCCCATGAATTAGAGCCTCATACTCTGCTACATTGTTAGTGCAGGGGAACTGTAATCTATAGGTTGCTAAGTAGGATTTTCCAGTTGGATCAATCAGATCAATTCCTACCCTAGCACCCTGCTTGGATTTGGACCCATCAAACCTCAGGATCCAAGGTTTATCTTCAGCAGGACATTTAGCTGAACTTTCTTTTCTCTTTGTAGCCCTGGCTGCTGCTCCGCCTGATATCCATTTTAACTTAGGAGCATCATCATCCTCAAGTTTCTTCTTTCCTTTTTCTCGTGAACCTAATGGCTTTTGTATATTCTCTTTTATTTCAGCAGGAGGATGATCTTCTGAATCTGCAGCTGCATGCCTTTTCAGAATATGTAAACATAATGCACAAGTTGTTTCTGAGTGAGGTGCTTCATGCAATCTACACCAATCCTTAATTAAAACCTCCTGGGGAGATTTATGTTGTCGTGTTATCTTCTCTATTTCTTTTACTAGAAATTCTTCGAACTTAGTCAGGTCACTACCTTTGTCTTCATCAGACAACTCATAATCGGGTTCCATAAAGCAATCACTACCAGGAGTGATCCTTTCTTTCCTTACATGATTTATCTGCTCAGACACTAGGACTTCTTCTATTTCTAGGATATGATCTTCATCATGATATGTCAGCTCCTCTGTTCCTGCAGAAGATAGATAAGGATTAGTATCATCGTCAGCATCATCAGATGTAGCATTTATCTCAGAACATGATGATGATGCCTCACTACATGTCTGCTCCAGCATCATCATATCTAAACACACTTCACAAGTTTTTTCTGAGTGTGCTTCATCGTGTAACTTGCACCATCCATCAATCAAAATATCGTTAGCAGGTATATTTAACAATTGACAATGCCTTACTTGGTTAGACAGATGCATCCTGAAATCTCTGAAGTGATCTATTTCATTCTCATTATCAGGATTATTATCATGTTGTTCAACTAGTATATCCTCCTGATGATCATCATCATGATGATGATGCAGATCAAGCATCAGGATCTCTTCTATTTTGACAGTTTGTGGCCTGATGCAGTAAACTCCAGGCTCTACATCTACATACATGATCTCATTTGTTCTGTTGTATTCAGTGATCATATGTTTCATTCTAGGCTTAGCGTCAATCCTGATCTAGTTTGGTATACCCTTCCATGGTAACCACATGTGACTGAAATCTGTGGACATATATCCATTGAGCGTCTTGGACCAATCTCGGCTGAGCAACATCCCATAAGTGTCAGGTATGTCAACTACCTGAATATCAATGTAATATTGGATCCTAGGATCAGATGCTAGTTGCATGTGGATATGAGTTAACTCTCCTACTACACTTACCTCTGTTTTGTCTAACTATGTCACCTTCTTTAGGGATTTAGCAGGATGTAGTCTTAAGGCATTACATATTGACAGGGGCATAACATTAGTAGAAGCTCCTGAATCAACTAGACAGTTGTGCAGGTTCTTGCTAAACATTCTTATGGTTAGGAGGAACGGAGGTGATTCAATCTTATCCCTATACAAGGTCATGTGGGAGTTTTCTGCGGCTTGGACTATAGCTGACACTTTAGGCTTAACAATATTATTCCTAGCAGTATGATCTTTGCTACTGGATTGACTTGAAAGATGACTATCCTCTTTAGGAGCAAGATCATCTAGTGATTTCATGAATGCCCTTTTGATGGTAGGAGTTTTCAGTAACTCAAACAGGGACAGGCTGATCTTAATTTTCCTCATTTCATCAGCCAGATAGGTGACTAACTTGTCAGATTCATGAGGTGTATTTGCAATCTTTGATCCTGTGTTCTGAGGTGACAAATACTGAGCATTTACCTTGGGGAACCCAGGGTTATTGCTAGCTTTAGGATCAAGAGGTGTGTTGAAATTATTTGGAGGTAGGGATGATGTTAATGGACCAGCGGGTCTGTTGGCATTACTCCTCAAGTTATAACTATGCTTACCAGGATATTGCTGCTGATATGCATGTATTTCCTCATTTTCTCCTGCAGGCTCATTTTCATCCTCAAAGGGGAAAACATAATTTGTTTCAAAAGTTAAGGCAGATTCCTCACATGCCTGGTTGTGACGCTGATGAGGTTGATTAGTGTAGGCTTCTAGCATGAAAGCTGAGTCATATCCACAAGGAACAGAGTCATATCCACAAGGAACAATCTCATTTCCTTCTGCATGAGGTGGATTTCCAGAAGTATTAGACACTTCAGTCTGAAAGATGCTAGCAGCAATTCTAAATTGTGGACAGTCTAACTCTACATGTGCATTAGTATTGTGGATCCTACACCAATTAGTAAGGGCTGCTTCAGCATGATTGACTCTAGTAGTCTGTTTTGCTTCACCAGGAGGTTGATTGTCTAGGGATGATGGTAATGAGCCATTATTGGGCCTAGAGTTCCATATTCTGGGCTGTCTTTAAGGATTATTGTTATTCCCACCACCATTATTGAAATTATTGGTATTATATCCTCTGTTAGGATAATTTGATCTATCATTGGAATAATTTCTATTATGATTTGACTAGGAATAGAAACCCTGATTTCGCAAATGTATTACTTCTGTGGTGAGTTTTCTCAGTTGAGTAGAAATTTCTTTAATCTCCTCCTTTTCTTCTTGAACTTTGGCAACCACATTTTCATTTTGGGGCTTAAAGAAGGAGGATCCATGGTTATTATTGGACAGATCAATACCTTGAGGTGTCTGAGCTTGTGCGGGATATTGTGGCAGTTGGCCATTTCCATTAGGAGGGGGCATGATGCTCAGTGGAGGTACTTGCAAAGGTGCAGGCATGACTGCTGGGGGTATCAATGCTGCATTAGGATATTGTGCAGGATATTGTGTAGAATATGATGCAGGATATTGTGGGTGCATGCCCGACAAGGTATGAAATACCATATTTGGAGTAGGAGTAGGTATTAATTGTTGATTTACCTGTATAGCTTCTTGAAAAGCTAAGGCTAAAGTTGTGATCCGGGGATGTGTCCTCCTTATGAACATGGAAGTCAAAGGATCCAAGGCAAAATAGTAAATGCTTCTTGCAGCTTCATCAGACACAGTATAAGGGGTGATGACTCTGGATAGCATTTTCTGAAACCTAGCATTGAAATTGGCAATAGGCTCATTCTCAAATCTCTTGATAGTGGCAAATAAGTGATAGTTTATTGAGGGATCGACTGGAACCTTAAATCTATCAAGAAAAGCTTTCTCTAATAAGGCCCAGGAATTAACAGAACCCTGACCAAGACTGATGAACCAATTATAAGCTTCTTCCCCCAAGGAGAAGGGAAATAATCTGCACACCACATCTTGATGTTCTATTCTGGCTCTGCAGCACGCTTCCTTAAAGGTCCTGATATGATCTTTAGCATCTTGATAAGGATGATATTTTGGACAAAGTTTGTTCGGGTTCTTTGGTAACTCATGATATACAGTAAAGGTCAAAGGTGACTCTGCTGCAAAGAAAGACATTGCAACCAGAGGAGGTTGAGGTGGTGGTGCAGCTGGCTGAGGTTGGACTAAAGGTACACCCTGAGGCTGAACTGGAGGTGTCGCAGGTATCCCAGAAGGTATTTGTAAATCAACAGGAGTTATAGGAGGAGGCTCTGGTGAATCCCCTGATGCACTAGACCCTGGAGTATGATGGATGTCAACAGTTCAAGGTCTAAAACCTCTAACAGGCAATTCTTTGAAAATTCCACTAGGTCTAGACCTGGTATTTATCCTGTGAGCCAGGATTTCTCAATTCTGAGGCAAATTGGCTGAAAGTTTGCAAATATTGGCTAGATTTCACTGGATGAGGTGATATTTGTAGTCAGATGGCTGATCAGACTGGATATTTATGAGATATTTGTGAAGATACTACAAATATGACAAGATATTTGAGGTATATTGACCCACAACATGAGATCTCAAGTGTCTAAGGCTTAAATTCTTTAAAGCTTGAACAAATTTATGTATCTTTGGCTGTCACTAGTGAATTCAGAATGATCTACTGTAAAGCTTGCAATATTTATGTGAGATCTGGAAATCTTTACACAGAATGAGCATATACAAGCCTTTTACAGTAAATATTTGTGTAATATTTGAAATTCACAGATGATTCGAGGTTACCTTACTCTCTGCATCATCAAACCTGAAAATAATGATGATGAGCGTGGTCTTCCAGATCAGGCCCTCCTTCTAGCGACAATTTATGTTGGTCATGATGTTAGTCACAAACAAACATAGAATAAAAGTACACATTTAACCTTTATTCATCTTGAAAGATACTATGAATTCAAAGAATTCATGATCCCAACTCTCTGGTGATTAGGTCTTAATCGTCTGAAGTTACTCAGAGGTTAATGTGAGTTGCTGTTTCCATTTTGGGGCCTTACGTGAAAGTTTATCATCATCATGATTCTCCTACAAATATTCTTTACAGAGAAGTCATATTATATAGTTATTTGGTGAAAAGATACAGATATACCTCAATCTTTGCATGATATTTTCAATTGTACATGCTCTATACTCAAATATGCTAAATATTTGCAATTATTTACGAGATGTCTGCATATCTGTACTATTTGCTTAAGATCATCAATTATTTGCAATTATGGAGATGAAATGTTCTGAAATTTAAAAGAAATTAAAGAAATGCTTCTAATTAAAGTGAACCTTTAGCTTCTGAGCCACATGTATATTAGATACTGTCATGAAGAGAAGAAAACTAAACCATATTTTCACCAGGACATTCCATAGCTAGATATAGTTGATGCTAACATCAAAGGAATTTGTATGAAGACAACACATGTAAGTAAACATGCACTCCAGGGGATGCAGCAAATCACCATATATATCCAGAAATCATACACCAATTACTTAAGATTTACTATGAATTGTAATCGACACAGTCTTCTCATTCATTAAGCATGCAAAAATATAAATGTATACAAAAGCTTTGAAATGAGCTCTGAATGTTTCAGCAGACGGATTTCAATTAAGTTTCGAATGTTTACAATAAGGCATCACACCAAGTTTTATAGAATAAGGTAAGGAAGCCGTTACAAAAGATCTACGATCTTGATTTATCAATACAAATCTACGGTCATGATTTTCTTGACTTTGTCAACTTCTACAAAATGGCACAAGTTGCCAGCTGGCAACTATCTAGACTACTTATGCTTATATCCCCTTCATGATGTATCTTCGTCATGCTCCTCAGCTGATTCATGTGGATCATCATCATGTGCGTCGCTTCCTGAACTTTCGCTATCCTGATGATGATGATGCTGCATACTATTGCGGACCTGCTCATATGAATGCACAACCTGATCTATCCCTCTGCCATCTTGAGTTTTTGCTTTGATGATGGCGTACTTATGTGCTTCATACTTGTCTCTGTTATTATCCAGCTTATTTTTCCTATCCTGTAGTGTTTCATTATATTTCTCCATCTGGACCTTGATCCTCATTATTTTATCTATAAGTTCTTCTGTTAAGTGGACAGGTGGACCATCTGCCTCTAATTGGAAATTACTAGGTACAGCTTTGATGGCAGACTCTTCATCTTGATTTTCTATTTTACCTTCCACCTTGCCTTCCAATGTTTCTAATATCACTGCCTCTTCAGCCATTAAATCACGTAGCCTCATGTTGATATCTCTCAGCTTATTATTGCATCTTTTGAGGACTCCGCATTCAAACTGAGTGTCCTTGTACCAGATATCTATCAACAATGCGGTATTACTGTTCAATACCTGATTACTGATAAGCAGTTGAGGATTTATCCTCTTTATTTCTCTCAAAAGGCTCAAGACCCTTTCTAATTTATAAGACCTTTTCCCAGTCTACATTTGCAATTTATCCACCTTGGTCTTGGAGTCACTTAGAATGCTCCACCTCTTCAAAGAGGCCTTCATTATTTCTACAGCATCATCCAATGCGGATGACATCCATTTCCTTATTATAGACGCCTCATGCTTCATGAGGTCTAATTTATTTACCTCCTCCTGAGAAATGGCAGTCAATGGGACTGCATGTTCAGTTGTGGTATCATCAGGATTGGTCAGTCCTTTGATATAGGCATACAACTGAGCAATGTGCTCTTTATGTTGCTTATTCTTCTCCTTCTCTCTTTTCACCTTTTGAATTAGAGAGTCAATAATGTCTTTGCCCTCTTGACCTTCTTGGTCCTCATTAGAAAAACCCAAATCTACTATGTTGATGTGAAATTCATCAACAGTAATTTTACCTTTTTCTTTCTCCATCGCAGGTATGGCAATTTGTGTGGTCCTTCTCCCGGTGGCCAGATCTCTCTTGATGGCCGATGTTATTTTGGCCTTCCTCCTAGGTTTCATTATATCCGTGGAGAACAAGGTGGAGACATCAAATTCTTGAATTTCAAGTTCTTCCTCAGTATTTACTTCTTTTGCTAACCATGGAGGCACCTGATCATGTTTTTCAGCATCATCATGATGTTCACCCGTATCTCCCTTTTCTATCAGCAGATGTTGTGGAGATGGTGATTTTTCTTTTTCTTCTTTCTGATGCTCGCTTTGTTGTTGATCCTGTGGTACATCTTCCTGTTGAGGAATCTCTTTCTCCAGAGGAGCATCCTCTTGGTGCGGGGAACTCGGTGGTGTATCTGTATGTAGATCATGCTGATCATGATCTTTCTCCATCATTACTTCATCTATTTTTATTTCTTCCTCTTGTTGTTCATCTATTGCACTAGATACTAGGGATTCTGCCTGAGGTGCTGGCATTTGTTCTGCGGCCATTATTTGTTCTGGGCCTGCCCTGTCAACCTTTTTTGTCTTAGCAGCTGGATCCTCTAGTGCTTCCTTCTTTTCATCAGCCTTTATTTCTTAAACCTCTACTATAGTAGGTTCCGCTGATGTATTATGTGGATCTTGTTGGCCCAATTCAAGAGTATGGCCTTCTGACTCTACCATCTCTATCTCTTTTGTTTGGTCCTCTTTGTCAGGTGATCCTGCTGGCTGTTTAGGACTTGCATCCTATTTCTCTGTCAGGTCTACCACTACAGGGCTTGTCACCTCTGTGATTAATGCTTCTAGCCCTATTTCTTGAGCTACTTGCTCTGGGCTCTTTTCTTGCTCTTCTTCCACTTGCTTCATCTCCTCAAATACAGTTTGAATTGGTGAAGGCTTATGAGGTGTCATACTTATACCAGCAGCAAGTGTTTCCATCTTCTGTGCAGCCACATCCTGCACCACCTCATCATCCGACAAATTTATTGTCTCATCAAGTGAGACATGTCCTTCTACCTGTGTCTGGGAGGTTTCTTTCATTCATTCTTCTGCAAGTTCAGTTTTGAACTTGACTATGGTAGGAAGTGGAACATTATGTTGAAGTTCCTTTTGCACTTCACTACCTGCCCCTTGTACTAGTGTAGGGGGTTGGGTTATTCCACCTCTCATGGAGGTTCTTTGTTTCTTAGGTGTGGTGGATACCAGCACCTGTGGAGCTCTCCTCTTCCTCTTTATTATTAACGGAGCCTCTTCTTCTTCAGGCTCCTCCTCCATGAGGATATCCTCTGTATCATGTTTCCTTGAGGATTGACCCACTTCTAGGGTCTCAGTGATTCCAGCCTCTACTATCTTACTCTTTTTGGGCTTTTCTTTCTTTGGAGGGGATGCTGACTCTGATCCTGATCCTGATCCTGCTGCCTCCTCAGCTTTAAATATTTCCCTTTCAATTATAACCCCTTTAGGTTCCTTATCCACCTTCTTGCCCCTTGGGGGTCTTTTGCTCTGTTGCTGTTGTGGAGGGATTCTATCTCCCTTGGTCTTCCTCTTCTCAATTAGGAAGTCATCATACTCATCCCCAGGGATATCCTGTCCCTTCTTTTTGTTGTCCACCGTAATGGCAACACCTTTCTTTTTCAGTGCCTCCACCTGGTCATCGACCCAAGCTTGAATCAGTTGTATGGTCCTGGCAATGAATGGGTCCAAGGATATGTCCTCTTGCATGGTGAGGTTAGGTGTAGAGATGGTGTCATTGTATATCTTCTTTTGTTCATACTCATCTGCCATTATCTTGCCATCATCCTTCTTCAATGGTTGGGGAAGGGAGATGCAATCAAAAGTTCTAAATTGGTTCAGAGTTAGCCTCTGATACCTTCTTCTCCTGGCTTCTACCTCATCTTCACAGTCAGTCCAAAAATAGTCTATGTGCCTCTGATGAATAGGCTTTCCTAGTATCTTCTGTATCCTGCTGTAAGGATCATATGGTCTAGTTAGTGGGAGAGGCTGCAAATTCATTTTATTTAGTGTGACCATCACCTTCTTTATATTGTCAGAATCAGGGCACATGTAGCAGCCTATGCTGACTGGGAACAAAATTGGTGGCAGCTTCTTGGCGTCCTTATACATCTTTATCATTGTGGCACCCTGCCGGATAAACTCCATTAATATTACTGCATCAGTAGGATACCTTGGCAGCATTAGGGCATGTCCCTCAAAACCTTCAACCCTTATGTATGAAAAGGTTGCAAACTGTATGTACCAGGCTCCATGCCTGTAAACTAGCTCTTGAGCCTCCATGCTCAATCTTTTTGTTTTGTCTTCTTCCATGGTCCTTACCAGATGCATAGAGAATGCATCATTGACCAGTTTGTAATCTTTGAGGTAGTTGGTTCTCTGCAGCTGGGGATAATGATCCCAGATATATGTAGCATTTGTGCCTGTAAGCTTTCCATTTGTAACTAAGGCATCAAAAGTGCCTTTGCTAGCACAAGAATAAACAATGTAAGAGGTCATATAAAATGCACAATTTGAACCTCCCAGGTTCATCAACTGCTCATGCAGAGCATCACTTATTATCTGGCCCCATAGTGGCTTGATGTCTGAATATAGACACATCATTATTATTCCGTACATCCAATCCTTGAAACTACCAGCATCAGGCTGGCCTGTTACCCTGTTTAAGAGTGCAATCATGTATTGGTACTCCTCACTGAAATCATACTTGAACATGTGCATAGGAAGTTTGGCTGCCGCAGGATATGTGTTGTTCTCTGCTCGCCACTGATACATGTTCTTTCTGGCAGATTTCTTGTTGGCCTCATACTCTTTTTCTACCTTCTTTAGGTCCACACTCTTAACTTTACTGCCCAGCGGTAATCCAAATGTCTGGGAGAGACCCTTGATGGAGAGGTCTGCATATATCCTCCCATGCTTCACCACTTGCCTTATCTGAGGATTATAATTCTGGGCACATTCTATAACCAGCTCCGGAGATTCCATAGAATACGGGAAACCAGCAGCGTTCCACATCCCTGATGTGAACACTACGTCCAGCACAGGACTCTTGTCATGCCCATCATTCAACTTAGCTGACCAGGCTTCCAAATTGGTGCTTCCCTGATGTGTGTCTCTAATTGCTTCATACTTGAACATGACCCCCCTCTGAGAAGAGAACATAGGCCTACTGAATTCCTCTTGACACTTGACAAACCGCTTGTCAGCCATGAGTACCTGTAGTTAACAAAATCCTATCTCACAACGGATATACACATGCGTGCATGTTGCAATTAAAATCACTATGCCTACTGTATCTTTTCAATACTACTTAATCATATGGATGCATAAACCAAAACTTACATCATCATACCTGAACAATAATAACATGATGAGGGTTTCATTTACTTACCTGGTTATGCAAATTTCTCTTTTATACCAGTAGATTGCCAATGACGTTCTTAATTCAGCTGATGACCACCTCTTTCCTTCTGTTTGTGAGCTCAAATCATGCAACAGTAGCTGGTATGCGGATATGGGAGCTGGTGCTCTGTAAAACAATTTTATCGCAAGGTAAATGTGAAAATGACGGTTGGATTACCTTTTAACCTCACAGTTAGGGTAAATTTAGGGCAACTCTGACAAATTAGATTGTATTCCTTGATTATTCGTGCGAAAACGCAGGATCTCGCTAGGTGTTTCATTAGGTTCTGGGGTCGGCGGGAACCACCTACCATGTCTGTGCGCATTTAATGATAATGGCGGCAACGAGAGCGGGGGGATATCCATATGATAGGATATCATTAGGGTAGGAGGATATTCGCAAATATCAGGTCGAGTTTCAAATATCATCCTCCTCCCTCATATTGAAATTGTTATCGCGACAAGATTCGAGTGACAAAAGCACTCTTTTGGTTATGTTTGGTACATTAGGAGGATATTTCGATGTATCAGGTGATGTTTCAAATATGATGATGATGAGACAAACTTACATGTCTCTCTTTTGGAATATCAGGATGACGTCATCATGATATTCGTTCTTTGTATCGAAAAGGTATCATGACATCATCGTCATATTAGACGAACATGATCATGTTCAGAAAATATCCTGTTGAAATGTAAATGTGATGATGATGTCATCCTCATGTTTGTTTCTTCATTTATCAGATTTGGATGACGTCATCAGGATATTTGCTAAGGGTGATATTTCACGTCAGGAGGATATTAAGAAATATCGGGTTACATTCGAAAACATGACGCTTGCGATACAAAAGACCGCTTGACTGGAAGATTTACTACCACTTAAATTTGACGTCAGGATATTTTAGCCGCATGACTTATCGGGGGATGTTTCAAAGATGATGATGATCTTCAACAACATGACTGAGGTTATAAAATATGATCCTCCTCTTGCGAATATCAGGTTTGACCAAAACTTTGACTATTCATAACTTTCACATCTTGAGGAATATCAGGGTGATGTAAAAGGTAAACCTGCATGAATTTTAACACTCTTTCAAACTATGAGGTCACAGGAAAGAAATACAAATTTTAACAAACTAACCTCATAATGGTGACTTACCTCATCCTGGTTAATCATGATGATGTAAACGACTTACTTTTACCAAACTGCCAACACAAGCCAAGCCAACAAGTTGGGTCCCTGTTTTGCCAAGTCAAAATGGGGCGTGTTGTGTAACCACACAACAAGTTGTTAACTCAACCATAGTTGCTTCACTAATGCTTGGTACCTTGATTTCTTGTGGAAGCAATGTATGAGACATACCTGTTGCTGCAGGAAAAGTGGGAATAAGTATCTTCACTGGATCAACATAGTGAGAGGATGATGCTTCCTCTACTTCACAATGATTTTAAATTATGTTAGACAATATCTCATCTTCCTCTTGAAGCTACATGAAGGAGCTTCTGCCTAACATCATAAGCTGTACCACATAATTAGCTTCTTCGGCCTCTTCACCAACATGTGGCCAAACAGGATTATCCATATCATGAGATGACTATGCAGGTGGTAAAGAACAAGATTTTTAGTTCTTGTCCCATCAGAGATGGTCATGTCTCCTGACCGACATCCAATATAAGCATCAACAGTGGCTAACCATGGCCTTCCTAGAATGATGGGATACCCTCCTAGTGTAGCTTTAGGAGAAAGTACCATGAAATCAGCTTGATATACCCATGAGTCTAGGGATACCACAAGGTCCTCTACTATCCCCTCAGGTTTAACAATAGAACTATCAGCAAGCTGTAGGACAGTAGGAGTAGGTCTGAGCATGTTTGTAACATTTAGTTGTTGCAGGATATCCTTGGTCATTACATTTATGGTTGCTCCCAAATCAATCAGAGCATTCCTTATTTGGATCCCACTTATAACAATTCCTACCAAAGGACTCCCTAGATCATTATATTTGGGAAAAGTCACTTTCCCAAGCATGATGTTAGCCAATCGTCCCACCTAATGAACCATAGTGGGGTCTTTCCTCTTTCTGCCTGGCCTCTTAAGGCATGCTTCCTTGATTGCTTTGCCATATATAGGAATATCTTTTATGGCCTGAAATAGAGGGATCTTAACACATACATGTTTCAACTATTCTATAATGTCAAAGGTAGGTTCCTCTTTCTCTTCCTTTTGTTTCACAGTCTCCAACCTCTGTGGAAATGGTGGTTCTTGTGCAGTCTTCTTGACTGGGACTGGTTCAAGATTTTCAGGTGCATTTGGCTGAATGGTGGCATTTAAAGACTTCTCTTCCTCCTCAGGAAGCTCAGTAATAATGGGTCTGGAAGGAGCTGCCAGGGTAGTTCCTGAACACAGGTGGATGCCACTTACACTCACATTATATGCAGGGAATTGATTTGGATTAACATAATATATTGGCTATTGCTGTGGTCTATTATTTGGGTTAGGAGAGGGATGAGCTAGTAACTGAGTAGGTTTAGACATATTTGAATTTGTACTAGTAGGAGGAGGCATTATAGCAGGCTGCTAGGGCTAAGAAGGTGGCTACATGTAATTAGTTGTCTATTTTGGTGTTGTGTGGTTACACAAAACACCCCATTTTGACTTGACAAAACAGGGACCCAACTTTTTGCTTGGCTTGGCTTGTGTTTTCTGCTTGCTGGCGGTCTGGTAAAAGTAAGTCATGCAGGTAACCCTGCATAAGGGGACTGGGTAAGCATCATGATGAGATCAATTTTTCAAAGTTCATACTTCATGTCAATAACCTCGTGCTTGGATAGAGTACAAAATTTCATGCAGGTTTGCCTTTTGGATCACCTTGATATTCCTTACAGAATGGAAGTTACGGTGAGTCAAAGTCCTGGTCAAACCTGATATTCCAAGGGGGGTCATATTTCTTAACATCAGTCATCTTATGAAAGATCACTCTGATCCAGTTTTATCACCTCATAAATCATTTATCTGGAGATCTGGCCATTAATTTTAGGTGATAGAAGCATTTACCCGTCGAACAATGTTATATATTTTGCGGGGGTCATATTCCCTATCTCCCCAATATTTCAAATATCACCCTATCGCAAAATATCACCCTAAAGCCAATATCATGATGATGTCATATAATCCTAATGAATATTGTGAACACGATAACATCATCATCCTTTTTACCTCGCGGAGGTATATTTCTAATAGCGATTCTTTCTACATAACATGACGATGACGTCATAGTGCGACAATGATAAACTAAGCTATTATCTTAATGACGTCATCCTGATATTCTGAGGAAAGGTCACTTTAGTTTAGGGGGTGATATTATAAACATCACTAGACATTCTGAACATCCCCTGATATTTTGAATATCCCCTGATATTCTCAACATGACCCGATCTATTGACATAAGTTTTCCCACCAACGGCGGAGGGTCATATTACACCAAGGGGGTCATATTCCCAATATCACCTGATATTCCCAATATCACCTGATCTTCCAAAGATCACCTCGCTCCTCTTGCCACACAACATTAAATGCCATAAATGCAGTAGGTGGATTCCCGCCAATTGCGAACGCGATCCAGACACTTGGCAGCATCCATTAATTAATGATAGGAGATCAATGGTTAAGATTGAATAAACCTTGTGTTGCCCTAAAATTTTCCTAATAAGGAGGAAAAAAGTGAATTTACATCATCATTTTACACTTACCTTGTGATAAAACTAGTTTTTACCGAGCACAGAGCTTTCAAACCCTCATACGACCTACCTGCAGACACACACGGCTTGCAGTAGAATAGTACACGTGATTATCACTGGTATCTAAATCTCTTTCACATAATCATCAGCATAATCAAGGAGTTAAGCGCTATCAAGTAAGTAATTAAAACCCTCCTCCTGTCGTTTTCCACATGTCCAGGTAGTATGCTTTTGCTGGTTTGAGGATGTATGTTGTGCATATCATGATGAAGCTATGACTAATTAATAAAATGTGCATCATGCCGTGAAGATATAATGTTATATGCATGTATATGAAGTATTGTATGGTAAGACTGGTCCTGTTTATTACAGGAAAACATGGCAGACAAGAGGCTGAGCAAATCTGATGCTGAATTTCTTAAACCAATGTTCGCTTAGCCTGAAGGTGTATGGTTCAAGTATGGCGTCATCACAGATACACACCAGGGAAGCACTGATTTGGTCACTTGGTCATCTAGAATGCATGATGGCAAAAATAATACCCTGTTGGATGACATTTTCATGTCAGGGATGTGGAACACAGCTGGATTTCCCTATTCTATGGAGACTCTAGAATTGATTATTGAATGTGCTATAAATTACAACCCACAAACAAGAAAAGTGGAAAAGCATGGTCAAGTGTATGTAGATCTGTCCATCAGGGGGATTGCAGCCACTATTAACTTACCATTGGGAAAGAAGGTTGTCAGTATGGATTTGAAGAAGCTGGAAACTGAATATATAAACAACACGAAGGCTGCTAGGAAGAGAATGTATCAATGGAGGGAAAAGAATAGTCCTTATCCTGCAGCTGCCAAATTACAAGTGCATAAGTACAAGTTCAACTCTGATGATGAATACCAGTATATGATAGCCCTGCTTAGTAGAGTGACAGGCCAACCTAATGCTGGGAGTTTCAAAGATTGGATGTATGGGGTTATCCTGATGTGTCTGTATGACAATAAGCCATTACGGGCCAAAATGATAAGTGATGCCCTAAATGAGTAGCTCATGAACTTAGGAGGCCTAGAATGTTCATTTCATATGATTTCATATGTGGTATACTCATGTGCATACAAAGGTACATTCAGTGCACTTGCAACAGAAGGAAAGATTGGTGGCACTAAAAATGATGCCCACATCTGGGATCATTATCTCTAATTGCAAAGACAAAATTATCTTCCAGATTACAAATTAATGAATGATGCATTTTCTATGCATCTGGTTAGGACAATGGAAGAAGATAGGACTAAAAGACTGAGCATGGAAGCTCAAGAAGTCATATACAGGCATGGTGCCTGGTTTATACAATATACTACATTTTCTTATATCATAATAGAGGGCTTTGCAGGACAACCCCTCATGCTTCGAAGATATCCCACGGATGTAGTTGTTTTCATGGAGTTCATGAGACAAATATCCACAATATTGGATGCTTACAAAGAATATAATAAGATTCCACTAGTATTGTTTCCAGTAACAATGGGTTGGTATATATGCCATGATTCTGATAACATTAAGAAGGCCATAGCTGGTCTAGACATGATGAAGTTACAGCCTTTCCCCTTGGTAAGGTCATATGACCCATATGGGAGGATGCAGAAAATCATGGGGAAGCCCATCCATCAGAGGCACTTAGAAGATTTATGGAGAGATTGTGAGGATGAAGCTGAGGCTAGAAGAAGAAAATACCAAAGGCTGACTCTCAACCAGATTAGGACTTTTGATTGTATTCCAGTGCCTGCTTAATTAAAGAGGGATGACAGAAAAATAATAGCTGATGAATATGAAGAAAAGAAGATATACAATGACACAATCTCAGCACCTGATCTTACACAGCCTAAGGATATCTCATTAGATCAATTTATAGGCAGGATGTTATAGTTAACCCAGTCTTGGGTAAATGAACAAATAAATGCACTAAAGAAGAAGGGTGTAGCCCTTATAGTTGACAATAAGAAGAAGAGGCAGGAGCTTCCTGACAATGAATATGATGACTTTCTGATTGAGAAAAGGAAATCTAAAGGAGAAAGAATGCCACCTCAAGAAAAAAGCAAGAGACCCCTGAGAGGTAAGAGAACTGATAATGAACCTAAAGGGGTAATAGTTGAAAGAGTGATTATAATAGCTGAGGATGCATCCGCATCAGGACAGGCATCAGCCTCATCAACACCGCCTCCTGTAGATAAACAAAAGCTAAAAAGATCCAGAGGCCAGCTGTTGAAACTATTGAAACATATGAGGAGGGTCAAGCATCACAAAAACAAATGGAAGAGGATGTTCCTCTTAATGAAGAGCTTGAAGAAGAGGACCCTATGCCCCTCATAAGGAAAAGAAAAGCACCTCAGGAGATGGTATCCACACCTAAGAAACCAAGAACATCCATGACAGGTGAAATAAGACATACCCCTGTGATGATAAGGGGAGCAGGTGGAGAAGTATTTAGAAAGGAACTGAAACACAATGTGCCACTTCCCACAGTTGAATGGAAAGCCTTGCTGCTAACACCTGTATAACTCCATAAGGAACTCCCTTAGTATAGGCGGCTATGTTAGAAGAACTGAAGCAAGTGTAGTAGGAAAAAGAGAACAGCCCAGAAATGATTGTACAACAAATAGGGTTGGATAAACTAGTGGATCAGGTGACTAGCCCCGAAGTGATAGATTTGACATACAGGGAGGATGTAGCACATCCTAAAAATCTAGTGGGTACACCTGAGAGAACACAAAATGTTCAAGAGATTAAGTTGACAGAAACAAAAGGCCACACTACAGATATGGGTCAACAACAACAAGATATATCTAATGAGCCCAAAATAGTTGAAGTCCAAGAAAAGGGTGGAAATGAAAAGGCCATGATAAGTGAAGAAGTACCTGGACTCAAGAGGCTTCTGGTGAAAAGGATACATCAGGTTAGGATGACCTAAAGATTCAATGAATAGATACTACAGGTGCGGATCAGAATGTGATCCAAAATCAGGTAGAAGCACCTAAGGTAGATACAATGACATTGATGGATGAAAATGTGCCTCATAATGAGGAAATTCCCAAAGGGGATGAAATAAAAGAAGATAAGGTAAAAGATCAGATACAAGATCATCATGTCGAAGCATCGCAAGATCCTTCACCACAAGAAGAGGTTCCTCAACAGGAGGAAGTACCCCAGGATCACCCTCATGAAGAGCATCATGAGGAAGAAATAAGGAAGTCACCATCCCCATCAAAGACAGATGCAGTTACTAGAGATCAAGGTGGTAAACATGATGATGGTGTACGCCAAGTATCTAGAGACCAAGTTCCTCCGTGGCTTGAGAAAGAAATAGATATAGAGTCAAGTTTGGAGATTCAAGAGTTTGATATGTCAACCTTATTTTCAGAGACCCTCATGAAGCCTAAGAGGAAGGCCAGGTTAACCTCGGCCATAAGAAGAGATCCTGCTACGGGCAGAAGGACCGCTCAGATAGCACTTCCCACAGTAGAGAAGGAGAAAGGCAAGATTACCCAGGAAGAATTCTAGATTACTACTGTTGATTTAGGGTTTGCCAATGAAGACCAGGAAGGTCAAGAGGGAAAATATATAATTGATTTTTTGACCCAAAGGGTAAAGAAAGAAAAAGAGAAAAATAAGTAGCATAAAGAGCACATTGCTCAGATGCATGCCTACATAAAAGGGTTAATGACTGCAATTTCTCAGGAAGAGGTCAATAAGCTGGACCTTATGAAGCATGAATCGGTAATAATGAGAAAGTGGATGTTATCCACACTCAGTGGAGCAGAAGTAGTGAAAGTCTCCTTACAGAGGTGGAATTCTCTAAGTATCTCCAGAAAGAAGGTTGATAAATTACAAGTGGAGGCCGGAAGAGGGTCATTCCAATTAGAGAAAGCCTTGAGTGCTTTGGATGAAATGAAGAGAATTAATCCTCAAGTTCTAATAAACAAACAAGTACTGGATAACAATACTACAATACTGATAGATATCTGGTATAAAGATATCATATTTGAAAATGATGTATTAAAAAGATGCAACAGCAAGTTAAGAGACATCAGCATGAAGCTGCATGACATGATGTCATTTGAAGTAGAGATACTGGAAGCCCTAGAGGGGAAGATAGAAGGAAAAAATGAAAATCAAGATGAGGATTTTGCAGTAAAGGCTCTGCATAATAACTTTCATCCTATAGCTGATAACCCTCTTATCCACTTGACAGAAGAGGCCATGGTCAAGATCATGAGGATCAAGGTCGGGGTGGAGAATTACAATGAAACATCTGATAGCAGGAGGAGCAAATTGGAGGCTCTTTGAGATAACTATCAAGCCCACAAGCACGCCATTGTTAAGGCAAAAACTTAGGATGGAAGAGAAGTTGAGCGAGTGGTGGGAGCATATGAAAATGTCAGGATAATCATGTAGGCCCATATGCAAAGTAATGTTCATCATGATGATGAAGGTATGGGAAGTGATGATCCTGATGCTCCTGATGAAGGGTAGATGAAGATGTGATATGAAAGAAGGCATCAGCATCCCGTATTTAGAGAAAACAAGTAATTCAGATGGTTGCCAGCTAGCAACCTGTGCCACGTGAAATGTTGACTAAGTCAAGGATGAATATCCATCGTGGATCTTAATGGATTAATCTTGATCATAGATCATGTGTAACCGCTCCCTCACCTTGTTCTATAAAAGGTGCAGGGATGCTTTATTTTGGACATTGGAAAATTAATTGAAATCTATTTGCTGAAATATTTAGGGCTCATTTCAAAGTTGTTGTATACATATATGTTCTTGCATACTTAATGAATGAGAAGATTGTTTTGATTACAATCCATCATAAATCTTGAGTAATCAGTGTATGAATTCTTGATATATGCTTTGATTTGCTACGTCCCTTGGAGTGCATATCAGCTTGCATGTGTTGTCTTCATTCCTTTCCTTTGAAGTTAGCATCGACTGTATCTAGCTGTGGAATGTCCTGGTGAACATATGGTTTAATTTCTTCTCTTCAGGTCTGTATCTGATGTGTATGTGGCTTAATAATTGAAGGTTCATCATTATTTGAAGTATTCTTTTCAGTTTCTTTTAATTTCAGAGTAATTCACCATCACAATTGTAATAATTGAAAATCAGGAGAAAATAGTAATAAATATGCGGATATCTCAAAGATAACTGAAAATCAGTAGCATATTTGAGTTAAAGCATGTCAAATTGACAAATATCATGCAAAGATTTAAGTATAAATACATCATCTGGAGAAATATACTGTGAAATAACATTTCTTTGTAGCATCTTACTAGATCCTGTTGATGAATGTAAGGCCCCAAAATGGAAAACAGCAACGCACATCAACCACTGAGTAACGTCAGTAGGTTATGAACTAATCCACAGAGACTTGGGATCATGAATTCTCTAAATTCATCGTATCTTTCGAGATGAGTAAAGGTTATTGTACAATTTTTATTCTATGTTTGCTTATGATTAACATCATGATTAACATAAATTGGTGCTAGAAGGAGGGCCTGACATTGGTGAAGATCATCATCAGTAGTTCAGGTGATGATAAAGATCGTAAGGTAATGCTCAGACATCGCCAAATTTATGATTAGATGCAAATATTTGTTGTTCTAAGCTTGTACATGCTAATCCTGTGTGAAGTTTTCAAAGTTAACCATAAATATTACAAGCTTTATAGCCAATCATCATGAATTTGCAGAAATAAGCCTTGTCTCATGTAAATTTGCCCAAATCTTTGAGGTAGTTAGCTTGAAAAACTTGATATCCTACCGTTTGGGACACAGAACTTCCAATATTACCTCATATTTGCAACATCTTTGTAAATATTCCATAAATATCTAGTCAGTATACATTTCTGACCGTAAAAATAGCCTTTGCTGGTGAATTTTGATTGATCTTTACAATAATCCAGAAAAATTTCCTTTAAATTGAGAAATCTTGGCTCACAGGATAAATACCAAGTCTAGGTCTAGTGGAATATTTGAAGAATTACTTGTCAGGATGTTTAGACCTAGAACTATAGACATTCATCATACTCCCAGTTCTAGTGCATTAGGAGCATCACCAGAGCATCCTCCTGTGACTCCTATTGGTTTGCAAATACCTACAGGATCACCAGTTACACCTTTGGTTCAGCCTCAACTGACCATACCTCAGGGTCAGCCTCCACCAGTAGCAATGTCTTTCTTTGCAGCGGAATCACCATTAACTTTCTTGGCATATCATGCTTTGCTAAAGAATCCTGACAAACTCTGTCCAAAATATCATCCTTATCAGGATGCAGATGATCATATCAGAACTTTCAAAGAAGCCTGTTGTAGGGCTAGAATAGAGCATCAAGATGTTGTTTGCAGATTATTTCCTTTTTCCCTAGGGGAAGAAGCTTATAATTGGTATATTAGCCTTGGTCAGGGTTCTGTTGGATCATGGGCTATTTTAGAGAAAGCTTTCACCGATAGGTTCAAGGTACCAATGAACTATCACCTATTTGCCACAATTAAGCGGTTTGAAGGAGAACCTATTGCCAATTTCAACGCTAGGTTCTAGAAAATGTTATCCAAGTTAGTTGCCCCATATGTTGTAGCAGATGTTGCTACCAGGAGCATTTATTATTCAGCTCTAGATCCATTGACTTCTATGTTCATCAGAAGAGCACATCCTGAAATCACAACTTTGACAGAAGCTTTCAAAGAAGCTATCAAAGTCAATCAACAGCTGGTACCTGCTCCAACACCAAACATAGCCTTTCCTACACTACCTAGATATCCTACATATCCTGCACAATATCCTAATGGAGCTATGATACCTCCAGCGGTCATGCCAACACCATTACAGATATCTCCACTAAGTATCATGCCTCCTCCTCCTAATGGAAATGGTTAGATGCCATAGTATCCAAGTCAAACACAAGTGCCTCAGGGTGCTGACCAGTCCAACAATAACCATGGATCTTCCTTTTTCAAACCTCAAACTGAAAATATAGTAGCCAAGGTCCAAGAAGAGAAAGAGGAAATCAAGGAAATATCAGCCCAGTTAAGGAAACTTACTACTAAGATTACTCACCTGAGAAGCCAAAACTTCTATTCTCAGCCTAATCAGAATAGAGGCTATACCAATGATAGACCTAGTTATCCTGACAGGGGGTATAACAACAATAACAGTGGCAACAACAATCCTCCTAGACAGCCTAGAGTATGGAACTCCAGGCCAAATAACGGTTCCTTACCATCACCTTTAGATAATCAGCCTCCTAGTGAAGCTAAATAGACTACTAGAGTCAATCTTGTTGAGGCAGCTCTCACTAATTGGTGTAGGATACACAATACTAATGCTCATGCAGAGTTAGATTGCCCACAATTTCAAATTGCTGCAAGTATTTTCCAAACTGAGGTGTCTAATACTGCAGGAAATTCACATCATGTAGAAGGGAATGAGATTATTCCTTGTGGATATGATTCAGCTTTAGTACTAGAAAGTTATATTGATCAACCTAATTAGCAGACTGTGTCCTCTCATCAACATTATACCCAGACATGTGAAGAATCAGCTATGGTTTTTGAGTCAAATTACATTTTTCCCTTTGAGGATGACAATGAGCCATCACATGAACATGAGGAGGTACATGCTTACCACCAGCAGTACCAGGGTAAGCATAACTATAACTTGAGAAATAATGCCAACAGACCTACCGGTCCATTGACCTCTTCTTTACCTCTGAATAATTTCAACACACCTCCTTATCCCAAAGCAAGCAATAACCCAGGATTTCCCAAGGTTAATGCTCAATATTTAGCGTCACCAAACACAACATCAAAAGCTTTGAATATGCCTCATGAATCTGACAAGTTAGTCACCTATTTGGCAGATGAGATGAAAAAGATCAAAATCAGCCTATCCTTGTCAGAGTTGCTGAAAACCCCAGCCATTAAGAAAGCATTCATGAAATCACTAAATGATCCTACTCCCAAAGAAGATAGCCATACTTTAGGTTAGTCTAGAGGTAAGGATCATGCTGTCAGAGATAATAATGTTAAAATTAAAGTCCCAGCTACTGTTCAAGCTGCAGAGACCTCTCACATGACCTTGTACAGAGATAAGAGTGAATCACCCCCATTTCTCCTTACCATATGAATGTTTGGTAAGAATTTGCATAACTGTTTAGTAGATTCAGGAGCATCCACCAATGTCATGCCCTTGTCCATATGTAATGCTTTAGGGTTGTATCCTGCTAAATCTTTGAAGAAGATAACTCAGCTGGAAAAAATAGAAGTAAGTGTGGTAGGAGAATTAACTCACATTCACATGCAACTGGCATCAAACCCTAGGATCTAGTACTATATTGACATTCAGGTAGTTGACATACCTGATACATATGGGATGCTACTTAGTATAGATTGGTCCAAAACCCTCAACGGATATATGTCTACCGACTTCAGTCATATGTGGCTACCTTGGAAAGGGATTCCAAACTAGATAAGGGTAGATGTTGAACCAAGCATGAAACACATGATCACCAAGTACAAAAAAACAAATGAGATCATGTACGTGAATGTTAAACCTGGAGTTTACTCCATTAGAGCTCAGACTGTTAAGATAAAGGAAGTCCTGATGTATGATTTTCATGATGATCATCCTCAGGATGATAATGCTATAGTTTTTGGTTTTGATCATGATCATGGAGACGAAATAGAAATAGATTATTTCAAGAGTTTTGAAATATACTTGTCCAAATAGGTAAAATGATGTCAATTATTGGATATACCTATTCACGATATTTTGATCGATGGTCGGTGCAGATTACACGATGAAGCACATTCTGAGAAAACTTGTGAAGCCTACAACGACATGATGGAGCTTGAGCAAACATGTGGAGAGGCATCATCATCATCAGAGGTAAGTTCCACATATAGTGATGATGATCATACTAATTTTTGTTCATATGCTACAGGAATAGGAGAGGCTATGAGTCAGGATGAGGATTTTATCCAGATGACAGAAGAAATTCTGGTCTACAATGAGAACAAGGGTAAAGAAAATAATAAGATCACCTAGGAAGTGATTGTTTGATGGAGTTAGATTATGAGTTATTTGACGACGACAGAGGCAGTAACTTGACCAGATTTGAGGAGTTTTTATCAGGGGAAATTAAAAAGATGATAGAACAGTAGAGACCTCCACAAGATGCACTGTCTGAAGGATGGTACAGGTTGCATGAGGCACCTCACTCAGAGACTGCTTGTTCACTGTGTTTACATATTTTAAAGAGATATTTAGTGCCTAGTCTAGGAGATCACCCTTCTGATGATGGAAAGAAAGAAGAAAGATCAGCTTCACATATGGCGGATAAGGTAAAGTTTAAGAAAATTGAAATATCTAAGTTAAAATGGATATCAGGTGGAGCAACTACCAGAGCTACAAAGAAGAAGAAGGCTCAATTAAGCCTCCTACTAAAGAAAAATTGTGGATCCTTAGATTTGATGGATCCAAGTCAAAACAAGGTGCTGGAGTGGGGATTGATCTCATTGATCCATTAGGAAAGTCCTACCTAGTAGCCTATAGACTGCAATTTCCCTGTACTAACAATGTAACAGAGTATGAAGCTCTAGTACATGGGATATTGTTTGCCCTTAAGAAGAAAGTAAAAATTCTACATGTCTATGGAGACCCAGAATTAGTAGTGAGACAGGTGAGAGGAATTTACTCCTACAATTACAAAAGACTATCTAATTACAGACACAGGGTGTGGGACCTGATTGAAGATTTTGATGCATTCAATATCACCCACGTATCCAGAGAACATAACCATAGGGCAGATGCTTTAGCCCAGACTGCTAGTACTTTAGAGCCACTGTCTATTTATGGTTTGAAGAGGTTTTTAGTAGAACTAATATCTGTGCCTTCAATATCAGATAATGTTACTAATCTCCAAGTCTTTGATGATGATCAGCATATCTTGGATTTCATATCCAATAGAGATGTTTTTGATGCTCAGATCATAGATGAGAATCATACAGAAGATCATGTATGGGAAGAAGAAGAAATTTTAGAATTGCCTAGCAACAGGATTCCCAAAGGAATGATTGAATTAGAAAGAGCCTTTGATCTAGACAACATGATGAAGCAGAACGATCTTCCAAAAGCAGATGAAGGAGAATATTCACAAATAAATATTGGACAAAATGATGAAAAAAGGAATGTCCTGATAGGGAAGGTTTGCACAGAAGAAGAGTTAGAAGGAATAACTCAGGCACTCAAAGATTACATCCATGTCATTGCATGGACTTATGATGAGTTGAAAACATATGACACATCAGTCATAACTCATACCATACCTCTTAAACTAGATGCCAAGCCTTTTAGGCAGAAGCAAAGGCCAGTCAATGACTTGCTAGAACCCATAATTTTTGAGGAGGTTAAGAAATTGTTAAATGCAAGGATCATATTTCCTGTTAGGCACTCCACCTGGGTGGCTAATCTAGTGCCAGTAAGGGAGAAAAATGGTGACATCAGGCTATGTGTGGACTTTAGGACCCTGAACAGAGCTTCAGAGAAAGATAATTATCCTTTATCCTCTTTGGATGAAGTTCTACAGATTGTAAATGGAGCAAAAATGATGTCATTTCTAGATGTTTTTTCTAGTTATAACCAGGTAATGGTTGACAAAATTGACAGACTGAAAACTACCTTCACCACAAAGTGGGGGATATTTGCTTATAGACGCATGCCGTTTGGGCTGATAAATGCTGGAGCAACATTCCAGCGTGCAATGGACATAGCCTTCAGAGGTTTAATAGGAAAATGTATAGTCATATACATGGATGACTTAACAGTATTCTCTAAAGATTGAGGAAACTATGTAGCAGATCTCAGAAATGTGCTGAAAAAATGTGAACAGTATGGGATATCCCTAAACCCCAAGAAATGTATATTTGGGGTAACAACAAGAAAGTTACTCGGCCACCTGATAACTGAAAATGGGCTTATCATTGATCCTAACAGGGTGGATTCTATTATGAAAATACAGCTTCCTGGAAGCAAGAAAGAGCTCAAATCTTACTTTGGTAAGATAAATTTTGTCAGGAAGTTTATCATTGGCTTTGCTGAAATTGTTAGACCTTTAAATGCTATGCTGAAAAAGGATGCAAAGATTGAGTGGACACTAGAGGCTAGAGCAGCTTTTGAAGGCATAAAGAAAGCTATATCTGAAGCTCCAGTGCTGATTAGTTTAGACTACACCAAGGACTTCTATATTTACTCATTTGCTTCAGAGCATATGTCTACAACAGTGCTGACACAAAGAAACAAAGAAAAGGAAGAGAAGCCTATAACATTCATGAGCTGCCCATTTAGAGATGTAGAACTCAGGTACATGGATGTAGAAAGACAAGCCCTTGTTTTGGTTAGAGTAGTAAAGAAATTTAGGCACTATATGCTGAGAAGCAAGGTGATTGTTGTGGTACCTGATGTAGCAGTGAAGATGTTACTGATGCAGAGTGAGCTAGGTGAGAAGAGGGCTAAGTGGATCACGATCCTACAGGAATATGACATGGATATCATACCCATGAAACTAGTAAGAGGATAGGATTTAAGCCAGATGATATCATAGATTGATCCAAATATCACAAGTCAGCAGTATGTTATTAACGAGAAGGATAGTGGAGAATGGTACTCAGACATTAGGCATATCCTGATTACTGGAAGATGTCCTCCCAGACTGTAGGATTCACAAAGAAGAGCCCTGAAAATAAAGTCCCAGAAGTACATGATGAAGGCAGGGGTACTTTTCAAGAAAAATTATGAAGGAATATACTTAAGATGCCTAGAAAGGCCAGAAGCAGACAAAGTGTTGTCATAATTACATGACAAATTTGGAACAACACATGGGTCATCCTTAGCCACAACTCATGCTATTCTAAGGGTAGGATATTACTGGCCTACAATTTTTAAAGACACTGCTGAACATATTAAATGTTGCCACACATGTTAGGTTGCTGCCAATAGAGAGAGATATGCTGCCCAACCTCCGCAGCCAGTGATGGAGATACGCCCATTTGCATAATGGGGCATGGATTTCATAGGACCAATTAATCCTCCATCATCATCCGGCCACAGGTACATTTTAACGATTACTGACTATTGTACCAGGTGGACTGAAGCTACTAGCACCAAGACCTGCAATGTAGATGATGTCATCAGATTTCTGGAAAGTAATATAGTCACTAGGTATGGGGTTCTCTATGCTTTGGTGAGTGATAGTGGCTCTGCTTTTGCTTCAACCAAATTGTCAAGTTGGGCCATCGATTATGGGATCATATTGAAGTTCTCATCCAACTATTATCCTCAAGGGAATGGATTGGCAGAATCCACTAATAAAAATTTGTTGAATATCATAAAGAAGTTAATAGAAAAGAACCCTAGGGAGTGGAATACCCTACTGAAGTATGCTTTGTGGGTAGACAGAACTAGAATGAAGGTTGCACTTTTTCATTTAGTGTATGGGGTGGATCCCATCATCCCCGTTAACCTGAAGATTCCTACCCTGCAGTTTGCCCAAGAGTACCTAGGCATAGACAATAACCAAGAAGCTAGGTTGCTTCAACTAATGCACCTGAAAGAGAAAAGAAGTCTGGCAATTGATCAATTTGCCAAACATCAGGCTGTTGTCAAACGCTGGTTTGATAAGAGAGCCAAAGTAAAAGCCTTCAATATATTCGATTTAGTCCTGATGTGGGACAAAGCCCATGAGAGGAAAGGAGACCATGGTAAGTTTGACAAATTATGGATAGGTCCCTTCCAAATTTTTGAGATATTAGGAGACAACACTTTTAGGCTTAAACACTTGACAGGTGAGGATGTTTCATTACTAGTTAATGGACAATTCCTCAAACATTATTTCTAAGCTTGAGTGGCTTCATGTCAGTCATGTGTATCATAGTGTATATTTGTATAGTTGTTTGTACAGTGTTATTTTGTTTTTGTTTTTGCTTTGTTTGCTTGTCGAGTTTTTGTTTTGGTTAGTCAAGATGATGTAGCTCATCACCCTAGAAAATAACTAAATTGTTAGGATTCAAGTGATGAGAACACATTCATATATAGGTTATGACTCATTTTGAGAAAGTACTTATGATTAGGTTTGTGATATCTTTTCATCAGGGTGCCTTTTCTTAACCAAAGTGATTTTTTCACAATGACTCATCTAACAGCCTTGGGTTTATTGAACACACAAGTATAGGTGTTAAGTGAAAAATCTAAATGGACTCTCTTTCTACCAATGCAATCTCCAACCTAAATCAGCAAGTGACCATACCTTGCACACTGAGCTTACATGATGACATCTGATTTATAGAATATAAAATATTGAAAAATCAAAAAAAGAAATAAAATTAGGCCATCTAAGTAACTCTACCGGGGCTATAGATGCCTACTGGCAATGGGGCTCTACTTAGGCTTGAAGAGAGTTAGAATACTATATATGAATGCGATCACCTCACTTGAATCATTGGAATTTGGTTGTTTTCTTTGGTGGCAAGTTGTTGTGTGGTTACACAACACACCCCATTTTGACTTGACAAAATAGGGACCCAGCTTTTTACTTGGCTTGGCTTGTATTTTCTGCTTGCTAGCGGTCTGGTAAAGGTAAGTCATGCAGGTTACCCTGCATAAGGGGACTGGGTAAGTCATCATGATGAGATCAATTTTTCAAAGTTCATATTTCATGTCAATAACCTCGTGCTTGGATAGAGTACAAAATTTCATGCAGGTTTGCCTTTTGGATCACCTTGATATTCCTTAGAGAATGGCAGTTACGGTGAGTCAAAGTCTTGGTCAAACCTGATATTCCGAGGGGGGTCATAATTCTTAACATCAGTCATCTTATGAAAGATCACCCCGATCCAGTTTTATCACCTGATAAATCATTTATCTGGAGATCTAGCTGTCAATTTTAGGTGATAGAAGCATTTACCCGTCGAACAACGTTATATATTTGGTGAGGGTCATATTCCCTATCTCCCCGATATTCTGAATATCACCCTGTCGCAAAATATCACCCTAAAGCCAATATCATGATGACATCATATAATCCTGATGAGACAAGAAAATTGCCATGACAATAATGTCATCATCCTTTTTACCTCGCAGAGGTATATTTCCAATAACAATCCTTTCTACATAACATGATGATGACGTCATAGTGCGACAATGATAAACTAAGCTATTGTCTTAATGACGTCATCCTGATATTCTAAGGAAAGGTCACTTTAGTTTAGGGGGTGATATTATAAACATCACCAGACATTCTGAACATCCCCTGATATTTTGAATATCACCCAATATTCTCAACATGACCTGATCTATTAACATAAGTTTTCCCGCCAACAACAGAGGGTCATATTACACTGAGGGGGTCATATTACCAATATCACCCGATATTCCTAATATTACCTGATCTTCGGAAGATCACCCCGCTCCTCTTGCCACGCAACATTAAATGCCATAAATGCAATAGGTGGATTCCCGCCGATTGCGAATGCGATCCAGACACTTGGCAGCATCCATTAATTAATGATAGGAGATCAATGGTTAAGATTGAATAAACCTTGTGTTGCCCTAATAAGGAGGATAAAAGTGAATTTACATCGTCATTTTACACTTACCTTGTAATAAAACCAGTTTTTACCGAGCACAGAGCTTTCAAACCCTCATACGACCTACCTGCAGACACACACTGCTTGCAGCAGAATAGGACACGTGATTATCACTGGTATCTAAATCTCTTTCACATAATCATCAGCATAATCAAGGATTTAAGCGCTATCAAGTAAGTAATTAAAACCCTCCTCTTGTTATTTTTTGCATGTCCAGGTAGTATGCTTTTGCTAGTTTGAAGATGTATGTTGTGCATATCATGATGAAGCGATGATTAATTAATATAATGTGTATCATGCCGTGAAGATATAATGTTATATGCATGTATATGAAGTATTGTATGGTAAGACTGGTCCTGTTTATTATAGGAAACCATGGCAGACAAGAGGCTGACCAAATCTGATGCTGAATTTCTTAAACCAATGTTCACTTAGCCTGAAGGTGTACAGTTCAAGTATGGCGTCATCACAGATACACACCAGGGAAGCACTGATTTGGTCACTTGGTCATCTAGAATGCATGATGACAAAAATAATACCCTGTTGGATGCTGTTTTCATGTCAGGGATGTGGAACGCAGCTAGATTTCCCTATTCTATGGAGAATCCAGAATTGATTATTGAATGTGCTAGAAATTACAACCCCCAAACAAGGAAAGTGGAAAAGCATGGTCGAGTGTATGCAGATTTGTCCATCAGGGGAATTGCAGCCACTTTCAATTTACCATTGGGAAAGAAGGTTGTCAGCATGGATCTGAAGAAGCTGGAAACTGAATATATAAACAACAAGAAGGATGTTAGGAAGAGAATGTATCAATGGAGGGCAAAGAATAGTCCTTATCCTGCAGCTGCCAAATTACAAGTGCATATGTACAAGTTTGACTTTGATGATGAATACCAGTTTATGATAGCCCTACTTAGTAGAGTGACAGGCCAGCCTGAGGCTGGGAGTTTCAAAGATTGGATTTATGGGGTTATCCTGATGTGTCTGTATACAGACAATAAGCCATTATGGGCCAAAATGATAAGTGATGCCCTAAATGAACAACTCATGAACCTAGGAGGCCTAGAATGTTCATTTCATATGACTTCATATGTGGTATACTCATGTGCATACAAAGGTACATTTAGTGCACTTGCAACAGAAGGAAAGATTGGTGGTACTACAAATGATACCCACATCTGGGATCATTATCCCCAATTGCAAAGACAAAATTATCTTCCAGATTAGAAATTAGTGAATGATGCATTTTCTATGCATCTGGTCAGGACAATGGAAGAAGATAGGACTAAAAGACTGAGCATGGAAGCTCAAGAAGTCATATACAGGCATGGTGCCTGGTTTATACAATATACTACATTTTCTTATATCAGAATAGAGGGCTTTGTAGGACAACCCCTCATGCTCTGAAGATATCCCATGGATGCAGTTGTTTTGATGGAGTTCATGAGATAGATATCCACAATATTGGATGCTTACAAAGCAAATAATAAGATTCCACCAGTATTGTTTCCAGTAACACTGGGTTGGTATATATGCCAAGATTCTGATAACATTAAGAAGGCCATAGCTAGTCTAGACATGATGAAGTTACAGCCTTTCCCCTTGGTAAGATCATATGACCCATATCAGAGGATGTAAAAAATCATGGGGAAGCCCATCCATCAGAGGCACTTAGAGGATTTCTAGAGAGATTGTGAGGATGAAGCTGAGGCTAGAAGAAGAAAATACCAAAGGCTGACTCTCAACTAGATTAGGACTTTTGATTGTATTCCAGTGCCTGCTCAGTTAAAGAGGGATGACGGAAAAATAATAGCTGATGAATATGAAGAAAAGAAGATATACAATGACACAATCTCAACACCTGATCTTACACAGCCTGAGGATATCTCATTAGATCAATTTACAGGCATGATGCTGCAGTTAACCTAGTCTTGGGTAAATGAACAAATAAATGCACTAAAGAAGAAGGGTGTAGCCCTTACAGTTGACAATAAGAAGAGGTAGGAGCTTCCTGACAATGAATATGATGACTTTCTTATTGAGAAGAGGAAATCTAAAGGAGAAAGAATGTCACCTCAAGAACAAAGCAAGAGACCACCGAGAGGTAAGAGAACTGATAATGAACCTAAAGGGGTAATAGTTGAAAGAGTGATTATAACAGCTGAGGATGCATCCCCATTAGGATAGGCATTAGCCTCATCAGCACCGCCTCCTATAGATAAACAAAAAGCTAAAATGATCTACAGGCCAGCTGTTGAAACTATTGAAACATATGAGGAGGGTCAGGCATCACAAAAACAAATGGAAGAGGATGTTCCTGTTGATGAAGAGCCTAAAGAAGAGGACCCTATGCCCCTCATAAGGAAAAGAAAAGCACCTCAGGTGATGGCATCCACACCTAAGAAACCAAGAAAATTCATGAGAGGTGAAATAAGACATGCCCCTGTGATGATAAGGGGAGCAGGTGGAGAAGTATTTAGAAAGGAACTGCAACACAATGTGCCACTTCCCACAATTGTTCAGTTTAAGATTGAACAAGCTAAAGAACAAATGAAATAAGCCTCTAGGCCATTTTAAAGTAGTCTTGTCTCACTGGAGGAGACAGTTGACTTATCTGATGATGAGGTAGTAAAGGATGTAACCTCTCAACAAATGGAAATCCTTGCTGCTAACATCCGCATAACTCCACAAGGAACTCCCTCAGTATAGGCGGCTGTGTTAGAAGAACTGAAGCAAGTGGAATAGGAAAAAGAGAACAACCCATAAAGGATTGTACAACAAATAGGGTTGGATAAACTAGTGGATCAGGTGACTAGCCCCGAAGTGATAGATTTGACATACAGGGAGGATGTAGCACATCCTGAAAATCTAGTGGGTACACTGTAGAGAATAGAAAATGTTCAGGAGATTAAGTTGACAGAAACAAAAGGCCACACTACAGATATGGGCCAACAACAACAAGATATATCTAATGAGCCCAAAATAGTTGAAGTCCAAGAAAAGGGTGGAAATGAAAAGGCCATGATAAGTGAAGAAGTACCTCGGACTCAAGATGCTTCTGGTGAAAAGGGTACATTAGGTCAGGATGACCTAAAGATTCAATGAATAGATACTACAGGTGCAGATCAGAATGTGATCCAAAATCAAGTAGAAGCACCTAAGGTAGATACAATGACATTCATGGATGCAAATGTGCCTCATAATGAGGAAATTCCCAAAGGGGATGAAATAAAAGAGGATGAAGTAAAAGATCAGATACAGGATCATCATGTCGATGCATCGCAAGATCCTCCACCACAAGAAGAGGTTCCTCAACAAGAGGAAGTACCCCAGGATCACCCTCATGAAGAGCATCATGAGGAAGAAATAAGTAAGTCACCATCCCCATCAAAGATAGATGCAGTTACTGGAGATCAAGGTGGTAAACATGATGATGGTGGATGCCAAGGATCTGGAGACAAAGTTCCTCCTTGGCTTGAGAAAGAAATAGATACAGAGTCAGGTTTAGAGATTCAAGAGTTTGATGTGTCAACCTTATTTTTAGAGACCCTCATGAAGCCAAAGAGGAAGGCCAAGTTAACCTTGGCCATAAGAAGAGATCCTGCTACGGGCAGAAGGACCACTCATATAGCACTTCCCACAGTAGAGAAGGAGAAAGGCAAGATTACCCTGGAAGAATTCTAGATTATTACTGTTGATTTAGGGTTTTCCAATGAAGACCAAGAAGGTCAAGAGGGAAAGGATATAATTGATTCTTTGACCCAAAGGGTAAAGAAAGAAAAAGAGAAAAACAAGCAGCATAAAGAGCACATTGCTCAGCTGCATGCCTACATAAAAGGGTTAATTAACCCTGATGATACTTCAAATGTAGATGCAATCCCATTGACTATAATTTCTCAGGAAGAGGTTAATAAGTTGGACCTTATGAAGCACGAATCAGTAATAATGATAAAGTGGATGTTATCCGCACTTAGTGGAGCAGAAGAAGTAGTGAAAGCCTCCTTACAGAGGTGGAATTCTCTAAGTATCTTCAGAAAGAAGGTTGATAAATTGCAAGTGGAGGCCTGAAGAAGGTCATTCCAATTAGAGAAAGCCTTGAGTGCTTTGGATGAAATTAAGAGGATTAATCCTCAAGTTCTAATAAACAAACACGTACTGGATAACAATATTGCAATAATGATAGATATTTGGTATAAAGATATCAGATTTGAAAATGATGTATTAAAAAGATGCAACAGCAAGTTAAGAGACATCAACATGAAGCTGCATGACATGATGTCATTTGAAGCAGAGATACTAGAAGCCCTAGAGGGGAAGATAGAAGGAAAGATTGAAAATCAAGATGAATATTTTGCAGTAAAGGCTCTGCATAATAACATTTAGCCTATAGTTGATAACCCTCTTATCCACCTGACAGAAGAGGCCATGGACAAGATCATGAGGATCAAGGTCAGGGTGGAGAATTACAATGAAACATCCAGTAGCAGGAGGAGCAAATTGGAGGCTCTTCGAGATAAATATCAAGCCCACAAGCACACCATTGTTAAGGCAAAAACTCAGGATGGCAGAGAAGTTGAGCGAGTGGTGGGAGCATATGACAATGTCAGGATAATCATGCAGGCCCATATGCAAAGTAATGTTCATCATGATGATGAAGGTATGGGAAGTGATGATCCTGATTCTCCTGATGAAGGGTAGATGAAGATGTGATATGAAAGAAGGCATAAGCATCTCGTATTTAGAGAAAACAAGTAATTCAGATGGTTGCTAGCTAGAAATCTGTGCCACGTGAAATGTTGACGAAGTCAAGGATGAATATCCACCATGGATCTTAATAGATTAATCTTGATCGTGGATCATGTGTAACCACTCCCTCACCTTGTTCTATAAAAGGTGCAGGGATGCTTTATTTTGGACATTGGAAACTTAATTGAAATCTGTTTGCTGAAATATTCAAGGCTCATTTCAAAGTTGTTGTATACATATATGTTCTTGCATACTTAATGAATGAGAAGACTATTTTGATTACAATCCATCATAAATCTTGAGTAATCAGTGTATGAATTCTTGATATATGCTTTGATTTGCCGTGTCCCTTGGAGTGCATATCAGCTTGCATGTGTTGTCTTCATTCCTTTCCTTTGAAGTTAGCATCTGTTGTATCTAGTTGTGGAATGTCCTGGTGAACATATGGTTTGATTTCTTCTCTTCATGACTATATCTAATGTGTATGTGGCTGAATAACTAAAGGTTCATCATTATTTGAAGTATTCTTTTCAGTTTCTTTTAATTTCAGAGTAATTCACCATCACAATTGCAATATTTGACAATCAGGAGCAAATAGTAATAAATATGTGGATATCTCAAAGATAACTAAAAATCAGTAGCATATTTGAGTTAAAGAATGTCAAATTGACAAATATCATGCAAAGATTTAAGTATAACTACGTGATTTGGTGAAATATACTCTGAAATAATGTTTCTTTGTAGCATCTTACCAGATCTTGTTGATGAATGTAAGGCCCCAAAATGGAAAACAACAATGCACATCAACCACTGAGTAACGTTAGTAGGTTATGAACTAATCCACGGAGACTTGGGATCATGAATTCTCTGAATTCATTGTATCTTTCAAGATGAGTAAAGGTTGTTGTGCAATTTTTATTCTATGTTTGCTTATGATTAACATCATGATCAACATTTGGCCATTACTGTCCTCCCCTCCATTGATGTGTTTGCTGCCAGTTTCCTGGAGGTGACTGCCAATTCCCTTGAGGTTGTTGCCACTGGGGTGTAGGGTTTTGGTAATTTTGCGAAGTGTTTGGAGGGTTATTCCAAGGTTGAGGTGAATATCCTCCATAGTTAGATGGAGATGGTTGTTGCCATTGGTTACCAGATGCATAAGTATTAAAATATGGTCCAACAAATGATAATGGATCTGGTGGCATACCTTATCTTGGAGCCCATGGCCTCCTTTGTACAACATAGTAGACTTGATCTTCTTCAACCCGGATTGGCTTGAACTTAGGTGGAATCTGCTTACTGTCACTATTAGCTACCATCTTGCATCTACAGTCCCTCTTCTTTTGTCTGCAATGAGGACAATATTCTACCAACATTGCCTCTGCCTCATGTTGCTTCTTCTTTTCTTGAAGTGTGTCCAGCTGGGTGGCGATATTATTTATGATATCTTGCTTAAAATTAGATAGCAAGTGACTTATCTCCATCTTTGAAACTCCCTTGGTAGGGGTTTTGCCCATAAGGGAATGGTAACCTCTTCCTTTTTTCATGGCTGCTCTAGAATAATTTTGGCACATCTTCTTAATATCCTCCCAAGGCACTTGGTTAATATCTCCTCCTCCCATCAAATCCAAGGCATCTGTGGAATGCTCACTTATTCCTTTGAGGAAGAGTAGTTTCTGAGACTCCTCATTGAGTGTATGATGGGGAGATTTTTGCAAACAAAATAAGAACCTTGAGATGTAATCCTCCAAACTTTCACCCTCTTTCTGTTACATTCTAAAAATATCATTTCCTCTCATATCTCCACCCCTCCAGTAGTCTTTATACTTCTCAAGACATTTCTCTTTCATCTCATCCCAAGTATTGACAATATCACTACCTAGACCCATAAACCATCTCAATGTAGCATCTTTCATGGTAGTAGGAAGCATCTTAAGCCTATGAACATCAATGGTGTAGTCATAGTTTCTGCAGAGGATATCAAATTCAAACAAGAAGGTGTCTAGGTCCTCTATTGCAAGTCCATAGAACTTGGGGAGAATTGAAGCAGGGATGCTATTGAGGTTATCTACTTCATTTTGATGAGAAATAGGAAATGGAAAGGTTGGTTGATTGGGTCCATTTTGGGCAGCCATAGTTGCTTGGCTGATTATCAAGGCAAATGGATTGTCAATCAAGTTTTGGGCAGCTTGTTCTTTAGAGGATGTTTTAGAACTATTCAAATAAGGGAATGCATCAAGAAAAGGATTCACTTTTGCTTCTTCTATTGGGTAGTTTGGATCATTAGGAAGGAATCTCCCTAAAGCATCTCTTCTTCTACCTCTATGCATGCAATATATACTCAATATCATCCATCTCACACAAAGAATGTTGTGAACAGATTGTCGGTTGTTACTTCCTAAATGAAGGGTATACTAAAAGCACACTTCAAAAATACTTTTGCAAGAAATAATACTAAAAATGACTTCAAAGATCTTCCTATTTTGACACCATCCCCGGCAACAATGCCAAAAATGTTGGTCTCCTACAATGATTTAACAACTAAGCCGATAAAGTTGTGACTCAGAGATTGGACATCTAACCTGAATTGCTTTCTTAATCACTATGAAGATGCATTTAACTTGTCAACCCAGGAACGTGAACTTGAAATGGGTTAGCACAGTATGTGCACTAGGAACTTCCAAAGTAGCCACATTCATTCTACAGCTAAGAAAGACATAATGCTGAATGTAAACTGCTTGGAAAGAAATAACATAAATGTTGAACATCAACCAACAACTATACTAAGCTGAAGTACATGACATAAAATGAAAATATGGGCAAACAAATAGGAACTACTCTGTCTACTTTGGCTTCAGGAACATACACAGAATGGAATTCTAGTGGTTGTAGGAACATACGATGCCATATTTGAACTAACTGCTTAACAGAAAATAACAACTAAACTAAAGGATGGAATGCTCACCAAGTGGCCCCCCTTGGATGAGTATCCCTTAAGACAAATGTAAACTCAAAGATGCAAACTTATAACTTTATTTTATTCATTGGAAAACATGAGTACAAACAAGCAACATAACTATATTGCTGAAAAACTTAATAATGTGAGTACAACCTCAGATTAATCCACCCCTCAGAAGGAGCATTTGAGTCTTATTTATAGAAAGAAAAACTACAAACCAACTACCTAGCAAGGTAGTCAACTCCAATAGAATAGGAGGACGCCACTTTAGGGAAAGCATAGAAAGTGGAGAGGAGGTTATGCATGCATGGAATCTGGTCAAGCATGTTTGCTTTAATGTAGATCTAGCACAACAGTAACTCCTATATTCACTCAACAAGTAATTAAGACCAGTTACAAGGTGGTTATTTTCCCTCCATTTGACATTTGAACGACCACCTTGTTTGACTTTGATGGTGAGTAACCAACTAACAGAATCTTCTGTGACTTTATAGGCTGCTACTTATATTTGCATAACAATATTAGTGCGCACAATAATTGCATATATGTAACTATCTTAGAGTAACATTCATTAACCACATGTAAAATTAACATAGATAATTTATATAGCATGTCAATGTCATTATAGATTATAGGAAATAACCTATGCCTAATATCTTATGGTTTTGAGGAAATGTCATGAAAAGATCAAGATCTAAGTACCAAAGTCCATGATAACTATAGCAAATGGATAATAAATTCTAATAAAATTGAGTCATAAAATAGACTCATCATCTCACACAAAATGAAACTGTACATCAATATGCTTTGTTCTGGTATGGAAAGTTGGATTCTTTGCTAATCAAATCACACTCTAACTATCACAATAGATAGTAATCTGTCTTGCATCAACACCAATATCTGAACACAACCTCTTAAGCCAAATGGCTTCCTTACAAGCATGAGTAGATGCCATATACTTAGCTTCTGTCATGGACAAAGCGACGACAAGTTACGACTTACTCATCCAACTAATTGCACCACCAAACATAGTAAACCCATAAGTATTGGTGGATCTCCTACTGTCAATGTCACATGCCCAATTAGAATCCACAAATCCATGAATACATACAGAATGCGGAGGTCATCTAGGATGACCATGATAACATAGGAATACTCAGAAGTACCCTGCAAATATCTGAACACTCTCTTTACTGCATCCTAATGTACCCATCGAGGATTAGCCATAAACTAACTAAGGACTCCCATTGCTTGGGCAATGTCTGGTCTTGTATAGACCATAGCATACATCAAGCTACCAACAACACTAGTATAAGGTACTCTGCTCTTGTCCTCCATCTCATAAGGAGACTTTGGACAATCATTAACAGATAACTTTGTCCCCAAAGAAATAGGAACACACAATGATCTACAATCTACCATGCTGAATCTCTCCAACACAGTCTTCACATACTTACTTTGGCTTAGTCAAAGTTTTCTGTTTGCTCTATCTCTTCTGATTTCCATTCCCAGAATGTACTTGGCTGCCCCTAAGTTTTTCATCTCAAACTGTGCTAACAACTAAAACTTCAAATCAGAAATCATATTCTTACCATTCCCAATTAACAACATATCATCAACATACAATGCAATAATAAAAATGTGATCATTGTCAAATTTGTAATACACACAATGATCTGATTTTGACCTCATAAATCCAATCAACAACACAAAGGCATCAAATTTCATGTACCACATCCTAGGAGATTGCTTCAAACCATAGAAAGACTTCTTTAACTTGTAAACCAAATTTTCTTTACCTTTTTCTATGTAATGCTCTGGCTGTGACATATAAATCTCTTCCTCCAAGTCACCATGAAGGAATGTTGTATTCACATCCATCTGCTCCACTTCTAAATCATAAGTTGCTGCAAGAGATAACATGAAGCAATATATGTCAGCTTTGCAATGGGAGAAAAAATTTCACCATAATCAATTCACTCCACTTGTGAATACCCCTTGGCAACCAATCTTGCCTTGTACTTCTCCACACTACCATCTGCACCAAATTTCTTCTTGAACACCCATTTACAACCAACAGGTTTCCATCCTTTAGGAAAAGGCACCAAGTACCAAGTTTTATTCTTCTCCAAAGAAGCCATCTCATCTTCCATGGCCTCCTTCTAGGAACCCGCATCTTTCATTCCCATAGCCTATGTCATAGTTCTAGGCTCATCAATGTTAGTAATCAAAGCAAAAGCACAACTAGAATCAAGCAATGAATAACCAAACCTATCAGGTTGCTTCTTTGTTCGTGTAGACCTCCTCAAAGGTTGAAGTTGAGGTTATGCTTCTTCTTCTAAGCTTTCAGAGCTGCTAGAGCTCTCCTCATCATCAGGTCTCACAAGGTCTATCAGTTCAGTCTTCTCAAGGGTAGTGGGAAACTGAACCACATCCTTTTTCTTTTCTTTCTCTTCTGGCTGTAGAACAACGGAAGGTGTTAGCTCTCTAAAAATAACACTTTTACTATACAACACTTTTCTATCCATAAGATCCCAAAGCTTGTATCCTTTCACATCAACACCATAGCCAATGAAGATATACTTAACAGCCTTGTTGTCTAATTTTGACCTCTTCTCCCTAGGCACATGAGCATATGCCTCACAACCAAAAACAGGAAGATGTCTTTGTTGTCATATTTTGCTTAGCCCTAAAATATTCCTATTTCCCTCCTTCTATCAAAGAAATCTAAAGGAGAGAAAGCTTAAATTCTTTAATTACTCATGATTTGCCTTGCCAAAAATCCCAAAATCTCGTCTGAAGAATCTTTACCAAAAACCTAGAAAAACCTACAAATCTTTTAGCTTCAAGTATTTTTCATTGCAGCGATTTCTCAGTTTCATGCTTAGTATTTGTGTATGCATTTTCGAATGTATATTCACATATACATTTGCCATTGTATGTTTGCATATACAAAGCTAGATACAAAGGTAGATACAAAGATCAGATGCAAATGGATATGCATACAGTTTTGTTTGTATATTGTATGTGTGTGATATACAAGTGCTTATGCAAAGGAAGAGATACAAGGGGAGATATAAAAGGTGGGGCCCGCTTTTTGCATGTATATGCAATTGTATCTTTGAACATACAATCTACATATACAATGGCATATACAATTCTGACATACAAAGCCCAGACCCGAAGGAATATGCAGTTTAGTTTATAAAGGCAGAGGCGATTGTATCCATCTTTGTATGTATGTTCGCATTATATGTTTGCATATGCAAAGGCAATATACAAGGGAATACATACAATCCAGACGTGACTGAAGAATAAAACGTGGCGGATAATCATTTGGCATCTGCAGTTGTATATTGCATATACAAGGTCCAAAAAGTGCAACATACAAGAGGGTAAGATACAAAGGCTGGACCCGATGTTAATTTCAATTTGCTTTATAAAAGTTGGGGTCTGCCTATTGTATGTATATTCGATTGTATCTCATATACAATCACATATGCAAAAGTCACATACAAAAGTTTTTTCAGCGAGACATGCATATCGGTGTTTTAGTTTGAGGTCTTTTCGATGGCTGATAAGGAGGATGCAATGTTCAGCGATGGGTCCCAGGTTCAACACAACAGCGAATTAGGTGATGAGACGTGGCAAGGGCAAATATACAAGAAGGGTGGTACAAAAGGTAAAGGCCCATGATTGTATGTTGGCAATTGTATTACATATACATTGGCACATACAATTGCATATACAAAGGCTGAATGTGTAAAAGGAAAAAGTGAAGGAGACTTTGTATGTTGCACCAAGTGAACCTAAAAGTGTAGTTACAATTGTATATACAATGGAAGATACAAAGCGATATACAATTGCAAGGTACAGTTGACGGCAACTTTGACCGCCCATATATCCCTCATTCTAGTGAATTTCAACATGCTTCAAAAGGCAAATGTGCTTGTTTTTGCCTCCTCTTTCATCTGACAGGCTTTATGGAGGATATCTTCACTTTCAAAATTTAATGCAAGTCTGCAGGCTTAATCGACTGGACGTTTCAACGACTAATTTGGCACATACAGATACATATATTTGTTGCATTTATGGGTGCAGGTCAATGATTCAGCAGCTCACATTAAGGTTTCAAAATATCTTCCATCTACCCTTATTCCAGATATTTTCATGCCATAACTTCTTGCAGGTGGACATCCCTTCAGACGCAGATATTTTTCTGATAGAGCAACAGTTTCTAGAATTCATTTTAATTGACTCAGGTAAAAAATGCTATATATGCTAAAGTATGAGATGTAAAACAAGAGGATGGTTTTATTTTGGAGCTGTCATGCTACCATTTTCTGTAGTCAGACCTCTTAGTGTAATTGCAGGGTATGGGAATGTGACTCATTGTGCCTGAATCTGGCCTCTGTCATCTTCCTTTTATCCACCAATGAATGTGATTAGCTATGATGGGTATACCTCTGCTACTGAATATTTAGTAATGTAATGGTTTTTGACCTTCATGATCAATATATGCATGATTTCTTGCCTCTCTTGTGTCCTAATTTTTGTGTTTCACTTGAAGTTATAATATATTCTGTGAGTAAAATGGCTCCTCTATAGATTAGATCTTCATATCGAAGCCTCAATTAGCCCTATAATTTTGTATGAACTCCCTTCATGATTGAGATCATTGTTGTGTCTCTCTTCCAGAATCACTATTGCTCACTAAATCTGGTGTATCACCCCTTTTATTTCAGTGTCCTTCTAACCCTTTTCCCCTGTAAGCATTAGCACTAGGTTTAGGTATTTTCCTCTAAGCATAAGGCTCAAAGGTAGGAAGTTGGCCTTCTCTAGAGGTCTGATCTCAATTCGCAAGGTCCCACACTTTGAGATCATTCCCATTGTGTCATTAGAATGCTTGGACTCTCTCCAAGCAGGGTGCAATTCTATGTGACAACAGCTTTTGGCATGCTCGGTGGGACCAGTTTGATGAACTTCGCATCAAAGTACTAAGAGATTTGGTGTTTCTCCTAGTATTACCAGCCTTTGGAGGCAATACAAACAACACCATGGTGACTCTACTGAACAAACCTACTGGTGAAAGTAGCCCAGGCCCCTAAAATTTCATCAAAGATCAGGATTTTGGTGGTTTTCCTGGTCTACTCAGCTTCCAGAAGCATCTCAATCACCTGGCGACTCCCTCTCTGGTATGTATCTAGTTTATCTCTAGTTATAGTTCCTTTTGCTCTAATTCTGACATTTTTATGATTATCCAGCATTTAGATGCTACAAAATATCAAAATTTTATGGGAATCATGGCTATTCCCCTACCCCTAATCCAAATACAGGCTATTGGCCCCATATCAGCAATACCAAGCCCCAAATGCCTCTAATTTTATGCCATATAGCCCTGCCACTACAGAATATCAGCATCCTCATGATGCTTACCCCCCTAATTTGATAGTTTATGTTGCCCTTGAGAATGTTAATGCATTCAATGAGCTCATGAGTAGTTTCCTGAAGCTTGACAGACTTTTGGACAATGAAAAAAGAGAAGCAGGGTATAGTCAGCCTCAGCAGTTTTATGACCTCAGCATCATAAGCTTATATGGTCTCAAGAAGTTGTACCTAAATCTAAATAGGGAGGCTGATGAATTTATAGAAATGCTAAAATGTGACTGGCAGCAAGAGACACAAGAGGGGGTTTTTCAAAAAAACCTTGCTATAAGGATGGTAGCTCAAGAGTAATAGATGAGACCAGTGGTCCAAGCAATCCCCTCCATTCCTAGTTTCAAACATCCTCTCCCTTTAACACCTATTCACCCTGTTGTGGAAGAAGCCCCAAATTTTAAGATCCCAAGCTTCAGGCAAGATAATCCATCTGTACCTCGAAAACTGCTTCCTAGTTTTAAAATCCCACATTTTAGAGGTCCTCAGCCTTCACAAGAGCCTGTTTCGGCACAAATTCAACCCCCTAGCTCTTGTTTATAGCACTTTCAAATCCCCTTATCAGATGGACCTAACATGGACAGTTATGATGAAATTGCTAAATTAAAGGAGCACTTGTTTACAATCCCAAAATTTAAGCAGTCCTTTTCTTCTGCACATGTTCAGCCAACTAAAAAGAGTAACCTAGACTCCACAAATTTCTAGGCTTCAAAGCCTATATCCCTCCACAAGTCCCTGTTCCTATGCAAACTCAAATTATCACTCCCTAGGAACAAATTTGTCCATAACCTTTTCCCCTCTAAGAAATTCAAGAAGATATTCAAGCCTCTTTCCCTGATGCTTTTTCAATCTTCAAGGGTGGACCTGTTGTCTACAAAGATAATTGGAAAGATGAGACAAAAGAGGAGGTGGAAGAAGATCAAACTAATGAGGAGCAGTTTGTTGCTATACTCACAGAGATAGAATTGTTTGAACCGATTGCACCTATGAGTACTGTTAAGGTCACTTCAGAGGTGGATGATGTTGCCTTGCTTCATGAGCTACCTGAATATGACAAAGGAATAACTATTTATAGCCCATTTCATGACATTGAATCAGAAAGCTTAGATTTACTGCAGCAAGAAAAATATGGTCTTGATAAAGAGGAGTCCTTCTTCTCAAGTCAAGAAACCTTTCATGAAGCTGATTTGCAAGATCTCAGCTTGTTGGAGGAACTTCCTTTCTGTGGTATAGAGAAGTTTGAGGCTGATATAACAAATGAAAGTTTGTTGGAAGAGGCTACCTCATCGTCTGAACATTTGCCTTCCTTTACTGAAGAAGACAAACTTGATTTGGAGGGCACTTCTTTGAGTAATAATGGGAATTTTGAGCTTGAGCCAGCTGTTTGTAAAAGTCTTCTAAGAGCTGATAGCTTTGATGAGCTATTGGCTATCCTAGTAAAAGAGGATGGTCCATTGACCATAGAGGAGAAGTCAACATGGCAAACTATCATGCAAGGTGAAGGTAATGATGTTATTTCTTCAAATTGTCTTCTCTCTTGTCCAACCTTAGCCATGAACCAGGACAACCATGAACAAAAGGCAGAAAGGTTTGAAGAATGCAGCCATGATGACATTATATCAGCCTTCTTGGGTTCTTTGAAGGAAGAAGGATAAAACCATGAGGTCCCAAGTCAGCTGTTTCACACACAAGAGCAACATGAGAGTCAAATGGAAGGCACCATCATACCAAATGAAGAGCAAGAAGAGAAAGAATCAGAGAAGAGACATGAGATCAAACATGATGATTTGCATGTCACTTCAAGGGGATGCCCAATCAGGCATCTAGCCCAGATGGAGACACATCATGAGGAGTCACCACTTGTCATGCATGCCTCTAAGCATGAAGTTGAGCATCAAAATGGGTGGGATCAGCCTATTTATTCACCACAAGTTAGCAACATCAGCAATCAGTCCAGGTGGATAGGTGAGTTTATCTCTATTTTGTGGGGGGTGTTTTATCAATTTGTTATATGCCCATTCCCCCCTCACCTCTTTTTAACTGCCCACATGCATGAGGAACATTGTAAATTGTTAAGGGCAGTTACTTTCAAGAACCAGTTAATGGCTTTGTTTAAGGTCACCTTTGATTGGTTAGTTTAGGATTAGAGTAGGTTTTATTTTAGTTTTAGGTTTCCTTTCAGTAAGTGCCCTTGCACTTTGTTGTATCCTCATTAGAGATACATGCTTGCTTGTTGTTTTTTGTTTTGGCTTGGTAGCTTGCTCAATTTTCTAGCTCCTCTGTTCCTGTTGCAGTCTCTTTTGACTCCATACCCAATGGATGTATAAGGCCACTGATCAATATGTTTAGTAGGCAAACACCCCTGAGAGGTCGCCAAAGATGTTGTCATATTTTGCCTAGCCCTAAAATATTCTTGTTTCCCTCATATCAAAGAAATATGAAGGAGAGAAATCTTAAATTCTTCAATTACTCATGTTTTGCCTTGCCAAAAATCCCAAAATCTTGCCTAAAGAATCTTTGCCAAAAACCCAGAAAAACCCAGAAATCTTTTAGCTTCAAGTATTTTCCATCGTAGGGATTTCTCAGTTTCATGCTTAGTATTTGTGTATGCATTTTCAAATGTATATTCACATATACATTCACCATTGTATATTTGCATATACAAAGGTAGATACAAAGATCATATGCAAAGGGATATGCATACGGTTTTGTTTGTATATTGTATGTGTGTGATATACAAGTGCTTATGCAAAGGAAAAGATACAAGGGAAGATGCTAAGGCAATATACAAAAGGGGAGATACAAAAGGTGGGGTTCGCTTTTTGCATGTATATGTGATTGTATCTTTGAACATATGATCTGCATATACAATGGAATATAGAATTCTGACATACAAAGCTTGGACCCGAAGGAATATGCAGTTTGGTTTATAAAGGTAGAGGTGATTGTATGCATATTTGTATGTATGTTTGCATATGCAAAGGCAATATACAAGGGAATACATACAATCTAGATGTGACTAAAGAATCAAATGTGGTGGATAATCATTTGGTGTCCGCAGTTGTATATTGCATATACAACGTCCAAAAAGTGCAACATACAAGAGGGTAAGATACAAAGGCTGGACCCGATGTTAATTTCAATTTGCTCTATAAAAGTTGGGGTCCGCCTATTGTATGTATATTCAATTGTATCTCATATACAATCACATATGCAAAAGTCACATACAAAAGTTTTTTCGGTGAGACATGCATATCGGTGTTTCAGTTTGAGGTCTTTCTGATGACCGATAAGGAGGATGCAATGTTTAGCGATGGGTCCCAGGTTCAACATAGCGGTGAATTAGGTGATGAGACGTGGCAAGGGCAAATATACAAGAAGGGTGGTACAGAAGGTAAAGGCCCGCGATTGTATGTTGGCAATTGTATTACATATACATTGGCACATACAATCACATATACAAAGGCTGAATATGCAAAAGGCAAAAGTGAAGGAGACTTTGTATGATGCACCAAGTGAACCTAAAAGTGCAGTTACAATTGTATATACAATGGCAGATACAAAGTGATATACAATTGCAAGATACAGTTGACCGTAACTTTGACCACCCATATCTCCCTCATTCTGGCAAATTTCAACATGCTTCAAAAGGCAGATGTGCTTGTTTTTGCCTCCTCTTTCATCTGGTGGGCTTTATAGAGGATATCTTCACTTTCAAAATTTGATGCAAGTCTGCAGGCTCAATTGACTGGATGTTTCAGTGACCAATTTGGCACATGCAGATGCAGATATTTGTTGTATTTATGGGTGTAGGTTGATGATTTAGCAGCTCACATTGAGGTTTCAAAATATCTTCCATCTACCCCTGTTCCAAATATTTTCATGCCATAACTTCTTGCAAGTGGACATCCCTTCAGATGCAGATATTTTTCTGACAGAGCAACAGTTTCTAGAATTCATTGTAACTGACTCAGGTAAAAAATGCTATATATGCTAAAGTATGGGATGTAAAACAAGAGGATGGTTTTATTTTGGAGCTATCATGCTGCCATTTTCTATAGTCAGACCTCTTAGTGTAATTGCAGGGTATGGGAATGTGACTCACTGTGCTTGAATCTGGCCTCTGCTATCTTCCTTTTATCCACCAATGAATGTGATTAGCTATGTTAGGTATACCTTTGCTATTGAATATTCTGTAATGTAATGGTTTTTGACCTTCATGATCAATATATGCATTATTTCTTGCCTCTCTTGTGTCCTAATTTCTATGTTTCACTTGAAGTTGTAATCTATTCTGTGAGTAAAATGGCTCTTCTATAGGTTAGATCTTCATATCGAAGCCTCAATGAGCCTTATAAGTCTGTATGAACTCCCTTCATGATTGAGATCATTGTTGTGTCTCTCTTCCAAAATCACTATTGCTCACTAAATCTGGTGTATCACCCCTTTTATTTCAGTTTCCTTCTAACCCTTTTCCCCTGTAAACATTAGCACTAGTTTAGGTATTTTCCTCTAAGCATTAGGTTCAGAGGTAGGAAGCCAACCTTCTCCAGAGGTCTGATCTCAGTTCACAAGGTCCCACACTTCGAGATCATTCCCATTATGTCATTAGAATGCTTGGACTCTCTCCAAGCAGGGTGCAATTCTATGTGGCAACAGTCTTATTGAAGGCTTCTTACCAAACCACACCTCCATGGGTGTCTTGTCAACAAGAGTTGATGTAGGAGACTTGTTTACCAAGTAGCAAGCAGTGGCAACAACTTCAGCCCAAAACTTCTGTTCGAGGCCAGCTCCACTAAGCATACTCCTAGCCTTCTCCATTAGTGTCTTGTTCATCATCTCTACAACTCCATTTTGCTGTGGGGTGTATGGAGTTGTCTTATGTCTTTCAATCCCATGTTCTTTATAGAACTTATCGAATTCTATGGAACAAAACTCACCATCATTGTCAGTTCTCAAACAGTTAATCTTTTTGCTAGTCTGATTCTCAATAAAAGCTTTAAACTCTTTGAATTGACTAAAGACTTTAGATTTGCTCTTGAGAAAATAAATCCATGTCCTTCTACTGTAATCATCTATGAAAGATAAAAAAATATACATATTTAGAGATCGAAGGAACATTAACTAGACCAAACACATCAGAAATAATAAGCTCCAATACCTGAGAAGACTTATGAGAACTCAAGTAAAATAGAACATGGTTTTGCTTTCCATATATACAATGTTCACAAAAGTCAAAATCAATATTACAATCATCTAACCCCTCAACGAGGTTTTTATTTTTCTAGGTTCTAAGACCCTTCTCACCAATATGGCCAAGTCTCTTATGCCATAACATTGCCTTCTCAGTAAGAAGTTTAACTTCAAAAGCATGAGCACCTTTAGGTACCCAAAATGCACTACCATCAGAAGTTGATACAACAGATCTTTTAGTTGCTGGTTCCAATGGTGGGGATGAAGTGACTACAACTCTTTTCTTTGAGTCAGAAGAATTATTACATTGTGAAATACATGCCTCTAGCTGAAATAGAGTACATCTGTAAGTACCCTTCACAAGTACCATAGCTCCTCTAGTCATCTTGCATCCTTCTTTCAAGAAGACAACTTGCACACCTGCATCATTCAATTTACTTACAGAAAGTAGGTTCCGTGCTAAGCATGAGATGTGCATAACCCCAAAGATCCCCTTCAGTCGTCCATCAGGAATCAGATTGTGACTCTTCCACGACCAACTATCTTCATATGAGAGTCATCACCCAGGTACACTCTTCCACCATTGAACTCTTCATACTTTGTAAACCAGTCTCAATGCAAAGTCATGTGAAAAGAGGAACCAGAATCAATCAGCCACACATCATCAGATGCATGGGTGGCCAAGGCAGCGATGAAAGTATCACCATCATCTTGTGACTTGTCAGATTCAAAATTAGAGATGTTCTTCTTCTTTTTCTTCTTCTTCTCCTTGCACTCCTGTCAGAGATGCCCAATTTTTCCATAGTTCCAACATAGTGCCTTGGACTTTCCAAGAGATTTGGATCTCCCATGATATTTGGATCTATCATTCTCAGCTTTCTTGTCCTTCTTCCCTTTCTCCTTGGGTCTTCCATGAACTGCAAGAGCCTCTTTGGCTGACTTGGATGACTTTCTCCGCATCTCTTTAGATAACAGCGAAGACACTACCTCATCCATCTTGAAGGTGGTTGTAGTGCTTCCGATGGCCATTACAAGATGATCCCACGAATCTAGTAAAGAACAAAGAAAGGTCATACAATGATCCTCCTCCATCTTCACACCAATGGATGTCAATTATGCAACTAGCATATTAAAGGCATTCATGTGATTAGAAATAGATCCTCCATCTTCCATCCTTAGAGAATATAACTTCTTCCATAGGAATAACTTGTTTACCAGTGATTTAGCCTAATAAACATCACCAAGTTTCTTCCATAGCTCCTTCACGGTCTTCTCTTCATGAACATTTAACAGGACATAATCAACCAAACAGAGTCTCACAAGACCCTTGTCTTTACGATCTTTGAGATCCCAATCTACCTGTGCCATTGCCCTTGGTATTGTACCAGAAATTGTTTCCTATAGGTCTCTATCAACAAGCATATCTTCCATTTTGAGTTTCCACAACTTGAAATTGCTGCCATTAAACTTTTCCACCTCTATTCTTCTGGATGTGCTTGTTGTCTCCTTCCCGCAACAAGATTACAAAATACTCTGCACAGACTCCCACTCAATCCAAGATTAGTACAAAAAACCCTACCTAGCAGCTAGGACCAAAAATGGCCAGGCTCTGATACCAACTGAAAGGAAGCTAGGTGTGCGGAAAATGTTTCCTAAACTAATCTAATGAGGGGAGTGGTATGCAAATTCATTTTAACCCTTACAATTGCAGCAATATTAAACATATATCAGAGATATTACAACAACAAAAACAATACAAGAATGAAGACAGAGAGAGATAGACACAAGATGTATCATGGGGAAAACCTTTTCAGGTGAGAAACCCCACACTCTAAAACCTGCACAATGTATTAACAAATCTATAAAGGATTACAATACACTTGCAATGAAAGTTCTTCCAAGAGTCTTCAAATGTCGTTTATGGAGTTATTCCGGCAACATAACAATGCCTGTAAATCAACTATTCATCTACAACTCCAAAACTATGCAATATATAGAGATACAAGGCAATATTGAGAAGCCTCTAGAGATGGGTATCCATCTTGGCCACATGGCCATTTCACACATCGCAAGGACACTTGTCCAACATATTCTCACTCTTACATATGTCATAACATGGCATATTTGACTTCCTAAGGATAGAGCGCTCCATGCTAAAAATAGGCAATGACAGATGCTCTTACACATCTTACAGCCATCATAAAAATTTGCAACATGACAACACTTAATGTTGTAAGAGAATTTGTCATACAAGACTAAATATAGTAAATTCCTTTTACAACATGTCATTGTCCAACTTGGGTGCCCAAAGATGCCTTCCCTCATGCAAAGATACTCTCTGACACTTGTCCTCACTCGTCATAGGAATCTCTATACTTGGCTCTTGCGCGTCATAGATTCTATCATATGGAATATCATCTTCCACATACCACAAGATTCTGACACATGGCATATTAGTACCATGTCAAATGGACTTCCAAATCCATGTAGGTTTGACTTGACCATCCAAGTCACATTCCAAGTAGGATGACATGTTGCGATGCCACCTCATGCTAAATGACAAAACATGATGTGCAAGTAAATACAAATTGGGCAATAAAATAAATACATAAATAAATAATCAATGCTAGGAATCCCAACATGCCTTATATAACCTTTTAAGGGTGATTTCTAAACCATCACACCTTTTCACAAAGGTTGTCATTAATAATGGTTTAATAAACATAATAACTCCTTTTTAAAAGGGTTTTTTCATATTTATTCTTTATTTATCTCCCTTTTAACCAAAGGATCATAATATCCTTTATTTTCCATCTCCCTTTTAATTATAAAGGGTAAATAAACTTTATCCTCTTAAAATTTTAGAGGATTATTCATAAATATATTTCTTTTTCATTTTGGAGAAAAAGTCACATAACATATATGGCTATTATGATTGTGTACAAGAATATCCTTGCAATGATTGATATCACATTATTTTTCTTCACCCATGTTTGGGTCCACTTTTCATACCAAAATATATTGTTTCTAGCTATGACCATGTTAGATACACAACTAGATTAGTCTAGAGCTTTCCATATATGAATATATGACCAAACAAGGGTGTTTAACCACACTCTCAAGCACCTTCTATGGATCTACAACAATAAACATCTATACACTTGGGTTGTTAACAACCCCTCCATCTAACATGCCTACAAATGAGCTCTCCATAGTTCTAGAAGGCATAGTCCTTTCTAGATGTTTTGTTAGTTCCAACCTAAAACACTACTAAGCATATCCTACAATTCACTATCCACATAATAAATTCATGCACAAGAATGAGAAGTTGAAAAGGTACAAAGAGTTTCTATAGTAGATCTAGGATGTACACTATCAATTTTATTACATACTTGCATGCCAACAATAGAATACAAAGATCACCATGATACTCATTGAACATCACACACATTTTAAGTAGGTGACAAAGTATAGTTACATCTTTGAAAGAACACTTTAAGGGGCCAAATTGAAATATTAAGCATCTCCAATATGGTCCTTACACCATTCTTTGTGTAGCTAGTGAGAACACATTTACTCTCAACCTTTCACAATACTTGGGTCTACATTTGGTATTCAATGTGTAAATATTTAATCTTTGCTTTCCCCTTCTACTTAAGTGTATGACTATTCAACATCCTATGGTTGCTTTCCTCCTCTACTTAAGTGTATGACTATTCAACACCATATGGAATTGGACACAACACACATACAACCAACCATGAGGGACAACATCATTGATATCACTACTACTCATACTAGCCATAGTACCCATCAACGCTTTTAAGTAGCCAAGACTAGAAGTAGTATGAAAATCACGATAAGTAGAACGCTCTAAAATAATAGTGTGCATATTTTCTTTATCTCTTTGCCAACATAATGGATACCATCAATCTTCAATAGGGGATGATTTATTAGAGCATAGCCTTGCACATCCTCTTTAGCAACACCATCTAGGCACTTAGATTCACTCAACAAACATAACATGATACTAGCACATCCATGTGTAACACTATCCCCTTGCATTTTCACATAGTTATTGCATGCCACTATGCAATACTACTCATGTGAATCTTGTTTCTTTAATATGGTTGCACATGCTGGTGTCTAGTTATAGGCAATATGTTTGCAACACATGAAGCATTTGCATCCACATGTTATGCTTCCATACATGCATAACACCTTACAATGTTTACATCATAGAACATGATCATACACGTAGCGCCATGCACATCTATCACATGGAAACATCTATGGCACATGTCATTATAATAAAACTAGCACCATACTAGTTTGACATATATCATCACCCTATCGACATAGTCAATGCATCATACACACGTGAAACCTATCAACATATTTGTGGAGCCTAGTTGATGACCTACTTGTATAAATACCTTGTTTGTACATCTTGTAAATTAGAATAGACATAACATGATTCTAATATTACCTCTCTATATATTTATCATGTTTAATTTAACTAGAAGTTGCATATTTGTTATAAAATTTCTTCAATTGAGAGTGTTTTGGGTTTAATATCTAATTTCTTCAACACATTTTACGATCTTTTTAAAGTAGTAAGCAATCTATAAGATCATCAACTAATTAATCTTGAGAATCAGAAAATATTAGTTATAAACAACTATAAAAATAAACAAGAAAAGTAAAAGGTCACTTTTCAAAGAAATGTATTTAACCAATTCTAAAATCAACTCCTTAGGTTATCAAGCATATCAAAGAAGGCTCTCAAATTTTACAAGAGCATCTTGACATTTCTTGAGCCTTTGCTAACTACTATGAACATGTTTGGAAAGCCTAAAGTCCATATCTAGATTGATTTAATTCTCTTTAGCAATGCATTCAACTAGCCCTTGAAGGATTTCCCATACCCACAAAGATTTGTGTGAGCAAATTTTAACTCAAGAAGACCTTCATGAGGTCTTTCTTCCATGGCTAATGTTAAATCCCTATGATGTGATGGATTTCATTGTGAGTTTTATAAATCCCTTTGGGATATGGCTGGTAATGATTTTTAGAGTTTATTTGGAAGCTTATTACTCAAAATACTTAGGAAATATTATTAAGAAATGAAAATCAAGTTCATACCCAAGGCTAGAGATCTGGAGGATATTTGCAGTTGACAACTAATCACTCTATTTAGTGTCTCTTATATGATCATTGCCAAGGCTCTCGCTCTTAAGATACACCATGTTCTCCCTTTGATTGTTCATCTAGAGCAAACTAGGTTCATTAAACCTAGATGGATTCTTAGGGAAGAAATGGAGCAAGATGGACATTCTCAGCAATAAACCTTCTTTGTCAAAATTAACTACCAAAGCCTATGATCACATAGAGTGGATTTTCATACTTTGAATTCTTCAAGATTTAGGTTTTGGTCCTAAATTCCTAAGATATGTTAAAATGTTTTTTATGGATGCTTCTATTTGTATTACTATTAACGCCCATCAATCCTCTTCTTTTGGGATTTCTCAATGTATGTAGCCAGGATGTTCTTTTGCTTCTACATTATATGTTTTGGATACTTAAGGATTTGGTTATCTATTGGCTCATGTTATATCATAAAACTTGGTCAAACTTATTACTATTCTGACTCATAAGTAATAAGTTTGACCAAGTTTTGTTGATAATTCTTTTTATTACTATTATGATCGTTTTGTTGATAATTCATTTCTCACTATACTAGAGGATGATAGTAATGTGAATTAAGCTCTTTGATGCTTGGATACTTTTTTATTAACTTCTAGTTCAACTATTCAATAGAAAAAAATCTAATGCTATAGATAGTCTCTTTTGTCTAAACTTGCATGGCTTAATTCTCAATGTAGAGCTTATAGTCATAGTGCTCATGGATAGTATCTAAGTTCTTTGTTAGCCTTCAACTTCTTCTCAACCTCAAGAAAGATGTGTGTTTTTCTAGGAAGATAGTGGTAGACTTCCCCACCTTGCCTTGGCTATCTATCCTCCTAGGGTTGTTGATCAACCTATTGATGAAGTGTAGGATGAACAAGGTAATGATGATGCTCTTACAGGCTGAGAGCCCATACCAGATGGTTAGAATAATTTTGATGTGCATAAACCAAAAAATCATGACTCACCTCCTATTATTGGATCAAAAGATCTTACTGCTTATTTTTATGTGTTTATCTATGAATATGTTATTATTTAAATCTTTGTCTTATATAGACTATGGGGTATTCCACCCATTTTTTTGGTAAAAAGTTTTATATAATTAATAGAAATGCACTATTTCATTTAAAATTTTTTTTAATAACACTTACTAATTAGGTTGTAAGCAATTTAGATTGCCCTTGTACTTTGATAGCTCACATGGACAAATGATGTTGAAAGTCATATAGGGGTGAGGAGCCAGAACGTACGCAGGCACCCTAACATGCAATAGGACCGGTGCACGTTGGGGCCCACACATACACACTGGTCCCCCATAAGTTACAAAAATATTCTTGCATAAAAAAACACTTTTAGATGAAACACAAATCAGATATTAAATGCACATTTTATAGTATAATATTGTCAACAAAACATTAAAAATATAGAAGCCAAACATGTTATATTATTTTCAACTTGTATCTGACATACACCATATGGTAGGAACTTTAAACTTAAATAGCATTAACATAAAACTTTTCATCCTTCCCCATTAACTTTATAAAGAGAACTGTTGCACCAATCCAGGCGTCACTTCCACATTATTCACGATTACACAACTACAGAACAATGCCACCTCAACACAATTCAAACCCATCTGTCCCATATTTGACCAAAATGCTAACCCATTACAACAATTTTTTCCACCGTAGCATAACCCAAACGACATGCAAATGCATTAGCCTATCTCATCAGACATGAGACCTACAACACGTATTAGCAGGAGTCTGTCCCATCTGGCCAAGTAGGCTGTGCACGTACTGGCTCCTTCCTCTAAAAACCCACTTGTATAAAAAAATTAAAGGTGTAAGGCCACATTATTCATAAAAAAATTATGGAAACAAATGCAAACAATACACCAAACCAATCAACTCAAGAATTAATGGCCCAAATCAATCAAATCTATAATTCATATCACCCAGAATTCAATTTCGAAATAGGACAGGGATTTAATTCACCACACCAAACAAGCATCAATAAAATTCAAATAATTCCCAATTCAAATAGCCGTGAAAACCTTGATGTATTCACTTATTCTGCAGTGAGTGACATAAGAAATGGAGGAGTGACAAGTACAAATTCTAGTTCAACAGCTTCCATATTGTTCTAGGTATTCCTCTTAGTTTTTTCCATTTGTAAGCTTTATATTGTTCTTCATTACAACCATTAAAGTCATAGGTTGGCATTTGTCTTTCCCTAGGATTTATATTGAAACACAAATGCCAACCTATCCACTAGCTTCCATATTGCAAATATTACAGTCATAGTTTAGCATTTGTGTTTCATAGGTTCTGCATTATCATTCACTCTGCTTATCTTATTCTCATAGGTTTTGCATTATTATTAACTCTGGTTATCTTATTCTCCTAGGTTCTGCATTATCATTCACTCTCGTTGTCTTATTTTCATAGGTTCTGCATTATCATTCACTCTGGTTATCTTATTCTCATAGGTTCTGCATTATCATTCACTCTAGTTAACTTATTCTCATAGGTTCTGCATTATCATTCACTCTCGTTAACTTATTCTCATAGGTTCTACATTATCATTCACTCTAGTTATCTTTTTCTCATAGGTTCTGCATTATTATTCACTCTAGTTATCTTATTCTTATAGGTTCTGCATTATCATTCAGTTAGGTTTTCTTCAATCTTAGTCATAAATTTGGGGGTCTCTCTTTTTATTAGGTTTTATTTCATCTTTTTCATAGGTTACGCTTCATCAATTTAGTCATTCCAAATATTACATCATTTACACTCTTCAATATTAATTAATGCCCCTGAATGAATTATGCCTGTGAATGAGTTCTTCATGCACAAAAGATGTAAAAGTTGTTAAACTCTTACTATTTTTCATTCCTATGCTTTATACTGTGTGACCCTATTGTTTATATTACAACCATTATAGTGATAGTTAAACAATTGTGTTCCCCTATGGTTTATATTGTTAGTCATAGGTTAGTAGTTGTGTCATTCTGTGCTTGTCACTCCTCTTTTCCTTATGTCTCTCACTACAAAATAAATGTACATTTGTAAACTGTTAACAATATTTTAGAATATTAATGCAACAAACTAAAAAGAAAAAACACATATAGAAACTAATTAATCTTCTGTTCAAGCATCACTGTCTTCATACATAAACATAACTGTCATTGAATATGAAAATATTTTTGTCACAACAAGTAAATATATGCTGTTTTCCCTTCTTGGTTTCAAGATTGTACTCATTTTATGTAGATGGCTAAGGGTAATGCAGTGGTGACCCGTAGAGGAACAAAAAGAAACAAAAGAGCCACAACAAGGTTGCCCTCCCACAAACGAGGTTGTTTTTTTCCCCCAGAAGAAGATCCTATTGCAATAGTAGAGGAGATTTCTAATCCTCGAGTACCATAGAATGAGGTTCCTACACCTCGAATACTGCAGAATAAGGTTCCTACAACTTGAATACCGCAGAAGGAAACAATGAAACAATGGTTGTGGTCTTTGGAGGACATGAAAGGGGCACTCTATGATGTTGAGGAAAATGACATGTCAATAAGGGGAGCTTCCAAAAAGTGGAAAATCCTAACAGCCACACTCTCCAAATGGCTTGGTGGTCTAACAACAACATCCAAGAAAGGTCCGCCAACAGTCCTCACTAAAGAGGAAGAACATCTAATTGTGGAATGGTGCAAGGAAATGGCTGAGGTTGGCCATGCTCTTGAGATAGTCAATCTTAAGGCAGAGGTTGCTCAAATCTGTCAAAATAGGCCAACCCCTTTCACCAATGGGTTCCCGGGGAAGACCTGGTGGACAAGTTTCAAGAATAGACATCCTAAACTTGCATTGCAGACTGCTGAAGGCCTAGACAAAGATAGGGTACTCAACCTTAGGCCTATCGTTGTAGCAGCTTTCTACAATACATTGTTTGCAGCATATGAAGCATTACCATATGGTCCTCATCGCATTTAGAATTGCAATGAAATTGGCATCCAGGTAGGTAGAAATGGGTCCATGAAGGTGCTACCCAGAAAAGGTAGCCGAAATGTGTCTTAAATTATTCCAAAGAGTCGTGAATGGATAACCATTCTAGTGTCAATGCTTCCAGGCAGAGCATTCCAGGCATTTACTTGTTCAAGGGGAAACAAAACATAGATAACTACATTGTAAATTGCAAACCAGGTGCTTGCATGGCAACCCAGCCCCATGCATTGATGACTAAAGACTTGTTCATAGACTGGTTGACCCACTTTAAGAACTTAGTTCCAAGCAGTGTGTCACCCACCAACAGGCACTTGTTGATTTTTGACGGGCATGGAAGCCATGTAGTAGTTGAAACCATCCAAGAAGCAAGAGTGTTGGGTGTTGATTTACTAACATTACCGTCACACACCTCACATAAGCTACAACTGTTGGATGTGAGTGTCTTTTCACCCTTTAAATCTTACTTCAAATCAAAACGTGTAGCATTTATGGCAAGGTTTCCCAACATTGAAGTGAGGAGGACAAAACTTGCAATGTTAGGCAACAAAGCACTCATAAGAGCTTTGACAGTTGACAACATCAAGGTAGGATTTAAAAGGACTGGGATATGGCCACTCAATCTAGATGCACACGTGAAAGACATGCATCCCAACGACACATTTTATGTCAACGAGGATGCTTTTGTAGTGGAAAACATTTTTAGCCTTTCAAGAGTTGCCGTGTCAAGAGAGGATGTAGTACAATTGCAATCCACTCTTCCAAATGAACAATTGTAGACTACAATAGAATCACAACAGTCCCTTGATAGCTGTCTTGCTAATTCAGTTGCACAAGTGGTGGCTAATCAAAAAACTCCTCCCATGGTGGACAACCCCGTTGACCAATTCAGTGATAGCTTAGGTCTTCCATCACAATGAATTGCTCCATCCTAGTTGGTGGAGGGGGCAATAAATCAAGGCATTGATTTGCATGTCCCAGAACAACAGGGTACTTTTACTTTCCCATCACCACCACCTGCAATTAACCTATCTGAAGTTGTACATTACTATGCTCCTTCTTGCACTTCAGATTTAGGAGGTGATCAAGATTTCACCAAGGACTCACAGGCAGTGGAGGAGAACATTTTATCACAGTTGGATCAAATAGAATAAACAAAAAAAGTTCTGCACATCAGCAAATTCCTCAAGCTGCCTGTGCACATTGTCTATAAAACAAAATTGAAAGGCGGTGCAATTCAGTTGAGCAGATAGTCTCAACTGTTGATGACAAATGACTACATGAAGTTGTTAATGGAGCAAAAGCAAAGGAAGAAAGAGGTTGAGGAGATAAAATTACAAAAGAAACAAGAGAATGAGAAAAAAAAGGAAGCAAACAAAGTGGCAAAGGAGTTGAAGGAGCAAGCCAAAATAGAGAGGGAGATACAACGTAAAGAAAAAGAGTAGCATAAAATATAACAGAAGAAGGATATAGATGCCAAAAAGGTGCTAGAGATGCTTTAGAAGGAACAAGACCCAAAGGAAAAAGAGATTGAGGAGGCGCAGAGGACTTTACAAAGAGAAAGGTAGTTAAGGGCCTCTGCTAATCCCTTGTCTCAAACTAATGGAGTATTCCATGATATTTTCAACATCGATATCCCTCAATACTCCATAGCAATGAATTATTCAACCATCTCCCAATCTGACTTCAAGTGATGTACAAATGTCTACACCATCACCCCCAACACATGTCACTTGCACCCAATTTTCTAGTCCATCTCCCAGTCATGTAAGTAGCACTCCTCATCGATTGGAAGGGGGTGAGAACTTGGCCAGTGACACCCCAAGCAGCCAACCATTATTTCTCTATCATAGCAGCTAGATGTAGCCTTATTTAGATTTCATATGCACTTGATGTTTTGGATAGTTTTTAAGTTTTCATATCTACAAAGGCACCCTTCTTGTTGATAGTTTGAAATTTATGATAACTACAGATGCAACGTTATTGTTTTGATTTGCAATGTTTTCTGATCAAATTACAATGTGTGTTGTATATATGCTTCTTTTTCCACCTATGTTCAATTGATAGTTTCGTATTATCATTCACTCTGGTTATCTTATTCTCATAGGTTCTGCATTATCATTCAGTTAGGTTTTCATAGGTAATTTCATAGGTTATCACTGTTTATTTGTCATAAATCTTTTTCATTGTTAACTTGTCAAAAATATGTTTCCCTAGGGTTTATATTGCAAATATTACAGTCATAGGTTAGCATTTGTGTTTCCCTATGGTTTATATTACAAATATTATAGTCACAGTTTTAAATTTATGATAACTATAGATGCAATGTTATTGTTTTGATTTGCAATGTTTTCTTATTAGATTGCAATATGTGTTGTATTTATGCTTCTTCTTTCCACCTATGTTCAAATGACATTTTCTTGTTTTCAGTTTATAGTTTTGGCGGTATTTGACACGTGGGAGGACAAGATTTGTCGGTCTAGAAAAAAATGGAATTTTGGCCATGTGAATGAAACGCAGGCAATTAGACTGCCAGTTGGTTTGTGGCACAACATGCAAAGTGGAAAGCCCTACCACATCACCACAAATCACTCCGCCACCATAACACTCCACTACATCACATTAATGTCTCGTTGCCCCTTCCAATTCAGTCCTTCACTCCACATTTACTGTACGTCCCCTCTTCGTTCTTCCATGACATCCTGCATAAACTTTGAAAGGACCTCCATTCAATGCTCGCAATGCCTCGCACAACTCGCTAATTTTAGAGCCTTTCAATCTACCATCTTCTCGCATTTTCCTAACTTGTCCACCATAAGGTGCTTGGTTCAGGTCTCTAAAACTTCCATCCCTCCACCACAACATGCTACACTCAGACTCAAGTGTCCCTTCCAGCTTCTTTTTATTGTTACATATACATATATGTACATGTTTATGCATGTGGTATATACATATTCATATATATAGACTTATACATATGTAAGTATATGTATATGTATATGTATATACATACACATAGACATACACATATACATATATGTATATGTATACACATATAAGTATACTTAGAAACATATGTACATATATCTATTTTTCTTGTTCTTCAATTCAGTCCTGCAACTATTGTATCCATTTTAGGTGCCATTGATTAATTTGGGGGTGTTCTCTTTTTCATACATTTTGCGTCATCTATTCAGTCATGTAAATACACACACACATATATATATGAATATATATATATATATATATATATGAATATTTATTTTGCTGTTAATATTTATTCAGACATATAAATAATGTTCATTTGTCCAATGTAAGCATAACAATGCAAGTAACTAATGTATGCATGTATCTATAAATTTGAGGTTGTTTTTATTTTCATTACAATAACAAATAATATTGTTGGTTGTTTCGGTGCCATAGATAAATCTAGGGTTGTAACATGGATGAATGGATTTTAGTAATTGTTCAATTCAGTAATTAAAGATGATTGTATAGAAGAATTGGCAGGGGCGGTGAGAGATTAATGCGAGACAGTGGAGTGAAAGGGTGGCCAACTTATACTCCATCAAAAACACTTTTAACTTCCAACCATGCAAATATTAAAATCAATGTGCAATGATGACCACATGAATAGAAGTCTTATCTGTTCAGGATATATATGATGTCCATGGATCAAAACATCCACGGTAGATCACGTATATCTTGAACAGATAGACATCTTTGAAGGTCTATTGCTATTTGACAAACAAACAATACTTGTAGGAGTGAATTGATGAAGCAAAACCTATAAAAAAGAAAGTAGGAATCAATGGCACCTAAGAAAGCTAGAATAGTTACATAACTTAATTGATGTAGCAGAATCTCTAAAAAAGAGAACATCCCCGAATTAATCATTGACACCTAAAAAAGATACAATAGTTAGAGGATTGAATTGAAGAAGGCTAAGCTATGAAAAAGAGAACACCCCCGAATTAATCAATGGCACCTAAAAAGCATACAATAGATGTAGGACTTGATTGATGATAATGAACCTATGCAAAACTATGACTCACACCCAAATTAATCAATGGCACCTAAGAAAGCTAGAATAGTTGCATGAGTTAATTGATATAGAAGAACCTATAAAAAGATAACAACCCCAAATCAATCAATGGCAGCTAAGAAGCATTCAATAGTTGCAGGACTTGATTGATGATAATGAACCTATGCAAATGACAACACCCCCAAATTAATCAATGGCGCCTAAGAAAGCTAGAATAGTTACATGACTTAATTGATGTAGCAGAACCTATAAAGAAAGATGCCACCCCCAAATCAATCAATGGCACCTAAAAAACATAAAATAGTTGTAGGATTTGATTGATGATAATGAACCTATGCAAAAGAGAACACCCCCAAATTAATCAGTTGCACCGAAGAAAGCTACAATACTTGCATGACTAAATTGATGTAGCAGAACTTATAAAAAAGATAACACCCCAAATTAATCAATGGCACCTAAAAATAATACAATAACTGAAGGACTAAGTTGATGAAGTAGAACCTATGCATAAGAGAACATCCCCAGACACATTCTAGCATCAATGTGAAGAAAATTTGAGAAGATGGTAGATTGAAAGGCTCTAAAGTTGGCAAGATGTGCGAGGCACTGGGAGTATTCAATGCAGGTTGGCTCGAAGTTTATGCAGGATGTCGTGGAAGTAGTATATGTATATGTATATGTACATATGTATATGTATTTCTCTATGTATGTGTCTATACATATGCATATACATATGTATTTCTCTATGTATGTGTTTATACATATGCATATACATATATATAAAGAAGCTGGAAGGGACACCGGAGTCCGAGTGTAACATGTAGTGGTGGTGGGATTGAAGTTGTAGAGACCTTAAGCCAACACATTCTAGCATCAATGTGAAGAAAACACCTCAAGGGCTATTTGAATTGGGAATCATTTCAATCTGATTGATGCTTGTTTGGTGTGGTGAATTAAATATCTATCCTACATTTGGAATTTGAATTTTGGGTGATATGAATTGCAGTTTTGATTCATTTGGGCCATTAATTCTTGAGTTGATTGGTTTGGTGTATTGTTTGCATTTGTTTCCATAATTTTTTATATGAATAATGGTGGCCTTGTAGCTTGTATTTTTGGATGTAGGTGGCTTTTTAGAGGAAGGAGCTTGTACGTGCGCACCCTACTTGGTGAGATGGGAGAGACTCCTACTGATATGTGTTGTGGGTCTCATGTTTGATGAGATAGGCGGATGCATGTGTGAATTGTTTAGGTTATGCTATAGTGGGTAACATGGTTGTAATGGGTTAGCATTTCGGTCAAAGATCGGACACATGGGTTAGAACTGTGTTGATGTGGCACCTCTATTTTGTTGTGTAGTTGTGAATAATCTGTAAGTGAAGGCTAGATTGGTATGATAGTTGGGTTTGAATGTTTATGGGGAAGGGTGCAAACTTTTATGATATGGTTGTTTCATTTCCAAGTTGGATTTTATATTGTTTATTATTAATTTATTTATCTGAATAATTTGCAATTTTTTTTACTGGTCCACATGGCATTGAACGTGGACCATAAAAAATTAGGTGTGCACATTCTGGCTTCTCTCCCCTATGTCAGATACAATTTGAAAACACTTACACTTGTTTGGTTGCCATCCTTAGCTTATTTTGTTGACAAATATATACGACTAAATGTGCATTTAATATCTGATTTTTGTTTGATCTCATAGTACTTTTTTATTGAAGAGTTTTTCCCTAACTTGTGGAGGACTGGTGTACCACTTTGGCAAATGATTCAATGGCACCTAAGAAAGGTAGATTAGTTTGATGACTGAATTGATGAAGCACAACCTATGCAAAGGAGAACACCCCCAAATTAATCTATGGCACCAATGGAAAATTTATGTAAGCCACCAAAAAATGATACAATAGTTGCATGACTGTATTGATGAAGTAGAACCTATGAAAAAGAAGACAACCCCAAATTTATCTAAGGTACCTAAAAAAACTATCTTGCATTACTGAATTAATGCAATTATTGCACCTAAGAGAGCAATATAAATCGTTTAACTATGACTGTAGTGATTGTAATATAAACCGTAGGGAAACTCAATTGCTAACCTATGACTATAATGGCTTAATGAAGAACATTATAAAGCTTACAAATGGAAAACAGTAAGAGTTTAACAAATCTCACATAGAAAACCTAACTATTAGATAGTGTAGAACCTATGAGAATACGATAACCAGAGTGAATGATTGCAAATTCAATAAAAATAATAACTAAAAATGAGAAACTGTCAATTGAACATAGATGGAAACAAGAAGCATAAATACAACACAAATTGCAATCTAATCAGAAAACATTACAAATCAAAACAGTAATGTTGCATCTGTAGTTATGATAAATTTAAAACTAACAACAAATAAAAACCCTAGGGAAACACGAATGCTAAACTATGACTATAATATCTGCATTTTAAAGCCTAGGGAAACACAAATGGTAAACTATTACTGTAGTATTCATAGTATAAACCCTAGGGAAACACAAATGCAAATCTATGACTGTAGTATTTGCAATATAAACCATAGGAAACCGCATTTATGACAAATAAACAGTGATAACCTATGAAATAACCTATTAAAAAGATGAAACAAAAACCTAATAAAAACTTGAAAAGAGAAACCCCAAATTTATGACTGGCATTGAAGAAAACAATAGCAAATGATAATGCAGAACCTATGAGAATAAGATAATCAGAGTGAATGATAATGCAGAACCTATGAAACACATATGCTAAAATATGACTATAATATTTGCAATATAAACCCTAGGGAAATACAAATGCTAACCTATGACTCTAATATTTGCAATATATTGTTTATGAGTTATAGACAATGAAAAAGATTTATGACAAATAAATAGTGATAACATATGAAATAACCTTTAAAAAAGATGAAAGAAAAACCTAATAAAAAGAGAAAACCTAACCAAAAAATAAACAACCCAAGATTTATCTATGGCACCGAAACAAGCAACAAATGTATTTGTTACTGTAATGAAAATTAAAACAACCCTAGATTTATCTATGACACTGAAACAACCAACAATATTATTTGTTACTGTAATGAAAATAAAAACAACCCCAGAATTATCTATGGCACTGAAACAAACAACAATATTATTTGTTACTGTAATGAAAATAAAAACAACCCTAGATTTTTCTATGACATGAAAACAACAAACAATATTATTTGTTACTGTAATGAAAATAAAAACAACCCCAGATTTATCTATGGCACCGAAACAACCAACAATATTAATTTTTTCTGTGATGAAATAAAAAACAACCTCAATTTTAAAGACACCGATGCTTGATCAGAAGATTAATTTCCATATAATTTGTGTGTTGATGAACACATAATCCATAGTGTTCAAAAACATGAAAGCTTGATATGAACAAGGAAATCTGCAACAACGCAAAGTCAAAAAAACAAATGCAAAGACAGAGTAAACAAACCAAAACCGAATAATGGTGAGGCCTTAGTGAGCATGCTCACCTGGGTCGAAAGGATTGCCCCCGCGAATGTTGATGAGCATGCCATGGCCTTCACGCTTTCTCACCTGCATTTAAACCCTTTAGCATAGACCTTGGGGGCAATTACTGAAAATAATGTAAACATATGCATATATCCTTCACCTGCATGGTGCTGTGAAACTTGAAAGGAGGCATGGTAGAGCTAGAGCTACATTTCCTGTTCGATAACCGATGCCTTCCATTGCATACAATGGAGTCTGAGTGTAGCATGTTGTGGTGGCCGGATGAAAGTTGCAGAGAGCTAAACTGAGCACCTTCTGGCGGACAAGTTAGGAAATTTTGAGAACTTGGTAGATTGAAAGGCTCTAAAGTTGGCGAGTTGTGCGAGGCACTGCGAGCATTGAATGGAGGTCCTATCGAAATTTACGCGGGATGATGTGGAAGCACGAAGAGGGGACATGCAGTAAATGTGGAGTGAAGGACTGAATTGGAAGAGGTGGCGAGACATTAATGTGATGTAGTGGAGAGTTATGGTGGCGGAGTGGCATGTGGCAACATGGCAGGGCTTTCCACTTTGGATGCCATGCCACACACCAACTGGCACTCTGACAGCCTACGTTTCGGTCGCATGACCAAAATTCCATTTTTTTTTTTCAACGGACAAATCCCATCCTCCCACGTGTCAAACCATACAAAAAATTAAAAAATATATTTTTATATGGTTTGTTATTAATTTTTTTTTATCTAAATAAGTTGCAAATTTTTTTTATTGGTCCACCTAGCACTCCACATAGCACTCCACGTGGACCGTGGAAAATTGGGTGCGCACATTCTGACTCCTCTCCCCTACGAAGAAAGAAGGGAACGAAAAAAAAAAAAAAAATTACAAAAGAACAGAAAAAATTAACAATAGAAAACCCATAAGACAGACTTTCTCAATCTTGTCACTACCAAACACAGAAAACCTATGACGACATGACGAACTATTACAGTACAGGTGGGGCACATTTTATTTGCATTTAATGCCACATGACTTTTGAGCAATTTCGACCAGACATGATTCAGAAAGAACATGAACGGATTCTTTATTTCGAAAAGGTTCTGTTCAGCCTCAAAGTGAATTTAACCAGGAGGAGTGACAAAGCAGAAAAGGAAAGAAGAGTGAAAGCAGGTCTACACTGGTTCTTCTACAGAAACACAGTTTAATTCGTGCTCAAACTGTCTGAATTGTCGAAAATAACCCTCGTGCGGAATGGTATAGTACACCAAAGAATTTGGTTGAAATCTTCATCCTTCATAGACCAAGAAGACGTTCTAGTCTAGTTTATGCCATTTTTGTTTAGGGAACGTAATAATTGTTAAGAAAAAATATGCAGTGCAGAATTGAAATAAACACAGTGAAATAGTAATAAATAGTATAAAATAGACAACACACAGATTTATGTGGAAAACTTAGTTATGTTCCAGGAAAAACCACGGACAAAGGTCTCTCAATAATTTTATTCTCAGAAGAAATTCGCTGTTACATAATTCCATAATACATTCACATTCAAGTTTAACTAACTTAATAAACCACAAAAAAACATGCAAGTAATCAAATCTTTTTGGAAGAAGGATTTACAAAAATAAAAGCACCAGTAGCACTCTCACCTAAACAACCGGCATGTTGTCGTGTGGGCTGTTTTAACAATTTTCGCTCGGATTGAATTTAACGAATCCATTCGACCTGTTCAGTGGATAATAGTCGACTGTTTTGAATCACCTATTTTTGAATATGGTCGATTTGTGTCAACCTGTCAGCAAGTTTTCGACTATGATGCATTTACAACACACCGGTTGTTTAAGATCTTCCCTTCCACATGCACTTCACATACTAACAATAATCCAAAAGAGCTGTACTTAAGTACTCAACTTAAAGTATCAACATCCTGACTGTTTACAGTAGAACCACCCATCATAAGAGGCCGGTATGTTGGCCACTTGATTGATTCATTGGACAGTGATATCTTTCATGGGGACAAGTTGCTGCATGTGAGAGGGAATAAACACACAAGTCAGGACGATAAGGAGCGACGTTGAGGACATGATGAAGTTATTGTGTAATGATGTATGAAGGTCCGTCCTTGGGTCTTGCATTTTGTCCATATCCAAACGACCTTATCTGCAGCTTGCAGCGATGGGACGAAAGGAGAATAAAGATGATATGTCTGTCTGAATAGAAGGCTTGGATTTTGATGGCCAGTCCTGTCTGGGAAATGAAAATATGGTGACGGCTAAAGAGTCTTATCACGATACAAGAGAAAAAGATTTAGAACATGTGCACCTTATGTTCGGTAGTGTTTCACTGTAATCATTTGGAGCTTCATAAATGAACCAAGATTTTATGGTGTGATTAAAGACTGTACTGTAGCTACAATTTTTATTTTAAGAATTTATATTATGTGGAAGTCTATTTTTAAAGTATTTATTGAATAGACTTGAATATAGAGAAAAATGTTGGTCCATAACTTCTGATAACTTCTTAATGGGACATACGATTTGTGTTTATTGTTTGTGGGACTTATTCTAATAATTACTTTTTGTTTAAGAATTAGTATTGAAAGTTGTATCTAGTTTCTAAATTCTCTCATGAGTATTGTAGCTTGTTTAACTATTGGGCCTTACCACCTACTTTTATTTTTCATTTAATGTTTTATAAAACTCTCATATGTTATGTGTACATTAGGTGGTTCAATTAAGAATGGTGTATGTTAGAGGGTAAAGATATTAGTGATATTTGTTTGAGTTCATTAACAATCAAGGGAGAGCGAGTTGGGTTTTTACTACTTAGTGGGGGAGCTTTCTCTTTCAATTGTTGGGTTATAGTATCTTTGAATGTTGGTTTGAATGATTCTTTGGTGGGTTTTGGGTGGTACTAACAAAATTTCATTAAATTATAATATTATCTTTTATCTTGTTTCAAGGAATCTTCTAGTGTTTTAGGCAAAAAGCAACTCACTTTTTATTGTAATTTTCATCTAAGGATGCAATGTTGAAGAGACTTTATTTGTTCTTTTTACGATTGTCTTTGTAAGCCAAGGATTACCATCTTCTAGTGATACCATGGGTTGATTAGTGAGGTGTTTTTCTCACATTGATAAAATTTCCTATACTATTTTCTAGTAGATCATAGCATTGATTTTTTAACTAAGACATTAACTAGATCTTCTAGTTTGGAAATTGAGTTGAGTACATGAATTGGTTTAACCAATCTAGAGCATCTCTAGTTAGAGTTTTAACTAACAAAATAAAGTAGACATAAGTGTTAGTATTATGCTAATCTTTCCTAGAGTGATTTCCAAATACTTTGAGATGTAAGGAGGGGTTGATGGACCCATCATAAGAAAAAGGAAGAGTGATTCCTCCCACTCTCATGGATGTGATGTAGGGAGATAAAGGGTAATTTTTAATTTCTAAAGTGCTTCTTTATTAATTAGAGGTTGTGGGATTAGATTGACATTCCTATCTAAAGAAAAATGAGGAGATGAAGGTTTTTTAGTTGGTCCCCGAATTATTTGTTGTCACTAATTTTCTATTTATATGATTTGAGTTTACATTTGAGTTAAATTGACTATTAGTTTTAGCTTGAATGCAATTCATTTGATTTAGAAATTTGAGTAGCATTAGGGTGCAATGTTTTTTATTAGATAAGCTGGGAAAAGGGTCCCAATCCTTGACAAAAGCAAAGAGTTCAGAAACAAAGCAAGAGACAAAAAACATAACATTAAGACACAACTAACTGGAATAGAGAAGCACTGGTTGGCAAAACAAATCCAAACCATACCACAAAAAAAATAGATAGATGACAACCCAAGAACAATAGAGGAACATCACAATGAATAATAATAGTACATCAAAAGAGTCACACCCTATAGTGGGAAACCAAGGATTCCCAATCTTTGTAAATAGACTTCAGTTTGTCCTCCCATAGAGCAACACCCATATCCATCTAAATTTCAATCTTTTTCATCTTTTTCTTAGAATTCTCTTTTACTTCATCATGCATTTGTTTGCATTTCTTAAGTTCAACCTAAAGTATGACCATCCTTGAGGCAACACGTCTCATCATCTCATCACTAACTTTGACCAACTCATTCAATGCCTCTTCAATTGATCATCCTATTCTAGAAAGTATTCATTTTCTCATAAATTTCCACCTACTTCCCATTGCAGCTATCACAATTATGGTCTCTCTTCATAGACTCTTCAAGCTTGTTTATTATATTGAGGAGACTATTTAACTTGTCTCCTACCTCAACCAAATTTTCTCTACAGTTCACACCCTTGTGGACATCATCCATAATGTCATCCTAAAAAACTTAACATTCTTGTTCTCAGGTTCCTGATTCTCCTCCACAACTTCCTCTTGATCCTTGTTGGGGGAAAGGGACACAATGTCATTAGAATCAACATGAGGGATTCAAACCCCCCATCATCCTTAGAGAGCTCATCCTTAGAACTGTTAGAATTATAAGAAGAAATCGAATCAGAGGTTATCTTTTGCACATCCACCTTACCTTCCTAATTATCTTTTTCTCCAATAGAGCACCTACCACCATTGGCATCAATAGAAGTTTTGGCCAATTGGGCAGACCTTCTCCACCACTCATAGTCGTAGCATAAACACTTTAAAGATTATCATCCTTCTCTTTCAGATTAGGAGGCATGAATGTTGCACCGATATCAAGGTTAGCTACAAAAATTTAATTCTTATAGATTTTTAAGGTACCACATTAACTTTAGAAGGATATCCCATTTAGTTTCATGCTCTTTTAGAGATAATAGAATTTATTCCTTTTTATTTTTTTAGCCTTAGACTTTTGAGCTGGGGTGATTAACACATGGCCAACATTATCAGTATCAACAACACCAATAGTCGGGGATGGGCTGGAAACAACGTGAGTAGAGGAAAGTTTCTTCTTACCCTTACGGTTAGGATAAGGACTCTTAGCAAGGGTTTGCATCAAGGAAGTGGGATCAACTTTTGGATCAATAGTGGGGAGAGTAGCAAGGGTTAAACTTAACTTATACTAATAAAAAAAATTAAACCCTAATGAAGTGGAGGAGAAGCCCCATTCTTAATACAACATTCAGAAAGGAAAATTAATTAAGTTTTTATTATAAGATGATCCAAAAAAGGAAAGTGGTAGCCATGAACAATAGAAAATATGCCTTCTAAAGTAAAGTATTTGATAAGATACCAAATTACAGTAGGCCAAGGTGAAGGTAGAGCCACCCTCTTCTATCCATTCTAATGTTGAACTAGGGACTCACCCTCTTCCATGAAGGAGTCTATAAATTCCTTCTCCTTACTTCTCCCTACTTGTAGCACCTTTCTCCATGTGGAACTAAGCCCTATATCCTATCTAATCATAATCTCAGTAACAATGAACTGAATACCTCAAATGGCTACTAGTCATTTATCCCAAGAGTTGACAAACTGATCAGTTGGGACTTCGTCATAACCTTGCATTTCTTGGAAATAGGGAGAAATGCCTCCTTGCATGAAAATATTCGAAATTTGTTCATTATTCTTTAGATTAGTGCAGGAAGAGGGCTCTACTCTTACCCTCTTACCTCCCATTTTACTCACAACATAATGCACAATGTGAACACCAATTTTAATGTAGAGGATGAGAAAATAACATAGAGTCAAATCTCTGTCATCAATAATAAATTCATCATACAAGTGCTTGTACTTCCAACTAAAATTCATGATGGAATTAAAACCTTTTAGCTATCCCCTTGCAAGCAAAAAAAACATCATTATTCTGCACAAGTTTAGCTAGAGTCCTTATGTGAATGACTTGAGGGGGGCATTCAAACTAATGATTTTCTTGCACATGTCTAACTTTAAACACCAACTTCTTATAATTGATGAAACCATGAAGACCATCCAAATTGGAAACTATAGATCCAACATAAAAGTTGGTCATGTCCAAGAAATTATTATTACTTGTTATTTAATCTCATCATTTAGAATAGGTTCAAAATATCTTTGACATCTATCCAAAAGGTCCATTTGTCAACCTATATCCCAATGTTATCTAGAAAATCAATATCTTTATTTCCTTCACACTATATATGTTGGATAGTATAGTTTTTAAAGTGTTCCAAGAAAGTCCTAACCTCGTCAATCTAGTCTCTTATTTTCCATGATGGAGGTTCATTATTCTTTATCAAGTAAATAATAGTTTTTTAGTCTCCCTTATTTCAGTTTGTTGAATACCATAATGCAAAGCCCTTTTAATCCCCCACCATATAGCTATTACCTCTACCTTGTTATTGTTTATGATACCAATACAACTGGTATAACCTTCAATCATACTACCCTTATCATCCCTGATGATACCTTTATAACATTGGCTATTATTTGTAATAGATGTGATAGTAAGTAGAGAACTATTTAATGTTTGTATCATTGATGTTGAATTAAAATTAGATGATGTGAGAATTATACTAAGAATCCCATATTTTGAAGGATTTTTACTAACATAACCATGGAGATATTTGATATTGAAGAATCAATGAGGGTTGTCTTCCTCATCATAATTGAAATTTTAGTTCATGATGTATAAAATAGATGGTTTCCTTTGATTTTGAAAAAATAAACCACAGGGTATTTCCTTTAATAATGTTCATGGTAGGAATGAAGGTGCAACACCTATAGCTCCTAGTCTAATGGTATTAAGTCTAGTTAGGAAAAATGTAAGAGTTGAAGCATAATATTTTTCCCCACTCCTTAGCCACATGTTGATTTATGAATTTATGTAAAGTAGTCTGTCTCAATCTTGGTACACAAGGAGAAATAGGTTATGTTCATTATTTTTGATATTGGTAAAGATGGGTTTTTGAAAGGGTGCAAACCATTTTACATCATGATGTAGTCAATGTAGGAGTGTCTAATGAAGGACTACACAACCATGTAACCAACCCTAATAAACACAGATATTGTAGAAACACATAATAAAATGACACAAGACATACCCTGGGAAAACCCTCAAAGAGGGAAAAACCTAGCTGCCAACAGATTAATCATTATATTACAAATTCTAAAACAATTAAAATATATTGCAAGGCAATATATGCTAGGCTATAGCTAAATGACAAATAATATCCTTGTATTCAAACTCCATTATGATCCTTCATACTCACACTTGTGTCTGACCTCCAACCCCTACTAAATATTTTATATCTCCCCCTAATGGTTTTAAATGTTCATTGGACACCAATATATATGAATCTTCAAATTGCTTAATGATTTGTGTTGACCACAAGGTGGTACAACATTCTATACTTCCTAAAATGTGTAGTTAGCTAGTGCAATGCTAATTTCTTGAACCAAACAAAAGAAATGAAAATAAAATTGTGTGGTGTTCAATGTTCACTCCCATGGATCCAATAAGGCTTCACATATCTTCCCTAATTGTCACAAGCTCCAATTTATCTGGCACCAATACTAACTCTACAACTGTGCTAGTCTACCAATTTGATACAAGTTCACAAACCCAAATAGACTATGACATGAATTTAATTCTCCTTAAACATGGATATGTCCTCCAAATACTCATTATTAATGTTATACTGAAACTACAAGACTTAAATGTAAAATGTATAGTAAAATGTAATGACTTATTCCACAACTGACTATCAACCAAGTGAACACTTGCAATGTAGGATTTCTCTATTTCCCTAAGTATGCTCCTACATTAGACACCCCAAATAAATTGAAAAGTGAGTCATTCAATTTAAGTGACTACAGGAAAACCTAATCAGTTTACCTTAGCCCTTTAAATCTATCTTGAATCTTGTTCTGACCTTCCTCTCCATTTTAGAAAATACTCTCCATATTGCCTATTCCTAGTGCTTTTCCCAATTCTATTGTCTAATATTTCCCCAATATCATCTTTTGATTATGGTGATATAGGGTCTTACCCTTAATCTTCCATTTTGTTTCTCTTTGAATTTCCTTCATGATACTAGTATAGATCTACAATGTTAAATATTAGGGATATACCAAAGTTCTTTGGTAACTCCACCTCATTTGTTTCTTGAGTCAAATGTTATTATAACTCTACAAGGGTCGAAATTCCTTATTTTTAGATTGTTGTATGTCCCAAGTAGAAATCTCTCCTTTTTGACATATACCATAACTTCATATCCTATATCAAAATCTTTAGGTCTTCTAGTTTTATAAGAGTCTTGCTTGTACTTATCATTCATCTCCTCCAAGTGGTCCCTTACCTCCACATATCATGTTGTTGATTAGGGTTGTCAGAAGGAGAATGTAAAATCCACCGCATTTCATTGTATTATAATATTTAGCACTATTGTTTGAAGAATAAGTTGAGAATGATTATATGTTTTCTCATTTCAAGTTTCAGGTGTTGAGGAGTACTACAAGTTTGATTTTCAATGTCTTATATCTTGACTGTGTGATCAGATTTTGTAAGAGATATTGGGTTTAGTGTCTGTTTATTTGTGCTAGAAAGAAGATACATAGTTTGTTAGGATTAAGGTGCCATCAACCTTGTAAATCCTATGTAATTTATTATTCCTATTATTGTTTGTAAATCACCCATAAGGGATGAAATGTTTCACCAAGTAGCGATTTTGTTTTAGCCGCATGTTTGATCTTGGTACTTGATAGATGTAGGTTATCTAGGGAGGTTGCAGGGAGGGTATCCCTCTTACGGGGTCTGGGGGATGTCCCCCCAATGGGGGGTCTAGGAGACACATTTTATATATAAATTACCATTGTAAATCTAGATCATTCATCATTAGGTCACATATTTGATGGTGGAGATTTTGTTGGTTTGTCTTGCCCTAGAAGGTAACCTATTTTATAAGGATATGGCATTATGGTTGTGTATCAGAGTATTATAGGTGGTGTTGGATTGAAGGACTGAAGAAACAGAGAAAGTGCATGTACATTGTAATCTCATATTTGAAGATAATACAACTTGGAGCCTCTTTTCTTGGTGGAGTTTTTTACTCGAAAGGGTTTTCTCCACATTACATACTGTGTTATGTGTTCAGTTCTTAATGCATGTGATTTTAGTGTAGTGGGTTCTATTTCTGTTGCAATCTCCATTGATTCTACATTATTTAGAGGACATTAATAAGGTTTGAATTAGATTTCTATTGTGTGGTTTGCACCTTCATTTCTAACATTCAGTATCAGAGCCTGGCCAATTCTGATTCTTGGCTAGTGGTGTGAAGGTTTTTTAGTTGCATCAGATATTTGGTTGTTGTTTGTTTGCAGATCTTGTGTAGATATCATGGCTTCATCCATTGTTTCTTCTACCTCTCGGTTGGACATTGAAAAGTTCAATGGCATGGGGTATAAATTGTGGATGCTAAAAATGGAGGATTTTCTAGAAGAAAGAAACCAGTGGTTGGTTGTTACAAAAGAGAGGAAACCTGATGATGTTGCTCTTGATGAGTGGGAAAGAATGGATAAAAAGGCACGAGGTACAATCTGGCTATGTCTTATAGATTCTGTTCTACTAAATGTTGTGAGTGAGAAGTCCGCATATAGCTTGTCGAAGCATCTGGGTGAGATCTATCGAGCCAAGAGTATGGTAAATAAGCTTTATTTAAAGCGTAATTTATTTTCCATGAAAATGAAAAAGGGTGAATTGGTTGCAAAAAATTTGAATTCGTTTAATTTGCTATTGAGTCAACTAGCATCTGTAGATGTTGAGGTGAATGAGGAAGATAAATTTATATTGCTTATCTATTCTTTACCTGAGTCATGGGACAATGTTATTTTGGCTATCATTGCTAATCTCACAAATCCAAAGTTGGATTCTCTTGTTCCAATTCTATTGTCACATGAATTAAGGATGAAAAGTTTAGATAATTCAGGGGATGCTCTCATTGTTAGGGGGAGGTCTATGGAAAGAGGACCAAAAGGAGATCATAAGAGGTCTAAAGACAAGTCTAAGGGCCATTCTAAGACTCCTAGAAAGAAGAACAAAGTCAAGTGTTGGAACTATAGAAAGAGAGGACATGTGAAAAAGGAATGTAGAAACCTGAAGAAACAATGGGATTCCACAACTAATAAGTCTTCGAATGTAGGTGATGAGGTTTTACTTTCTACATGTAATATTGTTTCTCACGATCATTGGTTAGTTGACTCAGGATGCTCATACCACATGACTCCACATAAAGAATGGTTTTCCACATACGAAGAGTATGATGGAGGAAAGTGTACCTCGGGGACAACTGTACATATCCTATTGTTGGACAAGGGAAGGTAATGTTGTGTTTCAATGATGGGAGAATTAAAACCCTCCCTGGTGTTTTGCATGTTCTTGGATTGGCTAGAAATTTGATTTCTATTTTGTTGGCTAATAGATTTGTCTTTATTCTGAAAATGGTTTATTTTGACTCTATACCCCTCTTTGAAGAACAAACGAGTTAGGCAACAAATGGGTGAACTTTTTAAATTAGTTCCCCTTTGAATTTAGGTATAGCTCCCTTTAAGATTTTCAATGAATTTAATCTATTCAACTATCCAAATGCACTTTTAACCAGAAAATGCTTAAGAAAAACTAACATTCATACATAACTATGTCATGAATGCGGTAAATTTATGCAGTAACAGTGTGTAATAGAATGCATAGATTCTAGTTTTGATACATTCAAATACATGAACACATACATATGAATTTGCTGAACCAATAAATAATAGAACACATATGACGAATTGTCCAATAAAAGAGCAATTACCAGATGAAAGGAGATTTCACATAGAAAATCTAACTCCAAACACTCAGACGCAAAGATCCAAGTAAACAGTAATTGTTTCTTCTTCTCATTCACAGATGAAAAATTTCTCAGACAATTATCACATAATGTAAAACCATAAAACAACTTAGCTAAAATTCCCCTCCTTCTTTCCTTTTCCTAACTTTTTTATATATCCTCCCAAGATTTTAAAAACCTATATATATGAATGTCTTAATCATGTGTTCGAGTAAATCAAACCCAGAGTTAACATAACTCTGACCCGTACGGGATTTAGTTTATAACAACTGATTTTAAAGATCAAGATTGCTGAAAATAACATAAAAGAGGAACTGAAATAAAGAAAATGAGCCAATGAGATCATGACTGGGACAACGGATTTGCATCTCTAGATTTGTTATTGGTGGCCTGGGAAGCACGTTGGGTCTTCCATTCCTGAAAAGCTGCAACGAACTCCTGAATCTTCGGGAAGTTGGGAATACCTATATGTTTCATTCTTGACTTCCAAACTTCCTTTTCCCTTCGCATTTTCCCAAATTTTTCTTTGTGTTCTGGAAGTGCGTCGATGCAGAGGTAAAGTAGTGACTCAACTTTAGAAATCCAGGAGAAATCCTTAATTAAAATATTATCATTTTCTTTGACGAAGCTGATTTTATCTTTGAAAGATTGGACCATTGCGTCGACATCTTCCATTGGTTTTCCATCATCTTTTATGTATTTAACATCAATACATTGCAAGTCATGTTGCAGCGATTGGGTGAATTCTGTTATCTCCTTAATTAGCTTTGTAAGCTCAAAGCGTCCTTGCCGGGATATGGAATTCCTCCATTCAATATTTTTCTTATTCACATATAGTAAATCTTCGTCCAAACTAGTCAAGCTTTTTTCTATCAAAAACTTCACCAGCCCATATTTCTGAACTTCATCTATTTGGTTTATTACATTCACCCACTTACCTTCATCTTTCACCCAAACAACAACCTGTGCTTTAAGATCCTCAATGGTGGCAGCAGTCAGATCATATATCCTCTTGAGTTCACAAATTTATTCGGTTCCTTTCTGCTTAATGCTATCCAACCAACTGTCAAATGTTTTTGTCATCATTTTGCTTCTGTGAACTTGATCCAATAACTTTTGGTTAACAGGTGATTTCAGGTCAAAAGAGAGGGAGAGCTGTGAGATCGGCTGCGGGTTAGGGTTGTGAATAGCATCAATGTACTCTGCCATTGAACGCAGAGTTTGCTTCAACTCCCTCTTGCCCTTTTCATCTTTCTAGGTTTGACTAACCATCCTCTTAGTAGATGCTTCAAGGTGGTGGACATCTGTAGCTCTAGAAGCAGCATCAAGATCCACTCTCTCCACAGTGAAATCGTGCATAGTTGGATCTTGAACTTCTTCCTCAGTCACTGGCTTAGCTATTTTAGCACTCCAGTTACTAGTGTTTGGATCAATATTTTTTCTGGATGTCGTCTTGAGTTTCTTGGACTTGGGGGTTTTCCCCAAACATTTACTTACCATGTCCTCTAAAGGGACAACAAAAGGAACTATTTTTTTCTTGTTGGAGATAGAACTCTCTAGCCACTTTGGTGCAGGGGCTGAGGTTGTCTTCTTAGGTTTTAATCCATCATAGGATACATTTGAAATCATCAATATTTCAGGGGTCTCTAGAATGGCCCCTGACTGTGGCCCGGTGTCAACTTCCTCTGAATTCAAATCAACAACTATTGTTTCAGAAACCTGTTTCTTTCTTTTCCCTTTAGTCCTCAACCTGGTAACATGAGAGGGTAAAATATCTATGAGGACTCTTCTAGACCTCTTAGTGGTAGGGCTTCTTTCAGTTGATGGCTTGGAAGCACCTTCAAGATATCTAAATTCACTGTGAAATTTGAGTAATAAGAACCTTATACTTCATGCGTTATTCTCCTCTGCGTTGCACAGTTTGTTTACTTGCTGAATCTGGCTTGTTCTTAGTTAACAATGGCATTAACCAGATTGAATAATTATCACTCGGAGCAATACGTGCTGGAAATATTTGAAAAGACATAAATTCTGACCTCTTCATTAATAACAAGTATTATTCACGCGCCATCATGATGTATAATGATTATTCGTAACCTCCGGCAAATTAGAACTCTCTGTTTCATAATGAGTCTCTGACATATTTTCCTCCAACTTTCCTGCTAAATTTGACTTAGAAAGCCGTGGGAATAAATGAGGCCAAAATCACCAAATCTTTGAACTATTGAACCATTGAACCTTTAAGATGTGGTTCAATGTGGTGGTTCGACCATACCAATTGGATCATATAGATGAGCAAAGGGTTCACTTATGGAAATATAGAACTTATGCTAATGAACCGTTGAACTTATTAAGATATGGTTCAGTATGAAGGTTCAAAGACGCAAGGGTTACTTAGACCAACAGAAAGTTACGTGGCTTTGGCAAAAGGCTTCCAATTATGAGACAGCGAACTGTTGAACTTTGAACCATTGAACTTCGCTATAGAGTACGAGCGGATGGTTCAACAATACATTATTTACACAAGGTAACTGCAAGACATGACTTGTTAGAAGGAAATGAATGTTGAACCTTAGGCCGTTGAACTTATTAAACTTTTAACAAAAGGGTTCAAGTTCAAAGGTTGAAACCTTAAGTACCCTCACTCACAAAGACGATAAACGAGTAAAATTTGAAGGATCAAGAGTCAATTTAAGAAACAAAGGTATGACCCAAAATACAACACAACAATCTGGCTCTTGTTCAAGAAATATTATCAATAAATAAATAACGACGACTCAAAAGGTAACATATTTGAAAGTTGAATGATTTGGGAATGCATGTGACATTTGATAAGCATGACCGTAGATTGGTGAGAGGAAACATGGTGGTAGCGAAGGGGAAAAGATTGGGAACTCTGTTTAAGATAGAAGCCACTACTATTTGTAATGCCTCTTATGCATCTGAGGCTAATACTCAAAATACATGTATGTTGTGGCACCGTAGATTGGACCACATAAATTAGTCTAGTTTAAAGGCTATCTTAAATAAAAAATTGTTAGACGATTTATCCTATTCTGATGAGAATTTCAAGTTTTGTGAACATTGTGTGTTTGGAAAATATAATAGATCTCAATTTCCTTCAAGCAATAATATATCTAATGATAAATTGGAACTTATTCATTTGGATGTTTTTGGTCCAGTGGATGTTGAATCAATTGGAATATCTAGATATTTTGTTTCCTTCATTGATGATGTCTCAAGGTTTACCTGGATTTATTTTATGCATCACAAATATGAAGTTATCACTATGTTTAAGGAATTTAAAGCTTTAGTTGAAAAGAAATCATATAATAAGAAAATGGTTTTGAGATCTGACAATGGAGGGGAATACTGATCTAAGGAATTGGATGAATTATGTAAGCATGCATGTATTGTTAGACAAAAGACAACTCCATACACGCCACAATAGAATGGAGTGGCAGAAAGGATGAATCAAACAATAATAGAAAGAACTAGAAGTATGTTAAGTGAATCACAGTTGAACAAATGCTTTTGGGCAGAAGTTGTGTGTAATGCAAACTACTTGGTTAACAGATCTCCGTGTAAGGCTCTTGTTTCAACTCCTTATGAAATGTGGACAAGTAAGAAACCTTCTGTTTCACATTTAAGGGTATTTGGCTATGAGCCTTATGTTCATGTGCCTAAAGAAAAATGAACTAAGTTGGATCCAAAAGATAAAAAGTGCATTTCATTGGATATGGTGATAATGTAAAAGGTTATAAGCTTTGGAATCCACTAACCCAAAAGATTATCTATTCTAGAGATGTTATTTTTAAGGAACCTAGTGTTATTTCAGAACCTGAATAACCAAAGGAAAAAGGAGAAAAGGTGAAGATAGTGCATTTTGATTCAGAGCATGAAGATGCACCTCAGGAAGAACATAATGATGGATTGGGGGTGAAGAAGCAAAAGAAGACTAGAGTGAAAGTTATGATGAGGAAGAATCTATTGTGACAGAAGAAGTTGGTATAGATGAGCATGTAGAAGAACCTGAAGAGTCTATTACTCCACCTCTGAGAAGATCCACAAGACAACAGAACCCGGTTGACAGGTATAGCCAACCAAATTTCCATTGTGTATTTGGTTTATTAAGTACTGACGATGAGCCTAGATCCTATAGGGAATCTATTTATATAGATGATAGTGAGTCTTGGTAGTTAGCCATGTAGGAAGAGATGATGGCTTTAGATGCTTGCAACACCTGGGATCTTGTTCATTTGCCCAAAGGAAGAAAGGCCATAGGTTGCAAGTGGGTCTTCTAGAAAATGTTTGGAGCAAACGGTTCATTGGAGAAGTACAAGGATAGACTTGTAGCCAAGGGCTACTCCCAAAGAGAGGGAGTTGATTTCGGTGAAATTTTCTCTCCTATTGCTAAATTAATTTCTATTAGATTTCTCTTATCCATTGTTGCAACTCTTGATTGGTAAATAGAGCAAATGGATGTTAAGACTGCATTTTTGCATGGAGATCTTGAGGAAGAAATTTACATGCAACACCCTATAGGTTTTGAAGTAAAAGGAAAAGAACATTGGGTTTGCAGATTGAAGGGGTCTCTTTATGGTTTGAAACAATCCTCTAGAATGTGGTACCAAAAGTTTGACTCATTTGTGTTGAAATTGGGTTTTGTTAGAAGTGAGGAGGATCACTGTGTATACATTCATTGTATTGATGATTCTATTCTGATCATTGCATTGTATGTTGATGACATGTTATTTTTCAGGTGCATTCAAAATGAAGGATCTTGGAGCTGCCAAGTATATTTTGGGGATGGAGATCAAAAGGGATAGAGGTAGTATAAAGCTTTGGTTTTCACAAAGTAAGTATGTGAATACCATTTTGTAAAGATTTAGCATGCAGGACTGTTACCCAATTAGAGTTCCTTTACCCACTGGTACTAAGCTTTCATTAGATATGTGTCCAAAGAATGAGGATGATTTAGAGGATATGTCTAATGTGTTATATTCTAGCGCTATAGGGAGTTTGATGTATGTAATGGTTTGCACTAGACCGGATATTGCCCAAGTAGTGGGAGTTTTAAGGAGATTTATGTCTAACCTTGGTAGACAACATTGAAATTATGCAAAGAGGGTGTTTAGATATCTAGCAAGTACTCTTGATTATTGTTTGGTTTATTCTAGTACTGACAGTGCTGACAAAACTTTGGACATACTGGGATTTGTTGATGTAGATTGGGTAGTGACTTGTATAGTCGAAGGTCCACCAATGGCTATGTGTTTACTTTGTTTGGTGGAGCAGTGGGTTGGACGAGTAAAAGGCAGCCCATAGTTTCTTTGTCCACAACCAAAGCAGAATATATGGCTTCTACGAGGTAGTTTGGTTGAGAAAATTGTGTACAGGTATTGGTTTTGATTGTAGGATCATTCAAATTGGTTTTGATAGCTAGAGTACTATTTATTTGGCCAAGAATCCTATGTATCATACTTGGACTAAGCATGTTGATGTATAGTATCACATTGTTCGAGAAATGGTTGCAAATGGACAAATTGAGCTAAAAAAGGTAGACACTCAAGAGAATGTTGCAGATGCTTTGACCAAGCCTGTGAGCATAGAGAAATTTGTTTGGTACAGAGAGGCCATGGGCCTTGTTTCTAGTGCCTGATTATTTTATTTTTTTCCTATGGGTATTTACAATGTATGATGTCAAGTGGGAGAATGTTAGGATTAAGATGCCATCAACCTTATAAATCCTATGTAATTTATTATTCCTATTATTGTTTGTAAATCACCCATAAGAGATGAAAGGTTTCACCAAGTAGCAATTTTGTTTCAGCTGCATGTTTGATCCCGACGAATGTAGGTTATCTAGAGGGGTTGAAGGGGGGTACCCCACTATGGGGTATGGGGGAAACACCCCTGTAAGCCACATTTTATATATAAATTACCATTGTAAATCTGGTCCGTTCATCATTAGGTCATAGATCTGACAATGGAGATTTTGTTGATTTGTCTTGCGCTAGAAGGAAATCTATTTTATAAGGATATGATATTACGGTTGTGTATTGGAGTATTATAGGCATTGTTGGATTGAAGGACTAAAGAAATAGAGGAAGTGCATGTATTGTAATCTCATATTTGAAGATAATACAACTTGGAGCCTCTTTTCTTAGAGTTTTTTACCCAAAATGGTTTTCTCCACGTTACATACTGTGTGATGTGTTCATTTCTTAATGCATGTTATTTTTGTGTAGTGGGTTTTATTTTTGTTGTAATCTCTATTGATTCTACATTATTTAGAGGACATTAATAAGGTTTGAATTAGATTTCCATTCTGTGGTTTGCACCTTTATTTCTAACATAATTCAGAGAAAGGAATGTGTGGGAATGTGTTTTCAAGTCCTATAATGGTTGTGAAGTGATCCGTATGATGTCATCTGGTCTCTCCATGACCGATTTAGGTCTAGAGCTAATGCATGAGAGGTTAAGTATTTGTTGGGCCAACTTTGTATGGTTTGTTGATTGTGCCATATGTTTAGAAGTGTGCACCAACATGGATATGTGTGCCAAGGAAAAATAGGTCCTAGTTATCACTTAGTTTGAACAAAATTGGAGTTTTGGAGTTAAATTTTTGTGGTTGTTAAATGTTTCATTTTGGCCGACAAAGGAGAAACTTTTTGAAGCTTGTGGAGGATATAAATGTAAGATCAAGTTTGTTGTGGAGAGTATGGGAGTATGAGAGTGTACGAGGATGTATGTGCGAGTGTGGATGTGAGTGTATGTGTGTGTGGAAATGTGTTGAAGATAGCAGAGTTTGTTGAGCATAGGTTTTGAAGCTTCATGTCAGTGTGAATAGTGTTGATGTTGTGGAGGCGATTGATCAACATAATTCTTTGAAGTAATTTTTATAGAGGTCATAGCCTCTTCTTGTAAGTGTTATAGCTCTTTAGGGAGTTGTAGCTTCCTTTGGTTGAAGCCATAAAAATTGTGATTTAGGGAATTGTAGCTTCCTTTGTGTTGTAGCCCATAAAACTTGTTGTAAATCTATTTTATTATTTATGAGGCTAGATTTGGACAATAGATCCAAGCATCTTGCTCACCTTTTTCCCTTCTAAAGTTTTCCACGTAAATCTGGTGTTATGGTTGTGTGATTATGTTTTGAATTTCTTCATTATTTGTTTATTTGTTTAAGGCAATAGATAGTTTTTGAAGATAAATTTGAATTGAATTAATTTAAGGTATATACCAATTCACCCCCCTCAGTATATCAGAGTGTTCTAACAATTGGTATCAGAGTTGAGTTCCTTAGTGTAGCCTAACAGCTAAAGGTAGTGTTGTGTGGTCTCACAACACGCCCCCATTTCACCTTAGCAAAATAGGGACCCAACTTTTGTTTTTTTCTTGCTTGTGTGCTTTCCCTTCAAGTGGTATGGTAAAATGTCATGTAAAAATCCAAGTTAAATTTCAATTCAAGGATATTTCACTATGGAAGCTATCAATGGATAGATGATCTGATTTTGACCAACTTTGCCTTTTACATCATGTTGAAACTCATTAAAATGAGCAAGTTATATCCATATAAAATTATGGTCAAATGGATATTCTGGTCAAAGGGATATGGATATCATGGATGTATAATGTTATGTCTGGTCTTAAAGTCTTGTCTAGTCCTAGTGTTATGTATAGTGCTAGTGCTAATTCTTGAATGCTAGAAGAACGGCCAGACCTGAAACCGTCATTAAATTGTGTTGAAATTGATATTCATCTCAGCCAGATACTTAGTATATTCTAGGATCCATATCCATATCCATTCCCAAGCTGTCAAATTTACTATAGCTCAATCATAAAACCATCTACGGGATAGGATATTTCGACAGGATCCGATTAATAACCGAATATCAATATCCTTATCCATATCCATGTCCACGCCCTGTGTAGGCGATAAAATTTATTCTAATCGATGAACTTCCCTATGCATGGATATATTGCAATGGATATTTGGGATGTGATAATTTTTGAAATGTCCATATCCATATCCACATCCACACACTGTCTTAAGTGTCATATATCAAGTGCTCAATTCATTGACTTTTCAATTGGATATTTTGTAATGGACCTTTCATGTATCACGACCTTTGAGATCCAATGAGATCCCATCACTTTCTTTCCATGGTCAATGAGCTTTGACCAAGACCTTTGCTGACATCACCCTGTCAAGTTCGAATCATGATATCCACCTTGCCCCTAGTCAAAGTCAAAGGGATATTTCACATTGGATGTTTAGAATTGGATATTATGTTTCAAATATCCATACCCATATCTAGTCCCACCTTAAATACCACATGAAGGATTATTAACATCGTTGGAATTTGTTTAAATTCAAACACATGCCCTTTTGATAGTTGTTAAACTCACCCGCACCCAAATGATAATGACTTACCTAATTGCAGTGAGTAATTAATATGCCCTAATTAGAAAATTCTGTAAGGATAAGAGTTAATTTTCATCAAGCAGTGTCAATTATCAAAGTATTCCTTCAAAATTATAGAGAGCTAAAGGCATATTAAAGGCAACATTGAATGCAATTAAAGACAACATTATAGAGAACTGAAATGATGTGATAACGCAACTAAAATGGTATCCGTCATATATCCATACTAAGGTTGATATCTTAGCTCCCAGGTATGAATACGACAAACCCTTTCCCTTGATTTTACCATTACATTATTTTTACATTACCAGAAGGTAAATTCCTTATAAAGAAGGTAAATCTTTAGGGTAAATTTAGATTCATAGGTAGATTATAAGGAATTTCAAAATTACATAGTGAAGTTAAAGTAATCTACCCACCTTAGGCACATAATCCCTAGAGCTAATTATGGATGCTTGTGTTCCATAGGACAAAATGCAAAAGTGACAAGATCATCGTGATGCCGAGTTCAAATTGACTATGTTCCCCACTCTCGGTGATGTATGGTGTAAATTTGGCTATGCCTTGGATACATATTGCAAACAAATGAATGTAGATGCTTTTAGGGCAAGAATTTAGGCTAGAGAAAATGACAAGGTACTAAAAAATGTGGTAGCAATGGGGATGTTTCATGCTGCTAGATTCCCATATGCAACAGAGGCATTAGAGTTAGTCATTGAATGTGCCCAAAAGTACAATGTGGTGAATAGGAGAGTGGAGCATCAAGAGCGAGTGTATGCTCATTTCTCTATCAAAGCATCACAGAAGCTCTCAAATTTCCTAGAGAGTAGGATAATTTTGAAATAATCCTAGATGCACTAACTGTAGAGTTCAACAACAACCTCACTGACTATCGAAAGATCATATTCACATCATGGAGGGATCCAACTTGCAAGGTCAAAGATGTGGCCAAGATGCCCCAAAATTTGTACAAATATGATTTCAATTAGGAGGTACAATATATGATGGCCTTACTCAGTAGAATGGCAGGGAAAAAAGATGCTGGGACTTTTGAACCTTGATGTTTTCTCTGATTCATTTGGTTAAGGATAAGAATAAAGTATCCCAATGGGCTAATATTATTAGTGATTCCTTTCATGAGGGAATGGTAGCATGGAGGAAGAGAAAGAGGATATTCTACATGACATCCTATGTGGTTTATGCATGCACCTACAAATTCAAATTTAATGGACTGTAAACCTTTGGAAGGCTAGGGCATCAACCTACTAACCAAGCAGTGTGGGAATTCTATCCACAACTAGAAAGGATGTAGTCAATTCAAAATTATAAGATCGTGAATGATTGTTTTCTCATGCATTTGGTGAGGCTAATGGTGGCTGATTGAGCCAAAAGGCTCTCCAAGGAAGCCCAGGAATTAATACAACCTCATGGGTCCTAGTTTATCTAGTTCCCCACTTTTAACTATATCAAAATGGAGGGTTTTTAAGGAAATCCATTTATGTTGCCACGCTACCCCACAGACAAGGTACTATTATTGGAGGTCACAAGACAAATCATCCCCTCCTATGAGGCGTACGTGAAGAAGAAAAAAAGAGGGAATGTTTGGTTTCTAATGGTTATAAATTGGTACTCATGTGTAAAGATTGATAATGCTAAGTGCATTGAGGCTAAGTTATAGATGTTGCATTTGCAATTGTTTCCTTTGACAAGATATTTTGATCCTTACCATAGGATGGAGAAATATGTGAATAAGAAATTACAACACGTTCCTCACATAAAAGATTTCTGGGTTGACTGTATAGATTATGAAGATGTGAGGAAGAGAGGATACCAACAACTGACTCTTAATAAAATTAGGACATTAGAATATTTAAAAGTACCACCTTAGCTGAAATCCAATGATGGGAAAGTCTCAGATCCTGAGTATGAGAAGAAGTAGGTGTATAAAGAAGATTTATCACTTCTAGATTGGAGTTTTCTTGAAGAGACATCCGTTGAAGCCATAACAGAAAAGGTCATGACCACCACTAAAAGGTGGGTTCAGAAGAAGTTGAATGAGTTAAAGGAAAAGGGCTTAGCCCTCACATATGTCAAGAAAAGGAAATTAAAAGGTAGGGAAGATTTACAGTATGATGATTTCCCTATCCATAAGAGAAGGATTATGGAGGCTAATCTTGTTGAACCAAGACTTTCTGCATGAGGGGAGGAATTAATAGCAAAAGGAATTACTGTGGCCACAAGGCCCTAACCTTTGAGGGATCAACCTTTATAAGCCATCCCCATTTCCACTAAGGCTAAAGAGGAGTGTAGGGAAATAAACATACTACAGTGGATAAATATCCCTAAGAAAAAAAAGGCCCAAGGATGCCCATGAGGGGCTCAACTTCCAAGATGGTAGAGGTTCAAACTGAGGCTACAGAGCCTACTAAAATGGAGTTAATGTTTTCATCAAATTAGACTCAAGGAAGCTCACCTTCATTATCCATAATACTCCAGACATATCTAGTGAAGCAAGTAGAGGGCAATCCTAATTCGACTATAGGAGTGGTGAGAGAACTATAGTATGGTATGGCTACTCCACAAATTATACAAGTAAAAAGAGAATTGGTTGAGGAAGCAAACACTGCAGAGAAATCTATGAATGGAGAGTTACCGTTATACTTAAGTTAGGACATAGACTTAACAGATTATGAAGTCACACAAGATGTGACTAATGATCCAGTTGGTTCACTTCTTATGCCTCTAATGCTCTCACAATAAGAGCCTTAGCAAGAACATGACATTGAGGTAATAAATAATCCAGAGCTGATGAAAGATCTTGAAGTGTAAGATATATCTGATACAGATAGGGCAGGATCACCTCAAGAGCCAATTGGTCAAGAGCAATTAGATGATTTGGTTGAGAAGATAACCAGCCCAAAAGCAATTGATTTGTCATATCTAGTGGGAACATATACAATAGTTAAGGATACCCCTCCTCTAGATAGATAAGAAGAAATTGTCCATGATACTTTTAAGAAAGAAGCTGATCAAGACATCCTTAAGGAGGAAGGAGCCAAGCAGATGTCAGGAAAGGAATAGAAGAACAAAGACAACAAATAGAGTCATCCGAGCAATAGGATCTACACAATACATAGGATACAAAAATGCATCAAGAAGAGAATCCACTATAGGAGGGCCCTAAAGAGGTTCCTCAACAAGAGGTTCTCAAGGAAGATATGCCTCAACAAGAAGTTCCTCGAGAGGAGGAGGTGTCTACACGTGAAAGGATTCTAGATAAAGATGAGAATGCAACAGTTAAGGATGATCACATTGAGAAATCAAGTCAAGAAGGACTAGCACGAGATGTACTTGAATGGATAGCATCTGAGGTAATGGAGCCTCCTATAAATTCTACTCCATTTGATTTCAAATCTTTATTCTCAGTTGAAGAAATAAATCCCAAGTGCAAGGGAAGGGCTATGTCTATTATCAAAAGGGACACCACGACTGGATGTAGGACAACACATTTGCTTGTGCCTACTATAGACAAGGCCAAATGGGAAATCTCTGCCAACGAATATCAAATAACCATAGTAGACCTTGGGCATGTGACGGCTAAGCAAGAAATAGAAGAGATCAAGGGGAGCATGGAGGTAGCAGTCGTTTACATCCGCAAGACTAAACTGAAAAATATAGAATTGAAGGGGCACATTGCCCATCTTCAAACATTTGTTAAGGGATTGGTCACCCTTGGAATGCAAATAATGAAAGTACCAGCTATCCTGACACTGGTAAGTCAAGATGAAATAAGTGATCTTGATGCAAAGAAGCATCAAGCATAGATGATACAGAGGTGGTTCATCAAGTTCATGGAGAATGGAGAGGAAATAATTTAGTTAACATTGTCTAATTGGGACAATTTGGTTTATATCTGTAATGTATGAAAAAGGATGGAAAAGGATTTATTGATGTTGAATGATAGTTCAATTAGATCCCTGTTTCACTACATACATTCAAGGACATTAAACTGAGTTGAATCACAACTTTTGCAAGAGGACTCAGCTACAGGTTTGGTGTCACTTGGAATGATAAGGAAATTTGGAATTTGTTGATTACTTGTTAAAACCCTAGTTCAATTAGGCCTAAAACCCTAATTATGCAAAATTGTAATCAAATGGACAAATCCTGACAAATGCTCACATAGGAAGGCACTAAATATAGATTAGAAACATACTAGGGCTTTAATTTTGGAAAGAGAAAAATTTGGGGATGAAAGAGTGGGCACTAGTGTCCAAGGTGGTACTTTTTCTAAGGGCTTGGAACCAAAATGTGCTTTAGATTGTAACCTGCTTAGAGATTTCTAACAATGCTAAATTGGAGGACAAAAGAGAGAGTGCCCTTGTCCAATTAGGGATATTTTCTGTCATTTTCTTTAGATCTAGAATCTTTATGCTCTGCTTTATTCTCCTACAACTCCACTCCACAAGATCTGACACCTGTCATCTGCAATCAAAAGAGAGGGTTTGGGGGTTGTGGTGTTTAGGAGCTTGCCTCGGTCAAGCCCTGGAATGGCATTCAAGCCTTCCAACACCATTGTTAGATAGAGAGTGTGTGTCCTTGGTGAACAGAGGCAAAAGAAAATGATGAAATAGATTGATTAAGAACAAATAGATATCACCTCAGAGGTGTACATAGCTCTCAAGGAGATGAAAATCTTTCATGCCATGGGAAGATGAAGCCCAATCTGCAATAACAAACACAACAAAATAATTCTTCTCTACAACACAATGAATGCCTTGTATGCTCTATGATCATAAGTTCACCTTAATTTCAAAATCATCTTCTAGTTTAAAATGAAGTCCTAAACATGATTATATATTCATTCTCGCTAAACATTCATAATTCAAACTTAAGATGCCGAAAAGGAAACCTTTTTAATGGTCATAAGTCGACATATGAATTTTGGGTCCCAACAAAATGTGGCTGGACTAGGGCATGGGCGTCCAAGTCTGGGGCCTATTTTTAGCAAAGATTAGCATTTATATTGGGCCCCTAAGCCCCATTTGACATGGGTTTAGGAGGAATTTTGCTCTAGGATAGTTTAAGTCATGCATAAGTAAAATAAGGGGACCTAGGAGCTAAACTAGGGGGTAAAAGTCGAAGGGGGACATTTTATGACATAACATTTAGCCCCCACTTTAATGTATATATGCTCTTATAACACATACATGCATTAAAATACGGTCGAAAACACATCAAACATGCCAAGCACATGAAGCTAGGGCACACACCAAGATCGAGGAACTATTTCTAGTCCCCAGTCTCATGTAAGCACTAGAAAACACATTGAAGACATGCAAGACACAATGAAGATAGTAGCAGACATGCAAAACATGGAGAAGATAGTATTGAAGACATGCAAAACATGATGTGGACATGAGAGTAGTCATGAAAAACATGATGAATACATTGATATAGAATTTTCATATATATATATATATGCATGGACATAAAATTGCAACACAAAACCCCATAATGTAGGAGGAGCTCATCGCTACACCCTTTAAACTACACCAGGGGGAAAACACACCATACAAAACCTGAGTGTGGGAGGAGCTCATCGCTACACCCTTGAAGCCACACATAGGGGAAAACACACCATAGAAAACTTGAGTGTGGGAGGAGCTCATCACTACATCCTTGAAACTACACATATGGGAAAACATGTCAAACAAAGCTTGAGTATGGCAGGAGCTGATTGCTACACCCTTGAAACCACACACAGGGGAAAACACACGAAAGACACATAGAATTCATGAGCACTGTATAGCATGCCATAGACATACTATACATCTTAAACATGGAAAACACGAGCAATGGAAGGAGCTTATTGCTAAGTCCCACCATCTCAAACATGCTGTAGACACACTAGATGATTGGGCTTATGCCACAACAACTGCCAAAAACATGCTTAAGGGAGGATAGCTCAAGATCCAACCCCACCTCCTGATGAGGACTTTGTATAAAAGGATGTGCACTAACTCAAGAGATACACCATCCCACCTCGCAATGAGGTCTTTTGTATAAAAGGATATGCACTAGCTCAAGAGATACGTTATCCTACCTCGTGGAGAGGGCTTTTTGATTGCAATTGATATAAGGATGTGTACTCGTGCTAGAGATACAACATCTCACCTCGTAGAGAGGGCTTACAAACATGCTTTGTTAGTACCAAAATCATCAGATAGATAACCTTATATATGCCCCCACCTTAAGGTGGTTGATGTCGTGTACTGGTATCAAGCACATTAAGGTAAAGAGAAAACGTGCAAGGAAACAAGAGCTCTCATAAAACCCATGCCTCCAAGGTGACATGTGCTCACGATCACCAAATGTTCTGACAAACACAGTGATAAGATATGCTAAGATAAACACATGTAATAAATCACATCCAAGAAACCAAGGATACACTTATGGGTTCGAATCTAAGTATAGCCATTGGGCTTATACTATAGGTACCTCAAACTTGAGTGTAACAACAAGGTGAGATACAAGACAAACAAAGTGCACAGAGTAGATGCATTGCAATGGTTTGTTAGAAAAGATAAGACAACATGATGCTTTAAACTAAGTGATTTTGCTAGTCAAGAGTCACATATATATACCAACCCCATGATCATGCATGGACTAGGTCCATTTTTATTTGCTTACTGAAAGGACACATGGTCCATATCAGTTAGTTGTTTGTTTTTCATCATCTGCCAACTAGGTAGAATCACCAGAAGAAGGTAAACAATAAAAAAGAGAGAGGAGAACAAGTGCCTTAGGAACACCATGTAGGAGGATGTCCACAAAATGCCCTCCACAATGCTATGCCCCTAAGGCATGACACACAAAAAAAAAATAGAGGAGAGGCAATGATAGAAGAATGATGAAACAAATAGAAGAATGGTCACAACAGAGTTGGTCTCTCGATATCCTTGACCTTACAAGAGTATCAAGGGTCATCCAAGGAGACCTAAACAACACATAACACATCATGGGGGAACACAACACAAGAGGGGAGGCCACTTAAATGAGCAAACTATGCTACAACAAAGGTGGCCACTAGGGTTAGAGATACTTCCCTATTGTCCTTGATTCTGATCTTTATCTTGATAGTTAAGTCTTTATCTCTTCTTCTTTCTTCCACATTTTCTTGAGTTTATGAAGGTGCAATCACATGAGTTGTTAATGGAAAGTTGTCTATTAATGATTCTATGGGAGGAATGTCATAGGTTTCTATGTTAATCAAGTGAGGTGATGTAGGGGCTGGGAAAATGCCCATTTCAACCAATTTGTAGGGTGTTGGAATACCTTGGTTGTTAGGAATGGTATGATGTTTTATTTTCTCTAGATTGTTAACAGTTCCCAAGGTATGTAAGTGTTCAGGTAAGGGTGTGTGATCTATTTCTTTGTTGAATATGTAGTTAATAAGTGTTTGAAGATTATTTGATGAATTTTTAGTGTCAATAGGTTGAAGAAGTTGTTCACAAAGAGAGTCTGCATCATCCAATATTTCATCCTAGCTAGGGAGAGCATGAAAAGATGGCAGGGTAGTGTTAATGAATGTTTTGATCATTTCTTCTTCTTATGCCAAAATATTATCACTAGGTGAGGTTATGTTGGGAGAAGACTTCAAATTATTAGATGAATCACCCCGGGCTATGTCAGTTTCATAAGTCTCAGAAATGATGTCCATTATATCATCGTGAAATGTAGGAAAAAAAGGAAGAATTTTGTTGTGCCTTGCACACACATGCCCCACTTTGCCAAATGGAGACCCCCTCTTTTTCTTTGGCTTGGAGTCTCAACCTTTTTGCCTTATGATGATGATAAAATGAATTTGTGCTTAGAGTGTAGGATTTGTTCCAGATTTGAGTATTTTGCATGTTTGGGAGTCATTTGATGTTGTGCATGGTTGATTTGGAGGTGTCTTGGGTGGTACTGTGCTTAAAAGATAGTCATTGTTGCCTTTTGCACTAAAATTGGGTGTTATTGCACTTTTCTTTAAAATCCTGTCACTGGATATTGGCCTTGGAATTGTTTTTGTAGGATGTTTCATGTTGAAATTCCTAGTTTCCAGGTCTTAGATTTGCAAAATCATGTCAAATTCCACAAGATTTCACTAAGGGGTTTGCATACTTTCATCCCATTACATGGTCCTGAATCCCTGATTTGGCTAAGTCTGAAACTCTAAAAATCCTAAAAAATGGCTAAGTCTAAAATCTGGTGGAACCACAAAATTCTAGAATCTGCATATGAAATCCTATGGATCTGGAACCTATCTAAAACATCTTGAAAGTATATTTAAAAATATATAAGTATAACTTATACTTAAATATATTTTTAAATATACTTTCACCTTGGCCAATTCAAAATCTAGCGCTAAAAATGACCCCAACTGCAAAAAGCGCTAAAAACAACCTCTACCGACCTTTGCACTAAAAACCCACTTCGCAGACTTGTGCTGAAATGGCCTTCCACTGACTTAAGTCACACAGGTCAGTTGGTACTAAAACCTGCACTAGTCGGTTGCATTGAAAATCCCCGTCGACTAAGCCCTTTTATGTTTTGCGTTAAAAATTGACCTTACCGACTTACGCTACAATCCACCGGCCGACCTTATGAGATGCCGTTAGTCAGTCCAAGCCCAAACTCGCACAAGTTGGTGGCACCCAAAAGTAGCACAAAAGTATTTTGCACTAAAAATGAACCTCTTTGACCTATACTAGAATTGCATTGCACTGACTTTTAGTCAGTAGACCCCAAAAGCCCCGCTAGGTCAGTAAACCCCAAAATCAGTGCTTTTTGGTATTTTGGCATGAAATTGAGTTTTTCAAGGAACAAATTGGATTCTTTTGATGGATTTCAATTGCATATCTATTTGTCACACCATGATGAATATTTTACTAAGTTTGTGTGGATTTTTGGCATGTTTTACGACAATTAATGCTACTGCACATGAAAAGTCCGTGACCCCCAAAAATCCTACTTTTACAGAAAATGCTAGAAAAATATGAAATAAAAGTTTCAAAATGGATTCTAGTCACCTCAAAAAATTCCTAGATCAATATATAGGCCAAATGGGTACTTGAAAATGACAAAAAATGTAGGAAATCATGTGAAAATCACTAGATTTAAGAGGTTGGTTATAAGGAAGCAACATTGACAATGAACTATTTTTTATTGATCCATGACTACAAATGGACATGTTTTGATCCAAATTGATGAAAAATGACTTGTTAAGATGAAATTGATGCTTTGTATTATGAATTGTAGGTCTTGGAGAGCATAGGAGCTTGTTGGAGCCATCTTGGAAGGATGTACACACAGATATGCAGTGCTGACCCAGAAATATAGAAACTTCATTTTATCAACCAAATTGCTCCTGCACCTACAAGAGAATGTTAGTATGATGTCTAGGATGATGGAAATAAGTACTTAGAGCTTGAAGACACTGAAGATCATGCCTACATCACTGTTGTTTCTGCAGATCCAGTCCGGGGGTCATAACTCCTAGCTATTTTATTAGAATTTAAACTTCTTCGACTCTTTGGAAAGATAAACTGATTATCTAGTTTGAGCTACCTGGCCGATAAGGCTTTATGTCTAGACACCAAGAAGTTTCGAGCCCCCATTCTGCTCCGAAGGCCTCAAAAAATGTAATTTACTACGATGTAGAAAATACCAAAAATTATATTTTTGATATTTTTCCAAAAACACCACTCAAATGACCATGGACTAGATCACCAAGACATGCATACAGTTCTTCCAATAGTCTAGTCATGCAATGATGATCCAGCAAGCATCCAATTGGATACGTCTTCATTGAAGAATGTGCCACATACTCCTCTTGGTCCATTCAACACTTGGAATCCTATGAACCCACATCAGCTCAAGTTTTCAAGCATCATGTGACTCTATTTTAGCTTCATTAGGCCTTGAAAATTGACTTTTCATCATGTATAGCCAAATGGGTATCCATTTTGTCCAGATTCAATGTATTTGCAAGCTATTTTTGTCTTTTTCCTACAAGACAAATGCAAATCTGAAAATGTAACAAATTGCTATACTTAATTCAATGTCATGTAATCTGGACCATTAGTGTTGAGTTAATCTCCACCGTCCATTGAAAAACTCGGTATGGTGCCTTTCTTATAAAAGGGCCATCCTTTTCTCTCATTTGTAAGAGAGATTTTGATACCGAATTGTTGACACTGCCATTTGAAGTAATGCAAAGCAAATTTCTACAATTATCTTGAGAATTTGTATCTTGTATTGGCTCATTTTGGTTTTCATGGTTCGCTTCTTGCTCTCCCATATTTAGTTAGTTGTGCTTTATAATGTTTATGATTTGCTGAAAGTATTTGATGAAAGCTCTAGTCCATACTTTTGGTTATTTGCTGATGGTAAATAGCTGTGTAAAGTTAGTCTGGACTTATCAGTTGTGCTTAGTTCAATTGCATTTTGTGAGTTAAATTACGCCAGTCATTGGGTATTTAATGAATGAATATAATCTAAAAATATCTAGATTTCCATTGAAGATAGCACCATTTTCTGCAGTACTATAACACACATTTAGTTTGGTAACTCAAAAAAATGGTTATGTTTCAGAGCATTTGTCTACTTAAAGTAAAATCTATGCATTGTGAATGTCACTTAGGATTCCTCTAAAACCCTATACCTTTTGCATTTTCTTCAAAAACCTTGGTTAGATTAGGAATTTCAACAGCATTTTACATTGTTTATCAGCTGAAATCTTGAAGGGTTCATGTGTATTTGCTATTCCAACATGAAGATCTATATATTGCATGTAAGACCCCTTGCTGGCATAGCTAGACATTCCACTGAAGTTATTCCAAGCAAGCTAAAACCTAGCTGTAGAAACCTTGGAGTAGTCTTACCTAGGGTAGGATACTTTTCAAGAGAGGTGTGATACCAACAATCATACCTGCATTGTTGTGTGCTAAAACCACCATCAACAAATATTTTCATCATTACCTTCTTCATTGTCTTTTGTGGAGATGAAATTAATGAGATTTTTCAAGATTGAAGGGTAGATACCCATGAGAGTGGTGAAACTTTCAAAATTAGATATGTAACATAGAATTTCATATGTAGAGCTCATGGAAATATCAATGTCATAGATATGTGCTATTTGTTGGAGGAATTGAGGATACTTGTTAGTTAATTTATAGAAATTGTCAACATCTATGATGTATGCAAACAAGGCTTCCAAAGATGAATAACAAGATACATCCATGATATTGTTTTTATGAGGAGAGGCCATAGATGTGAGATTATTTCACCCTAACACACTTGTTTGAGGGAAACGGGTACTAAAAGACACATAGAGTCCACAACAAACAAAGTGGGTAGAATGAAATAATGCAACACAACAAGGTAATATGAGTGATTTGCAAGTTTGTTTGAGGAAAGTGTATAAAACCCTTAGCGTTGAAATACACAATGTGTAATTAAAAACATGAAAATTTTCAAGCAAGAGTGTCAAATGATGCCAACTTTTTAGATAAGGATTAAATGTATGCTTTAAAATGGATGTAAGATCTGATTTTAAAGATTTTTAGAACATATTTAAGGAAGCAAATGCAAAACTATGCTTGTTTATGACCTAAAATGCTTGATTTTTTCACTTTTTCCAATGTAAATATGCTAAAGATGCAAATGTAAATGTAAAAAATTACAATGAAAAAATACTACAATCCAAAATTAGATTTGAAAGAATGTTCAAAGGAGTAGTAAAATCTAAAGCAAGTTTTAGCTACAAACCCTAGCTTTTGGAAAGACTAGGTTATATGAAAAACACATAATTTCAAGCAAACCCTAGCAAATAAAGTATGTAAATGCAAGGTAAATGATTATAGAATGATGAATTTCTGTAATTTATCTCAGCTATGATATAAATATAAGAAATTTAAATGATTTAAATGATATGCAATAAGAATAGTGCAAACTATGCCTAAGTGCAAGCCTAGGATGCTTGATTTTTTCAAAATTTTCAATTTTTATGCAAGATTTTGAAATGTAGAATTATGGAAATGAAATGTATGAATGTAAATATGATTTACAACACTCAAAAAGATGCAAGGTTCAACAAAACACAGGTTCACCAAAATGTAATGTATAAAAAAGGAGGGAAAATGATTTGTTGATGTTGAATGACAGTTTAATTAGATCCTTCTTTCACTACATACATTCAAGGACATTAAACCGAGTTGAATCCCAACTTTTGCAAGGCAACTCAACTATAGGTTTGGTGTCACTTGGAATGATAAGGAAATTTGGAATTTGTGGATTGCTTGTTAAAACCCTAGTTTGATTAGACCTAAAACCCTAATTATGCAAAATCATAAGCAAACAAATGAATCCTGACAAATGCTCACACAGGAAGGCACTAAATGCAGATTAGAAACATACCAGGACATTAATTTTAGAAAGTGGAAATTTTAGGGATGAAAGAGTGGGCACCAGTGACAAAGGTGGTACTTTTTCTATGGGCTTGGAAACAAAATGTGCTTCAGACTGTAACCTGCTCAGAGATTTCTAACAACACTTAATTGGAGGACAAAAGAGTGGGCACCCTTATCCAATTAGGGATATTTTCTATTGTTTTCTTCATATATGGAATATTTATGCCCTGTTCTATTCTCCTACAACCCCTCTCTGCAAGATCTGACACCTATCACCTACAATCACAAGAGAGGGGTTGGGGGTTGTGGTGTTTAGGAGCTTGCCTCGGTCAAGCCTCGGAATGGAATTCAAGCCTTCCAACACCGTTGTTAGATAGAGAGTGCGTGTCCTTGGTGGATATAGGAAAAATAAAATGATGAAATAGATTGATTGAACAAAAATAGATATCACCTCAGAGGTGTAGTTCTCAAGGAGATGAAGATATTTCATGCCATGAGAAGATGAGGCCAAATCTGTAATAACAAACACAACAACAACACAATTCTTCTTTGCAGCACAATGAATGCCTTGAATGCTCTGTGATCATAAGTTCACTTTAATCTCAAAAGCATCTTCTAGTTTAAAATGAAGTCCTAAACATGATTATATATGCATTCCAGTTAAACTTTCATAATTCAAACTTAAGATGTTGACAAGGAAACCTTTTTAACGGTCATAAGCCGACATGAATTTTGGGTCCCGGCAAAATAAGGTTGGACTAAGGCATGGTCAACCAAGTCTAGGGGCCTATTTTTAGCAAAGATTAGCATTTAGATTGGGCCTTTAAGCCCCATTTGACATGGGTTTAGGACAAATTTTCTCTGGGATGAGTTTAAGTCATGCATAAGTAAAATGAGGGGACCTAGGAGCTAAAATAGGAGGTAAAAGTCCTAGGGAGACATTTTACGACATAACAATATCAATACAAAGGCTAATATGCTGAAGAGGGAATGTGCAATGAGGCTTGATCAGAATGATCAAAACCTCAATACATTGAAGAATGCTAGGAAATTAGATGATCAGGTGCTGCTTAAGCATAGCATTTTAACATTGCTAACTATGCCTAAGATATCCACATGGATAAAAGCCTTGAAGTTTGAAGTGGATATTCTTAGGGGATCCAAACTCAAAGTAGAAGATATAAGCATGAAAGCACATGATCTATTGACATATGAAATGGAGATCCTTGAGGAATTTCTTTGTACTCTGATGGACGACAAGGAAACATATGATGAGCAAGCCTCTATGGGGACAAACAAGGCTTGATTTGATCCAATTTTGAAGGATCCTATACAACATTTCTCAGAGAAAGTAATAGATCAAGTGATGGAGTTGTCCATAAAGATAAAGGCATACAAATAAAAGTTAGACAACAAGACAAGCAAGTGGGTATCTGCAAGGGATCAACTACAAATGCAAGAATATGCAAAATTTAAGGCACAGTAGTTTGACAAAACAAAGACGGATATAGCTATAAAATCTTGTGATATCTATGAGAATTTAGACTCCAGAGAAATCATAGTGGGGGAAGATTCATCTGATGCAGAGGAATAGAATATTCACAAAGTTGTGAAGGTAAAGATGCTGGGGAATATTCTACTGCCAACTAGAAATCATGTGCCACATTTTCTGACCATTGATATTTTTAGAGATATCCTAACAATTGGTGTATTGTGACTGATCTCAGTTCCTTGCTCTATAAAAGGGCCTAGATCATTTTGTAATATAGAGACTGAATTGATGAACTTTTGAGCACTGAGATTGTTGATTTGGTAACTTTGTGGCTTCTTCTCATGGTTCTTTCTCACATCAGTGTATATTTGCATATCCTTTACATATATAATGAAAATGAAGCTACAGATTACTGCTACATCATAAATCTTGAGTAGTCTTTCATTGATTTCTAGTACATGATGTTGAATGGTTGCATTCTTTGGAAGTGATTTCGACTTGTTGGTTTCTATTAGTCAATTTCCTTAAAGATTTGCATCTCTCATATGTAACTATGAATATTTCTAGTGAAGTATGACTAGGTTTCCTTCAATTCATGAGTATATCAAGATATTCATGTAGATCACTGGTGAAATTGAATAGTTTAAAATTTTACTTTTATAACTTGATTTGTTACTCTTAGTTTCATAAAATCATAGTTAAGTGTTGCAAATAATGACAAATCATATGCAAATAAACATAAATATTGGTGAATTACGTGTTTTAATGAAGATTTTTAGGTAAATTCAGAATCCATGTGTAAAGATTAGTTCAAAGATAGATAGTTTTAGAAGAACTAATCAAAGTTGAGATAGTTTCAAAAGAATTAATCAAAATTATGCTAAATTTATGTTTGTATGCTTGAATCTCAACTAGATACTGGATGATTTGATACAAGTGTTAAGAATATATGTAGATTGGACACTTTGGTTTATATCAAGAAAAAGGCCAATATGCTGAAGAGGGAATGTGAAAAAAGGCTTGATCAAAATGATCAATACCTCAATAAATTGAAGAATGCCAAGAAATTAGATGATCAGGTGTTGCTTAAGCATAACATTTTAACATTGCCGACTATGCCTAAGATATCCACATGGATAAAAGACTTGAAGTTTAAAGTGGATATTCTTAGGGGATGCAGGCTCAAAGAAATAGATATAAGCACAAAAGCACATGATGTTTTGATAGGTGAAATGGAGATCCTTGAAGAATTTCTTGGTACTCTGATGGACGACAAGGAAACATATGATGAGAAATCCTCCATAGGGACATTCAAGGCTCAATTTGATCCAATTTTGAAGGATCCTATACAACAATTCTCAGAGAAAGTAATAGATCAAGTGATGGAGTTGTCCATAAAGATAAAGGCATACAAATAAATGTTAGACAATAGGACAAGCAAGTGGGTATCCATAAGGGATCAACTGTAGATGTAAGAATATGCAAAATTCAAGGAACAACATTTTGACAAAATAGAGATAGATATAGCTACAAAAGTTTATGATATCTATGAGAATTTAGACTCCAAAAGAATGATAGTGGGGGAAGATTCATCTGATGCAGAGGAAGAGAATATTCACGAAGTTGTGAAGGTAAAGATGCTGGGGAATATTCTATTTCTAGTTGTCCTCTACTCAGGATTGCCAACTAGAAATCACGTGCCACATCTTTTGACCGTTGATATATTTGGAGATATCTTGATCGTTGGTGTATTGTGACTGATCTTAGGTCCTTGTTCTATAAAAGGACTAGATCATTTTGTAATATATAGACTGAATTGATGAACTTTTGAGCACTAAGATTGTTGATTTGGAAACTCTGTGACTTCGTCTCATGGTTCTTTCTCACATTAGTGTATACTTGTATATCCTTTGCATATATAATGAAAATGAAGTTGTACACTATTGCTACATCATAAATCTTGAGTAGTCTTTCATTGATTTCCAGTATGTGATGTTGAATGGTTGCATTCTTTGGAAGTGCTTTCGACTTTTCGCTTGTTATTAATCAATTTCCTTGAAGATTTGCATCTCTCATATGTAACTGTGAATGTTTCTAGTGAAGTATGAGTAGATTTTCTTCATTTCATGAGTATATCAGGATATGCATGTAGATCACTAGTAAAATTCAATAGTTTAACATTTTACTTTCATAACTTAATCTGTTGCTCTTAATTTCATAAAATCATAGTAAAACATTGCAAATAATGACAAATCATATGCAAATAAACGTAAATATTGGTGAATTATGTATTTTAATGAAGATTTTTAGGTAAATTTAGAATCTATGTGTAAAGATTAGTTCAAAGATACATAGTTTCAAAAGAACTAATCAAAGTTGAGATAGTTTCAGAAGAATTAATCAAAGTTATGCTCAATTTATGTTTGTATGCTTGAATCTCAATTAGATACTGGAGGATTTGACACAATTGTTAAGAATATATGCAGATTGGACACAATATACTAGATATTTGTGGAATTCAACTGAATCTAAGAAGGAAAACAACTATGAAGGTGTAAGTCTTAAAATGGAATAGATGAACACAACAAACCATAAGTGATGATCATATGGTCATGACCTAACAACCAGAGACTTGGGACATCAAATCCTCAAAGATTTTAAGTCTTTCAAGATGATTAAAGGATTGTTGTAAGAACTTTAATTCGTATGTATGTGACTAACTAGCACATCAACATAATTGGCACTAGAAGGAGGGCCAAGTGACTTAAATTTGTGTTCTCTTAAAGATCATGTCGATATTTAACATCCTAAGTTAAGTTACTACAAATATCCTTAGCTTAAGAACATTAGATTGTATCTTTGCAAAGGTCCGGTCCAAAACTTTAAAGTTTGTCCTAAATTTTTGAGCTATCTCATCGACCTACTACTAGATCCAGATTTAATGGACCATTATGCGAATTATCTAATGTAAAGCTAAGATCACATTCTGCTAGTGCATAGCTAAGACCTCCTGTCCCTATGACACTAGTAGTTCCCATACAATCTCCCATGGCATTCTTTAATGTTGAATCACCTATTAACTTCGTAGCATACAACGATCTGCCAAAGAATCCAAACAAGATTTGTCTGAAATATCATGCTTATCAAGATGTAGAACATCATTTGAGAATGTTGAAAGAAGCCTTCTTTTGAGCAAGGATTCAACATGAGGACATGGTTTGTAGACATTTTCTATACATTCTTGGAGAAGAGGCATACTGTTGGTATGTTAACTTGTTGAGACGCTCCATCACTACCTAGTTATTAATGGAGCAAGTTTTCAAATCTTGATTTAGAATTCTAATCGACGTAGCAACGATGTACCATTGTTTGCTAAAATTAACAGAGGAGGAGAGTTCATCACAAACTTCAATGATTACTTCTAGAGAGAATACTCTAAGATAATGGCCCCGTATGACATTCCAGAAGATGCAGCTCTACTAGTTTATTACTTTACTCTAGATCCTTTGACTGTTGTGTTTGTGAGGAGAGAAAATCTAGTCATCGCAACATTATTCGGTGCCTATGCAAAGGTAGTGAAAGTCAATACTAAAATGAAACAAGAAGGACATGCTCCTTTGCCAAGTATAGGACCTCTAGTGTTTAATCAGATGCAGCAAATCACTAGAACATTGATGAAACACATGCCATTGATGAATCCTTTTCTAGTCCCTCTGATCAACACTATCCTACCACAAGGAAACAACCAAATGATAATGCATCCTGGACCTGCTTCCACTGAAATTAGGCTGAATGGAAATAGTAATTCATTTTTCCTTCCTATCCAAGACAATGTAGTAGCTAAAGTCCAAGAAGAAAAGGAATATATCAAGGAGATCACAGCTCAACTGAAGAGGTTGACTACTAAGGTAACTCAACTAAGGAATCAAAACCTCTATTCCAAAAGCAATAACCAAAATCTATAGAATAGGGGATACAATGTCAAAGGATACAATGATAGAGGATATAAAAATCCCCGACCTCCAAGGGTCTAGAATACCAATCCAAATAATGGAAGATTACTATCACCTCTAGATAATCAGGTTGCTGAAGAACCTAAGAAGACAACCAAAGTCAACTTAGCTAAGGCTACATTAAATAATTGGTGTAGAATTCATAATACAAGCACTCATTTAGAGTTGGATTGTCCGCAGTTTAGAATAGCTACTAGAATATTCCAAGATGAAGTGCAGAACACGAAAAGAGAGACAACCTTGTATGAAGGTAATGAGCTCATCCCTTTTGGCTATGAATGCGCTATGGTTCTAGAAAGTTCCTATTCTTGGGAGAACAATCGAATACATTGCACAAGAATTACATTCTAGTGTGTGAAGAATCATCCTTAGAATTTGAAGTCTACACTTTCCCTTTCGAAAGTGATAATGAACTAGAATAGTGTTGGCTAATAGATTTGTCTTTATTCTGAAAATGGTTTATTTTGACTCTATACCCCTCTTTGAAGAACAAATGAGTTAGGCAACAAATGGGTGAACTTTTTAAATTAGTTCCCCTCTGAATTTAGGTATAGCTCCCTTTAAGATTTTTAATGAATTTAATCTATTCAACTATCCAAATGCACTTTTAACCAGAAAATGCTTAAGGCAAACTGACATTCATACATAACTATGTTATGAATGTGGTAAATTTATGTAGTAACAGTGTGTAATAGAATGCACAGATTCTACTTTTGATACATTCAAATACATGAACACATACATATGAATTTGCTAAACCAATAAATAATAGAACACATATGACGAATTGTCCAATAAAAGAGCAATTACCAGATGAAAGGAGATTTCACACAGAAAATCTAACTCCAAACACTCAGACACACAGATCCAAGTAAGCAATAATTGTTTCTTCTTCTCATTCACAGATGAAAAATTTCTCAGATAATTATCACATAATGTAAAACCATAAAATGGTTTAGCTAAAATTCCCCTCCTTTCCTTTTCCTAACTTTTTTATATATATCCTCCCAAGATTTTAAAAACCTATATATATGAATGTCTTAATCATGTGTTCGAGTAAATCAAACCCAGAGTTAACATAACTCTGACCCGTACGGGATTTAGTTTATAACAACTGATTTTAAAGATCAAGATTGCTGAAAATAACATAAAAGAGGAACTGAAATAAAGAAAATGAGCTAACGAGATCATGATTGGGACAACGGATTTGCATCTCTAGATTTGTTATCGGTGGCTTGGGAAGCACATTGGGTCTTCCACTCCTGAATCTTTGGGAAGTTGGGAATACCTATATGTTTCATTATTGACTTCCAAACTTCCTTTTCCCTTTGCATTTTCCCAAATTTTTCTTTGTGTTCTGGAAGTGCGTCGATGCAGAGGTAAAGTAGTGACTCAACTTTAGAAATCTAGGAGAAATCCTCAATTAAAATATTATCATTTTCTTTGACGAAGCTGATTTTATCTTTGAAAGATTGGACCACTGTGTCGACATCTTCCATTGGTTTTCCATCATCTTTTATGTATTTAACATCAATACATTGCAAGTCATGTTGCAGTGATTGGGTGAATTCTGTTATCTCCTTAATTAGCTTTGTAAGTTCAAAGCGTCCTTGCCGGGATATGGAATTCCTCCATTCAATATTTTTCTTATTCACATATAGTAAATCTTCGTCCAAACCAGTCAAGCTTTTTTCTATCAAAAACTTCACCAGCCCATATTTCTAAACTTCATCTATTTGGTTTATTACATTCGCCCACTGACCTTCATCTTTCGCCCAAACAGCAACCTGTGCTTTAAGATCCTCAATGGTGGAAGCAGTCAGATCATATATGCTCTTGAGTTCATGAATGTATTCGGTTCCTTTCTGCTCAGTGCTATCCAACCAACTGTCAAATGTTTTTGTCACCATTTTGCTTTTGTGAACTTGATCCAATAACTTCTGGTTAACAGGTGATTTCAGGTCAAAAGACAGGGAGAGCTGTGAGATCGGCTGCGGGTTAGGGTTGTGAATAGCATCAATGTACTCTGCCATTGAACGCAGAGTTTGCTTCAACTCCCTCTTGTCCTTTTCATCTTTCCCGGTTTGACTAACCATCCTCTTAGTAGATGCTTCAAGGTGGTGGACATCTGTAGCTCTAGAAGAAACACCAAGATCCACTCTCTCCACAGTGAAATCGTGCACAATTGGATCTTGAACTTCTTCCTCAGTCACTGGCTTAGCTATTTCAGCACTCCAGTTACCAGTGTTTGGATCAATATTTATTCTGGATGTCATCTTGAGTTTCTTGGACTTGGGGGTTTTCCCCAAAAATTTACTTACCATGTCCTCTAAAGAGACAACAAAAGGAACTATTTTTTTTCTTGTCAGAGATAGAACTCTCTAGCCACTTTGGTGCAGGGGCTGAGGTTGTCTTCTCAGGTTTTAATCCATCAGAGGATACATTTGAAATCATCAATATTTCAGGGGTCTCTAGAATGGCCCCTGACTGTGGCCCGGTGTCAACTTCCTCTGAATTCAAATCAACAACTATTGTTTCAAAAACCTGTTTCTTTCTTTTCCCTTTAGTCCTCAACCTGGTAACACGAGAGGGTAAAATATCTGTGATGACTCTTCTAGACCTCTTAGTGGTAGGGCTTCTTTCAGTTGATGGCTTGGAAGCACCTTCAAGATATATGAATTCACTGTGAAATTTGAGTAATAAGAGCCTTATACTTCCTGCGTTATTCTCCTCTGTGTTGCACAGTTTGTTTACTTGCTGAATCCAGCTTGTTCTTAGTTAACAATGGCACTAACCAGATTGAATAATTATCACTCGGAGCAATACGTGTTGGAAATATTTGGAAAGACATAAATTCTAACCTCTTCATTAATAGCAAGTATTATTCACGCACCATCATGATGTATAATGATTATCTGTAACCTCCACCAAATTAGAACTCTCGGTTTCATAATGAGTCTCTGACATATTTTCCTCCAACTTTCCTGCTAAATTTTACTTAGAAAGCCGTGGGAATAAATGAGGCCAAAATCACCAAATATTTGAACTATTGAACCATTGAACCTTTAAGATGTGGTTCAATACGGTGGTTTGACCATACCAATTGGATCATATAGATGAGCAAAGGGTTCACTTACGAAAATATAGAACTTAAGCTCATGAACCGTTGAACTTATTAAGATATGGTTCAATACAAAGGTTCAAAGATGCAAGGGTTACTTAGACCAACAGAAAGTTACACAGCTTTGGCAAAAGGCTTCCAACTATGAGACAGCAAACTGTTGAACTTTGAACTATTGAACTTCGCTATAGAGTACGAGTAGATGGTTCAACGATACATTATTTACGCAAGGTAACTGCAAGACATGACTTGTTAGAAGGAAATGAACATTGAACCTTAGGCCGTTGAACTTATTGAACTTTTAACAAAAGGGTTCAAGTTCAAACGTTCAAACCTTAAGTACCCTCACTCAGAAAGATGAGAAATGGGTAAAATTTGAAGGATCAAGAGTCGATTTAAGAAACAAAGGTATGACCTGAAATATAACACAGCAATCCAACTCTTGTTCAAGAAATATTGTCAATAAATAAATAAGGGCGACTCAAAAGGTAACATTGGCTCTGACTGGGGATTGCATTTTATGGCAAAATGTAGAGAACTCAAAAGCTCTAGTTTCGAAGGAAAAGGAAAATAGAGAAGAAAGGAAACGGAACGGAACAAAACAAAACAAAAACGGGAAAAGAAAAACACAAAACCAAACAAGAGGGAAGACTATGTACAAAATAGGGGACCCTGTTTTATAGATGATACAGCTTGAGATCCTATCCATTATAGGACAGGGGTAAAGTAACTCCATCAGGATACTCCAATTTAAAAGAATTTGGACCCAATACCTAATGAATTCTGAAAGGTCCCTTCCAAAGAGAGTCAAATTTGCTATGTGCACCCTTTGGTTCTATTCTTCTATCCCACAGTAATACTTCATCTCCTTCCATAAAATTCCTAGGCCTTGTTTTCCTGTCAAAAATTTCTTTAACCCTAGCCTGATGTACAGTAATTCGGTCAACCAACTCATTTCTCTCTTCTTCAATCTTAGTTAAATACATAATCCTCTTCTCCAAGGAATATTGGAAATATTGATCCTCGATTACACTTTGCAGCTTGGCTGTAGATAGCTCCAGAGGTAAAGATAATTGGGCACCTATCCCATAAACTAATTCAAAAGGAGCCATTCCAATTGCTCTTTTTGGAGTTATTCTGTCGGCCCAGAGTGCTTCATACAACCTCTTATGCCAATCTCTAGGGTTGTCATTCACCAATTTTTTCATGATAGCAATCAGGTTCTTGTTACTGGACTCAGCTTGTCCATTCCCTTGGGGATAGTAATCTGATGAATGGGAGAGAGATATACTATGTTCATAACAAAAAGAAGTCATTTCAACTGAAGAGAAACTGTTGGCATTATCCGCTATGATCTTCTGGGGGACACCAAATCATACCAAAATATTTTCTTTGAGACAATTACAAACCACCTCCGAAGTTGTTCTTTTTACAGGGGCTGCCTCAACCCATTTTGTGAAATAATCTGTTGCTATTAAGATGTGGGTATGCCCTGCACTTGAGGGGGTGAGATAGGCCCAATAAAATCCAATCCCCATTGTTTAAAGGGTTCTTCAACAACAACGGGCCTCAAAGGTAGAGCTGCAAGTTGTGGCCTTCCTGAGAACATTTTACATTTTTCACAGTTAGCCACCCATCTATATGCATCCTTAAACATCCCTGGCCAGTAGTAACAATTTCTGAGGATTTTGAAAGCTGTAACTGAAGAAGAAAAATGTCCACCACAAGCTTCATTATGGAAGAGTTCCAAGAGCGTATCCTGCTGCTCTTTATCTACACACCTTAGGAAAGTTCCATCTAATCCTTTCTTGTAAAGGACATCCCCCCAAATAACATATTTCACTGCCTTTAGCTTTAGATTTCTTTTCTCTTTAGGAGTTAAGTGATTAGGACAATCCCCATAAGTAAGATAGTGTGCCACATCTAGAAACCATGGGTCTTGTAAGCTTACCAATAAGACTGTGGGGAGTCCTTCTCCTTCTTGTTCTTTGTTCTCAGGAATTAACTTACATAAGCCCTGACCCCTGATTAGTTTAGTAGGCTTAATTTCTAGATCATATTCCTGGATTTTAGCAACCCATGTTGCTCTACTGTTTAATCCCACTTCTTGCTGAGTCAAAATACTTTTCACAACTAAATTTGGAACAAATACAACTGAATGAGAATGAAGTATATAATATCTGAACTATTTAACATCTTTAACCACAGCGAAGGCTTGTTTTTCAACCAAAGAATATTTCAGCTCATGCCTTTTAAGGGGAATGCTCATGAAAGCTATGGGAACCTCTTCATCTAATTCATTTTTCTGTAACAAAATACCCGACATGGTATGTTCCGAAGCATAACAGTAAATAATAAAATCTTTTTGAAAATCAGGATTTACCAAAGTGGGAGTGTTTGCAATCGCTTCCTTGATATCTTCAAATGCCTTCTTAACAACTTCATTCCACTTGAATGGCTGTTTCTCGCTCATCATTCCAACAATATGTTTTGTAATCTCAGCAAAGTCAGGAATAAACCTTCTGAGAAAATTGATTTGACCAAAGAAGGACTTGACTCCAGTTCTATTTGAAGGGAGACTAAGCTATTGAATCGCTCTTACCCTCTCTAGATCAATTCTGATTCCATCTTTTGAGACTAGGTGTCCCAACAATTTTCCCTCAGTCACATAGAAAACTGACTTCTTGGGATTGAGTAAGATGCCATGGCTTTGGCACCTTTGTAAGACAGTTTCCAGATCTTTCAGGTGATCTTCTCTATTCTTAGAAAAAATAGTCAGATCATCAAGGTAAATAACAATAATTATGTTCTTCAGATCTCTAAAAGATGAATCCATCACCCGTTGAAAAGTTGCTCCCGCATTAATCAGACCAAAGGGCATTTGATTATAGGCAAAAGTTCCTCGAGGTGTGGTGAAAGCAGTCTTATGTTGATCCTCTATAGCCACACCTATTTGATTGTAACCTAAGAAACCATCCAACATAGACATCATTTCAGACTTGGCAACTATCTGCAAAATGTGGTCCATCACAGGCAAGGGATAGTTATCTTTCAGGCTGGCCTGGTTCAAGTTCCTAAAGTCAACACAGATTCTTATTTCTCCATTTTTCTTGCGTACCAGAACGATATTTGCCACCCAAGTGGAGCGATGGATTGGATAGATAATTCTAGCTTTCAACATCTTATCAATCTCATTAAAAATAGCTTCAGCAACTTTCAGATTATAATTCCTTAGCTTCTGTCTGAATGGAACTGCATTTGCTTTCAAAGGAATATGGTGTTGAAACTGTCCATGTCTAAAATTTTTAAGATCATTATAGCACCAGGAAAAAACATTCTTATACTTGATTAACAATTTGATCAATTTGTTTTTCTCCTCTGAAGAACAACACTTACCAATGGATATCCATTTAGGATCAGCTTCATTCCCAATATTTATTTTCTCATAATCCTCTGCTTTATCAGCAATATAGGGAAGTTTGCCTTTAATATATTCATCTCTTTGAGAAAACAAATGTTCTAAAGAAACTAGTCCTTTAGGGATTTTGTTTCCCTTCAAATCATGTCATCTTTTGGATTAATCCCAGGGTCAGGACTGAATTCTTTACACTCTGTTTCGGAACCTTCAAAATAGGTCCCCAAAAACATTTCAGCATTTCCTAAAAACTTTCTGATCTAATTATCACTCTCAAAAACTTGCTAGCTCTTAGCATTGTCAGGGACATTAGGACTATATACCATTTCTATTCTATAAGAATCTTTTTTGAAATTCAGATGTGGCAAAAGGAGAGAAGTTGATACTGCTAAAGAATCTGCTTAGGAGTTTTGATCTCTGGGAATTGTTTCGATAGAAAAGGCATCAAAATATTCGATCTCATCCCATACCCTATTTCTATAATGCTTTAGTCTTTCATTCTTAATAGAAAAGATCCCCCTTACCTATTTCACAATTAATTCAGCATCACCCTTCACCTTAAGTACCTTCACACCCCTTCCTTTGGCTTTAAAAAGCCCAAGCAGTAAAGCTTCATATTCTACAGTATTGTTGGTGTTTTTAAACTCTAGCTTAAAAGAATAAGAAAAAATTTCACCTTCAGGTGAGATCAACACAACCCCAGCCCCAGAACCAATAGTAGCACAACTACCGTCAAATTCCATAACCCATAGGTCATCAGAATGTACAGATCTTTGCATTAATTTTTCTTTGGGGTCTACCTCACAGTTCTGTTCAGAGGAGAGAAAATAGTTGCCAAATTCACATTCCTCAAATAAAATCTGGGCCTTGGGATCATCAGAGGGGTAGATGGTGAACTTGCACTTGGGCTCAAGTTCCAGCTTCACTTTCTGTTTCCCCACTAGGATTGTGGCCTCTGACCAATCCAGTTTGATTTGTCCATGCAAATCCTTGCAAAATGTCCTGCTCAAAAGCATTCCATAACTAGCAGGAATATCTGCTACCAAAATAGTCAATTTCACCTTTTTGTCAAGGTAAGCTGCAAGAGTGACTCGTGCATCTTTAATCTGCCCAAGCAAGGAAACCTGTTTTCCATCCATAGAATAACATCTACCAAATGTTTTTGTGAGTGATAACCCTAGAGCTTTAGCCATAGAGGAAGGCATAATGTTGTCAGAGGCTCCTGAATCTATAATACAGTTACTAAGTTTATGACCATTGATAAACAAAGACACATAGAAAGGATTGGGTTTCAAATCAGTACAAGGAGCATTGATTGATGAATTGGGAGTCATTTTAGGGGCAGTCATGGCTGACTCAGATGAGGAAGTAAATAGTCGAGCAATGGGAGATTCAGCATCAACCTCTAATTGACTCTCAGATTCAGTTTGTGCAGGACTACCTTTAACATGTTTAACCAGCTTGTCAAGTTCAGTAGGTTTCAACTTGAGATACTCAATAGGAGAGATTTGAATTTTTGCAGACTTACAGAAATCTACAATATCGAAAGAAACATCTGAATTATTTCTATGCAACAGTTTAGTTTCTTGAACCTTCAAATTAGCATCATGGGTTCTAGTTAAAGGTTCCTTACCTTTGCCAGGTACTTCTTGAGTATTAGAGGATTTCACATTCCTCTGACTCCTGGTGAGCATGGCGCATGAAGGATCTTCAAGGGTAACCAATATTTTACCCCCCCTTTCTGAATCAGACTCATATTCAAGGAAGTGTATTTCAGAGCTGCCAAGTTCCTCAAAGTTCCTTTCTTCTTCTATGGATTCCCCTAGCATATCTTGAGTAGCCGTCATCTGAGTGTACCTGAGCATTTCTGGGTAGGAATTTCCATCATGGTTAGTAGTCAAGTGAAAAATACACATGTTTCCCCTTCCAGGAGGAGCTTCAATAGCCAGTCTTGGCTGTGCTGATGTTAGGGGTAAAGCTCTACCAGTATTTGCTTGTTGATTCAAATTCCTTCTGCTTATATCTTGATATGGTTGTTGGAAGGGGGCACCAGTTTTAGGTAGTTGCCTCTTTAAGGCAATCATATCATTAACCAACCTTTGCACTACAGGATCTGTAGATGATGAGGGCTGGGCATTTGGCACCTGGACCTCTCTCTTCCATTTACTGGCCATAATGAGATCATCCTCCAATCTGACGGCTAAGGCTTGTGCAGCTGGTAAATCGGCAATTACTCCTCTCCTGAGATGGAAGCTAATATCAAGAGGCATAGAATTAATAAAAAAACATTTTTGATTTTTGCCAGATGGTCTTGTTGACACTCATTTTGACCAGGGGTTGATTTGTCATGATCAGGAGGTTTCTTCATTTGAAGCCTTTATCTTCTTGCCCATTTTTTCTAAGTGTTGGACCTCCTCAGCATTTTTCAACTGCAGCATCATGTTTTCCTGAGGAGGAGGTCATCATCATCATCTTGTCTTCGATGGTCTGCATCATCATGTTCTTCGTCAACTGGGTTTTTCAACGTCATCATCATATTTCAACTGTCGGGTGATGTTCGGGTTTTATCCTGATGATGCTGACGAGCTACAGTGCGCCCTGATCTGCTTGCGAGGGTGATGTTTCAAAGTCTCCAGTGATCTTCCATTTATCACCTTGCGCGAGCATGATGATGATGTTGCTTATTCTTTGAATTGCTCGACCTAACTTGTTTTTTCCTAAGGGTCGTGTTCATCATCATCATATTTCCAGTTATCATCCTGCTGCTTGTGGAGGTCATCATATTTTCTGCCTTCATGATATTTCGCCGGGGTGATATTTTTATCATCGGGTGATCTTGGTTAACATCATCCTGATGATGTTGTTGAAGAGTTGTAATTGCGACCCGATATTCACTAGGGTCATCATATTTTGGAACGTCAGGATGATCTTAGTCAATATCATCCTGATGATGTTGTATCACTTCCTTTTCTTTGTTTCTCATCCTGATGATGCTGACGTCATCCGTATATCAGGGTGATATTTTTCTTTCTGCCTATCTGCATCATGATATTTGCGAAGGAGGGGGGTGATATTTTCATATCACCCGGATATATGTTTGTTCGAACATCATGATGATGTTGAGGAGATATCCGCCTGCTAGTTTCGCGTGTTATCTATTGAGGGTGATCTTTTCAAGCAGCATCATCATATTCAGTTTTCGCCCCGATCTTACAGAGGAGCTACAGTGCAACCTGATATTTGAACATCATCAGGATATTTCCAAATATCCGGTTGTCTTCCGAATATCATGATGATGTAAATATGATGATGACGTCATCAAGGTCCGCGGGGGTCATATCTCTAACACTGATCATCTTGAAGAGACCTCCTGATATTTGCAAACATGATGATGACGTCATCCGGATGTGAGGAGGTGCGCAGTAGGCGGATATGATGATGACGTCAGCAGGATATGATGATGACGTCATCATATTGTTCATCGGCCAGACTTTTGTTATAAGCTCAGCAGGAGGATGTTCCTCCGAAGGATCAGGTTGTGCCGATTATCATGAAGGTTATATTTCAAATATCATGATGACGTCAGGGTGATATTTCGAACAACAGGATATCATGCTGCTGGAGGATGATGATGATGAAGTCTTATACTAGTGTCGTCAGGAGCAAAAGTACCGACATGATATATGCTCATGACCTAGTATATAAAGTGCAAAGGAAGTTGCTGCGGGGTGCATGTGGGATAATGTGATCCTGCATATTCGAAATATCATGATGATGAGTCTCGGCGGGAAATGGTTGCGACTGCAGATTTGATGATTTTCCCGAGGCCGCGGGTTGGTGCGCCATTAATGGCGATTGTTGCAGAGGTATGGGCGATGGCGTGGGTCGATCTTGTACCCGACTGGAGGTGTCAATCAGCGGGCAGGAGCGCAGGGCTCGAGAAATCTTCCTGTCTCCTCCCCCACCTGCTGCATTCAAGTTTGGGCGCCAATCCGGTTGTGTTTGAGCGCCATTTCCATGATGTTGTGTATCTGGCGAAATTCTGGTCAACATTGTAATTAATTGCTGAGCACCTACCTGGCTGTTATAAGCAGGTGGTCTTGCTCATTTGAGAGGTTGTTGAAAGTTGATGATTCTGGCTCTGTAACGCATAACAAGCTGATCTGGTTGCTCTGTACAGCTTACCTGTGAGTTTATGTATCTCCTGTTGTTTGTTTTTGGCATGAACCCACTGACTTCATGATTAAGTTTATATGAGAAATGTTGTTTGGCATGTGTTGTGTTAATTCTGTCTCCAGTATTGCATGTATTCTTCTTCTGAATCTGGATGTTTAGTAATGTTTAGATTCTGGAGCATAGAATTCCTATGTTGACTGTCTGATCTTTTAACTTCTACTTAAGGGGTAGATTAAACTGTTTTCAGGTTGAACATTGGGAAGGGTATACTGCAGTAGGGATACCATAAGTAGAGATAACCTAACACTTTGTATTGGGAGATGCCTGTAAGGCAGGTATCACATAGATCCCCTTGAAATCCAGTTTTAGTTGTTTATGCTGATCATTCACAGGTGTATGTCTATTGACTCCAGGCCCTGGATAGGCACCAATCAGGCTTTGTTTTGTGTTATAACCATACCCAGCTTTGCATCCACACTTAAACTCCAAAGCAAAATCTAAAACCAACATTAGGACATTAGAGTTAGTTTAGGAACCTCAGTCCTCTGTCTGCAACTGCAAATAGGCCCAAAGCTAGCCCCTTTGCCCTTATCTTTCAGTTTTGGTCTACTTACAGGAGGACTATCTGCTTTCTGTCAGCATCCCAGCCTTGTATGCATATCCTCATGGATGTTGAGTAGGGAATACCCCCCTAGGTCTTGCAGAGCCTGAAGAAGAAGAGGAGATAAAATATAGAGTCTATCTCCTACACTGTTGACCCCCTGGCCCAGAGATCCTGTTGATCACTGATGGCTACCTTGTAGGGAAATCTGGGAATAAGCATCCAGTTTGGGAAAAAGTCAACAGGTCTTTTAGTAGTAGGGATTTTGTTCACAATTCTGTTAAATTTAGTCACGATTTCCCTCAGGTTCATGAATCTCTTTCTTAAGCTGAGTCAGCTGTGCAAGGAGGTAATGCTCGTCCTCTGCACTTTTGAACCTATTTTCAAAAGCAGTCTTCATGTCATTCCAATTTGAAATTAAGGAATTAGTTAGTTGGTAGAACCATTGTGCCACAGTGTCAGTCAAAGTCTGCACAAAGAGCCTTATGGCAACATCTTGGTGTTGTACACCTAACACACTACATGCTGCTGCAAAGGCACACAAATGTTCTTCTGGTGATTGTTTGCCGTCTCCATTGAACCTAGGCAAATTTTCTCTTGCATTTTTAGGTAGAGGATTTAGGTTAGCCCCTAGGTTCAAAGGCCCTATGGCTTCTCCCCAAGGTTGGGCCATGGGTAGAAAATTTATAGCTAAGGGGATAATAGTGCCTGAAAGAGTTAAAGCTTGATATACAGGGGAAGTAGAAGGCTTAGGGGGGCTAGGGGGTCTACTTCTAGCTCTTCTTGCATGAGTAGGGATATAAGGAAAATTAAGGCTTTGTAGTGCTTCAAAGGTAGAATCTTCAACTCCCTCTCTCCTCAAAGACCTGGTATACGGTCTAGAATCCAGCTTAAAATGTTGTGGCTGAATAGGCAGTTATTAATTTCTATGTTGTTCTTGATTTCTTTGCGCTTCAAGGACTTGATTTCTTCCTACATTTCGTGCCTGCCTTCTTCTCTGCCTAAGTAACAACAATCTTAGGTTATCGGCCAATTCCTCTTCTTGTTCTAATACTCTACTTGCTCTTATGTAATCTTCACTTTGCATAGAATTCCTATGTTGACTGTCTGATCTTTTAACTTCTACTCAAGGGGTAGATTAAACTGTTTTCAGGTTGAACATTGGGAAGGGTATACTACAGTAGGGATACCATAAGTAGAGATAACCTAACACTTTGTATTGGGAGATGCCTGTAAGGCAGGTATCACATAGATCCCCTTGAAATCCAGTTTTAGTTGTTTATGCTGATCATTCACAGGTGTATGTCTATTGACTCCAGGCCCTGGATAGGCACCAATCAGGCTTTGTTTTGTGTTATAACCATACCCAGCTTTGCATCCACACTTAAACTCCAAAGCAAAATCTAAAACCAACATTAGGACATTAGAGTTAGTTTAGGAACCTCAGTCCTCTGTCTGCAACTGCAAATAGGCCCAAAGCTAGCCCCTTTGCCCTTATCTTTCAGTTTTGGTCTACTTACAGGAGGACTATCTGCTTTCTGTCAGCATCCCAGCCTTGTATGCATATCCTCATGGATGTTGAGTAGGGAATACCCCCCTAGGTCTTGCAGAGCCTGAAGAAGAAGAGGAGATAAAATATAGAGTCTATCTCCTACACTGTTGACCCCCTGGCCCAGAGATCCTGTTGATCACTGATGGCTACCTTGTAGGGAAATCTGGAAATAAGCATCCAGTCTGGGAAAAAGTCAACAGAAATTGGCGACTCCGCTGGGGAACCTTGTGAAAGAACCCTGGTTAACAGAAGAAAACAATTCCTAGAAATAGGTGGCGACTCCGAAGCAATCTCCCAACCGGTCAAAGTAAATTTATATGCAGGGGAGAAGATCCCAACAAACTCCTTTATTTGAAGAGTTACCATTAACAAAAAGAATGATGTATAGAAGAAAGGGAACTGTCTCAGCTAGTCATGAGAGCTCCCCCAGAAAAAGTGATGATGTACAAGATAACCCTAGGCCATCAGGACAGCATGCTCCTTATTTTTCAAGTGCAGAAGCTGATATCCAAGGTGCATATGAGAGGCAACAGGGTGGTGGTATGAGAATGAGGTCAGAGGTGTTCCAAGAACGCCCTTTTCTAGACCCAAGTGAGAGGTTTGAAGAGGCAGAGTCCCTAAGGGATGATGAAGATGATGACCCAAATGGTATGAGACCATCTACCTCCAGACCTAAGGATGAACAACTAGATGAAGAAATCAAAAGCCTAAGAGCAGAACTAGAATACCTACAAGCCATGAAAATCAGAGATGATATACAGCAGAAAGTGCAAGCCTTGAGAACTGCCCAAAATAATTCAGTTCCTACCTTAGAAAATGCAAATATGCAAAGACATCAGCAAAGATATGACATGCATCATCAGCATCATGATGACAGACAAAATGTGAATGATGCTAGGATACCACTAAACAATGCAGGAAACCAAAATGCAAATAGAAATATTAATGTTAATCAACCAAATAGACAGCCCATGCAGTTGGACAGATTCAGACAGCTGGTGTTTGATGGTATTCCTGGGTATCCTAACCCCATTGACAAGCATCTGAGGCTGCAAGTGCCTAAGTTTTCAGGAAACAACACAGTGTCAGGAGAAGATCATCTAAAGGCCTTCCAAAATGTCATGGATAATTTTGAGGTTGAGCATGAGGATGTTTTCATGAAGTCATTCATGCAATCCTTAATAGATGAGGCAAGAGAATGGTACAGGAATCTGCCTGACCGGAGCATATCATCATGGGATGATTTTAAGAGGATGTTCAAGGAGCAATATGGTGATAAAACTGACCCTAGCTTCTTTGTAAATGAGTTCACCAGCATCACCAAAGGGTCAAATGAACAGGTTGCAGACTTTAATGCAAGATTTACTAAAGTGTTGAACAAATTGCCACATCATATGAGGCCAAATGAACCAATGTGCATAATTTTGTACATCAATGCCTTTGATGCAAAGACTGCATATGGACTGAGAGATAAAGGTCCTGCCACTCTCAGGGAGGCTTTCAGGATTGCAGTAAATATTGAAAACAATAGGAAAGCATCAGGCAAGACAAATAGAAGGGATGATGTAAAAATTTTGCAGAATCCAAATAAGCCTCAGAACACTCAAGGTAGTACATCTGCTCCTGAAGATAAGATAGACAAACTGGCAAATGTTGTTAAGGACCTGAGCTATAGATTAGCTAGAAGTGAAAAAGGGATGGGTCCTGACAGGCAAATCCATCAAAGACAGGAAAAGAGGCCATCATTACATGATATGCCTTATAACACCAATTGGCATGATGGTAAGCCTGTATATCCACGTAACAACACAAGTCAGAGGGCTCAACATGCCAAGGAAACTCCTGATCCCCTGAAGAAAACTATAAATATTGCTGATGATGCTCCGTGGTGTATAATCTGTCAGATGCCACATTCACAATCACAGTGCATGATTGCCCAATCTTTGTATGATAATGCTACATCTTGTAATGAGTGCAATGAGCCACATCATGTGCAGGATGATGATGTTAACATGATGTCCATAGGTAATGGATATACTCTATATGGTGCTGATGAGAAGACACATGATCAGGTTCAGGCCTGCCAACAGTCCCCATATGATGAAGATCATGAGGATAATTATGTGTATGCTCAGAACTCACACAATTTTCTGAGTAGCTTACACCGACCTTCTGATGAGGAAATCAGAGCCTTCACAGCTGCAGCAGTTGCTCAGGTCAAGAGCAACTACAATCTCAGAGGTAAAAATCAGGTTGGCAGCCCACATCAGCCAGAAGATATTTCTGCAGGTCAGCAGATGCATGGTCATAAAGGAACTGAACCACAAAAAAGGCAGTGGGTAAATAACAAGCAGAACTTTAGATACAGAACAGGTCATGATTTCCAAGGACCAGAAAACAAAACCCCTCAGGCTGAAGATCAAAGTAGAGGTTCCCAAGACAGGAATGATGATCAGGGAACTATGAGAATGAAAGCTAAGTCAGCTCAGGATAAAAGCAAGATAGTGGAGCAAGCTACAACTGCTGTACAAAACTGTGCTCCTTTTGATATAGCCCAGATCCTCTCTCAGGTAAAGGTCTCTGTTCCACTTATGGAACTCATGAAAGTGGAAGAGATCAAGAATAGAACAATATCCCTAATCTCAGGGGTACCTTTTCAAGCTAAGCAAAATGATCAGACCCAGGGTGAGAAACAGGTCATGTGCAATGAAGAAGATGAGACTCCTGAAGTCTATTTAGGAATGACCATGACAAAGTGTCCTTCACAGGTTGAACCATTTTATGTTTCCCTGGTTATAAATGGTAAAATAATTAGAAACTGTATGCTTGACTCTGGAGCATCCACAAATGTCATGCCTTTGGCTATCATGCGACAAACAGGATTAAAAATTGACAAGGCATGTGGAAAATGCTATGCAATGGATGCCAGAGAGGTACCAGTTATTGGAATCATGAAGGATGTGGATTTCAAACTGGCAGCATTTCCTGAAAAGAAATATAAGATGAATATAACAGTGGTTGACATCAAGCCACAGTATGGTATGCTGCTGTCAAGAAGATGGGCAGCACTAATAGGTGGAAGTATGCAGCTGGACCTGTCATATGCCATGATTCCAATGAATGGCAGGGATGTCAAGCTAATTAGAGAGCAAAGATCATCAGAGACAGTGGAAGACCAAGAAGCAAATGAACAGGTATGCTTTGTGGACACTGACTGTGATAACTTCAGGGTTGTCTCAGATGATGCAGAAGATGAAAAGAAAAATGTCTGCACTGAAGAGCTGGATCAGCAAGGGTTATGGACCATGTTTTTTGATGGAGCTTGTGCAAAAGAAGGCTCTGGAGCTGGAGTTGTTTTCCTGTCTCCAACTGGTAAGCTCCTCAAGTCCTCTTTCTTGCTGAGGTTTGATTGCACAAACAATATTGCAGAATATGAGGCTTTACTTTTAGGCCTGAATATTGCTCTCAAACATGGAATTAAAATATTAAGAGTATTTGGAGACTCTGAGCTGATTGTATCCCAAATCAGAAATAAGTATGCTGCAAAGAATAAAAGACTGAAACAATACAAGCATGCTGTTTGGGATACTATTGAGTTATTTGATGCATTTTCAATTGGCTGGGTAGAAAGGTCAAAAAATGTTATGGCTGATTTCTTAGCCAATGTTGCAATAAGGCCAGATGACATCACTCTGTCAGGTGTCACAGATGTAGAAGTTAAAATTAGGCCTGCCATACCAGAAAACATATGCAGTTGGCAAGTTTTTAATGATGATAGGGATTTGCTGAAATTTTTGCACTGCATAGATGAGTATGAGAACCAACAGATTGATTTCCAAGCTTTTGTAGAAACTGTAGATGGAAAAGAGACTCTTGTAGGGAAGGAGATCATCCAGTTGAAGACTAACAAGATCCCTAGAGGGTTAGTGGCTTTGGAAAGAGCCTTTGACAGTAGAGACAAAATGGTCACAAGGACATCCCCCACAAATAAGGAGGATTTAGAAGAAATAAATTTGGGGACATCTCAGGCCCCTCAGAAGGTATATATTGGCAAACAGCTCAAACCACACATAAGAAGTATGCTGATTGCATTGCTAAAAAGGTATAAACATGTTTTTGCTTGGTCATATGAGGACCTAAAAGCTTATAGAGAAGACTTATTCCAGCATGAGATCCCACTGAAGCCTGAAGCTAAGCCATTTAGACAGAGGCAAAGGCCTATAAATCCTACCTTAGCTCCCAAGATGCAGGAAGAACTCAAAAGGCTCAGGGATGCTGGAATAATTGTGCCCATCAGACATTCAACTTGGGTGTCTAACCTTGTCCCAGTCAGGAAAAAGAATGGTGATATTAGGCTTTGTGTGGATTTCAGGAACTTGAATGTATCCTCTTTGAAGGATAACTATCCATTGCCTAATATGGAAGCTATGTTGCAGAAAGTGACTGGTTGTGAACTCCTATCCATGATGGATGGATTTTCAGGATATAACCAGGTGAAGGTAAAAGAATCAGAACAGTATAAGACTGCCTTTACCACTCCATGGGGAACGTATGTGTATGTTAGAATGCCATTTGGACTAACAAATGCAGGTGCTACATTTCAAAGAGCAATGGATGTTGCTTTTGCAGGGCTGATTGATTCAATCCTGGCAGTATATCAGGATGACCTGACTGCCTACTCAAAGAAAGAGGAGCAGCATTGTATGCATCTGGAGCAGATCTTCATAAGAGCACTAGAATATGGTATTTCTCTAAACCCAAAGAAGTGTGCCTTTGGAGTAGTTGAAGGAAAGCTTCTGGGACACATTGTTTCCAAGGATGGAGTCAGGATAGATCCAGACAGAGTGGCAGCCATTGACAGGATCCAAATGCCAAAAACTGTGAAAGGAGTTCAGTCCTTCTTTGGACAGGTAAACTTTGTCAGAAGATTTGTTCCCAACTTTGCAGAGATCACAAGGAACATCTCCAAGATGATGAAGAAGGATGCAACCGTCAACTGGGAAAGGGAAGCAACAGAATCATTTCAGAATATCAAAGAGGCAATAAAGATGGCCCCTGTTCTAAAATCTCCTGATTTTTCTAGGCCATTCCAGGTGTTCTCATTTGCTTCCTTTCATACTGTAGCTGCATGTTTGTTACAGAAAAATGAAGATGGTTTTGAACAGCCCATTGCTTTCTTCAGTATGTCCCTGCAGGCCTCTGAGTTGAAATATGACATTATGGAGAAGCAGGCATATGCACTTGTTAGAGCCATTAAAAGTTTCAGACCATACTTGGTAGGGTCACATATAATTGCATATGTACCTCATGCTGCAGTCAAAGACATATTCACTCAGCAGGAGGTGACTGGAAGAAGGTGCAGATGGATAAACAAACTGCAGGAATTCAACATAGACATACAAGTTACTAAGTTGATAAGGGGACAAGGATTAGCCAAGATGATGGCACAGTCAAACTTGGAAGCATGCCAAGTTAATGCAGTCCAAGATGAGAATGTAAGTGCATCAGGATCTGAATGGTACAAGGATATTGTCTATTATTTGCAAAATCTGAATTGTCCCTCCCATTTCAGTGACAATCAAAAGAGGACTCTGAAGCTACATGCAATCAGGTATGTCATTGTTCAAGGTGAGTTGTACTGGAAGAATCCTGATGGTGTGCTGCTGAGATGTGTGGATAAGAATATGGCTAACAATATTTTGATTGACATGCATAAAGGATTATGTGGTGGCCATTATACTGCCCAAACAACAGCTCATAAAATTCTCAGGGCAGGATATTGGTGGCCCACTCTCTTTTCAGATGCACAGAGGTTAGTAAGAAAATGTGACCCTTGCCAGAGATTCTCAGGAAAGCTAAAATATCATGGTGCTTTACCCCTCAGAACTGCATCTGTGGATGCTCCATTCCAGCAATGGGGAATTGATTTTATAGGGGAAATTGCAGACAAATCAAGTGGGGGACACAGTTGGATTTTGGTGGCAACTGACTACTTTACCAAATGGATTGAGGCCATTCCAACTAAAAGAGCTACAAGTAAGGTGGTGACAGACTTCATACTAGAGAACATCATCATCAGGTTTGGAGTACCATCTAAAATAATCACTGATAATGCTATGTGCTTCAGATCAGGTGAGTTTGTTGATTTTTGCAACAGGTATGGGATTAGCCTGTCATATACATCACCATATCACCCACAAGGAAATGGTCAAGCAGAATCAAGCAATAGGAGCATCATGAAAATTGTCAAGAGGATACTGGACAAGAACAAGAGAGCTTGGGACTCAAAGTTGAATTTAGCAGTATGGGCTGACAGAGTGACTGTGAAAAGGGCTATTGGGAAGTCACCTTTTGAGCTAGTATATGGTGCATCAGCTAGACTGCCCATAAACAATCTCCTACCAGTTTATAGATTCATTCAAGAGTATGATGAGGACGTTGAAGATCCCATGACAGAAAGGGTGAATCAGCTGGTTGCATTGGATGAAGACAGAAGGAGAGCCCACCAGATCAATCTCAAAAGACAACAAGGGATGAAATATCAGTTTGACAGGAGAACTACAAAAAGAAAGTTTCAGGTTAATGATCTGGTGCTTATTTGGAATGCTAAAGATCAGGAAAAGGGTAAACATGGCAAATTTCAGCCCTTATGGATGGGCCCATATCAGGTTTGCAATACTCATGGGGAGGATTCTTATTTCCTCCAGGCCCTAGATGGTGAAATTCTGGAATTGCCTGTGCATGGCCAATTCCTTAAGTTCTATTTTACATGAATATTTGGTTGCTGTGCACATTTGTAAAATATGTATGTAGTGTAAATGCCTTGTGCAGCTCGCGTTTTTTGGCTTTTTGTCAGGTCTGCCCGGAGATCTGGTTCTCGCTGCAGGTTTTCACCTGCACGTCCCCATTCGGAGCCACTGTTGACACTCATTTTGACCAGGGGTTGATTTGTCATGATCAGGAGGTTTCTTCATTTGAAGCCTTTATCTTCTTGCCCATTTTTTCTAAGTGTTGGACCTCCTCAGCATTTTTCAACTGCAGCATCATGTTTTCCTGAGGAGGAGGTCATCATCATCATCTTGTCTTCGATGGTCTGCATCATCATGTTCTTCGTCAACTGGGTTTTTCAACGTCATCATCATATTTCAACTGTCGGGTGATGTTCGGGTTTTATCCTGATGATGCTGACGAGCTACAGTGCGCCCTGATCTGCTTGCGAGGGTGATGTTTCAAAGTCTCCAGTGATCTTCCATTTATCACCTTGCGCGAGCATGATGATGATGTTGCTTATTCTTTGAATTGCTCGACCTAACTTGTTTTTTCCTAAGGGTCGTGTTCATCATCATCATATTTCCAGTTATCATCCTGCTGCTTGTGGAGGTCATCATATTTTCTGCCTTCATGATATTTCGCCGGGGTGATATTTTTATCATCGGGTGATCTTGGTTAACATCATCCTGATGATGTTGTTGAAGAGTTGTAATTGCGACCCGATATTCACTAGGGTCATCATATTTTGGAACGTCAGGATGATCTTAGTCAATATCATCCTGATGATGTTGTATCACTTCCTTTTCTTTGTTTCTCATCCTGATGATGCTGACGTCATCCGTATATCAGGGTGATATTTTTCTTTCTGCCTATCTGCATCATGATATTTGCGAAGGAGGGGGTGATATTTTCATATCACCCGGATATATGTTTGTTCGAACATCATGATGATGTTGAGGAGATATCCGCCTGCTAGTTTCGCGTGTTATCTATTGAGGGTGATCTTTTCAAGCAGCATCATCATATTCAGTTTTCGCCCCGATCTTACAGAGGAGCTACAGTGCAACCTGATATTTGAACATCATCAGGATATTTCCAAATATCCGGTTGTCTTCCGAATATCATGATGATGTAAATATGATGATGACATCATCAAGGTCCGCGGGGGTCATATCTCTAACACTGATCATCTTGAAGAGACCTCCTGATATTTGCAAACATGATGATGACGTCATCCGGATGTGAGGAGGTGCGCAGTAGGCGGATATGATGATGACGTCAGCAGGATATGATGATGACGTCATCATATTGTTCATCGGCCAGACTTTTGTTATAAGCTCAGCAGGAGGATGTTCCTCCGAAGGATCAGGTTGTGCCGATTATCATGAAGGTTATATTTCAAATATCATGATGACGTCAGGGTGATATTTCGAACAACAGGATATCATGCTGCTGGAGGATGATGATGATGAAGTCTTATACTAGTGTCGTCAGGAGCAAAAGTACCGACATGATATATGCTCATGACCTAGTATATAAAGTGCAAAGGAAGTTGCTGCGGGGTGCATGTGGGATAATGTGATCCTGCATATTCGAAATATCATGATGATGAGTCTCGGCGGGAAATGGTTGCGACTGCAGATTTGATGATTTTCCCGAGGCCGCGGGTTGGTGCGCCATTAATGGCGATTGTTGCAGAGGTATGGGCGATGGCGTGGGTCGATCTTGTACCCGACTGGAGGTGTCAATCAGCGGGCAGGAGCGCAGGGCTCGAGAAATCTTCCTGTCTCCTCCCCCACCTGCTGCATTCAAGTTTGGGCGCCAATCCAGTTGTGTTTGAGCGCCATTTCCATGATGCTGTGTATCTGGCGAAATTCTGGTCAACATTGTAATTAATTGCTGAGCACCTACCTGGCTGTTATAAGCAGGTGGTCTTGCTCATTTGAGAGGTTGTTGAAAGTTGATGATTCTGGCTCTGTAACGCATAACAAGCTGATCTGGTTGCTCTGTACAGCTTACCTGTGAGTTTATGTATCTCCTGTTGTTTGTTTTTGGCATGAACCCACTGACTTCATGATTAAGTTTATATGAGAAATGCTGTTTGGCATGTGTTGTGTTAATTCTGTCTCCAGTATTGCATGTATTCTTCTTCTGAATCTGGATGTTTAGTAATGTTTAGATTCTGGAGCATAGAATTCCTATGTTGACTGTCTGATCTTTTAACTTCTACTCAAGGGGTAGATTAAACTGTTTTCAGGTTGAACATTGGGAAGGGTATACTGCAGTAGGGATACCATAAGTAGAGATAACCTAACACTTTGTATTGGGAGATGCCTGTAAGGCAGGTATCACATAGATCCCCTTGAAATCCAGTTTTAGTTGTTTATGCTGATCATTCACAGGTGTATGTCTATTGACTCCAGGCCCTGGATAGGCACCAATCAGGCTTTGTTTTGTGTTATAACCATACCCAGCTTTGCATCCACACTTAAACTCCAAAGCAAAATCTAAAACCAACATTAGGACATTAGAGTTAGTTTAGGAACCTCAGTCCTCTGTCTGCAACTGCAAATAGGCCCAAAGCTAGCCCCTTTGCCCTTATCTTTCAGTTTTGGTCTACTTACAGGAGGACTATCTGCTTTCTGTCAGCATCCCAGCCTTGTATGCATATCCTCATGGATGTTGAGTAGGGAATACCCCCCTAGGTCTTGCAGAGCCTGAAGAAGAAGAGGAGATAAAATATAGAGTCTATCTCCTACACTGTTGACCCCCTGGCCCAGAGATCCTGTTGATCACTGATGGCTACCTTGTAGGGAAATCTGGGAATAAGCATCCAGTCTGGGAAAAAGTCAACAGGTCTTTTAGTAGTAGGGATTTTGTTCACAATTCTGTTAAATTTAGTCACGATTTCCCTCAGGTTCATGAATCTCTTTCTTAAGCTGAGTCAGTTGTGCAAGGAGGTAATGCTCGTCCTCTGCACTTTTGAACCTATTTTCAAAAGCAGTCTTCATGTCATTCCAATTTGAAATTAAGGAATTAGTTAGGTGGTAGAACCATTGTGCCACAGTGTCAGTCAAAGTCTGCACAAAGAGCCTTATGGCAACATCTTGGTGTTGTACACCTAACACACTACATGCTGCTGCAAAGGCACACAAATGTTCTTCTGGTGATTGTTTGCCGTCTCCATTGAACCTAGGCAAATTTTCTCTTGCATTTTTAGGTAGAGGATTTAGGTTAGCCCCTAGGTTCAAAGGCCCTATGGCTTCTCCCCAAGGTTGGGCCATGGGTAGAAAATTTATAGCTAAGGGGATAATAGTGCCTGAAAGAGTTAAAGCTTGATATACAGGGGAAGTAGAAGGCTTAGGGGGGCTAGGGGGTCTACTTCTAGCTCTTCTTGCATGAGTAGGGATATAAGGAAAATTAAGGCTTTGTAGTGCTTCAAAGGTAGAATCTTCAACTCCCTCTCTCCTCAAAGACCTGGTATACGGTCTAGAATCCAGCTTAAAATGTTGTGGCTGAATAGGCAGTTATTAATTTCTATGTTGTTCTTGATTTCTTTGCGCTTCAAGGACTTGATTTCTTCCTACATTTCGTGCCTGCCTTCTTCTCTGCCTAAGTAACAACAATCTTAGGTTATCGGCCAATTCCTCTTCTTGTTCTAATACTCTACTTGCTCTTATGTAATCTTCACTATTCCAATGAGTACGCCAAGCAAGGGTATTCAACTAGCCAATAATGTCTTCCTGCTCGTCTTGAAATCCAAGATTGGGTTGTAGAACAGGAATTATGTTTTCATGTGGAAGCACCATTGTTGCTTCATATTCAGGTGACCAATCTTTTAATTAATGATTTTAATCCCCAGTAGAGTTGCCAAAAACTGTTGGCTAACAGATTTGTCTTTATTCTGAAAATGGTTTATTTTGACTCTATACCCCTCTTTGAAGAACAAACGAATTAGGCAACAAATGGGTGAACTTTTTAAATTAGTTCCCCTCTGAATTTAGGTACAGCTCCCTTTAAGATTTTCAATGAATTTAATCTATTCAACTATCCAAATGCACTTTTAACCAGAAAATGCTTAAGGCAAACTGACATTCATACATAACTATATTATGAATGCGGTAAATTTATGCACTAACAGTGTGTAATAGAATGCACAGATTCTACTTTTGATACATTCAAATACATGAACACATACATATGAATTTACTGAACCAATAAATAATAGAACACATATGACAAATTATCCAATAAAAGAGCAATTACCAGATGAAAGGAGATTTCACACAGAAAATCTAACTCCAAACACTCAGACGCACAGATCCAAGTAAGCAGTAATTGTTTCTTCTTCTCATTCACAGATGAAAAATTTCTCAAACAATTATCACATAATGTAAAACCATAAAACGGTTTAGCTGAAATTCCCCTCCTTTCCTTTTCCTAACTTTTTTATATATATCCTCCCAAGATTTTAAAAACCTATATATATGAATGTCTTAATCATGTGTTCGAGTAAATCAAACCCAGATTTAACATAACTCTAACCCGTACGGGATTTAGTTTATAACAACTGATTTTAAAGAAAATAACATAAAAGAGGAACTAAAATAAAGAAAATGAGCCAATGAGATCATGACTGGGACAACGGATTTGCATCTCTAGATTTGTTATCAATGGCCTAGGAAGCACGTTGGGTCTTCCACTCCTGAAAGCTGCAACGAACTCCTGAATCTTCGGGAAGTTGGGAATACCTATATGTTTCATTCTTGACTTCCAAACTTCCTTTTCCCTTCGCATTTTCCCAAATTTTTCTTTGTGTTCTAGAAGTGCATCGATGCAGAGGTAAAGTAGTGACTCAACTTTAGAAATCTGAGAGAAATCCTCAATTAAAATATTATCATTTTCTTTAACGAAGCTGATTTTATCTTTGAAAGATTGGACCACTGCATAGACATCTTCCACTGGTTTTCCATCATCTTTTATGTATTTAACATCAATACATTGCAAGTCATGTTGCAACGATTGGGTAAATTCTATTATCTCCTTAATTAGCTTTGTAAGTTCAAAGTGTCCTTGCCAGGATATTATTCACATATAGTAAATCTTCATCAAAACCAGTCAGGCTTTTTTCTGTCAAAAACTTCACCAGCCCATATTTCTGAACTTCATCTATTTGGTTTATTACATTCACCCACTTACCTTCATCATTCACCCAAACAACAACCTGTACTTTAAGATCCTCAATGGTGGCAGGAGTCAGATCATATATGCTCTTGAGTTCACGAATGTATTCAGTTCCTTTCTGCTCAATGCTATCCAACTAACTGTCAAATGTTTTTGTCACCATTTTGCTTCTATGAACTTGATCCAATAACTTCTGGTTAACAGGTGATTTTGGGTCAAAAGACAGGGAGAGCTATGAGATCGACTGCGGGTTAGGGTTGTGAATAGTATCAATGTACTCTGCCATTAAACACAGAGTTTGCTTCAACTCCCTCTTGTCCTTTTCATCTTTCCAGGTTTGACTAACCATCCTCTTAGTAGATGCTTCAAGGTGGTGGACATCTGCAGCTCTAGAAGCAGCACCGAGATCCACTCTCTCCATAGTGAAATCATGCACAGTTGGATCTTGAACTTCTTCCTCAGTCACTGGCTTATCTATTTCAGCACTCTATTTACCAGTGTTTGGATCAATATTTATTCTGGATGTCGTCTTGAGTTTCTTAGACTTGGGGGTTTTCCCCAAACATTTACTTACCATGAGACAACAAAAGGAACTATTTTTTTTCTTGTCAGAGGTAGAACTCTCTAGCCACTTTGGTGCAGGGGCTGAGGTTGTCTTCTTAGGTTTTAATCCATTAGAGGATACATTTGAAATCATCAATATTTCAGGGGTCTCTAGAATGGCCCCTGATTGTGGCCCGGTGTGAACTTCCTCTAAATTCAAATCAACAACTATTGTTTTAGAAACCTGTTTCTTTCTTTTCCCTTTACTCCTCAACCTGGTAACATGAGAGGGTAAAATATCTGTGAGGACTCTTCTGGACCTCTTAGTGGTAGGGCTTCTTTCAGTTGATGGCTTGGAAGCACCTTCAAGATATCTGAATTCACTATGAAATTTGAGTAATAAGAACCTTATACTTCCTACATTATTCTCCTCTGCATTGCACAGTTTGTTTACTTGCTGAATCTAGCTTGTTCTTAGTTAACAATGGCATTAACCAGATTGAATAATTATCACTCAGAGCAATACGTGCTGGAAATATTTGAAAAGACATAAATTCTAACCTCTTCATTAATAGCAAGTATTATTCACGTGCCATCATGATGTATAATGATTATCCGTAACCTCCGCCAAATTAGAACTCTTGGTTTCATAATGAGTCTCTGACATATTTTCCTCCAGCTTTCCTGCTAAATTTGACTTAGAAAGCTGTGGGAATAAATGAGGCCAAAATCACCAAATCTTTGAACTATTGAACCATTGAACCTTTAAGATGTGGTTCAATGCAGTGGTTCGACCATACCAATTGGATCATATAGATGAGCAAAGGGTTCACTTACGGAAATATAGAACTTAAGCTCATGAACCATTGAACTTATTAAGATATGGTTCAATACGAAGGTTCAAAGACGCAAGGGTTACTTAGACCAACAGAAAGTTACATGGCTTTGGCAAAAGGCTTCCAACTATGAGACAGTGAACTATTGAACTTCACTATAGAGTATGAGTGGATGGATCAATGATACATTATTTACGCAAGGTAACTGCAAGACATGACTTGTTAGAAGGAAATGAACATTGAACCTTAGGCCATTGAACTTATTGAAGTTTTAACAAAAGGGTTCAAGTTCAAAGGTTCAAACCTTAAGTACCCTTACTCACAAAGACGATAAACGGGTAAAATTTGAAGGATCAAGAGTCGATTTAAGAAACAAAGGTATGACCCAAAATACAACACAGCAATCTAGCTCTTATTCAAGAAATATTATCAATAAATAAATAAGGGCGACTCAAAAGGTAACAAATAGGAAGTGGATGAAGTCCACACCTTCCAGCAGTTCCAAAGGGGACACAATTATAATATTCAAAACAATAGTAATCAGTCACCTAGACCTTTAACCAATTTCATCTTGCTGAATAACTTTAGTACTCCTCTGAATGTGATAGCCAACAATAATTTGATACCTCCAAGGGTGAATCAACAACATTTTGCCTCATCCTCAAACTTGACCAAAGGTATGAATGAACTTTCTAAATCAGATAAGTTAACTACTTAATTAGCTAAGGAGATTAAGAATATAAAGATCAGTCTCTCCTTATCTAAGTTACTTGGACCCCAGTCATAAAGAAAGCCTTCCTTAAGTGTTTAGAAGAGCCTTCATTGAAAGAAAATATCCCTAGCAACATCCAGACAAGAGACCCTCCACATAAGAAGGTTCCATTCAATCATATGGATAAAGGACAGGTCCATGCTACAGATGCACAACTAACAATATATAAAGGAAAGACCAAGTCTCCTCCATTTCTCCTAACCTTGAGGATATTTGGTAAGAACCTGCTTAATTGTTTGGTAGATTCTAGAGCATCTACCAATGTCATGTCATTATCCATTTGTTGAATCCTAGGTCTCTCACCTGCCAAATCATTGAAGAAGGTCACTTAGGTAGATAAGTTTGAGGTCAATGTTAGAGGTGAGCTAACTCATATCCATATATAGTTAGCTTCTAACCCTAGGGTCCAACACTTTATTGACATCCATGTAGTTGATAGCCTTGATACATATGGTATGTTATTGAGTAGGGATTGGTCCAAGACACTCAATGGATACATGGTGATTGATTTTTTACATATGTGGTTACCCTAGAGAGGTATCCTAGGCCAAATCTGTATAGAGGCTAAACCAAGGATGAAGCATATGATAACTGAATATCATCAAAATAATGAAGTATTATATACAAATGTAGAACAAGGGGTATACCATGTTGAACTCCTAGATATTATAGTGGAAGAGGTATTGATGTGTACTTATACATAGGATAGCAGTAAAGTGGATCACATTATGCTGGGGACTGATATCCTGGTGGAATCTAATCATGAAACCTTAGATGAAGATGGAGGATTTGTCTTAAGAGAATTTGAAAGACATTCGTCTAAGGAAATCCAAAGGTACATATTGTAAGGAATTCTTCTTAGACAAAATTTGCTAGAGGGATGGTGCAGGTTGCATAGGACTTCACATTCTAAAACCATGTGCACACTATGTCTCAACCTGATCAATAGGAAAGAACATTTGTATTTAGGAAGTAAACTTGATCTGCCAAGTGAAGTCCCTGAGAAGACAGAATTCAAAGATGAGGAAAGAGGTCATCCATTACAAGATCAAGTCCCAAAGATGCTAGGAAGTGAATAAGAAATGATTAGCTTAGCTCTAGATGATGTCTCGATATTACGAACTAAAGTTTTTGATAACATCAAAATCACATAAATTAGCCCTAGTATAGATGTACAATCACATGACATCCAAGCACCTGAATATCTAGGTGCTCCCATTCCCTTAGAGGAAAAGATGCCAAACCAACATGAACCGCAAAAATTGAAGTGAATTGCTGAAGGAAGTGCCTCAAGAGTTAAGAGAAAGAAAGGTCCTGACAAGGATGCTCCTGATGATAAACCATGGATACTAAAATTTGATGGATCCATGTCCAATCAAGGTGCTAGAATTTGGATTGACCTCATAAATCCACAAGGAAAGTCATTCTTGGCAACATACAAGCTACAATTCCACTGCACCAATAATGTTACATAATATGATGCCTTGATTCAAGGTCTATTATTCACACTAAAAGAGAAGGTTAAAGTCCTTCATGTCTTTGGAGACTCTAAATCGGTGATTAATCAAGTAAGGAAGCAATATTCCTATAATTACAAACATTTATTCAGCTATAGACATCAAGTGTGGGACCTAATAGAAGGTTTTGATGCCTTCAACATCACCCACGTGCCAAGAAAGCTCAATCATTGAGCTGGTGCTCTAGCCATGGAAGCCAGTACATTAGAGCCAATAATGATATCAGGGATGAAAATATTCTCAGTTGATTTGGTATCAACTCCCTCAGTCTTAGATAATGTTACTAACTTTTAGGTTTTCGAGAACAATCAGCACATCCTAGACTTCATTGCCAACTGAGATGTCTTCAAAGCTCAAGTGATAGATGAGCAAAATTGAGATGATCAGGCATGGGATGAAGAGTCCATTATCAATCTACAAGATAACAATATCCCTAAGGGGATGATCGAGCTCAAAAGACTATTTGATTTAGATGACATCATAAAACAAATGGATCTACCTAAAGCAGATGGAGGGGATTATGAACCCATCAATATAAGTGAAAATTTAGAGGCCAGGAAGGTCCTAATCAGAAAAGTCTACACTCCTTCAGAATGAGAAGAGATGACATAGGCTTTGAAGGATTACATCCATGTGATTGCATGGACATATGATGAGCTCAAAATGTATGATACCTCAATCATCATACACACTATCCCGCTGAAGCCAGATATAAAAACATTTAGGTAAAAGTAGAGACCAATAAATGCTTTGCTAGAGCCTTTGATATTCAAAGAAGTTAAGAAGGTATTGGCTGTATGGATTATCTTCCCCATTAGACACTCTATGTGGGTTGCTAACCTAGTCCCAGTGAGAAATAAAAATGGCGATATCAGGTTATTTGTAGACTTCTGGAATCTCAATAAGGCATTAGAAAAGGATAATTATCCTCTTCCTTCTTTAGATGAAGTGCTTCAAATGGTCAATGGAGCCCAAATGATGTCCTTTCTAGATAGTTTCTTAGGATATAACCAAGTTATGGTTAACCAGATTGACCATCTGAAGACTGGCTTCACAACCAAGTGGGGAATCTCCACATATAAAAGGATGTCATTTGACCTAATCAATGCTGGCACAACTTTCTAGTGTGCTATGGACATATCCTTCATAGGCCTAATTGGCTAGTGTATTATCATCTACATTGATGACTTAATAGTGTTTTCCAAAGTCAGGGGAGATCATATTGTTGATTTGCGAAAGGTATTACAAAGATGTGAATAATATAGCATCTCACTCAACCCCAAGAAGTGTGTTTTTGGCACCACCACTGGGAAATTATTAGGACATCTTGTATCAGAGAACAGGATATCCATTGACCTGGATCAAGTTAACTCCATCATGAAACTTTAGCTACCAGGGAGTAAGACAAAACTAAAATCCTATTTTGGTAAGATCAACTTCATCTGAAAATTTATAATAGATTTTTCTAAAATAGTGAAGCCACTTAACACTATGTTAAAGAAAGAAGCCAAGATAGAGTGGACATTAGAAGACAAAGTAGCATTTGAGGATATCAAGAAAGCAATTGTTGATACCCCAGTGTTGAGTAGCCCTGATTACACAAAAGCATTCTACATATACTCATTTGCTTCAAATCACACATGTGCCAATGTGTTAACACAAAGAAATGATTTAAAGGATGAAAAACCTATCGCTTTCATGAGTAGTCCATTCAAGGATGTAGAATTGAAGTACCTTGATGTTAAACGATAGGCTTTAGCCTTAGTTAGGGTAGTCAAGAAGTTTTGACATTATATCCTAAGGAGCAAAGTAATTGTTGTTGTGCCAGACTCAGCTATTAAAATGCTATTGGTGTAGAATGAGCTAGGAGAAAAATGAGCCAAATGGATAATTGTTCTACAAGATTATGATATGGATATCACCCCGATGAAGTTGGTTTAAGGACATGCTCTAATGCAAATGATTGCCAAGACAGACCCTAGCCTAGTTAACCAATAGTATGTAATCAATTCAAATGAATGGGAAGATTGGTATTCGAATATCAAACATATCCTAGTCACAGGTAGATGTCCATCAAACCTGAAAGAATCCTAGAAAAGAGCATTGAGGGTTAAGGCCTAAAATTACATGATCAAAGGAGGAATCCTTTTCAAAATAAATTATGAGGGTATATATCTCAGATGCCTTGATAAACATGAGGTGACCAAAGTCTTGCAAGGATTGCATGATAAATTTGGTATAGCTCATGGATCTCATCTAGTTACAATGCACAAGATCCTTAGAGATAAATATTATTGGCCCACTATCTTCAAGGACATAGCTAAACATATTAAGCACTACCATACACGTCAAGTGGCTCCTAATAGAGAAAGATATGCAGCTCAACTATTGTGGCTAGTAATGGAGATGCACCTGTTCACGCAATGGGGAATGGACTTCATCAGATCTATCAATCCTCCATCATCGGCTAGACACAAGTATGTCCTGACAATTACTAAGTATTATACTAGATGGACTGAAGTCATGATAAGCAAGGTATGCACATATGAGGTCGTGATCAAATTCTTGGAGGATAATATCATCACTAGGTTTGGTGGCCCATATGCATTGGTATGTGATAATGGACCCAATTTCACCTCTCTAAAGTTTTCCAATTGGGAATTTGAATATGGTATTACCCTAAAGTTCTCATCCAATTACTATCCCCAGGAAAATGGCCTAGCTGAATCCACTAACAAGAATTTGTTAGATATTATTAAGAAACTAGTGGAGAAAAACCCTAGGGAGTGGAATACCTTGGTAAAATATACCTTATGGGTTTATAAAACTAGAGTAAAGTCAAAATTCTCCTTATCAATTGGTCTATGGAGTACATCCTATACTCCCCATAAACTTGAAAATCCCTACCCTATAGTTTGCCCAGGAATATCTAGGTTTAGATGATAAACTGGAGGTCAAGCTGTTACAACTCTTACATCTAGAGGAGAAGAGAGATAGCGCCATTGATCATTTCTCCAAAAACCAAGCCATTGTCAAATGTTGGTTTGATAAAAGGGCCAAAGTTAAATATTTTTGAATATCTAACCTTGTGTTATCCTAGGATAAGGCTCATGAAAAGAAAGAAGATCACAAAAAGTTTGATAAACTATGGACAAGTACCTGCCAAATAGCTGAAATATTAGGGGATAGTACATATAGGTTGAAGACCTTAACTGGAGGGGATGTCCCATTTCCTATTAATGGACAATTCCTAAAGCACTATTTCCAAGCTTGATGCAGTCAAGGAAACCTAAGTTTGTGTATATATGTAAATAATTTCTTGTACAGTTGTTTGCTTGTTCTATATTTTGTGTGCTTGTTGAGTCCCTATTTTGGTCAAGCATGTCAAGGAGCACCTTTCCACATTAGAAAACAACAAAATTTATAGAATTTAGGAAAGAATCCCAAACTCTTACATAGGTTGTCACTTCTATAGGTCTAGTTGTATTGATTTAGTCTGTGAAATCACATTCACCAATCATAAAGAGGGTTGTTTAAGGGATCATCAAATGAACACACCTAAGGTTCTTGGGACTAGTTGGAAGTGCTAGTGTCTGCATTAAGTGAAAAAATTGAAGGTTTTCCTTTTCTACCACTATAATTCATAGCCTAACAATAGGTTCCACTACTATGCAAACAATGAGTTGAAATGATATATCTTATACAAAAGGAAAATATTGAAAATCTTTAGGAAAGAAATTTACTCTCTCTAGGTCATCCAAAAAACCCTGTTGGGACTATGGATGCTTGACTGGTAGTGGGGCTCTATTTAGGTGAATTATAGCGATAACCTTGCTAGAGCTATGAATGCTTTACTGACAACAAGGTTGTATCCAGGATCGACTTAAAAGGTTAAATCAAACTATGTAGCTTAATGATAATTATTGTCACTTTCAACCTCTTAAAAGGGAAGGAAATGAATCAAATGCACACACTTGCATTCCTCCTCATAATTTGGTTTCATTAGTGAACGTGATTTCATCTAATCAAGATCAGGATATCTATATTTAGTGGAAGTTGGAAATTCTATGTTTGACTTTGTCCTTCTTAAATTTATTGAAATTTGGTGGCAAGTTGTTGTGTGGTCTCACAACATGTCCCATTTCACCTTAGCAAAATAGGGACCCAACTTTGGTTTTTGTCTTGCTTGTGTGCTTTCCCTTCGGGTGGTATGGTAAAATGTCATGTCAAAATCCAAGTTAAATTTCCAGTCAAGGATATTTCTATATGGAAGTTATCAATGGATAGAGGATCTAATTTTGACCAACTTTGCCTTTTACATCATGTTGAAACTCATTAAAACGAGCAACTTATATCCATATGAAATTCCTGTCAAATGGATATATTGGTCAAAGTGATATGGATATTGTGGATGTATAATGTTATGTCCAGTCTTAAAGTCTTTTTGAGTCCTAGTGTTATGTCTAGTTCTAGTGCTAATTCTTGAATGTGGGAAAAATGGTCAGACCCAAAACCATCATTAAATTATGTTGAAATTGATATTCATCTCGGTCAAATACTTAATATATTCTAGGATCCATATCCATATTTGTTCCCAAGCTATTAAATTTACTGTAGCTCAATCATAAATCTGTCTACTAGATAGGATATTTTGATAGGATCTATTAGTCACCAAATATCAATATCCTTATCCATATCCATGTCCATGCCTTGTGTTGGCTGTCAAATTTATTCTAATCAATGAACTTCCCTATGCATGGATATTTGGGACAAGATAATTTGTAAAATGTCCATATCCATATCCATGTCCACACATTGTCCTAAGTGTTGTATATATCAAGTGCTCAATCTGTTGACTTTTCAACTAGATATTTTACAACAGACATTTTTCAATGGACCTTTTGTGTATCTTGACCTTTGAGATCAAATGAGATCCCATCACTTGCTTTCCCTAGTCAATGAGCTTTGACCAAGAGATTTGCTGATGTCACCCTGTCACGTTCAAATCATGATATCCACCTCACCCCTGGTTAAAGTCAAAGGGATATTTCACATCGGATGTTTAGAACTGGATATTACATTTCAAATATCCATACCCATATCCAACCCTGCTTTAAATACCACATGAAGGATTTGTTTAGTGTGAAAAAGGAGGGATGATGAATGTGGTTGATTTGGTTTAGATCCCTCCCTTCTCACCAAACATTGAAGTACATATCAACTGAGTTGAATCTCTACTAAGCGAGAGCATTCACCTAATAGGTTGGGTTGTCACTTGGAACAATGCAGAAGCTCAAATGTTATCAATCAATATGCCAATTTAATGCTTAAGTACCCTAAAAACTCTAAATATGTAAAATAGTAACCAAATGGATGAATTACAACAAATCCTTTCAGATTAAGGTAAAGGACAAAGATCCATAATTGACCATTTTTTGAAGTTTAGAATGCGAAACAGTCGAGGACACCTCCACTAGCGCCCCTGGCCAAGGTATTATTTTTTGCACAGAATCTAGATCTCCTTCTAACACTAATATTCACTACATCTTTTGTTTCTACCCCAAAAAAGGTGGACACCTCTACTAGCACCCTAGTCTAGTGCCAGAAGATCTTCAAGGTGTTAGAAGATCTTTGGATGCTGATTACCACTGTCTAACTTGTTTCTGTGTTTGCAACTCTGGAGGACACTACCACTAATGCACTTGACTTGAAATGTTCACCTCTATCTTCTTTCTTTCAGATCCTGAATCCTTATTATCGACAACCTCCTTCTGCAACTGCACTCTATGAAACTCGGTACATATAACCTACAATCACAAAAGGAGTGTGTTTGGGGGTTGTGGTGTTTAAAGGTTTGCCTCATTCAAGCCCCGGAGAGACATTCAAGTCTTCCAAACACCATTGTTAGATGAGAGTATGTATCCCTGCAAGATAGAGGCAAAATCTAAATGATAAATAATCAAAAACACAATATATGTCACCTTGAAGTGTAGATCTCACATAAATGAATGCTCTTCAATCACATGAGAAGATGAAGTCAAATCTGCAATCACAAAAACAATAACAATGCTCTGCTTTGCAACAATGAATATCTTGAAATCATAAATATGTCTAAAGTTCACAATCATCTTCTAGTTTACAAATGAAACACTAAACATGCTTATAAATGCAACTACAAACATTCTTGCTAAGAATTTCATAACTCAAACATGAGATGTTGGCATAGGACCTAAATAACGGTCATAAAACTAACTTTTAAATTTAGGGCTGACCTAAAATAGGGTAGGACTAGGGTGCTAGCGCCCAAGTCCACCCTCCCATTTTTGTTTAGGGATCATCAAAATAGTACCCCCTAGGTCCTATTTTCCACAAGACTTTAGGGTTTTCTCATTAGGATTCACAATTAACATGCAAGATGCTCTAAATGTATTCTAAGGACCTAGGAGCTAAACCTTAAAAGGGAAAAGCCCCTAAGGGGGCATTTTCTAACATAACATTTAGCCCCCACTTTAATGTATGTATAAATGCAAGGTCAATACAAGCATTAAAGTAAGGTCAACAGACACAACAAAAACGTCAAGCATGGTGAAGACACGCCAAACACATTGAAGATAGTATCATGCACACAAAACACAGAGAAGACAGTTACACTCATGTAAAACATGGAGAAGACAACATTGAAGACATGCAAAAAATAATGAATACATTGAATGCAGTGATTATTTCTTTTTTTCATTTTCTCATATATAAATGCAAATGCAAGTATATGGAAAGTAAACACACAACCCAAATGTAGAGGAGCTCATCACCACCAGTCTTGAAACTACATAAGGGGAAAGAAACACGCAATACAAATCTTAGAGTGTAGGAGGAGCTCATTGCCACCAATCTTGAAATTACATTTGAGAACAAACATGCCATACAAATCCCAAAGCATAGGAGGAGCTCATCGCCATCGGTCTTGAAACTATGCTTGGGAACAAACACGCCATACACACACACATGGAAGACATGGAGAAAACACAACAAACAAGCAATGGAAGAAACCTATTGCTAGGTTTTCAGCCATCGCAAGCACATTATAGGTACACACCAATGATTGGGCTTCGCCACAACAATCGCTGAAGACACACATAAGGGTTAGGATAGTCTCAGATCCACCCCGCCTACTTGGAGGACTTTTAGAAAATGACAGGATGTGCAATCTCCTCAAGAAATACACCATCCCTGCCTTTGCAGAGGGCTTAAAATAAAAAGGATATGCATGATATCCCACCTCCGTAGAGGGCTTAAGTGATTGCAATATAAAATAAAGATGTGCACTTGCTAGGAGATACAACATCCCACCTCCGCAGAGGACTTACAAGCACACTTTGTTAGTACCAATATCATCAGATAACTTACCTTGTATATGCCCCCACCTCAAGGTGGTTGATATCATGTACTGATATCAAGCACATTGAGGTAGAGACAAAACACACAAGGGAACACAAGCTCTCACAAAGCCCATGCCCCCTAGAGGTGACATGTACTTTATGATCACCGAATTTTTTATGTTCCCACAAACACACAATTTCCTGCAAGAAAAAGTGTTAGCATCCATATAATCATGATAAACAATAATGCATGTAATCATTCATATCAAGAGCCAAGAAAGGCAAGATCCAAGATTGACAAAGTGTACAGAGTAGCAGTATTGTTCTATTTTGTAAGTGTAATAAGACAACATCAGGATATCACACAGAGTGATTCTACTAGCCAAGCATCAGATAAGATTTATCAACCCCCTCATCATGTATGGACTAGGTCCATTTTTTTATTTCTCACTGAAGGGACACTAGGTCCATATCCGTATTATTTGTTTTTCATCATCCACCTGCTAGATAGAACTACTAGAGGAAGGTAAATAGTAAATCAAGAGAGGAGAAACAAGTGTCCTAGGGTCATCATGTAGGAAGGTGCCCCCAGGTCACCAACCACAATGCTATGCCCCTAGGACACAACACAAAATAATGAAAATAGAGGAGAAGCAATATAGAGGAATGATGATGAAAATAGAAGAAGGGTCACAACAGAGGTGGTCTCCCGATATCCTTGACCTTACAAGAGTATCAAGGGTCATCTAAGTAGGCCTAAACAACACATAACACATCATGGGGGAGCACATCACACGAGAGAAAGGGTTAGAAAAACTTACCTGATTCAATCCAATGTTAAGAGCATACATATCTAGGAAGAGGCCACACTTGAGAGAAACTATAATAGTGGCTACAACGAGTGTGGCTTAGAGAGGGAGAAATATTTACCTAATTCATAGGGATAGTTCTCAGTGGACAATTCTTGTTTATCAGCTCAAGATATCTCACATGTTGATTTGGTCTTGTTGTTATTGCATTAACATTGAGTTTAGGGAAATGAGAGGCTTTGGTGGGTTTCAAAGAGTGGTATCCAATACCAGCTATGTAGTTAATTCCAGCAACTTGTAAAGGTACTCTGATTCCTTGTTGATTTACACTACATCCATTACTTGCATAGTCATGATTTTTGTACAATATTTGAAATCCACAACGATAGAGAGAGTCCATTTCTTTAGAAGATGGTGAAGTCTCATAGGTCTCATAATTTGTAGTATAAGTAAGAGTATTATCTTTATTTTCTATCAAGGAAGCTTTGGTTTTCTTAGGTGTTTCCAAAGTTTCCTTAGATGAGATCGATGTGACTTTTGATGTGTTAGGGTTATTAAGTTTATATTCCCCTACACTGTAGGGATTAAAATCTAAAGAACCCCAATCATCACCAAAAAGTGCATTCGATGGTGTAGAGTCTTGCACAACATTATCTATGGCAAGAGGCATTGTTGAATTGACTTGTCAGTTGTTTAAACTTGAATGATTGCTAACTTGTTTTTGTTGTTCAATATGTAAACAATTATCTAGTTTAGGATTAGCGTGTATGGTGCAAAGTTTGTTTTGATAAATAAACTTTATTGTTCAATGTAGGGTAGACAGAACTGCCCTCATGGCATGAATCCATGGTCTATAGAGAATCATATTATATGAAAGAGAACCAGGCATAACATGAAAAAGAGTATCTAATGTCATAGGTCCAACCATTATAGGTAAAGTTATGGTACCCACGGATTGTTTTCCCACATTGTCAAATCTACGAATGCTAATGCTATCTAGTTTGATTAAAGAGGTGTTGATCTTGCTTTTGTGTAGAAAGTCAATGCCACAAACATTAAGAGCTAATCCATTGTCAAACATAACTCTCTTTATCAAAATTTTATCTATTAGGAAAAATATTATAAGTGCATCATATTCATCTTATTGGTATTTCATGTGGTTGAAACATATATCCATTTTTGTTGCATGCATACAATTTAATAAAGTTGCTACATCATTCATCTTAATAGTTGATGGTACAATCACTTTTTGTAAAGATTCTTGGAGAATTCCATGGTATGTAGGTGATGTTTGTATTAAATCTCAAAGAGAGATCTTAGCCAGAGTAGCATGAAGTTGTTCGACAAGATCATATTCCTGACCACTTTTATGAGTAAGATGAGGTGGTGGGGGGAGCATAGGTTGAGAACATGGAAGAGAGACATGCACATGAGGTGCTTTCTTGCTTTTCTTGTTATTATGGGTGTTGTATGTGTGAGAAATCACATTGTGGTGTGGTTGTTGTTGAAAGGAAGCTAGGTGTGCGGAAATCGCTTCCTACACTAATCTAAAGAGGAGAGAAGAGTGCAAATTATTTTTAATCCTTACACTTATAGAATGTTAACCACAACAATGGAGATATTGCAACAATACACATACACACATAAATGAGATAGAAGAGAGAGACACAAGATATACATGGGGAAAACCCTTATTGGGTGAAAAACCCCAAAACCTGCACAATGTATTATCAAAACTGAAATGGTTTGAATTACACTTGCCATGCAATCTCATAGGAGTCTTTGACACTCATATCTAGAGACAAACTGGTAGCATAACAATACCTATCAATCACATAATACATCTCCTCTCAAAGTATCTGTTTAAATAGAAGTTTACAAGGCAAAAGTGAACCTTTCTTGAGATGGGCATCCAACTAGGCCTCATGGCCCAAAACCCATGCCTAGGGACACTTGTCCAACACTGCAACATGATCCTAATACTTGTCATATCACCCCATCCCAATATGGTCACCTATTCCCAAGTTGGGAAATGATAGATACTCTTACGACTGTCATAGAATATGTCATAACGGTAATATCTTACAGCTGTAAGAGAATCTATCATACACATGCTACAAATAACATATTCTCTTATAACATGTCATAACCCTCCTTGGGGTGCCCAAACATGTCTTCTTCCAAGATGCCTTATGACACATGTCTTCACCTATCATAGAATCTTCCATTTACGACTCTTACGCATCATAGATTTGTCATAGGAATCTGTCATAACCGTTTCGGTCAATATTCCCTTACACACTATCCAAGATGCTGACACATGGAAAAATATTCCTACCACTAAGTGGGATGCCTATCTCCTCATGTGAGGACAAATTTACATGTGGTCACCTTCCACATAGGATGACACATCACCGTGCCAACTCCCACAAGATGACAATAAGGATTTTCATCCTAATTACAATAATAGGCAATAAATAAATAAATACAATGAAATAATACAAGGAATTACCAAGGTTGAGACACCTTAATTCCCAACATTCTCCCACTTGTCGAACACCTTGTAAGAGCCAATAGAAATAGCATGATTTAACTACTATAGGCCAAGAGGCCCATAGACTCTAAACACCATCTAAACTTCTCTGTGCCCACTAGTTTTGTCAATGCATTTGCAACATTCTTCAGAGTGTCTACCTTCTCCAAATTTACCTTCCCATACTCTACCATGTCTCGTACGAAGTGAAACAATACATCAATATGCTTTGTTCTGGCATGGAAAGTTGGATTCTTTGCTAGACAAATTACACTCTGACTGTCACAACAAATCGTAATCTATCCTACATCAACACTAATATCTGAACACAATCTCTTAAGCCAAATGACTTCCTTACAAGCATGAGTTGCTACCATATACTTAGCTTCTGTCATGGACAAAGCAACCACAGGTTGTCACTTACTCATCCAACTAATTGCACCACTAAACATAGTGAACACATAAACACTGGTGGATCTTCTACTGTCAATGTCACCCGCCCAATCAGAATCTGTGAATCCATGAATACAAACTAAATGCGAAGGTCCTATAGGATTACCATGATAACATATGGAATACTCAGAAGTACCCCTCAAATATCTGAACACTCTCTTAACTGCATCCCAATGTACCTGTCTAGGATTAGCCATGAATCGACTAAGGAATCCCACTGCTTGGGTAATGTCTGGTCTTGTGCAGACCATAGCATACATCAAATTGCCAACAACACTAGCATAAGGTACTCATCTCATGTCCTCCACCTCACTAGGATATTTTGGACAATCATTAATAGATAACTTTGTCCCCAAAGAAATGGGAACACACAACAGTCTGCAATCTATCATGCTGAACCTATCTAATAGAGTCTTCACATACTTTGGTTTAACCAAAGTTTTCTGTTAGCTCTGTCTCTTTTGATTTCCATTCCTAGAATGTACCTGGTTGCCCCTAGATTTTTCATCTCAAACTGTGCTAACAACTGAGACTTCAAATCAAAAATCATATTCTTACCATTCCCAATCAACAACATATCATCAACATATAATGCAATAATGAGAATGCGATCATTGTCAAACTTGTAATAAACACAATGATCTGATTTTGATCTCAGAAATCCAATCGACAACACAAAGGCATCAAATTTCATATACCACATCCTAGGAGACTACTTCAAACCATACAAAGACTTCATCAACTTGCAAACCAAATTTTCTTTACTTTTCTCTATGTAATGCTCTAGCTGTGACATGTATATCTCTTCCTTCAAATTGCCATGAAGGAATGTTGTCTTCACATCCATCTGTTCCACCTCTAAGTCATACACTGTTGCAAGAGATAACAAGAACTGAATGGATGTCATCTTTTCATCAGGAGAGAAAATTTCACCATAATCAATTCCCTCCACTTGTGAGTACCCCTTCGCAACCAATCTAGCCTTGTACTTTTCAACACTGCCATCTTCACTGAATTTCTTCTTGAACACCCATTTGCATCTAATAGGTTACTGTCCTTTAGGAAAAGGCACCAAGTCCCATGTTTTATTCTTCTCCATTGAATCCATTTCATCTTCCATGGCCTCCTTCTAGGAACTTGCATCTTTCATGCCGATAGCCTCTATCACAGTTCTAGGCTCATCAGTGTTAGTAAGCAAGGAAAAAGCACAACTAGAATCAAGTAATGAATAACCAAACCTATCAGGTTGCTTCCTTGTTTGTGTAGACCTCCTCAATGAATGAGGTTGAGGTTCTGCTTCTTCTTCTGAGCTTTCAGATCTGCTAGAGCTGTCCTCATCATCAGGTCTCACAGGGTCTATCAGTTCAGTCTTCTCAAGGGTAGAAGGAAACTAAACCACATCCTCTTTCTTTTCTATCTATTCTAGTTGTAGAACAACAGAAAAAGATGTTAGCTCTCTGAAGATAACACTTCTTCTATACAACACTTTTTTAGCCACAGGATCCCAAAGCTTGTATCCTTTCACACCAACACCATAGCCAATGAAAATACACTTAATAGCCTTGTTCTCCAATTTAGACTATTTCTCCCTAGGGACATGTGCATATGTCTCACAACCAAAAACACAAAGATGTCTAATTGAAGGCTTCTTACCAAACCACACCTCTATAAGTGTCTTACCAACAAAAGCTAATGTAGGAGACCTATTTACCAGGTAACAAGTAGTGGCTACAACTTCAGCCCAAAACTTTTGTTCGAGGATTGCTCCACTAAGCGTACTTCTAGCCTTCTCCATCAGTGTCCTATTCATCCTCTGTACAACTCCATTTTGCTATGTGGTGTATGGAGTTATCTTATGTCTTTCAATCCCTTGCTCTTTACATAACTTACCGAACTCTACCGAACAAAACTCGCCACCATTGTTAGTTCTCAAACACTTAATCTTTTTACTAGTCTGATTCTCAACAAAAGATTTAAACTCTTTGAACCAACTAAAGACTTCAGACTTGCTTCTAAGAAAATAAATCCATGTCCTTCTACTGTAATCATCTATGAAAGATACAAAATATATAGATTTGAAAATCAAAGGAACACTAACAGGACCAAACACATCAGAATGAATAAGGTCCAACACACCACTAGTAGAAATATGACAAATAAAGGACCAGGTGACTAAAAATTTTAATCACATGACTAAAACTTTTTGTAACACAACTATAAATGACTAAATAAATGACTAATTTGGTCATTGGTTGAAATGACTAAACAAATGACCAAATAAATGACTAATTTGGTCATCGGGCAAAAAAACACAACTACAAATAAAATTGACTAAATAAATTCCTCTATTGTTTTTTCTTTCACTTTAATTTTGGAGGGAATTAATGGAGGGATTGTGCATTTATGAATTTTGAACAAAAGGTGAAACTTGTGAAGAAGCAAAGATTGTGCATTTAGCAGGAGAAGATTGTTCATGGCCGCCGAGAATAGGATATGCAGAGTAGTCAAACAAGAGAAGATTATTCATGGCTACCAAGAATAGGGTATGAGTAGTCGAACAGGAGAAGATTGTTCATGGCTGCAAAGAATAGGGTATGAGTAGTCGAACATGAGAACATTGCATTGATGATTATTTTTACACATTCATTAGAAAAGTTAAAATTCAGAAAATGAACCTAAACTGTCTTGAAAGATATGAAGAAATCACCCAAGAGTTCTTAATTCTAAGTTTATGTATGGTCAGGTCTTGACCTTGTGGACAATTTAGTAGGTTGATTTGAAACTATAATAGTCAAGAGGCCTTACTTGATTTAAGATAATCTGTGACTTATTGGACTCAAATTATGCAAATTGTTACAAATATAGACAAATTCTTTATTCTTTTGCATAAATTTACTACTGTATCACAAAATCTTGTATGATTTATAGTGAAACAAGCTTTGCCTTTCAAATTGATATGAAAATTGTCCAATATTAACACAATTCTTCCTGATTCTTTCAAATGTAGGACAAATTTCCTTAAGATTTCTGTGTTTCAACTAATTATTTCAAATGTTTGGGGAAAAGTTAGAGAAAATTAGGTTGAGAATCATTTCTTATAGGATCTAAATGTTCTGTTACTCACGTCTTTATGAGATACATCAAATTAATCAAATCAACATACTAAATCTTCGAATGTAGAGTCCTAAGTATTTTCACAAACACACATCAAAGATTGCAAGCTCTCAAAGGATAATACTTCAAATACCAGTAAGAATCAGAAAACACTCTATAATAGATGTAGAATTCCAAGTTTACTTGTATTTAAAGCACACAGTCATATAGAATTTACAATGTATGAATGACATTTTGTTTCATTAATTGAATTGCCAAAGAACTTACAGACATTTTTATAGATACAGTAAGGAAACTAGACATTCTGCACATTCCTTAGTGTAGACACAAGTGACCTCTTCTAAACTAAAGAAATACTTCTCTATTCAAATGTTCAATCAATTTACAAGTGAAAGCTACAACTCAAAATCCCTGTGTAACTAATATACAAGTAGCAGAGCTTCTTATATAGAATTTGAAGCTTCATACTACTACGGATACAAAACCCAATCTATGGTCAGTATTTATACTTTCCTGATCAAAGGTGTACATTCATTCCTAACCATTTCTCAAAATATCTTTGTGGTATCTTTTCTGCCTCAAAGGATGCTATTGGAATCTTTTCAAAACAAGATTCCCCCCTTTGACCTCTTCTTTCTTGTTGACCTTGCCCATGGATACCTTTCAATTGACTCTTTCATTAGTATTATTTGCCTCCTTTTTATACTTTCCTACTCCTTCAGATATATCTTGAAATTATTTGTTACACCTTCTATGAAGGTGCGATTTCCCCTAGACTCCTTGTCCATATATATTCTTGCATTGTGACCCCTTCTTTGAATTTCCTCTCTTCTTTACCTAAACCTTCAACCTTCTTATATTACTTTATCTTGGCACTCACCTCCATTATTGAATCAATCATTTGATTACTTAAATACGCCTCTAGATTCTTTAGACATGGAACAAAAATGGCCTTGAATTCTTTTAATACCCTTTGGAGTTCATATGTTGGTACATCCATACATTCATGATCTATGAGTTTTTCAATTATCCTCTTATGCAACCTGATCATGCTGTCTTCTTTCTCCTCTAAACCCTAAGTGGCTATGATGCATCTTCGGAGACTATCATCTTCAAATCTTAACTCCAACCTGGCCTGTGGCACTTGATTTGCCATCGAAGGAGTAATGACTCCTTCATTTATTAATTCATCTGCTCTTTCTTCAATTTCTTCTAGTTTCCCCAATTCAAACTTGCATTCTTCTTTTCTAAACTAACAATTATATACAAGCACACTACATTTATTCTTTTCTGTTGCAGCCAATTCCCATCCTGCCAATGCTTGTTTGATCACCTCTTCTCCTTCTTGCATGAATGCCCTGAACCATTCTTCAAAAATATTGGCCTCAAACCTCTTATTTTCCATATCCTTCAATTCATCTTTCGATAATACTACTATTTCATTGGACAACTCTGGTATTGTAGTATTGGGATCAAATATCCCCCTAATGAATTGTTATAACTAGACAATGTGCCCTTTCAAATATTCATGTTTATCCTTGTCTTTCTTTAACATCTTTGTTGTAACCTAGTGCATATCTTCCCATTCACTTATATGTTGCTCCCTTATTGTGTATCCTAAGTCAAAATTAAGTATCTTGTAATCATCTACTATTATTTCTCCTTTAACTTTCTCCTTCTGTGGTATGGCCAAATTTAGTGTTCTGGATACGTCTGGACCCCTTTGAATTGCTGACGTGGTTCTGGCCTTCCTCTTTTCTTTTCTTGGTGTTGCATTGCCTAATAAACTTTTGATGTCTATGGGTACTAACTATACCTCCACCTTTTCTCTCCTTACTTCTGCACCTAACTAGGCCGGAGCCTCTTTTACACTTTCAATAGCTTTCTCTTCATTGATTACCTCTTCTTGAGGCTATTTTACTTCTTGTTCTTGTTGCTGTGGAGGAGGTTGCTGTTGAGGGGCTGGTACTTGTACTATTGGATCATTTTGTTGATAACTGAGAGGGGGGGGGGGTGAATCAGTTATCCTAATTATTTCCCTTATTGAACTTTCCTTTTAATTGAAGCAGCATAAAATCAAACACAAAACATTAACCATGAAATAAGAAACACATGACACAGTATTTTTGACGTGGAAACCCTGTTAAGGGAGAAAACCACGGGGTGATTAACCCAAGAATTATTCTCTGTTAGAAGAATAGGAAATTACAAAAATGGCACTTGCCAATTAGGGCTCACTGCCCGAGCACACTGCTCACAAGAGGCTCACTGCCTACAAGAAGACACACTGTCTTACAAAGTGATAAGAATCACAGTCTTGAACTGATTGGAAGCATCTGCATATGCTGGAGTTCAGTTCCGGTTAGGTTCAGTACACTGATCTGCTGCACTTCATCTTTCCTCTGTTCTTTAGTCTGCTATCCTTTCACATACCGGATCTTTCTTGCTACTTCTGCTCTGCTCTGGACTTGTTCGCATATCCCCTTTTTGATTTCACACACTTTACAACTAAATCCATCCTCTATATATATCCGCACAAGTAATTTCATCACCTTTCTAGTCGGCATCCGGAACAGTCTAGTTTCTTACAAACTTTTGTTCTGTCGGCTGAATCCTTGCTCACCAAGCAATGCGGATCAAGCATATACTTGTAGATATCATCAATTATGTCGGCCAAACATGATTCATGCCTCCGCAACCTTTATCATCATCTGTAACACATCCGGAAAGTAGTCTGATACTCTGTCAGTCAGTTCTTTCTCTGTATTCACTGTCTCTCAGGAATCCGGTACTCAACTATTCATATCTTTTTCCTTGTCCATCTCCGGAGGCTAAATCCTTGGAATATACTACTCAAGATAGTCCTCTTGACTTCCCCAGATCCGCACTATGCCAAGACACTTCCTCTGAGAGATCCGGACCAATCTGTCGGACCTTGCCACATGCTCTGTTCTTGTTCACCGGACCACAACAATCTTTAATCTGACTTCCAGTAGAGACATATCATGTCTTGCGGATATGTGGGATGACCTTTGTTGCCATCAATGACAACAACCATGAATCCATATAGTGTCTCTTGCCAACAATCTCCCCCTTTGGCATTGATGGCAACACTTAGTGAAAAATGACTAAGTGTTTACACTATGCTCCCCCTTTGCTGATGCTCTGTCTTTATATACAATTTCCGGAACTCCCCCTGAGTTGGATTCCTCATTTTTCACTGCTCCTCACTCCCCCTTTGACATCAATGGCAAAGGGTAGGGTCCGCACACCAAAATTTTCAAAAATTTTCTATATATAGCCGCATATTTACATACTCACATATACTGCAGAATGTCTGCAAAGGATGTCTGCAGTTGAACCATTTCAGTAGCCCAACTTAGCTTCATTCTGTCCAAAATTGAAATGTGACCACTCAACAAAAATGCAAAAGCTTCTGCCCGCCTGAGATCTGTCGGATCTTTTGTTTGGGCGGTGGTCTGGGCATCACTGATGGCCTCATGCATAGTTTCCAACTTAGGGACTATAATCCTTCTAAGTTCTCCCATCCGGTTGGTAATGTTCTTCCTCTCCTTCTCAAGATTCTTTATTTCATTCAAGACTGCAATAGTCTGACATTCTTGATTTATTATAGAGGAAGAGAGAGGATCAAAACTTTGAGATAAGCTTTGAAGCTTGTCCTGTTCCTCTTTTATTTTCTTGTCAATTGCTGCTGTTGCTTTTGACCAAGATATACAAAATTTGTAGATGTCACCGCCATCCTTAAGAGCATTTTCCAAGCTCTTTATTCCAATGCTTACAATCTTCCTATCCTTAGAGATTAATTCTAATATTTCAGAAAATCTCTTATCCAAAAATTCCTTCCGGACCTTTTCTTCAGCTGATTTTTCTAGAGAATTAAAATGTGTATCAATACTGCTGACTAAGGTTTTTAGATTACCGGAAGTGGAGGCTGTCGGATCTATCTGGATTGATGGCATGATCTTTACAAGTACTCCGGAAGCAGCCTCTATCAACTCACAGTCTTCCATATGAGACTTCAGGAGCTTTTCATTTGCCTTGGCATTTGCAAATGAAGCTATCTTCATTGTTTGTACCGGAGAGAGAGAGTCAAAATCAAATGGACCTTTTAGAAGCTCCGGTTCATCAATCTCTAGAGTTTCTTTGCTCAAAAATTGTTGACCAGTTTGTGCAGTGTCTCTTGCCGGAGACAGATGTTTCTTTTCTTCTGCAGTCTTAGAACTGTCAACCTCTTTGTCTGTCACCACTGCTTCCTTCTCCTGCAATTGCTCTTCTTCTTTGGATCCGGAGACTGTAGGGGAAACCGGAGGAGAGATGCTTGCTTGTTCATGGGCCACTTCTTCTGGAGCAGAGGGTCCCAAGTCCTCACTTGTCTGTTCAGGGCTCACTTCTTCCGGAACAGAAGATTCCAAATCAGCAGTTGTTTCTGCACCAAAGTCCTCTACAACAGGAAGATTGAACCTTTTGAAGGCCTTCCGGAGGATCTCTTCTGTCTCTTGTGCCACTTTGTCAGTCTCACCAAGCATGAGCTGATTCATCCTGGCTTTACTTCTGAACTCATCTTTGCAGTCCTTGAAGATCATGTTCATTGTCTTGGGATCAATTTGAGGATATAGCTGAATAGCTATCTGCTCCCGGATCTCAAGATCTTTGGCATGAGCATTATTCTTTCTTACTTCCATTTCCTTCTCTAGGCTTTTAGGAATGAGAGATATGATCTCAATGAAAGCCTTATTGTATGTGTTCAGATATTTAACTGTTGCTTCCTGCAGAGTCTTTTGGTCTGCCTCACTGAAGTCATCATAGGATTCAGTCATTGGTTGAAGGTTTCCATCCACCGTGACCGACTTGATTATGCTCTCTAGTGACAGAGTGGGCTTTTCAACAGTTACCCCTGCCATTTCATCCTTGTCTTGGCCTGTGGAGGGCTTACCGGATCCTTTCTTCTTCTGTTTCTTTACTTCTCTTACTCCCTCATCTGATTCTGTTTCCTCTTCATCCTTTTGGCTTTCATAAGCCCTTGATGCTTTTGTCTTGAATCTTTTACCGGATGCCTGGACTTCCGGTTTTGAGCTTTTGGTTGTGGAAGGTGCAGATCTCTTTGATGCTCTGGTCCGGGTGGGGGTTTCAACCAGAGCACTTTCTTTGCTTTTCTCTTCTTCCTCAGCCTTTCTCCTCTTTTCCCGGCTGGCATCAAGTGCCTCTTTTGAGATGCCTAGGCCTTGAGCAATGTGCTCTACTTCTTTTCTCACTTTTCTCTTAATCTCAGGTTCCCTGAGTTCTACATGTAATTTCACACTCAGCTCCTCAAAGGTTCCAAACCTTTCTGCCTTAGGATCTTTGGGCTGACTTAGCATGTGTTGAACATGCAGCTCTACTATCTGTTCATCAACTTCATACCCCATGGGCATGATCCAGACAGTCCTTGGCTCCACTGCCTCCATTAGGCACTGATCAGTGTCAACCATGAAACACACTGAGTCTTTGTATTTTTCAACAAGAGACTGGGGAATTCTCTCTCTTGCTTGCATCATGCTCTGAAAGTTTTTGAAGTATCCCCATAGAGCTGTATTTCTCGCTTTTGCATCCCCAAGTCCATGCAAATAGTCTCTTATCTGGACTGCAACAGGTTTGTCATTCTGCCATACCCATCCACTTGTTCCGGGTAGCTCATTCATGAAGTAAAAGAATAGACATACAATGAGAGTACCATACTTAAAGGAGTTCTTCTTGTCTTTCTTGATTTTCTGTACATTTTCCATTAATTGGCTTAGTAGTAGTTCACAAAGATCATATTCTGCATTCTTTCTTAGCATTTCATAGGCTGTGTATATTGCAGTTCCGGATACAGAATTCTCCCTGCTGGAGTGATAGATCTTGTATCCTATTATCATTGATGCATATTTGATATCCGGATCCGAAATATCTTCAATGGTCATTGCCCTCTTATCATATTTTGATCCGGTGGCCTCAGTTACAACGTTGTTCTTGACAGATTTGAGGATAGGTACCCCTCCAGAAGAGTATAGACCAGTTACTGCTCTAATTGCTTCTTTTGTGATCTTACAAGGTCTATCTAGCCAAAGGAAGTTGTCATGCATCCTGCTCAGTACATACCGGACCCATTCATCTTCTTCAAAGCTAGGGAAATGAATAAATTGCTCAAATTGTTTCTTCTGGATGCCCTTATACTCTGGTTTGAGCTCAAAAGCATTGTCTATCAGTTGCTTGTGATAGAGGTCTCTTAATTTGAATTCCCCAAATTCCTCAATGTTTGCGTGTATGTAAACCCTAATGTCTTCAGTATGTAAAACTCCGTGGGGAACACTAGAGAAGGCTCCTAGTGGATCTACTTCCAATGATTTGTAGGGATGTTTCTTGAATGAGGGGCGAGGTCTATCAGAGATCTTAACTATGTTTGGAGTAGCCATTCTTCAAAGATTTGCAGTGAGGCAATGAAAAACGAAGAATACCTTGTGCGCCTTCGGTTTGCACGGAGTGGTTGGATTGATTTCTTTATGCAATAGCTTCGGCAGGAGATCCTTGGTGTGCTTGATGAACCTTGTTGCAGAGCTCCACTATTCGCTTCTTCTCAAGTGTAGAATGAGCAGATAACTTTTGAGAAATCCCTTATATTGCTCCGCAAACCCTAATATCTGGTCTGCAATAAATGCTTCACCTGCATTATTCCGGTTTGCCCTGTCTGGACAGCTTGGAGTATCCCGGATTAGTCCTGATCACTGAATATCATCCGGATCTTTAAATCATAAATAAATCGAGGTAACACATTACAAGAACATCCCAAACACTCTGTCCAATCCGCAGAACAAGATCGTGCATTTCCGGATCTCTCCGGATCTTTTTGTAATCTTTTATCATTCCGGAGCATTTCCCTGAACAGGTCTTACTTGATCGATCACAGCTTCTTCATAACTCCATGCGGACCTCTGAAAACTTGACTGAAGTATCTCAAGACTTATATCTACAAACCCTTTGATCCGCATCTTGTGCCACAACCGACACCACTTGTTTGGCTGGGGGAACAGAATCTTCTTTGAGTCTCCCCCTGAGCCTGAGCTCACTTTTTAATTTCCGGAAGAAACATCAGCACCAGAATCTGGTGCGGATCCAACCTCTACATTCTCTGAGCTTTTCTTCACCCAAATCTTGCTCATCTGATTCCTAACTTCATCCGCATTCATCTTTTGTTTACCCTTGTCTTGATTCTGATTATACACCGGACCTCTTTTGTCCTGATTCTTGTTTCTGCAGACTTTAGCATTATGACCGGACCTATTGCAGATTTGGCAAATAACATTTCTTTGCATATTTGACTGATATCCCCTTGATCTGCATTGATTAGCCATATGACCTACTCTATTGCATGTAAAGCATCTACCTTTGAATGATTTGTTTACTTGCATAATTCTGCATTCATGGGATTTGTGTCCATACCTTTTGCAGTTGAAGCACTGTCCGGAGAAGGATGAATTAATCTGATTCATTCTCATTCTGCACTGATTAGCTTTGTGACCAAAATGGTTGCAGCTGTGGCAGTATCCATTGAAGGATGGATATTTTTGAGCATTTGGCTGTCTTACCGGAGGTCTTCTAGGCCTGCTCCTTGGATTTTCTGATCCAAGATTCCTCTGACCGGATCCGGAGCTTTCTCCTTTCTCATATCCCAAACCATACTTGTCATCAGTCCTCTTTTGACTTCCAAGAAGAACTTCAAGTTGAGCAGAACTTATCTTGAATTTCTCTTTATATTCATTTGCTGTTTGAAGATCTCTTTTGAGAGAGGTAATTTGATCCTCAAGTTTTTCTTCATTATCTTTGGCATCTTCAAGATCAGATTCAAGATGTCTGATAATCCTGTCCATCTGGTGGCATTCTTCTGATTTTTCCTTAAGAGATTGTCTTAGATTGTCTTCAGCCTTTCTTTTTTCTTCAATCTCTTGAGTGAACTTTATAGTTCCTGATTCCATTTCATGTCTTAACATAATGACTTCTTTTGATAACTTTTCACATAACTTGGTTTGCTCAGTCAATTCTTCATTTGTATTGCTTTCTTCACTTTGTCTTGCCAACTGTTGAAGCAGCTCCTTTCTCTTTTTCATAGAGAGACTTAATTTGTCTTTTAATTCTCTCATGAATTCATCAGCCTGTTTGAGTCTTTCCTTTAATTCACTGACTTCAGAATTTGACTGTTCAAGATCCTCAAGGGTAGTCTTGAGTTGCTCCCTTAAACCATATGCATCCATTTGAAATCCCAGATCTTCCTCAAGCTGTTAGGCTCTATTAGGAGGAACCTCGCTCTGATACCAATTGTTGATAACTGAGAGGGGGGGGGGGTGAATTAGTTATCCTAATTATTTCCCTTATTGAACTTTCCTTTTAATTGAAGCAGCATAAAATCAAACACAAAACATTAACCATGAAATAAGAAACACATGACATAGTATTTTTGACGTGGAAACCCTGTTAAGGGAGAAAACCACGGGGTGATTAACCCAAGAATTATTCTCTGTTAGAAGAATAGGAAATTACAAAAATGGCACTTGCCAATTAGGGCTCACTGCCTGAGCACACTGCTCACAAGAGGCTCACTGCCTACAAGAAGACACACTGTCTTACAAAGTGATAAGAATCACAGTCTTGAACTGATTGGAAGCATCTGCATATGCTGGAGTTCAGTTCCGGTTAGGTTCAGTACACTGATCTGCTGCACTTCATCTTTCCTCTGTTCTTTAGTCTGCTATCCTTTCACATACCGGATCTTTCTTGCTACTTCTGCTCTGCTCTGGACTTGTTCGCATATCCCCTTTTTGATTTCACACACTTTACAACTAAATCCATCCTCTATATATATCCGCACAAGTAATTTCATCACCTTTCTAGTCGGCATCCGGAACAGTCTAGTTTCTTACAAACTTTTGTTCTGTCGGCTGAATCCTTGCTCACCAAGCAATGTGGATCAAGCATATACTTGTAGATATCATCAATTATGTCGGCCAAACATGATTCATGCCTCCGCAACCTTTATCATCATCTGTAACACATCCGGAAAGTAGTCTGATACTCTGTCAGTCAGTTCTTTCTCTGTATTCACTGTCTCTCAGGAATCCGGTACTCAACTATTCATATCTTTTTCCTTGTCCATCTCCGGAGGCTAAATCCTTGGAATATACTACTCAAGATAGTCCTCTTGACTTCCCCAGATCTGCACTGTGCCAAGACACTTCCTCTGAGAGATCCGGACCAATCTGTCGGACCTTGCCACATGCTCTGTTCTTGTTCACCGGACCACAACAATCTTTAATCTGACTTCCGGTAGAGACATATCATGTCTTGCGGATATGTGGGATGACCTTTGTTGCCATCAATGACAACAACCATGAATCCATATAGTGTCTCTTGCCAACACATTTCACTATTTAGATTCACCCTCATTATCCTTTTGTTCAATTTCTGTATCTCCTCCACCCTCATCTTCTTCCTCTGGACCTTCTTTTCTTGATGAGTCTTTTTGTTGATCTTCCTCTTTATTTTCTTGTTCCATATTTGTCATGCCCTTATCCTCTGTTTTCTTTTTAGATTTAAATTTATCTTCATTAGTATTCTCTGTGTTCTATTTTCTTTCAAGTTTATTTGTTGTTTCCTCTATTGTTTCACCTTTCTTTTGTACCTTTTCATGCATGTCAACTTGCTCTGCATGTGAAGGTGAACCTACTATATTATCAGATTCTTTTGTCTCTTTTTCCTATTCATCTTTGCTTTCTACATTCTTTTCTTCTTCACTGTGTTCTCCATACATGTTAAGAATATTCAACACATCCACAACAGAAGTACCAGCTCCTAATTCCTCTTTAGTTTGAGCAGGTGTTTCTTTCACTGCTTCCTTAGGTGTATCCTCTTTTTCAGATTCTTCTATTTGATGTCCTACATCTTGTACATCTCTTATTATTTCTAGAGGTACCAATGTACCAAATGGATCTACTACCCCTAATTCTTCTTGCACATTTTCTCGCTCAGACACTGGACCTTGTTCAACTTCCATATAAGCTTGAGTGTCTTGTTCCTCTTCTTCAATTGAATATTCATTGGATTCTTCTTCTTCCATGCCAATTTCTCTTCCCATCCCTGAATCCACTTCCTTGACTTCACTTCCACTCCTGTCATCTTCTACATTGACAGTCTCAGTAACTTGTTTAGCTTCATGCATTTTTGACCCATGTAGTGTTTGTTTAGCCAATTCCATTTTAACTTTAGCATATGTTTGTCTTCTCTCTACTGAGGTAGATGCATCAGGTATGGTACTTAATATAGCACCTACTTGTTGTGCTCCTATAACTACACTCTATTTTGAAGTTTCCCATTTTGATATGTCTACTAGTATTGCCTTCATAACCTTTTGCCCTATTGACTCTTTAGTAGCCTATGCTTGCTCTATACTGGTATCATGACTCAATGACTTTGCTTCTACAAATGTGCTTGATGATACCACTATTGTCATCCCTGTTGCATAAGGATCCATCAATGTAGCATTTTTGTCTTTCTCAACAATCTTTGCTTCTACAATCTTCCTTTTATTTTCATAGAAGCACTAAAGCTCATTTGGATGCTCCCTCACTCTCTTTTTTCCTTTCTTTGGATATGTAGGCTCAATTCCCTTAGCCTTAAACTCCTCAATTTTGTCCTTCCACCATGTCTTGGAGAACAAAATGACAGGTTTGGAAATATGTCCAAAGATGTATTCCATGGTTGCGACCAATCAAGCTCTCCAATAGGCGCAACCCTGGCACTTTCATAATTATGGTGTAATAATTTGCCATCATCCTTAACTTCTGGGGGTACATAAATGTCCCCCATGGACCTTATTTGTTCTACTGTCAGTCTTTTGGGAGCTCTCTTTCTCATGTCTCTATCATTCTCACAATCTGACCAGAAATCTTCAATGTGTACCTGATGTTTAAATTTAGAATCAATAGTATTTTGGATCCTGTGAAAATGCTGAAACCTCCTTGCTAACTCAAATTCCTTAAACCCATAGTACCTCAAATCCCTCTCTCAGTAACCAGTGACTTCTTTGTTGGAACCAGAATATCTACCAATTGCCCAAGGGAGCTTAAGATTCCCCCTGCTATACTTATTTTTTATACATTATGAAGGCATTCAAGTTCTGCCTTGAGAACTCTAAAACAATTAACTTGTTAGAAGGATACCTAGGCAGCATGAAAGGTTTTCCTTCAAAGCCTTCAGTTTTGATATAAGTGAAGTTCTAGAATTGAATGTACCATGAACTGTGCAAACCAATTGTATCCTATGCATCTGTAGGCAATCTCTTATCTTGCTCTTCTCTTAAAACTCTAACCATGTCTGTATAAAATACATCATTCACTAAAGCATACTTTCTCAATGCATTTTCCTCCAGTAAATTAGGATAATGTTCATATACAAGCTTTTGATCTAGGCCATTCCCTAGGGTTCCAACTCTATCAATCCCATGTATATATGGTTGAACCATTGCTGTACATGAATATAATACATATGAAGACAAAAAGAAAGGCATCATCTTTTGTTTTGTTAACATTGTCTGCTTCCATATGGTTGTGCTAATAGCCTTAGCCCAGTGAATTTATCCTTGTTCCTTCTTTGCTTCCCTCATGAATTGTATAACAGTGAACATCCAAGGCTCACACTTAGTGGCATCCCTCATCCCACTATTCTTCTTAACATTGTAATCATTAAATATATCTCTTCCTTGAAGTCTATTCTTTGCAGAATCTTATGTACTCTTGCCACAACCTTGAGCTTATTCTCTGCATTATACCAACCGTAGAAGATCTTACTTCTACAATCCCTCTCATTATCATTGAAATCCTCATTGTACTGTTCAATATCAATATCAACCATTTTTTCATGTATCTCTAGACCAAATGTTCTTACAATCCCCTCTATAGATAAGTCTGCAATAACTCTATCCTGGTGTATTATTCTTTTGGGAACTAGGTCATATAAGTGTATAAAATCCAGACATAGGTTGTTAGCTTCCATAGCTAACAGGAAACCTGTAGCTCTGTATAATCCACTTTTCAATATACACTTCATGTGAGGTGTAGCATCGGCTACTGTGATCTTCTGCAAAACATCATCCGTGTCATAATTCCCTATGTTGGTGTTTGTCCCCACTCCCCTTGTGCCAAGCAACGAAGGGTACCCTCTGTATATTGGCAACTCTTCCTTCTAAGTCTCTTTATGGGGCTTTCTTTCCTTTTCAATATTTTCCTCACCCCCTGTATCCACCTTTTTTTGCTTTGGGGCCATCCTGTAAAAAAATGCATTTTTTAACTTGTCGTTTTACTCTCTTACCTAGGGTTTTACTATGAGTTTTCTATTTTTTTTACAATTACCCTAAACCCCCATTTGTCTTTTCTAGTTTTGACTTTCGTATTGTTTAACCCAAACCAGCTAATTAACACTCAGACATAGTAATTTAACGCTTGTTTACATTTTAAAATGAAATTACTGAAAATCACTTTGCATTCTAATTAACTAAACTATAACGACGTTCAAGATAAATACCTGTATTTTTGACAACTCAACCTTATAAACGTTGACTCACTTTACCATTTTCTGATCTTTTCCATTTTTGAAATTTTGTCTTGTGATGAATTTTCATTCAATTTCTACAACAATTCATCTTTCTACAATTTTATATTTAACATTGCAAATCTAAAAGAAAAATAACCTTTAATTTACCCTAACCTGTTAAATATTACCATTTTTAGTGTTAGTTCAGCATTAATTGTAGCAATTAATGCACCTATGGCTTTGGCCTTGTACTTCAATGTTTTATTTTAAACCTTCTATCTGTTTGTTTACTTTCTGCATACATCGCATTCTCTTGTATCTCTCCTTGTATATTATTTCTTGTATGTCCATTTGCATCTTTTCAATATAAAAGCTTATATCCAATAGGTTATAAACAATGTTACCCTTTTTCTTTATATCTGCCCTTGTATCTTTTGTTTGTATATTGTAATGTATGTAAAATAGATACAAGCATTTATACAATTGCAACCCATACAAACCCTCTTTACCTTTTAGCTCTCTGATGATGTCTTTCCTTTCTTTGTATATCAGGATTGTATATCCTCAACATACAATCACCCAAACATACAAAGCCTTACCTTTATTTTTTGTGAAATCTGTCTTATATTGTTGTTCCTTGCGTCTTTGCTTGTATATCGGCTTGTATATGCATCTGTCTGTGCAATATACAACCTCAAGATACAACATGTGGGACCCACTTTACCTTCCCACTTGTATCTCGATGAAACAACAATACTTATATCTACTCTTAGATATAAGGCTCCATACGTGCAAAGCCTTTTGTACAATCATATCAGACTCTTCATCTTTTCTTACTCGTATTGCATAACCTCTTTGGATCCACACATGTATATAAAGCGAATGAATCTTTTCAAAATACATTAAGGTATGATGCATCACTTACATCTGATTTAATTACCCTTTGAAATCCACGTATTGTATGCACCAAATGCAAACCTGAAATATGCGACATACAAACAATGAAACATACCTTTTTTCTTCCTCTTAATAAAACCAAATTTTATATGCTCTTCAGGTCCGTGTCATGTATATCGTGTTGTATATTGCCTTGCGTCTTTCCTTTTGACAAACATACCACTCAAGATACAATGTGAACTTAGCCATTTATCTATTCTACTTCTGAAACTTATTGGGTCTGACTTGTATGCAAAGAATAAAACACTAACCACATGCATACAAAGTACCATGATAAATAAACCCAACCACTCCATGTGACTAATACAATGACTCCACATACAAACAACCTTGTATATGCAACATACAAAACCCTTCTATAATACATTTTACCAAAAACATGCATATCTTGTAGAATATTGGGAATTTTAAAATGGTTCAAAAAGCAACCTTATTCATTTTTTATAAAGAACTCACCTCTATTCCACTCTAGTACTTAATGCTAATTTTTTTAATTTTCAACATGGTTTGTAACCTTTACCTCTTTTCCCTTTATGACCAAGTAGGCCCACACACAAGAAAACAACCACTACAGGGGTCCTCATTTTGCTAAGAGGTAAAATGGGGCATGTTGTGAGCATCACAACAACTAGCATCCAAAAAAACAATTAAATTAAAACCATTAAAGAAAATTAAATGAAATAAATTCACAACTTCTAACTTTCTTTTCTACAAATCATTATTTAACTCGAGACTTAATGTATTTAATAAGGTGCATGAATCTCCCAATTGAGTTTAAGTGGGTGCATGTGATTAATAATCCTCATCTTGAAAATATGTTGAATAAACTAGTGACTGATATTAAACTATATACTTGATGTCATTCCCCCATAGCCAACTGGATAGAGCCTTGCTAGCAACAGGCGTCTATATCCCCAACAAGGTTATCATTACAATTCTCCTAAGTAGAGCCCCACTGCCAGCAAGCGTCTATAGCCCTAGTAGGGTTACTTAGATGGCTTAATATGGATTTTTAGTAAAATCCATTTTATTTATTTACTTATTATATATATATATATATATATATATATATATATATAAGATAGAGACTTTATAAGATATTACCATTGTAACTTCATGATGCAAGGTGTTGTCACTTGCTAAAATTAAGCTAAGAATTGTAATGGTAGCAAGGGTGACCTCTAATTTTTCACTTAACACCTACACTGACATGTTCAACAAACCCAAAGATTTTAGGTGTGTCATTTTGAGAAACTTCCCTTGACTACTCAACCCATAGTTATTGAATACAAAATTTCACAAGCCAAACCATTTTCGACATTCATGATAGTCACAACAAGTTATGCATAAGTTTCAAATAATTAGCCTGAATGTTCTAAATTTTCTATTGTTTTCAGTGGTTGTTAATCTACTCCTGTATACTTCAAAATAAAACAAACATCCCTACCAAGGAAACACAACACACAGACCAACAAAATAATAAAACAAAACAAAACCCAACAAAAACAACTGTACATTATTTACACTATGATACATAACATGAAAACCACCACCACCTCAAGCATGAAAGTAATGTTTCAAATGTTGACCATTAACAGGTAATGACACATCTTCTCCATTCAAGGTTTTAAGCCTAAACGTATTATCTCCTATTATCTCTGCGACCTATAATGGACCTAGCCACAATTTGTCAAACTTTCCATGACTTCCTTTATTTTCATGTGCTTTATCCCAACACAACACTAAGTTTGATATTCTAAATGTTTTGACTCTTTCTCTTTTGTCAAGCCATCTTTTGACCACTGCTTGATGTATAGCAAATTTTTCAATATCTTTATCTCTCTTCTCTTCCAATTGTAACATTTGGACTATCCTGGCTTCTCTGTGATCATCAAATGTTAAATACTCATTGGCAATCTTCTAGATAGGTATTCTTAAATTTACTGGAAGTATGTGATCAGTCCCATAATCTAGGTGATAAGGTGCATTGCCTAAGGCTAACTTAACTTTAGTCCTATCTACCCACAACACATATTTTAACAATGTATTCTACTCTCTAGGATTTTTTACAATTAATTTCTTGATTATATCCAATAAAATCTTGTTTGTAGACTCAGCTAAACCATTCCCCTGAGGATAATAATTTGAAGAAAATTTTAAAATTATCCTATATTCAAATGCCCATTTAGAAAATTTCAGAGAAGAAAATGCAAGGCCATTATCACATACCAGCGAATATGGAGCTCCAAACATTGTTATGATATTTTCTTCAAGAAATTTGATAACTACCTCAGTAGTAGAAAAATTGCAACATGTGGCTTCAGTCCACCTTGTACAATAGTCTGTCACTGTCAATATAAACTTATGTCCTATAGATAATGGAGGATTTATAACTCCAATGAAATCCAAGCCCCACTATGCACATGCCCTAGACTGAATGACTGGCTGTAATGGATTAGCCTGATTCCTTCCCTTGTCTGCTATAGTCTGACAGGTGTGACAACTTCAAATTTGATTCTCTGTATCTTGAAACATTGTTGGCCAATAGTATCCTGCTCTTAATATCTTATGCATAGTAGCTAAATGAGAACCATGAGCAGTTCCATACTTATTATGCAACTCCGACAATACCTTATCTACTTCAATTCTATTTAAACATCTTAAATATATACCTTCATGGTTCTTCTTGAACAGAAGACCTCCTTATACCATGTATCTTTGTGCTTTAATCTTTAAATCTTTCCTTTGAGAAGACTTCATCTTACTTGGATATTTACCCGATATTAGAAATATATTCAAATCATCATACCAGCCTGATGCATCATTAGAGTTTAATACATATTGTTGCTTTACCAAATTTGGATTTGTGTTTGCTATGGTCTATACTAATGCCTACCTCAAACTAACTTCATTGGAATGATCTCCATATCAAACTCTTGCAATATTGTAATCCATTTGGCCCTTTTCTCTCTAGGCTCATTTTGCATTAGCAGCATTTTTACTGCTACATCTAGTACTATGGCCTTGACTTGACTTCATAGGATGTAATGTCTAAACTTTTTAACTACCCTTACTAATGCAAATGCTTGTCTTTCTATGTCTAAATACTTTAGTTGTGCATCTTTCAAAGGTGCACTCATGAAAGCTATGGGCTTTTCTTTATTATCTTCTCCCTTTTGTGTCAAGACAACTGCAACTGATTGTGTAGATGCAAAATAATATATGTAAAATAGATTGGTATAATTTGAACTCGCTAACCTAGGAGCATCAGAAATGGCCTCCTTAATATCTTTGAATGTGGCATTGGCTACTAGTGTCCATTCTATCTTTGCATCTTTCTTGAGCATTGTGTTTAATGGTTGCACAATCTCTACAAGCCCTATAATAAACTTCCTGACAAAGTTAATCTTACCAAAAAAAGATTTTAATTCTTTCTTACTATTAGGTAATTGCAACTTTCTTATTCCTTCTACTATGTTGAGATCAATGGATATCCCATTTTCAAAAATGACATGTCCTAACAATTTTCCCTCAGTTACACCGAATGAACATTTCTTTGGGTTAAGAGAAATCCCATACCTTTTGCATCTTTTAAGTACCCTTCTCAAATCTTTTGTATGAGTGGATGCATCTTTAGAGTACACAATTAAATCATCCATATAAATAACAATACATTTACCTGATAATCCATGAAACGCAATGTACTTGGTTCACTGAAAATTGGCCCCTACATTGATCAAACCAAAAGGCATTCTCTTATATGCATAATTACCCCACTTGTAGGTAAAAGTAGTCTTCAACCTATCTTATTTATCAACCAAGACCTGATTATATCATTAAAATCCATCTAGAAAAGACATCATCTTAGCTTTGTTTACTGCTTGTAGTACTTCATCTATTGGAGGCAAGGGATAGTTATCCTTTTTAGAAGCTTTGTTTAAATTTCTAAAGTCAACACATAATCTAATGTCTCCACTTTTCTTTCTCATGGGTACCAAATTAGCTACCTAGGTTGAATGTCTTACTGGGAAGATTATCCTAGCAGACAACAATTTTTTCACTTCCTCAAAGATTAAAGGCTCCAAAATAGCATTCACAGGCCTTTGTTTCTATCTAAATGGTTCAACTTCTAGTTTCAAGGGTATTACATGAGTTATGATGGACATATCATATGTCTTCAAATCTCCATATGTCCATGCTATTATGTGTTTGTATTCTTTCAAAACATCCACAATTTATTTTCTTAACTTCTCAAAGCAAGCCTTTCCAATCAATACATTCTGTGGACTTTGCTCTGTTCCCAGGTTATAGGGATCACATTTACCCCCTTTAGTTGTGGGAAAATCTTTCTATCTAACTACCCCATCAAAGTCAAAAAAAATTTCCAACTCAATTACCCCCTTAGGTAAAAAATTACTTTTCAAGTTTATTATGTCTTCTTCATCCAAAGACACATCAGGCCTTTCTTGTTCATCAATGATTTGAGCTTCAAACACTTCATTACAGGTGAGAAAATCCACAATTTGCTGATCCCCTTCAAATACCTAAAAATGAGTAACATTATCTGGTATGCTCGAGGCATTCACTAATTCAACAACAAATCATTTTAGACTTGATAATGTTAAGGGCTCCAAAGTGCTAGCAGCAACTACTAATGTGTCTAATCTATGATTCAATTCCCTAGGGATATGTTCTATGTTAAAGGAATTAAATGAATATATTAGATCCTGCACTATATGCCTATAACAAACCATCTTCTTATAATTGCATGCATATAATTTTCTCACTTGTCTGACCACTAACTCAGAGTCTGAAAATACTCTAATCATTTTCACCCTTTTCTTGATAGCCATAACAAGTCCATAAATTAAAGCTTCATATTCTGCTACATTATTAGTACAAGGAAATTGTAACCTATATGCTGCTAAAAATGACTTACCATTAGGATCTATAAGTTCAACACCTACACCTACACCTTGTTTGGACTTAGACCCCTCACATTTCAGTGTCCACATGCCTTCCTTATTACTTTGACCTTTTATTTTGACATGTCTCACCCTTTTTGTTACCTGCGCTATAATATCTTGTTTCTTCATGGGTGGTTCATTTTGACCTACTTCCATATTTATATTCTCAATTTGTAAATGAGAATGACAGACACTTTTATCTTTTGTTTCTTTCTCTAAATTTGGAATTGATACATCCATGTTATCATGAAAGTATAACTCTGGTTTCTCAAGATTAACCTTTCCTTCTTGTAGTTCCATCCCTTTTGTGCATTGATATTCTATAATATCTTTGTACATTCCACAATTCTCTTCAGAATGAAGCTTATTATGGACTCTGTACATGCTTTTGTACAACTTGCACTAAACTAGAATTTTTTGTTCAATGTACCTTTCTATTTCCTGCTTAATGATTTGACCAAAACTATTTACTGCATTGTCTTCCTCATCAGAAGAATTGCAATCAGACTCAATGAACACTACTATTTCTTTATTGATAGGTTTTTCTTTAAAATTCAACATCAAGATTTCTTCAATTTACACTCCCTTATTAGTGACTCTATAAACACCTAGTTCAACAGAAGCATATAATATCTCGTTAGTCCTGTTGTATTTTGTAATCATGTGTTTCATTTTGGGTTCAACTTCTACCTTGATCTGATTTGGAATACCTCTCCAAGATAACCACATGTGTGAAAAATCAGTGGCCATATATCTGTTTAATGTTTTGGACCAGTCCCTACTTAACAACATCTTGTAATTCATAGGTATATCCACTACTTGGATGTCAATAAACTGACTCACCCTAGGATCAGAGGCTAACTACATTTGAATATGCATTAATTCTCCTATCACATTAACCTCAGTTTTGTCTAATTGTGTAACAACCTTGGCAGACTTGGTAGGAGTTAGCCCTAAAGTTTTATGTATCCCTAAAGGCATTACATTGGCTGATGCACCAGAATCTACCATGTAATTATGTATGTTCTTTCCCAACATCCTAATGGTAAACAAGAAAGGAGGGGCTTCCTGTTGGATCTAGGACATACAACTGAGAGGGGGGGTGAATCAGTTGTATACAACTTCTTGTTATTTCAAACACTTGATTCTTTGTTGTTAGTTAGCAGCATATCAAATAATCATCCATGAAAGCATCATACATAAACACAAGAGCAGATAAGTATCAACACATTGAACACCAAGATTTTGACGTGGAAAACCCGGTTAAGGGAAAAACCACGGGGTGATTAACCCAAGAATTATTCTCTGTTAGAAGAATAAAGAAAAATGAATGGCACATGCCAATAAGGGCTCACTGCCCGAGCACACTACTCACAAAGAGGCCCACTGCCTACAAGGAGACACACTGTCTACAAAGTGATAAAAATCACAGTCTTGAACTGGAGAATGACATCTCTACCATGTCCGGATCAGTTCCAATTAAGCCCAAAAACCTCTGCTCTGCCTTTCGCACTTCTCTTCGCTATGCCACACTCATCCACACATCACACACACTGAAATGAACTCACAAACTGATATTTATACAAGACATCAACTTAGGAACAAACATCTAAGTCGGCAAAAAACCATAAGAACATCCGCAAGATGAATAACACATCCGGTCGGCCACCACAAGAACATTCGTAGGATGAACAACTCATCCGGTCAGCTAAACAGAGCAAGAACTTCATCCGGAAGAATATCTTCAATTCCGGGTTCTACTATCAGTGCGGACCGACAGCATAACCTCAACATGATCCAAGAACCTTCACAGGCCTGCCTGAAAGACCGGATACATCCGCACTTCCTTTACCTACTTGAATCTCTTGTCTTCCTCATCCGGAACTTCAAGAACACAGTCTGTCACCATTGTCATAATGCAAGAGATACTTCCGGACCTCCAAATCATACACAAATCAATGCGGACCAACAACACAACCTGAACATGATCTAAGAACCTTCACAAGCTTGCCTGAATGACCAGGTACGTCCGCATTTCATTTTCTTACTGAAATCTCTTATCCTCCTTATCCGGAACTCCAAGAACACTGTCTGTTGCTACTGTTATAATGCAAGAAGTATTTCTGGACCTCCAAATCATACACAACTTGAGATGGCACATCACGAGGACATCTCAAACACTCTTGCCAATCCGCAGATTGGGATTGTACAATTCCGGACCTCACCGGACCTTTCTGTGATCCTTTGTCACCTCTGAACACTTGCCTGAACCGGTTCCATACAGACAGCCATAACTTCTTCAGATCTTCATGCGGACCTCTGAAATCTTGGCTGAAGCATCTCAAGACTCATATCTGTAAACCCTTTAATCCGCATCCTTCGGTTCTCAACCTATACAATATATTTGCCTTCTTCTCTTCACTGTTCTTCACTGTTCCTGACTGAGGCTAATTTTCTCAATATCCTCAGCATACAGCTCATCAAATCCTTCTTGCCAATGCAATATGAGTATGTTGACATCAATGACAACACTGGATCACCTCATACTTGCAACAATCTCCCCCTTTGTCATTGATGGCAACATATGATGTGAAAAACCATCAAGACAAGAACTTCTCCTTTCTGTCACAGCTCCCCCTATCAACAACAACTTTTCACATGTCTTCTCTTCCTTTACTGCTCCCCCTTTGATCATCAACCACTTGTTTTTCACATGTCTTCTCTCCCCCTTTGACATCAATGGCAAAGGGCTCATACTTGCAATTCTAATACATCAGAATCATACCAGCTGCTCCCCCTTAGTAGCAGCTCCCCATCATCAATCCGGATCACAAGATATGACTGTGATATCCACCGGACTGATGCACATTAGTGCATCTTAGTTCATTACCGGAGGGGCCATGACCCCTAACTTCTCCCGGAGATATTCAAAAGAGTCCTTGGGAAGAGGTTTTGTAAAGATATCTGCAATCTGATCCTTGGAGGGAACATACTCCAATCTGACTTCTTCCTTGTTTACTTGTTCTCTCAAGAAGTGAAATTTGATAGATATGTGCTTAGTCTTAGAATGCAATACCGGATTCTTGGAGATATTGATTGCACTTGAATTATCACAGAAAATTGTGATGGGCTCCTCATATTCAACTTTGATGTCTCTTAGCATCTGCTTCATCCATAAGATTTGAGTGCAACTACCTGCTGCTGCAATGTATTCTGCTTCAGTTGTAGACAGAGATATTGCATCTTGTTTCTTGCTTAGCCAAGAAACTAATCTCTTCCCCAAAAAGAATGCTCCACCACTAGTGCTCTTCCTGTCATCCACATCTCCTGCCCAATCTGCATCTGTGTAAGCATGAAGAGAGAAGTCCGGATCTCTAGGGTACCATAGACCATACTCCACTGTTCCTTTCAAGTACCTAAAAATTCTTTTGATTGCCATAACATGAGATTCTCTAGGATCAGCCTAGAATCTTGCCACAAGACCAACAGCCTGCATTATATCTGGTCTAGTTTGAGTGAGGTACAACAATCCACCAATCATTGATCTATACTTTGTCTGATCTGCCTTTGGAGAGTCATCATCTTTGCTTAACTTACATCCGGTTGCCATAGGAGTGTTCATAGATTTTGAGTCTTCCATACCAAATTTCTTTAACAATTCTTTCACATATTTGGTCTGAGAAATGAAGATCCCTTCTTTTGTTTGAGTAATTTGCAGACCCAAGAAGAAATTCATTTCACCAAGCATAGACATTTCAAACTCACTTTTCATCTGATTTGCAAAAGTTTTGCACATACTATCTCTTCCTCCAAAAATGATATCATCCACAAATACTTCAACAATTAAAATATTTTCATGATCAATTTTGAAATATAAGTTACTGTCAACAGTACCTTTGTTGAATCCAATCTGCACAAGATGCTTATCCAACCTTTCATACCATGCTCTTGGGGCTTGCTTCAATCCATACAAAGCTTTCTTCAATTTGCAGACCATATCATCATTGTCAGACAATTGAAAACCATCCGGTTGTTCAATGTAGACTTCTTCTTCCAGATCACCATTTAGGAAGGCAGACTTGACATCCATCTGATATACCTTGAAGTCTTTGAAGGCAGCAAATGCAAGAAGTAATCTGACTGCTTCAATTCTTGCCACCGGAGCAAAAGTCTCTTCAAAGTCAATTCCTTCTATTTGAGAGTAGCCTTTGCAGACCAATCTAGCTTTGTTTCTGATTACTTCACTAGCTTCATTTAGTTTGTTCCGGAAGACCCACTTGGTTCCAATTACATTCCTGTCACTAGGTCTGGGAACAAGATCCCAAGTATGATTTTTCTCAATTTTTCTCAATTCATCTTCCATAGCTTTTGTCCAGTTTTCATCATTGCAGGCTTCATTTATTGTTTTAGGTTCAATCTTTGAAATCAGACAACATTCATTCTAATTTTGAGCAACATTCCTTCTAGTTTGTACACCTTTGCTTTTGTCACCTATGATTTGATCTTCAGAGTGGTTCAGTTTTACATACCTTGGAATTTTGGGAGTATCCTGTACTGCTGCTTCTTGATCAGGCTCATTTAGACCTATCTCTTCTTCCTGATTTACCGGATCAGGCTGACTCTGTCTCACCGGAGAGGATTGAGGTCCTTGAACACTCTCTTGGTCATCTTCATCAATCTCATAAAATCTTGAAGGCTTCTCAATTCCTTCATCAACTTTCACATTGGTGCTTTCTATCATCTTCCTCAATCTCTTATTGTAACACCGGTATGCTTTGCTTTGAGTGGAGTAACCCAAGAAAATTCCTTCATCACTTCTAGCATCAAACTTTCCTAGATCTTCATCTCTCTTAATATAACACTTGCTACCAAATACTCTGAAATATTTCACAGTAGGAGTGATGCCAAACCAGAGTTCATAGGGGGTCTTACCGGTGTTGTTTCTGATTTGAACTCGATTGAGAGTGTAGACTGCAGTGCTGATAGCTTCCTTCCAAAACATTTGAGGTACATTTGCTTCCAACATCATTGTCCTGGCAGCTTCCTGGATGGTCCGGTTCTTTCTCTCAACTACTCCATTCTGCTGTGGAGTCTTAGGAGCAGACAACTGTCTCCTTATACCCTGTTTCTCACAAAAGTCAATGAATTCACCAGATGTAAATTCACCACCTCTATCAGACCTTAGACACTTTAGTCTCAATCCGGTTTGATTCTCCACCATAGCTTTGAAGGTTTCGAACTTCTCAAAAGCTTCTGACTTTTCTTTTAGAAAGGTAACCCACATCATCCGGGAATGATCATCAATCAACAACATGAAATATCTATCACCCTGCAGACTCTTGATTCTTGTTGGACCACATAGATCAGTATGTACTAATTCCAGCAATCCGGTAGAAGACTGATCTTTGCTTTTGAAAGAGACTCTGCTTTGTTTACCTAGCTGGCATTCTTTGCACAAACTATTTGTAGGTTTCATCAATTTTGGAAGATCTCTTACAGCCTGAGTATTGCTTATCTTGATGATGTTATCAAAATTTACATGACACATTCTTCTATGCCATAACCAACTCTGATCAATTTGAGCAAACAAACAGCTTTTATTTGAACCAACCAGATGAAAGATATTACCTTTTGTCTGAGTACCGGATGCAATTTCAGTTCCGGAGCTTGTAAAGATTCTACATTTTCCATTCTTGAACCGGAGATCATAACCTTTGTCCACTAACTGACCAACACTGAGAAGATTGTGCTTCAATCCTTCAACATACAGTACATTTCCTGTTTTGCTCTTACCATCAAAGGAAATAGTTCCCCTACCTCTGATTCTGCCAGCAGAATTGTCACCAAACTTTACCATTCCTCCTTCATATCTTTCCAGATCTAAGAACTTGTTCTTGTCACCAGTCATATGGTGAGAACATCCACTGTCAATAACCCAATCATCCTTTTCTTCCACTTGAGCAGCCAAGGCTTTTTCAACAACTTTGTGATTGACAAATTCAGAGAGTATTGAATCTTCTTCCTTGATGGCTATAAACACCCACTCATTTCCGGATTTGCTTCCTAGTTCTGATTCATCATCTGTTACTCCTTCATTGTCATCTTCTTCATGAACATAATAGCAATTCTTTTGAAACCTTTGTCTGTGAGTATTAGATCTTGCAGATCTTTCCGGACATCTTGAGGCAAAATGACCAATCTTATTGCAGTTGAAACACTTAAAGGGTAGTTTTCCTTCATACTTACCGGATCCTCTTGGCAGTCTCTTTGCAATGAGGGCTTCAAGTTGAGCTGTTTCTGCTTCTTCTTCTTCCATGTCTCTTCTTGCTTGATCATACCATGACATTTTTCTTGATGAGTTTTCACCCGGATCAAATCTCTATTTGCCTTTCACATAGGTACTGGCTTTGAAAGCAGATTCAGTCTTGGGAGGATCATCTCCAAACTCGGTCATTTCAAATGCAGCTAGTTTGCCAGCCAGTTGTTCTCTTGTGACAGTTGTGTGGGCTCTGAATTCATCAATGGCAGCAACTTTGATTTTGTAAGCAGCAGGAAGGGATCTTAGGATTTTGCAGACAATCTCATTTTCATCTAAAGTTCCACCAGCATTTCTGATTCCACATACCAGCTCATTTACTCTTGGCATGAAGGTAGTGATGTTTTCATCATCTCTCATTTTCAGTCTTTCAAATTTCCCTTTCAGGCTTTGTAACCTTGCACTTTTGACAAACTCATCTCCTTCATACATAAGTTCCAGCTTAGTCAGGATCTCATATGCAGTTGGTAGGTCAATAACATTCGAGAGATCTGAGTCATTCAATGCGCTTAGAAGAGCTTCCTTGGTCCGCAGATTGTTTTCAGCTTCTGTGATTTCATTCAGAGTTGTCGGACCACCTTGTGGAGGTACATATGGTTTAGAAACCATATCCAAGTATGCTTTTCCCATACATTCCAAGTGACACTTCATGCGACCTTTCCAGAGAGTGAAATTGGTTCCATCGAACTTCGGACTATCCTTCTTGTATGACGACATCCTGGATCTCCTCAAGCGGTTAAGCTCCTGTCAGAGGAACTTGGCTCTGATACCAATTGTTGGATCTAGGACATACAACTGAGAGGGGGGGGTGAATCAGTTGTATACAACTTCTTGTTATTTCAAACACTTGATTCTTTGTTGTTAGTTAGCAGCATATCAAATAATCATCCATGAAAGCATCATACATAAACACAAGAGCAGATAAGTATCAACACATTGAACACCAAGATTTTGACGTGGAAAACCCGGTTAAGGGAAAAACCACGGGGTGATTAACCCAAGAATTATTCTCTGTTAGAAGAATAAAGAAAAATGAATGGCACATGCCAATAAGGGCTCACTGCCCGAGCACACTGCTCACAAAGAGGCCCACTGCCTACAAGGAGACACACTGTCTACAAAGTGATAAAAATCACAGTCTTGAACTGGAGAATGACATCTCTACCATGTCCGGATCAGTTCCAATTAAGCCCAAAAACCTCTGCTCTGCCTTTCGCACTTCTCTTCGCTATGCCACACTCATCCACACATCACACACACTGAAATGAACTCACAAACCGATATTTATACAAGACATCAACTTAGGAACAAACATCTAAGTCGGCAAACAACCATAAGAACATCCGCAAGATGAATAACACATCCGGTCGGCCACCACAAGAACATTCGTAGGATGAACAACTCATCCGGTCGGCTAAACAGAGCAAGAACTTCATCCGGAAGAATATCTTCAATTCCGGGTTCTACTATCAGTGTGGACCGACAGCATAACCTCAACATGATCCAAGAACCTTCACAGGCCTGCCTGAAAGACCGGATACATCCGCACTTCCTTTACCTACTTGAATCTCTTGTCTTCCTCATCCGGAACTTCAAGAACACAGTCTGTCACCATTGTCATAATGCAAGAGATGCTTCCGGACCTCCAAATCATACACAAATCAATGCGGACCAACAACACAACCTAAACATGATCTAAGAACCTTCACAAGCTTGCCTGAATGACCAGGTACGTCCGCATTTCATTTTCTTACTGAAATCTCTTATCCTCCTTATCCGGAACTCCAAGAACACTGTCTGTTGCTACTATTATAATGCAAGAAGTATTTCCGGACCTCCAAATCATACACAACTCGAGATGGCACATCACGAGGACATCTCAAACACTCTTGCCAATCCGCAGATTGGGATTGTACAATTCCGGACCTCACCGGACCTTTCTGTGATCCTTTGTCACCTCTGAACACTTGCCTGAACCGGTTCCATACAGACAGCCATAACTTCTTCAGATCTTCATGCGGACCTCTGAAATCTTGGCTAAAGCATCTCAAGACTCATATCTGTAAACCCTTTAATCCGCATCCTCCGGTTCTCAACCTATACAATACATTTGCCTTCTTCTCTTCACTGTTCTTCACTGTTCCTGACTGAGGCTAATTTTCTCAATATCCTCAGCATACAGCTCATCAAATCCTTCTTGCCAATGCAATATGAGTATGTTGACATCAATGACAACACTGGATCACCTCATACTTGCAACACTTCCCTCTTATCTACATACATGACCACGTTAGTGTTGGAAGGTTGTTCAGTTTTCTTCCTCTTTTCTTTGGATTGTGGATCTTTACTAGGAACATTCATATCAACAGAGACCTCACTTGTCACAGATGTATCCAAGGATTTTATGAAAGCATTTTTGACCCCTAGACTTTTCAACAATTCACATAAAGGTATACTGACCTTGATTTTTTAATCTCTTTAGACAAGTAACTCATTAACCTCATTGTTTCTGTTGTCTCTATTTTCCATGTTTGAACTTTTGATGCTACTGTCCCACCATTCACATGATAATTATCCTTTAGTATAGTAGGGTTATTACTGGTGTGCTGATATGGAGGAGTGTTGAAATTGTTGGGAGGAGTGGAAGTAGTGAAAGGACCTCTAGGCCTAGTAGTACATCTCAAATTGTAAGTATGATTTTTGTTGGAGTGTTGAAAAGCCTGTACCTCCTCTATTTCATATAACAACTCATTTCCAGTTTCAAAGGGAAACTGAAAGACATTCAATACTAAGGTAGATTCAGGGTATAAGTTCTCACAAAAGTAAGGCTCATCCTCTAACAGCTGGTCCCCTTCCTCCCTAGTTGCAAAGGTAAAAGTTTCTAGGATTAAAGCAGTCTCAAATCCTGAGGGCACTATTTCATTACCTTTGGGAATGAGAAACTCAGAGGTGGGAGCCTATACATCCACATTGAAAATACTAGCCGCTAGATGAAATTGTGGGCAATCTAATTTAGCATGTGCAATGGTATTGTGGATTTTGCACCAGTTTTTTAATGCTACATTGGCCATTTGAATTCTGGCTATTTGTTTTGTTTCCTGATTATCCAAACTCTCAAATGGAGGAGCTAGAGTGCCATTATTTGGCCCTGTGTTCCATGTCCTAGGTGGCTTTGGTTGATTCTAATTTCTATTGTTATTACCCCAGGTCTTGTTATCTACAACATGTCCTCTGTTTTGCATTGTCTATCCTTGATTATGATTTTGACTCTGATTATAATTCTAGTTTTGATTTGAACCCTGACCCTGGCTATAATTTTGGTTATGGTTCTGACTCTATACTTGATTATTTCTACCATAGAAATTTTTATTTCTTAGTTGTGTCATTTCAGTGGTCAATCTTCTCAAGTTTATAGTAATTTCTTTGATCTCTTCTCTATCCTCTTGTGCCTTTTCCACAAATTATCTTGAGGAGGTTGGAAGAATGACTGACTATTACTTTGATTGTTATTGGTACTATTACCTATATAGGGAACTATAGTCTAGATTGGAGAAGGATTATACATAGGTGTGTATGTAGGAATTGGGTTCAATAATGGAGTATGATGCATAGGAACTCCATTCCAAGGTTGTGCTTGACTTTGCATCCCAGGGATTCCTCCATTAAGAAAAGGACTATAGGTTGTTTGTCTCATTTCCTAGTTTACTGAGGTTGCTTCCTTATACGCTTTGGATATAGTATCTATATCAACTTTTCTTTTGACAAACATAGTAGTTAGTGGACCGAGAGTGACATAATACATGGCTAATAATGCATCTGCATTCACTATGTAAGGATCCACTAACTAGGAGTAAGCCTTTTGAAACCTATCATTAAAGTTATCAATCAGCTCTCCCTAACCTCTCTTAATTGCAGCCAATTTATGATATAAGGTGGAAGGATCAATTGGTCCCCTAAACCTAGACAAAAATGCTTCTTCCATAAGTGCCCAAGAAGAAATATAACCATTAGGCAAGTTAACATACCAGTTAGAAGCCTACTCATTAAAGGTGTAAGGAAACAATCTACATACAACATCCTCATATTCTAGCCTAGGTCTAAAACATGCCTCCTTGAATATCCTAATGTGATCCTCTAGATCTTGATGCAATTGATATTTAGGACATATCTTTTTAGGATTTTTTGGCATCTCATGATAATCATTGAATGTTATAAGATAATTGACATTGAAATAAGCCATTGTAGGGCCATGTGGTGGGCCTAGACCTCTGGGAGTACCTGGATTTCTAGGTGGACTAGGGCCTCTAGGAGGACTTGAACCAAGATTCAAAGATCTAAATGAAGAATTGTCAGGACTCACTATGTTATGGATGTTAAAGGGTGATCTAGGAGGTGTTCTAGATGAGCCTCCTACGTGTGATATTCTATGATTACAAATCAAAGGACCTTTACTCTGCATTCTACCAGGTAATTACACAAAGATATCTTCTAAACTAGCTCTAGACCTGGTCACCCTACCACTGTTATGAGCCAGTTTTTCTTAAATCCTACCTTAACTCCAATCAGGCCCTCCTTCTAGCACCAAAAACTGTTGATGATTATTTTTAGACATTCATAACAAAATTTAAAATTCACAAAATGAACCTAAACTATCTTGAAAGATATGAAGAAATCACCTAAGAGTTCTTAATCCTAAGTTTCTGTATGGTTAGGTCTTGACCTTGTGGACAATTTAGTAGGTTGATGTGAAATAGTAATATTTAAGGGGCCTTACTTGATTTAAGATAATCTGTGACTTATTGGACTCAAATTATGCAAATTGTTACAAATATAGACAAATTCTTTATTCTTTTGCATAAATTTACTACTATATCACAAAACCTTCTATGATTTATAGTGAAACAAGCTTTGCCTTTCAAATTGATATGAAAATTGTCCAATATTAACACAATTCTTCCTACTTCTTTCAAATGTAGGACAAATTTCCTTAAGATTTCTGTGTTTCAGCTAATTATTTTAAATGTTTGGGGAAAAGTTAAAGAAAATTAGGTTAAGAATCATTTCCTATAGGATCTAAATGTTCTGTTACTCACATCTTTAAGAGATACAACAAATTAATCAAATCAACATACTAAATCTTCAAATGCAGAGTCTTCATTATTTTCATGAATATACATCAAAGATTGCAAGCTCTCAAAAGATAATACTTGAAATACCAGTAAGAGTCAGAAAACACTCTGTAATAGATGCAGAATTCTAAGTTTACTTGTATTTAAAGCACACAGTCATATAGAATTTACAATGTATGAATGACCTTTTGTTTCATTAATCAAATTGCCAAAGAACTTCAAGATGTTTTTATAGATACAGTAAGTAAACCAGACATTCTGCGCATTCCTTAGTATAGACACAGACGACCTCCTCTTCTAAACTAAAGAAATACTTCTCTATTCAAATGTTCTTGAACAAATTACAAGTGAAAGCTACAACTCAAAATCCCTATGTAAATAATATACAAGTAGCATAACTTCTTATATAGAATTTGAAGCTTCATACTGCTACGACTGCAAAACCCAATCTATGGTCAATATTCATACTTTCTTGATCAAGGGTGTACATTCATTCCTAACCATTTCTCAAAATATCTTTGTGGTATCTTTTCTGCCTCAAAGGATGCCATTGGAATTTTTTCAAAACATGATTCCCCCCTTTGACGTCTTCTTTCTTGTTGACCTTGCCCGCAGATATCCTTCAATTGACTCTTTCATTAGTATTATTTGCCTCATTTTTATACTTTCCTACTCCTTCAGATATATCTTGAAATTATTTGTTACACCTTCTATGAAGGTGCAATTTCCCCCTGGACTCCTTGTCCATATATATTCTTGCATTGTGACCCCTTCTTTCAATTTCTTCTCTTCTTTACCTAAACCTTCAACCTTCTTAAATTTCTTTATCTTGGCACTTGCCTCCATTATTGAATCAATCATTTGTTTACTTAAATATGCCTCTAGATTGTCTAGACATGGCACAAAGATGGCCTTGAATTCTTTTAATGCCCTTTGGAGTTCATATGCTGGTACATCCATACATTCATGATCTATGAGTTTTTCAATTATCCTCTTATGCAACCTGATCATGTTGTTTGCTTTCTCCTCTAAACCCTGAGTGGCTGTGATGCATCTTCTAAGACTATCATCTTCAAATCTTAACTCCAACCTGGCCTGTGGCACTTGATTTTCCATCAGAGGAGTAATGACTCCTTCATTTATTAATTCATCTACTCTTTCTTCAATTTCTTCCAGTTGCCCCAATTCATCCTTGCATTCTTCTTTTCTAAACTAACAATTATATACAAGCACACTACATTTATTCTTTTCTATTGTAGCCAATTCCCATCCTATGACTGCTTGTTTGATCACCTCTTCTCCTTCTTGCACGAATTCCCTAAACCACTCTTCAAAAATATTGGCCTCAAACCTCTTATTTTCCATATCCTTCACTTCATCTTTTGACAATACTGCTATTTGACTGCGCAACTCTGGTATTGTAGTATTGGGATCAAATATCCCCCTAATGAATTGTTGTAACTGGATAATGTGCCCTTTCAAATAGTCATGTTTATCCTCATCTTTCTTTAACATCTCTACTATAACTTGGTGCATATCTTCCCATTCACTTATATGTTTCTCCCTTGTTGTGTGTCCTAAGTCAAAATTAAGTATCTTGTAATCATCTACTGTTATTTCTCCTTTAGCTCCTTCTGTGGTACGGCCAAATTTAGTGTTCCGGATCCATCTGGACCCATTCGAATTGCTGACATGGTTTTGGTCTTCCTCTTTTCTTTTCTTGGTATTGCATCGCCTAATAAAATTTTGATGTCTATGGGTACTAACTGTACCTCCACCTTTTCTCTCCTTACTTCTGTACCTAACCAAGCCGGAGCCTCTTTTGTGCTTTCAGTAGCTTTCTCTTCATTGATTACCTCTTGTTGAGGATTTTCTACTTCTCCTTGTTCTTGTTGCTGTGGAGGAGGTTGTTGTTGAGGGGCTGGTACTTGTACTATTGGATCATTTCGCTATTTAGATTCATCCTCATTATCCTCTTCTTCAATTTTTGTATCTCCTCCCCCCTCATCTTCTTCCTCTAGACCTTTTCTTGATGAGTCCTTTTCTTGATCTTCCTCTTTATTTTATTGTTCCATATTTGTCGTGCCCTTATCCTCTGTTTGCTTTTTAGATTTAAATTTATCTTCATCAGTATTCTCTGTGTTCTCTTTTCTTTGAGGTTTATTTGGTGTTTCCTCTGCTGTTTCACCTTTCTTTTGTACTTTTTCAGGCATGTCAACTTGCTTTACATGTTAAGGTGAACCTACTATTTTATCATATTCTTTTGTCTCTTTTTCCTATTCATCTATGCTTTCTACATTCTTTTCTTCTTCACTGTGTTCTCCATACATGTTCAAAATATTCAACACATCCACAGCAAAAGTACCAGCTCCTGTTTCCTCTTTAGATTGATTGGGTGTTTCTTTCCCTGCTTCCTTACGAGTATCCTCTTTTTTAGATTCTTCTATTTGATGTGCTACATCTTGCACATCTCTTATTATTTCTGGAGGGACCAATGTACCAAATGGATCTACTATCCCCAATTCTTCTTGCACATTTTCTCGCTTAGACACTGGACCTTGTTCAACTTCCATATAAGCTTGAGTGTCTTTATCCTCTTCTTCACTTGAATATTCACTGGATTCTTCTTCTTCCATGCCAATTTCTCTTCCTGTCCCTAAATCCACTTTCCTGACTTCACTTCCACTGCTGTCATATTCCATGTTGATAGTCTCAGTAACTTATTTGGCTTCATGCATTTTTGACCCATGCAGCATTTCTTGAGCCAATTCTATTTTAACCTTAGCATATGTTTGTCTTCTCTCTATTGAGGTAGATGCATCAGGTATGTTACTTAATATAGTACCTACTTACTGTGCTCCTATAAATTCACTTTGTTTTGAAGTTTCCCTTTTGATATGTCTACTGGTATTGCCTTCATAACTTTCTACCCTGTTGACTCTTTAGTAGCTTGTGCTTGCTCTGTACTAGTATCATGACTCAATGACTTTGCTTCTAAAAATGTGCCTGATGATACCGCTATTGTCACCCCTATTGCATAAGGATCCATGAATGTAGCATTTTTGTCTTTCTCAACAATCTTTGCTTCTACAATCTTCCTTTTTCTTTTCATAGAGGCACTGGAGATCATCTAGATGCTCCCTCGCTCTCTTTTTGGCTTTCTTTGGATATGTAGGCTTAATTCCCTTAGCCTTAATCTCCTCAATTTTGTCCTTCAACCATGTCTTGGTGAACAAAATGACATGTTTGGCAATATGTCCAAAGATGTATTCCATGGTTACGACCAATCAGGCTCTCCAATAGGGGCAAGCTTGATACTTTCATAACTATGGTGTAATAATTTCACATCATCCTTAACTTCTGGGGGTACATAAATCTCTTCCATGGACCTCATTTTCTCTACTATCAGTCTTTTGTGAGCTCTTTTTCTCACCTCTCTATCATTCTCACAATTTGACCAGAAATCTTCAATGTGTACCTAATGTTTAAATTGAAAATCAATAGTATTTTGGATCCTATGAAAAGGATCAAACCTCCTTGCTAACTCAAATTCCTTAAACCCATAATACCTTAACTCCCTCTCTGAGTAACCAACCACTTCTTCGTTGGAATAGGAATATCTACCAATTGCACAAGGGAGCTTAAGATTCCCCCTGCTATACTTCTTTTTATACATTTTGAAGTCATTCAAGTTCTACCTTGAGAACTCTAAAACAATCAACTTGTTAGAAGGATACCTAGGCAGCATGAAAGGTTTTCCTTCAAAGCCCTTAGTTCTAATATAAGTGAAGTTCTAGAATTGAATGTACCATGAACTGTGCAAACCAATTGTATCCTATGCATCTGCAGGCAATCTCTTATCTTGCTCTTCTCTTAAAACTCTTTCCATGTCTGTATAAAATACATCATTCACTAAAGCATACTTTCTCAATGCATTTTCCTCCAGTAAATCAGGATAATGTTCATATACAAGCTTTTGATCTAGGCCATTCCCTAGGGTTCCAACTCTATCAATCCCATGTATACATGGTTGAACCATTGCTGCACATGAATATAATACATATGAAGACAAAAAGAAAGGCATCATCTTTTGTTTTGTTAACATTGCCTGCTTCCATATGGCTGTGCTAATAGCCTTAGCCCAGTGAATTTGTCCTTGTTCCTTCTTTGCTTCCCTCATGAATTGTATAACAGTGAACATCCAAGGCTCACACTTAGTGGCATCCCTCAATCCCACCAGTCTTCTTAACATTGTAATCATCAAATACATCTCTTCCTTGAAGTCTATTCTTTGCAGAATCTTATGTACTCTTGCCACATCCTTGGGCTTATTCTCTGCATTATACCAACTATAGAAGATTTTGCTTCTACAATCCCTCTCATTATCATTGAAAGCCTCATTGTACTGTTCAATATCAATATCAACCATTTTTTCATGTATCTCTAGACCAAATGTTCTTGCAATCCCCTCTATACATAAGTCTGTAATAACTCTATCTTGGTGTATTATTCTTCTGGTAACTAGGTCATATAAGTGTATGCAATCCAGACATAGGTTGTTAGCTTCCATAGCTAAAGGGAAACCTGTAGCTCTGTATAATCCACTTTTCCATATACACTTCATGTCAAGTGTAGCATCAGCTACTGTGATCTTCTACAAAACATAATTCACGTCATAATTCCCTATGTTGGTGTCTGTCCCCACTCCGCTTGTGCCAAGAAACGAAGGGTACCCTCTGTATATTGGCAACTCTTCCTTCTAAGTTTCTTTATGGGGCTTTCTTTCCTTTTCAATATTTTCCTCACCCCCTGTATCCACCTTTTTTTTCTTTGGGGCCATCCTGTAAAAAAATGCATTTTTTAACTTGCCGTTTTACTCTCTTACCTAGGGTTTTACTATGATTTTTTTTTTTTTACAATTACCCTAACCCCCTATTTGTCTTTTCCAGTTTTGACTTTCATATTGTTTAACCCAAACCAGCTAATTAAGACTTAGACACAGTAATTTAATGCTTGTTTACATTTTAAAATTAAATTATTGAAAATTACTTTGCATTCTAATTAACTAAACTATAATGGCATTCAAGATAAATACCTGTATTTTTAACAACTCAACCTTATAAACATTAACTCACTTTACCATTTTCTAATCTTTTCCATTTTTGAAATTCTATCTTGGGATGAATTTTCGTTCAATTTCTACAACAATTCCTCTTTCTAGAATTTTAAATTCAACAATGCAAATCTGAAAGAAAAACAACCTTTAATTTACCCTAACCTGTTAAATTTTACCATTTGTAGTGTTAGTTCAGCATTAATTGCAGCAATTAATGCACCTACGGCTTTGGCCTTCTACTTCAACATTTTATTTTAAACCTTCTATCTGTTTGTTTAGTTTCTGCATACATCGCATTCTCTCGTATCTCTCCTTGTATATTATTTCTTGTATGTCCATTTGCATCTTTTCAATATAAAAGCTTATATCCAATAGGTTATAAACAATGTTACCCTTTTTCTTTATATCCACCCTTGTATCTTTTATTTGTATATCGTAATGTATGTAAAATAGATACAAGCATTTATACAATTGCAACCCATACAAACCCTCTTTACCTTTTAGCTCTCTGATGATGTCTTTCCTTTCTTTGTATATCAGGATTATATATGCTCAACATACAATCACCCAAACATACAAAGCCTTACCTTTATTTAATTTCTTTTTAAAATCCATCTTGTATCATGGTTCCTTGCATCTTTACTTGTATATCAGCTTGTATATGCATTTGTCTGTGCAATATACAACTTCAAGATACATCCTGTGGGACCCACTTTACCTTCCCTCTTGTATCTCCATGAAACAACAACACTTGTATCTACTCTTAGATACAAGCCTCCATACATGCAAACCCTTTTATACAATCATTTCAAACTCTTCATCTTTTCTTACCCGTATTGCATAACCTCTTCAGATCCACACATGTATATAAAGTGAATGCATATTTTCAATATACATTAAGGTATGATGCATCACTTACATCCAATTTAATTACCCTTTGAAATCTGTGTTGTATCGTATGTGCCAAATGCAAACCCAAAATATGCAACATACAAACAACAAAACATACCTTTTTTCTTCCTCTTAATAAAACTAAATTTTATATTCTCTTCAGGTCCACGGCATATATATCATGTTGTGTATTGCCTTGCATTTTTTCTTTTGACAAACATACTACTCAAGATACAATGTGAACTTAGCCATTTATCCATTCTACTTCTAAAACTTATCGGGTTTGACTTGTATGCAAAGAATAAAACACTAACTGCATGCATACAAAGTACCACGATAAATAAACTCGACCACTCCATGTGACTAATACAATGACTCCACATACAAATGACCTTGTATATGCAACATACATAACCCTTCTATAATGCATTTTACCAAAAACACACATATCTTACAGAATATTAGTAATTTTAAAATGGTTCAAAAAGTAACCCTTATTCATTTTTGACAAAGAATTCACCTCTATTCCACTTTGGTACTTAATGCTAATTTTTTCAATTTTCAACATGGTTTGTAACCTTTACCTCTTTTCCCTTTACCACCAAGTAGGCCCACACACAAGCAAACAACCACAACCATAGCAGGGGTCCTCATTTTGCTAAGAGATAAAATGGGGCGTGTTATGAGCATCACAACACATTGTTCATGGTTGTAGTTCTTTGAGTTTGGAAATAGTTTTGAGATCATCATGTGAATGAAGAAAGGAGGGAATTTTGGGATTTCCATCTTTAGACGACATATATCAAAGGAGTAGATAGATGACAAATAGATGACAGATAGACAATAGATAACAAATGGTTTTATGAAGCAGAGGTAGGGTTTTCCACATACCTATATTCTTCTCTTAGCCTGCTCTAAAGTTTTGTATCTTTGAAAGCTTGGTGCTTTGTCATTAGTGACTGTTCTATCTCTTTCAATGACTGTATGAAGAGGTCTCATGGTTCTTTATTGATAAAGTTCTACTTTTTCCATTCATAATTTATACTTAGAATACCTTGGCATGAAGGAATTTGATGGTCTTCAACCTGTGGCTTAGACACCACCCCTGTGTGTGTGATTCAACCTTTGAAAGATGATTGTATTTTCAAAATGACTATCACAAAATAGAGAATGAAAGCTTGTTGTTGAGAATGCAAGACTATTTCATGATTTATTTCATTCCTTAAATCTACTCTTCACTGTCTTTACTATCTCTTACTGCAATCTTGACAGTAACCTTTGTCATGAAAACCTTGTTCATTGCTTCATACATGAATTGCTCTTTGTTATCCTATCACGAACTTGCCTACAAATTCCTTAATACAAAGATATCATTGATGATGACTATCCTTTCTAAAAATTTGTCACAGTCACATTCCCTTTGTCCATCTGCTGCTATGACTCTCATATAGCTTATTAGCTTGATTTTGATAAGCTTGAAGATTCTATTCATAGACTTTTGACTATAAAAAATCCTCTCTGTTACTTTTGTTATTGATATATGACATAGTTTTCACATAATTCACGTTTGGATGCAAAAAGAATGTCAATATTCCACTGTTATTTCTCTGTTGTTGTAGCCCACTTAGGTGACTATGATTAGAGCATCTCTTTGAATAGATGCTGATCTCCTCTTTTCTTCTGTGCTATTGCGCATTACTCTTTTTGATGACTGATTTCACTATTAGTTTGATGACATGACAGTCATCACTTTCAAAGGCACTCGTGTCACTATTTTAGCATCTATATAATGACTATATTTGCCTAATAAAATCTTCAAGGATCAGTTAACTAATTAAGTAAGGGTTTGTATTTTGTCAAAAGTGTTTGGCTTCATGGATTTTGTATTTTCATCTTTTCAATGCTGCTACAGACTATAATATCTACCCCCTTCTTTGCAATCAAAGGCATGAATATATTCTCCATGCTATTTTTCCTATTGTCATGATTGTCATTTGAAATGGTTGACATCTTGAGTCCTTTATTTGGTGACTTTGCCTATGATTTTGGCAAGTGATTTGCTACTATGAATACTTCATCACAATAGTTATTTAATTGGGGTTTTAAAGTGTAATCTTGATAAATTGTTTAGTATTTCTTCTAAATGCTATTTATCTATTGGTTTACATAGCTTGTCTATATTTCTAAGTTAGACAACTTGTAAAATGTATAATTGTTAGCATGGGAATGAAATTGAATTGATGTTGATGTTTGTTATTCTCATGGACACGTATTGAAGCACTTACTCTATCTGATCCATTTACCTAAAAAAATGTTTTAGGTGCATATAAGTGTAGCAACTACTTGCATGGGTGATAAAGATTGTTTGGAGAGGAGTTGGAGACTTTTGAAAAGGTGGGAAAGGAATTTGGAGTTTGCTATAAAAATTTTAAAGTTGGCGAGGCCCTCTGTAGTAAAGTTAAATTTGGGGACGTACTCTGTGGCAAATTCAAAGGTAATTCAAAACCCTCATTGCCAAAAGTGAACTGATATTTTCATGATATTTGGGGAAGCTACTTGGGTGCCCCTTTTTAGCTGTCATTGCACCAAAAGATTGACCTATTAATGCTTGATACAACCACTTGACTTAACAAGCATGGGAGGTAGTTAAGCCCTTGTCGCAAACCACCGTAGTGCAGCACTGAAAAAGGAGACCAAGGGCCACACCTTGCAACAATCCCCCCCAATGCAAGCGTGGGGTTTGAACCCGTGACCTTGGCTCTGATACCAATTGTTAGCTATCGTTGCACCAAAAGATTGACCTATTAATGCCTGATACAACCACTTGACTTAACAAGAATGGGAGGTGGTTAAGCCCTTGTCGCAAACTACCGCAGCGCAACACTGAACAAGGAGACCAAGGGCCACACCTTGCAACACCCCCCAGGAGATATTTTCATGATTGAAGCTTGAAAACTCAAAAGAAAATGTTATCTTCAATATTTTTGAAGTTGATCCTTAACCGATCCTTGAACTCGAATAAAACCACACCTCTACTCTACATGATCTCCCTACATGATGACTAGCCCAAATTGAATGAAAGGTTATCCTAGCTTGACCATATGGATGATTGAAGGTTACCTTTTAAGATTTTATATTTAAATGCCTTCTAGGCATAGGATAGCTTATTATACTAAATTAATACTAGAATGCACAATATTATAGATGGATTAGCATCAAAGGTTGACTACGGATCAATATCATGTATATGATGAGAGAGTAGCCAAAGAGAGGGAAATGGAAAAATATTCATGTCCATGTAATGACTGTCTTGGTTGAAGGGTGAGAAAAATAAATGTGATTTATCGGCATATGATAAGATATGGGCATAGTGGTATAAGCCCTTGGGCTTACAATCATTATGAAGATATGATAGAATTGCAGACTGTGAGAGATGAAGAGGCAACAAACATAGATGAAGTGGCACCAAACATAGATGAAGAGGCAAAAATGTTAGAAGAAGGGTTTGAATTTGAAAGAATGTTGAATGAGGGTCTAAACGATGATTGTGCCAAGTCAATGGAGGATGCTTTAAAGCCTGTGTATGCTAATTGCAAGTTAAGTCATTTGACAACAATCCTTCAAATTCTTAACTTGCAAGTGGTGCATGGTTGGACAAATGAGAGTGTAGATCAGTTATTGGCATTATTAAGTTTGTTGTTACCAGCTGATTCCACATTGCCAACAAAACGAAGTCAATGTAAAAAGAAAATTAGTAAGCTCGGCTTGGGGTATGAAAACATCGACACATGTGTTAATGGTTGTGTATTATTTCACAAAAATCTTGCAAGTGAGAGTGAATGTCTAAAATGTCATGAAGTAAGGGATAGACAAGGGTTGAAATCAACTGTGGTTCCTAGAAAGGTTCTTTACCACTTTCTAATAATCCCATGATTACTCCTAATGTATAGGTGTAGAGACATTGCTAAACTTATGTAGTGGCATGCCCAAAATAAGAGCATTGATGGAAAACAATGACGTGCCTGATTCTAAGACGTGGATGGAATTTGATAATAGATGGCCTGATTTTTCTCAAGATCCTCATAATATAAGGTTGAGTTTGGCTCTAGATGGGGTGAACCCTCAGATCAAAGTACTAAATGGCCAACTTGGCCAGTGTTTTTAATAAATTATAACTTGCCTCCATGCTTAGCAACTAAACCAATTTTCTTAATGCTGTCATTGATTATACCAGGAAAGAAAAGTGTGACTTTAGATACAATAGATGCCTATCTAGAGCCATTATATGATGAGCTAATGAGATTGTGGAAAGGAATTGATGTAATTCAATCAAGTTCACTTTAAGAGCTTCCTTATTAGTTACAATTCATAATCTTCTTGCATATGGTACATTGTCTAGTCTCACTGTTCATGGATACCATGGATGTCTTGCTTGTAACTTTGAGGATTTTGCAAGGCACTCAAGAAGTTTGCGTAAGTGTATTTATTGTGGACATCCTACTTACCTTAAAGTGGGTCATCCATATTATTGACAAAAAACATGTTTCAATGGTCAAGAAGAGAATCATGAAGCACCTTTGCTAATAACGAGTGATTACATTATTGAGAATGGACAAAAAAGAATGTCATTTATTGAAAATGCTGGGATTGTTGGTAGTAGATATGATCCATGTAATGAAAGTGGTGTAAAATGATTGTGCATATTCTATAAGTTGCCATACTTTAAGGATATAGCCATTAGGCATACTGTTGACTTTATGCATACTGGGAAAAATATAGCCTATGCTATTATAGAAACTCTTTTTGGTGCTTTTGAAACTATTTCATCACGTGAAGACTTTTGATACTATTTTTCAAAATCTTTGGGTTAAAAAATATGATGATGCAAACTATAGAAAACCTAGTGCTCCTTATGTCTAGACAAAGGAACAACGTGCATAATTCTTACAGTTGATGTCTTAGATTTGCTTTCCCACTGGATATGTAAGTAGTACTATCAGAAGCCAAACTCACATTAATAGCTTAAGAGGCCTAAAGACCCATGACTATCATGTTATAATAATTTTTTTTTACATATTGTGGTAAATATATCAGGTTTGGCAAAGGGGCCAAGATTGGCAATTATAAGGTTGGGCCTAATATTAAAGAGAATGAGTTCACATGTATTACATCCTTCGAACTTTGATAGTTTGAGGGAGGAGGTTGTTAAAGTCCTTTGTCTATTGGAACAAGATTTTCCAGCAACAATCTTTAACATTTCTATGCATCTTTTGATACATCTAGAATATGAACTAGGGCATTGTGGTCTAGTAAGAACAAGATGGATATATCCTATAGAACGAAATATGAAGGTTTTGAAAAAAATTGTTTGTACTGGGGCAAAATCAGAAGGCAGCATGTCTGAGGGATATTCAATGCAAGAGGCCATTGGATTTTGCACAAAATATATGAAGGATTTTTAAAACGTCAATCGACATGTATGGGATGATGATGAAGATAAGAGAGTTGCAGGTGAAGTATTAGAAGGCAATGAATGTTGCTTCAAGCTATCACATCAAGAAAGAAGTGTGATATAGGCCTTTATTCTTCAAAACACATCTTCATTCGATAAGTGGCACAGGTTAAAAAAAAATATACGATTATTTATTTACACATTTATATTATTAATCTTACTATTTGCACATTAATATTCTATGTAGAAAATATGAAGAAGAGAATCAAAGTTGGATGCAACATTGACTTCAAAAGCACAGACGTCATGATTTGGTTAGAGGTGATTCTTTTCCAAAATTTGAAGAATGAATTACTAATGCAGTTAGTGATGCAAAAGAAGAAGGTCAAGATATAACAACAGAGGAAAGTGAGCTTTAACAAACTCCACATTTATGGGCTATGCATTTTAGTGGAATGTGGGCCTATGGTAGCCATTTAAGAGTGGAGGAAAAAGACAAAGGAAAGATAAATTGTGATTGTGTTGTAAGTGCTGAATTTCTTCACGAAACTGAGAAGAAATTTTATGCTGGATTCATCCAAGAAATTATTCAAGTGGATTCTGGTGAAAAAAGTCCTATATTATTAAAATGTAAGTGGATCCGACCATCCGCAATACATTTTGATGAGTATGGATTTGTACGTACAAATACAAGATAATTTTTATCAGAGAGGGATGAGCCCTATGTTTTCCCTTTTCAAATTAACCAATTATTTCAAATTGATGTTGTAAGAAGCCTAGGATGGTCGTATATCATTCAAACAGAGTCTCGTTTGAAACAAAAATTCATGGAAGCTGTTAATATAATGCCTGATGGGCAATATGTTAATTTACAAGAAACATTTGAAGTAGTGGATGAAGATGATGATGGAGTGTTTGGAGAAGATATTTTGATTACCAACGAAGAGATTGGGAGAGAGAATGTATTGCATGACACAAATGAGGATGAGGAAGAAAATCAAGCAGATGCAGACATGAGTGATTAGGATTTTGATCTTGTTGGCAATGCAGATGATTAGTAAAGGTGTCAAGAAAATAGTGAGCTTGTAAAATGTAGTAGACAAGTAGCAAGATAAGAAAGGGCATTATTATACAGGAATTTCTTCCACTTTGGGTTTTTCAGGGTAATCTCTTATGTTGAGCTCTATTTTTTTGTTGTTTTTCTAGTTCTTGTCTTGTTACAGGTCATGCATATAACTAGATATATTTGTTCCAAAAATAAATTAATCATTTTTAAAGCACATATTGACTATTTTTGTTTACCTATATTTGTGTGTTCAGAATTTCTCTAGAATTATATAAGTAGAAATAATGAGGATTTTATATGTAGAAATAATGAGGATTATATAAGTAGAAATAATGATGATTGACATTATCAAAAAGGCAATTAGTTTCTTCTCAAATAGAAGGATAAACAAACAGAGTTTCCTTTGGGTTTCAATCTGTGTGCCACATTTACTTACTAAATTTTTGCTCCTCCATATAATGCATCTTATATGCTATCATCCTATGTCATGTCACTTTCATAGACCATCTCCTCTAATTTCTAACAATGCATCTTATATGCTTTGTGAATGTATTTCATATGGGGACTGTCCTTATATATTATATCATTCAAATGGAAATGAAATCCTTATATACTATGACTGCATTTGTTTATATGCTCTAGTTGATTGAAAATAATGGCTTTGTTTATATTCCACTCGTGTTCTACTGATTCAAGTTGCTGATTTATATATTATTGTTTACTTGGACTTTAGGAAATGAGAAAAAAGACTTTGAGGCACAATTTAGATGATAGTGATCATGATGTTGAAGTTCCACTAACAGATTATGAGCACTTTCGTAAAGAACGTGTGGCAAAGAATAGTAAATATTTATGACATCTTGGTTTGACAAACAGGCAAGTTGTAAATCCACTAAGTAGTATATTATTTGTTTAATTATGTTTATGAAATTTTATAGGCAAGAGGTTTATGTATATAAGACATAATATGATATTTTTTTATTTATAGGAAAGAAAAAGAGTGCAAAGAAAATGCAGAGAGAAAACAAAAGGAAAGTAAAGATACAGTGCTGCCAACTTGTAGAAGCCAATGCATTTGGGATTCAAGTACAAATGCAGTTGGTGAAAAGAATAGTTGTGATGATGTGCAGCTCGATATAACACATAGTGACGTGCAGCTTGATATAGCACATGGTGATGTGTAGCCTGATATAGCACACGGTGATGTGTAGCCTGATATAGCGCATGGTGATGTGCAGCCTGATATAGCACATGGTGATGTGAAACATCATGATGTTCTCTTAGCACAGAGTCTAAGAGAGATTATTGAAAACAATGAGAGGAAAGGAATAGTAAGTGAACTGCATATGATTTATTCAAGATTAAAGGATGTGTTTGAAGTGAAATTTATAGAGACCAGTACTGATCTACCTACTCATGACACACCTGATGTGGCTAAGGACGATGAAGTTTTGGTTAATGAAAGTCATGAAGAGAGACCACTTGCACCTGATGTGCTTGCTACAAATTTTGATGGAACTAGTGGATCAGCCAAAAATATTGCTAGTGGTTTAATAGAAGATGTGTCTACTACAACTTTTGATTGAACTAGTGGATCAACCAAAAAAATTGCTAGTGGTTTAATAGAAGATGTGCCTAATTTTTTCAAAATAAAAAGATTGAGTCAAGATTTATATAGATCTATAGAGAGGAATGCAAAACAAAGAAGATTAGAAGGCAAGAAGACATTCTTGGTTGAGGCATTGAGAGATGGTGAGCCCATTGGGAAAAATGCTACAAGGTGGACCTCTAAGTTGGGTGTGAGATGTAGGGACCTTTTGGATATTTGCAAATCAAATTTTGCAGAACAAGATCCACGAAGTGTGGGAAATGTTATACAAAAAATGGAAAATGCTTTTGAGACTATTGGTGGACAAATCTCTAGAAGATATTATAAGCAAAAGATGAGACTTTTGATGAATAATTTTAGATACATTTGTAGAAAAACAATCTTGGAGGGAAAAGAGAGGTTAGAATCCTTTCTATCTCCCAAATAGTGGGATGCATTGAAAGAAAATATGTGTTATGAAGAATATTTGATAAAGAGTTATAAAGGAAAGAGGGCAAGAGATAATGTGGCAGTTGGATATACATTTGGCCGAGGTGGGTTACAGGCCAAAATGGACAAACTTGGAGTAAAGGTATGGATTTTTAGTTCAATTTACATTGGTTATTTATTTTGATTTTTTATTGAACAGACTATATGTTGATATTGACATTGTATTTTAGGTGGAAAATAGTAATAGAGAAGTAGACATGGAAGATATGCTCGATTATATGGCAGCACTAGATCCTAGTAAATATAATAGTAGTATGAAGTGGAAATCTAGTTCGTCAATAGAGATTTCAGAGCCATCTGTTAGACACTTAGTAAGAGCCTTTGTAGATAATGTCAACTCAAATGAAGGGTACCATCATATAATGAGTTGCTTACATAGTCTCACTGAGAAATTATCGCAGTTGGCTTCCTCCATTAAGCCTATAGTTTATTCATGGAATGAGCATAATATTATGGATACAAATGAGGTACGATGCTCTATTACACTATAATTTCATGTGCTTGTTATTAGGTAAACTTGTGCCATGTTTTTGTTATACTTCCTTGTGATTATATTTTTTGGATACTTCAATAGTTATCATAGCTCTTGGATATTGTAAACAAAGAATGAACCTACCCTCAATGTGCAATACTACAATTCTAGCCATTATAGCCTTAGCATTGATGCTTTACATAAATGTGTTATCATGAATTGTCTCACTGTTCTACTTACAGAACCAAAAGAAACATGCAATACTGTAATTTACCAGGTTCTACTTCAAACCATTTTTCTTGAGTATTCACTTCATTATTATTGTCCTTGTCCTGTTTATATCATGGTCCTATGTTGCATTATGACATTTAACTCTATCATTCTAGACAGTCACTTTGAGTATATCTTAGTAAAGCTCTTAATCACTAATCCTAAAGTCAAAGCTGTCATATCTACTTTGTTGCTGTCATTCCAAGGGTTCATGGTCACTATCTAATGCTTTTAACAGTGCCTTTATCTCTTCTCTTTGTTTGGTGAAACCCTACTAGCTATTGCATCTCTTTATCTTCTCCTATACCTTCCATGCTATGGACTGTCCTTGTGATAGGTAAAAATTAGGTTAATAGGATCAAGCATATAAATGAAAAACCTAATCCTACCACCATCAAAGAATCGAATCCAAGTGAAACCAAAAGCATGCAATTCAAGAACAAAATCACCTAGATTGTATGATTCCTTGTTTGAGATGTGGATTGCTTCTCAACAATGAACAATTATGAAGATCAAAGCTACCATTATGGATGGATGGTAATGATAATATGCTAAATGGATGCTAAAATGCTCAATATGCTCAAGATGATAATGTAGATGCTATATGAAAATGATGGATAGATGTAGTATGAAATGAGAGGGTGTTTATATAGACCTCAACCAAAATCAATCAATGGTGGAGATTTGGTGGCTATGTGAATAGTTGAGATGAATTGATAGTCATGGGTGAATGTGTAGATGACAAGTGGAAGGAAGATAAGGCTTATGTGTGACCATGTACATAAAAAAGTACAGTATGTGAAAGTTATTAAATAAAAGATGTAGTACCACACATGATTTTAAATAAAAGATACACAGATGTCATCTCATGATAAAAGATAAAGATAAATGATAAGAGAAATTAATTAAATAAATAAAATTTATTTAATTAATAGAAGAAATAAGTGATTTTGGGAAAATAGAGAAATTGCTCAAGTGTGTTTGACAAATGCACATGATAGCTAATGCAATATTTTGATACTAATGATAACTAGGTCAATTTTGGGTGTCTACATTTTGCCCCTCTTTGATACAATGTTTGTTAGAATGTTGTGTCAAAGAAGGTATGATGATTCACTCGATAAACAAGGTTATGCCCCAATGTAACTGGCAGGTGATGCCCCCTCGAGAGGTAAGCCAGGCTAACCAAGAAGGGCTAGGTTGACTCACGATAAGATGAAAGGCTAGAAACAAGGTTGGCACAAAGAAAATGGGGGTAGGAGGGATAAATGGGGATGGCATAGAAGAAAATAGGATGTGGTATAGAAGAATTAGGGTTTGGAAAGTGGCTATAAGTAGGTCCCTCAATGGCAAATAGGCTCATTTGTGCTTTTTGTCTTTAGAAAATCTAGAGCTCCCTAGAGTTTTGGTGCTTCAGGTGTTGGAGAGCTATCAGGATGGTGATTCCACGCAGTGATCATCGGGCTGAGCAAGTGAGGACACATGGGCGACCAACAGGAGCAGGCATACCGGTATGTACAAAAACTTTTGCTAAATGCGTGATTTTTTTAATGTTAAAAGCATAATAAATGCACACACATCACCAAAAGTGAGCATTTTTTAAGATAGGAAGTTTAGGTCGTTTGTATAGGAAAAGTAGTGGCTTATGGTAATATAGGTCACCTATAGGCATGGGCTAATCACTTAGGGTACAATGAGATTGCTTCTGGTTGGCTAGGTCAAGTAGAAAATAGAAATGCACATATGGTAAATGCAGGTCACTTATAGGAAAAAAATGTGCACATATTGTATTTCAGGTCACTATTAACTAGCAATAGCTCGCTTAGAGTAAATGAGTCACTTATAAGCAAAATAGTGTGTACTTGCAGTAAAATGGCTCACTTATGGTAAAAAAGGTAGCACACGTAGAAAAGTGGGCTACTTTTAGTAAAGATAGGTAATGTTTAGTAGTCAAAAGTTAATTTTTAGCATAAGAAATTGATAGGGTGAGCGGAATGATGCAAGACATGCTACGACCGTTGTTGTCACGAGAGCCACATCCTAGGGATTTGTGATTAGTCAGAGCATTGGATGTAGAGGAGTGACTATTTTTAGATATCATTGGTTTAGAGCATGTGTTGAGATTAGAGCCAGTGCAGGCACATCAAGGACTAATCACATCGATGGTTGAGTAGTGGAGGAGCAAGTACAATTCATTCTTGTTGCTGACGGGAAAGGCGATGATTACGCTGGAGGATGTGTTTCAAATTTTGCACATCCTGATTGATGGAGATAGAGTAGATTATGATCTTGACTTGGGTCCAATTGTATTCAGACGATTATTCGGGACTCCATACATTGGGTCTGAGGGCTCAGAGATTCTGATGGTGAGGATGGAGGAGCTTTGTGATAGGTTGCAGCAGGTAGTGGTAGCTATTATCAGATGGCTAATGGGAGGCAGACGGGCGAGAGGATTTCCAGTCAGATGGGGGATTGTGATGGAAGGGATGTTTTCACATGGGACGAGATATGCATGGGTTGAGTGTGTACTAGGGCAGCTATATCATTATCTACATGATTGTGCATATATGTTTAGAGCTAGCATGTTTGTGGGAGTCACAGTGTTGCACGTATGGGCATATGAGCATATTCCAGTGATGAGACTAGATGGATGGGTGGCTAGGGTAGAAGGAGAGCCATATACGAGGATGTATAGGGGAGCTCTTACCTATCAAAAGTGCATGGGTATAGTATACTAGAGGTGGACATTGGATGAGGTGGATAGATTTATATGGAGACCATGTCTACGATGTGAGAGATGGGAGGAGGAGGATGCAGAGATTATCTATGATAGGTAGGCTAGATACATTTTTGATGGCGGGATATATATTATAGAGCGCTATTTGCCTGAGAGGGTGTTGAGGCAGTTTGGAGTACCACATGTAGTACTAGTAGGTGATGCCATTTTTGGGAGGACTCGACGGGAGTTTTTTTATTGGGGGTTAGAGATAGTGGTGGATATAGCTTTGGCAGAGAGAGAGGGACTACAGCTAGTTATGTGGCAGTGGAGACAGGGTCCTGCAGATCTAGGGACTTTACCAGATTATGGTGCATACTAGGCTAAAGCTAGTTCGACTCAGTTGACGAGGCCTAGAGAGATAGGGGAGATTAGGATGAAGAGGTCAGTTAGGAGGAGGCTACAACAAGCTCCACCAGTACAGGCAACAGTACCAGCGGTGCCAGAGATTTAGGGACAGGGACAGGGACAGGCTCAAGTACTTGCACAACCATAGGCATAGGTGTTAGGAGGTGATAATGCAAGGATTCAATAGCTAATGCAGATGATTAGAGAGGAGAGGAGATGGAGGAAACAAACTTAGATGAGGTTGAGGAGAGTGGAGATAGACCGACACTAGGTGGTCATGGGATTGAGGCATGCTAGAGCACATGTTCAGGTTTACCAAGTGTAACTACAAGCTAGAGGATAGGGAATCAATGGGCAGGATGATGGTACTTTGGTGAGGGTGATAAGAGAGAGAGATGGAGCTATACAGTAGGTGCATATAGTTATAGTAGAGAGAGATATGGCTTTGTAGCAGATGCAGGCTATGAGGGCCGAGAGGGATGCATCTATACAACAGGTGTAAGCAGTGAGGGATAATAGGGATATGGTTGTGCAACAGGCATAGGCGATAAGAATGGAGAGAGATAGAGTAGTAGCTACCTTGGGGATAGATGGGGCCACTATGTATCTAGGTATGAAGTTGACACAGTCACAAGGAGAGATGAGGAGAGCCCAGGGTGAGGCCAAGTATTACAGAGGCTTGTATCATGGAGCAGTGCCGGCAGAGCAGAGGTAGCCTAGCTACAAGAGCAGGCCAGGGGCTTCATCTTCATAGAGGATAGGAGGATCACGATCTATAGCTTTAGTGATGGGGCCTCCTAGAGATGGTAGACTAGGTGTAGGATCCAGTGGTGGTGGATAGGGTGAGGGAACTACTAGTAGTCACTAGGGATTCCTTGTATATTGTATTTTGTGATGAGGCCTATGAGCTGATTGTACATACAATTTTGATGGCTCATGGATAGCTCATGTTGTATATGTAGACACTTGTATATTAACTTGTTTGATAATTAATATATATATATATAATGGCTTTGATTACCTATGGGATGTTGTAATGATTATGGATGCACTTATATTAGGATGTTATGCATTTTATGGTCTATATGAATGATTATGCAAATGATATGATTATGTAAATGGAAATATATCATGCTAATGGTATTATGATAATAAAAATGCAATATAATGGTGATGTATGATAATGAGGTTATGATAATGCAAATATATAGATGATAATGATAATGATCTGGACCTATGCATGCCTAACACACTTGTTTTGCAGGACGAGGAATGTGGAAAAGTAAGGAGGGAAAGATTGATCTTGGTTGAGGACTATATAGGAATACGATGGAATGGATAGATGGTATGATAGCTTTTAAAGTAATTTCTCAAAAATAAAGAAATGCAATCCTTATGTTTGATATAGCATATGGATGTTATGCACCAGGGTATAAAACACCAAGGTGTCAAGGTATCCAATGCATAACTAGTGTACTACAATCTTGTTTAAATGCATGCGGTCAAGATGTTGAACTAACATACACAAGATATGAATAGCAGGTAGTGTTTTGAGATGGACTTTGATGCTACAAGCAAAGGTTTGAGTCTTATCTCCACTATACAGAATGACACCTTGCTAGTTATATGTATGGAGCTAGTCTTAGCATAGAATGGTCTCAATGCATAAGAGACTATTTAGCTTCTCAAATGCAAAAGATATTGATATGCAAGATGCTAATCCCAACACGTACAAGATACCACTATGCATAGGAAGAGAATAAGATCATCCAATAGTCACAACATACAAAAGCAATATGACCATGCCCCATTTCATTCTTCATTGCAATGTACCAAGATATGATAGATCAAGGTAGTCTTGACTAGGCATAGGAGCGGGACAAAAGATAAATCAAATGATAAAACAAAAGATACTATCATCATGTTCTCTTGCCAAATTAAAGTACTCTTGGATGGATTAAGTTGGCGCCTTGTTGAGAGGAAAGATGTATCATGTTGAAGGCTAAAGATGTTGATAAAATGCTATAGCAAATGTTGGCTTAAGGCATACAGACAAATAGCTTTTGGCTTATCCCTAATTTCTTAAAGTGCTTGAGCTTTTGATAGTACACATAGTTTGCTTCTTGGTTGAGCTGGTCAAAGAGAAGAAGATGGAGATGAAAGAAGATGAAGATCAGGTGGATCATCTATGCTTGCATACTGGATACTTCCTTTGTATTCTAGACTGCCTACATACCCTGTATCCACAGGATCAAAGCACATTACGATAGTGATGAGACATGATGAATATGTAATTTTGGGCTTATTGATGATGTAAGTGATGAAAGATAGAAGAAAGGAAGATGAAAGATTGGAGGATGATTAGAAGAAATATGAAAGAGGGATGACGAGAGAGGGGCTATCGTCTATGCCTGAATCAGAGTGCTTCCATCGCATCTCAGATTGCCTACATACCCTATATCCATGGGATCAAGGCATTTAATGATAAAGATGAGATGTAGTTCTTGTTTATTATGTTGATGGTTGATGTCAAAGAATCAATGTTATTGCTTGGATTTTGTGATGTTTTGATTTTTTTGGATTTTGACATGTTTTGATTTCTTTTGGATTTTGACATGTTTTGATTTCTTTTTTTTGGATTTTGACAATTTTTTTTTTTTTTGATTTTGAGATATTTGGTTGTGTTTTGGTTTGGATGTTTGCTATGTTTTGGTTTGGACATTTGCTATGTTTTGGTTGCTGAAATGATATGAGCTAGAGCTGTGGGTATCCACTTCCAAATAAGTTTCAACAAGTGCCCCTAGTGTGGGATGAAGTTTATTAGGAAGATGTTGCGATGAATGTGTTCATGCAAATAGTGTGCTAAGGTGCCAAATGATATCTTAACCCCAACAAAGTCCAAACTATGAGAGCTAGCATGGCAGAGGTAAGGGTGAAAAGGCTTTTTTATTATGAATGTATAAGGGATAATGGGTTGCAATGTTTAGATAGGGGCAATAGTGGATTATGATGTGGATTATGTAAGTAAGATAGTGGATGGATGTTATGGAAAGTTGTGATCAAACAAACTAAGTAAATGATGGAGACTGGTCTCTACACATAACAACTATTTGCTAGGTTTTCACTATGGTACTTGTCCAAGGCACATCTTTACTAGGTTTTCACCAAAGGATGGATTATTTATCTTGTACTATTTTTTTTTTTGTCATCCAAAGTGCCACAAGGTGGTTTTCAATATTGTATGGATTGTTTTTTTTTTATGGAATATGCTAAGACTCATGGATAGAACTTCTTGAGATGAATGTTGTTGACTGGTTCATCCAAGGGAATACCTTTAGGTGTTGAAAGAGTGTATGCTCCTGATCCATAGACTAATGTGATGACAAAAGAACCAAGCCAATTAGGTTCAAACTTGCCCTATTTATCATGATGTTGCCAATTCCTTTGATTTTCTTTAAGGGCAAGATCTCCAATTTGAAATCTTCATTCTCTGATCTTTTTGTGTAGCTATGGTGTAAACAATTTTGATAGATTTGGAGATGATTGAGTGTTGTAAGACACCGTTCATCCAATAGCTCAAGATCATGGAGTCTAGATACTCTATAATCTTCATCTGAGTTAGTATGTTGTAGGGATACTCGCAGTGAGGGGATCTCAACCACAATAGGTAAAATAGCTTTAGTACCATACACAAGAGCATAAGGTGTAGCACCAATAGGAGTTCTGACACTTGTTCTATAAGCCCATAATGCAGGATTAAGTTGTAAATGCTAATCACGACCAGCTTCATTGACTGTCCTTTTAAGGATCTTGATGATTGTTTTGTTAGAAGCCTCAGCTTGGCCATTACTTTGAGGATAGTAAGGTGTAGAGAATCTATGTTGGATATGGAACTTATTGCAAAGATCTCTAACCTCTTGGTTCTTGAAAGGATGACCATTATCAGTGACAATGGCTTGAGGCACTCCATATCGGCAAATGATATAATGTAAGATAAACTTGGATATTTGCTTGCCAGTAATGTAAGTCATTGGTATTGCTTCCACCCACTTTGTAAAGTACTTAGTGGTGGTAATAATGAACTTATGACCATTTGATGAGGTAGGATGGATTTTACTTATGAGATAAAGTACCCACTGCGAGAAGGGTCAAGGAGTAGTGATAGGCTAAAGTTCATGTGCTGGTGCATGTATTAGATCCCCATGTTTCTAACATTGTAGACATCTCTTTACAAATTGATGTGCATCTTTCTCCATAGTTGGCCAATAGTATCTAGCTTGTAGAAGTTTCTTAACAAGACCAAGGCTAGCAAAATGCGATCCACAGACACCTTCATGTATTTCACATAAGGCAACCTTTACTTCCTTAGAATCAAGACATCAAAGAAGGATACCATCAAGACTTCGGCAATATAAGGTGTCTCCTAGGATAGTGTAGTGAGAGGTTCGGTGGATAAAGGTTTTTCATTGGGTATTAGATAGTTGAAATGGTAAGGTTTGATTGCAGAGATACTCGTATATGTCCTTGTACCAAGGTGAATTGGGACCAACAATCTCACATATAAGCTTAGACAATGGTACTTCAAATGCTAGACTCAGAAGCTATTCAACTAAAAACTCACAATTGTGTGCATTGGATGATATGTCTAAAAGAGATCCAATCATAGCCATGGCATCTGTTGCTTTGTTTTGTATCCTTGGGATTTGTTCAAAGGTGGTACTGTCAAAAGTACTTCTTGAAATCATCAACCATTACCTTGTATGGAAGGAGATTCTCATCTTTTGTTTGATACTCATCTAAGACATATTTGATGACTAATTGGGAATCACCAAAGACCTGTAACTGTTTAATAGCCCATTGTATTTCCATGCGTAATCCTATGATTAAAGCTTCATATTCTGCTATGTTATTGATACACGAAAATGCAATCCTGTATGACTTCAAGATATAATCTCCTTGAGGGGTGACATAATATCCCTGCTCTTGATCCATGTTGTGTGTAAGATCCATCAAAATATAGTTGCCACAATGTTGGTGAAGTTAGATTGAACAATTCTTCATCAGGGAACTCTAGAAATATTGGATGAATATCTATGACAGGTGTTGTGGCTAATTGATCAGTGATAACTTGTCCTTTTATGTTCTTTTGATCCACATATTGTATGTCAATTTCACTTAAGATCATTACCCATTTTGCTAGTCTTCCCGTAAGGATTTCTTTGGAAAGAAGATATTTGAGTGGATCAACATTAGATATGAGCTTTGTTGTTTGGTTCAACATGTAATGTTGGAACTTTTGGGAAGGAAACACCAATGCTAAACATGCTTTTTTCATAGGTGAATAGTTAAGTTCATATGTCACAAGAGTTTTGCTAATATAGTAAATAGCTTGTTCTTTTCTTGAATCATCATGCTGAGCTAGAAGGGCACCCAATGTTGCTATTGTTGAAGATATGTAGAGTAATAATGGTTGATCAAGTACAAGAGGTACTAACACAGGAGGTGTTGCCAAATATTCTTTGATTTTGTCGAAGGCCTATTGACATTTTTCATCCCACTTAAAATGTTCACCCTTGCGAAGGAGATGTTAAAAAGGATGACACTTGTCTACCAGTTGTGAGATAAACCTGTGAGTGGATTGTAACCTTCCTTGTAGACTATGAAGCTGCTTCAGATTTGATCATGGAGGCATTTCCATGATGGATTTTACTTTGTTAGGATACACTTCTATTCCTCGTCGAGACACAATGTATCCCAACAATTTACCATATGTTACACCAAATACACATTTCTTTGGGTTCAGCCTAACTTGATACTTCTCTAGTCAATCAAAGATCTGTCCTAGTACCTGTAGATGTTCTTCTCTTATCTTGGATTTTCCTAGAATATCATCAACATAATCTTCCATGATAGTATGGAAAAGGTCATGGAAAATAACTGTCATGGCTCCAGCATTCTTGAGACCAAAAGGCATTACAACCTAGCAGTATGTACCCCATGGACAAATGAATGATGTTTTGTCTCGATCTTCCTCTGCTATTCTGATTTGGTTATATCCTGAGAATCCATCCATCAAGGATAGCATTTCATGTCTAGCTGTGAGATCTACATTGTTGTCTATGCTTGGTAATGGAAAGTCATCTTTAGGGCATGCTTTGTTGAGATCTCTGAAATCTATGCAACAACAAACTCGTCCATCAAGTTTTACCAAAGGTACCAAGTTTGAAACCTATTCAGGATAATCAATAGGCTTTATGAACTTTGCTTCTAATAGCTTCTGAATCTCTACCTTAACCAAACGAGCTATTTGCGGGTGCATTTTGCAAAATTTTTATTTGACAGGTTTTGCAATAGGAGATACTGCTAGGTGATGTACCAAAAGTGATGGATCTAGACCCAGCATGTTCACATAAGTCTATGCGAAATTAATCTCTTTTTATGAAGAATGCTGTGAAGTTTCTTCTTTCCTACTCTAATAGTGATGTTGCCAAGAATGTGATCTTCAGATTCTGCTCTGTGCCTAAGTTCATTTCTTGAGATTTTTCAACTAGCACTATTGATTTTTCATGATAATCAGTGGTCATAGGAAGATCAAATCCCCCATCCTCGAGCACCTCAGAGAGGTTTTCACCCTCGGATACATCCTTTATTTTTACTTTTGCATGGTCAAGAGGTGCCTTTTAGTTTTCACCTAGTGACCTATCTTTTTTTATTCTATTTATTTCACTTTTGTGACTGAACGATTTGATAGTTCTACCAAAATATACTAGTTTAGCAAGGTCCATCATGAAACCTTCTTTGTGATCACCTAGTGGAATGCCTTTTCGTAAACCCATGAATTCGGCAATAGCTTCATCATTTTCAAATGTGTCCAATATCAGTGCCCCCTGTTGGTCCCAATCGATGAGGTCAAGATATACGAGTGAAAGGGTAATGGACGAAGGGTTTCAGCTAGATGAAGTGGTAGAGATCATGAAGATGGAAGTTTCTTGAAAAAGGTTAGTGATATGGAGGGAGGATTCGTCGATGGTATTTGAATTAGATGTCTCTCCTATCAAAGAAGGTCTGACTTCCATATCAGAAATGCACTTAATGTCTTTGGAGGGCAGTACCTCAGGGTGATAGCCAAGGCCTTGCTTATTAAACTTCTTAGACACAATAATGGGTTCAATAGGTCCTTGTTCCTGTGATCCCAATCTACCATGTCCTTTGTAACCCATGTTCTTAATGATGTGGAACCCATTGTTATATCTCTCCACTTCAATTTGTACTTGGTCATTCTCATCATAGAATATCCAAGAGTTAATGTCATCAATGTCTTCATCATCAAGGAATCCACCTTTGATGAATACTGTTGGTGGAGCTTTTATGACAGCTATGGATGAAGATGCCTTAGATGTAGAAGGTTTTCCATGAGATTTGGGAGATAAGGGAAGAATTCCAATACAATAAGATTCTTGCAATGTGTACTCACCTGGACTGTGTTCAGTGTACTTGATACAGAGATTTGGAGTGGCTTTTCTAGATGATGGCTTGAGTAGGACGGATGGGTCCATATAGGATGAAGATGGGTATGTTTTGGTGTTGATAGGAATACAATTAGGACTTTGATATTTGCTTAAAAGTCATGACAAAACTCAAATGGATTGTGATCGACATGGATATTAACTTCAACACCATTATGTGGAAATTTGAGACATTGATGATATGTGGAAGGAACTACTTTGAGGGCATGGATCCATGGACGGCCAAGGATAATGTTATAAGGAAGATCAATATCAAGGACTTGACAGTAGGCATCAGTAGTGACTAGACCAACTTGGATAGGAAAATGGATAATTCCTTCAATATCTCTCTTAGCATCATCATATGCTTTGATAGTAATGACTTTGGAAGTGTCAACATCTTTCTCAGAATATCCCAATTGTTTTATTAGTTTTAAAGAACATATATTAAGACCAGCTCCACCATCCACTAAGATTTGTTTGATATGGTGTTGGTTTACAAACACTTCTATGTGGAAGGCTTCATTATGTAATGGGTTGATGGATGGTCAAAGATCTTTGTCAGAGAAGGTAAGATGGCAAGGGGCTACAATGCTGGTTACCATAGATTGAAATTGTGTGGTATCGATATCAGTGGGCACTGAAGATTCTTGCAATGCTTTATCAAGGATAGCTTTGTGGGCAAGGGATAGGTGAAACAGTTCTAGGATGGAGATATGTGAGGGTGTTTTGCCAAGGTGATCAAGGATATTATAGCTAGAAGATGGTCGAGGAGGATTGACAGGTGCTCCTTGAATGTTAACACAACCTCTCCTAGTAGTTACAGCACAATCGGGTGCTTTTCCTTGGATAGTAATGGTAGAAATGTGAGCTTGGTCAATGTAGCCAATCATGGATGACTCATAGTTGTAATGGATAGCATTCCCAGTATGAGGGTTACTTATCTTGTCATGAGATGGAAGTGGATTCTTGAAGGCATCTAGATCATAGTTCAATGTTGGTTGATGTGCGGGTTGTGATGTTGGCAGTGTGATTTTAATTAGACCTTGATCGATGCAATCTTGAATGACATGTTTTAAGCACATACAACCATTTGTTTTATGTCCTTTCACTCTATGGTATTCACAATATTTGTTCTCTTTATACCAAGGAGCTTTGAAGACCAGTTCGCCGTTGGGTGGTGCTTTAGGTAATGTGATATCTCCTGCTTGGACAAGTTTTTGAAAGATTACCTCCATAGGTTCCACTAAAGGAGTAAATTGTCGTCAAGGTGTTGGATTTGTTCTTGGTTGATTTCATTGAAAAGGTTGATTGGCTATAGATGTAGCTTGGATGTTAATGGGAGATTTCATTGTTTCTATGTTGTTTGCATCCACAATACAATCATTAATGACATTTTTGTTTTTGTTCCAAAAGCAAGATTTATCATTTGACAATTGAGGATTGTCTTTGTTATCTCTGAAAATCTTGATAATGCCCTTAGTGATTAAAGCTCATTCAATGGTGGTTCCTTTCGATATAAGTTTCGTCAAAGGTGCTAACACTTTGCAATTGTAGTTGAAATGAAAGCTCGGGATGAAGATTTTGGACAAAGATATAAAGCTACTATTTCTCAGGTATTTGCCATGATAGTTTGCTAGCCATGTTATGCCATCATTGAGTGAATGCGGAGAATGCTTCACCATTGCATTGTTTGTTGTTGACAAGGTCATTCATGTTCACCTCATGTTCAATGTTAAAAGTGAAATGGGATCAAAATTTGTTCACTAATTCTACAAAAGTCTTAATTCCTAGAGGTAAGTGAGAGAAGCATTCAAGAGCTTGTCCCGCTAAGCTTCAAGGGAATAATCTCAAGAGATATGTATCATTTTGAGAGACATTGAGACATGCAACATAGAATGCTCTAAGATGGTCATCCGAATTTCCTTTCACCTTGTATTTGTCAAATTGTGGAATTTCAAAATGTGGCAAAAAAGGTGTCATGTGAAGTGACTTGTCAAATGGATAATTGTATATATCTTCTAAAGAAAATGTCTTCTTCTTTTGTCCTACCACCTTGTTAATCATTTGTTCAACATCCGCTTGAGAGAGTTGTTGTTGTTGCAAAGGGGGTTGATGGTTTGGAGGTGAAATGTAATATGGTTTATATTGTGGTTGCTGTTGTAGAATGTATGAGGGCATGACCATTTGTTGAGGTTGTGTGCTCACATTATAGGTCAAAGGATTGGTATGTGGGTCAGTACAAGAAGTTGGATCCACTTTTTGGCTAAAAAGTGGAAGTGTTTTCCCTGATTTTCAGAATTTGTCACATTTGACCTAAATATTTGAGGCACTTAAAGATTGAATCTTAAAAACTGTTAGTAATAGAAAATGTAGTACTCGGAGTCTAGTTTCCAAATATGTAATTTATTTTAATACCCAGATGATACAAATTGATTTTCAATAGGCATTTCTAAAAACCACTATTTAAAAGTCACTTTTTTTTACCATACCATGCACGTGTACGACCAACATAATTTGACCTAAATAAAAGTATTTTTATAAATCCTTTTGGGGAAAGATGTGTAGTACAGTGAAGTTTGATGAGGATTTTTTTTATAATTTTTTTCCAAATATTTTTTTTATTAATTTTTTATTGGCCCTAATTGTTGTTTTCAAAAACCCTCATGTATGACCAACATAATTTGAGCAAAACTAATCATAAAATGATTTTTTTTCCATTGTGTAGAGAATGATGTGTAGATTGATGAAATATAATTTTTTTTCAAAAATCTTTAAAAATTAAAAGTTATTAAACAAATATAAACACTTGTCATTTCAAGTTTTTAGACCATTTTGCTCATAAATTCATTAATAAATAGAAAAACAAGTTAGATAAAAAAAATTACATATTTGAAAACTAGACACCATCATCTGTAATGGGTTTTATTTTCATAAAAAAATTCAGAAAAAATGTCATCAGCCATATATGTAAACTCAGTCTTTTCTCTTGTTCTGTACTTAGAAAAAAACTTGCAGGTCCAAGGCAAGAGTTGGCTTACCATACCTTTCCCAAGCCTAAGATTTTAGGAACGGGTACGCATTATGAACGGGTACCCGTTCCCTTTGTGTGAGAAAAAAAAGTGCACGTTTTTTTTTTCAAATTTAAACATCTATATAGAAACGGGTACCCATTTAGGATTAGGGACCTGTTCCTAAATGTGTACTCATTCCTAAGCGGGTACCCATTTATTTTAAAATGGGTACCTGTTTCTATCAAGATTTTTTTTTCCTGCAACTTCCCCTCTATGTGGACCCAACTTCTTGCACTTACCCATGTGACACACATGTGTTTGAGGATTGCTATCCTTGAGACATAAGTGGTGGTTGGGTATAGTGCGATGGATTAACTCCAAGATTTTGCATCACATGGGAAGTAGGGGATGGATTGATGTTGGTCAATGGTTGTGGATTTAGAGTTGGATTTGCAATATGGTAAGCGATGGAAGGATTGGTGAATGAGGAAGAAGGATGGACATTTGGGTTTGTGTTTTGGACAACATGAGGATTGGTATACATCATGTGTTGGGTGACGATGGGTAATCATTGGGTTGCATAAGACAAATTGATAGTTGGTGAAGGATTATATAGAGGTGGAGGAAAGGATATAAGTTGATCAACATAAGAGACAGCGGTGCTAGGATTGGCTTGTGCTACAATAGGTGGGTTAGTCATGTCAATGAGACTAACATTGGGGTTATATGGTGTGTTGGATGGATTCATGGAAACCATGGAGACCATATTAGAAGTGATAAGAACATTAGTTTGGGGTGTGGTTTCCACATGTGATGCAATATGAGTAGAGACTTGTAATGGTTGGGGGATTTGTATGTCTTGTGGTGTTTGGATAGCTTGTGAAACTTGGGGACTTTGCGATATTGGGATAGCTTGTGATATTTGCAGAATTTGCACTTATACAACATGGACAACTTGTGATACTTGAGGCATGGATATGGTCATGGTAGGAGCGGGGGTGTGTTGTGAAACATGGAAAGGTGGAAAGCAAAAATTTTGTGAAAGGTAGGGAAGTACCTCGGTTGGAGTTATCAAAGGTTCTAGAGTGTACTCCGAACATGGTGGGTTTGATGGTGTAGCAATAGACAGTGAAAGAGATGGGTTGGAAGGTGGATTTTGTAGAATGAACATGGTATGAGATGGTGTGGCTATAGTAGATGGTCCCTTTGCAACAACAACGAGAGTGTTTGGATCATGTTCTTGAATAGAGGATATGTCAAAATCACTTGGTAATTTGGCTCCCATATGGGCTAATTGCAAGAAGTAGTGACTAGGATTAGATAAAACAAACTTATCAACTTGGTCCCATATGTGTGTGTGTTGAAATTCTAATAAGTCATCTTGGGATTGCTCGTCATAGGTCTCTGAGAATGTTTGAGGTTGCACTTGTTGTGAAGATGATGGTCCAACAGTATATCCTTCGGGCACAAACATGTAAGAAGGCATACCAGTCGTGAATTGAGCTGAATCTCTAAGGGGCGTTGATTGAGATTGTTACATTTTGGCTTCCATCTTAGCTCGCAATTTTTCTTCCATTTCAGCTCTATATTGGCTCCTAGTTTGAGGCATGATGGTTGATGTTTTGAATTGGGCTTAGCTTGTCAAGGTTGAGACCCAAAAAGTGATGGTTAGCTGATTGTTTAGTGTTGGTTTGTTTTTCTAGTTTGTTGGTTGCTTGGTTTGCTAATGGGCTGTTGGTTGTTGTTTTTGGGTTGTTTTGTTGGTTGTTGGTTGTTGGATAAACTTCCCTAGAGGATAGCTCACATGCTCAAGGGAAAAGCTGGTTGTCGATGTTGTTTGCTGGTATTACTAGGTCTAAGTAAAACCAAAAGGATAATATTTGTTTGTTGGTTTTGTTGGTTGGTTGTTGTTTTGGGGTCTCAAAAGGATGGAAAGCTCAAAAAGTCCAATGGTTTGATATGTTCAAGATAGGAGACAATGCTCAGGTAACTATAGATGATCAGAGGACTGTCTAAAAGCTGATGACAGAGCTAAGAAAGTTTGAAAATGCAATTGATTTGGCTGAGTTGATACTGATTCTTGATAGTTGACTAGAAGCAATAAGGAATAGCTCAGAAGTGATTAGAAATATGCCAAAAGTGATTATTGATAAGTTAAAAGCAATCTAGTTTTGTTACAAGTGATAGGCTATAATGTTAACTAGAGATGACTAGGTTTTCTAGAGGTGATCAGTTTTAGGTTAAAAGTGACACAGATTTTGCCAAAAGTGAAGGATTGTCATTTAAAACTAATGCAATTTTTTCCAAAAGTGAATAAATACTATTTAAAAGCAATCTAGTTTGGCTAAAGGTGAGCAACTATTGTTAAAAAGTAATCTGGGTTTCTAAAAGTGAACGGTTATTGTTTAGAAGCAATCTATGTCTATTAGAGGGTGTGTTTGAATGATGTTTTTGACAAGAACATAATAATTTTAGTCACTCACACTCACAACAGTCAAAAACTTATACAACCTAGGCTAGGAAAGGACTATATTTGTTGAGTCCTCTTGCCATGCCTATTCAAAGTGGATAGCTTTAGGATCTTGGTAGCACCGGCTCCCCTCCACGACACTCACTTCTCACACATACCAAGATCTGGGTTTCCCAAGGCTTGTCCCCCCACCAAGCCTTAGGATTGACCCTGCTATCTCTACTAAGAACCACGAGAATCAGGGCGGCTTCAAAGGTCCCACCTTTTGTGTCAACAAATGGAAGGATTTTGGCTACTACACAAGGTTGCTAGTAAGGGTATCCGTTTAGGTGGCTACACGTGCAACAATTCACTCTATTAATGGAGGCTTCCTAGCCCAAAGAGGTTACACTCTAAGGGGTTTTGGGGGAAACATTCGTTAGTGTAACACAACGACACCCATTGTTTGTGGCTTTCAACACAAATAATTTTCTTATATAGTGGATTAGAAGGACTTGACTTTAGCCCATTACCACTTGGGTCGTACCCCTTCTCACACTGGGAAGGCAAGCCCTCTAAAGATAATAACAAGTTCTCATGCACCCAAGATCCATTTGATAGGCAAGGGGAGAGGATACTTTTGCTATTAAATTTGGGTTACAAACATGCACAACAAGCAATCCAAAAAAAGATAAATCAAGCACGGAGCAAGCAATGATTCTTTTTAAGCACCAAGCCCAAATGTTTCTAAATTAGTGATAAAATGCAATGTCTTGGATTGATTGGAGCTGCAATAGATATGTTAGTAGTTTCACAACATCCTTTTCTTGGACAATCGATAAGATGCTGCACAAAGAGATGATTAATAACCAAGAAAACCCAACTGTGAATGATAAAACTAAAAGTGACACATAGTTACCAGAGGCAACTGACTGTTGCTCAAAAGCAATCCTAATTCTATCGAAAGCAAAATGTTACTACTCAAAAGAGATGCTGAAAATCTAGATGCAAACTGTTAATGCTCAAAAGTGACCTATTTCTACCAGATGTGTAAAATTACCTATAAGAATCAGATGTTAGCAAAAAAACTCTAAATTATAGAAAGTAACCCAGACAACTGAAAGTGATAAGTTTCAGATTAAAAGTGATGCAAATAATAATAGATGCAACCACTATTGGCTTAAAAGCAATCCCAAAAATATTGAAAGCGGTGATTGTTAGCTTAAAAGTGATGCAAATGTTCTGAAGGTGACTGGTTTTCACTTAAAAGCGATTGCAATTTGCTGTAAGCACTCAGAAAATCTGATCTTCACAAAAACAACTTCAAACAAAAAGTTAATCAAGGATGTGAGTCCCACCGGGTGTACAAAAATATGATAGGTAAAAATCAAGTTAATAAGATCAAGCATATAAATGAAAAACTTAATCCTACCACCATCAAAGAATTGAATCCAAGTGAAACCAAAAACATGCAATTCAAGAACAAAATCATCTAGATTGTATGATTCCTTGTTTGTGATGTGGATTGCTTCTCAACAATGAACAATTATGAAGATCAAAGCTACCATTATGGATGGATGATAATGATAATATGCTAAATGGATGCTAAAATGTTCAATGTGCCCAAGATGATAATGTAGACGCTATATGAAAATGATGGATAGATGTAGTATGAAATGAGAGAGTGTTTATATAGACCTCAACCAAAATCAATCAACGGTGGAGATTTGGTGGCTATGTGAATGGTTTAGATGAATTGATAGTCATGGGTGAATGTGTAGATGACAAGTGGAAGGAAGATAAGGCTTATGTGTGACCATGTACATAAAAAAGTACTACATGTGAAAGATATTAAATAAAAGATGTAGTACCACACATGATTTTAAATAAAAGATATACATGTTGGCTCATGATAAAAGATAAAGATAAATGATAAGAGAAATTAATTAAAAAAATAAAATTTATTTAATTAATTAGAAAGTGGGCTTATGAAGGGATTTTTAATTAAATAAATAAGATTTATTTAATTAAAATAAATAGAATAGAGGTAATTAACTATTAAAGATTGTTTAATTGTGGATTAGAAGAAATAGATAATGAATTAATTAAATAAATATAAATTTATTTAATTAATAGAAGAAATAAGTGATTTTGAGAAAATAGAGAAATTGCTCAAGTGTGTTAGACAAATGCACATGATAGCTAATGCAATATTTTGATACTAATGATAATTAGGTCAATTTTGGGTGTCTACAATGCTAAGACAGAGATATGGACTACCATCTTACAACTTTTACTATCTTCCTTATCATATGAAGGACTGGGACTATCCCTTCTTGTTGAAAATCTTATGCTCATGACTATAAGAATCCTCCTATAAACTGGAATCTATTGCTTATAATAAAGGAAGAATCTCACAACATACCTTGACTTAGTCATTTAAGAGTGGAAGAAAAATGTTATTTTGAACCAAAAATTATAGTTTTTGCATTCTTTACTTGACTTATATTAATTTTTACATGATGATTAAACCACATGCAGGGAAATTATATGAAAGTAGAATGAAAAAGAAAAAGGCCCTATCAATAGAGCTCTCTACAAAGCTGCACAACTTGAGGACAATGATGATAGTGATTATGTTGAACGTCTTGACAAGAATCTGCATGATATTCAGAGTAGTAGTAGTGGTGCTAGAATTGAGGTGAGTGTTATTTATTGTTTTTATGTCCTTCATGATAGTCATTGTTGTTTTAACACACACATGCAAGTAAGTACTATTCAAGTAAGTTGTTTTAATTCTATTTGAAGGAAAATCCACTAGTATGATTTACTTTAAATGATTTAAATCTAGAGAGAGACCAATAAATGTAAGTCACTTAAAGATAATTACATCAACTTCTAATAGAAACCAATTAAAAGCATCCACACAATGACATGAGCAAATGTGCCTTGATAAATCTATTGATTTGAATAACTAGAAATAGTCAATATGGAGACAATCAAACAACTTATGAACTTGAATATTAAAAGAAAATTAGAACACCATACATATCCACAAATTTAACTATCCTTGCCCATTATAATATTAAATTATCATAGAAGTATAATGTCTTGAATCTGAAATATGATTGGATAGATAATATTGGAATATATAAATTATCTTGTTGAAAGATAATGATTGTCTAGGCCTTGGTTTCCCTTATAAATATGGGAAGCAACAAGCTTCAAGCCTGAACCAACACAACTATTCATAAATTACATCCTCTTCTAACTAAACATGTTTAATAAAGAGAAATTAAAGGCATAAGCAATTTAACCAAGATCTGAATCTGTTAGTCATCATTGAGCACCTGTGACCTTAGGCCCAGGAAGGTACTCATCTCCATGTTGCAGTATCTATTAAGTGTGTTGTACCCCTATCTATTATCACAAAAAAATGTCAAAAGTTTGTCCTTGTTCTCCATGTTGACGCCAACAAAACTAATCATTGCTCCTTCTACACCTGAACCTGTAGCTGTACATCAATTTTCAAGTATGTCTGCTCCCAATTATTGAATGTAAGGTCACTGGGCCATTTGAATTCCTAAATTCAGAGAAGATTGGTCTGATGGTCCTTCCATCTTTTATCCAACATAGCTTTAACATCAATTACAAATTTTCCATATCCTACATCTAGGGCTATGACCCTATCCAAAATCATGTTAAAGCTCAAAGTATCTATAGCCTGCTCCTTTTTCAAGAATTCCATAACCACAGACACTGTTGCTCTGAATTCTTCCTTCCAAGTATCAAAGCCTTTAACTAGGTTGGTTTCCTCTATCAGAATAGAGGGAATAAATTGATGCTTGAAAGTAGAAAAAGATTCAAGTTTGGCCTGCATCCTTTTGTCTTCACTGTTGGCATATTGATGCTCTTCAATGATCATAGTCACCATTTGCTCTATGGGCTTCAATTCAACAGGAGCATCAAAATTTCTTTGAAGTATCTTGCAAAGCATGACTAAATTGTGCAAGGAAGGCTGCCATTTCTTGTACAGTGGCTCCAAAATATAAAAGTTTGCTTGCAATTGTTTAATATCCTGAGATAACATGGAGTAGCAATCATGCACATCCCCAAGTTTATCCACAACCAGCTTTATCCTGTATTCTAGAATTTTCTCAAAGACTTCAAGGACCTTGATCCTTGCCTCATTTTTTGTTTCCTCATTTTGCTTCTTGAGGTCCTCAACTTCTTTTTCAAATTTTGTTCTCAAAGGATTAAACTCTTGCATTGTCACTATGATGTCACCAGTTTTTGGTGGCACAGAAGGTTGATATGAAACTATTGCCAGACTTTGGGAAAAACCCACATCTTGCAGTTGCTTTTTCAATTGTCTATTTTCAATGAACAACCTATTCACTTCATCATTCATGTCTTGTTGTGTTTTCTCATAATCTTGCAATTTTTTTTCCAACTTTTTTACAACTGCATGGGTGAACATGGCAAAATGGACTATAAGAGTAGAGGCCTCAGTTCCCGAAGTATCTTGTAAGGTTTTCACCATAGCAGATCCCCTCATTTCCTGAACAACATCTAGCAACCTTGGTTTACTAGTGTTCTTCTATTTTGTCCATATGGCAAGAGTCTTTGTCTTTGGGTTGAAACCACATCCACTCATTCCCTCCACATAATCAAATTTAGACACAAGATTAGGATCATCTTGACTCCTAACTTGGTCAAGTAAGAATACCTTTTTCAATTCAAGACTTGGGATGATCAACATGTTACTCTTCAAGACCATTTGTCTTGCTTCTTCAGGAGTCACATTGATTTTGTCAACTTTTAGTTCTTGGATTATTCGGGTGGTTATTTGATCATACTGAGACTCATCAACACTTATCTTATTGATTTCCACCTTTTCATCAAATTCCTTCATCTTCATTTTTAACCAGAAATTTTAAAACTCTAGAGTCTTGATGAAATCATCATCTTGAATAAATCTCAATGATGCCACCACCCTTTCATCTTCCTGTAGCTCTGGATCAATTTGGGCTTGTTCTTCCATCCTAGTCTTAGGCTTGTGTGCATCAGTTTCTTGACAAACCAATGGCTGATCAACTTCCTCTCTATCATGCAATTATGTCAAAATATTTGCAACTTCATCAGTATCCCCCACACCCTTAGACATCTCATATGGGACCAGAGGAGACATGCCTATAGTTCTCTGCCTTTTATGTGGTGGTGATTTAGGGATCTGTGGATCTTGAACTGATATGACATTAGGGGTAGGCTCATGAATCTCAATTCCTGCAGTCATCTTCACTAGAAGTTTGGTAGCCTTGGTAGGTTGTACTTTAGATTTAGCATAAATATGTTCAAAATTTTCAATAATTGTATTAATCCTCTTTAGAGGATCTTTCTCTTCAACAAAAAATCCTTCAAAAATTGGATTCTTTTCCTTTTTGTCATCTTAATTTTCTTGAGGATCTCCCATTTCCTCTTCTTGTCATACACTTCATTAAAAGTAACTAGGTTCCTTATCACATCCTCATCATAAAGAATTTGATGGGAGATGCCCATCTTAGTCAAGATCACTTGTCTCACAAAGTTCATATGACCCTTAAGGTCACAAACTCTTTCAACACTAGATTCCAAAGAGTACTTGGCCTTCAAATAGGCCTGCATCTCCTCAAGAGTGTCCGAACCAATTGACCAATCTACAAAGATAGTGGTATCAAGAAAAAAGGTGCCTTTGTTTTGCTTTTTCATCACATCCTTTTCCCTCCACATCATTTGCCACATGAATTCCAAGAATACAATTCTATCAGAAACAAACTTTGGCAATTTCTGAGGTGGTTGGGGGCAATCATATACCCTGATTATTGTGTGCTCTGGTAGGAAGAACCAATCAACATAATTGAAAGTATGACCTTTCTCTAGTTTATGTGCAAGAGGTCTCATAATTACCCTGATTTCTTATGATAATCTAGGGACCCAATTACCAAAAGAATTCATTATTTTCACAGAAAATTCATTATGAAATACATTATAGTTACCAGTCTGGCAATGAGAATCCCACATGTAACACCAACATTGAGTAGGCATTCTTTGCCTTGTCCTATCAATCATGCTAATGTGCATTTTACTTGACCATTTACTCCTATTTTGATATAAGATTAGGTGGCAAACCAAAGAATAAAACTTGAAGTTCATGGGTTTCTTATCTTCCTTCACACTGATGAATCCATCATGTATTTTCTTTGCAAGATATGAGGCAAAATCATACTCAATGTTCACCTTTGAATTTTGTATCCTCATAGCCATCATCATCAAATTAACTGGCATCCTCTAATTAGCATCAATTCCTAGTACTTGGCACAATGCATAATAGGTCCATTTGAAATAGATTGCAAAATCTTTCATAGGGAATGGTTCAACTACATTGGAAGGAATATCAACTATTCTATTGTTTGCACCTCTTCTCATAAATATCGGAAACTCATCACTTTTGAGTGTTATTCTCAAACTTTTGTATTCTTGTTCAATATTTTGTAGGTCAATTTCAGTGAGAGCTTGTTTGTTCAACATAAAACAATCAATTATAGCATTTTTGTCAATTCTCAATAGAGAATATCCATTTGGTAACTTTACTATTTTAGTAGCTAGGTGGTAGTGTAGTGCCAGAGTACAAAGCAATTCCACATCCATGAATACATTTGAAACAATTAGCTTGGCCAAATCCAGCTTCCATGGATTACCCACCGGTCCCTGACCATCCTTCTTCTAATAGAAGTACCAAAACAATTTCCAGCTAGGAATGGGAATTATTGCATCCCTACAACCCTTAGCAACATTCCTAAATACTTTCTTTTAACCTTTGTCAATTGAATTAGGTAAAACAACTAGAAAAGATTGTTGCAGTGATCTTTTCTTAGGGACATGATTAGGCTTATTGGTCTTACTTGTGGATTCAAACTTCTTTAGTGCCATTATACAAACTAGGATTTCACAACTCAAGCAAATGCACAGAGAATTGAAACAGAGCAAAGATTCTTCAAACATTCTTGCAAAGAATGTAGAGATGGACTTACTTGAACAATTCAAAGCTTGCTAAGAATAGACCAAATTGGGTGCCTTCTCCAAGCCAATCTGCAATCTTTGAACTGAGCAAATGCCTAGAGATTTCTATATTTTATCAAGCCAGAATGTTCATCATTCCACCATTATTTTTGGTTTGTACCACAATATTATAAAATCTCAGCATTCAATTCATTTCAAATATAAGCCCTTGATCAAATTTGATCGAATGATTAGATAAAATGACAAGATCTTTCAAATTTCTCAGTAATCACACACCCACACTAAGTATGTTTACTCATTTATTATCATTACCACACTAGTGCGGAGCTTGTTTAAACTGATCACAGGATGACAATAAGCTTCAATGCCTTTTGTTCACTTTTCTTGATTACCACCAACCCTCAGCCCTTATGCTCAAACAAAGCAGAATCGCAGGGCTTATAGCCCCCTTTATTCCATTTTCTTCCATTAGCATCAAACCGCAAGTGCTTGTTCTCATTACTGCTATGAGATTATGTTGCCAACTTTTATTGCTTACCACCTTGCTACAAACATTCTTTCAAAGCCATTGTGGGAGCTTGGTAACTTGGACACTTACTACCACCATGCCGTGAACAACTTGTCAAACCAATGCAAGACCATGGGATCAGTTTATATTGACCTCTCTTCCTTATCACCAAGCCGCAACCAAGTGGTGAGACCTTCGAGGGACTATGGTATACATGGTTGATCGAGCCCTTCCTACCGCCATGCCGCAAACAACTTGTATGTTTCTAGCAGGAGTGTGGTATACATGATTCTTGTTTCTCTAGTTCCCGCACTACCACTAAGACAATGAGGATGACCTGCGAGATTGCGGTAAATTGCAAAACCACAGAAAGGATTAAGAATAACTGCATACTCCTCAAAATAACCATGTTATGTGACCCTGGGAAATAGATGACATAAAATTTTGGCATGAATGTCTATTAAGAAATGGTCATATACAAGTGAAAAGATCAAGTAAGATGGAAATGTGCAAAATTTTTGAGAGGTCCTAACAGGTGAGACATTAGAATAGTTTATTTAGAATAATGGCAGGATTTAACAAAATTTTAGGGTTTTAAAATTTTGTTCCAACATAAGTAATGGTTGTTTTATTATGTAAATAAGGGTAATCCTTACCTATTTAATAATTATTATGTATTTCAATATAATGTGTATTTTTTTTTGTTTTTGCAAATATGTATTGATAAACCAAGAAGGGGATAATGTTAGGGTGTTGGATCTATGTGATGGTGTTGTTGCGGGCATTGGGTGGAACCACTCACTATCTATTGTACATGGAGTCAACTTGAAAGGAATAGGAGATGCAAATGTAAATATTTTAAAGGTCACAAGTAACATACAGCTTGCTTATGAAGACAAAATAGATGGAGTTGTCTATCTAAAAGAGAAAGAAGGAACCTTCACATGGTGGCCACTAAAATATTTGCAAAAAATGGCATAGTTGATGTTTATCATGTACTTGTTGTTAGACATCTTGGCCCATTGCTTTATGCAATATTTTGAATGTGTTGTTTAGGGATCTTAATTTTCATGGTGTATTTGAAAGAGGTGGAAACTCTTAGACAGCTATGACATTTTTTTATTATATTTATATACACACTCTTAGATAGTTTTTATATCTTATAACTTGATATATATATATATATATATATATATGTATGTATGTATATATATGTATGTATGTATATATATATGTATGTATGTATATATATATGTATTTATGTATATATATATGTATATATGTATATATATATATATTTGCATTATATTTTTTATTGCAGATTACCTTTCTTTATCATGATGTTGAATCAATCTTTTAATTCTAGCATGTTGTAGCTTGTTCGTATATTTAATTTTTTTTAAAAAGTGCATTGAAAATATTACCTGCCTCTAGAATCATCATAGAAACTTCTTCAAAATGCCATGTCTATCCTAGAGTCATTGGGGTTCGTACCTTAATGATTCCACACCGTTTTAGGCCCAAAAAATCCCAACCATGCCCAATTCCATAGGTGATTTGATTCTGAATTTGATTTTGGGATGAATAGTAACTAGAAATGCCTTATTTTTCTTCCAATTAGGTAACTTAACAAATAATAAATGTTATATCCCAAAACTTGCATTGGAACTCTAGTAAAAGTTTACCATACTATAGCATCATCAAGTCAACCTTGGATATAGAAATTATTCAAAATAGAAAATAGTTTGTAAATGTTGAATGGTCAGACAATATGAGAAATTATATGTACCAGGAGTTACCTTTTGAAACATTAGGACAGAGGGCGGATAAAATTGATATATATGGTGTAAAAGCCAAGGGATTGCCTTTTGGTTTCAAGATCTAGGTGACTTTAAATCCTAATTTAAAATATTCCTTACGAGTGGTCCATTATGGTAACCTACATAGTGGTATGTATTCTTGGAAGCCTTATGGTGCCATATTATTTAATGGAGTATATGTGGCATTAAAAAAATTGAAATGCTCTTTTATAGTAAAGGAGAATGGGTGGTATTTGTGATCTACTATGCTAGAATACAATAATCTACACCTCAAATTTAGATTATTCAAACCATGTCACATTGATCATATTGTTAAAATAATATAATATATTCCATAGCTTAAGATATTTTTTTGTTTCAGGGATCTTATCAACATCATAAGGAGTTGAAGGCTACATAGGGAATCAAAATAACTGCTCAGGTATCAAATTTTAAGATAATAATTTTATGTATATGAGCATAAATTTATCAAATATATGTGGACAATGAAATTTAGCTACAATTTCTTGATTTCAGGGTCTTGAGCATGCCATAGCAGGAACTCAGTTATATGTTGTTGAACTTGATGATGATTTAGAGGATATTAAGGAATAAGTAATGCAAGATATCAATAATGTAATGTCTCAGATTGACAAGAGTGGGGAAGGAGTTTATGTTCAAGCTTCAACTCTTGGATCTTTGGAGGCTTTACTTGAGTTCTTGAAGACCCCAGCTATAAGCATCCCAGTTAATGCAATTGGTATTGGGCCTGTGCATAAAAAAAATGTCATTCATGCGAGTGTAATGCTTGAGAAAAAAGAAGAAAGTGTATGCTGCAATTTTGGCATTTGATGTCAAAATTACTCCTAAAGCTCGAGAGCTTGCAGATGAAGTTGGTGTCAAGATATTTGCAGCAGACATTATTTATCATCTATTTGACTAGATTAAAGCATATATGGACAATCTTAAGGAAGAAAGGAAAAAGGATGCTGCAGAAGATGTTGTTTTCCCCTATGTACTGAGCATTTTGACAAATTGTATTTTTAACAAGAAGGATCCTATAATTGTTGGTGTTGATATTCTTGAAGGCATTGCAAGGGTTAGTATCTAAACCTAGTATTTTCAGTGTTATGACTTATGCATGTAAAAGATAGTTGTATCATTTTTGGTTTATATAAAGCCATATGTGGTGATTGCATCTATAGATTGGCATGCCATTATGTGTTCCCACAAAAGATTTCATAGATATTGGCAAAATAGCCTCAATTGAGATCAATCATAAATCTATTGAAATGGCTAAGAAGGGTAAAAAAGTGGCCAGAAGGTATTTTGAGAAGCTATCTTTGTTGTTAATAGTTTTATATGATTTTGGATGCTATTTTTTGAAATTTTTTTGTTAAATGAATTATCATACGAACATTACAGATTGTTCGGAGCAATGCTGATGAAGTACAAAAAATGGTTGGTAGGAATTTTGAAATGGAGGATGAATTTGTGAGTCATCTCACCAGAAGATCCATAGCTATATTGAAAGAAACCTATAGGATAAGGCTATTTGATATCCACATTATGTAATTTTACAGTGTATTTACTATTATCCATTTTATACTAATTGAACATTTATGCTTTTCATTTTTGGCTGATAAAATAATTTTTTGATATCTAAAATGGAATAGTCTTCTTATTTTTTCAAGATGATTTGTCCAATGATGATTGGAAACTTGTGGTGAAATTGAAACAACTGTTAAAAATTCCTTGAGCTACTACTAATGATGCATTGTGTAATGGAACTTTGGATTGGAGCAAAACCTTTTGATGAAAATGGGAAAATGCACCCTGCAACATTACAAACACCACAATCAAGATAACAAATGGCAAACTTTGTTGATACTAGAATAGTAACTTCTACATCATAAGCTTCTTCTATATGTTTTTCTATGTGGTGTACATGTTGCACCTCTGGCTACAATAAGATAGTAGTGAACTTCATATCCTATCTATGCAAGTCATTTGAATGTTTGTTGTTTAGCTCATTTTCTGAAATTTAATAGTCTGGATGGGCAAGTGCGATATTGTCATGTGAGAAAGTGAAGAGACTGATTCCAAGAGTAGATATTTTGTGTAATGATCTATTTTATGATTTCTTGAGGTAATGAAGGAAATATTGTGAAAACATTGTTTTAAATAAATTCATATTTTACTACAATTGTACGAAACTAAAAACATTTCCATGTTGTCATCTTCAGCATGTTGTTGACTGGCTGGATTTCACTGTTTCAAGTGCCACTTTTGCTTCAGTTGTCTGGGACCATATTATGGAAGGTTATAGGGAATGGTGTGTTTTCTTATTGTTGCAGGGTCACTGCTATAGGGGCCTCTAAGTAGCATTCTCAGGTTGTTATTCAGATATTGTTCACAGTGGGTCAGGGTTGTTTGAATAAATAGGTAACTCAATGGCTTGTGTGAAGGAGAATATGGAATGCACCAAGGCTGCAGTCAAAGCATTTGAATTGTTTAACAGAATGCTAAAAGAAATGATGTCTTATGGAATGCTCAGTGGCAACATCTCTTTTCTAAGTGTCAAAAGATGTGAAGGGCTTCATCGGTATGACCTGCCTTTCCATTGTTTTGCTATTGTATCTAATGTGGCTACTGAATTAGTTTTTTCTTTAGCTAGTCCTTGTAGTTTTTTGTACATGACAACCTTGTGCTACTTTTTTATTAGTTGTAATTCTTTTCCTGCATTGTTCCAATACAAAAAAATATTTATTGCCACTTTGTTTTGTCTTGTTTCATTTTCTTATTGGCCAATTCTCAAATAGAAAATGCTGGTTCAAATTTATCAATCTTTACTTGGCAAAATCATAAAATATATAGTTTTCCAAATTTATTTGCTTTTATGTTTTAATTCAAATATAATAATATGTTTTTTCTACATTATAAAATTTATGTTATTTAATAAAGTATTCATATCATGACTAAATTTACTACCAATTAATGGAAACCAGTAAATAAAAATGACTACCATGACTAAATAAATGACCAGTTAACAACAATCAATGACTAAATGATTACAATGACTAAATAAATGACTAAATATACGTACTACCAAATTGATGAATAAATATACTACCAAATTACCAAATATACTACCAAATTGTTGACTAAATATATGACCAAATTAATGACTAAAATTTGTTTACTCATAAATTTGGTCATGAGATAAATGACCAGAAATAAACTACCAATGGTCACGTGACTAAATGCGCTACCAAATTACCAAATATACTACTAAATTGATAACTAAATATACAACCAAATTTATGACTAAATATACTACCAAATTAATGACTAAATATACTACCAAATTAATGACTAAATATACTACCAAATTAATGATTAAATATACTACCAAATTTTACTACCAAATTAATGACTAAAATTTGTTTGGTCATAAATTTGGTCGCGAGATAAATGACTGGCAATAAACTACCAATGGTCACGTGATTAAACTATTGATCACATGACCAATTTTTAGTAGTTTGTTTAGTCATTTTTTTCTTGTTTTTATACTAGTGCACCAGAAGACTTGTGAGAACTAGAGTAAAACTGAACACAATTTTGTTTTCCATATATACCATGTTCGCAAAAGTTGAACTCGAGATTACAATCGTTTAAGCCCTCAATGAGGTTTTTATTTTTTAGGGTTCTAAGACCCTTCTCACCAATGTGGACAAATCTCCTATGCCATAACATTGTCTTTTCAGTAGGAAGCTTAACTTCCAAAGCATGAACACCCTTGGGTACCCAAGATGCACTACCATTAGAATTAGTTACAACATATTTCTTCACTACTAGTTCAGATGGCAGGGATGAAGTGACTACAACTCTTTTCTTTGATTCAAAAGAACTATTGCACTATGAAGTGCATGCCTCTAGCTGAAATAGTGATGTAGGAGCATCCTTGGTTTAAGAGTAATCTTGTATCAACAAAAAACATTTGCATTTTAGTTCTTTCATTTTCTAGTTCAGTTCAAAGTAGTTCAGTCAGAAGTAGTTTCAGCTTGTGGTCTAGTTTTAGCAATTCACACCTTACAGATCTGGACTTAGCATCTACATTCATTCATCTACAACATATCAAGAATTTAGAGCATTTGGATTAGTTACCAGAAAGATATCGCTATCAGAAGATCAATTATTTTCTCAGAGTAGAGCATTCTAACAGTTCCTGATAATCAGTTGAAGAAGGATTGTGGATCTCAATGACACATCATTCAATGTCCTATGGTTCATGGCCAACCTTCCCCAAGGGTCCACACATTGTTTCATTCATTTGAGGAAGTGTTCTATGCATTTAGGTCTGACCTATCTATGAACACGTTACAACTCTTCATTGGAGTTTGTTAGCTTCCTTAGCTGATACAAAGGAATCTATTGATCTGGAATAGATATAAATTGATGTAAAAGATCCTTAGGAAAGTAGTTATTAGCTATTCACATAAGAAAGATCTGATAGTTTAGATTTGTACGAAGGAGCCTCAAAAGATTTATCTTGCGCATGTATGTAATCAGTCCTTTGAGACCAATTGTAAGCCTGCATGTTGTCGACCAGATTGTATTTGAATTATTTGATATACTAATGACTGAATCTATATTTGTTCCATTGTTTTGAGTTGTTTTCGTTGTGTTTACTCTTGCTGCATAGTCTAGATAGTTCATTCTATGAACCCTCCTACCGTGATTGCACCAAGTGGTATCAGAGTGAAAGTTTGATTCTTTGGAGCGAATTGGTGAAGGGGATTTCATAAGATCTTGTTGTGAGTAGATCGTTGATATGAGGTAGGTTACTTGTGCCCAACTGATAACTAATTGTGAGGCAGTTGTCGCTTGTAGCCTGATTGCCAAATTTGAGGTAGTTTACACTTGATCTGAGGAAGAATGCTGTCGCGAAGTGTTCCTCTTGTTGGTGCAATGGCTAATAGAATGGATGAGATGATGGAATTGATGAGAACAATGCGAATTCATTTGGATGTTGTTAAAGAAGATAGGCAAAGAGGATTGACACCGAGACCTAATGTTGAAAGTGATGATGAAGAGGAATTTGAATCTGCTGAACAAACTAGTGAAACCCTAGAAGGCAATGAAGAAGAAGAATCAGATCAGATAAAGATGTTACGAGCTATTTCAAAGATTGGAAAGAGACCTAGAGTTTATGTACTGAACTATACAGGTAATTTGAATCTTGAATACTTGATTGACTGGATAAATGACATGGAAGAATACTTTGAATATGAAGAAATTGAAGATCCAGAGAAGGTGAAATTTGCAAAGACAAAGTTGAAGGGACATGCTGCTATATGGTGGAAAGAAGTTTAGTTGGAAAGAAAAAAGAGAGGGAAAGAAAAGATCACAAAATGGAATAGGATGGTGACAAAGTTGAAGAACCAATTTATACCTATTGACTATGTGTTAGAGTTGTTGAAAAGATTGCAAAACTTGAGGAAAAAGGAGAAATCTGTGAAGGAATAAACTAAATAATTTCATAAGATGATCATAAGGATAGGACATAGTGAAGAAAGAAAGGAGAAAGTGGCTAGATACATCAATGGACTGAGATTGAACATTCAAGAAGAACTAAGTTTGGTAAGGATGACATCTTTGGAAGAAGCATATCAGTTTGCCTTAAAAGTTGAAGAAAAGTTGAATAAGAGACATGATCAGAGATAGAGAGGCAGAGGAGGTAAATTTTAGAGAGGAAGAATGTTTTCTAGATGTGATAGATCATTTATAGAGCATAACAAATTTGATAGCCCATTTAGGAAGGATGGCAGAGATAACAATGCTTACCAGAGAGATAACATAAATTTTTACCAGAGAGGAAACCCTAGTGCATACCAGAATGAAGGATAGAGTAGAGAAGGAAGAGGATTGGATAAGAGGACATTCAGAGGTACTTGTTTCAAGTGTGGAGGTGAAAGATATAGAGCATTTGAATGTAATTAGGGTAGCACAAGCAAGAGGACAAAAAATAGTGGAAGAGTAGCCTATGTTGAAGAAGAACTTGTTGAATCACCTAGTTTAGTTGGCAAACTAGAGAAAGGAGAATCATTGGTGATGAGGAGATCACTATTTCAAATAGAGATAAATGAGGAACCATCATAGAGGAAAAGTCTATTCAGAACTAAATGCAAATCCAGAGGTAAGTGTTGTAAAGCTATAATTGATAGTGGTAGTTTAGATAACCTAGTTTTAGAGGAGATGGTGACTAAGTTGAAGTTGGAAAGATTGAAACATCCTAAGCCCTATCAAGTAGCATGGATTTAGGATGATCATAAGGTACTAGTGGGTGAAAAATATTTGGTGAAATTTCATATTGGATCTTATCATGATGAAGTCTTGTGTGATATTATGCCAAAGGATGTTTGTCATATCTTGTTGGGTAGACCTTAGCAGTATGATAGAAAAGATATACATGATGGGAGAAAGAATACATATACTATAACTACAAATAGAAAGAGAATTACTTTGATTCCTTTAGAGGATAATCCTAAAGATGTGGTATGTGGGAATGCTAGAATCTATTTGGTAGATGGAAGAAAATTTCTGGATGGTTTGAGACATGAGAATATGTGTTACGCCTTGATTCCTAAAAAGCCTGAAGTAGTGAAGAAAGAAACTGAACTAGAGGAGATAAGAGAGTTGCTAACAGAGTATGAAGACATCCTATCAAACAATGTACCTAAAGGATTACCACCTATAAGGAGTATCAGTCATCACATGGATCTTATACTGGGAGCAAGTTTGCCTAACAAAGCAACACACTGGATGACACCAATAGAGAATGAAGAATTGAATAGATAGATACAAGAATTGTTGAGTAAAGGTTTGATTAGACAAAGCTTGAGTCCTTGTGCAGTATCTACAGTGCTTGCATCGAAGAAGGATGGAGAATGAAGAATGGAGAATGTGTACTAATTCCAAAGCAATAAACAAGATCACAGTTAAGTACAGATTTCCTTTACCTAGGATGGATGATATCATGGATTGTTTGAGTGGAGCAATATATTTCACAAATATAGACTTGAAGAGTGGATACCATCAGATCAGAATTAGAGAAGGAGATGAATGGAAGACTACTTTTAAGACAAATGAAGGATTGTATGAGTGGTTAGTGATGCCTTTTGGATTGACAAATGTACCCAGTACTTTCATGAGATTGATGAATGAAGTCTTGAAGAAATTCTTGGGTAAGTTTTTGATTGTATACTTGGATGATATTCTGATTTTCAATGAAAAAAAGAACATTTGTGGCATATTAGATAAGTTTTGTGGAGACTAAGAGAGGAAAAATTGTTGATAAACATAAAGAAGTGTAGTTTCATGAAGGAAGAGTTGGTATATTTGGGATTTGTGATGTCTGTGGAAGGATTGAAAATGGACCCTTAGAAGGTAAGAGCAATTGTTGAATAGCCAACACCGGAGAGCATTGAAGAAGTTAGCTCATTTCATGTCTTGGCTAGTTTCTACTAGAAGTTCATCAAAAATTTTATTTTAGTTTGTAACCCTATGACAGAGACAATGAGAGGTTGCAGATAAGTGGACATTAGGAGCAGATAAAACTTTTAAGTTGTTGAAACAAAAAGTGATAGAGCAACCTATTTTAGCATTACCAGATTTCAATAAGGTATTTCAAGTTGATTGTGAAGCAAGTGGAAATGCAATTGGAGCAGTATTAAGTCAAGAAGGTAGACCTGTAGCTTATTTCAATGAAAAGTTGAATGATGGAAGGAAAAGATATTCAATTTATGATCAGGAGTTCTATGCCATAATTCAAGCCTTGAAGAAGTGGAGACATTACCTGTTGCCTAAGGAGTTTGTGTTGTATACATATCATCAAGCTTTACAATATTTGAATAGTCAAGCTAAGTTGAATCAGAGACATATGAGATAGGTAGAGTTCATGCAGAGTTATACCTTTGTGTTGAAGCATAGGAGTGGTAAATCAAACAAAGTTGTTGACGCCTTGAGTAGAAGAAGAAACTTGTTGACAAAGCTGAGAGTTGAAGTGTTGGGTTTTGATGAACTTTAGAACATGTATGAGGGAGACACTAATTTTGTAGAACCTTGGAGAGCATGTAAGGAACCTATTGTGATAGATATGAGTAAGTGGCTGGACTATTTCATTCAAGAAAATATGTTGTTCAAAGGAAATCAGTTGTGCATACCAAGAAGTTCAATGAGAGATAATTTGATCAAGGAGAAGCATAGTGGTTGATTGGTAGGACATTTTGGCATTGATAAGATAGTAACTTTGGTAGGTGAAAATTACTTTTGGCCTTAGATACATAAGGATGTTTGGAGATTTGTGCAGAGTTGTAGAGTTTGTCAAGTTGCAAAAGGGAGTAGTCAGAACACTGGATTGTATAAACCTTTGACAGTACCAGAGAGACCTTGGGAAGACATAAGCATGGATTTTGTGATGGAATTGCCTAAGACATAGAGAGGACATGATTCAATATTTGTAGAGGTTGACAAATTTTCAAAGATGGCTCATTTCATACCTTGTAAGAAGACAACTGATGCAGTGCATGTAGTTGACCTATTCTTCAAGGAGATTGTGAGATTGCATGGATTACCTAAGAGTATAGTTTCAGATAGAGATACAAAGTTTGTTGGATACTTTTGGAGGACACTTTGGAAGAAGATGAAGACAAACTTGAAGTTTAGTTCAACTTTTCATCCATAGATAGATGGATAGATAGAGGTAGTGAATAGGAGTTTGGGAAACCTATTGAGATGTTTGGTTGGAGAGAAAGCTAGAAGTTGGTATTTGATTCTTTCACAACCAGAGTTTGCATACAATAATTCAGTAAATTGGACTATCAGAAGAACACCTTTTAAGAGTGTTACCAGAGTGAATCCTAGAGGAGTTGCATAATTGAGAGATATCAGTACAGAGGAAAAGAGGAGTACAAAAGTAGAAGACTTTCCAGATCATATGGAGATAGTGCATAACTAGGTGAAAAAACATTTGGAGAATATGAATAGTAAGCACAAAGAGAAGGCTGATGAGAAGAGAAGACATAAGGAATTTGAAGTTGGGGATGAAGTGATGGTGTACTTGAGAAAAGAAAGATTTCCAGTTGGGACTTATAATAGGTTGAAGATGAAGAAATTTAGACCTTGTAAGATACTCAAGAATTTTGATTTAGTAAATGCATATGAAGTAGAGCTACCAAAGACATTGGGTATTTCACCTATTTTCAACATTGCAGATTTTTATCAGTATCATGAAGTAGATTTCAGTGAAAGCATGAAAGAAGAATTGAAGAAGCAGTTACCACAACAAGCACCAGAGTAGATTGAAGACATTTTAGATAGCAAAGTTGGACATAGCACTAGAGGAAGACAATGAAAAGAATATCTTGTGAAGTGGAAAGGTAGACTGGAAGAAGATTCATCATGGATTTCTTAGGCTAAGGTGGACTGTCTTGGTTCTCCCTTAGCCCCAGCAAAGTGAGGGACTCACTTTTTTTTCAATAACCCAGATGTCTAATGCAGGAGCATCCCTAGTTCAAGAGTAATCTTGCATCAACCAAAAACATTTGCATTTAGTTTGTTTGCATTTTAATTTGTTTGCATTTTAGTTCTTTCATTTTCTAGTTCAGTTCAAAGTAGTTCAGTTAGAAGTAGTTTCAGCTTGTGGTCTGGTTTTGGCAATTCACACCTTGCAGATCTAGACTTAGAATCTACATTCATTCATCTACATCATATCAAGAATTTAGAGCATTTGGATCAGTTACTAGAAAGATATTGCTATCAAAAGATCAACTATTTTCTTAGAGCAGAGCATTCTAACAGTTCTTGATAATCAACTGAAGAAGGCTTGTGGATCATTCCTTGACTTGTGGATCTCAATGACACATCATTCAATGTCTTGTGGTTTATGGACAACCTTCCCTAAGGGTCTATGTGTTGTTTCATTCATTTGAGGAATTGTTTTATGCATTAAGGTCTGATCTATCTGTGAACATGTTACAACTCTTCATTGGAGTTTGTGACCTTCCTTAGTCGATGTGGAGGAATCTAGTGATCTGGAATAGATATATATTGATGTAATAGATCCTTAGAAAAGTTGTTATCATCTATTCACATAAGAAAGATCTGTAGTTTAGATTTGTGTGAAGGACCCTCAAAAGCTTTATCTTGCACATGTATGTAATCAGGACTTTAAGCCCAGTTGTAAGCCCACATGTTGCCGACCAAATTGTATTTGAATTCTTTGATATACTAATAACTGAATCTTCATTTGTTCCATTTCTTTGAGTTGTTTCTGTTGTGTTTACTCTTGTTTCATAGTTTGAATAGTTCATTCTGTGAACCCTCCTACCGTGACTACACCAAACATAGTACCTCTCTGAGTGCCCCTCGCAAGCACCATAGATCCTCTAGTCATCTTGCATCCATCCTTTGAAAAGACAACCTGTACACTTGCATCATTCAACATACTTATAGAAAGCAGGTTCCGTGCCAAGCCTAGGATGTGCATGACCCCAGTGATCCCCTTCACTCATCCATTAGGAAATCAGATAGAGACTCTTCCACAACGAACAATCTTTAGATGAGAATCATCACCCAGGTACAATCTTCCACCATCAAACTCTTCATACTTCGTGAACCAGCTTCAATGCGACATCATGTAGAATGATGCACTAGAATCAATCAACCACACAACATCAGATGCATGGGTGGCCAGGGCTGTGATGAAGGCATCACTATCATCTTGTGACTTGTTAGAATCTGAGTCTGGGACATTCTTCTTCTTCTTTTTCTTTTCCTCTTTGCATTCCTTTTGGAAATACCCAGTTTTTCCACAGTTCCAATAGAGAGCCTTGGACTTTCTAGGAGATTTGGATCTCCCACAAGATTTGGATCTACCCTTCTCAACTTTCTTGTCCTTCTTTTTCCCTTTCTCCTTGGGTCTTCCATGAACTACAAGAGCCTTTTTGGCTTCTTCAGAAGACTTTCTCCACATCTCTTTAGATAACAGTGAAGATACCACTTCATCCATTTTGAAAGTGGATGTTGTGCTCTCAATAGCCATAACAAGATGATCCCACAAGTCTGACAAAGAACAAAACAAGGTCATACAATAATCCTCTTCCTCCATCTTCAAACCAACGAATGTCAAATGTGCAACTAACATGTTGAAAGCATTCAGGTGATCTGCAATAGATCCTACATCCTCCATCCTTAGAGAATACAACTTCTTTCTCAAAAAAAGCTTGTTCACTAGGGATTTGGCCTGATAAACATCTCCCAGCTTCTTCCAAAGATCTTTTGTGGTCTTCTCCTCATGGACATTTAACAGGACAGAATCAGCTAGATTGAGTCTTATGAGACCCTTAGCCTTCCAATCTTTGAGATCCCAATTAGCTTGTGCCATTGTGGTTGGTTTTACACCAGAAATGATTTCCCATAGGTCTTAATCAACATGCATGTCTTTGATCTTAAGTTTCCATAACTCAAAATTTGTGTCATTGAACTTCTCCACCTCTAATCTTCTAGATGTGCCTACCATCTCTTTCCTACAACTAGATTATAGAATACTATGCATAGACTCCCACTCAATCTAAGATCAGCTCAAAAATGTTGGGATAAGGTTCCATTAACCTTGTAAATTGTATTATTGTATTATTCCATTTATTATTTGTAATTACCCATAAGGGATGTACAAGTTTCACTGGCAGTTGTAAAAAAATTATTTACTATGCACGGTAATTATGGAGTTACTACATGGTAAGACCTGGAGATACTGGTGGTAGTTATGAGATGTTATTTACGATGGTAAATGGTATTTGGTCAAAGTGGGGTGTACATGTGGAGGAATAATCTATTTTTAGTGTTATGATGCACGTCATAGATGTTGTAAGGTGTAAGAGATTCTATGACAAATGTAAGTTGTCATAAGAATCTATGACACTAATAATTCTATGACTAATAAGGTTTTCAAGCTTGCATGGGCACATTTTTCCAAGTGTAGGATGTATGTATGAAAACATTTATGACCTCGTAAGAGCCTATTCTTGGCCATGGATGCCCAAGGTTGTATTGTTGACTCTTGACAAGTGTTATGGGCTTGTAAGAAGTCATTTAATGTCTTGACGTTGTGTAAATTCTATATAAATAATAACATAGTAGATGAGATGAATATAATAGTTTACAGGTACCTATGTTCTACCAGAATGAAGGTTGTAGGACAGAGGAAGTGAATGTATTTGTAATCTCCTTTTGTGAAGATAATACAACTTGGCCTCTTTTCTTGGTGGAGTTTTTTTACCCGCAAGAGTTTTCACCATGTTAAACACTTGTGTTATGTGCTTCATTCTACTTCTAGTATATTTTTGTATTTTGGGTTTATGTTTTGTTACAATCTCCATTAATAACATATAGTTAAAGTTTGCTGAAATTTATTCAAATTAGATTTCCATTGAAGTAGTGTTGCTTTCACTTGTAACATTTGGTATTAGAGCCTGGCCAGCTTTGACTCTTGGATGGTAATGTGGAAGCTATAGCTGTAGTGGGATATTTGGTTGTGTTTATTTTGTAGATTTTGTGTTGTTATTATGGCTGCATCCACCATTGCATCAACCTCTCGATTGGACATTGAGAAGTTCAACAGGGGTATGAGTTGTGGAAGCTGAAAATAGAATATTTGTTGGAAGAAAGAAACCATTGGTTGGCTATCCAAAAATAGAAGAAACCTGATGATGTCTCTCAAGATGAGTGGGATAGATTGGATAAGAAGGCATGGGGAACCATTCGATTGTGTCTTTCAGACTCTGTCTTGTTGAATGTTGCAAAGGAAGAGACTGCATACAAGTTGTGGAAACAATTGGGTGAGATCTATCAAGCTAAGAGTATGGTAAATAAACTTTATTTAAAAAGAAAAATTTTTTCCATGAAAATGTGAGAAGGTGAATCAGTTGTAAAGCATTTAAATTCTTTTAATTTGTTAGTGAGTTAGCTTGATTCAGTAGATGTTGAGGTTACTGAGGAAGATAAATGTATCTTACTTCTTTATTCTTTACCTGAGTCTTGGGAGAATGTTATCCTTGCTACCACTACTAACCTTGCAGATCCAAAGTTGGATGCTCTTGTTTTAGTGCTACTATCACAGGAATTGAGGAAGAAGAGTTCAGATAGTTTAGGTGATGCTCTTAGTCTCAAGGGAAGGTCTAAGGAAAAGGGACCTAAAGGAGATTAGAAAGGGGCTAAGGACAAGTCCAAGGGCTAGTCTAAGACTCCTGGTAAAAAGAATAGAGTTAAGTGTTGGAACTATGATAAAAGGGGACATGTGAAGGAGTGTAGAAACCCCAAGAAATAGTGGGAGAGTGCTTTAGATAAGTCCTCAAATGCAGGTGAAGAAGTTTTACTTTCTGCATGTAATCTTGTTTCTAATGATCACTAGTTGGTTGACTCAGGATGTTCGTTTCATATGATCCCGCATAAGGAATAGTTCTCCACATATGAAGAATATAATGAAGGTAATATCTACCTTGGTGACAACTCTACTTATTCGATTGTCGGGAAAGGAAAGGTATTGTTGTGTTTCGGTGATGGGAGGATTAAAACCCTCCCTAGTGTTTTGCATGTTCCTAGATTAGCTAGAAATCTGATTTTAGTTTCAAAGTTGAATGATTTGGGAATGCATGTGACAATTGACAAGCATGGTTGCAGATTGGTGAGAGGGAACTTGGTGGTAGCGAAAGGGAAGAGATTCAGGAACTTGTTTAAGCTTGAAGCCACTACAGTTTATAATGCCTCCTATGTATCTGAGGCCACTACTGAAAATACATGTATGTTGTGGCACCATAGATTGGGCCACACAAGAAATAATGTACTGAAAACTATTAAGAATAAAAATTTGTTGGACGGTTTCTCTTATTCTGATGAGCACTTTGATTTCTGTGAGCATTGTGTGTCTGGTAAACAAAACAAAAAATCATTTCCTTCAAGAAGCAATAGAGCAAAAGAGAAGTTAGAAATTATTCATCCGGATGTGTTTGGACCTGTGGATAATGAATCTATTGGAAAATCTTGTTATTTTGTAACCTTCATTGATGATGTATCCAGATTTACATGGATTTATTTTATGAAGCATAAATCTAAAGTTTTCACTAAGTTTAAGGAATTCAAAGTCTTAGTAGAGAACCAATTAGGTTTAAAGATAAAAATATTAAGATCTAACAATGGAGGTGAATATTGCTCTAAGGAATTTGATGAGTTTTGCAAGCATGTAGGTATAGTCAGACAAAAGACAACTCCATATACACCACAGCAAAATGGTGTTGCAGAAAGGATGAACTGAACAATTATGGAAAGGGCCAGAAGTATGCTTAGTGATGCACAGTTGGATAAATGCTTTTGGGCAGAGGTTGTGTACTACTTGCTACTTGATAAATAGATTTCCTTGTAAGGCTCTTGATTTGACAACTTATGAAGTGTGGACAAGTAAGAAACCTTCTGTTTCACATTTAAGGGTTTTTGGTTGTGAGGCTTTTGTTCATGTGCCTAAGGAAAAGCAATCTAAGTTGGATCCAAAGGCTGAAAAATGTACATTCATTGGATATGGTGATAATGTCAAAGGTTATAAGCTTTGGAATCTACTAACCCACAAGATTATCTTTTCTAGAGATGTTATTTTCAGGGAACTTAGAGCTATTTTTGAACCTGAGCAACCAAAAGAAAAAGATGAAAAGGTAAAGAAGGTGCACTTTGATTTAGAGAAAAAAGATGCACCTCAGGAAGAACAAAATGATGGATTGGGGGTGAAGAGGAAGAAGAAGATTTGAGTAGTTTTGATGAAGATGAATTTGTTGTTACAGCAGAAGTTGGTGCAGATGATTATGCAAAAGAACAAGTAGAGTCTCTTACTCCACCCTTGAGGAGATCTACAAGACAACATAATCTAGTTGACAGGTATAGCCCACCAGATTTCTATTGTGTATATTCTTTATTGAGTACTAACGATGAACCTAGATCCTACAGGGAAGCTATTTCTACAGATGATGGTGAGTCTTGGTAGCTAGCCATGTAGGAGGAGATGATGGCTTTAGACTCTTGTAATACTTGGGATCTTGTTCATTTTCTTAAAGGAAGAAAGGCCATAGGATGTAAGTGGGTCTTCAAGAAGAAGTTTGGAGTAGACGGGTCATTAGAGAAGTACAAGGCTAGACTGGTAGCCAAGGGATACTCCCAGAGAGAGGGAGTTAATTTTGGTGAGATATTCTCTCTTGTTGCTAAATTGACTTCTATTAGATTTCTCTTATCCATTGTTGTAGCTTATGATTGGGAGATTGAGCAAATGGATGTTAAGACTGCGTTCTTACATGGAGATCTTGAAGAAGAAATTTATATGCAGCAGCCTACAAGTTTTGAGGTAAAAGGAAAAGAACATTGGGTTTACAAGTTAAAGAGGTCTCTTTATGGTCTAAAACAGTCCCCTAGAATGTGGTATCAAAAGTTTGATTCATTTCTTTTGAAATTAGGTTTTGTTAGAAGCGAGGAGGATTATTGTGTTTACATTCATTGTGTTGATGATTCTATACTGGTATTTGCTTTGTATGTTGATGACATGTTTTTCAAAAATACTAAGGGTATGGTCAGTGAGCTTAAAGTCCAACTTTCAGGTGCATTTGAGATGAAGGATCTTGGTGCTGCAAGGTATATTTTGGGAATGAGATTAGGAGGGACAGAGTTAACAGAAAGCTTTGGTTGTCACAAAGTAAGTATGTGAATACTATTTTGCAAAGGTTTAGTTTCTAGGACTGTAACTCAGTTAGAGTTCCTTTACCCATTGGTACTAAGCTTTCATTAGATATGTGTCCAAAGACTGAGGATGATCTTGAGGATATGTCTAATGTGCCATATGCTAGTGTTATAGGGAGTTTGATGTATGCAATGGTTTGCACTAGACCAGATATTTCCCAAGTAGTGGGAGTTTTGAGTAGATTTATATCTAACCCTAGTAGACAGTATTGGAACTATGCAAAGAGGGTGTTTAAATATCTTGTAGGTACTGCTGATCATTGTTTGGTTTATTCTGGTACTAATAGTGTTGATAAATCTTTGGACATATAGGGTTTTGTTAATGTAGATTGGGCAGGTGACTTGGATAGTTGAAGGTCCACTAGTAGCTATGTGTTTACTCTATTTGGAGGTGCAGTGAGTTGGATGATTAAGATGCAGCCCACAGTTGCTTTGTCCACTATAGAAGTAGAGTATATGGCTGCTACTCATGTCTCTAAGGAGGTAGTTTGCTTGAGGAGATTGTGTACAGGTATTAGTTTTGATTGCAGGAACATTCATATTGGTTGTGATAACCAGAGTGTTATCTGTTTGGCCAAGAATCCCATGTATCATGCTCGGACTAAGCATGTTGATGTTCAGTATCACTTTATTCAAGAGTTGGTTGCAAATGGAGAGAGTGAGCTGAAGAAGATAGACACTCAAGAGAATGTTGCAGTTTCATTGACTAAGCCTGCAAGCATAGAGAAGTTTGTATGGTGCAGAGAGGCCATGGGCCTTATATCTAGTGCCTGATTATTTTTCATTTGATTTCCTATAGGTTGATTTACAATGTATAATGTCAAGTGGGAGAATGTTGGGATAAGGTACCATTAACCTTTTAAATCCCATTGTTGTATTATTCCATTTAGTATTTGTAATTACCCATAAGGGATGTACAAGTTTCACCGACAGTGGTAAAAAAATTATTTACTATCCATGATAATTACGAAGTTACTGTATGGTAAGTCCTGGAGTTATCGACGGTAGTTATGAGATGTCATTTACTATGGTAAATGGTAATTGGTCAAAGTGGGGTGCACATGTGGAGGAATAATCTATTTTTAGTGTTATGACACATGTCATAGATGTTGTAAGAAGGTGTGAGAGATTCTATGACAAATGTAAGTTGTCATAAGAATCTATGACACTACTAATAGCATATGACGCGTCATAAGATGTTGTAAGTGGCTATTTTTGGCCCCAAGGCGTTCAAGCTTGCATGGGCACATTTTTTCAAGTGTAGGATACATGTATGACAACATTTATGACCCCGTAAGAGCCTATTCTTGGCCATGGACGCCCAAGGTTGTATTGTTGACTCTTGACAAGTGTTATGGGCTTGTAAGAAGTCATTTAATGTCTTGAGGTTGTGTAAATTCTATATAAACCATAGCATAGTAGATGGGATGAATATAACAGTTTACAGGTAGCCAGGTTTTGCCAGAGTGAAGGTTGGAGGACAGAGGAAGTGAATGTATTTGTAATCTCCTTTTGTGAAGATAATACAACTTGGCCTCTTTTCTTGGTGGAGTTTTTTACTTGCAAGGGCTTTCTTCATGTTAAACACTTGTGTTATGTGCTTCATTCTACTTCTGGTATATTTTTGTATTGTGGGTTTATGTTTTATTACAATCTCCATTAATAACACAGTTAAAGTTTGCTGAAATTTATTCAAATCATATTACCATTGAAGTAGTGTTGCTTTTATTTCTAACAAAAAAACCCCTACCCAACAACTAGGACCAAAAGTGATCAAGCTCTGATACCAACTGAAAGGAAGCTAGGTGTGCGGAAATCACTTGCTACACTAGTCTAAAGAGGAGAGAAGAGTGCAAATTCTTTTTAATCCTTATAGTTATAGAATGTTAACCAAAATAATGGAGATATTACAGCAATACACATACACAAAGAAATGAGATAGAAGAGAGAGACACAAGATATACGTGGGGAAAACCCTTATCGGGTGAAAAACCCCACACTCCAAAACCTACATAATGTATTATCAAAACTAAAATAGTTTACAATACACTTGCAATGCAAGCTCTCAGGAGTCTTCAACACTCGTATCTAGAGACAAATTGGTAGCATAACAGTACTTTTCAATCACTTAATACATCTCCTCTCAAAGCACCTACTTAAATACAAGTTTACAAGGCAAAAGTGAACCTTTCTTGAGATGGGCATCCAATTAGGCCTCATGGCTCAAAACCTACACCTAGAGACACTTGTCCAACACTACAGCATGATCCTAACACTTGTCATATCACCCCATCCCAATATGGTCGCCTATTCCCAAGATGGGCAATGACAGATGCTCTTATGACTCTTACGACTGTCATAGAATCCGTCATAACTGTCATATCTTACAACTATAAGAGAATCTGTCATACACAAGCTAAAAATAGCATATTTTCTTACATGTCATAACCCTCCTTAAGGCACCCAAAGATGCCTTCTTCCAAGATGACTTGTGACACATGTCTTCACCTATCATAGAATATTCCATTTACGACTCTTACACATCATAGATTTGTCATAGGAATCTATCATAACCGTTTTGATCAATATTCCCTTACACACTATCCAAGATGCTGATAAATGGCAAAATATTCCTACCACTAAGTGGGACACCTATCTCCTCATGTGAGGACAAATTTAAATGTGGTCACCTTCCAAGTAGGATGACACATCACTGTGCCAACTACCACAAGATGAAAATAAGGATTTTCATCCCAATTACAATAATAGGCAATAAATAAATAAATATAATGAAATAATACAATGAATTACAAGGTTGAGACACCTTAATTCCCGATAGTTGTAACACCTTTTGAACACCTTGATTTATTTGAGTGATTTGTCTTGCATAATTTAGGATGTAATTAGGGTGTCTAGGTGGTTTTCAATCACCTTGAATCGTAATCACTAGTTTTAAACAAGAAGGTGCACTAGGTGCCCCCTGCACAACCATCATAGGGATATTGCTACAAAGTCTAATAGTGAAGATTGAATTAACATTTTTTGTCCTTTCAATTATGTTCAACATCTATCCCTAAAGGATTTAATTTGAAAGACCTTTTCTCATCCACTAATACTTCATCTTGGTCAAGGAGAGCATTGGAATGAAAGGAAGGTACAGTGTTGTTAAAAAGTTTGGTATCATATGAATTTGCAACAAAAGTAGAGTTTTCCATAGCCTTCACTTCCATAGAGATATCCAAGGTACTTGAACATTCAATCAAAGGTGGAGGATCTAATGGATTATCCTTAGATACATCATGCACCATGTGATCATTAGTTGAATAGTCATTTTCCACCCGTGAGGAATCCTTTTTGAGAGGGAGCCCTTTATCCATTAATGTTTCATTTTCTAAAAAGAGTAGGGTGATTTTAAGGAATGTGTCAATGATTTCATCCTCTTTTTCTAGTATACTCTCATAGGAGGAATCTTTTTTGAAAGAATGATCAAAGGGCATGTTTATATCATCACCACATGTAGTAGAGACTAGATGCATAGGAGAAGTGCTATCATAATATCTTTTACATTACTACTCATGGAGATGAATTTGGTTAAGCTTTCTAATATTGTAGGATGTTCACTTATGAGGGTTAAAAATCCATGAAAATCAAGATCTTTGATAACTGCATGCAAAGATACCAAAGAAAAATGACATGAAGGTGCCATAATAAAATATTCAAAAACATCAATAAGAGCTAGTAGTACACCCTAGGTATTGAAATACACAATGTGTAATTGAGATAATGCCAAATTTCAAGAAAGGACATCAAATGATGCCAAATTTATGTTTTCAAATATATGCAAGATCAGATTTAATAGATTTTCAATGCTTGTGCAAATAACAAGAGCAAAACTATGTATGAATATGACATAAAATGCTTGATTTTTCACTTTTTTCCCAATTGTTCAATGCAAATTACTAATGGATGAGATGTTGTGAAGGATTTAAAGAGGGGAAGAAGATAATAAGCTCAATATAAACCCAATAGTACAATAATATAATTCACAACATGCCTATGATGCAATTCAAGAGAGACAATAAGGCCAAATCTAGTGAAAATGCAAGGTTTTCAAACCCTAGACATGATTTTTTTGCAAAAATGACACTATGCTACAAAACTACAATTATAAATCAGTCCTAATGAGTGTTTGAAAAGGGTAGTAAAATCTGAAACAAGACTTAAACTACAAACCCTAGCTAATGCAAAACTAGGTTTTTATGAAAAATGCATAATTTCAAGAAATTTTTAACAATTTAAGCATGAAAATGCAATGCAAGTGAATACTAAATGATAATTTCTATAATTTAAATCAGATCTAATGAAAATAATAGAAATTAAATGAAATTAAATACCAATTAATTTAAATTATGCTAACATGCAAGCCTAAGATGCCAATTTTTTTCAAATTTTTCAAATTATCTAGTTTTTTTGTAATTTTTCAAATGCAATAAAATGAATGAATGCAAAGATATTACACAACACTCAGCAAGGTGAAAAATTCAAACAAACACAAGTTCACCAAAATGTTTAGCGTGAAAAAGTGGGGATGATGAATGTGGTTGATTTGGTTTAGATACTCCCTTCTCACCAAATATTCAAGGACATATCAACCGAGTTGAATCTCTACTAAGTGAGAGCATTCACCTAACATGTTGGGTTATCACTTGGAACAATACAGAAGCTTAGATGTTATCAATCAATATGCCAATTTAATGCTTAAGTACCCTAAAAACCCTAAGTATGTAAAACAATAAGCTAATTGATGAATTACGACAAATCCTTTTAGATTAAGGTAAATGACAGAGATCCATAACTGACCATTTTTCAAAGTTTAGAATGCGGAATAGTCAAGGACACCTCCACTAGTGCCCTTGTCCAAGGTACTATTTTCTGCATGAAATCTAGATCTCCTTCTGACACTGATATTCACTACATCTTTTGTTTCTGCCCTGGAAAAGGTGGACACCTCCACTAGCACCCTAGTCCAGTGCCAGATGATCTTCAGGGTATTAGAAGCTCTTCAGAAGCTGATTACCACTATCCAACTTGTTTATGTGTCTGTAACTCTGAAGGATACTGCCATTAATGCCCTTGTTCTGAAATGTTCACCTTTGTCTTCTTTCTTTCAGATCCTAAATTCTTATTGTGAGGGGGGAGAATGAGTGTTAGTCAAATCAATGAAAACATATAAACCCAAACACCAATGGAAGTTGAAAGTAAAGAGGAATCAAACCAAAATGAGTAAGAACATACTTACAAACCCTTTTACCTATCATTTTCCATTGTTTGCCTATCTTTCTTTGATCTTGATTGTGAAGCCCTCAGAAGCTTTCCTTGCTCTCTTGCTTGTTGAAGATGACAAAGGAAGAATGGCTTTGATATCCGTTTGTGTTGAATGTGAGCTTCCAACACATGATGACAGAGGATACTAGAAATAGAGAGAAGAAGAGAAATTTGGGTATAATGATTGTGCAAGATGAAGTTCCCCTCAATGGCTTAGAAGAGGGTTTTATTTATAAATTTTCTGAAAATAGAATGGAGGGTGAGGATCAAAAGATGAGATCAATGGCTCTCATTTTTTATGAATCTTTAATTCATAATGGGTGAATTAAAAATTCTTTATTTGAGAATGGTGGATTATGACAATTGAATTAAATATTCAATTGGCAAAGGCTAGTGGGGAACAATTGAATTAAATATTCAATTGGTGAAGGCTAGTGGGGAACATTGAATTAAATATTCAATTGGTGAAGGCTAGTGGGGAACATTGAATTAAATATTCCATTTGTGAAGGCTAATGGGGAATATTGAATTAAATATTCCATTTGGTGGAGGATAATTGTTTTAAAGATTTATTTTGGAAAATGGAGGATATTAGCTAATTAAATATTAAAAATATTTAATTATATGTGCAACATGGTGAGGTGGAAGAGATCAGGTGGATTGATGAGGTGGATTTTAGACTTTAGACATTAGAAGAATTTAAAGAATTTAATTGATGTGAGACATAAGAAGAATTTAGGGAATTTAATTAAATAAAATGGCTTTATTTAATTATGGGATAATGAGCCAATTAAATAAATTAATAATATTTATTTAATTGACAGAAGAAAATAGGAATTAAGATAAATATTAAAATATTTACTTAATTCGACCCGAGCCAATTTTAGGTGTATACATTTTACCCCTTTTTGAAGCAATGTGTTTTATCACGTTGTTTCAAAGAATAAAAATTTTCAACAGTGATACATGCCCCAATTTGCCCCTGGTACAAGTTTAATGACAGGATGCCCCCTCGGGAGATTGGATGGGAGGAAGACAGCATGGCATGAGACGGACAATCTCATGAAGAAGAAGGCAAAGAAATGGGTTAGGATGGAGAAAAATGGGGTATGGTTCAAAGAAACAGCCATGGGAAGTAGTCAAAGAGTCATACAGTCAGATATGGGTCACTTGCCATATATAGGAGTTGGGTCCACACAATCTATTCATTTGCACACTTGTCCATAGTTGATTTGTCCTCTGGAGAGCTTAGGAGAGCATGGCAGCCAAAGAGATGGATATTCTGCGTGAGGAGCATCGGTTTGAGAGGATTCGATGGTTCGATCAGCTAGCAGAGGTAGGACCCCCAGTATGTAGTTCTTCAAAACTTGTCGAAAGTCAATTTTTATGTGTATTAATGGCTAGGAAAACCATCTAGGACAAATGCGCAAAAACCCTAGTTTTGCGCATATGCGCGCCAAAATGGCGCATATGTTGCAAAATTGTGCATTTGATTCTATTGCGCACTTGTTCCCGGAGTTTGCACATTCATTCTTTTTGTGCATTTGAGCTTTGAAGTGGCACATTCATCCTGAATTTGCGCATATGTGCTGTGAATCAGTGCATATGATAGTATTGCACATGCGATCTATGGAATGGCGCATATGTTGGGAAGTTGCGCATTTGCTATAATAGGTTGCGCATGTGCCAGAATGGCGTATACACGTCAGGAAGTTGCGTATTCATGGTGAAGTTGCACTTTTGGTATGAAATGGTGCATTTTCCACCTAGATTGGCGCATTTGCACTTTAGGCAAATTAGTTGACTTAACAAAATTAACCTAATTAGCATCTTGATCAATGCGTCAATTGATTAGCGATCTCCGAGATTGCTGTGAATCGAGTCGAGAGATGATATGCTATTTTGATTAATTTGATATGTTTGAGCCAATGATAGGATAGCTTGATTGCTTGGAGTAGGTTTTCGATATGGATTTGGATTTCATTGACGGTATGTGTTTCTTGGTTGCAGGAGGATATTCGGGACGTTCTGACATCGCGAGAGTTGTTCCCATTGCTATTGTTGTAGCGGTATATGCTGACTGAGATGGAGCGAGAGGCTCTAGGTGCTATGGGTTTGTATCATGTGCTCTTCATGCTTGAGGTTTGCATGAACTGGGTGATGGTGACTGTAGCAGTGGAGTGATTCCACAGCAAGGATGGGACCTTCCATCTTCCGACGGGGGAGATGGCCATTACTCTAGAGGATGTCTATCGGATTCTACACCTCCCTATTCATGGAGAGTTGGTTGAGTACGAGTCACAGCATGACGCTGGACTGGCGGAGTAGAGGCATGTTTTTGATGATCCTAAGTTGGTGGGGGAGGAGATCTCGTGGCAGGACATGCATGACTGCTATGACTACTTCCCAGTCATAGTGGCTGGACTAATCGGTGGCATAGTATGCCCCGATAGGAGAGCGCATGGCTTCCCCATTGGTTGGGGATGGGTGCTGGAGAGTATGATCACCGATGGGACCCAGTATGCGTGGGGTATGTGCGTGCTTGCACACCTATACAGAGATATGCATCAGGCAGTGTACCACTGAGGCTCTGGTTTAGCGACAGGCACATCACTCTTACAGTTTTGGTTGTGGGAGCACATTGCTATCACATGGCCGATTTGTGTATTTCAGAGGCAGAGGGGTGAGCCCTATAGTTACAGCTATGTAGGTGTGATTTCCCAGCATAGGCTGGGGAGGCTTGAGTACTGGAGGCATACCTTTGATGGAGTAGATGCAGTTGTCTGGCGGCCGTACCTTAACTGCGAGGTATGGGAGGACGAGGCAGATGAGCTCCTGTACTATTTCTAAACGAGGTGGCTGATTGGCAGGACTCGGTATATTTTGGAGCGATAGATAGTTAGCCGAGTTCAATGCCAGTTTGGCCATGTACAGGGGAGACCGCAGGGAGAGGCCTGTTTTGCGAGGACCCATGTTGAGAGGTTTAGGTGAGGTCCTATGGCATCCTATGAGGAGGCATTGGCTGATTTTCAGTAGATTCCTTATGCAGCCTGGCCCCTGAGGAGAGACATAGTGGACGCTGGCATGACACCAGACTATGAGGAGTGGTTTGCAGCGCATTCGTTTCCTCGCTGTTCAAGTCTTGGAGAGGTAGCTCCTCATATAGATGAGGGCGACTCAGATGGAGGGGGTGGAGCTGGCAGGGGGAGGGGTGGACGACGGAGGAGGAGGAGAGATCAGGGAGATGATGGGAGATAGAGACAGAGGCAAAGAGTTGGAGAGGGGCTCGTGGGGCAGCAGGTAGTGGGACAGGCATAGGTCCAAGTGCCAGTGCAGCCAGGGATAACACAAAGACAGATGCCACCACCTCAATAGATAGCACAGCTGATACATGGACAGGTGCTAGCACAACAGGTGGCATAGGCCAAGCAGACTCGACAGCTTGATGTGCAGTAGCAGGTTCTAGTTTCTTTACAGACTCAGATTAGATAGCTGAGGGCTCATTTGAGAGCTGCGGAGTCATGGTGAGAGGCAGATGCGACTCAGATATCTGAGTTGAGTAGGGAGAGAGATGCAGCCTTAGCTAGTATGCGGGATATGAGATCAGAGTGAGATGCAGTCGTGATGGCCATGGGTACTGATGGGACCTCCAGCTTCTTGGTGGCACAGGTGCAGCAGTCCCAGGCCTAGGTAGTGCAGTTGCAGAGTGATCTGACTAGAGCTCAGGCACAGACTCAGTATTACTGGGGCTTGTATCACGGTGTTGTGCCAACAAGTCAGAGAGCCTCGAGCTTCCGAAGCTAGTCGGAGGCAACGCAGAGAGCAGGTGGGTCTCGGTCTGTGGGCTCAGTGAGGGGCCCACCGCCATCAGGGGTGGATAGAGGAGAGGCTAGTGCCGGGAGTAGTGTTCCTCGGTAGCAAGGTTAGATAGACCCAGATACTTGTACCAGTTTTGATTGTATTGTAGCACATTTTTGACAAATGGCTAAGATAGCCGACATATGTACTTATTATTTTCTAAGACATGTATCACAACTTGTTATATGTTGTATACATTTATAACATGGCTCTGAGATTGGATAGAGATCTTGATATATTATATATTTGGACATGTGTTTATGTGATGATGTTGTTGTTTCCTTGATTTATATGCATGGGCTATATGTGTGATGTGTTGATATTTATATGCTATGGATGCACGCTTTTTTATGATGGTTTATATGTGATGTAGACTAGATGGATGTTGAGAATGCTTTTGAGTTATGCAAATGCTAATGTGTATAGATATGGTTATGCAGTTCGATATGTATGTGACCTATGTTTTTGATTTTCTTTTGATATGATGTATGGATGCACAATGTATATGGATGATCTAAAATGTATGGAAATTGATCTCATGGATTTATTATCTATGCAAATGATGTAATCATGCAAATGACTATCTCATGTGATGTGATATGCAACTTATATGCTATGTGTTTGATATGTCCAGATGTACTCAATTGACACAGAGCTGATATAGGTGAGCGGACTAGAAGAAGACATGGAGAAATACTGACTTTCGTTTTGATATACTATAGGGTTTGCATTATTGTGTGGATGATATGGAGTTGCTAGATATGAGATGGATGTGGATATGGATTTGTCATCTTTGCAAGTCTTTTACTTTCATCATCAGGCACGTTTTGGTATTTTTCATTTTTTGAAATGATGTAAGAGAATACAAGCATCTAGGTATAGTTAGACCTAGATGTCCTGAGTATCCCTTACCTAGATTTTGATATAGCAAGTTGATACGAGTATCTAGCCAAACTTGAATCTAGATGACCTGAGTACTTCTTGTGTTTTTAACAGACAAGGATTGCCCCTTTTCATGGTTAGACCTCGGAGTCCTTGATGATCTTTTGTCGATCACGTCATTAGACATAAGTCATCACATTACTAAAGTTTAATCCACAAGCAGTAGACAAAGAAAAATTATGTCCCCATCATAGCATCTCTAGCTGTTGGCATCCTTGAGTAGCATAGGAAGACATAATTGATGAAAATTCAAGACCTTGTAAGTTAACCTATTGGCAAAACATTCTTGCATTAGATGTGTCTTTGTGCCATAATTAAGATAGAATTGTTTGGAGTGTTTCGGTATGGTGCTCTGCTTTTTTTTTTGTTTTTGGACAGGTTGATGTTATGTGTCGAGAACTTTTGTTCTAGGTGTCAATGAAGGTATCACAATCCTTTATTGGTATCCCCTTTCAAAATGATGGTATTCAAGAATCCCAATCTGCAACTAGGCAAGGAGTTGCCCCCAGTTTAGACCAGGATCAACTTATTATGGGTGAGATGACAATAGATGTGGAGAAACAGACCCTAAGGGACTGACCTAGTGCCTCGGGGGCTCATTGCTAAATGGCCTTGCCTACGTGACAACGCAAAGGAAATGTAGTTCGGGGTGAACCTTGATGGACCTAAGACCTAGGTGATGGCGAATCTGTAGAAGTGGTATGGACTTAGATAGATAGAAAGACCAGATATGGGACTGACAGGATAGCGGAGCCTCGGGGGTGCATTGATAATGGCCTTGCCTATGTGATACCTCAGAGGCGACATAGTTCAAGGAGGTTCAAAGGGCTGGTTCGGTGTGATGGAGACAAGAGTCAATAAAGTTGGCATAGATGGAGGGAGTGGTTTGTCATAGATAGCACCTGTTTACCAGGTTTTCACCACTTACTTTTATTTGCACGTGCAACCAAAAGTACACATGACGCCTGTTTGCCAGGTTGTCATCATGGTACCTATCCTTTTGTCATTTTTCTATTTTTGTGATTTTTTTGTTCTATTTTTTATCACTTTTTCAAATTTTTTGCTTTTTTCCAAACTCCCTTACATCAGGGTTTTTAGGTGTAGAACTTGCGAAGATTCATGCTATTGACAGGATCATCGAATAGTTCACCTTCAGATGTGGCCAATTGATATGCCCCTGACCCATAGGCTGTAATGACGACATAAGGACCTAACCAGTTGGGTTCAAACTTTCCTTTCTTTTCTCTATCTGGCTGATTTCTGGGGTTCTCTCTGAGGACGAGATCACCAACTTGGAAGACTCGGGGCTTTACCTTATGATTGTAGCTTTTGGACATTCTTTGCCGATATGCTTTTAGGTGGTTAAAGGCCTATTGCCTTCTTTCTTCCAACAGTTCTAACTCTTGTAGTCTAGTGACTCTGTATTCTTCATCGGAGATGAGGCCTCTTAACGACACTCGCAAGGATGGGATCTCGACTTCAATGGGCAAGATGGCTTCAGCTCCATAGACCAAGGAGTATGGTGTTGCACCTGTGGGTGTGCGGATGCTTGTGTGGTAGGCCCACAATGTGGGATTTAGTTGAACATGCCAATCATGGCTGGCATCATTGACAGTCTTTTTTAGGATTTTTAGTATGGTTTTATTTGATGCCTCCACCTGACCGTTGCCTTGGGGGTAATACGGGGTGGAAAAGCGATGTTGGATGTGGAATTTGTCACATAGTTCCCTGACATCCTAATTTTTGAAGGGTCATACATTATCCGTGATAATGGACGAAGGGCTACCATAGTGACAAATGATATAGTTTAAGATGAATGAGGCAATTTGTTTGCCGGTGATGTTTGCTAAGGGCACAGCTTCAATCCACTTTGTGAAGTACTCAGTGGCAGTGATTATGAACTTGTGTTCGCTAGATGAAGGGGGATGAATCTTGCCCACTAAGTCGAGTCCCCACTGACAGAATGGCCAAGGAGTTGTCAATGGCTGTAGCTCCTACGCTGGTGCATGTATCAAGTTCCCGTGGATTTGGCATTTCTTTCAATTTTTGATGAACTAATAAGAGTCTTGTTCCATGGTCGGCTAGTAGTACCCCGTGCACATGAGTTTCTTGGCTAGGGTAGAGCCACTAGAGTGGGTCCCACATATACCGTCATGTTTCTTGCTCAGGGTGGTTTGATATTCCTCTCTATCGAGACATCTAAGGAGAGTACCATCGAGACCTCTGCGATATAGGGTATTAGCAATAATGGTATAACGAGATGCTTGCCAGATAAAGGTTCTTTTCTGGTTATTGGAGAGATTTGGTGGGAGGGTGTTCTCTTTGAGATAGGTGAATATTTTTCCATATAGGGGGGAATCTGTTCCAATAATGTGGCAAATAATGTGGGATTACGGGGTATCATACGCAGGACAGGATACTGGCTCTACCAAGAACTCATAACGTGATTGATTGTTTGGAATATCTAGGAGAGATGAAATAGTTGCCATTGCATCTACTGCCTTGTTTTCTATCCGTGGTATCTGCTGAAAAGAGATCTGGTCAAAGTGTCCTTTGAAGTCATCTACCATCCATTTGTAGGGGATCAATTTCTCATCCTTTGTTTGGTAGTCGTCATTTATTTGATTTATGACTAGTTGTGAATCCCCATACACCTGTAGCTCTTTGATATTCCATTCTGCAGCTAGCTTGACACCAATGACTAGTGCTTCATATTCTGCCACATTGTTAGTACAGGGAAAGAGTATCCTGTATGACTTGGGGATAGTGTCGCCATTAGGTGTGATCAACAAGATACCTGCCCTCGATCCATGCTGAGTGTATGAGCCGTCAAAGTATAGTTTCCAAGTTGCTGCGTTGATGTGGAATATTGATTCATCTGGAAACTCAAAGCTTAGAGGGCTATCATCCTTTAGGGGTGCATCTGCCAGCTGATCTGCAAGTGCTTGTCCTTTGATTGCTTTTCTATCCACATATTCAATGTCAAACTCACTGAGAAGCATGACCCACTTAGATAATCTGCCCGTTAGAGCTGCTTTGTTGAGCAAGTATTTTAGTGGATCAATTTTTGTTATTAATCTGACAAAGTGTGACAGCAGGTAATGTCTCCATTTTTGGGAGGCAAAGACCACAGTGAGACATGCTCTTTCGATGGGTGTATATTACAGCTCATACCCCACAAGTGTCCGACTGATATAATATATGGCCTGTTCTTTCCCTTCATAGTTGTGTTGGGCTAGGAGAGCTCCTAGGGCTATTAGCGTAGCTGAGATGTATAGTAATAGAGGTTTGCCCTAAATTGTAGGCATCAACATAGATGGTGTCACTAGATATTCTTTTAATAGCTGAAATGCTTGCTCACATGACTCGTTCCATTTACAAGGGACATTCTTATGTAGCAGATGGGAAAATGGGTGGCACTTGTCTGCCAACTGAGAAATGAACCTTCTGATGGATTGTAGTTTTCCTTGCAAGGACCTTAACTAAGTGAGATTCTTGGGAGGTGGCATTTCCATGATGGCTTTTACTTTATCTAGATCGACCTCAATCCCATTTACTGATACTATGTACCCTAGCAGCTTACCTGAGGTAACCCCAAATATGCACTTCTTTGGATTGAGACGCACTTGAACTATTCTAGTCTTGTGAATATTTTATCTAGCACTGCTAGATGTCCTTCTCTGGTAAGCGATTTTGCTAGAATGTCATCAACATAATCTTCCATTATGGTGTGCATCATATTGTGGAAGATTGTGGTCATGGCTCTCTGATATGTCACCCCAGCATTCTTTAGACCAAATGGCATGATGCACCAACAGTAGGTGCCCCAAGGACATGTGAAAGCCATCTTGTGTTGGTCTTCTGATGCAATCTTTATTTGGTTATAGCCTGAGAAACCATCCATAAGTGAAAGCATGGTATGAGCCGCTATGAGATCTACAATCATGTCAATTTTGGGCAAGGGGAAGTCATCCTTCAAACAAGCTTTGTTTAGGTCCCTAAAGTCACTACATATTCTGACCCTACCATCCGGTTTAGCCACTGGTATGATATTTGAAACCCATTCAGGATAATCTATGGGCTTGATAAACCCGACATCTAGCAGTTTCTTCAGTTCTTCTTTGACCATGAGAGCCACATGCAGATGCATTTTTTTGAGCTTTTGTTTAACAGGCTTAGCTCCTGGAGCTAAAGATAAATGATGCATGATGAGATTTGGATCAAGCCCTGGCATGTCCACGTATGTCCAAGCAAAGTTAACTTGCTTTCTCTTGAAGAAATCTGCAAATGCTAATTTTTCTGGTTCGGTGAGGGCCTTTTCCATGTAGATCATCCTGGGATCATCCTCTGTGTTGACATTGGTAGGTTCTGCTGGTTCTATTAATATCGATGATCTCTCTTGATGTGTAAGATTGGGGAGAGGGTCAAGCCTTCCATCTTTCGGCGCCTCAAAGAGGTTTTCACCATTGGATGTGTCTTTGTTTTTACTATTTTAGTGGTCTAACACTGCCACAGAGCAGTTTTCACCATTAGACCCTTCTTTTATTTTGACATTTTTCTGACTGAAAGGCTTGGCGCTCTCCCCAAAATAGGACTACGTGTTGAGTTCTATAGTGTAGCCAGCTCTGTGGTCTCCTGCAGGTATGTGATTTCTAAGGTCCAGATAATCAATGATGGCCTCATCATTTTCAAAGGTGTCCAGCTCAGGGGTGGTACCTTCTAGGTCCCAGTCGATAAGTTCAGGATATATCAAGGGTAAGGGATTGTTAGTTGAGTCTGGTTCACTAGTGTTAATGGTTAGGATGGAATTATCACTGGTATGTATGAGGTATGCGGTGGTATTCTCCATTAGTGGATCTGTCAAGAGTGGACTCATTCCTTCCTCATGATTTTCACTACAGTTATCATGTGGTATAGACTCTAGAAGCCTAGCCTTGGACTTTGTCCCTCATTTACGGAGGTCAGGTCATACTCATGGACCACATCAATATCTTTTTCATCACAAGATAGGTCAGAAAGGCTATCCCACTCATACTCATTAGAGTTAGTATCACTCCACATCTGCATTCTCTGAATGTGTGCAATCAGATTGCTAGTAGCTGCTTCTATTTGTTGGTCTTTGCTAATGTTGGTCCTGGTGTCTTTTGATGTTCCTATGTACCCTAGCCCTGTAGTGTCTCAGGCTGCCAAGGTATGAGGTTGGATGGGTTCAATGATGCCATCCTTACTTGAATCTAGTGGACCTCGCCCTTCATACCCCATTTTCTTTGGTATTTGAGAACCTAGACCATATTGTGTGGTTTGTATGATGGGGTGGTCATGTAATGTTGAGGAACTACCTTCATCCTTATATAGCCATTGTAGGATATCTTTTTCCTCACTCTCATCCTCTAGGCTTCCCCATTTTATAAATGGTCCTTTGGTGATCTTCTCTGTGTTTGGTGTTCTTAGTATGGATCTCCCATGGGATCTAGGAGATAGAGGTAGCTGTGCCAAACAGAGGGATCTGGAGGCCATGTACTCACCTGGGCCACTGTCTTTGAGTTGGAGTCTCAGTTGAGATGCTCTTGAAGAGGAAGCAAGTGTAGCTGGGTCTACATGAGATGAAGAGGCAGTAGAAGCCCTATTGGTTGGGATCACTACTTCTGGCTTTGGCTGAATAGAGTTGCAGTATTGAAAGGGGTTAGGGTCACCTTGGATGGTGATCTCTTGCCCTTCATGTGGGAAATTGATGCATTGGTGCTAGGTGGAAGGTACTACTTTTAGAGCGTGTATCCATGGTCTCCCAAGAAGAATGTTGTATGCCAGATCCCTGTCTAGGACTTGACAAGCTACATCTTTTACTAGGGGGCCCAATCTAATTGGTAGAATCATAGTTCCTTTGGTCATTCTCTCTTCCTCATCATATGCTTTGATAGTGATTCTCCTTTTTGGATCTATAGCCTTCTCTGAAAACCCCAATGTATGGATTAGCTTTAATGTGCAAATATTTAGACCAGCCCCTCCATCTATTAGGACTCTTTTGATTTTATGTTTGTGTACGAAGGCTTTGATATGGAGGGAGGCGTTATGAGCTTGTGTGATAGACATATCATCCTTCTCAGTGAATGATAAGGAAGGTGGTGAGGTGATGTGACCTACCATTGTTTGGAATTTCTCTTCAGCTAGATTTGTGGGAACTGAGGCTTCTGCTAAGGCTTTATCGAGTATGGTCCTATGGGAAGGAGATAGATGCAGCAATTCCAATATGGAGATATGTGCCAGTGTTTTGTGGAGTTGATCCACAATATTGTATTGGTGGGTTAGAGGAGCGGAGGCTCCTCTAAGGGTAACTCTATTACTACGGGTAGTAATGTTACAATCTAGGTCTTTGTTTATAGTGATCACATTGATATGTGAACCACTTTCACAGATATGGTTAACAACGTAGACATAACTGATGTTTGTGTAGTTTGTGTTGTTAGAGCCATTATTGTTTCTGTTAGAAGGTCCTGCTTGCTCGTAATTGGGAAGAGGATCCTTGAATGCCTGATGGTCATTATTGGAGGTATGCCCTTTAACAAATATCTTGTTCTGCTCTATTAGGTCTTGGATTATATGCTTGAGTGTAATACAATCATTTGTCTTGTGCCCCCTGTTTCGATGGTATTCATAGAAATCATTATCATTCCACCAGCGGGGTTTGACCTTTGGTTCGTACTCCCATGCTAAGGGAAGTGTTATGAGATTGTTTGCAATCACCTTCCATAGAGCAGTTTCTAATGATTCATCCAAAGGTGTGGACGTTCTTTTAGGCTAAAAGTTGGTGAACCTAGATTGGGTATTTGTTGGTTTGTTTTGTGTGGGGTTGTTTTGGGGTGTTGATAGGTTAAAAATTGGTTGTTTAGGTGCCGCATTTTTGGCATCTACTACACTGTCATTCACAATGTTTTTGTTCTTTGTCCAAAACCTAGGTTTATCATTATTTGCATAGGTGTTAGGAGTGTCCTTATAGTGTTTGATCTGACCTTTTGCAAGTAGGGCTTTCTCTATGATGAGGCCCACCTCAATGACCTTGCTAAACGAAGTAGGACATTGGATTTGAACTTGGTAACTTAGGTCTGTTTGTAAGTTGTGAACAAACATCTCTAACATTTGTCTCTCTAGCATTTGGTGAGGGCACTTGCTTGCCAGTTGTCTCCATCTCTGTAAGAAGGCGGTGAAAGATTCTCCCACTTTCTGTTTGGTGTTATAGAGGTCCAATATTGAGGTGTTGTGCTCAATATTGTAGGAAAAATGTGTGACAAATTTATCTATAATTCATTGAAAGTTTTGATGCTGGGTGGCAATCTAGAGAACCACTCCATGGCCTATCCTCCTAAGCTTCGAGGAAGTCGCATAAGATATGTGTCATTATGTGTGACCTCCAGGCAAGCGGCATTGAATTCTCTGACATGATCCCTTGGGTCACCTTTTCCTCGTATTTGTCAAATTTAGGTACTTCAAATTTTGAGGGAAAAGGTATCATGACCAATGTCCTATCAAAAGGATACGGTGCAATATCCTCTAGGGTGTATTGTTTTGTCGAGGTTCCCCTTTCCATGTCTGAAATTTGTTGTTGGAGAGTTTCGGCTTTTTGGTTCATCAGACTGAGGGCATCCAAAGAGTCAATTGTTGCTTTGCTCTTATTTGTGGGTACTTCATCCTATTTACTTCCATCAAGGTTTCTTTCTTTGTTAGTTTCCCTTAGAGCCTCTACATCATAATCTTTGGGAAGTTTTACTCCTAGGCTTGCTAGGTGTAAGAAGAATTTTGTAGGGTCTTGTGCAAGTACTCCATCTAATAGGCATTGAAATTTTGTGTCATGTTGCATTTTGAGGATCTCTTCTATAGAAGGTTCTTCGTCGCTTTTGTGACCGTCAAAAATACTTTTTTCGGCCATTTCTAACTGTTTTTGTTTTTGTAATCTCGTCAAGACCATGCAAGGTAGTAAAGAGATGGGATGATTTTGAGCAAGGTGCTTGGATGGAACAAGGTTTTATTAAGATTCCTCTTAGATCTAGGTGGTGTTAAACAAGGTGGATATACAAAAGCGATAGTCAAAAGCTAGGATGTTAGGAATCTGTTACTTGACGTTGACTAGCCTTTGCACAATCCTCTAGTGGAGTTCTGATAGAGAAGGATAAGGAATCCTTGATACTTGGAGGCTCACTAGGTCTTGTTTAAGATTTGATTTTGATCAAGAAAAAATTGACTATAACCTGGTTGGGAACTTGGGAGAAAGTGGTGAAATTTCAGATGAACAAACAACTATGGTGCAAAAAAGGGAGAAATGGTTGATTTTGCAAGGTCTTTGATCAAATTTTGAAAACTAGAACAGGATTGAATTGGTTTTTGAAAAGTATTGACAAATTTTTCTCTTTGGAAGATATGGTTTTTTGCTCTTGGGTTTAAATGCACAACGACAGGAGGTAAATGTACAATAGGTCGATATGCATGTGCAATACTAGCTAAGTTTGTATGCGTAAAACCAAAGTCTAGATGCGCAATACTGTCAAATGCGCAGAAAGTCAGTTTGAATGCACAAAAAGTCAGTTCACATGTGCAAATCTAGCTCTTTGTTTGTGTTTTTCTCAAAATTTTGGAAATTTTGGATAGTTTTCTAGATTTTTCAGTGTTTTTGGTTTGAAAAACTTGATGTTTCTAGTGAGTTTGATATTCAATTATGGCAAAAGCACGGTAAATGCATAGAAGTTTTCCATGATTTTTATCCTTTTTATATACTTTTTTTTGTGTTTTTGGACTATTTTGACTCAAAGACAACTACAACCTAGGCTAGATGGGACAATATTCATTGAATCCTCTAGCTGTGCCACTCAAAGCATGTAGCTCCAGGATCTGGTAGCACCGGTTCCCCTCCATGGCACTCACTTCTCACACATACTAGATCTAGGTTTCCTTAGGCTTGTACCCACACCGAACCTTAGGATTGTCCCTACTACCTCTACTAAGAGTCACTTGAATCGAGGCCACTTCAAGGGCTCCACCCTTTGCATCAACAAATAGGGGTTTTTGTCTTGCTAGACAATTGGTTCTTAATTAGAGAAACTGTTTGAGTGGTTACACATGCGGCGGCACTACTCTCCGTTATGGAGTCTCCCAGCCTCACAGGGTTGCGCCTATGAGGGTTTATGGCGAGGTTGGCCATCGGTGTAACACAGCAACACTCATTGCTTGAGGTTTTCACCCCAAGCACAATTTATTTTAAGTGGCTTGGTAGGGCTTGGCTTTAGCCTGTTACCACTTAGGGTTGTTCCCACTTGGACAAGCGTGCATCCAAGGGCAGGCCCCCCTAAAGGTTTGACAAATAGAATGACAAGTCTGGCACTTTGATCACCCAGTTAAGGGGAGAGCATAAGCCTATTGTCATTTGCAAGCACAAAAAACACTTGTTAATCCAACCTAGTTAAAAGTAGAAAAACTATATGAGTTAAGCTACTTGTGCACTCACACGATTGTTAACTTGGAAGTGTTTAGATCATAGCATTGTTCATTTTCCATTTGTTAACTTTGAAAGTGATTAAGACATAACATTGTTCATTTTCCATTTGTAAAGATGGCAGTGGCCTACTTTAGGAAAATAGATTCGACAATGCATAGATAACCATTGGGTTCAATTACTTCCTTCCTAGTTTAGAAAACTATGTGAAGTTTGTATGAGATGCACTTGTTACTTTCACCCCTAGTTAGTCTAAATGGACTAGTCAAATCATCTAAATGACCTAATCCAGCTACTACCCCTGCAAAATAGATGTTAGCTCAATGTGCAAAATCCACAAAAACTGTACAACAAAAATAGAATACAGATGCGCAACACTGCAGCCTAAATGCATAGAAACAGGGAGTGTATGCGACTTTTAAACAAATACGCAAGGATAGAGAGTAAATGCGCAAGACTCAAAGGTACAGGCACAATAAGAAAATATGCGTAGTTTACTAGAATAGATGCACAAAAACAGGGGGTAAATGGGCAACTCAGACGGATGCACAAGTACAGAGAGTATATGCACAAATTAGACTCAGGTGCCGCAGTCAAACTTGGATGCGCAATTTTAGAGACTGAATGTGCAACTGATTAGGTCAAATGTGCAAGATCGTTATATGCACAAATTCGGGAGGTAAATGCGCAACTGCAAGAGTCAAAGGTGCCAGATTGTCATATGCACAAATCTGTGAGCTATATGTGCAACTGCGGGAGTCAAATGCGCAAGACTATCATATGCGCAACTACAGAGGTCAAATGTGCAACTGCAGGAGTCGAATGCGCAAGACTACTATCAGTGATCTATTCTTCACTAGTTCTTCACCTACATGGACCTGCGACTAAAAACACTAGCTTTTTTTATTAGTAAGGGGGCAAGGGCCCCATGGTGGGCGCCAAAATGTGAGGGGGGAGAATGAGTGTTAGTCAAATCAATGAAAACATATAAACCCAAACACCAATGGAAGTTGAAAGCAAAGAGGAATCAAACCAAAATGAGTAAGAACATACTTACAAACCCTTTTACCTGTCGTTTTCCATTGTTTGCCTATCTTTCTTTGATCTTGATTGTGAAGCCCTCAGAAGATTTCCTTGCTTGCTTGCTTGTTGAAGATGACAAAGGAAGAATGGCTTTGATACCTGTTTGTGTTGAGTGTGAGCTTCCAACACATGATGATGGAGGATACTAGAAATAGAGAGAAGAAGAGAAATTTGGGTATAATGATTGTGCAAAATGAAGTTCCCCTCAATGGCTTAGAAGAGGGTTTTATTTATAGATTTTCTAAAAATAGAATGGAGGGTGAGGATCAAAAGATGAGATCAATGGCTCTCATTTTTTGTGAATCTTTGATTCATAATGGGTGAATTAAAAATTCTTTATTTGAGAATGGTGGATTATGACAATTGAATTAAATATTCAATTGGCAAAGGCTAGTGGGGAACAATTGAATTAAATATTCAATTGGTGAAGGCTAGTGGGGAACATTGAATTAAATATTCAATTGGTGAAGGCTAGTGGGGAACATTGAATTAAATATTCCATTTGTGAAGGCTAATGGGGAACATTGAATTAAATATTCCATTTGGTGGAGGATAATTGTTTTAAAGATTTATTTTGGAAAATGGAGGATATTAGCTAATTAAATATTAAGAATATTTAATTATATGTGCAACATGGTGAGGTGGAAGAGATGAAGTGGATTGATAAGGTGGATTTTGGACTTTAGACATTAGAAGAATTTAGAGAATTTAATTGATGTGAGACATAAGAATAATTTAGGGAATTTAATTAAATAAAATGGCTTTATTTAATTATGGGATAATGAGCCAATTAAATAAATTAATAATATTTATTTAATTGACAGAAGAAAATAGGAATTAAGATAAATATTAAAATATTTACTTAATTCAACCTGAGCCAATTTTAGGTGTATACACTTATTATCTGTAACCTCCTTTTACAACTCCACTCTGCAAAAATTAATACCTGTAACCTGTAATCACAAAGGAGTGTGGTTGGGGGTTGTGGTGTTTAGAGGCTTGCCTTGGTCAAGCCTTAGAGAGACATTCAAGTCTTCCATACATTGTTGATAGATGAGAGTGTGTATCCCTATCGGATAGAGGCAAAATCTAAATGATAAATGATAAAAAACACAACAGATGTCACCTTGAAGTGTAGATCTCACATAAATGAAGGCTCTTCAATCACATGAGAAGATGAAGTCAAATCTGCAATTAAAAATACAATAACAATGCTCTGCTCTGCAACAATGAATATCTTAAAATCACAAATATGCCTAAGTTTTGCAATCATCTTCTAGTTTACAAACGAAACACTAAACATACTTATATATGTAACTACAAACATTCCCACTAAGAATTTCATATTTCAAACTTGAGATGTCGGCATAGGACCTAAATAACGGTCATAAAACTGACATTTAAATTTAGGGTTGACCTAAAATAGGGAAGGACTAGTGTGCTAGCGCCCAAGTCCACCCTCCCATTTTTTTAGGGATCATCAAAATAGCACCCCCTAGGTCCTATTCACCATAATACTTTAGGGTTTTCTCATCAGGATTCACAATTAACATGCAAGTTGCTCTATATGCATTCTAAGGACCGGGGAGCTAAACCTTAAAAGGGAAAAGCCCCCAAGGGGACATTTTCTAACATAATAGGATTATTAACACCATTGGAATTTGTTTAAATTACAACACATGCCCTTTTGACAGTTGTTAAACACAGCCATGCTCAAACGGTAATGACTCACCTAACTACAATGAGCAATTAATACGCCCTAATTAGCAAATTCTGTAAGGATAAAAGTTAATTTTCATCAAGCAGTGTCTATTATCAGAGCATTCCTTCAAAATTATGGAGAGCTAAAGTTAGATTAAAGGTGACATTGCAGGCAATTAAAGACAACATTACAGAGAACTAAAATGGTGTGATAATCTAGCTAAAACAGTATCTGTTGTATATCCATACTGAGGTTGATATCTTAGCTGCCAGGTATGAATACAACAAACCCTTTCCCTTCATTACTATTACAGTATTTTTACATTACTAGAAAGTAAATTCGTTGTTAAGAAGGTAAATCTTTAGGGTAAATTCAGATTCATAGGTAGATTATAAGGAATTTTGAAATTACGCAATGAAGTTAAAGTAATCTACCCATCTTAGGCACATAATCCCCATAGCTAGATATGGATGCTTGTGTTCCATAGGACAAAATGAAGAAGAGACAAGATCGTCGTGATGCCAAGTTCAAACCGACTATGTTCTCCAATCCCAGTGATGTATGGTGTAAATTTGGCTATGCCTTGGATACACATTGCAGGCAAATAGATCTAGATGCTTTCAGGACAAGAATTCAGGATGGATAAAATGATAAGGTACTAAAAAATATGGTATCGACGGGGATGTTTCATGCTACTAGATTCCCATATGCAGTAGAGGCATTAGAGTTAGTCATTGAATGTGCCTAGAAGTACAATGTGGTGAATAGGAGAGTGGAGCATCAGGGGTGAGTGTATGCCAATTTCTCCATCAAATGCATCACATAGGCTTTTGAATTGCCTAAAGAGCAGGATATTTTTGAAATAAACCTAGATGCACTGACTGCAGAGTTCAATAACAACCTCACTGACTATTGAAAGATCATATTCATATCATGGAGAGATCTAGCTAGCAAAGTCAAAGTTGTGGCCAAGATCCCCCAAAATTTGTACAAATATGATTTCAGCTTGGAGGTACAATATATGATAGCCTTACTCAGTAGAATGGCAGGGAAAAAAGATGCCAATACTTTTGAACCCTGGATGTTTGATCTAATTCATTTGGTTAAGGATAAGAACAAAGTAGTCTAATAGGCCAAGATTATCAGCAATTCCCTTCATGAGGGAATGGTAGCATGGAGGAAGAGAAAGAGGATATTCTACATGACATCCTATGTGGTTTATGCATGTGCCTACAAATTCCAATCTAATGGACTGTATACCTTTAGAAGGCTAGGGCATCAACCTACTGACCAAGTAGTGTGGGAATTCTATCCATAGCTAGAAAGGATGCAGTCAATTCAACATTATAAGATTGTGAATGATTTTTTTCTCATGCATCTAGTTAGGCTAATGGAGGGTGATCAAGCCAAAAGGTTCTTCAAGGAAGCCCAGGAATTAATACAACCTCATGGGGCCTGCTTTATCTAGTTCCCCACTTTTACCTATATCAGAATGGAGGGTTTTGAAGAGAATCCATTTATGTTGCCATGCTACCCGACGAACAAGGTACTATTATTGGAGGTCACAAGATAGATCATCCCCTCCTATGAGGCATATGTGAAGAATAACAAGAGAGGGAATGTTCAGTTTCCAATGGAGATAAATTGGTACTCGTGTAAAGATTGATAGTGCTAAGCGCTCTGAGGTTGAGCTACAGATGTTGCATTTACAATTGTTTTCTTTGACAAGATATTTTGATCCTTAACATAGGATGGAGAAATACGTGAATAAGAAATTACAACATGTTCCTCATATATAAGATTTATGGGCTAATTGTACATAGATGAGGAAGATGTGAGGAAGAGAGGATACCTACGACTGACTCTTAATCAGATTAGGATGTTAGACTATTTAGAAGTACCACCTCAATTGAAATTTGATGATGGGAAAGTCTTGGATCCTGAGTATGAGGAGAAGTAGGTGTATAAAGAAGCCTTATCACTTCCAGTGTATAAAGAAGCCTTATCACTTCTAGATTGGAGTTTTCCTGAAGACACATCCGTTAAAGCCATAACAGAAAAGTTCATGACCACCACTAAAAGGTGGGTCAAGAAGAAGTTGAATGAGTTAAAGACAAAGGGTGTATAACTCACATATGACAAGAAAAAGAAATTGAAAGACAGGGAAGATTTAGAGTATGATGATTTCCTTATCCATAAGAGAAGGATTATAGAGGCTAAGCTTGTTGAACTAGGACCTTCTGTATCAAGGGAGGAATTAGCAACAGAAGGAATTATTGTGGCCACAAGGCCCTCACCTCTGATGGATTAGACTTTACAAGCCATCCTCATTTCAAATAAGGATACAGAGGAGCGTAGGGAAACAAACATACTATAGGGGATAAATGTCCCTAAGCAAAAATGAGGCCTAGGGACACCCATGAGGGGCTCCACTTCCAAGCCAATGGAGGTTCAAACTAAGGCTACAAAGCCTACTAAAATGGAGTTAATGGTTGCATCAAATCAACCTCAAGGAGTCTCACCATCAGTATCCATAACACTCCATACATATCTAGTTTAGTAGGTAGAGGACTATCCTGATCTGACTGGAGGAGTGGTGAGAGAACTACAACATGGTATGGCTACCCCACAAATTATACAAGTAAAAAGAGAATTGGCTAAGGAAGCAAATGCTAGAGAGAAAACCATGGTTGGAGAGTTACCATTATCCTTAAGTTAGGTCATAGACTTAATGGATGATGAAGTCACATGGGATGTGACCAAAGAGCCACCTGGTTCACTTATTATGCTTCCAGTGCTCTCACAAAAAGATCCTTGGCAAGAATAGGACATTGACGTAATAAATAATCCAAAGCTAATAAAAAATCTTGAAGTGCAAGACATATCTGATACAAATAGGGTAGAATCACCTCAAGAGCCAATTGGTCAGGAGCAATTAGATGATTTGGTTGAGAAGATAATTGGCCCAGAGGCAATTCATTTGTCATATTTGGTAGGAACAGATACAATAGTTAAGGATACCACTCCTCTGGATAGAAAAGAATAAATTTTCAATGATGCTTTAATGGACAAAGATGATCAAGACATCCCTATGGAGGAAGGAGCCAAGAAAACTGAGGAGGATGTCGAGAAAGGACTAGAAGAACAAAGAAAACAAATAGAGTCATCTGAGCAACAGGCTCCACAAGATATGTAGGATACAAAAATGCATCAGGAAGAGAATCCACTATAGGAGGGCCTTAAAGGGGTTCCTCAACAAGAGGTTCTCAAGGAATATATGTGTTAGCAAGAAGTTCCTTGAGAGGAGGAGGTGCCTACACATGAAAGGAGTCTAGATAAAGATGAAAATGTAACAATTAAGGATGCTCACATTGAGCAATTAGGTCAAGAAGGACTAGCACAGGATGTACCTGAATGGCTAGTATCTAAGGTAATGGAGCCTCTTATAAACACTACTCTATTTGATTTCAAATCTTTATTCTCAATTGAAGAAATAAAGCCCAAGCACAAGGCAAGGGCTATGTTTGTTATCAAAAGGGACACCACGACTGGACATAGGACAACACATTTGGTTGTGCCTTTTGTAAACAAGGCCAAAAGGGAAATCTTGGATAATGAATATCAAATAACCACAGTAGACCTTGGGCATGTGATGACTAAGAAAGAAATAGAAGAGATCAAGGGCAACATGGAGGCAACAATAGCTCACATCCACAAGACTAAACTGAAAAATAAAGAATTGAAGAGGCACATTGTCGAGCTTCAGACATTCATTAAAAGATTGGTCACCCCTGGAATGCAAATAATAAAAGTACTAGTTGTCTTGACATTGGTAAGTTAGGATGAAATAAGTGATCTTGATGCAAAGAAGCATCAAGCACAGGTGATGTAAAGGTGGTTCACCAAGTTCATTAAGAATGGAGAGGAAATAATTTAGATAGCATTGTCTAACTAGGACACTTTGGTTTATATCAAGACAAAGGCCGATATGCTAAAGAGGGAATGTGTAACAAGGATTGATCAGAATGATCAAGACCTCAATAAATTAAAGAATGCCAAGAAATTAGATGATCAGGTGTTGCTTAAGTATAACATTTTAACATTGTTGACTATGCCTAAGATATCCACATGGATAAAAGACTTGAAGTTTGTAGTGGATGTTCTTAGGGGATGCAAGCTCAAAGTAATAGATATAAGCATGAAAGCACATCATGTTTTGATAGATGAAATGGAGATCCTTGAAGAATTGCTTGGTACTTTGATGGATGAGAAGGAAACATATGTTGAGCAAGCCTCCATAGGGACATGCAAGGCTTAGTTTGATCTAATTTTGAAGGATCTTATGCAACATTTCTCAAAGAAAGTAATAGATAAGGTGATGGAGTTGTCCATAAAGATAAAGGCATACAAAGAAAAGTTAGACAACAAGACAAGAAAGTTGGTATTCATAAGGGATCAACTGCAGATGCAAGAATATGAAAAATCAAAGGCACAACATTTTGACAAAATAGAGATACATATAGCTATAAAAGCTTATGATATCTATGCAGAATTAGACTCTAGAGGAATGATAGTGGGGGAAGATTCATCTGATGCAGAGGAAGAGAATATTCATGAAGTTGTGAAGGTAAAGATGCTGGGGAATATTCTATTGCAAGTTGTTCTCTACTCAAGATTGCCAACTAGCAATCACATGCCACATTTTTTGACCATTGATATTTTTGGAGATATCCTGACTGTTGGTGTATCATGTCTGATCTTAGGTCCTTGTTCTATAAAAGGACCAGATCATTTTGTAATATAGAGATTGAATTAAACTTTTGAGCATTGAGATTGTTGATTTGGCAACTCCGTGACTTCATCTCATGGTTCTTTCTCACATCAATGTATACTTGTATATCCTTTGCATATATAATGAAAATGAAGCTGCAGATTACTACTACATCATAAATCTTAAGTAGTCTTTCATTGATTTCCAATATGTGATGTTGAATGGATGCATTCCTTGGAAGTGCTTTTGACTTGACACTTGTTAATCAATTTCCTTGAAGATTTACATCTCTCATATGTAACTATGAATGTTTCTGGTGAAGTATGAGTAGATTTCCTTCATTTCATGAGTATATCAGGATATGCATGTAGATCACTGGTGAAATTTAATAGTTTAATATTTGACTTCCATAACTTGATCTTTTACTCTTAATTTCATAAAATCATAGTAAAACATTGCAAATAATGACAAATCATATGCAAATAAACATAAATATTGGTGAATTATGTATTTAAATGAAGATTTTTAGGTAAATTTAGAATCTATGTGCAAAGATTAGTTCAAAGATACATAGTTTCAAAAGAACTAATCAAAGTTGAGATAGTTTCAAAAGAATTAATCAAAGTTATGATCAATTTATCTTTGTATGCTTGAAGCTCAATTAGATACTAGAGGATTTGACACAATTGTTAATAATATATGTAGATTGGACACAATATACTGGATATTTGTGGAATTCAATTGAATCTAAGAAGGAAAACAACTATGAAGGTGTAAGTCTCCAAAATGGAATGGCAGAACACAACAAACCCTAATTGATGATCAGATGGTCATGACTTGATAACCAGAGACTTGGGACATCAAATGTTCAAAGATTTGAAGTCTTTCAAGATGAGTAAATTTTTGTCATAAGAAATTTTATTCATATGTATGTGACTAACTACCACATCAGTAGGTAAATCTTGGAACTTAGAACACATAGCTTAGAGAGAGTCCTCTTCTAAAGCACCAGTATTTGATGGAAGTAAATATGCTTTCTAGAGTGTAAGGATGGAAGCCTATCTCACCTCTCTAGAGTTTGGTGTTTGGAGAGCTACAAATGATGCTTATACTGAACTTCCTCATCCTATTATAGATATAGATACGAAGAAGGCCCATGAAAACAATGCTAAAGCAAAGAATTATATCTTAAGTGGTTTAACAAGTTCAGAGTTTGTCAAGGTAGTGCAATGCAAGACAGCCAAGGAGATATTAGATAAGCTCAAAAATCTCTATGAAGGAAATGACAGTGTAAAGAAAGAAAACATACAATCTTACAAAATAATGTTTAAGAATCTAAGGTTGAAATAAGAAGAAAACATTGCTAGCTATTTGCTCTAGGTGGATGAAGCAATCAATGGAACCAGAGGACTAGGTGAAGAATTAACTGATTCAATGGTTGTGAAGAAATTCTTGAGAACTCTTACTCATAGGTTTGATTCAAAAGTCTCTTCTATTGAAGAAGCTAAAGATCTAAAGAAACTTATTATGGCAAAGTTGTTCAGGTCCCTCACTACCTATGAGATGAGAAATGAAGTCATAGGTACATCCAAAAGAGAAGTTGCTTTTAAAGCTATGAATAATGAAGGACCATTTGGTTTATATAGTGAATCTGAGGAAGAAGAAGCAAACTTTGTGAGAAAGCTAAAGAAGGGTTCAAGCAAGTATAAAGGTAAGTTACCTATCAAATGTTTTAAATGTGGAAAAATTGGTCATTATGCCTCTAAATGTCTTTTTGGAGAAAATGAAAATAGAAGAAAGAGTTTCAAAAGGAACAACTTCAAGAGGAACCTTCTTTCCAAAGAAGACTACATCTCCTCAAAAGAAGTAGATCACTACTCATCAGATGATGAAAGAGGAGAATTCCTATTCATGGCCATGGTGATCCTTGATGGTTCAAACAAGATTGTAGATGAAGAAGAATGTGAAGTTGATTTTGAAGGTGAACTTATTTTTGCTCTTGAAGACTTGGAATGTTCAAGGAAAGAGAACAAAGAACAAAAATCCCAAATTGAAGCCAAGACAAATGAATGCACAAAACTTGAGAAAGAAATCCTATCACTTAGAAGGAAACTGGAGAAGATAAAGTTGGGAAATCCAGATGACCCTAAATAAGTAGATCCTATTCCAATCATGCCTCAAGGAAGACTTTTTCATGCAAGACAATTCTTCATAAATAGGTTCAATCATACTTGTTCTAGTTATTATTTATCTACAATAAATTTGGTCATAAGGCTATGGATTGCAAGTCTGGAATGAATAGAAGAAATATTCTAAGTAGGAATCATCTTTCTTCACTAGTGGATGTCAATGTGGTATCTCATATTTGGAAAAAATTTAGACATATAGAAAGATATTGCAGGAGTGAATTAGCAAAATCAGAATCTTAGGTGATAGATGTTACTAAGCAAGACAAGGAAAGTGACTCTTCCAAAAGATAAGAGACAAACAATGAAGTTGAAAATTCAATTATTGTTCAAACAACATTTCATGCTCAAGGGAAAACAGATCTATGGGTAATATACAGTGGATGTACAAGCCACATGATAGGTGATAAGAGCAAATTCATCAATCTTGTTAAGTGGAATGGTGGATCAATCAGGTTTGGAGACAATTCATCTACAAAATTTTGTGGAAAAGGCACTATAAGTATTGATGGAAAATCCAGAACAGAAGATGTTCTTTATATGTAGAAGGTCTCAAGTATAATCTTCTCAATGTAAGTCAGATGCACAACAAAGGATACAATCTCACATTTCATGATCAATGGTGTGAAATCAAAAGAGCAAAGTTTGGTAGATTGGTGGTAGAAGGTTCTAGGTAGAGAACAACTTGTATAATCTAAAGGGTGTTTTTGGAAGAAGTTGTCTTCTAGGATAGACAAATGAATGTTGGTTGTGGCACAAAAGGATGGGAAATATCAAATTTGACAATCTTGTGAAGATCATCTCCATACAAGCAATTAGAGACATGCCAAAGATTATCAAGTTTGCAAGCACCTTATGCAAAGAATATCAGATTGGGAAGTAGACTAGGATAAGATTCAAGACCAAGGAGTATTCTTCTACAAGGCCATTGGAACTGATTCATACTAACTTGTGAGGACCTACAAGAACCAAAAGTCTCCAAGGTGAAAGGTATTTTATGTTGCTTATTAATGATTTCTCTAGGATGACATGGGTTACATTCTTAAATGAAAAATCAAAAGATTTCAGTAGGTTTAAGATTTTCATGTCCATGGTTGAAAATGAAATGAATGCTAGAATCAATTTTTAAAGGTCTAATAGAGGTGGTGAGTTCACATCAAGTAAGTTTAAGGAATTTTGTGAAGAACATGGAATAAAGAGGCACCTATTAGCTGCTAGAACTCCTTAGCAAAATGGAGTTATGGAAAGAAAGAATAGATTTGTTTAAGAGATGGAAAGAATAATGTTGAGTGAAGTCAAGTTGCCTGATGTATATTGGAAAGAAGTCCATACTGTTGTCTATATTCTTAATAGATGACAACTAAGAGTGAACAACACCAAGACACCATATGAGCTATGGTATGGAAGGCCAACTTCTATCAAGTATTTTAGAGTTTTTGGAAGAAAATGCTACATCAAAAGAGATGAAGAAGGTTTGGGAAAGTTTAACTCAAGATCTGATGAAGGAATCTTTCTTGGATACTCAACTAGGAGCAAAGCTTACAAGTTCTATAATAAAAGATTGAGGAAGATAGTTGAGAGTGCAAATGTCAAGGTTGATGAAGAGTCACATCAAATCACATATAAGAAAGAAGACTATTGGTCAGATGAATTTGCTTTCATAGAAGAAGAAGAAGTTGAAGAAAAGGAAGAGACACAAGAGAAGGTCACCAATACTCCTACCAAGTATGTTCAGAAGAATCACTCAAAAGATCAAATAATTGGAAACAAGGTCTGCTGACAAAAATGTGATAGGGACAAAATGGGTGTTTAGAAATAAATTGAATGAAGATGGAGAAGTCATGAAAAACAATGCAAGACTGGTCTACAAAGCCTAAATTCACAAGTAGAAGAATTAATTTTGAGGAGACATTTTCTCTAGTAGAAAGAATGGAAGCAATCAAGATGTTTCTTGCATTTGCAGGTCACAAGGGCTTCAAGGTATATCAAATGAATGCCAAATTTGCTTTCTTGAATGGGGACTTATAGAAGAGGTTTACATAGAGTAGCCTAATGGATTTCAGTTATTAGAAGACCCAAACATGGTATGCAAATGTAAGAAGGCTTTATATTGTCTCAAACAAGCCCCTAGGGCTTGGTATGTAAGGTTGAACAAGTACTTACTTCAGTAGGGCTTCAAGAAAGGTACCACAAATAGTAATCTTTATATCAAAATTAAGGATGAACAAATCAATTAGTGGTTGTATATGTTGATGATATAATATTTGGTGGGAATGATGAGATGTGTAAGAAGTTTGCAGAAGGAATTTAAAATGTCTATGATAGGTGAATTATCATTCTTTCTTGGACTCTAAATTGCTAAATCAGATGATGGTATTTTTATCTCTCAAGCAAAGTATGTCAAGGAGACATTGAAGAAGTTTGGTATCGAAGATTGCAAACCAGTGAGTACTCCTATGGTAATAGGTTTCCATTTAAGAAAATATGATGAGTCACCTCAAGCTAATTAGACTCTGTATAGGTCTATGATTGGGGGCCTACTATACTTAATAGCATCAAGGCCTAAGAGTATGCAAGTTGTTTGTTTGGTTGCAGGGTTTCAAGTAGATCCAAGAGAAACACATGTGAAGGTAGTTAAAAGGATTTTTAGATATTTGAAGAACACTCCAGATTATGCATTATGGTATGAAAAAGGTAATGACTTTTCTTTGAGTATATATACTGATGTAGATTGGGCTAGCATTATTGATGATAGGATAAGTACCAGTGGTGGAGCTTTCTTTTTAGGAGATAGATTGGTTTCATGATTTAGTAAGAAGTAGGATTTAGTGTCCTTATGAATAGTAGAAGTAGAGTTTATATCTGCAGCACCCTGCTACAGTCGAGTGTTATGGATGAAGCAAACATTGAAGGATATCAAGTTAATATATGATGAGCCCATTCCTATTCTTTGTGACAACACAAGTGCCATCAATATTTCAAAGAATTGAGTGATGCATTCTAGAACCAAGCACATATCCATCAAGTATAACTTTTTGAGAGAAAAGGTTGCAAATCAAGAGGTACAACTAGAATATACACCTACAAAGGATCAAGTTGCAAACATCTTTACAAAGGCACTTTCTAAGGATACATTTGAATATTTTAGACAAAAGTTAGGGGTTGTTGCCCTTCCTTCTTCTAACTAGATGCACAAAGGATGCATATGTCCATGAGGAGCAGTTCAATATACATTTTTATCCTTAGATTGATGGAGGCTACCTCTAAGGGGAGTAGGTAGAAAGAGACTAAGGAGGATGACAAGGATTGTGTAGATAGGGGGAGTTAGTATGTTTTTGTAGGTATACAAGAAGACCACTAGCCCTTTTCCCTTGATGTCAAAGGGGGAGAAAAATTGCATATCTAGTTAGTGTTTCCATCAATGCCAAAGGAGGGGATTGTTGAATATGTTGTCATTGATGTCAACAAAGTGGTAGTCAAAGATGATAGAGTAAGTGATCAGAGGAGTAGACAAAAGAGTAGTTTAGAAGAGCATACAAGGAGTGGTGATGAGAGGTGTTGTGAAGTGAATAAGATGGTGATGAAAGTCCTAAGCATGTTGTTGGATCAGTATCATCTATACACAGTTGTACCTTATCTATTAAAGTTCATGGATAGGTGAAAGTGGTTAGGTTAAAGGATGTGCTAACATAAAGATTCTTGTTTTTGATGAAAAGAGTTGTTATTGTTGTCTATGGTGTTGTAATGTTGTATTCATTGTCTCTTGGTAAAAATCATTGCATAAGATTTGAAAGAAAGTGTGTAAGGTTTGAAATAGTCAAAGGCATAAGAAGTTACATTGATGAAGCTCGGGAGAATGCTCTGCATTCCTCCACACTTTATAGGTATGACCTTGCAATTTGGAAGTTAGATAGAGGTAGGTGTGAAGTATGTATGTTCCTGATTTCAGAGCATAAAAGTTACCATAGAAGATTCGAGAGCTAGCAGAGTGAAAATAGTGCTTCAGTGTTGTTGCAGATAGAAAGAGTTAGAGAAATGCTCCACATTTAAAGATGTGATGTTGTGGCTTGAAGGATAGTTAGATACAGATGAGAGGTATGATATATACAAGTTTCAAATGTTAAGATATACCACAGAGATTCTTCGAAGTCAGCAGAGTAAGGACAGATCATGTTGCTGAGCAGGGTTGTCAGAAGGAGAATGTAAAAGCCATCACATTTCACCGCACTATAATATTTGGCACTACTAATTGAAGGATAAGTTTAGAATTATTGTATTTTTTCTCATTTCAATTTTCAGGTGTTGAGGAATATTGCAAGTTTGATTTTCATTGTCCTATATCATGACTGTGTGATCAAAGTTTGTAAGAGATACTAGATTTAGTGTCTATTTGTTTACACTAGAAAGATGCATAATTCAGAGAAAGGAATGTATGGAAATGTGTTTTCAAGTCATATAATGGTTTTGAAGTGATCCACATGATGTTATCTAGTCTCTCTGGGACCAATTTAGGTTTGGAGCTAATGCATGAGAGATTAAGTGTTTGCTAGGCTGACTTTGTATGGTTTGGTGATTGCACCATATATTTAGAAGTGTGTGCTATCATGGAGATGTGTTCTAATTAAAAATAGGTCCTATTTAACACTTGGTTTGAACCACATTGGATTTTGGGAGCTAATGTTTTGTGGCCATTACACGTTTCATCTTGGCCGACAAAGGAGAAAGTTTTTGAAGGTTGTGGAGGATATAAATGTAAGATCAAGTTTGTTGTAGAGAGTATGAGAGTATGAGAGTGTGTGAGGATGTATGTGTGAGTGTGTATGTGTGTGTGGAATTGTGTTGAAGATAGTAGAGTTTGTTGAGAAGAGGTGTTGGAGCTTCATGTCAGCACATGAAGAGTGTTGATATTGCAAGGTGATTAATCAACAAAATTATTTCAAGTAATTTGTACAGAAGTTGTAGCCTCTTCTTGTAAGTATTGTAGCACTTTAGGGAGTTATAGATTCCTTTGGTTAAGGCCATAAAAACTATGATTCGTGGATTTGTACCTTCCTTTCGGTTGTAGCTCATAAAACTTGTAAATATGTTTTATTATTTGTGAGGCTAGATTTGGATAGTAGATCCAAGTATCTTGCTCACCATGGTTTTTCCCTTCTAGGGTTTTCCACATAAATCTGGTGTTATGGTTGTGTGATTATGTTTTTGATTGCTTCATTATCTATTTATCTGTTTAAGGCAGTAGAAATTTTTTGAAGATAAAGTTGAATTAAATTAATTTATGGTATATACTAATTCACCCCCCTCTTAGTATATTAGAGTGTTCTAACATTCACTACTTATATTTTCACATCAATATAAAGATGGTATGATGAGCTTAATCTCAAGTTAGTTTTCATCTTCTTCCATAAAGCCCTCCAAAAGTATGCGACAAAATTAGTGTTTGTATTTGAAACTACACTCTTTAGAAAACCATGTAATCTTGCTACCTCTTTGAAAACTAAACAACCTATGTTTTTGACATTATTTCTTTTGTTACAAGGAATGAGGTTCACCATCTTGGAAAACCTATCTACTACTACCATGATTGAATCATTTCCTCTTTGCATACTTGGCAATCCTAATACAAAATCCATACTTATGTCTTCCCATGGTTTCTATGACACTAGTAGTGGCTAGTATAGCCCAACATTCTAATTTCTTGCCTTGGAAACTTGACAAGTTCTACAACCTTGAACCAATTTTCTTACATCCTTGTATATCTATAGAAAAAAATAATTCTCATTGATGGATGCAACTATCTTATCTACTACAAAATATCTAGCCAAAGCTCCACAATGCTTTTCTTTGATCATATTGTCTCTCATAGAGATTCTAGATATACATAATAGTCTTCTCTTGATTAGCATCTCCTTTTGAATCAAGTAATCCAACCACCTACTTCTATCCATGCTTACTAGCTCTCTACATGCTTTCCATGCCTCTACAAAATTAGGATCAACCTCATACAAATATTTTAACTCCTCAAACCAGCTTCTTCTACCCTCATTTATATTAGTAAATTTTATCTTCCACTTAATGTATCAACAACCCTTTTAGACTTACCACTCCTATGTTTCAGTATAAAAGTGTAACTCTACATGATTTTTACCCGCTACATATGTCTCAAGTTAAGTTTACTTTGATTGTTCAACTCCTGAAGTGATTGATTATCTTTGTACAACACAAACTCTTTAGGTAATAGGTAATCTCTCCATGTAATGTCCACAAAAAAGTTAACAAATAATTTCTAGATTTAGAATACTTATATAATATCTTGCAAAATTACCAAGTTACAACATAATTTTCAAGAAACTATGCAACCCAAACTTTGACAATTTAACTTAGAAACTCATAAAATATTCTTCATTGATAAAAATATACTTTTTACATTGATATTTTCTATTATAATAGCTAACACAACAAAAAGTACAAAAATAAATAAATTGAAACAATCTCTAAACTAGTCCACACAAAACCTTGCAGATTACATTACAATAATGAAAATATTCTACTCCAAAAAGAAATAAGAGTTCCATAATTTGATGCAGAAGCATATGGGTCCATGAGCAATCGTCATCAACCAAAAATATGTCTTTTCTTTCTTGCTTGTTTTTTTTCCTTCTTGTTTTGCTACAAGAGTTGATGATCAAATTTCTTGAGAATTTCCTAAGGATTCTTGGCCAAGTGTTGAATTGATCTTGAAGAAGATCCAAAAGGGTGCTCACATTTCAAATTTGGTGAAGATCCGAGTTAAATTGGACAAGTTATGCAAAAGTGGAACTTTCAGTGTCAATAGGATATGTGGGACTTTCCTTGCCATCAAGATATATGCAGATGACCTTTGAAATTTTGCAAAAAAAATCTAATTGATGATGTCACCTTGTTAAAAAGTTATGATTGGGTGAAAATTTGGTCTACAACAAGATATATCGAGTTGACCCCAAAATCCCCACAATATCCAGTTGACCCCAAAATTCCCACAATATCTAGTTGACCCCAAAATCCCTGCAATATCCAGTTGACCCCCAAAATCCTACAATATCTAGTTGACCCAATTTTCCCTACAATATCTAATTGGGTCACTTTTTCCTGCAATATCACATTGGGTCACTTTTTCCCACAATATCACATTAGGTCACTTTTTCTCTCAATATCATGATGGGTCACTTTTTCCTACAATATCATGTTGGGTCACTTTCTCTCGCAATATCTTGTTGGGGCACTTTATCCCACTTTTTTTGCTCAGAAAGTGACAACAATAGTTTTTGACTACCTGTACGGTCGATCCAAGAGCCATTTAATGATTGACAAGTGTCTTATTCATGTGATGAATGGGGTGGCCACCTCAAATTCCTATAAGTAGGGGAATTTCACACTAAAAGAGGCTGACTTCTTTGTAGCGAGGTTTTTTTGCTTCTGCTTGAAGATTGTTTTGGGTTTTTCATAGGAAAGCTAGGTTAACCTGATCTGACTATTGGAATGAGTGTAAGGCTTAGGTCAAGCCATGTATGAAGACCATTTTACTCCTATTGCAATGTTTTCTATTGCATATGAATAAAGAGTTTATTGTTTCATTATTGTGGGTTCTTCATTTTGCTGCATGGTTCAATAACTTGTCAAAGCCCCTAGACCTTGATCTACATAATAAGTTATGTAGCTAATCTAGATGGTCATAAGGAGAAGAAATAAACTAATACATAGCCACAGAAACAACCACACCACACAATAGAAAATTGAAATCCAAATCTTCACACAACTGCTACCAAAACCTTCAAACACACACAAACTAGAACAAGCTAAAATTTGTAACTCTAGAAGCACATTCACAACCTCTAGGTGAGATTTTCCTATTAAACCAAGAGGGTTTTGTCCTCTGATTCAAGAAACCAATAGTTTTTTATCCATTGATCTCAATCTTTAATGGGTTTTCATCAATAGAATATTTTGTAAGAACACAAGTGCTTATACAAGAAATTTGAGGGATAAAATGATCAAAAACTTCTTCTATATGAAAGACCACACATATTAATAGAGGTTTGGAGTAAAAATCCCCATGTCCAACTTGGGAAAATAAATTTAAGATTAAATATTTCCATTTTCTCTCCATAACTACCAGCTAAAAAATATCCTATCAATTATGCAATGATAACCTATCGTGGAATCTTCATAAATGTCACGGAATGTCCTACTTTTAGCCTTGGGGGTAACAATACATTCCCATGAAATCCCATTCCCTTTTGGTGATACAAATATTATAATTTAATATTTAATTGCTCCTAAATATTTCAAAAATATAAATTCTCATGGGACCCTATTAAATATTAAATAAACCATTTCCCTATTTTCTTTCATTAGGCCATGAGAAATATAGGAATGGGATAATAAATCCTCTAGATGAAATTAATTAGAAAGGGGAAATCACAAGTCCACCCTGCCCAAAATTTCTTTCCCTTAAGAAATGCAAATTTAGATGCTTCAAAATTTCTGGATCCTCCCAAGTAGCATCCTCTTCTAGTAAATTCTTCCAATGAACTAGTTATTCTATAATTTTTCTTTTTCTTAAATTCTTCACCCTAGAATCAATAACTACTATAATCAAAATAAATCTTCCTTCATCATCCAAAGGTGGTAGTTCCATAGAACGTACTACATGTTATCCATGGGCCTTCTTCAAGCAAGAAACATGAAATATATTCTGGATTTTACTGTTCTTTGGTAGTTCAAATTCATAAGCTAATTCACTAAATATTCTTAGGATCTTTAAGGCCCATAGAATCATTGTTTGATCCTTTCAGCTCTAGTTATTTTGATATAAGATTTCCTATATGGCTACAATCTAAGAAGAAACATATCTCCCACCTTAAATGACCTATTTATGGTTCCTATATGCATAATACTTTTGCTTATGTTCAGATTTTTGTAGAAGATCTTTGAGTGACCTCAATATTTCTTGACTTTGATTTACCAAATCACTTGCTATAGGAAATCCACTATTTGTAAATATGAGATCAAAAAAGGTTAATGCATCATTTCCATATAATTCTTTGAATGGAGGCATACCAATAGACATATGATGAGATGTTTTGTAGTAGTATTCTCCCGAATGTAGCCACTTGAAACATAATTTCTCAAGATAAATGTTGACTTGAAACATAATTTCTCAAATACACCTCAACCCACTTTTTACTATCTCTATTTGTCCATCTATTTAGGAATAATAGCTTGTTCTTGGTGTGAGTTCTATACCCATCAAGTGAAATAATTCCTACCAAAATGAATTGATAAATCTACTATCTCTATCATTGACAATATTCTTAGGAAACCTATGCAACTTAAATACTTCTTTGAAAAATAATTCAACCACCCATGAAGCTTTAAAATCTAAAGAAATGGAAAATAAATGTGAATATTTAGTTAGCCTATCCACCACAACATATGTGTAATCTTTTCCATGTACCTTAGGAAGACTAGTGATGAAATCCCTGGATATGCTCTCCCACTTTTGATTAGGAATTTCTAGAGGTTGTAGCAAACCTGTAGAAAAACATGTTCCTTTTAGTTTTATTAATAAATCATGAATTCCCTTATATTCTTGAGTACATTTTCCTTGAGACCCTTCCATGTAAACCTCTCTCTCATTTTTTTGTATGTTTTGTAGTATCATGGATGTCTTGTTAAAGGTGCATCATGAAAAGCTTCCAAAATCTTCTTCTTCATTTTGGATTCTAGCACTAAGAAGACTCTATTCATGTATAAAATAAGGCCATCTGCTACTATATACCTATCATCCTTCTCCACTTCATCAATAAGATTAATAGAAAATAAAGTATTAGCATACTCTGCCATAATGTAAACCTTCCAATCGATAGATATGGTAGAAAAAGAACATAGAGTGGGAATTCTAGAGAGAGCATTAGCTACTATATTTTTCTTTTTGTTTACATACTTTATTTCAAAATCATTTGCTTTATTTCAAAATCATATGCTTGTAGCTTACTTACTTACCCACTTTTGTTGATGACCATTCAAATCCCATTGCCCAAGAAAGAACTTTAAACTGTTATGTTTTGTTTTGACAACAAATCTTCTAAAAGCAAATACTATATGAATTTCTCCAATACATGCACATTATAGCCAACATTTATTTATCAAAAATAGAGAATGCTCTTTCAATCTCTTTCAACTATATACTTTAAAAATATATGGGTGTCCTCTTTAAGATAGGATATCTCCAATTCCTTCAACGGAAGCATCATACTCTATAACAAGTAGGAGTGAGAGATCTAAAATTACAAGTATAGAATAAGAGCTTATTACCTCTTTTAGCTTATAAAAATTTATTTGTGCATTTTCTATCCTTTAAATTCTCTTGTCTTTGTTAAAGGTGTTGCAAGCTATGAAAATCCCTTAACAAACCTCCTATAATAGCTACATAAACCAAAGAAACCTCTTAGCTAATTCAAAGTAGTAAGAGGTGGCCAATCCAAAATGGATTGGATCTTCTACTAATCCACTTGGAACCCTTGTGCATTGATGATGTGGCTTAGGTAAAAGACTTTAGTAACTACAAATTCACATTTGGACTCCTCAACAAAAAGTGCTTCTTGTTCAATAATTCCCAAAACTATATCCAAATGCTTCAAATGATCTTCCCACGATTTACTATAAATCATAATATCATCAAATAAAACTAAAACAAAATTTCTCAATTGATTAATGAATACCTCATTCATGCATGACTGAAAAATAGTTCGAGCATTAGTAAGGCTAAAGGGCATGACCAAGAACTCAAAATTCCTAAAATGAGATCTAAATGTAGTCTTATGTACATCATATTTCCTCACATGGTTTGATGATATCCAGATCTCAAATCAATATTACAAAATTATACTGCTCCATGAAGCTCATCTATTAGCTCATCGATAATGGGTATTGGATATCTATTTTTGATAGTCCTCTTATTTAGAGCTCTATAATCTATGCACATATGCATATTACCATTCTTCTTTTTAACCAATATTACAAATGATGCAAATGGACTACAACTAGGACTAATGTACCCTATCTCCAAAAGTTCTCTTATTTATTTCTTAATCTCCTCTTTGTACATCATAGGATGGTAGTATGGATTGGTCATGACAAGCTTTGATCCAAGATCCAACTCTATAATATGCTAAATTCCTCTTTTTGGTGGTAATACTAGAGGAAAATCATTAGAAACCATACTATGTTTATCAAAAATCTTTTGAATATTAGCATGATATGAACCATTCTTACCCTTGGATGTTTCTTTTGAAATGTTCAAACAACTAGCAGCGCATGTAACTTGGCCTCTTCAAAAATTCTTTCCATTCTTCTTCTTGTGACCACTTTAGGTGCTATATTAGCAATTCATTTTAGAACTACATCTCTCCCATCAAATTTGAACTTAATATCCAATGTTTTTTAATTATTTGAATATTCTCCCAAAGAGTACAACTACTGCACACCCAAAACCATGTTAATTTCTCCTAGACCAACAACATAAAAATCATCACAAACCTTATGATCTCCAAAAACTATGTCAAGCTTTTGAATCATCTTGGAATGGGGAATGGCATATTCATTAGTAATAATGACATTAAAACCTTCAAAGTCTTCCACCTTCAATCTTATTCTTTTAACCAAGCCTTCATATATGAAATTGTGGGTAACTCCACTATCACTAAGCACAATGATTCTTTGTCCAGCAAGCTCTCCACACACTCTAGAAGGATGATATCTAAGTGATCCTAAAAGAGATACAAGTGTGCCTCCATTATCTTCCTCCTTTTCTTCCTCCCCACGAACATGATCTTCTGTATCTAAAAATACTTCAGGCTCATCTAAGTCTAAATCCTTATCTAACACAACCTCAATGTCGTGAACTTGTCCCTTTCCAAGGCACTTATGTCCTAGAGTCCATGGTTCTCTACAATAAAAACAAAATTTCTTTCTTATGAGTTCATTCTTAGTTTCCTCCTTAATCTTCTTTGTTGCAAATGGAGTGTAGTCTTCTATGTTAGTGCAAGATACCCCTTTTTTGTGAAATTTATTTTGATTTGTTCCAGAATGATGTCTTTGAAAAATATTTTTATTGTGGACTTATAAATTCCAAAAAAAAGCCTTCTTGGTAGCCTCTTACAAGGATGAAGGATTGAAATATTTTACTAAACCCCTAAGATGGTTAGATAATCCTTTCATGAAGAGCACAACAAGTCTCCTCTCAAAAATATTATAAACCATTATTGATAACTTTTGAAATTCTGCTACATAATTCTCCACAAAGCCTCCCTAATTAATTTGATCTAACTCCTTGAAATGTGTTGAACACACCAGGATATTGAGAGGGGGGCTGAATTAGTATCTTAACAAACTTTAAATCCTCTAGAGAAAATTAAACTTAATCATAATATCAACATAAACATGAAACATCAACACAATGCACATTAACACATAACACTAGATATACGTGGAAAACCCAAGAAGGGAAAAACCACAGTGAGGATTAACTCACAATATATGAAGCTCAAAAATTAAAACTTTATTTTAGGGCTACAATCTAAGGAAGCTACTACTCCCTGAAGACTTTGTTTTAGGGTCACTCCCAAGGAAGCAACTACTCCATGAACTAAGAACAAACTCATAAATGATTATAGTAAAACAATCCTTTTATTATCTAAAAATTGACATTAAGTTCACACCTTTGATGATTGCAATTATACTTCTTCTAATGATTGGATAATTAGGCACACTCTTCACTTCTCTTCTATCATAAAAATGTCTTCAAGATTAATCAGGATATCCTCTAACACTTCTGCTCTTTCTCCTTCAGTCACACATCATATTGCATATGATATTCATACTCTACCCTTTACACTTTCATATTTTCATTTATGTAATCATGCCTCACCTAGACCAACTAGGTTTACAATATATACATGACATTACATTAATTTCATTACAAGTCGGCCAATATAATAAGAATATTACATTTTACAAGTCGGCCAAAGATCACAACATGAAATATGCATAGGACAAGCCCTATCATGAACAACATGCTACTCCAAAAGGAACCACACATCTTGTAGCTCCTAATTCATACTTAGTCTAGTCCTAAATAGTCTTCACATAATCATTCTTCAAGGGATAACATCCACATGCTTCACAAATTTGAATTAGGTCGCCCTTAAGCAAGAACATATGAAGCTTGTAACACAATGGTTATTTCAACTTGGAAGTACTCATGAGTGATTAAACATTATTTGTTCTTCTTCCAAATGAGTCAACAAGACCTATACAACATCTCCAAACATTCTTTGAACTCCCCATAGCAACAACATGGTGGTTCATACCTTCAACATTCTCTAATCAGCCAGACAGAGGCATATCCTGGAAATGTCATCATTGTGGACCATAACTAGTTCTAGAGAGAGTAGAAAAACACCTTGCGGAGAAACAAGAGATACCATAATATCATCAAGACCATCTTACATCAGTCAATGTATCAGAGCAAGTTGGCGTACATCATCAACATGTGTCCTAAGAACAACTAGGCATCTAGAACTATCTATATCACAACTATCATTTGAAAACTAAGCTTGAAGACCTTCAAAACATCTAGAACTCATGTGGATGCACTCATAAAATACTATGAACATATCCTCAAAACCACATAGCCATATCTATCACTGTGGAGGAGTGTGGAGCATTCCAAATAGTCTTCTTCATCACTTAATTCTACAACACACACTGGAACTCTGTCTCTCATAACTTTGGTTGTGGAGAGACAAATGATCTAAAACTTTGGATTTAGCACCTTTCCTTTATATTGAACTTAAGTTCTGAACTACATGACCATATCTTCAAATTTGGAGGAATGCAAAGTGTAGACACCCTAAAATGACCAAGTCGTCGCACTACTTGTATTTCATCAAATCTGTCTAATCACCTGCATTTCAAACGTTAATTAAATAATTTAATTATTTAATTAATTTCACCAAAATCACCAAATTATTCTAAATCACATAATTGTGACATTAATTTAATAAATTCTTTTTATTTAATTAATTAAATTATATTCCTCTATTATTCTTCCACAATTAAATAATTTTAATTATTTAATTAAATCATTATCCTCTTTTCAAAATTCAAATCCACATTAATTAAATAAATTCAATTATTTAATTAATTCATCACAAATCTCCTTTTATCTACAATTAAATAATTTACATTATTTAACTAAATCAATTATTCTTCTAAATTTAAATAAATCATGTAAATTTATTTAAATTATCTCAATCCTCTAAAAATAAATAAAATCAAGTATTTTATTTATAATCTTCATATTCCTCTAATCTTGCACAAACAATTAAATAAATTTATTTATTTAATTTTCTTTTTCCCCTAAAAATAAATAAAATAAAATATTTTATTTATAATCTTCTATTCCTCTCTCAAGCACAAACAATTAAATAATTTTATTTTTTTAATTTCAGTTATCCTCCAATTCCTCTTAAAATATCTTGTTAACTCATGTGCACAATCAGTCTTATTTTTAGAACTCTAAAAAAAGGGCAAAATTACAAGTTGAGTTATCTATTCAATCAATCTTGTTTTCATCATATTTTACTAAAAATATCCTTATGGATTGACACATGTTGTGTGCACATTCATCATGGTTATTTGATTTATCTCCTCTGTCGATTCTTTTGAATTATTTGGACCGTTGATCGATCTCTGTTGAAATCTATATAAACCCCCCTCATCTCCTTCACAAATCCTCTTCGATCACTTATTCTCAGGCATCCTTTAACAGCACTTTGAGCATACATCGCATTGATTGAGCAACTTTATGATCTTTTGACATTGATCTATGAGCACTTTACTTGCTTGTTACAAACATGGTTTTGCAGCACTATTGAGCAATCCACATTCGTCCAAAGGGAACAATACAAGTCTCAGTAAAAGCTTTCATATTTCATTGATTTATTGGTAATGGCTTTTATTTAGATTAGCTCTCTTTATGTTATGGGCTTTTGATTTAATTTGTTTTGATTTAATCGATTTTCCTCATACACATTTTGGCACGCCCGGTGGGACCCAGTAATCCCTCTTTTTCTTTGAGAAATTGATTTTTTTTAAGTTACAGTATGGAACAGCGCAAAAGACACACAGAAAATCACTTTTGGCAGTATCCTAAAGCGCTTCTGAAGGCATAGTACAGTGCCTTCGGAGACACTGTAGCACTCCAGTGCTATTGGTAGTATCGTAAAGCGCTCTTGGAAAATTAGGTTTTTCTAATATGATTTTGGTGATTTTGTAGGGTTTTACTCACCTACCTATCATTGATTTGACTGACAAGCTAGTTTATTTGTCTTTCAATTGTCTGTAATACGTCCTAAGCTGACTTATTTAGGGGTATTTTTGATATTTGTGTTAACCTATCTATTTGTGACATCCTTTGAGTTTTCTTGATTCCAAGATATAAATCTATCAGATATTGCATCTTAGAACTTCAAAACAACCATGAAATCATATCTAGACCTAGTTTATTTTAATAAAGTATAGCTTTTTTCTATCTGACACAGTAAAGCGCTTTTGGTAGCTCAGGACGGTGCTTCTAGCAAAATAGTACATTGCATTTGGATCTAGAGCAGTGCTTCTAGTAGCACACTGGGTCGCATCTGGTTTACAGAAAATTACTTTTGGTAGCACAGTGCAGTGCTTTAGGTTCACAGTAAGTCACTTTTGGTAAGATAGTACAACGCTTTTGGACAAATTGTTTTATTTTTGTTAACTTGTGAGTTTTTGTGGAACTAATTGACTTGTTGTAGCTTCTTATCACTCACACAGATCAAAAAGGTTTTTCTAATATGTTCATGCAGGACAAGCATTGAAGAAATATTGATTTATTGCACTAAGTTTTAGAAACATATTGTCTTCTTAAGGGATTATTGAACAAATCATTGCGGCAATCTAAGTCTTATGAACATACTACTTTTCTTAAGGGACAATGGACATGTATGCAAAAACACCTCAATTTGCTAAGGGACAATGGACATGAATGCCAAACACTTCAATTTCATAAGGGACAATTGACAACTACAAACATGTGTGTGCCTAATTTAGTTGCACCTTATTTTTCTTATAACCGGACAATTGAACCTTTGTTTGACGTGCTTGCTTTTACATTTCAGTACTTTAGAAGGGCCTGCTTTTGGATTATGCTTCATTCAAAAGGCGTGACCCTAAGTAGAGTTTTCCTTTGAACCGCTATATAAGAGGGATAAGGCGAAAGCCATGTCCTAACCGATGTCAGCCTTACCTTGTGGTGCCAAACTGAAAAGAGGTGTACTGGCTCTTTGTGAAAATGATTTTCACATCGAGTGAAGTGTTTGATACTCATAGTAGGATTGGTTAAATCTTTTAGTAGCTTGTCACATTGCTCATAAGGTGTTGGTCCCTCAAAGTTACTAAGAACCATTCTAGATAGTGACTACCCGATCTACCTCTGAACATTGCGATAATCATCAGTGCAAGGGGAATCGATTTAAGCCCTTAAGATACTCACCATTGGCTCCCTTGAGAAGAGATAGTATTCCCTTGGCAATAAAGCTCTTGTGACCTACTTGAGCTTTCCAAGGGAGCGTGAGATATCCCTACCTATCGTCTCTCACAAAGATACTAAATGTCCGACACCTTTATGGAATGACATTTTTATTGATAGAGTATTAAGCTGTGAGTTGATCTACTACAATGAAACCTTGTCTCTAGGGATAAAAAGTGCTTGATCTTTTTTTGCAATTGTCTCATACTTGTGGAAACATTAGGCTTTTTGTGAGCCTCGAACATACACTATCTATTGTGTCAGTCCCTTTTTGCCAACATTGTTTGCTGTGTTTTCTCTTGCCAAAGCAAAACCAATCAGAACCAAAACTAAATCTATCAAAATTGGCCTTTTAAAACATCAGACACTACTTCAGTACCTTTGGTATTACATCAGCTCTCCCTTGGTGGTACTGTAGCTTGCTTTTGGTCACCGTAGCTCACCTTTGGTATAGTAGTACCTCACCTTTGGTAGCTCAGTCCATTGCCTTTGGTATTATAGTAGCACGCTTTTGGTTGCACAGTCCTGTGCCTCCAGTCAAACAATATAGTGCCTTTGGTCCAGTGATTTATGCATTAAGAGTTTGTCTTTCTCAAAAACACAAATAGAATCCTAGCATTACTTTTTGTCCTAGTGTATTCCATGGTAACCACTAGTCTCCAGCAAACTATGAAGTCCAAGCAAGTTGTCCCTAGGAAGCACAAATCACCTCCTCATACACTGCAATTAGGTCAACTCAACATTACTCCCAAGGTTACTCCTAGAACACCCGCGGAAAGATCTACCAATGCTCCCAACATATTGCACCTTGACCAACCAAGCCATTCTCAAGAAGGTAGGGTCCCTTTTGAAAGCACACCTCACTATACCACCAGCATGCCACTATATTTTGTTCCACAAGGTTACACTATTGATCAAATCCCATCTCAAGAAGCTAGGGTCCCTTTGGTAAGTACACCTCACTATCCCACAGGCATGCCTCTAGATTTTGTACCAAAAGGTTATACTACAGATCAAGCCCCACCTCAAGAAGAGAGACACTTTGAAATAGGTCAATCCTCTCAAGAAGATGGGCAAGATCTTGATAAAATCATACAAGATCCTAGAGTCATGGCCGCATTTGACAAAATCCTTAGTGAGAACCAAGATCATTTCTTTTGCTTGCTACCAGAACAAGGAGAGAAATTACCCAAAGGTTTTGGTCTATCCATGCTTAGCAAGCCTAACAACACCCAAGACACCATACAAGTGGTGCAAACCATGTCAACGGTGACCACGCCTTTACTCGAACAAGGCTCACAAGGGAGAACGATTGCACAATATGAGAATCCCCTTTATCAAAACCCAACAAGAAAGAGGGCCATATCACCACTTTTGACTCCTATGGAGATCTACAAAAATCAACAATAAACTCTCCAACATCAAGTGGAGCTAGCTAAGCAAGCCACCATAGCTCGATCAAATATACAACAAACTCCTAAAGTGTCCACACCAATCACAAGTGGAATTTTGGTTACTCCATCATGAGTCAATTTCCCACCAAATTACAATCCAGGGAACAACTATGTAGCCATGCAACAAGGGTCTCAACAAATACCACCTCCCATATCATCAAACCTTCATGTCTCTCAACCAACTAGAGTCATGCAATCCCAACCACAACATTCTTCTACACTCATCCCCAATCAACCATTGCAAATCACATCTACCTATGTCCCTTCTCCTCTACATTCATTACCACTAAATTTCTTTCACACATTGCCTATCCACCCTCAACATACCCAAAACCTAACTTCCCAAAGCTATGTTCCACAATCGCAACCCAACCCAACGAACTTTAGCTTTCCTCCACCAAACTCTTTTCTTCAACTGTCACAAAGCCTACATTCTTACCTAGCACCACCCCCACCTCCTCCAAATCAAAGCATCCAATTCCAACCCAATCTCAACCCAACATACAACGCATACGACCCTAACCAATCATACGAGCCTTATAATACCAATACACATGGCTTACACTACAATCTTCCATATGGGCATCAACAACCACTTCTAGGACAACAGGAGATGTTTCCAACCCCTCCCACAACGATGGAGCTCAAAATCGCTGAAGTTCAACAATAGCTATCTAATCTTACATTTGGCCACACCAAGAAAACCTTCTCATTAGAAGATGTGTGTCCTTATCCTTTTGATCGGTCATTACCCATGATCCCTTTTCCTCAAAATTTTACTATTCCTAAGTTTGATAAATACAAAGGAAAAGGTGACCCAAAAGACCATCACAGGGAATTCTATCTTGCTTGCTTCGAGGTCTCACATAATGACACATATCTTATGCATCTCTTTCCTCATAGTCTTGGAGGTCAAGCTATAGAATGGTTCTCAAACTTACCCATGGGTATCAAGTCTTTTAACGAGCTAGCAAAGAAATTTGCCACCCATTTCTCCTACAACATAGAGCATGAGATCTCGATGACTGACCTATGCAACAATAAATAGAAAAATGGTGAAACTTTCATTTTGTTCCTTCAACGATGGAGACAAATGGCTAGCAAATTCCCTTTCAAGATTCCTGAGAAACAGCTTGTTAGCATATTTATGTAGAACCTCAATCAAGAGTTAGGTTTCCATTTGCAAATTCTTAGTGCTACAACCTTCGATGAAATCACGTACAAGGGAATCAACATCGAAAAAGCCATCATTGCTAAGGGTGTGGTCAAAATCTTCAAAGAAACTAAAGACAATGCTCCTCAACATCAAGTGAATGATAAACCCAAATATTGGAACAAAAACAAAAATGTGGTCAACGATGGGGTGGTTGACTCTAAACATGTCCAAACATTGTAAACACTGCTTCAGCTTTCTAAACTAAGTCAACCTCAACAACATCAACAATAGAGGCAACCATATAAAAACCAACAACAATGACAACAAGAGTGGCCTCAACAAGATTACCCTCCGCGGCATCAATTCACTCCCTTGGGAGAGCCCATAGAGTCTGTCTTGCAGAAGCTTTTACACAAAGGCCTTGTCACCTTACCTGATGCTCCCCCATATGGTGAACCTATTTAAAAAATTGCACGATATAGAGAAAATGAATACTGTGAATTCCATAGGAGCAAAGGGCACAGAACCGCATCGTGCATGAAACTCAAGCACCTAATCCAAAATCTCATTGAAGGCAACCAAATCTCTCTTGAAGATGATCCACCAGCTCAACACACGAACAAAGACCTCAACATGTACAAGGAACCATTTCCTCATCATGGTCCACCCCCTCCATAGGATAAAGGTGAAGGTGTCAACCATGCTTCCACTTCTTTTGACTCCATTGTGGGTCGTTTTGAAGAGAGTCGAGTATCTACCCTCACAATCAAAGGCAAATCTATCGATTGCACTATTACAACTCATCATGGTTGTGTCACCATTTGTGGTCCTACACCCAGTCCCATCTCAATCTGATTATAACCTTGTCAAACATCTAGGGAAAATGCTAGCACAGATCTCTATCTTAGACCTCCTACAGTCATCACCTATACATAGAGTCATGCTAGAAAAATCCCTCCAAGAGCCTTTAGTTCCTAACAACATAGAGGTCATGGATTTCTAAGCTATAGTAGGTAATGTTACTTCACCCTACAATGTGGTCTTCTCTGAAAAAGACCTCCCATCCCATGATCTGTGTCACAATGATGCCCTTCATATTGAGTTTCTCATCCATAAGCACAAAATCAAACACAAACTCCTAGATGGTGGTGCCGGTCTCAACATCTGTTCTTTAAAATTACTTAAGCAATTGGGATACTCTAAGGATCATGTCAACACTAATCAAAGTATTACAATCAAGGGATATGATGATGCTGAATGCAGTTCAGAAGGTGTTATCCACTTGCCTATACAACTGGGTCCTGTCATGCTTGAAACTAGGTGTCAAGTCCTTGATATTAAGCTGCCTTACAACATTATCCTAGGCTGCCCTTGGATCCATGCAATGAAAGCTATTCCCTCCATGTACCATCAGTCTCTCAAGTTCCCATTTAATGGTATAGATATCACTATACTAGGAGACCCTAATCCTTTTGAATTCTGTCGTGTCTTGCAAGGCAGTTATAAGAATTGCAACCAAGTGCGTCAAAATGACAAAGCCCTTGCATCCCCACTATATGTCGATCCTAAAAATCTAACAAAAGAATCTACAAGTGAACCTAATCCTCTTCCTAAAATCAAGGCTCACATCCATGATATAGGCTTTGGCACTTATGATATCTCAAAATCTTGTTGTGTAGGGCGGATGCCTTTGTCCCCTTAATCTTATGGCCAACCGCCCATTGCCAAAGCAACTAAAAAAGTAGCTATTCCTCCCCCAGTGTTTCTAACCCAATTCCAACAGGGAAAATTATTGGAAGAGGAAACTATTGAGGAAATTTCTTCTTGGCTTAATAAGGAGAAAGAACCAACCACAATACCAGTTAAGCAATATGGCAATGGCTTAAGGATAGTCAAAAACATGGGCTATAAAGGCAAAGGAGGCCTTGGGAAACAAAATCAAGGAATAATGGAGCCCATTAGTGTGACAAAGAAACTAGACAAGAAGGGTTTAGGCTTTGGTAGAAAGGTACCATGTGCCTTGGACATCGAGGGTATCCTCGACAAGGTGGCTGAAACATCTCTCGTAGATTCAACATCTAATGAGGATATCATCGATGACTCTTCCCTCCATATGACCAGCCTATTTCAGAATCCTCCGTATTTATGCTATCCTCTGTATCCCTAACATCCACCACAAACACCCAGAAAGCAACACTTGTCAACCCTAACCTTATCGATTGGGACCAACAAGGGTCCCCCATTATAGATGTATTTCAGAATAACGAAGCTATAGATGAGTTCATGGGACTTCAGGAAGGTATCCCTCTTGGTGATCATAAAGTAGGTTTTGTAATGGAACTAGAGCCAACAACTTATTTTGGTGAGAACAACAAATCCTCCAGTCGCAAAAGTAAAAATAAAGAAAGATCTCTAGGTGAAAACCACACTGTGGCACCTCCCGATCACAAAACAGTAAAAACAAAAGACATATCCAAAGGTGAAAACCCAACTGTGGCACCTAAGGATGGAGGATTTGACCTTCCCCTACCATCTAAGTATCAAGAGAATTTAGCTCTCCTGGTGGAAGATTCTATAGAGATAAACCTTGGCACAGAGCAAAATCCAAAGACCACATTCCTAGCCGGATCATTATCAAAGACAAAGCACAGGAATCTTAACACATTCTTATTGCAATGAACCATCAACTTTGCATGGACCTATGCTGATATGCCAGGGTTAGACCCTAAGCTAGTGGTTCACTATCTCACAGTTGATCCAAAAATTAAACTAGTCAAGCAAAAGTTGAGAAAGATGCACCCACAGATAGATCTCTTGGTAAAGGTGGAAATACAGAAGTTGTTAGATGCAAAGTTCATCTGACCTATTGATTAATAAGACTGGGTATCAAACATTGTACCTGTGTCTAAACCCAATGGGTGCATCCGCATGTGTAATGAGTTTAGAGATCTTAATAAAGCATGTCCCAAAGATGACATTCCATTACCAAACATTGATATTATAGTAGACTTGACAGAAGGTCACGAAATGCTTTCTCTCATGGATGGATTCTCAGGTTACAATCAGATAAGGATAGTAGAAGAAGATCAACATAAAATAGCTTTTACTTGTCTGTGGGGTAATTATTGTTGGTGTGTCATGTCATTTGGTCTAAAGAATGCATTAGCAACCTATCAGAGAGCAATGACAGTGATATTCCACAACCTCTTTCATCATATTATGGAGGACTATGTGGATGACATACTAGCTAAATCTTCTAGGGTAGATCACATACAGGTTCTAGGACAGATCTTTGATAGGCTCGAGAAATACCAAGTGCACCTGAATCCAAAGAAGTGTGTCTTTGGTGTAACGTCAGGGAAGCTTGTGGGATACATTGTACCTCATAGAGGAATCAAAGTAGACCCCACAAAAGTAAAGGCTATAGTGGAGATGCCTCCACCAAAGAACCTCAAAGAATTAAGGAGCCTTACAGTCCATTAGGCATTTCATCTCATAGCTAGCAGATAAATGTAAACCATTTCAACACTTACTTTGAAAAGATGTCTCATTTTGATGGGATGATAAGTGTCACGCAACATTTGATCAGCTCAAAGAGTATCTAGCTACACCTCCGGTGTTGGTTCCACCAGTTGCTGATAAACCTTTGATATTATACATCTCAACTACAACTTTGGCCATAGGGGCCTTGCTAGCACAGCATGATGAATCAGGAAAAGAGCATGTAATCTACTATATTAGTCGAACCTTGGTGGGATATGAACTAAATTATTGACCTATGGAAAGGGCTTGTTTAGCAGTAGTATTTGCTTCCTAAAAGTTGTGGCATTACATGCTAAACCAACACACAAATCTTATAGCCAAAATTGATCCATTGAAGTATCTACTAGCAAAAGTAGCTCTCACAGGTAGACTAGCTAAATGGGTCATGATTCTTAGTGAGTTCGACATTGAATATATGGATCGTAAAGCAATCAAAGGACAAGCCCTAGTAGATCAACTAGTAGAAGCACCCATGATAGATACACACCCTATGGTAGAAGACTTTCTGAATGAGAATATCTTCTCTTTCCAACTCAATAATGTGGAATTTGTACTTTGATGGTTCCTACACACAACATGGACTAGGGGCTGGTATCTTATTTATCACACCTCAAAATGGCTATATTCCAAAGTCATATCGGCTTGCATTCCCTTGCACCAACAATAATGCTGAGTATGAAGCACTCCTCATAGGTCTCAATATAGCAGTTCAATGGGACATCATAGAATTACAGGTATATGGAGACTCACAATTAGTCATTCACCAAGTCACAGATGAGTACCAAACAAAAGATGAAAAGTTGGTCCCCTACAAGCAACTAGTGAATGCCTACAAACCACATTTTTCTAGCATCACATTTGAGCAAATTCCAAGAGAGCATAACAAAGCTACAAATTATATGGCTTCTGTAGGGTCACTTATCGACATGCTTGCAAATAGACAGAAATGTGAATTCTTGATCGAGCAGTTGTTGATACTAGCCATTGATGTTCCAATTACTAAAATCATCTGCGAAATTGTTGGTCCCAATTCCCTGTGGTACGAAGATATCTATGATTACCTTAAGAACAGTACCTTTCCCTCTGAACTATCATCCACCCAATGCAAAACCTTTATCTGTTGATCCTCCTGTTACACCATTCTGGGTGATACACTATACAATCAGAGTCTCGATGGTATCCTCTTATGATGTCTTAATGCAGAAGAAGCTGAAGCTACCTTACGAGACATACATGAAGGTGTCTATGGCGCACATTCTACTGGTCCTAATCTCTTTAAGAAGATACTTAGAATAGGTTACTACTGGCCTACAATAGAACAAGATGCTGCACAGTTTGCTAAGAAGTGTCTACAATGCCAGCAGCATGGAGATTTGATTCACGCACCAACTCATGAATTACAACCTGTGACAACTCCATGGCCTTTTTCTTAATGGGGTCTTGACCTTGTAGGACAAATCCACCCATCCTCATCTAATGGCCACAAATTCATCATTACTACCACTAAGTATTTCACAAAGTGGGTTGAGGCCATTCCCATGACCTATATCACCAGTAAGAAAATAGCCAAGTTTATCCTTAACTACCTCATTTGCCGGTATGGTATACCCCAAGCCATTGTCATTGATAATGGGAGATCATTCAAGAATCAAGATGTCCATACCTTGTGCACACAATACAATATCCAACATCGCTTTTCAACTCCCTACTATCCACAGAGTAACAGCCAAGCTGAGGCTTCCAACAAAACCATTCTCAAAATCCTCAAGAAAACGGTCAATGAAGCTGGTCGTGATTGGCACCTGCAACTCAATCCCGTCCTATGGGCCTACCGCATTAGTATCAGAACACCAACTGGTGCCACACCCAATGCCTTGGTCTATGGCTATAAAGCCATCCTACTTATAGATGTCAAGATCCCATCCCTCTGAGTATCCATGCATAACCTAATCAGCAAAGAGGATTATCACACTTCCAGATTAGCTGTGCTAGAACTATTAGATGAAAGGTGCCTTGCCGCACTTAATCATCTCCATGTCTATCAAAATTACCTGCAGCATACTTACAACAAAAAGATCAAAGAAAGATAGTTTCAAGTTGGTGATCTTGTACTCAAAGAGAATCAGAGAAATCAAGCAGCTCGAGAAAAGAAGGGCAAGTTTGAGCCTAACTGGTTAGGTCCCTTTATTGTGACAACATCATATGAATCAAGAGCTTATACTTTAGCTACACCTGACGACATTCCTCTTGATGAGCCACTTAACAGTATTCATCTCAAGAAGTTTTATGCCTGATCCTCAGAGTATTCCAAAAAAAATTGTCCTTTGGTGAAAACCTAGCAAATGGGCACCTTGGATAAGTACCATAGTGAAAACCTGACAAACAGGCGCTATGTGTAGAGTCAGCATCCATCATCTATTGAGTCATGTTTATTCCATGTCCATTTCACAACAAGCTTCATCCATCCATCCATAATAAAACCATTGACCTTGTTTGCATTTCCATCTCCCTATCTAGTATTAGCTTGGAAATTTGTCAATGTCCATCATCGTCATCCCGCGCCTTGATTTGTGTCAGCAATTATCATTGTCTTGTCCTAGGTGAAGCTTTCTATGTTTTCTTTGTCAGTCATCCATGCAAATTCCTCTACTAGAATGGGGCAACTCTTTCCTTAACCTAGGTCTAGGAATGGATCCTTGTTTGTGGTTTGCAAACACTTCAGTCTTTTCTCCTTTTCACAGATAACACCCTTTAATAGACACATCGCTCCTACAATAAGGCTGTTATCTTCTCAACACTTTTCCTACATCATCACAAAAATTAGAACTACATATTATCATCTCATCTCAATCTTAAGGTACCTTGATCCCATGGATATGGGTATGTAGGCTATCTAGAATATGAAGGAAGTATCCAGCACTCAGGTATATAAGATCTCCTCCTCACCACCTTGACCCACTCATCACTCTATCTAGAACTATATATTATCATTTTTCATCTTTCCTCGTAATGTGCCTTGATCCTGTGGATACAAGGTATGTAGGCAATCTGGAATATAAAGGATGTATCCAGTACTCAAGCACATACGATTCATCATTCTCCACCCATCTCAATCCATTGACATGTCACCTTTCTGGTCTTCTATTTATCAAAATCCATTCTCCTTGACTTGACTAACTCAAGCAGCAAAACCACAAGCTAGCGCATCCTTTCAAAGAAAAAGTTCTTAGCAAACCTAAAGCAAAGCAGCTTGCTTCCAGAGTCATCTACTATCCTACCATATTGATTGCCAACATTAGCTAAATCTAGCTTAACTAAAGCACCAGATCCACAAGCTTGTCTTCTGCAAAGTGTTCCATTATTGAGACCAACACACGTATCTCCTGCGACATGTGGCATCTCCCATAGCAAGACATTGTCTTTTCAGGTTGATAGCCCCCTTTAACGGACACACTGCTCCTACGATAAGGCTGTTATCTTTCCTATCCAATCTATCCTGAGCAACCTCTTTGGCAAGAGAATATGTTGTCTATATGTTTACTTTGTAAGTCAGTCAATTTGTTTTATGGTTTATCTTTTGTCCCTTTTCCAACACCTAGTCAAGACTACCTTGATTTATCTATAATCTTGGCATGTTATGATGTAGTACGGATTGGGGGCATAGTCATTGCTTTTGTGTGTCATGTTTGAGGAATGATCCTTAGTATCTTTCTTGGTAGCATATTTTTCTTGTGTGTGTTTCGACCTAGTGCCTTACATATTTAATACTCTTCTTGCATTTGCATGTATTGAAGTTTATTTTATAGTCAAGACTATGGCTCATTCACGTGTACCAACAAGGTTATATTATTTCTAAGGGATCTAAGTTTAAACTGCTTGCTTGCAGGGTCACCGTCCATGCACTCAGATATTACAGCACCTTGGTCTTTTATACCTTGGTGGCAAACTATCCACATGCTATATCAAAAATAAGGATTGCTCTTTGTATACAATTGTGAAACCAATGCAACAAGCTCATCATTCATCCATTCACACAACCCTTATATCATTTTCATTACAATGATCGCTCAACACTCTATGTTTTCCATCTCCTCTTTTCTTCTCTCTAGTGCATATCTGCAAAACCTACATGTTAGATATCACTAGTCATAGTATCTACATCATGTCATCACAAGTCATAGCATCTACATCATGTCATCACTAGTCATAGCATCTACATCTATGTCATCATAAGGTACATACACAAAAGCATAAACATCAGTACACATAATATGTAATCATATATATCATGTGAAGGTCATCAAAATACAAAATGTATGTGTCTACATCAATAGTCCGTATGTATACATCCAAATATACATCAATATAGTACATCAAGGCTATCAAGATCCTACAAAATATACATCAGGATGCACACAGGCATCAGTCCAAGGTGATACAAAATAATACAATATACAGGTGTCGATCATGATACAAAAAGTGGTGCAAACATGATATAATGTACAAGTATGTATGCTCTAGTGGGTAGAACTACCCTCCTGTTGTGGCCCTTGTCCTCCACCTGTGCTCGGTGTAGGTCCTCCTGATATCCTTCCTCCCCCAGCTGGTCCTCCTCCCCCTGGTGGAACACCTAGTCCTCTAACTGAGGATAGTGACTACCCTCTCCTGTGGGACCCAGATGCTCCAGACCTACTCCTGTCTCTATAGCTAGGTGCCTGCTGAGCCGCTAGCACCGTACCTGTGTAGAGCCCACTCTAGGACTCTACCTCTCTCCCTGTTGACACTAGCTCTCCCTGCACATAGACGAGCTCACTATATAGTGTCCTCTGGTCTACACCTAGTGCATGACATGCCTCATCTCTCTCTCGTCTCACCCTCTGTAGTGTGGCCTCTACTGTCAGCCATAGCTGGGCCTCTGCATCCCTCTCTCGAGTCACCTGGGCTAATTACCTGTCATCCGTTGTGGGTGTGGCCTATGCCTATGCCTGTACCTATACCTAGATCTATGCTTGTGCCTATGCCTATGCAAGGGCTTCTTGTGTTGCTATTGATATTTGTGTCTACACCTATGCTAGTGCCTTAGCTTGTCTCGCCTTTGCCCTGGCTGCATCCTTGTCTCTCCTCAGCCTCACCATCTGGAGCTCTAATTGAGTCCTCTGGGCTATCTCCTCCTATAAGAGCCACTCAGTTCACTGTAAATTAGTATCTACGACCAGATCCTCTGCCTCCACCATCTCCACATTTGCCTGCTAGCCTCTGGCCTCTACACCTACCTCCTGGCTGGCTGTTCTAGCCTGTCGTCTCATCCTCGCCTCAACACCTAGAAACAGTACCTCCCCTACTGCCCCTGCCACACCTGGTATCGTCAGTCTCACTAGCCTGTGTCTACTAGTACCTATCATACTCTGGCAATGTCCCGGGATCTGCCAATCCTATATCCCAATCCCATCTGACTGGTACTAGTCCCTGTACCTCAACCAAAGTTGTTGCCACTAGAATCTCTGCATCCCAGTCCCCTACCTCCCACCGTGTCCTTGCATGTGTCACCTCTCCCGATGGCAACCCCTGTGGCACTCCACACTGCCTAAGTACCTGCTCTAGTAGGTATCTCTCTATGGTGTTTGTCCGCCTCCTAAATAAATACCAAGCCTGTCTACAATACATAAGCTGCTCATGCTCATCCTCCCACTCCTCGCACAATAACCATGACTTCAAAACAAATAGGTCCATCTAATCGATATGTCGCCTGTAGTGGCTAATAGATCCCAACCTCTGGTGTGTGATAACTTCATCGTACAAGAATGCATACGGCTCTCCCCTCTCCTGATGGCACTGTGTCATGGGTCTGATCACGGGGATATGCTCCCATGCCCACACCTGTAGAAGAGTAACTCCTGCTGAGAGACTTTGGCCTCTCCTGTAAACACAATCATGCATATCGCGATACAACTGCTCTAGCACACAAGGCCCCCATGCGTACTATGTACTATGTGTAAACATCCCATATAGTACTATGCCCCATCCCACTAATAATCCTCTTGATCACCTATCTGGGCATAGGAAACCGCCAATCAGTGAAGACACTATCCATCTGATCTTGTCGCAGAGTCTCAGGATGTCTACCCACCGAATCTCACCGTCATCTATCATCAGGTCGTCTATGTAGAATACCTCTACCAAGCCTGCCTCACTTCATGCTGGGTCAAAAGCCACTCTCTCTCCATCAATCTGAATCTTGAGGATGTGATACACATCCTCCAATGTCATTGTAGCCTCCCTTGTCGCAAAGTGAAATGAACACATCTTACTGTGAAATCTCTCTACCACTATTGTGACTAGGGTGAGATTCACCCTAATGTGTGTCAGGTGCGCCACATGCCATAATCCCGCGTGCTCTAGGAATGCATCCTCCTCCCATGTTAGCTATACTACCTCGTGTACTATAGGGTGGTGTCGCTCTCTCGACATCAATGGTGGCATAATCCTCTACATCCAAGAAACCACTTGTCAGTCCTATTAACCATTTCTCCAGAGTCCTATTGACTTCTACCATATGGTGCAATACCCTAGGACCAACTCTCCCCTTGCTCTAACCTAAGTTTTCACCTCCACAGTCAACCCTAACTAGGCTCCTCTTCTCACCTAGCCAAAAGCACCTTGTTTCATACAATAGTGCTGTACTTTTGTACCAACTGCGCCCCACTACTTACGTAGAAGCACTTCACTATCCCATACCAAAGTGACCTATTTTCCAAGTGCGCTGCACTTTTCTTCCAATAGCACCTCACTGTGCTACCAAATGTGACATGATCCTCTTTGTCCCCTTCTAATCGTGCTAACTTACCCTACCAGTAGCACTACACTACGATACCAGTAGTGCTACAATTCCTTGCCAATCGCGCTTCGGCGTAGCAACTCAAAAGCCAATAGCACCTTATTTTTTCCAATAGTGCTGCACCTACCTACTGAACACACTACATCATGCCAAAAGTGCCTAAAACAACTACCAGATGTGCTAAACTACCCTGAACCACTTTTGGCTGACCTAAACCTAGCCCTAAAACTTGACCTAAAATGACAAATTACAAAGAGGTTTTTAGACACTTACACTGTCGGAGCTCCTGTAGGCCTCCCATACGTCCGTAGTAGCTCTACCCAATGCCTGTGTGCTGGAATTGACATCTTTCCTCGCTATAGCCTGCTTCTTCACTCCACTCTCACACACTCAGCTAGGAGGCCCTACACTCTAAATTTAGCAAGTTCTTTGTGTACAAATGAGGATTGTGGTCCCCATGGGACCTATTTATAGCATCCCTCCCTCATTTCTTTTCTTCCCACCCCTTTCCTTTTTCTACTTCCTAGTCATGCAATCTTATAGTCAACCGTCAACCCAGTTCTCCTATCGCTTCCCCGTCTTTCCGCTCGAGGGGCATATGCTAGGACAAATACCCACACTGGGGCATCAAAAATTGTATCATGTCTTCAACAATCATTTTCTTTGACGCAATGCTATAAATTGCATTGCATCAAAGAGGGGCAAAATGTAGACATCCTAAAATGACCAAGTCGTTGCACTGCTTGTATTTCATCAAATCTGTCTAATCACCTGCATTTCAAATGTTAATTAAATAATCTAATTATTTAATTAATTTCACCAAAATCACCAAATTCTTTCAAAATTCCAAAATTTAACATTAATTGAATAAATTTTATTTTATTTAATTAATTAAATTAAATTCCTCTATATTCTTCTAAAATTAAATAATTTTTATTATTTAATTAAATCAATTATTCTTCTAAATTTAAATAAATCATGCAAATTTATTTAAATTATCTCAATCCTCTAAAAATAAATAAAATCAAGTATTTTATTTATAATCTTCATATTCCTCTAATCTTGCACAAACAATTAAATAAATTTATTTATTTAATTTTAGTTATCTTCCAATTCCTCTTAAAATATCTTGTTAACTCATGTGCATAATTAGTCTTATTTTTAGAACTCTAAAAATGGGCAAAATTACAAGTTGAGTTATCTATTCAATCAATCTTGTTTTCATCATATTTTAATAAAAATATCCTTATGGTATGACACATGTCGTGTGCACATTCATCATGGTTATTTGATTTATCTCCTCCGTTGATTCTTTTGAATTATCTAGACCGTTGATCGATCTCTGTTAAAACCTATATAAACCCCCCTCATCTCCTTCACAAATCCTCTTCAATCACTTATTCTCAAGCATCCTTTAACAATGCTTTGAGCATACATCGCATTGATTGAGCAACTTTACGATCTTTTGACATTGATTTTTGAGCACTTTACTTGCTTGTTGCAAACATGGTTTCGCAACACTATTGAGCAATCCACATTCATCCAAAGGGAACAATACAAGTCTCTATAAAAGCTTTTGTATTTCATTGATTTATTGGTAATGGATTTTATTTAGATTAGTTCTCTTTATGTTATGGGCTTTTGATTTAATTTGTTTTGATTTAATCGATTTTCCTCACACTTTCTGCCCACCGAATCTCACCATCATCTATCATTAGGTCATCTATGCAGAATACCTCTACCAAGCCTGCCTCACCTCGTGCTGGGTCGAAATCCACTCTCTCCATCAATCTAAATCCTGAGGATGCGATACACATCCTCCAATGTCACTATAGCCTTCCCTATTGGAAAGGTGGGGGAGAATGTAAGGGGGTGCATATTGTTGAGCTTGTATGCCGCTGAGTAAGTAAGTGGTGATCTAGTTTGGGATGAGGTGAGCTATACCTATGCCAAACACTTGGCTGATATTTTGCATTTGTCCTAGTCTACTTATGCAACAGAGATGCTTTGGTAGCGATGCCAAGTCGAGTTGCTCTGAGGTTGCATTGCTCATGAGGTTTTGAAGCTTGAGTTCCCTATGCAGGAACATTGGAATGCATCTTGTGGAATCATGTCGCATTAAAGCCGTTGGCACAGATGCTGATTCAGATTCCTGAGCTGTTCATTCCAACTACCAAGCCAAGTTGCTATTTTGACCACTGGAGTTCGTGATGAGGATCCTAAGACACGTGTCGATGGATGTGGATTTGCTGAAGTGGTGCGCCTATATCTCTTGGGTGATTCCAAGAGTTATGTAGAGAGAAGAGGAAGATTGTATGTGAGTTTGTGAGTTTGATTTCTAAGTTTGTTGTTCTTTGCAATACGCTCTGTGTTACCAAGACTGACTTGGATTATCAAGCTATGGGAGTTTTCATTTGCTGGGCAGGTTTCTCCTACACTGGGAAGTGCTGGGCATTGTGTATTTGATGTACTATCTGGGATGTTTAGACATGGTACATAGTACGCATGGGGGCCCTATGTGCTAGGGAAATTGTATCACAATATACATGATTGTGGTTACAGGAGAGGCCGGAGTCTCTTAGCAGGAGTTACTCTTCTACAGGTGTGGGCATGGGAGCATATCCCTGTGATCAGACCCATGACACAGTGCTATTGGGAGAGGGGAGAGCCGTACACATTCTTGTATGAGGGAGTTATCACACACCAGAGGTTGGGATCTGTTAGCCACTGAAGGCGACAGATCGATGAGATGGACCTATTTGTTTGGAGGTTGTGGTTACTGTGCGAGGAGTGGGAGGATGAGCATGAGCAGCTTATGTATTGTAGACAAGCTTGGTATTTATTTTGGAGGTGGACAGACACCATAGAGAGATACCTACCAGATTGGGTACTTAGGTAGTTTGGAGTGCCATAGGGGTTATCAGCAGGAGAGGCGACACATGTGAGGACACGTCGGGAGGTAGGGGATTGGGATGCAGAGATTCTAGTGGCGACTGCTTTGGCTGAGGTACGGGGACTGGTATAAGTCAGATGGGATTGGGATATAGGATTGGTAGATCCTGGGACACTATCTGAGTATGATAGGTACTGGTAGACACATAGGCCAGTAAGACTAATGACACTAGGTGTGGCAGTGGCAGTAGGGGAGGTACTAGTTCCAGGTGTTGAGGTGAGGATGAGGCAACAGACCAGAGCGGCTAGGGAGCAGGTAGGTGTAGAGGCCAGAGGACAACAGGGAGACATGAAGATGGTGGAGGCAGAGGATCTAATCATAGAGACTGATTTACAGCAAGTTGAGCGGCTACTACAAGAGGAGATAGCCTGGAGGACACGGTTAGAGCTTTAGATTGTGAGGCTGCGAAGAGATAGGGATGCGGTGAGGGTAGAGGTGAGACATGCCGAGGCCCTAGTACAGGTACAGACACAGATAGTGGTAGTGGCATAGACAGCCCTGGCGCAGGCACAGTCACAGATGCAGGCATAGGTACAGGCACAGGTAGCACCTGCACAGACAGGGGATGATGGTTAGCTAGCCTAGGCCATCAAGGAGAGAGATGCAGAGGCACAGCTATGACTGACAGTAGAGGCCACCCTACAGAGAGTTAGGAGGGAGAGAGATGAGGCACGCTGTGCTCTGAGTGTTGATTAGAGAACACTATATAGTGAGATCATCCGGGTGCAGGGAGAGCTAGTGTTAGTAGGTAGAGAGGCTGAGTATTACAGGGGTCTCTATATTGGTGTGGTGCTAGCAGCGCAGTGAGAGCTGAGCTATAGAGAGAGGAGCAGGTCTGGGGCATCCAGGTCACGTAGGATAGGGCAGTCATTGTCCTCAGTTAGAGAACCCATCAAGCCACCAGGGGGAGGAGGACTAGCAGGAGGGGGAGTACCATCAGGGGGACTTGCACCAAGCACAAGTGGGGGACAGGGGCCACAGTAGGAGGGCAGCTCTACCCACTAGAGCACGGATATTTGTACAGTTGGATCGTGTTGTATCATTGTTGTATTATGATTGACACCTACATATTGTATTATTTTGTATCACTTTGGACTGATGCCTATGTGCATCTTGATGTATATTTTGTGGGCTCTTGATAGCCTTGATGTACTATATTGATGTATATTTGGATGTATACATACGGACTATTGATGTAGACACATACATTTTATATTTTGATGACCTTCCCATGATATATATGATGACATATTGTGTTTAATGATGTTCATGCTTTCGTGTATGCATTTCCTAATGACATGGATTGGATGATATGTATGTATGATTATGGATTTATGTGATGATGTATATTGCTTATATGATTCTTATAGATGCTATGACTAGTGATATCTAACATGTGGGTTTTGCAGATATACACCAGAGAAAAGATAAAGAGGAGATGGAAGATAGAGACTGTTGATCAATCTTTGCAATGAAAATGACATAAGGGTTGTGTGAATGTATGAATGATGAGCTTGTTGCATTGGTTTCACAATTTGTATATAAAGAGCAATCCTTATTTTTGATATATCATGTGGATAATTCACCACCACGGTATAAAAGACCAAGGTGTAGTAATATCTGAGTGCATGGATGTTGACTCTACAAGCAAGCGGTTTGCACTTAGATCCCTTAGACATAATATGACCTTGTTGGTACATGTGAATGAGCCATAGTCTTGGCTGTAAAATAAACTTCAATACATGCAAATGCAAGAAGATAATTAAATATGTAAGATGCTAGGTCGAAATACACACAAGATAAATATGTTGCCAAGAAAGATACTAAGGATCATTCCTCAAACATGACACAAAAAAGTAATGACTATGCCCACCAATCCGTATTGCATCACAACATACCAAGATTATAGATAAATCAAGGTAGTTTTGAATAGGTAATGGATAAAGGAGCAAAAGATAAACCAAAAAGCAAATTGACTGACTTACAAAGTAAACATACAACCAACATATTCTCTTGCCAAAGAGGTTGCTCAGGATAGATTGGATAGGAAAGATAACAGCCTTATCGTAGGAGTAGTGTGTCCATTAAAGGAGGCTATCTACCTGAAAAGACAATGTCTTGCTACGGGAGATGCCACATGTCATAGGAGACGCGTGTGTTGGTCTCAACAATGGAACACTCTGTAGAAGACAAGCTTGTGGATCTAGTGCTTTGGTTAAGCTAGATTTAGCTAATGTTGGTAATCGATATGGTAGGACAATAGATGACTCTAGAAACAAGCTACTATGCTTTAGGTTTGCTAAGAACTTTTACCTTGAAAGGATGCACTAGCTTGTTGTTTTGCTACTTGAGTTAGTCAAGTCAAGGCAAATGGGTTTTGATAAATGGAAGACCAGAAAGGTGACATGCTAATGGATTGAGATGGGTGAAGAATGATGAATCATATGTGCCTGAGTACTGGATGCATCCTTCATATTCCAGACTACCTACATACCCTGTATCCATGGGATCAAGGCACATTATGAGGAAAGATGAAAGATGATAATATGTAGTTTTGGATAAAGTGATGAGTGGGCCAAGGTGGTGAGGAGTTTGGGTAGAGGAAATGATGAGATCTTATGTACCTGACTACTAGATACTTCCCTCATATTCCAGACTGCCTACATACCCATATCCATGGGATTAAGGTACCTTAAGATTGAGAAGATGATAATATGTAGTTCTGGTTGGTGTGATGATGTGGGAAAAGTGTTGAGAAGATAACAGCCTTATCATAGGAGCAATGTGTCCATTAAAGGGTGTTATCTACGGAAAGAAGAAAAGACTGAAGTGTTTGCGAACCATGAACAAGGATCCAATCCTAGACCTAGGTTAAGAAAAGATTTGCCCCCATTCCAGTAGAGGAATTTGCATGGATGACTGACAAAGAAGACATAGAAAGCTTGACCTAGGACAAGATAGTGATAACTGCTGACACAGATCAAGGCGTGGGATGACAATGATGGACATTGACAAATTTCCAAGCTAATACTAGATAGGGAGATGGAAATGCAAACAAGGTCAATGGTCTTATTATGGATGGATGGATGAAGCTTGTTGGGAAATGGACATGGAATGAACAGGACTCGATAGATGATGGATGCTGACTCTACACATAGCACCTGTTTGTCAGGTTTTCACTATGGTACTTATCCAAGGAGCCTGTTTGCCAGGTTTTCACCAGAGGATGGTTTTTTTTAGAATACTCTAAGGATCAGGCATAAAACTTCTTGAGATGAACAATGTTAAGTGGCTCAGCAAGAGGAATGCTATCAGGTGTAGCTAAAGTATAAGCTCCTAATCCATATGCTGTTGTCACAATAAAGGGACCTAACCAGTTAGGCTCAAACTTGCCCTTCTTTTCTCAATCTGCTTGATTTCTCTGATTCTCTTTGAGTACAAGATCACCAACTTGAAACTATCTTTCTTTGATCTTTTTGTTGTAATTACACCAGAGGCGGTTTTGATAGACATGGAGATGATTAAGCGCGGCAAGGTGCCTTTCATCTCATAGTTCTAGCTCAGCTAATCTGGAAGTGTGATACTCCTCTCTGCCGATCAGGTACTACATGGATACTCGAAGGGATGGGATCTTGACCTCTATAGGTAGGATGGCTTTAGAGCCAAAGACCAAGGCATAGGCTGTGGTACTAGTTGGTGTTCTGATACTAGTGCGGTAGGCCCATAGGGCGGGATTGAGTTGTAGGTGCCAATCATGACTAGCTTCATTGACCATTTTCTTGAGGATTTTGAGAATGGTTTTGTTGGAAGCCTCAACTTGGCTATTACTCTGCGGATAGTAGGGAGTTGAAAAGTGATGTTGGATATTATATTGTGTGCACAAGGTAAGAACATCTTGATTCTTGAATGGTCTCCCATTATTAGTTACAATGGCTTGGGGTATACCATACTGGCAAATGAGGTAGTTAAGGATAAACTTGGCTATTTGCTTACCGGTGATATAGGTCATGGGAATGACCTCAACCCACTTTGTGAAATACTGAGTGGTAGTAATGATGAATTTGTGGCCATTAGATGAGGATGGGTGGATTTGTCCTACAAGGTCGAGACCCCATTGAGAAAAAGGCCATGGAGTTGTCACAGGTTGTAATTCATGAGCTGGTGCGTGAATCAAATCTCCATGATGCTAGCATTGTAGACACTTCTTAGCAAACTGTACAGCATCTTGTTCTATTGTAGGCCAGTAGTAACCTATTCTGAGTATCTTCTTAGCGAGATTAGGACTAGTAGAATGTGCATCACAAACACCATCATGTATGTCTCATAAGGTACCTTCAGCTTCTTCCGCATTAAGATATCGTAAGAGGATACCATCGAGACTCTGACGATATAGTGTATCACCCAGAATGGTGTAACGGGAGGATCGACGAATCAAGGTTTTGCGTTGGGTGGATGATAGTTCAGAGGGAAAGGTATTGTTCTTAAGGTATTCATAGATATCTTTGTACCACAGGGAATTGGGACCAACAAGTTTGCAAATGATTTTAGTTAACTGGAACATCGATGGCTAGTATTAACAATTGTTCGATCAAGAATTCACATTTCTATGTATTTACAGGCATGTCGATAAGTGACCCTATAGAAGCCATAGAATCTACAGCTTTCTTATGCTCTCTTGGAATTTACTCAAATGTGATGCTAGAAAAATGTTGTTTGTAGGCATCCACTAGTTGCTTGTAGGGGACCAACTTTTCATCTTTTGTTTGGTACTCATCTATGACTTGGCGAATGACTAATTGTGAGTCTCAATATACCTTTAATTTTGTGATGTCCCATTGAACTGTTGTATTGAGACCTATGAGGAGTGCTTCATACTCGGCAATATTGTTGGTGCAAGGGAATGCAAGCCGATATGACTTTGGAATATAGTCATTTTGAGCTGTAATAAATAAGATGCCAGCCCCTGATCCATGTTGTGTGTAGGAACCATCAAAGTAAAATTTCCACATTATTGAGTTGGAAAGAGTGAAGATATTCTCATCCAGAAAGTCTACTACCATAGGGTGTGTATCTATCATGGGTGCTTTTGCTAGTTGATCTACTAGGGCTTGTCCTTTGATTGCTTTATGATCCATATATTCAATGTCAAACTCACTAAGAATCATGACCCATTTAGCTAGTCTGCCTGTGAGAGCTGGTTTTGCTAGTAGATACTTCAATGGATCAACTTTGGCTATAAGATTTGTATGTTGGTTTAGCATGTAATGCCGTAACTTTTGGGAAGTGAATACTACTGCTAAACAATCCCTTTCCATAGGTCAATAATTTAGCTCATATCTCACCAAGGTTCGACTGATATAGTAGATTGCATGCTCTTTTCCTGATTCATCATGTTGTGCTAGTAAGGCCCCTAGGGCCGAAGTTGTAGTTGAGATGTATAATATCAAAGGTTTATTAGCAACTGGTGGAACCAACACTGGAGGTGTAGCTAGATACTCTTTGAGCTGATCAAATGCTTCTTGACACTTATCGTCCCATCGAAATGAGACATCCTTTCAGAGTAAGTGTTGAAATGGTTGACATTTATCTACTAGATGTGAGATGAAACACCTAATGGACTACAACCTTCCTTGAAGGCTCCTTAATGCTTTGAGGTTATTTGGTGGAGGCATCTCTACTATAGCCTTTACTTTTGTGGGGTCTACTTTGATGCCTCTACGAGATACAATGTATCCCAACAGCTTCCCTGATGTTACACCAAAGACACACTTCTTTGGATTGAGGTGCACTTGGTATTTCTCGAGCCTGTCAAAGATCTGTCCTAGAACCTATATGTGATCTGCCCTAGAAGATTTAGCTAGTATGTCATCCACATAGTCCTCCATAATATGATGAAAGAGGTCATGGAATATCACTGTCATTATTCTCTGATAGGTTGCTCCTGCATTCTTTAGACCAAACGGCATGACACACCAACAATAATTACCCCACAGACAAGTAAAATTTATTTTATGTTGATCTTCTTCTGCTATCCTTATCTGATTGTAACTTGAGAATCCATCCATGAGAGAAAGCGTTTCGTGACCTACTGTCAAGTCTACTATAATATCAATGTTTGGTAATGGAAAGTCATCTTTGGGACATGCTTTATTAAGATCTCTAAAATCATTACACGTGTGGATGCACCCATTGGGTTTAGACATAGGTACAATGTTTGATACCCAGTCTGAATAGTGAATAGGTCGGATGAACTTTGCATCTAACAGCTTCTGTATTTCCACCTTTACCAAGAGAGATATCTGTGGGTGCATCTTTCTCAATTTTTGCTTGATTGGTTTAACTTTTGGATCAACTGTGAGATAGTGAACCACTAGCTTAGCGTCTAACCCTGGCATATCAGCATAGGTCCATGCAAAGTTGATGGTTCACTGCAAGAAGAATGTGTTAAGATTCCTCTGCTCTATCTCTGATAATGATGTGGCTAGGAATGTGGTCTTTGGATTTTGCTCTGTGCCAAGGTTTATCTCTGTAGAATCTTCCACCAAGAGAGCTGACTTCTCTTGATACTTAGATGGTAGGGGAAGGTCAAATCCTCCATCCTTAGGTGTCACAGTTGGATTTTCACCTTTGGATATGTCCTTTGTTTTTACTATTTTGTGATCGGGAGGTGCCACAGTGTGGTTTTCACCTAGAGATCTTTCTTTATTTTTACTTTTGCGACTTTAGGATTTGGTGTTCTCACCAAAATAAGCTATTGGTTCTAGTTCCATTACAAAACCTGCTTTATGATTGCCAAGATGGATACCTTCCCAAAGTGCAATGAACTCAACTGTAGCTTCGTCACTCTGAAATACATCTATAATGAGGGACCCTTGTTGGTCCCAATCGATAAGTTTAGGGTAGACAAGTGTTACTTTCTAGGTGTTTGTGGTGGATGTTAGGGATACAGAGGATACCATAAATACGGAGGATTCTGTAAATAGGTCGGTCATATGGAGGGAAGAGTCATCAATGATATCCTCATTAGATGTCGAATCTGTGAGAGACATTTCAGCCTCCTTGTCGAGGATACCCTCGATGTCCAAGGCGCGTGGTACCTTTCTACCAAAGCCTAACCCCTTCTTGTCTAGTTTCTTTATCACACTAATGGGCTCCATTGTTCCTTGATTTTGTTTCCCAAGGCCTCCTTTGCCTTTATAGCCCATGTTTTTGACTATCCTTAAGCCATTGCCATATTGCTTGACTGGTATTGTGATTGGTTATTTCTCCTTATAGACCTAAGAAGAAATTTCCTCAATAGTTTCCTCTTCCAATAATTTTCCCTATTGGAATTGGGTTAGAAACACTGGGGGAGGAATAGCTGCCTTTTTAGTTGCTTTGGCAATGGGCGATTGGCCATAAGATTTAGGGGACAAAGGCATCCACCCTACACAACAAGATTTTTAGATATCATAAGTGCCAAAGCCTATATCATGGATGTGAGCCTTGATTTCAGGAAGAGTATTAGGTTCACTTGTAGAGGCTTTAGTCAGATTTTTAGGATCGACATATAGTGGGGATGCAAGGGCTTTGTCATTTTGATGACATATTGTATTCACTAATGTTCATACTTTTGTGTATGCATTTCCTAACAACATGGATTGGATGATATGTATGTATGATTATGGATTTATGTGATGATGTATATTGCTTATATGATGCTTATAGATGTCATGATGCTTTATAGATGCTATGACTAGTGATATCTAACATGTGGGTTTTGTAGATATACACCAGAGAAAAGATAAAGAGGAGATGGAAGACAGAGACTGTTGATCAATCTTTGCAATGAAAATGATATAAGGGTTGTGTGAATGGATTAATGATAAGCTTGTTGCATTGGTTTCACAATATGTATATAAAGAGAAATCCTTATTTTTTATATAGCACATGGATAATTCACCACCACGATATAAAAGACCAAGGTGTAGTAATATCTGAGTGCATGGACGATGACTCTGCAAGCAAGCGGTTTGAACTTAGATCCCTTAGACATAATATGACCTTGTTGGTACATGTGAATGAGCCATAGTCTTGACTATAAAATAAACTTCAATACATGTAAATGCAAGAAGAGTATTAAATATGTAAGACGCTAGGTTGAAACACACACAAGATAAATATGCTGCCAAGAAAGATACTAAGGATCATTCCTAAAACATGGCACACAAAAGTAATGACTATGCCCCCCAATCTGTACTACATTGCAACATACCAAGATTATAGATAAATCAAGGTAGTTTTGAATAGGCAATGGATAAAGGAGCAAAAAATAAACCAAAAAGCAAATTGACTGACTTACAAAGTAAACATATAGCCAACATATTCTTTTTCCAAAGAGGTTGCCTAGAATAGATTGGATAGGAAAGATAACAGCCTTATCGTAGGAGCAGTGTGTCCATTAAAGGGGGCTATGTACCTGAAAAGATAATGTGTTGCTACAGGAGATGCCACATGTCACAGGAGATGCATGTGTTGGTCTCGACAATGGAACACTCTGCAAAAGACAAGCCTATGGATCTGGTGTGTTGGTTAAGCTGGATTTAGCTGATGTTGGCAATCGATACAGTAGGATAGTAGATGACTCTGGAAGCAAGCTGCTTTGCTTCAGGTTTGCTAAGAACTTTTGCTTTGAAAGGATGTGCTAGCTTGTTGTTTTGCTGCTTGAGTTAGTCAAGTCAAGGCGAATGGGTTTTGATAAATGGAAGAATAGAAAGGTGACATGCTAATAGATTGAGATGGGTAAAGAATGATGAATCATATGTGCCTAAGTACTGGATACATCTTTCGTATTCCAGACTGCCTACATACCCTGTATCCACGGGATCAAGGCACATTACGAGGAAAGATGAAAGATGATAATATGTAGTTCTGGAGAGAGTGATGAGTGGGTCAAGGTGGTGAGGAGGAGATCCTATATACCTAAGTACTGGATACTTCCTTCGTATTCTAGACTGCCTACATACCCATATCCATGGGATCAAGGTACCTTAAGATAGAGATGAGAACACGCGTCTCTTGTGACATGTGGCATCTCCCATAGCAAGACATTGTCTTTTGAGGTAGATAGTCCCCTTTAACGGACACACTGCTCCTATGATAAGGCTATTATCTTTCCTATCCAATCTATCCTGAGCAACCTCTTTGGAAAGAGAATATGTTGGCTATATGTTTACTTTGTAAGTCAGTCAATTTGTTTTATGGTTTATCTTTTGTCCCTTTTCCAGCACCTAGTCAAGACTACCTTGATTTATCTATAATCTTGGCTTGTTACAATGTAGTATAGATTGGGGGCATAGTCATTGCTTTTGTGTGTTGTGTTTGAGGAATGATCCTTAGTATCTTTCTTGGCAACATATTTATCTTGTGTGTGTTTCGACCTAGCGTCTTACATATTTAATACTCTTCTTGCATTTACATGTATAGAAGTTTATTTTATGTTCAAGACTATGGCTCAAGTACATGTTCCAACAAGGTCATATTATGTCTAACGGATCTAAGTTCAAACCACTTGCTTGCAGAGTCAATGTCCATGCACTTGAATATTACTACACCTTGGTCTTTTATACCGTGGTGGCGAATTATCCATGTGCTATATCAAAAATAATGATTGCTCTTTATATACAAATTGTGAAACCAATGCAACAAGATCATCATTCATCCATTCACACAATCCTTATATCATTTTCATTGCAAAGATCGATTAATAGTCATTGTCTTCCATCTCCTCTTTATCTTTTCTCTGGTGTATATCTGCAAAATCCAAATGTTAGATATCACTAGTCATAGCATCTATAAAGCATCATGACATCTATATGCATCATATAAGCAATATACATCATCACATAAATCCATAATCATACATACATATCATCCAATCCATGTCATCAGGAAATGCATACACGAAAGCATGAACATCAGTGAACACAATATGTCATCATATATATCATGGGAAGGTCATCAAAATACAAAATGTATTGTCCACATCAATAATCTATATGTATACATCCAAATATACATCAATATAGTACATCAAGGCTATCAAGATCTCGCAAAATATACATCAGGATGCATGTAGGCATCAGTCCAAGGTGATACAAAATAATACAATATACAGGTGTCGATCATGATACAAAAAGTGGTGCAGACATGATACAATGTACAAGTATGTATGCTCTAGTGGGTAGAGCTACCCTCCTACTATGGCCCCCGTCCTCCACCTGTGCTCTGTGCAGGTCCTCCTGATAGCCCTCCTCCCCAGCTGGTCCTCCTCCCCCTGGTGGCACACCTAGTCCTCTAACTGAGGACAGTGACTACCCTGTCCTGCGGGACCCAGATGCTCTAGACCTGCTCCTATCTCTGTAGCTGGGTGCCTGTTGAGCCACTAGTACCGCACCTGTGTAGAGCCCCCTGTAATACTCTGCCTCTCTCCCTGCTGACACTAGCTCTCCCTACACGTAGATGAGCTCACTATATAGTGTCCTCTGGTCTACACCCAGTGCACAACGTGCCTCATCTCTCTCCCATCTCACCCTCTGTAGTGTGGCCTCTGCTATTAGCCGTAGCTGGGCCTTTGCATCCCTTTCTCGAGTCACCTAGGCTAATTGCCCATCATCTACTACGGGTGCGGCCTGCACCTATGCCTATACCTATACTTGGATCTGTGGCTGTGCCTATGCGTGTGCAAGGGCTACCTATGTTGCTATGGCTGTCTGTGTCTGCACCTGTGCTAGTACGTTAGCCTATCTCGCCTCTACCCTGGCTGCATCCCTATCTCTCCTCAGCCTCACCATCTAGAGCTCTAATCAAGTCCTCTAGGCTATCTCCTCCTATAAGAGCCGCTCAGTCCGCTGTAAATCAATCTCTACGATCAGATCCTCTGCCTCCACCATCTCCATGTCAGCCTGCTAGCCTATGGCCTCTACACCTACCTACTACCTAGCTGCTCTGGCTTGTTGCCTCATCCTCACCTCAACACCTGGAACCAATACCTCCCCTACTACCCCTACCACACTTGGTTTCGTGAGTCTCACTGGCCTATGCGTCTACCAGTACCTATCATACTCTAGCAGTGTCCTAGGATCTGCCAATCCTGTATCCCAATCCCATCTAACTAGTACCAGTCCCCGTACCTTGGCCAAAGCTATCACCACTGGAATCTCTACATCCCAGTCCCCTACCTCCTGCCGTGTCCTCGTATGTGTCGCCTCTCCCACTGGCAACCCCTACGGCACTCCAAACTACCTAAGTACCCACTCTGGCAGGTATCTCTCTATGGTGTATGTCTGCCTCACAAATAAATACTGAGCCTGTCTACAATACATAAGCTACTTGTTCTCATCCTCCCACTCCTCGCACAGTAACCACGGCCTCCAAACAAATAGGTCCATCGCATCGATCTGTCACCTCTAGTAGCTCACAGATCCCAACCTCTGGTGTGTGATAACTCCCTCATACAAGAACTCATACGGCTCTCCCCTCTCCCAACGGCGCTGTGTCATGGGTCTGATCATAGGGATATGCTCCCATGCCCACATTGGTAAAAGAGTAACCCCTGCTAAGATACTCCAGCCTCTCCTGTAGACACAATCATACATATCACAATACAACTGCCCTAGCACACAGGGCCCCCATGGATACTGTGTACCATGTGCAAACATCCCAAATAGTACTATGCCCCATCCCACTGATAATCCTCTTGATCACCTGTCTGGGCATAGGAAGCCGCTAATCAATGAAGACACTATCCATCTGATCCTATCACATAGTCTCGGGACGTCTGCCCACCAAATCTCACTGTCATCTATCCTTAGGTCATCTGTGTAGAATACCTCTACCAAGCCCACCTCACCTCATGCTAGGTCAAAATCCACTCTCTCTCCATCAATCTGAATCCTAAGGATGTGATACACATCCTCCAGTGTCACTGTCACCTCCCCTGTCGAAAAGTGAAACGAGCCAGTCTCACTATGAAATCTCTCTACCACTACTGTCACTAGGGTGAGATTCACCCTAATGCGTGTCAAGTGCACTACATACCACAATGTTGCATGCTCTAGGAATGTGTCCTCCTCCCATGTCAGTTGTACTACCTCATGTGCTATAGGGTGGTGTCACTCTCTCGACATCGACGGCATCATAATCCTCTACATCCAAGAAACCACTTGTCAGTCCCGTTAACCATTTCTCCATAGTCCTATTGACTTCTACCATATGGCGCAATACCCTAGGACCAACTCTCCCATTGCTCTAACCTAAGTTTTCACCTCCACGGTCAACCCTAACTAGGTTCCTCTTCTCACTTAGCCAAAAGCGCCTTGTTTCGTACAATAGCATTGTACTTTTGTACCAACTGTGCCCTGTTGCTTATGCAAACACGCTTCACTATCCCATACCAAAAGTGATCTATTTTCTAAGTGCACTACACTATTCTTCCAATATCACCTCACTGTGCTACCAAACATGACACGATCCTCTTTCTCCCCTTCTAACTACACTAACTTACCCTACCAATAGTGCTACACTGCGATACTAGAAGCGCTGCGGTTCCCTACCAACCGCGCTGCGGCGTGGCAACTCAAAAGCTAATAGTGCCTTGTTTTTGTCAATAGCGCTGCACCTACCAACCAGACACGCTGTGGCATGCCAAAAGCACCTAATATGACTACCAGGTGCGCTAAACTACCTTGCAGCGCTTTTGGCTGACCTAAACCTAGCCCTAAAACCTGATCTAAAACGACCAATTACAAAGAGGTTTTTAGACACTTATCACTGCCAGAACTCCTGCAGGCCTCCCATATGTCCGCACTAGATCTTCTCAATGTATGTGCATTGGAATCAGCATCTTTCCTCGCTATAGGCTGCTTCTTCACTACACTCTCACACACTCAGCTAGGAGGACCTACACTGTAAATTTAGCAAGTTATTGGTGTGCAAATGAGGATTGTGTTCCCCATGGGACATATTTATAGCATCCCTCCCTCATTTCTTTTCTTCCCACCCCTTTCCTTTTTTTGCTTCCTAGTCACGCACTCTTATAGTCGACCGTTAACCTAGTTCTCTTGTCGCTTCCCTGTCTTTCCACTTGAGGGGGCATACGTTGGGGCAACTACCTACATTGGGGCATCAAAAATTGTATCATGTCTTCAACAATCATTTTCTTTGATGCAACGTTGTAAACTGCACTGCATCAAAGAGGGGTAAAATGTAGACACCCTAAAATGACCAAATCATAGCACTACTTGTATTTCATCAAATATGTCTAATCACCTGCATTTCAAGCATTAATTAAATAATCTAATTATTTAATTAATTTCACCAAAATCACCAAATTCTTCTAAATCACATAATTGTGACATTAATTGAATAAATTCTCTTTATTTAATTAATTAAATTAAATTCCTCTATTATTCTTCCACAATTAAATAATTTTAATTATTTAATTAAATCATTATCCTCTGTTCGAAATTCAAATCCACATTAATTAAATAAATCCAATTATTTATTTAATTCATCACAAATCTCCTCTTATCTACAATTAAATAATTTACATTATTTAATTAAATCAATTGTTCTTCTAAATTTAAATAAATCATGCAAATTTATTTAAATTATCTCAATCCTCTAAAAATAAAAAAAATCAAGTATTTTATTTATAATCTTCATATTCCTCTAATCTTGCACAAACAATTAAATAAATTTATTTATTTAATTTTCTTTTTCCCCTAAAAATAAATAAAATAAAATATTTTATTTATAATCTTCTATTCCTCTCTCATGCACAAACAATTAAATAAATTTATTTATTTAATTTCAGTTATCCTCCAATTCCTCTTAAAATATCTTGTTAACTCATGTGCACAATCAGTCTTATTTTTAGAACTCTAAAAAAGGCAAAATTACAAGTTGAGTTATCTATTCAATCAATCTTGTTTTCATCATATTTTACTAAAAATATCCTTATGGATTGACACATGTCGTGTGCACATTCATCATGGTTATTTGATTTATCTCCTCTGTTGATTCTTCTGAATTTTCTAGACCGTTGATCGATCATGTTTGAAACCTATATAAACCACCCTCAACTCCTTCACAAATCCTTTTTGATCACTTATTCTCAGGCATACTTTAATAGTGCTTTGAGCATACATCGCATCGATTGAGCAACTTTACAATCTTTTGACATTGATCTTTGAGCACTTTACTTGCTTTATTGCAAACATGGTTTCGCAGCACTATTGAGCAATCCACATTCATCCAAAGGGAACAATACAAGTCTCAGTAAAAGCTTTTGTATTTCATTCATTTATTGGTAATGGCTTTTATTTAGATTAGTTCTCTTTATGTTATGGGCTTTTGATTTAATCAATTTTCTGGTAGCACACTAGGTCGAGTCTGGTCTATAGAAAATCGCTTATGGTAGCATAGTGCAGTGCTTTCGATACACAATAAGTCACTTTCAGTAAGACAGTACAACGCTTTTGGGAAAATTGTTTTGTTTTTGCTAACTTGTGAGTTTTTGTGGAACTAATTGACTTGTTGCAGCTTCTTATCACTCACACAGAGCAAAAAGATTTTTCTAATATGTTCATGTAGGACGAGCATTGAAGAAATCTTGATTTATTGCACTAAGTCTTAGAAACATATTGCCTTCTTAAGGGATAATTGAACAAATCATTGTGGCAATCTAAGTCTTATGAACATACTACTTTTCTTAAGGGACAATGGACATGTATGCAAAAACACCTCAATTTGCTAAGGGACAATGGACATGAATGCCAAACACTTCAATTTCATAAGGGACAATTGACAACTGCAAATGTGTGTGTGCCTAATTTAGTTGCACCTTATTTTTCTTTTAACCGGACAATTGAACCTTTGTTTGATGTGCTTGCTCTTACATTTCAGTACTTCCTTTAGAAGGGCCTACTTTTGGATTGCACTTCATCCAAAAGGGATGAGCCTAAGTGGAGTTTTCCTTTGAACCGCTATATAAGAGGGATAAGGGGAAAGCCAAGTCCTAACCAACGTCAGCCTTACCTTGTGGTGCCAAACTGAAAAGAGGTGTACTAGCTCTTTATGGAAATGATTTTCACATCAAGCGAAGTGTTTGATACTCTTAGTAGGATTGGTTAAAGCTTTTATTAGCTTGTCGCATTGCACGTAAGGCGTTGGTCCCTCAAAGTTAATAAGAACCATTCTAGATAGTGACTGCCCGATCTACCTCTGAACATTGCGGTAATCATCAGTGCAAGGGGAATCGATTTAAGCCCTTAAGATACTCACCATTGGCTCCCCTGAGAAGAGATAGTATTCCCTTGGCCATAAAGCTCTTGTGACCTACTTGAACTTTCCAAGGGAAGGGTGAGATATCCCTATCTATAGTCTCTCGCAAAGATACTAAATGTCTGACACCTTTATGGAATGACATTTTTATTGACAGAGTATTAAGTTGTGAGCTGATCTACTGCAATGAAACCTTGTCTCTAGGCATAAAAAGTGCTTGATATTTGTTTGCAATTGTCTCATACCTGTGGAAACATTGGGCTTTTGTGAGCCTCGAACATAGACTATTTGTTGTGTCAGTCCCTTTTTGCCAACATTATTTGCTGTGTTTTCTCTTGTCAAAGCAAAACTAATCAGAACCAAAACCAAATCTATCAAAATTGGCCTTTTAAAACATCAAACACTACTTTAGCGCCTCTGGTATTACAACAGCTTTCCATTAGTTGTACAACAGCTCACTTTTGGTCACCATAGCTCACCTTTGGTATAGCAGTACCTCACCTTTGGTAGCTCAGTCCATCACATTTGGTATTACAGTAGCATGCTTTTGGTTGCACAATCCTGCGCCTCCAGTCAACAATATAGCACCTTTGGTCCAGTGATTTGTGCATCAAGAGTTTGTCTTTCTCAAAAACACAAACAGAATCTCAGCATTACTTTTTGTCCTAGTGTATTCCATGGTAACCACTAGGCTCCAGCAAACTATGAAGTCCAAGCAAGTTGTCCCTAGGAAGCGCAAATTGCCTCCTCATACACTACAATTAGGTCAATTCAACATTACTCCCAAGGTTACTCCTAGAACACCCGCGAAAAGATCTACCAATGCTCCCAGCATACCGCACCTTGACCAACCAAGCCATTCTCAAGAAGGTAGGGTCCCTTTTGTAAGCACACCTCACTATACCACTGACATGTCACCAGATTTTTCTCCACAAGGTTACACTATTGATCAAATCCCATCTCAAGAAGGTAGGGTCCCTTTGGTAAGTACACCTCACTATACCACCGACATGCCTCTAGATTTTGTACCACAAGGTTATACCACAGATCAAGCCCCACCTCAAGAAGATTGACACTTTGAAATAGGTCAATCCTCTCATGAAGATGAGCAAGATCTTGATGAATTCATACAAGATCCTAGAGCCCTGGCCGCATTTGACAAAATCCTTAGTGAGAACCAAGATCATTTCTTTTGCTTTCTAGTAGAGCAAGGAGACAAATTACCCAAAGGTTTTGATCTATCCATGCTTAGCAATCCTAACAACACCTAAGACAACATACAAGCGGTGCAAAGCATGTCAACGGTGACCACACCTTTACACGAACAAGGCTCACAAGGCAGGACGATTGCACAATATGAGAATCCCCTTTATCAAAACTCAACAGGAAAGAGGGCCATATCACTGCTTTTGACTCCTATGGAGATCTACAAAAATCAACAAGAAACTCTCCAACGTCAAGTGGAGCTAGCTAAGCAAGCCACCATAGCTTGATCAAATATACAACAAACTCCTAAAGTGTCCACACCAATCGCAAGTAGAATTTTGGTTACCCCATTATTGTTCAGTTTCCCACCAAATTACAATCTAGGGAACAACTATTTAGCCATGCAACAAGGGTCTCAACAAATACCACCTCCCATATAATCAAACCTTCATGTCTCTTAACCAACTAGAGTCATGCAATCCCAACCACAACATTCTTCTACACTCATCCCCAATCAACCATCACAAATCACATCTACCTATGTCCCTCTATGTTCATCAGTGCTAAATTTCTTTCACACATTGCCTATCCACCCTCAACATACCCAAAACCTAACTTCCCAAAGCTATGTTCCGTAATCGCAACCTAACCAAACAAACTTTAGCTTTCCTCAACCAAACTCTTTTCTTCAACCATTGCAAAGCCTACATTCTTACCTAGCACTACCCCCACCTCCTCCAAATCAAAGCATCCAATTCCAACCCAATGCATATGACCCCAACCAATCATACGACCCTTATAATGCCAATACACATGGCTTACACTACAATCTTCCGTATGGGCATCAACAATCACTTCTAAGACAACAAGAGATGTTTCCTACCCCTCCCACAACAATGGAGCTCAAAATTGCAGAAGTTCAACAACAACTATCTGATCTTACATTTGGCCACACCAAGAAGACCTCATTAGAAGATGTGTGTCCTTATCCTTTTGATCGGTCATTACCCATGATCCCTTTTCCTTAAAATTTCACCATTCCTAAGTTTGATAAATACAAAGGAAAAGGTGACCCAATAGACCATCTCAGGGAATTCTATCTTGCCTGCTTCAAGGTCTCACATAATGACACATATCTTATGCATCTCTTTCCTCGTAGTCTTGGAGGTCAAGCTATAGAATGGTTCTCACACTTACCCACGGGTATCAAGTCTTTTAATGAGCTAGCAAAGAAATTTTCCACCCATTTCTCCTATGACGCAGAGCATGAGATCTCCATGACTAATCTATGCAACAATAAACAGAAAAATGGTGAAACTTTCATTTCATTCCTTCAATGATGGAGACAAATGGCTAGCAAATTCCCTTTCAAGATTCTTAAGAAACAGCTTGTTAGCATATTTGTGCAGAACCTCAATCAAGAGTTAGGTTTCCATTTGCAAATTCTTAGTGCTACAACCTTCGACGAAAAAACGTACAAGGAAATCAACATCAAAAAAGCCCTCATTGCTAAGGGTGTGGTCAAAATCTTCAAAGAAACTAAAGACAATGCTCCTCAACATCAAGCAAACAATAAACCTAGATATTTGAACAAAAACAAAAATGTGGTCAATGATGGGGTGGTCGACTCTAAACATGTCCAAACATTGCAAACACTTCTTCAGCTTTCTAAACCAAGTCAACCTCAACAACAACAACAACAATAGAGGCAACCATATCAAAACCAACAACAACGACAACAAGAGTGGCCTCAACAAGATTACCCTCCACGGAATCAATTCACTCCCTTGGGAGAGACCATAGAGTCTGTCTTACAGAAGCTTTTACACAAAGGCCTCGTCACCTTACCTGATGCTCCCCCGTATGGCGAACCTATTTACAAAACTGCATGGTTCAGAGAAAATGAATACTGTGAATTCCATAAGAGCAAAGGGCACATAACTGCATCATGCATGAAACTCAGGCACCTAATCCAAAATCTCATCGAAGGCAACCAAATCTCTCTTGAAGATGATCCACTAGCTCAACACACAAACAAAGACCTCAACATGTACAAGGAAGCATTTCCTCATCATGGTCCACCTCCTCCACAAGATAAAGGTAAAGGTGTCAACCATGCTTCCACTTCTTTTGACTCCATTGTGGGTCGTTTTGAAGAGAGTCAAGTATCTACCCTCACAATCAAAGGCAAATCTATCGATTGCACTGTTACAACTCGTCGTGGTCGTGTCACCATTCATGGTCCTACACCCAGTCTCCTAGCTCAATTTGATTATAATATTGTTGAACATCTAGGGAAAATGCCAGCATAGATCTCTATCTTAGACCTCCTACGGTCATCACCTACACATAGAGTCATGCTAGAAAAAGACCTCCAAGAGTCTTTAGTTCCGAACAACATAGTGGTCGCGGATTTCTGAGCTATAGTAGGTAATATTGCTTCAGCCTACAATGTGGTCTTCTCTGAAAAAGACCTCCCATCCCATGATCCATGTCACAATGATGCCATTCATATTGAGGTTCTCATCCATAAGTGCAAAATCAAACGCATACTCATAGATGGCGGTGCTGGTCTCAACATCTGTTCTTTAAAATTACTTAAGCAATTGGGATACTCTGAGGGTCATGTCAAAACTGATCAAAGTATTACAATCAAGGGATATGATGATGCTGAATGCCATTTAGAAGGTGTTACCCACTTGCCTATACAACTGGGTCCTGTCATGCTTGAAACTAGGTGTCAAGTCCTTGATATTGAGCTACCTTACAACATTATCCTAGGCCGCCCTTGGATCCATGCAATGAAAGCTGTTCCCTCCATGTACCATCAATCTCTCAAGTTCCCATTCAATGGTACAGAGATCACTATCCTAGGAGATCCTAATCCTTTTGAATTCTGTCGTGTCTTGCAAGGTATTTATAATAATTGCAACCAAGTGCCTCAAAATGACAAAGCCCTTGCATCCCCACTATATGTCGATCCTGAAAATCTGATGGAAGCCTCTATAAGTGAACCTAATGCTCTTCCTAAAATCAAGGCTCACATCCACGATATAGGCTTTGGCACTTATGATATCTCAAAATCTTGTTGTGTAGGGCGGATACCTTTGTCCCCTAAATCTTACGGCCAACCGCCCATTGCCAAAGCAACTAAAAAAGTAGCTATTCCCCCCAGTGTTTCTAACCCAATTCCAACAGGGAAAATTATTGGAAGAGGAAACTATTGAGGAAATTTCTTCTTGGCTCTATAAGGAGAAAGAACCAATCACAATACCAGTTAAGCAATATGGCAATGGCTTAAGGATAGTCAAAAACATGGGCTATAAAGGCAAAGGAGGCCTTGGAAAACAAAATCAAGGAACAATGGAGCCCATTAGTGTGACAAAGAAACTAGACAAGAAGGGGTTAGGCTTTGGTAGAAAGGTACCACGTGCCTTGGACATCGAGGGTATCCTCGACAAGGTGGCTGAAACTTCTCTCACAGATTCAACCTCTAATGAGGATATCATCGATGACTCTTCCCTCCATATGACCAACCTATTTATAGAATACTTTATATTTATGCTATCCTCTGTATCCCTAACATCCACCACAAACACCCAGAATGTAACACTTGTCTACCCTGAACTTATCAATTGGGACCAACAAGGGTCCCCCATTATATATGTATTTCAGAATGACGAAGCTATAGCTGAGTTCATGGGACTTCCGGAAGGTATCCCTCTTGGTGATCATAAAGCAGGTTTTGTAATGGAACTAGAGCCAACAACTTATTTTGGTGAGAACGCCAAATCCTCCATTCGCAAAAGTAAAAATAAAGAAAGATCTCTAGGTGAAAACCACACTGTGGCACCTCCCAATCACAAAATAGTAAAAGAAAAGGATGTATCCAAAGGTGAAAACCCAACTATGGCACTAGAGGATGGAGGATTTGACCTTCCCCTACCATCTAAGTATCAAGAGAAGTCAGCTCTCCTAGTGGAAGATTCTATAGAGATAAACCTTGGCACAGAGCAAAATCCAAAGACCACATTCCTAGCCGCATCATTATCAAAGATAGAGCATAAGAATCTTAACACATTCTTCTTGCAACAAACCATCAACTTTGCATGGACCTATGCTGATATGCCAGGGTTAGACCCTAAGCTAGTGGTTCACTATCTCACAGTTGATCCAAAAATTAAACTAGTCAAGCAAAAGTTGAGAAAGATGCACCCACAGATAGCTCTCTTGGTAAAAGTGTAAATACATAAGTTGTTAGATGCAAAGTTCATCTGACCTATTGACTATTCAAACTGGGTATCAAACATTGTACCTGTGTCTAAACCCAATGGGTGCATCCACATGTGTAATAATTTTAGAGATCTTAATAAAGCATGTCCCAAAGATGACTTTCCATTACCAAACATTGATATTATAGTAGACTTGATAGCAGGTCATGAAATGCTTTCTCTCATGGATGGATTCTCAAGTTACAATCAGATAAGGATAGCAGAAGAAGATCAACATAAAACAACTTTTACTTGTTCATGGGGTAATTATTGTTGGTGTGTCATGCCGTTTGGTCTAAAGAATGCAAGAGCAACCTATCAAAGAGTAATGACAGTGATATTCCATGACCTCTTTCATCATATTATGGAGGACTTGTGGATGACATACTAGCTAAATCTTCTAGGGTAGATCACATACAAGTTGTAGGACAGATCTTTGACAGGCTCGAGAAATACCAAGTGCGCCTCAATCCAAAGAAGTGTGTCTTTGGTGTAACATCAAAGAAGCTGTTGGGATACATTATATCTCATAGAGGCATCAAAGTAGACCCCACAAAAGTAAAGGCTATAGTGGAGATGCCTCCACCAAAGAACCTCAAAGCATTAATGAGCCTTCAGGGAAGGTTGCAGTCCATTAGGTGATTCATCTCACAGCTAGCAGATAAATGTCAACAATTTCAACACTTACTCTGAAAGGATGTCTCATTTCTATGGGACGATAAGTGTCAAGCAGCATTTGATCAACTCAAAGAGTATCTAGCTACACCTCCAGTGTTGGTTCCACCAGTTGCTGATAAACCTTTGATATTATACATCTCAACTACAACTTTGGCCCTAGGGGCCTTGCTAGCACAACATGATGAATTAGGAAAAGAGCATGCAATCTACTATATCAGTCGAACCTTGGTGGGATATGAACTAAATTATTCACCTATGGAAAGGGCTTGTTTAGCAGTAGTATTCGCTTCCCAAAAGTTGGGGCATTACATGCTAAACCAACACATAAATCTTATAGCCAAAATTGATCCATTGAAGTATCTACTAGCAAAAGGAGCTCTCACAGGTAGACTAGCTAAATGGGTCATGATTCTTAGTGAGTTTGACATTGAATATATGGATCGTAAAGCAATCTAAGGACAAGGCCTAGTAGATCAACTAGCAGAAGCACCCATAATAGATACACACCCTATGGTAGCAGACTTTCTGGATGAGAATATCTTCACTCTTTCCAACTCAATAATGTGGAAGTTGTACTTTGATGGTTCCTAAACAAAAAATGGATAAGGGGTTGGCATCTTATTTATCACACCTCAAAATAACTATATTCCAAAGTCATATCGGCTTGCATTTCCTTGCAGCAACAATATTACCGAGTATGAAGCACTCCTCATAGGTCTCAATATAGCAGTTCAATGGGACATCACAGAATTATAGGTATATGGAGACTCACAATTAGTCATTCACCAAGTCACAGATGAGTACCAATCAAAAGATGAAAAGTTGGTCCCCTACAAGCAACTAGTGGATGCTTACAAACCACATTTTTCTATAATCACATTTGAGCAAATTCCAAGAGAGCATAACAAAACTGTAGATTCTATGGCTTCGGTAGGGTCACTTATCGACATGCCTACAAATACATAGAAATGTGAATTCTTGACCAAGCAGTTGTTGATACCAGCCATCAATGTTCCAGTTACTAAAATCATCTGTGAACTTGTTGGTCCCAATTCCCTGTGGTACGAAGATAACTATGAATACCTTAAGAGCAGTACCTTTCCCTTTGAACTATCATCCACCCAATGCAAAACTTTTATCCGTTGATCCTCCCGTTACACCATTCTAGGTGATACACTATATCATCAGAGTCTCGATGGTATCGTCTTACGATGTCTTAATGTAGAAGAAACCAAAGCTACCTTATGTGAAATACATGAAGATGTCTGTGGCACACATTCTACCGGTGCTAATCTCACTAGGAAGATACTCAGAATAGGTTACTACTAGCCTACAATAGAACAAGATGTTGTACAGTTTGCTAAGAAGTGTCTACAATGCCAATAGCATGGAGATTTGATTCATGCACCAGCTCATGAATTACAACCTGTGACAACTCCATGGCCTTTTTCTCAATGGGGTCTTGGCCTTGTAGGACAAATCCACCCATCCTCATCTAATGGCCACAAATTCATCATTACTACCACTGAGTATTTCATGAAGTGGGTTGAGGCCATTCCCATGACCTATATCACTGGTAAGCAAATAGCCAAGTTTATCCTTAACTACCTCATTTGATGATATAGTATACCCCAAGCCATTGTCACTGATATTGTGCACACAATACAATATCCAACATTGCTTTTCAACTCCCTACTATCCACAAAGTAACGGCCAAGCTGAGGCATCCAACAAAACCATTCTCAAAATCCTCAAGAAAATGGTCAATGAAGCTGGTCATGATTGGTACCTGCAACTCAATCCCGTACTATGGGCGTACCACACTAGTATCAGAACACCAACTGATGCCACACCCTATGCCTTGGTCTATGGCTCTGAAGCCATCCTACCTATAGAGGTTGAGATCCCATCCCTCCAAGTATCCATGCAGGACCTGATTGGCGGAGAGGAGTATCGCACGTCCAGATTAGCTGAGCTAGAACTATTAGATGAAAGGTGCCTTGCCATGCTTAATCATCTGCATATCTATCAAAACTACCTCTGACATAATTACAACAAAAAGATCAAAGAAAGACGGTTTCAAGTTGGTGATCTTGTACTCAGAGAATCAGAGAAATCAAGTAGATCGAGAAAAGAAGGGCAAGTTTGAGCCTAACTGGTTAGGTCCCTTTATTATGACAGCAGCATATGGATCAGGAGCTTATACTTTAGCTACACCTAACGGCATTCCTCTTGATGGGCCACTTAATAGTGTTCATCTCAAGAAGTTTTATGCCTGATCCTCAGAGTAATCCAAAAGTTAAAAAAAAAATGTCCTCTGGTGAAAACCTGGCAAATGGGTGCCTTGGATAAGTACCATAGTGAAAACCAGATAGTCTTTTAGGCAACTCTCTGTGGTAAAAACCTTCACCAACTTCTAGAGGCCAAAACCTTCATATAATAGCACATACATCCTTAGGAACAATAGGAAGGATCATACAACATGACACAAGCCATCAGCAACATCTTCTGATCCTCAGCATAGGTTAATGTATCATCATTCATCTTAGTGCTTCTAATTCCCATCTTAATATTTCCTCATTCATCTTTCATCATTCAACTTAGTGCTTCTAATTCCCTATCTTAATATTTCATTTTTCATCTTTCATCATTCATCTTAGTGCTTCTAATTCCCATCTTAATATCTCAACATGAAAGTGTCTTTGCTGACCAACGACTTAACTAGGACATGACATACAACCACAAATATTTGGAACATCACTGCATCTCACTGCTTTTCTGACCACAAGCATGCTTAATACATCTTGTCTTGACATTAATCTGGTCATGACATCCAACCATGAACATTAGTAGTTCCCACTATGAACCTTAGGAACATCACTGGATATCAACAACCCTAAACATCAATATCATCATTGCACCTCTATTACTATACTAGTATATCATCATCGCAAACTAAGTGTTGACATCAATGACAACACATATTGCCAACAATCTCCCCCTTTGTCATTGATGGCGACACACACTCCCCCTTAGATGTACATTTCTCTCTCTCCCCCTTTGACATCAAGGACAAAGGGCAACTATTTCTTCCCCTTAGGGCACGAACTCTCCTCCTAAGGTGCACATTTTTCTCTATCTCTCTCCACCTTCTTCAAGACACCCTCTGTCAGAAACCACAACTACCTACTCCCCTTGAGAGGTAGCCATCATCAATCCAAGAAAAAGATCTAGCATGAACCCCCCTGAATAGATGCACCACAATGCATCTAGCAAGAACAAGGAGGGGCAATTACCCCTAACCTCTGCCAGAGATCTTCAAAAGTATCCTTTGCAAGAGCCTTTGTGAAAATATGTACAATCTGATCCTTTGTTGGAACATATTCCAACTTTACTTCCTTATATACAACCTTCTCTCTCAAAAAGTGATATTTGATTGCTATATGCTTGGTTCTAGAATGCATCACTAGATTGTTCAAAATATTGATGGCACTTGTATTATCACACAAAATAGGAATAGGCTCATCATACAATACCTTGATATCCTTCAAGATTTGCTTCATCCACAACACTTGTGTACAACATGATGCTAATGCAATATACTCTACCTCTGTAGTTGATAAGGACACTAGATCTTTCTTCTTTCTCTACCATGAAACCAATCTGCTTCCTAAAAACTTGTACTTCATCTAACATCAACACAACCAGCCCAATCAGCATTGGTGTAGACACTCAGATCAAAATCATTAACTTTTGGATACCATAATCCATAATTTGGAGTTCCCTTCAAGTATCTAAATATCCTTTTCACTTCCTTCTCATGTGTTTTCTTGGGATTAGCTTGATATATGGCAACCACACATACTGCATGCATAATATCAGGCCTAGAAGCAGTCAAATACAACAATCCTCCAATCATAGATCTATATGAAGTCTGATCAACCTCCAGAGGCTCATCATCCTTGCTCAAGTGACATCCAGTGACCATAGGAGTACTCACTATTTTTGAATCCTTCATACCAAACTTCTTCAACATCTCTCTAGCATACTTAACCTGAGAAATAAAGATACCATCATCTAGCTGAGAAATTTGAAGTCCAACAAAGAAAGACATCTCACCAATCATAGACATCTCAAACTCTTTTTTTATCTCCTCTACAAACCTCTTACACATATCATCATCTCCACCAAAGATGATGTCATCAACATATATTGTAACTATCAATATCATATCTCCTTCTTCCTTAATGTAAAGATTGTTATCTATAGTACCTTTCTTAAAGCCTTGCTGAAGTAAGTATTTATCCAACCTAGCATACTAATCTCTAGATGCTTTCTTGAGACCATACAATGCCTTTTTGAGTCTGCACACCATGTCCAAATCTTATGATATCCAAAAACCATTAGGTTTCTCAACGTAGACTTCTTCCTCTAGATCACCATTCAAAAATGTTGACTTGACATTGTTGATGATGATGATGAGTCATAACAACATGCATAAAAATTTGCACAACAAACCTTTATTATCTTGTAAAGTATGATCAACTTAAGATAAGTCGATGACTCCAAGTCTCTATTGATCAGGTCATGATTGTCTGATGTTACTCAGAGGTTGATGTGACATGTTCTTTTCCATTCCAAGGGGCCTTATATTTGTTTAAATGATCAGTAGATTATGTTTCCTCTAAATATGCTCCACAGAGAGGTTATTATTACTCTATCTACTCAAATAATGTGTCTATACTTAGATTTTTGCATGATATTTATCAATTTAACCTGCTTTAACTTTAAATATGCTATATATTTCCAATTATCTATGAGATGTCAGTATATTTCATGTTATTTTCTTTTGATCTTATGTTATTGGTAATTATGGTGATGACTTGTTATGAAATTGAAAGAAAATTTAAAAGAGTACTTCAAATTTTGGTGAATCTTTAGTTATTAAACCACATACACATAGAATACAATCATGAGAAGAAGAAATCAAACCATATGTTCACCAAGATGTTCCACAACTAGATATAGATGATGCTAACTTCAAAGGATAAGGAATGAAAACAACACATGTAGACTGATAAGCACTCCAAGGGATGCAGCTGATCAAAGCATGTATCAAGATTTCAAACATAGGTTACTCAGGATTTATGATGATTTGTAATCAAATTGTCTTCTCTTTCATTAAGTATGTAAAACATGTATGTTTACAACTTTGAAATAAGTCCTAATATTTCAACAATTGAATTTCAATTAAGCTTCTAAATGTTCAAAATATGGCATCCCTGCACCTTTTATAGAATAAGGTGAGGGAGCGGTTACAAATGACCTACGGTCAATATTTGTTAATTAAGATCAATGGTATATAATCACTTTTTGACTTAGTCAACACCTTTCTCATGGTACAGGTTGCCATCTGGCAACCATCTGGATGATTTATTATCTTATAAGTACCTGATGCATATGTCACTTTGGGGATGCATCTTCCTTTCATTCTTCTTCTTCATCATGATCATGCTCCTCATCACTTTTTGTATTGCTATCACCCTAATGAATATCATCATGTATATGGACCTCCACTGCCATCCTAATATTTTCATAAGCTTGTAATATTTTGTCTACTTCCCCACCCTCTTGAGTTTTAGCCCTAGTGATAGCATGCTTATGAGCCTGAAATTTATTCTTGAGTGCCTCCAGCTTGCCTTTTCTATTATTCAAAGTTTCTTTATAATTTTCCACCCTGACCTTGATCCTCATGATCTTATCCATTGCCTCTTCTGTGAGGTGGGTGAGAGGATCATCAGCTACTGGGTGGAAATTATCATGTAATGCCTTGATGGTGAAATCTATGTCTTGGTTTTCAACCTTCCCCTCCACTTTTCCTTCTAGAGCTTCAAGGACTTCTACCTCATCTGCCATCATACTGTGCAGCTTTATACTGATATCCCTTAGCTTGCCATTGCACTTCTTTAAAATATCGCATTTGAACCTGATGTCTTCATACCATACATCTACTAGCAAGGTAGTGTTATTGTTCAATACTTGATTATTTATCATGACCTGGGGATCAATCCTCTTTATTTCACTTAGAGCATTTAAGGTTTTTTCTAGCTGGAATGACCTCTTTCTTGTTTCATTTTGCATTTTATTCACTTTCCTCTTCAAAGTGCTCAATGAATTCCACCTCTGTAAAGAGGTTCTCAATACTTCTTCAGCTCATGTGAGCACTGATAGCATCCACTTCCTCATGATTATTGATTCATGCTTCATGAGGTCTAGCTTATTAACCTCTTCCTGTGATATGATAGTTAATGGGACTACCTGATCAATTGGTGTATTACCAGGGTTAATCAACCCCTTTATATATGAATGCAGTTGAGCAATGTGCTCTTTGTGCTGTTTATTTTTCTCTTTTTCCTTCTTTACCCTTTGGGTTAAAGAATCAATGATATCCTTCCCTTCTTGACCCTCTTGGTCTTCATTACCAAAACCCAAATCAACTGTGGTGATTTAGAATTCTTCCAGGGTAATCTTACCCTTTTCATTTTCTAGAGTGGGAAGTGCTACTTGGGCAGTCGTTCTACCTGTAGTAGGATCTCTTCCGAGAGCTAAGGTCAACCTAGCTTTGCCCTTTGGTTTCATGATTGTCTTTGCAAACAAGGTAGAAACATCAAATTCTTGAATTTCAAAGCCTTGTTCCACACCTATCTCCTCTTCTAGCCACTAAGGTACTTCATCTCGGGATCCTTGTTGTGTTTAATCACCACCATGTTCAACTTGATCTTCAGTATCTGTCTCTATTCTGGGTGGAGAAGGCGATTTCTTGATTTCTTCCTCATGATGTTCCTCATGAGGGGGATCTTGTTCCATCTCTTCCTCTTGAGGGGCCTCTTTTTGTGGGGGAGGATCTAGTGGTGTATCCACATGATGATCCTGAGCCTGATCCTACACTCCCTCTTTTTGAGTTTAATCCACCTTGGTATTTTTCTCATCCTGAGGCATATTTGTATCTGTGGATGTTTGTGTGTCTGGGTCTGGTGCATCACCCTGATCTTGAGTCACCTTCTGTTCTACACCTAATATACTAACTTTTGGTGTCTTAAGGTCCTCATGACCTGATATATCTTTTTCTCCTATGGTCTGTTGAGTCCAGACGGCATCATCACCTGATGTGTCTTTATCACCTCCACCTTTTTGTTGGACTTCAACTATCTTTGGCTCATCAGGTATCTCTTGTTGTTGCTGGCCTATATCTAGAGCATCGCTCTCTATTTCTGCCTACTTGGCTTCTTCAACTTTTTCTATTACATTAGGTTCACCTACTTTATCTTTGGGATTCACATCCTCCCTATATGTCAAGTCTATCACTGCAGGGCTAGTTACCTGATCTACCATCTTGTCAAGCCCAATTTGTTGGGCTGCCCTTTCTGGGCTACCTTCTTTCTCTTCTTGAGCTGTTTGTTTCTACTCTTCCAATACAACCATCTATGTTGATGGGGTCCCATGTGGGGTAATGTAGGTATTGGAAGCAAGGGTTTCCATCCTTTAAGAAGCTAGATTTTGAATTACCTCATCATCTGATAGGTCTACGGTGTCTTCCAAGGAGAAAGGACCACCTTGACCTGCTTTGGAGGCTCCTTTTGTTTGCTCCTCTACTTTCTCAATCTTAAACTGGATAATTGTGGGAAGTGGCACATCATGTTGCATTTCCTTTCTAAACACTTCACCACCAGCCCCTCTCAATACTATAGGGTTGGTCTTGATATCTCCATGCATAGATGTTCTTTGTTTCTTAGGTGGTGACATCAGCAGCACCGCCCTCCTCTTCCTAGTGACCACCATAGGGTCATCTTCTGCAGGCTCTTTATTTATTGGCTCTTCCTCTAGAGGGATATTTTCTTCTACATTCTATTGTGAGGCTTAGCCTTCATACTGTACTTCTGCAGTCTCTACAGCTGGCCTCAGGATTCATTTAGTCTTTGGTTTATCCATCAGAGGCAGTACAGATGAGGCTGATGCCTATCCTGATGTAGATGCACCTACAACTGGTATGGCAATATTTTCAATTATTACCCCCTTAGGTTCATTATCAGTTTTCTTTCCTCTGGGAGGTCCTTTCCTTTGTTTCTGAGTAGGTAGCCTTTCTCTATTAGATTTTTTTTTCTCACCAAGAAAGTCATCATACTCTTCATCAAGGATCTCCTACCTTTTTTTCTTGGCATCTACTATAATGGCTACACCTCTTTTCTGTAGTCTATTTATATGTTCATCTACCCAAGATTGGGTCAATTGCAACACTCTACCTATAAACTTATCCAAGGAAATATCTTCAGGCTGTGTTAGGTCAGGGGCAAAGATGGTGTCATTATACACCTTCTTATCTTCATATTCATTTGACATAGTCCTTCCATCATCCTTCTTTAACTGTGCATGCACTAGGATGCAGTCAAATGTCCTTATCTGATTTAAGGTGAGCCTTTGATATTTTCTTCTTCTTACTTTTGCCTCATCCTCACAATCAGTCTAGAAATCTTCTAGGTGTTTTTGATGTATGGGCTTCCCCATTATTTTCTGCATTCTACCATAGGGGTCATATGACCTAGTCAATGGAAATGGCTATAAGTACATCAAGTTCAGACTCCCTATGACATCCTTTATGCTTTGTGAATCAGGGCACATGTACCAACCCATAGATACTGGGAATAGTACTGTGGGAATCTTCCTTTGTGCTTTGTATGCCTCCAGTATGGTAGATATTTGTCTCAAAAATTCCATCAAGACTACCCCATCAGTAGGGTACATCGATAGCATAAAGGGTTGTTCTTCAAAACCTTCTATTCTAATATATGAAAAAGTGGCAAATTGGATGAACCAAGCACCATGTTTGTATATAGCTTATTGAGCCTCCATGCTCAATCTCTTGGTTCTATCCTCTTCCATAGTTCTAACCAGATGCATAGAAAATGCATCATTCACCAATTTGTAATCAAAGAGATAGTTCCTTCTCTGTAATTGAGGATTATGATAACATATATGGGCATCATCTACACTACTGCCAACCTTGCTCACTGTAGTCAGTGCATCAAATGTTCCTTTGTAGGCACATTAATAGACAACATATGAGGTCATATGGAATAATTATTCTTGACCTCCCAAGGTCGTCATCTATTCATCTAATGCATCACTGATAACCTTGGCCCATAATGGCTTATTATCCATGTAAAGAACCATCTAGATGATCCCAAACATCCAATTTTTAAAATTTCCAGCATGACGTTGGCCTGTCATCCTGCTGAGCAGGGCAATCATGTATTGGTATTCATCATCAAAATCAAATTTGTATAGGTGCATTGGTAACTTAGCAGAGGCAGTGTAGGTGTTGCTCTTAGACCTCCACTGGTACATTCTCTTCCTCACACTCTTCTTATTGTTTTCATACTTAGTCTCCAGTTTATGTAGATCTACACTAACCACCTTCTTTGCAACTGGTAAATTGAAAGTAGATGTGATGCCCTTAACTAAAAAGTTTGCATACACCCTTCCATGCTTCTCTACCCACCTGGTCTGAGGATTATAATTTCTGGCACATTCTACCACCAGTTGTGGGGTTTCCATGGCATATGGGAATTAGCTACATGCCACATTCTTGATACATATATTGCATCTAGTAGGGTATTATCTTTGTCTTGATCTATTCTGGCAGACCATGCCACCAAATCTATTTCTCCTTGATGAGTGTCCCCAATAATACCATACTTGAATTGCATCCCTTCGGGCTAAATGTATATGGGCTTAAGAAAATCTGCATTAGACCTATTCTGCCTGAGGTCCACCATGGACTCCTACAATAAACATGCTCAGTCTTATGATACAATATCCATATACATTCATACAACACCATATATCTATGACATCATGTATATTATATTCACCTATCTTCACTATTTCATCATGATATGCATATTTATAGACCCAAACCCCAAAAGGAACATACTACCTGGATATGCAAAAAGTGACAACGTGAGGGTTTTAAATTACTTACCTAATAACACTTTCCTCCTAGAATAAACAAGTGATTATGGAAAAGGGTCGCAAATGATGATGATCTCTTATTTTGTCATGCTAGAAGATCTTGTCCTTTCACAGGTAGTTTGTATGAGGGTTTGACTCTTTGCTTTGTAATTTCTTGTTTTTTTTCAAGGTCAATAATAATAACCTTGGAAATTTACCTTTAAACGTATCTGTATACCAAGTTAGGGTAAAATTGAGGTGAATCGATCAAACCCATTGATCTTCTGCAGAGAATTCATGGATGGTGCCAAGTGTTTGGATTACATTCATAGTCGGTGGGAGTTAACCTACTGCATTTATGTGCATTTAATGTTAGGAAACAGGAGGTGGGGGTGATCTTCAGAAAATCAGGTGATATTGAAAATATGACCCCCGTCCATGTAAAATGGCCTTCTACCTTTGAGTTGCAAAACTAATTTGAGGGAATCGGGTGATGTGGTCAAAAGTTGACTGTGTGTATATTGGGTCATGATTTTAAGATTAGGGGGATGTTCAGAATATGACCCCATAAATAAATGACCCCCTTTGGAAAGATCGGGATGATGCAGCATGTCTACGACCATATTTAAGTGTTGCGTTATAATAACGTCACCATCATATTATTGAACATGGTGATTGTTGGATACATACATCCGCAAAGTAAAAAGAATGATGACATCACCATCAGGGCGATTTCTTTTGCTCATCAGGTTGAGATGACATCATCGTTATATTGGCATTGGGGTGATATTTTGTGATAGGGTGATATTTGTAAGATCGGGTGATATTGAAAATATAACCCCGCAAAATATATGGAGTTGTTTGACAGGCCAATGATAGCTATCAAGTAAAATTAACATATGGAACTTATGAACCAAGTGATTATCGAGTGATAAACCTATATTAGGGTGATCTTACATAAGGTGACTGATGTTTGAAATATGACCCCCCCTCAGAATATTAGGTTTGACTAAAATTTTGACTTGCCATAACTTTCTCCCCTTAAGGAATTTCACGGTGATCTCAAAGGCAAACCTCCATGGAATTTTATGCACTTTTCAACCATGAGGTTAATGATATGAAAGACTGACTTTGACAATTGACCTCATCATGGTGACCTATCTACCCCCTTATGCAAGGTTACCTGCATGACTTACTTTTACGAGACCACCGAAAAGCAGAAAAACACCACAAGCCAAAGCAACAAAAAAAGGGTTGGGTCCCTATTTTGTCAAGTCAAAATGGGGCGTGTTGTGTAAAAACACAACTTGCCACCAAAGAAAACAACCAAATTCCAATGATTCAAGTGATGTGATCACATTCTGACATAGTATTCTAACTCTTTCTAAGTATAAGCACTATAGTCTTTATGAATGATGAGATTTTCATCATGGCAACAATGCTAACAAAGGATCAGGTGTGTACAAATGATTAATTATCCTCATCTTGAAAATAGGTTGAAAACATGAGTAACTAATGTTAAGCTACATAGTTTGGGAGCATCCCTCATAGCCAACCCGGATAGAGTCTTGCTGCCAGCAGACATCCATAGCCCCAAAAAGGTTATCTATACAATCCCCCTAATTAGAGCCCCACTACCAGCAGGTGTTTATAGCCCCGATAGAGTTACTTAGATGGCCTATTTTTTTTTTCTTTTGGATTTTCAAGATTTATACTCTATTCATATGATATCATCATGTAGGCTTAATGTGCAAGGTATGGTCACTTGCTGATTTAGGTTGGAGATTGCATTGGTAGCAAGGGAGTCCCTTTAGATTTTTCACTTAACACCTATACTTGTGTGTTCAACAAACCCAAGGCTGTTAGGTGAGTCATTGTGAAAGAATCACTTTGGTCAAGAAAAGGTACCCTGATGAAATGATATCATAGACCTGATCACCAACACTTCTCAAAATGAGTCATAACCTATATATGAACTTGTTCTCATCGCTTGAATCTTAACAATTTGGTTATTTTCTTAGGGTGATGAGCTACATCATCTTGACTAACCAAAATAGAACTCAACAAGCAAACAAACAAAAACAATAAAACTGTACAAACAACTATACAAATATGCACACTATGATACACGTAACTTACATGAAGCTGACTTAGGCTTGGAAATAATGCTTGAGGAACTATCCATTAACTGGTAATGGAACATCCTCACCTGTCAAGGTTTTAAGCCTGTAGGTGCTGTCTCCTAAAATTTATAAAACTTGGAAGGGACCTATCCAGAGTTTATCAAACTTACCATGATATCCCTTCCTTTCATGTGCTTTGTCCCACATCAGGACTGAATCTGAGATTCTAAAGACCTTGACTCTAGCTCTTTTGTCAAATGAACACTTGACAACAGCCTGATGTTTAGCAAACTAGTCAATTGCCTTACTTCTTTTTTCTTCTAGGTGCATCAATTGAAGCAACCTGACTTCTTGTTTATTATCTATGCCCAGGTATTCTTGTGCAAACTACAATGTAGGAATCTTTAAGTTAATAGGGAGGATGGGATCCACCCCATATACTAAGTGAAAAGGTGAATTTCCTAATGCAACTTTCATCTTGGTTCTATCTACCCACGAGGCATATTTTAGTAGGGTATTCCACTCCCTTGGGTTCTTTTCTAACAACTTCTTTATGATGTTCAATAATTTTTTATTTGTAGATTCTGCTAATCCATTCCCTTGGGGATAGTAATTTGAGGAGAATATCAAGATGATCCCATAGTCAAAAGCCCAACTAGATAATCTTGTTGAAGCAAAAGTAGACCCATTATCACACACTAAAGCATAAGAAACTCCATACCTAGTTACTATATTGCTTTCCAAAAACTTGACGACATCCTTAGCATTACATGTCTTACTGCTGACAGCTTTAGTCCACCTAGTACAATAATCAGTAATAGTCAAAACATACCTGTGGCCTAAAGATGATGGCAGATTGATAGGTCCTATGAAATCCACTCCCCATTGAGCAAATGGGTGCATCTCCATCACTGGCTATAAAGGTTGAGTAGCATATCTTTTTTTGTTTGCAGCAACCTGACACATGTGACAACATTTGATGTGTTCAGCAGTATCCTTGAAAATAGTGGGCTAGTAGTACCCTACCTTAAGGATAGCATGAGTGGTGGCCAAGGATGATCCATGTGTAGTTCCAAACTTGTCATGCAACTCTGATAGCACATTGTCTACTTCTTGCCTTTCCAGGCATCTAAGGTATATCCCCTCATAATTCTTCTTGAAAAGGACTCCTCCTTTCATCATGTATTTCTATGACCTTATCTTTAGGGTTCTCCTTTGTGAGGCTTGTAATCTTGAAGGACATCTTCTAGTAATCAGGATGTGCCTGATGTCTGAATACCATTCACCATCTTCTCCTGCATTAATAACATAGTGTTGGCTCATGATATTTTTAGTATCAATTTCTGATATCATTTGCCTCAATGCTTGTCCTCTCACTAACTTCATGGGTGTAATGTCCATATCATACTCTTGGAGGACAGTAATCCTTTTAGCTCTCTTCTCACTAGATTAACTTTGCATTAAGAGCATCTTTACTACTATATCAGGTACTACAACAATCATTTTACTTCTTAGGATGTAATGCCTGAACTTCTTGACTGATCAAACCAAAGTAAGTACCTGTCTTTCAACATCTATGTGTCTAAGTTCTACATCTCTGAAAGGGCAGCTCATCAAGGCTATAGGATTTTCTTCTTTCACCTCATTTCTCTATGTTAATACTACTGCAGATGTATGCTCTGAAGAAAATGAGTAAATGTAAAAATTCTTGGTATAATCTGGACTAATCAGAACTGGAGCATTAGATATGGCTTTCTTAATATTTTCAAAAGCTGCTCTAGCTTTAGGTGTCCACTCAATTTTAGTGTCCTTCTTGAGCATGGAATTCAAGGGTCTGACGATCTCAGCAAAGCCAGTAATAAAATTTCTAGCAAAATTAATCTTACCAAAGTAAGATTTGAGCTCCTTCTTGCTTCCAGGAAGCTGTATCTTCATGATTGATTCCACCCTTTCAGGGTCAATGATGATCCCATTTTCTGTTATCAGGTGGCCTAATAACTTCCTTGTAGTTACCCCAAATATGCACTTCTTAGGGTTTAGGGATATACCGTATCGTTCACATTTCTTTAGCACCTTTCTGAGGTCTTCAACATGATTTCCTTTATCTTTACAGAAAACTATTAAGTCATCCATGTATATGACTGTATTTACCAATCAAGCCTCTAAAGGCTATGTCCATCGCTCGCTGAAATGTGCCTCCAACATTTATTAACCCAAAAGGCATGCGCCTATAGGTGAATATCCCCCACTTTGTGGTGAATACAGTTTTCAATCTGTCTATTTTGTCCACCATCACCTAGTTGTATCCTGAAAAACCATCTAGAAATGACACCATATTGGCACCATTCATAATCTGCAAAACCTCATCTAGAGAAGGCAAAGGATAGTTATCCTTCTCAGAAGCTCTGTTTAAGTTCCTGATGTCTACACACAACTTGATGTCACCATTTTTTTTCTTACTGGGACTAGGTTTGCCACCCATGTGGAATGTCTCACAGGAAATATGATCTTGGCATTAAGCAGCTTTTTAACTTCCTCAAAAATGATAGGCTCCAGTAAAGCATTGACATGTCTTTGTTTCTGCCTAAAAGGCTTGACATTTGGCTTCAAAGGTATAGTATGAGTGATGATTGATGTGTCGTAAGTTTTCAGCTCATCATATGTCTAGGCAATGACATGGATATAATCTTTGTGAGCTTGGGTTATTCCTTCTAACTCCTCTTCTGTACAGACCTTTCCGATCAGGACATTTCTTTTTTCATCATCTTGTCCAATGTTGACCTATGAGTATTGTCCTCCATCTACTTTTGGGAGATCCTTTTGTTTCAACATGTTGTCTAGATCAAATGCTCTTTCTAGCTCTATCATTCCCTTAGGAATCTTGTTACTAGGCAACTCCAAGATTTCTTCTTCTTCCCAGATATGGTCCTCCACATTCCTTTCATCTATGATCTGTGCATCAAAAACATCCCTGTTGGAAATGAAGTCTAGAATATGTTGGTCATCATCAAATACTTGAAGGTTAGTTACATTATCTGGCACAGAAGGCACTGATACTAATTCTATTGAAAATCTTTTTAAACTGGATATGGACAGTGGTTCTAGTGTATTGGCAGCTTGGGCCAAGGCATCTACCCTGTGATTTTTTTCTCTGGGTACATGGGTGATGTTGAATGCATCAAAATCTTCTATCAAGTCCCATACCCTATGTCTATAATTGAATAGTTTCTTGTAATTGCAAGAGTATACACCTTTTACCTATCTCACAACCAATTCTGAGTCTCCATAGACATTCAAAATTTTCACTTTCTTTTTAAGTGCAAACAATATTCCATGGATTAGAGCTTCATACTCTGTCACATTGTTCATACATGGGAATTGCAATTTGTATGCTACTAAGTAGGATTTTCTAGAGGGATCAATAAGATCTACCCCTACTCCAGCCCCTTGTTTTGACTTGGATCCATCAAACCTGAGGATCCATGGCTTATCCTTAATCAAAGGCTTGTCTGGGCCTTCCTTTTTCTCTTTAGCTTTGATAGATGCACCATTTGATATCCATTTTAATTTTGGTATCTCAGCTTTCTCAAACTTCAACTTTTCTGCCTTATGTGAAGTTGATATTTCTTCTTTCTTTTAATCATCAGAAGGAAAATCTTCTAGACTAGGCAACATCTACCTTTTCAAAATATGCAGACATAATGAACAAGTAGTTTCTGGATGTGGTGCTTCATGTAACCTGCACCATCCCTTAATCAAGACATCCTGTGGAGATCTTTGCTGTTGTGTCATCTTTTGAATCTCTTTTGATAAAAACTCTTCAAACTTAGATAGATTACTACCCCTATCTTCATCAGATAACTCATAATCTAATTCTACCAAACAATCACTCCCTGGAGTGATTCTCTTGTTTCTTTTAACATTACTCTTGTTACATACCAGAATCTCCTTTTTGAATATGACCTTCATCCTAATATGTGGATTCTCCTGTTCCTGTAGAGGACAAACAAAAATCAATGTCAATATCACTATCTATAGAACTTACCATGGATAATGATGATGATGCATCACTGTATGCTTGCTCTAGCTCCATCATGTCTAAGAAAGCATCACAAGTCTTTTCAGAATGCGCTTCATCGTGTAACCTACACCATCCTTCAATTACAATATCATGAATAGGCATTTTTAACAATTGACATCATTTCACCTGTTTGGACAAGTGCATCTCAAAATTCTTGAAATGATCTACCTCATTTTCAGGGTTACAATCATATTCTACAATTATTTTACCATCTTGAGGGTCATCATCATGATGATGAACATCATACATCAGGATTTATTCTATTCTGACGGTCTAGGGTCTGATGGAGTAAACTCTGGGTTCTACATCCACATACATGATCTCATTGGTTTTATTATATTCAGTGATCATGTGCTTCATGCGAGGCTCAGCATCTATCCTTATTTCATTTGGTATTCCTTTTTAGAGCAACCACATATGGCTGAAATTAGTTGACATGTCCCATTAAGGGTTTTTGACCAGTCCCTACTGAGTAGCATCCCATATGTATCAGGTATATCAACTACATGAATTTCAATATAGTACTGGATTCTTGGGTCCGATGCTAGCTGCATATGAAGTGAGTTAGTTCTGCTACCACACTCACCTTTGTTTTGTCCAATTGTGTTACTTTCTTTAATGATTTAGCAGGGTACAACCCTAAAGCATTGCATATGGACATGGACATTACATTAGTAGATGCTCCTGAATCTACTAAATAGTTGTGCAAATTTTTACTAAACATCCTTATGGTAAGGAGAAAAGGAGGTGACTCACTCTTGTCTCTGTATAAGGTCATGTGTGAAGTCTCTACAGCATGAACAGTAGTTGGCACTTTGTGTTTAACATTAACATCCCTAGTAGCATGATCTTTACTTCCAGACTGACCTAAGGAATGACTATCCTCCTTTGGACCAGGATCATCTAATGATTTCATGAATGCTTTCTTGATAGCAGGGGTTTTAAGCAATTCTGACAATGACAAGCTGATTTTAATTTTGTTCATTTCATCTGCTAGATAAGTGGCCAATTTATCAGATTCAGGAGGTAGATTAGCAACCTTTGGTGTTGTATTTGGTGATGCTAAGTATTGAGCATTAACCTTGGGAAATCTAGGATTATTACTTGCCTTGGGATCAGGTGGAGTGTTGAAATTGTTTGGAGGCAAGGATGTGGTCAAAGGAGCAACAGGTCTATTTGAGTTATTCCTCAAGTTGTAATTATGCTTACCCTGATATTGCTGTTGATAAGCATGTACCTCCTCATGTTCATTTGAGGACTCATTTTCATCCTCAAAGGGAAAAACATACTTGGATTCAAAGGCCAAGGCTGACTCCTCACATGCCAGGGTGTAATCCTGGTGAGAAGACACTATCTGTTGATGAGGATGATGCATGAAGATTTCTAGCACCAAAGCATAATCATATACACAGGGGACAATTTCATTTCCTTCTACATGGGGTGGATTACCTGAAGTATTGGACACTTCAGTTTGGAATATACTAGTAGCAATCCAAAATTGAGGACAATCTAGCTTTGGAATATCCTGCACTAGTTTGTAAGGGCTACCTCTGCAAGGTTTACTCTAGTGGTCTATTTGGGTTCACTAGGAGGCTGATTGTCTAGGGGTGATGGTAAAGAACCATTGTTTGGCCTAGTGTTCCACACTCTAGGTTGTCTAGGAGGATTATTGTTGCCATTATTGTTATTGTAGTTATTGTTATACCCCCTATCAAGATAATTAGGTCTGTCATTAGCATATCCTCTATTCTAATTTGATTGAGAATAGAAGTTCTAACTCCTTAGATGAGTGATCTCAATAGTGAGTTTCCTTAACTATGCTGATATTTCCTTAATTTCCTCTTTCTCTTAATAAACCTTGGCCACTACATTCTCTATTTGGGGCTTAAAAAAGAAGATCCATTATTGTTATTATTGGACTGGTCCACAACCTAAGGTACTTGTGTATGTCCTGGATATTGTAATATCCTACCATTTCCATTTGGAGGAGGCATGATACTGAGTGGAGGTATCTGTAAAGGACTTGGCATCATAGCTGGAGGTATCATGGCTCCATTAGGCTATTGTTGGGCAGGATATGGAGGATAACCAGGAAGTGTAGAAAATGAAATGTTTGGTGTTGGAGCAGGAACCAGTTGCTGACTAACTTTGACAGCTTCTTCAAAAGCTCCTGTCAAAGTTATGACCCTAGGATGTGCTCTCCTGATAAACATGGAAGTCAAAGGATCTAAAGCTAAGTAATATATGCTCCTAGTAGCTTCATCTGCTACAACATAAGGAGCAACTAACTTTGATAACATCTTGTGGAACCTTGCATTGAAATTAGCAATAGGTTCTCCCTTGAATCTCTTGATTGTAGCAAACTGATGATAATTCATTGAAGGATCTATAGGTATTTTGAACCTATCCTTAAAGGCTTTCTCCAAGGTAGCCCATGAACTGACTGAACCCTGACCAAGACTGATATACCAGCTATAGGCCTCTTCCCCTAAGGAAAATGGAAATAACCTACATACTACATCTTGATGCTCAATTCTAGCCCTACAACAAGCTTCCTTGAAAGTTTTGATGTGATCATTAGCATCCTAATATGGATGGTACTTATGACAAATTTTATCAAGATTCTTAGGAAAAGCATGATATGCTAGGAAAGTCAGAGGTGATTCTACTATAAAGAATGACATAGCAACTAGTGGAGGTTGGACCTGAGGTGTGACAGGTGGTCCTATAGGTGTAACAAGTGGTCCTGTAGGTGTTTTTAAGCCAATAGGAGTTATAGAAGCACGTTCTAGTGAAGCTCCTAATGCACTAGAACTAGGAGAGTGATGAATGTCTACAGTTCTAGGTCTAAATCCTGTGACAGGTAATTCTTCAAAGAGTCCACTAGATCTAGACTTGGTATTTGGCCTAAGAGCTACGATTTCTTAAATTTAAAGAAAATTGGTTGGTTTACTATAAATATCAGTTGGAACTCCCTAGCAAAGGCTATATTTTTGGTTAGAAAGTGAGACCAATTGGATATTTATGGAATATTTGCATAAATGATGCAAATATGAAGTGATATTGAATCTTGGTGATGCACGCAACTGGATATCAGGTTTATGGAGCAGATTACCTCAAAGCTTTAACAAATTTACTTGAAATAGAGCTTATCTTTGAAAATTCACGGCGATCAACCACAGCTCACAATATTTATGCTCAATTTTGAAATCTTCACAAAGGATTAGCATGCACAAACTTAAAACAACAAATCTTTGCATATGACTTCAAATATAGAGCAACATGAGTGTTACCTTTCTATCTGTATCATCAATCTTTGCACCTGATGTACTGATGATGAGTAGGCCCTACTTCTAGCACCAATTTATGTTGATGATGATGATGAGTCATAACAACATGCATAAAAATTTGCACAACAAACCTTTATTATCTTGTAAAGTACGATCAACTTAAGATAAGTTGATGACTCGAAGTCTCCATTGATCAGGTCATGATCATCTGATGTTACTCAAAGGTTGATGTGACATGTTGTTTTCCATTCCAAGAGGCCTTACATTTGTTTAAATGATCAGTAGATTATGTTTCCTGTAAATATGTTCCAAAGAGAGGTTATTGCTACTCTATCTACTCAAATAATGTGTCTATACTTAGATCTTTGCATGATATTTATCAATTTAACCTGCTTTAACTCTAAATATGCTATATATTTCCCATTATTTATGAGATGTCAATATATTTCATGTTATTTTCTTTTGATCTTCTATTATTGGCAATTATGGTGATGACTTGTTATGAAATTGAAAGAAATTTTAAAAGACTACTTTGAATTTTGGTGAATCTTTAGTTATTGAACCACATACACATAGGATACAGTCATGAGGAGATGAAATCAAACCATATGTTCACCAAGATGTTCCACAGCTAGATATAGATGATGCTAACTTCAAAGGATAAGGAATGAAAACAACACATGCAGACTAATAAGCACTCCAAGGGATGCAGCTGATCAAAGCATGTATCAAGATTTCAAACATAGATTAATCAAGATTTATGATGATTTGTAATCAAATTGTCTTCTCTTTCATTAAGTATGCAAAACATGTATGTTTACAACAACTTTGAAATAAGTCCTGATATTTTAGCATTCAAATTTGAATTAAGCTTCTGAATGTTCAAAATATGGCATCCTTGCACCTTTTATAGAATAAGGTGAGGGAGCGGTTACAAATGACCTATGGTCAGGATTTGTTAATTAAGATCAATGGTATATAATCACTTTTTGACTTAGTCAACACCTTTCTCATGGCACAAGTTGCCATCTGGCAACCATCTAGATGATTTATTATCTTTTAAGTACTTGATGCATATGTCACTTTGGGGATGCATCTTCCTTTTATTCTTCTTCTTCTTCATCATGATCATGCTCCTCATCACTTTCTATGTCGCTATCACCCTAATGAATATCATCTTGTATATGGACCTTCACTGCTGTCCTGATAATTTCATAAGCTTGTACTATTTTGTCTACTTCTTTGCCATCTTGAGTTTTAGCCTTAGTGATAGCATGCTTGTGAGCTTGAAATTTATTCTTGAGTGCCTCCAGCTTGCCTTTTCTATTATTCAAAATTTCTTTATAATTTTCCACCCTTTCCTTGATCCTCATGATCTTATCCATCACCTCTTCTGTGAGGTGGGTGAGAGGATCTTCAGCTACTAGCTGGAAATTATCATGCAGTGCCTTGATGGCAAAATCTGCGTCTTGGTTTTCAACCTTCCCCTCCATTTTTCCTTCTAGAGCTTCAAGGACTTTTGCCTCATTTGCCATCATACTATGTAGCTTTATACTGATATCCCTTAGCTTGCCATTGCACTTCTTTAAGATATCACATTAGAACCTAATGTCTTCATACCATACATCTATTAGTAGGGCAGTGTTATTGTTTAATACTTGATTATTTATCATGACCTCAAGATCAATCCTCTTTATTTCACTTAGAGCATTTAAGGCTTTTTCTAGCTGGAATGACCTCTTTCCTGTTTTATTTTGCATTTTATCCACTTTCCTCTTCAAAGTGCTCAATGAATTCCACCTCTGTAAAGAGGTTCTCAATACTTCTTTAGCTCATGTGAGCGCTGATAGCATCCACTTCCTTATGAGTATTGATTCATGCTTCATGAGGTCCACCTTATTAACCTCTTCCTGTGATATGACAGTCAACAGGATTGCTTCATCAATTGGTGTATTACCAGGGTTAATCAACCCCTTTATATATGAATGCAGCTGAGCAATGTGCTCTTTGTGCTGTTTATTTTTCTCTTTCTCCTTCTTTACCCTTTGGGTTAAAGAATCAATGATATCCTTCCCTTCTTGACCTTCCTAGTCTTCATTAGCAAAACCCAAATCAACTGTGGTGATTTGGAATTCTTCCAGGGTAATCTTACCCTTTTCTTTTTCTAGAGTGGGAAGTGATACTTGGGCAGTCCTTTTGCCTGTAGCAGGATCTATTCTGATAGCCGAGGTCAACCTGGCTTTCCTCTTTGGTTTCATGATTGTCTCTGCAAACAAGGTAGAAACATCAAATTTTTCAATTTCAAAGCCTTGTTCTGCACCTATCTCCTCTTCCAGCCACTGAGGTACTTCATCTTGGGATCCTTGTTGTGTTTCATCACCACCATGTTCACCTTGATCTCTGGTATCTGTCTCTATTCTGGGTGGAGAAGGTGATTTCTTGATTTCTTCCTCATGATGTTCCTCATGAGAGGGATCTTGTTCCATCTCTTCCTCTTGAGGGGCCTCTTTCTATGGGGGAAGATCTAGTGGGCTATCCACATGATGATCCTAAGCCTAATCCTATACTCCCTCTTTTTGAGTTTCATCCACCTTGGTATTTTCCTCATCCCAAGGCATATTTGTATCCGTGGATGTTTGTTTGTTTGGGTCTGGTGCATCGCCCTGATCTTGAGTCACCTTCTATTCTGCACTTGATGTACTGACTTCTGTTATCTTAAGGTCCTCATGACCTAATGTATCTTTTTCTCCTCTGGTTCGGATGACATCATCACCTAATTTGTCTTTATCACCTCCACCTTTTTGTTGGACTTCAACTATCTCTTGTTGTTGCCGGCCTATATCTAGAGCATCGCTCTCTATTTCTCCTTGCTTGGCTTCTTCAACTTTTTCTATTACATCAGGTTCACCTTCTTTATCTTTCAGACTCACATCCTCCCTATATGTCAAGTCTATCATTACAGGGCTAATTACCTGATCTACCAACTTGTCAAGCCCGATTTGTTGGGCTGCCCTTTCTGGACTACCTTCTTTCTCTTCTTGAGTTGTTTGCTTCAACTCTTCCAATACAACCATCTGTGCTAATGGGGTCCCATGTCAGGTCATGCGGGTATTGGAAGAAAGGATTTCCATCCTCTGAGATGCTACATTTTGCACTACCTCATCATCTAATAGGCCTACAGTGTCTTCCAAGGAGAAAGGACCACCTTGACCTACTTTGGAAGCTTCTTTTGTATGCTCCTCTGCTTTCTTAGTCTTAAACTAGATAATTGCGGGAAGTGTCACATCATGTTGCATTTCCTTTCTAAACACTTCACCACCAACCCCTCTCAATACTATAGGGTCGGCTCTAATATCTCCCTGCATAGATGTTCTTTGTTTCTTAGGTTGTGACATCAGCTACGCCACCCTCCTCTTCCTGATGGCCATCATAGGGTCATCTCATGTAGGCTCTTTACTTACTGGCTCTTCCTCCAGAGGGATATTTTCTTCTACATTATGTTGCAAGGCTTGGCCTTCATCCTGTACTTCTGTAGTCTCTATAGCTAGCCTCAGGATTCTTTTAGTCTTTGGTTTATCCATCAGAGGTGGTGTAGATGAGGCTGATGCCTATCCTGATGTAGATGCACCTATAGCTGGTATGATAATTTTCTCAATTATCACCCCCTTAGGTTCATTATCAATCTTCTTTCCTTTGGGAGGTCTTTTCCTTTGTTTCTAAGTAGGTAGCCTTTCTCCATTAGATTTTCTTTTCTCACCAAGAAAGTCATCATACTCTTCATCAGGGATCTCCTACCTTTTTTTCTTGGCATCTACTATAATGGCTACACCTCTTTTCTTCAGTCTATTTATCTATTAATCTACCCAAGATTGGGTCAATTGCAGCACTCCACCTGTAAACTTATGCAAGGAAATGTATTCAGGTTGTGTTAGGTCAGGGGCTGAGATGGTGGTATTATACACCTTCTTATCTTCATATTCATTTGACATAGTCCTTCCATCATCCTTCTTTAACTGTGCAGGTACTGGGATGCAGTCAAATATTCTTATCTAATTTAAGGTGACCCTTTGATATTTTATTCTTCTTAGTTCTGCTTCATCCTCACAATCAGTCTAGAAATCTTCTAGGTGCTTTTGATGTATGGGCTTCCCCATTATTTTTTGCATTCTACCATAGAGGTCATATGACCTAGCCAATGGAAATGGCTATAGGTACATCAGGTTCATACTCCCTATGACATCCTTTATGCTCTATGAATCAGGGCACATGTACCAACCCATAGATATTGGAAATAGTAATGGGGGAATCTTCCTCTGTGCTTTGTATGCCTCCAGTATGGTAGATATTTGTCTCAAAAATTCCATCAGGACTACCCCATCAATAGGGTACCTAGGTCGCATAAAGGGTTGTTCTTCAAAACCTTCTATTCTGATATATGAAAAAGTAACAAACTAGATGAACCAGGTGCCATGTTTGTATATAACTTCTTGAGCCTCCATGCTTAATCTCTTGGTTCTATCCTTTTCCATAGTTCTAACCAGATGCATAGAAAATGCATCATTCACCAATTTGTAGTCAAAGAGGTAGTTCCTTCTCTATAATTCAGGATAATGATCCCATATATGGGCATCATCTACACTACCGCCAATCTTGCCCACTTTAGTCAGTGCATCAAATGTTCCTTTGTAGGCACATGAAGAGACAACATATGAGGTCATATGGAATAAGCATTCTTGACCTCCCAGGGTCCTCATCTATTCATCCAATGCATCACTGATGACCTTGGCCCATAATGGTTTATTATCCATGTAAAGAACCATCTAGATGATCCCAAACATCTAATTCTTAAAATTTCCAGCATGACATTGGCCTATCATCCTGCTGAGCAGGGCAATCATGTATTGGTATTCATCATCAAAATCAAATTTGTATAGGTGCACTAGAAACTTAGCAGCGTCAGTGTAGGTGCTACTCTTATACCTCCACTGGTACATCCTCTTCCAAGCACTCTTCTTATTGTTTTCATAGTTAGTCTCCAACTTATGCAGATCTACATTAACCACCTTCTTTCCAACTAGCAAATTGAAAGTAGATGTGATGCCCTTAACTAAAAAGTCTGCATATACCCTTCCATGCTTCTCTACCCACTTGGTCTGAGGATTATAATTTCTGGCGCATTCTACCACCAGTTTTGGGGTTTCCATGGCATATGGGAATCCAATTGCATGCCACATTAGTGATACATATATTGCATCCAACAAGGTATTATCTTTGTCTTGATCTATTCTGGTGGACCATGCCACCAAATCTGTTTCTCCTTGGTGAGTGTCCCCAATAATGCCATACTTGAATTGCACCCCTTTGGGCTGAACATACATGGGCTTAAGAAAATCTGCATCAGACCTGTTCTGCCTAAGGTCCGCCATGGACTCCTGTAATAAACATGGTCGGTCTTACCATACAATATCCATATACATTCATACAACACCATATATCTACGACATCATTTATATTATATTAACCTATCTTAACTATTTCATCATGATATGCATATTTATAGACCAAAATCCCAAAAGGAACGTACTACCTAGATATGCAGAAAGCAACAACATGAGGGTTTTAAATTACTTACCTAATAATGCTTTCCTCCTAGATTAAACAAGTGATTACAAAAAAGGGTCACAAATGATGATGATCACCTATTTTGTCGCACTGGAAGATCTCGTCCTTTCACAGGTAGTTTGTATGAGGGTTTGACTCTCTACTCTATAATTTCTTTTTTTTTCACAAGGTAAATGAGAATAACCTTGGAAATTTACCTTTAAATGTATCCATATAGTAGATTAGGGTAAAATTGAGGCGAATCGATCAAACTCGTTGATTTTCTGCAGAGAATCCATGGATGGTGCCAAGTGTTTGGATTGTATTCACAGTCGGTGGGAATCCACTTACTGAATTTATGTGCATTTAATGTTAGGAAATAGGAGGTAGGGGTGATCTTTAGAAGATTAGGTGATATTGAAAATATGACCCCCCTCCATGTAAAATGGCCTTTCACCTTTGAGCAACAAAATTAATGTGAAAGAATCAGGTGATGTGGTCAAAGGTTGACTGTGTGTATATTGGGTCATGATTTTAAGATCAAGGGGATGTTCAAAATGTGACCCCGTAAATAATGACCCCCTTTGGAAAGATCAGGATGACGTCAACGTGTCTACGGCCATATTTAAGCATTGCGTTATAATGATGTCACCGTCATATTATTGAACATGGTAATTGTTGGATACATACATCTACAAAGTAAAAAGAATGATGATGTCACCATCAGGGTGATTTATTTTGCTCATCAGGTTTAGATGATGTCATCATTATATTGGCATTGGGGTGATATTTTGTGACAGGGTGATATTTGTAAGATCGAGTGATATTGAAAATATGACCCCCACAAAATATATGGAGTTGTTTGACAGGCCAATGATAGCTATCAAGTAAAATTGACATCTGGAACTTACGAACCAAGTGATTATTAGGTGATAAACCTATATCAGGGTGATCTTACATAAGGTGACTGATGTTTGAAATATGACCCACCCTCAGAATATCAGGTTTGACTGAAATTTTGACATGCCATAACTTTCTCCCCTTAAAGAATTTTAGGGTGATCTAAAAGGCAAACCTGGATGGAATTTTATGCACTTTTCAACCATGAGGTTAATGATATGAAATACTAAATTTGACAACTGACCTCATCATGGTGACCTATCTACCCCCTTATGCAAGCTTACCTGCATGACTTACTTTTACCAAACCACCGAAAAGTAGAAAAACACCACAAGCCAAAGCAACAAAAAAAGGGGTTGGGTCCCTGTTTTGTCAAGTCAAAATGGGGCATGTTGTGTAACCACACAATAGACATCCATCTGATAAACCTTAAAGTTCTTGTGAGTAGCAAGGGCAAGAAACATCCTGATTGCCTCCATCTTGGCTACCAGAGCATATGTCTCCTCAAAATCAATGCCTCCAACTTGATAATAGCCCTTACACACCAATATTGCTTTGTTCCTCACAACTTCACCATCTTCATTCATCTTGTTCTAGAATACCCACTTTGTTCCTATGACATTCTTGTTGGCTGGTCTAGAAACCAATTCCCATGTCTAATTCTTCTTTATCTGATCCAATTCTTCTTCCATTGCTTTTATCCATCTATCATCTTTTCTAGCATCAATGAAGTTTTTGGGCTCTACTTTTGATAATAAGCACAAATTTACTTGCTCATGTGCCTTAGCAAACCTTCTTCGAGTCTACACACCTTCATTCTTATCTCCAATGATATGATCCACTGAATGGTTCTTCTGAACATACTTTGCAGGAGTCTTAGGTATCTTTTATGATTTTTGTTTCTTTTCTCTATCTTCTTCTTCATCATCTTCAATGCATGGAAAGATGTCAGATACAAAGTCCTCTGATTCTTGTGAGATCTGATATAGATCTTCATCTACATTGACATTTGTGCTTTCAATCATCTTTCCCAATCTCTTGTTGTAGCATCTATAGTCCTTGCTTCTGGTTGAGTAACCAAGAAAGATCCCTTCATCACTTCTTGAATCAAACTTTCCGAAGTCTTCTTCATCTCTTTTGATACAAAATTTTCTGCCAAAGATCCTGAAGTATCTGACAGCGGGATGTCTTCTATACCATATATCATAAGGGGTCTTAGTTCTATTGACCCTCAATTGTACTCTATTGGTTAGATAGACATTAATGTGAACTGCTTCCTTCTAGTACATGTCAGAAAGATCTACATCTTTCAACATTGCCCTAGCCCTCTCTTGTGTAGTCCTATTCTTCCTTTCCACTACCCATTTTGTTGAGGGGCCCTAGGAGCTAACAGATGTCTCCTAATACCATGATCTTCACATAATTTTTCAAATTCATTTGAAGTAAACTCACCTCCTCTATTAGACCTTAAGCATTTGATCTTAGTATCCATCTCATTCTCAACCATAGCTTTGAAAACCTTAAATTTATCAAGGGCATGTAATTTTTCTCTGAAGAAAGTAACCCAAGTCATTCTAGAATAATCATCAATAACCAACATGAAATACCTTTCACCTTGTTGACTCTTCACTCTTGTAGGACCACATAGATTAGTGTAAATCAGCTCCAATGGCATTGAAGAACAATACTCCTTACACTTGAAATTTGTCTTTGTCTACTTTCCTATTTGGCATTCCTTGCATAATGTGTTTGCAGGCTTGATCATTTTGTGCATGTCTCTCAACGCATGAATAGAGCTAATCTTTACCATATTGTCAAAGTTGGTGTGTCCCATTCACTTGTGCCATAGCCAGCATTCACTATATTGAGCCAATAAGCATGTTCTTCCATTTACCTTCTTCAGATGATAGATATCACCATATGACTTGATACCTTCTCCAACTAATTTTTTGGACCCTGCCTTAAGGTAAGATCGTATCCCTTCTTGAACATCTGATTGACACTGAGAAGATTATGCTTTAGCCTTTTGACATAGAGGACATCCTCAGTCCTATTCTTCCCATCAATAGTTATAGCACCCTTTGCACAGATTTGTGCTCACTCATCACCACCAAACTTGACAGCTCCACCATTCCACTTCTCAAGGCTAATAAATTTCTCCTTGTGACCCATCATATGATTAGGGCAACCACTATCAATTATCCAATCCTTGGCTTCTTCTCTTGCATGAAAGGCAGTCCATACAACCATTGATCTATCATTGTTTTGGTCAGCTTGCAAGGCATCATTCTTTTTACTTTTCCAACATCATCCTTTTTGCCACCAACATTCAAGGCCATGAAAAGTGTTTCATTATTTGAATCATCACAATCCTCATCTTCTGAAGAACAATTGCTCTCTATGGAATACATGCTTCTTTTGAACTTGTCATTCTAATTGTTACTATTATGTCATAAAATGTCCCCCTAGGACTTTTACCTCCTAGTTTAGCTCCTAGGTCCCCTTAATTTAATCATGCATGTGTAAAACTTATCTAGGAGCAAATTGCCCAGAGACCCATGTCAAATGGGACCTAGGGGTCCACTTTAAAGCTAAATCATGACTCAAAAAGCACCCCTACAGTTAGGCACCCATGCCTTAGTCTAGGCCTATTTTGTCGAGACCTAAATTTTGGATGTCAGCTTATGACCGTTAAACTGGTTTCCTTTGTCGGCCTCTTCAATTTGAATTACAAAAGTTTAGCAGGAATGCTTATATAAACACATTTAGGAATTCATTTTACTTCTAGATGGCTAATGTGAACTTATGATATTGAGCTAAAGGATTCTAAAGCATTCATTGTGTTGTAGAGAAGACTTGTGTTGTTAGTATGTTTGTTTATTACAGATTTGGCTTCAACAATCCATCTCTTCATGGCATGAAAGAGCTTCATTATTCCATGAGGGTTTCACCTCCAAGATTATATCTATTTGTGTTTGAATCAATCTATCTTATCATTTGATTTTTCCTCTATCCACCAAGGACACACACTGTATCTAACAATGGTGTTGGAAGGCTTGAATGTCATTCTAGGGCTTGACCGAGGCAAGCTCCTAAACACCACAACCCCAAACTCCTATCTTGTGATTGCAAGTTATAGGTATGGGATCTTACGAAGTGGAGTTGTAGAGAAGTAGAGCAGAGGATAGAGATTCTAGATCTAAGAAGAAATTGTAGAAAACCTAACCTACTGGACTAGGGCACCCACCTTGTAGTCCTCCTAACTATTAGTGTTGGAAACTCTGAAGTAGGTTGCAATCTTCATCACCTCACTATTCCAGATCTATAGAAAAAAGTGACCTATTGGACTAGGGTGCTTGTCCCATGTCCTTTAAGTTTCAATCTTTAGAAATCTAAATCTTGGTATGTTTTTGATCTATATTTAGTGCCTTCCTGTGTGGTCATTTGTCGTATCTTGTCTGCCTCTACCTAGAATCATATAATTAGAGTTTAAGGCTTAACTAAACTAGGGTTTGACATATAAAGCAATCTAATCTATCTTTCCATATCATTCCTAAGGGACATCAACCTATAGCTAAGTCCTCTCCATCTATAGTGACTCAGCTTGATTGTTGTCCTTGAATGTTATTGGTGAAAGGAGGGTTTGATTGAATTTACCTTGACTACACTTCAACCTCATCCTCTTTTTCCACTTAACATTTTGGTGAACCTTTGTTTTTACTAAAATTGCATCTTTCTAAGTTTTTTAATCAGTCTTTACATTCATTCATATCATATTTATCATCTTACATTCAAAAATCTTGCATTCATTTGAAACAATTTGAAAAAATAAGCATTCTAGGATTGCATTAGGGCATAGTTTTGCATTTTTTGTGTTGCATATCATTGAAAACATTTAATTTTCTGATATTTACATTAGATCTAATATAAATTACAGTATTTCATCATTTCATGATCTTTTACCTTGCATTTTCATATCTCATTTGCTAGGGTTTTAGTTGAAATCTGCATTTTTCATATAACCTAGTATTTCGAAAAGCTAGGATTTGTAGTTAAAATCTTATTTCAGATTTTACTACTCATCTCAACACTCTTTCAAATCTGATTTTTGACTATAGTGTTGTTGCATTGTAAGTTTTTTGCATTTACATTAGCATCATTAGCACATTTACAATGAAAAAAGTGAAAATTTGAACATTTTAGGTTCATAAACAAGCATAGTTTTGCATTGTTTCCTTACACATGTTATAAATATCTTTAAAATCAGATCTTGCATTCATCTTAGGCATATTTTCATTTCTCATTTGAAAATTTTACATCATTTCACACTCTTGCTTGAAAATTTGCATGTTTTTAATTACACATTGTGTATTTCAACACTAAGTGTTTTATACACTTTCTTCAAATTTTCTTAATCAAACTTTCAAATTATTCATCTTGCATTGTTGTGTAGAACTATTTCCATCTTATTCACTTTGTTTGTTGTGAACTTCGTGTGACTTTTAGAACCCATTTTCCTCAAACAAGTGCTTTGGTGTGAAATAATCTCACATACATGGCTTCTCATCACAAAAACACTATGTTCTGTCCTAGTGTTTATATGAAGAGGAAACTTCCTAAACCTAAATTAGTCTTTACACCACATGATAGAACAATTGGAAGTGTTGAAGGACCTCTTTATATTGATGTGGAAGTGATTAACAAATCAACAAGAGGAGCCATTATTGATCCTAACTGTGTGACTAATGTGGCTACTGAGGAGTTCCTTTATTCATTTGATTTGATGCAAGAATCTTATGAACCTACTGACATGATTATTAAAATACATATTGGAGCTTTCCTCCTGGCTATAGGGAAGATTACTTTATTGATTAAGGTATTTGATAAATCTTTGGAACAATCATTTGATATCATACCTACATCCAACCTCTTCCACATAAAATTAGGCCATCCATGGCTCAAGGCCATGAAAGCCATCCCCTCAACAATTCATAAAATGTGTAAAATTTCCTCTTAATGGAAGCATGCATACTATTCATCATAGCAAGTTGCAACCTATGGTTACTCGAAAGAACTTCAATCATGATTACTTTTGGCCATGATCTATTGAACCTCCTAAACCATGACAAGATCGAATGTTCTTGGCATACCACTTATACAAAACAAAATTGATAACAAAATTGGCTAGACCTCCTCCTAAACAAATCATAAGTGAAGATCCACCTAAATTGAAATAACCCCCTAGACCGAAAGGCAAGGGAGTCTTTTCCAAGGTCCCTCCTTTGTCATCCTTACAAAGATCGGGAGATACCCGTAAAGAACAAAATTTTTCATCACAAATAGTTAATCTAGCACAACCTTCCTCCTCTAAAATGTCAAATACTATGGAAAATCATGACAATACTTTTGCAAACATCACCAACAAAACAATAAGGAATAGATAAGCAAGAGAAAGGATGAAGAGAAGACAAGATTTAGCTCAAAAATCAATAACTCAACAAGAGAACATTCCACCAATTTACATTGAACAAACTAAAGAAGAGATTAATGTTGAAGAATTAAATGATGATGATCTAAGTTGAGTAGTTGTACCCTATGTACCTCTTTCCTCTTGCATTTGAGATTGGGAGGAAGATGATTTGATTGACGACAACCACTAGCTCGGTTGTGGAGGAAGGTAAGTATTTCTAACCCTTCTCTTATGTGTTGTAATCCCCTGTGATGTGTTATGTGTTGTTTAGGCCTCCTAGGATGACCCTTGATACTCTTGTAAGGTCAAGGATACTAGGAGACCACCTCTATTGTGATCATTCTTCTATATTCCTTCTCCTCTATTTTATTGTTGCATATTGTGCCTTAGGGGCATAACATTATGGAGGGTGTTTTGGGGGCATTCTCCTACATGGTGTTCCAAAGGCACCTATTCTCCTCTCTCATTTTTATTGTTTACCTTCTTCAGTGGTTCTACCTAGTCGATGAATGATGAAAACAAACAAATACTAATACGGACTGCGTGTCCCTTCAAAAAGTAAGAAAAAATGGACCTAGTCCATATATGAAGATGGGGTTGATATATATATATCTGATGCTTGACTAGTAGAATCACTTCACGTGATGTATCATGTTGTCTTATCTCTTCTAACAAACCTTTGCAATATAGTTTCTCTGTGCACTTTGGATTGTTTTGTATCTCACCTTGTTGTTACACTTGGTCTTGAGATGGTTGTAGTTTAAGCCCAACGGCTATACTTAGATCTGAACCCATCAGTGTAGCCTTGGTTTCTTAAATTTGATCTAATGCATGCATAGCTTTCATAATGTGATATGGTTGTTATCTTAGAATAAGATTTTCTAACCATCTTGTTATCTTAGCAAATTTTATCGATGTGTTTGTGGGAACATTTGGTGATCATGGCACATGTCACCCTTGGGGGCATGGGCTTTGTGAGAGCTCTTGTTCCCTTACGTGTTTTCATTCTACCTTAATGTGCTTGATATCGGTAAGCAACATCAACCACCTTAAGGTAGGGGCATATATAATGGTATCTGTCTAATTATTTTAGCACTAACAAAGCATGTTTGTAAGTCCTCTCCATGAGGTGGTATGTTGTATCCCTTGAGCTAGTGCACATCCTTATTTAAATTGCAAGTAATAAAGCCCTCTCCGTGAGGCAAGATTACATATCTCTTGAGCTAGTGCGTATCCTTTTATACAAATCCCTTGTCATGCCCTCATTTCACATGTGTTCACAACACGCTAATCCATGTGTCATGTCCACATATGTCATATGGTAATGATATGAAATAACAAAAAAATTTCCCTAACGACTCCGAAAGCCTCCCTCGCACGCGCAAGCATGCTCGATGTGTCTGTTTAAGTTGTCTAAAAGGTTGTTGATACAGATACTCCACTCGCATGAGCAAGAAGGTATTTTGTAACTATGTTTGGTGTCGGTTTAACTAGCAATGTTTGGGTTCAAATACAGTTTCAACTGTGGCGATTAATTCAAGAAAATGTTAATCTATGTTACCACTAGGTAATTCATTCAGAAAGGATAAATCCCGTAGTTACAATTTTCTTACAATGAGCAATTGTGATAATACAATAATTGACTTTCATTTACCACTTAAATGACATACAAATATTCATTTTTTATACATATTCCTTTCCAATATGAGATATGGTCTTATATATAAAATATATATCTATTTTAATTTACCCAAATTAATTTGATTTAATAATACACTTACATTGAGTATTTTTACTTACTAATGGGATCTCCACCCAAATTTATTTATTTATAAAAGAACATATATATATATATATATATATATATATATATATATATGTACATTTCAAATATTTTAAAATCTTCTTGAGTGCAAGCACATGGATTTGCAATTGATACATATATATATATATATATGTATATATATATATATACATATATATATATACATATATATATATATACATTGAGTTATATATATATATACATTTATATATATATCAATTTTTATTTGACTAATGATAATGGAATTTCCACCAACCTTTTAAATCTTTTTATTATTAACAACAACTCATATCATTGAGGGTTAAAAACACTAAAGAAAACTTTTATTGAGACCAAGTGTTATTTGTAGGTGGGATGGTATGGTGGCGGCGGCGCTTCCAGCACAGGGCCGGCTCATGGAGGAGGGCGTGGGTGGTTCGCATGTAGGGGAGTGGCGTGTTATGGCCACGTACAGCGGCGAAGATGGCATTGGGGGTTCAATAGAGGTCGGCCTACATTTTTTAGTGGAGGTCGGCCTGTGGTTTCGGCCGCGTAGTATATAGAGGGGCGGGGATGTGGGGAGGGGCGGAGCCCCACCCACATCCCACGTAGTGGGGGTGTGGGTGGGGCTCCGCCCCTCCCCACATCCCTTATGCAACAAACAAATGGCAGTGGGGGGTTTAACTTCCCCACCCCATTCCCCTTCAAAGTTTTGACTGTGTAAGCCGCAATCTCCTCTACGCGATTTTTTCAATGCTATTCGAATTTACATTAATATTTAATGATAGTATATATATATATATATATATATATCATTTACTCGATTAAATTCAATTTAAAACTAATTTAAATAAAAACATATATATATATATATATGTATGTATATATACATTCCCATATGTACACTATTTTCATTTTCTCAAATTTAATCTAAATAACTTAATAAATGAATATATATATATATATATATATATATATTTTAGTTCCATAATTTCTCTCAATAATGTATTTATAATTCAGAATTTCAACTATCACAACTAAGTTAAAAGTAAATGGTTGTATGCAAAAATAATAAATCTACATTCCTTTTTATAAAATGATAACTCATGGCAAATTCCTTTCACATTATTTTCAACATTGCAATTTGAGTAAACAATTAAATCAAAATAAACAGAACATTTAATCATTTAAATTTGTATTTTCTATTTGCCATTCTATCAAGTAAGTTTGTCCTTCTCAAATTACAATAAAAACTAGAAATAAATACTTGTAACAAATGAACTATTTATATTTCAAGAATACACATAATACCATTCAACTTAGATCATTTTTCCATTGCAATGTAGCTTCAAGTTTAAACTTGTTTTCAAGAGAAAAAATGCATCATACATAACTCAAAATTTAAGATAACTTTCTTACTAGATATTACAAGGAAATCATATATCATTTGGTTCATCAAATTAATAACAAGTCTCACAAATAAAGACTAGATAACAAGAACAAATAACTGTATTAAATTTCCACAATACACAGACTATCAAGGGAGTAATCTTTACTCTCTTTTCCCAACTTACACAAATGATGAAAGATAACAACCAAATAGATTTACAACTTAAAACATAGTAAGGGAGGATCATTCCTTCACTCCCAAGGTAACAATTTTTACAACAATATCAAGAGAGATGTCTTCTCTACAACTCTTACATAAAGAACTATGATGGTCAAGATTCTTGTTACAAATAATAGGATAGAACAATTTCTTCAAATAAGAGAAAACTTCTCCAATTTCTTTATACAAGCTCCAATAGTAATCTGCAAGACAACAAGGGAAAACAACAACCACCATCTAGCTCTCCTCCCTACCTTTGACCCGCAAGAGGGTCACCCTTGAGCTAGGGAGACCATCCTCATATCCAGGGTAAGATAGACTAACCACATGACAAATATAGGGCAACAACCAAGCAATGATCCACACATCCACAAGGTTGACACACATAACAAAGTCTCAGCTTAGGTGAGAACAAGGAAGGTAAGGGAGTAGACAATCTCTACCTCTAGGTGTCATCCTTTCACAATATATCACAAGGCCTCAAGCCTTCCAATGAATCATGTAACCAAAGATAACCAAATAGGCTCTCAAAGCCAATAAGTCCTCAAGGCATAACATGTAACCAAAGATACCCAAACAGGCTCTCAAAGCCAATAAGCCCTCAAGGCTAGAATAGTACCAAATTGCCCTCAAGGCATAACATGTAACCAAAGATACCCAAACAGGCTCTCAAAGCCAATAAGCCCTCAAGGCTAGAATAGTACCAAATTGCCCTCAAGGCATAACATGGAACCAGAACTAGGATGACACCTGAGGAGGGTCACACCTCCCCTTCCTAACATGATGAGCATTGCCTTCCAACTGGAAGGAGCTCTCTTTACACCCAAAACAAAACCCCCAAACAAACAGAAAAGCTCATAGAAGACATTACAAGACTCTTTCAATAATCAAGATACAAACATGCATATCTAACATTAGATCACACAAGAGAAAAGATTTAGTTCACCAACCTTCCAAAGCCCAATTATGGAAGTAATCTGATGAAGAGCTCCTTTCTCCTTCCTTCTCCAAATCTCCTTCTCTTTCCTCAATGATCCAACCCCCCTACTCTCCTTCTCCTCTCACTTTTAAAACTAAATTCCCTCTAATTTTCTAATTTCCAAGTGACAATAAACAACTCAACCCCCACTCAAGAGGTCCCCCATTAATGCCCACAAGTAGAAATAAAATATAATGAGAAAACTTAAAATAACAAAGAGTGGGTGACACAACACCCTCATAAAAGGGAACCCCACCAAAAAGGAGGCTCATGGAGACAAGCACTCCATTATTAGGGGATCATGGAGATACTCCATGACTTGGAAGTGGGCATGAGTGTGGATTCCACTCATCCCATATCCCCCATGCTTCCAATTTCGTCACTTTACTTCACCCTGAAGTTGAAGTGACCCTATGGAAGTTAACCCAAGGTTAACCTAGTCAAAAAGGTCCCTAAACCCAAGAGGTATAACCTAGGGTTGTTTTAAACCTAGTTAGGATGCCCAGAGTCAATTAAAACACATGAAGATGGTCTAAGAATTAAAATTAAAACAAGATTCAAAACATCAACTTACAACACTTATCATAATAAAAGTAATTCAGATAATAGCCCTTACTCCCTTAACCTCAAGCAATAATAACACATTACAACATTACCACATTTTTCCAAAACAAGAGGTTGATCTCAGTTCCTCATGGAACTAGATCAGCTCATAAGGGAACAACTTAGGATATGGGATGGTCTCCTGAATATGTGGTTTCATTAGTAATACCTGCACACTCAAACTTGAAGTCAATAACTCATAGAGATATCATAGTCGAAGCAATTCAAATACATGCATAACTAAACATACTACCTTATAACATACTGAAATCATAATACAGTTCCATATCCATTCATCATTTTCTTTCAAACAACATCTAATAACATTGCACAATTATTTTCTTAAAAATCACATAGGTTCAATAATCAAGAATTCGGGAATCAATAGTCTCTCAACATAAAATAATAACAAAAGCATTGTAAATAGTCTCATGAATAGTAGTGTAAAAAGTAGGCCTCACATCCCTTCTGCAGAAGGTAGGCTGGTGTATCTCTTGAGCTAGTGTACATCCTTTTATACAAAGTCCTCATTGGGAGGTGGGGTTGGATCTTGAGCTATCCTCCCTTAAGCATGTTTTTGGTAGTTGTAGCATAAGCTCAACCATTAGGTGTGTCTACAACATGTTTTAGATGGTGGGGCTTAGTAATAAGCTCCTTCCATCACCTATGTTTTCCATGTATAAGATGTATTGTGTGTCTATGGCATGCTATGCGGTGCTCATGTATTTCATGTGTCTTCTTTCTGTGTCTTCCCCCTTGTGTGGTTTCAAGGGTGTAGTGATGAACTCCCCCCACACTCAAGTTTTGTTTGGCGTGTCTTGCCCCTTGTGTGGTTTCAAGTGCATAGCAATGAGTTCCCCCCACACTCATGTTTTGTTTGGCATGTTTTCCCGCTAGTGTAGTATCAAGGGTGTAGCGATGAGCTCCCCCTACCCCTTAGTTAGGATTTTGTTTTATATATAAAAATGTTATATCAATGTATTCATCATATTTTACATGATTGATCTCATTTCTTCATCATGTATTGCATGTTTCCTATTGTATTCTCCATGTTTTGGGTGCTTCTTATTGTATTCATTGTGTCTTACATGTCTTCAATGTGTCTTCTAGTGCTTACTTAAGACTGGGGGCTAGAAATAATTCCTTAATCTTTATGTATGTGTTAGCTTCATGTGCTTGGCATGTTTGATGTGTTTTCAACCATACTTTAATTTATGTATGGGTCATAAGATCATACATACATTAATGTGGGGGCTAAATGCTATGTCGTAAAATGTCCCCCTAGGACTTCTACCTCCTAGTTTAGCTCCTAGGTCCCCTTAATTTAATCATGCATGTGTAAAACTTATCCCAGAGCAAATTCCCCTTAGACCAATGTCACATGGGGCCTAGGGGTCTACTTTAAAGCTAAATCATGACTTAAAAAACAACCCTAGACTTGGGCACCCATGCCCTAGTCCAGGCCTATTTTGCCAGGACCTAAATTTTGAATGTCGGCTTATGACCGTTAAAATTGTTTCCTTTGTCGTCCTCTTCAATTTGAATTATGAAAGTTTACCAGGAACAAATATATAAACATGTTTAGGACTTCATTTTACTCCTAGATAGATAATGTGAACTTGTGATATTGAGCTAAGGGATCCTAAAGCATTCATTGTGTTGTAGAGTAGACTTGTGTTGTTATTATGTTTATTTATTACAGATTTGGCTTCATCAATCCATCTCCTCATGGCATGAAAGAGATTCATTCTTCTCTAAGGGTTTCACCTCCAAGATGATATCTATTTGTGTTTCAATCAATCTATCTTATCATTCGATTTTTCCTTTGTCCACCAAGGACACACACTCTATCTAATAAAAGTGTTGGAAGGCTTGAATGCCATTCTATGGATTGACTAAGGCATGTTCCTAAACACCACAACCCCCAAACCCCTCTCTTGTGATTGCAGGTTACAGGTGTGGGATCTTGTGAAGTGGAGTTGCAGAGAAGAAGAGCAAAGGATAGAGATTTGGGATCTGAGATGAAATTGTAGAAAACATAACCTACTAGACTAGGTCACCCGCCTCGTAGTCCTCTCGATTGTCAGTTCCAGAAACTCTAAAGCAAGTTGCAGTCTTCATCACCTCACTATTCCAGATCTATAGAAAAAGTGACCTGTTGGACTAGGTTGCCTACCCCCATGTCCTTGAATTTTCTACCTTTAGAAATCTAAATCCCAACATGTTTTTGATCTATATTTGGTGCCTTCCTATGCAATCATTTGTCGTATCTTGTCTTCTTGTACCCAAAATCACATAATTAGGGTTTAAAGCTTAACTGAACTAGGGTTTGACATATAAAGCAATATAATCTATCTTTCCATATCATTCCTAAGTGGCATCAACCTGTAGTTGATTCCTTTCCATCTGTAGTGATTCGACTTGATTGTTGTCCTTGAATGTTATTGGTGAAAGGAGGGTTTGATTGAATTTACCTTAACTACACTTCAACCTCATCCCCTTTTTCCACTTAATAGTTACCAACCCTTGATTCTTTAAAAGGACATTTAGAAGCAAAATGACCAATCATTCCACAATTAAAACATTTGAAAGGTAACTTACCTCTATAATTGCCTATGCCTTTCTTCAAGGTTCTTACAAAATTTGTTTCTACTTCATCAAGGTCATCATCTTGATCAGCTACTTCATCTTCTATCTTCTTACTTTCTTTGAATGTTGCTTCCTTCTTTGGAGCACCTTTGTCAAATTCTCTCATTTTAAAGGTTGTGAGTGAGCCAAACAATTGATCTACTGTATATTTATCCAAATCTTGAGTTTCCTGAATAGCAGAAACCTTATGACTATAAGTTTTAGGAAGAGATCTCACAACCTTCTTCACAATCTCATCTTCTTTTACTTCTCCACCAAGACCTCTGATGCCATTAACTATTTCATCCACCTGGAGCATGTAACTAGCACTGTCTTCTTTTGACATCCTCATGGTCTCAAATTTGCTCTTCAAAATTTGCATCTTAGCTTGTTTCACCTTACTGTCTCCTTCATAAATACTTTCAAATTTATTCTAGACATCCTAAGTAGATGTACACCTCATGACCTTCACAAGTTATAAATTAGCTAGCCCACTCATGATAGCATTCTTTGGATTGGAATTGTTATCATACAACTTAATTTCATCTGCGTTTGTAGGATCGCAAGCAGGAGCCGTTTAACCCTTCTTGACTAATTGCCAAATGCCATACCCTATAGAAGATAGATGGTTTTCCATCCTAAGCTTCCAAAAAGAATAATTTGTTCCAAACATAGGTACCTTGAGAGATCCATTATTAGCCATCCCATACCTTTCTTAAGTAGTTAATCAGGACACTCTTCTGAAAAATCCATTATTGTTCCATTTTCTAATGATTGGATCAATTAGGTACACTCTTCACTTCTCTCATGTCAAAAAAATGTCTTCAAGATTAATTAGGAAAACCTCTAACACTTATGTTCTTTCTCCTTTAGTCGCACATCATAATGTATATGATATTCATACTCTTCTCTTTACACTTTCATATTTTCATTTCTGTAATCATGCCTCACCTAGACCAACTAGGTTTACAATATATACATGACATTACATTGATTTTATTACAATTTGGCCAATACAATAAGAATATTACATTTTACAAGTCATCCAGAGAACACAACATGAAATATGCATAGGACAAGCCCTATCATGAACAACATGCTACTCCAAAAGGAACCACGCATCTTGTGGATCCCAATTCATACTTAGTCTAGTCCTAAATAATCTTAACAACATCATTCTTCAAGGGATAACATCCACATGCTTCACAAATTTGAATTAGGTCACCCTTAAGCAAGAACACATGAAGCTTGTAACACAACAGCCATTTCAACTTGGTGGTGTTGATGTGTTTGTTATGCACAACAACAAGAAATAAAAGTTTCACTCAAACCTTTATTTATCTTGAAGAATATGATGAACTCAGAGAATTCATGATTCCAAGTCTCCATGTGTCAGGACATGACAATCCTGTTGTTACTCAGGGTTTGATGTGATATGTTGTTTTCCATTAAGGGCCTTATGTACTTTCAAGGAATCCCCATCCAAATATTTATCTTGTTTCACCTAATCTACATGTATTCTCAACAAATTGCATCAAAACTTATAATCTTTAGCTATGATTTGTAAATATCTATATAAATTTGTCATAAGTTTGATGCTAAAGATTATAAGTTTCTAACTTCGATTATAAGGCACGAACATCGTGATTAACTTTCACCACCATCTTTCTTGAGAAAATACTCATACTTTATTAACACAGTTTGCATCTCAAGACTGTCTGGACCAGTAGTGTTCTTGGAAATGGCACAGGCTCTAGTTATTGCATCTTTAGCTGTAGTAGCTGCTTTCTTGAAGTACAAATTCAAGATTATTTACTGCTATAGGAAATGCAGCCACCAAGTGAATATTTCTCTCTACAACCCTCTTCATGAAGTGACTTGGAGATTGTTTCTTCATCCTTTCCATGAACTCATCCATATCCACATGACTAATTTCAGTAGCCCAAATTTCATCTACATTGGATGTTACTGAGGTCATGGGAAACACTCCCTAATATTTATACTTCATGGCTTGAGCTTTCTTTGGAAAAGGATTAGTTATCTAAATCACAGACTCCCTTGATTAGAAAATAGATCTCGGCAATCTTGTAGAAGAAAATGTAACATAAAAGGCATGATTTTGTATTGTTAGGGAAAATTTGGCAAATGGGGAACTACTGATGGGGAGCCTCAGTCGGTAAGACTTCCACCGTTAGCCACCTTGCAACTTGTCAAACTGATCTCACCACTCTCCATGATGGATGACTCTACATTACTCACCTATTGGCAAGATTATCCTTATCGGCCATGTTGAGGTTAGTTTTGCTGACATGCCGTTGGCACCTTTGAACTACATTCATCGGCCAATCTTCCTTCGTCAGTGAGCTCCCTGTTTGTTCTTCCGATATGCTGATATACCAAATTGTATATGCTTGGTGTGACTTCTATTAGCAGTGGACTAAAGTTTCTTTACCCTGATGTCACCGTTACGACTGGTCACCATTTGTATCTGACGAAAGATACATTCTCAGTATACATTCTCAACATGCTTTTGTGATATGCATTCGCAAGATACATTTGGTGAGACTCTTGTCTTCAGCCAAACTCTAAGATCTCTTGTGCTAGTTGATTTCTCCTGATGGATCTCCATTGGTATCACTTGTCTCCTATCACCCCGATACCCTCGATTAGCTAGACCAACACTGTCGACACAATGCCAAGCCTCCTACTTGATGTACTTTGTCACCTCGATCTGAATCTCGGGCCGCAACTTTCTTTCAATGGATCAAACCTCTCTTTGGCCAGACTATCCTCATCACTTTGAGCAAGGAATACCTTTCCGATGGCCTCTATCTCACGGATAACAACTCCAACTCCTCCAATAAAACCCTAGCATATGGAGATGCTAGGCGATCTACTGTGCACAACCCTCAATCTGGAACATCTGCATCGCCGAATAAGAAAACAAAATAGGAAACAAATGAATATTGTATAGTGAAGACATTCCAGTAATTTTGACAAAAATCTCACTAGTGGAATGCTTCATATTGACATTTTGCAACAGCGAAAAACATAGAAAGGAAAAGAAATCTATAGCTATGCAATTTGTAATTACAGAGAATGGAAAATAGATTGATGAAATAGAATAGTTCAAGCTCTCCTTAACAAAATGCACGATTACATTCAACTCCTCTTTGATTTGATCTAATTACAATATTTCTGATCTATATGCCTTTGATTCATTTCTCTAGGGTTTATAAGCTTGCCACGAGGAACACCAACCCTATTCCAAGCGGCTGGGAGAAACTAATTGATTCCAACCATCTAAAACTAACAACTTGACAAAAGAGACCTAAGTCACTAGGGACTTACAAACAAAAAGGAAATTTTATTGGTCCAAAAGACCTTATTACAACACAAAACCTATTTTAAAACAAAACATGAAGTTGAATGCCTCATAGAGGCCACCTTGTGTTAGGTGCTCCTGCACCATACACCCCACCTAGAAAAGAACTCATGTCCCATGAGTTGATTCTTTGGCTTGCTCCACCTTTATCCTTTGTTGCCTCATGCCTTCGCCATGATCTTTGGACTGCAACTTGCTTCCATCGAACCAAAAACTCATGTCTATCATTGTAGGCTCTACTCACACCTTGCCATGAGTGAGTGCTTGCAATCAAACTTTGATGTTGTATGCCATAATTACTTAATATCATAACTACCTGAACATCTACATTCAGAACCTTGTTTGATGCATCTTGTATTGCTGCTATGATAGAATTTGTTTGCCTTCCAACTCTTGTTGGCTCTAGAGGACAAATAATGGTCCCTACTATGATAGCATCTTCTTCTTTCCAATCAACTTATGGCTACTTATAGACATGCTCTTTGACCTTCTGCTGATCCATCTCAGACATTACCTTCTGATCTCCATCATTCAAAACTAAAATCACCTTCAAACTCTGACCTTTGGTAAGCTCACTCCTTGAGGTATCCTCAACTATCCTTGTCTCTTCTTCATTACTGTTTACAAACTCTTTCTTACCCACCAAAATAATCTTGGTTGCCTTCTTTGCTTCAACATCCTCCTGCAACGGTGTCATCACAAAAGTCTTTCCATCCATCTTGATGGTGTATGCATTAACATATCCATCATATAATGCTTGCTTGTCAAATTGCCATGGCCTACCTAAAAGTAGGTGACAACACTCCATGGGCAAAATGTCACATAAAATTCTCTCCTTATATTCTCTAATCTAGAAATCAACATATGCTTGCTCATCTACCAAAAGTGATTGACTATCACTTACCCAAGATGCTCTGTAAGGAGTTTGATGAGGAATCCTTTCTATGTTCAATTTATCCACCATTTCCCTAGACACCATATTATTTGTTGAACCAGAATCTATGACTACCTTGATATTTTACCTTTGGTTTTGCAGTTGATCCTGAAAAGAGCTCTCCTTTGTGATGGTTCAGTCTTCACTGGTGCTTTGAGCAACGTCCTCTTGATCATCAGATTTTCTCCCACTTCTGATGTCAAATTCACTTCAGGAGATGTCACACTCCCTGCATCCTGTTGAGTCAATGTGGTTCTTCTCTCATTGCCATGAGAAGTTGAGGCCTTCTCTAGACACTTATATGTCAGGTGCCCTATCTGATTACAATTATAACATCTCATGTTGGAGAACTTGGATTCTCTACCTGATCCATTTGTCCCACCTCTTTCATTTGGCCTTCTTCCTCGGTAGCTTCCTCTACTACTTGAGTCTCCAACTTGCTCTTCTTGGCTAGACTCACCACTAAGCCTCTAGTTAGGACTTTTGCCTCCAAAACTACCACTAAAATTTCTATCACCTCTTCCTCTACTCTGTTGCTCACCTTTCCTCTTCAGCTTCTCTTCAGCTCTTAATGCTACTTGAAAGCATTTTTCAACGGTTTCAAGGGTAAATAAACTTAACTCATCTTGAATATTGATCCTCAGACCATTTAAATACCTTGCTACCTTAGCTTTTTCATCCTCCATGTACCCACAATGAAGAGTGTATTTGTAAAACTCCTCAGTGTAAGTAGCCACATCCATATCCTTTTGATTAAGGTTCTACATCTTCCTATAAATCTGCACCTCGTAGTCAGATGGAAGGAAATGGGACTTGATCTTCTCTAGCATTCTACTCCATGAAGAGATCATACTTTTCCCATTCTTTACCCTCTCTCCTTGGGTGTAATTCCACCATGTAAGGGCAACACCTTTGAGTTTAGTTTTTGCAAACTTAACCCTCTTACTGTTAGGAACTTCCATGTATTTGAGGTAGTTGTTTAGAGCCTCAATCCACTCCATAACTTCATCAGCATTCATCTTTCCACTAAACATGGGAATATCTATCCGAGCCTCTGAAGAGTCCTTGCCTATTGCCTTGATGGCTTCCAAGAATTGCTTTTGTTCAACTGGTATCTTTGCCTCTTCTTGTTGTTCTACTTCTTCCTCTTTCTCTTCTTCTTCATCTGAACCTTCCTCTATCTTTTTTCCTATCCTCATTGCCATCAACTCAGCCTGGAGTGCTTCCTTGACTCTAGTTTTGATCATCTCTTCCATCTCTTTAAATTTCTTGACCACTTCAGTGGTCAACCCCTTTGGAGGTATATCTCTAGCCTCTCCTTCGCTTTCTTTGTCTGACATAAACATTCATAGACAGCACCCAAATGCCAACACTCTTGCAAATCCTCAATTTGACTACAACACAATGCTCAATCAGCTATCCATCCTACAGGATGCTACAAACCCATTCCTCTCGTCCAATAGCATATCCTGGAGATGCATTACCACTCTCTCTCATAGTGGCTTCACTCTGCACCCTCTTCTAGCCAAACCTCTATTGGTGAATGGTCACGACAGACCTCATCATCATTTTCCCACACACTACAGGAATCCCATTCCTTCTCACAACTAGATGGCGTGAGCATCTGTAATAGTCTTTTCACCTGCCTTCTTAGTGACAAATAAAATACACAATACCTCTGCCCAGAGCTTTCGTTAGCTTTGATACCAATATGTTGGGGAGCCTCAGTCGGTAAGACTTCCACCGTCAGCCACCTTGCAACCTATCACACCAATCTCACCACTCTCCCCGACAGATGACTCTACATTACTCGCCTATGGGCAAGATTATCCTTATCAACCATGTTGAGGTTGGTTTCACCGACACGCCAATGGCACCTTCGAACTACACTCATCGGCTAGTCTTCCTTCATCGGCAAACTCCCTATTTGTTATTCTGATATGCCGATATACCAACTTGTATATACTTGGCGTGACTTGCTATTACCAGTGGAAAAAAGTTTCTTTACCCTAATGTCACCATTACGACCAGTCACCATTTGTATTTGATGAAAGATACATTCTCAGTATACATTCTCAACATGCTTTTGTGATATGCATTCGTAAGATACATTCAGTGAGACTCTTGTCTTTGGCCAAACCCTAAGATCTCTTGCCACCAACCGATTCCTCCCGATGGATCTCCGTCAGTATCACCTATCTTGTATCACCCTGATACCCTTGATCAGCTAGACCAACACTGTCAACACAATGCCAAGTCACCTACCTGATGTACTTTGTCACCCCGATCTGAATCTTGGGCCGTGACTTTGTTTCAATGGATCGAACCTCTCTTCGGCCAAACTATCCTCGTCTCTCTAAGCAAGGAATGTTTTTCTAATGGCTTTTGTCTCAACAATAACAACTCCAACTCCTCCAATCAAACCCTAGCACATGGAGATGCGAGGCAATCTATTGTGCACAACCCTTAGTCTAGAACATCTGCATCACCGAACAAGAAAAAAATAGGAAACAAATGAATATTGTATAGTGAATCCATTCCACTGATTTTGACAGAAATCTCACTAGTGGAATGCTTCATATCGACATTTTGCAACAACGAAAAACACAAAAAGGAAAAGAAATCTACAGCTATGCAATTTGTAATTATAGAGAATAGAAAACAAATTAACGAAATAGAACAGTTTGATTTCTCCTTAACAAAATGTACGATTACATTCAACTCCTCTTCAATTTGATCTGATTACAATATTTCTGATCTATATGCCTTTGATTCATTTCTCTGGGGTTTATAAGCTTGCCCTGAGGAACACCAACCCTATTCCAAGCAGCTAGGAGACTGATTCCAAGTGGCTGGGAGAAAACTAATTGATTCCAAGTAGCTAGGAGAAACTAATTGATTCCAACCATCTAAAACTAATAACTTGACAAAAGTGACCTAAGTCACGAGGGACTTACAAATAGAAAGGAAATTGCATTGGTCCAAAAGACGTTATTACAACACAAAACCTATTTTAAAACAAAACATGAACTTAAATGCCTCACAGAGGCCACCTTGTGTTAGGTGCTCCTACACCAACTACAATTTTGAAGATCATGGTCAATAGCATGAGCTTGGTGGAACAAGAGAGTAATAAAAGCAAGAAACTGAGTGAAAGTGGGCTAAAGTTAACAAATGTTAAAATTCTCTAGAGTTAGAAAATTTTTGGGAAGGTGATGCAAGGGCGGCAAAAATTGCCACCTCTACATGCAAGGGGAATTGCATTTTTATGTAAGGGCAGCAAAAATTGCCGCTCCTACATGTTAGTAGAAAAATTTGTAGTGTCTTGGTAGTAAAATTTATTGATTGTGCATGTGGTATAGTGAAACTTTATTGAGTGCACAAGTGGGAAAAATCACAGACGATGCACCAAACATAAGGTAACTTTTTGTGTATGGGCGGTGAAAATCACCACCCTTATACTTAGACAAAATCAAGTTTTTAACATGGGCAATGAAAATCACTACCTATCCATCATAGGGTAAGACTCTTTGCATTGGTAGTGAATTTCACTGCCATTGCATAAGATGAAACTTGATCTTTTATGTGAGATTGGTGAAAATTGTCGTCTTTACAGCAAAGATAAAACTCAAAGAAAAATGAAAAATTGGCTAGAATCACTAATCATACAGAGGAAAAAAATAGAGTTAAACACACTCAAAACAAAATCATAACTCTAAATGAAGTATAAAAGATGACACAAAAATGGCAAAAACCACTGACTTCAAACTAAAAGAAACAGAGGCTATTTTATTAAAACAATAGGGTTTTTACAGAAGTGATAGGGTTCCTTTTCAATAGCTTTGAACATGGGAAAAAATGATGATTTTAAATGAAAGCATAACAAGCATCAAAGAATAAACACTAAAACCCTAAGATGCACGAACAAGGAAAAAAAAAGTGAACAAGGAACAAGAAGAAACCCTACCTAGTAACGAAGGTGGATAAATCACCAAAAACCCTAACTCAAATCCATTCGCTATCTGCATTAGAGATCTTGAAGGGATCGACTAAGGATGGGGAGTAGTCACAGAGGCAAGAAAAGAGCAACAAAAAAAAATAAAACCAACAAAAACCATTTAAATACCAAAACCATGAAAAACTGACATTGCATTAATTACACTTGACATGAACTAAGAGTTGCAATGGTGGTGATTTTTACTGCTAAAGCTTATACTTATGAGTGACAACATGCATAGGAGGCAAATTTTGCTACCCCTATATGTGGCAAGAGAACTAATATGTATCAGTAGAAAATTTTACTACATGTGCATATTATGGAAAAGTTTCTAACTCATAAAACACCTCAACTTGCTCATTTGATCTATTTGCTATTACCTTCATTTTCACAAACTTCAAGAAACTAGAATGAGGAGAGTCTCGAATGGATTTTCCAGGGTTAGGGGACCATGTGTGAGGGCAAATGGATTCACCTCATTTGGCATGCTAAGAGTTGTAGGCTACGAAATGGACAAGGTTCATAGGGGTCATCCTACAAAATCAAGTGCAACTAATTTTGAGGATAATAGTTGGCTCTAACTGGGAAGCTTCCTTCAATCATTCTTTGAAACAATCAAAGGGAGAAGAACTCCAATCTCTAAGTGCCTTCATCCATCCATTGGACTATAGAGTCAGGCAACACAACAAAAGACATAAAGAGACTTAAAAGAAAAAGACATAAAAATATACAAATATACATGGACTTTTCTGTCACTTTATTGTGAAAAAAGCCTCAGACGTTGCCCACTATATGGTAGTAAGAATGGTGTCCCATCTTGATACTCTAGAATGAAACTATTTTCACCACATAGCTGATGAATGTTGAAGGGGCCTCTCCATAGGGAATCAAACTTCCCATGCATTCCTTTCGGCTCTCTTCTCTTGTCCCATAATAAGACTAGATCCCTGACTTGAAAATTCTTGGATTTGGCCTTCTTGTCAAATGGCTTCTTCAATTAAATTTGGTGTTCTGCAATGCAATCCACCACCTTAACACATTGTTCCTCAATCTTAGAAAGGAACATCATGTGTTTGTCAATAGAGCTCTCAAAAGTTTCATTTTCAATTTCTTTTGCCAACTTTAAAGTGGGCAGCTATAATGTAATTTGTATCTTAGCATTCAATCCATACAACAATTGAAAAGGTGACATACCAATTGCTCTTTTAGGAGTAATGTGGCCTACCCACAATGCATCAAACAATGCCTTGTGCTAGGTTTTCTAATTTTCATCAACTAACTTCCTGATAATGGTAACCAAATTCTTGTTGCTTGACTCAACTTGACCATTTCCTTGAGGATAATAGTTGGATGAGTGAGAAAGAATGATTCCATATTTAAAATAGAAATTAGTTATCTCTTTGGAGGAGAAACAAGTAGCATTATCTACTACTATCTTGTTTGGAACACCAAACCTTGATATTATGTTTTCTTTGAGAAACCTGCAAACTAACTCAGAAGTAGCATACTTTACAGGTATACCTTCCACCCACTTTGTGAAGTAGTTAGTTGCCATAAGAATGTAACTGTGTCTTGCACTTGATTATAGGTTTACTGCACCAATGAAGTCAATACCCCATTGCTGAAATGGTTCCTCGATAATGACTAGTTTGAGTGGCAATGTAGCTAATTTGGGTTTCCCTACAAATTTTTGACAAAGCTCACACTTACACACCCAATCATATGCATCTTGAAACAATGTTGGCTAGTAATATCTAGCTCACAGAATCTTATGAGCCATCACCGGTGCTGAGAAATCCCCACCATAGGCTAAACTATGAAAAGATTCCAATATTTTACTTTGTTGTGCCTTAGCAACACAACAGAGGAAAATTCCATCAATGCTTCTCTTATACAAACCATTCTGCCATAGGATGAAATTTACAGCTTTGAACTTAATAGTCCTTTTCTCTTTGTAAGACAAATGTTTGGGACATTCACCATAAGTGAGAAAGTAAGAAATACTTGATTACCATTCATCTATTGTACTAACAAAAAGAACAGTGGGAACATCTTCATTTTCTGCTTCTTCGTCACTTGTTTCCTTAGGTACATTATCAACAATAAGCTGACATAATCCTTTCCCACACACAAGCTTGGTGGGCTTAATGTCAAGATCATACTCCTAGATCTTAGCAATCCAATTGTCTCTCTTACTCCCAAACTCTTGTTGGGATAGAATAGACTTGATTGTTAAATCTGGAACCAAAGCAACAGTATGGGAATTCAGAATGTAGAACCTAAAATGCTTGATAGCGGCATATGCATGTTTCTCCATAGCTAAATATTTAAGTTCATGAGTTTTTAAACGACAACTCATGAATGCAATAAAAGATTCAATACCATCCTTGTTCTGTTGAAGTAGGATAGCCAACAATGTATGCTCAGAAGCATAACTATACCTAATGAAACCTTTGGTATAATTAGGACAAACGAAAACCAGAGCATGGGCAATGGCTCTTTTGATGTCCTCAAAAGCTTCCTTACCTTCCGTGCTCCAATAGAAAGTGGACTTACCTTTCATCATATTTACAATATGACGAGTTTTCTCTACAAATTCAAGAATGAACCTCCGTAGAAAATTCACCTTTCCAAAGAAAGAATGAATGGTTGTCTTGTTGCAAGTATGTGCCTAATTGGTGTTGTCATTGATGTCAACATATCTTTGTTGCCATTAGTGTCAAATATGTTCTATTTTATTACTTGTTTAGAAACCTTGTGTGTTGAGGATATTGAGAAAATTGGCCTCTCCAGAAGAATCAAGTGAGTTATAGTGAAGTGTAGTATAGACAGAGAGTTGTATGCTGAAGAACAATCTGGTAGACTGCTCTAAATTTCTTGCTAGATGAAGATCTTAGTTTGTGGATTGGAAGTTATTTAAAGGGATGTTTGAAGATGCTAAATCTTGAGTTTGAGTCCCCAGTGTGAAGTTGTGAGAAAGTTGCATTCACTAGAGTAAAGCCTGCTCCAATGATAACTTTAAGAAATCCCCCCTAAAAAAAGATATAAAATCTTGGCAAATCTTTCATATTTTTGGAAAAAAATATTAATTTCTATTGGCGAATCTTTCCTATTTTCTAAAAAAAATATTAATTTTATTGGTGAATTATTTTAAATCACTAGAAAATTGTAGAAAATCCTGGCAAATCTTGACAAAAAATAGGCAAATGCATTCACTACCATGGTGAATCCTTCCTTTTAAAAAAAAAAAAATTCCTATGGAAAAGTAAGTGCCCAAGGGTGGCAGTGATTGACTAGTTTAAGGTCTAGTGCTTGTGTCTATAATTCCTTGATTCCTTAATATTTTAAATCAAACATTGAATATTTTAAATCAGTCTTAAATTTTTTTTCACCACCCTTGATTTTATTTATAATCTAACGGTTTGGGTTCTATTCCATGGGCCACAATGTACCCATGAAGCTCCAATTCCCATGGGGCCTGAAATTGCATTTAGGTCATTGATCTCAATGGAGATCAATGGGCTAAATGCAATTTCAGGCCCCATGGGCATTGGAGCTTTGCGGCTACATTTTGGCCCATGCAATTTAACCCCAACCATTAGATTATAAATTGAGATCAATGGCCCAAATACAATTTTGGGCTCAATGGACATTGGAGCTCCATGGGTACATTTTAAACCATGGAATACCAACCCCATTCATTAGATTATAAATAAGATCAATGGTGGTGATTAAAAATTAGCGATATGGCCCTAAAGTAACTAATAATTATATAATTTTATTGGCAAATTAAGTTCATTTTCTACTATAACTTATAAAATTTAGGCGAATCTAATCTAATCAAGTATCAAATATTGTGGCAAATCTTTGAGTTTAAAAGTTTAATAAAATAAATGTTCTAGCGATTAAGTTAGGACTAAAATAAAATTTTATAAAAATGTGGTGATTCACATCACATTACAGATTGTACTATTAGCCAAATTTTGAATCCCTAATTTCAACTATTAGCCAATTGGCGAATATTAGCCACTAAAAAAATCACTGGCCTGCTCCTGATTATTCTTTGGTGATAGGGAGAAAGTATTATGCTCCACATTCCTCTGCAATAATGTATTTTTCTCTGCGGTTCTAGAGGGAAGTCTGGGATGATGAAAAGTGCATACAATTGAAGTGGTTCATGTTTTGGTGGTCTGCAAGCTATCTTTCTTTTATGACAGTCAAAGACAATGAAGTTCATGTGTTCCGGTGAGAAGATTCCTATGGCTAAAGTGGTTAAGGTTCATGTGGTTGTTCTTGGTGATTATAACATGCTTGTGGATGTCTCCTAATCAAGTTCCTATCTTGACATTGGTCCGTGTTAAGGATTTGAGATCATGTTTGAAGATTGTTCCCAAATAAGGCAGTGTGTAACCAGTCTTAGCCGACTTGGTTAATTCCAGTAATTATGGAGATCCTTTGAAGATCATGGAAGAGTGTTGAAGCATGGAAGGTCATGTTTGAGGCCCAGCTAAGGCATGGCATGATCCGCATACATATTTACTTCATTTTCTTTGTATAATGTTGTTATAGGTGATGACCTATTTTGTAAATGTTTGTAATGCTGACCTTGGAGATTGCTCCAATGGTTGATGATTGTAATGCTAACCTTGATGATCATTCCAAGGTTGTTAAAGTGTATAAATACTTGTAGTTGAGTCACGGAAAAGATGTCCTTGAGTGAAAATGGAAAGATAATAAGAAAGGTCCAAAAGGTAGAGCAGAGAAGAGGCAGAGCAGAAAAGAGGCAGAGCATAGTAGAGGCAAACCAAAGCAGACGAATTACTATACTTCAATCATAGACATAAAAAGGTGTTGATCATGGAAGTGAGCCTGCCAATGAGCCACCAGTAGGGTTTAACAACCCTTATTGTAATCTCTCTAGGTTTAGGGTTGAGGTAGTGAGCCTACTAGACCTAGTTGTTCTTCATGGTAGTGAGCCAGTATGTTTAGGCCCATGGAGTGAGCAAGCCTAAACATCATTATTTCAATATTGTAATATATATTGAGAGCTAATCCTCTCCATATTTTTTCCCCACCTTGGGGTTTTCCAAATGAAATCTGGTGTCTCTTGTGTTTGATGTTGTAGATGTGGCTAAGTTTCTGATTTCTTGCATTCATTGTTAAATCATAATAATTGTGGATAAGTGATTGATGTTTAATTGTAGAAGTGTTTAAGTTTTTGAGACAACTGATTCACCCCCCCTCTCAGTTGTCCGAGGCATATCAGTAATTGGTATCAGAGCCAATTTCCTCTAAAGAAAGTTTAACAGCTTGAGGAAGATCCAAAATGTCCTACAAGAAGGAAGTGCCACATTTTGATGGAACAAATTATGCTCTTAGGAAGGCTCAGATGAAAAGCCATCTTCTGTCTTGGCTACAAAGTATGGAAATCTACAGAAACAAAGTACACCATGCCTCCAAATGGTCTAACGACTGAAGATGAAATCAAAGATTATTAGATGGATGTCAAGGCAAAAGATGCTCTTCTAAGCTCATTAACCAACTCAATACTAATGAAAGTAGTGGATCTTGAAAATGCAAATGAGGTATGGGAAAAGTTGAAAAATCTATATGAAGGAGATGATTTTGTGAAGGAATCCAAGCTACAAAGTCTGAAAGTGAAATATGAAAGTTTGAATATGAATGAAGATGAAAACGTATCAGCCTTTATGTAAAGAGTTGATGAACATGTCACAAGGATAAAAACCATGAGGGGAACTCTTGACGATAAGGAAATTGTGATGAAAATTTTGAAATATTTGCCCAAGTCCTACTATCACAAGGTAACTACAATTGAAGAATTCATGAAAGTAAAAGAAGTTGATAAGGATCAGCTACTTGGTAAGCTTACTGCCTTTGAAATGAGAGAGTTCAGTGATGTTATGTTGAAAGTTGAGATGACCTTCAAAGCCAGTACTTCCGAAAGAACTTCTAAATCAGAAAAGTACAAGGTAGAATCTGATGATGATTTGATGAAATTGAAGCAAACTTTGTGGACAAACTACAAAGAGGATTTGGTAAGTATAAATGCAAATTACCTTTCAAATGTTTCTCTTGTGGTAAAGTAGGTCATTTTTCTTCCAGATGTCCTGAAAGAATTGAAAGGAATAGAAAAAGATATGAGAACAGGCCTAGGACCCAAAAGAAGTGTTATTATGTTGAAGATTTTGATGATGATGAAGGAGTATCAGATAATGGTGAACCAAATGATGCTATTACTTCTAGAAATGAATGCTTGTTTATTTATATTAAGGAAGATCCCATGTCTACTAATTCTACTAGCTGTGTGAAGGAAGAAAAACTAGTGGAAAGTGCTTTGGCTACTCAGGCCATTAAGGACAAGGATGAATGGATTATTGATAGTAGCTACTCTCACCACATGACTAGTGACAAAAGTAAGTTTGTGAGTTTGGAAAGATATGATGGTGGACTAGTTAGATTTGGAGATGATACAGCTGGTAAGATTTATGGAAAAGGATCTATCTCTTTTGATGGCAAGCATAATACTGAAGATGTCTTGTATGTGAAAGGATTAAAGCACAATCTCTTGAGTGTGGGTTAGATGTGTGACAAGGGCTATGATTTAAGCTTCAAGGACAATGGATGCAAGATCAAGGAAAGGTCTGAAACAGTCATTACAACTGGTAAGAAGACCAAAGGTAATATCTATCACTTGAAAGGAACTGATAACTATTGCTTGTTGGCTCAGACTTATTAGAGTTGGTTATGGCATAGAAGGTTGTGTCACATAAATTTTGATAACATTATGAAGATAAGTACTACATAGACTGTTAGAGATATGCCTAAGCTTGTGAAGCCTGCTAATCCTATTTGCAAGGAGTGTCAATTTGGGAAAGAAACAAGAACAAGTTTCAAAAGAAAGGACCAATCAGTTGGAGGATTACTTGAGCTAGTGCATACAGATTTGTGTGGACCTACCAGAGTAAGAAGTTTGCAAGGAGATAGGTATTTCATGTTGCTTATTGATGATTATTCTAGAATAACTTGGTTCACATTTTTGAAAGAAAAAGTTGAAACTCTAGATACATTTAAGTCATTTAAGGCAATGGTTGAAAATGAGATGGATTTGAAAATCAAATGCCTGAGGTCAGATAGAGGAGGAGACTTCACATCAAATGAATTCAAATTCTTTTGTGAAGAATATGGAATAAAGAGATAGCTATCTGCACCTAGAACTCCACAACAAAATGGAGTTGTTGAAAGGAAAAACAAAATAGTTCAAGAAGTTGCTAGAACCATGATGAAAGAAGCTAATCTTCCAGAAGCATATTGGAGAGAGGCAATTCACACCATTGTATATATCCTAAACAGAGTCCAATTAAAAGGTAACAGTTCTAAGACTCTTTATTAATTGTGGCATTGTAATGTTCCTACTATGAAATATTTCAAAGTTTTTGGTAGCAAATGTTATATCAAAAGAGAAGAAGATTTAGGCAAGTTTGATGCTAGATGTGATGAAGGAATCTTCCTTGGTTACTCCACTAAGAGCAACGCCTACCGGTGCTATAATAAGAGGCTAAATACAATCATTGAAAGTGCAAATGTTAAAGTTGATGAATTTAAGGAAAGGTCTTCAAAATAAAGTGGATATGAATTAGATGAACTAGATGTTTCAGAAGTGGTGTAGCATGAAGTTATCTCAGATGAAGAAGAACAAGCTCCAATAAGTGCTACCAAAAATCTAATATATGTAAGACTGAGTCATTCTGAAGATCAAATCATAGGAGATAAGAGCAAAGGGATCTTAACTAGAAGAAAAGCTGCAGAGGAACAAGTAAATTTCTATCTAATTTCCAAGATTGAACCTAAAACTATGGATGAGGCTTGCAAAGATGAGAATTGGGTAAAGGCTATGGAAGAGTAATTGATGTAGATAGAGAAGAATCAAACTTGGGATCTTGTCAAGTGGGTCTTTAGAAACAAGATGAATGAGAATGGTGAAGTGGTAAGAAACAAAGCAAGGTTGGTATGCAAAGGATATGCTCAAGTTGAAGGAATAGACTTTGAAGAAACTTTTGCTCCAATGGAAAGGATTAAAGAAATAAGGATGTTTTTGGCCTTTGCAGCCTACAAAGATTTCAAGGTTTACCAAATAGATGTTAAGTTTGTCTTCTTAAATGGAGAGTTGGAAGAAGAAGTCTATATTGAACAACCAAAAGGGTTTGAGTTATTAGATCAGGGTGACATGGTATGTAGATTGAAGAAATCTTTGTATGGATTAAAACAAGCCCCCACGGCATGGTATGCACAGTTGGATAGGTATCTGATATAGATAGGGTTCATTAAAGGTACTACAAACAATAATCTCTACTTCAAGATCAATAATGAACAAACCCTAATTGTCACAATCCTTGTTGATGATATTATTTTTGGAGGCAATGAAGGTATGTGCTTAGTTTTTGCTAGAGAAATGCAAAGTGAATTTGAAATGTCCATGTTTGGAGAGATGAACTTTTTAGGTCTGCAAATAAGTCAATTAGATAAAGGTATCTTCATTTCTCAGTCTAAGTAGGTGAACGAGTTGTTAAAGAAATTTGGGATGGAAGATTCTAAATCAGTTTGCACACCTATGATAACTGGTTGTAAGTTAAGAAAAGATGATAACTCACCCATGGCGAACTAGAAAAGGTACAGATCTATGATTAGAGGATTACTTTATCTGACTCAAACTAGAATTGACATAATGCATGCAATATGTCTTGTGGCAAGATTTCAAGCAGAACCCAAGGAATCACATGTGATGGTAGTCAAGAGAATTTTGAGATATTTAAAAGGTACAAAGGATTATGGTTTGTGGTACCCTAAGGATAGTGACTTTACTCTCAGTGCATATACTGATGCAGATTGGGCTAGAGATGTGGATGACAAAAAAAGTACAAGTGGAGGTACATTCTTCTTGGGAAAAAGGTTAGTATCTTGGTTGAGCAAGAAACATGATTCAATATCCTTTTCTATTGTAGAAGTAGAATACATTACAGAAGCATGCAGTTGCACTCAAGTGTTATGGATGAAGTAGACTTTGAAGGACATCAGAGTTGTGTATGAGGATCCAATCACAATCTTTCGTGACAACACAATTGCCATAAACATATCAAAGAATCTAGTGATGCATTCAAGGACAAAGTACATATCCATTACGTATCATTTTCTAAGATAAAAGGTGATAGAGAATGAAGTCAAGTTGGAGTATGTTTCTACCAAAGATCAGATTGCAGACATTTTCACCAAGCCTCTGCCTAAGGATACCTTTGAGTATCTCAGAGAAAAGTTAGGGGTTATCACCCCTCCCACTCTAAACTAAGATGCACAATAGTGCATCAGTCCAGAGGTGATCAGAGATCTAGATTGATGCCTTTTAGGGCTACTTCTTAGGGGGAGTAGTCAGAGAGTTCAGAAGAAAGATTGGATCAGAGTAGTAGAGTGAAAGTATGTGCCCTTTGCCATTGATGTCAAAGGGAGAGAGAAGTCATGTGAAAAACTTAGATAGACAAAGAGTACAGATGTGTAAAGAGAAAGAGGGAGAATCTTGTGGAAAGAAAGAGTGTAGGTGTGTAAAGAGAAAGGGGGAGAATCTTGTCTTGATGGTTGTTGTAGTTTTTTGCATCATATGTTGCCATCAATGACAAAGGGGGAGATTATTGCAAGTATGTGCCTAATCGGTGTTGTCATTGATGTCAACATATCTTTTTTGTCATTGGTGTCAACTGTGTTCTATTCTATTACTTGTTTAGAAGTCTTGTGTGTTGAGGATATTGAGAAAATTGGCCTCTCCGGAAGAACCAATGAGTTACAGTGAAGTGTAGTATAGACAAAGAGTTGTATGCTGAAGAACAATCTAGTAGACTGCTTTGCATTTCTTCCTAGATGAAGATCTTGGTTTGCAAATTGAAAGTTATTTAAAGGGATGTCTGAAGATGCTAAATTCTAATTTTGAGCCTCTGGTGTGAAGTTGTGAGAAAGTTGCATTCACTAGAGTAAAGCCTACTCCAATGATAACATTAAGAAATCCCCCCTGAAAAAAGATATAAAATCCTGGAGGACATATAAAATAAGCACATTTTGCCTCTGAACTACTACATACCTTCATCAAGGCTATCACTAATGAGTGATGCCCATTGTATTTTTCTCTCTATGGACTATACCATCCTGATGAGCCCATACATCCATGGCTCAAAGTTACCAGAATCAACTTTTCTAGTCATCCTTCTCAACAAGACCATCATGTATTGCACTTCTAGTGTGAAATTAAACTTGAATAGTTTTCTTGGAAGCTTTGCAATTGCCTTGGCTTTATTGTCTGTAGCCCTCCATAATGTGAACATGATCTTCCTATAGTCAGCAGTCTTGTTCTTGTATTGAGCTTCTAGATCTTCAATGTTTATAGGGAATAGATTAGGACCCGTGGGAAACTGAAACACCTCTGTAATCCCTTGGACTAAAAAGTCTACATATATTCTTCCTTATTTCTCCACCTTCCTATTGGTGGGATTATAATTTTGTGTGCAAGCCACCACCAATTCTAGGGCATCAGTTGCATATGGAAATCCAGTTGCATTCCACATTCTTGTGTTGAAAACCTTCTGTAGGTTGGGGTTTCCATCCCCTCCATTCAATTTGGCAGTCCAGGTGACTAAATCTATATTTCTAGAATGTGTGTCCCCTACCCTTCCAAACCATGGGCATATCACCCTAGGAATCGAGAACATAGGGTTCTTGAACTCAACATCATTCCTATTCTTTCAATCCTACATCTTGTCTTGCGATTAGCATATATGCATATTTTAACCTATATTATCTTTATCAATTTGACATTTATTTTTCTAGATATCTTGACTTTCATCATTTTCATAGAATAACCATGTCCATATGCAGACGCAATTACCATAATTACCAAATTTACCTTTCATTGTATAGTAATTGAATGACAAAGTAGAGGATAGGGTTTTGTCTTTTATGTACCTATTTTCTAGATTTAAAACCTGATTAATGTGTCTGGATATCACCTTTTAGCTTCATTGTTATTATTTTACCGTTTGTCATTCTTCACCTCAACTGCTCTATTTGTACTCATGATTGTTGTAAAAATCACCTTAATACCACCCGAGCTTTGTAATTTTCTTTCTAAATGCTTTGGTAATGTTAAAATGATCTAATTCTACCTTTTATACATTAAAATATGAAATTAGGGCATAATAAATGCTAATCTACATTGACTCAGGGATGTTTGCTTATATGGCTTGGCAAATATCAACAAGTGGCAAATGCTAATTTGAAATTTTGAAATGCCAACAACTTCCTTTCACAACATTAAATGTGAATCTGGATATAGGGTGTGTATATGGACACTGAAGTAATATGCTTATTTTCAGAATGTCCATATGGATATATCCATATGATGTCATTAGTCGTTTGGTAAACTTTGACCAAAAGGTGGATATTGGGATGAAGAAATCCCAATGCCTTTACCTATGTTTTTGAATGTCTGGACATAAAAATGTCTAGGTTCAAAGGTCAAATGTATGCCACATGGCACCATTTCATTGGAAGGAGAGAGGTCATTAGTTTAGTTCGTAACCGATAGGGATATGGACATTCAAAAATGTCCAGATGTTAGGATTCATGAAATATCCCTAAGCTTGAATGTCCAGATGATATCAGCATTATAAAATGATACTTAGGAATGAGAAAGAGTGATGTCATCAAGATATTGGGGAAGGTTTGGACATTAATATTTGCAAAATATCTCATCCTTGAATGTCCTAATGATGCCATTATTGTAGATTGTTTCAATGATATGAGATTGGATGACATCATCAGGATATCACATTAAAAGGTCTAGACATTAAGTATTTATGCGAATGTCCATAGGCTAATATGCAGTTGAAAAGTCAACAAGACACGTCATCAGGATATTAGAGAAGGTCTAGACATTCACTCCACATATATGGACATTAAGAAAGGTTTGGATTTTAAGTAAATGTCCAGATATAATATTGAATATCCACACCATGAAAATCCATGCACATGACAGTTTTGCTACACATTGGTAAATTTGACAGGCACACATATGGATATCGGGATATTAGGTTCTACGCCAACCTTTTACTTAATATTTCTCAAGTTTCTTAGTCAGGATAGTTTGTTGGGACATTACCAATGTGAGGACATTAAGTGTGAATATGCACATTAAGGAAATGTGAATATCCACATGGATATATCCATATGACCATTAACCAAGCTTTGACCTTACATAACTTCTTTGCTTTAATGAATTTTGACATGATCCAAAAGGCAAACATGCTTAGAATTTAATTCTCTATCCCTTGGTAGGCTTCATGAGGGAGAAATTCATACTTAGAATTTTGACTCATAACTCAATATCTGGACATGCCTAAGACATGACTAGTGCAGGAGCACCTTGGCTTTGATTAAATTGTAATGCTACAACACTATATAAGGTTTATTAAGTCATGTGTATGTGTTTAAGTCATTAGGAAGGTTAAAGTTTAAGTCCATTTGTTGCAAAATGCAAAAGTTGTCACAACATTGTAAAGTTGCTAAAAAGATAGTTTTGGGAATATCAAAGGTCATAGGTTAGTTTCCTTCATTGGAGAAGTTGGAAACTGAAGAGTCTTGTGTCTAATGCCTTTAATAGGCCTTGTAACATCCAAGGAATTCGGAGGTGGTTGGAGATTGAACATGGAATGTTAAAAAGACACTATTTTCAGTGTATTTTTCTTGAAATTCATTGTTCTCTATTGTTGTACGGCCCTGTACGGATGGGGAATGATGTCTAATCAATTGAAATTGCTAGTGCATTCAATCACCCTCCCTTTAAATTTTATTTCATGCATTTTGCTCTTGTTTTGTGAAAGATATTGGTAGTTTTCTGAAAACTATCAAAAGACAGTTAAAACCCTGTTCTAGGGTAACAGTGAGCTTTTAAAGTGATGTTTCTCCTCATTCACCCGATGGAATAAGATAAAAAAAACTGGGAAAAGATAGTTATAAGTGTATTCTCTTTGATTCCAAGTTTACAGAGTTTATGGAGGATGTTGAGTCCTATTTCTATCATGCCCTAGTGCTGCTCTATCTTGTTTCAGACTGGTAAGGGTAGGAACAGTGAGGGTTTTTGTGTTTTGTTGATGAGTTTATTACTTATTAAAGGTGGGGATGTGTGAGAAAGGTGCCAAGGTGTTTGGGGAATGTTGACAAAATAAGGGTTTGTCAAAATCCTTAAGTGATTAAGGTTTTGCATACACTGTTCTATCATAGGAGTAAACCAACCACAGTCAAGATTGTGTGAAGAATAAACTGTTGAGTTCCTACAGTTAGTGACATTTGAACCCTTTGTAGATTGTTGGGTTAAGAATGACATGAAATCCATCAAACCTATATTGAAGAGTGGAGGATCTCCTTTTTAAAGTTGAACATCAAACTGTTAAAAGAGTGACAGTGTGGAAGCCTATTTAGGCCTAATTGGAGCATGGCAGTCTTTAGTTTAGGATGTTTCTACAAAACAAAGGTATCTTCATTTTTGATATGTTTTAAAATGGCATAGAGGGTATTCAAATATGTGATCATAGTCTTGAGAAGGGGCTTATGGTAAGAGTTATGTTTGACAGTCCTTAAGGACAGGGATACAAGGAGACAAGCCTGTCATAGCACTGTCAAAATACAGTCAAACTATAAGTTGTTGTCCTTTGTCCTTGCAAGTGCATAAGTTAGTTATTTGGTCAGAGACCATGTGTAGGTGATGTGGTGAACAAGTTTGTATTGATTGGCTATAGTGTGAGTGCCATAGTTACACATTGAGAACAATCATGAAGAAATGAATGGGCAGCCTGTGAAATGGTTTGTTTGTGGGTAAATTGAAGTTACTAAGGATTTGAGTTCTCTTGTTCATTATCCTCTACATCAATGACTTAGGGATACTATTTGATAATGCTTTTACCATACCGCCCCAAAAACAAAAGGGAAAAGCAAACAAAATAAAATCAAGTAAAGCAAAGAAAAAGTTGGGTCCCTATTTTACTAGGGAAAAATGGGGCATGTTGTGTAACCACACAATAGGCTGTACTCATGAGTGATTAAACATTGCTTGTTCTTCTACTAGATGAGTCAACATGACCTATACAACATCTCCAAATATTCTTTGAAGTCCACACAACAACAACATGGTGGTGCATACCTTCAACATTCTCTAGTCAGTTAGAAAGAGGCATAGCCTGATAATATCATCATTTTAGACCACAACCAGTTACAGAGATAGTAGGAAAACACCTTAAAGAGAAACAAGAGATACCATAATATCATTAGGACCATCTTGCATCAATCAATGCATCATAGAAAGTTGGCACACATCATCAGCATGTGTCCTAAGAATAGCTAGGCATCTGGAACTGTCTATATCGCAACTGTCATTTGAAAACCAAGCTTGTGAACCTTCAAAACATCTAGAACTCATGTAGATGCACTTATACACTGCTATGAACATATCCTTAAAAATACATACCCATATCTATGATTGTGGAGGAGTGTGGAGCATTCCAAATAGTCTTCTTCATCACTTAATTCAGCCAGAGCACATACCAGAACTTTGTCTCTCATAACTTTGACTGTGGAGAGACAAATGATCTGAAAGTTTGGATTTAGAACCTTTACTTCATACTAAACTTAAGTTTTGAACTGTATGACCATATCTTCAAATGCAGATGAATGTAGAGCATTTTACCAAATAGTCTTTCAGGCAACTCTCTGTGGCAGGAACCTTCACCAACTTCCAGAGCCCAAAACCTTCATATAATAGCACATACATCCTTAGGAACAATAGGAAGGATCATACATGCCACATGCCATTAGCAACATCTTCTCATCCTCAACATAGCTTAATGTATCATCATTCATCTTAGTGCTTCTAATTCCCATCTTAATATTTCATTATTCATCTTTCATCATTCATCTTAGTGCTTCTAATTCCCATCTTAATATCTCATCATGAAAGTGTCTTTGCTTACCAACAACTTGACTAGGACATGACGTACAACCATGAACATTAGGAACATCACTGCATCTCACTGCTTTGCTGACCACAAGCATGCTCAATACACCTTGTCTTGACATTAATCTAGTCATGACATCCAACGATGAATATGAGTAACCCACTATGAACCTCAAGAACATCACTAGTTATTAGCAACCCTAAACATCAGTATAATCACTGTACCTATATTACTATACTGGTATATCATCATCACAAACTGAGTGTTGACCTTACTCTAAGTGTTGACATCAATGACAACACTCATTTCCAACAAAATGAACCTTAGGCTCCTTTATATCAAATCTCTCAATTAGTCTTTTACTAAATTCTTCATGTGTCAATGAGACCATGACCGTGGGTAACCAACTAATGGTACTACCACTCATGAGCTATTCCTTCAAGATGGAGAGTGGAAATCTTGATAGATTCAACTTTTACCATAGGTTTGAGAGATAGGTAGGTATCAAATCACTATATCCATTCTTGTGTAGTACTCTTATTAGATTTATTAAAAGTAGAAATTGTTAACTTTCCCAATGTATTCTCAAGATCATGTTGCTTTGATTGGGTTCTAGGCTCTTGTTTTGTTGCACCTTTGGATTTCTTCATATTCATGTGATTTTAAGTGAGATTGCCTCTTGGATCTCTACTAGGAGTTCTCTATAATTAGCATAAGTGGCAGAGATATCCTCTTGTAATGACATTTGAGTCTCATCCTCAAGAACTTCTTTGCATAAGAAGGTGGTTCAATGAGGTCTAATGACTAATTCAACTACTATTCTCTAAGTATTGTTTTCAATACCTTTACCCTTATTGTTTTTATTGTTGATATTGTGGATCCCTAAAAAACTTAGTCCACCATTTTGGTTTTTGGACATTCATATTATTCTACATCAATTGAAGCATTTGGCCAAACATGTATTGTAGTTAGTCTTGACCTTGTATCATTTTATAAAAAAAATAGATGATTCCTCTTCAATATTTCTCCTTCTTTGTCAAAGATCTCTAAGCTTGGTCCTTCTTTATACAATTTCCTTTGCTCTCGTCTAGGATATCTAATTTCTATGTCACTAGGAAGCATCAATCATTGAAATACCCTATAGGCTAACAAGACCTTAGCTCTAATACCACTATAACATCCTCCACAAAATAAATTAACAAATATGTTTTAGATTTGAAATATTTAGATTAGAATCTTGCAAAATTACCAAATTATAACACAATTTTCAAGAAACTATGCAACCCAAACTTTTATAATTTAACTCAGAAACTCATGAAATATTTTCCATTGCTAATAATATAATTTCTACACTGATATTTTCTATTATAATAGCTAACACAATAGAAAAACAAATTGAAACAATCTCTAATCTAATCCATACAAAACCCTACAAATTACACCACAACAATGATAATATTTTGCTCCAAAAAGCAATATGAGTTCCACATTTTCTATAGGTGATCTAGATGAGCATAATGAGTAGCAATAGACTAATACATAACCACAAAAATAACCACAACAAACAACAACAAACTTAAACCCAAATATTCACAAACTAAGATCCACTTCTTCAACATTTGTATTATGTCATAAAATTCTTGGTCATATACTGAGTACTACTTCTTAGCATCATTCAACTTCTCACAAAAATAGGCTACTAGTCTTCTTTCTTGGCTTAATACCACCCCAATTGCATTCCCACCTACATCACAATCCACTTGGAATATCTCATTGAAATCTAACAAGGCTAATACTGGTTGTTCTTTTACTTTATTCTTCAACAACTCAAACCTCCTATCAACCCATGTAGTCCACTTGAATTCCCTCTTGTTCCCTCTTGTTCTCTCTGTCCTTTTGTTAGTACTCCCTTGATGACATTCAAATGCTTGATGTCCTTCACCTCCATAGTTGAAACAAGTTCCTAGGTCAGTGCAAGAAGTTGGGTCCACTTTTTGGTCAAAAAGTGGAAGTGTTTTCCTTGATTTTCAGAATTTGTCACATTTGACCTAAACATTTGAGGCACTTAAATATTTAATCTTAAAAAAGGTTAGTAATATGAAATTTAGTACTCAGAGTCTAGTTTCCAAATATGTAATTTATTTTAATACCCAGATGATACAAATTAATTTTCCATAGGCACTTCTAAAAACCACTATTTAAAAGTCACTTTTTTTTACCATACCATGCACGTGTACAACTAACATAATTTGACCTAAATAAAAGTATTTTCCTAAATATTTTTGGGAAAAGATGTGTAGTACAGTGAAGTTTTATGAGGATATTTTTTTATAATTTTTTTCCAAATATGTTTTTTAATTAATTTTTTATTGGCCCTAATTGTTGTTTTCGAAAACCCTCGTGTACGACCAACATAATTTGAGAAAAACTAATCATAAAATGATTTTTTTTCATTGTGTAAAGAATGATGTGTAGATTTATGACATAATTTTTTTTTAAAAAAATATTAAAAATTAAAAGTTATTAAAAAAATACAAACACCTGTCATTTCAAGTTTTTGGACCAATTTGCTCATAAATTAAATAATAAATAGAGAAATAAGTCCAATAAAAAAAAATAACATATTTGAATACTAGACACTATCATTTGTAATGGGTTTTAATTTCGTAAAAAAATTCAGAAAAAAATGTCGTCAGCCATATAGGTAAACTCAGTCTTTTCTCTTGTTGTGTACTTAGAAAAAAACTTGCAGGTCCAAGGCAAGGGGTTGGCTTACCATGCCTTTCCCGAGCGTAAGCTTTTAGGAATGGGTACCCATTCTAAAATGGGTATGCGTTATGAATGGGTACCCATTTTAAAATGGGTAACCATTCCTTTTGTGTGGGAAAAAAAAGCGCGCATGGTTTTTTTTCAAATTTAAATATCTATATAGAAATGGGTACCTATTTTTAAATGAGTACCTGTTTAGGATCGGGCACCCATTCCTAAACGGGTACCCATTCCTAAGCGGGTACCCGTTTAGGCTCAAGCACCCGTTCCTAAATGGGTACCCGTTTCTGTCAGGATTTTTTTTGCCTGTGACTTCCCCTCTATGTGGACCCAACTTCTTGCACTTACCCTCCTTTGAATGATCTTTTATCAAATCCTCTTTCATCTCTTTGGTATCCTTCATTTTGGTAAGAATTATGACTTCCTTTTTTATTGCAGTAGAAACTTCGATCATCTCTCCCTTGGTGATATGAGTTGTCTTTTTCTTCTTTGTGATATGGGCTACTTTCCTTATTATGCTCCACATATGACCTTAATTCATTGTATTGTGTTCTACCTCTCTATAATTTTCCTCCTCTACCTCTCTTTCTATGCTCAAACCTCTTGTCCAATGTTTCTTCAACCTTCAATGCAAATTAATATGCCTCTTCCACTGTTGTCATCCTTAACAGGCTTAGCTCTTCTTGGATGTTTATTCTCAGTCCATTTATGTATCATGCCACCTTCTCCTTGCTTGCTTCACTATGTACAATCCTAATAATCATTCTGTGAAATTCTTCAGTATACTCTTTCACTATTTTTTCCTTTTTCCTTAGGTTTTGCAATCTCTTCAAAAGTTCCAGTTCATAATCAACAAGTATGAATTGATTTTTCAATTTTGTCACCATTTTATACCACTTTGTGATTCTTTCTTTTAATCTCCTATTTCTATCCAAATGAGTTTATTTCCATCAAATAGTAGCATGTCCTTTCAACTTAGTTTTTGTAAATCTCACTGTTTTTGGATCTTCAATTTCTTCATATTCAAATTATTCTTCCATGTCATTTATCTAATCAATAACCTCTTTAGGGTTCAAATTACTGGCATAGTTGGAAATCTCAATCCTAGGTCTCTTACAATTCTTAGAAATAGCTTTCAACATCTTTACCTGATCTGACTCTTCTTCCTCTAAGGTTTCTTCATTTTGATCCATAATTTGAACCCCTAATTCATCATCATCACTTTCATCCTCATGTCTAGGGTTTAGACCTCTCTTCCTATCCTCTTCTACAACATCCAATTGGACTTTCATTATTCTCATCATTTCTAACATTTCTTCTATTCTTCGAGCATCATTTGCCATAATAGGCATCCTCCTTAGTGGCATCTCTTCCTTAGATCCAGTGCAACTATCTCAATTCAACAATCTGACTACAAGGTTGCAACTACCTCATAACCGGCACTTTGTTGACAAACACTTGTAGGCTTCCTTAGGTTGGTGACTTGTTCACCTTAAGATTTGTCAGAATGTCTTATCTCCCAAGTGAATCAAAACTTTGCTTTGATACCACTTGGTGAAGTCATAGATGGAGGGTCCAGGGATAGGACTATCTTACCGTGAAGCCTTAGAGTAAACACAATGGAAAAACACAAAGAATGGAACAACAAATGGAAATCTATAGATTATATATCATGAACAATTACAACCTTCATATGTTGGCAGTATCCAGACTACAATTGGCTCATAGGCCTATCCTCCAACTTATTACACTCACAAGAATGATATAGCTTTGAAGTGCTATCCAACGATCTAACTTTCCAAACTATCTACTAACTAAAAACTTCCTAACTCCCTCCTAATGCATCTAGTGAGTGATTATATAGCAATTCCCAGCTCAAGGAATGATCTGCATCAGCCTTAAGGGGTTTCAAACTTCAATGCTTGATGAAGTTACATGTAGGTCAACCTAATTCCAATGGTGAAGCCTCCAATTTTGATGGATCATCTTGTGGTTCTAGTTGAAGGTGCCTCTGGTCCCATAATTCCTTGTGATATGTTCCATAAGATATCACAAGTCACAGGAAGGTATCATAAACTTCATATGCTTAAACTAAATGTTGAATGCTGTGAATAATGAACCCTGATAATACTTCTGACAGTGATAACTTTCTATAGATAGTTCTACAAATATCTTGAACTCTAGTTATGATGTAGATGAACCATTGTAGAGTCTTATTCCTATTCTATGAACTATGAAATGATCATGCAGTAAAATGTAGTGCAAAATGCTGAGACTATACTGACTGAAACACAATGCAAGAAAAGAAACAAAATGCTTTTGGTTGATGCAAGATTTCATCTCAACCTAGGATGCTCCTGCATCATATACACATGATTACATACATATACATCACATATCCAATTTTATTATATATTATGCAACAAAAAAATAAAAGATTTTAGAAACTACCTCTTTGGCTTTCCAAACCTTCCTCTTCAATCCTACTCTCGTGCTTCCCAAATCCCAAAATCCCACTACCATGAACTAGTATTTCCCTCTTATATTTGTTTCTTCTTCTTTCTTTCAAGAATAATCAATCTCCCAATACTATTCAAAAACACAAATAAAAAGAAAGAAAAATGATTCTTCACCTCTAAAGAGGGTGACTTTTCAACTCCCAAGAAAATGCACCACTTTCTTCCTATAGGAATTAAGAAGACTCAAAAAATTGTTATAACATTATTTTGATGCACAAATAGAACCCCAAACCATAGTTACATACCTATGGTACATATTTATAGAAAAATAACATGAAACAAAACTTTCTAACCTACTTAAAGACAATTTAAAATCAACATCACATTTTAAACTCATGTTTCCTGCACAACATGTATTTTCTTGGAAATATTTAATATTCCATTGGCCTTGCTAGTAACTACAAACTCAATACATATCTTAGTTCCATAATCACATATGCATATAAAAGCATTAAATATGATTTAACTAATTCATAAAAAATTACTATATTGTTCAATGTTTCCAATTTTTAGTACAATATAACAATAATCTATTTATACTGATGAAGTGGTAAAATTTAGTTCTTAATCATCTAAACAGGATCACATTATAAAAATAAACTATAATCATATTCCAATATATTAATGTTTAGAAAAACATTTACTAAACCATTATACTAACATTCACTTAATCTCTTGAAGTCTATAAAATAGTCCATAAATAACTATCATCAACAAGTCTAGGGGTAAAATCTCAAGTCAAAAAATAGGTGGGACTCACATCCTATACCCCTTGGACTAGAATTCCTCTTAGAAGTCCTCAAAAAGGTAGGCATGAAGGGCCCTCATCTAAGAAGCATCCTCCCAAGTAGTTGTGAACTCATCATAATGGTCCCATTAGACCTTGAATTGGTTCAACTTCCAACCTTGAAGGGCCAACATTTGATGAGCCAATATGTGAATGGGCTCTAAGGTTAATTGTCCACCCATCTCCACTTGTAGAACACCCTAGTTCAAAACATGATTAATATCAATAACATATTACCTCAAAACTGAAACATGAAAGACATCATGGATATGTGACAAGCTGGGTGGCAAGGATAAACAATAGGCTACATGGCTAATCCACTCTAGAATCTCAAATGGACCTACAAAACAAGGTGCAAGATTAGATCCTTTTCCATAACAAATTGGAGTTTTATGTAGGTGTTGTACACTCAAAAACAAGACTCAATAGCTTGGGGTGGTTGAGTGATGCAAGAGCATCCCTGGTTCAAGAGTGATCTTACATCACCCAAAAACATTTGTATTTCAATTTGTTTGCATTTCAGTTCTTTCATTTTCCAGTTTAGTGAGAAGTAGTTTCAGCTTGTGGTTTCATTTTGGAAATTCACACCTTGCAGATGTGGACTTAGCATCTACATTCATTCACCTACATCATATCAAGAATTCAAAGCATTTGGATCAATTACCAGAAAGATATCTCTATTAAAAGATCAACTATTTTCTCAGAGCAGAGCATTCTAACAGTTCCTAATAATCAACTGAAGGAGAAGGCTTGCGGATCATTCCTTGACTTGTGGATCTCAATGACACATAATTAAATGTCCTTTGGTTCATGGTTGACCTTCCCAAAGGGTCCGCACATTGTTCCATTCATTTGAGGAAGTGTTCTATGCATTTAGGTCTGACCTATCTGTGAACACGTTACAACTCTTCATTAGAGTTTGTGACCTTCCTTAGCCAACACAAAGGAATCTATTTCTCTGAAAATGATATATATTAATGTAATAGATCCTTAGTAAAGTAGTTACCATGTTCATCATATAGTGATAGCTGATAGTTTAGACTTTGTGCGAAGGGAGCCTCAAAGCTTTATCTTGCGCATGTATGTACTTAGGCCTTTGAGCCCTTGTTGTAAGTCCACATGTTGCCAACCAGATTGTATTTGAATTCTTTGATATATTGAATGATTGAATTTACATTTGTTCCATTTTCTTTGAGTTGTTTCTATTGTGTTTATTCTTGTTGCATGGTCCAAATTGTTCATTCTGTGAATCCTCCTACCGTGACTGCACCAAGTGGTATTAGAGCGAAAGTTTGACTCTTTGGAGTGAATTGGCGAAGGAGATTCCATAAGATCTTGTTGTAAGTAGATTTCCAATCCAAGGAAGGTTACTTGTGTGCAATCAATCATCAATTGAGAGGTAGTTGTCGCTTGTAGCCCAATCACTGAACCTAAGGCGATTTGCACTTGATCCTAAGAAGATGTTGCAGCATAGAGTTCCTCCTATTGGTACAATGGATAATAGAATGGATGAGATGATGGAATTGATGAGAACAATACAAATTCATTTAGATGTTGTTGAAGAAGATAGGCAAAGAGGATTGGCACCGAGACCTAATGTTGAAAGTGATGATGAAGAGGAATTTCAATCTGTTGAACAAACTGGTGAAACCCAAGAAGGTAATGAAGAAGAGGAATCAGATCAGATAAAGATGTTGCGAGCTATTTCAAAGATTGGAAAGAGACTTAGAGTTGTACCAAACTACACTAGTAATTTGAACCCTGAAGAATTGATTGACTGGATAAATGATATGGAAGAATACTTTGAATATGAGGAAATTGAAGATCCGAAGAAGGTGAAACTTTCAAAGACAAAGTTGAAAGGACATGTTGCTATATAGTGGAAAGAAGTTTAGTTGGAAAGAAATAGAAGAGGAAAAGAAAAGATTACAAAGTGGGACCGAATGGTGACAAAGTTGAAGAATCAGTTTATACTTGCTGACTTGAGTCAGAGCTATTGAAAAGATTGCAAAACCTGAGACAAAAAGAGAAATCTGTGAAGGAGTATATGGAAGAATTTCATAAGATGATCATAAGGACAAGACATAGTGAAGCAAGAAAGGAGAAAGTGGCTAGATACATCAATGGACTGAGATTGAACATTCAAGAAGAACTAAGTTTGGTAAGGATGACATCTTTGGAGGAAGCATATTAGTTTTCCTTGAAATTTGAAGAGAAGCTGAATAAGAGACATGATCAGAGATAGAGAGGTAGAGGAGGTACATTTTAGAGAGGTAAAACATTTTTTGGATATGATAGATCATTTATGGAGCATAACAAATTTGATAGCCTAGTTAGGAAGGATGACAGAGATAATAATGCTTACCGGAGAGATGACAAAAAATTTTATCAGAGAGGAAACCCTAGTCCATACCAAAATGAAGGATAGAGAAGAGAAGGAAGAGGATTGGATAAGAGAACATTCATGGGTACTTGTTTCAAGTGTGGAGGTTAAGGAAATAGAGCATTTGAGTGTAATTAGGGTAGTACAAGCAAGAAGATAGAAAATAGTGGAAGAGCAGCCTATGTGGAAGAAGAACCTATTGAATCACCTAGTTCTGTTGGTAAACCTAAGAAAGGAGACTCATTGGTGATGAGGAGAGCACTATTTCAAATAGAAACAAATGAGGAATCATCACAAAGGAAAAGTCTGTTCAGAACTAGATGCAAATTTAGAGGTAAGTGTTGTAAAGTTGTAATTGATAGTGGTAGTTCAGATAACCTAGTTTTAGAGGAGATGGTGACTAAGCTGAAGTTGGAAAGATTGAAACACCCTAAGCCCTATCAGATAGCATGGATTCGGGATGATCATAAGGTACTAGTGAGTGAACAATGATTGGTGAAATTTCATATTAGATCTTATCATGATGAAGTCTTGTGTGATATGATGCCTGTGGATGTTTGTCATATCTTCTTGGGTAGACCTTGGCAGTATGATAGAAAAGCTATACATGATGGGAGAAAGAACACATATACTATAACAACAAATGGAAAGAGAATTACTTTGATTCCTTTGGAGGATGATCCTAAAGATGTGGTATGTGGGAATGCTATAATCTGTTTGGTAGATGGAAATAAAATTTTGGATGGTTTGAAGTAGGAAAGTATGTGTTACGCCTTGATTCCTAAAACACCTAAAGTAGTGAGGAAAGAAACTGAACCCAAGGAGATAAGAGAGTTGCTAACAAAGTATGAAGACATCATATCAGATAATGTACCTGAAGGATTGCCACCTATAAGTTGTATTAGTCATCACATGGATCTTATACTGGGAGAAAGTTTGCCTAATAAAACAGCACATAGAATGACACCGGTAGAGAATGAAGAATTGAATAGACAAATACAAGAGTTGTTAAGGAAAGGTTTGATTAGAGAAAGTTTGAGTCCTTGTGCAGTACCTATAGTGCTTGCACCGAAGAAGGATGGAGAATGGAGAATGTGTACTAATTCGAGAGCAATAAACAAGATCACAGTTAAGTATAGATTTCCTTTACCTATGATGGATGATATCATGGATTGTTTGAGTGGAGAAAGATATTTCACAAAGATAGACTTAAAGAGTGGATACCATCAGATCAAAATAAGAGAAGGAGATGAATGGAAGACTGCTTTTAAGACAAATGAAGGATTGTATGAGTGGTTAGTGATGCCCTTTGGATTGACAAATGCACTGAGTACTTTCATGAGATTGATGAATGAAGTCTTGAAGAAATTCTTGGGTAAGTTTGTGATTGTATACTTGGATGATATTCTAATTTTTAGTAAAACAAAAGAACATTTGTGGCATATTAGACAAGTTTTGTATAGAGGTTGAGAGAGGAGAAATTGTTGATCAACATCAAGAAGTGTCATTTGGGATTTGTGATTTTCATGGAAGGATTGAAGATGGACCCTAAGAAAGTAAGAGAAACTATTGAGTGGCCTACACTAGAGAGCATTAGAGAGGTTAGATCATTTCATGGATTGGCTAGTTTCTACCAGAAGTTCATTAGAAATTTCAGTTCAGTTTGTAACTCTATGATAGAGACAATGAGAGGTGACAAAAAGGATTTCAAGTGGACATTTGGAGCAAAAAAAAGTTTTTAACTATTGAAGAAAAAATTGATAGAGCAACCTATTTTGGCATTACCAAATTTCAATAAGGTATTTCAAGTTGATTGTGATGCAAGTGGAAATACAATTGGAGCAATATTAAATCAAGAAGGTAGACCTATAGCATATTTCAATGAGAATTTGAATGATGCAAGGAGAAGATATTTAGTTTATGATCAAGAGTTCTATGCCATAATTCAATCCTTCAAGAATTGGAGACATTACTTGTTGCCTAAGGAGTTTGTGTTGTATATAGATCATTAACCTTTACAGTGTTTGAATTGTCAAGGTAAATTGAATCAGAGACATATGAGATGGGTAGAGTTCATGCAGAGTTATACTTTTATGTTGAAGCATAGGAGTGGAAAATCAAACAAAGTTGTTGATGCCTTGAATAGAAGAAGAAATTTATTGACAGAGATGAGAGTTGAAGTGTTGGGTTTTGATGAATTGAAGAACATGTATGAGAGAGACACTAATTTTGCAGAACCTTGGAGAGCATGTAAGGAACTTGTTGTAATAGATAGAAGTAAGTGGTTGGACTATTTCATTCAAGAAGATATGTTGTTCAAAGGAAGTTAGTTGTGGATACCTAGAAGTTCAATGAGGGATAATTTGATCAAGGAGAAGCATAGTGGTGGATTGGTAGGACACTTTGGCATTGACAAGACAGTGGCTTTGGTAAGTGAAAATTACTTTTGGCCTCAGTTACATAGCAATGTTAGGAGATTTGTGCAGAGTTGTAGGGTTTGTCAAGTTGTAAAAGGGAGTAGTCAGAATACTAGATTGTATAAACCTTTGACAGTACCGGAGAGACCTTGGGATGACATAAGCATGGATTTTGTAATGGGATTACCAAAGACACAAAGAGGACATGATTCGATATTTGTAGTGGTTGATAGATTTTTAAAGATGGCTCATTTCATACCTTGTAAGAAGACAACTGATGTAGTGCATGTAGCTAGACTATTTTTCAAAGAGATTGTGAGATTGCATGGTTTACCTAAGAGTATAGTTTCAGACAAAAGATACAAAGTTTGTTGGATATTTTTGGAGGACACTTTGGAAGAAGATGAAGACAGATTTGAAGTTTAGTTCTACTTTTCATCCATAGACAGATGGACCAACAAAGGTAGTTGTAACATTAGAAAATGTCCCCTTGGGGGCTTTTCCCTCATAAGGTTTAGCTCTCAGGTCTTTAGTATGCATTTAGGACATTTTAGTTCATATTTTGGCATCCTGATGGAATGAGACCTAGGTTCCATGTCATATTGGACCTAGGTGGACCCCTTGAGCTATACCTTACCCAAAATAGGGGGAGGACTTAGATGCTCGTGCCCTAGTCCTGCCCTATTTTGGGGCAGCCCCAATTTTTGGGTGTTAGTTTATGACTGTTAGTTGGTTCTTTTGCCAACATGGTAAAGTTTGATTTTTAAAATCTTGGTGGGAGTGCTTGTAGGTGCATATATAAGCATGTTTAGGAATTTATTTGTAAACTAGATGGCAATTGTGATGTTTAAGTGTTCTCAAGGTGATTCAAGACTTTCTATTGTGTTGCAAGGCAAACGTGTGTTTTGTGTGTTGATATTTGCATATTTGAGCATCAATCTCCTCATGGCATGAAGAGGATATTTATCCATGAGAGCTTCACTACAAGGTGACATATCCTTGTGTTTTTATCATTGATTCCTTTGGTTTTTACCTCTGCCTCACAAGGGTACGCACTCTTTGTTTGAAAATGGTGTTCGGATACTTAAGTGTCCTCCAAGGCTTTACTGAGGCAAGCCTTTAAGCACCACAACCCCCAAACCAAGTCTTGTGATTATAGATTATAGGTGTCACATCCAGAAAAAGTGGAGTTGTAGGAAGGCTTGGCAGGCATCAAGGATTCAGGACCTGAAGAGAAGTCAGACACCAAAGCACTTCCAGGACTTGGGCACCCGCAACAGTGTCCTTCATAGATAGATTTCAAGAAACAGAAGTTATAGGGCTGATCAGTGTTAGAAGGAGGTCTAGATTCCTTGAAAAAGTAGGTACCTTGGACTTTGGCACCCGCACCTTAGTCCCTGACTATTGCGCTTTGGAACCCTAAAAATAGGTATTTTGTGATTAGTTATTTTACTCCCGTCTACAAGAGCTTTTTTTGTCTTTCGTCAATTTGTTGTCATATTTGCATAATTAGGGTTTTAATGGTCAATTGGACATAGGAGAAGGAAAAATTGATAATCAATTCCCTAATCTAATTTTCCCTTCATTTGTAAGTGACCTAGGGTATGATAGTGCTCGCCACTCGACCCTAGATCCTTCAATGTTTAGTGGAAAGGAGGGTTTTAACATCTAAACAATAAAAGATTAACAAAATCTAATTTTACCCTAAACAATAGTGAATAAGAGTTTGGGAAACTTGTTGAGATGTTTGGTTGGAGACAAAGCCAAAAGTTGGGATTTGATTCTTTCACAAGCAGATTTTGCATACAATAATTCAGTAAACAGGAGTACCAGAAGAACACCTTTTGAGATTGTTACTGGAGTGAACCCTAGAGGACTTGCAGAATTGATAGGTATCAATATAGAGTAAAAGAGGAGTGCAAAAGTAGAAGAATTTGTAGACCACATGAAGACAGTGCATAACTAGGTGAAGAAACATTTGGAGGATATGAACAGTAAGTACAAAGAGAAGGCAGATGAGAAGAGAAGACATAAGGAATTTGAAGTGGGAGATGAAGTGATGGTGTACTTGAGAAAAGAAAGATTTCCAGTTGGGACATACAACAAGTTGAAGATGAAGAAATTTGGACCTTGTAGGATACTTAGGAAATTTGATTCAAGAAATGCATATGAAGTAGAGCTACCAGAGACATTGGATATTTCCCCTACTTTCAACATTGCACATCTTTACCAATATCATGAAGCAGAGTTTAGTAATAGCATGGAAGAATACTTGAAGAAGTAGTTACCACAACAAGCACCAAAGCAGATAGAAGACATCTTGGATAGCAGAGTTGGATGTAACACTAGAGGAAAAGAATATAAAGAATATCTTGTGAAGTGGAAAGGCAGACTGGAAGAAGATTCATCATTGATTTTTCAGGCTAAGGTGGACTGTCTTGGTTCTCCCCTAGCCCCAACAAAGTGAGGGACTCACTTTTTCAATAACCCCAGTGTCTAATGCAGGAGCATCCCTAGTTCAAGAGTAATCTTGCATCACCCAAAAATATTTGTATTTCAGTTCTTTCATTTTTCAGTTCAATTCAGGTAGTTCAGTCAGAAGTAGTTTCAGTTTGTCCAATTTTGACAATTTATACCTTGTGGATCTAGACTTAGTATCTACATTCATTCATCTACCTCATATCAAGAATTTAGAGCATTTGGATTAGTTACCAGAAGATCAACTATTTTCTCAAAGTAGAGCATTCTAACAGTTCTTGATAATCAGCTGAAGGAGAAGGCTTATGGATCTCAATGACATATCATTAAATGTCCTTTGGTTTGTGGCTGACCTTTCTTTAGGGTCTACATGTTATTCCATTCATTTGAAGAAGTGTTCTATACATTTAGGTCCAACCTATCTGTGAACATGTTACAGCTCTTCATTAGAGTTTGTGACCTTCCTTAGCCAATGCAGAGGAATCTATTGGTTCAGAAATGACATATATTGATGTAATAGATCCTTAGAAAAGTAGTTATCAAGTTCATCATATAGTGATAGTTGATAGTTTAGACTTTGTACGAAGGGATCCTCAAAGCTTTATCTTACACATGTATGTACTCAGGCCTTTGAGCCCTAGTTGTAAGCCCGCATGTTGCCAGCCAAATTGTATTTAAATTCTTTGATATATTGAATGACTGAATCTGCATTTGTTCCATTTTCTTTGAGTTGTTTCTGTTGTGTTTACTCTTGTTGCACAGTTTGGATTGTTCATTCTGTGAACCCTCCTACCGTGACTGCACCATTGAGTCAGCTTTGGCATGCACATAGACCCCTCTCCTTGCCACAAGGAAAACCTCCTTGTCACTCTCACTCTAGTGGAAGTAGCCAATCAAGAGGAGGCAAGACACAGGGGTGGTCTAGCTCACTTGAGAGCTAGACTTCACAGAGAGTGGTCAGTCAGTAATGGGACCTTTCTTGTGCATTGATTCTAATATGATGTTCTGTGACCATTGTTGTTAAAATAACTATATGACCCGAAGTGTCACTAGTCACCATTCTTTTGTTTGGGTTTATAAGGTTCCAACATGGTGTAGATTGATGATTGTTTTTGTTGATATTTCTATTGTGTTGGAATTTTTGTTCGAACTATTGGATGTGTAACGTTAGAAAATGTCCCCTTGGGGGCTTTTCCCTCTTAAGGTTTAGCTTATGGGTCTTTTGCATGCATTTAGGACATCTTACTTCATAATTTGGCATCCCGATGGAATGCGCCCTAGGTAACATGACAAATGGGATGTAGGAGGACTCCTTGAGCCATACCCTGTACAAAACAGGGGGGAGAACTTAGGTAACCGCGCCCTAGTCCTACCCTATTTGGGGCAGCCCCAATTTCTGCGTGTCGGTTTATGACCGTTATTTGGGTCCTTTGCTGACACGGTAAGTTTGAATTTATGAAATCTTAGTGGGAGTGTTTGAAGTTGCATATAAAAGCATGTTTAGACATTCATTTGTAAACTAGACTTCAACTAGATGATTACTAGAAAGCTATTGTGTTCTCAAGGTGATTCAAGGCTTTTATTGTATTGCAAGAGTAGACTTGTGTGGTTTGTGTGTTTGTTTTTGTAGATTTGAGCATCCATTTCATCATGGATTGAAGAGAATCTTCCTCCCATGATATCTTCACTACAAGGTGACATTATATTGTGTTTTCATTATCAATTCCTTTAGTTTTTGCCTCTACCTCACAAGGGCATGCACTCTCTATCTAACAAAGGTGTTCAGAGACTTAAGTGTCCTTTGGGGCTTGATTGAGGTAAGCCTCTAAACACCACAACCCCCTCCCAAAGTCTTGTGATTGCACGTTACAGGTGTCACATTTAGGAAAAGTGAAGTTGTAAGAAGGATTGGTAGACATCAAGGATTTAGGATCCGAAGAGAAGCATGACACCAAAGCATTTCCAGGACTTGGGTGCTCATACTAGTGTCCTCTGCAGACAAATTTTTGGAAATAGAAGTTACAGGGTTGATCAGTGTCCGAAGGAGGTCCAGATCCCATAAAGAAATTGTTACCTTGGACTTAGGTGCCCGCACCAGTGTCCCTGACTATTCCAGCTCGGAACCCTGAAAATAGGTACTCTGTGATTTTCTATTTTACTTCCATTTGCAAGAGTTTTTTCTATTATTCATCAGTTTATTTCCATATTTGTATTATTTGGGTTTTAATGGTTAATTAAGCATAAGAGAAGATAAATTGGTGATTAAATTCCCTAATCTAAGCTTCCCTACATCTCACATTGATCTAGGGTATGATAGTGAATTGCCACTCGACCCTAGATCCTTGAATGTAAAGTGGAAAGGTGGATTCAAATATCAAAACACTAAAACATTAACAAATCTAATTTTCCATTAAACATTTTGGTGAACCCATGTTTTTGGACTTAAATTACAACTTTCTGATTGTGTGTCTTCAAATTTGAATTTCATTCATTCATTCATATAGTCATTCATTTTATTGCATTGAGAAAAAATTCAAAAAAAAAATGAAAATTTTGAAAAATTCAAAAAAATTACATTGTTTGGCTTACTAAATTGCATCAATTCTTTCTACATTTTCTAATTCATGATTTTTGCACCAGATCTGATATAAACTATAGAAAAACACAAAAATTCAATCATTTGCATTGCATTTTCATCATTAATTTGCTAGGCCTTTATAGAAATTTTGACAATTTTCATATAACCTAGTAATTCCAAAATCTAGGGTTAGTAGGATAAATCTTCTTTCAAAATTTTCTACTAATTTTAGAGGCTCATTCAAACTTTCATTTTTGTGTAAATTTGCATTTAGATTTAAAATATTTGCATTTTTGCATAGAAAAGTTAAAAAAAAACTAGAAATTTTCATGCATTTTCATTAGATTTGCATTAGTATTTTGCATATTAGAGCTTGAAAATCATTTTTAGATCTGATTACACTTCATTTTCATCATAAATCAGACTTCAAAACATTCACATAGAATTTTGTGTCAACATCTCAAACCTAGGGCTTCAAAAACAACAATTTTCACTAAAATTGGCCTTATCAACTCTATAAACGTGCACCATAGGCGTGTTGTGAAGAATATTTTTGCATTAATTTTCTGTTATTAGGGTAATAATTTTCTGCCCCTCCTAAAAACTTTGACAACACCCTTTTAACGAGCTCTTGTATTGAAAATTTGGTGAAAAACTACACATTTTGACTATTTTTTCCCTAGGGTTTGACCTAGTTTGCACTCCAAGCGTGTTGTGATCAATTTTATGGATTAAGGTGACTGATATCATTGATTTTATTTTCTTCACCTCCTGAAATTCATTACAACACCCATTTTGCTAGGTCTTGGAATTGAAAAATCGTGAAAAATAACTTATTTTTGCTATATTTTCACTAAGGTTTTGCATTAAGTGGCATTAAAAGCATGTTTTGTTGGATATTTTGACTTTAAGTGGCTGTTATTATTGATATAATTTTCTTTCCATCATCACTTTCCTCACAACACCCTTTGTTATGCTCTTTTGCATTGTGTTTTGGTGAAAAAAGTGCCTATTTCGACATATTTTCGCTATAGTTTGACTTGGCATTATCTTGGATTTGCATCAAGAGTGTGTTGAGAAGGATATTATTTCATTTTTGGACTGATATCAGAAATATAAGTTTCTTCCCTTTACTAAAATCCTTACAACACCCTTTGTTTTCACTTATTTGTATTGAAAAGCATAAAAATCAAGTATTTTAAGTCATTTTTGCATATAGTTTTGCACTTGTCTCTTGTGCATACTTTTGAAAAGCTATTAAAATATGATTTTGGATTGATGTTACAAGACATTTCATTATGGAATATTCATCTCATTGATCTTTGTTATCTTTACATGCATATATCAAAAATTTTGAGAGTTTCTACAAATTTCTTAATATGAATCCTCATGTGCTCACTTATTTACAAGCTATGTATCACAAGGATATATTTAAATTCTCCTCATTTGAAATCCTTGACTATGTATCTAATTTTTACAACTTCACTTCTCTCATGAATACATACCCTTGGGTCATAGGAGATTTGACAAAACACATTGAGAATGATGAGAGTGAAAGGTCTCTTAATGCTTTGGATTTAATAGCTAAAACATATGGTGATGACGATGATGATGATTCCATAAGTTATCATCCTTCTCCTATAGTTGAAAGACAAAGAACATTAGATGAGAAGACCATGGATATCCCTATCAATGATGTAACACCTAATCTTCCTATCAATATTGTACCTTCCTCTCGTCCCACTGCTCTCCCTGGCCAAGATGTAGCATTAGTGGATGAGAAAAGGTCTCTCACATTAAATCCTTTAGGGATGGATGTTGGGTACAATCAAGAGGGAAACAATGTTAATTCAATCATCATTAATAGACCTTGTAGCAATATTCCTAAGATGATTATCCGAGGGGCACCTAGTGCACCCTCTTGTTTAAAGCCGGTAATTACTATTCAAGGTCAACCCTTAGATTACATCTATAAATATGCACAACAAATTGCTCAATCAAGTCAAGGTGTTCAAAATTTGTTACAACAACCACATCACAATGTGATTGCTCACACATACAACACCCATAATAACAAGAAAGGTAACCAAGCACCACATGTGCATATCTCTCTTCCATGTTCTTAGCCTATGCTCCCTCCATCACCTCACCTTACTCATAAAAGTGGTCAAGGGTATGATCTTGTCAAACAGCTTCGCGCTACTCCAGCTAAGATCTCTCTTTGGGGTTTAATACAAACATTGCCTACATACCATGGAATGCTTCAAGAAGCTTTACAAAAGGTGATTGTGCCACTTAGTATTAAGCTGAATGATGTAGCAGCCGTATTGGATAATATGCATGCAATACAAATAGATATTCTCTTTCAACCACAAGAATTACCATCAATTGAAGTTTAAAACCAATATTATCCTCTCATTATCTTCGTCACAATAAACAAATCATTGGTTAAGAGAGTTATGATTGATAATGAATCAGCTCTTAATGTTTGTGGCATTGACTTATTACACAAGATTAAAGTTGATACATCTGCCATCAAGCTGGAACCATTAAGTATCCATGGTTTTGACAATGTTGGATGACAATCCATAGGTATTATAACTTTACCTATACAAGTGGGACTTGTGATTGTGCCTACCCTAATTCATGTCATGCCTAGTTCTTTATCTTACAACATGATTCTTGGTATACCTTGAATTCATGCATTGAGGGCAGTCCCTTCCACCCTGCATCGTTCAATCAAATTTATTTTCAAAGGTAAACTTTATTCTAATCCTGAACCAGATAACTGTTTACATATTGAAAAATAAAAACTAGTTTACAACCATATGAGTTTAAACAATTTGCGAGGTGATCCATCTATTAGATTTAGGGTAGACAACTGAGGGGGGGTGAATTAGTTGTCCAAAACTTTCTTCCAATTAAGCACTTAAATCCACTTTGTAATTCAGTAGCATAATGATAAATCAATCATGGAAACATAATGAATTAAATCAAGAGCAGAAACACATTAACACACAAGACACCAAGATTTTGACATGGAAAACCTAGTTAAGGGAAAAACCACGGGGTGATTAACCCAAGATTGTATTCTCTGTTAGAAGAATAGAAATAACAAAATGGCACATGCCAATTAGGGCTCATTGCCTGAGCACACTGCTCACAAGAGGCTCACTGCCTACAAGAGACACATTGTCTACAGAAGAATAAGTATCACATACTTGAACTGAAGAATAGCATCTTCACCGTGCTTGAGTCAGTTCCATTTAAGCCCAAAAAATTTTGTTCTACCTTTCGCTGTTCTCCTCTCTACACACTCTCATCTCAACTAGATCACTTTGAAATGACTTTATAATTCCTTATTTATACAAGACATCGACTTAGGAGTGATCATCTAAGTTGGCAACCATTACAAAGCAAATACATAAATACATCATGACTAATTAGAAAAGACTTCATGTGGAACAACACACTATCGGCCACACAGATCTAAGACTTCAATCTTCTTCTAGGAACATGCCAATCTTCACATAACATCTTCAAGATCATCCATAGGATGTGTAACTCATCTGGTTGGCCACACTTAGGAAGAACACCATCATTCGGAAGTAATTCTTCACTTGCGAGCTCAAAATACAATGTAGACCACCAACATGAACTAAACAGGATCTAAAGACCTCCACAAGCTTGCCTGAATCACCAAGAACATCCACACTACATTTGCTTACTGAAATCCTTATCTCCTTCATCTAGAACCTCAAGAACATAGACTGTCATCATTGTCACAATGGAATAGATGCTTGTGGACCTCCAGACCACAAACGAATTGAGTTGTCATGTCACATTAACTTCCTAAACACTTTGCCAAATCCATAGAACAAGATATTTCATTTCTGGATCTCACCAGACCTATCTGTGTCACTCTGTCATCTCTGAACATCTGCTAGAACCGGTTTTACTTGAGCGGCCATAACTTCTTCAAATCTTCATGCGGACCTCTAAAATTTTTACTAGATCATATTAAGACACATATCTACAAACCATTTGAACCGTGTCCTCTGATCTTCATATTAGCTAGGATCTTTAGCTCAATGTCTTCACTGTTCTTCTCTGTTCCTGATTAGAACTAATTTTCTTAATATCCTCAGCACACAGCTCATCTAATCTTTATCATCAATGCAACAAGAGTATGTTGACATCAATGACGATATTGGTTAGGCCCATACTTGCAACAATCTCCCCCTTTGTCATTGATGGCAACATATGATGTGAAAACCTGTTTTGACCATCAAGACAAGAACTTTTCTTTACTGACATATCTCCCCTATCACCAACAACCATTCACATGTCTTCTCTTCCTTTACTACACCCCTTTTGATCAGCAGCCATTTTTTTTTCACATGTCTTCTCTCCCCCTTTGACATCAATGGAAAAGGGCATATACTTGCAACTCCAACACTTCAGAATCATACCAGCTATTCCCCCTGAGTAGCAACTCTCCATCATCAATCCAGACCACAAGATATGACTGTGATATCCACTGGACTAATGTACATCAGTGCACCTTAGTTCATCACCAAAGGGGTAATAACCCCTAACTTCTCCCTAAGATACTCAAAAGAGTCCTTAGGTAGAGGTTTAGTAAAGATTTTGCAATCTGATCCTTGGTGTTAGGGTTAGCTGATAGAAGATATCAATTAAATGTAAATAAAGATTAAATAGAGGAATGGAAATACATAGAAATAATAACTGTGAGAGACAAGTTTTAACGTGGTTCACCCAGACTTGGGCTACATCCACCAAATAGAGACTCCAATATTATTATCCAGTAAATCAAACTAATTACAACGAGAAATCCCTACAACTTAATACCATTGCAAATGCTACAATACAATATCAATCAAAACCCTAACCCTTAGCCTCTTTTATCAAGCTTTTTGTTAGTTACAAAAATAGGGTTTTCTTATGTTGGTCAATAGAAAAATAACACCCAACGCCTTTATAAAATAATAGGCTCTGCCCCCTGCACTCCCCCATTAAATAATTTGGGGAGAAACTGCACCGATAAAAGTGGGAAAAATTTAACCTCCGAGTCTGATTAGGATCCATATAACAACACTTGGAAGACACAAACTCCAATCTTACTTCATTCTTGTTCACTTACTCTCTAAAAAAGTGAAACTTGATGGATATATGCTTAGTCTTTGAATACAACACTGGATTCTTAGATATATATATTACACTTAAATCCACTCTGATGTCTCTTAGCATCTGCTTCATCCATAAAACTTGAGTGAAACTACCTGCTTCTTCTTTAGCTGTGGACAGAGATATTGCCTCTTGTTTCTTGCTCAGCCAAGAAACCAATCTCTTCCCCAAAAAGAATGCTCCACCACTGGTACTCTTCCAGTCATCCACATCTCCTTCCCAATCCGCATCTGTATATGCATGAAGAGAAAAATCATGATCTCTGAGATACCACAATCCATACTCAACTGTCCCTTTTAGATATCTAAAAATCCTCTTGATTACCATGACATTAGATTCTCTAGGATCATCTTGGAATCTAGCAACAAGACCAACAACATTCATAATGTCGGGTCTAGTTTGAGTGAGATACAATAATCCTCCAATTATTGACCTATACTTTTTTTTATCAGCCTTAGGAGAGTCATCATCTTTGCTCAATTTACATCTGGTTTCCATGGGAGTACTCATTGGTTTTGAGTCTTCCATCCCAAATTTCTTCAACAATTCTTTCACATATTTGGTTTGAGAAATGAAGATTCCTTTCTTAGTTTGAATGATTTGCAGACCCAAGAAGAAATTCATTTCCCCAAGCATGGACATCTCAAATTCACTTTTCATTTGATTTGCAAAAGCTTTGCACATACTATCTCTTCCTCCAAAAATGATATCATCAACAAATACTTCAACAATCAAGATATTTTCATGATCAATTTTGAAGTACAAATTACTGTCAGCAGTACCTTTGTTGAAACCAATCTTCAAAAGATGCTTATCCAATCTTTCACAATAGGCCCTTGGGGCTTGCTTGAGTCCATACAGTGCTTTCTTCAACTTGTAGACCATATCACCATGATTAGACAATTGAAATCCATCTAGTTGCTCAATGTATACTTCTTCTTCCAAGTCTCCATTCAGAAAGGCAGACTTGACATCCATCTAATATACTTCGAAGTCCGTGAAGGTAGCAAAGGCAAGAAATAATCTGACTGCTTCAATTCTTGCCACCAGAGCAAAAGTTTCTTCAAAATCAACTCCTTCTATTTGAGAGTAACCCTTGTAGACCAATCTGGCTTTATTTCTGATTACTTCACCAACTTCATTCAGTTTGTTCTGGAAGACCCATTTGGTTCCAATCACATTCTTGTTTCTAGGTTTGGGAACAAGATCCCAAGTGTGATTTTTCTCAATTTGCATCAGCTCTTCCTCCATTGCTTTAGTCCAATTTTCATCATTGCAAGATTCATTCACTATTTTGGGTTCAATCTTTGAAATCAGGCAATACTCTTTTGAATCTTGAGCAATCCTTCTTCTTGTTTGTACACCTTTGCTTTTATCACCTATGATCTGATCTTTAGAGTGGTTCAGTCTTACATACCTGGGAACTTTGGGAGTTTCTAGCACTTCTGATTCTTGATCAGGCTCATTCAAACTCATCTCTTCAACCTGATTTACCAGATCAATCTGAATCTAAATTTTAGAAGTGGCTTGGACTCCTTGAATCAGAACATCATTCTGATCATCTTCATCATATTCATAAAACCCTGAGGGTTTTTCAATTCCTTCATCAACCTTCACATTTGTACTTTCTATAATCTTCCTTAGTGTCTTCTTATAACACCGGTATGCTTTGCTTTGAGTAGAATAACCCAAGAATATTCCTTCATCACTTCTACCATCAAATTTGCCTAGATCTTCATCTCTTTTAATGTAAAATTTTCTACCAAAGACTCTAAAATACTTCACAGTAGGAGTGATGCCAAACCAGAGTTCATAAGGAGTCTTACCGATATTGTTTCTGATTTGAACTTGATTAAGAGTGTAGACTACAGTGCTCACAACTTCTCTCTAGTAGATCTGAGGAACATTTGCTTCCATCATCATGGTTCTAGATGCTTCTTGGATGGCCTAGTTCTTTCTTTCCACTACTCCATTCTGTTGTGGAGTCCTAGGAGAAAATAATTGTCTTCTTATTGCATGCTTCTCATAGAATTCTATGAACTCACCAGATGTGAATTCTCCACCTCTGTCAGACCTTAGACATTTTATGTTCAATCAGGTTTCATTCTCCATCATAGCCTTGAATATTTTGAATTTCTCAAGAGCCTCTAATTTTTCCTTCAGAAAAGTTACCCATATCATCCAGGAATAGTCATCAATTAATAACATGAAGTATCTATCACCTTGCACACTCCTGATTCTTGCCAGACCACATAGATCAGTATGAATTAGGTCCAATAATCCGGTAGAATATTGTTCCTTGCTTTTGAATGAGACTCTACTTTGTTTTCCCAACTGACATTCTTTGCACAAACTATTTGTAGGTTTCACTAGTTTTGGAAGATCTCTTATAGCCTGAGTATTGCTTATCTTGATGATATTATCAAAGTTCACATGACACATCCTCCTATGCCATAACCAACTCTGATCAATTTGCACAAATGGACAACTTTTACTAGTACCAACTAAATGGAAGATATTACCTTTTGTTTGAGTACTAGATGCAATATTTGTTATGGAACTTTCAAAGATCTTGCATTTTCCATTCTTGAATTAGAGATCATAGCCTTTGTCCACCAACTATCCAACACTGAGAAGATTGTACTTCAGACCTTCAACATATAGTACATTACTGGTTTTGTTCTTTCCATCAAAAGAAATGGTTCCTCTTCCTCTAATTCTGCCAGTAGAATTATCACCAAACTTTACCACTCCTCCTTCATACCTTTCCAAATCTATGAACTTATTTTTGTCACCTGTCATATGGTGAGAGCATCCACTGTCAATGACCCAATCATCCTTTTCTTCAACTTGGGCAGCCAGAGCTCTTTCCACAATTTTATGATTGACAGATACAGAGGACATTAGATCTTCTTCCTTGATGGCAATGAACACCCAGTCACTTCCAAATTTGTTTCCTATCTCTTATTCATCATCTGTTACTCCATTATCATCACCTTCATGGACATAGTAACAATTCTTTTAGAACCTTGATCTGTTAGGATTTGGCCTTGAAAATCTTTCTAGACACCTTGAGGCAAAATGACCAATTTTATTGCAGTTAAAACACTTAAAAGACAATTTTCCTTCATACTTACCAAATCCTCTTGGCAATGTTTTTGCAATAAGGGCTTCAAGTTGAGTAGTTTCTACTTCTTCTTCTTCCAGGTCTTTTCTTACTTTTTCATACCATGATGCTTTCCTTGAAGAATTCTCTCCCAGATCAAACCTTTGTTTACCTTTTACATAGGCACTGGCTTTGAATGCAGATTCAGTCTTGGGGGGGCATATCTGAACTCAGTCAATTCAAATGTAGCCAATTTACCAACCAATTGATCTCTTGTGACACCTGAATGGGCTATAAATTCTTCAATGGTAGCAACCTTGATAAGAAGCAGGAAGGGATCTGAGAACTTTGCCAACAATCTCATCTCCATCCAAGACTCCACCAGCACATCTAATGCCACAAACAAGCTCATTTACTCTTGGCATAAAAGTAGTGATATTTTCATCTTCTCTCATCTTCAGATTTTTGAATTTTCCTTTCAAACTCTATAGCCTTGCACATTTAACATACTTGTTTCCTTCATGCAGAAGTTCCAGTTTTTCCCAAATCTCAAAAGCAGTTTGTAGGTCAACAACATTTGTCAGCTCTAAATCAGACAAGGCACTTAGAAGAGCTTCTTTAGTCCGCAGATTGTTTTCAGCATCTGTGATTTCATTTGCAGTTTTCAAGCCATTCTGTGGAGGAGTATACTTCATTGAAGCCATGGTCTAGCACTGCATTCCCATACATTACAAGTGACATTGCATGTGACTTTTCCAAAGATTAAAATTGGTTCCACCAAACTTTGGACTATCCTTCTTGTAGGATGACATTGATGGGGAGCCTCAGTTGGTAAGACTTACTCCCTCTTTGCTCAGGCTGACAATCAATTCAATCATCACCAAACTCTCATCGTTGTGACCTTTACCATTAGTGAACACTTATAACCTATTGCCGATACATCGATACACCAACTTAGTATATGCTTGGCATGACTTGCTATTACTAGTGGACTAAAGTTTCTATACCCTGATTCACCATTACGACCGGTCACCATTTATATCTAATGAAAGATACATTCTCAATATACATTCCCCACATGCTTTCTCAACATACATTTATGATATGCATTCACAATATACATTCAGTGTAATGATATGAAACTGACACCGATGTTGGTGTCTTTGGTGAGACTCTTGCCATCAGCGAATGCTTACACACTTAGGCCGATGCATTGATGGACCAACTACTCATCGGTGTTATAAGTGCCTTCAGCCAAACCCTAATATCTCTTGTCGTCAGCTGATTCCTCCTGATGGATCTCCGTTGGTATCCCTTAGCTCTTATCACCCTGATACCCTCAATTGGCAAGATCAATACTATCGGCACAATGCCAAGTCGTCCACCTGATGCACCTTGTCACCCTGATATGAATCTTGGGCCATGACTTCCATTCAACGTATTGAATCTCTCTTTAGCTAGACTATCCTTATTGGTCTGAGCAAGAAATGCTTCATCAATGGCCTTTGTCTCACTGATAAGAACTCCAAATCCTCCAATCAAACCCTAGCACATGGAGATGCTAGGCGATCTATTGTGCACACTCTAATTTGGTCCTCTGCACCACCGAACAATGAAACAAAATAGGAAACAAATGAATATTGTACAACGAAGCCATTCCACTTATCTTGACATAAATCTCACCAGTGGAATGCTTCACATCGACATTTTGCTACAGCAGAAGTATAGAAAGGAAAATAAATCTACAGCTATGCAATTTGTATTGGAAAACAAATTGACGACACAGAATAGTTTGATTTCTCCTTAACACAATGCATAATTACATTCAATCTCCTCTTCGATCTGATTATAATATATCTAATCTTGTTCATTTCCCTGGTTTTGTAAACTCGTCAGAGGAACACCAACCCATTCCAAGCAGCTGGGAGACTAATTCCAAGTGGTTGGGAGAAAACTAACTGATTCCAAGTAGCTGGGAGACCAACCATCTTACCACTAACAATTTGACAAATGCAACCTACTTACTTGGGACTCACAAAATCTATTCTAGGTCTAGATACAAACAAAAATGACATGCATTGGTCGAATAGACCTTATTACAATAGAAAACATGATTTTCCAAACAAAACATGAATTTAAATGCCTCATGGAGGCCGCCTTGTGTTGGGTGCTTCTGCACCATACACCCCACCTAGAAAAGAACTCATGTCCCATGAGTTGATTCTTGGTCTTGCACCACCATTATCCTCTACTACATCATGCCTTCCCCATGAGCTCTGGACTACAACTTGCTTCCATGGAATCAAAAACTCATGCCTAGCATAGTAGGCTCTACTCACACCTTGCCATGAGTGAGTGCTTGCAACCAAACCCATACTTTGCTTGCCATTCTTCTTCACTATCAGCTCTGCCAGAACACCTATATTCAAAACCTTGTTTGATGCTTCTTGTACTGTTGCTATGGTAGAATATGTTTTCCTTTCAACTCTTGTTGGCTCTAGAGGATGAACAATGGTCCCTACGATGATAACATCCTTTTCTTTCCAATCAACCTGTGGCTACTTGCAGACCTGCTCTTTGACCTTCATCTGATCCTTTTTAGACATCACCATCTGATCTCCACCATTCAAAACTGAAATCACCTTCAAACTATGATCTTTGGCAACCACACTCCTTGAGGTATCCTCAACTTTCCTTGTCTCTTCTTCATGCATCTTCACAAACTCTTTCTTACCCACCAAAATGATCTTGGCTGCCTTCTTTGCTTTAGCATCCTCCTATAATGGTGTCATCACAAAAGTCTTTCCATCCTTCTTGATGGTGTATGTGTTAGCATACCCATCATACAATGCTTTCCTATCAAATTTCCATGGCCTACCTAAAAGTAGGTGACAACACTCCATGGGCAAAATGTCACATAAAATTCTCTCCTTATATTCTTTGATTTCAAAATCAACATATGCTTGCTCATCTACCAAAAGTGATTGACTATCACTTACCCAAGATGCTCTATAAGGAGTTTGATGAGGAATCCTTTGTATGTTCAATTTATCAACCATTTCCCTGGACACCATATTATCTATTGAACCAGAATCTATGACTACCTTGCATATTTTACCTTTGCTTTTGCAATTGATCCTAAAAAGAGCTCTCCTCTATGATGGTTCAGTCTGCACTGGTTTTTTGAGAAACATCCTCTTGATCATTAGATTTTCTCCCACCTCTGATGTCAAATTAACTTTAGGAGATGCCACACTCCCTGCATCCTCTTGAGTCAATGTGGTTCTTCCCTCATTACCATGAGAAGTTGAGGCCTTCTCTAGACACTTATAAGCCAGGTGCCCTATCTAATTATAGTTATAACATCTCATATTGGAGAACTTGGATCCTCTACCTGATCCATTTGTCCCATCTCTTTCATTTGGCCTCCTTCCTCAGTAGCCTCCTCTACTACTTGAGTCTCCAACTTGATCTTCTTGGCCAGACTCACCACTAGGATGCTGGTTAGGACTTCTTCCTCCAAAACTACCTCTAAAATTTCTGTCACCTCTTCCTTTACTTTGCTGCTCACCTTTCCTCTTTAGCTTCTCTTCAGCTCTTAATGCTACTTGAAATCATTTTTCCACAGTTTTAGGGGTAAACAAACTTATCTCATCTTGAATATTGATCCTCAAACCATTTAAATACCTTGCTACCTTGGCTTTTTCATCCTCCATGTACCCACAATGAAGAGTGTATTTGCGAAACTCCTTGGTGTAAGTAGCCACATCCATATCTTTTTGCTTAAGGTTCTGCATTTTCCTATAAATCTGCACCTCATAGTCAGATGGAAGGAACTGGGACTTGATCTTCTCCAGCATTCTACTCCACGAAGATATCATACTTTTCCCATTCTTTACCCTCACTCCTTGGGTGTAATTCCACCATGTAAGGGCAGCACCTTTGAGTTTAGTTTTTGCAAACTTAACTCTCTTACTTTTAGGAACTTCCTTGTATTCGAAGTAGTTGTTTAGAGCCTCAATCCACTCTATGACTTCCTCAGCATTCATCTTCCCACTAAACATGGGACCATCTATCCAGGCCTCTGAAGAGTCCTTGCCAATTGCCTTGATGGCTTCCAGGAATTGCTTTTGTTTAGCTGGTATCTTTGCCTCTTCTTGTTCTTTTGTGTCTTCCTCTTTCTCTTCTTCTTCATCTGAATCTTCCGCTATCCTTTTTCCTATCTTCATTACCTTTAATTCTTCTTGGAGTGCTTCCCTGACTCTAGTTTTGATCATGTCTTCCATCTCTTTAAATTTCTTGACCACTTCGGTGGTCAACCCCTTTAGAGGCATATCGCTAGCCTCTCCTTTGATTTCTCTGTCTGACATAAACATTCTCAAACAACACCAAATGCCAACACTCCTGCAAATCCTCAATTTGAATATAACACAATGGTCTCAATCAAATGTCCATCCTACACGCTACTTCACAGACCCATTCCTCTTATCCAACAACATATCCTGGAGATGCACTACCACTCTCTCTCGTAGTGGCCTCACTCTACACCATCTTCTAGCCAAACCTCTATTGGTGAATGGTCTCGACATACCTCATCATCATCTACCCACACACTACAAGAATCCTATTCCTTCTTGCAACTAGATGGCATGAGCAATTCTTCATCTACCTTCTTAGTGACAGAAATCAAATACACAACACCTCCACCCAGAGCTTTCATTAGCTTTGATACCAATATGATGGGGTGCCTCAGTCAATAAGACTTACTCCGTCTTCGATCGGGCTGACAGTCAATTCAACCATCACCAAACTCTCATTGCTATGACCTTTACCATTGGAAAACACTTACAACCTGTTGCTGATACACCGATACACCAACTTAGTATATGCTTAGCGTGAGTTGCTATTACCGATGGACTAAAATTTCTATACCCTGATTCACCATTACAATCGGTCACCATTTGTATCCAACAAAAGATACATTCTCAATATACATTCCCCACATGCTTTATCAACATACATTTATGATATGCATTCGCAATATACATTCGGTGAAATGATACGAAACTTATGCCGATGCTGGTGTATTTGGCGAGACTCTTATCATTGGCAAATGCTTACACACTTAGGCTGATGCACCGATGGACCAACTACTCATCAGTGTGATGAGTGCCTGCAACCAAACCCTAAGATCTCTTACCATTAGCTGATTCCTCTTGATGGATCTCCCTCGGTATCACTTGCCTCTTATCACCCCGATACCCCCGATTGACAAGATCAACATTGTCGGCACAACGCCAAGTCATCCACCCGATGCACCTTGTCACCCCGATATGAATCTTGGGCCGCGACTTCCATTCAACGAATTGAATCTCTCTTCAGCCAGACTATCCTTATCGGTCTGAGTGAGAAATGCTTCATCGATGGCCTCTATCTCACCGATAACAACTCCAACTCCTCCAATCAAACCCTAGCACATGGAGATGCTAGGCGATCTACTGTGCACACTCCAATTTGGTCCTCTGCACTGCCGAACAATAAAACAAAACTGGAAACAAATGAATATTGTACAATGAAGCCATTCCACTAATTTTGACAGAAATCTCACTAGTGGAATGCTTCACATCGACATTTTGCAATAGAGGAAGTACAGAAAAGAAAAGAAATCTATAGCTATGCAATTTGTAATTACAGAGAATGGAAAACAAATTGACAACACAAAATAGTTTGATTTATCCTTAACACAATGCACAATTACATTCAATCTCCTCTTTGATCTGATTTCAATATATTTGATCTTGTTCATTTCCCTAGTTTTATAGACTCCCTAGAGGAACACCAACCCATTCCAAATAGCTGGGAGACCGATTCCAAGTGGCTGGGAGACCAACCATCTTACCACTAACAATTTGACAAATGCAACCTACTTACTTGAGACTCACAAAATCTGTTCTAGGTCTAGATACAAACAGAAATGACATGCATTAGTTGAATAGACCTTATTACAACAAAAAACATGATTTTCCAAACAAAACATAAATTTAAATGCCTCATGGAGGCCGCCTTGTGTTGGGTGCTCCTGCACCTGACATCCTAGATCTCCTCAAGCGATTAAGCTCTTTTAGAGGAACTTGGCTTTGATACCAATTGTTAGATTTAGGGTAGACAACTGAGAGGGGGGTGAATCAGTTGTCCAAAACTTTCTTCCAATTAAGCACTTAAATCCACTTTGTAATTCAACAGCATAATGATAAATCAATCATGGAAACATAATGCATTAATTCAAGAGCAGAAACACATTAACACACAAGACACTAAGATTTTGATGTAGAAAACCTAGTTAAGGGAAAAACCACGGGGTGATTAACCCAAGATTGTATTCTCTATTAGAAGAATAGAAATAACAAAATGGCACATGCCAATTAGGGCTCACTGCCCAAGCACACTGCTCACAAGAGACTCACTGCCTATAAGAGACACACTGTCTATAGAAGAATAAGTATCACATACTTGAATTGAAGGATGGCATCTTCACCATGCTTGAGTCAGTTCCATTTAAGCCCAAAAGCTTCTGCTCTACCTTTCACTCTTCTCCTATCTACACACTCTCATCTCAACCAGATCACTTTGAAATGACTTTATAATTCCTTATTTATACAAGACATCAACTTAGGAATGATCATCTAAGTAGGCAAACATTACAAAGAAAATACATAAATACATCATGACTAATTACAAAAGACTTCACGCAAAACAACACACTGTCGGCCACATAGATCTGAGACTTCAATCTTCTTCTAGGAACACGCCAATCTTCACATAACATCTTCAAGATCATCTACAGGATGTGTAACTCATCTGGTCGGCCATACTTAGGAAGAACACCGTCATCCAGAAGTAATTCTTCGATTACGAGCTCAAACTCCAATGTAGACCACCAACACAAACTAGACATGATTGAAAGACCTCCACAAGCTTGCCTGAATCACCAAGAACATCATCACTACATCTGCTTACTAAAATCCTTATCTCCTTCATCTGGAACCTCAAGAACACAGACTGTGATCACTATCACAATGGAATAGATGCTTGTGGACCTCTAGACCACAAACCAATTGAGTTTTCAATTCACATTGACTTCCTAAACACTTTACCAAATCCACAAAATAAGATATTTCATTTCCGGATCTCACCAGACCTATCTGTGTCACTCTGTCACCTCTGAACATCTGCCAGAACCAATTTTACTTGAGTGGCCACAACTTCTTCTAATCTTCATGCAGACCTCTGAAATCTTTATTGGATCATCTTAAGACACATATCTACAAACCCTTTGAACCACATCCTCTAATCTTCATCTTAGCTAGGATCTTTAGCTGACTGTCTTCACTGTTCTTCTCTATTCTTGATTAGAACTAATTTTCTCAATATCCTCAGCACATAGCTCATCCAATCCTTATCATCAATGCAACAGGAGTATGTTGACATCAATGACAATACCGGTTAGGCCCATACTTGCAACACCATCAATGACTAATGTTGTGCAAGATTCTTAACCATCGAATGCACTTGTTAATGATGATTGGGGTTCTTTAGATTTTAATTCTTGTGATGTAGGGGAATATAAACTTAATTACCTCAACACATCAAAAGTCACATCGATGTCATCTAGGCAATCTTTTGAAACATCTAAGAAAACAAAGTCTCCCTTGTTTAAAATATAGAAAATACCCTCACTTATACCACAAACTATGAGACCTATGAGGCTTCATCATCTTCTAAAGAAATGACATCCCTTTATGGCTGAGGATTCAAGATCCTTTATAACAATTGTGAATATGTAGGTAAGGGATGTGGTGTAAATCAACAAGGGATTTGAGTACCTATAGAATCCACTTCAACACATTACTCAAGCAACATTGGATATAATCCTTTTAAAGAAAATAAAGCCTCCCGTCATCCTACACTTAATGTTAATTCAGAAAGATCAAAACAACATGACATATATCATAGATATCTATGTGGAACCCTACAGGTAAGTATCTCTAACCCTTTCTCTCTCTTGTGATGTGCTTCCCCTGTGATGTGTTAAGTGTTGTTTAGGCCTCCTGGAATGACCCTTGATTCTCTTGTAAGGTTTGAGATACCAGGAGACCACCTCTATTGTGACCTTCTTCTATTTGTATCATCATTCTTCTATATTGCCTCTCCCTCTGATTTTATTGTTGTGTGTTGTGTTTTACAGACATAGCATCACATTTGGTGACATTGGGGGAACCCTCCTATGTGACTGTCCCTAAGACACTTGTTTCTCCTTTCTTATTTATTGTTTCCATTCCTCTAGTGTTTCCATCTAGCAGGTGGATGACGACAAACATTTATACTGATGCAGACCTAGTGTCCCTTTCGAGAGTAAGAAAAAAATGGACTTATTTCCTAATATGACAATGGGGTTGTATATCTTATCTGATGCTTGGCTAGTGGAAGCACTCATGCTTTCCTCGTAGTGAATTTGATGTTTCTATTGCATTTACAAACCTTAACAATACTGCTTCTCTATGCACCTTTGTTTGTCTTTGAATATAGCCTTGATGGTACTCGATTCAGAGAGCTTCGTGATATAGCCCCATGGTTATCATCGAAATCCAAATTCATTATGTAACCTTGGCTATTTGTTTGGTTAATCATATCCAGTGATGTTTATCATGATTTTGTAGACACTAACATGTTTCTTGCAGGGATGTGTTTGTGGGAACATTTGGCGATCGTAAAGTACATGTCACCTCTGAGGTGCATGGGCTTTACAAAAGTTGGTGTTCCCTTGTGTGTTTTCTTCCTACCTTAATGTACTTGATATCAATACTTGATATCAACCACCTTAAGGTGGGGGCATATATAAGGTAAGCTATCTATTATAGATGTTAACAATGTGGTTGACCTTAGGTACAAAGACCTGCATGATGAGTGCATCATGCACCCTGAGTTTGTTTGCAATCAATCAAATAAATCATGTAAGCCCTTTGCAAAGGTGGGATATCGAGCATATCCTTTTTCTTAAGCCCTCTGTAAAGGTGGGGATGGTGTATTTCTCAGAGCAAATTGCATCATCATGTCATTTTCAAAAGTCCTCTTCGGAGGCGAGGAGCAGTTTTGTGACTAACTCAACCCTTAAGTATGTCTTTGGAGACTGTTATGGCAAAGCCCAATCATTGGTGTGTGCCTGTAATGTGCATGAGATGGTAATGAGCCTAGAAATAGGGAACATACCATCGCTTGTCTACTGTGTTTTCTCCGTGTCTTCAAGTGTGTGTGTTTTGGTGTGCTTGTTTTGTTTGGCGTGTTTGTTGGCCCATATGTAGAATAAAGACTAGTGCCTTAGGGTAGTATTTCTTGCATTTTGGGAGGTTTTGCATGTCTTGCGTGTGTGTTGTCCCATATATATAGAGGCATGTGCCTTAGGGTAGTGCATCCTATATTATGGGAGGTTTGTTTACCTCCTGTACTTGCATTTGCATTTCATGTATATGAGAAAAAGAAAAGAAAAGATATCATGCCTATTTTCCATGCATTAATGTGTCTTCTATACATTGATTGTATTCTCCGTGTTCTGCATGACTGTAGTTGTCTTCTCTATGTTTTGCATGTTTGTTATTGTTTTCTATGTGATTGGCGTGTCTTCTTCATGCTTGATGTGTTTGATGTGTTTGTGACCTTACTTTAATGCATGTATTGGCCTCGTGTTTATACATACATTAAAGCGGGGGCTAATGTAATGTTGGAAAATGTGCCCTTGGGGGCTTTTCCCTCTTAAGGTTTAGCTCTTGGGTCTTTTGCATGTATTTAGGACATCTTACTTCATAATTTGGCATCCTGATGGAATGAGCCCTAGGTAACATAACAAATGGGACCTAGGAGGACCCCTTGAGTTGTACCCTGCCTAAAATAGGGGGGGAGGACTTGGGCGCCTGCACCCTAGTCCTGCCCTATTTTGGGGTAGCCCCAATTTCTGGGTGTCAGTTTATGACCGTTATTTAGGTCCTTTGCTGACACGATAAGTTTGAATTTATAAAATCTTGGTGGGTGTGTTTGAAGTTGCATATAAAATCATGTTTAGGTATTCATTTTTAAACTAGATTTCAACTAGATGATCACTAGCAAGCTATTGTGTTCTCAAGGTGATTCAAGGCTTTCATTGTGTTGCAAGAGTAGACTTGTGTGGTTTGTGTGTTTATATTTGTAGATTTGAGCATCCATTTCATCATGGAATGAAGATCATCTTTCTCCCATGATATCTTCACTACAAGGTGACATTATATTGTATTTTCATTATCAATTCTTTTGGTTTTTGCCCTTGCCTCACAAGGGCATGCACACTCTATCTAAAAAGGGTGTTTGAAGACTTAAGTGTCCTCTGGGGCTTGACTGAGGCAAGCCTCTAAACACCACAACCCCCTCCCAAATTCTTATGATTGCAGGTTATAGGTGTCGCATTTGGGAAAAGTGAAGTTGCAGGAAGGATTGGCAGACATCAAGGATTCAGGATCTGAAGAGAAGCAGGACACCGGAGCATTTCTAGGACTTGGACGCTCACACTAGTGTCCTCCGTAGATAAATTTCTAGAAATAGAAGTTACAGGGCTGATCAATGTCAAAAGGAGGTCTAGATCCTGCAAAGAAACTAGTACCTTAGACTTGGGTGCCCGCACCAGTGCCCCTGACTATTCTGCCTTAGAACCCCAAAAATAGGTACTCTATGATTTGCTATTTTACTTCTGTCTACAAGAGTTTTTTTTGTTATTCATTAGTTTATTATCGTATTTGTATAATTAGGCTTTTAATGGTCAATTGAGCATAAGAGAAGATAAATTGGTGATTAAATTCCCTAATCCAAGCTTCCCTACATCTCACAGCGATCTAGGGTATGATAGTGAATTACCACTCGACCCTAGATCCTTGAATGTAAAGTGGAAAGGCAAATTCAAATATCAAAACACTAAAACATTAACAAATCCAATTTTCCACTAAATAGGATGATAACCTATGATTGGAATATCCTCACCCTATGTTGTTATTTTTGAATTGCATGTTGATCTTGTTGTGGTCTAGGGTGTATCTCCTCTATCTCATCAAGGATTTCCCTCACCCACTCACCTCTATGTTAGGAATTGCATGTAGGAGATATCAATTAAATGCAAATAAAGATTAAACAGAGGAATGAAAAATACACAGAAACAATAACAATGAGAGATAAGTTTTAACATGGTTCACCCAAACTCGAGCTACACCCACCAATAGAGAGTCCAATATTATTATCTAGCAAATCAAACCGATTACAACCAACAATCCTTGTAACTCAATACCACTACAGATGCTACAATACTATATCAACTGAAACCCTAACCCTTAGCCATTTTTATCAAGACTTATGTTGGTTACAAAATAGGGTTTTTTTATGTCAGCCAATAGAAAAATAACTCCCGGTGCCTTTATAAAATAATAGGATCTTCCCCCCTGCACTCCCTTGTTAAATGATTTGGGGGGAAACCACACTAATAAAAGTGGGGTAAATTTAACCTCCAAGTCTGATTAGGCTCCATATAAAAACACTCTAAGCCCAGGGCACATTCATGAGCCCAAACTGAGAGAGATAGTTGAAGTTAACCTCAATTTGACTTAGGGTTTGACTTAGGGTTTGCTTAACCTAAGTTTTGACTTTGTGATGAACTTGTGTTGACCTTGTATTGGAATCAAGGGTTTGTGAATGTTCTATGATTCTAATGTTTTTGTACTTTTAAATTTCTAGATGCATGCAAGTCTATATGACTGCAAAACAATGTTTTTGTGCTTTTTTGAGTATTTATGGAAATAAAGTGCTTTTTTCTATTTTAGGAATTAAAATATGTATGCAATCTAGTATGAAGCTATCTAATGCAGTTGATCTATATTTTTTTTTTCTAAATATTTGGAACAATTACTCTAGGAAAAGGAAATTTCTTTGAAATAAAACTAATCTATGAACTTTTGAAAGAAAACTAATCTAACAATGCAAATCTACTTAGCCTATCAAGGAAATGACAACATGCATTTACTATTTCCAAGAGCAAATTGTGATTTTCTAATTACTATGAAATAAAAACATGAAGAAACCTGGAATAAGAGACACATGAGCCTCCACTACCCTCAGAAATCCTTGTATGGGCAACCTCTTATCCTCTTGCAATAATGGAGTGACCCTCTTGGTAACAGTAGAGAAGAGATACAAAAAGAAGATTTTGAAAGCTTGAATGAGAGCTCAATGGGAGATTATGAGCACTGTGGCCTATGATTTGGGTGGTATATCAATGTTATATGAATCTTTCAGAAAATCTTGATGGGACAAAAATAAAAGAAAAAGGCTCAATTGTCTTATATGAGCATATGGATACTAGTTGGAGAGCAAAAACCTACAAGAGATTGGATGCACAAATGAAATTGCTTCCCTTTGTGCTTAAGGGATGGGGTATTTATAAGTTTGAAGGGACTAAAATAGGTGGAGAGGATGAAAAATTAACTCAAAAAACACAAAAGTGATCTAGGCTAATTAGGGAGTGAACAAGCCAATATAGCTTATCACTCAAGAAGAAATGGAGTTAAGAGAATGCATGGGTTGACAACTAAAGATAAAAAAGAGATAAAAATGCATGCTTGGATGCATGTAATAGTTAAATCTATGTTTAAGATAAAATCCCATGCAAACAAAACAAAAAATGAGTCAAAATAGATCTTTTTTTGGCCAAAAAGTCAAGTTCTTTCATGGCTAGAAAAGACGATAGGGTCACCACTTGGACGCCACTTTCATCAATTAAAATTGCTCGAGGGTGACCCATAGGTAACCCACAGAGGGAGGGTCCCAGAGTGAAATTTAGGATTTGAGATTGACAAGAAGGGGAAAAGGAAGTGAACTACCTCTGGAAACTCATCAAAAGGGGTCAAAAACCAAATATCCACTTGGAAAAGATGGATCTTTCAGGGGAGATCTAGAAATAATAGGGGGAGATTTGTACTGGTTTACCTGAACTGAAAATCAAAAGTGGGAGATGGATTGGGAGGTCCTCTAGAGAGTTCCTAGGGATGGGAATGGATGAAAAACACTATGGAAAGGTTAAAATACAACAAATATATGAATACAAGGATTAGGGACGAAGTGACAAGCATAGGAAATGAAAATTGACAAGTGTCAAAAGTAAGGAAAGGGTTAGCATGACAAAGGGGAAACAACAAGAGAAGTAAGAAACCGCATGCTACCAAAAGAATCATTGTTAAGAGGGTATTATTTTATGCTTACATGTACGTGAGAAGGATTTGTTAGGATTAAGGTGCCATTAACCTTCTAAATCATATGTAATTAATTACTCCTAATATTGTTTGTAAATCACCCATAAGGGATGAAAGGTTTCACCAGCAGTGATCTCGTTTTAGTCATATGTTTATATCTGGTCCTCGACACTAATTCATCCATGACAGGGGGTCATAGGGGGTTTCCCCCAGAGCCAAATTTTATCATTGTAAATCTAGACTATTCGTCATTAGGTCATAGATCTGATGGTCGATATTATGTCATTTTTCTTACCCTAGAAGGAAACCCCCTTTTATAAGGGTGTGTGTACTACATTTTTAGTAGAGTTAAGAGTAATAGGCATCGTTGAATTGAATACTGAAGAAGGATAGGAAGTGCATGTATTCTAATGTCATATTTGAAGATAATACAACTTGGAGCCTCTTTTCTTGGTGGAGTTTTTTACTCGAAAAGGTTTTCTCCAAATTACATACTGTGTTATGTGCTTAGTTCTTAATGCATGTTATTTTTGTGTAGTGGGTTTTATTTCTGTTACAATCTCCATTGATTCTACATTGTTTAGAGGACATAAATAAGGTTTGAATCAAATTTCAGTTGTGTGGTTTGTACCTTCATTTCTAACAGGATTGTGAGTCATCATTGGGGTCCTTGTGGAGGTAGTGCGTGATTTTGGTGCTTACATATTTGCCCCCTCGGGGATGGTAGTCTATATGGAGGGTAGGTACCATTCCTAAAATAGGCCTCACCTGTTGTTGATTTTTCCACAATAGTACCTACAATAACTAGTATTAGTTCGACATCTAAATATTTCAAAAACAAGTAATGAAAACTGAAATGACGAACATATCACAGATCTTGTGAATTCACCTAGTTGTTTTCCTTTGTCAAAGAGACCTGTAGGGATGAAAGCACACAAAATGAGAGCATGAGAGATGCATAAAAGAAAGAACTACTTTACCAATGCATAAAAAAACTAAGCTAAGAGAGGAAAAGAGCTAAAAAATTAGTGTGATCAAAGTGAAACATTGATAGAATCAGTCGTGCAAGCATTCGTCAGAAAGATATCGCCAAGTAGATCGCAAAGATGGCCACTTCTTCTTCTGCCACTGAGAGTCAGTGCACAATTAGTCAAAAACCCTTCTCTAAACCTTAGTTTTATTTTTGTGAAAAATATTGTAAAAATACTAGTTTTTGTCAATTTTCCTTGTTGCATTGTGTTTGTCTCATCGTTTAGAGTAGGATTGATTTTCGTTTGTCAAAATTGGTCAAAATTTGTGATTTTTGGAATATTTTTAGCATGAGGGAAGGCAAAAAGGGTCACCCCTTTTGCCATTCTAAGTCACCTAGTGGAGATCTGGCTGAACAATAGGGTCATCCATTGGAGATCTTCCTATGCAACAGGGTCACCTAGGGCAGATCCTGCTGAACATCTAGGTAGCCCAAGGGAGATTCAGTCTGATGAAAGGTGTGACCCAACCAGATTGCTTCTAACTAAAATTTGATGTTTTCTGACATTTACTACACTCCGTTTAAGTCTAATTTGAAAATTGAATTTGTCAATTTATTGCAATTTTAAAGGTTTTATATGCTTATTTTTTGAAATTTTCACAAGTTATATGACTTTTATGGATTTTGCTAAGTTGATGGGATCTAATGAAAAGTTCTTTTCTAATGACAGGATATGTGTATTTGTTGGAATGTTAATCATGAGTAGTTATGGCTCTCTAAGATGTATGATTCACTGTCTCCTGATGATCTTGCTATCCTGTGTTGGGAATTAAGGTGTCTCAACCTTGGTAATTCCTAGCATTGATTATTTAATTGTATATTTATGTATTTGCCTATGTTGTATTTTCTGTTGTACATCATGTTTTGTCATCTAGTGTGAAGTGGCATGGTGTGTTGTCACTCCACTTGGAATGTGACTAGGATGGTCAACTCATCCCACGTGGATATAGGCATCCCATATTGTGGTAGAGGTTTTCTACCATGTGTCAGCATCTTAAGCAATGTGTAAGGAGTTAAGATGTGTAAGTGTTATGATGGATTATTATGACAGATTCTATGACACGTAAGAGTCATAAATAGAAGATCTTATGATAGGTGAAGACAAGTGTCAAAGATCATCTTTGAGGAAGACATCTTTGGGCACCCAAGGGAGGTTATGACATGTTGTAAGAGGAATATTCTATTTTTAGTTAGTGTATGACATATTCTCTTACAACTATAAGTGCTATTAGTTATGATAGATTCTATGACAACTATGCTAGGTTTGGAGAGGATTTGCCATGTTCCAGTTGTTCATCTTATCTCTCGTATCTGTTGTGACATTTTGACCTATTGGGATGCTGATTGGATTACTTTCAAGTTTCCCCAAGGTTTAGGGGAATAGACCATTACCTTGTATGACATTTACTATGTTCTTGGGGTTCTTGTGAGAGGGCATCTACTTGTCCTACCTACCAATCCCCTGAGGACAAGGCATCCTAGGCTCTGATTATGGGGGTGAGTCATCTTGAGGACCAAACCAGTGTTTGTCTTACTACTATACCATAGCTTTGTATTCCTCTTTTGAGGAATTTTTATGATTGGGTTGATTGCATCGAAGCTATTTGGAGACAAGGCCTTAACCTGTATGCAATGGTGTTGGGAACCCATCATCGAGTGCATTGAGTAGTGTACCATTTTGCATGGGGTTCTAATATTCTTGCAATGGTTTACCAAGACTTCTACCATATTGCTCGTAGTGGGGCTCTTGCATTCATCCACTCCACTCTGATCATGACCTAGATCTTTGAACATATCAGGCCATATCAGAGGAGATTCCACTTCCTATTCATATAATTTCAAGAGCCATGAAATAGGCTTGTGTGGGCCACTTTGATTCTTTGTTGCACACTGTAGATACTCTTACAAATGAAGATATGATTATTGACCCCTATGTGGACATGGAGGGCACATGGTCTCATGATAGGTAGATTCAAGACCACTTTCATAACATTTTAGAGCTTTCTATTTGCAATGGTTTTGTTAAGGCTCACCATGTTGAGTGAGTCCTTCAGCAGCTAAGTGACGACTTTCCCCCACTTCCTACAAGCTACTAATATGTTCAAAAGATGGGCAAGGTGGGCTAGAGACCCATAGTTTGGACTCCTTTAACTCCTAGGGTTTTGATTATCAAAACCTCTAGGACCTTAAGAGGTGGATAGAGGGGAGGGAGAGGAGCTCATTCCCATGGACTTGCTATCATGGAGGATTTAGATTCTACTGATGAGGAATACATCCCTAATGGAGATGATTAGTCAGACGTTGATGGGTTAGCTAGAGATGTTCAAGAGACTGACTTTGATGAGGGGGAGATTCTAGAGACTTCTTCTTCAGGCCTTAGACCTCCTCATTTTGATGATACAATGTGGTTCTTTTATCCTTCTTACCAACCTAGCAATCCTCGTAAGTCTACTTTTGTTTTCAAAATTTGCATTATCCTTTTCTTAAAATTACAAATCATCATTCCTATTTTCGTTGTCCTTTAAGTAGTACTAAGGAGTGGAGGACTTTTGTCTGTGAGGTTTCTATTGATTTGATTATTCATTTCATTGGTTTATCACAAGAGAGACTTCTAGTTGATCCTGGGGTGCCTACTAGATCTAGCCAACATACTAACATCTTTGCTTCTACCTGCCATGGGTGCAAGGAGAATACTTCCTTGAGATCAGAGACTCTCATCCTTAGGGGTGAGAATGTTGTTCTTCATGAGATGGATCATCTTGGGATTCGATGCCCTGAATCTAGCATAGAAAGTCCTCATTCTAGAGCTTTGAGCAGGGTTCCTCACTCCCACAGATCTCATGGAGATTCTAGTGTCGTTCAAAGGCAAAGGAGTAGGAGCCCTAATGGTTTAGTTGGAGGGAATTTTCCCTGAGGCTTTCACCTTTTTGTTTCACCATCATGCCCCCTTGCATGGGGAACCTTATCTTCTTGAGAGCATTTTTATGGGCTCTTGTACTCTTTTAAAACTTTGAACCTTTGATTTTATCTATGAAAAATTCTTTTTATGGTTACTTCCAATGTATGAATGCTTATCTCTTGTGTACTTTGGAATTTTTCAGAACTTTTTGATTGTGTAGACCTTCAACTCTAAGAATGCAAGCATGATAACAATGATATGTTTTTATTTCTTTTTTGGATATATATGTGAATATAGGGGATGACATACAAATGCAAGAACATAAGCGATGTTGAAATAAAACATCTAGTTCTATGAAATTCCATGAGTTGTGACATTAACTTTTATTGCTTTGAATCTCTTTTTCTAATCTTAGTATGAATGCATTATGGAACAAACAATATGACTGCTCTTTAGTATGATTTTCAATCCAAGGGATTGTGGGTTATCTTGGTATTGGAGACCTATTCAGGTTTGTGAGATAGGGATTTAGAACTCAAGTGGGGAGCAGGAAGGAGATAGAGTACTTTTAAATTTTAGGCTATGCCAAAGGCTAAACACCGATCCTTATCTAGATGAGACATTTTGACAAGCTTTCAACTTAGACAAGAAACAAATTTTATGGGCATTCATTAGAATTAGAACATAGATGGCAAGAAAGATAGACCCGGGATAAAGGAAAATGGGAAAGAACAAGGGTCCCTAGATAGAAAATGGTCCTCAAGACTATTAGACTATTGGCTTTGCTTAGCTAGTGCATGTATGTGCTTTGTAAATTTCTCTCACTTTCTCTAGTAGTGTGATAGGTAAAAAAATTAGGTTAATAAGATCAAGCATAACCATGAAAACCTAACCCTACCATCATCAAAGAATCTAATCCAAATGAAAACCAAAAGTATGCAATTCAAGCACAACATCACTTAGATTGTGTGATTCCTTGTTTATGATGTGGATTGCTTCTTCAACAATGAACAATTATGAAGATAAAAGATGCCATGATGGATGGATGATAATGATGAAAGTTCAATAGATGCTATGAATACTAAAGTGCTCAATATCCTCAAGATGATAATGTAGATGCTATATGAATGTTGGATGGTGTGCTGTATGGAATAAGAGAGTGTTTATATAGAACTCAGCCAAAATCAATCAACGATAGAGATTCAGTGGCTATGTGAATGGCTAAGATTGAAAGATAGACATAGGTGAATGTGAAGATGACAAGTGGAGAGAAGATAGGGCTCATGTGTGCTTGTGTACATAAAAAAGTACTACATATGAAAGATATTAAATAAGAGGATGTAGTACCACTTATCTTTTTAAATGAAAGAGGCACACATGTCATCTCATGAGATAAAATGATAAAATTAATTAAATAAATAAAATTTGTTTAATTAAAAATAGATAGAATGAAGATAATTAAATAATTAAAGATTGTTTAATTGTAGCTTAGAGGAAATAGCTAATGAATTAATTAAATAAATATAAATTTATTTAATTAATAGAAGAAATAGATGTGTTAGGGATATTGCTCAAGTGTGTTAGACAAATGCAGATGATGTGTAATGCGATGTTTGAATGCTAATGATAATGAGTCAATTTTGGGTGTCTACATTTTGCCCCTCTTTGATACAATGTTCAATAGAGTCTTGTGTCAAAGAAGATATGATATTTTGCTTGATAAACAAAGTTATGCCCCAGTGTAACTAGCAGGTGATGCCACCTCAAGAGGTAAGCTAGGCTAACCAGGAAGGGCTGGGTTGGCTCGCGATAGAGGAAAAGCTACAAACAAGATTGATGCAAAGAAAATGAGGGTTGGGTGGGAACAAATGGGATGATGCAAAAGAAAATAGGCTATAGCATAGAAGAATTAGGGTTTGGATAGGGCTATAAATAGGTTCTGCAAGGGCAAATAGGCTCATTTGTGCTCAGAAAACTATAGAAATCTTGATCTCCTTAGAGTTGGTGTGCAATGAGAGTTGGAAAGCTATTGGGATGGTGATTCCATTCAGAGATCATCATGCTGAGCGAGTGAGGACACATGGGTGACTAGAGGGAGTAGGCATACCGGTATGTATCAATAATTTTGCTAAAAGTGTGATTTTGATAGGCTAGAAGTGTCATAAATGCACACACATCACCATAAGTGACTAGGTCTTAGGATAGGTAGTTTAGGTCGTTTGTGTAGGAAAATAGGTCGCTTACAGTAGTTAAGGTTGCTTTTAGGCGCGGCTTGGTTGCATATAGAAAAACTAGGTCACTTTTAGTTATCTAGGCAATATAGAGGCAAAATGTGCATATAGATAGGAACAAGTCACTTATGGGAAAATAGTAGCTGCATAGGGAAATGCAAATTGCTTAGAAAGAAAAAATGCTCGCTTAGGAGATATAGCCTGCTTATAGGCTAAAGTTAGGTGCATAGGGAAATATAGCTCACATATAGTCCAGCAGTGATCACATAGGCAAAATAAGTCGCATAGGATCAAGAGATAAGCACATATGGTAAAAGAGGTCACTTTGGATCAACAAATAGGCACATATAGGAAAATGAACTGCTTATGGTAGATAGAAGCTAGCATAGCAATAAACGATCAAATTTTTATAGCAGTTAAGTAGCGCACAAGACTGACATGATGAGTGACATGATGCAGGATATACTACCACCTTTGTTATCATAGGAGCCACATCCTAGGGATTTGTGGTTGGTGAGATTACTAGATGTAGAGGAGCAGCTAGTGTTAGAGATCCTTGGGTTAGAGCATGTGTCAAGATTGGAGCCGGTGTAGGCACATCAAGGACTAGTGATGGCAATGGTGGAGCGATAGATGAGTGAGCATAGTTCTTTCTTGTTGCCGATAGGAGAGGCTATGATCACACTGGAGGATGTGTTTTAGTTTCTGTGGATTCCTATAGATGGGGACCCAGTTGATTATGATCCTAACATGGGTCCAGCTATGTTCAGGAGATTATTCGGGACACCAGACATTGGAGTAGAGGGCTCAGAGATTCTGATGGCGAGGATGGAGGAGTCATGTGATAGGTTGCAACGAGTAGTAGTGGCTATCATTAGATGGCTAGTGGGAGATAGGCGAGCAAGAGACTTTCCAGTAGGATGGGGGATAGTGATGGAGGGGATGTTCTCCTATGGTACGAGATATGCATGGGCAGAGTGTGTGCTTGGATAGCTCTATCATTTCCTACATGATTGTGCGTATATGTTCAGAGCGAGTATGTCTACAGGAGTTACAGTGTTACATGTGTGGGCTTATGAGCATATTCTAGTGATGAGACCAGAGGGATGGGTGGCTAGGGTAGCAAGAGAGCCTTATGCGAGGATGTATAGAGGAGCTTTGACATACCGACAGCGTAGAGGAGTGGTGTACTGGCAGAGGAGATTGGATGAGGTAGATATCTTCATATGGAGGCCATGACTGGGATGTGAGAGATGGGATGAGGAGGATGCTAAGCTTGTCTATGCTAGGATATATTTTTGGATGTGGCATATACATTATAGAGAACTATTTTCTAGAGAGGGTTTTTAGACAATTCGGGTTGCCGCAGGCAGTACCAATTGGGGATGCCATTTTTGGGAGGACAAGATAGGAGGTGTTCAATTGGGGTCTATAGGTTGTGGCTAACATGGCATTGACAAAGAGAGATGGGCTACAACTAGTTGTATGGCGGTGGGGATAGGGTCATATAGATCCAGGGATGCTACCAGACTACGATGCATATTGGGTGACATCTAGACCAACTTGGCTGACGAGGGTTAACGAGATAGGAGAGATAGGGATGGAGAGACCAGTCAAGAGGAGAGGATGACATACTCCACTAGCACAGGATGTTGTACCAGCAACACCAGGGATACAGATGCAGGGACAGATGCCTGGATAGCTTTAGATACTTGTACAGCCTTAGGGGTAGATGTTGGTGGGTGATGATGTTGGGATTCAGCAGCTGCGAAGGAGGATTAGACAGGAGAGGAGATGGAGGTAGTGAGCACATATGAGGTTGAGGAGGGTGGAGATAGATAGACACCAGGCGGTGATTGGCTTGCGGCATGTGAGGGCTTAGGCACAGATATACCGGGCTTAGTTAGAGTTGAGAGTGCAAGCTGGGGATGGACAGGATAATGGTGCACTTGCTAGGGTGACAGGGGAGAGAGATGCAGCGAGATAGAGTGAGCAGATGATGAGGTTAGAGCAAGATATGGCTGTACAACAGGTGCAGGCAATGAGAGCAGAGAGAGATGGTCTGCAAGTAGAGAGAGATACAACTATGCAACAGCTACATGGGATGACTAGTGAGTGGGATAGAGCAGTGACTGCATTAGGTATAGATAGGGCTATGATGTATTTGGCCACACAGTTGACACAAGTACAGGTAGAGCTATAAAGAGTATAGGGTGAGGCTGAGTACTATAAAGGCTTATACTATGGGGTTGTGCCAGCAGAGTAGAGGCAGCCTAGCTTTAGGAGTAGGTTAGGGGCTTCAGGTTCACGGAGGTCAGATGGATTTCGATTAGTAGGCTCAGTGATGGGGCCACCAAGAGATAGGGGGCTAGGTGCAGGACCCAGTGGTGGTTAGGGCAAGGGAGCTGCCAATAGTCACTAGGGCTACCTTGTTTATGTTGTATATTATGTTGTATCATGATGAGGCCTAGAGCCGATTGTACATACATTCTTTATGGCTCAGCTTGTATGTGTAGACACTTGTATATTGACCCATGTGTATATATATATGATGGAGTATTGGTGATCGATATGATGTTGTAATGGATGCACTGTTGGTATTATGATGGTTATGCATGTTGTATTTGTATTTTCATGGATTATGTATGGATGTTTATGCAAATGATATGAATGGAAATGGTTATAATGCCAATATGTAAATGGTTATGATATGGATGGACTCATGCATATAGATAGATGGTAATGAGATGATATATGATAGACTTATGTATGTCTAACACACTTGTTTTGTAGAATAAGAGATGTGGACAAGGGACGATGGAAACGATTGATCTTTGCTGAGGACTATATAGGCGAATAATAGGATGAATATATGGGATGATGGGCAGCTTTTTTTTTAAGTAATTGCTCAAATGAAAAGAAATGCAATCCTTATGTTTGATATAGCATGTGGATGTTATGCACCAGGGTATAGAAGACCAAGGTGTCGAGAAATCCAATGCAAAACTAACATGTTACAATCTTGTCTGAATGCATAACGTCAAGATGTTGAGCCAACATACACAAGATATGAATAACAACTAGTGTTGTGAGATGGACTTTGATGCTATAAGCAATGGTTTGAACTTATCTCCACTACACATAGTGATAGCTTGCTGGTTATATGTATGGAGCTAGTCTTGACATATAATAGTCTCAAGTGCAGAAGAGACTATTTAGCTTCTCAGATGCTAGAGATATTGATATGTAAGATGCTAATCCCAACATGTACAAGATACCAATATGCATAGGAAGAGAATAAGATCATCCTGTAAACACAACATATGAAAGCAATATGACCATGCCCCATTCCTTATTTCATCACAACATACCAAGATATAGATAGATCAAGGAAGTCTTGATTAGGCATAGAAAAGAGACAAAAGATAAATCAAAAGATAAAACAAAAGATAATGTCATCACGTTCTCTTGCCAAATTTACGTGCTCTTAGATGGATTTAAGCTGGCGCCTTGTTAAGAGGAAAGCTGCATCCTGTTGAAGGCTAAAGATGTTGATAAACTGCTATAGCAAATGTTGGCTTAAGGCATGCAGACAAATAGCTTCTAGCTCATTCTTGATTGGTTGAAGTACTTGAGCTTTCAGTATATACATAGTTTGCTTCCTGCTTGAGCTAATCAAAGAGAAGAAAAAATGGATGAAAGAAGATGAAGAAGATGGGGTGGATCATCTGTGCTTGAGTATTGGAAACTTCCTTCGTATTCTAGACTACCTACATACCCTGTGTCCACGGGATCAAAACACATTTACGATGAAGATGAGACATGATGAATATGTAGTTCTGGGTTTTGTTGATGATGTGTGTGATGAAAGATAGAAGAATGTGTGATGAAAGATAGAAGATGATTAGAAGAAAGATGAAAGATGAATGATGAAAAGAAAGGGGCTATCGTCTTAGCCTGAATCATAGTGCTTCCTTCACATCTCAGATTGCCTACATACCCTGTATCCACGGGATCAAGGCTTTAATGATAGAGCTGAGATGTAGTTCTTGCTTATTATGCTGAACGGGTGATGTTGAAAAACTAATGTGATTGCTTGAATGTTTGCATTGGCGAAGTCTTGCAATTTTTGGATATCAGATGAACATGAATTGATTGTGAAGATATGAATCCTAGTTGCAAAATGTTGTGCAACATTTGTTGTTAGATGAATGCTATGATTGAAGTTGAAAGTTTGTTGTGTTGTGAGATAAAGTGTTTGATGTGTTATGAGCTAGAGATAGCGGTATCCACTTCCCAAGAAGACTCAACAGATGCCCCAGTACGGGATGAGGTTTATTATGAAGGAGCGATGATTAGGATAATGTACGGTCAGATGCTAAGGTGCCAAAAGAGATAGTTATCGCAACAATGTCCCAAGTATGATAGCTAGCATTGATAAAGGCGAAGGTGGAAAGGCTATTTATTGCGATGAAATGTGGATTATGATATGGACTATATGTAGGATAGGATGGCAAAATATGGTAGGAAGAGTGATGATCAAACAAACCAAGTAGATGATGGAAGTTGGTCACTACACATAGTGTCTGTTTGCCAAGTTTTCACTATGGTACTTATCCAAGGCACCTATTTACCAAGTTTTCACCAGAGGACAAATTATTTATCTTACGTTTTTTTTTAGGATAGCTGAGATTTAAGGATAAAACTTCTTGAGATGAATGTTGTTGATTGGTTCATCCAAGGGAATGCCTTCAGGTGTTGAGAGAGTGTATGCACCTAATCCATAAACTATTGTGATGATGAAAGGACCAAGCCAATTTGGTTCAAACTTGCCCTATTTTTCACGGTGTTGCTGATTCCTTTGATTTTCTTTAAGGACAAGATCTCCAATCTGAAATCGACATTCTCTAATTTTCTTGTTATAGCTATAGCATAGATAGTTTTGATAAACATGGAGATGGTTGAATGTTGTAAGACATCATTCATCTAGAAGCTCAAGATCATGGAGTCTGGATACTTGATATTCTTCCACTGAGATGGTATGCTGTAGAGATATTCACAGTGAGGGGATCTCAACCTCAATAGGTAAAATAGCTTCAGTACCATACACAAGAGCATAAGGTGTGGCTCCAGTGGGAGTTCTGATACTTGTTCTATATGCCCATAATGTAGGATGGAGTTGTAGATGTCAATCCTAACCAGCTTCATTAACCGTCTTTTTGAGAATCTTAATGATTATTTTATTAAAAGCTTCATCTTGGCCATTGCTCTGAGGATAGTAAGGGGTAAGAGAATCAATGTTGAATATGAAACTTGTTACAAAGATCTCTGACCTCATGATTCTTGAAGGGACGACCATTATCTATGACAATAGCTTGAGGGACTCCATAACGGCAAATGATATAGTGTAGAATAAACTTAGATATTTGCTTGCCTATGATATAAGTCATTAGTATGGCTTCCACCCACTTTGTGAAATATTCAGTGGCAATGATAATGAACTTATGACCATTTGATGAAGTAGGATGGATTTTACCTATGAGATCAAGTCCCCACTATGAAAAAGGCCATGGAGTAATGATAGGCTAAAGTTCATGGGTTGGTGCATGTATTAAATCTCCATGTTTTTGACATTGTAGATATCTCTTTGTAAATTGCTGTGCATCTTTTTCCATGGTTGGCCAATAGTATCCTGCTTGTTGAAGTTTCTTAACAATGCTAGGGCCAGTGGAATGCGAGCCATAGACACCATCATTTACATCACATAAGGCCACTTTTGCTTCCTTAGAATCAAGACACCTAAGAAGGATACCATCAAGACTCCAGTGATAAAGGATGTCTCCCAAAATAGTGTAACAAGAGGCTCGACGGATAAAGGTTTTGCATTGGTTGTTAGATAGTTGAAGTGGAAAGGTTTGATTACGAAGATACTCTTATAAATCCTCATACCACGGTGAATTGGGACCAACAATGTCACATATAAGCTTAGACTGTGGAACTTCAAATGCTGGAATCAAAAGTTGTTCGACCAAAAACTCACATTTATGTGTATTAGATGGCATGTCTAGGAGAGATCCAATCATAGCCATGGCATCTACTGCTCTATTCTGTAGTCTTGGAATTTGTTCAAAAGTGATCTTGTCAATATACTTTTTAAAATCATCAACCATTATCTTGTATGAAGAAGCTTCTCATCTTTTGTTTGATATTCATCTAAGACCTATTTGATAACCAGTTGAGAATCACCAAAGACTTGTAACTATTTAATAGCCCATTGTACTGCCATGCACAATCCTATGATTAAAGCTTCATACTTTGCTATGTTATCGGTACATGGAAATGCAATTCTATATGATTTGGGTATACAATCTCCTTGAGGGGTAACAAACAAGATGCCTGCTCTTGATCCATGTTGTGTGTATGATCCATCAAAATATAGTTGCCACTATGTTGGAGAAGTTAAATTGAACAATCCTTCATTAGGGAATTCTGGATATATTGGGTGAATATCTGTGATAGGTGATGCAACTAATTGATCAACAATGACTTGTCCTTTGATGGCTTTTTGATCCACATATTGTATGTCAAATTCACTTAAGATCATGACCCATTTTGCTAATCTTCCCGTGAGGATTGTTTTAGAAAGAAGATATTTGGGTGGATCAACATTAGATATGAGCTTGGTTGTTTGGTTCAGCATGTAGTGTTGCAACTTTTGGGAAGCAAACACTAATGCTAGTCATACTTTTTCCATAGATAAATAATTGAGTTCATATCCCACAAGAGTTCTGCTAATGTAGTAAATGGTTTGTTCTTTTCCTGAATCATCATGTTGAGCTAGAAGGGCACCCAATGTTGATATTGTTGATGATATATAAAGCAATAATGGGCAGTCAAGCATAGGAGGTGTCTCCAAATATTCCTTCATTTTATCAAAAGCCTGTTGACACTTTTCATCCCACTTAAAACGTTCACCCTTACAAAGAAGATGCTGAAAACGATGACATTTATCTGCTAGTTGTGAGATAAATCTGTGGATGGACTGTAACCTGCCTTGTAGACTGCGAAGCTGCTTGAGATTTATTAGTGGAGGCATTTCCATGATAGCTTTAACTTTAGTTGGGTCCACTTCTATCCCTCGTTGAGACACAATGTATCCCAATAGTTTTCCATATGTTACACCAAATACACATTTCTTTGGGTTCAGTTTGACTTGATATTTTTCTAATTGATCAAAGATTTGTGCTAATACTTGTAGATGTCATCAACATAGTCCTCCATGATAGTATGAAAAAGGCCATGAAAAGTAATTGTCATGGCTCGTTGGTAAGTAGCTCCAGCATTCTTGAGAGCAAAAGGCATTACAACCCAGCAGTATGTGCCTCATGGGCAAATAAAAGATGTTTTATCTTGATCTTCCTCTGCTATTCTAATTTGGTTATACCTTGAAAATCCATCCATCAAAGATAGCATTTCATGTCCGGTTATAAGATCTACAATGTTGTCTATGCTTGGTAGTGGAAAGTCATCCTTTGGACATGCTTTATTAAGATCTTTGAAGTCTGTGCAATGATGAACTCATCCATCAGGTTTTGCTACAGGTACCAAATTTGAAACCCATTCTGGATAATCAACAGGCTTTATAAACTTTGTTTCTAACAATTTATGAATCTCTGCCTTGACCAATAAAGCTACCTATGGATGCATTTTGTGTAATTTTTGTTTGACAAGTTTTGCATTAGAAGATACTGCTAGATGATGTACCACAAGTGATGGATCTAGACCCGACATGTCAACATAAGTCCATGCAAAATTTATAGCTCTTTTCATAAAAAATGTTGTGAAGTCTCTTCTTTCTTTCTCTAATAGTGTTGGTGCCAAAAATGTGATTTTTAGATTTTGCTCTGTACCCAAGTTCATGTCTTGTGATTGTTCAACTAGCACTATTGATTTCTCATGATAATCAGTGGCAACAGGAAGATCAAATCCCCCATCCTCAGGCACCTCAGAGAGGTTTTCACCTTCAGATACGCCCTTTATTTTTACTTTTTCATGGTCAAGAGGTGCCTTTCAGTTTTCACCTAGTGACCTATTTTGTTTGATTTTATTTATTTCACTTTTGTGACTGGAGGATTTGATAATTCCATCAAAATATGCTAGTTTAGGTAAATCCATCATGAAACCTACTTTGTGATCACCTAATAGAATACCTTGTCGTAAGCCCATGAATTCTGCAATAGCTTCATCATTTTCAAATGTATCTAATATCAGTGCCCCTGTTGGTCCCAATCGACGAGGTCAAGATATACGAGTGAAAGGTTAATGGAGGAATGGTTGCAGCTAGAAGAGGCTATAGAAATCATGAAGATGGACTTTTCTTGGAAAAGGTTGGTAATATGAAGGGAGTAGTCATTGATAGTATCCAAACTAGAAGTATCTCCTGCCGAGGAAGGTCCAGCATCAGTATCGGAAATACACTTAATATCTTTGAGTCATGGTACCTTTGGATGATAACCAAGGCCTTGCTTATTAAACTTCTTAGACACAATAATTGGTTCAATAGGTCCTTATTCTCATGATCCCAATCCACCATGTCCTTTATAGCCCATGTTCTTTATGATGCGGAACCCATTGTTGTATCTCTCTACCTCGAGTTGGACTTGGTTATTTTCATCAAAGAATATCCAAGAATCCATATCATCAATGTCTTCATCATCTTGGAATCCACCTTTAATGAATACTGTGGGTGGAGCTTTGATGACAGTGGGGGATGAAGTTGGTTTGGCTATAGAAGGTTTACCATAGGATTTAGGAGATAATGGAAGGGTACCAACACAACAAGATTCTTGCAGTGTGTATTCACCAGAACCATGTTTGGTGTACTTGATACGGAAGTTGGAAGTGGTTTTGCTAGATGATGGCTGGAGTAGGTCAGATGGATCTATATAGGATGAAGATGGATATCCCTCACTATTGATAGGAATACAGTTCAGACTCTGATATTTAGCTTGAAAGGCACGACAAAATTCAAATGGATTGGGATTACCTTGGATAGTAATCTCAACATCATTGTGTGGAAATTTAAGACATTGATGGTATGTGGAAGGAACTGCCTTGAGGCCATGTATCCATGGATGACCAAGGATGATGTTATAAGGAAGGTTAGTATCAAGAACCTGACAATGGGTTTCTATGGTGACCAACCCAACTTGGATAGGCAAGAAAATAATCCCTTCAATATCTCACTTGGCATCATCATATGCTCTAATAGTAATAACATTAGAGGTGTCAACATCTTTCTCAAAATATCCCAGTTGTTTGATTAATTTCAAAGAACATATATTAATACCAGCACCACCATCTACCAAGATACATTTGATACGGCATTGTTTAACAAACACTTCAATGTGGAGGGCTTCGTTATGGGAAGGATGAATGGAGGGCTGAAGATCTTTGTCAGAAAAGGTTAAATGATAAGGGGCTGCAATGCTAGTGACCATAGATTGAAATTGTGTGATATCAATATCATTAGGCACCAAAGATTCTTGTAAGGCTTTGTCAAGGATAGCTTTATGAGCAGGAGATATGTGAAGCAACTCAAGAATGGATATGTGTGCGGGTGTTTTGCCAAGGTGATCCAAGATATTATAGTTAGAGAATGGTCGAGGAGGATGAACAGGTGCTCCTTGAATGGTGACTTAACCTCTGTAGGTGGTTACAGTGCAACTAGGTGCTTTACCTTGGATAGTAATGGTAGAAATGTGAGCCTGGTCAATGCGGCCAATGGTAGACGATTCATAGTTGTACTGAATGGCATTCCCAGCATGAGGGTTACTTATTTTGTCATGAGATGGGAGTGGATTCTTGAAAGTCTCTAGATCATAATTCAATGTTGATTGTTGTGCAGGTTGAGTTGAAGGTGTAATTTTGATTAAACCTTGATCGATGCAATCTAGAATGACATGTTTTAAATGCATACAACCATTTGTTTTGTGTCCTTTAACTCTATCAAAATTGCAATACTCATTTTCTTTGTACCAAGGGCTTTGAAGAGTGGTTCACCATTGGGTGGTACATCTGGTAAGATAATATCACCTGTTATGAGAAGCTTTCAAAAGATAACTTCCATAGGTTCCTCTAATGGTGTAAATTGTCGACGCGGATTAGAAGTTTGTCATTGTTGCATTCGTTGAAAAGGTTGTGTTGTAGAAGTAGCATGGATGTTGATGGGAGCTTTCGTAGTTTGTATGTTCTTTGCGTATACAACACCATCATTGACAACATTCTTATTTTTGTTCCAAAAGTGAGACTTATCATTGGAGTTTTGAGGATAGTCTTTGTTATCACGAAAGATCTTGATAGTTCCTTTAGCAATTAAAGCTCATTCAATGATGATTCCTTTGGAAACAATTTCATCAAAGGTGCTAGCACTTTGCAATTGTAGTTGGAATGACAGCTCGGGATGAAGATATCAAGTTGTTTCTTCTCAAGAATTTCCCATGATAGTTTACTAGCCATATTACACCATCGTTGAGTAAATGAAGAAAAGGCTTCACCATTGCACTATTTATTATCGACAAGGTCATTCATGTTTACCTCATGTTCAATGTTAAAAACAAAGAGTGATCGAAACTTATTTGCTAATTCTGAAAAAGACTTAATTCCTGAAGGTAAATGGAAGAACCATTCAAGAGCTTGTCCTGCTAAGCTTTGAGGAAATAGTCTCAAAAGATATGTATTGTCATAAGCAAAATCGAGACATGCCACAAAGAATGCTCGAAGATGATCTTCTAGATTTCCTTTTCCTTTATACTTGTCAAATTGTGGAATTTTGAAGTGTGGTGGAAAAGGTGTCATATGAAGAGACTTGTCAAATGGATAAGTGCATATGTTTTCTAAAGAAAATGTCTTCTTGCCTTGTACGCTCGGTTAATCATTTGTTGAACATCCGCTGAAGATAATTGTTGTTGTTGCAAAGGGGGTGAAACATGGTATGATGTATATTGAGGTTGTTGTTGTGGGATATATGAAGCCATGACCATTTGTTGAGGTTGCATACTCACAATATATGTCAAAGGATTGGTATGGGACACATATGTGGTTGAGGATTGCTATCCTTGAGGCACAAGTGGTGGTTGGGTATATTGTGACGAATGGGCACCAAGATTTGGCATCACATGCAGAGTGGAAGATGGATTGACACTAGTTAATGGTTGGGAAGTTGGAGTTGCATTTATAATATGGTAAGTGATGGAAGGATTGGTAGATGTGAAAGAAGGATGGATACTTGGGTTTGTATTTTGGACAACATGGGGATTGATATGTGTCATGCGTTGGGTGATAATAGGCAAGCCTTGGGTAGCATAAGATGGATTGATAGTGTGTGAAGGATTGGAAGAATATGATGGAATGGATGCAAGTTGCTCAACATAAGTGACCATAGTGCTAGGATTAGCTTGAGAAACAATAGGAGGGTCACTCATATCAATAAGACTGACATTGGGATTATATGGTGTAATGGAAGGACTAGTAGTGATAGTGGAAAGTGTATTAGCAGTTGGTATATGAGATATGGTATTCATATGGGATATGGCAGGTTGTGATGGTCATGAAGCTTAGACTATTGGTGTTGTTGGGATAGTTTGAGAGGCTTGCACACTATGGGATATGGGGATAGCTTGTGATGTTTGGGAAGTTTGTGCTTGGGTCGCATGGACAACTTGTGTTACTTGAGGCATGGAAATGGTCATGGTAGGAGGAGGAGTATGTTGAGGAACATGAAAAGGTGGAATGTTCAGGTTTTGTGACATGCGAGAGAGCACATTGGTTGGCATTATCAAAGGTTCTAGAGTGTGCTCTGAGCGTGGTAGATCAAATGAAGTAACGATAGGAAATGAAAGAGATGTGGTGGAAGATAGAGCTTGTGATATGGTGGGGGATGGTGTGACTATAGTAGATGGTCCCTTCACAATAATAGCGGGAGTATTTGGATTGTGCTCTCTAATAGCAGATATGTCAAAATCTCTTGGTAATTTAGCACCCATGCGAGCAAGTTGCAAGAAGTAGTGATTAGGCTCAGATAAAACAAGTCTCTCAACTTGATCCCACACATGGGTGTCTTGAAATTCTAATAAGTCGTCTTGGGGTTGTTCTTCAAAAGTCTTGAAAGATGTTTGAGGTTGCACTTATTGTGAAGATGACTCTCCAATAGTATACCCATGAGGCGTAAACATATGAGGAGGCATACCAGTCATGAATTGAGTTGCGTCTTTAAGAGGTGTTAATCTAGATTGTTGCATCTCAACTTGCAATTTAGCTTCCATTTTAGCTCGCAATTGACTTCTAGTTTGAGGCATGATGTTGATGTTGAAAACTGAAGTTTAGCTTGTCAAAGTTTTGAGACCCAAAAGAAAGGTGATAGTTTTCTAGTTGGTTGGTTGGTTTCTTTGTTGTGTTGCTTGGTTGCTAGTTTGCTTGGTTGGTTGATTTTTGTTTAGTTGTTGGCTAGTTTTCCCTAGAGAATAGCTCACACACTCAAGGGAAAAGTAGTTTGCTAAAGGTTTCTATGTTACTGATGTTTGTTGAAGCTAAAGCTAAAAGATGATGTTTTGCTAATTGATCGAAACGATTGGTTTGATATTTGGTTTGTTGGTTTGGGATCTCAAAAAGATGAAAAGCTCATGAAATTTGATTGATTAGTAAGCTCAAAATAGGAGATAAAGTCCAAGTGTCTGCTAATGATCAGAGATAGGTCTGAAAGCTAATGTTGAAGCTGAGCAAGCTGGATTTGTGGTTGATTCAACTGAGTCACTGAGATTAGACCACAGGGGACAAATGATAGCTCATATGTAACTTAGAAAAGGCTAAAGGTGACTGATAATAGCTCAAATACAGACTAGTTTAGGTTCTGACAGTAGGTTACAGTGTTAACGAAAGGTGAACTGATTGTTCACAGGTGATAACTATTGGCTCAAAAGTGATTTACTTCTATTTGGAAGTGATGCAGGTTAGGCCAAAGGTGATGGACTTTTGTTTAAAGGTAGACCGATTTAGTCAGAAAGTGGATGACTATTGTTTAAAAGTGACTCTATTGTTTGTATGCAAATAGTTTAGGCTTAAAATCAACTGTGTCTGTCAGGAAAGATGTCTAATTTTTGTATTTTTGATAAGAAAGTAGTAATTACAGTCAATCACACTCACAACAATCACAAACTTGTACAACCTAGGCTAGGAAAGGACTGTATTTGTTGAATCCCTTGGCTGTGCTTATTCAAAGCAGATAGCTTTAGGATCTTGGTAGCACCAGCTCCCCTCCATGGCATACACTTCTCATGCATACAAAGATCTAGGTTTCCTATAAGGCATGTCCCTCACCAAACCTTAGGATTGTCCCTGCTATCTCTTCTAAGAACCACGTGAATCAGGGTGGCTTCAAAGGTCCCACCTTTTGTGTCAACAAATAGAGGGTTTTTAGCTACTACACAAAGTTGCTAATAAGGGCATCTGTTTAGGTGGCTATACATGTGGCAACGCTACTCTCCATTATGGAGTCTCCCAGCCTTCAAGGGTTATGCCTTGGAGGGTTTTGGGGGAGGTTGGTTGTCGATATAATGCAACAACATCCATTGTTTGTGGCTTTCAACACAAATACTTTTCTTATATAGCGGTTCAGAAGGACTTGGCTTTAGCCCATTACTGCTTGGGTCATATCCCTTCTCACACCAGGAAGGCAGGCCCTCTAAAGATAATAACAAGTTCTCATACACCCAAGATCCATTTGATAGGCAAGGGGAGAGGATACTTTTGTTATTAAATTTGGGTTACAATCAATCACATACAAGCAATAAAAAAAAAGATAAATCAAGCACGGAGAAAGCAATGATTTGTTTTAAGCACCAAGCCCAAATGTTCCTAATTTAGTGAAAACCCACAAGTCTTGGACCGATTGGAGCTGCAATAGATATGTTAGTAGTTTGATAACCTCCTTTTCTTGGACAATCGATAAGATGCTACACAAATTCCCAATTAGTAGCCAAGAAAAACAAACTGCAAATGATACAGATTGAAAACGACAAAGTTTACTAGAGGTGATCCACTGTCGGTCAAAAGTGATCTCTATTCTGTCATAGGAAAAATCTTATAAATCATAAGTGATGTGGAGAGTGCCAGATGCGAATTATTAAAGCTCATAAGTGGTGCAAAAAATCAAGAGGTGGCTGGTTACGGCTCATAAGCAAACTTGATCTGCAAAACAAACAGTATGCAACGAACACCCTAGTTCTGCAATAATTGATCTGATTATCTAAAGGTGGTCACTATTAGATCAAAAGTGATTTAGTTAAATGCAAAAGTGACCACTGTTAGTATAAAAGTGATCCAGAAATTGCTAAAAGTGGTAGATTTCAGCTCAGAAGCAACGCAGGTATTTAGACAGCGACAATTTTTTGCTCAAAAGTGATTGGAACTTGCCATAAGCGCTCAGAAAATTTGATCTTCATAAAAACAACTTCAAACAACAAATTTAATCAAGGACATGAGTCCCACCAGGCATGCCAAAATGTGATAGGTAAAAAATTAGGTTAATAAGATCAAGCATAGCCATGAAAACCTAACCCTACCATCATCCAAGAATCTAATCCAAATGAAAACCAAAAGTATGCAATGAAAACCAAAAGTATGCAATTCAAGCACAATATCACTGGATTGTGTGATTCCTTGTTTATGATGTGGATTGCTTCTTCAACAATGAACAATTATGAAGATAAAAGCTGCCATGATGGATATATGATAATGATAAAATCTCATGGATGCTATGGATGCTCAAATGCTCAATATGCTTAGGATGATAATGTAGACTCTATATGAATGCTAGATGGTGTGTTGTATGGAATGAGAGGGTGTTTATATAGAACTCAACCAAAATCAATCAACGGTGTAGATTCAATGGCTATGTGACTGGCTAAGATTGAAAGATAGACATAGGTGAATGTGAAGATGACAAGTGGAGAGAAGATAGGGCTCATGTGTGCTTGTGTACATAAAAAAGTACTACATATGAAAGATATTAAATAAGAGGATGTAGTACCACTTATATTTTTAAATGAAAGAGGTACACATGTTAGCTCATGAGATAAATGATAAAATTAATTAATTAAATAAATAAAATTTATTTAATTAAAAATAGATAGAAAGAAGATAATTAAATTATTAAAGATTGTTTAATTATAGCTTAGAGGAAATAGCTAATGAATTAATTAAATAAATATAAATTTATTTAATTAATAGAAGAAATAGATGTGTTAGGGATATTGCACAAGTGTGTTAGACAAATGCAGATGATGTGTAATGTGATGTTTGAATGCTAATGATAATGAGTCAATTTTGGGTGTCTATAGGTAGAATGTCACCCTTGAAGCTTCGAGCTTAGACTCATCTCCACCCAAGGGTATGAACATTCATAAATCTTCTATGATGTAGGAGCATCCCTGGTTCAAGAGAAATCTTGCATCAACCAAAAATATTTGCATTTCAGTTTGTTTGCAGTTTAGTTTGTTTCCTTTCATTTTCTAGTTTAGTTCAGTCAGTAGCAGTTTCTGTATTTTGGTCCGCATTCTACTGTAGTTGCATTTCACATCTTGTAGAACTAGACTTAGCACCTAACTTCATTCAACTACATAATATCTAGAATTTAGAGTATATGGATTAAATTCTAGAAAGTTATCGCTATCAGAAGAACGACTGTTTCTCAGAACAGAGCATCCTGACTATCTCAGATACATCAGCTGAAGGAGAAGACTTGCGAAGCATTCCTCGACTTGTCAAGATTATTGACACATCATTCAATGATCTTTGGTTCATGGCTGACCTTCCCCGAGATCCACACATCATTCCATTCATTTGCGGAGGTATTCTACATGATTAGGTATGACCTATCCATGCACACACATTACAACTCTTCATTGGAGTTTGTGACCTTTCTTGGCTAACACGGAGGAATTTTTTTTACCAGAGATAATATAGAAGGATGTAATAGATCTCTGGGAAAGTAGTTAGCATAGTTCTCATGATTTAGAAGATAGATAGTTTAGCTCCTTTGCGAGGGGACTTCAAAGTTATCTCTTGTGCATATTCTGATATTTGTAATCAGGCCTTTGAGCCCAAGTTGTAAGCCTGTGTGATGCTAGCCAGATTATATTTGAATTCTATTATATGCTAAATGATTAAATCTACATTTGTTTCATATCTTTGAGTTGTTTCCATTGTGTTTACTCTTGTTGTACGGCCTGGATAGTTCATTCTATGAACCCTCCTACCGTGACTACACCAAGTGGTACCAGAGCAAAAGTTCAAATCTTTGGGAGCGAATTGAGAAAAGTTGGTGAGGGAATTCCATAAGATCTTTCTTTGGATAGATCACCAAATTGAGGAGGGTTACTTGTGTCACAAATGATCACCAATTGTGAGGTGGTTGTCACCTTGTAGCCTGATCGCCGAATTGGAGGTAGTTTGCACTTGATCCTAGGAAGAATGCCAGCGAGGAGAGTTGTTGTCGTTGGAACAATGGTTGGTAGACTGGATGTGATGATGGAGATGATGAAAACATTATGAATTCATTTGGATGCCATTAAAGAAGATAAGTGAAGAGGATTGACATTGAGACCTAATGTTGAAAGTGATGATGAAGAAGAATTTCATTTTGTTGAACAAATTGATGAAACCCTACGAGGTGATGAAGAAGAAGAATCAAATCAAGTCAAGATGTTGTGAGCTATTTCAAAGATTAGAAAGAGACCTAGAGTTCATGTGCTGAACTATACTCGTAATTTGAACCCTAAAGAATTGATTGACTAGATAAATGACATGGAAGAATACTTTGAATATGAAGTTGAAGATCTAGAGAAGGTGAAATTTGCAAAGACAAAATTGAAAGGACATGCTGCTATATGGTGGAAAGAAGTTCAGTTGGAAAGAAATAGAAGAGTGAAAGAAAAGATTATGAAGTGGGATAGGATGGTGACAAAATTGAAGAATTAGTTTATTCCTGCTGACTATGAGTTGGAGCTATTAAAAAGATTGAAGAATCTGAGACAAAAGGAGAAATCTATGGAGTACACTAAAGAATTTCATAAGATGATTATAAGGATAGGACATAGTGAAGAAAGCAAGGAGAAGTGGCTAGATACATCAATGGATTGAGATTGAGCATTCATGAAGAACTAAGTTTAGTGAGGATGACATCTTTGGAAGAACCATATCAGTTTACCCTAAAAGTTGAGGAGGAGATGAATAAAAGGCATGATCCGAGACAGAGAGGTAGAGGAGGTAAATTTCAGAGAGGTAGAACATTTTCTAAAGGAGATAGATCATCTGCAGAGTAGAACAAGCCTGAGAACCCATTCAAGAAGGATGGCAGAGATAATAATGCTTACCAGAGAGATGACAGAAGTTTTTATAAGAGATGAAACCCTAGTGCATACCGGAATGAAGGATACAGAAGAGAAGGAAGAGGATTTGATAAGAGAGCATTCAGAGGTACTTGTTTCAAGTGTATAGGTGGACATAGAGCATTCAAATGTAATTAAGGTAGTACAAGCAAGAGGACAGAGAATAGTGGAAGAGCAACTTACGTTGAAGAAGAACTTGTTGGATCACCTAGTTCTATTGGTAAGCCAAAGAAAGGAGAATCACTTGTGATGAGAAGAGCACTATTTCAAGTAGAAACAAATGAGGAACCACTGTAGAGGAAAAGTTTGTTCAAGACAAGATGCAAATTAGGAGGTAAGTGTTGTAAAGTTGTGATTGATAGTGGTAGTTTAGATAACCTAGTTTTAGAAGAGATGGTGGCTAAGTTGAATTTGGAAAGATTGAAACACCCTAAGCCCTATCAGATAGCATGGATTTAGGATGATCATAAGGTATTGGTGAATGAACAATGTTTGGTGAAATTTGATATTGGATCTTATCATGATGAAATTTTGTGTGATATTATGCCCATGGATGTTTGTCATATCTTGTTGGGTAGACCTTGGTAGTATGATAGAAAAGCTATAGATGATGGGGGAAATAATACATACACTATAACAACAAATGGAAAGAGAATTACCTTGATTCCTTTAGAAGATGATCCTAATAGTGAAGTATGTGGAAATGCTAGAATCTGTTTGGTAGATGGAAGGAAATTACTGGATGGATTGAGACATGAGAATATGTGTTATGCCTTGATTCCTAAGAAGCCTGAAGCATTGAAGAAGGAGACTGAAGAATCACAACTGGAGGAGATAATAGAGTTGCTGATAGAGTATGAAGACATCATATCAGATAATGTATCTAAAGGATTACCACCTATAAGGAGCATCAATCATCACATGGATCTTATACTAGGAGCTAGTTTTCCTAACAAAGCAGCATATAGAATGACACCGGCAGAGAATGAAGAATTGAATAGACAGATACAAGAGTTGTTGAGGAAAGGTTTGATCAGAGAAAGTTTGTGTCCTTGTGTAGTACCTACAATGTTAGCACCTAAGAAAGATGGAGAATGGAGAATGTGTACAGACTCTAGAGCATTAAACAAAATCACAGTTAAGTATAGATTTATTTTACCTAGAATGGATGATATCATGGATTGTTTGAGTGGAGCAAGATATTTCACAAAGGTAGATTTGAAGAGTGGATACCAAATTAGAATTAGAGAGGGAGATGAATGGAAGACTTATTTTAAGACAAATGAAGGATTGTATGAGTGGTTAGTGATGCCTTTTGGACTGATAAATGCACGGAGTACTTTCATGAGATTGATGAATGAAGTCTTGAAGATATTCTTGGGTAAGTTTGTGATTGTATACTTGGATGATATTTTGATTTTTAGTAAGACAAAAGAAGAACATTTGTGGCAAATTAGACAATTTTTGCAGAGGTTGAGAGAGGAGAAATTGCTAATAAACATCAAGAAATGTAGTTTCATGAAGGAGGAACTAGTGTACTTAGGATTTGTGATTTCTATGGAAGGATTGAAGATGGATCTTGAGAAAGTAAGAGTAATTGTTGAATGGCCTACACCGAAGAGCATTGGAAAAGTTAGATCATTTCATGGATTAACTAGTTTCTACTGGAAGTTCATCAGAAATTTTAGTTCAGTATGTAACCCTATGACAGAGACAATGAGAGGTGACAAAAAAGAATTTAAGTGGACATTAGGAGTAGACAAAAGTTTTGAATTGTTGAAGCAGAAAGTGACAAAGCAACTTGTGTTGGCATTATCGGATTTCAATAAGGTATTTCAAGTAGATTGTGATACAAGTGGAAATGCGATTGGAGTAGTATTAAGTCAAGAAGGTAGACCTGTAGCATATTTTAGTAAAAAGTTGAATGATGCAAGGAGAAGATATTCAATTTATGATCAAGAGTTCTATGACATAATTCAAGCCTTGAAGAAGTGGAGACATTACTTGTTGCCTAAGGAGTTTGTGTTGTATATAGATCATCAAGCTTTACAGTACTTGAACAGTCAAGGTAAGTTGAATTAAAGACACATGAGATGGGTAGAATTCATACAGAGTTACACTTTTGTGTTGAAACATAGGAGTGGAAAATCAAAAAAAGTCATTGATGCATTGAGTAGAAGAAGAAACTTGTTGACAAAAATGAGAGTTGAAGTGTTGGGTTTTGATAAATTAAAGAGCATGTATGAGGGAGACACTGATTTTGCATAACCTTGGAAAGCATGTAAGGAACCTGTTGTGATAGATAGGAGTAAGTGGTTGGATTACTTCATTTAGGAAGATATGTTGTTTAGAGGAAATTATTTGTGCATACGTAAGAGTTCAATGAGAGATACTTTGATCAAGGAGAAACATAGTGGTGGATTGGCAGGACATTTTGGCATTAACAAGACAATAGATTTGGTAAGTGAAAACTACTTTTGGCCTCAGATACATAAGGATGTTAGGAAATTTGTGCAGAGTTGTAGAGTTTGTCAAGTTGCAAAAGGAAGTAGTCAGAATACTAGATTATACAAACCTTTGACAGTACCGAAGAGACCTTGGGAAGACATAAGCATGGATTTTGTAATGGGATTGCTGAAGTCACAGAGAGGACATGATTCAATATTTGTAGTGGTTGACAAATTTTCAAAGATGGCTCATTTCATACCTTGTAAGAAAACAACTGATGCAGTGCATGTAGCTAACCTATTTCTCAAGGAGATTGTGAGATTGCATGGATTACCTAAGAGTATAGTTTCAGACAGAGACACAAAGTTCATTGGATACTTTTGGAAGACACTTTGGAAGAAGATGAAGACAGATTTGAAGTTCAGTTCAGCATTTCATCCACAGACTGATGGACAGATAGAGGTAGTGAATAAGAGTTTGGGAAACCTGTTGAGATGTTTGGTTGGAGAAAAAGCTAGAAGTTGGGATTTGATTCTTTCATAAATAGAGTTTGAATACAATAATTCAGTAAATAGAAGTACCAAAAGAACACCTTTTGAGATTGTTACTAAAGCAAATCCTAGAGGAGTTGTAGAATTGAGAGACATTGGTATGGAAGAAAAGAGAAGTACAGAAGCAGAGAAATTTGCAGATCACATGAAGATAGTGCATAATCAAGTATAGAAGCATTTGGAGGATATAAACAGTAAGTATAAAGAAAAGGCAGATAAGAAGAGAAGACATAAGGAATTTGAAGTTGGAGATGAAGTGATGGTATACTTGAGAAAAGAAATATTTCCAGTTGGCACTTATAACAAGTTGAAGATGAAGAAGTTTGGACCTTGTACTATACTCACAAAATTTGATTAAGGAAATGCATATGATGTGGAGTTACCAGAGACATTAGGTATATCACCTATTTTCAACATTGTAGACCTATATTAGTATCATGAAGTAGAGTTTAGTGATAACATGGAAGAAGACTTGAAGAAAAAATTACCACAATGAACACTGAAGCAAATTGAAGACATTTTGGATAACAGAGTTGGATGTAGCACTAGAGGAAGACAATACAAAGAATATCTTGTGAAGTGGTAAGGTAGACCAGAAGAAGATTTATCATGGATTTCTCAGGCTAAGGTGGACCATCTTGGTTCTCCCCTAGCCCCAACAAAGTGAGGGATTCACTTTTTCAATAACCCTAGATGTCTGATGTAGGAGCATCCCTGGTTCAAGAGCAATCTTGCATCAACCAAAAATATTTACATTTCAGTTTGTTTGTAGTTCAGTTTGTTTCCTTTCATTTTCCAGTTTAATTTAGTCAGTAATAGTTTCTATATTTTTGTCTGCATTCTACCATAGTTGTATTTCACATCTTGCAGAGATAGATTTAGCATCTATATTCATTCATCTACATCATATCCAGAATTCAGAGCATTTGGATTAAATACTAGAAAGTTATCGCTATCAAAAGATCGACAGTTTCTTAGAACCGAACATCCTGACAGTCTCAGATACATTAGCCAAAGGAGAAGACTTGCAGAGCATTCCTCAACTTGTAAAGCTTAATGACACATCATTCAATGATCTTTAGTTCATGTCTAATCTTCCTCGAGATCCACACATCATTCCATTCATTTGCGGAGGTATTCTACATGATTAGGTCTGACCTATCCATGTACACACATTACAACTCTTCATTGGAGTTTGTGAACTTCCTTGGCCAATGCAGAGGAATTTTTTTTACCAAAGATAATATATAAGGATGTAATAGATCCCTAGGAAAGCAGTTAGCATAGTTCTCATGATTTAGAAGATAGATAGTTTGGCTCCTTTGTGAGGGGACTTCAAAGCTATATCTTGTGCATATTCTGATATTTGTAATCAGGGCTTTGAACCCAAGTTGCAAGACTGCATGATGCCAGCCAGATTGTATTTGAATTCTATTATATGCTGAATGACTAAATCTGCATTTGTTTCATATCTTTGAGTTGTTTTCATTGTGTTTACTCTTGCTGCATGGCTTGGATAGTTCATTCAGTGAACCCTCCTATTGTGACTGCACCATTCTCTCTATCACTCTTTTTTTGTAACTCCTTTTTCTTATATTTTCTAGAATGTCTCACTTGATTTTCTCATTTTTTTAGATTTTTTCCTTTTATGAAATGAATACTTTTGAGCTTTGGATATACAATAATTTGATCTCTCAATTTTCACTTTTCTCATCACTCTTATTTTTTTTATCACTAATATTTTTATTCACTCATATTTTAGATTGCTTCCTTTAGAGTTTTGATCCTCCTGATGTTTTTGAATAGGAAAAATAAGGGACTAAGTGCCACCAAAAGTTTTCACAGTCCAGTCAGACTTCCTTTCTACTAGGCAAGAATGGGGAAGATCTACTTGTAAGCTTCCTTTGAATGCTATGGGTTTGAATACTGACTTTTCTTAGACTTAACATCATGGATCATTAAGACTGGGATCAGTGTAAAGTTAATATCTAGGCTTTGATTAGAGTCACTGGGAATGAAGGGGGAGAATGGTGATTGTGGAAATAGGGGAATCTCAAAACCTAATAGGATCACCTGCACCTAGGCAACCTTAGACTCCTTACTGAAATGAAAATAATACAAGAGTGAGTCATTTACTAAAATGCAAGAAGAGCAGAATGATGTTGAAATGCAATAAATAATTTTTTTTTATATTTTTGTATTTTTGGATGATTTTTTATATTTTTATGTTTTATGATTTTTAGACGTAATACTTATTAAGGTGAAAGGCATCAACTATCTCACCAAATTCCTCACCTTCCATCATGCACAAGAGATAGGCACCATTACTAACATCTTCTTTAACCATGTAGGGATCTTTCCAGTCCCAGTAAATTTTCTCTTTCATTTTCTTTTCTTGTTCTTTGTGCTGCCTCTTCTTAAGATGAACTCTCATATTCTATAAGTTTTTACGATATCATTTGACTCTAACCCTTCTAACTCCAATGTCTCTCTTGGTAACCTGAGATAGAGTAAATCATAGAAATCTTGTTGGTGTGAGGGAGTCCAATACAAGAATCCATTACATCTTACTAGCTCCATAAGCGTATCGAATTGATCCTGCATGTAAATATTTACTCCTAACCAATCTTAAATATTTTGAAGGAATTGGAACAACATGAAGGGAGTTTGAGGTTCCCTTTGTTCGTCAGGAGGAACAAAGCTTATACTTGTCCTTCCATTGGGCTCAGGTCTCAAATCCATGGAATATCCTATGTAGCTCCGTAGTAATTCAAAGATGAGAGGATCATCTATTCCCAAAGTTACTCACAACTTCCATTCTTTGTTAAAGATTCCTTTCCTTTCTTCATCTTCATTTGGGAATCTCTCCACCATCTCAATATGCACTAAGGGTGCTTCCCATTCACCAAGCTCATTCAATTGTACTAAAGTAGAGGCAGTGGGTTGCATGTGGGGTTGAGAGACTATGAACATCTTCGAGAGAGTTCCTATCACATTGGTCAATTCGTTGTCCACATAATTCACTTTTTCTATTGGCGTCATTGGTCTATAAGAATATTCTGACGATGTGAGTGGCTCATATGACTCACTTTCTTCTAGTGTCTTGGGGATATGTGACTCTCTTAGTAGTGTCAACAAAGTGTAAATTATGGCTAAGTCTTCTTTAAGATCTAAGAAGGCATGAGGGTTTGAATTTCTTAGATCTAGCATAGTTGTTTCAAACATCAGTCCTTCGATTCTATGAGGTTTTTCCCCTATGTAAGGAAAGAGTTTGTAGACTGGCTGCACATTGATCATAAGGATTTCCAAAGGGAATTGGAGAGGTCCATCCTTTTATATCCACTCCATGATTCATATTGTTGTTTCCTTGGGGATGACTTCCTTCTATTTTGATGGGGCCTCACTTTCTAAGGCTTTCATTTCTGCATTATTTACCATCTTTTCCTATTTTTTTGTCCTTTTGATACATATCGATTGTGGTGTAGGACTAGGGATAGAAATATTATTCATGGGAAGCTTGTAATAGATGGGAATGTCTATCTTCTTGTTTGTTGTATTAGATTGTATCATACTGAAAGGCTTTGGATCCCCTTTTGCAACATAGACCTTCCCAAGATGGGAATCAAACTTCTTGGAATAACATAGATGGCACAAATTTCAGTCTATGTATCCAGGGTCTTCCAAGAAGTAGATTATATCCTCTATCTTTATCAATGACATAGAAATGGTTGGGATAATCTTTTGCCCAAAGACACTGGTAGTGTGATTTTCCCTATCGTGGTGACCTTCAAATTGTTGTATTCACTTAATGTGCCTCTAGATGTGGTGATGTTGGTGTGCCCATAACCCATTCTTTTTGTAGACACCTAAAAATGTCTTCATCATCAAACTGACTCTCGACATCACTAAACACACCTATTGCCCTTCCAAAAAATTAATTAAATTTTTATTTAATTAATTATCCTCTTTAACACCTATTTTTCCTCCTCTCATCCTGCCAAATTGAATTAATTTGATTAATTCAATAGTCTAACATATACCCAATTAATTAAATAAATGTACAAATGTTTATTTGATTAATTCCCCTTTTTCCTAAACCCAATTAATTAGGTAAATCATGTTTATCTAATTAATTTAGCCTATTAATCAACCTATCCCTACCCTAGCTAATTAAATATCTATTATTTATTTTACTAGCCTAACCTACATGACCCTACACCTAGGATTAATTAAATAAAACCTTATTTAATTAATATTAACTCCTCACTAAGACATTTACTATTTTTTTCCAGCCATATTAATTAGGATAATAACCTTGATTAAAATGGTCAAACCCCAATTAACACCCTTCCTCACACATCTCAAATAAAAAATTATTTATGCCACATAAAATAATTTTTTATACACATATGCCAACCACCTCATTCAAGCCTTTTACACGCCATAAGCATTTAATCCTACTCTTCCCCAAATGAATTTTTAATTCATTTTACTCTTCCCCATGTGAATTTTTAATTCACTTGTAATCCATCTCACCTAACCTCATTAACTCCACCCCTTTCCCAAGATGAATTTAAAATTCATCTTTATTCCTAGTCCTCCATTTTCCAAGATTGAATCTAGGCCCTCCATATCATCTTCATCCTCCACTATTGATCTTTCAAATCAATCTCTACCCTTGGATCAAATCCTCTCTGAAAAATATATAAATACAACACTCCTCAAGCCATTTCATCATCCACAATTTGAGCAAAGTTATCATGCCAAAATCTCTCCTCTTGAGCTATGTCTACTTAGTGATTTGCATAGATTGAGAGCACTTCACATCTCATTTGAGCATCTTGGGTAAATCTAGGGTGTTTGGGTGCAACACTCTCTACCTCATCTTGGATTTGTGGGTCATCTTGAAGGTATAATACTTGTGTTTATGCATTTGTTTTATGTTTTTCCTTTCATTTTGATTTCACTAATCACATTGGTATGCCTGGTGGGACCCACAAGGTCTCTAACTAATCATTTTGTGTGAGTTTTTCTTGTAGAAAATGTGCTTTTGTAGGTATCAGTGCTATCATCCCATGTAGTGGTGTCATTTCCTCCTAAAGCGGTGCTATTTCTTGCTACATCAGCACCTTCTTCGTACGACAATATTGCTTAGATACTAACTCATATATGTGTGTGTGTTTTTGTGTTTCTCATCATTTTAGTACACCTTTTTCTCTCAATTTTTGTAGGTTTTACACAGAAATAGGGAGAAACTATGGCAAAATTTTGAAAAAAATCCATTTGTCATTTGGATTGATTTTTGTTTAGTGGGTTGTTTAAAACATTTGTTAAAATCATTATCTACTGCATTTTGATGTTATAGAGCTAACAAACAACCTTTAATCTCACGTAAGAAACATTTTGGTTAAAAAAATCTTGTGTTTTTTAAGGTCTTGACCACTAGTGTGTCGTATCGGTGCTGTTTGAACCCAGAGCGACGCCTTCGTCTGTAAATAGTCAGCCAAACTAAATTTTTAAGCACAACAGTGCTATTTATCTATATTTGGGTACCTTTCTACATTCTCATGCTATATCTAGTTGTATTGTTGCTATCTCATATTTCAACGCAATTTGTAATTTTGTAATGTCATTTATAATTTTGGTGCGATTGTAACAATCTGTAGCACTATTTATAGGATAGGAAGTCTTTGTCCTATCAACAATCAGTGGAGCCATTTTCTATTTCTATGGCATGATTTTAGATCATTGTGGCACCTTTTGTCATCTATTTTGGCACTATTATCTATTCTAACTTTGGGATCTATGCAGGGGTTTATTTCTATTCTACAGGTTATATTCAACCATCCAAGACCACAATCTTGAAACTACTAACATCTTGCAGGGTTTTATTAGCATAGATCACATTTCATTTTGGTGCTCATAAAAAGAATCCTTGCTTGGTAGTTTAGAAAATATTTGGAATTGGTGTACTAAAATTAACATTTGCTTGACAAACAATCCTCAAACAAACATTTCATTTTGGTGTACCTAAAGACAACCATTTGTGTGCCTAGCATAGACAACATTTGAATTTTGTGCATTAAAATTAACAAGTGTTTGTAAAAACAACTTTAAGCACACTTCAATTTGGGTTCAAAAAATAAAATTAGTTTTTTTTGGTGTGTCTTGTGCACTTGCATGTTTTTGTTAGTAAAACCCAAGGGATAGAATCAAAGTATCCTTTCCTCTCACCCTTTACAAGGATCTTGGGTGAAGAGAAATTGTTCTACTCTCTTCTTTTTCATTTTCTTACAGTGGGCCTACCTTTAAGACACATCCGCATGGAGAACTCATTGGTGACCCCAAGCAGTACTTTCATTCAGTCTACTATATAAAATAAGATAAGGCAAAAGCCAAGTCCGAATCAGTATTAGCACTTACCATTCAATGCTAGTTTGAAACGAAGTAGTACCTTTGTGTATATGAAACTCCTAGTAGAGCTAGTCAAAACCTTAAGTGGTTATCAGGTGCTCATAACATGTTGATCCCCTGAATGTTCCCCCACTAAACACCTTTGGTTAGAAGCCTACCCTTTTTTTGCCTTTTGGCAATTTGGCAATTTGTTTCAAGACAAGGGCATAGTTGGTTTTGTCCCCAAGCTTCTCACCATATGTCTCTCTTGAGATGAGATGGAAATCCTCAGCTTAGAATAAGCTATACGTAGCTTTCCAGGGAAAGGGTGGTTGTGTCATCCTTCTAGTGTAGGAGGCCCCTATCCATCCTCTTTTGAGAAGACAATATAATGAAACACACCTATTCATTAGTGTGTTATCATTTGCATCAGAGATTCCAAGTTGTGGGCTTGACAAGTCACCATTCACATTGACCTTAAGTAGTTTAAAGATTGTTTTCAAGTGTTTTCAATTGTGTTATACCCATGGAAATTTGGGCCTTAAGACACTTCTTGGACATACACATTACACTTGAACATCATGTCAAAACTGTTGGCCATTGTGTGCTCTTTGTTTGAAGTGTTTACAAAAAATTTCTAAGAAAACATCATTGAGACATTATTTCAACATTTGACCAACCTTTGATCTTCATAAAATCCAAGCTTGACACCAATATCCACCTTTTTTAAACCATTATCAAACACTGATCTGTTTTGGCACCATTTCATATATTACTGGTGCCATTTCTTTCTGTTGTGGTGCCATCTACCTAGGTTTTGGTGCTATTTACAGGTCAACTTGCCCATGGCCTTAGAAAATTGTTTGGGACCTTTAGGACCTGCATATCCACAATCCACATTTACCATTCCAAAACCTATCAAAACCCACATCCATTTTGATCCAAAAGTTCTCTCGCCCATATTCCCATTTTGACGTTAGAGAATAAATCACTTCCACTATTGGGCCTTTCACCATACTATTGAATCCAACTATAATCCATCCATTTCCATATCCTTTCATCCCCTTTGATTTTTACCTACTTTTGGACCAAATACATCCTTCTACAAATTCATTCCCCAATTCATTTATCTCTTCCACACCAAAAACATCCAAAATCTCATAGTCAAAACATCAATCAAAACATCAACCAACAACAAAAATCATATCCAAAATCAATCTTTGAGCTAAAATTGAATCTATATTTCATCTTTCACACCATATTTTTCTTGATTAGTCATTAGTCTACCTTCAAGTAGAATAATCAACCCTTTTTTGCTTGAGTTCATAAGTCTACTTTAAGCAAAGAAGAAAACATCCATTATGTAAACATCTAAAATCTAGACCTATTTGAGCTCATTTGTACTTCAATATCCCTTTCCAAAGACATCATCCAAATCTATCAAACATCTAAGTCACCTAAGGGTTTCCTTAGTTGAAACATCCTCCAAATCATTATCAAATCTTTCTCATCAAATCATCCTCAAACAATCCATTCTATCCTCCATCCTTTTGGTCCAATTTTTTGTGAAAATCAATATCCTTGACATCTACCATCCTTAGGTTGCCACCTTTTTGAGATTTATCTCCCAAAGGTTAAAACTTATAATAAAAAATCATACCATAATTTATTTTCACCCTTAGATTTAGATTATATGGAGTATACTCTCTTACACCTAAATCTTTATCCCATTCCATCACCATATCCTCTTTGGGTCCAATAAATCAAACCAAATTATCTAAGGTCTCAACCTTCATCCACCACACAATCAAAATCCATATCCTTGCATGCCCATAACAAGATCCCAACACAAGAAAAATCAAGAGATGGCCAACCTTGGAAATAACATGGGAATGGGAATGCCTCCAACTGATCAAAACAATGTACCAATCGGCCAACAAGTAGCCAACCTACCCATGGTCTTGCAAATGCCCCCATACAATCCGAACATAAATCACTTTGCTTTTTACAATCACAACCACCACCCCCACCTACCCAAAACAACACCATCAACCAAGTAGATCAAGACATCTTAAACTTCACACAAGATCCCGATAACATGGATATACTTGATAGAGTTCTAAGATCAGATCCTAGTAGATATCTTGATTTTCTTCTCAAAAATGGTGTGCAACTACCCAACATTACTACCCCATCTCAACCATCCACATCCAACACCAATCCTACCACATCTTCACAACCTTCTATGTCACACACAAACCCCACCATATCTCAAGTCTCAAAGCCCACTGTATCTACCACTCCCACAAAATCTAATTTTAGCACATCCACAATCCCCACCAACATATCAACCACCTCTAATGTCTCAAATCCTTCCATCTCCAACCCCCTTTTCACATCCTCCACCATGACAAACCCAACCATATCCATTCCACAAATCATCCTAGGCATTCCTAGCAACCCGACGCACACAAGTGCCTCCACAAGTGTGCCTCCCCTCAACCCCAACACCGTATCCTACATGAGTGAATTTCTCTCACAACCACCTCACAACACAACCAACACATCTAACACCAACATGTCTAACTTCACATATGTACAACCTCTCATGGTATCATCTATACAACACAATCCCAATCCACAATTACCACCTCATGTCCTCCAACAACTCCATGCCTACCAACAATACCTCACTGAACTTAACGAAAATCAAAACACCATCCCACAAAATCAAAACCTCATCCACCAAAACCCAACAAACCAATACCAAATTCCACCTAACCTCCAACAACTCATTGATGCAGAGGAAACGCAACAGAAGCTTACAAATAGGATGGAAAAGCCATTAATCCACTAGCATGTTAAAATCCTGGACATGCAGTATGTAATACCTATCGGCTTATCATCATCATCATATTTCTTGCTAACACAGACAACATCATCATATTTCGAAGAGGCATGTAATACCTCCTGCTAACTACTGTTCACTTCCTTATCGCCTTTCACCTTTCACCTGTCAGCAACATCATGATACTCGACGAACACAATTATCCTCCTGATGATCACTATTCACTTAGCGCCAAACTCTATCGGCAGCATCATGAGGTTTAGCATCATCTTCACCCTTCGTCAGTAGGATATGAAATATCTGGTTCCTCTCATATATCTTGATGACGATATTCCTTATGCACCTTTTCTTCGATGCTTACGTCACCCTGATATCGATCTTCTTTAAACAAACAGCATCAGGATATGACTTATCAGGTCATATTGAAACATCCTGATGATGTTAACCAAACTTTATGCCGATGACTTACGCCGATGCCAAAACACTTAGCGACAGCAGGATAAACTTGTATAGGGTGATATTCGCAATATCTTGATGATGATGACGTCACTTGCACCCGATACTGATGTCAATGCACCTGATGATGATGTCAACAGGATATAAGACACTTATATCCTCCGCAACATGATAATGAATATCCGGTGACCTTTTCAATATCCTGATGATGACCTTTCCGGTCCTTAGCCAAAAAGTGAACTTTCACTTCTGCATGCGATAGCGATATGCAGACGATGGATACACACGAAAGGTGATCTTGATGATGATATATACACTGAGTATATATCCAACCTATATCATCCTGATGCACTTGAAACATGCAATTTTTGCCAACTTCAGAACCTAATCCTAATAGCGATATACTCGCAGATGACGATACGATTCACTCCATCTGGAAAAGCACATGTAGATCCCTGTATATCCGTCAGCTGCATGCAAACTCACAGAACCGCACAATTTTACAAAGAAAACATGATGATCAGGCCGGATCACCTTCAGATCAAAACTTAACAGTTTATCTTCCTAAACCCTAGCACATGAGGATGCTAGGTTGATTCATAGCATGCTACCAATCGATCTCCCACACAATGAAATGCATAAACAGAAAACTAAAATACAACCTAAACTAACATGCATGACCATTCCACTGATTCACAGAATCAACCGGTGGAAGGGTTGAAAGAATCTATTAACCTGTAATCAGAACAGAAATCAAAACATAAACAGCTGATAAACCAGATAATGTAATTGATGAGATCTTATTTAGATGAAACACAAATGTCCTGTTTCTACAATACTATCGAACAACAATGTTTCACAATGTCTGGACTGATCTCTAGATCTCACTCAATCACCAGTACAACATAACATAACTACTACTCTGATCTCAAACCCTAACTGATCTGAGTTATATATAGCAATATCCTACGAGTACTACCAACTCGATTCCCAGCGGCTGGGAGAAGACAGCTCAGACAACCTGATAACGAACGCTAACTACCTGCACATTCTCCTAGGTGGATCAAACACATACGCATTGGTCCCATGGACCTTATTACAGCATGAAGTCAAACATACTAAAAATAGACAGATGTCCTGACATGCGAACAATGAACTTATGTCCTGCCTTGTAGGGGTGCTCCTGCACCATACTCCCCAGAAGAAGAAATCTCAAGTCCACTTGAGATGAGAGTATGGAGATCTACACCATGGTTCTGGATCTGCTCTTCAGTCATCCATACTGCTTCAGAATTAGGTTTTCCCTGCCAAGATACTAGATACTCCAAGTACTGTTTGTTTCGGGTCTGTTTGACCACCCGGGTGTCCAAAACCTTCTGCAACTATGGAGGATCATGCTTGGGAATGTCATCATTGACTGTATCCTGGAGGAGTTCCTGGTCTGCATCTGGATTAGACTTGTAGGGAGTTAAATCACATACATTGAATATAGGGGACAAACCAAGATCAGGGGGAAGTTGTATCTCATAAGCATTTTGTCCATGCTTGTGCAAAATCTGACATGGTCCAACTTTTCTCTACATGAGTTTAGTATATTTGCCCTTAGGAAGTCTGTCCTTCTTTAAATGAACCCATACAAAGTAGCCAACATCAAACTGTACATCCTTCTTCTTTTTATCAGCATATTCCTTATACTTCAAGGTGGTTTGTTGCAGTTGGGTCTTGACTTGATCGTGAACCTCTTTTATGGCTTCTGCAAAAGCTTCTCCTTCTGCACTAATAGGGTCTACTGTAGGTAGATCTCTCAATTCCAAAATTCCTCTTGGATGCACACCATAAACTATCTGGAAAGGTGATTTCCCTGTGCTCCTATTGACAGTATCATTATAGGAAAATTCAGCTTGAGATAGAATATTATCCCACTTTTCTCCATGTTGTTTTGTCAAACATCTAAGCAAATTTCCTAAGGAATGGTTCACTACTTCAGTCTATCCATCCGTTTGAGGATGATATGCAGAGGAAAAAGACAAATTTGTTCCAAGTTTCTTCCAAAGAGTTCTCCAGAAGTGACCAGTAAACTTCACATCCCTATCTGACACTATGCTCAAGGGCAATCCATGGATCTTGACAATCTCCCTGAAAAACAAATCTGCAATGTATGAAGCATCAGCAGTGGTTTTGCATGCAAGAAATGTGCCATTTTGCTGAATCTATCCACTACAACAAAAACACTGTCAAACCCTTTCCTTGTCCTTGGTAAACCCAAGACAAAATCCATACTTATGCTTTCCCATGGTCTGGAAGGAATGGGTAAGGGCTGATATAAACCTGCATTAGTCAACTTGCCTTTAGCTTTCTGACATATCACACATGTCTCTACAAACTTTCTGACATCTGATTGTAACTTAGGCCAAAAGTAATGTCTTCGGACAAGATCAAGAGTCTTATCTAGACCAAAATGACCTGCCATAGCTCCACAATGTTTCTCCTTAATGATGTTTAACCTCATAGAACACCTTGGAATACATAACTGTCCACCTTTGAACAACAATCCATCCTGGATCAAAAATTCAGAGAATTCAGCATGATATTTCTCTCCAAAAGAAGTACATACATGATATATCTCCCCAAAATCTTCATCAGTCTCATACATGGTCTTTAGTGAATCAATACCAACACTTTCTAACTGAATCTGGTTGACTGTTAGAACTCCCCTGCTCAAAGCATCTGCAACTTTATTCTTGACTCCTTTCTTATGCTTCAATGTAAAAGTAAAAGCTTGTAAGGTTTCTACCCATTTCATGTGTCTGTGGTTCAGCTTTTCTTGGCTGTTTATGAAACTCAGAGCCTGGTTATCTGTGAATACTATGAATTCCTTTGGCATCAAGTAATGCCTCCATTTCTTGAGTGACTGGACTAAAGCATACATTTCCAAATCATATGAGGAATACCTCTTTTTAGCATCATTGAGCTTCTCACTGAAAAATGCAATAGGTCTACCTTCTTGGCTGAGTACTGCTCCAATGGCCATGTGACTGGCATCACATTCCACCTGAAAGATTTTGTTAAAGTCTGGAAGTGCAAGGACTGGCTGCTGTGCCACCTTCTTCTTCAATGTCTCAAAAGAATCATCTGCTCTTTGAGTCCAAACAAATCTACACTTCTGTCCTCCTTTGATGGTATCAAGCATGGGTGCACAAATATGACTAAACCCTCTTATAAACTTACTGTAGAAGGTTGCTAACCCATGGAAACTTCTGACATCATTCATAGTCTTTGGGGTTGGCCAAGACAATATGGCACTTACCTTCTCCTTATCCATTTGTAACTTTCCTTGTGAAATGACAAAACCCAAATATGTGATCTCCTCTTGCATGAACAAACACTTGTCTAAATTTATCATCAGCTGCTCTTCATGTAACCTCTTAAGAACCAAATCTATGTGTCTGAGATGTTCTTCTTTTGTGTTGCTGAAAATTAGAATGTCATCTAGATATACTATGACAAACTTACCAATGAACTCTTTCAAAACCTCATTCATCAACCTCATAAAAGTACTAGGTGCATTAGATAAACCAAAAGGCATAACCTTCCACTCATATAACCCTTCATTAGTTTTGAATGCTGTTTTCCATTCATCTCTTGGCCTAATCCTGATCTGATGATATCCACTCTTCAAATCTATTTTTGTAAAATACTTAGCACCTCCCAAACAGTCAAGTAAATCCTCTATCCTAGGGATTGGAAACCTATACCTGATTGTGATCTTGTTAATAGCTCTGGAATCTATGCAAAGCCTCCAAGTACCTTCCTTCTTTGGTGCTAGTACAGTTGGTACTGCACATGGACTTAAACTTTTCCCAATCAAACCTGAATCCAATAATTCTTCAATTTGTCTGGCTACTTCTGCATTCTGTTCTGGAGTTAGCTTATAGGCTGCTTTGTTTGGAAGTGTTGACCCTGGAATTAAGTCTATGCGGTGACTAATATCCCTGACAGGTGGTAGGGATCTTGGCATTCCCTCTGAGATGATACCTTTGTACTTATCCAATAGCTCTTGGATAGCTGGGTCTATGAACCTTTGCTTCTTCTCTTCCTTGACTTCTTGCTGCTGTTCTTTATTCACCCTCATACATGGGATTAGGGCATATGCAACTGCACCTTCTGTTGCTACTTCTTTCATGAACTGTTTACCTTCCATCAGCATTACCTTCACCTCTTTTCCTTTAGATTTCTCCTCCTTCTCCGTCAATGGTAGTAACTTTATAACCTTACCATCTTTAGTGATTGTATAGGTGTTTCTAACACCATCATGTTGTGCCTTCAAATCATACTGCCATGGTCTACCAAATAAAAGATTGCAAGCATCCATCGTGGTAATGTCAAACAACAACTTATCCTTATATGCTCCAATCTGAAATTCTACCCAAGCCTGCTCTTCTACAATTGTCTGCTGACCTTGGGTAAGCCATGAGACTTTGTATGGGGATGGGTGAGGCAATCTCCTAAGCTTAAGCTTTGTCACCATTTCTTCAGACACAAAATTTTCAGTAGAACCAGAATCAATCAAAACTTTACATGCCTTACCTCCTGCTTTGCAAATAGTCCTGAAAAGAGACTTTCTTTGAGGGGATTCTTTGTCAGGTAGCTTCATGGTAGTCACTGTTCTTCTCATCATTAGAGACTCTCCACTTTCTGGGTATCCATAATTATCAGGAGAATTCACACTCTGAAAAGCATTAGAGCCTGTCATACTTTGATTATCAGGTTCTTGGATCAGATTTGTTCTCCTTTCTCCTGTTGAGCTTGTGGCCTTTTCTGGACATCTGCTGGCTATATGGCCTTCTTTGTTATAGTTATAACATCTGATGGATCCTCTGCCCTGGGATCTTCCTCTAAAAGGTCTTCTACCTCTGAAGTTTCCTTGCTGACTATAACTTTCCCCCTAGTTCTAACTATTGTTTCCCTTACTATTGTCATGACTGGATTCTCCTTGATATCCATGTCCATGTCCTCTACCTCTAAAAGGACCTCTTCCACCCCTTTGTTGTCTTCCTCTTCCTCTATTGTGTTGTTCTTGTTTTCTCTTTAACTTCTCTTCCACTTTCAATGCCAACTGAAAGCATTTCTGAACTGTATCTGGATTATGCAGACTTAAATCTTCCTGAATGTTGAACCTCAATCCATTAAGGTATCTGGCTACCTTCTCTTCTTCACTTTCCTTTACCTTTGTTTTCATACAAAGTTTCATAAATTCTTCTGTATATGAGCTGACATCTAGCTCCTTCTGCTTCAGGTTTTGCTTCCTCTTGTGTAATTGGATACTGTAATCCAATGGGACATAAGCTTCCTTTACTAATGCCATCATTTTCTTCCATGTAGTGACTCTACGCTTTCCTTCCTGTACTCTATCATCTTGGACGAAATTCCACCATGTCAAGGCAGCTTCTTTCATTTTTGACTGGGCTATTTTCACCCTCTGTTGTTCTGGTATCTCCTCTGTTTCAAAGAAATTGTTCAAGGAGTCTATCCACTCCATCACTGAATCAGGATCCATCTTTCCTGTAAACACTAGCAAATCTAATTTCACATCCATGGTTCTCCTCTCCATGGCCTTGAGGGTGTTCAACAGTGGTCTCTGGTCTGCAGGAACGACCTCCTCGTTCCAACTAGGGATCTCTTCTTCTTCCCTATCTTCTTCTCTACCAGAACCTACTCTGTTCCTCAACTTCTCTAACTCATCCTTCAATTCCTGATTCTGAGCCTTCACGGCCTTGCTCTCTGCAATCTGTTTCTTCACCAGAACTGCCAACTCAACGTTGGTCATCCTTGCCGGAATCTCAGATGTTCCTTCTTCATCTGACATCCTGCTATATCCTGATCTTTTCCAGAAGATCCTTCCTTTGCTCTGATACCACTATGATGCAGAGGAAACGCAACAGAAGCTTACAAATAGGATGGAAAAGCCATTAATCCACTAGCATGTTAAAATCCTAGACATGCAGTATGTAATACCTATCGGCTTATCATCATCATCATATTTCTTGCTAACACAGACAGCATCATCATATTTCAAAGAGGCATGAAATATCCTCCTGCTAACTACTGTTCACTTCCTTATTGCCTTTCGCCTTTCGCCTGTCAGCAGCATCATGATACTCGACGAACACAATTATCCTCCTAATGATCACTATTCACTTAGCGCCAAACTCTATCGGCAGCATCATGAGGTTTAGCATCATCTTCACCCTTCGTCAGTAGGATATGAAATATCCGGTTCCTCTCATATATCTTGATGACGATATTCCTTATGCACCTTTTCTTCGATGCTTACGTCACCCTGATATCGATCTTCTTTAAAAAAACAACATCAGGATATTACTTATCAGGTCATATTGAAATATCCTGATGATGTTAACCAAACTTTATGCCGATGACTTACGCCGATGCCAAAACACTTAGCGACAGTAGGATAAACTTGCATAGGGTGATATTCGCAATATCCTGATGACGATGACGTCACTTGCACCCGATGCTGATGTCAATGCACCTGATGATGATGTCAACAGGATATAAGACACTTATATCCTCTGCAACATGATAATGAATATCCGGTGACCTTTTCAATATCCTGATGATGACCTTTCCGGTCCTTAGCCAAAAAGTGAACTTTCACTTCTACATGCGATAGCGATATGCGGACGATGGATACACACGAAAGGTGATCTTGGCGATGATATATACACTGAGTATATATCCAACCTATATCATCCTGATGCACTTGAAACATGCAATTTTTTCCAACTTCAGAACCTGATCCTGATAGCGATATACTCGTAGATGACGATACGATTCACTTCGTCTGGAAAAGCACATGCAGATCCCTGTATATCCGTCAGCTGCATGCAAACTCACAGAACCGCACAATTTTACAAAGAAAACATGATGATCGGGCCGGATCACCTTCAGATCAAAACTTAACAGTTTATCTTCCTAAACCCTAGCATATGAGGATGCTAGGTTGATTCATAGCATGCTACCAATCGATCTCCCACACAATGAAATGCATAAACAGAAAACTAAAATACAACCTAAACTAACATGCATGACCATTCCACCGATTCACAGAATTAACCAATGGAAGGGTTGAAAGAATCCATTAACCTGTAATCAGAATAGAAATCAAAACATAAACAGCTGATAAACCAGATAATGCAATTGATGAGATCTTATTTAGATGAAACACAAATGTCCTGTTTCTACAATACTATCGAACAACAATGTTTCACAATGTCTGGACTGATCTCTAGATCTCACTCAATCACCAGTACAACATAACATAACTACTACTCTAATCTCAAACCCTAACTGATCTGAGTTATATATAGCAATATCCTACGAGTACTACCAACTCGATTCCCAGCGGCTGGGAGAAGACAGCTCAGACAACCTGATAACGAACGCTAACTACCTGCACATTCTCCTAGGTGGATCAAACACATACGCATTGGTCCCATGGACCTTATTACAGCATGAAGTCAAACATACTAAAAATAGACAGATGTCCTGACATGCGAACAATGAACTTATGTCCTGCCTTGTAGGGGTGCTCCTGCACCACTCATCAACCAACAAACATACATCCCACAACCTCCACCAACACCAAACCTAACAAGTGTTGTACAGACTCTAATCCAAAAGGTGGATGACATGAAACATGGTGGCAAGCCTAAACAATATTCTTTTGAGGATATTTGTCCATACCCATTTGATTGGATGCTATACATGCCTCCCTTTCCTAAGAACTTTGAGACACCCAAATTTGACAAATACAAAGGAAAGGGAGACCCTAGGGACCACCTTAGGGAGTTTTACATCGCTTGTCTTTAAGTCTCACACAATGACACATACCTAATGAGAGTCTTTCCTAGAAGCCTCGGTAGTCAAGCTGCCGAATGGTTTGCTCACCTTCTTCTGGGCATTAGGACTTTTCCTGAGCTCCCAGAGAAGTTTGTTAACCATTTCTCCTACAACTTCAAACATGAAGTATCCTTGATGGACCTTTACAACACCAAATAGAAGAGCAGAGAATCCTTTGCCACATTCTTGCAAAGATGGAGAGGCTTGGCGAGCAAACTCCCTTAGCCAATTCCCACGAAGCAATTAGCCACCATGTTTGTGGCTAACCTTAACCAAGGAATGGGTTTCCATTTACAAATCCTATGCGCATCCAATTTTGAAGAAGTCATTGACAAATGCACCACCATTGATAGAGCCCTTATTGCCAAGGGATCAATCAAGTTATACGATAACAAACCCTACAACAACAACAATAAAGTCAACATCAACACCCCAAACACAAGTAATAACAATGTATAATCAAATGAGAAACCTCTCTTTTGGGGCAAGAACAAGAACACTCTCAATGACTGCATCACCAACGTGAAGGCCATCCAAAATTTACAAAACCAAGCACCCCCAAATGCACTTGCAAAAAACAATGTAAATATCCCAAAAAGACCACCAATACAAAATAATACCCCTCAAAGGAAATTCATGCCCTTGGGAGAACCAATCGAAGAGGTCTTGGACAAAATTCTAAAAGATAATTTGATAACCCTTCCACCCATTAAGCCTTATGATGAAAATCAAATTCAAACCTACATGGTATAATGAAAATGACTATTGTGACTACCACTATGTCGTAGGCCACAAAACAATTGATTGCATGAATCTAAAACATTACGTACAAGATATCATAGATAATGGCAAAGTCAAACTTGAGGAAATTCCACAACAATCACCCAATGCCAACCTTGGAGCTTACAAGGACCCTTTACCTGACCACAACAAGGGAAAGGCCTCATCCTCAAACCAAGCTTACCACATCGTTCCCCCTCCTACTTCTTTTGACTCCATTGTGGGTTGGATAGAAGAGTCATCTAACCATGTCAACACAATCACCCTTCGAGCTAAGGCCCCTAATTGTGCTATCACTACCCATCATAGCCATGTATCCATCCATGCGGCTCCCACCACCAATCAAACATCCACATCTACACCAAATCATTCATCCATCCATCCACCATCAACCCATAAATACAACCTCCTAGATCATCTAGGTAAAACCCCCACCTAAATCTCCATTCTTGAAATACTCCATACATCTCCCCTTCATAAGGAAATCCTTGACAAAGCCCTAACAGAAACCCAGGTCCCCACTAACCTGAATGTTGAACAATTCCAAGCCATGGTGGGTCATACCACTTCACCTCACCATTTAACCTTCTGAGACAGACCTTCCCACCTCTAATGGTTCACACAATGATGCTCTACACATCAAAGTGTGTATCCATAAACACACCATAAAAAAGAGTCTTAATAGATGGTGGCTCCAACCTAAACTTCTACACTCTTAAATTATTAAAACACTTGGGATACTCCTATGTGGTTGTAGATTCTAGTGAAAGTATAACCATAAAAGGATATGATGACACTAACAGGCTATCTGAAGGCACCATCAAACTCCCTATTCAAGAAGGGCAAAAAATCTTGGAGACCAAGTGCCAAGTGCTTGATCTTGACCTCCCTTACAACATCCTCCTCGGCTGACCATGGATCCATGCCATGCAAGTCGTGCCCTCCACATTTCAAGCTGTGCCCTCCACATTTCATCAATGCCTAAAATTCACTCATAACAGCACGAAAGTAACTATCTAAGCCGACACTCGCCCCTTCCAATACTGTAGCTTCTTAGAGGGACACAACCATACTTTTTGTCTGTACAACAAGGCTATCAAGAAAACTGCCTCCCAAATTGACCCTACATAATCTACCTCATATGTTGACCTCACCAACATAGCCACCACTTCATCAAAAACAACTCCATCACCTAAGGTCAAGATCAAGTTGAGTGACATGGAATGTGGGGAGTATGACTTGCACAGTACCTTTTGTGTAGGGACTTTACCCAATCCTAAAACATTTGGTGCTCCAAAAGAAGAGGACGTCTCCATTGTGGTCATCAAATGCAATTCATCTCCTATCTTTGAGAAGAAACACCTCCTTGATCAGGATGTACTTGAGGATATATCATCATGGCTATACAAAGATGAGGAAGCAGAAGAAGAAACCCCTGCCATCTTGGTGGAGATACATGGCAAAGGACTAGAGATTGTAAAGTAAATGGGCTATAGAGGACAAGGTGGTATTGGCCTTCATGAATAGGGGATTGTAGAACTAATTCAAGCAAAGAGGAATCCCTACTCCTAAGGATTAGGGTATGTAAAATAATAGTATATGCTCACTAGTGGCAAGTGTATCTTAGGTGAGGTCGCTAGGGTTTCCCTTGTAGTTGATAACATTAATGAAGCAAACCATCAAGACTCCTTTAGTGACTTCACTGAATTCTTCAAATCCTCCATATGCACCATTTTCACCGTAACCTCCACATCTAACGACCTACCTCTTGTCTACCCAGACCTTATAGATTGGGACCAAGAAGGACCTCTTGTCCTTGATGTGACATAGAACAATGAAGCCATAGCAGAAATGATGGGGGTCATAGATCACTTCCCCCTAGGAGATCACAGAGCTGGGTATATCATGGAACTTGAAACATCTACCTATTTCGGTGAGACCACCCATGCTTCTAGTCACAAAAATATAAAAATAAAAACAACTCTCCTTAGTGAAAACCACTCTGTGGCACTTTTGGGAGAAGAAAAAGTAAAAATAAAGGATGTATCTCCTAGTGAAAACCTCCACGAGGTGCTAGAAGATGGAGCATGGGCCTTCTTGAGATAGATCAAGTATATTGAGACCGATCACCGAACCTTGTGGAACCATTGCAAGAAATGAACCTTGGAATAGAGGAAGCACCAAAGATCACATTCAGAGCAGAATCTCTTACCACAATAAAACAAGAGAATCTCATAGATTTATTCAAACAAAGAAGCTATAATTTTGCATGGACCTATGCTAACATGCTAGGGCTAGATCCTACCTTGGTTGTTAATCACCTTATGGTACATCCCAGTGGAAAACCTATAAACAAAAGATAAGAAAGATGAATCCTCAGGTTGCACTCCTTGTTAAGGTAGAGCTAAAGAAACTCCTAAATGTAGGATTCATCTGACCAATCGACTACCTCGAGTGTATTGCATGGATTTCAAGGACCTTAACAAAGCATGCCCTAAAGATGACTTTCCCTTACCAAACATTAACATTATAGTGGACCTCACTGCAGGGCATGAGATAATGGATGAATTTTTAGGGTATAATCAGATCAGGATTGTAGAGGAAGACCAAGATAAGACTTCCTTCATATGCCCATGGGGGATATACTATTGGGTTGTAATGCCTTTTGGATTAAAAAATGCAGGGGCAACTTATCAATGTGCCATGACCTCTTTCATCATATCATGGAGGACTATGTGGATGGCTTTTTGGGAAAATCTAAGACAAGAGAGGAACACCTAGATGTATTGGCTAAAATATTTGATGGACTAGAGTAGTCCAACGTGTAGCTAAACCTAAAGAAATGTGTCTTTTGGGTAACTTCATGAAAACTTTTCAGGTACATAGTCTCACGAAGAGGAATTGAAGTGGATCCTACCAAAGTTAAAGCTATCACAGAGATGCCTCCTCCAAAAACACTGAAGCAATTACAAAGTATGCAAGGGAAGCTCCAATCCATCCATCAGTTTATTGCACAACTTACCGATAAATGCCAACCGTTTTAGCACCTACTTAGAAAGAACACATCCTTTGTCTGGGATAATTAGTGTCAATCTACCTTTGATCAGTTGAAGAAGTACTTGGATAACCCTCTTGTTCTCACTCCACTAAAACAAGGAGAGGCCCTCCTCTTATACATCTCAACAATTGAAACAACTATAGGGGCCTTGTTGGCACAACATGACGAACAAGGGAAGGAAAGAGCAATATACTATATCAGCTGCACCTTAGTGACCTATGAGCTGAACTATACTCCCATCGAGTAAGCATGTCTAGCTGTCATCTTCACCTCATAGAAGTTAAGACACTACATGCTTAATCATAAAACTAAGCTCATTGCCAAGATCAATCCGTTGAAGTATCTACTAAATAGGGCCACCCTTACTGGACGAATGGCTAAATGGGTAATGATCCTAAGCAAATTTGACATTAAGTACATGGAAAGAAAAGCCATTAAAGGACAAGTCATTGTTGATCAATTAGCTGAGGCACCGATCCTGACAGAGCATTCTACATTTGCAGAGTTTCCTAATGAGCCATATTGAATATAGCACTAGTAGTAGTACCATGGAAAATATACTTTGATGGGTCTTATACACACTGAGGCTCAAGGGCAAGCATTTTATTTGTTACCCTTAGGAAAATACCATCCCCAAATAATACAAGATTACATTTCCATGTACCAACAACATAGCAGAATACGAAGCTCTTATCATAGGGCTTCGTATGGCAATCCAGTGGAGGATTGAGAAACTCATGGTCTATGGAGACTCCCAACTAGTCATCCAAAAGGTGAACAATGAGTATAAAACTAAGGATGATAAGCTCCTGCCATACAAAAGGATGGTGGATGATTTTAAATATTATTTTGTTGACATCCACTTTGAACAGATTCCAAGGATAAACAACAAAGTTGCAGATCCATGGCCACAATAGGATCCCTGGTAGACATGAAGAAAGACAACAAGAAATGTGAGTTCTTGATTGAAGAACTCCTTATACTAGCCTATGGTGTTCCCCAATTAGAACTGGTGTGTGAAATTGTTGGTTCCCTTTCCCCTTGGTATCAAGAGACATATTTATACCTCCATGATAACATTATTCCCCCAACCTTTCAGCCTCACAATGAAAAAGCTTCATCTGCTGAGCCTCCTGCTTCACACTCATAGGTGACACCCTATACAAAAGGAGTCTTAATGGTACACTTTTATGATGTTTAGACTCTAGGGAAGCTGAATTGGCCTTACAAGAGGTACACAAGGCATTTGTGGGGCACAATCGAGTGGACCTACCTTAGCTAAAAAGATCTTGAGAACGGGGTACTATTGGCCAACCATGGAGCAAGATGCCTACCAGTTTATGAAAAAGTGCCTACCATGTCAACAGCATGGGGACCTCATCCATGCACCATCACAAGAATTGCAGCCAATAACAACTTCGTGGCCCTTTTCACAATGGGGACTCTACCTCATAGGAAATATTCACTTTCCATCCTCTAATGGTCATAAGTTCATCATCACTACCACTGAATACTTCACCAAGTGGGTGGAAGCAATTCCACTCACTTTCACCACTAGAATCCAAATATCCAAGTTCATCCTTCACTACATCATATGTCATTATGGCATCCCCCATTGCATTATCACATATAATGGGAAACCATTCAAAAACTAGGAAGTCTGCACCCTGTGTGAGAAATTCCAAATCCAACATCATTTCTCCACTCCATATTACCCCTAAGGTAATGGTCATGCTGAAGCTTCAAACAAAACCATCTTACATATTTTGAAGAAAATAGTTAATGAAGTGGGTTGTGATTGCCACCTTCAACTCAATCCCACCCTATGGGCCTCTCGCACTAGTATTCATACACCCATAAGAGCCACACCATACTCCCTAGTATTTGGATCTGAAGCTATCTTACCTATTGAGGTTGAGCTCCCCTCACTCTAAGTATCCCTACAAAACATAATCACTAATGAGGAGTACTGAGTTGCAAGGCTTCATGAGCTAGAACTATTGGATGAGAAATGCCTGGATGCACTCAACCATCTGTACGCTTACCAAAATTGCTTATGGATAACCTACAACAAGAAAATCAAGAACCATAAATTGAAGTAGGTGACCTTGTCCTCATGGAAAACTAGAAGAATCTACAAGAATGCCCTAAGAAAGGAAAATTTGAACCCAATTGGTTGGGACCCTATGTTATCACCGCCAGCTATGGATCAAGTGCATATCAGATTGCAACACCTAAGGGGCAACCTCTAGATGAGCCCATGAATATTCTACACCTGAAAAGATTCTACACATAACCCATCGAGTATCCCAAGCAAAAATACAAAAAAATTAAAAAAAAACACAAAAAATCAAAAAATCAAAAAAATCAAGAAAACCCTGAGTGCAATAAAGACATCCAATGGTGAAAATCACTTCGGTGATGCCTTGGATTGGTATCATGGTGAAAACTTGTTTTAAGCACCATGTGTAGTGGCCGATTCCACCATCTGATAAGCTCTATTCTCCATCACGACACCCCATATTAAACACCTTCCATGGCTTACAGTTATGAAACATCAACCACCCACCTTGCATCATCCCACCCAAGGCTAACCCATGGAACAAGGATCCTTGTAAGCTTCCTCTTGTACAACTCAAAATTCAAAAAATCCAAAAACATCAAAAAATTCAAAAAATCCAAAAACATCAGAAAATTCAAAAAATCCAAAAAATCCAAAAAAATTACAAAATCAAAAAATACAAAAACATTGGGAAAAGTAGAAAAATACAAAAGCACTTACATCCTCATCACACACATCTTGAACATCATCAACTTATGCATCACACACCTCATCTTTAGCATCGATCCCAAACCATTCCCATATCATCAAGTCTTGCCAGAACTACATATTCATCTCACTGCATCTTGAAAGTACCTTGATCCCATGGACACAGGGTATGTAGGCATTCTGGAATACCAGGGAAGTATCTAGTACTCAGGTACATAAGATGCACCCATCCAACCCATTTGGATGGTCCCTACTTACTGAGCTTCTTGGATCCAACAAATGATACACGCACTAAGTATATTCCTAAAACATCACACCTCACGTAAAAATCATCAATCAACATACCGACTATAATCCAACATATGGCCTGACTATTCTTTTGCCCACCTTTCGAAAATTATCCAATAAAATCCAACTGATTCATGTCCTAGGATATATCGTTCCTACAATGGACAAAATCTGTCATCCTATCAACACTTATCTTGGAAAGACCACACAATGGCTTTTTGTTTCTTTTTGTTGGTCTTTTGATTCTTGATTTTTCTCTTCTAAATGTAGGAAAGCAACTTTCTTTCAACTAGTATGATGATATGCAACATTGACTAGACAGGTTGCACTATTATCATAGTGGTTGGCAAATAACATGCAATTCACTTCTATTTGTAGGGGTGAAATAATTACTAAGTACCCTCAATCATTTCTCTCTTCTACTTGTTTCTGTATGTTGTGCTTGTGGGTGGATTTAATTACTCCAAGAATAGTATTCATATCTTGAAGCATGGGTCAGTTCTAGCATGATGTGCCTCATTTGCATATACATGCATTAACACCTTATATGTACTATGAGTCCCCTTCCTCTGTTAGGCAAGGTTATACTACCTTGGGAATGCATGAAATCAATCTATTGTTTGTGGGTCTAGTCCGTACAATTGTGGGGTATACATCATCACCTAGGTCATCTCATACCTTTGTGAAATGTATTCTACATTGCTACAATAAATCAAAAAATTCTCTCAGTTAATCCTATGCAACTACTATAGCTAGCTCAATTCATCTATCAACACTCATCCAAACATACTATCTAGGCCTAGATTTGCAAATCCCCCCCATCTACCCATTCCCCCCCAATCTTCTAACTAACCCTCCTTCTCACCTACCCTCAACCCATTTCAACCAATCTAACCAAAACAAACCCCCTCCCCTCAATGATGTGGTATATCATGACCTAGAAACTGACTTTCCATCCATCCCATTCCCCTTCCCAACTTACCCTTACCCAACCCATAAACTAGTTTCCCCTCCCCACCTATCCCCCTACCACCAAGCCACATCACCCAGGGTTGTAAAAGAACATCACGTGTGTCATGACTTGATCACTTCATAAATCATTATAGTAGGTCATTAGTTGCATTATCATAATCACTTAAACCATTTTATTTTTATTTTAGTCCATTTGCATACATAATATCTTTTTATTAAGGTGAGCATATATTTCCATTCCATTACATGTTGCATCCATAATAAATGTTTATTAATCTCAATATTTATATCCACGTCATAATCCATAATCATCATATGCATTACATCCATAGGATCATTCATCCATGAAATAAAATCAACTCATAGCATAATAATGAAGACATGAGGGATACAACCCACCAAGTACCATATGCACACATCATAAGTATCATAATAAAGCATCCATCCATAAATCCACAAGGTCATCTCAGATATCATAAACATTAAAAAATACTTACAACAATTAATATCTGAATTGAATTACCACTAATAAGGGCTTGCCAGCAAGCCCGCTAAGTACCATCAATGTAAGCATTACTCATAGCATCACATAAACAAAAACATCTATCACATCATCATCAGAAATAAACCATAATATCATAACATATTATGCAACTATGTGGTCGACATGAGGTAGCAATCCCACCAGTAAATCATAAGCAAACATAACATCATACATTGTCATCACACATAAATCATAACATTATATCATCATCTGCATCATCATTACATCATCATAATCCATAACTACATCACATCACATAATGCATCCATAAACATAAACATCATTGTGAAACATAGGTGCATACATCAAATTCATAACATAGCATAAATGCATAACCATCATCATCATTGATCAAATGTCATCATACATCACCAAAACATAATGTACATCACTCAAAATAGTACAAGTCATGATACAAAAGGCCTCAAAGGGCTAAAAAATGTACATCAATATACGTCAACCCTGGGCTGATGATCCCCTGCCTGACTCAGTAGGAGATCTGGGCCATTGTTGCTACTGCTATGGTGGCTACTATTGTACTTGTGGTGGAGGGCCCATCAGTTGCTAAACCAATTGAATGGATCTAGACCTCCATGACCTAGACATCCAAGAACCGCTCTGTTGGCTATAGCTAGGGATCTACTGACCCTCTGGAACAACTGAATAGTAGGCTCCATGATAATACTCAGCCCAACCTCTCTGCTCTACCACCTGTCCCTATAACTATGCAATCTGTGTCTACATCAGTTCTAACACTGGACCCATGCTTGTCCCTGCTACAACCCCCTACAAGCTCACCACCTACCCCTTTGCCTGCTGAACCCTACTCTCTGCAGCATGCCACTGGGCTCTCTCTACATCCCTCTCCCATGTCAAGGTGGCTATCTAGGCCTATGCTTGTGATAATTACACCTGTAGCGCACCCACCTATCCATCTGCTTGATCTAATAATGCAACTGCTCCCCACAATTGCACTAAGTCCTGCTTTCACCTCTCCAAGGTCTCCTACAAATTGGTGACCTATCTCCGCAAGGTCTATATCTCCTCCTCACCCTCACCTCAAGTGTACCAATGAGAGGAACACTCTCTCAGAGCTAAACTAACCCTTGCCCCCAAGCTGTCTACCTCTGTCTACCCAGCCCCTGTGAATCCCATGGAGGTCTCAGGAATGTGCTACTGCACATTCCTATGCCTCACCTCCAACCCAGGTGTCTATTGTGTTGTAAGGGGTTCCAGTGCCCTCTTCCTGTTACTATGCTACTGAGGTGCTCGCTAACCTAGCACCTGTCCAATCTGAACCTACTACTACTATGAAACCTATGGTGCTCCCTCACCCTACTATGAAGGGGCCTATACATGTGACATGGCCTGTTGTTATTCCTTCTGTTGTCCCTACGGTGGCACCTATAATGGTGTTTACCACTGGCTATCTACCTCTCCCTCTCCCCTATCCTCTCACAGCCTCCACCTGCTCATATGCTACCACTGCCAATACCTCGATTGGATCATCATCCCCTATCTCCACCTCCTCTACCACTATCTCCTCCTCAATAACAACATCCTCCTCATCTGCTCCTACCTCCTCACTAATGTTTGGCTCCACATCTGCCACCATGTGTCATATGCCAACATGGTGCCTACATCTATCACTCTGCTTCCTCAATCCCACACCAATGGCTATAAAACTATGAAGTCACCTATAGCCACCTGAGGCTATATGGCCAATGGCCATCTCACATCTCGCAGCATCTATGCAAATATCACCATCTGCTGAGGAACATCATGTTGCATGCCAGACTAGCACATGACCTACAATAGTAAATACATGTTGATGGTGTGGTCACCTCGACCCATCAAATACTATGGCTGGAATGTATACAGCATGTGAGTATCATCATCTGGCCATGGCTCTACCTAATTTATGGACACCAAGTGACTTGAATCAGATCATCCAACACTCGTCACCAATACTGCACCTGCCCTGTGTAGGAGTACTCACCATCTCGATACAAAAATACAAATTCCTTGAACGGACAGTGATAGTATCCTCCTCTTGACCTAGTGATAGCAATATGCTCCCATGCCCACATATGCAATAGTGTAACTCTAGCTGATAATGATGAATCATAATGGTAAACCACTGTATGCATCTCATGATACAACTATGCAAGCATATAGGGCCCCCAAGCATAGACAGTCTAATCCTAAACCATCCCCTCTATCATCTCTTCCCATACAACTAGAAAACCTCTAGTTTACTGATCTAGCATCACCACACCTCCAATCAATGCACACAAGAACAAAGTGAACTGATCTACACCCGTCACCAAGGTCGCCTCGTAGCTCATCTCTCATCTATCTGTTGATAACTCTGGCCAGCCTAGGGTAGATGCCCTGCCTAAGGCCCCCTGTCCTCTCCTAACATCATACACCACTCGCTCCCCATGAATAGGTAACTTGAGGATGTGTTAAACATCCTCAAGTGTGATAGTGATCTCTCCTATCAGTAAGAGAAAGGAGCACGTCTCGAGATGATAACACTCTAAGAGAGTTGTCATCAATGTTCTATGAGCTCATAACACTGACATCTCTAATACAGTCAATAGTCCTAACCTTGCCAGTCAACCTTGTATCGGTCCATCAAATCTGTCAAACAGCTGCATCACAGAAGGCACACGTCACTCCCATGAGCTCACAATGAAAGATATGGTCACCTGCATCCATAAATGCTTGTCAAAACATATCTCTTCCTCCAAAATCAAACCCTTCACACTAAATTTTCTTCCACTGGAGGCCAAATTCATTTTAGCACCCCAATCATCCATTTTTGTACCAACTTCATGGATGGTGCCACCCGAATCCCATATGGCGCCACTGCGCAGATCTTATGCACCATTTTAGCTGAAGGCACCATTTCACCAAATGGCACCACAATTCCTTTTTAGCTCCAACCCATGGGATGGCACCATGAAACTAGATGTCGTTCATTCTACGGATGGCACATTCATTTTACTGATGGTGCCACACTTCAACATGACACCAATCGGCAGGATGGTGCTACTCCCCACCATGGTGCTGATCGAGAAGATAGCGCCATAGGTACCTTGTTTGGTGCTAATTCACCAAACCCTAACCCTGCATAATATTGTGCCAATATAGATGATGGCACAAAAATGACTTGCTTTGGCACCAATTCTCCCCGGTTTACCCTAGTCGAATGGCACCAATCCAGAGGATGGTGCCTGTAGACACCTAAAATTAACTTGCTCCACAGACCAATTTCCCGCATCACCCCTACCAATTATCCCTCCTATTAATTAAATAAATTCATTTTATTTAATTAATTTACCCCTAATCATCTACCCTTAACTATTTACCCATCCTTGGTGATCAATTAATTCATTTAATTTATCACTATACCTTACAACACTATCCTCATTAATTAAATAAATATTTCTAATATTATTTAACTAATTTGTCCATCTCCTTAATCCCTATTAATTAGATAAATCATTCTTATCTAATTAATCTACCCTACTAATCAACCTAAACCTAGCCTAGTTGATTAAATAGCAATTATTTAATCAATCTACCCTAGCCTACCTATCCCCTAGACCTAAGTTAATTAAGCTAAACACTTAATTAACCTTGCTTAGCCCATCCTCCCACACACCTTTGAATAAAAATCAATTTTTTATTCAAATGATCAAATCCTCCTTACACATCATTTATCACCTTCTTACACATGTAAGTGTACATATGTCCTTCAACCTTCACATCTCCACGTAAAAGTGAATTTTTAATTCACATTCCCCCATGAGGTGAATTTTTAATTCACTTGTCATATCCACTCTTCCCAAAAATGAATTTTTAATTCATTTTTATCCTCCACACCTTTCCCCATGAGAATTTAAAATTCATAAATAATGAGAGCCCTCCAAATCCATTGACCAAATCTCAACCCTTGATCTCTCTCATCCACTCCCCTTGTGACACTTGTCACAAGGCTATGACTTCAATCCAAACCCTAACTCTCGACCATTTCTAGCCCTTGATCTCATCTTTTAATCCTCACCCTCCATCCATTTTCCAAAAATCTATAAATGAGACCCTTCTCTAAGCCATTGAGAACAACTTCTTCTTGCATCAAAACTATGCCCAAATTTCTCTCAAATCTCTTCATCATACCATCATAATGCCAAAATCACTCTAGCCTTATCTCTCATCTCTATCCAAATCCAAATCCCTCATCTACATTGTGTTGAGCAAGCATTTGAGCAATCCACATTTCAATCAAATTGGGTAAAATCTGAGGAGCTATCAGGTGCAACTCCTTCCCACTATCTTGGATTTGTGACTCATTGTGAAGGTATAATCGTTTGTGTTTGCATTTGACTTATATTTCAACTTCATTTTGATTCATAGATTACAGTGCCAATCCATGTCCTTTTGGTACCAATCAATTCCTCGATAGCGCGAGAACCCTAAAACTCTATTTTCTTGAAATAATAAATGCAATAAATGTGAAAATTGATAAAGCTAGGGTTTGAACCTACCTACGAGCCAGCCTCTGGTGATCTCTCATATGGTTAGAATCACTCAGAAATATGCTCAAAATGTGGGAATAAGGGGTTATTGTTCGCCATCCTCTTCTTTTCTACTTCATCCAAGTGGCTCTATGTGTGCAAATGTGGCACTTTTAGGGCCCACTTTTCTACTTATAGTAAGCCATGTCATCTTTCCATGCACTATTTCCTTCCCAGGGTGCAGATCACAACCTTTTTTGCCCATTTTTCTTATTATCAACCTATTTTTCCATCTCCTATTCGAATTTCACCTCCGTTTCATCCTTTCAAGAGCTCACCCAAAAAAAATTTATTTTTTTCAACTGACCTCTCAAGGGGGCATCCCTCACTCATTTCATTCCTTCCCAACAGTTGGGGCATATTTTTCTTTGACCTGACACCACTTCCCTGCTAGGTCCTGATGCCACGTCAAAGAGGGGCAAATGTAGACACATAAAAATGTCTTCATCATCAAACCAACTCTCAGCATCACTAAACACACCTATTCCCCTTCCAAACAATTAATTAAACTTTTATTTAATTAATTATCCTCTTTAACACCTATTTTTCCTCCTCTCATCCTGCCAAATTGAATTAATTTGAATAATTCAATAGTCTAACATTACCCAATTAATTAAATAAATGTTCAAATGTTTATTTGATTAATTCCCCTTTTTTTTGAAGCCTAATTAATTAGGAAAATCATGTTTATCTAATTAATTTAGCCTATTAATCAACCTATCCCTACCCTAGCTAATTAAATATCTATTATTTAATTAGCTAGCCTAACCTACATGATCCTACACCTAGGATTAGTTAAATAAAACCTTATTTAATTAATCTTAACTCCTAACTAAGCCATTTACTAATTTTTTCCAGCCATATTAATTAGTCTAATAACCTTGATTAAAATGGTCAAACCCCAATTAACACCCTTCCCCACACATCTCAAATAAAAAATTATTACTTATGCCACATAAAATATTTTTTTATACACATATGCCAACCACCTCATTAGAGCCTCTTACACATGTCATAAGCATTTAATCCCACTCTTCTCCAAATGAATTTTTAATTCATTTTACTCTTTCCCATGTGAATTTTTAATTCACTTATAATCCATCTCACCCAACCTCATTAACTCCACCCCTTTCCCAAGATGAATTTAAAATTCATCTTTATTCCTAGCCCTAGGCCCTGCACATCATCTTCATCCTCTACCATTGATCTTTCAAATCAATCTCCACCCTTGGATCAAATCCTCTATGAAAAATCTATAAATATAACACTCCTCAAGCCATTTCATCATCCACAATTTGAGAAAAGTTATCATGCCAAAATCTCTCCTCTTGAGTTAGGTCTACTTAGTGATTTGCATAGATTGAGAGCACTTCATATCTCATTTGAGCATCTTGGGTAAAGCTAGGGTGTTTGGGTGCAACACTCTCTACCTCATCATGGATTTGTGGCTCATCTTGAAGGTATAATACTTGTGTTTATGCATTTGTTTTATGTTTTTCCTTTCATTTTGATTTCACTAATCACACTTTCAAAGAGAGAAAATGGAACTATGTTCACCTCTGCCCTATCATCGATTAGCATTCTTTTGATGCATGTGTCATAAATCCACACTTGCAAGTATAGTGCATGATCTCCTTTCTTTGTTAATTCTACCTTAGAAGGCATTTGCTTTAAATCAAAGAAGAACCCTAGATCTTTGAGTTCAATGTGTGGTGGGTTTACATCAAAATCCACATGGTTGATTTTTTTACTTGGAGGTGATGTGATTTGATCTAGGTACTTTAACCCTATCACTTTTAATAGTGTTGAGCAATGTGAAGGAGAGTTCTTGAGGAGGTTGATGAATGAGATATGTTTATATGTTTTCTTTAAATCCTCGATGAATTCATAGGGTTCAATCGGAGCTGGTATCGGTTCTACCACCGAGACTGTACTTTCATGTATTTCTTTTTTCTCCTTATCGAGTTCTCCTTCTTCTTCTTTGTTGTGTAATATTTCTACTAGTCCTAACATCCTGGCTTTTCCTTTTCACCCTAGTTGTGGAGGGATATTTATGTTAGTACCTTGGATTGCATTGTTTTGATTAGTTATTTATGTGTCTTTGTGTGCAAAAAATGGGTCCTGATAGATTCTCATATCTGCATTTTGCAGAGTTATTGGCGCTTATGTTTTCCTTGGTCCCTTGTTGTCTGGCATGACCTTTTGCAAGTTTAGGAACATCTCTATGAATATCCATTATTAGTCTTATGGCAACCTTGTTTTGAACCTATTATACTCCCTACAAGATTTTGCGTTGTGCCACCTAGTCCTATGGAAAGAACTGAATTGATTATACTCATAGGGGGGCCTTTCATATCTATCATCACTCCCATTTCCATTTCAATTCCAAGATTTATAATTCTCCTCTGGGTAGTATGTGTTATTTCGAGGGTGATCAATTGCGTTGACATTGGTAGGATAGTAATTTCTTCCATTGTAATCATCCCTTACTTTTTTGACTTGGGGTTGATCTTTTACCCCATCTATCATTGCATTCCTATTATTTTTCTAGATCTTAATGATAGGCAGATTATTTCTAGTATCCTCATTTATATCAGCTTTCCACTAAACCCATAAGTCCTTTTGCCATTGTCAATGACTACTTGGTCAATTTGCAAGTCACTTTCCAAAGCTTCTTCATAGGACTTGCAAGGCAATTTTTGGACTTCTTCTCTTGTATCCCTGTTCAAGTCATGCAAGAAGAGATCACACAACTCGTAATAATCCATGTTTGGAGAACTTGTCAATGAGTAGAGAACTTGTCTGCATCAAGTGACAAAATGAGCCACTGATTCATTAGGTTCTTATTTCATGGTCAAGAATTCTAGATCCCTATTTTCACAAGTTTGTTCATGTCAAAAGCTATGACAAACTCTCTTGTTAACTATCTAAATGAGTGTATTGAGGCCTCTGGCTGGTGATAATACCAATCTAAGCCTATCCCTTCTAGCATCTTTGGGAAGATTTTTGCGACAACCCCATCCCAAGGGAGGAGTTCTCTTATTGCAGTTGTATATGCCTTAATGTGTGAATTGGGGTCTCCTTCTCCTTTTAACTTCGAGAGATCTAGTAATGGTCATGGTAACAAAACACTTCTTAGATCTAGTAATGGTCATGGTAACAAAACACTTCTTATATCCATGTCAAATGGCTCCTTTAAATACTCCAAATATGTACCTAGAAAGGCACTTTGTGATTGGGTCATCCCACAATAATGGGTTACACTTTTTGGCCAAACTCGACATTGAAATCAACATTTTGAACTAAATATTCACTTTCTGACACCTATAGCCACTAAACCGTTATGTATTTGAAGATGATACAAACTAGTGATTTGTGAGATTTTGTCTATAGATCCTATATATATATATATATTAAAAAAAATTGGAGTTAAATTGTATTTTTTTTTGCATCTCCTTTGATAACTAGTTTTTAATAGTAAACATCATTTTTGTTAAAGTGATGTGTATTCTATCACACAACTTTTTTTTTACAAAGGATAAAATTTTGATTCTTTTGAATTTAGATTGGTAACATTGATATCTAGAAGATGTATTTAGTTTCATAATGTTTTGTTGATTCTTTTAAATTAAGTTTTGAAGTCAAACCAATTATAATTTAGACATAGGTGTATCCTGTCCAACATAATTTTTTTGTATGTATCAGAATTCAATTTTTTTTGTTGGAATAAGGACATCAATACCTAGAGGACATGTATTTTTTAGAATTTTTTTCTCTATTTTCCTATTTTTTCATGTGTGAAACAAAGAATTTGATGTTCATTGAAAAACCTACATTCACAAGAAATAAAAAATAAATATAATAATTGTTTAGTGGGAAATTGGATTTGTTTTTGATATTATAAGGAGGCAAACTAGGGGTCGATCCCTTACAGAATAGAACCCAAAAAGGGCAAAAAAGGCTCAGAAAACAAAATGAGCTAGAAACACCACCGACAACCTACATATAGCAAAAATACAGTAAAAAGATACTAACAAAAAGCCAGCTAACAGAAAGCATAGAAAAACTAGGAAGGGATATCCTCCTCTCCCTTAGAAAGAAACTCCAGCATTTTGTCAAATTCTTTAACCTTGTCATTATCAGCACCATGAATAAGAACTTCATGTTCCCTCGGCAGGGAGAGATTGGCCATAGCAATCCTGCATAACATGCTAGTAATGAAGTTACCAAGAGACAAGACTCTTTTTTCTAGGAACTCCACCCACTCCTTTAGCTAAGACAGATCATCAGCACCATTTAATTCCTCAATATTGTCTTCCTCCCTACCATCTTGAGCATTATTATCTTCCTCTTGAAATAGATTAGGATCAACATAAACAATAGAGGGAATAGAGTGGGCATCCTTCCCAGTGTTATCAATAGTATCAGTCACCTCCACCTGAGTAGATATATCACCAACATCCACATAGTCTCCAGTGGGGACAGAATTATGGACCCCAATATTATCTTCTCTATCAAAGGTTTCCGCAGGAATGTCCTGCCCATCAATTTCTTCACCACCAGAATCTTTAATAGCAATCTTTTGAACATCGCCAGATTCTTTAGGATCTTCCTCCTCATGGGTAGAAGTTTCAGAATAGTCAATAAGCTTTAGCTTGGGATCCCGTTTGCTAGCAATGCGACTAGACCGCCTAACAACAACAAATTTACCTTCCAGTTTAACTTTTTTGAAATTCTGTGAGGGTCCCTCCCTACTCTTATTGTGCTCACTTTGGGTCCCAGAAACCCCAAAATCTTCTTTCAAAAGGTTAGATTCTATGCCAACATCTGACAGATGTCTCTTAGATTTCAATTTGAATCTGGAGGGAGGGTTTTGAACTTTTTTGGTAAAAGAATTAGAAGTCCCAGAACAAGGATCACCTTCAAGAAGTTGTTTAGAAGTAGCAAGAGTGGTTTTCACCAAGTCAGTAGGGGTATCATAACCAGAGGGCTGAAGAGAGGGAGGAGATAGAGCTAAATGAAACTGGTAAAGTCTATGAATGAGCCCTTGATGTAAGGGAATAGGCTTCTTCAACAAAGTCTTCTTAACATGTTGAACAAAGTGCTCAAGAGAAGAAAGAAAATAAAAAGGAAAACTAATGGTGGCATTCCTTCTAAAATGATTCAACAATGGGAGATGATAGTGATAAAACCTAGTAAAATAGCCCTCAAGGGTGAAATACTTCATCACCATATAGCACATGTCAGCCCACGGTTTAGGAAGACAAGCTCTCTAAAAACCACCTTGGTAAGGCACCAGCTCCTCACCTTCACCAAGAAATAGTTTCTAATTCTGAGCATACAAAACCCTAGACTTTTTCTCTATCTTCGTACCTTTTGAAGAAAGACCCGTAGCCATAGCAATTTCATTCTCTGAAACCATGAAACTGACATTCCCAATTTGCACCTTACGATTATCCCATGACTGAGCAATTTGAATAGATAGGTTTTCATCATGTCCATTCAAACATTCAAGGAATGGGGTGACTCCTCCTTCTTTATAGTAATGCCAGACCAAGGCATTCTCTTTGATTTCTCCATAGTTATTAGGTTCAGTTCTAATCCTGTCTCCACCCATGATGAAAAACCAGTGAAACTGAATGAACCTGGAGAAGGGATAGGAAGAGTTATTGTCCAAAAAAATTCTATCAATGTTGTGGGAAAATTGAGAGACTTTGATCACAGTGTAATGAGTATGAAATGCAAAGAGGACACAATTAGAATTAGGGCTATCATTATGACAATAACCTGAAGTCCTTACATAATCTTTCCTTATTAATCAACTATCCTTCACATGCATGCAAAGCTATCCAATCTCATTCTCATCATTTATAAAATGTCTAATCAACATGCCCTGAATTAGAGAACTGGCCATGTAGATAAGCCAAATGAAATGATGAGTAATCATCATATAGTAACTTGCTCTTTTTTTAATGATATCCCTAATATGTTGTGGGATATTATGGAGTTGGCGCCAACAATGCCAGTTTTGAAATTGCTAACCAAAATTTGCCAGGCCATCAGCAACAATATTTCCCTCTATAAATATGAGAGAAGGAAATGATAGGAATAGCCTATGAAAGAGTTTGAATATCAAACACTATATCCTTAAGTTGCCAACCACACTCCGAGGCTTTAGACATAGCCACAATAATAATTTTGGAATCACCCTGAACATGAATCTGACAAGTACCAAGTGATATAGCCAACTTGAGACCCCATAAAAGAGCAGAGGCTTCAGCAAAGTTATTAGTCTGGTTACCAATTCCTCTAGCATAAGCAGCAATTAGAGCTCCTCTATCATTCCTTATAATTCCTCCACCACTAGCCTTCCCATTTGACTTAGCAGCTTCATCAAAATTCAATTTGAACCAACCTGGGTTAGGGGGAGTCCAAATAGTGTTTAGTCTTTTAATATGTTTAGAATCATTAAAAGATTGAATTTGATTTGTAATCCCACAGTTGGAAGCCACAAGGGCTTCGTGTTGAGTAAAAGGTTTGTCAGAAATTTTGATGCTAGAATTAGAAACATTCTCCAGGAGAGCTTTAGAAAAAGAATAGAAAACCTGTGAAGAATTTTGAGCAGTTTCTCTAAAAATTCTATTATTTCTTTCTTTCCAGAGGAACCAAGAAGCAAAAGGAAGAGATTAAGTCCATAATTCAACAAGCCAAGGATGGGATAAAGGAGGGATCCAATTAAGAATGAGATCTTTTATTTCCTTATTGTAGACCCATTGTAAACCAAAATTCAAAAAGACTTTACGCCATAGCTCAGTTACAAATTCACAATGCAATATAAGATGTGAGATAGATTCTTCTTCTTTCAAGCACATAACACATCTATTAACTAGTGGCATACCCCTTCGTTGAAGATTGTCCTGTGTCAAAATCTTATTATGAACAATAGTCCACTAGAAAAAGTTTACCTTTGGAAGGAGTTTACAATTCTAGACCTTCCTCCAGACATCATCTTCAAATTCCTCCTCGACAGTAGATGATAAGCAGATTTGACTAAAAAAAACCCTTTTTTGTCAGTAGACCAAAAAAGTTGATCATTTCTAGAGAAAAGAGGAATCCTGGTATTAAGAAGAATTTGTTGTATTTTATTATCCTTGTGAAGGAGATTTAGATCATTGGTACAACATTCTAGCAGATTTTTCCAACTTTTAACCCCTTGATCTTGATGAATATAATGATTGACTTTATTGCCAAAAAATTGTTTGGCAAGAACACTAATAACTTCATTGCCCATTTGTTTAGAAATAGGACCATCACCTAACCAAGGATCTTCCCAAAAATTTATAAGAGATCCATCATCAAGTTTCCATTTGATACCCTTGTTGATAAGACTTCTAGATTTAATAATTTTATTCCAAATAACAGATCCTTGAGGAAAGCCCTCTTAATTAAGGAAAGAATATTTATCAATGTCCCTTAAATATTTAGCCTTTATAATAAGACCCTAGTTAGTATCCATGTTTAAGAAGTTCCAAATAATCTTGGACAGTAGAGCCTTATTCATATTTCGAATTGTTCTAATGGTAAGCCCACCATGAGACTTAGGAAGGCAGACTTTATCCCATTTGACCAAAGAAATTCTCTTTTTTTCTTTAGTTCCAGTCCACAAGAAAATTCTCTAAATTTGGTCCAGTTTATCAGCTAAATATCTAGTTATTTTAAATAAGGATAAAAAGTAGGTAGGTATACCCTAAAGAGAAGCCCGCAAAGGCCGTAATTTTCTCTTACTGCTTAAAAGTTTTCCTTTCCATCCCAACAATTTCTTTTGAGTTCTTTCCAAAATATTATGCCAAAAACCTAGAGAAACTTCCTTAGTAGTCAAATGGAGACCAAGATAGACTGAAGGAAGGTTAGCAACCACACAACCAAGGATATTGATAATTTTTCTTTGGAGATCCCCTGGGGTATTGAAAAAGAACACATTGCTTTTTTGAAAATTAATATGCTGACCAGAAGCCATAGCATAATCATTCAGTAAAGATTTCCATCTGGAGGCTTCTAAAATAGAGGAGATGCTTCAGTAAAGAGAAGCCCTCAAAGGCCGTAATTTTCTCTTACTGCTTAAAAGTTTTCCTTTCCATCCTAACAATTTCTTTTGAGTTCTTTCCAAAATATTATGCCAAAAACCTAGAGAAACTTCCTTAGTAGTCAAATGGAGACCAAGATAGACTAAAGGAAGGTTAGCAACCACACAACCAAGGATATTGATAATTTTTCTTTGGAGATCCCCTGGGGTATTGAAAAAGAACACATTGCTTTTTTGAAAATTAATATGCTAACCAGAAGCCATAGCATAATCATTCAGTAAAGATTTCCATCTGGAGGCTTCTAAAATAGAGGAGATGCCAAAAAGAATGGTATCATCAAAAAACTATTGGATAGGCATAGGAGACAGAGAAGAGGAAGGTTTAATCCCAGTTAAATTTTTAGAGTTAATCTTGTTGTAAATAGATTTACCAAGAGCTTCAACTATCATAATAAAAAGATATGGGGACAAAGGATCTTTTTGTCTTATTCCCCTAGAAGAAGAAAAGAAACCCCTTGGAACTCCATTAACAAGGACTGAGTATTTAGTAGTAGTAATAGCTTCCTTAATGAGAAGAGAAACCTTATCATTGAACCCAAGCTTCTGAATGATTTTAAATAAAAATTTCCATGACACCCTTTCATAAGCTTTAGAGATATCAAGTTTGAAAACCATACCTAGGATATGACTCTTATCCATTGAGTGAATAGTTTCATGAGTGGTAATCACAGCATCTAAGATCTGTCTCCCTGGAACAAAACTGTTTTGTGAGGGAGATATAATTTTATCAAGAAGAGGTTGGATTCTGACTACTAGAAGCTTGGTACAAATTTTGTAAATGGTATTGCAAAGGCTAATAGGCCTGAAGTTAGCTAGCATATCTAGGTTGGGCTTCTTAGGAACAAGGGCAATAAAGGCATTATTGAGTTGTTTCAAAAGTTTACCAGTTCTGAAAAAATCTTTGACAGTAGAAGTGACATCATATCCTATAATGTCCCAAAATTCTTGGAAGAAAATGGGGGGAAAATCATCCGGCCCCAAAGCTTTGAAAGGGCCCATAGAAAAGACCACTGTATGAACCTCTTCTTTAGAAACAGGCTTTAAAATATTAGTATTATCTTCCTTAGAAATCAGAGAAGGGATATTGTTTAGAAGCTGATTCACAACCTATGAGTTATCAGCACTTGATCCCTATTCAGACAGTAAATTATGAAAGAAGCTGACAGCATGATCTCCAATCTCCTCATCATTAGTAATCATACTACCATCCTCCAATCTTATTCTAGAAATAGATCTAGATTTTCTATGTTTTAAAGTAGAAACATGAAAGAAAGTAGTATTACGGTCACCTTCTTTAAGCCATTGAACTCTAGATTTTTGCTTCTAGAATAACTCTTCTCTATTCATTAAATTCTTCCAATCTCTAACTAAGCCTTTTTCTAATTGGAAAGAAATATCAGAAGTATCTCCTTGGGCAATCTTATATTGGATATCTGCTAGCTTATTGGATAAAATCTTCTTCTGAGAAAAAATGTTTCCAAAGATGTATTTGTTCCAACCATAAACTTCTCTCTTGACATACATCAACTTTTTAAAAAGTCTGAACATATGAGTACCCACAACCTAAAGTTGCCACCATCTAGAAAGAAGATTCCTAAAATCATGATGTTTAATCCACATAGCCTCAAATCTAAAAGGAAAAGGACCTCTTCTTTTCTGATTAGCCCATTCCAGAATGAGAGGATTGTAATCAAAAACTATCCTAGACAGAGCAGCCAATTTAAGAGAGGCAATGTTTGGCCAATTATTGGAAATAAGAAATCTGTCAAGCTTCACTTGAATCATTTGGTCTCCTTTCCTCTTATTTGTCCAAGTGAAATTTAGGTTCATCAAATCAATATCAATAAGCCCAAAAGTATTTATCAAATTAGAAAAGTCTAACATACTATCAGAGTAGTCCAAAATTCCCCCAGTCTTTTTAAAGGGATAAAGAGGGGTATTAAAATCACCCGCCAACATCCAATATGAATCAGGATAAGAAGAGAGTTGATTAGCCAAATCCTCCCAAAGATTTTTCCTTAAGACCCTAGTGTTAGGGGCATAAACATTAACCAGACTCCATCTAAAGGAAGGCAAAGAGAAATCAATCACCAAGCAATTTCTATTGAAGAAAGAAAGTTTACCATGAAATCTTGAAGCATTCCACATAGTCATAATTCCCCCAAAGGCACCAACAATAGGGCTTATGCAGAAGGAAGAATTAGGCCAAATCCTATCAGCAATTAGTTTGAAACCTTCTTCAGACATTTTAACTTCTTGAAGTAAAAGGATATCCACTTTGTGATAAAAAATACAGTTTTTGACCTCAAATTGTTTTGAGTGGTTATTGAGTCCCCTCATATTCCATGAAAGAATTTTCATTTAAATAACTTTCTAGAGTGATTCTCCAGTGTCTTCTACTTTCCACTGGGAATCTCCCTAGCTGCTTCTCTTTGTCTCGTTTCTCTCAATGAAGGTCTACTCTTCAAAGGATCTAAACCGACATCAGCAATCTTTTTTGGTTTGCGACTCTTTTTATTTTGAGATTTCCACTCTTCATGGTCACTCAATGAAGCAGTAGCTATGCGAAGAGAAGCTATAGACTAATTAGAATGCTTCTTTGGAGAAGGAGGAAATAGCCCTCCTTTGAGAAAACCTAAAGTGAGTTTCCCTAGAGAAGGGTGAGATTTTTTTTTGGGCTGAAGACTGTATAGACACAAAGTTTATCTCATCATCCTAAGTCTCCACCACTCTGTCAAATCCCATATGGGTCTCCTTAGTTTTGACAAATCCCAATTGTGACTCTATCTCTTTCTCAAATCTCATCTAGGTTTCCTTAACTTTGTCATCTCCTATTTGGGTTTCCTCAATTCTGTCAAAACCCAACTGAGTCTCCTCAACTCTGTCATATCCCATATGGGTCCCCTCAACTCTTTCATAACCCAACTGGGTCTCCTCAACTTGATCAAGTTTCATCTTAACCTTCTCAACTCCATCAAAACCCATTGGGTCTCCTTAACTTTATCAGTTTTAATCTGGGGCTTTTCAAGGTTAGCAACCTCTAGCTGAATATTCTTAACTTGATTCAAAATCTCACCTTCTTCCAAGGTTGGTTGTGGAACATCTTGAGATTGAATGTTCTGATCCTTCTCTTGATCAATATTAAGAGCAAGATCTTCTGAGTGCTCAGTATTAACCAAGGTCACCTCCTTATTCTTCACAGCAATTTCCTTATTATTTTCCTTAGCTTTCTTGAACTTATAGTGTGAGATGAGATGCCCCTTTCTCTTACAATTCTGACAGTAAGTTGTGGAATTCTCATATGAAATGGGTTGTCTCCAGATGCCAAATTTTGAGCTAATGTCAATGAACATGGGCAAAGTCTTATTGATTTCCAAATTAACACAGAATCTTGCATAAACAAAGTGAGATTTGGTGCATGTAGAATTATCAAGGGTAACAAAATTACCAAAGGTATTAGCAATAGAGATAAAAATAGATTCATCCCAGTATTCTAGGGGAAAGCCAAGCAGACGTACCCAAACTAGGGTAGTTTTATTGAGATCTGTACTAGGGTCAAACCCTAGTTTCCAACAGCCCAAAGAAAGTGAATGTGTACCATAAAGCCATGGTCCTCTAGATAGGATATCTAGCATGTCTTCTTTGCTGGTAAAGAGAACAAAGAATAGCCCTCATGCCATACCCACAAAAGTCACACTGCCTTTAACATGCCAACGATTGGAGACCCATTTGCAGACCATCTCAATGTTGGGACAAAGAGAGAAAAACTTGCCAACCAGGGCAAGATCCATAGAAGCAACAATTGTATCCACCAGATTGTCAGGAACCACAAGGGAAGACCCTTCATCCATCTCTTTATGCTAACAAACCATTGTCTGTCTATTCTTAGGAGATTCCACTTATCCCATCAGAACTATTTTCCAGTTTGCAGGCCTAAGAGTGTCTCTAACAGGTAGTGGATTAGAGGTATTGCCACCTATAGCACCCTCCATACCCAAGTAGTACATAGAAAGCAGAAAAGAAAAACCCTAAAAAGAACCAAAAAAACCTTAGCAGAGCAACTTGCTTTGTTATATTGATAAATAGGATATGTAGGGAAAATTGGATTTGTTAATGTTTTAGTGTTTTAATGTTTGAATCCGCCTTTCCACTTTACATTCAAGGATCTAGGGTCAAGTGGCAATTCATTATCATACCCTAGATTACTATGAGATGTGGGGAAACTTGGATTAGGGTGTTTAATTATCAATTTCTCTTCTCTTATGCTCAATTAACCATTAAAACCCTAATTATGTAAATACAACAATAAACTGACGAATAGCAGAAAAATCTCTTGGAGATGGGAGTAAAATACCAAAACACAGATTACCTATTTTTGAGGTTCTGATGTGGAACATTTGGGGACACTGAAGCGGGCACCCAAGTCCAAGGTGCCAGTTTCTTTACGGGATCCTGACCTCTTCTTGACATTGATCAACACTGTAACTCCTATTTCTGGAAATTTAGCTACGGAGAACACTAGAGTGAGCACCCAAGTCCTAAAAATGCTCTAGTGTCCTTCTCTTCAGATCCTAAATCCTTGATGTATGTTGATCCTTCTTGCAACTTTACTTTTCCCAAATGCGACACATGTAACCTGCAATCACAAGACTTTGGGAGGGGGTTGTGGTGTTTAGAGGCTTGCCTCAGTCAAGCCCTAGAGGACACTTAAGTCTCTAAACACCATTGTCAGATAGAGAGTACGCGTCCTTGTGAGGTAGACAAAAAAACCAAAGGAAATGATGATGAAAACACAATATGATGTCACCTTGTAGTGAAGCTCTCATGGGAGGAAGATACTCTTCATTCCATGATGAATGGATACTCAAATCTGCAAACATAAACACATAGACAACACAATTCTACTTTTGCAACACAATGAAAGCCTTGAATCACCTTGAGAATGCTTAAAGTTCACAATGATCATCTAGTTTACAAATGAATGCCTAAACATATTTTTATATGCAACTACAAACACTCCCACCAAGAATTTTTGTAATTCAAACTTACCATGTTGGCAAAGGACCCAAAAAATGGTCATAAGCTAACACCTAGAAATTGGGGCTGCCACAAAATAGGGCAGGACTAGGGCGTGGGCGCCCAAGTCATCCCCCCTATTTTGGGTAGGGTATAGCTCAAGGGTTCCTCCTAGGTCCCATTTGTCATGTTACCTAGGGTGCATTCCATCGGGATACCAAATTATGAACTAAGATGTCCTAAATGCATGCAAAAGACCTGTGAGCTAAACCTTATGAGGGAAAATCTCCAAGGGGACATTTTTTGACATTACATTTAGCCCCCACTTTAATGTATGTATAAACACAAGGCCAATACATGCATTAAAGTATGGTGACAAACACAACAAACACACCAATCACAGAGAAGACATGCTAATCACACAGAAGACAATAATAGGAATGCAAAACATGGAGAAGATAGTTACAGTCATGTAGAACACAAAGAATACAATAAATGCATAGAAGACACATTAATGCATGGAAGACAGGAATGATTCTTTTCTTTTCTTTTTCTCATATATATGAAATGCAAATGCAAGTACTAGAAAGTAAACAAAGCTCCCATAATACAGGATGCACTCATCGCGTAGGTCTTTGTATATATGGGGCAACACACATGCAAGGCATGCAAAACCTCCCAAAATGCATACTGCATATGGGGCAATAGACACACCAAACAAAGAAATCATGGAAAAACACACACAATTAAAGACACGAAGAAAACATGACAGACAAGTGATGGAGTGTACCTATTTCTAGGTCCAACACCATCTTAGGCACATTGCGGGAACACACTGACAATTGAGCTTTGCCACAACAATCACTGAAGACACGCTTAAGGGTTGAGTTAGTCATAGAACCACTCCCCACCTCCACAGGGGACTTTTGAAAATGCAACCCCACCTGCGTCACGGAGATGCCTTATAGTGAAAAGGAAGCATGGCATACCACCCCACCCGTGTCACGGAGATGCCTTACAGTGAAAAGGAGGTATGAGCTCAAAAGTATACAACTCCACATGCATCACTGAGATGCCTTATGGTGAAAAGGAAGTATACACAATAGATTTCAAGATAGATTGATTGATTACAAACAAACTCAGGATGCAGGAAGTACTCATTGTAGTAGTCTGCACTTGAGGACAAGCACATTGCTAACATCTATAATAGATAGCCTACCTTATATATGCTCCCACCTTAAGGTGGTTGATATCATTTATCAATATCAAACACGTTAAGGTAGGAAGAAAACACACAAGGGAACACTAACTTTTGTAAAGCCCATGCCCGCCGGAGGTGACATGTACTTTACGATCACCAAATGTTCCCACAAACACATTCCTGCAAGAAACATGTTAGTGTCTACAACATCATGATAAACAACAACATCAATGCATATGATTAACCACACAAAGTGTAATGAAACAACTTGCACAATAAGGAATATAATACTAAATATGTTGCAAATACTTGTTAATAATATGCCACTTCCAGGGGGCAACCTCCTAATCCACTTCAAGGGGGATACCTCTAACAGTCTTCAATGAGGACACAATACACAATATGATGATCTAATAAGACTCACTACCCCTATATATACCTATTTATGCCTAGGATATCACCTAGGCCAACCTAGATAGCCCTATAGAAGCCTTAGGCCGACCTAAACAACGAAATACCAATATACTAATGATAATATGACTTAATTAAGAGTTAAGATAGCCACAAGCTGACTATTCATAACCATATATGCTATGGAAGTAAGGGCATAACATGCCCTCCACCTTTACAAAAGTGTTGTCCTCAACGTTGAACAATTGTGGTAGTTTCTTCATATAATCTTCATCATTTCATGTGGTAACTTCAACTAGAAAATATTTCCTTATAATGAGGTAACTTGGAACTGTTGGTGTCCTCAGCTTCTTCATGCATGTCTAGAAAATTAACTTCAGCTCCAAGATGTGTCTTCCCTTTGCATCTAGCTCTTGATGGTGATGAATGTGTTCTTCAATTACTTGAACCTTTTGATGTGCCATAGAGGAAGAGGTGAGGAATAGTACATGGTACCCTTGCATTGGTTGAATAGCTTGATTAGGAACTTCTTCTTCTTCTTCTTCATTTTCTTCTTGTTCTTTTGCTTCTTCTTCTTCTAGTTCTTCTTCTATTTCTTCTTCTATTGCTGCTTCTTCTTCTTCTTCTTCTTCTTCTTCTTCTTCTTCTTTTGCTTCTTCTTCTTCTTCTTCTTCTTCTTCTTGTTCTTCTTGTTCTTCTGGTTCTTCTTCTTCTTCTGGTTCTTGGTTGTTTGAGACCTCCTTTCTTGGTTCCTTTATAAATGCACTTAACATGCTTCGTATGTCTGATATATCTCCTCTTAGGCCACACATCTCCAACTTGATTGAGGAAATGTCTTCCCTGATTGACCTTACTTTCTCATTGGGATTAATATCCTCTATTGTTTACCCATCCATATGGGATTTCCCCGGTGTGACAACATTCTTTTTGCCTCTTGTTGCAAGCCTCGTCATGATGAAAGCCAATATTTTTTAAATAAATCACACAAATGAAATGTAAATTCTCTGAAATTTTTATTGTAACTTACTACAGCCAAGATACCACTTACCCAAAAAAAATCCAAAAAATAAGCAAATTTGCAGCCTTGAGAGTAAATGGAAACCCTAATTTTGCAATAACTCTCTTATTTTTTATTCAATTTCTCCAAGCTTTGGACTATAGGCTCCTCTATTATCTCTTCAAAAACCCAATACAAATTATGCTCCAATTTAGCAAGATGTGTGAGATATGTAGATCTCAAATAAATTGTGTAGAAATTGTAATTCTACAATAATTCACTCAAATCTACTCCAATTCCTTTGAAATTGGGACTGTAGCTTCTTTAATATGGTCTTCAAAAATCCTTTAAAAATCTTTAAAAAATTCATTAAAATCTGAAAGTTATGCTCTTCCCAAAATCATCTCCAATATTGAGAAAAAACCTTGCCTCTACAGTGCTAAGATCATGCTCTGATACCACTTATAATGAAACAACTTGCACAATAAGGAGTATAATAGTAAATATACTGCAAATACTTGACAATAATATGCCACTTTGAGAGGGCAACCTCCTAATCCACTTTGAGGGGGATACTTCCAACAATCTTCAATGAGAACACAATACACAATATGATGATCCAATAAGACTCACTAGCCCTATATATACCTATTTATGCCTAGGATATCACCCAGGCCGACCTAGATAGCCCTATAAAATCCTTAGGCTGAGCTAAACAACTAAATACTAGTATAGTAATGATAATATGACTTAATTAAGAGTTAAGATAGCCACAAGCCGACTATTCATAACCATATACGCTATGGAAGTAAGGGCATAACACAAAGAGCCAAGGTTATACTACAAATTCAGAGTTCGAGGATAACCATGGGGCTATATCACAAAGCTCTCCAAATTGAGCACCACTGAGGCTAGATTCAAAGACAAACAAAGGTGCATAGAGAAACAATATTGTTAAGGTTTGTAAATGCGATAGAAACATCATGAAATTCACTACGCGGAAAGTATGAGTGCTTCCACTAGCCAAGCATCAGATAAGATATACAACCCCATCATCATATTAGGAACTAAGTCCAATTTTTGATTGCTCTCGAAAGGGACAGTAGGTTTACATTAGTATAAATGTTTGTCATCATCTTCCTGCTAGGTGGAAACACTAGAGGAAGGGAAACAATAAATAAGTGAGGAGAAACAAGTGTCTTAGGGATAGTCATGTAGGAGGGTGCCCCTAGTGTCACCAACTGCGACACTATGTCCATAAGACACAACACAATAATGAAATCAGAGAGAGAGGCAATATGGAAGAATGATGATACAAATAGAAGAAGGTCACAATAGAGGGAGAATCTAAGGTCATCCTAGGAGGCCTAAACAACACATAACACATCACAAGGGAAGCACATCATGAGAGAGAGAAAGGGTTATAGATACTTACCTGTAGGGTCTTCATGCTAAGTCTTATCATCAAGTAAATCATCATCATCCTCCCACTCCCTAATGTTATAGGAAGGTGGGATATAAGGTATCATAGCCCAATTCATGTCTTTCTCATCATGTTGTTTATTGTTAGGATCATGTTTGTTTGGTTTAATGTTAGGATCAATGTTTTCTTATTGGAGCTTACTATCATACTTATTCTCTATCCTCTTAGCGATGTCAAAATGGCTTGAGTATTCAAACAAAGGAGGGACATTAAAGGTCTTCTCTTCCTTAGTGAAATCCAAGGTGTGTGAACAATCCACTAAAGGAAGAAGGTTGGTGGGAGGATCCACAGAGGTAGGAATTTGATTATTGTTAAATGAATGCTCATTTTCTACCCATGGAATGTTCTTTGTTAAAGGGAGCTCTTCATTCACTAATGCTTCATCTTGGCTAGGGAGAGCAGTGGAATTACTAAAGCTATTCCTAGTCTACTCATTTGAGTATTCAGTTATAGGGGAAGTAGGATAACTTATGGGATCATCATCAGCTTTTTCCTTGCTACTTATGGAGAAGAACTCAGTTAAGCTTTCTAAAATTGTAGGATGTTCACTCACGATGGTTAAAAATTGGTCAAAATCAAGGTTTTGATAAATGCATGCAGAGATACCATTGAAAAATGACATGATGGTGCCATTTTGATGTAAGATCAGATTTTAAAAAGCTTTTCTAACTTTATGCAAAAGTCAGAGGCAAAACTATATGCAAAAATGACCTAGATGCTTGATTTTTGTACTTTTTCAATGCAAATGAATGAAGGAAAGGATGTTGATTGAGGAAAATAAATTATATGTCTGATATCAGTCTAAAATAGTAATATGATCCTTCTCAACACACTCTTGATGCAAATCCAAGATAATGTCAATTCAAAATATAGTGAAAATATGTCAAAATAGGCACTTTTTTCACCAAAACTCAATGCAAAAGAGCATAACAAAGGATGTTGTGAGGAAAGTGATGATGGAAATAAAATCATATTAGTAATAATATCAACTTAATGTCAAAATATCCAACACAACATGCTTTTAGTGCCACTTAAGGTTAAACCCTAGTGAAAATATAGCAAAAATGGGCTATTTTTCATGGTTTTTCAATTCCAAGACCTAGAAAAAGAGGTGTTTTAATGAATTTAAGGAGGTGCAGCAAATAAAATCAATGATATTAGTCACCTCAATACATATAATTGATCACAACACACTTGGAGTGCAAACTAGGTGAACCCTAGGGCAAAAATAGTCAAAATGTGTAGTTTTCCGCCAAATTTTCAATACAAGAGCCCGTTAAAAGGGTGTTGTGAAGATTTTTATGAGGGGAAGAAAATGATTACCCTGATAGCAGCCAATTAATGCAAAAATTCTTTTCACAACACACCTATGGTGAAAGTTTATTGACTCGATAAGGCCAATTTCAGTGAAAATCATTATTTTTGAAGCCCTAGGTTTGAGATCTTGGGACAAAATGCTATGTGAATGTTTAGAAGTCTGATTTATGATTGAAATGAATTACTCTCAGATATGAAAATTATTTTAAAACTCTAATATGCAAAATGCCAATGCAAATCTAATGAAAATGCAGAAAATTGCTAGTTTTTGTTGAAATTTTCTATGAAAAAATGCAAAAATTTTGAATCTAAATACAAATTTACACTAAAATGAAAGACTACAGACAAATGAAAATTTGAATGAGCCTCCAAAATTAGTGTAATAATCTGAAATAAGATTTTGCCTACTAACCCTAGATTTTGGAATTACTAGGTTATATGAAAATTGTCAAAATTTCTACAAAAGCCTAGCAAATTAATGATGAAAATGCAATGCAAATTTATGAATTTTGTATTTTTCTGTAGTTTATATTATATCTGATGCAAAAATCATTAATTAGGAAAATTTTGAAAGAATTGATGTAATTTAGTAAGCCAAACAATGCATTTTTTTTTAATTTTTCAAAAAAATTTATTTTTTTGAATTTTTCTCAATGCAATAAAATGAATGACTATATGAATGAATGAAATCAATTGAAATATGAAGATACACACTCAAAAAGTTGCAATTTAAATCCAAAAATGTGGGTTCACCAAAATGTTTAGTGGAAAATTAGATTTGTTAATGTTTTAGTGTTTTGATGTTTGAATCTGCCTTTCCACTTTACATTCAAGGATCTAGGGTTGAGTGGCAATTCATTATCATACCCTAGATCATTGTGAGATGTCGGGAAACTTGGATTAGGGTGTTTAATTATCAATTTCTCTTCTCTTATGCTCAATTGGCCATTAAAACCCTAAATATGAAAATACAGCAATAAACTGACGAATAATGGAAAAAGCTCTTGCAGATGGGAGTAAAATACCAAATCATAGAGTACCTATTTTTGGGGTTCCAATGCAAAAAATTTGGGGACATTGGAGCGGGTGCCCAAGTCCAAGGTGCCAATTTCTTTGCAGGATCTTGACCTCCTCCTAATGCTGATCAACACTATAACTCCTATTTTTGAAAATTCAGCTGCAAAGGACACTAGAGTGAGCACCCAAGTCCTGGAAATGCTCTGGTGTCATGCTTCTCTTCAGATCCCAAATCATGGATGTCTACTAATCCTTCCTACAACTTTACTTTTCACAAATACGACACCTGTAACTTGCAATCACAAGACTTTGGGAGGGGGTTGTGGTGTTTAGAGGCTTGCCTCAGTCAAGCCCTAAAGGACACCTAAGTCTCTGAAAACCATTGTCAGATAAAGAGTGTGTGCCCTTGTGAGGTAGAGGCAAAAACTAAAGGAAATGATGATGAAAACACAATATGATGTCACCTTATAGTGAAGCTCTCATAGGAGGAAGATGCTCTTCATTCCATGATGAATGGATGCTCAAATCTGCAAACACAAACACATAGACAACACAATGAAAGCCTTGAATCACCTTGAGAATGCCTAAAGTTCACAATGATCATCTAGTTTACAAATGAATGCCTAAACATTCTTTTATATGCAACTACAAACACTCCCTCCAAGATTTTCGTAATTCAAACATACCATGTCGGCAAAGGACCCAAATAACGGTCATAAGCTAACACCTAGAAATTGGGACTACCCCAAAATAGGGCAGGACTAGGGCATAGGCATCCAAGTCCTCCCCCCTATTTTGGGTAGGGTACAGCTCAAGGGGTCCTCCTAGGTCCCATTTGTCATGTTACCTAGGGCTCATTCCATCAGGATGCTAAATTATGAATTAAGATGTCCTAAATGCATGCAAAAGACCTGGGAGCTAAACCTTATGAGGGAAAAGCCCCCAAGGGGACATTCTCTGACGTTACAATAATCAAATTAAATATATTTAAAATTATACTTTTTGGGAAGCTTATAATAAGGACTACATACTTATAAAACATAAATTTTAAATGAATTCATTTGATCCCCCAAAAGGTAAATCAAAAGTGGTTTTTTATCACCATTTTGATAGGTGTAGAGGAGACTCCATTATAGGTATGGTTTAAAACTAGCTGGGTTTTATCCAAGGGGGTTTGAATCTAAGGGGGTTTGATCAAACCCTCTCCCACTAAAATTCTTTAAATGGAACCTTTCAAAGCTTAAATAATTATATTTTCTAAAAATATGTGATTTCAACAAAAATCAAGATGTCCCAGAAAGTGTAACCCATTATTGTGGTAGCACCCAATTGTGGAGTTGACAACATTAACCCCATGGGTGGGCTTTGATAACCCAAAGTTATTTTTTGATTCACTTGATTTCCCTATATTGCTTGAGTGTTTTGAATAGTAGGATTCCCATTCGTGAACATGTCATTATTCCCATTTCATGAGTAGTAGTTGAGGTAAGGGGGATTCTAAGATGCCCCCTAGTCCTATTCAATTCTAATGTGTTCATGAAATTTTGGTCTTCTTTTTGGGACATGTTGTTCTACCTCCAAAGTCTTGATTCTTTGTACTAGCACTACAATGAGGTCTATAGGTGTAGGACCTCTAGGTACTTCTTCATTTCTAAGGATTTCATTATGAATGTTGTCTTGATTTTGCATTTCTTCTTGTGTAGCATTTTCCTGTTGCTCTTCTCGTAAAGAAAATTTTAGGGCTTCTTAACTGTCCTTTTTGATCCTTCTTACTTTGTCATCAAGATGAGTGCTTGAATTACTTGTGGAGGGTTGATCCATGTGATGAACTTCTGACCTCATTTTTATTCTTCTCACTTTGTGAGGTGTGCTTGATATTATAGGATTATGTTCCCATGCAGGATTGTTGAATGATAAAGAACATCTAGGTTCTCTTTTGTCTTGTTCATAATCTAAATCTTTATAGTTGTAGAAGTTTGAAACTGGTGCATTTGGTTCAGGAGGCACATACCTGTCAAAAGAGGGAGTTTCTAGCTCCCTTGAGGGAATGTTCCCTAAGTTCAAGTCTGGTTCGGTCATATTTGGGGGTGTCATAAACACCATAGAATAAATGGAATGATTGAAGGTGAAGATGGCAAACGTGGAAGCAGTGAAGATGGTCGTGGAAGCAAAAGTGAAAATTATTGAATTTTTGAAGTCTGAAACACAAAATCACTCATCCTAGAAGGATTTGTAATTTCACGTCAGGTTCACCAAAATATGTACACTCAAAAACATGACTCAATAGCCTGGGGTAGTTGAGTCATCTTTGGCACACACATGGACCCCTCTCCTTGCCATGGTTCGAACCTCCACATCACTCTCACTCTCATGGAAGTAGCTAGTCAAGAGGAGGCGAGATATAGTGGTGGTCTGGCTTACTTGAGAGTTGGACTTTGCAAAGAGTGGCTAGTCAGTCCCGTTGGCCTTTCTTGTGTGTTGATTCTAATCTGATGTTCCGTGACCGCTGTTGTTAAAATAACTATATGACCCAAAGGGTCACTAGTCACCATTCTTCTATTTGGGTTTCTAAGGTTCCAACACTATGTAGGTTGACAACTATTTTTGTTGATATTTCTATTATGTTGGAGTTGTTCAAACTATTGGATGATAACCTATGTTTGGAATATCCTCAACCTGTGTTGCTATTGTTGAATTGCTTGTTGATCTTGTTGTGGTCTAGGGCGGATCTCCTCTATCTCGTCAAGGATTTCCATTACTCACTCACCTCAAAGCCCAAGGCACATTCATGAACCCAAACCAAGAGAGAGATAGTTGAAGTTAACCTTGATTTGACTTAAGATTTGACTTAGGGTTTGCTTGACCTAAGGTTTGACTTTGCATTGACCTTGTGTTGGAATCAAGGGTTTGTGAATGTTTTATGATTCTCATGTTTTTGTACTTTTTAATTTCTAGATGCATGCAAGCCTATATGAGTGCAAAATAATGTTTTTGTGCTTTTTGAGTATTTATGGAAATAAAGTGCTTTCTTCTATTATAGGAATTAAAATATGTATGCAATCTAGTATGAAGTTATCTAATGCAATTGATCTATGTTTTTGTTTTATTTTTCTGAATATTTGGAACAATTACTCTAGCAAAAGGAAATTACTTTGAAATAAAACTAATCTATGAACTTTTGAAAGCAAACTAATCTGACAATGCAAATCTACATAGCCTATCAAGGAAATGGCAAGATGCATTTACTATTTCCAAGAGCAAATTGTGATTTTCTAATTACTATGAAATAAAAGCATGAAGGAACCTGGAATAAGAGATGTGTGAGCCTACACTACCCTCAGAAATCCTTGTATGGGCAACCTCTTATCCTCTTGCAACAACGAGGTGATCCTCTTAGTAACAATAGAAAAGAGATGCAAAAAGAAGCTTTTGAAAGATTGAATGAGAGCTCAATGTGAGCTTATGAGCACTATGGCTTGTGATTTGGACAGCGTATTGACACTATATAAAGATTTTAGCAAATCTTGATGAGACAACAATAAAAGCAAAAGGCTCGAACATCCTGTATGAGCATATGGATGCTAGTTGGAGAATAAAACCCTACAAGAGACTGGATGCAGAAATGAAATTGCCTCCCTTTGTGCTTGAGGGAGGGAGGTATTTATAGGTTTGAAGAGGCTAAAAGAGGTGGAGAGGATAGAGAATTAACTTAGAAAACATGAGAGTGATCTAGACTAATTATAGAGTGAACAAGCCAATATAGCTTATCACTCAAGAAGAATTGAAGTTAAGAGAATGCATAGGTTGACAACTAAAAATAAAAAGGAGCTAAAAATGCATTCTTGGATGCATGAAATAGTTAACTCTAAGTTTAGGACAAAATCCCATGCAAACAAAAGAAAAAATGAGTCAAATCAAAGCTTTTTTGGCCAAAGATTCGAGTTCTTTTATGGCTGGAAAAGACGACGGGGTCACCACCTAGTCACCACTTTCACCAGTTAAGGTCTCCCAGGGGTGACCCATGGGCAACCCATAGAGGGAGGGTCCTAGGGTGAAAGTCAGGGATGGAGATTGATAAAGAAGGGAAAAGGAGGTGAACTACCTTCAGAAACTGGTCAAAAGGGGGTCAAAAACCAAATCTCCACTTGCAAAAGATGGATCTCTCAAGGGAGATCTAGAAATAATAGGGGGAAATTTAAACTGGTTGACCTAAACTAAAAATTGAAAGTGGGAGATGGCTTGGGAGGTCCTCTAGAGGGCTCCTAGGGGTGGGAATGGATGAAAAACACTAGGGAAAGATTAAAACATAACAAATAAATGAATACAAGGCTTAGGGATGAAGTCGCAAGCACAAGAAATGAAATCGACAAGTGTTAAAAGCGAGGAAAGGGTTAACATGATAAAAGGGAAACAACAAGAGGAACAATAAATCACATGCTACCAAAAGAATCTCTATTGAGAGGGTATTATTCCATTCTTACATATATGTGACAAGGATTGTGAGTCATCATTGGGGTCCTCATGGAGGTTGTGCATGGTTTTGGTGCTTACAGGTGCACCCTAAGAAAGACCTTATCACCAACCAAACAACTTCAATCCACTCTCTTAGTGTTAGCATATTTCTTTGGATGATCTTGAGCCTCTTGGAGACATTGACGAATCAATACCACTTGGTACTCTATCTCTTGCACTAACTCAAGACCTATAGCCACCCTATCTTCAATATGATCCTAGTTTAAGGGAGTTCTACACGGTCAGCCATATAGTAACTAAAAAGGTTCCATCGCTAAAGAATTATTATGACTATTATTGTAGGCAAATTCTACCAAATAAATATACTCTTCCCATCTAGATTGTTGATCCATAACATAGATTTGAAGCATATCCTTGAGCTCTCCATGCATTTTTCTTCTTGTGAACAAATAAATACTTGAAGCTACAAATTCAACATCAAACCTACCTACATTCTCATGTTAGCTAGCCTTAGACATTCTACAATAGTATTCGTAGCTCTCAACTCAAGCTAGGTTTCTAGATTTGTAAAAAACTACTCACAATCAATCATTGAATTCTAGAACAAGTAGGTTAAACTTTACATTTTTGTCATTTCAAAGGTACCAAGTTTGAATAACTAAAATAAAACCTTAAAATTATGAAGTTGAATTACCAACCATTGATCTAGAACAACATGTTCATTAGTTTAAATTCTATTAGTCAGATCAAATTTAGGGCACAACTAGGTGTTTTAGGCCCTAACCTTAGTTTGTTTAAATGGATATTAGCAATTAAATTATTACTATGCTAGGGAAAGATAGTCAAATTGAAAACTCTAAAATGATGCCCTAAATTGCTCCCTAAGCAAGATCCTCGGAAGAAAAGCAAAAATAAAAAATCACTGAATAAATTATAAATTTGTAGTTTGTAGAAATTTGTTAAGGGAATACAATTTTAAACATCCAAATGTGTCATCAAGTTCACCATTAGTCTCCCAAAAAATATTTTTACATTGGAAATTGAACGTATCTTGCTTTGTGGAGTTTTAATATAAGACAAGAATTTTAAAATCCTTAACCTTGAAATGTAGGAGATTGTCCTTTACCATAAATGATCTAAATGTAGTAAAATACACTAAAATTGGTTTATGTGAATATCATTAGGGAGTGAAGTTTAAATTAAGTCATTACATCTAGTTCTAAGTTCATTGAAATTTTATGTTAAATTTTGTATGAGTCAAAATCTATGGAAAACTGATGCTAGCTGGAAATCTATTAATCCTTAATGCTCATATCCATGAGGTCAACAATTCCGTGTAATATTCAAAACTTAAGTGAAATGCATTGAAATTAAGGTTGCAGAGTTTTTCTTGTGAGTGAAATTTTTTAACCAAGTTTAACATCTAGTACCTATACTTTCTCTGCATATCCAGGTGTAATTGGTTTTCTTGCAAAAGATCCACTTTCAAAGAACTACATTGTTTAAGATTGTAGAGATCTAATACTAGAAGGAATTTTTAGGTCTTAAACTATCATGTCCAGTACACAGAAAATTTCCCACAAAGGCACAAACATATTAAAATGTATCCAAGCAAAAAGACAAACTTTTGTCTAGAAGTGAAGTTTCAAGATCTATTTAAACCTCTAGTTCCCTCACTTTTCTCCACAAAACTTCATAACTTCACTCTGAATTTCCAAAATAAATCTTTGGAAGACTCTGATTTTAGATAGGATATTTTACACCCAAGACAAAATGTAATGTCCTATCATAAATTCTCGCAAGATTTTAATGACTTCAAGATAAAGTGAAATTGTGAAATTCTTCCTAGCTATTAAATATGGAGAATAAAACTCTATGTCTTACATTTATACTCCCACATTTTAACTAAAAATTCTATGGTTATCTAATGGTATTGTAGAATGGTTTTATCAAATGTATTATGTCCATTTATATTATGATTTTATTTGTAGGATTTAAACATCTAGTTCTGTGTGAAAAACACGCAAATGTGTAGAATGTGTAAAATATGAATATCACTTGGAATTTTTTTTTAAATCTTATTATGTTTTTCTATAGGGTAAATGTGTTAGAACACAAGGATATACTAAGAGGAGGGGGGAATCAGTATATATCAAAACTCATTCTAGTTAAACATTATCAATCAAAACTTCTAACTACTTTAACCAGAAGATCAACAAGTTAAACCAATTAAAGCACAACACATAAGCACACAACAACACTAGATTTACATGGAAAACCCAAGAAAGGAAAAACCATGGTGAGCAAGTTGCTTGGATCTACTATCCAAATCCAGTCTCACAAATGAAAACATGATTACAATATTATTTATGGGCTACAACCCAAACGAAGTTGCAACTCCCTGAAATATAAAATAATAGCACTTATAGAATGAGGCTACAACCTCTAAACATTACATTTAATAGATCTTATAGTACAAAACACCTCTGCATCATCTGCACACTTTAGTTTGTTACAAATCCTCACTTTCTCTACACATCGAACACTGCTAGCTTCAACACACCTTCACTAACATACTCACATCTATTCACATATCTTCACACATTATCACACACTCTTACTTTCCTCAACAAAAAAGATCTTTCATTTATACCTTCCACAAATTTCAAAAAATTTCTCCCATGTTGGCCAAGATGAAACATGTATTCATGAAACGTATAAGGCCACACCAAGTCAGCATCCAAAAAATGTAGAAAACTAATGCAGTTCAAGCCAAGTGATAACCAAGACCTATTCTTCATTAAAATATTCTTCCAAGTAGGATCACATTCAAATCATCTGGCGGGAATATCAAAATACTTGAAGTTAGCCCAACAAACACTTATTCTTCCACACAATAGCTCCGAACCTAAAGTGGTACTAGAGGGATTAATTAACATCATAAAGATCATCACACAAGTAACATAAGACTTACATAAACCTTCTCAACCAATCCTTCCTCTAAAATATATGTTTTCTTTCTAGCACAAACAATCAAAAACTAAGCTTGGTATCACAAACGAACACTAAACACATAATCTTGAGATAGAGCATTGGAAAACCAACTTGTGGTGTACTTCAACACCTAAAACCTAAACTAAACCATCAAACTAAATATGTGAACTCATCCTCCAAACATCAAAGCCAAAAGATGAACTGCGATGAAATGTGGTGGCTTCTACTTTCTCTTCCAGACAACTCTAATCAGCAGGAAGATGTGTATTTGTTCCGCTGACCTCAGAGAACATTTACAGTACATCTTAGCAACTATAATATCATCTTCTCATCTATGAAAAATCATCTTTCAAACCGCAAGACCTCAAATTTAAAGGTAGAGAAATGCAGAGCATTTCCCAGATGCATCCTAACTACAACAACTTTGAACAACTGTCTTCAATCTATGAGCTCTAGAATCTTTAGCATTAACCTTCAAGCTTTGAAATCAAGAACATACAATCTTCACACATGTCTTTGACAAACTCCCAAACCACAAGGTTGTACCTTCAAATGTGGAGGAATGAAGAGCATTCTCCCAAGCTTATGTTGTGCAAATTCTAGTGCCTCGAACAACTTGAATCTTTATTTCAAAAATAAAGTGATGTTTTTCCATAGGAAATAATGAATACAATATTTAATACATCATAGACTTCATTCTCAACAACAAACTCCTTTCACAAAACAAGAATCTACATGTTACCACAATCTTTGTCTATTAACTTTAGGAGATAGGGTATAATTGTGTATAGATGATACTAATCCAATGACATCCATCACCTTGCCCTTCTCATCACAACTTCTCTTATCCATATTCATTGTCTTCTTCTTTGATCATACTACCACATACTTCCTTTGACATTACCTCTTGTTTAGTTTACTTTCAGCCTTCTTCATTACAACACTATTGACAACACTCCTTTACCTTTTGTTCACTTTACTTCCAACCTTCTTCATTACAACACTGCTAACAACACTCTTGAACCTCACACTATTGACATCAATGACAACACAAATGCAACAATCTCCCCATTTGGCATTGATGGCAACACTTGACCTAATATGCAATGTTCTCCCCCTTTGACATCAAGGACAAATGGCTAGTGGTTTTCTTCTAAACTGATCTTCTTTTAGCTCCCCCTATCTGCATTGTTCTTGATTTTTCTTTCACTACTCCTCACTTGTTAGCTCCCCCTTATTGATCAAATCATGTTATCCTTCAAAACCTCTTGCCTACTTGCTCCCCTTGAGAGGTAGCCACCATCAATCTAGGGATAAAAATATATCTTGAACTGCTCCCCCTAGACATATGCACCATCTATGCATCTAGTTAGAAGGATGGGAAACAACCCCTAACTTCTTTCTAAGATACTCAAAAGTATCTTTATAAAATACCTTGGTGAAGATGTCTGTAACTTGATCCTTTGTAGGCACATACTTCAATTTAACTTCTTGATCTGCAACCTTCTCTCTCAAAAAGTGATACCTCATAGATATGTGCTTGGTTCTATAATGCATCACCAGATTCTTTGAAATATTGATGGCACTTGTATTGTCAAAAAGAATGGGAATAGATTCATCATATACAACCTTGGTATCCTTCAATGTTTGCTTCATCCACAACACTTGGGTGCAACAAGTAGCTACAGCTATATATTCTTCCTCTGTAGTTGATAAAGACACTGAATCTTGCTTCTTGCTAATCCATGAGACTAGTTGTCTCCTAAAAAGAAATGTCATCCACTGGTACTTCTATCATCAACATTGCTAGCCCAATCTGCATTAGTATAAGCACTCAGGGAAAAGTCATCACCCTTTTGATACCACAATCCATGTTCCAGAGTGCTCTTCAAATATTTGAATATTCTCTTGACTTCCTCCACATGTGTTTCCTGAGGATCAACTTGAAACCTTGCAACCAAACACACAACTTGCATAATGTTAGGCCTTGATGTTGTTAGGTATAGTAGGCCCCCAATCATAGACATGTACTAAGTCTGATTAGATTCAGGTGACTCATCATCTTTATTCAAGTGGCAACTGGTTGCCATATGAGTACTTATAGGTTTGTAATCTTCCATTCCAAACTTCTTCAACATTTCCATAACATACTTTTCTTGAGAGATAAAGATGCCATCATTTGATTAAGAAATTTGAAGTCCAAGAAATAATGATAGCTCTCCTAACATAGACATTTCAAATTCTTTTTGCATTTCTCTTGCAAACTTCTTACACATCTCATCATATACACAAAAGATTATATCATCAACATACACAATAACAATTAGAATTTGTTCACCTTTAGTTTTGATGTAAAGATTACTATTTGCGGTACCTTTCTTGAAACCCTGTTGGAGTAAGTACTTGTCTAATCTTGCATACCAAGCCCTAGGGGCTTGTTTGAGACCATACAGAGCCTTCTTGAGTCTCTACACCATGTTTGGGTCTTCTAATAACTAAAAACCATCCAGTTGCTCTATGTAGACCTATTCTTCCAAGTCACCATTCAGGAAAGTATATTTGACATCCATCTGATATACCTTGAATCCCTTATGTACTGCCAAAGCAAGGATCATTCTGATTGCTTCCATTCTTGCCATCGAAGAAAATGTCTCCTCATAGTCAACACCTTCAACTTGTGAATATCCTTTGCAAACCAACCTTTCTTTGTTCCTGACAACTTCTCCATCTTCATTCAATTTGTTCCTGAAAACCCATTTTGTTCCTATCACATTCTTGTCTGCATGCCTTGGTACCAATTCCCAAGTCTGATTCTTTTCTATCTAGTTTAGTTCTTCTTCCATCACTTGTATCCATCCTTCATCCTTGATAGCCTCATTAAATATTTTAAGTTCTATTCTTGACAGTAAAGCAAAGTTTACCTATTCATTTGTTCTTGCAAATCTTCTTGTCTAAACTCCTTCATTCTTGTCTCCAATGATCTAATCTTCTGAATAATTTTTTTGAACATACTTGGTTGGAGTCTTAGCAGTCTTCTTTGGAGTTTATTCCTTTTCTTCAACTTCTGCAACTTCCTCTGTGAAGGTAGGTTCATCTAGCCAATAGTCCTCTTTCTCAACTAAATTATGATGTGATTCTTCATCCACTCTTACATTTGCACTCTCAACTATCATCCTTAGTCTTTTATTGTAGCATTTGTAGGCTTTGCTAGTAGTTGAGTACTCAAGGAAAATACCTTCATCTACTCTTGAGTCAAACTTTCGTAGAACTTCTTCATCTCTTCTTATGTATCATTTGCTTCCAAAAACTCTAAAATACTTGACTGTTGTAGGTCTTCCATTCCAAAGCTCATAAGGGATCTTGGTACAATGCTTTCTTAGTTGTCGTCTGTTAAGAATATATACCGCAGTATGAATTGCATCTTTCTAGTATATATCAGGTAGTTTATCTTCACTCAACTTTATCTTGGCCATCTCCTAGATAGTCCTATTCTCTCTCTACAACACCATTTTGTTGAGGGGTTCTAGTAGTTACATAGTGTCTTTTGATTCCATGTTCTTGACAAAACTCTACAAACTCATCTGAAGTGAACTCACCACCTCTATTAGATCTTAAGCACTAGATTCTAGCATTTATTTCATTTTCAACCATAGGTTTGAAGATCTTGAATCTACAGAAAGCTTCTAATTTTTCTTTAAAAAATGTAACCCATGTCATTCTAGAGAAACCATTAATGAGCAACATAAAATACCTCTTACCTTGTAGGTCTTTTCTCCTAGTTGGTCCACACAAGTCAGTATGAACCAACTCCAAAGGTATTGTAGTAAAATATTCTTTGGACTTGAAAGTTATCCTTGTTTGCTTCCCAATCTAACATTCCTTGCATATGGTGCTTGTAGGCTTGATGATCTTTGGTATGTCCCTTACTACTTTCATGGAACCAATCTTTACAAGATTATCAATGTTGATGTGCCACATTCTCTTATGCCACAACCAACATTCATTTGTTTTTCCTAACAAACGAGTCCTCTCATTAACACCTTTTAGATTGTATAAGTTGCCTTCTATCTTAAATCCTTTTGCCACCAATTTTCTAGACTTTTCTCTTCTAATTTCACACCCTTGATCATGAAATGTGAGATTATATCCTTTACTACACATTTGACTCACACTGAGAAGATTATGCTTGAGACCTTCTATATAAAGAACATCATGTGTCTGAGACTTTTCATCAATGTTTATAGTACCCTTTCCAGTGATCTTTGCAAAAGAGTTATATCTAAACCTAACCAATCCACCATTCCACTTGCCAAGATTCATAAACTTGCTCTTGTCACTTGTCATGTGATTTGTACATCCACTATCTATCACTCAGAGATTAGTTTGTCTTTGAGCATGAAATGTTATTTAAACAATCATTAAATTCTCAACTCCATTGTCATTCTCCTTGTCTTGCTCAATGACATCAGTTATCTGAGATTCTGAATTTTCAAAAGCATTCTTGAAATACCTTGCTATGTGTCCAAACTTGTTGCAAATTTGACATACCACATTGACATCCACAAGAGAAGTAAAAGAATTTCTACTTAAAATATTTCTTCTAATTATTTCAAACTTGCAATCCATAGCCTTATGCCCAAATTCATTGTAGATAAAACAATAACCAAATAAAACATGATTGAACCTGTTCATGGAAAATTGTCTTGCATGAAGAGATCTTCCTTGAGGCAAGATAAGATCTGTGCATTTTGTATCATCCAGACTTCCAAGATTTTCCTTCTTCAACTCCTTTTTGAGTAACTGAATTTATTTCTCAAGTTCTATACATTCTTTTGTCTTATCTTCAATCAAAGCTCTTTGTTCTAGATTCTCCTTCCTTGCACAATCTGAGTCTTCAAGAGTAGAAAAAAGTTGACCTTCAAAATCAATTTCATATTCTTCTTCATTTGTAGCCTTATCTAAATCATCTGAGATCACCATGGCCATGAAGAGAGATTCTCCTCTATCCTCATTAGATGAGTAGTGATCTACTTCTTCTCTAGAAATGTAGTCTTCTTTTGAAAGAAGGTTCCTCTAGAAATTGTTCCTGTTGAACCCCTTGCTACTACTTTCAATTTCACCAAAAGGACATTTAGAGGCATAATGACCAATTCTACTACATTTGAAACATTTAAAAGGTAGATTACCTTTATATTTCCCTAATCCTCTTTTCAGTTTTCTTACAAAATTTGCTTCCTCTTCCTCAGCTTCATTGCATATATCAGATGCTACTTCATTCTTCACAGCATTGAAAACAACTTCTTTTTGGCATGTACCTATGACTTCATTTCTCATTTTATAGGTAGTGAGGGACCCAAATAGTTCTACCATGGTGAGTTTCTTCAAGTCTTTGGCTTCTTCTATTGCAGAAACTTTTGAATCACATCTATGAGGGAGAGATCTCAAGACTTTCTTTTAAACCAATGATTCAGCTATGTCTTCACCTATACTTCTGATTCCATTCACTACTTCATCTACCTAGTGTAAGTAACCAGCTATGTTCTTTTCTTCTTTCATCCTTAGATTCTCAAATACTATTTTGTAGGATTGTAGTTTGGCTTCCTTTATAGTTTCATCTCCTTCATAAAGACCTTTAAGCTTCTCCCATATCTCCTCTTTTGTCTTGTACCACACAACCTTGACTAACTCTAAACTTCTCAAACCACTTAAGATTGCATTCTTGGCTTTGGAATTGTTTTCATGTGCCTTCTTTGCATCTGAATCTAAAATGGGATGATTGGCTTCAACATAATCAGTCATGATTTCTCTCTAGACATCATACTCTAGTGAGGTACTTGATAGGATTCCATCCTTACACTCCAAAAGTCATAGTTATTTTAATCAAACATCAGAGCTTTATAAGAGGAGTCCTAAGCCATGTGCTCTATTCCAAGATCTACCTTCAACTGTTATGCTACACCAAGGAACTTAACTCTGATACCAATTATTAAAACACAAGGATATACTAAGAGGGGGGCGAATCAATATATATCAAAACTCATTCCAATTTAATATTATCAATCAAAACTTCTAACTACTTTAACTAGAAGATCAACAAATTATACCAATTAAAGCACAACACATAAGCACACAACCACAACACTAGATTTATGTGGAAAACCCAAGAAGGGAAAAACCACAGTGAGCAAGTTGCTTGGATCTACTATCCAAATCCAGCCTCACAAATGAAAACAAGATTACAATATTATTTATGGGCTGCAACCCAAAGGAAATTGCAACTCCCTGAAATACAAAACAATAGCACTTACAGAATGAGGCTACAACCTTTGAACATTACATCAAAGGGTGTACGCATGGAGTTGTGGGACCAAAAAGTCACCACATGACTTTTTGGTCCCATGCAGACTATAACATGAGTACATTATAATGCACTCACATTATTATCTGTATTAAAAAAAAACGCATTTCATTCATACTCACAGCCAAAACTATAGTTTGGCAAGGAAAAAACTAGTCAAATAGTGCAAGCATGTTGAAGGAAGGGAAAATCAAGCAAATGCTAAGAGACATCAACATTTTCATAATGCCACCTCACCAAACCCACTCCTGAAGACATCTTGAAGCAAATGTAGAGGGTTTAGTAGCTGAAGAAGGTAGGGTTTGATTAATTTTTGTGAGTTTGAAAGGAATTTTTGACTTTTGCAATGTTTGATTAGTTTTTTAGATTGATTTATAGTCAATGAGGGAGGACAAAACATAAATCCAACTGAGGAGGGTCAAAACAACCCCAAAAACCATCAAAACCCTCAAAACCCCCCACCTTCACATCCTCACCATGAAAGAGATACATAGGAAAACTATTTACGGAAAATAGAAGAAAATAAAAAACTTTTTCAAACCCTAATTGAAATGTTAGATAATCCAAGTGCAAGCACTGATCATAGGAGAGTGCTTGCAAAGTCATTAGAGATGATTATTTCTCACACCAAATTGGTGAAAAACAAAATCACTGAATTTCATGACTATAGGGAGAGGTGTCAGCAATACTATGCCAACAAATTGTCTTATGAACAAGTGAAGGATGAAAAAATTACAAAATCTGCATTATGTTCACACTTTATCAATCCTAAAACTGGCCAAAGATTAGAAGATACTTGCAAATTCTTCTCTATTCATTGGTGTAGGAATGAAGATATATCCCAAAACGTTTGGGATAGATGGTACATGGTGTTTGACGAGCAGCCATACAACAACAATGAGGTGCCACAATATTTCTTGAGGAAACTCCATTGTGAGTTCATCCTCAAGAAGATTCATAATTATTTTGACATTCAAGAATTCTAGGGCATAGGTGGTGGTTTGATGCAGAGGTAGGGGCAGCTCACAAATGCAAGGTTTCATTTACCACTTGACTGTTCACACATTGTCTTGACTGTCCTCTTAGAATGCATTGCTTTAAGACTAGGAAAAGATGCCATTTCATGGTTTGAATGCATAATCTACCAACCAAACCTCCCAACCACCTTGGACCACACTAAAATGACCAGGGGATACTCACCAAACTCATAAAAAAACTTAGTAACTTGTTGTTCCTATTGTCCCTTCACAACTAGTTCAACTTTGCTTGTAGCCCATGGAATAGGGTTTTTAGGGCATAACTTGCAGAATATATGACAAACCCATAAAACAATTACCTTTTCGAATACCCATTAAGCCCCTCCAAAACATATCTAACATTAAGGGTAGGTTGTTTTAGACCAAAATCCTCAAAAGTGGACTGTACCTGTTGTTCGTAGGCCTAATTAGGACAACAAATGAAGTATTTTTGGCATAACTTTCATAAAAAGACTCAAACCCATGAAATAAAACCTATTTTGAGTACCCATTATCCCCTTACATAACATATATTTCATGCAGGTATGATTGGTTTGTAACATAACGCCTTAAAAATGACTGGTAATTATGTTAATAAGCCTAATTAGGCCACTTTTACAAAGGAGGTGCCTCAAAATCACCAAATTTTTACCCAAACTCAATGGAAAATGTTTAGTTATGTATTAAAATATAAGAATCCACCATTTTTTTGATTAAGACCCTCACTTATCTCATCAAATTCAAACATGCAAACTAGAAACCCTCATTCTTCCTAAAAATAGGAAATTACAGCAATAAGAACTTTTCAAAACACCAAGAAAACTTATTTATTTGCTCCACAAGTGAAGAAATCATTTTAAGGACTTAAAAATCTATCGTTACACCATTTTGTGTCATTTTGGCATGGTCATGGCACTCAAAAACATAAAATTTCTCTCTAGGACTGTCAAAACCTAGGTTATTGGATTGTTTTTAGTAAAATGAGCATAAAATCCACAAAACATGAGACCAGAACATAAATGTATATGAAAAAGAAAGGTAATCCAATAACCCATCCAACCATGTACTTTTTAGGGTGCTATAGGTCTGTACAAGGCCATACAAGTGCAAAGAACAACAAAAACTATAGAAACACTGTGAAAAATAGAGCTAGAACAACAAAAGAAATCATTTTATCTTATTTCCTTCATTCCAAAAGCTTCATATGCTTCTTCCATGACCTTTATCTCATATAAAAAGCATGTTTTACAATATATAACTTCACTCCACTCCTCCATTTAGAAAACTCAAAAAGAAAGGATAAAAAATAGCCTCTCCACTAAGGCTACCAAAATAGAAAATACTAAACTTAAGCAAAAACTTAAAGACCCTAGTCCTATAATTATCCCCACTACAAAAATGCCTCAAATAGGCTTTATTACAATAATGAATTTTCTTTTAAGACCTTATTTTATGTAAAACTCAAAACTAAAGCCTAGATTTTAATAATTGTCCACCTTTGACAAATGGCGCCCCTGCACCATACACCCTAACATAGAACTTTTCCAAGTCCCTTGGAAAGAATTTATCAATTTGTCCTCCATTATGCTTTACTTGTCTCTAACCTTCATGATTGCCTTCAATGGGTTCACCTTGCTTTAGCTTTTCACTATCTTTGTAATCCTTGTTCTTTTCTTCTTTTGAAGCTGGCTTCCCGCTGTCATTCAGTACTGCCATCTTCTTCTATCTTTCATGCATAGTTCCATGCTCAGTACCCTTCGCCTCTTCAAGTTTTTCTCTATCAGCCTTACAAAAATATGTACCAATGCATTTAGTGGTCTCTATCAGACCTACACCTACCTTTTCCACTGTCCAACTAGCATCACAATCTATTGTCCTTCTATTCACTACCCTATAGACTCCTGTTTCAACATCACTAGGATGCCTTTGTACATGTTTCATCACCACAGGACACATGACTGTCCCTATCAATATGCCTTCTTGTACTTCAAACTCACTCTTGTCTATAGTAACCTGAGATATCATGCCACCTTCTTCCTCTTTCCATACAAAAACATTATTCTTCATCTCTGTCTGCACATTGTGTTTTTCCTTCTCATTTGTTGTCCCAACATCAAACTATGACTTGGTTGCAAATTTCACACTCTCACCTTCCTCATTGCTCACATACTCTTTTCTCTCTATCATGATGATCTCACCTTGCTCTCTTACCTCTTCAACCAATGGAGTTAGAATGAATGATCTCCCATCTTTTTCAATGTTATATGTATTTTGTCTCCCATTATACATTGCTGACCTATCAAACTGCCAAGGCCTTCTAAGTAAAATATGGCAACAACTCATAGGTAGAATATCACAAACAACTTTATCTCTATATTGACCAATTTGAAATTCAACAGTAGCTTGTTCACTCACCGAAATGGTTTGGTTTTCACTAACCCAAGACACTTGATAAGGCTTTGCCATAGGCAATCTTTGCAAGTTCAATTTGTCCACCATATCACTAGATACCATATTATCAGTGCATCCAGAATCAACTACTACTTTGCATACCTTATTTTTGCATCTGCAGGCTGTCTTAAACAAGGGTCTTCTTTGAATTAGCTCTTTCTCCCTAGATGTCTTCAAGAGTTGTCTTCTCACCATCAATGATTCACCCACCTCTGGTGCAGCATGGACACTTTCTCTTTCATCTTCCTGTACAATTTGGACTCTCTTTTAACCTCTTCTTTTACCTCCACTTGAAGTAGTACCAATCTTGTCAGGGCACTTATATGTTGGATGACCAAACTCACCACAGTGTAGCACTTTCTAGTAAACACATTTGAACCTCTTCCTTGATCTACATATCTACCCCTAAAACTTGTTCTTCCACCTCTCCATCTTCCTCTAGACTCAGGTGCTTGTTCTTTACTCTTATTAGCATCTTCAAAATCTTCTTTGGATTGTCTTGGTGTTGAAAATGTACCTCTGCCCCTAGAAGTACTACCTCTTCCTCTTGTTGCCTTTTCTTGTCTCCTATTGAGTTTTTCTTCTACTCTTATTGCCATTTGAAAACATTATTCCACTATTTTTGGTGCCAACAAACTGATTTCATCTTGAATGTTTACCTTAGGCCATTGAGATATCTAGCCACTCTTTCTTCCTCATCCTCCTCATGCTTTGTCCTTATACTTAACCTATAAAACTCCTTAGTGTATTCTTGCATATCTAAGTCCTTTTGCCTAAGATTTTGTAATCTTTTTAGTAATTGAAAATTATGGTCACCAAGAAGGAACTTACCTTTCAGTTTTGCCTTCATTTTCTCCCAAGAAGTGATCTTGGTCTTCCCTTGTTTCTGTCTTTCCTCTTGCAAAAAGTTCCACCACAGCAAAGCATGTCCTTTTAGTTTGGTTTTAGCCTTCCTCACCTTGTGATCTTCATCTATCTCTTCCCTTTCAAAATAATTTTCCATGGCTCCTATCCAGTCTAAGAGCTCTTCACCATCTAGTTTGCCTCCATACATTGGCAAATCCATTTTGCTATGTCCATCACCTTTCACAACTTTCAAAAACTTTACCATCCTCACATCCTCTGGTTCCAACTCTTCTTCTTCACTAGAAGATTATTATTCTTCTTCTTCTTTAGACTCACTTTCACTCATGGTGCCTCCAGCTTTAGACTTCAATGCAACAATCTCCTTCTTCAAGGCTTCTAGCTCTCTAGCCTGCTGATCAATCTTTCTTGCAACTGAACTTCCTTTAGGAGGCATCTTGACTTCTCAGATTCCACTTTTCTCAAAGTCCAACCTTCAACTCCTAAGAGACCTAATTCTTATGCTCTGATACCACTTGATGTAGAGGCAGGGGCAGCTCACAAATGCAAGGTTTCATTTACCACTTGACTGTTCACACATTGTCTTGACTGTCCTCTTAGAATGCATTGCTTTAAGACTAGGAAAAGATGCCATTTCATGGTTTGAATACATAATCTACCAAAAAAACCTCCCAACCACCTTGGACCACACTAAAATGACCAGGGGATACTCACCAAACTCATAAAACAACTTAGTAACTTGCTGTTCCTATTGTCCCTTCACAGCTAGTTTGACTTTGCTTGTAGACCTTAGAATAGGGTTTTTGGGGCATAACTTGCAGAATATATGACAAAACCATTAAAAAATTACCTTTTTGAATACCCATTATGCCCCTCAAAAACATATCTAACATGCAGGGTAGGTTGTTTTGGACCAAAATCTTCAAAAGTGGATTGTACCTGTTGTTCCTAGGCCTAATTAGGACAGTAAATGAAGTATTTTTGGCATAAATTTCATAAACTAACTCAAACCCATGAAATGAAACCTGTTTTGAGTACCCATTATCCCCTTACATAACATATATTTCATGAAGGTATGATTGTTTTGTAACATAAGGCCTTAAAAATAACTGGTAATTCTGTTAATAGGCCTAATTAGGCCACTTTTACAAAGGAGGTGCCTCAAAATCACCAAATTTTTACCCAAACTCAATGGAATGTCTTTAGTTATGTATTAAAATAGAAGAATCCACAATTTTTTTGATTAGGACCCTCACTTATCTCATCAAATTCAAACATGCAAAATAGAAACCCTCAGTCTTCCTAAAAAATAGGAAATTACAGCAATAAGAACTTTTCAAAACACCAAGGAAACTTATTTGTTAGCTCCACAAGAGACAAAATAATTTTAAGGACTTAAAAACTTGTCATTCCACCATTTTGTGTCATTTTGGCATGGTCATGGCACTCAAAAACATAAAATTTCTCTCTAGGACTATCAAAACCTAGGTTATTGGACTATTTTTAGTAAATTGAGCATAAAATCCACAAAACATGAGACCAGACCATAAAATTATATGAAAAAGAAAGGAAATCCAATACCCCATCCAACAATGTATGTTTTTGGGTGCTATAGGTCCGTACAAGGCCGTACAAGTGTAAAGAACAACAAAAAATATAGGAAAACTGTGAAAAACAGAGCTAGAACAACAAAAAAAATCATCTTATCTTATTTCCTTCATTCCAAAAGCTTCAAATCCTTCTTGCACGACCTATATGTCATATAAAAAATAATTTTTACAAAATATAACTTCACTCCACTCCTCCTCCATCTAGAAAACTCAAAAAGAAAGGCTAAAAAATAGCCTCTCCACTAAGGCTACCAAAATAGAAAATACTAAACTTAAGCAAAAACTTAAAGAACCTAGTCCTCTAATTACCCCCACTACAAAAATGCCTCAAATAGGCTTTATTACAATAATGAATGGTATTTTAAGACCTTATTTTATGCAAAACTCAAAACTAAAGCCTAGATTTTAATAATTGTCTACCTTTGACAAATGTCACTCCTGCACCATGGTTCTGCCCAAGATAGAGAGGGGACACAACAAGACCAAAACCATGTACCTAGACCCCTAATGAGGCCAGCACATGTGTCACTCCCTTTGACTTTGAAGGAGAGTGTTGAGGTGGAGACACTACATTCATTGAGTTCTCTCACGTAGTCTCTAGCACAACATCACAATGATATCACCCAGGCTGATGAGGGTGATAGCAATAGGCATCATTTGTCCCCACATCTATGCAGTTCATGTGGAAACTTGTGTGATTATGGGATGTAGGATTCACAACAGGACTCTCGATAGGATGCTGCAATGCAGGGGCAACATCTAATGATGAACACATCCATATTGGATGATCTTGTTCTCATAGATGATGTCTTACAACATACATTTGGTATTGACTCCCAGGTAATTGTTTACAAGTTTCATATTGATTTAATATATTCTTATTTGAAATTTGTAATTAATTTTATATGACTATCTATATTATAAGTCAAAATTAATTATGTAATTTTCTGTGTAATGAAATTCCAGGGTCAGAGTCTTCATCCTACCTCTGTTAGTTGTCCATTGATAGGTTATGAGAGGAGGTCAAGTCAACAAGTATGTAATTTATCACATGAACGTAAATATAGTACATATATCAATGGTAATATGATTTATTGACAATTTGATGATTTCAATAGGGAGCTTCACCAGCACCTCCACCATTTCCTTGGTCCCCTGCATGTAAAACCACTTTAACAGAGGTAAATTTTAACAATTTGTAATCATTATGCATTTAAAAATGTTAAGTATCTATTTTGGTCAAATAACCTTGAACTCTATTTTCAGATGTTGAATATGGAGACTCCTCCTCATCTTCATGAGTCATCACAAGCAGGCATTGCTTGTTGCAAGTATAAGTAGTAAGTGTTGTCATTGATGTCAACACATAAGGAAGTCATTTGAATAAGTTTAAACAAGTATCTGAGGAATTGGTACTAGTGCAGAATTGCTTTATCTCTCAAGAATAGTGTAGTATTTTCCTCCACTTATTCTGTAGAATTAATATCTTTGCCTGTAGATTGGAAGTAATGTTAAAGGATGTCTATAGATGCTATGTTTCAATTTTGAGCTTCTGGTATGAAGATTTGAGCAAATTGTGTTCACCAAAGTAAAAAATATTTTTCTATCTATTCAGCAGTGAGAGGGAGAATGTATTTAGCTCTGCATTTCTTCGCAATTAAGTTTAATAGTTCATGGTTCTGCAATTAAGTTTGTGATGATGTTATGTGCCTTCAGTTGAAATGGTTTGTGATTTAGAGCTCCGTAAGTGATCTTTCCTTTATGACAGTGGCTGACAGTAATGTTCAAGTGCTCTGGTTTGAAGAATCTTATGGATAAAGTGTTTAGAGGTTGTGCAAATGTTCTTGGTGATTGTAACATGCTTGTGGGAGTCTCTAGATCATTTTCCTACCTTTTGATTGATCCGCAAAGTATAATTTGGATCATGAATGAAACATGTTCCTAAAAGTTTTAGTGCTAACTCTAGTCTTTGTTGTCTTGGTTGTTTTCACTACTTGTGGATATGATTTGATGATTGTGGAAGCATGTTGTAGCATGAAAGATTGTTTTTAAGTCCTAGCTAAGGCTTGGTTTGGTCTATATTCATTCTTTCTCTTTCATTAATCTATTTAGGTCCAGACCTATTCTTATGTATATGTGTTTTCTAACCTTGGAGAATGTTCCAATGGTTGATGACTGTAATGCCGACCTTGATGATCATTCCAAAGTTGATGAATTGTATAAATACTTGTAATAAAGTCATGAAAATGAATCGAAGAAAGAAGATGCAAAGATAGTGTGAAGAAAAAAGTAGAGCAAAGCAGAGGATGTTTGTTGTGCTTCAATGGAACTAAACTTTGGCATGGTTTAGATGCTACTATCTTAGTTCACCAAATCTTGGTAGTGAGCCACCCCATTGGTAGTGAGCCTCTTCATTTGCAATGAGAATTTTGGGAAGTGAGCCCTAAGGCAGTGAGCCTCTAATTTTTAGTATTGATATAACATATTATTTTGTGAGCTAACACTCACCATGGTTTTTCCCGTATGTAGTTTTCCATGAAAAAATCTGGTGTCTCCTGTGTTGAATGTGTGAATGTGTTTAAGTTTGTGTTTCATGCTTTCATGGTTAAAATACAAACACAGTGTTAATTGATTGATGTGTTAATGGTTTTGAAATATTGGTTACAACTGATTCACCCCCCCTCTTAGTTGTATTGCACTTTTCAACAATTGGTATCAGAGCGGAGGTTCCTCAGAAAAGAGTCTAACAGCTTGAGGTAGATCCGAGATGGTGCACAAGAGGGAGTCACCACAATTCGACAGAATGAATTATGCCCTTTGGAAGGTATGAATGAAAATGTATCTTATCTCTCTTAGTTATAATGTTTGGAAGATAACAGAGAAAAAGTATACTATTCCTGAAAATGGTCCATCAGATGACGATGAAGTCAAATAGTATGAATTTAATGGAAAAGCTAGAGATGCTCTATTAAATGCCTTATTTAACAATGAGTTGGTAAAATTTATGGATTTGGAAACTACTCATGAGATCTGGGATAAGTTAAAAAGTTTATATGAAGGAGATGATTTTGTAAAAAGTGCCAAATTGCAAAACCTGAAGGCAAAGTATGAAGCCCTAGAGATGAGTGAAGATGAAAACATAACTATGTACATACAAAGAGTTGATGAAATTGTCAATGGAATCAAAGGTCTTGGAGGTACTACTAAGGAGGAAGAGGTTATAATGAAGATTATTAGGTCATTGCTTGAATCCTACAGTCACAAAGTGGTAGCAATTGAAGAGCTTATGAGTATACAAAAGGTTTCAAAGGATTAATTGCTGAGGAAACTTACAGCTTTTGAAATGAGAGAGTTTGGTGATGCTCTACCAAAGATTGACACTTCTTTTAAAGCCAGCACTTTAGAAAAGATTTCAAGAGCTCAGAAATATGTTGTGGAATCTGATGATGACCTAAATGAAGTTGAAGCAAACTTTGTGGATAGAATGTAAAGAGGTTCTAGTAAGTATAAAGGCAAATTACCATTCAAATTCTTTTCTTGTGGTGAGATTGGTCACTATGCATCCATATGTCTGGAAAGAATTGAAAGAGGTAAGAAGAAATTTGAAAGAAGTCCTAGAATTGTCAAGAAATGATATTATGTTAGAGATCTTGATGATGATGGTGTAATAGATGATGAGTTGGATACTAATAGTACTAGTGCAAATGAATGCTTGTTTATTTCCATTAAGGAAGAATCTATGTCTACTAGTCCTACTATCTATGTGAAGGAAGAAAAACTAGTAGAAGAAAGTGCTCTGTTTATTCATGTTGAGAAGGATAAGGATGAATGGATCATTGACAGTGGATGTTCACACCACATGGCCAATTACAAAGGTAAGTTTGTAAGTTTAGAAAAGTTTGATGGTGGATTGGTTAGGTTTGGAGATAATGCAATTGATAAGATCTATGGCAGATGATCTATTTCTTTTGATGCCAAGAATAATACAGATGATCTTCTCTATGTGAAAGGTCTAAAGCATAATCTTTTAAGTGTTGGCCAGATGTGTGATAAAGGGTATGATCTAAGATTCAAGGACAATGCATGCAAGATCATGGAAAGCTCTGGAACAGTGATTGCAATTGGTATGAAGACGAGAGGTAATATTTATCACTTGAAGGGAACTAATAATTGTTATTTGTTGGCTTAGACAGATGAGATTTGGTTGTGGCATAGAAGGATGTGTCATATCAATTTTGATAACTTGGTAAAGATAAGCTCAATACAAGATATGAGAGATTTGCCTAAATTGGTGAAGCATGCCAATACTATTTCCAAGGAATGTCAACTGGGAAAATAGACAAAGACAAGTTTCAAGAGCAAAGAATATTTTTTTGTTGGATTGCCTGAGCTGGTACACTTAGATCTATTTGGTTTACAAGTGCAAGAAGTTTGCAAGGAGATAGGTACTTTATGTTGATTATTGATGACTATTCAAGAATGACATGGGTCACTTTTCTAAAAGAGAAATTAGAAGCACTAGACAAGTTCAAAGCTTTTAAGGTAATGGTTGAGAATGAGTTGGAATTGAGAATCAAATGCTTAAGGTCTAATAGAGGAGGTGAGTTTACATCAAATGAATTCAACATTTTCTATGAAGAGCATGGGATAAAGAGATAGTTGTCTGCTCCTAGGACTCTTGAGAAAAATGGAGTTGTTGAAAGAAAGAACAAGATAGTTCAAGAGGCTTCTCGGTCAATGATGATGGAAGCTAACCTACCAGAAGTGTATCGGAGAGAAGCTATACACACTGCTATCTACATTCAAAATAGATTCCAAGTCAAAGGTAATGGCATTAAAACTCCTTATGAATTTCATGGTATGGAAGAGTTCCCATAGTAAAATATTTCAAAGTTTTTGGAAGAAAATGTTATATCAGAAGAGATGAAGAATTGGGCAAGTTTGATGCTAGATATGATGAAGGTATTTTCCTTGTATACTCTACTAAGAGTAAGGCCTACCGGTGCTACAATAAGAGATTAAAAAAGACCATTAAAAGTGCTAATGTGAAGGTTGATGAAGATAAAGAAATAACATCAGATCTGAGAGGTTATGAATCCGATGAACCTACTATCATAGTCATTAAAGAAAAAGTGGAACATGAACAAAAGGAAAGTCAAGTTGAAGAAGAAAATTGTGAAGAAGAAGAAGCTCCATAAAATATTGCTAAGACTCCCAGGTATGTAAGAATCAATCATTCTGAAGATCAAATTATTGGTGATAAAAGCAAAGGGGTATTGACAAGGAAAAGAGTTGCAGAAGAACATGTGAACTACTATTTGATTTCACAAATTGAATCTAAAAATGTAAGTGAAGCCTACAAAGATGAATGTTGGGTAAAAGCCACGGAAGAAGAGCTAATGCAAATAGAAAAGAATCAAAGAATTGGTCCCTAGACCTATTGATAAGAATGTAATTGGAACCAAATGGGTCTTCAGAAACAAGATGAATGAAAGTGGTGAAGTGGTGAGAAACAAAGCAAGACTGGTATGCAAAGGATATTCTCAAGTTGAAGGTATAGATTTTGAAGAAACTTTTTCTCTTGTGGCAAGAATTGAAGTAATAAGAATATTTTTGGGGTTTGCTGCTCACAAGGATTTCAAGGTGTGCCAAATGGATGTGAAGTCATCTTCTTGAATGGAGATCTAGAAGAAGAAGTCTACATTGAACAACTAGAAGGATTCTAGCTATCAGACAAAGGTGACATGGTGTATAGATTCAAGAAAGCCCTGTATGGACTCAAGAAATCTCCTAGAGATTTGTATGCAAGGTTGGACAAGTATTTGATGCAATTAGGGTTCAACAAAGTTACTACAGATAGTAACCTCTACTTCAAAATCAATGATGATCAAATTCTGATTGTTGTAGTCTTTGTTGATGATATTATCTTTGGAGGCAATGAAGGTATGTGTAAGTAATTTGTAGAGGAAATGCAAAAGGAATTTGAGATGTCTATGTTTGGTGAAATGAATTTATTTTTAGGACTACAAATTACTCAATCAGAAAAAGGAATTTTCATTTCTAAGTCCAAGTATGTGAAAAAATTGTTGAAGAAGTTTGGAATGGATGATTCTAAACCAGTATGTACTTCAATGATAACTAGTTGCAAGATGAACAAGAATGATGAATCACCTAAGACTAATTAGAAAAAGTATAGGTCCATGATTGGATGACTGCTCTATCTAACCCATACCAGACCAGACATAATGCATGCAGTTTGTCTTGTGGCAAGATTTCAAGAATATCCCAAAGAATCACATGTGATGGTAGTTAAGAGGATCATGAGATACTTAAAAGGCACTTCAGAATATGGTTTGTGATATCCCAAAGATACTAATTTCACTCTCAGTGTCTATATAGATGCAGATTGGGCTGGAGATGTTGATGATAGAAAAAGTACAAGTGGAGGTGCTTTCCTCTTGGGAAATAGATTGGTTTCATGGCTAAGAAAGAAGCAAGAATTGGTTTCATTGTCTACTATAGAAGCAAAATATATTGCTACAGCATGTTGTTGCACTCAAGTACTTTGGATGAAGTAGACATTAAAGGACATAAGAGTTAAATATGAAGAACCAATTTCAATCTTTTGTTACAATACAAGTGCTATAAACATTTCAAAGAATCTAGTGATGCACTCAAGGACAAAGCATATATCAATAAGGTATCACTTTCTAAGAAAAAAGGTAACAGAGAATGAAGTAAAGATGGAGTATGTATCTACAAAGGATCTATAACATCCACATTCTAAAAACATAGTAAAATTAGAAAATTTACCATGAAGTAATTTAACCAGGTAAAAATGAGAGAAAATTATTCTTTTATTCAACATATAATCAAGTAACTACAATTACAAGATTTCTCATTACAAAATACAATAAACCATATTGTCTTTCTCAAGTACAATGTTTACAAAAGTAAATCAATTACAAATATCTGCATTAGATAATGTTTCACATAGTCTCAATAAACACAAGTCTCAGAGATATACTACATCCAAAAATCTGACATCTTTATCACAAGCCTCGACATGTCTTCTACTAGAGAGAGAGCATTTTTACAATGATTTACCTCCATCCATAGACTGGCAGTCTCCCACACATCTTCCACATAGGAAGTGGCCCTACCCTTCATGAGGAATATAGACCAAAGGTGATTAGTGGTAATTTGCCTTCCCGAGTACATAGCATTATATCCTACACAACTCTATCAACCATACAACCCTAGATACCCTCTACCTAAGTATAATTTTTGATAGGTTGTGCAATCCAGATATAGTGAACTGACAATGCATGTAAAGATATATGCATTACTATGGCCCTATTTTCAATATAAATTAACTTTTGTAATGAACATTGTCATAATGGTCACCCACCCCAACTCGACTTGGATACTATCATATTCCTATAGTTTGACTTGGTCAACTATGTTTAACTTATGAAGTCCTAACAATTTCAATATTTTAGTATTCCTAACCTAGACAAGTTTACATTTACTGTCTATATTCCATAGACCTTATTGACTACCTTTCTTTACGAGGATTCTCATTGCATCATTGCAATACCTGAGATCCAAGACTTATCAATTCATAAGAATTTTAAATCAATTAATAACGACTAAGATGGTTACCTTACCAAGGTCAAGCATCATAGTTTAGGAAACTATTTCCCTTCTTACAAGTAAGAATAATTATACATAGTTAGGGAACTTGTCCCTTCAATCATGATCTATATAATGATCACAATGATTTAATATAAATAAATACCTTATTTGGTCAAGTTAAGGTTTAATTAAAGAGTTTTATCTAACTCAAATCTAGTCTTTCTAACTTAGGTGAAATCACAAGACACTGTCATTGCTCCATAGACCTTATGGAATGACTATGCATTTTTGGGTATCTCTTTGCATCTTTGTAACATTTGAGATTCATCACTTATCAACAAGTAATTGCTAAGAGAAGATGTGACTAAAAAGGTATAATAAACTTTATGTTTGACTAACCATTTAATGGTACCTCTTGCATGCTTGCAAAACCCGAGGCTTATGACTTATATCTCAAGTCAACTTGTAACCACACAATTAGGTTTCTCTACCTAAAGTTAAATATTAATGACTAATAACACATCTCTTTTCAATAAGATAAATATGAACATTTATTATTTAGGGTTCTCAACCCTTTAATGTCTATCCCCATAAAATAACTAAAATGGGTTATAACCATAAAGGTGTCATCAAATAATCTTTAACCCTTCTAGGTTAAACTAGGCTTTTATTTTACCCTTGAATAATCCATTATGTCAAAATGACCCTAACTCATAACTTCAAGATAGAGGTTTATAAACAACCTTTGATTTAACTCAACCAAGGTTAAAAATACTATGGTTTTGATCTATCATATTCCATCATAATGAAATAAGTAACATATAATCCCAAAGATAATAATATAATACACAAAAAGGATTCACCCTAGGTATTGTTCAACTCTAAGGTCATTTCTAAGTTTCATAGTTATTGACTAGAAAGAAGACTAATTCTCATTGATCTGTCCACTAAGGACTTGCTCAATCTTAATCAACTAGATTAATCTTCCTTAAGAAAACTTAATTATAATAACCATAGGGTTTGTTGACTAAAGTTCGAAATAACTCCAAGGTTGTAAAAATTCTTATACCAATTGCAATTAACATAAACATTAAAATAACCAAAAGGCTAGGGTCTTATTCCCCTTATGCCATAATATTGGGACATTGAGTATTTTAATGCTAGAAAGAATATGAGTTTAAAGTAAATGTTGAACCTCAAGCCTTCTCTCATTTATGAGATCGTTGTAGTCTTATTACAAGACGACCTTAGATTAAAGCTAAACAAATGGTCTCTAATCAAGTTCAACATCACTTTTGAATAACTTGATATCCAAGGATGTAAAAGAAAATACTATAATATGGTTACTAAAACACTAGCATTATTACCCATAATTAGTTTACTCATAAATAATATGAAACCTTTAACACAAAAGAGTATAAAAGACTCATGGTTCTAAAAGTACAAAAGACTAAAGTGTCTATAATATTCTAAGACTTGAGTATGATGCATTGGTTAACATGTAACATTTTCCACTAAAACCTACACTCAAGTTAAAAAGTATAGATTCATATAAATCGTTAACATAGCACCATGCTATATCTATTCAGATTATTCATTCAAACTTTCGTTGGAAAAACTACATGGATAATTAGCTATAAAAGATAGAAATATCAAGGCAAGGAAATTCTCTTTCTTAAAAGAATCATCCCGTATATCAATCCATGATATCATTCTCAAAAGAATAAATTAGCAAACTATTCAACTACATAAATTGATGCAGAGCGCACAGTGGATACAAGAAAAAGGACAAACAAGACAAGGTTCTACTACACCAATGAGCCCAAAAACAAGGATCTTCATGGAAAAGTGGGAAAAGAAATTAATGTTCTTGAATTGTTCCTAGAAATGGTGTTTATACATGTATTAGAAGCCATCCCATCCATTGGCAAAGGTGGATCAAACTTTGAACTACTAGTTCCTTCACAAACCTCAAGAGAGGCAAGTAGCCCTACAAACAGAGAACAGTCCCAATAAATTTTTATACAGACATCCAAATGCAACTCTCAAACATGAAATAGATACCCATTATGCCTCCCCACAACATACTCCAGAATGGGTTTAGATTATTTTAGAAAGTATGCCCTAACCAATAACCCTCCTAGTGGTTTTAAGCCCTAATTAGGCCTAGTTTGTGAAGCAAGTACCCTTGGATGGAACCACCAAACTCTATGGACCCCTTGGACACTTCACATGGATGGAAAAACAATGTATTTCAAGGGTTTTGTGGTCAGGATGCAAGACAATTTCATTCTATGCTTGTTTTCCCACTTCAAATGCAAAAATAACAAGGAACATGCTGCTACAGTCACCTAGTGCATCAATTTAAACACACCAAAACAACTTTTTCAGTCTTGAGCCTTGGTCAAAATGTCAATCACTCCCTCTACTTTCATTCAATTGAGTTTTAGAGTATTCCCACGGTGGAATGAGGTTTTATGATATTTTTCCTACCAAAACCCTAGTTAACCTAGTTAACAGAGCAGTTTTAGAAAAAAATGTGATATCTTCCTCTAAGAATCAAGTTAAGACCTCATACTAGATTCATTTGAAAGGTAACTCAATCCTTGTTCCAACCATATATGTCTTGTCCCTATATATATCCATACAAAACCATACCAAATGCTGCAACAAGACTGTTATAGGAGAATTCTAGAAATTACAGTCACTAAAACAATCATAACTTCCTCAATATTGCACCAAATTTGATAAGACTTGAACCAAAATGAATCTTATTCATCCTAATTCAATATCACATTAATATTTTATAGGTTCTAGGTTGTACATGGCCGTACAAGGCCTGGAACTAGAGTAAAAACTGTTAGAACTGCAGAATAGGGGCTTAAAATCACAAGTTTTAAATCCAATTCATATCTATTCAATCACCCATGAATTCTTTGAAGGTTACAAGGCCTTTTAAAGGCATTAAATCATGACTCTTCAATTTTTAACTGACTTGGAATGACCTAAGAGCCAAATGACCCTTCAACTTCTAAGTTTGCATCTTTTTTTTTCAATTTTACATGACAACCTTTACATTGTATGCAATATTTTGCATATTTGAACCTCCTAATCTCCTAGTGACTTTAATAAAAGGAAAATGACTTAATTTATCTCATTGCATTATTGAATCATCATAGTTAAATCAAATTCCTATAGAAGCATCAATTTATGAAGGTGCTTTTGCACCATACAACCAACCAACAAAGATTTCCAAGTCCCTTGGAAATGTAACAAAAAAAAATTTCTGCATCTCCTCTGGCTTTATCTTCAATCTGTTCAATTTCAATCTTCCAATCTTTAGACTAATAGGAATGGTGAACAACCAACCAACAAATCAAACTACATCTTCACAGAGCATCCTTAGGCTCCTTCTACTCCCATCAGTGGAGTACTCTTTAGGCTGCAACCCCAAGTGCTTCTTCAGTTAGGTATCCATCTCTCTCACTGCTTCACAACACCAACCCACCAAACCATCCATCTCACCCAACAACAGATTCTGGTGATGCATCCTACCACTCTCTTCTTAATGGCTTCTCTCTACACCCTTATCCAGCCTAATCTCCATTAGAGAATGGTCATGACAGACCTTCTCTTGTCTTCCCTCACACGCAACCTCAGAAACTTCTTTCTCGCAGCTAGATGGACCAAGCACCTACAACCAAATAACTTAGCAAACAAAATAATGGTCACCAACACAACTCTTCAGCATTCCTTTAGTTCTTCACCTGCCTTTTCAATGACAAGAATCAAATACACACCACCCAAATCTTTTGCTAGCTCTGATACCAATTTGATGCAAAGCACACAGTAGATACAAGAAAAAGGACAACTAAGACAAGGTTCTACAACACCAATGAGCCCAAAAACAAGGATCTTCATGCAAAAGTGGGAAAATAAGTTAAGGCTCTTGCATTATTCCTAGAAATGGTGTTTAGACATGTATTATAAGCCATCCCATCCATTGGAAAAGGTGGATCAAACTTCAAACTACTAGTTCCTTCACAAACCTCAAGAAAGGCAAGTAGCCCTACAAACAGAGAACAGTCCCAATAAATTTTTATACAGACATCCAAATGCAACTCTCAAACATGAAATAGATACCCATTATGCCTCCCCACAATATACTCTAGAATGGGTTTAGGTTATTTTGGAAAGTATTCCCTAACCAATAACCATCCTAGTGGTTTTAAGCCCTAATTAGGCCTAGTTTGTGAAGCAAGTACCCTTGGATGGAACCACAAAACTCTATGGACCGATTGGAAACTTCACATGGATGGAAAAACAATGTATTTCAATGGTTTTGTGGTTAGGATGCAAGACAATTTCATTCTATGCTTGTTTTCCCACTTCAAATGCAAAAATAACAAGGAATATGCTGCTACAGTCACCTAGTGCATCAATTTAAACACACCAAAACAACTTTTTCAGTCTTGATCCTTGGTAAAAATGTCAATAACTCCATATAATTCCATTCCACTGAGTTTTAGAGGATTCCCACGGTGGAATGAGGTTTTATGGCATTTTTCCTACCAAAACCCTAGTTAACCTAGTTAACAGAGCAGTTTTAGAAAAAATGTGATATCTTCCTCTAAGAATCGAGTTAAGACCTCATACTAGATTAATTTGAAAGGTAACTCAATCCTCATTCCAACCATATATGGATTGTCCCTGTATATATCCATACAAAACCATACCAAATGCTGCAATAGGACTGTTATAGGAGAATTCTAGAAATTGCAGTCACGAAAACGGTCATAACTTCCTCAATATCGCACCAAATTTGATGAGAATTGAACCAAAATGAATCTTATTCATCCTAATTCAATATCACATTAATATTTTATAGGTTCTAGGTTGTACATGGCCGTACAAGGCTTGGAACCGGAGTAAAAACTATTAGAACTGCAGAATAGGGGCTTAAAATCACAAGTTTTAAATCTAATTCATATCTATTCAATCACCCATGAATTATTTGAAGGTTACAAGGCCTTTTAAAGGCATTACATCATGACTCTTTAGTTTCTAACTGACTTGGAATGACCTAAGAGCCAAATGACCCTTCAACTTCCAAGTTTGCATCTTCTTTTTCAATTTTACATGACAACCTTTACATTGTATGCAATATTTTGCATATTTGAACCTCCTAATCTCCTAGTGACTTTAATAAAAGGAAAATGACTTAATTTATCTCATTACATTGTTGAATTATCATAGTTCAATCAAATTCCTATAGAAGCATCAATTTATGAAGGTGCTCTTGCACCATAAATCAATGAGAAAGATTATATGATAATAAAAACTTCTCAAGAGGAAAAGACCCCGTTGAGGTTCCTTGTCAATTGAGGTCACTCTTGCAGCATTTTTCCTCTATCCTTTATGTCTGGCTAACTCCTCTCTCTTTGTATTGGCTCTAGCTTATCCGAATAAACAAACTCCACTTAAACTATGTTGTGAAAACTAATATTAGCTCCTCTATTGAATATGATCACTCTAAACTTTATCAGCGTCATGTTACGCTCTCTAATTTCTACTAAAAACTCAAGCTTTTCTCCTCTATCCTCTCAAAGAAAGCTCTCCCATCCCTCCATATATATTTTTTCCTTTTGAGATGGTCGTTCCATTTAAAAGCATAACCCCTAATTCAATTGCCCGACTCTTCCTGAGTCATTTATTTAAAAACTCAAAACGTGACTCTTAATGAGTTACCTATCTTTGCTCTCCCCACTCATATAGTTGGAGACTAGTTGAATGCATAAATAGTCCATGACTGATTTGGTTTCAACTGAAACCAAATATCATGCAAAGTTTCCACATGTCGAAGGAAAACCAACGACCCATGGAGCTCTTCGATTGTGGTAGTTAATACCACAGACTTCTTCTTTTGAAAGAGGCCAACAAAAGCATTTAAGTATTACTGATCTTTAAATGATCACAATAAGTGGTTTGATCCACCACTGATACTATTGAAGACTCTCCTAAAAGTAAGCCTTAGACTACTCAAGCATTATATTATTGACTCATTATGAGGTATTATCCTTACTCGATGCATATGCATTTACATGCTTGAATACATCATATATGATTCACATAACATCACCTCTATATTATATAGTTATGGTTTAGTCAATAAAATTATAATATTTATACAAAAGATTATAGATAATGTGATTAGGTTGATCTTGTCTTCCCATCACAATCCATCGACAATATTCATGTTGGCAAGAGACACTGTGTGGATTCATAAGTGTTGTCATTGATGGCAACTAAGTCGATCCCACACATCCGCAGGACATGGTATGTCTATACGGAAAGTCAGATTGAAGAGTATTTTGGTTCAGTGAACAATAACAGAGCATGCAACAAGGTTCAACTATCAAGTCTAGATCTCTTAGAGGAAGTATCTCAAAAAAGTGTGGACTTGGGGAAGTCAAGAGGAGTACCATGACTGATACATTCTAGAGATTGTGCCTTTGGTGATGAAACAGTGAAAAGATATGAGCACCTAAGTGTTGGGTTCCTGTTTAACACAGTAGACTGAGGAAGAACTAATCGGCAGAGCATCAAACCTTAATCCGGATAAGAAATTGATGGTGATCAAGTTTCTTGAGGGATCATTCATGGTTGGCCGACATGATTGATGACTCCCATAACTATCTTTTTGATACACATCACTTAGTAAGCATGGATTCAGCCGACAGACCAGAGTTTGGAAATATCTTGAGTTTTTTGGATGCCGACAAGAAAGATGTTGAAATCTTTAGTGCGGATATATATACCAGATGGATTTCAATGTGAAGGAGTGTGTGGTGAGTTGTGTGGTGCAAAGAAAAGTAGAGAGCAGTGTGGAAGCAACAATACAGGTTCGGTATGTGACAAAATAGCTACACTAAGCAGAGGAAGAATGAAGTGCAGTAGATCAGTATATTGAGCTTAACTGGAACTAAACCTCTACATATGTGGATGGCCCTGATCAGTTCAAACACCTAGTTACATTCTATATACCTTGTAGATAGTGAGTCTCTTGTAGGTAGTGAGCCTCTTGTGAGCAGTGTACTTGGGTAGTGAGCCCTAATTGGCAAGTGCCATTTTGTACTTCTATTCTTTTAATAAAGAATACAATCTTGGGTTAGTCACCCCGTGGTTTTTCCCTTAACAGGGTTTTCCACGTAAAAATCCTTGTGTTATGTGTGTTGATTTCTTTCTGCTCTCATGTTCATGTATACTTATATGTTTTTGATACTGCACTAATTATTAAAGAAGAAAAGAAAGTCAAATAATCAAGATAATTGATTCACCCCCCCTCTCAGTTATCAACAATTCATGTATTCTTAACTTGACAAAATCATCTTAACATTTAAGAATCGTTTATAATACGTCAAGATACTTAATAAAATAAGAGAACTATTTTATGACAATTTATGTCGTAATATTTACGTTTAACATAAATAACCATAGTTCATATTGAAATGACATCATTAATGCTATTAATGACTACAACAATTTATTATGACTTACAATGATTCGTAAGGTATTGACTACCTATTGATAAGGTTTAAGTAAATTGACAAGTTAAGGCTTACCTCTCAAAACATATTGGTTCACACTTTTGTTAGACATCATACTTGTCTTGGCAAATAGACCACTTGTAACCCGAGGTCTATATCTCTCTCCTCGAAAGATACTCTCTCTCTTCTCTGAGATTCATCTAAAAATCTATATTCCTATTTCAACTTGTAACCAAACAAATTATGATCAATGCATCATGACTTAAATAATAAATCAAATCTCATAAGCAATTATTAAATTGATATAAACATAATCATTTTCATAATTTCATAAATAACAATCAATACAAACCATGTCTTTTCTTGGCATTAATCTATAACATCACAATAGATTTACTTATGTCCCAGTAAAAGTGAAAATTTTAGTAAGACAAAAATTGGGGATGTAACATATCCTTCCCTTAAAGATTCATTGTCCTCTATGATATAAAGTATCAAAATGCAACTAAAAAGAAAGTTCATTGTTTTCAACTGGTAACAACATTAAATAAATAAAGAAACTTTTGGTAAAATTCATGGTAATCCTCCCATGTAGCATTATCCTTTGCATATCAATTGGTCCCACTGGACCTAGCACTACATAACCTCTACGTTACACAAGCATTTCTTGCAAACTTTAAGCATTTAAGAAGCTTGATCATAACCATTCCTAGGTTCTATACTTGTAAAACATTCTAAGAATATAATATTTATATATTACATAAATATATATTTCATATATGAATCACAAAAAGCATTATGCCTCCTAACAATAATTGGTAATAGATTGATTCTTGTAATCAATAGAATTGATAATCTTGAAAATTTAGAAGAGTCCTTTATACTTAGGAATTGGTTTGGAATACATTCCATAATTTATGAAACTTTTTTCAGGGGTTTGACCCTCAAAAGATTTTTTTTTCTTCTTCTCTAACCGGGATTTGTCTTAGTGTATGCTTAATATCAACATAACTTTTCTATTTATTTATTTATTAATGGTTTCCACCAATCTTTTCTAATCAGCTTAATCTGTTCATCTATTTTTGACAACATTTATGGACTAATGCTAATCCTATCTTCTAGCTTACCCAGCTTATAGGAATTCAGCATCATTCCTGTCCAATGTTTCAATTTAAGCCATCTTAATAGCAAAAAGTTAGGTATTGTTATAAGAAAATTCCACAAGTGAGAAGTAGTCTCCCCACTTATATTGTTGATCCATGCAATACATTCACAACAAGTCTTCCAAGACCTAGTTAACTCTCTCAGTTTGCCCATCGGTTTTAGGATGATAAGTTGTACTCACATTGAGTTTAGTCCTTAGCACAGAAAGTAAATTTTTCCAAAACCTTGATGTTACACAGGCATCTCTATCCAAGATAATCTTTTCAAGTAAGCCATGCAATCTAAACACCACTTGCACAAATTTGTGAGCTAACACTGGTACTCCATCAGTCAAATTCCCTGGTATGAAATGTGTTACCTTCATGAGTTTATCAACCACAACTAAATGGCATCATGTCTATTCTTAGACATAGGAAGACCTTGAATAAAATATATACTAATAACTTTCCATTTTCACTCTGACATATCATGTGGGTACAACAATCCTATAGGTGTTGATGTTCTTCTTTTTACCCTTTTGCACTCCAGGCAACTTGCTACAAATCTTGTAGCATCGTTCTTCATTCTTTTCATGAAATTAAGAGGTTTAACATTTGCTAGAAGTTTGGTTACTCTAGGATGTCTGGAGTATGGTGCAATAAGAACTTCTTTCCATACTAGATTCCTTAATTCAGTAGAATTAGAGACACATATTCTTCCTCTAAAACTCAATAGTCCGTAAGTCTCAAAATGAAATCTATCATACCTTGAATCTTTAAGATTTACCATAAGATCTTGCTTAACTTTCTCATCATGTATAGGTACACCCCTTAATCCTTCTCCTAAGGCATCAGTTTTTCCCTCAAACTGTCCTTCAGGTTTAGGAATTCACATAATTGGTGCTATTGTAATTTCTCTTAACCATCGCAGAATCACTTGCACATAATGATAATGTTCTCCTTCATTCTTAAAATAAATAAGTATATCTTCCAGAAAGGCTAGAACAAACTTGTCTAAACAATCTCTAATCAACTATTTATGAGATTTATGAATACGATAGAGGTATTTGTAAGTCTAAAGGGCAACACTACAAACTCTTAGTGCCCATTTCTTGTCAAAAAGTTGTTTTATTGTTATCCTCATCCTTCAATCTTGACTAATGATATATTGATCACCAATCAATCTTTGAAAACACTGCAGCTTCACGCATCTAATCAAAAAGGTCATCAATACATGGTGAATGATATTTGTTCTTTATTGTTGCTTTAATGAGCATACGATACTAAATACACAATTGCAAAGTTATGTCCTTTATCTTGACAATGATAACAAGTGCACCCCATGGTGAAATACTAGATCTAATTAAACCTTTAGCCAATAATTCTTGTTATGGGGCTTTGATTCCATTATTTTTTTGTAGTTGTCATATGGTAAGGTACTTTTCTAGGTAACTCATCCCAAAACTCTAGGAGGAATAAAATTTTCAGTTGCTTCAATCACTTGTTCCATCAACTTTTGGTGAAATGACTCTCTTCATATCTAGGACAGTCCTAAGGCAAGCCTATCCTTTGCTTCCTTTTAGGGTTTATGGTTACAGGATTTCCATTGCTCACTCTATATTCTTGGTGATTTTCCTTTCTCATCCCATGAGAAATCTCATTTTCCCTCTTCAGGGTTTCCTTGATTTCTTACTTTCTTTTCTAGAATACCAGGTTTCTCTTTGGTTTCTACAAACATGGTTAGGATTGCTCCAATTTGTCCAAGAGATTAACTAGTGGTTTATTCTCTTCTAGAATCTCATCCTAGTTTGTTCTTGTATGAAACATGTTGTCATTTTTCTCATGCCAGATAAATAAGTTATCTCATAGTTTTCTAAATCTAAAGTGACTCAAAACATCAAACATATTTATCTCATAACAATCAATAGATTGATACAAAACATTCTCATCTTTATTATAATTTATTCAGGAGTAACCACATCCTTATTTATATAGTTGGTACGACAAGACTATATGTCAATGTTGATTTAACAATCTTCCAATTAAACAAATATAGAGGGTGGATGTACACACAAGTACTCCTCCAACACCTTTTTCCTAAAATAGAAGTATCACAACAACCCCCAAGTGACATGTCGTGACTGGCTATAATTTACTAGGTTTTACTACACAAGTAGAAATAATAGGATTCTTGACTAGTTCAAAATGTTGTTTTCTTTCTAGCCAAATACACTTAAGCGCATCAACAAAAGTCTCTGAATCCTCCAGCCATGCACCTTTAGAGTAAATAATATGCTCTTTAAGTTCAACCTCCTTGATAGGCTTCTTCTTAACCACTAATTTAGGCAAATGTTGGGAAACATACTTTCTAGCAATTTTCTTGGTTTTTCTCCACACCATTCTAGTACAAGAGAATTCAAGCATTAGCTAACCACATAATGTTGACTACAGGTTAGCATAGTGGACTCATAATCCCTAGTTCATGTTTTGTTTTAAAACAGGTTTTGTGTTGTAATAAGGTCTTTTGGACCAATGCAATTTCCTTTCTATTTGTAAGTCCCTAGTGACTTAGGTCACTTTTCTCAAGTTGTTAGTTTTAAACAGTTGGAATCAGTTAGTTTCTCCCAGGCACTTGGAATCAATTAGTTTTCTCCCAGCCACTTGGAATCAGTCTCCCAGCCGCTTGGAATAGGGTTGGTGTTCCTCGGGGAAAGCTTATAAACCCCAAAGAAATGAATCAAAGGCATATAGATCAGAAATATTATAATCAGATCAAATCAAAGAGGATTTGAATGTAATCATGCATTTTGTTAAGGAGAAATCAAACTGTTCTATTTCGTCAATCTATTTTCTGTTCTCTATAATTACAAATTGCATAGCTGTAGATTTCTTTTCCTTTCTGTGTTTTTCGCTGTTGCAAAATGTCGATATGAAGCATTCCACTAGTGAGATTTATGTCGAAATCAGTGGAATGGCTTCACTATACAATATTCATTTGTTTCCTATTTTGTTTTCTTGTTCGGCAATGCAGATGTTCTAGACTGAGGGTTGTGTATAGTAGATCACCTAGCATCTCCATGTGCTAGGGCTTGATTGGAGGAGTTGGAGTTGTTGTCGGTGAGACAGAGGCCATTAGAAAGGCATTCCTTGCTTAGAGCGATGAGGATAGTCTAGCCAAAGAGAGGTTCGAGCCATTGAGAGAAAATCACGGCCTGAGATTCAAATCTGGGTGACAAAGTACATCAGGTAGGTGATTTGGCATTGTGTCAATAGTGTTGGTCTAGCCAATCGAGGGTATCGGGGTAATAGGAGACAAGTGATACCAATGGAGATCCATCAGGAGGAATTGGCTAGTGGCAAGAGATCTTAGGGTTTGGCCAAAGACAAGAGTCTCACCAAATGTATCTTGTGAATGCATATCACAAAAGCATGTTGAGAATGTATCTTTTATCAGATACAAATGGTGACCAGTCGTAATAGTGACATCAGGGTAAAGAAATTTTGTCCATTGGTAATAGCAAGTAACGCCAAGTATATACAAGTTGGTATATCGGCATATCAGAAGAACCAACAGGGAGTTCACTGACGAAGGAAGACTGGCCGACAAGTGTAGTTCGAAGGTGCCATCAGCATGTCAGCAAAACCAACCTCAACATGGCTGATAAGGATAATCTTGCTGATAGGCGAGTAATGTAGAGTCATCCATCAAGGAGAGGTGAGATCGGTGTGATAGGTTGCAAGGTGGCCGACAGTGGAAGTCTTACCGACTGAGGCTCCCCATCAATATGTAACATCCACGTTCTAAAAACATAGTAAAATTGGAAAATTTACCATGAAGTAATTTAACAAGGTAAAAATGAGATAGAGAAAATTATTCTTTTATTCAATATATAATCAAGTAACTACAATTACAAGATTTCTCATTACAAAATACAATAAACCATATTGTCTTTCTCAAGTATAATGTTTACAAAAGTAAATCAATTACAAATATCTGCATTAGATAATGTTTTACATAGTCTCAATAAACACAAGTCTCAGAGATATACTACATCCAAAAATCTGACATCTTTATCACAAGCCTCAACATGTCTTTTGCTAGAGAGAGAGTATCTTTCCAGTGATTTACCTCCATCCACAGATTGGTGGTCTCCCACACATCTTCCACATAGGAAGTGGCCCTACCCTTCATGAGGAATATAGACCAAAGGTGACCAATGGTAATTTTCCTTCTCGAGTACATAGTGTTGTATCCTACATAACTCTATCAACCATACAACCCTAGATACCCTCTAGCTAAGTATGAGTTCCGATAGGTTGTACAATCTAGATACAGTGAACTGACAATGCATGCAAAGACATATGCATTACTATGGCCATAGTTTCAATATAAATTGACGTTCATAATGAACGTTGTCGTAATGGTCACCCACCCCAATTTGACTTGGATACTATCATATTCCTATGGTTTGACTTGGTCGACTACGTTTAACTTATGAAGTCCTGATAATTTCAATATTTTAGTCTTCCTAACCTAGAAAAGTTTACATTCACTGTCTATATTCCATAGACCTTATCGACTACCTTTCTTTATGAGGATTCTCATTGAATCATTGTAATACCCGAGTTCCAAGACTTATCAATTCATAAGAATTTTAAATCAATTAATAACGACTAAGATGGTTACCTTACCTAGGTCAAGCATCATAGTCTAGGAAACTATTTCCATTCATACAAGTAAGAATAATTATACATATTTAGTGCACTTGTCCCTTCAATCACGATCTATATAATGATCACAATGATTTAATATAAATAAATACCTTATTTGGTCAAGTTAAGGTTTAACTAAAGAGTTTTATCTAACTCAAATCTAGTCTTTCTAACTTAGGTGAATTCACAAGACACTATCATTGCTCCATAAACCTTATGGAATGATGTAGAGACACTAGGATAGAGGGAGGATAGAACAATTTGACAAGGTTTTCACTACACCCAGAAACCTAAATTCAAAGATCAATTTGCAAAAGTGGGAACAATAGTTAGTGGCCCTAAAATATTCATGGAAAAGTTGATTTGGTATGCCATGGGACCCATCCAAACCATTGGCAAAGGTAGAACAAACATGGGTTTAGTACTTCCTTCTTTAGGCCTCCAAATCCCTTGTAGCCCTCCAAACATGAACAGTTAGCAATAACTTCTTACACAGACCTACAAACTTAGAACTTAGACAATCTAGAGATACCTATTTTGATCCTCCATGACATATTACAAAATGGGTATGGGTTGTTTTGGACAGTATGGTCCAACCTATAACCCCTCCTAGTGACCTAGAGCCCCAATTAGGCCAAATTTGTGAAGCAACTACCCTTCCAGAGACTCATAGAACTCAACCAATTAATTGGACACCTCAATTTCATTCCCAAACTATGACTTTTCTAGGTTTTTCACTCCTACAAACAATTGTTCCCTAAAATGCCTCTATGGTTCCTCAAATTGGCTTAATGCATGGACATATTAAGCCTTCTCTATCAAATCTTGCAAATACCAACTCTCTCTCCCTTGCAAATACCCAAATCAATTGAAATGCAAATGGACACATCCATTTCACTAGTCTTATGGCCTTGAAATATAGTGGGATGGTCACTTTTCCATCACTTGAAGTAAACCCTAGATTAGGTTTTGTTAGGACTATTTTTGAAAGAAAACCTTATATCTCCCTACAATACAAATGTCAAAACTCCTAAACCACTTAAAATGAAAGACAACTCCATTATTCAACAAGTCAGATCATTAATAGATGCAGATAGTACAGTACCTAAGAAATGTATGGCCTATAGTAGCATTATTCTTTAGGAAAATAGAGTTTTCTCAGTGAGTAGTCCTAGAAAAATGGCTATAAAACACTTCCTAGTTAATGCCAAGACACAAAATGGATTTGATTGAAATATAAGCCTTCAACCTACTCATCCTACACATTTGGGACTCATGACTATTCCATACATGTGAATGGTATGGACTATTTTAACAGCAAAAGCAGAAAAAAGGTAATAACAACAAAGAATTGGTATTTTATTGCATTGAAACTTCTTGCACACATTACAATTATCTTGTTCAAGGGTATTTAAACTTTCATACACCTTGACAAGCTCCTTGGAGATAGTTTGGTTGATGGGAAGATCCATAACTACTTCTTTCGCCATCGAACTTCCTTGTTCAGTTTGAAAACTGCAACTAATTACAAGTTTTGTCACTGCCTTGTTTAGGACTGTTTAGGCTTAACAAATGCCTTCAAACACTTGGCAATGTAATTCAACCTTTGACAAACATTTATACTTCTATATTCGTTAACAAGGCTTACAACATGAAGTTTGTATGACTACCCCTTATGACTTTATAACTACCTCCTATTACAATGTGTGATTGTATGATTGCCTTACAAATATGAGATGTTTATGGACATGGTCCTTATTACAACATGAGAATGGTCTTCAAGACCTTATAGAATCAACAAGACAAAATGAACATCAAAAACAATACATAAGTCCTTTAGTCTCCTTGGTGCTCCTGCACCATGGAATGACTATCCATTCTTGGGTATCTCTTTGCATCTTTGTAAAATTTGAGATTCATCACTTATCGACAAGTAATAGCTAAGAGAAGATGTGACTAAAAAGGTATAATAAACTTTATTTTTGACTAACCATTTAATGGTATCTCTTGCATGCTTGTAAAACTTGAGGCTTATGACTTATATCTCAAGTCAACTTGTAACCACACAATTAGGTTTCTCTACCTAAAGTTAAATATTAACGACTAATAACACATCTCTTTTCAATAAGATAAATATGAACATTTATTATTTAGGTTTCTCGACCCTTTAATGTCTACCCCCATAAAATAACTAAAATGGGTTATAACCATAAAGGTGTCATCAAATAATATTTAACCCTTCTAGGTTAAACTAGGGTTTTAGTTTACCATTGAATAATCCATTATGTCAAAATGACCCTAACTCATAACTTCAAGACTAAGGTTTATAAACAACCTTTGATTTAACTCAACCAAGGTTAAGAATACTATGGTTTTGATCTATCCTATTCCATCATAATGAAATAACTAACATATAATCCCAAAGATAATAATATAATATACAAAAAGGATTCACCCTAGGTATTGTTCAACTCCAAGGTCATTTCTAGGTTTCACAATTATTGACTAGAAAGAAGACTAATTCTCGTTGATCTATCCACTAAGGACTTTCTCAATCTTAATCAACTAGATTAATCTTCCTTAAGAAAACTTAATTATAATAACCATAAGGTTTGTTGACTAGAGTTTGAAATAACTCCAAGGTTGTAAAAGTCTTATACCAATTGCAATTAACATAAGTATTAAAATAACCAAAAGGCTAGGTTCTTATTCCCCTTATGCCATAATATTGGGACATTGAGTATTATAATGCTAGAAAGAGTCTGAGTTTAAAGTAAATGTTGAACCTCAAGTCTTCTCTCATTTATGAGATCATCGTAGTCTTATTACAAGATGACCTTAGATTAAAGCTAAACAAATGGTCTCTAATCAAGTTCAACATCACTTTTGAATAACTTGATATCCAAGGATGTAAAAGAAAAGACTATAATTATATGGTTACTCAAAGCCTAGCATTATTACCCATAATGAGTTTACTCATAAATAATATGAAACCTTTAACACAAAAAGAGTATAAAAGACTCGTGGTTCTAAAAGTATGAAAGACTAAAGTGTCTATAATATTCTAAGCCTTGAGTATGATACATTGGTTAACATGTAACTTTTTCCACTAAAACCTACACTCAAGTTAAAAAGTATAGATTCATATAAATCGTTAACATAGCACCATGCTATATCTATTCAAATTATTCATTCAAACTTTTGTTGGAAAAACTACATGGATAATTAGCTATGAAAGATAGAAATATCAAGGCATGGAAGTTCTCTATCTTAAAAGAATCAGCTTGTATATCATTCCATGATATCATTCTCAAAAGAATAAATTAGCAAACTATTCAACTACATAAATTAATATGAGAAAGATTATATGATAATAAAAACTTCTCAAGAGGAAAAGAACCTATCGATGTTCCTTGTCAATCGAGGTCACTCCTGCAGTGTTTTTCCTTTGTCCTATGTGTCTAGAACTCCTCTCTCTTTGTATCAGCTCTAGCTTATCCGAATAAATAGACTCCACGTAAACTATGTTTTGAAAACTAATATCAGCTCCTCTATTGAATATGATCACTCTAAACTTTATCAGTGTCATGTTAACGCTCTCTAATTTCTAATAAAAAATCAAGCTTTTCTTCTCTGTCCTCTCACAGAAAGATCCCCTATCTCTCTATATATTTTTTTTCATTCTAAGATGGTCGTTCCAATTAAAAGCATAACCCCCAATTCAATTGCCTGACTCTTGCTGAGTCGTTTATTTAAAAACTTAAAATGTGACTCTTAATGAGTCACCTATCTTTGCTCCCCCCACTCATATAGTTGGAGACTAAATAGTCCATGACTGATTCGGTTTCAACTGAAACCAAATATCATGTAAAGTTTCCACATGTCGAAGGAAAACCAATGACCCATGGAGCTCGTCGATTGTGGTAGTTAATACCATAGACTTCCTCTTTTGGAAGAGGCCGACAAAAGCATTTAAGCACTACTAATCTTTAAATTATCACAATAAGTGGTTCGATCCACCACTGATACTATTGAAGACTCTCCTAAAAGTAAGCCTTCAACTACTCAAGCATTACATTATTGACACATTATGAGGTATTATCCTTACTCGATGCATATGCATTTACATACTTGATTACATCAAATACGATTCACATAACATTGCCTCTATATTAGATAGTTATGGTTTAATCAATAAAATGATAACATTTAAACAAAGGATTAAAAATAATGTGATTTGGTTGAGCTTGTCTCCCCATCACAATTCATTGACAATATTCATGTATTTTTGACTCAACAAAATCATCTTAACGTTTAAGAATTGTTTATAATATGTCAAGATACTTAATAAAATAACAGAACCATTTTATGGCAATTTACATCATAATATTTACGTTTAATATAAATAACCATAGTTCATATTCAAATGACGTCATTAACGCTATTAACGACATCGTTGACTATGACGATTTATTATGACTTACAATGATTCATAAGGTATTGACTACCCGTCGATTGGGTTTAAGTAAACTGACAAGTTAAGGCTTACCTCTCACAACACATTGGTTCACACTTTTGTTACACATCATACTCGTCTTGGAAAATAGACCACTCGTAACCTGAGGTCTATATCTCTCTCCTTGAAAGATACTCTCTCTCTCTTCTCTGAGAGTCATCTAAAAATTTGTATTCCTATTTCAACTTGTAACCAAACAAATTATGATCAGTACATCATGACTTAAATAATAAATCAAATCTCATAAGCAATTATTAAATTGATATAAACATAATCATTTTCATAATTTCATAAATGACAATCAATACAAACCATGTCTTTTCTTGGCATTAATCTATAACATCACAATAGATTTACTTATGTCCCAGTAAAAGTGAAAAGTTTAGTAAGACAAAAATTGGGGATGTAACAAGATCAAATTGAAGACATTTTCACTAAGCCTCTGCCTAAGGATAATGTTGAGTATCTCAGGAAGAATTTAGGGGTTATTACCCATCCTCTAAAATAAGATGCATAAGGAATGCACCAGTCCAGTGGTGACTAAAAGTTTCATCTTTTGATCTAGATTGATGTTCTAAAGGTTACTCCTCAGGGGGAGTAGGTAGAAGTTTTTGATCAAGAGAAGTAAGTGTTGCAATGTTGCTGATAGGAGGAGTTGTGTAATAAAAAGAAAGAAAAGGTTTGGCACCCTTTGCCTATGATGTCAAAGGGGGATTGGTGCAGGGGCACCAAGAGGATCATGAGGATCCACGCTTTGTTCTCATGTTGTTCATGTTGTCCTATGATGTAATAAGGTCTTGAAGACCATTTTGATGCATTTGTAATAAGGTTGGAAACCATTTCATGTTAATGCCAATAATTGTAAACTCACTAGTTTGAAAGGGGTAGTCAAATAAGAAGAGTCTTGTGTCTTTTTTAGCCTTTCATGGCATCTAGAATGTATGCTAAGGAGTTGAATGCCTTGTCAATCTTGTAAAAGGAGTTGAACACTTTGCAAATACTCCTTAATCATGTAAACAAATGAATATAGTTGCAGAAAATGACAAAAGACAAAGGCAGTGGTGGTTGTAGGTTAGTTTTGTGTCCTCCCACATATCCAAACTACCTATCATTTAGTTGTAAGGGTCAATGCAGGCTTCTATAAGCCTTGAACTCATTGATTGCATTGTATGAAGTGATTGGGAGGAGAAAATCAATAGCAAAGTTTAGTTTTCTGCCTATTTTGCTGTGTAATTCGCTGCTCTAGGCCGTACTGCTTTCTTGTACGGATGTGTTGTAGAGTCAAATGATGCTTGTCTAAAAGTGGGGTGAGTTTAGATTATCTTGTAATTTGTTTGAGTTCTTGAAACTATTGTATAACAAAGTTCTTTGCCTTTTCCTGAAATTTGGTTGATAAACCCTCTTCTAGGGTTTCTAACAAAAATCATAGTTTTCTCATCATTCCACTAATTTGAATCCTTCTTGATCGATGGAATGGATTTTTTCATGTTTTTTTTATGTGTCATGAGAAGTTTTGGGGTAGAGAACTAGATTTCGTGAAGATTGCATGAGGAAACCTAGCAAACCCATGTGCTAGGTGCATCTTAGAGGGAACAACATAGTACAATTCACACATAGTCGATTGTGAGGCCATAAAAACCATGAAAACCATAGTTTTGTCATCTATGTGAAGTGTCTAGATGGTTCAAAAAGTTTGATGATCCCTTTCAAGAGTACTTTCTTTGTTAATTAGGCCTAATTGGGGCTCTTGGAAGTAGGTCAATCTTATTGAAAGTAACACATGTTCCAAAACAACCCATAACAAGTTCTTAGTATGTTTTTAGACATCCAAAAGGGTATCTCAAACAATGTTGACCTGCCTTTGAAAGTGTCTAGTCTAGAAGATATTCCCTATCAGACTTGGAAATAGGGCTAGTTGGAGTTGGGGCAGTCTATGAAAGAAGTGCCAAGTGTGCAGTCCCAAGACTTCATGGGATGGTTTGGTTAGAACCCTCATAGTGTCCAAAAGCCCTCTGAATGTATGTCTTGAAGAGGATTGATGGTTTAAGTCTGATGACAAGTGAGCCTTAAGTCTAGGACTATCAAACTACATTGAAATCTGCCTTGTTTCTTCCTGTCCTCTACATTAGGGATAGAAGTTCATGTGAAAAACCTAAGAAGAAGATTATAGATGGAGAAAGCATCAAGTAAGGAGAGAAAAGAAGCAAAGAAAGATTATAGGTCTTGATGATTTTTTACATCATGTGTTGCCATCAATGACAAAGGGGGAGATTGTTGCAAGTATGAGCAGTAAGTGTTGTCATTGATGTTGACACATAAGGAAGTCATTTGAATAAGTCTAAAGAAGTATCTAAGGAATTGGTACTAGTACAGAATTGCTTCATCTCTCAGGAGCAGTGTAGTGTTTTTCTCTGCATATTCTATAGATTGAATATCTTTGCCTGTAGATTGGAAGTAATGTTAAAGGATGTCTATAGATGCTATGTTTCAAGTTTGAGCTTCCAATATGAAGATTTGAACAAGTTGTGTTCACCAAAGTAAAAACTATTTTTCTATGTATTTAGTGGTGACAGGGAGAGTGTATTTTGTTCCAAATTTCTCCATAATTAAGTTTAATAGTCTATGGTTCTGGAATAAAGTTTGTGATGATGTTATGTGCCTTTAGTTCAAATGGTTTGTGATTTTGTATTCCGCAAGTGATCTTTCCTTTATGATAGTGGCCGACAGTAATGTTCAAGTGCTTTGGTTTGAAGAATCTTATGGATAAAGTGCTTAGAGGTTGTGCAGATGTTATTGGTGATTGTATCATGCTTGTGGGAGTCTCTATATCATGTTCCTACCTTTTGATTGATCTGCAAAGTATAATCCAAATCGTGAATGAAGTGTGTTTCTGTAAGTTTTAGTTCTAACTCCAGTCTTGGGTGACTTGGTTGTTTTCACTACTTGGAGATATGATTTGAAGATTGTGGAAACATGTAGCATGAAATATTATGTTTGAGTCCTAGCTAAGGCTTGGTTTGGTCCACATTCATTCTTTCTCTTTCATTAATTTGTTTATGTCTAGACCTATTCTTATGTATATGTGTTTTCTGACCTTAGGGAATGTTCCAATGGTTGATGATTGCAATGTTGGCCTTGATGGTCATTCCAAGGATGATGAGTTGTATAAATACTTGTAATAAAGTCATGAAAATGAATCGAAGTGCAAAGATGCGAAGATAGTGTGAAGTAAAAAGCAGAGCAGAGCAAAGGATGTTTGTTGTGCTTCAATGGAACTAAACTTTGGCATGGTTTAGATGCTACTATCTCAGTTCACCAAATCTTGGCAGTGAGCCACCCCATGGCAATGAACCTCTTCATTTGCAGTGAGCATTTTGGGCAGTGAGCCTCTAATTTTTTGTATTGATATAACATATTATTTTGTGAGCTAACACTCACCGTGATTTTTCCCCCATGGGGTTTTCCACGTAAAAATTTGGTGTCTCTTGTGTTGAATGTGTGAATGTGTTTAAGTTTCTATTTCATGCTTTCATGGTTAAAATACAAACATAGTGTTAATTGATTGATGTGTTAATGGTTTTAAAATATTGGTTACAATTGATTCACCCCTTCTCTTAGTTGTATTGCACTTTTCAACATTACTCAACCATGTTGTCTTCAAATCCTTTGACCGAGGTATGAACCAATAACATGTAAATGTCATTTTGTGTGTCTTATTTTATCTCATGTCATTTGATGTACATAAATGATATTTATGTTTAGTCAATTTTGCTTCTTGATGCTTCTCACAGGAGGTCACAACTCCAACCTATCCAACTATAGATGAAGAGAGAGAAAAGATGATCAAGAGGGATCATCAAGTAGTGGTAAGTGATCAATTACATATGTGATGTTATATATTTCATGTTTTCTATATTAATGTGCATATTATTTTATTGTATTAAGAAGTGGAGCTACAAAAATCTCTAGTGAGGAGGTCTACTCGACGAGAGAGAGGATGAGTCACTGATTGGCTCTCCATCTTCATGGCAAAGCAAGGGCCACTGATTATTTGATAGAAGTTCTTAGGAAACTAGATTTTGGGACATTTTTTGTATGCCTAGATGGCTTTATATACATATTTTTGTATGTTACCGATGTATATTTTTGTGTATGCCTGTATGGCTTTGTTTGGACATGCCTATATGGCTTTATATATAGACTAGATGCTATGTTCATGACATTATGTATATGACAATTTATATTAAATATTTAACATGATGATCAATTATCATTATAGGAATGTGCCAATTGCATTTGCTTGAAAGTTTATAAATAGTTTTCAAATAATTCATTTTGTGCATATCTTGCAATCATTGTATTCCATGAGACTATGCATTTCTTTGAGGCATCATGTCAAAAAATTCACACACCTTGTCTATGCTTCCACACTTTCCATACATTTCTACAAGGGCAGCTACAAATACAATATGTGATAAAATTCCTATATCCTTTATGCTTTGATGGTTGTCCACACCATGTTCCCCATATCCCATTTTGGCATAGGAAAGGAGGATGTTGGATAAGGTTGTACAATTTGGTTTGAGACGTGCCAATTCCATTTGGTTGAAAGTTTCTTTTGTGCATTTTCTTGAAAGTTTATAAAGCCTTATGAAAAATCCATTTTTTACATATCTTGCAATCATTGCATTCCATGAGACAACTGTTAGATTCAAGACAAACAACTGAGAAGGGGGGGTGAATCAGTTGTCCAAAACTTTCTTCCAATTAAACACTTAAATCCACTTTGTAATTCAACAGTAAAATAATAAATCAATCATGGAAACATAATGCATTAAAACAAGAGCATAAACACATCAACACATAAGACACCAAGATTTTGATGTGGAAAACCTAGTTAAGGGAAAAACCACGGGCTGATTAACCCAAGATTGTATTCTCTATTAGAAGAATAGAAAGAACAAAATGGTACATGCCAATTAGGGCTCACTGTCTGAGCACACTGCTCACAAGAGGCTCACTGCCTACAAGAGACACACTGTCTACAGAAGAATAAGTATCACATACTTGAACTGAAGAATAGCATCTTCACCATGCTTGAGTCAGTTCCATTTAAGCCCAAAAACTTTTTCTCTACCTTTCACTCTTCTCCTCTCTATTGCACTCTCATCTCCGCAAGATACTTTTGAAATGACTTTACAATTCCTTATTTCTACAAGACATCAACTTAGGAATGATCATCTAAGTCGGCAAGCATTACAGAGAAAATACATAAATACATCATGACTAATTACAAAAGACTTCACGCGGATCAACACATTGTTGGCCACATAGATCTAAGACTTCAATATTCTTCTAGGAACATGCTAATCTTCACATAACATCTTCAAGATCATCTGCAGGATGTGTAACTCATCCGGTAGGCCAGAGTTAGGAAGAACACCATCATCCAGAAATTATTCTTCAATTGCAAGCTTAAACTCCAATGTAGACCACTAACATGAACATGACATGATCCAAATACCTCCACAAGCTTTCTTAAATCACCAAGAACATCCACACTACATCTTCTTACTGAAATCCTTATCTCCTTCATCTGGAACCTCAAGAACACAGTCTATCATCATTGTCACAATAGAATAGAAGTTTGCGGACCTCCAGACCACGAACCAATTGAGTTGTCAATTAACATTGACTTTCTAAACACTCCCTCAAATCCACAGAATAGGGTATTGAATTTCTAGATCTCACCGGACCTATTTGTGTCACTATGTCACCTCTAAACACCTGCTGGAACTGGTTTTACTTGAGCAGCCATAACTTCTTCAGATCTTCATACGAACCTCTGAAATCTTTATTAGATCATCTTAAGACACATATCTACAAACCCTTTGATGTGCATCCTCTGATCTTCATCTTAGCTAGGATCTTTAGCTCACTGTCTTCACTGTTCTTCTTTGTTCCTAATTACACTTATTTTCTAAATATCCTTAGCAATCAGTTCATCCAATCCTTATCATTAATGCAACAGGAGTATGTTGACATCAATGACAACATCAGTTAGGCCTATACTTGAAACAATCTTCCCCTTTGTCATTGATGGAAACATATGATGTGAAAAACTATTTTGACCATCAAGACAAGAACGTTTTTTTATAGACACAACTCCCCCTATCAACAGCAACCATTTACATGTCTTCTCTTCATTTATGGCTCCCCCTTTGATCAGCAACTACTTGTTTTCACATGACTTCTCTCCCCCTTTGACATCAATTGTAAAGGGCACATACTTGCAACTCCACCACTTTAGAATCATACCATCTACTCCCCCTGAGTAACAACTCCCCATCATCAATCCAGACCAAAAGATATGATTGTGAGATCCATTGGACTGATGCACATTAGTGCACCTTAATTCAGAACTGGAGGGGCAATAACCCCTAACTTTTCCCTGAGATACTCAAAAGAGTCCTTAGATAGAGGTTTAGTAAAAATATCTACAATCTGATTTTTGGAAGGCACAAACTCTAATCTGATTTCATTCTTGTTCACTTGCTCTCTCAAAAAGTGAAACTTGATGGATATATGTTTGGTTTTTGAATGCAACACCAAATTTTTTGAAATATTTATTGCACTTGAATTATCACAGAAGATTGTGATAGGCTTCTCATTCTCCACTCCCATGTCTCTTAGCATTTGCTTCATCCACAAAACTTGAGTGCAACTACCTATTGCAACAATATATTCTGCTTCTGTAGTGGATAGAGATATTGCCTCTTGTTTCTTGCTTAGCCAAGAAACCAATTTCTTCTCCAAAAAGAATGCTCCACCACTGGTACTCTTCTGGTCATCCACATATCTTGCCCAATCTGCATCTGTATATGCATGAAGAGAAAAATCATGATCTCTGGGATACCACAATCCATACTCAACTATCCCTTTTAGATATCTAAAAATTTTCTTGATTTCCATGACATGAGATTCTCTAGGATCAGCTTGGGATCTAGCAACAAGACCAACAGGATTCATAATGTTAGGTCTAGTTTGAGTGAGATACAATAATCCTTGAATCATTGACCTATACTTTTTCTAATCAGCCTTAGGAGAGTCATCATCTTTGCTCAATTTACATCCCATTGCCATGGGAGTACTCATTGGTTTTGAGTCTTCCATCCCAAATTTCTTCAACAATTCTTTTACATATTTTGTTTGAGAAATGAAGATTCATTTCTTTGTTTAAGTGATTTGTATACCCAAGAAGAAATTCATTTCCTCAAGCATGGACATCTCAAATTCACTTTTCATTTGATTTTGCAAAAGTTTTACACATACTATCTTTTCCTCCAAAAATGATATCATCAACAAACACTTCAACAATCAAGATGTTTTCATGATCAATTTTGAAATAAAAATTACTATCAGTTGTACCTTTGTTGAAACTAATCTTCAAAAGATGCTTATCCAATCTTTCATACTAGGCTCTTGGGGCTTGCTTGAATCCATATAGTGTTTTCTACAACTTGCAGACCATATCACCATGATCAGACAATTGAAATCCATTTGGTTGCTCAATGTATACTTCTTCTTCCAAGTCTCCATTCATAAAGGCAAACTTGACATCCATCTGATATACTTTGAAGTCCTTAAAGGCAACAAAGGAAAGAAATAATCTGACTACTTCAATTCTTGCCACCGGAGTAAAAGTTTCTCCAAAATCAACTCCTTTTATTTGAGAGTAACCTTTGCAGACCAATTTGGCTTTATTTCTGATTACTTCACCAACTTAATTTAGTTTGTTCTAGAAGACCCATTTGGTTCTAATCACATTCTTGTTTCTAGGTTTGGGAACAAGATCCCAAGTGTGATTTTTCTCAATTTGCATTAGCTCTTCCTCCATTGCATTAGTCTAGTTTTCATCATTGCAAGCTTCATTCATTATCTTAGGTCCAATCTTTGAAATCAAGCAATACTCTTCTGAATCTTGAGTAATCCTTCTTCTTGTTTGTACACCTTTGCTTTTATCACCTATGATCTGATCTTCAGAGTGGTTCAGTCTTACATACCTAGGAACTTTGGGAGTTTCTTGCACTTCTAATTCTTAATCAAGCTCATTCAAACTCATCTCTTTTACCTGATTTACTGGATCAATCTGAATCTAAGTTTCAAAAGGGGCTTGGACTCCTTGAATCAGAACATCAGTATGATCATCTTCATCATATTCATAAAACCTTGAGGTTTTCTCAATTCCTTCATCAACCTTCACATTTGTACTTTCTATAATCTTTCTCAGTCTCTTGTTATAACACTAGTATGCTTTGCTTTGAGTAGAATAACCCAAGAATATTCCATCATCACTTCTAACATCAAATTTGCCTAGATCTTCATCTCTTTTAATGTAACATTTGCTACCAAATACTCTGAAATACTTCACAGTAGGAGTGATGCCAAACCAGATTTCATAAGGAGTCTTACCGGTATTGCTTCTGATTTGAACTCGATTAAGAGTGTAGACTACAGTGCTCACAGCTTCTTTCCAGTAGATCTGAGGAACATTTTCTTCCATCATCATGGTTCTAGATGCTTCTTGGATGGTTTGGTTCTTTCTTTCCACTACTCCATTCTGCTATGGAGTCCTAGGAGTAGACAATTGTTTTCTTATTCCATGCTTCTCACAAAATTCTATGAACTCACCGGATGTGAATTCACCACCTCTATCAGACCTTAGACATTTTATGTTCAATCTAGTTTCATTCTCCACCATAGCCTTGAATATTTTTAATTTCTCAAGAGCCTCTGATTTCTCCTTTAGAAAAGTTACCCACATCATCCAGGAGTAGTCATCAATTAATAGCATGAAGTATCTATCACCTTGCACACTTTTGATTCTTGCCGGACCACATAAATCGGTATGAACTAAGTCTAATAATCTGGTAGAAGATTGTTCCTTTCTTTTGAATGAGACTCTGCTTTGTTTTCCCAACTAACATTCTTTGTACAAATTATTTGTAGGTTTCACCAATTTTGGAAGATCTCTTACAGCCTGAGTGTTGCTTATCTTGATGATATTATCAAAATTCACATGACACATCCTCCTATGCCATAACCAACTCTGATTGATTTGCACAAATAGACAACTTTTACAGTACCAACTAAATGGAAGATATTACCTTTTGTTTGAGTACCGGACGCAATCTCTATTCTGAAACTTTCAAAGATCTTACATTTTCCATTCTTGAATCAGAGATCATAGCCTTTGTCCACTAACTATCCAACACTGAGAAGATTGTACTTCATACCTTCAACATATAGTACATTATTCATTTTGTTCTTTCCATCAAAAGAAATGGTTCCTCTTCCTCTGATTCTGCCAGTAGAATTATCACCAAACTTTACCACTCCTCCTTCATACCTTTCCAAATCTATGAACTTATTTTTGTCACCTATCATATGGTGAGAGCATCCACTATCAATGACCCAATCATCCTTTTCTTCAACTTGGGTAGCCAGAGCTCTTTCCACAATTTTATGATTGATAGATACAGAGGACATTAGATCTTCTTCCTTGATGGCAATGAACACCTAGTCACTTCCAGATTTATTTCCTGTCTCTGATTCATCATCTGTTACTCCTTCATTATCATCATCTTCATGGACATAGTAACAATTCTTTTGGAACCTTGATCTGTTAGGATTTAGCCTTGAAAATCTTTCCGAACACCTTGAGGCAAAATGACCAATCTTATTGCAATTAAAACACTTAAAAGGCAATTTACCTTCATACTTATCAGATCCTCTTAGCAATCGTTTTGCAATAAGGGCTTTAAGTTGAGTAGTTTATGCTTCTTCTTCTTCTAGGTCTTTTCTTGCTTTTTCATACCATGATGGTTTCCTTGAAGAGTTCTCTCCTAGATCAAACCTTTGTTTACCTTTTATAGAGGCAATGGATTTGAATGTAGATTCAGTCTTGGGGGGGCAATCTCCAAACTCGGTCAATTCAAATGCAGCCAATTTACCAACCAATTGATCTCTTATGACACCTGAATAGGCTCTAAATTCTTCAATGGAAGCAACCTTGTATTTTTAAGAAGCAAGAAGGGATCTGAGAACTTTACCAACAATCTCATCTTCATCCAAGACTCCACCAGCACATCTAATGCCACAAACAAGCTCATTTACTCTTGGAATAAAAGTAGTGATATTTTCATCTTCTCTCTTCTTCATATTTTCAAATTTTCCTTTCAGACTCTGTAGCCTTGCACATTTAACATGATTGTCTCCTTCATGCAGAAGTTCTAGTTTTTCCCAAATCTCAAAAGTAGTTTGTAGGTCAACAACATTTGTAAGCTCTGAATTAGACAAGGCACTTAGAAGAGCTTCTTTAGTTTGCAGATTGTTTTCAGCATCTATAATTTCATTTGTAGTTTTTAGGCCATTCTGTGGAGGAGGATACTTTGTTGTAGCCATGGTCCAGTACTGCATTCCCATACATTGCAAGTGACATTGCATGCAACTTTTCCAAAGATTAAAATTGGTTCCATCAAACTTCAGACTATCCTTCTTGTAGGATGACATCCTGGATCTCCTCAAGTGGTTAAGCTCTTTTAGAGGAACTTAGCTCTGATACCAATTGTTAGATTCAGGACACATAACTAAGAGGGGGGCGAATCAGTTGTTCAAAACTTTCTTCAAATTAAACACTTAAATCCACTTTGTAATTCAACAGTATCATAATAAATCAATCATGGAAACATAATGCATTAAATCAAGAACATAAACACATCAACACATAAGACACCAAGATTTTGACATGGAAAACCCGATTAAGGGAAAAACCACAGGGTGATTAAACCAAGATTGTATTCTCTGTTAGAAGAATAGAAAGAACAAAATGGCACATGCCAATTAGGGCTCACTACTTGAGCACACTGCTCACAAGAGGCTCACTTCCTACAAGAGACACACTATCTACACAAGAATAAGTATCACATACTTGAACTGAAGAATAGTATCTTCACCATGCTTGAGTCAGTTCCATTTAAGTCCAAAAACTTCTACTCTGCCTTTCACTCTTCTCCTCTCTACTGCACTCTCATCTCCGCGGGATATTTTTGAAATGATTTTACAATTCCTTATTTATACAAGACATCGACTTAGGAATGATCATATCAGTCGGCGAACATTACAGAGCAAATACATCATGACTAATTACAAAAGACTTCATGCTGATCAACACACTATCAGGCACACAGATCTGAGACTTCAATCTTCTTCTAGGAACACGTCAATCTTCACATAACATCTTCAAGATCATCCGTAGGATGTGTAACACATCTGGTCGGCCAGAGTTAGGAAGAACACCATCATCCAGAAGTTATTCTTCAATTTTGATCTTAAACTCCAATGTGGACCACCAACACGAACTGGACATGATCCAAAGACCTCCACAAGATTTACTAAATCACTAAGACCATCCACACTGCATCTGCTTACTGAAATCCTTATCTCCTTTATCCAGAACCTCAAGAACATAGTCTGTCATCACTGTCACAATAGAATAGATGCTTGTGGACCTCCAAACCATGAACCAATTGAGTTGTCAATTCACATTGACTTCCTAAACACTCCCTCAAATCTATAGAATAGGATATTGCATTTTTGGATCTCACCAGACCTATCTATGTCACTCTGTCACCTCTGAACACCTGTCGGAACTAGTTTTACTTGAGCGGCCATAACTTCTTCATATCTTCATGCGGACCTCTGAAATCTTTACTAGATCATCTTAAGACACATATCTACAAACTCTTTGATGCATCCTCTAATCTTCATCTTAGCTAGGATCTTTAGCTCACTGTCTTCATTGTCCTTCTCTGTTCTTGATTAGACTTATTTTCTCAATATCCTCAGCAAATAGTTCATCCAATCCTTATCATTAATGCAACAGGAGTATGTTGACATCAATGACAACATTGGTTAGGCCCATACTTGCAACAACAACATTTCTTTGAGGCATCGTGTCAAGTAGTTCACGTTCGTCGTATATGCTTCCACACTTTGTATACATGTCTCTCATGGTAGTTGCAACTACAACATTTGACAAAATTCCTATATCCTTTATGCTTTTATGGATGTCTATACCGTGTTCCAAAGATACCATTTCTAAGATTTTGGAATTTGGCTTTACACTTGCCAATTGCATTTGCTTGAAAGTTTCTAGAGCCTTATCAAAAAATCCATTTTGTTCATATCTTGCAATCATTGCATTCCATGAGGCGACATTTCTTTGAGGCATCATGTCAAACAGTTCATGTGCCTTGTCTATGCTTTCACACTTTGCATACATGTCTCTGAGGAAAGTTGTAACTACAACAACTAAAAAAATTCCCATATCTTTTATGCTTTGATGGATGTCCACACCATGTTCCAAAGATTCGATTTTGGCATAGGCACGGAGGATACTGGCTAAGGTTGTGGAATTTGGCTTTACACCAGCCAATTATATTTGCTTGAAAGTTTATAAAGCCTTATCAAAAAATCCATTTTTTGCATATATTGCAATCATTGCATTCCATGACATGGTATTTCATTGAGGCATCATGTCAAACAGTTCACGTATCTTGTCTATGCTTCCACACTTTGCATGCATGTCTACTAGGATAGTTGCAACTACAAGATCTAACAAAATTCCCATATCCTTTATTATTTGATGGATGTCCATACCATTTTCCAAAGATCACATTTTGGATTTACACCTCTCAATTGAATTTGCTTGAAAGTTTCTAAAGCCTTATTAACAAATCCATTTTGTGCATATCTTGCAATTATTGCATTCCATGAGATGGCACTCTTTGAGGTTTTCTATTAAATAGTTCACATGCCTTGTCTATGCTTCCACACTTTGTATACATGTCTACTAGGGTAGTTGCAACTACAACAAATTTGACAAAATTCACATATTCTTTATGCTTTTATGGATGTCCATACCATGTTCCAAATATCCCATTTTGGCATAGGTAGGAAGGATGTTGGTTAAGGTTGTGGAATTTGGATTTACACCTGCCAATCGCATTTGCTTGAAAGTTTCTAAATACTTATCAACAAATCCATTATGTGCATATCTTGCAATTATTGCAACATATATACTTTGAGCTTAATTATTGAAAAAATATGCACAATAATAATTCCATAAATAAGGGTTTTCTTAAAAATCATTTTAGGGTTACAGTAAAGCCATAGGTCTATCCTATAGCCATTACAAATATTTCAAATTCTTTTAAGGTAACATTTTTCTCATATGCACATACATAATTTCTATCCACATATTCAATCAAAGTAAAGCATTTTCACTTTGTTCTTAAGAGCTAATAATAATACATCTTATCACTGAGACTATACACATGGAACTAACAACCACAACAATATTCAAGAGAAAACTAGTATAGGTATATTACAAGTGTGAGAGAGAAGTTGAGTATGGATATATTACACTGCACAAGCCTCTAAGGTTTGTCACTATGACTAACACAATACCATTGACCTTCACCATAATGCTCATAAGATAAAGTCCAAATGTATAATACTTCTTGAGACACCAAACCCTTGTCCACCATTCAAAATAAAACCTACATAATAATCATCACAGTCAACTTCACAAAAACCTACATAATATCCTTTATGCTTTGATGGTTGTCCATACCATATTCCAAAGATCCTAATTTGGTAGAGATAGGGAGGATTCTGGTGAAGGTTGTGGAATTTGGCTTTACACTTGCCAATTGCAATTGCTTGAAAGTTTCTAAAGTCTTTTCAACAAATCCATTTTCTGCATATCTTGCAATCATTGCATTACATGAGAGGACCTCTCTTTGTGGTGTTCTATCAGATAGTCCACGTGCCTTGTCTATAGTTCCACACTTTGTATACATGTCTACAAGGGCAGTTACAATTACAACATCTAACAAAATTCCTATATCCTTTATTATCACTGAGATTGAACAACTATCATGTGAAACAATCACAAAACATGACAGTCAAAGAGACATTCCTCAAGTCATGATTATGAGACAAGGAGAGTATGTGAAAAGGAGGTAGTCTTGGACCAATAAAATGATCTAGTATAGTCATGAAAAGACAGTAATGTTGATTAGTCTTAGATAGAAAGGGGCAGTTTTGTGGTCTGAGATAGAATGTTGATTGGTTTGAGATAGAAAGGGGTAGTTTTAATAGTCTATGACTATCATAATAAGCATAATAAGCCTCTCCATGACAAATCCTCAAAAAAACAATAAAAGACAACCTGAAACTTGCATAATAAGCCTCTCCATGACTGTACAAAACCCTCATACACTACCAAAACCTCACTTTTGAAATATATCTTTCATAAAACCCTAAATTTTATTGATGCTAGGTCTAAAGTGATGTGAAAATTAGTAAAACTTGATATTATCACTCCCTATTATGGACTCTAGTTGAAGGGAAAGTTATGGCATGCATTATAAGCTAAAATATTTAAGAAAATCTAGAAACCCCTAGCTTTTACTAGCAAATGGATGAAATATGTGTCCTCAACACCTTGTCCATACATGTGTATTGAAGTTTCATTCCAAAAAAAAATCATGATGTTTGTAATCTTAACAAGAAGTTTGTGATGTTGGCAAGGAATTAATGTAAATAAGAGTGACTATCAGATTTTTTTGATAAGTGAGAATCTATGTTGTCTTATATATCTACCTTATAAATATGTTTTTATCAAATTCGTGTGGCTGAGCACATTCCAATAGCTGTGATAGTATTTGTGGATTCAAGGTTTAGTATTTTTTAAAGTATAACACTACTAGTTGTGACTTTAAGGTTGTTATTATTGACTATAAGTACTTACAATTGAATGAAATGTGTTCTTCACATCTAAAAAGCAACCAATCATGTAATGCCACATCATCGCACTAACAAAACATGACTTAATACACAACTATTAGAGGTGTGAAGTTAGGATGCTCAAAAAATTAGGTCCACTCCCCTATGTTTTTTGATAACTTTCAACAACAATATTATGTCACAATATTGATCTCTTATTAGTATAAGGGAAAGAGTGATGAGTTTAGTGTGTGGTAGTATTTGTGGATAGTGTGTTTATCCCTATTTGTGGTAGTATTTGTGGATTTCTTCTTGTTTGGCACTAAAGTCCAATGATTTAGAACTCTTAGAAGAGAGATGTTCTCTCACTCTGCTCATAAGATTGGGATCAACAACAACCAAGACAAAAGGTCAAAACATAAGAAACAAAAGGGGAACCAGCTTTTTGTTTAGTTTCATATACTAGAAAGGTGCCAAGAGTGAAATTTTCCATTACATACATCGAACGTAGACAATCTCTCAAATGCTTCAGTTTCATGCAGTGGAAAGGTACTAGGAGTGAGATTTTGCATTCCACAGCTTGTGGGGAAAAACTAACTGCTTCAACATGTTAGAGTGGGTAGCTAAATTCTAGGGGAGGTCTCGTCTCATGTGCCAAGCATCCCAGTCATTCAGGGCAATAGGCTACCACCAAAGTCCCTTAAGATCCCTAAGACCAAAAAATTGTCAAATTATGAAAGAGTAGTTATTAGAATTTGTGGTATCTAGGAATGTTTTGTTTAGACCTACATGTGCATGTGGGGTCCATCCACAATAACCTCTCTTGGTTTTGGTCAAATCCAATTTGTTTGACCATGCTGAAATCAAATGCATTCTTGCAAAATGCTTCAGTTTCATGCAGTGGAAAAGTGTTAGGAGTGAGATTTTGCATTCCACTTGTTGTGTAGCAGAACTAATTACACTAATGTGTCAAGGTGGGTGGTTAAATGCTAGGGGAGGTCTCATTTCATTCTCTAAGTGTCCCAGTTGTTTGAGGCAGCAGGCTACCGATAAAGTCACTTAAGATCCTAAGAGCAAAAACTAACAAATTTTGATAGAGCAGTTCTCACAATTCATGGCAGATGGGAATGTTTCATTCAAACCTACAGTTGTATGTGGGGTCCATCCACAATAACCTCTCTTAGTTTTGGTTAACTCAAATTCATTTGATTGTGCTGAAATCAAATGCATTCTTGCAAAATGCTTCAGTTTCATGCAATACAACCTTGTCAGGTGCCATATTTTTTGGTCTACTTATCATGGGGCTGAACTGACTACGCTAACATGTTGGGGTGGGTGGGTAAATGCTAGGGGAGGTCTCATTTTGTGTGCTAAGCATCCTAGTCATTCTGGGCAGCAGGCTACTAGCAAAGTCCCTTAAGATCCCTAAGAGCAAAAGACTACCAAACTATGACGGAGCAATTCTCAGAATTTGTGGTAGCTAGGAATGTTTTGTTTGGACCTATAAGTGCACGTGGGGTCCATTCATAATAACCTCTCTTGATTTTGGTCAACTCCAGTCCATTTAACCATGCAAAAATCAAATGCATTCATGTAAATTGCTTCAATTTCATGTAGTGGAAAGGTGCTAAGAGTGAGATTTTGTATTCCACTACTCATGGGGTCAAACCAATTGTGCCAAGACATCGGGGGGGTGGTTAAATGCTAAGGGAGGTCTCATTTTATGTGCCAAGGATCCTAGTCATTCAAGGGAGCAGGCTATCGGCAAAGGCACTTAAGATCCTAAGAGCAAAAACTACCAGACTTTGATGGAGTAGTTCTCAAAATTTGTGGTAGCTAGGAATGTTCCATTTAGACCTACAGGTGTACGTGGGCTCCATCCATAATAGCCTCTCTTAGTTTTGGTCAACTCAGATCCATTTGACCATGCCAAAATCAATTGCATTCTTGCAAAATGCTTCAGTTTCATACAACACAACCTTTCCAGGAGCTATATTTTTCATTCTATTGATCATGGAGTTGAACTAACTACACCAACATGTTAAGGTGGGTGGGTAAATGCTAGGGGAGGTCTCATTTAGTGTGTCAAGCTTCCTAGTCATTCAGAGTTGTAAGCTACCGACAAATTCAAAAGGTACCAGGACTAAAATTTTGCATTCCACAGGTCATGGGGCTAAACTGACTATGCCAACACATTGCACTGGGTAGGTAAATGCTAGTTGATGTCTTGTTTCATGTGCCAAGCATCCCAGTTGTTCTATTTGTAAGCTACCGACAAAGTTGAAAGGTGTTGGGATTGAAATTTTGTATTCCACAGGTCATGGGGCCGAACTGACTATGCTAACACATCAAAGTGGGCAAGTAAATTCTAGGGGAGGTCTCATTTTGTGTGCCAAGTGTCTTAGTCATTCTGGGCTACAAGCTACCCATAAAGTGGAAAGGTTCTAGGAGTGAGATTTTATATTCCACAGCTCGTGGGGTCGAACCGACTACTCCAACGCATTGGGGTGGGTGGGTAAATGCCAAGGGAGGTCTCATTTCATGTGCCCAGTATCCTAGTCATTCGGAGCAGCAGGCTATTAGCAAAGTCCCTTAATATCCCTAAGAGCAAAAAACTACCAAACTATGACAGAGTAGTTATCAGAATTTGTGGCAGCTAAGAACATTGCGTTTGTACCTACAAGTGCATGTGGGGTCTATCCACAATAACCTCTCTCAGTTTTGGTCAACTCCAGTACATTTGACTGTGCCAAAATTAAATGCATTCTTGCAAAATGCTTTAGTTCCATGCAGTGGAAAGGTGCTAGGAGCAAGATTTTGCATTCTATAGGTCGTTGGACTGAATTAACTATGCCAATGTGTTGGGGTGGGTGGGTAAATGTTATGGGAGGTCTTCTTTCATGTGCCAAGTGTCCCAATCATTTTGGGCTATAAGCACATGAAACAAGATCTCCCCTAGCATTTACCCACCCACCCCGACGCATTGGTGCAGTTGAACCAACCCCATGAGCTGTGGAATGCAAAATCTCACTCCTAGTACCTTTCCACTTTGCCATTAGCTTGCATCTCAAAACAACTGAGATACTTGGCACAGAAATGAGACCACCCCTAGCATTTACCCACCAACCCTGATGTGTTAGTGCAGTCAATTTAGACCCACAACCTGTGGAATGCAAAATTTCGGTCCTAGTACCTTTCAACTTTGTAAGAAGCTTACAACCTGAAATGATTGGTATACTTGGCACATGAAACAAGACATCTCCTAGCATTTACCCTCCCACCCTGACATGTTGGCATAGTCAGTTCAACCCCATGATGAGTAGAACAAAAAATATGGCTCCTGGCAAGGTTGTGCTGCATGAAACTAAAGCATTTTACAAGAATGCATTTGATTTCGACACAGTCAAACAGATTTGAGTTGACCAAAACTGAGAGAGGTTATTGTGGATGGACCCAACATACACCTGTAGGTCTAAATGAAATGTTCCTAGCTACCACAAATTCTGAGAACTGCTCATAGTTTGGTAGTTTTTTGGTCTGAGCGATCTCAAGGGACTTTACTAGTAGCCTACTGCCCTGAACAACTGGGATACTTGGCACACAAAATAAGACCTCCTGTGGTATTTACTCACCCATTCCAATGCATTAGAGCAGTTGGTTCAACCCCACAAGCTATGGAATGCAAAATCTCTCCTAGCACCTTTCCATTGCATGAAACTGAAGCATTTTGCAAGAATCATTTGATTTTGGCACGGTCAAAAAGACTAGAGTTGACCAAAACTAAGAGAGGTTATTATGGATGAACCCCACATGCACCTATAGATCTAAATGAAATGTTGCCATCTATCAAAAATTTTGAGAACTACTTTGTCATAGTTTGGTATTTTTTGGTCTTAGGGATCTTAAGGGACTTTTACTTCCCAAATGGCTGAGATTCTTGGTACACAAAATGAGACCTTGCCTAGAATTTACCAACCCACCCCAATGTGTTGGTATAGTTAGTTCAGCCCCATGAGCTATGGAATGCAAAATGTCACTCCTAGCACCTTTAAACTAAAGCATTTTGGAACAATGCATTCCTTACCACCATAGGCAAAATAAATTGATTTTAAAAAAAATAGAGGTATGTGTTTGTAGGTGGACCCAACATCCACCTATACATGCAAAGAAGATGTTCCTAGGTGTCACAGTTTGATGGAACATTTGGTCCAAAGTTTGACACCTTTTTTGTCTTAGGGCTCTTAAGAGATTGTCTGCATTCGATATACCCAAAAATGACCATGAGGCATTTCTATTGGGAATTAAGCTATCTCAAACTTGGTAACTCTCTACATTTGTAATGTTTGTATTTATTATTCATTGCCTATGTTGTAAATAATTGAAAATTCCACTTTGTCATATTGTGGGATGTGGCACGGTGATGTGTCAATCCTACATGGATTATGACAACTTGGTATTTTGTCCTCACATGAGGAGATAGGCATCTCACTTAGTGGTAGGAATGTTCTGCCATGTGTCAGCATCTTCTATGTTGTGTAAGGAATGTTTGACCGAAACAGTTATGACAGATTCCTATGATGGATCTATGACATGTAAGAGTCGAGAATAGAAGTTTGTAAGACAGGTAATGACATGTGTCATGAAGCATCTTTGAATGAGGCTTATTTGGGCGCCCCAAGGTGGAATATAATGTGTTGTAAGAGAATATGCTATTTATAGCATGTGTATGATAGATTCTCTTACAGCTGTAAGTTGTAACCACTATGACAGATTCTATGATGGTCGTAAGTGTCGTAAGAGCATCTGTCATAGCCCATTTGGGAAAGTGGAGACCTCTTTGGGATGGAAGCTATGGACAAGTGTTAAACACATTCTACAATGTTGACCAAGTGTCCCTAGGCATGGGTTTTGGTCCAAGATGCCATATTGGACACCCATTCCAAGAAAGGTCCAAAATTGCCTTGTATGTTCTATTTAAACAGGTGCTTGGAGATGGAGTTTGTATCACAGGTTTACAGGTACTGTTATGCTACCAGAATGACTCCAGACACGAGTGTCAAAGACCATTGAAGCTTGCATTGCAAGTGTATTGTAAACATTCTTTCAGATTTGTTAATACATTGTGCAAGTTTCTGAGTGTGGGGTTTTTCACCCGATAAGGGTTTTCCCCACCGTAAATCTCTGTCTGTCTTCTTCTATCTTCTTTCTAGCTCTTGTGTTTTTCTGCTATATCTCATGTTAATGGTTTAACATTGCTGTAATAGTTAGGATAAATTTGAATTTGCATAGCCCTCTCCTCAATAGATTAGTGTAGGAAGCGTTTCTGCACACCTAGCTTCCTTTCAGTTGGTATCAGAGCTTGATCACCTTTGGTCCTAGTTGTTGGGTAGGGGTTTTTTGAGCTAATCTTAGGTTGAGTGGGAGTTTGTGCAGAGCATTATGTATCTTATTGTAGCAAGGATATGGCAAACACATCAGGAAGGTTTGAAGTAGAGAAGTTCAACGACAGTAATTTTGAGCTATGGAAGCTCAAGATGGAAGACATGTTAGTTGACCAAGACCTTTGGGAAAGTGTGAATGGAACTTGTAGACACCCAAAATTGTCCCAAATTTGTTCATGTCTAGCAACACCTAGTCAAAAACATCACTTAAACATCATGTAGCATATTGTCCTAAATCCCACTCTTAACCCCACTTATTCCATAAGCCAATTAATTAAATAAATTTTATTTATTTAATTAAAATCCCATTTAATCCCATCCTTATCCTACTTAGCCAATTAATTAAATAAATTTTATTTATTTAATTAATTTCCACATCATATCCTATCATCATCCCAATTAATTAAATAAATTTTATTTATTTAATTAATTTCCACATCATATCCTAATCCCACTATCCAATTAATTAAATAAATTTTATTTATTTAATTAATATCCAACTCATATCCCAACTAATTCAAATATTTTATTTGAATTAAGTTCTCATTATAAGCCGACTTTCCAATTAATTAAATAAATTTTATTTATTTAATTAATTTATCTTATCATTTAGCCGACATGTGTGCCTCTTTCATTTAAAAAGATAAGTGGTACTACAGCCTTTTATTTAATATCTTTTATATGTAGTACTTTTTATGTACACAAGCACACATGAACCCTATCCTCCTTGACACTTGTCAAATGACTACAACTCCCTTGAAGAGTGGGATAACCTAATCAATCCTAGCCGTCCACATCAATCAATTAACTTTTTAATCTCAGCCGTCCATTGGAACCAAGCCTTTCCTATAAATCAACTCCCTCACAAGCCATTAACATGCATTGAGCTTCAAGTACCATTATTCTGTCAAAATATCATTAGAGCCTTTGCATCCTTCAGCTATCATCTTCATATCATCTTCATCTTAAGGTTATGCTGCAGAAATGAGCACCCAACATTCCTCCAACAATAATCCTTCAAAATCTTGCATGCTCATGCGAGGTGGAGAAGAGCAATGGAGATAAATCAAGCATAGCATGGAGATCGGTTTGTATTTACATTTGTTATTTTGATTTTCATGTTGTCTTGTGCTTCATTGTGCATTGCTAGGGTTTTATCATTGCTGGTTATTCATTTGCCCTAATTTGCAATTTTACCCTAACATCACATTTTGGCACGCCCGGTGGGACTCACTGCGTTTGATCTTTTTTACAGGTTTTTGTAGTAAAAATTTGCATTCATATAACCCCCATTGTTGAGTTTTGCAGGTTTAATTAACTTTTTGCTGCAGATCTGCTACTTTTTCGACAAAACCCTAGGTTTTCAAGATTTCATCATATCTTCTAAACGGCTATGAATTTTTCTACAAGATTTTATCAAAAGTTTGTCCATGATATAAGGAAGCTACAGCAGAAAAATTTTGGGTTTATCGTGATTTTTGCGGGATTTATCACGTTTTTATGTTTTTTCATAAAATTGTAATTCTGGGCGCAAATCAGCGAATTTTTTAGAAATGTTTACACTTTTGGAAAGCTCTCGGAATTCTAATGGGGGTCTATGTTTTACAGATTTAATTTGGAGGTTGTTTACATTACAAAAAAATCAGATCTTTGCCGACTATACCATTTTCATAAATCCGCATTTCTGGGCGCAAATCAGGGAATTTTTCTGATTTCTTTACATTTTCGGAAAGCTCTCTAAAAATTAATAGGGGTCTCTTCTTTGATTTTTTAATTTTCAAACCAAAAATGTATCGAAATAATCAAATCTAATTCGGCTATGCATCTAAAATTACAATTTTCCTTGCCTGATGAGCCTATTTTTTATGCCTGCATTATAATATCATTTTTTTTTATGTTGTAGGTGATCATAAGGAGCTGAAGCAACATTGACATCAACATCTACAGCAACTTGGAAAGCGAAAATAACCAGTGCAATCATTTCATCTCTTATCTTATAATCTTGTTTGAATCACACATTTGGATTTTGGGCATAAAACAAACAATTGTTTGCAAATTCACATCAAAAAATTGGGCTAAAACAAACCATTGTCTTTCATCACATTTGGATTTGGGCTTTAAAACAAACAAGTGCTTGCATTGTCTTCCACACATTGAACTTCTAAGGTTAATGAACCCCATGCGAGTGTGACTAAGTAAATGTGTATGCTCTCTCCTTGCGTCCCAACACGAACTTGGAGATCAAAAACATTTACTTGTGTTGCTTTTGTTTAGCCTTAGAGAGGCCTGCCTTGGTATCCACCCCAAGGGAACGACCTCAAGCAGTACTTTCATCCGGTCCGCTATAAAAATTAGAGGATAAGGCGAAAGCTAAGTCTAACCGGTATTAGCGCTCACCATACACTGCTAACTTGAAAGGAGGTGTACCTTTGTGTATATTAAAACTCCTAGTAGGGTTAGTTAAAGTCTTAAGTGGCTTGCTGGATGCTCGTGGGGTGCCGGTCCCCCGAATTTTCACTAGAACCTCCTTGTGATAGTGGCCTTGCCTTGACTAGGACTTGTTGAATTGTCTTCACGTGCTTGCTTAACCAACATCACATTATTCCAAACTAATAACTTGCTTATGTGTCTTGCGTGAGTGATTCATGTGTGTATATGCATAATCATTTGTTTGAATATTGCCACATCAAGCTCTAAACACCCAAACACATAAAGACAAGTCATCCTACACATTCTTCCAATAACATTCAAACCCAATCACCTTCATCTCAAACATAGCCAAGTCATCCAAACATTCCACATCATCATCCAAATCCCTAAACAAGTACTTGCTAAAAGGACTTAAGACAAACACTTGGTGACAACATGTCTACACTAGAGGACCCAACAATCAAATTCCAAAGATTCCTCCAAAATCTTTATCAAGGATCACAACCCCTAAACCAAGACACCATTGAAATATTACAATTCTTCATCCAAAAAGCTCAACCCCACGTAAGCCAATCACCTCAACTACAACACTCCATAGCCCAAGTCCAACACCTTTTAGCCACTAGTCAAGCTCAACAAGTACAACAATCCTTAGCCATTCACTATCAACCTAATCCACCTTATAGCCACATGTCATATCCATCCACTTCCTATCAACTTAATCCACCTATCCACCAAGTCAATGCCACATCAACCTATGAATATCCACCTCAAGTTTATCCAATCCCTCATACCACCATTCCAATGCACTACCAAGCCCATCCACAAGGCAACCAAGTGATACCACAAGAACAACATGCAAGTCCCAATGGTCCTTTGTACATAAATCAAGTAAGTCCAAGTACACATTTTCAACAAGACCATCAAGCACCATTGATAGACCTAAGTCCACCTTTCCAACAAGAACAATATCCAAATCCCAATGGTCCCTTGTACATAAATCAAATGAGTCCAAGTTATCCTATGCAAGACTTAATTACCTTTGACAAGGGAGATACCAATCTAGAGTGGCCACCACCATCCAATCACATGCCAACACATGAGCTAACTAATCCTATCCCAACACCACCATGTGATCCTACTCCTAGTCCATTGGTCCATCAACCTTCCAAATCAGCAAGCCCTCCATTACCTTCATCAGCATGCCATTCTAATCCTTCACCTAAGGATGCGGCTGAGAGAGTTTTACAAAGGATGCTTGAAGCAAAACTCATTGAACTTCCTAAAGTCAAACCATGTGAAGAAAGTCCATATGATGAACATGATTATTGTGCATACCATAGGACCAAAGGCCATAATACAAACGAATGCCCAATATTTGTCTCAATTGTTTACAAGGTGTACCCACCTATAATGGGAAATCATGCCACATCATCCCAATCCCATGTGTCACCCCCATCTAGTCCAAATCCTAATCCACCCAATCCAATTAGCCCTCAACCTAGTCCTAATCATAAGCCTACAACACCATCTACCCTTATCATCCATCCATTATATTGCTCATCCAATCATACACTTGCAAAGGATGTGATCCATTGGCTACTAGCTAGGAATAAACTATCTCCATGTCAAACACCCATTCATGAACCTACCAAAGAACTTCCAAAGGTCATGTCCAACCATATAATCCCATCATGTGGTCCGCCTATCCTTGAGCCTATCCAAGAGCCTTCCATTAACATACCTAGCCCTTCAAGCCCGTCATGTGACCTACAAGCCATCAAGCCTATTTGCAAATCTTCTATCATTAATCCAAGTCAAGAGTCATCATGTTCTCATGTTGTTGACCAAGAGTCTATCCAAGAGTTATCTAATTCCATTCAAGCAACTCAAGAGGTATGTCAAAGGTTTAATCCTAAGCATGTGGAAACATTAAGCCCTAGTCCAACTCAAGATCAAAACACTTTCGTGCAACCCATCCATAACATTTACCTTCTTTATGATCAATATGATATCTATGATGAAGAACCTATTAAAAAGTACCTTGATCCTATCCATAATCCCATAACCATTCATGAGCAAGATATCCAAATTGCTCCTAGTCATATGCCATCTAGCCCTATCCATAATGAGCAAACATCCACTTGTCATGATGAGACACTTGTCCCCCAAGTAAGCATAAAAGATCAAACAAATAACTTGGATCTTAGTGAACACAATGCTAATCAAGATCCTAATGATCCTCCTTCCACATCCACTATCGATTCCACTTCAAATCCACCATCATGTCCTATTGGTCTTACCATCCTTGTCCATGAATGTTCCTCCTTAGGACAACAACAACCTTTGTCCTCTACTTCACCTTCTCCATCCAATAACAAACTCAAGTCTAGTGTTCAAACCACACCAAGTCCCATAGTCAATTGCATCCTCCAAAACATGAACTACAAAGACAAAGGTCTAGGCCTTTATAAGCAAGGTATTTTGGAGCCAAACCATGTCAAAGTTCCTCCATGCTCATATGGCCTTGGATACACACCCCAAGGTAAACAAGGCCAAGATGTTGGTAATCTCTTCATGCATCCTAAACCTACCACTTTCCATCACAAACCTTATCATATACCCAAGACATATGTAGCCATTCCATCTCCATCATCCTATAAATGTCAAAAGCATGTGACCATACACCTTCCACCATCCACTTTGCCTCCACTTTTACCAACTCCAAATATCCCTCCATCCACCTTGCCACCGCTACTTCCAACACCTAACATACCTATTGTTCATAAGTATCCTTGCATCCCTAATCATGGCCAACAAAAGCACACATCGTTTAAGCATAAAGCTTCCAATCATTCCATCCACTCCATCCATCCCATGGGATTCCAAAATAAACATTTGGATGCCTTTATCTATAAAGCCAAAAATCCAACTAAAACTCCTAAGGACCCTCATGCCTTAGGGAATCAATGTGAAAAGCCTCTAAATCATCCATATTCTAAGCAAAGTACATTCACAAAACAACCATCCAAACCCTTACCTCCAAAAGCAAAGCCCAAAAGCAAAATGGTTTGGGTTCCAAAGCAAATAGCTAGCAAGTCAAATGAGGCATCCTCATCCACATCTCAAGAATCCCAATCTCCTATCTCCATCCAAGAGCCTATTTCCATCCAAAACTTCCATTCCCTTCAACAATCCCACAAGCAAAATAAAAGCACTAAAAATACTAAATTTATGTGGGTTCCTAAATCACTTCATCACCCATTTCCTAAGCAAACATCTCCATTGCTTCCTACACCACCATCCAATCAAAAGCTTCAATGTTTATCACGGTGTGTGCAACCGTTGGTCATGATTCCCTTCCACTCTGCAACACCTTCACAAAACTACATCTCCCCATCTTCCATCCATTATCCTACATATCTCCGCCATGCTAACCCTATGGTCCATGCTTTGGCATAAACTTTTCATCCATATTCATTCCATAAGCCTATATAAATCCACACCATAAGCTACTAGCCTACCCTACCATAATTCTACATCATAATCCATTATCTACCTAATCCATCTCCCATCCATGCAATCCCTTATCAACATCTATGAACATAATGACATGGTCCATACGATGACATCTATCTCTAATGGGACCACCAACATCCATCGCACTAGCCACTTGAGTCCCTCCTATCCATTACCATGTGTAATTGTCAACACATCTAAAAGCAAAAAAGAAAAAAAAATCAAAAATCAAAAAATCAAAATAGTAAAGAGAAATCCCTTCATCCAACGGTGAAAACCTGGTAAACAGGCGCCTTGGATAAGTACCATGATGAAAACCTGGCAAACAGGCGTCATGTGTAGGTTGATCTTCTATGTCACTTACACTTGGGGGCACATTGTCTCATCCAACCTATCCATTTCCCAAACTATATATCCCAATATATCATTTTCCATCCTATCATGTCCTACCTTTACCACACCATCATACCATCCTTAGCCATTACATAAACAAGCCTATCCTATTGAACCCATTTATCCATTCATTCATCCTTCTGCCTTTTGATTTTGATGAAGACATAGGGGCAAAATGTTGAAACATGTTTGGATATTTCTTGACATACCTTCTTTCCAAACCAAGTCCTATCCATTAACCATTTATCCATCATGTCATCCCTTGGTCATGAACTTGTCATGTAAAAATCCTAAGCATTACCACCTAAAATGGGGCAAGTTCTTCCTATGCAACATAGCCTTTGGAGATCACATCCTAGCTCCCTTATGATCCATCCACTATGGCGTATTTGTATCATGAGCTTTCCGTCTTATAGCTTATCCCCATCCATTTATCATGAGCTTTCCCTTTTATGGCATATCCCTTTATCGACCCATTTAGCATGAGCCTTCCATCCCTTGTTGCCCAACTTTCTATCCATCCAATCCCATTCATCCCTCCTTGCACCTAGACATGGTTCTCCCTTGTCATTGGTATCAAGCACAAAGGCTACCCAAATTGTAAATTGATTGGCATTTTCTAAAACATTTCAAAAAAAAAAACACAAAAAAATCAAAATATTCCCAAAAAACACAAAAAAATTAAAATATGTCAAAAAATCCAAAAAATTAAATATCCAACAAAAATCCAAGCAATAAAACCAATCACATCATCCAAAACAATCCACTCTAGCATTCAATCAAAATCAAATCCTCATCATCATCAATTCCTCCCATCAATAACATTCATTCATCCATTTCAATCAATCACTTCTTCCAATCATATCAATCAAATCAATCTAAGCAATGATCTTAAATCTAAGTCACATTAATCCATATCAAGCAAGCTAATCAATCAAGGAACATTATCCAATCAAATCAACAGGTTTTGAACCTCATCTTGTCATGAGCCAAATCAATCATCATCAATCATCATCAATGGGATATAGCGTTCCCACATCCTTGTGTTGATCTAGGGATATAACTTTCCCCGCAATGACAACACTATATATCATTATCAACCAGATAATCAATTATTGGTTTATGACTTGACAAGGGCAATAACTTGTTTATTTTACATCCTTTGAGCATACTGAGAACACTTGCTTATGCTTAGATGGAGTGAACACTCTAATCATCATACCATCACTATCACCAATCAAGACAAATCCAATCAAGTTATCAAACAAGCAAATCCATCATCATCACAACCAAAGCACATCAAGCCAACCATCAAAACAAATCCTATCAATCATCAGCATCAACACCAAAGCACATCAAGCTAGCCATCAAAACAAATCCAATCACTTCAGCAAATCAAAAGTAACTCAATCCAAGCATTCAAATCATTCTCCTTCATCAACATTTCATCAAATCAATCTTCATCCATCATTTCATCATCCTCAAAATCATTCTAAGCAATGATCCAAGTGTAAGCCCATCTTTAATCCATACCAATCAAGTTAATCAATCAAGCCAAGTTATCTAAACATAATCAATGGTCTTGATCCTAGCCTTGTTGTAAGCCAACTCAATCAACCAATTAGCCAACCAACTCAGCAAACAACCTTGTGTTGATCTAGGGATATAGCTTTCCCTGCAATGACAACACTCTCAACTATCATCCATCAAATAATCAATCATTGGTTTACAGCTTGATAGGGGCAATACCTTGTTTTTTTTTGTATCATTTGTGCATGCTTGCTTGCTTGCTTGTGTGTGTTATTATTTTATCTTGCATTTGCATCATATCAGTATCAATCCAGCTAATATTCATATCTTGTATCAAGACAAGGTTGTATTATGCTAGGGCATAAGACACATCGTCACCCTGGTCCTTATACCTTGGTGCATAACATCTAGTGCTATATCAAACAACATGGTTGCTCACTTTCATTGTAGCATAACGCATCATCATTTCTTCTATCTATTGCCTTATCTTTCTTTTGCAGCCAAACCATTTCTTTTCGAGAGCATACCCGTGTTTGTCCAACACACCTATCCTCTCGAGGGGGCATCATCATCCTATCTCAATATCATTTTTCTCTATCCATACCTTAACTTCTTTGAAATGATGTTACTCAACATAAAGCTCATCATCTCGAACATCATCTCAAAGAGGGGCAAAATGTAGACACCCAAAATTGTCCCAAATTTGTTCATGTCTAGCAACACCTAGTCAAAAACATCACTTAAACATCATGTAGCATTTTGTCCTAAATCCCACTCTTAACCCCACTTATTCCATAAGCCAATTAATTAAATAAATTTTATTTATTTAATTAAAATCTCATTTAATCCCATCCTTATCCTACTTAGCCAATTAATTAAATAAATTTTATTTATTTAATTAATTTCCACATCATATCCTATCATCATCCCAATTAATTAAATAAATTTTATTTAATTAATTAATTTCCACATCATATCCTAATCCCACTATCCAATTAATTAAATAAATTTTATTTATCTAATTAATATCCAACTCATATCCCAACTAATTCAAATATTTTATTTGAATTAAGTTCTCATTATAAGCCGACTTTCTAATTAATTAAATAAATTTTATTTATTTAATTAATTTATCTTATCATTTAGCCGACATGTGTGCCTCTTTCATTTAAAAAGATAAGTGGTACTATAGCCTTTTATTTAATATCTTTTATATGTAGTACTTTTTATGTACACAAGCACACATGAACCCTATCCTCCTTGACACTTGTCAAATGACTACAACTCCCTTGAAGAGTGGGATAACCTAATCAATCCTAGCCATCCACATCAATCAATTAGCTTTTTAATCTCAGCCGTCCATTGGAACCAAGCCTTTCCTATAAATCAACTCCCTCACAAGCCATTAACATGCATTGAGCTTCAAGTACCATTATTCTGTCAAAATATCATTAGAGCCTTTGCATCCTTCAGCTATCATCTTCATATCATCTTCATCTTAAGGTTATGCTGCAGAAATGAGCACCCAACATTCCTCCAACAATAATCCTTCAAAATCTTGCATGCTCATGCGAGGTGGAGAAGAGCAATGGAGATAAATCAAGCATAGCATGGAGATCGGTTTGTATTTACATTTGTTATTTTGATTTTCATGTTGTCTTGTGCTTCATTGTGCATTGCTAGGGTTTTATCATTGCTGGTTATTCATTTGCCCTAATTTGCAATTTTACCCTAACATCACAGAACTAAACTAGCTGCAATGTCACAATTTGAATAGGATCTCAAGGATCAGAAGGCTAAGGGCCTCATAAGACTTAGTCTTGCCGATTCTGTGTTGTTAAATGTCCATGAGGAGACTACTACAAAACTCCTTTGGAAGAAGTTGGGGGATGTGTATCAAGCCAAATCCCTTGTCAATAAACTTTTTCTGATAAAGAAGTTGTATTCTCTTTGAATGGAGGATGGAGGATCCATGGCTGAGCATATGAATGCCTTTAACATGCTGGTTGCACAATTGACATCTATCGGTGTAAAGATGGAGGAGGAGGATCGGTGTATGACCCTACTTTGTTCTCTGTCGGACTCATGGGATCATCTTGTCATGGAAATTGGAAGCACCACATCCACATTCAAAATGGAAGAGGTGGTTTCTTCACTGTTATCTGAAGAGATGTGGAGAAAGTCTTCTGAGGTAGCCAAAGAAGCCCTTGCAGTTCATGGAAGACCCAAGGAGAAAGAGAAGAAGAAGGACAAGAAAGCTGAGAAGGGTAGATCCAAATCTCCTGGAAAGTCCAAGGCTCTTTGTTGGAATTGTGGCAAGACCGGGCATTTCTAAAAGGAATGCAAAGAGGAGAAGAAGAAAAAGAAGAAAGCTCCTGATTCAGATTCTAACAAATCACAAGATGACGGTGATGCCTTCATCGTAGCCCTGGCAACCCATGCATCTAATGATGTGTGGCTAATCGACTCTGGTGCATCATTCCACATGACCTTGCATTGAGACTGGTTCACTAAGTATGAAGAGTTCGATGGTGGAAAGGTGTATATGGGTGACGACTCTCATTTGAAGATCATTGGTCATAGAAGAGTCTTTATCCAATTCCCTGATGGTCGAGTGAAGGGGATCTCTGGGGTTATGCACATCCTAGGCTTAACATGAAACTTGCTTTCTGTAAGTAGTTTGAATGATGCAGGTGTGCAGGTTGTCTTTTCGAAAGAAGGATGCAAGATGACTAGAGGATCTATGGTGCTTGCTAAGGGTACTTGGAGAGGTACTCTATTCCAACTGGAAGCATGCATTACACAATGCTATAGTTCTTTCGACACAAGGAAGAGGGAAGTAGTCACTTCATCCCCACCATCTGAACAAGTAGTGAAGAAAACTGTTGTTTCTAATTTTGATGGTTGTAATCGTGCATTGGAAGTTAAACTTCTTGCAGAAAAGACAATGTTATGGCATAAGAGATTTGGCCACATTGGTGAGAAGGGTCTATGTACCTTGAAAAATTAGAACCTCATTGAGGGGTTAGATGATTGTAATCTTGAGTTTGACTTTTGCGAACATTGCATTTATGGAAAACAAAACTATGTTTAGTTTTACTCAAGTTCTCATAAGTCTTCTAGTGTGTTGGACCTCATTCATTCTAATGTGTTTGGTCCTGTTAATGTTTCTTTGTTATCAAAATCTATATACTTTGTATCTTTTATAGATGATTACAGTAGAAGGACACGGATTTATTTTCTTAGAAGCAAATCTAAAGTCTATAGCAAGTTTAAGGAGTTTAAAGCCTTTGCTAAAAATTAGACTGGTAAAAAGATTAAATGTTTGAGAACTGACAACGATGGTGAGTTCTGTTCTATAGAATTCGATAAGTATTGCAAGGAACTTGGGATTGAAAGACATAAGACAACTCCATACACACCGCAAAAAAATGGAGTTGCAGAGAGGATGAACAGGACACTGATGGAGAAGGCTAGGAGTATGCTTAGTGGAGCTGGTCTAGAACAAAAGTTTTGGGCTGAAGTTGTTGCCATTGCTTTCTATCTACTAAATAGATCTCCTACATCAGCTCTTGTTGGAAAGACACCCATGGAGGTGTGGTCTGGTAGAAAGCCTTCAGTAAGGCATCTTCATGTTTTTGGTTGTGAGGCATATGCACATATGCCTAAGGAGAAGCGGTCAAAGTTGGAGAACAAAGCTGTTAAGTGTATCTGTTAGATTTAGGGCAAACAACTGAGGGGGGGTGAATCAGTTGTTCAAAACTTTCTTCTTTCAACACTTGTATTCACTTAGCATTAACAATAAATCAATCATGAAAACTTAATGTAATTAATCAAGAGCAGAAACACATCTACACATGAGACACCAAGATTTTGAGGTGGAAAACCTGGTTAAGGGAAAAGCCACAGGGTGACTAACCCAAGATATTATTCTTTATTAGAAGAATAGAAAGAATAAGATGGCACATGCCAATTAGGGCTCACTGCCTGAGTACACTGCTCACAAGAGGCTCACTGCCTATAAGAGACACACTGTCTACAATAAATGAGTATTACATACTTTAACTGGTAAATGGCATCATCACCATGCTTGAATCAGTTCCATTAAAGCCCAAATCCTTCCGCTCTTCCTTTCACTCTTCTCCTCGCTACCACACACTCATCTCCACAAGTACACTCTTGAAATGACTTCGCAAACCTTTATTTATACATGACATCAACTTAGGAACAATCATCTAAGTTAGCAAGCAACCACAAGAACATTCGCAAGGTGTATAATTCATCCGGTTGGCTAGTCACAGAAAGAACACCTTCTTCTGGAAGTATTTCTTCAATTCTGGGCTCCAATTCTAATGCGGACCATCAACACAAACTGAACATAATCTAAGGACCTTCACAAGCTTTCTTGAATCACCAAGAACATCCGCACTTCCTCTACTTACTAAAATCCTTCTCTCCTACATCCAAAACCTCAAGAACACAGTCTGTTATCACTGTCACAAAGGAATAGGTTCTTCTGGACCTTTAAACCACAAACTGATCTACTTGACACTTCACAAGGATGTTCTAAACACTTCCTCAAATCTACAGAGTGGGATAATGCATTACCGGACCTTATCGGACCTATCTGTCTCACTCTGTCACCACTAAGCAATTGTCTAAACCGGTTCTACTTGAGTAACCATAACTTCTTCAAATCTTCATGCGGATCCCTAAAAACTTGACTGGAGCATCTCAAGACTTATATCTACAAACCCTTTAAACCGTATCCTCTAATCCTCAACCTATCTTGGACTTTTACCTTGTTATCATCACTATTCTTCAATGTTCCTGATTGAGACTAATTTTCTCAATATCCTCAGCACACAGCTCACCCAATCCTTCTCATTAATGCAACATGAGTATGTTGACATCAATGACAACACTGGTTTAACCCATACTTGCAACAATCTCCCCCTTTGTCATTGATGGCAACATATTATGTGGAAAACCATCAAGACAGGAACTTCTCCTTACTGTCACAACTCCCCCTATCAACAACAACTATTCACATGTCTTCTCTTCCTGTACTGCTCCCCCTTTGATCATCAACCACTTGTTTTTCACATGTCTTCTTTCCCCCTTTGACATCAATGGAAAAGGGCCTAAACTTACAACTTTTATAATCACACCTGTTGCTCCCCCTGAGTAGCAGCTCTCCAACACCAATCTAGATCACAAGATATGACTATGATATCCACCAGACTGATGCACATTAGTGCATCCTAGTTCATCATCAGAGGGGTAATAACCCCTAACTTCTCCCTGAGATACTCAAAAGAGTCCTTGGGAAGAGGTTTACTAAAGATATCTGCAATCTGATCCTTGGAGGGCACATACTCCAATCTAACTTCATCCTTGTTCACTTGCTCTCTCAGAAAGTGAAACTTGATAGATATGTGCTTGGTCTTAGAATGCAACACCGGATTCTTAGAAATGTTTATTGCACTTGAATTATCACAGAAAATTGTGATAGGCTCCTCATATTCTACTTTAATGTCTCTTAGCATCTGCTTCATCCATAAGATTTGAGTGCAACTACCTGCTACTGCAATGTATTCTGCTTCAGTTGTAGACAGAGATATTGCCTCTTGTTTCTTGCTTAGCCAAGAAACTAATCTTTTTCCCAAAAAGAATGCTCCACCACTGGTACTCTTTCGATCATCCACATCTCCTACCCAATCTACATCTGTATATGCATGAAAAGAGAAATCATGATCTCTAGGGTACCATAGACCATACTTGACTATCCCCTTTAGATATCTAAAAATCCTCTTGATTGCCATAACATGAGATTCTCTAGGATCAGCTTGGAATCTAGCAACAAGACCAACAGCCTACATAATATCAGTGAGATACAACAGTCCTCCAATCATTGACCTATATTTTGTCTGATCAACCTTGGGAGAGTCATCATCTTTGCTCAACTTGCATCCAGTTGCCATTGGAGTGTTCATTGGCTTTGAGTCTTCCATCCCAAATTTCCTCAACAATTCTTTCACATATTTTGACTGAGAGATAAAGATTCCTTTCTTTGTTTGAGTAATTTGTAGACCCAAAAAGAAATTCTTTTCTCCAAGCATTGACATCTCAAACTCACTTTTCATTTGACTTGCAAAAGTTTTACACATACTGTCTCTTCCTCCCAAAATGATATCATCAACAAATACTTCAACAATTAAGATATTTTCATGATCAATTTTGAAATACAAATTACTGTCAGCAGTACCTTTACTAAAACCAATCTTCAAGAGATACTTATCCAATCTTTCATACCAGGCTCTTGGGGCTTGCTTTAGTCCATACAGTGCCTTTTTTAATTTACAGACCATGTCACTATGATCAGAAAATTGAAATCCATCTAATTGCTCAATATACACTTCTTCCAAATTTCCATTTAGGAAGGCAAATTTGACATCCATCTGATACACCTTAAAATCCTTAAAGGCAGCAAATGCAAGAAATAATCTGACTGCTTTAATTCTTGCCACGGGAGAAAAAGTTTCTTCAAAATCAACTCCTTCTATTTGAGAGTAACCTTTGCAAACTAATCTGGCCTTGTTTCTGATTACTTCACCGGCTTCATTCAATTTGTTCCAGAAGACCCATTTGGTTCCAATCACATTTTTGTTTCTTCGTCTGGGAACAAGATCCCAAGTGTGATTCTTCTCAATTTGCATCAATTCTTCATCCATTGCCTTAGTCCAATTTTCATCATTGCAGGCTTCATTTACTGTCTTAGGTTCAATCTTTGAAATTAGATGATACTCATCTAAATTTTGAGTAATTCTCCTCCTTGTTTGTACCCCTTTGCTTTTGTCACCTATGATCTGATCTTTAGAGTGATTTAGAGTTACATACCTTGGAATTTTGGGAGTCTCTTGCACTTCTAACTCTTGATTAGTCTCATTGAGACTTATCTCTTCTTCTTGTCTTACTGGATCAACTTGACTTTGTTTCTCAGAAGAGACTTGGATACCTTGAATCTGAACACCATTCTGATCATCTTCATCATGTTCAAGAATTCTTGAGGGTCTTTCAATTTCTTCATCAACCTTCACATTTATACTTTGTACAATCTTTCTTAGTCTCTTGTTGTAACACCGGTATGCTTTGTTTTGAGTAGAATAACCCAAGAATATTCCTTCATCACTTCTAGCATCAAACTTTCCTAGATCTTCATCCCTTTTAATGAAACATCTACTACCAAAAACTCTGAAGTATCTCACAGTGGGAGTAATGCCAAACCAGAGTTCATAAGGAGTCTTACCAGTATAGTTTCTAATTTGAACTCGGTTGAGAGTGCAGACTGTAGTGCTGACAACTTCTCTCCAATAGATCTGAGGAACATTTGCTTCCCTCATCATGGTTCTAGGGGCAGACAATTGTCTCTTTATTCCATGTTTCTCACAAAAGTTTATGAACTCACCGGATGTGAATTCTCCACCTCTATCAGACCTCAGACACTTCAATTTTAATCTGGTCTCATTTTCCACCATAGCCTTGAATATTTTGAATTTCTCAAGAGCTTTTGATTTCTCTTTCAGAAAGGTTACCCACATCATCTGGGAATAGTCATCAATTAGCAACATGAAGTATCTATCACATTGCACACTCCTAATTCTTGCTGGACCACATAAGTCAGTGTGAACCAAGTCTAATAATCTGGTAGAAGATTGTTCCTTGCTTTTGAATGAGATTCTACTTTGTTTTCCCAACTGACATTCTTTGCACAAACTATTTGTAGGTTTTACCAATCTTGGAAGATCTCTTACAGCCTGAGTATTACTTATCTTGATGATATTATCAAAGTTCACATGACACATTCTTCTATGCCTTAACCAACTCTGATCAATTTGAACAAATAAGCAACTTTTAGTAGTACCAGCTAAGAGAAAGATGTTACCTTTTGTTTGGGTACCTGATTCAATCTCTGTTCCAAAACTTTCAAGGATTTTGCACTTTCCATTCTTGAATCTGAGATCATAGCCTTTGTCCACCAACTGTCCCACACTGAGAAGATTGTGTTTCAATCCTTCAACATATAATACATTACCAGTTTTGTTCTTTCCATCAAAAGAAATAGTTCCTCTACCTCTGATTCTACCTGCAGAGTTATCACCAAACTTTACCACTCCTCCTTCATACCTTTCCAAATCTATGAACTTATTTTTGTCACCTATCATGTGGTGAGAGCAGCCACTGTCAATGACCCAATCATCCTTTTCTTCAACTTGGGCAGCCAAGGCTTTATGATTTACAGATTCATAGGGTATTGGATATTCTTCCTTGATGGCAATGAACACCCAGTCACTTCTAGATTTGTCTTCTTTCTCTGATTCATCATCTGTTACTCCTTCATGAGCATAGTAACAATTCTTCTGGAATCTTGGTCTATTACTGTTTGGCCTAGAAAATCTTTCCAAACACCTTGATGCAAAATGACCAATTTTGTTGTAGTTAAAACACTTAAAAGGTAATTTTCCCTCATACTTACCAGATCCTCTTGGTAGTCTTTTTGCAATAAGAGATTTAAGACGAGCAGTTTCAGCTTCTTCTTCTTCCAAGTCTTTTCTTGCATTCTCATACCATGATGATTTCCTTGAAGAGTTTTCTCCCAGATCAAACCTTTGTTTTCCTTTTACCAAGGCACTTGGTTTGAATGCAAATTTAGTCTTTGGAGGATCATCTCCAAACTCAGCCATTTCAAAAGCAGCTAGCTTACCAACCAATTGATCCCTTGTGACTGTTGTGTGAGCTCTGAATTCTTTGATTGCAAAAAATTTGATTTTATAAGACTCAGGAAGGGATCTAAGAACTTTGCCAACTATCTCATCTTCACTCAGGGTTCCACCTACATTTCTGATTCCACAAACCAGCTCATTCACTCTTGGCATAAAAGAGGTAATATTTTCATCATTTCTCATTTTTAGTCTTTCAAATTTCCCTTTTAGACTTTGTAATCTTGCACATTTAACAAACTAGTCTTCTTCATGCAAAAGTTCCAATTTCTTCCAAATCTCAAAGGCAGTTGATAGATGAATAACATTACAGAGTTTTGAGTCAGATAATGTGCTTAAAAGAGCCTCTCTAGTCTACAGATTATTTTCAGCATCTGTGATTTCATTTAGGGTTATCGGACCACCCTGTGGAGGTACATAAGCATTTGTCACCATGGACCAGTATGCAAATCCCATGCACTGCAAGTGACATTCCATGCGACCTTTCCAAAGAGAAAAGTTAGTTCCATCGAACTTCGGACTATCCTTCTTGTAGGATGACATCCTGGATCTCCTCAAGTGGTTAAGCTCCTTTCAGAGGAACTTGGCTCTGATACCAATTGTTAGATTTAGGGCAAACAACTAAGAAGGGGGGTGAATTAGTTGTTCAAACCTTTCTTCTTTCAACACTTGTATTCACTTAGCATTAACAATAAATCAATCATGAAAACTTAATGTAATTAATCAAGAGCAGAAACACATCTACACATGAGACACCAAGATTTTGACATGGAAAACCTAGTTAAGGGAAAAACCACAGGGTGACTAACCCAAGATATTATTCTCTATTAGAAGAATAGAAAGAATAAGATGGCACATGCCAATTAGGGCTCACTACCCGAGCACACTGTTCACAAGAGGCTCACTTCCTACAAGAGACACACTATCTACAATAAATGAGTATTACATACTTGAACTGGTAAATAGCATCGTCACCATGCTTGAATCAGTTCCATTAAAGCCTAAATCCTTCTGCTCTTCCTTTCGCTCTTCTCCTCGCTACCACACACTCATCTCCACAAGTACACTCTTGAAATGACTTTACAAAACTTTATTTATACACGACATCAACCTAGGAACAATCATCTAAGTCGGCAAGCAACCACAAGAACATTCGCAAGGTGTATAATTCATCTAGTTAGCCAGTCATAGAAAGAACACCTTCTTCCAAAAGTATTTCTTCAATTCTGGGCTCCAATTCTAATGCGGACCATCAACATGAACTGAACATAATCTAAGGACCTTCACAAGCTTTCCTGAATCACCAGGAACATCTGCACTTCCTTTACTTACTGAAATCCTTCTCTCCTACATCTGGAACCTCAAGAACACAGTCTGTTATCACTGTCACAAAGGAATAGGTTCTTCCGGACCTTTAAACCACAAACTGATCTATTTGACACTTCACAAGGATGTTCTAAACACTTCCTCAAATCCATAGAGTGGAATAATGCATTACCAGACCTTACCAGACCTATCTATCTCACTCTGTCACCACTGAGCACTTGTCTAAATTGGTTCTACTTGAGCAACCATAACTTCTTCAGATCTTCATGCGGATCCTTGAAAACTTGACTGGAGCATCTCAAGAATTATATCTACAAACCCTTTAAACCGCATCCTCTGATCCTCAACCTATCTTGGACTTTTACCTTGTTATCATCACTATTCTTCATTGTTCCTGATTGAGACTAATTTTCTCAATATCCTCAACACATAGCTCACCCAATCCTTCTCATTAATGCAACATGAGTATGTTGACATCAATGACAACACTGGTTTAACCCATACTTGCAACAATATCTTCATTGGCTATTCTATTGGTGTGAAAGGATACAAGCTTTGGGATCCCATGGCTGAAAAAGTGTTGTATAGCAGAAGTGTCATCTTTAGAGAGCTTACACCTTCTTCCACTATTTTGCAGCCAGAAGAAAAAGAAAAGAAAGAGGATGTTGTTTAGTTTCCTCTCACCCCTGAGAAGACTGAATAGAAAGATAATGTTGGACCTGATGATAAGGAAAGCTCTAGCAGCTCTGAAAGCTCGGAAGAAGAAGAAGCTGAACCTCAACCTTAGCTCTTGAGGAGGTCTACAAGGATAAGGAAGCAACCTAAAAGGTTTGGTTTTACATTGCTTGATTCTAGTTGTGCTTATGCTTTGCTCACTAACAGTGATGAACCTAGAACTGTATCAGAGGCTTTGGATATGAAGGATGCAGGTTCCTAGAAGGAAGCCATGGAGGAAGAAATGACTTCTTTGGAAAAGAATCAAACTTGGGACTTGGTGCCTTTGCCTCCTGGATGGAAACCCATTGGATGCAAATGGGTGTTCAAGAAGAAGATTGGTACAGATGGCAGTATTGAGAAGTATAAGGCTAGATTGGTTGTGAAGGGGTATTCACGAGTGGAGGGTATAGATTATGGTGAGATCTTCTCTCCCATTGCAAAGCTGACATCCATTCGATTCCTATTATCTCTCACAGCAGCTTATGACTTGGAGGTAGAATAGATGGATGTGAAGACAATTTTCCTTCATGGTGACTTGGAGGAGGAAATCTACATGTCACAGCCAGAGCATTCATGGTAAAAGGTAAAGAAAATTTGGTTTGCAAACTTAATAAGTCTTTGTATGGTTTGAAGCAATCCCCTAGGAGATGGTACTTGAAGTTTGATGCCTTGTGTTGTCAATTGGATTTGTGAGATTGAAATCAGATCACTATGTTTATTATAAGTTTGACGGTGATCGTATTCTCATTGTTGCACTATATGTTGATGATATGTTGCTCATTGGGAAGGGTAAGAATATGATTTTTAATTTTAAATCTCAGTTGTCATCTTAGTTTGAAATAAAAGATTTAGGGGCAGCCAGGTACATTCTAGGTATGGAAATCAGAAGAGACAGAACCAACAGAAAACTTTGGTTGAGCTAGAGTAAGTATGTTAAGACCGTGTTGGATAGATTTAGCATGGGAGATTGTAGACCATTGTGTGTTCCTGTTTCCTTGGGGACAAAGTTGTCTATTGAGGATTGTCCAAAATCTCCAAGTGAGGTGGAGGACATGAGCAGAGTACCTTATGCTAGTGCTGTTGGTAGTTTGATGTACGCTATGGTTTGCACAAGACCAGACATTGCCCAAGCAGTGGGAGTCCTTAGTCGATTTATGGCTAATCCTGGACAGGTTCATTAGGATATAGTTAAGCGAGTGTTTATATATCTGAGGGGTACTTTTGAGTATTCCATTTGTTATCATGGTAATGTTTTAGGACCTCCCCATTCTGTTGATATTCATGGATTTGTGAATTCAGATTGGGCAGGTGACATTGACAGTAGGAGATCCACCAGTGCTTATGTTTTTACAATATTTGGTGGTGCTATTAGTTGGATGAGTAAGCGACAACCTGTTGTTGCTTTGTCCATGATAGAAGTTGAGTATATGGCAGCAACTCATGCTTGTAAGGAAGCCATTTGGCTTAAGAGACCATGTTCCAATATTGGTGTTGATGCAGGTCCGATCACGATCAGTTGTGACAGTCAGAGTGCAATTTGCCTTGCAAAGAATCCAACTTTCCATGCTAGAACCAAACACATTGATGTTTAGTTTCACTTCGTGAGGGACATGATTGAGGATAGAAAGGTAAATTTGGAGAAGGTAGATACTTTGAAGAATGTTGCAGATGCATTAACGAAGCTCGTGGGCACAGAGAAGTTCAGATGGTGTTCGGAGTCTATGGGCCTCTCAACCTATAGTGGTTAAATCTTGTTTTTCTATTGGCTGTTACAAGGTGTTCAACAAATGGGAGAATGTTGGGAATTAAGGTGTCTCAACCTTGGCAATTCTCTGCATTTGTAATGTTTGTATTTATTATTCATTGCCCATGTTGTAAATAATTGAAAATTCCACTTTGTCATATTGTGGGATGTGGCACGGTGATGTGTCAATCCTACATGGATTATGACAACTTGGTATTTTGTCCTCACATGAGGAGATATGCATCCCACTTAGTGGTAGGAATATTCTACCATGTGTCAACATCTTCTATGTTGTGTAAGGAATGTTTGACTGAAAGGGTTATGACGGATTCCTATGATGGATCTATGACATGTAAGAGTCGAGAATAGAAGTTTGTAAGACAGGTAATGACATGTGTCATGAATCATCTTTGAATGAGGATTATTTGGGCACCCCAAGGTGGAATATGATGTGTTGTAAGAGAATATGCTATTTATAGCATGTGTATGACAGATTCTCTTACAGTTGTAAGTTGTAACTGCTATAACAGATTCTATGATAGTCGTAAGTGTCGTAAGAGCATCTGTCATAGCCCATTTTGGAAAGTGGTGACCTCTTTGGGATGGAAGCTATGGACAAGTGTTAGACACATTCTACAATGTTGACCAAGTGTCCCTAGGCATGGGTTTTGGTCCAAGATGCCATATTGGACGCCCATTCCAAGAAAGGTCCAAAATTGCCTTGTATGTTCTATTTAAACAGGTGCTTAGAGATAGAGTTTGTATTACAGGTTTACAGGTACTGTTATGCTACTAGATTGACTCCAGACATGAGTGTCAAAGACCATTGAAGCTTGCATTGCAAGTGTATTGTAAACATTCTTTCAGATTTGTTAATACATTATGTAGGTTTCTAAGTGTGGGGTTTTTCACCCGATAAGGGTTTTCCCCAACGTAAATCTCTATATCTCTTCTTCTGTCTTCTTTCTGGCTCTTGTGTTTTGCTTCTATATCTCATGTTAATGGTTTAACATTACTGTAATAGTTAGGATAAATTTAAATTTGTATAGCCCTCTCCTCAATAGATTAGTGTAGGAAGCATTTCTGCACACGTAGCTTCCTTTCAGATTCCACCAAAAAGACATCTCCCCTAGTGTTTACCCATCCACCCGGATGCATTGGCACCATCCATTTAACCCCAGTAGATGCCTAATGTAAAAATTCAGTCATAATATTGTTGTGTGGTTACACAACATGACCTATTTTGCCTCAGCAAAATAGGGACCCAACCTCTTTTTTGCTCCTACTTGTTTTTGCTTTCTTGCCTTGGGCAGTTTGGTAAAAATTAGTCATTTATGTCACCCTTACTTATGCATGTGCATCACAAAGAAGGGTCAGTTGCCAAAGTTAAAATTTGCTAGTACAAACCTCATGATTAGAAAGGATACAAAATTCTAAGCAAGTTTAGCTCTTGGGTCACCCTGATATTGTTTGAGGATAGAAAGTTATGCCAATTCAAAGTTGGGTCAACCTGGATATTTCCCATAGGGTCATATTTCTAAATATAAGTCATATTTGTTTAGATGACCCTGAATTAAGACGATCACCCAATGTCCATTTGTTCCCCTGATGCTCGAATGTCAAACTTAAAAGAGGACAAATATTTATATATCGAGAGCTTACCCACATTCACAAAGGGTCATATTACTAAATATCTGTCATCTTACAAAATATAACCCTTTACGAATATCACCCTTCGCAAACATGACCATGACATCATTCAGTTCTAACTTATAGAAAAGATCACCATGATGTTGATGTCATCTATACACCTGACTCTCAAAGGGTCACATTTCCAAACATCCGTCATATTTCTCAATATGACGATGATGTCACCATAACTCAATAACAAAGGGAAAATGGTAGCATGATGATGTCATCATGATCTATACCTGAAGAGATCATATTTCATAAGATCCCTAACCTTAGCAAATATGACATGACATCATCTTTCTCAAATAATTATCAAAATCCATATGATGATGACATCACCCTTAAACTTTTGAATGAGGATATTCCTAAGTCTCAAAGATCCGAATATTGTCAATATCCCTCATTTTGAACTTTATGACCCGATATGTCTGGTTTCGCAATAAACAATCCAATTATGCCATGCAGCAAAATTTGCAGGGTCATATAAACACAGTATTATCATGATTTATTAATAAAGTCAAGATGACCTGATCTTGCTTTATAGTCAAAAGGTTAACCATGTGAATAAATTTCTCGGAGGGTGATATTTTTTAGATATCCTTGATCTTCCAAGAGAACACTCTCTATCATTTAATGTAGGCCTAATGGTAGGTCACGCCCTCTCAATTTAAAATACAGACCTAACACTTGGCAACATCTCCAAACTTCATGCGAATGATCGATGGATCTAAGAAAAAATGATACATATGCCCTAATTTGTCGTATTGGTTGGTTTAAAAGTGAATTTTAGGGATTATTTACATTTACCCTATGATAATTGAAATTTACAAAGCTCTGCAAGTTAACGCATCATAGTCACCTACAAATGGAATGGACAATACAGTGCATTCAAATTTATTCTTTTATTAGTCATATAGTCAAAAAGAGGGCAATTATCAGGTAAGTATAGTAAAAACCCTCTCTTTTGTTGTTTACTACAAATCTCAAGGTAAGATGGTTTTTATTAGGATATTTAGTATGGTGATGCATGAAATGAATTAAAAATATTGAATTATTGCTATGAAAAGCATGACATACTAGATTCCCCTTCATACAAATGTGTTAGGGTAAGAAATACATGTCTTTATCACAGGATTTAATGGATATCAGAAAGAATAGATTTGACTCCAAGTTCCTAAAACCCATGTTCTTACAACCTAAAGGGGTAGGATTTAGATATGGGATGATAAATGATACACATCAAGGGAAGATGGATTTGGATGCCTGGACAAGAAGATTAGACAATGGAGATGGAAACCCTATAATGCAAAGAGTATATTCCACAAGGATGTGGTACACCGGGGGATTTCCTTATGCTATGGAAGATACTAAATTAGTGGTGAAGTGTGCAAGAAACTACAACCCTGAGACCAGAAGAGTAGAGAAGCATGGAGAGTATATGTCGACTTCTGAATTAAGGGCATTACATCTGCATTCAATTTGCCTGTATGGAATAATGTGGTTAGATTGAGCCTAAGCAGGCTAGAAAAAGAGTTTCGTGGCAACGAGAAAGAAGTAAGGAAAGTCATGTATCAGTGGAGGTTGAAGAGTAGCACTTACAAAGCTTCTACTAAGCTCCCCAAATACTTGTTTAAATTTAATTTTTCTAAAGAATACCAATATATGATGGCCATGTTAAGCAGGATGACTGGGAAACAACATGCCAAGAATTTTGAGAATTGGAAGTATGAGATTATTAGGATGGTAGAATACTCAGATAACATGCCTCTCTGGGTTGGGAACATCAGAGATAGTTTAGATCGAGGGATGAGAAGGCTAGGTGGTGAAATGTGCATATTCCATATGACTTCTTATGTCATATATGCTTGTGCTTCCAGGGGTACATTTAATGCTTTACAAATAGTGGGTAGGGTTGGAAGCAATCCTAGTGATATAAACATATGGGATCATTACCCACAATTATAGAGGGGAGCTTATCTCCAAGACTCTAAAATGGTAAATGACTCATTTTCAATGCATTTAGTCAGAACCATGGAGGAGGACAGAACTAAGAGATTGAGCATGGAGGCTCAAGTAGTTATCTATAAGCATGGGCCTTGGTTTATCCAATTCCCCACCTTCTCATACATGAGAATAGAAGGATTTGAGGGGAAGCCCCTCATGCTACCCAGGTACCCCACTGATAGGGTCATTCTAATGGAATTTGTTAGACAAGTATCAACCTCAGTTGAGGCTCACTTGGGGAAGAAGAAGATCCCACCTATTTTGTTTCCAGTATTCATTAGCTGGTATTTATGTCCTGATAGAAAAAGTATTCAAGATGCCATCAAAGGATTAAAACTAATGTACCTACAGCCATTCTCTATAGCTAGGTCATATGACCCATATGGTACAATGCAGAAGTTATTGGGGAAACAAATACATCAAAAACACCTTGAAGATAATTGGATTGATTTTGATGATGAGGCAGAGGTCAGGAGAAGAACCTATCAAAGGCTCACTCTTAATCAGATCTAGACTTTTGACTACATTTTGGTGCCTACACAGTTGTATGATGATGATGGAAAGATTATGTCTAGTGAATATGAAGATAAAAATGTGTATAATGACACCATCTCAGCTCTTGATCTAACTCAGCCTGAGGAGACTTTGTTGGACCAAATAATGCATAAGGTCATCCAACTAACCTAAAGTTGGGTAGATGCTGAGATTGCTAGGTTGAAGAAGAAGAGTATGGCCCTTACTATTGATAATAAAAAGAAAAGACAAGAGTTATCTGAGGAGGAATATGATGACTTCCTCATTGAAAAGAGAAAATCTAATGGAGAAAGGGTACCTTCTGAAGAACCAACACCATATCAAAAGTAGCAAGGTAAAGACAAGAAGGCAGTTCCTACATAGCGAGGGGTAATTGCTAAAAGACTTCAACCAAAGGGTGATGTGGCATCAACATCTACATCTGCAGCTATATCACAACCCCTTGCCAAACAAAAGGGCAAGAAGGTTATAAATCTTGTTCCTGTGATTGAAGAAGAGATAATGGAGGATGAGCCATTGGAAGAAGATCCATTAGATGAAGAACATCTAAATAAAGAGCCCATAGATGATGACCTATTAATAACAAAGAAGAAAAGAAAGAAAGTATAACAAACACCACCCTAGAAGAAGCAGAAGACAACAATGAGGGGAAATGTTAACATTGAACCTATCATGTTAAGGGGTGCAGGTGGTTTAACTTTTATGAGGGAACTACAACATGAAGTTCCAATACCAGACATTATTCAATTTAAAACTGAAAAGATGGAAGAATAGATAGAAGAAAGACAAAAGGCTACAAAAGAGCCACCTCTTCCATTGGATGACACAGTGTACTTATTAGATAATGAAGTAGTCACTGATGTTGCTGCACAAAAGATGGAGGTTCTAGTAGCCAATACTAAAATGACTCCTTACGGGACCCCCATGGCCTAGAAAGTGACTCACCAAGAGGAGGTTGAAATAGATGAAATGGAATAGGATAATCCTGAAGAAGTAGCCCAACAAATAGAGTTGACTAATCTAGTAGAGCATGTTACTAGTCCTACAGTAATAGACTTGGCATACCAAGGTGATTTGAGCCAAAATAGAGATAATGATCCGCCCTTGAAATTTGAAAAGGTAGAAATTAAGGTGCATAAAGAGGCCGATGAGAACGTACCTGATCAGAGTAAAGAACAAGGTAATGCACCTCCAGAGAAAGAACATATAAAAACTTGGTTTCAAAAGGAGGGTGATCAAGAAATACATGATAAGAGAAATAGTCAAGATAAAGATATGCATGATAATAAAGAAATCCTCAATAGGAAGGAGGACCAAAATGTTTTATCACTGCATGTGGAAGGAATTAATCAAGGCAATAATCTAGAATTAGAAAAGAAATTAGATGAAAAGGAATTGTGCAGTGGAAAAATAAGCACATCCAAGGATGAGGAACAGAGTCTGACACATGGTGAAGGTCCAGAGAAGGAGATAGGAAAGGTGACCAAGGATGGCAGGGTGATTCCCAAGATCAAAATACACAATCTTCTCAAAGGGACCAAGTGCCACATAATGGACAAAGTCATAATGTTCAAGAAACCTCAGAGGAAAAGTTACAAGAGCAGGTACACGATCAAAATGTATATACTGCACAAGAGCCTCCACCTCAGAAAGAAATCCCTCAACAGGAGGTACCTCAATTAGATCCCCCTCATGAGAATGTGCATGAGGAAGAACCAAGGAAAGGGAATTCACCACCAAAGGTGGGGCATAATATTGAGTCTCATGATACCCAAAATGAGAAAAGTAATCAGTAAGAGCCTAGGGGTGATGCTCTATATTGGTTGCAACAGGAAATAAATCTGCAACAAGTGGATGAGGTCCCTGATTTTGATGTTTCCACATTGTTTATTACAAGTATGCTAAAACCTAAGAGGAAGGCAAGGCCTATGTCTGCTATAAAAAGAGACCCTACTACTGGAAGGAGGACTGCACAAGTAGCATTTCCATTAGCAGATAAAGAGAAAGGGAAAATTAGTCTCGAGGAATTCCATATCACTAATATTGACTTAGGGTTTGCACAGAGGAACAAGAAGGTCAAGAGGCCAAAGAAAACATGGATTCTTTATTAAAGAGAATAAAGAAAGAGAAGGAGAAGAATAAACAACATAAAGAGCACATTGCTTAGTTACATACATTCATTATGATGATGATGATGAAGAAATTGAAGAAGATGAGGACAAAGATAATGAAGAGTAAAGAGAGATGCATGATGACTGGGTCATATGCATAATCAACATGAGAGATGCTCAAGTCCAACAAATGGTTGCCAGCTGGCAACCTGTGCTCTTGTTTACAAGTGTTGACTTAGTCAATCAGATGATATTGACCGCTGATCTAAATAGACAAATCTTAACCATTGGTCACTTGTAACTGCCTCCTCTCCTTGTTCTATAAAAGGAGTTGGAGTGCATTTGGTTCATTATTAGAAAATTAATTGAAGTTAGATTGCTGAAGCATTCAGGACTAATTTCAAGGCTTTTGTGAATATGCATGTCTTTTGAGTACTTAATGAAAGAGAAGCTATTTTGATTATAGCAATTGTAAATCTTGAGTAATTATTGGATGAAATCTGGATATATGCATTGATTAGTTGCGTCCCTTGGAGTGCTTGTGAGTCTGCATGTGTTGTTTTCATTTCTTGTTCCTTTGAAGTTAGCATCAACCATACCTAGCTATGGAACAACCTGGTGAAATTATGGTTTGATTCCTTCTCTTCATGAATGTATCTAGAATGTATGTGACTCAATAGCTAAAGGTTCATCAAATTTAGAAGTATTCTTTACATTTTCTTGAATTTTAGTACAAATCACCTTCACAATTGCAAATAGTATACAATCTAAAGAAAATAAACATGAAATATGCTAATAACTCATAAATAATTGAACACACAGGGCATATTTTTAGTAAAAGCATGTCAAAATGACAAATATCATGCAAATACATATGAATATTAGTGATAAACATGGAAATGTCTACTTATAAGCACATCATTTGATTAAATACATAATACAGAAGTCTAAAACAAGTTCATGACAATAGATGCTCAAAAGAATTGATCAAACTTATAAATATAAACACTACTTGCAAAGCATAGTGGAAATAACCTTGTTTGTGAAGTAAGTTTATAGGAAATAGATGCAGAGCCAAATATATAGGCAATGATTTGCAATGCAAATTTTTATGAGTGTTGTTATGACTAACAATCATCATCAACAAATACCTTTCTGGTACATGAAAATTTAGTACTTTAAAGGTGTTCTCACTTGATCCAATGTCTTGTAGGGGATCAATTGAGGTTGCCCTTACCACTGCTATCAATTGTTAGCACCAAACATGAAGAAACAAATGAGAGTTTGCCATTAAAACTTGTTAAAACTCATTATTAAATAGTAACATCATTAAAATGAATTAAAACTCATAGTAACATCATTAAAACTCATTATGAAATAGTAAGTAAAAGACGTATCATCGTGAAATAATCATGAAAACCTACCTTACTTTCCTTCCAAAGGAAACTTCATAAGGATTATGCCTACCTCCATCATACTAAAATCCTGCATGCAAATGCAATTGCACTATTTAGCTAAAATGAGTAGCTAAAATATAGAAGGTGAAATGAGGATAGCAAAGAAAAATAGCATACCTTTCTGTCATTCCACTAATTCAATCCAATGAACCATCTGGGTCTACTCTACTCTTTATTGTGTCAAGTATTGCCTCATGGTCAGACTCATGAACCTTCCACAAGGTCCTATTAAATGGTCTACCCCCATATTTGATCAAATGAATGTTTAATGCCACAATAAGGTTAAAATAATGAAGAATCTTCCTATGTGTGTCAAAGTCCTTGAACAACCACACATCAGACTTCTTCATTGGGTACCTTCTAAGCCATGTTCCAGTAAAAACCACTAATCCTATAGAGTACTCAATGTTTTCTCCATCTATAATAGAAGAATCTAATTTTTTTTTTGCCTCAACACAACAACACAAATAATAATATGTTCCTTCTTCATTGTCTTCAATTGCAATAATTGCATAAATATGCCCTGCATTGATACGTGCATTTAGTTCGATGAATATAGTCAACAATACAAGAAAAACTACAAAATAAGATGGAATATTAAATTTTATTAAATTTGAATACTAATAATACCTACTTGAACTATATCTAAAACATGGTCAAAGTCAATCGATGATTCAATCTCTTTGAGTTGTAGTGTTGTTGGTAGTTGATACATGTCAATTGGACTTAGGCTTCTTATACACCAATCATCGACTCACTCCTTTGAATCATAATCATACCAAGATTCATCTATACATGAAGAACAAAAGCATACCATCTACCACATATGAATACTCCATGAACCTACATTAGAGCTTCTAAAAGAGTGTAGCTCACTTAATCATGTTAATGTACAACAGTCCTCATATTTTGCAATGTTAGTATCATCAACCAACCAAAAATATCTATGAACTGTAGACTTACCTTCATTACTAGGACCCATTGTAGTGTTACACCATTCGACAATAGATCTCATATCTATAAACTTTGCATTGTCTTTGTACTTCAACTCTTCTCTTGCCAATGCTTATTTGATACATGCTCCTACACCATCATGCTCCCCCTTTCCATGCTCGGCCTCACGAAAATTCCACATATGTTGAACACCATTCATCTTATGCATCCTACTCAACCAATAGAACATGCATGAGTTCTTGAATTGTGATGTACAATTATCTGACCATATGATATGCTGACGAAACGATATTCTCTTACTAACCAAATCACAGTAGAACATCTGAAAGCAACCTTGCATGAACTTTGTAGAATGTGTGCAATCATCACTAATATAAAAATGATATTCCCTCAAGATCTTCCTGTCATCCTCTGTACTATCTTCTGCATTAATGAATGCTATTTGCACAAATATAGTAACTTGCGTAGAGTTGTAATACTGTGATTGTACCTCATTCTGTGGTTGTAGTGTGTAGTTCTCTGCAAAGTCAAGAACTGAAATGATGGTACCAAGTGGAAATGTGTCCTCGCGTAACTTGAATTGCAAGTCCAACCATCAAGCTCTATGGGTATGCCTTGCATACTCATAAACTATAATACCTCTTAAAATAGAGATAAAATTGATACACTAGAATATTTTGAATAACCAATTCACACCTTTTTGCTTCTTTGCCATCTTTCAAACTATATGCCACTGTCTTGTATTTGCCAAAACTTACTAGCTCATTTCTAATTGCATGTGTTCTCCATATGTTGACAAATTGGCAAATGTTGTAACCCACCACAATGATCACACATACCATCCAAGCATAAGCTATTGTGGAATAATTGACCATCCACTCTATGGCATAAGATGCTCGATATGCAATCTCTTGAAGATCTAGATAAGCACTTTATATTACACTCCTGCAAAACATCCTTAGTATGCAAATCTACACATATATATCTATAAACATCATAATGATTAGAAAACTCAGTATGTACTCTACAACAACAAGTTGTACATGTGTAATTTATTTTGACATAAAAAGGCTTTACCATTTCTAAATACCTTTGACTAATTTTGACTTGAGGATACATCTCTTGAAAATTTGTGTTTGAGTCACATCCAAAAAATGCTTTAGATGTGGCTCAAAGTTTTGACAACCAATTCTCCTTCTTACAATATCTCTTGCATTAGGAGATACCCTTGTGTTCTTCTTCCAAAATTCTTCAATGAGGGATCTCAAGGCTTCAACAACTTTTTCTTTTTGTGGGAGTCTCCCAAAGAATTCTCACAATTCATTGGTGTTTGGGTCCTCAACTCTTTCACATCTTCCAATGGCTCTCATTAGTGTTTTTCTACTTATTTTCAATGCTTGACTTGTCTTTCTAATGAGGCAAGATTTATTTGTTTGTTGGCTTACTATTGTCAATGTAATGACACGTCATGTGGCATTACTATCCTTGGTGCATGAGGTGGAACCCACACTCCATATTCACTCATGAGATTCTTTACAATTAATTTTTCACTTGAGGCATCCGATGTTCTTAGGCCAAGAATCTTCATAACGAGCCTAAATTTTAGATCTCTCATCAATTGGCATATCTTTGGCAAGTACACTTGGGAATCTTATCCTGCATGGGCTTCAAAACATTCTCATCTATATCAATTAGAAACTTAGGCTTTCTATGCAAAATTCTAGGAGGTGTTTTCATTGGTAAAGTTGAGTCAACATTAGGAATTTCTTCAATATTTACTTGAGAGGGGATAGATGAAGGGGGATAGATGATGTACCTTCAATTGGAGATGAAAAAGATGAAAAGGCTTGAAGTTGAGATGGAGAATATGGTGTACCTTCAACTTGATGTGTGAATGATGGCATGCCACCAACTTGAGAGGAGAATGAAGATGTACCTTCAACTTCACCTATGAAAGATGGAGTGCCTCTAATTTGAGAAGATAATGATGGTGTTCCTTCAACTTGACTTGTGGATGATGGAGTGCCTCCAACTTCAAGATTCAATTTCCTCATTGAACGGAGGTCTTACATTCATTCCCTTTGTGCCACCAATTCTATCTCTCTCTTAGCTTCATTATATGTGTCATGTTCCTCTTCAATTGGCAATGGTGGAATGTCTTCTTGTATGGTTGACAATTTTCTACTTTCATGAATTCATGTCATTCTTTCTCTTTTCCTCTCATTCTCAGCTTCACTCTCTTCTGGTGTTAGAGTCCTTGTTCATTTCCTTGGCATGATGATGATTTCTATATGCATCATGAATAAGACATGTATGAATTAGTCCATCTTGGTACAATAGAGTAAAGTAATCTCATACACAAATATCAAAATATATAATCATTTATAATTAAAGTGAAATTCACATTTTCTTAACATATCTTCTCAAACATTCTTTTCACAATCTCTAGGTTAATTTAACATTTTCTTAACATATCTTCTCAAACACACTTTCTTAACCTCCCATGGATACACCTTCTCAAGACAAGATACAAGAAGTCACTAGAACTAAGGAGAGTTATGACAAGTACATTGTGATGGACCAACCATTCCAAATGGAGACTCACACGGTAAAACTAGACCTACCTACATGTTAAAGGACAGCCCAAATTCTTATGTTGTAGGTGTTGAATTAGTTAGAGTAGTTCATGAAGACAAGTATGCAGTCATCTCAAATCAGCAATCTATTGTCAATCAAGGTCATGAGAGTAATGATCACAAAGGCAATTTAGAAAAAAGTAATGGATTTCATGACAAGGAACACAATGATGATGTTAGAAGCATAATGAATAATTAGTGTGAGGATTCTTGTGACAAACAAGCTAAGTATGGTGTACCCTTGTAAGGACTAAAAGTGTTGAATTATCACAATCAATGAATACAAATCAGTCAATTGGCAGTAAAGAAGACATTGACTATGATGGCACACCTAGTCGCAATGATGAGCATGAGTTGAATGGTTTCAATGTCACTATTAAGAGTGGAAATGAAGAGGGATTTTATGATTATGTTTATCTAATAAATGACTCCAAACTTGTTTATTTTGACATGATTAGATTAGAAGTCAAATGTGTAATGACAGTCTAGGCCTAGATGTTCTTGATGACATAGATAAGCACATTTTGATTGTTGATCTCATATTCTACTATGATAAAACTCATAAAGTTTCATCTCTTTTGTTTAATCCTAACTATGGTATAATCTTTAAAAGTTAGGAGAATGTCCTTGGTTTGACTAGCAATGATGTGACAATTGGTCTAAGTGGTAAGATGCTAATCAAGACTCCTTGCCTTCAATAGATATGTTTGAAATGTTAAGAGACAAAATACTAACATTAGAAACTAGCTTTATGATGCAAGACTTGAAGAAAATCATGGTGAACATGTAAAGAGCATCAATTATAGTATGAATTAGCTATTCAAGATAGACAGGGGGTGAAATCATCAAGAAAGGAGTAATTTTAAGGCTAATTATGATGATAGAGTTGTTGGTGATCTTTTGACTAAGTTTTATGATGACAAAAAGATTAAAATATAGAGTTTATTGCAGCCTAACTAGTTTGTTTTCTTGGAGAAACCTAGAGATGGTAGTCCAAAAAATTTAGAGGGTACTTGAAAATAACAAAGAACTTATCTAGTATAGGTCCAATAAATGAAACTCAAACTAATTTTTTTAGAGGTAAATGGCCAAGAGGATGATAGTGACAACTCATTACTATATAAGAACCAAATATATTTGATTTATAGCATCAATAGCACTATATTTTAAATGTTGATACAATTGGTTACATTAAAGAGAATGATGATAATACTTTGTTATAGGGAGGTATCGATGAGATAGTTTAAATTCAAGATACAACAAATTCTAATAATGATTCAAGATATAAAAAATTCATGTATATATCATATTTTAATGATTCTAATTCTATTAATGCACATAGTGATGACTTTTTTAACTTATATAGTTCCACTTTTAGTGATTGTGAATGTTCTAAAGAACATAAAGTGAAGTAAACAAATACATAAAAAACATACCTTAGAATTCGAGATTCAAGTTGACCAATCCTCCAAATTTTAGCTTCAAAATCCTTAAAAACTTGATCTTTTTGGCAAGTTCCTTTGTATTCAATATTGAATTCTATATAACTCTAGAATAGGATTAGTCAAATTTATGAAAAAACAAACATATATCATCAAATTCAATCTAAATACATGAAAATTAGCCTTAAAACAATATCAAACATGAAAATTTTAGTTTAAATAATCAAATCTTGTCCAAAAACATGCAAAACTAGTTCTTCTACATTGAAAAATTTAAAAAAGGTGATGGATTGATCAAACAATGATTCTTAAAATGTCAAGCACCATGAAAAAGCATTTTCTTCTCTTATAGTATGCATGAAAAGTAGGGAGTACCAGACATGTTGGGTCTGAATCGCATATTCCACATGTTTTTTTCCTATTTTTTTTGCTTCCCAAAATGTGCTAGCATTATAACATGCTTGCATTATAACGCGAGCGCATTTTGAAAAGAATGGAAATTTTGTGCTTTCATGCATGGAAAGAAGTATAAGTGTTTTAAGTGTTTAAAGAGGGGAGAGAGAGAGAGATCAAGATAGAGAGACTACTTTTGACATGTGACCCTAAACCGTAAACCTAAGCAACCATAAACCCCTAAACCCTAAACTCGAGCAACCCTAAACTCAAGCAACCCTAAACCCCTATCTCCCTATCTCTACCTAATCTACATATCTGTATTGTTCCTCTACCTCTCTATCTCTTTATCTACCTTACCTCCTAAACCCCTAAGCCATAAACCCTAAACCCTAAATAATGCCCCTAAACCTTAACCCCTAAACCCTAAACCTGATCATCCCTATACCTATCAATCTCTTTGCCTATGTCTTTGGTCATGTCCTCACCCTCTATCTCCCTATCTCTCCCCTCGATCTTTTCTATATCTCCCTATCAGTCCTCCCTCTATCTAAACCCTAACCTAAACCTCTAAACCTTAACCACTAACCCCTAAACCTTAAACCCTAAACCCTAAATAATTCCCCTAAACCCTAACCCCTAAACCGTAAAACTGAGCAACCCTAAACCCCTAAACCATAATCCAAGAAACCCTAAACCTCTATCTTCCTATCTCTCCCAACATATATCGGTCACCTCTCTCTATCTCTCTCTAAACCCTAACCCCTAAACTCTAAACCCCTAACCCCTAAACCCTAACCCTAAACCCTAAACCTGAGCAACCCTAAACCCCTAACCCCAACCCCTAAACCATAATCTTGAGCAACCCTAAACTCATAAAACTCAAATAATTCCCCTGACCCCTAAACCCTAAACCTGAACAACTAGGATAAACCCCTAAACAATAAATAATTCCCCTTTAACCCTAACCCCTAAACCCTAGACTTGAGAAATACCAAACTCATAAACCCTAAATAATGCCCCTAAACTTGAGTAACCCTAAAACCTAAATAATACCCACCTAACCCCTAAACCATAAACTATAAACCCGAGCAACCCTAAACCCCTAAACCCTAAACTTAAGCAACCCTAAACTCATAAACCTGACCAACCCTGTCTCTCTCTCTCCCAAAACCCCTAAACCCTAAATAATGCCCCAAAACCCTAACCCCTAACCCATAAACCTGAGCAACCCTAAACCTTTATCTCCCTATCTCTCCCTTATCTCCCTATATCTCTATCATTTGTCTACCTCTCAATCTCTCTCCATATCTCTTTGGACATCTTACTCTCTATCTCCCTATCTCTCCCCTCTATCTCCTTTATCTCTCCCTATCTGACTCCTCTAGATCTCTCTACCTATCTATCTTTCCCTATCTCCCTATCCCTTGCCTCTCTCTCCCCTATCATTCCTCTATCTCCCTATCTCTCTCCTCTATCTCTCCCTCACCCTTATCGATGAAGGAAATGAAAATAGGAAAACTAGGACTCTCTCTATCACCCTATCTCTCTCCTCTCTCTCCCCTCCATCACCCTCTCTCCCTCTTCCTCCCTCTCCCTCTCCCTTATCAAAAAAAACATGGAAAAAAGAAAACTAGGACATGCAAAGATGGGTGAGGATATAAATTGGGAGGATGAAATGGAAAAAAGATAAAACAAAATTTCATTGGATGGGAAGAATGATGAGGAGAGGTGGAAAATAGTAAAATAGGGAAAAATTGGTGGGATCTAAAGGGAAATTAGAAAGGAAAATGAAAACTAGAAGGTAGATAGGTTAGAGAGAGAGAGAGTAGGAGGTAGAGAGGGGATGGAAGTAGACAGAGAGAAATGGTAGGAGGTATAGAGGGGAGGGAAGAAGAGAGTGAGAGAGAGGGTTGAAGGTAGAAAGGTGAGGGAAGTAGAGACTGAGAGAGAGGGTAGGAGGTAGAGAGGGGAGGGATGTAGAGACTAAGAGAGAGGGTAGGAGGTAGAGAGGGGAGGGAAGAAGAGAGTGAGAGAGAGGGTAGGAGATAGAGATCCCAGGAGGGAAGTAGAGAGTGAGAGAGAGGGTAGGATGTAGAGAGGGGAGGGAAGTAGAGAGTGTTAGAGAGGGTAGGAGGTAGAGAGGGGAGGTAAGTAGAGAGTGAGAGATAGGGTAGGAGGTAGAGAGTGGAGTGAAGTAGAGAGTGAGAGAGAGGGTAGGAGGTAGAAAGGGGAGGGAAGAAGAGAGTGAGAGAGAGGGTGGGAGGTAGAGAGGGGAGGGAAGTAGATAGTGAGAGAGATGGTAGGAGGTAGGGAGGGGAGGGAAGAAGAGAGTGAGAGAGGGTAGGAGGTAGAGAGGGGAGCAAAGTAGAGAGTGAGAGAGAGGGTGGGAGGTAGAGAGGGGAGGGAAGTAGAGAGTGAGAGAGGGGATGGAAGTAGAGAGTGAGAGAGAAGGAAGGAGGTAGAAAGGGGAGGGAAGTAGAGAGTGAGAGAGAAGGTAGGAGGTAGAGAGGGGAGGGAAGAAGAGAGTGAGGGTAGGAGGTAGAGAAGGGAAAAAAGTAGAGAGTGAGAGAGAGGGTAGGAGATAGAGAGGGAAGGGAAGTAGAGACTGAGATAGAGGGTAGGAGGTAGAGAGGGGAGGGAAGTAGAGACTGAGAGAGAGGGTAGAACGTAGAGAGGGGAGGGAAGTAGAGAGTGAGAGAGAGGATAGGATGTATAAATGGGAGGGAAGTAGAGAGTGAGAGAGAGAGAGAGAGAGAGAGGAGGGAAGTAGAGGTGAGAAAGAGAGACGAGGGGAGGGAGTGAGATGTTTCATTTTAGCATAATGCGAGCATGTTATAACGTGCTCACATTATGTGAATGCACATAAAGTGAGCGTGTTATAACACACTCACATTATGATTTGCCTTGGTAAATTCCAAGCCTTAGGCTTGAATTTGCCTTGGGCTTCCAACCCAAAGGCTTGGACTGTGTTTAGGACATGCAAAGACGTGTTTTTCTAGATTGTAAAAAAAATCACATTATCTCGAGCATGCTCCGCATCAAATTTGCACTTTTTTCAATGACAAGTCAAAAAAATAGCACCATAATCTTAAGATCACTATTAGCTTTCTAGCCATATAATTTTTTTCATGTTTTGAGTATGTTAAGGATTTCATCTTTGTTAATGTATCCATTTTTTGTCAAAAACTAGTGTCTGGTATTTTTGACTTTTTTTAACCATTCATCGAAATTTCATATAAATTTCATTTTTAGAAACTAGACTTTGTAATCAAAATTTTTTGATAAAATGAAAATGATAAAACAATAAAAAGCATTACCTAATCCAAATCTTCAATACCTCAAATAGATCCATGCAAGATTGATAGATAGATTGATCTGATATGTTGATTGCTCAATTCAGCAGCATAACATTGAGATGAAGATGATAGATGGAGGATAATGGATGAATGATGAATGATGTAAAGGCTCTAAAGATATTTCAGCAGCATGTAGATACTCAAGACTCAATGCATCACAAATTCGACAACATAAGGATACTTGAAGAATGTGGATCCTCAAATGGCTTGTGAGAGGGTAGATTTATAGTCAAGGATGGTTCAAATGGATGGTTGAGATCAAAAGGCTAATTGATTGACATAGATGGCTAGGATTGATTAGGATTCCCACTCTTCAAGGGAGTTGTCAATGTGACAAGTGAAAAGAGGATGATAAAGTTGATGTGTGATTGTATACACAAAAACTAGCTCATGTATGATCATGTACACAAAAAAGGATATTAAATGAAAGATGTACTACCACACATGATTCAATTGAGAGGTGGACAAGTGTTGGAATGTGGTGAGAGGTGAGGACTTAATTCAAATATTTTATTTGAAATAGTTGGGATATGTGAATGGAAATTAATTAAATAAATGGAATTTATTTAATTAATTGGCTAGGTGATTAGGATGGGATGGGATTATGATGGGAAATTAATTAAATAAATAAAATTTATTTAATTAATTGGCTAATGGATTAAGTGGGATTAGGAAAAAATGCTACATGATGTCTAGATAATGTATTTGACTAGATGTTGAAAGACATGGACAAATTTGGGGACAAATTTGGGTGACTACATTTTGCCCCTCTTTGAGATGATGTTCGAGATGATGAGATTTATGTCGAGTAACATCATTTCAAAGAAGTTAAGGTATGGATATGGGAAGAGGATAGGGATGAAATGGGATGATAGGATGAGGATGGAAAAATAGGATGAGGATGCCCCCTCGAGAGGATAGGCGGGTTGGACAAACATGGGTAGGCTCTCGAAATGAAAGGGATTGGATTGGTAAAGGAAGAAAGGTAAGGGAATGGATAGAAGAAATGAATGATCTGTTATGCTACAATGAAGTGAGAAACCATGGTGTTTGATATAGCACTAGACATTATGCACCAAGGTATAAGGACCAGGGTGACGATGTGTCTTGTGGACTCAGCATAATACAACCTTGTCTAACATATGAGGAAGTGAATGTAGAGCATTAAAGTCCTAATGCACAAAGGTATGATGTGACCTTAGATGTAAAGGATAATGCAAAAGGCTATTCCAACATACACAAGATATGATTATTAGCTGGAATGATACTGATGTGATACAAATGCAAGATAAAATGATAAGACACACAAGAAAGCAAGCAAGCATGCACAAATGATTCAAAAAACAAAGGTATTGCCCCTGTCAAGTTGTAAACTAATGATTAATTGATTGATTGATGATGATTAATGGTAATGATAGTGTTGTCTTTGAGGGGAATGATATATCCCATTGATAATGATGATGATTGATTTATTTATTTAGTATACGACAAGATTAAGATCAAGACCATTGATGGCGATTGGATAATTTGGCACAATTGATTAACTTGATTGGTTGGATTAAGGATGACTTGTGTTTGGATCATTGCTTGGATTGACTGGATAAGGATGAGTGGATTGATTTGATGGATTTGAAGGATGATGAATTGGGAAGTTGATTTGATTTGAAGTGACAGATAGATGATAGAAGAAGGTGAGAGATGGATGAAGATGATGATTGATGAAGATTAGAAGAAGGATGAAAGAAGGAAGTGGTCTATCGCCTATGCCTGAATTTGGGTACTTCCTTCATATCCCAAATTGCCTACATACCTTGTATCCATGAGATCAAGGCACTTAATGATACAGATGAGATGTAGTTATGATGATATTTTATTAATGGTGATGATAAAAATGGATGGATTGATTGGGTTATAGATTGATTGGGATTGATTGGATGTTTGATGATATATGATGTTATTGATGGGATGATATGGATTGGATTGATGTGATTTTGATTGATTGATAAATTGGCTTGATTTGATAATTTGATTTGATTTGTTTTGATGGATTATTTTATGATTGATCTTATTGCTTGGATGTTCTTATTGGATTTTTTTGTATTTTTGGAATGTTTTGATTTTTTTGGATTTTTGAAATATTTTGATTTTTGTGTTTTTGGAATATTTTGATTTTTTTAGATTTTTGGGATATTTTGAAATGTCAATGGATTTTCAATTTGGGTAGCCTTTATGCTTGATACCAATGACAAGGGAAAAACCAAGTCTAGGTACAAGGGATGGATAAAAGGATGAGTGATAGTAAATGGGATGGAAGGCTCATGATATATGGATGAGATGGAAGACTCGTGATAGATGGATAGATACAAAGATAGGTTATAGTGGATGGATGGAAAACTCATGATAAATGGATAGATACAAGGATAGGTTATAGTGGATGGATGGAAAGCTCATGATAAATGGATGGATGTATGCCTCATAATGGAGATAGGATGTGATCTCTAAAGACTATGTCACATAGGAATAACATGTCCTATTCTAGGTAGTAAACTTAGGATTTTTACATGACAAGGCTTATGATAGGTGGATAATGATAGGATTGTTTGGAAATGGTGAGGTATATTAAGAAATATCCAAAGCATATTTCAACATTTTTTCCTCAATCTTTATCAAGATTAAAAGGAAAAAGTTAGGATGGATGGACTCAATAGGATAAGGTATATATAGGTGTAATCATGGAGAAGGATGGTAGGATAGGATATGATAGGATGGGAAATGATAGGTTGGAAATGATAATATGGATGAGACAATGTGTCCCCAAGTGTAAGTGACATAGAAGATCAACCTACACATGATGCATGTTTGGCAGGTTTTCATCATGGTACTTATCCAAGGCACTTGTTTACCAGGTTTTCACCATTGAACAAAGGGATTTCTCTTTACTATTTTTTTTTTTTGTGTAACATGACATTTACACATGGCGCCTGTGAGTAGGTTTGCACCATGGTAATGGATAGGAGGGACTCAAGTATCTAATGCTATGAAAGGCGATAGTGTCCCATGAGAGAGTGATGTTGTCACATGGATAATGTCAAATGTGCTCATAAATGTTGGTAAGGGTTTGTCTAGAGTGGAGATGGATTAGGTGGATAGTGGATTATGATGTGGATTATGTAAGATTCATGCAAGGATGCATGGACGGGGGATAGTGGACTATGACAGGGATTATGTAGTGAAGATAATGGATTATGTAGGGAAAGATAGTGGATTATGATGTGGATTATGTCAGACTTAATCACTGATGAATAGGTGAAAGACTTATGAGAAAACATGGACCATAGGAAGGTGATGGGGAAGATATGTAGGATAGTGGATGAAAGTTGGGGAGATGGAGGTATGTGGAAATGTTGTGGAATGGAAGGGAACCATGACCAACGGTTGCACACACCATGATAAACATTGAAGATTTTTATGGGAAGGTGGTGTAGGAAGCAATGGAGGTGTTTGCTTAGGAGATGGGTGATGGAGGAATTTAGGTACCCACATAGACTTAGTATTTTTATGATTTTTTCTTGAATTGTGGGATGGAGGAACTTAAAACTTTTGGATGGAATGGCAATTTGGGTGGAAGGGAATAGTTGGGAATTTTGAGATGTGGATGCTCCATTTGACTTGATGGATTTTTTCTTAGGGACTCAAACCATTTTAGTTTTTAACTTTTGTTTTGAAGGTATGGGCTTAGATAGATTTTTGGATGGATTTTGCTTTGACTCTTTGCATTGATGCTCTAAGTCATGAGGATCTTTAGGATTTTTTATAGGACTTTTGGCTTTATAAGTAGAGGCATCCAAATTTGTACTTTTGAATCCCATGGATTTGGTGGAAGCGAGGTTGGTGGAATGAGTGGAAGCTTCATGTTTAGACAATGCGTACATTTGTTGGTCATGATTAGGATTTTTAGGGAAGTTATAGATAAGTGGATAATTAGGCATTGGTAGAAGTGGAGGTAAATTGGATGGAAGGATATTAGGAGTTGGAAGGACTAGAGGTGAATTGGATGGTGGAAGGTGTATGGTCACATGCTTTTGACATTTGTAGGATGATGGAGGTGGAATGGCCACATATGTTTTGGGTATATGATATGGCTTTTTATGGAAAGTGGACTCATGATGCATGGAGGAAGTACCAACATCTTTAGATTGTTTACCTTGGGGTGTATATCCAAGGCCATATGAGTGTGGAGGAACCTTGACATGGATTGGCTCCAAAATACCTTGTTCATGAAGGCCTAATCCTTTACCTTGGTAGTTCATGTGTTTGGAGGATGTGATAGACAATGGGACTTGGTGTAGTTTGAACACTAGACTTGAGTATGTTATTGGATGGAGAAGGTGAAGTGGAGGACAAAGGTTGGTGTTGTCCTAGGGAGGAACATTCATGGATAAAGGTGGATAGACCAAGGGGATATGTTGGTGGACTTGAAGTGGGTTGATGGTGGATGAGGAAGGATCATTAGGATCTTGACTAGCATTGTGTTCACTAAGATCCAAGCTATTGGTTTGATCTTCTATGCTTTCTTGAGGGACAAGTGTCTCATCAAGGGAGCCAGATATTTGTGGATCATGGATAGGACTAGATGGAGGATGGATAGGAGCAATTTGGATATCTTTCTCATGGATGGCTATGTGAATAGGCATAGAATCAAGGTGCTCATGGATAGGTTCTTCATCATAGGTATCATCTTGATCATGGATTGCATAAAGTTTGGCTAAGAGGATCATCATGCTTTTTCATGATCATATATGGAACCTTGATCATAAATGTGAGCATAAATAGAATTAAGTGGGCTATGAATGGGATAAATTTTCTCATAAATAGGGTCATGATCATAAATAAAATCTTGATTATAGGAAATGTATAGGTCATGGATGAGTTGAACTTAGAGGTTCTTTGATCTTGATTTGGATGAAGGATTGATGTTTCCACATGCTTTGGATTATGTTCTTGATATAGCTCTTGATTTTCTTGAATGGAAGGGGATGACTCTTGGATGGACTTGACATGCTCTTGAGGGTCAACAACATGAAGGTATGATGTGTCTTGACTTGGGTTTATGATAGGAGGTTCATGAATAGGCTTGATGGTTTGTGGGTCATATGATGGGCTTGAAGGGCTAGGCATGTTAATGGAGGGCTCTAGAAGAGGCTCAAGGATGGGTGTTTGACATGGGGGTGTTCTGTCCCTTGCTAGTATCCATTGGATCACATCCTTTGCAAGTCTATGGGTGTAAGGACAATATAGTGGATGGATGATAAGGGTAGAAGGTGTTGTAGGATTAGGATTTGGACTTATTGGAGGGATAATGGTATTGGACATATTAGGATTTGGATTGGATGGAGGGATAGTAGGATTGGATGGATTAGGATTAGGATTGGGCACAATCTTACCACAATCTATGAGGTTTTTGATCAATCTCTTAAGTGTGGCACATTTGAGTGTCATGTGGACCTTAGCCCTATGGTATGCACAATAATGGTTTTCATTATACCAATGGGGTTTAATGTAGATTTATTTAAAGGGTTCTATCAGTGGAAGCTCAATCAAATTTTCTTGGACCAATTGTTATATAGTTATCTCCAATGGATCTTTTTGTGGGAGATTGGGAGAGCATGATGATGAAGGGAATGAAGGGCTTGATGGATTAGAAGGTTGGTGGATCAATGGACTAGGATTGGGATCACATGGTGATGTCAAGATAGGACTAGTTGGCTCATGTGTTGGCATGTGATTGGATGGTGGAGGTGACTCATAGGATGCATTGGCTAGATTGGTATCTCCCTTGTCAAAGGTTATTAGGTCTTGCTCCAAATGTGGACTTAAGGACACTTGATTTATGTACAAGGGGCCTCTTGGAATTGGATGCGCTTCTTGTTACAAAGGTGAAATTATGTCTATCAACGGTGCTTGATGGTCTTGGTGATTATGTGAAATGGTGGGATATGTAGATAAAAGGTCTTGGGGTATGGATTGATGTGGATGGTTGTTGATATTGGAAGAAGTGGGGTATGGTAATGTAGAATTGATATGATAGATGGATGAAGTGGGTTGATATGAAGTAGGATAAGTTGATGTGGAATGAACTTGATATATAGATGGATTAGATTGGTATGAAGTGGGATAAGTTGATGTGGCATTGAGTTGATGTATGGATCGATTAGATTGGTATGAAGTTGAGGGGGGTGACACATATAATTGATATGGAATTTGTTAAGGTTGGGATGGTGTTTGGACTTGTTGTTGTGATATGAATTGTTGTTATTGGTGAATGTGTTGATGTGATGAGGATGGAGGGGTTGCATAGGATAATGGTTGTTGAGATATGGATTGATATGGATAAGGGTTGACATTGGAAGGGTTTTGATAGGTTGATGAAGGATTGATGTGATATGTGGATGTATGAGCTTGATATGATGATGTGGATGATACATGGGATTGAGATGGAGGTTTTTGATGGTGAATGGATAGAGGATGATGTGCTTTTTGGGTTTGACAAGTGGCGATGAGGTGTTGGGCTTGTGCTATGAGTTGTCACATTTGAGATGATTGGCTTGTTTGAAATTTTTGGATCATGTCATCGATGTCTTGAATGGTTTGTTGGATTAGAGGTGGTTGGTTTGCTTGAGCTTGGTGAAGTAGGTGAATGAGATCTTGTGCTAGGTCTTCTAATGTTGTCATTGTTGGAAACATGGTTGTCGTTGCACCAAAAGGTCGACCTGTTAATGCCTGATACAATTGCTAGAGTTAATGAATCCATGGGAGGTGGTTAAGCCATGTCATGAATCCTGCGAGAGATGTTGGCTCACTACCAACAATCCCCCTAGCATCACTCGTGGGGGAGATTCAAACCTAGAACCTTTGGCTCTGATACCAATTGTTGGAAACATAGTTGCCATTGCACCAAAAGATCGACCTATTAATGCCTGATATAACCTCCAGAGTTAATGAATCCATAGGAGGTGGTTAAGCCATGTCACGAATCCTGCGAGAGATGTTGGCTCACTTCCAACAATCATATTTTCACACATTTGTTTAAGGATTAAGTCCCTTTTGGCAAGTGTTTGATTAGGATTTGAATGATGATGTGGAAGTGATTAGGATAGTGATTGCTTGGATGACTAGGATGATTTGGCTTGGGATGATTGGGTGATGTGGTTAGGATAGTGATTTCTTGGATGACTAGGATGATGTGATTAGGATGAAGGTGACTAGGATGATTTGGCTTGGGATGATTAGGTGATGCGTAATGATTAGGAATGTGTATGGATGTGACTAGGATATGTTTAGGATGAAATTGATTTGGATATGATTACAATATGATGTGGAATAACAAGATTGGATGATGTGGATAAAATTGAGTTGGATATGATGTGTAGGATGACTCGTTTATGTGTTTGGTGTTTATAGCTTGATTTGGAAATGTTCAAACAAATGATTATGGATGTACACACATGCATCACTCATGCAAGATAGATAAGTAAGTTTGACTTTGAAAATGAAATGTGATTATTATTAAGAAAGAACTTGAAGAAGACACATCAACAAGCCCTAAGACTAGTCAAGAGGGTATGGCCAATTAGGTCTTAGGCTAGATTGTACAAGGTTGACTAGGGAATGCAATGAAAATGAAATCCTACCACACAGCCGGGAGAAAGAGGTAACCCACCCTTCACCTTCACTTCCCAAAGGTATAAAGTTCTTTGGGGCTTAGCCAAGAGTGACAAGATTTCAACTCCCAAAGGAGGGTGTCTTTTGATTCAACCTCAGTTGAGGTCATCCCTTGGAGTGGTGTGTCTCCAATCAGGCCTCCTATGAAGGGTATGACAAAAGAAAACCAAGTGAGCTATCACTTGATTCACACTCGCAGTTGTTAATTAACCCTTAGAAAATGAGATGTATGATCAAACAATTCAAGCACTTGTTCATTTTAGATCCAAAGCCAAATGTGTAGGAAGACACTTGTTTGTTTTAACCCAATTTCAATGATGTGATAGCAAACAATGTTCATTTTAAGCCCACAATCCAATCTGTTTTCAAATAATGATTAAGAGATGAAAGATGAAATGAGTGCACCTGATCATTTTTATTTTTTCCACTTGCTATTGTGACTGATCCAAATGTTGCTCCATCTCGTTTGATTCACCTACAAGTCACAAAATTGAAAAATAACCAAGTAAACTTGCACATGAAAGTGATATGTGAAAAATGAAGTATCTAATAAAAACTAATTAAGATGAGTAGATATAGAAAAATAAATTACATAATCAAAAAATTTAGGAAATTTCATGCACTTTCAAAAAAAAATCGTCAAAATTTGATCAATTTTGCTCAAGATATGCTTGTTTGAAGTTTAAAAGAAGCTAAACTTTGACTAATAAAAAAGGCTGGAAAATGACACATTCACCTGATAAAAGTTGCACCATTACGAAGCTTATCCTATCATGTTTCCAACGAGTATTTGTGTGCATGATTTGGACCTGTTTTGACCAAGTTATGATAAAAAGAAAAAAAATTGCTCTCCTAGGGCATGTAGGAGACAAGAGATAACTTGATTTGTTAAGTTGACCACCAGTGGTTAGGTTGAAAGTGTTCACATAGTCATAGTTTTTGTGCCTAGTGGTCAGAGTTCAAGGTTAGGGCTTAAATTAGCCCCTGGTCATTTATATGAACAGAGGCAAAACTTAAGAAAAAAATAAAAAAGGAAAATGAAAATTAGCTTCCCCCCTACACTTGGTCATAGATGTGATCGAGTACTCCAATATCTACCCACCAATCACCAAATAAATATCAAATTAGAAGATCTGGCATGGTCAAATAAAATGTTAGTAGTCTGCCATAAACTGTTGGCAAGGGTTAAAGGTGACTGGTCAAGGGCATAGGCTGTGACTGCCTACCATTATGGCCGGAGACTGTGGGGACCAAACACTCGGCGGTTAAGTGTTAGCGGGAAACACTAAACACTGCAGATTAACTATTGGGTTGTTGGCTGTATTTTAAATAATGGAAACACTTTTTCCTTTCATACCTGCAAAATAACCACAGCTCACATTTATGTTATCGCAGATTGTGACTGTAACCATTAATTATAAAAGTGACCATAAATTGTGACTGTGACTATTTTAAGACTTTGATGAGAGTGGTGACCGCGAGGGTTAGAAAACTATAGATGGCTCAAGGGATACGAGTACTCCAATATCTACCCACCAATCATCAAATAAATATCAAATTAGAAGATCTGGCATGGTCAAATTAAATGTTAGTAGTCTGCCATAAACTGCTGGCAAGGGTTAAAGGTGACCAGTCGAGAGCATAGGCTATGACTGCCTACCATTATGGCCGAAGACTGTGGGGACCAAACACTCAGTGGTTAAGTGTTAGCAGGAAACACTAAACACTGCGGGTTAACTATTGGGTTGTTGACTACATTTTAAATAATGGAAATACTTTTTCCTTTCATACCTGCAAAATAACCACAGCTCACATTTATGCTATCACAAATTGTGACTATAACCGTTAATTGTAACAGTGACCGTAAATTGTGGCTACGACTATTTTATGACTTTGATGAGAGTGGTGACCGCGATGGTTAGGAAACTGTAGATAGCTCAAGGGATACAGTTGTTGTTAGGCAGTGACAAGGTGGCAACACTATTGAAGGGGAGGTGATGGGCATCAAAGAGGAGATGATGGCTTAATGGAGGGTCTTAGAGTTTTGACTAGTGGGCATTAGGGTCGATGGAGCTTAGTGATGGGGGTGACAGTCGCCACATACAGTGGAAATAGAGACTTGAGGTAAGGTAGATCGAAGGTGTAAGGAAGGTGTCAGAGCTGGTGGTGGATATGAAAAGGGTAGCAACTAGAGATTTAAACTATGAATGGAGAGACTTATGGATTTATGCCTTGAATGCAGAAATTTAGACTGTGAATGCAAAGCCTCAAGAAAGGTCGTAGGTGGCGATTAACACAAAGACTTAAGGTTTTAGGTCGTAGTCGAGGTGGAGCTAATGAACACAGAAAATGGTGATGGGCTATGAAAATGATGGTTAGGGTTTTAAAGTCAGCAGAATATGAAATGATAGAAAGAATTTACCAGAGCTTACCCAAAGCCATTGATGTCATATAAGAAAAACTATTAATCGAATAAAACAAGATTTAGCCTGCAATAGAGGGATCAAACTTGCAATTTATTAGAAAACTAAAATCCTGCAATGCAAATAGACAGAAAATTTGAAAAATCTAACATAACGCCTCTGTGCAGGGACCATACGGCTCCATATGGTATGGCCCTGTGACAGGGGCTGAAGTAAAAAAATAAAAAAAATTTAGTAACAAAACCCTAGCACGTTTATAGTCAAAATTCATGGAAATGGCCTCCCAAATGCAATGGTGATGTCAGATCTGAGCTAGGAGATCATCTGCAACAATTCACTCCTAAAACTTGACAAACTAGGGTTAGAACAATGCAAATTTTTGCAACAAAAAACCTGCAAAAACTATTGATTAGAACCAATAGGGCATGTTCACATCGGGTTCACCAAAATGTGATAAATTTTTTTGGATAAAATGAAAATGATAAAACAATAAAATGCATTATCTAATCGAAATCTTCAATACCTCAAATAGATGCATGTAAGATTGATAGATTGATTGATTTGATATGTTGATTGCTCAATTCAATAGCATAACATTGAGATGAAGATGATAGATGGAGGATAATGGATGAATGATGAATAATGCAAAGTCTCTAGAGATATTTTGGTAGCATGTAGATACTCAAGACTTAATGCGTCACAAATTTAAGAGCATAAGGATACTTGAATGTGGATCCTTAAATGGCTTGTGAGAGGGTAGATTTATAGTCAAGGATGGTTGAGATCAAAAGGCTAATTAATTGACATGTATGGCTAGGATTGATTAGGATTCCCACTCTTCAAGGGAGATGTAGTCATGTGACAAGTGTAAAGAGGAGGATAAAGTTGATGTGTGATCGTGTACACAAAAACTAGTTCACATGTGATCGTGTACACAAAAAAGGATATTAAATGAAATTTGTACTACCACACATGATTCAATTAAGAGGTGGACAAGTGTTGGAATGTGGTGAGAGGCGAGGACTTAATTCAAATATTTTATTTGAATTAGTTGGAATATGTGAATGGAAATTAATTAAATAAATGGGATTTATTTAATTAATTAGCTAGGTGATTAGGATGGGAAATTAATTAAATAAATAAAATTTATTTAATTAATTGGCTAATGGATTAAGTGGGATTAAGAGTGGGATTAGGACAAAATGCTACATGATGTCTAGATAATGTATTTGACTAGGTGTTGCAAGACATGGACAAATTTGGGTGTCTATAGACTCCATTCTACATGTATTAAAAATAATAATTTTCGATTAGTTTTCAAAAAATTTAGGGGGGAGCACAATCAATTTTATGTTTTTTAGGATGTGTCCACTTTGAAAATTAGTAAAAAATTAATTATTCATCAAACAATTATCAGAAAAATTAGGGATAAACTACATGGTGTTAGCTAATTTCTTACTAAAGCAATTCTTGAAATACTAAAAAAAAGTTAACATTTTAGGGGGAGCACACCAGATGCTATGTTATGTTTTTTTGAAAAAATAGGACCAATTTGTGTGGTCCCCCTTTTTGAACCCCTTAATCTCAACCATTTTTTAAAAAATTAGTAGTTTAGAAACTAGATTCGGAGCACTACGACTCTTGTTTTTGTTGTATCTTCAAATTTTTAGTGTAACTATCTTCAATTTCTCATCCAACATCAGTCTTTCCTGATTTCAAAAAACAAAGTGGCATCTTAAGACCCCCTTTTTGTCCCCCATCTTTGTGCACTTACCCCCAATAGATCTTATAGTACAAAACACCTCTGCATCATCCACACACTTCACTTTGCCACAAATCGTCACTTTCTCTACACATCGAACATTGTTACCTTCAACACACCTTCACTAACATACTCACATCTATTCACATAGCTTTTCACATTCTCACACACTCTTAATTTCATCAACAAACAAGATCGTTCATTTATACCTTCCGCAAATTTCAAAAACTTTCTCCCATGTTGGCCAAGATGAAACATTTATTCATGAAACGTGCAAGGCCACACCAAGTCAGCATCCAAAAGATGTAGAAAATCATTGTTGTTCAAGCCAAGTGATATTTTTGACCTATTCTTCATTAAAACATTCTTCCAAGAATGCGCACACTTCAAATCAAAATATGAAGTTAGCCTAGCAAACACTTATTCTTCCACACAATAGCTCCAGACCTAAAGTGGTGTTAGAGGGATCAATTAACATCATGTGGATCATCACAAAAGCAACATAATACTTACACAAACCATATAAACCAATCCTTCCTCTGAAATATATGCTTTCTTTATGGCGTAAACAATTAGAAACTGACCCTGGTATCATAAACAAACACTAAACACACAATCTTGAGATAAAGAATTGAGAAACCAACTTGCGGTGTACTTCAACACCTAAAACCTAAACTGAACCATCAAACTAAATATCTAAAATCATCCTCCACACATCAAAAGCCAAAAGATGAACTACAGTGAAATGCGGTGGATTCTGCTTTCCCCTCCAAACAACTCTAGTCAGTAGCAAGATGTGTCTTTGTTTTGCTAACCCTAGAGAACCAATGCGGTACACCTTAGAAACTTAAACTTGAATAATACCATCTTCTCATCTATGAATGATCATCCTTCAAACCACAGGACCTCAACTTCAAAGGTAGAGAAATACAGAGCATTTCCCAGATGCATCCTGATTGCAACAACTCTAAACAATTGTCTTCACTCTGTGAGCTCTAGAATCTTATACATTAACCTTCAAGCTCTAAAATCAAGAACATAAAATATTCACAAATGTATTTGACAAACTCCCAAACTGCAAGGTCATACCTTCAAATGTGAAGGAATGCAGAGCATTCTCCCAAGCTTATTCTGTGCAAATTTTAGTGCCTTGAACAACTTGAATCTTTATTTCAAAACTAAAGTAATTTTTTTCCTCAAGAAATAATGAATACAATATTAACTACATCAGAGACTTCATTCTCAACAATAAAATCCTTTCACAAAACAAGAATCTTCATGTTAGCACAATCTTTATCTATGAACTTCAATAGATAGGGTATAACTGTGTACAAATGATACTGATCCAATGATAGATCCATCACCTTACCCTTCTCAGCATAAATTCTCTAATCTATCTTCTTTTTCTTCTTCTCTGATCATCTTGCCACAAACTTCCTTTGGCATTACCTCTTGTTCACTTTACTTCCGGCCTTCTTCATTACAACTCTGCTGACAACACTTCTTTACCTCTTGTTCACTTTACTTCTAGCCTTGATCATTACAATAATGAAGAGTTTATGATTTATTGATTCAATGATGAAATGTAGATGCATACATATACTATGAGGGAGTATAGTTATAACAGTTGATTTGGTTATATGAAACTGAACCATAACAACTTGATTGAACCATAACCAACAATATAATACAATACACTAACATTCCCCCCTTATTACATTGTTCCTGCAACAGTACCAAGGGACCCCCCCTTAATGCTAAAATACTCAACAAAGCTGATTACATAGTATGAATACATAATTTATAGAAGATTTTCTCCCAAAGAACAAATCATGAACCAAGTGGGGCTCCATCATGTTGTCTTGTCTACCCTCAGAAAGGTGTAGCTTCAAGATGTGTTCTTGAGCTCTTTAGTCCCAAGCTCTCAAATCACAGAGTCTTGAATTATTTGAAAATGAACCCTAAGAGATACGACAGATCTCTGCCATTGTCTAGTCACCGCGAAAGGGTATAATTCAAGATTAAATACTCTTTGAATCTCACTAGACAACAATCCATATTGAGCTCAACACCAAATCCCAAACTTGTCTTCAAAAAAAAATCTTCACAAAACATTCTTCAAATCTGTCAGCATCAACAAAGAAAAGCAAAACAATCAAAACCAAAAATGCTTCTCATGCAAAGCATCATCTCAAAGAGAGAAGCTAACTTGAGATGATGGAAAATACTCTATCCTCCAATGCCGCCTGCCTCCAATATGACCCTGCTTAAAGGGTGTATCCACAGAAATTAATAGTACCATCTGGTGGATCCTCATCCTCAATATCTAGTGGATCCTTATCATCTTCAATGCAAACAAGGTTTCCTTCATTTTTTACCTTTCCTTTAAGAACATCATTAGCTCCAGTTCTACAATCCCAAGTTGTATGACCATTTTTCTTACAATAAAAACATTTGATTTTCTCTGATCTCTTGTAATTGCTTCTTGAGAATAATGCTTTCTCCTGAGGATCATCTTCTAAATCTTCTGTTGTTCTCTTCTCTTCTACTAGAAGAGCAAAAATCATACCTTCTAGAGTTTGTGAAGGTATTTGACCGAGTGTAAAAACAACATTGTTGTATTTTGAAGGCAAGTTATTTAATAGGATAGCCCTAGCATCATCATCATATAATGTAACCTTAACCTCAGCTAGTTGTCTAATGAGAGACTACAAGTTACTTATATGATTTGACATTGTTATTCCATCTTCCATATTAAATCTAAACAATTGAAGTTTTAGAGAAAACTTTGCATTAATGACTTTTTCTCCAAACAATTTATCTAGATTATCCCAAATTTTGGCTGATGATTTATCCAAATCAATGTGGTGCAATTTAGTGTCAGAAAGAGTAAGATCAATTATAGCCTTGGCTTTATCATCCCCACTACTCCAATCTAATAACTTATTTGCATCTGTAGGTGCTTTTTCCTTTCCACTTACTATTCCCCATAAATTTTTATTCATTAGTTGCATTTAAATTTTCATTCTCCAAGTATGAAAATTAAATCCAGAATATTTGTCTAATGGAATCTCCATCTCAAAAAAAAATTTGGAAAAGAAATAATGTGACCAAAAAATGCCTTATCACATTGACCTACAAATTTCAATTCATAGGCATATGCAAAATCATTCAAACATCTTTATAACCATACCTGGTACAGTCATGCATTCAAGATTTCTGAAATGAATCAACACCTTACACACACCTTTTTAAAATTAGTGAAATGCCTCTTCTACACAGTATTAAAATGTATTTTCTTAAGCATTTGGCCAGCACTAAAATATTTAAATCTTCTCAGCCACCTGAAACATTACACCTTCTGACTCTCCCTTGTAGACATTTTAGCGTTTCAGGTCTCCACATTGTCATTTTCCATTGCCTCCTAGAGTCCTCAAACTCAAACAGATCTGGGAACCCATGAATCCTCTCAAATTCTATTCTATTTTTCATGTGCAGTCTACTGCTACACGTTAGACAATGATTCAATTCTCCTCTATGTTGCACAGAGACATGATCAATTGACCACTCTAATACCAAATAATGAAGAGTTTATGATTTATTGATTCAGTGATGAAATGTAGATGCATACATATATTATGAGGGAGTATAGTTATAATAGTTGATTTAGTTATATGAAACTAAACCATAACAACTTGACCGAACCATAACCAACAATGTAATACAATACGCTAACATACAACACTACTGACAACACTCCTGAACCTCACATTGTTGACATCAATGACAACACAAATGCAACAAAATGTCCCAAGTCATGAAAATTAAGTATGAATTCAAGGGGGTGACTTTATCTTCAAAACTCAACTCCACTTGATAGGAAATCTCAAAGACTGATCAAGGACATGTAGACCTAGAAGATTCCAAGCGAAGGATGCATGGGCCTAAACCCACTAGCTAAGTAGTTAGGATGGTGATAAATGGATTAGCCTAGGTGTAGGATTTCCCAGTTCTATATAATGCCTATTGATTGTGGAATGTTACAAGAATTATCATCTAGTATCCACAAGGAAAATGATAGATGGCAATAGGGTGCTAGTTGACTTTTCCACACATGCAATTGTAGAGGTGTTTGACATACCATTTTACTAGGTAAATATGACCATGGATCAAGGCATTGAGTATTTCAATCAATAATCAAATGTCTATATGAGGAGATTTAATGCTAAATGGTTAAAAACATCCAAACTGACTTTATCTAATGTTTCCAAAACTATAGTCAAGAGTGACTTCTCAATAGAGGTCAATACTATGATAACTCTAAGAAGAAGAATCATGGGATTGCCTACTAGTTCAACCTTCTACCCATGGACATTCAAATTCATCTATGAGTTATTACATGAAGAAATGGTTTATTGGTACAAATCATTAGTGAAAATTTGTGCATCCAATTGACTAGAGTTGGACTTACAAGGTAATTTTTCATTTCTTCCTATGTAGTCTACATGTTTTCTAGAAATTTCATCTACCCTAGTCTAACAAGAAGAGGAGAAATAGGAGTTTCTCTAAGATAGTTCCAAGTGTATGACTATTTACCTCAATTGGAAAATGGAAAACTCCTTGAGGCTCTACAAGAAAATTAATGATTCTTTAACAATGTACAACACTCAAGTCTTGAAAGGAGATTTGACTATTAAAAGGATATCATTACTTGTGGGGGATATAATCAAGAAATATGGAAATTGGTTCATTCAATTTCCTAATTTCTCATATAGTAGAATTAAAGGCTTCATTGGTATAGCCTATAAACTACCTACATACCCCACAAATAAGATCATCCTATTAGAATTAACTAGGCATGTTTATGAACCATAGCTGTTACTGACTGATAAACACAGGATAGGGGTTTAATTTCCTTTAATAATTGGAGATGGAATGTATTCATGTCCTTATTTCCCTACTACTAAATAATTAGATGTAGAAATCTAAAGATACAATTTGTACTTCTCCAATGCCAGAGCAAACTTTGATCCTCATGGTAAGATGAAGCAATTAGTTGGTAAAGAATTTTAGTGTGTCCATGATCTAGAGGACTTTTAGAAAGACTATGTAGATGAGTACAAGGTTAGAAGGAGAGGATATTGTAGGCTCTATGAATTTGATATTAAATTGGATATACATATTGTAGGCTCTATGAATTTGATATGAAATTGAATAATGTATATCTAATATCAGACCAACTATTCGATGATGGAAAAGTTTTACAGGATAAATATGAAATTGATCAAGTATATAATGATCCTATTGCTCCCCCTAACTAGTCTAAAGAAGATGTAACCTCTCTAGTGTAAATAATAGGAGATGTGCTCAAGTATAGAAAAGACTGGCTAGAACAAAAGACTGCCAAATTAGAAGCACATGGAACTCCATTGACTTATACCAAGGATAAGCCTAGAAGGAAAAGGAAAAAGAAAGACATTAAATTTCAAGCCTTAAAATGTCAAGAGAAAGATGAATAAGAGGAAGAGCCAAGGAAAAAGGGAAAATAAATAGAGATTGATGAAGAAGATATTCATGAGGAGCAATGATTATGTCCCCTAGAAAGAAAAGCCAAAATAAAGAAAACTAACATTGTTACACCTAACATGAGAGGGAGTAAGAAGCCTCCTCTTGAACAAAAAATGGTTTATAAAAGAAATAATAAAATAGAGGATGAATCTGAAGAGGATTTAGGTCCTCAACTATACAGGAAGAAGAAAAGAGTGAAGGAAGCTACTACTATTGCAAGTGAGAATGATATTTTTCTCCCAAGCTACTAGTTTGTCATCCCAACAATTACCACCTTCTTCCCCTCTTCTAGCCCATGTTCTTCCACCACTAATACAAACAACCACACATTTTTTACCATCCATCATACACCTACCTCTTCCATACCTTCATCCACCATACCATATTGTCATCTATTACAACAAATTCCTACTATTATCCCTATCCAGACACAAGTAATTATGTCTACTACTATTACTTCTTCTATCGTGCCCATCTCATCCACCATTCTCATCATCCCCATTTCTCCCACCTTAAAAAATTTTCCTCCATCACTTTCCCTCCAAGTTCCAATTGTTTATACTATACCTTCCACCTCTCCCACACCTGCTACTTTCCCAATACCTCCTCTAATATTCTTTTCTATCATCAATAAGGATACCCTAAAGAGAGACAATAAGGATCTAGCTACTCCAGCTAATTCACCAAATGAACCCTTATAGCCACCTATCTCACAAAATATTGAGAGAGTGACAAAATAAATGGAAGAGCTAGAAAAACAAGAAATTCAACATGTAGAAGAGGTGATGCAAGAAGTAATAGTTGAGCATCCTTTGTCAACTAAAAAAGAGATTCAAGCTAATATTCCTCAATAGAAGTTTCATGATAACATGACTCATTAGAAAATTTCACTTATGATTCCAATACAAGAAAATATGGTTGATTCTGTAAACTCAAAAACACAACTTGGTAGCTTGGGGTGGTTGAGTCAGCTTTGGTAAGCACATGGACCCCTCTCCTTGCCACAGGATGAACCTCCACATCACTCTCACTCTCATGGAAGTAGACAATCAAGAGGAGGCAAGACACAAGGGAGGTCCTTCTCTCTTGTGAGCTAGACTTCATTGAGAGTGGTCGGCCAGTTCTGAGGTCTTTCTTGTATATCGATTCTGATCTAGGGCTCTATGACCGTTGTGGTTGAAATAACTCTATGACCTGAAGGGTCACTAGTCACTATTCTCCTATTTGGATCTCAAAGATTCCAAAATTGTGTGGGTTGATGATTTCTCTCATTTATGCTTCAGTTGAGTTGGGTTGTTCTTCAAATTGTTGGTTGATGACTTGTGTTTGGATTAATCTCAACATGTGTTGTTGTTCCTGAACCGTTATTTGATCGTGTTGTAGTCTATGGTGAATTTCCTCAATCTCTTTGAGTATTTCCCTTACCCACGACACATTCATAATCCCAAATTGAGAGAGATTTGGTTGGAGTTAACCTCGATTTGACTTAGGGTTTGACTTAGGGTTTATGATTTAAGGTTTGACTTGTTTTACTTTGCATTGGTTGACTAGTGTTGATTAGTGTTGACCTCGTGTTGGAATCAAGGGTTTGTCTCATGTTGACCTCATGATGAAATCGAGGGTTTGAAATCTTCTTGTGACACTAATGTTTTACATTTTTTTTGGTTTTTGAATGCATGCAAGCCTATATGAATGCAAAATAATATGTTTGTGCTTTTTTGGATCTTTATAAAAGGAAAATTCTTTTTTAATCTAGGAATTACAATATGTATGCAATCTAGAATGTATTTAACTAGAGTAATCTAATCTATGTTTTTGTTTGGTTTTCTGGATATTTGAATTAATTACTCTAGAAATGAAATTGCTTTGAAATAAACTAAGCTAAAGAACTTTGAAAGAAAACTAATCTAACAATGCAAATCCTATTTAGCCTATCAAGGAAATTGCAACATTTAATTACTATTCCCAAGAGAAATTTTAAGATTTAGTTAATAAATATTAAAAAAACACTAAAGAACCCAAAATATGAGACACATGAGCCTCCACTACTATTAGGAATCCTTGTGTTGGTAACCTCTTTGTCCTCTTGTAGTAGTAGGGATATCCTCTTGGCAATAATAGGGAAGGAATGCAAAAGAGCTTTCAAAAAGCTTGAAATGTGAGCTCAATGTGAGCTAATGAGCACTATGGCTTACAAATGGTCAGTGCATTGACGCGATATGAATCTTTTAGCAAAGATTGGACTAAACAACAATGAAATAAAAGGATTGAATGTCTTGTATGAGCATATGGATACTATGGAGAGCAAAAACCTGCAAAGACTAGATGCACAAATAAAATTGCCTCTCAAAAGGGGGAGCTTTGAAGCTTGACAACAATTAAAGCTAATGTAAAGAAAGCTTGGAAGCTTTGAAATACTAAAGAAAGAAACAAAGAGGCTCAAGGTCTTATGAAGAAGCTTGAAAAAGCTTGTGAAGAAGGGAAGAGCATTCTCCAACTTAGAAAATAATGGAGAGGTGAGGGGTATTTATAGGTTGGAAGGAACACAAGAGGGGGAAATTGATTGAAGGGTTAACTCATTTGATTGAAGAGTTAACAAGTTTGATTGAGGAGTGAACTAGATTGGTTAGGGAGTGAACAAGCCATGATAACCTATCACTCAAGTAAAAATAGAGTTAACAAGAGTGCATGAGTTGACAAGTAGAGACAAAAAGGAGATAATTATGCATTCTTGAAGGCTTGGAATAGTTAACTCTATGTTTAGGTCAAAATGGAGTTTTTTCAAGTCAAAAACTCAATTTTTTTGTGGATCAAAAAGACAATAGGGTCACCCATGGGTCACCCCTTTTACCAGTCTAGGTCAACTATGGGTGACCCTTAGAGGGGAGGTCCTGAGATGGAAAGATGGTTGGAGTTTGTCAATTAGGGGAAAAGGAGGTGAACTACCTCCAGAAACTGGTTAAGAAGCTTGGTCAAAATCCAAATCTCCACTTGCAAAAGTCAAATCTCCTAGGGGAGATCCTGAAATAATAGGGCCTGAGATTTGTCTTGGTTGACCAGAATTAAAAATTGAAAGTTGGAGATGGATTGGTATGTCCTCTAGAGGGCTCCTAGTGGTGGGATTGGATGAAAAACATTAAGTAAAAGGTCAAGTCACAACAAATAGATGAATACAATGCTTAGGGATGAAGTCAAAAGCATAGGAAACAAGAACTGACAAGTGTCAAAAAGTGTCAAAAGCAGAGGAAAGGTTAGTATGACAAAGGGGAAACAACAAGAGGAGGGAAAACCCAAATTCTACCAAGAGAATTGCTACTAAGAGGACATTATTTCATGCTTACGTGTACATAACAAGGATTATGAGTCATCATGGGGTCCTCATGGAGGCTATGCATAATTTTAGTGCTGACATATTTGCCCCCTTAGGGATGACATTCTACATGAAGGGTAGGTACCGTTCCCGAAATACGCCTTACCTATTGTCAATTTTCTGCAATAGTACATGCAATAACTAGCATTAGTTCAACATTTAGATATATCAAAATAGTTAATAAAAATTGAAATGACAAACATACCATAGATCCATGAGTTCTCCTAGTTGTTTTCTTTGTCAGGGAGACCTGTAGAGATGAAAGCACGTAATACAGGTGCAAGAGCACTATGGAAATAAAACACAAGCTAAGCTAGAGAAGAATAAATTCTCCTTTTATTGTAGACTTTGAAGAACATATTTGATTTTTAGAGATTTTTGATGTTTTACAATTGTTATAAATTTTTTCAAATTTTCTAATTTTTATGGTTTTTGTGAAGATTTTGTAAAGGTTTGATTTGATACTCCTTAATGTTTTTGAAGGATCTATATTTATCAAGAAATTTATACCCTTGCCCCCTTGTATGGGGAGACTTGTGCACTTGATTACACATTTTTTCTCTTTTTGACTTGTTGGAGGAGTGACTTATGTTCAAACATTGTTGTTGAGGTTGATTGTTAGTCAAAACAATGTGAATAAAAGTTTACACAACAAACCTTTATCATCTTGAAAAGTATGATCAATTTAGGATGAATTGATGAGTCCAAGTCTCTGTGGATCAGGTCATGATCATTTGATATTACTCAAAGTTTGATGTGTGTTTCTATTTTCCATTCAGGGGCCTTACATACTTCAATAATTTCTGCAAAGTTCTTCAATATTCCTTCAAATATCCTATCATTTATGCCTACTCTGTACAAATCTTCAACAATTTTGTCAAATCTTACATTATTAAGTCAGGATTGAAGCAAATAGACATTAATTTGATCCTAACTTTAAGTAATTCACTAGAATTTGTCTCTGATTTAGACTAATTCTGAATATATTTCTAGATTCAATTAGTTCTTTTGATATTATCCTTATTTGAACTAATATTTGCTTATGCACTTTAAATCTATTCAAATATTGTGCCCATAAGCATGTATTCCTCTATCATTTGCCATTATTTGCCATTATTTGCATGATATTTATAATGATGTTCATTTCTTACTGTAATATGCTCTAGATATACAATTATCTGTACTAATTCAACATATTTTCACTATATTTGCTTATCATTCATCCCTATTTGCAGTTATCTTATGGTTATTTATGAAATTAAAATGAGAAAATAGAGTTTAGAGATTGAGATTCCTAAAATTACTTAACTAAGACCACTAATCCACATACATGTTTTTATATAGTAATGAAGAGAAGTAAAACTAAATCATACTTCACCAGGACAGTCCACAATTCCGCATGATCAAATCCAAATCTTCAAAGTGAAAGTCGATAACAATATGCAATAAAATAAAATCACTTCTATTGAATGTAGCATTTCACCATTACATATCTAGAAATCAACTTGAAGATTACGTAAGGTTTACAATCATGATGTAATCTGTAGCTTCATCTCCATTTGGTATGCTTTAGAATAGGTACATTTATAAATGGTCTGGAGAAAGAACCTTGTGAGAGAATTTACCAAGTTGCAGAACATCACAACAGGCACTTAGAATTTCAACAATTCAGTCTCCATTAGTCTTAGTAATCTGATCTCTTATTAGGTCTACAACAATTTGACCTCTTGGTTAGATGTGAAAATAATTAGCTCTCTACCAAATATGCAATAATTCTCCCCCCTACAAATGACAAGTCATGGCCCTTTTATATAACAAAAGGCCAGAAAATAGTTACATTGATCTAATGATTAGGATCCACACATAATAATCGATAGTCTAGATAGATAGCATGTGATTGCCAGTTGACAATCATATAGCTAGCAACGAATATTCTGGCATCTTTGAATCAGTCCACGTTCTAGCTGGCAGATAGCATATTCAATGGTGCTCCCCTAGTTCTAATTCACGTCTTCAATGTCTGCAACCTCATCTATGTTGGAAAATGTGTCTCAAACTATAGGCTTGATATTTTCCCCATTGGTTGGTGTTTATCTTCTCATCAGCCTAACAACTCCTTGTTAGTGGGACATTGTTCACAGTCCCACCGATGGTCCAAAATATCATCAGCGGGAGGTGGTTATATCACCGGGACATAATCCCTTGTCTCCCCGTTATCCCAATGATCTGTCAAGACTTGTTTTGGTGTAACCTATTGACTTTGGTAGGACTTGGAATGAAGTTGATTTGATGGTTCAAAATGTCAGTGAGAGTTAAACTGTATTGTGACTGTTTGTTTGTGGAAGTTGAACCAAACCATTTCTGATCTCAGATGCTCATTCTGGGATGAACCGTATTTTACCTACAAGTTGGTTAGCCTTCTTCTACAACATCTAGGCTTCCTCTTCTATTGCACATTCTGCACAACATCCTCTCCAAGCTTTCCTTGGCTCAGGTACCCTACAATAGATATACATAAATTAAATGCAATCATTTGATAAACCAACAAGAAATTAAGCATAACATTAAGTGTAAGAGGAGGCCCAAATATGGATATCCAGATAGGACTATCAGGTTCAAGATATATGTCCTCATGACAATGAGTATCAAGTCATGAGTAAGATGCCTTAGATATGTGAAATGTGGATATCCAGATATTAGGATGCTGGGCTCTAGATATTAAGTCAGGATATTGGGACATGGATGCCCAGATGGGAATATTATGATATCCAGATATCCTGATAATGTCAATATGACAATCTTGTCAGCCATCATTGACCAAATGAATCTTATCGGGCTTCAATTTAATTTAGAATAGGTTGGGGTATTAGGTGGGCATGTGTCTTACTATCATTCATTGGACATGAGCATGGATATTTGGTTAAAGTTAGGATATCATGTTTGGGAAATATCCATCTAGTCAAAAGTCTGGATGACATCAGTAGGAGGAAGATCTTTCATCACAACATAATGGGGTGACATCATTAGGATGAGGATACTAGAATACGATCCTAGATATTAAGAATGTGAAATATCCCTATGGCTTAATGTCTAGATGACGTAAGCATGCGTCTATTCTTTATATCGCATTGGGATAGGATGATGTCATCAAGATATGGATGTTAAAATAAGATTAGGGTATTGGCAAAATTAATATCCAGGTGCTTTAATATTTGGATGATGTAAACATGTTTATCCTTCTTCATTAGGCTGAGATGACATGATGTCATCAGGACAAGGATATTATCAGAGGTCAGGATATTAAGTTAAGATCCAAGATGTTAACTGATATCCTACATATGAGATTTAACCCAACAAATCTCTCAAATTTGATGTCTGGATATTAATAAGAGCTGGGATACTAAGTTAATATCTAGATGATGTACAATGTGAATATCTGGTTGACCTATTGCCTAAACTTTGACTGACTGTAACTTCTTCATTTTAAGGAATTTTGGGGTGCTTCAAAAGGCAAAGTTGCTTAGAATTTTTCTCTTTCATTTGGAAGGCTTTATAGGGGGGGGGGAAGACTTATACTTTGGAAATTTGACTTCATACTTCAAGATTCAGACATGCTTAGGATATGACAAAACTTATGCATATTGATTGATGATGCTTTTACCATTACCACCCAAAGTAGGGAAACACACAAGAAGAAGCAAAAAGCAAAAGGTTGGGTCCCTATTTTTCTGTGGAAAAATGGGGCATGTTGTGTAACTACACAACAACTTGCCACTAAAGAAAACAACTAAAATTTAAATAATTCAGGAGATGAAAACAAATTAGGACATAATATTCTAACTCCTATCAAATATGAACATCCTAGTTGCTTTCTGAATGATATCATGTTCATCAATATAACAATATGAGAAGGAATCAAGTGTGTACATGTGATTCATATCCTTCATCTTGAAGATAAGTTGAAAAACCTAGTGACATGTGTTAAGCTACATAGTTTGATTTAATCCTCATAACCAACTTGGATAGAGCCTTGCTTCCAATAGGAATCCATAGCCTCAATAAGGTTATCATTGCAATTCTCCCAAGTAGAGCCCCATTTCTAGTAAGGTGTCTATAGCCCCAATAGAGTTACTTGGATAGCCTAATTATTCCTTTTGGATATTCAATATATTTATTTTTTTTATTTCAATATTCATAAGATATGAGCATGTAAGCACATTTTGCAAGGTATGGACACTTGTTGTTTAGGTTGAGAATTACAATGGTAGCAAGAGAAAACCTTTATATTTTTCACTTAACACTACACTAGCATGTTCAACAAACCCAAGGCTATTAGGTGTATTGTGTGAGGATCTCCTTGAACAAGACAAGTTATCACTGATGAATAAGATATAATAGACCTGATCAGAGGTACTTACACTGACCTGAGCTACAACCTATGTAAGAATTTGTATTCATTTCCTAAATTCTAACAATTTCACTAGTTTTCTAAAGTGGAAAGGTGCACAATCTTGCCTAACCAAAATAGGGACTCAACAAATGAGAAAAGCAAACACATAAAGCAAACTACACAAGCAACTATACGAAAGGGAAACACAACCAAACAAAGCAGGACAGAAAGGAAAGCAGAACAGAACTAGAGAGGAAAGGAAAAAAGCAAAGACTATATACAAGACACTATAAGGCAAACAAAACCTAGGATAACGCCCATAAATACTTGTATTTCCATGCATTTTTTGAATATGCAGGAGTATCATATGCACTAGTTAGGGTTCTAATCCTAGTGAATTCATCTTTGTATTCTGAAAAATATTCTTGTATTCTAGATTCATTGTGTTTAAAAGAATGACCCTTAATGATCAGCAATTGATGAAGTTCATTATTTTCATGATTAATCAATTGACATGTTTTATCCCTTGAATTTCCATAGTCAAAATAGTATTTAACATCATTTATTGGGGAAAAGAAAAATACAACCTAATGCATTTCCTATTCTACTAGACATGCTTGTTCACTACCAGCTAATCTTCCATTTAGTGACTTTATGTCTTGTCTCACTTCATCTTGAAGGGTGTATGACTCCTGATGGATTACTTCGTCTTTATCCAACTCCAGTTCTTTGCTCAAAGGTTCATTTCATCCTTAACTTCAAGAAACACCTTAATGTTCTCTTTAATTCCCTACACATCAGCACTTAGGTGAGTATCCTCATCATCAGAACATGATATACACAAATCTATCATTTATAAATCATTTAACTGTAAAGATGAAATGACATTTGACAGATAGGAATGCTTCCCTATTTCATTTTCAAAATGGTGCTAGATTGACATCTGATCATGCACAACAATAGCAGAGCCTTCTGCATCTTCCATTTTTATGAATTATTCTTCAAATAGTTCACTTCTATCATCCAGTGGAATGTCTGGTTCCATTGTCCTACAACAATCTTGGATTTGATCATTCAATTTACATAAATCAGCTAATAAATCAGGATCTACTCTTTTCTCTATGACTCCTTTAGTTGTTATAGTAGGAACTTCTTCAGTGACTATGCATTTTAATTTCTTTGCCACTTGTTTACACTTATTTGTCCACTCATCCTCATCAAAACTATTAGGATTAGATCTAGAGACATTATCCCGACAAGTATTTCTTAATAATTCAATATATTTATCAAGTGTATCAGGATACTCTAATCCTTTTGATTTATTGTCTGATGGCGTACAATAGGGAGCACTTTCTTCTCTACAATTTTCAAAAGATTCATCCTTCACTCTGCCTCATCCATATTAGTACTTCGACAAGGAAGTAGAGAACTATCAATCTCACCATATAGTGATTTGTCAAAAGGTTCTTCATTATCTTCATCTTCTAGAACTGATTCAACTAATATCTTTTCAAGATATACCCCAACCTCTAAAGATGTATCTTCTTGTTTCTTCAGAATTCCTTCATCCTTCTTCCAGACTTTAGCCCTATACACATCTGAGAAAGGAATTAGTCCTTTTAAAGATAAATCTAACCTTGTGAGGAAAGTCAAACAACTAACTTCACCATGCTTTGTAGAATTGTGTATCCTACATCTTCTAGATAAACCAAAGTTAGACAAATTTTGAGGATAAAGTTTCCTATTTAACATTCATTACAATAAAGGAATATTAACTTGAAAGTTATCTTCCTCATATGATCTTTGAGACAATCTTCTATGAAATCGAGGGATCCTAAGGTTAGGATCTTCATACAAATCCATTGAAAGTAAGACCTTATGACTAATTTTTAGAATTTTGAAATTTAATGAGATCCAACATATCTCATAATAAGAACTTGAGAGCTTAGGAGATCAAGTTAATCTTTGAAGTTTGAACTGAATCTTTACAAAGATAATTATAACTCCTTCACATGAATGGATTTTATGGTTAGATATCTTAGATGATGAAGACTATAGGGACTATTTGCAGGGAATGTAAATCTTTGGTTTGAATTCTAAAATCTAGAAAACTGCCTACAAATGTTAGGGTAAATATCCTCAAGGAAGCGATATTTATGATCAGAAACTTTGAATTCTCCAATATTAGTAGGATCTTTGCACAAACACTAGAGTTCTGGGACAGACTTTGAATTTTGACATGATCATTTATAGGAAGGTGGGAAAACACTTCCAAATGACAAATTGTTTGAAATAACAAGTGATCAGGCCCTCCTTCTAGCGCCAATTCTATTGTGTTAGAAGTGAGAGGCGTGCAAATCAATTGAAAGATTTAAAGTAGGTTGTTATATAGATGCAGGTAATATCACTTCAAGAGAAAAAAATTTCTTTACTGAGCAACAGCTCAACCCTCCTTCTACTGCCAATTTTGTTGAGGTTGATTGTTAGTCAAAACAACGTGAATAAAAGTTTACACAACAAACCTTTATCATCTTGAAAAGTATGATCAACTCAGGATGAATTGATGACTCCAATTCTCTGTGGATCAAGTCATGATCATCTGATGTTACTCAGAGGTTGATGTGTGTTGTTTTTTTCCATTTAGGGGCCTTACATACTTCAGTAATTTCTACAAACTTCTTCAATATTCCTTCAAATATTATGTCATTTATGCATGCTCTACACAAATCATCAACAATTTTGTCAAATCTTACATTATTAAGTTAGGATTTAAGTAAATAGACATTAATTTGATCCCAATTTTGAGTAATTCATTGGAATTTGTCTCCAATTTAGACTAATTCTAAATATATTTCTAGATTCAATTAGTTCTTTTGATATTCTCCTTATTTGAACTAGTATTTTCTTATGCACTTTAAATCTACTCAAATATTGTACCTATAAGCATGTATTCCTATATCATTTGCCATTATTTGCATGATATTTATAATGATGTACATTTCTTACTATAATATGATATGGATATACAATTATCTATGCTAATTTAGCATATTTTCATTGTATCTACTTATGATTCATCCTTATTTGTAGTTGTCCTATGGTTATTTATGAAATTAAAATGAGAAAATAGGGTTTAGAAATTGAGATTCCTAAAATTACTTAACTAATACCACTAATCCACATACATGTTCCCATACAATAATGAAAAGAAATAAAACTAAATCATACTTCACCAGGATATTCCACAAATCCACATGATCCAACGCAAATCTTCAAAGGGAAAGTTGATAACAATATGTAACAAAATTGAACGCAACATTTCACCATTACATATCCATAAATCAACTTGAATATTACATAAGATTTACAATCAAGATGTAATCTATAGCTTCATCTCCATCTGGTATGCTTTAGAATAGGTACATTTACAAATGGTCTAGAGAAAGAACCTTGTGAGAGAATTTACCAAGTTGTAGAACATCACAATTCAGTCTCCCATAATTTCAACAATTTAGTCACCATTAGTCTTAGTAATCTGATCTATTATCAAGTCTACAACAATTTAACCTCTTGGCTAGATGTGAAAATAATTGGCTCTCTACCAGATATGCAATAATTGCCCCCCCTTACAAATGACAAGTCATGGCCCTTTTATAGAACTAAAGGCCAGAAAATGGTTACATTGATCCAATGATCAGGATCCTCTCATAATAACCAACGGTACAGATAGATAGCATGTGATTGCCAGTTGGAAATCATATAGCTAGTAAAGAATATTCCAGCATCTTCAAATCAATTCACCTTCCAGTTGGAAGATAGCATATTCAATGGTGCTCCCCTAGTTCTAATTCATGTCTTCAATGTTTGTAACCTCATCTATGTTGGAAAATGTGTCTCAATCTTACAGGTTTGATATTTTCCATGTTGGTTGGCATTTATCTTCTCATCAGCCTAACAGCTCCTTGTCAGTGGGATGTTGTTCACAGTCCCATCGATGGTCTAAAATCTCATTGGCAGGAGGTGGTTATATCATTGGGATAGAATCCCTTGTCTCCCCAATATCCTAATGATCTATCAATAATTGTTTCGGTGTAACTTGTTGACTTCGGTGAGACTTGGAATGAAGTCTCTTCAATGGTTTGAAATGTTAGTGGCAGTTAAATTGTATTGTGACCGTTTGTCTATGGAAGTTGAACCAAACCATTTCTGATCTCAGATGCTCATTCTAGGATGAACTATATTTTCCATAAATTTTGGTTAGCCTTCCTCTTCTATTGCACGTTCTATGCAACATCCTCTCCAAGATTTCCTTGGCTCCAATACCCTACAATAGACATATAGAAATTAAACACAATCATTTGAAAAACCAACAAGAAATTGAGCATAACATTAAGTGTAAGAGGAGGCCCGGATATGGATATCTGGATATGACTATCAGGTTCAAGATATAGGTCTTCATGACAATGAGTATCAGGTTGTGAATAAGATGCCTTGGATATGTGAAATGTGGATATTCAGCTATTAGGATGCTGGGCTCTGGATATTAATTCAGGATACTAGGACATGCATGTCTAGATGTGAATAGTAGGATATCCAGATGTCCTGATGATGATAGTATGATGATCGGGTCAGCCATCATTGACCGAATGAATCTTATTAGGCTTCAATTTCATTTAGAATAGATCAGGGTATTAGGTGGACACGTGTCTTACTATCATTCGTTAGACAAGAGCATGGATATTTGGCTAAAGTTAGGATATCATGTTTGGGAAATATCCATCCGGTTGAAAGTCCAAATGACATCAGTAGGAGGAAGATCTTTCATCACAGCATAATGGGGTGATGTCATATGGATGAGGATACTAGAATAACATCCCAAATATTAAGAATATGAAATATCCCTATGGGTTAATGTCTAGATGATGTAAGCATAGGTCTATTCCTTATATCGCATCAGGATAAGATAATGTCATCAGGATATGGATGTTAAAATAAGATCAGGGTATTAGAAAAATTAATATCTAGGTGCTTTAATATCTAGATGATGTAAGCACATTTATCCTTCTTCATTAGGCTGAGATGACATGACATCATCAGAATAGGGATATTATCAGAGGTCAAGATATTAAATTAAGATCTAGGATGTTAACTAATATCCTGCATATGACGTTTAAACCAACAAATCTCTCAAATTTGACGTCTGGATATTAATAAGTGCTAGGATACTAAGTTAATATCTGGATGACGTGCAATGTGAATATCTAGTTGACCTATTGACCAAACTTTGATTGACTATAACTTCTTCATTTTAAGGAATTTTGGGTTGCTTCAAAAGGCAAACATGCTTAGAATTTTTGTCTCTTTCATTTGGCAGGCTTCATGGGGGGAAGACTCATACTTTGGAAATTTGACTTCATACTTCAAGATCTAGACATGCTTAGGATATGACATAACTTATTCATTTTGACTGATGTTGCTTTTACCATTACCACCCAAAGAAGGGAAACACACAAGCAAAAGCAAAAAGCAAAAGGTTGGGTCCTTGTTTTGCTATGGCAAAATGAGGTGTGTTGTGTAACCACACAACAATTGTTTTACACTTATTGTTACAAGACTTGATTTGATGAGATCTATACATAGCTTTAGTTGACATATTGTACTTCACTTTCCCTCTTGTGCATATGGTTGGATAGAGCTTTTATTTTTCTTATGAGAATGCATACCTAAGATGATCACATATGGATGATGCAATTTGTTTTTATCTTTTTATGATAGGAATGATATGTAATGTGTTTGGGTGTGATTCACAAATATGAAATACAAAGTACTATGTTCTAAGTGCTATGAATGCCATGATGTTATGACATGTTTTATTACTTTTGATTTTCTATGATAGCATGTATGCATGTGGAATAAACAATGTGACTTGTCTTAAGTAGGATTTTTGACCTAGGGGATTGTGAGTCAACTTGGTATAGAGAGACTTATTAATCTTTGGAATGGGATTAAGGACTCAAGTGGGAGCGGGTAGGAGATGGAATGCTTCTAAATTTGGAGCTTTGCTAGAGGCTAAATATTGATCCTTATCTAGATAAGACATTTTGATAAGCTTTCAACTTAGGCAAGAAACAACTTTTATTGGCATTCGCTAGACTTAGATCATAGATGGAAAGTAAGATAGACCTAGGGTAAAGGAAAAATGGGGAAGAACAAGGGTCCCTAAGTAAAAAAATGGTCCTAAAGACTACTAGATTCTTGGATTTTCTCAGCTAGTGTGTGTGTATGCTTTGTACCTTTCTCTTTTATTTTCTTTCGTAGAATGTCACCCTTTAAGATTCAAGCTTAGATTTATCTCCACCTAGGGGTATGGACATTCAACAATCTTCTCTCTATCACTTTTTTTTTTTTCTGGAATGCCTCACTTGATTTTCTCATTTTTTAAAATTTTTGACTTTTATGGAAATGAATGCTTTTGAGCTTTGGATATATAGTAACTTTGATCTCTCTATTCTAACTTTTATCATCACTCTTATTTTGTTTGATCAATCATTTTTTATTCACTCGTACTTTACATTGCTTCCTTCAAAGTTTTGATCCCCCTGATGTTTTTGGCCAGGAAAGATAAGGGGTTGAGTGCCACCAATTGTTTTCATAATCCAATCAGACTTCCTTTTACTAGGGAAGAATACAGAAGGTCTACTAGAAAGTTTCCTTAGAACACTTTGGGTTTGAATATTGACATTGCTTAGACTTAACATCATGAATCATTAAGACTGAGATCAGTGTAAAGCTAAGAGCTAGGCTTCAGTTAGAATCACTAGGAATGGAGGGGGAGAATGGCGATTGTGAACATAGGGGAATCTCAAAACTTAAAAGGATCACTCTACACCTAGGCAACCTTAGACTCCTTACTGAAATGAAAATAATACAAGAGCAAGTCATTCACTAAAGTGTAAGATGGATAGAATGATGCTGAAATTCAATAAACAAATTTTGATTTTTTAGAGATTTTTACAATTTTTTTGTACTTTTAGAATATTTGATTTTGATTTTGATTTTTTATGTTTTATGGATTTTTGAATTATTTATTTTTTTGGATTTTTATAGGCTTTTACAATGTTTTGAGATATTGAATTTTTCTCTTTCCATAATGCACAAAAGGTAATGCCATTTATGATGTCTTCCTTAACTACATCTAGACCTATCCAACTTGGTTTGAACTTTGCTTGAAAGTCTTTGCAAGGACACTCGAAGACTTCATGTAAAAATAGATTTGCACTAAGTGAGGAGTTTTGTGTACTCACATGTTTCATTGTTTGATGATTTTCCCCCTAACTTTATAATTTTTTATTCTTTTTGAGTTCCCAAGTTTGTTTCAAAAGTTTGAGGGGAAATGGGAGTTGGTGTTGACTCTCCTAGTTTCTATGTGGGTTTTGGTTCTTCTTCTTTCAAGATTTCAATCATATGAATTTTTATGTCTGGCTTGATAGGAATGGCCATTAATTTTAAAGGAGCATAAGACTTTGTTGAGTGGGGATTGAAATGAAATTCTCTTATTTCCCTCTTTCCTATACATTTTGAGGCCTTCGCTATGTTTGCAATTTGATTAGGTGTCTCTCCATTTTCAAAAGTATCAATTTTTGGGTCACTAGTGGTTTCCATGGTCTTTCCCTTCTTTTTGACTTGTTCAACTCTATAAAGGCTAAAACGATTAGGATCTTCTTTGATGACATGAGTTTGTCCCATATGTGAGAAGTGTATTTCTTGAAATAATATGGAGGGAATGGTCCTCATCCTATTGATCTAAGATCTTCCTAGGATCATGTTGTAAGTGGTTTCTTCGTTGACGACATAAAGTTTAGTTGGGAGGGTTTTGGGACCTAATGTGATTTGAATATTAACCTTACCCATGGTTTGAATGTTTGGGTTATCATGAATTCTAAGGATGGTCATTTCTTGTGTGATTTGAGTTTCATCATAACCCATTCTTTGAAGAAGAAATAAAGAGACTACATTGATTGTAGACCCATCATCAATCATTACATGTTTAATGGAATAGTCTTGAACTTGGACTATCAGATGGAGGGGGAGATCACCCTATTTAGCTATGTCATTATCTAAGGGTAACTTTTCAAAATCAAATGTCAAAGAAGAACACTTTTAACTTGGAGTGTTTTGAACTAGATGGCCTAGATCTAAGGCTTTAAAGAGAGTGTTCTTGTGCATAGAAGAACTTTTGAGAAGTTCTAACATGTGAGGAAAATTTGAATTGTTGGAGGTGTCATCTGGTCATTCTAGTCCTTGGGTGACACAAATTTCTTGATCTTTATCTAATTCCACAACGCCTAAGGTATTTTGATCAAAGGAATTTTGATGGATTTTGGGATTATTTCTTTCATCTTCTAAATATGTGTCCATGAATGCTTATTGTTGATGTTTTGGGAGGTTTTATATGAAGTGATGGTAATTCCAATATGAATTGATCGCATGCCCCCTTCTCTTGTGAAATGAGCAATATTTATCATGATTGTGATCTTCAGGTTTAGGATGATTGTTGTATGAATGCTTGTTAATTCTTAGGGGATAGTTGTTGACATTTTGGTGACTATTGTTCCTAGATGGTGAATTTCTTGATGACCCATCTATGTATTGGTTGTTTTTCAAAGGTTAATTATTTCTATCATGGTTTATCAGCCTTCCATTAACATCATACTCCCTTCTTCCACTATCAATAGTGGCTTGGTCAATTCTAAGGGCACTTTCAAGTGCTTCTTCATATGATTTGTAAGGGAGTTTTTGGACTTGTTCTCATATGTCATTGTTGATAACATGTAAGAAGAGATCACAAAGTTCTCTATGATCCATATTTGGTGCGCGTGTTGAAGAATAGAGAATTTTCCTCCATCATGTGATCAAATGTGAGACTGGCTCATTATTTTCTTTCTTGATCAGTAAAAATTCTCATATTCTTGTCTTGACCAGTTTGTTTATGTCAAAGGTAAACACAAATTGATCAATGAGTTGTCTAAAAGAGTGCATTGATGCTTCTAGAAGTTGATAGTACCAATCCAGAGTGATACCCTCCATTGTCTTTGGAAAAATCTTTCCTACCACCCCATCCCAAGGAAGGAGTTCTCGTACTACCATGATATAAGGCTTGATATGAGAGTTGGGATCACCCTCTCCTTTAAATTTTGGAAGCTTAGCGAGAGGATGTGATAGTACGACTTTGTTGAAAAGGGAAATACAAATGAAAAGGGGGGTGAATTAGTTGTAACCAATATTTCAAAACCATTAACACATCAACCAATCAACATTGTGTTTGTATTTTAACCATGAATGCATGAAATAGAAAACTTAAACACATTTACACATTCAACATAGGAGACACTAGATTTTACGTGGAAATCCCCATAGGGGAAAAACCACAGTAAGTGTTAGCAATATAATATGTTATAAAAATACCAAAAATCAGAGGCTCACTACCTTAGGGCTCATTTCCCAAAATGATCACTACTATTGGGGTGGCTCACTACCAGATTTAGTGAACTAAGATAGCAGCATCTACACTATGCCAAAGTTTAGTTCCATTGAAGCATAATAAACATCCTCTGCTCTACTCTACTTTTTACTTCACACTTGTCTTCGCATCTTCGCACTTTTATACATTTTCATGACTTTATCAACATTGGAATGATCATCAAGCTCATCATTACAAACATCAACCATTGGAACAATCTCCAAGGTCAGCAAACACATATACATTAAAATAGGTCTGGACCTAAATAGATTAATGAAAGAGAAAGAATGAATGCAAACCAAACCACACCTTAGCTGGGACTCAAACACAATATTCCATGATACAACACACTATCACAACCTCCAAAGCATAACCTCAAGTAGTGAGAACAACCAAGTCAGCCATGACTAGTGTTAACACTAAGACCTTTAAGAACACGCTTCATGTATGATTCAGATTACACTTTTTAGACCAATCAAAAGGTAGGAACATGATCTAGAGACATCCACAAGCCCGTTGCAATCACCAAGAACATCTGCACAACCTCTAAACACTTTATCCATAGGATTCTTCAAACTGGAGCACTTAAACTTTACTGTCGGCCACTATCATAAAAGAAAGATCACTTGCAGACCACCAAAACATGAACCATTTGAACTGAAGGTACATATCCTCATCACAAACTTAATTCCAAAACCATAGAGTGTAAGACTTAATTGTGGAGAAATGCAGAGAAAAATACATTCTCCTTGTCACCATTAAATGCACAGAAAAATAGTTTTTACTCTAGTGAACATAACTTGCTCAAATCTTCACACCAGAGGCTCAAACTTGAAACATAACAACTATAGACATCCTTCAACATAACTTCTAGACTACAAACAAAGATATTCAATCTACACGATATGCAGAGAAAAACACTGCACTGTTCTTCTGCAAGCCAAGATACTCTGCAACACACTGTTTCTACTAGGAGAGCAAATTTTCTCAAAAGCACTTGGAAACTCAATACCAAGAATACTTTCTCATTATCTTGAACACTTATGGAAGCCAATACAAACCAATTATCTCAGTACAATAAAGAATCAAATCAAGAGCACACTTGACACTAATGACAACACTGGTAAGCACATACTTGCAACAATATCCCCCTTTGTCATTGATGGTAACATTGATGTGAAAAACTATAAGCACCATCGTGACAAGACTCTACACTGATTACTTTCTTTTCCTTTCTTTTTACACTTCTAAATTCTTTCTCCCCCTGAGTTTTTCACATGATTTTCTCTCCCCCTTTAACATCAATGGCAAAGGACATCACTTCTTCTTTCTCTACACATACTTGCAAGCAACTGCTCTGATCAAACTAGAATTTCTCTGTCAATAGCTCTACAATACTTATTTTTCTTTATCAGGAACCTATATCAGCAACATTGACCTACTCCCCTGAGAGGTAGCCTTCAAACATCAATCCAGATCAAAGAATAAGACTTTGGACACCACTAGACTGATGCACTTCCCATGCATCTTGGTTTAGAGCAGGAGGGGTAATAACCCCTAGATTTTCTCTAAGATACTCAAAGGTGTCCTTAGGTAGAGGCTTTGTAAAAATATCTACAATCTAATCCTTTGTAGACACATATTCCATCTTCACTTCATTCTATATTACCTTTTCTCTCATAAAGTGACACCTTATAGATATATGCTTTGTTCTTGAGTGCATCACTGGATTCTTTGAAATATTTATAGCACTTGTATTATCACAAAAGATTGAAATTAGTTCTTCATACACAACTCTTATATCCTTTAATGTTTGCTTCATCCAAAGCACTTGAGTACAACAACATGCTGTAGCAGTATATTCTACTTCTATAGTAGACAAAGAAACTAATTCTTGTTTCTTGCTTAGCCATGAAACCAATCTATTTCCTAAGAGGAAAGAACCTCCACTTGTACTCTTTCTATTATCAACATCTCCAACCCAATATGTGTCTGTATAAGCACTAAGAGTGAAATCAATGTCTCTGGGATACCACAATCCATAGTTTGAAGTCCATTTTAAATATCTCATGATCCTCTTAACTGCCATCACATGTGACTCTTTGAGATCTTCTTGAAATCTTGCCACAAGATAGATTGCATACATTATATCTGGCTTGGTATGGGTTAGATAGAGTTGTCCTCCAATCATAGACCTATATTTTTTCTGATCAGTCTTTGGTGATTCATCATTCTTTCTCAGCTTGTAGCCAATTACCATAGGAGTACATACTATCTTAGAATCCTCCATTCCAAACTTTTTCAACAACTATTTCACATACTTGGACTGAGAAATAAAAATTCCTTTTTCTGATTGAGTAATTTGCAGTCCTAAAAAGAAATTCATTTCACCAAACATAGACATCTCAAACTCCTTTTCCATTTCCTCTGCAAATTTCTTACACATACCTTCATTGCCTCTAAAGATAATATCATCAACAAAGACTACAACAATTAGAATTTGATTATTATTGATTTTAAAATAGAGATTACTGTCTGTAGTACCTTTACTAAACCCTAACTACATCAAATACTTGTCCAACCTTGCATACCAGGCTCTAGGAGCTTGATTGAGTCCATAAGGGCTTTCTTCAATCTGCACACCATGTCATCTTTATCTAATAACTAGAATCCTTCTAGTTGTTCAATGTAAACTTCTTCTAGCTCTCCATTCAAGAAGGTAGACTTCATATCCATTTGGTATACCTTGAAATCTTTGTGAGCAGCAAAAGCCAAAAACATTCTTATAGCTTCAATCCTTACCATAGGAGAAAAAGTCTCTTCAAAATCTATGCCCTCAACTTGAGAATATCCTTTGCATACTAGTCTTGCTTTATTTCTTACCACTTCACCACTTTCATTCATTTTGTTTCTGAAAACCCATTTTGTCCCGATCATATTTTTATCAACAGGTCTAGGAACCCATTCCCAAGTTTGATTTTTCTCTATCTGCATCAGCTCTTCTTCCATGCCTTTTACCCAACTTTCATCTTTATAGGCTTCACTTATAGTTTTAGGTTCAATCTATGAAAGCAAATAGTTCACATGTTCCTCTACACCTCTTTTCCTTGTCAATACACCTTTGCTTTTTTCACCAATAATTTTATCTTTAGAATGATTAATCCTTAAATACCTGGGAGTCTTAGTAGCACTTTCTTGAACCTTTTCTTCTTCACCATTTTCTTTTTGGCTTGACTATCCTTTTGTTCCTATTCCACCTTTTCTTTAATGATTGTGACAACATGTTCATCTAATTCATAACCTCTGAGATCTAATGTTTTTTCTTCATCAACCTTTACATTAGCACTTTCAATGACCTTCAATCTCTTGTTGTAGCACTGGCAGGCTTTACTCTTAGTAGAGTATCCAAGGAAAATACCTTCATCACATCTAGCATCAAACTTGCCTAATTCTTCATCTCTTCTGATATAACATTTGCTTCCAAAAACTTTAAAATATTTCACTGTGGGAACTCTTCCATACCATAATTCATAAGGAGTTTTAGTACCATTACCTTTGACTTGGACTCTATTTTGAATGTAGACAGTAGTGTGTATAGCTTCTCTCCAATACACTTCTGGTAGGTTAGCCTCCATCATCATTCACCTAGCAACCTCTTGAACTATCCTATTTTTTCTTTCAACAACTCCATTTTGTTCAGGAGTCCTAGGAGCAAACAACTATCTCTTTATCCCATGCTCTTCATAGAAAATGTTAAATTCATTTGATGTAAACTCACCTCCTCTATCAGACCTTAAGAATTTGATCCTCAATTCTAACTCACTCTCAACCATTGCCTTAAAAGATTTGAACTTGTCTAGTGCTTCTATTTTTTCTTTTAGAAAAGTAACCCATGCCATTCTAGAATAATCATCAATAAGTAACATAAAGTACCTATCTCCTTGTAGACTTCTTGATCTTGTAGGACCACATAGATCTGTATGCACCAGCTCAAGCAATCCAGTATAAATTTATTCTTTTCTCTTGAAACTTGTCTTTGTCTATTTTCCAAGTTGACATTCCTTGCACATAGTATTAACAGGCTTCACCAGTTTAGGCAAATCTCTCACAGCTTGTACTAAGCTTATCTTCACCAAGTTATCAAAATTGATATGACACGTCCTTCTATGCCACAACCAACTTTCATCTATCTAAGTGAAGAAACAACAATTATCAATTCCCCTCAAGTGATAAATATTACCTCTAGTTTTCTTACTAGTTGCAATCACTGCTCTGGAGCTTTCCATTATCTTACATGCATTGTCCGTGAATCTTACATCATACCCTTTATCACACATTTGACTAACACTTAAATGATTATGCTTTAGACCTTTCACATAGAGCACATCATCTGTATTATGCTTGCCATCAAAAGAAATAGATCATCTTCCATAGATCTTACCAACTACATTATCTCCAAATCGAACCAATCCACCATCAAACTTTTCCAGACTTACAAACTTACTTTTTTCACTGGTCATGTGATGTGAACATCCACTGTCAATGATCCATTCATCCTTATCCTTCTCAACTTGTACAGACAGAACACTTTCTTCTACTGGTTTTTCTTCCTTCACATAGCTAGTAGGATTAGTAGACACAGGTTCTTCCTTAATAGCAATAAACAAGCATTCATTTGCACTAATACTATTATCATCAGACTCATCATCTGTTGCACCATTATCATCAAGATCTCTAATATAATAGCATTTCTTGACAATTCTAGGTCTGCTTTCAAATTTCTTCTTTCCTCTTTCAATTCTTTCTAGACATCTAGATGCATAGTGGCCAATCTTGCCACAAGAAAAGCATTTGAATGGTAATTTTCCTTTGAAGTTACTAGAACCTCTTTACATTCTATCCACAAAGTTGGTTTCTACCTTATCTAGTTCATCATCAGATTCCACAACATATTTCTGAGCTCTTGAAGTCTTTTCTAAAGTGTTGGCTTTGAAACTAGTCTCAATTTATGGTAGAGCATCACCAAATTCTCTCATTTCAAAAGATGTAAGTTTCCTGAGAAACTGATCCTTTGAAACCTTTTGCACACTCTTAAGCTCTTCAATTGCTACCACCTTGTGACTATAGGATTTAGGCAATGACCTAAGAATCTTCATCACAACCTCATCCTCATTAGTAGTACCTCCAAGACCTTTAATTCCATTGACAATTTCATCAACTCTCTGCATGTAGATAGATATGTTTTCATCGTCACTCATCTTAAGGGATTCATACTTCACCTTCAAGTTTTGTAATTTGGTACTCTTTATAGAATCATCTCCTTCATATAAACTTTTCAACTTATCCCAGATCTCATGAGCAGTCTCCAAATCCATAAATTTCACCAACTCATTCTTAGATAAGACATTTAACAGAGCATCTCTAGCTTATCCACTAAATTCATACTATTTAATTTCATCTTCATCTGATGGACCATTTTGAGGAATAGTATACTTTTCCTTTGTTATCTTCCAGACATTATATCCAAGAGAAAGAAGATAAATTTTCATCCATAACTTCTAAAGGGTATAATTCATTCTGTCGAATTGCGGTGACTCCCTCCTATGCACCATCTTGGATCTACCTCAAGTTGTTAGACTTTTTATTGAGGAACCCTTGTTATGATACCAATTGTTGAAAAGTACAATACAACTAAGAGGGGGGGAGGTGAATTAGTTGTAACCAATATTTCAAAACCATTAACACATCAACCAATCAACATTATGTTTGTATTTTAACCATGAAAGCATGAAACAAAAAAACTTAAACACATTTACACATTCAACACAAGAGACACCAAATTTTACGTGGAAAACCCCATAGGGGAAAAACCACAGTGAGTGTTAGATCACAATATAATATGTTATAACAATACCAAAAATCAAAGACTCACTGCCTTAGGGCTTGCTACCCAAAATTCTTACTACAAATGAAGAGGCTCACTACTAATGGGGTGGCTCACTACCATTGGGGTGGCTCACTTCCAGATTTGGTGAACTGAGATAGCAGCATCTACAGTATGCCAAAGTTTAGTTCCATTGAAGAACAATAAACATCCTCTTCTCTAGTCTTCTTTTTACTTCACACTTATCTTCACATCTTCACACTTTGATAGGTTTTCACAACTTTATTACAAGTATTTATACAATTCATCAACCTTGGAATGATCATCAAGGTCAGCATTACAATCATCAACCATTGGAACAATCTCCAAGGTCGGCAAACACATATACATTAAAATAGGTCTAGACCTAAATAGATTAATGAAAGAGAAAGAATGAATGTAGACCAAACCATGCCTTAGCTGGGACTCAAACACAATCTTCCATGCTACAACATACTATCACAACCTCCAAAGCATAAATGCAAGTAGTGAGAACAACCAAGTTAGCCAAGACTGGTGTTAACACTAAGACATTTAAGAACATGCTTCATGCATGATCTAGATTACACTTTGCAGACCAATCAAAAGATAGGAGCATGATCTAGAGACATCCACAAGCTTGTTGCAATCACCAAGAACATTCGCACAACCTCTAAACACTTTATCGATAAGATTCTTCAAACCGAAGCACTTGAACTTTACTATCGGCCACTATCATAAAAGAAGATCACTTGTGGACCACCAAAACATGAACCATTTGAACTAAAGACACATATCCTCATCACAAACTTAATTCTAGAACCGCAGACTATAAGACTTAATTGCGGAGAAATGCAGAGCAGAATACATTCTCCCTATCACCACTAAAGGCACAGAAAAATAGTTTTTACTCTAGTGAACATAACTTAAATCTTCACACCGAAGGCTCAAACTTGAAACATAGAAACTATAGACATCCTTCAACATAACTTCCAAACCACAGATAAAGATATTCAATCTACAAGATATATGGAGCTAAACACTACACTGTTCTTCTGCAAGCCAAGATACTCTGCAACACACTGTTTCCACTAGGAGAGCAAATTTTCTCAAAAGCACTTGGAAAGTCAATACCAGGAATACTTTCTCATTATCTTTAACACTTATGTAAGCCAATACAAACCAATTATCTCAGCACAAGCAAGAATCAAATCAAGAGCACAATTGACACCAATGACAACATAGATATGTTGACATCAATGACAACACTGGTAAGCACATACTTGTAACAGACTTAACAAATTTTGTAGTCAAGAGGCTCCTTTAAATGCTTGAGGCATGTTCCTAAGAGGGGGTTATGTGTAAAGGGTTTTATTCCTCCAAACATTAGCCCTTTAGGTGGAGCTTGTTGTGTTTGTTGAAAGGGTATGCTAGATTGTTGGTATCCTAAAAAAGTTGGATGACTAGATGGCATCATGTTTATGTTTCAAAGATTGGGTGGGATCGTTTGTGGTTGATTTTGCGTCATAGGAATCCCACCTATTTGATTGAGACTTTTCATGTTGGATGATGAGGGCAAGAGAGGCATGAATTCTTCATTATGTGTGTCATGAGAATGGAAGTTTAGATGAGGGGTATTTTATGTTTTCCCCTAGTTTGAATCGATCTTGTCAATGAAATGATTTCCCTGTGCCCTAGGTTTTTACTCAATTTTGTTCAACACTCCTAGCCTCAAGAGTCTTAATTTGTTGGACCAAACTTTCTATAAGGTCTGTGGGTAAGGCTTTGTCCATTCTTTGAGTTTTTCCACCTTGGGATGGGTTTCTTTGCATTTGAGTTTGAGTGACCCTATTTGTTCTTTTTGATGACACTTTACATGCTGTGGACTTTGTATCTTGGTGTACTATGTGGAGTGATTTTGTACATCCTGAGATACTTGTAAGTTCTTCTCTTGACAACATACTTCATTGTCCATTTCGGTGGCCATTTTTCTATGGCTTGTTATGGTTTGATCATCTTGATGGATCTTAAATTGAAGGTTCACTTGTGTTTTGATTTGGTCAAAGTTGTGGGGATTTTGTTGGATCCCTTTTGGATTTGTAGTTTTACTCAAGGGGACATTCCCTTGGACTTTTTGCATGAAACATCATGAAATGTGCAAAAATGTGAAAGAATCCATCCCAAAGGGATTTGTTATTCACGTTGGGCTCACCAAAATATGTAGTGAATCCAGCCTCAGATGTGAAAGTGATGATGAAATAATTTGGATCACGTAATGGAAATAAAGAAAGCTTAACCAAATGGTTTTGCTCTTCACGTTAGATTCACCAAAATATGTACACTCAAAAACATGATTCGATAGCTTGGGGCGGTTGAGTTAGATTTGGTGAGCACATGGACCCTTCTCCTTTCTATAGGGTGAACCTCCATGTCACTCTCACTCTCATGGAAATAGCCAATCAAGAGGAGGTGAGACACAGGGTGGTCCTGCTCACTTGAGAGTTGGACTTCACAGAGACCAGTTGGTCGGTCCTGGGGCCATTCTTGTGTATTGATTTTGATCTAGTGCTCTATGACCATTGTGGTTGAAATAACTATAAGACCTAAAGGGTCACTAGTCACTGTTCTCTTATTTGGATTTCAAAGATTCCAATGTTGCATGGGTTAATGATTACTCTCATCTATTCTTCAGTTGATTTGGATTTGTTCTTCAAATTGTTGGATGATGACATGTCTTTGGAGTAACATCAACCTATGTTATTGTTCCTAAACCGTTAGTTGATTGTGTTGCGGTCTAGAGTGAATTTCCTCAATCTCTTCAAGGATTTCCCTCACCCACTCACCTCTAATACCAGGGCACATTCATGATCCCAAACTAAGAGAGAGTTGGTTGGAGTTAACCTCGATTTGACTTAGGGTTTATGATCTAAGGTTTGACTTGTTTTGCTTTGAGTTGGTTGACTAGTGTTGACCTTATGTTGGAATCAAGGGTTTGTCTAATGTTGACCTCGTGATGAAATTGAGGGTTTGCAATCTTCTTGTGACACTAATGTTTTTGTGCTTTTTTTGGTTTATGAGTGCATACAAGTCTATATGAATGCAAAACAATATTTTTGTGCTTTGTTAGATCTTTATAAAAGGAAAGTACTTTTTCAATCTAGGAATTGAAATATGTATGCAATCTAGAATATATTTAGCTAGTGCAATCTGATCTATGTTTTTGTTTGGTTTTCTAGATATTTGAATTAATTACTCTAAGAAATGAAATTGCTTTGAAATAAACTAAACTAAAGAACTTTGAAAGAAAACTAATCTAACAATGCAAATCCTATTTAGCCTATCAATGAAATTACAACATTTAATTACTATTCCCAAGAGCAATTTTAAGATTTAGCTAATTACTATAAAAAAAGAACTAAAGAACCTGGAATATAAGACACATGAGCCTCCACTACCCTCAGGAATCCTTGTGTCAGAAACCTCTTTGTCCTCTTCCAATAGCGGGGATATTCTCTAGGTAACAACAGGGAAGGAATGCAAAAGAGATTTTAGAAAGCTTGAAACGTGAGCTCAATGTGAGCTAATGAGCACTATGACTTGCAAATGGGTAGTGTATCAACATGATATGAATCTTTTAGCAAATCTTGGATGAAACAACAATGAAATAAAAGGCTTGAATGTCTTGTATGAGCATATGGATGCTATGGAGAGAGAAAACCCACAACGACTGGATGCACAAATGAAATTGTCTCTCAAAAGGGGGAGCTTTGAAGATTGACAACAATGAAATCTAATGCAAAGAAAGCTTGGAAGCTTTGAAATACTAAAGAAAGAAACTAAGAGGCTCAAGGGCCTTTGAAGAAGCTTGAAAAATCTTGTGAAGAAGGGAAGAGCATTCTCCAAGTTGGAAAATAATGGAGAGGTGAGGGGTATTTATAGGTTGGAAGGCACATAAGAGGGGGAAATTGATTGAAGAGTTAACTCATTTGATTTAAGAGTTAACAAGCTTGATTAAGGAGTGAATTAGATTGATTAGGGAGTGAACAAGCCATGATAGCCTATCACTGAAGCAAAAATGGAGTTAGCAAGAGTGCATGAGTTGACAAGTAGAGATAAAAAGGAGATAATTATGCATGCTTGAAGGCTTGGAATAGTTAACTCTATGTTTAGGCCAAAAATTCATGCAAATAAGAAGAAAAATGGGTCAAAACGGAGCTTTTTCACCTCCAAAACTCAAGTTTTTCCACAGCTGGAAAAGATGATAGGGTCACCACTTTTACCAGTCTAGGTCACCTGAGGGTGATCCATCAGTGACCCTCAGAGGAGAGGTCTTGGGTTGGAAAGTGAGGTTGGAAATTGTCAATTAGGGGAAAAGGAGGTGAACTTCCTCTAGAAACTTGTCAAAAAGTGGTCAAAACCCAAATCTCCACTTGCAAAAGTCAAATCGCCTAGGGGAGATCCTAAAATAATAGCGGGAGATTTGTCCTAGTTGATGAGAACTAAAAAATTAATGTTGGAGATAGCTTGGGAGGTCCTCTAGAGAGCTCCTATGGATGAGATTGGATGAAAAACACTAAGCAAAGGTCAAATCACAACAAATAGATGAATACAAGGCTTAGGGACAAAGTAACAAGCACATGAAACAAGAATCGACAAGTGTCAAAAAGTGGCGAAAGTGGAGGAAAGGTTAGTACGACAAAGGGGAAACAACAAGAGGAGGGAAAACCCAAATGCTACCAAGAGAATCTCTATTGAGAGGGTGGTATTTCATGCTTACGCATATGTGACAAGGATTATGAGTCATCATGGGGTCCTCATGGAGGCTGTGCATTATTTTAGTGCTTATAGATTCCCAAGTAAATAAGGAGGCTACCCTCCAAGATAGTCAAGAAAGAGAAGAAAAATGAGTAAGGATGAGAGTCAAAGTGTTCAACAACAAATTGAAGTTGATACACAAATAGCTATTGTAAAACTAGGAAATAAGTCTCAAAATGAGCAAATTAATATTGTTCCACAAAAATCATATCAACAACATGCCATTACTCCTCCCATACATAATTAGCAAATGGTTGAGACAATTAGTGACACATCATTGATTCCTTAGTGGCTTGAGGTAAAAATTCAATAAAGGAAACCAATCATCAAAGCTCCATCACCATGTCTTCCTAGTATGATTACAAAGATGGATGCACCTAGGGCTAAGAAGAAACCAAATACTTTATCTTCAATCACCAAGGCTGCCTTAGGGTCCAAAATTGCTCAAATTGCAACTCCCATAATTGACAAAGATGATGAGGAGTTAACAAATGCAAACTGTCAAATCATAACTATTAATTTGGGACATTCTACAAAAACACAAGAGATTCAAGATTTCCAAACTATTGTCTCATTTTTTTAAAGGATAAAAAAGGATTAAATGACAAAGAGGGAGTTGAATGAGAAAATTGTAGAATTGCAAACTTATATAAGACACCTAGCTACTCCATTGCAAATTGTAGATGGAACCATTTCCCCTCCAATGTTTCACAAACAATATAAAGCTTCTAAGTTCGAAAGGATGAAGAGAGTAACCAAGGCTACAAATGACTAGATCCTTGAGTTGAATGAGCATGCCTGCAAAATGTTGGATGTAGCTACTGAATTATGGACACAATTCATAACATTGAAGAACAAAATTATGGATTTATTATAAGATTGTGATCTAATGAGAAAGAGGTCAATGAACAAAATCTTCCTTTTCTATTTGTTATTGGAAACATGGATCCTCAACTACTAGTAAAGGAGAAAATTTTGGACCAAAATGGTCCAGGTAAGCCATAGACATGGGTGGAAACAATCAAGATTAGAAACCATGTAATTGAAGAATGTGTGAACAATCTAACTAAGATAAGGGAAAAGGTCATTGATATAAAGTATGAGAATCTGGCTCTAGTATAGGACCTAACCCATACTCTCCCTAAAGTCAATAAGGACTTAAAATATTTAGATGGTCTGAAGAACATTATAAAGCAGTTTATCACTAGTCATTCTGGTCATGTTCCTTATGTCTTTATCTCAAAAATGATGGGTGATGTATGAAAAATGAATCCATTAGTCTAGGTTTAAAATCATGATATATCATATAAGAAAAATAAATCTGAAGTATTCTCATTAGCATTTGAAATGTAGAAGTTCAAATGGAGTTTTATCAAAGGACTTGATGAGGATTTGATGAATCCTATCTTCACAAACTTCATGGACTACAGGCACAGAGAAGTAGAAAATGATCAAATCACCATTGAAGATGACACATTAGATTTGGAGAATAAATCCACTCAAACACACCTAATCATGCAATTGGAGCCCATATATTTCTCATATCTTATTTGAAAATCTTGATTTTTCAGAATTTGGATGTTGTTTCCTTGGAATTTGTGCCACCATTATTTATGTTTGTTATTTTTGGGCTGACTTCCTTTTGGGAATATTTTATTTTTCTAAAAAGTAAAAGGGGAATATTGTAAAAGAGGTCGACCTATTTTTGGACCTCAAAATTTGTAAAAATTGTAACCATTGGATATGAATTGGTTGTAAAAGGGTGGTCAAGATTCATCTGACCTAGGGCCCCAAACATTTAATTGTAATATAATATGAGCCATTAGTAAAAGATGAATCCTAGCCAATCATTGTATACGAAGTGCTCTTTCCTCTTATATAAGAGGAAATCACTTTTATTTGTACAAAGGATTTGGATTGTTGATATTTTCCATACTTTTGGGATTAATACAAACAACTTTCTACATGATCTCTTATTATATTGTTGGAGATTATTGATATCTTTTAATTTTTTGAAACTGATGAAAGAGATTACTTCATGGTTCCTTTTCATTTAGAATAATTTTCTATGATTTTTTAATGAGTGACTAAGAGTATTTTATGGATCTCCCATATTCATACTATTGGTGATTTGTTGACTATAAGTTTCTTTGTGTAGTTATCCTAAACATTTTTAGTTATAAGTTCAATTGTGAGATATCTTGTTAGGCTATGCCAGTATTGGGTTTTTGATGAAATTATTTCATAATCTAAAAATCATTTTCCATTCCATTGAAGATTGCACTATCTTTGTAGCACTATGATACATCTAGTTAAGCAAAAAATAGTTTATCTGAGGTCTATCTATTCATGTTTCATGTCATAATTTATAGGAATTCATAATTAGGAATTTATGAAACCCTATCCCTTTCTTGCCCATCTTTTGTAACTTTTTTTATTTGGATGAGATTAAATTTTAGTATTAGCATCATTGAATATTGAAATTAGATGAAAAGATATTGATTCTAGTCATAAAGTTGTATTTAGATTTAAGATCCTAGAAACATCCTAGGGTTTGTGGGTAGTTGGTGCAGGAGCACCTACCTGACAGCTGGCCTCCATGAGGCAGTTAGTTTGTTTTGAGTCTTGTTAATGTTTCAAAGAAGGTCGTATAAGACCAATGCATGTAATAAGGTCATGTTGACCATACTTTACTATTTTTAGCTAGTTTGTTATGACAACTGTTATGTTGTATGTTCGGTTGGATCTCCCAACCGCCTGGAGAGATTTCCCAGCTGCTTGGAGTCGGGTCAGTAGTACTCGCAAGAGATCCTATTTATGTATTAGGATCGGTTGATTTTAGACATCGCATTGAGAAGTTAGATGGCAGAGTGAGACAGAGAGAGAGAGACTGAATATTGTATTTGCATCTTTTGAAATCAATAAAGAGATCCTGTTGTGTCAATCCTCTATTTTGAATTCCATTTAGTGATCGATTTGCTGTTTTGGTGGTTTCATGGATTCGCTGATCCATTCCACTGGTTGATTCGTCGAATCGGTGGAATGGCTATGTACAGTAGGTTAGGATTTAGTTTGCATTTTCTGTTTGTTCATGTGCATGTTTGCAGGATCGCAGTCGAGAGGTGTTGAGAACCCTAGCATGGGCATGTGCTAGGTCGTGCTGGTAGTTCGAGTCTGGAAAGTTGTCCAGGAAGCGGATTGGGTCACCTCAGGAGGTTTGGCGGATCAAAATTCGCTAAGGTTAGAAATTCGTCACAACGGCATCATCAGGATATTTCTGTGTATATCCTGCAGTTACTTCGGGCGTCATCCGAGTAGATGGAGATGAGCATGATGCAATCGTTTGCATAAAGTGAATGCGTTTCGGGGTGATCATCATCAGGTGTTGCCGAGGAGGAGCGTATCGGCATAAGGTAGAAGATCGGGTTGATAAAACCATCGCGGGCCGATAATGTTAAGTTTAGTTGACAGCAGGATATTGGAGGAGCTGCATATGACGTCATCGTCATCAGGATAATCGTCACCAGGATATCGGGGTGATGTAAGCATCGAAGGAAAGGTGCGTGAAGTGTCGTCATCAGGATATATGGAGGGAACCAGATGTTTTATATCCTGCTAATGAACATGATGTTGAACATCATGATGCTGCAGATAGAGGTTGGCGGTAAGATGAACAGTGAACATCAGGAGGATGTTTGCACTTACCGAACATGATGATGCTGCCGATAGCCGGATATGATGATGCTGCTGACAGGTGAAAGGATGAAGGTTTGTCTGTAGGAGGATATCGGTCGGCAAGAGAAAATATGATGATGCTGACAGTGTTAAGGGAAATATGATGATGATGATGATGGGTTGTGGGCATACATGCTGTATGTCAAGGTTTTAGTGTGGATGCCTCTGCATCATAGTGGTATCAGAGCTCAGCAAAAGGTCTGGGCTGTTGTGTGTTGATTCTGGCACTGAAAGGGCAAAGGTAGAGTTGATTCTGTCACTGAAAGGACAGAGGTAGAGGAGTGAGAGGTTGACAAAATTCCTCTGAAAGGTAGTGGTACTGCAAGGGAATTGCAGGAGATGAAGGAGAAACATGCCAGAGAGATGAGGAAGATGAAGGAGCTTGCTGAAGCACTTCAAGCCAGGCTTGTAGCCTTGGAGAAGAACAAAAAGAGGGAAGTGGACGACAGTGAATTAGAAGATAGATGGGAAAACTATTATGTTGATGCCATTGCAGGCAAATGCTGCAGCACAGGGGGCAGCCCAAATCATTTTAGTGGGAAAGAAGGAGTTTGTGCATAAGCCTATAGGAGCAGGCATAAAGGCAATTGCGGACACTGCAGGGAAAGAAGTTGTTAAGGACAACAGGTTGAAGAAAGTTTCAGTTTTGACTGACAGAGGTCAGCAGCAGGTTCAGAAACAGGTTTTCAAATAGCAACCAGTTGAGAGGAATGACAAGGATGTTGTCATAGTTGGGACTATTGTTTGTCCTATAAAGGTTGAAAGAAAGACAGAGTTGAACATTACAGAAGTTCAAGAGGCAGTTCAGACAGAGGTTCTGGTCAGACAACCTGACAAACACAAGGTATGTGAGAGAAGGGCCTACATTGACAGGCATGAGGATTTACTTGCAAGAAAACAAGTTACAATTCAGAAGTCTTGGAGCAGCCAAGAGCCAGCAGAGGACAAAGTTGGAACAGGTCAAGACACTGCAAAGGCAAAGTGTAAAGGTGGGATTTTTCCACAACCAAACTCATGGGACATGAGTTCTTTTCTGTTGGGGAGTATGGTGCAGGAGCACCTACCTGACAGCTAGCCTCCATGAGGCAGTTAGTTTGTTTTGAGTCTTGTTAATGTTTCAAAGAAGGTCGTATAAGACCAATGCATGTAATAAGGTCATGTTGACCATACTTTACTATTTTTAGCTAGTTTGTTATGACAGCTGTTATGCTGTATGTTCGGTTGGATCTCCCAGCCGCCTGGAGAGATTTCCCAGCCGCTTGGAGTCGGGTCAGTAGTACTCGCAAGAGATCCTATTTATGTATTAGGATCAGTTGATTTTAGACATCGCATTGAGAAGTTAGATGGCAGAGTGAGACAGAGAGAGAGAGACTGAATATTGTATTTGCATCTTTTGAAATCAATAAAGAGATCCTGTTGTGTCAATCCTCTGTTTTGAATTCCATTTAGTGATCAATTTGCTGTTTTGGTGGTTTCATGGATTTGCTGATCCATTCCACCGGTTGATTCGTCGAATCGGTGGAATGGCTATGTACAGTAGGTTAGGATTTAGTTTGCATTTTCTGTTTGTTCATGTGCATGTTTGCAGGATCGCAGTCGAGAGGTGTTGAGAACCCTAGCATGGGTATGTGCTAGGTCGTGCTGGTAGTTCGAGTCTGGAAAGTTGTCCAGGAAGCGGATCGGGTCACCTCAGGAGGTTCGGCGGATCAAAATTCACTAAGGTTAGAAATTCGTCACAATGGCATCATCAGGATATTTCTGTGTATATCCTGCAGTTACTTCGGGCGTCATCCGAGTAGATGGAGATGAGCATGATGCAGTCATTTGCATAAAGTGAATGCGTTTCGGGGTGATCATCATCAGGTGTTGCCGAGGAGGAGCGTATCGGCATAAGGTAGAAGATCGGGTTGATAAAACCATCGCGGGCTGATAATGTTAAGTTTGGCCGACAGCAGGATATTGGAGGAGCTGCATATGACGTCATCGTCATCAGGATAATCGTCATCAGGATATCGGGGTGATGTAAGCATCGAAGGAAAGGTGCGTGAAGTGTCGTCATCAGGATATATGGAGGGAACCAGATGTTTTATATCCTGCTGATGAACATGATGTTGAACATCATGATGCTGCAGATAGAGGTTGGCGGTAAGATGAACAGTGAACATCAGGAGGATGTTTGCGCTTGCCGAACATGATGATGCTGCCGATAGCCGGATATGATGATGCTGCTGACAGGCAAAAGGATGAAGGTTTGTCTACAAGAGGATATCGGTCAGCAAGAGAAAATATGATGATGCTGACAGTGTTAAGGGAAATATGATGATGATGATGATGGGTTGTGGGCATACATGCTGTATGTCAAGGTTTTAGTGTGGATGCCTCTGCATCAGTAGTCTCAAACTCTATTTTATTTATACCAAACCCTATCCTCAGGTTCCAATTTGGACAATGGTGTAAGTCCCTTTGTGTGTAAACAACAAAGAACATCAAACATTAAGTTATCCTCTCAAGCCCAAAACTTGGCTAGTAAGGACCTTGGGGTAGTAATTTTTTGATTCATTGGGATTTGATTCCTTTTAGGAGAGATAAAGTACTTGTTATTTTATCTAATTTTTTGCATGCTAAAACACACATTAATAGGGGATAATCCTCAAAAAGTCTCCATTAAGATTAAAATTCATAATATCATGATAATAAACTAATTAGTACCTCTTCTATATACTATACTTATGCCATGGATGCCACCTAGGCTGACCTAACTACCTATATATGACAATATAGATGATCATATAACTTAATTAAGGGTTATGCTAGCCACAAGTTGGCCACACATATTCTAATAAAATTACTGGGTTAAGGGTGTAGGATGACCCCCTTCAAAGAAGCATTGTCCTCACTTTAGATTAATTATAGATGCTCTTGCACGAAGTCTCTGATTTTCCATGTAGCATATTCAACAAGAGGATTCAACTTGATCAAATACTCTATAATTTCTCTTGACCATAGCTTCTTTGTGCATGTTTGAAGGATTCTCTTAGGTTCCAAAAACATTTTTCCTTATCATCAAGATTTGATAACTCTATTTGGGTTGAAACTCTTTGTCTAATAAACCTCTTTAGGTAGGAAACATGGAAGACATGATGTATTTTTGTTGACTTAGGTAACTCCAACTTGTATGCTACATAATCAATATTCTAGAAAACCTTCTAAGGGACATAATGCTTGTATGCAATATTTTTATCCTTATTCTATTATTCTGATGAAATTTTATTATATGGTTGTAATCATAAAATGACTTAATATCCAACTTTACAAAAAATCCACTATGAGCCTGCTTAGTTTGTTGCTTCATTTTGTTTTGTACCATTACCAAGTTCTACATGAGAATAGATAGTACCTATTGATAGTGTTGAATGTCTTCTTAAACTACTATAACCATTGGGTGTGCCCACAATGAAAAGGTGATTGATGGTGGATGGTATGCATATAGTGCCAATGCCATGCCCTTAATCCTTTAGTGTGCACAGTCTTATGAGTGGTCATCTTGTGGCTACCTTAATTCTTAATTAAGTTATATAATCATTATTATAATATTATTTGGATATTTAAGTCATCCTAGATTTTATATTTAGATATCCAAGTCATCTTAGGTGGCATCCAATGCATAAGTAGGGTATATAAAAGAGCTAATGGTTAGTATATTATCATCATATTGTGAATTATATTCTTCTTGAAGACTTTTGAAGGTTTTCCCCCTTGAAGTGACTTATTATTCTTAAGTATTTATAGAATATTTAATATTATATTATTCTCTTGTGTAATTTATTTCATTACAAGTGGTATTAGAGTATGACCTTTGCACTTGGAGGGTAAGAATCAACACAATTTTTTTAGGCTCAAGAAGTGAAATTGGGAAGCACATATCTCTCTCAAATTGGAATTTTGTTTCCTAATTTTTAAAGGTTTTTTCAATTTTGTACTAAATCTACTACAGTCCATATTTTAGGTTAATTAGAGAATATTTGGAGTTATTGTAAAATTAGGGCTTCCACTAAATTCATTCCCAAGGCTGGAAATTAATGAATTGTTCTCTAATTTATAGAGGGTTGATTAAGGACCTGATGAAGTTGATATGATTTATATTTAAGGTCATTTGGAGTAGATCTTAGGAAGTTATTCAAAACTAGGGTTTACACCAAATTCACTCCAAATTCTACAAATCAATGAATTTCTAGTAAAAACCTTATAGATCATTTATATTTTTTGTGTGATTTATTAAAATTTTACTTTTTCCCATGATGGTGGGACCTACCACAAGAGGCAAAAAGAATCTTGTCACACCTAGAGAATCTCTAAACAAGGATGATATAGTAATTAAGGATATTTATCCCAATAATATTTAATCTATGATGGAAGAACAACTCAAGGTGAATGAAGATATTTCATCTTTGAGGGTAGAAATTATAGTGACAAGAGTAGAGATCAATGCATTATTGAGGAGAATTAAGTCCCTTGTGAGTGGTATGGAATCTAAGAGAATGGAATAACATAATAAGAATAGGAAGAAAATGATGATTCTAAGGGAAATGATACTTTTGGGTTTGACTCAAATCTAAAGATGGATCATCACCCAAATAATTCTATGGCTAGGAACTTCACACTAATTATGGATATGTGAAAGTTTAATGGAAAAGATCTAATGAATTGGCTTTGCCAAATGGAGCAATTGTTTTATCTTCAACATGTTACTTGACAACAAATTGTTGTAATGACATACTTATACTTAGATCCTAACTAATTCATTGGTATATTGGATTTGTGAAGAGAAGAAAAAGAAAGGATGTGTTGTCATGTGGTCTATTTTCTAAGAGGAACTCACTACACATTATGGAAACAATCTTATGGATAGCTACTTTATCTATTTTACCAAATTAAAGAAAAAAAGTACAGTCAATGATTATATTCATCAATTCCAAACTCTATCTTTAAGAGTATAGAATGGTGTAGAGGAAAATTTGAAGGAATTATTCCCAAGGGGTTTAAATGACCACATTAAATAGGAGGTATGCAAGTTCTATCTAAATTCTATGACCCAAGTAATGATTATGGAAAGGCAAGTAGAGGAATTGTTTTTGGCTAATAGAAGGGAGGAATTCCCTAGTAAAGGAGATTGGAGGACACCTCAACAAATTGAAGAAAAAAGGGCCATAGGGCTATGTTTCAACTATGATGGAAATTTTATTAAAGGACAAATATGTGCTGACAAGAAAATATTCTACATTGAGGGCACCTGTGATGAATAAAAGGATGAATAAGATGCAATAGTAGTAGTAGAGGACTTACAAGATGTTTAGCCAACTACCTCTTTCCATGGGTTGTCAAGTACTAGTACCTTACAAACACTTAAGGTTATATGTTCCCTTAAAAAGTAGAAGGTAATAGTTGATGGAGTCAGATTGTCATTGATGTCAAAAAGGTCTTGTAGGTGGTAAGTGCAAGAGGTTGATGCTTCAAATGTTCTTGTGAAGTTGTTGACAGGAGTTGTTATAGCTTGTTCAGTATGCTTGGTCAGTGTGATAAAATCCCTGTTCACAATTTGTCATGATCTTCACAAATGTGGTCTCAATCAGTATATCTCCAAGCATGTTAAGGTTGACATTGTTGACAGGTTGAATATGATGTGGTGTGTTAATTGAAGTGTTGAACAGCTTGCATTATATATATTGATTCATTTAAGTGATACATACTCATCTCCATGAAGTTTGAACAAGAACATCAATAAATCAACTCACTCTCAAGGAGTGCTTCATTGGCATAATGTTGGTTTGGTGTTCATACTATATTAATTACAAAAGGTGTTGTGCATTGATCTGAGAGAGGTTGCTTCAAGATCAGTTGAGGTCAGTTGAGGTCAGTGATAGTGGGTTGTGTTTAAGTTAACATTTGAGGTTGGATGTGCTCAAGATAAGACATATTATGTGATCTACAATGTTAGCAGTGGTCTTCTTGCAATCAGTGGAAGCTTTAGTTTGGTTAGTGGCATTCTCTGCAATGTGTCTCTTGTTTTAATCTTGTAAATGTTTCAAGAGGATATGGTGTGTTAATATGCTTCAAGAGTGTTGCTTTAAAAATAGAGGCTATCTAATGGTGTTCATGTCTCACCTAAATAGAAGGGTTCGTTCTTTAGTGACTGTCAGAGAGAAAATTTATAAGGCTGATGTCTGAGATCAACTGTCAAGGTGTTATCTTTTTGTTTTAAAAGATCCTAAACATCTCTCATACCTTAAATGGGTTTGAAAGTTAAAGTCTATTTATAACCTAGTTTGACAGTCATCTATCTATGGCACTTTATATTCTATTTGAATGTTGACCTGCGAGAATGGGTCATTTCACTTAGGCCACCTGCTAGAGGGGTCACATATCATTGCATGTGACCGGCCCCTTTCTAAGTTCAACCGAATCCCTCGGTCTTCTATAAGGAGATATTAGCGCCAAAAGACCATCGATGGTATATGTTTAAAGTTATGTTGAGCGGCAAAGTAAAATCAAAGGCCGGCGTTCAGAATGGAGTCTGCTTTTATTTGTTTCACTTTTGACGGTCCTTAGGATGTCATAAGTGTGAAGAATACATCATTTAAGGTTTTATTTAGAAGGTTTTTTTTTGCAAATAAAGTGGCAGTTAGTGGAGATATAAAACTAAGTTTTTAAGAAGATTTTCTTTCCTTCTATTCACTCCCGTGGCATAGGAGTTTAAAAAGAAATTTTTTTGAGGCATGTTTCTTTTTTTTTGAGAAATTTTTTTTTAGAAAGGAGAGGTTTCTTTTTGTCTTCTTGCAGATGATTTTCTTTAAGAAAATCCGAGAGATTTTTTTTTTAAAGGCAGACTAATTTTTGAGGAGATTTTTTTTGTATGGAGATTGGAGATTATTTTTGAAAGGCAGAATGATTATATTTTTTGAAGAGAACAAAATGGTTTTTTGAAGAAATGTTTTTATGAGATCTAAAAAATATATATATATCAAATGAAGGAGAGTTTTTTTTTTTGGGCAGAATTGTATTTTAAAGATTTCTTTTGGAGATGACTAATGGCTTAATGGATTTAAGTCCATTGAAGTTTTTGCAGAGACAAGAATGAGGGCAGATTAATAAATTGCAATGAAGATGAAAGTGAATGCACAAAGGAATTTGAAGAGTTATTGTTTTATTTGTTGACAGGGGCAAAATGATTGAATTTAATTGAAGTTGTTTTTGGAGATATATTTTTGCTAAATGTTTTATGCAGGGATAATATTGAATACAGAAATTGTCCAAATTAAAATGTCAAAGAATATGAAGGATCATGTGCAGAGGAAAGGAATATGAAAAGATTTTTCTTTGCAGGTGGAAGGACATTCAATCTGTATAAAATTGTTTTTCAGGTGCATTGATGAGAGGACTTGCAAGACAGAGATGAAACATACAGAGTAAAATAGTGTTGTTGAGCATATCAGAATACAAGATTGATATGTAGTGTTATTGAATGGAATAGAATACAAGGTTGATATGCAGTGTTGTTGAATGGAATAGAATACAAGGTTGATATGCAGTGTTGTTGAATGGATCAGAATACATGATTAAATTGCAGAGAAAATTGTTTATAAAGATTTGTATATGGAGCTTGTTTGCAGAAAAGAAAATGGTCTTGATTTGAAAATCAAACAAAAGGTATAAGGTTGTATAAAATGGTGCAAATCTGATTGAACAGCAATCATGTCTTGCACACAAAGTTTGATGTTTTGTTAATAGTGATTGTGTTTGCCAATGAGGCACAGTATGTCGATGAGGTTTGTGGTCAGTGAGACCTTCCTCAGCCAGTGAGGCTTTGTAAGAAGTTTTTAGAGTTAAGCCAGTGAGGCACTTCATGAGTGGTTTTTCTACCCTGAGAGGGTTTTCCACTCCAGAAATTTCTGTGTTATAATTTGTCTCTATGTGTGCATATTTGTGTTTTATTGATAAGTTTTTAGTTCACATCTTTGACTATTAGTCTTGTGCATATGAGATCAATAGACCATTAATGTATTTCTTTCTACTTGTCTTGTAAAGATTGTAAAAAGTTAAGAATTAACACAACACTGATTCACCCCCCCTCTCAGTGTTGTCATTGACTCCTACAATAGTATTGATTGACTCATGGAGTACTCATAATTTCATTGATAGTAAGTTAGTATTTAAATAAATTTTGAACTATTTTGTTTACCCAACCCTAGAGTTTCAAGTTATGATTATAGATGGACTTACAATTAATTGTTCAAGAAAATACCATTGTATAAAAATCACCATGGGAGACTACATGTGCTTGATTGTCCTATGTTTTCTATTCCCATGGGTGGAGCAGACATTGTTTTAGGAATCTAATGGCTCACTACTTTAGGAATAATTAATATGAACTTCTAAGACTTGTTCATGTAGTTTCATTTAGAAGGAAAAATATTTTAACCAAAAGGGTTACATGCAAATTATTCATAGATGGTAAGTATGTCCAAACCCAGAAGATGATTAACAAGAGGGTGAATAGATGTAAGGCTCAATTATTTTAATTGGAAGTGCAATACTCAATGACATGGGCTAAAGGCATATAACAAAACAAAGCAACATGCAGATCAATGCATAACATAGATAGTCCTACCTAAGCTACATGTAGAGGGAAGTCCCATCTCATCTCTTGAGTTAATTTTCCAAACACACAGTGAAGTTAAGGATTAGGACACTCACATAATGAAAGAATTTGTTGGTCAAAGATACCACATGGGGTAATGAGGGTGAAAGTTCAAAGTTGTGTCACACTTCAAGACAACTTATCAACATAAATGAATTTAAGCATTTCTAAGTAAAAGTTGGTGAAACATACATTCTAGCTAAATTAGATCCATGCCTCAAATTTCTAATTGGAATTGTCCACTAAATAAATATTTAGCATCACTTTGGGGCTAATTTACCAAAAAAGTAAATTATTTAAAAACTTGATGTTCTAACAACTCATATTCACGTAAATAATCTTTTTCTAATATGTAAATAACCTTTATAGATCTATAAGTGTACTTTGTAGAAATATATTTTTTTAATATTTAAATTAGTGTTTATATTTTCTTTTTTATTTTTACAAAAAATAGGTCATCAACACCAAAATACAATGTTGATAATCTCAAGAAAAAATACTAAAGTTTATTTTTAAAAATTGGAAAAAATATGATACACTAGAGGAGAGATTCCATGTCAAGATGATATTTTTTTTCTTATTTTAGATAAATATTTAAGATTAAAATTTTTATCCCATCAAAACAATTATGTTTTCATTCCACTTAACTTCTAAGATTTATTTAAAATATAGATTTATCAAAATGGGGAAAAAATTAATCCATGCACTAAAGTTTCAAGTTATAAATACCCAAAAATAATTGAAAGAAAAAAAGAAATTTACTATATAAAGAGTGACATCCCACTTAACCTTATTTTTTAGCATTTTATCAACAACTGAATTATAGTGTTAAATTTACAAAAAATTACATTTAAATAATTTTTTTAAAATAAACATAAAATACGGTAAAAATCTACATTTTATTAGTTTACATCATTTAAAAATTCAAAACATATAAATCAATTTGTAGTGGTTCTAGTTAAAAAGTTAGATCAGTGGTGGCCATTTCCTTTATAAAAGTTAGATTTTATGTAGAAGCATCCAAATTGATCAGTGTGGAATCCAATGCTTGTGTGAAGAGGGGGTGTGCTATACCTTTAATCATTTAGTGTGAATAAGGTTATCAGTAGTTGGCTTGTGCCCAGGTCTTAAATCTTAATTAAGTGTTTAGATATTTAAGTCATCTTAGGCGTTATATTTAGGTATCTAAGTCAATATGGGTGGTGTCCAAGGCATAAGTAGGGTACATATAAGAGCTATTAAATAGTTTATTATCATCATATTGTGAATTGTGTTCTTCTTGGAGACTTTTGGAGGTTTTCCCCTTGAAGTAGCTTAATATTCTCAAGTATTATCAAGTATTTGCAACAAATTTCCTATTATATTCTTCTCTTATGCAAGTTATTTCATTATAGCCAAAAATGTAGATACTTTAGATTAAGTGTGGAAAGAAGTGTTATGTCACCATTCTAATAGTGGAAACCATTGTGCCCATGTCTCTTGATTATCTAAATAAAAACATTAGATATATTCCTCAAGGAACTTTTTGACCTCTCTATTTTGTCCATCTAATTAGAGATGATATGATGAGCTATGAGCAAGATGAGTTTCTAAATAAGAGTATAAGTGAGTCTAAATATTACTTATAAATATAGGATCATCATCACTTACTATTACTTTTGGAGTCCCATGCAACTTTTGAGTGGTAGCCATAAGTCTTGTTGCTATAGTAATTGCTACAAATAGGTGTGATAAAGCACAACAATGTGCATATTTGGTGAGTTGATTCATAACAGCCATGATGACATTGTTTTCCTTTAGACCTAGTATAACATCGTAAAATGTGCACACCACTATTTTACACCTTGTTTAGCTCCTAGATGGGCTAAATAGTGGCAATGGAGAAAAAACTTGCTGGATGAAAAAGTGCTAACATTTAGACTAATATTTAGATTTGGATGGAAAGGATGTTAATATTTCTAGCTCAAATATAGATTCCCTCCAAAAATGGCTTAGAATTACCTCATATTTAGGCACGTGGGAGTCCCAAAACTTGCCAAAGAAACTTGCAAAACCACCCATTTAGTTTTATCTTGAAATTTTCCACAATGTCATCTTTGAAGCTGATAGACTTTTTTGTAACTAAATTTAATCAAATGAAAAGGGTTTATAGATGAATCTATTAAGATTCTAAAAATATAATATATGCCTCATTATTTTTTTAATAGATAATTATTATTAATTTTCTACATACACTATGTCTGATTTCTAATAGATATACATATTGAAAAACATCCATAACTTTCAACATATTAATCCTTTTTTAAATCCAAAAGATGTGTCACATTCTAGGATTTATTGGGTATACATTAAAATTTAAAATTTTTGAGTTTCATATATTTTTGACCAAATTAGGTTGGCTGGAAAATTAATTTTTAATATTTTAAAAAAGTCACAGTAAAAAATCCATAAATAATTATTTATTTAAATTAAAAATTACAAAAAATATGCATCACATCCACCCATGTTTCATTTACTTAAATCCAAATCATGGAGGAAAAATATTATCTTTTTCTCATACTTAGGTTGGCCGGAATGACACCTACTTTTTACATTTTTCTAAAAATTTTAGTAGTGCTTCATTGAAATATCCAATTTTTACCAAACTATTTTTAAAATTTTCAAAAAGAAAAGTAGTAGCCCATAAACTATAGTCAAGTTATAACAACTTTTATTACTACCTTATTTCTAGATTGTGTAGACAACTCATTCAATTTTTGACATGAAGTTACTTAAGTCTATTTTTCACTTTTACATTGCCACTTAGGGGTAGTGTTTGGCCCATCATGATCCTGCACTCACCTGTGTAATACTTTATCTCGATGCATGAAACCTGGAGAAGAACTTTAAGGATGGGATAAGAAGACTTTAAGTGTTCCTTTTCAGGAGTTAAGTGGCTAAAGGCCTAGGAAGCCCAAGTGCCTTGGGCCCTCCTTTAGCCCCACCTATAATTTGTGCCTTGTTGACTTGGGCCCTCTAAGACATTCCTAATGTCAGCCTTATGTGGTTTAACTCCCTAGAAATCAATGGGAATGCATATAAAAGTAAGTTAATACATTCATTTGTGTATCTCTAATCTCTCCAACTCTATCTAGCGAATATTGGAACTCTAGCTCTCTTTCTCTCTATATATCATAATCTCTATTATAGATTATTGATGCAACACTAACATATTGCGGGTCTTGTGAAGATATTTGGAGGCTACACCAACTTCTTGAGTCATGTTGTGACATCACCTACAAGCATACAAAGGTTTCCATGCTCATGGTGACTTCTTGAATCCTTCATGCTTTGTGTTAGCATTCCATTCTACTTCGGATTTGTGTCTACCCTCCTAGGGCATGCACTCTTTATCAATCATCTTTGATATTGTGGAGGTGGGAACACCATTCATGGGGCTTGACTGAGGCAAGATCCCAAATAGTACCCAACATTTTCCCTCTTTTCTTGTGTGTAGGTTAGACATACATGTTTTGGAAGGTGGCATCTGGGAAGAAGGATAAGCTTGATGGTACAGACCTGACAGAGAAAATAGTTTTTGAAAACCATGATTTGGGACCAAGGCACCCAAGCTCCCTTATCCTAGGAATTATAACCTCTAATAAAATTTTCCAAGTTGTTCATTGTCCTCTATTGTTCCTTTGGCTGCTGGGTTTCAGGTATCGATAGTTTGTTTCACTCAAATCTTTGTTAACTAGGGTCACACACCTTAACTCTAGCTTGATTAATTGGATTTGGTTAATTGCTTCTCTATACAAAAAAAGGGTAGAATCCTTGTAGTTTATCTCTCCTTCTTTGGTAGAAGCCAAGCTCTATTTGTGTCCAAATGTTTTGTAAAGGAGGGTTTGACCTATCCATTGAGCTAGTCTCTCTTTTCTACATTACATTTTGGTGAACCCGTTGATTATTGCACTTTGGCATTCTTATTACATCATATATGAGCTATTTCCTGCACTATATATGTTTATATTCCATTCATTCATCATTTTGCATGGTTACATGGCTTATTTCATTGTTAGGGTTTGAAAACACCTCACATTTTTGGAAAATCTAGCTAATCTTCAACCTAGGGTTTGTAGATTAGTGTATTGTATCAGATCTTGTTACACTATTCAATTAATTAAAGTTTTTTAAGATTCTTTACCTTATCATATTTTCTGTTGTAAATCTTATCTTCCATATTTGCATTGAAAAAAGTGAAAAAATAAAGCATTTTAGGCTTGTAAAAAAACATATTTGTGCATTGTTTTCATTGCATATGTTGTAGACCATCATTGAAAAGTTTAAATCTCTGATTTATACATCAGATATGAGTCATATTGAAGTATATATTCATTTCATGGTGTTGTATCTTGCATTTGAAGCTGCCATTTGCTAGGGTTTTGTTGAAAAACTTGCATTTTTGAAAACCTAGTCAAATTCAAAAACCTAGGGTTTATAATTAAAATCTCATTTCAGATTTTTCTATTGTCATAAACATTTCAAATCTGATATTTAATTTCTATACCATTTCATCAATTTCATTTGAATTCAAAAATAAGGCTTGCATTGAAAATTTTGGTCTAGAAGTAAGCATTTAAGACCTAAGGTTTGATGGTAAAACCCTAGCTAGTTTTGCATTTAGTGCATCCTTATCAAAGAAAAGTGTTGTAAGTATTTGTGGAATTTAAGTGGATACATTATTTAGATACTTATTTTGCACATACTTCACATCCTACATTTGCAAGACTTAGTTGTTGTGGTTACCAAGAATATCATAATGTTTGGAAGACCCTGCTTCTCTTGCACTTGTAGGTCTCTAATTGCAATCTCATTTTCATATTTGTAGTCCTTGATTAATGCATAGCTCTGATTGTACATTGTTGTTCCATATAATATTCAATAGACAAGTCATATCATCATGTCTTATTCTTTGGTATCTTTGCATGCATATATCAAAGATTTTGTTCAACTTTTTACAAATTCATTAATATGCATCCTTATGTTTTGAGTCATATAGCATCCATGCATGATAATGATATATTTAAATTATCTTCATTTGAAATCCTTGATTATGTATCTAATTTCTAAACTTCACAACTCTCATGAATGAGTATCCTTCAATATTAAAGGACTTTTCTAATTTCATCTCCATGAATTGTCATGAGAAAGATGATGGTGATAACTCTTCCTCTATTGCTACTACGAGTCATAATAATTCCATGTTTATTCCCATGGATCTACTCTCTAATACATGTGATGGTGACCTAGCTTTGTCTATTTCACCCTAGATGATTTAGATCCCTCTCCCAAAGTTGTTCCCACTTGTGAGGACATTTTGGTGCAAGAGGATGAAATCATTGATGCATTCCTTAACATCACCCTACCCTCTCTCCATTCCAGTGCTCTCCCTTTAAAATATGAAGCATTATTGGATGAAGATCCTCCTCTCATGAAAGATCCTCCCTAGGAAGATAATTAGCATTCATCTAATAATTTTAAACCTCCTATCTCTAACATAGTACATGAGGTTTCTATGGCTCATCCTATGGATCTTCCACCTTTGATTGAGTATCCAAGTACCTTGGATATCACTAAGGAAGTGGAGACCCTTGATCTTCCAACTTTGATTGAATGTTCAAGCACCTTGGATTTCACTAAGGATGTGAAGACCATGGATATCTCTCCTTTGGTTGCATGTTCAAATCCATTAGACATAACTAAAGATACAATCATCAATAATTCTCTGAAGAACACTTTACCCTCCCTTCATTCCAATGCTCTCCCTTCAAAATATGGTGCATTAGTGGATGAAGAGAGGTCTCTCACATTCAATCCCTTGGGGATGGATGTTGAGCTTAATCATAACGAAAACAATCTTGATTCAATAATTATTAATAGACTTATTCTACCCACTAAGGGGATAGTGAATAAGTGTACTCATGTTCCTAAAATCATTGTGTATGAAGCACCTAATACATCTCCTCAATTCAAACTGGTGATTACGATTCAAGGTGATCCAACACCACCTCAACCTCTAGGCTATTATCTCAATTTTGCAAAACAAATGTCTCAAAGAAATCAAGGTGTTCAAAGTATGTCACAACTATCCCATTATGATGCAGTCGCTCACACATAAAACACCTAGAATAACAAATAAAATAAGAAAGCACTGAGTGTGCACATCTCTTTTCCACCTTCTCAACCTATCCTACCTCAAGCACCTCATATTCCTACTCATATTGTTAAAGAATATGATCTTGTTGAGCAGCTCAGCACTACTTCGGCTAAGATCTTTCTATGGGATTTAATACAAACATCGCCTGCATACCATGACATGCTCCATGAGGATCTACAAAAGGTGAGTGTTCCACCCATTAGACTAAATGCTGTAGCATCTTTGTTAGAGTGTATGCAAGTAGCAGCATCTGATATAACATTCCAACAACATGAGTTACCTCCCATAGAAGTTCAAAACCAAAATGAGCCTCTTATGATATTTGTGTTCTTCAATAAGAAAAGGATAAGATGCACTATGATTGATGGTGGATTAGGTCTTAATTTTTGTGGAATAGATTTTTTACATAAACTCAATATTGGTACATCTTTAATTCAACTGGATGATAAACTCAAAATTCATGGCTTTGATAATGTTGGTAGGCAATCATAAGGTACTATTACCTTACCTCTTAGGACTAGACCTAAGACATTTCCTACCCTTATTCATGTCATGCATAATTCTCTATCATACAATCTTCTTCTTGGTAGACTGAGGATTCATGCCATGGAAGTTCCATCTACCCTTCATCGTTCAGTAAAATTTATCTTTGAAAACAAAGTACATACAATTGAAGCCGATCTGACTTTGGATAGTTTCTTGAAAGTAGAAGCGAGACATCAAACTCCTTTGAGTAGTTTGATCCCTTCTTCAATACTGCCCTTCACTGCTAACAACAGTTTTGGTCAAGATAGTGTTGGTCCTTCGAATGCATTTTTTAGTGATGATTAGGATTTGTTAGATTTTACACCCACCTTTGCAGGTGAATATAAAATCTCACCTCCACACTCAAAACCTTGAAGGTAATTACAATTTCCTCAATACAATCTCATACTCCTACAAAGCTTAAACTTAAATTTAATGATGATGGAACCTTTAAGATAGATGAAGATCTGCCATCCCCTACAAAAATGGTGGCCATTTGTGATAAAGTATCATCTCAATCGAATGAATCATCTAATTCTAATGCATGTCTTGGTAGTGATGAGGTTTCTTTAGATTTCAACCCCCATGGGCCTACTGAAATGAAAGTTGACCCTCCTCACCATGACAAAAATAATGATCCTTCTTCTTCAACATATAACCACACACATAAAGTCAACAAAGCTTGCCATATGACCTCTCTTCATCCTTCGGTATTTGAGAAGCGTTATGGATGTGGATTCAAAATTCTTTCAAAAGAAGGATACAATGGAAATGGGTTAGGATGTAAAGAACAAGTAATTAAGGAACCCGTGGAACCTAACCCACACTTGTCTAAGGTAGGTTTAGGTTTCCAGCCTTCTCCTACTTTCTCTCCACCATGTTCACAACAAAAAGGTTTACTTCCTACTCCTCCTACATCTTCTCTTTTATCTCAACAAGAGTGTATTTTGTTGAGTCTACTTAAAGACCACTTAATCACTCTTCCTCCTCTGAAACACAAAAAGAGTCAACATAATCATTCAACACATTATTGTGCATATCATCAAGCACTTGGCCATTCCACTAATGAATGTCGAGTCTTGAATAGATAAATTCAACAACTTTGAACAAGGTTTGGCTCTAGCACTTCTCACCATGCTTGATGTAGTCCCTAGAGCACCTTGTCCTCCTTCCATTTTTATAATCAATTTGGGGGAGGATGATTTGTTGTAGGCTGACTCACAAGAGTGGTCCCCTTTTCTCATTTGTGTTATATTTGTGCTAATGTGATCCCCATATTGTGATATGATTTGTTGGTTCTCCCTTGACACCCTTGTTAGCACAAAGGTACAAGGAGTTAGAACGCATTGTGTCATTCTTCTATATGTATCTTCATTCTTCTATATGTTGTGTGTAATTTCATTATTTTCTCTTGGATGATTTAGCATCCTTTCATGTTGATTTAATTCATGTGTATGTGATCTTTCTTTTGTCTATGTGGTACCTTTTAGCAATGCTCGACATCATACCATGACTACACAAGCCATTATGTATTATTCCTATAATCATCACCTTGGTTTGCTCATTCTGGGTGCAACCCCTTGTTGTGATGTAGCTTTTGGAATACACATATTATTTTAGCATGTGCTTTTAAAAATCTCTTGTGCTCGTCTTATGTTTCTTTCTCACTCCACCTTAAAGGTAATTGTTCCCCATTGGTGTTAGCAATCATTTTAAGGTGGGGTATGTATAGTGATATGCACCTTACCTTCTTCTTGCTATCTAGACATTTTTTTATCATCTTGGTTACTACTCTCTTGGAAAGGATTACAGAAATCTTGGAAGCACAATCTTGAGTCATCTTGTTCTCCTAGGTTGAAGCTCCTTTCATGTTTGGGAGGAGGATTGCGCCACCAACTTGAGCTTGGTGGTAAGGCCATTTCACCTTCTTATTCTACAAGACTTCCCTTGTATGTTTGGGAGAAGGGTTACGCCACCAACTTGAGCTTGGTAGTAAGGTTGATTCACCTTCTTATTCTGTAAGACTTCCATTGTATGTTTGGGAGAAGGGTTGTACCACCAACTTGAGCTTGGTAGTAAGGTTGCTTCGCCTTCTTATTCTGCAAGACTTCCCTTATATGTTTGGGAGAAGGGTTGTGCCACCAACTTGAGCCTGATAGTAAGGTCACTTCACCTTCTTATTCTACAGGACTTTGTGTAATTCCTCTCATGGGAGGTAGCTTGGTGTTTTCCCTTGAGTGGAAACACTTTGCTTTTAAGATGAGTAATGTGTATGGCATGTTTGTACTTCTCCTCTTGCTTCTTCTCTTTTCTAACTAACCTCTTATCAGTCTTCTTTATTACATCTTGAAGAATGATGCATAGTGATTGAGACACCTTTTAGATCAAGGTCTCTCTTGTCATGTTGATTCATGGTCTTTCGTTATGTGTGTTTTGTGTTGCATTTTATGTGTTCTCTATGTATTCTTCCTTGAGTGCTTCATGTGTATTCGTTATGTGTATTTCATGTGTGTTCCATGTATACTTTGTTCCTTATATGTGTATGCTTTGTGTATACAATGTGTATTGGGTGTATGCATTGTGATTTCTCAAGTGTATGCCTTGTGTATGTCTTGTGAATGTTTTGTTTATCTCATGTCTTCTAAATGTTTCATGTATGTCATGTGCCTTATGTGTATGCCAATCATCATAGACTCCTAGGATCCTAAGGTTGAGGGCTTGGTTACCCTTCAATCTTGGTGACATTCTATGGATTCTATGATCCTATGTGTTTACAACCTTAGAATCCTAAGCTTGGGGGCTTAACCACCCCTCAATCTTCATGGCATTCTTTGGAGCTTGTATGTTTGTTGTGTTTAAATTGTGTTTTCTCCATCCTTTAGTATGAGTTTGAATGTAAGTTTGTACCCACACTAAAGTGGGGGATAAATGTAAAAAATGTGCACACTACTATTTTACACCTTGTTTAGCTCCTAGATGGGCCTCAAATATTTCCCCTTGTTTCCTAGGACCTATTTTAGCACCTTTTTAAGCATTAAGTGTGTAATACTTGATCCTGATGCACAAAACCTAGAGAAGAACTATAAGGTTAGGCTAAGAAGACTTTAAGTGCCCCTTTTCAAGAGTTAAGTGGCTAAAGGATCAGGGTACCCAAGCGCCCTAGGCCCTCCTTTAGCCCTGCCTAAAATTTGTACCTTGTCAGCTTGGGCCCTCTAAGACATTCCTAATGTCACCCTTATGTGGTTTAATTCCTCAAAAATTGATGGGAATGCATATAAAAGTAAGTTAATAAATTCATTTGTGTATCTCTAATCTCTCTAACTCTATCTAGAAAATATTGGCACTCTAGCTCTCTTTCTCTCTCTATATCATACTCTCTATTATATATTATTACTATGGCACTAACATATTGTAGGTCTTGTGAATATCTTTGGAGGCTACACCAACATCTTGAGTTAAGTTGTGACACTGTCTACAAGCATACAAGGGTTTCCATGCTAATGGTGACTTCTTTCCTTTATGCTTTGTGTTAGCATTCCATTCTACTTTGGATTTGCTTATGCCCTCCTAGAACATGCACTCTTTATCAATCATCTTTTCTATTGTGGAGGTAGGAACACCATTCACAGGGTTTGAATGAGGCAAGCTCCTAAACAAAACCCAACACTTTCCCTCTTTTCATGTGTGCAGGTCAAATGGATAGGTTTCAGAAGGTGGCATCTGAGAAGAAGGATAAGCTTGATGGTACAGACCTAACAGAGAAAATAGTATCTAGAAACCCTAATTTGGGACCAGGGTGCCCAAGTACCCTTGTCCTAGGCATTCTAACCTCTAGGAAAAGTTTCTAAGTTGTTCATTATCCCCTGTTGTTCCTTTGGCTGTTGGGTTTTAGGTATCAACAATCTGTTTCACTTAGATCTTTGCTAACTAGGGTTACATGCCTTAACTCTAGCTTGAATGATTGTATTTGGTTAATTTCTTTGCTATACAACAAAAGGGTAGAATCCCTGTAGTTTGTCTCTCCTTATTGGGTAGAAGCCAAGCTCAATTTGTGTCCCAATGTTTTTTAGAAGAGGGTTTGACCTAGTTTGATCCATTGAGCTAGTCTCTCTTTCTACATTACACCTAGGCAACCTAGTAATAAAATCCATGGATACCTCCTCCCACCTCTTTCTTGGAATAGATAAGTATTTTAGAATAACTAGATTCTTACTTATTTCTCAATTATTTTGTTGGCATACCATGCATTCTACCACAAATTTCTAGACATCCCCTTTGAGCCCATCCCAAAAAAAATCTGGCTTGATTTTAGAAGTCTTCAAGAATCCAAGGTTCTGGATTCCTTGAGCTTCTCAAATGCCTTGGTGGCCACCTGATTCCAAAGTAAGGAGTCCTCCTTCAATAAAATTATGAGTAGTACTACTATGCTACCATAATTTTGTATAAATTGATGATATTAATCAATAATCCATAAGAAAACCTATATGTTCTTAAGGGTTCTAGGAATTTTCCATTCTATTATGGCCTTGATGAACTATGATGATCCACCTTGGCTCCCTCATGTGAATCAATATGACCTAGGTACTCCACCTCTTTCACTCCAAAAACACACTTGGATGGTTAAGCATAAAGATAATGCTATTCAAGAATGTCCAAAACCTAGTTCACATGTTTCAAGTGTTCCTCCCAAGTTTTTCTATAGAAATCACTTGAAGATAGAGTTCATCAAACTTTGAAATATATATGGTGCATTTTTTAGGCCAAAAGGATCACTAAAAATTCATAGTGACCCTTATGGGTTTGGAAAGCTAATTTATCTACATCCTCGTCTCTAATTATGATTTGTTGACGACCAAAAAAATATCTTATGGTAAAATAAACAACACCATTTCTAAAGATCATCTAAAAAATCATCGATTACTAGAATTAGAAACTTGTCCTTTATGGTGTATTTGTTGAGCTCTCTATATTCAGGACACATCCACCAAGTGTCATCTTTCTTGTGTATCATTACCACTAGAGAAGATTAAGCACTTTGACTATTCCTAATAATACTTGCCTCTAACATCTCTTATACTATCTTGATCTCAATTTTCTATGCATATGGGTACCTATAGAGCCTAATGTTGGGTAGTTGGCTCTCTAATACTTGTTGAATGGCATGATCATGATCTCTTTTGGAAGGAAATACTTTTGAAATATTTTAAAAATATACTAAGTACTTATCTACAACTACTTGTAGATCTAACAATATAGGAGTCTTTGAAGTTAATGTTCGTCTAATGGAAATAATTAGGCCACAAACCCATCTTCCACCTTGTTAAGCATCTTTTGAATTTGATGGGAGCTTACTATCTATGGATACAAGTTTCTATAGAAACTTATTAGTTCAACTATCCTCCCATCTAAGTGAAAAACACATAAATATCTTGTGGAAATTGTGAGTGCTTCCTATGTCTATCAACATAATTATTCTCTCTCTTTTCATGAAACCCACTAACTTGAGAATTTTTGGGATGATAATTCCAAAAAGTGCATGATAAAAAATAGCTAGCTGGGTATCTCTTGATTTCTCATCTAGACCATTAATGAGAACTAATACTTCTTCTTCTTCACTAGGCCCTTCAGTGTAGAACAACTTCTTTCCAACACATTTATGTTCTCAACTATATTTTCTATTATTGTTAAAACAAATTATCCTTCTATGCTCTTTTCTTCATTTTTTTGAGTATTTAATCTAGTAGGTTGAGGGAATGGTTCTATTGGGATATTCTTAGATCAATCATGCTATTGAATCCCCAACTTCTAGGAGATAAAAAATTTCATTTTCCCTATGTTACATGATAAGAGAATTAGATATAGTATGAGGATTAAACATGCATACCTCATGTTGGGTATGATTCTTAATCTCAACAATAAATATTTCATTTAAGATCTCCTTTATGATTGTTTCTACTAGCAAGGATAGGTTCTAAAATTGCAAAATATAATCCATAGCCAATCCTATTGTCACAATTTGACTTTTTGGCTAAAGTAATTCTCTAATACACTATTAGTATACTACAACTATAGCTCCTTATAAAATTTGACTATGTTACATTAAGAAACTTTTTCTTTCCTTAAACACAGTCATTGGTACCAAATAAATTTCTCTAGTTCTAGAGATAGGGAAGCAATTGTCACCTTCTATTTACATGAAATCTAATGTACATCAATAGAATTCTCCATTTAATTTATCCAAGTAAGTGGATCTTTACAATTGAACTTATGCATATCCACTTTTGGTAATAGGCTCTAAGATCCAAAGTGAGACTAGCATTTGGATTAGGATTAGGATTGGCTTGTCTGGACCATCTACCTTAATTGATGAAAACATGGGGTTGTGCCTTTGGTTTTACAACTGATATCTTCTAGATTTAGTCTTGGAGATAAAATATTAATTTTAGACTTTATGTTATCCATTTCTCCTTTAAATTTAGACTTGATACTATCAATTTCTCTTTTCATAATTTTAGACTTGATATTAACTTATTTTCTCCTATCATTGCAAACTGCATATTCTACATATGGTCTTTTGGATGGTGCACTTTATCATCTAATGAAAACAACATCACATCTAGAGTCCCACCTGATCTAAAATCTAAATCTTTATCCTCTTTGTTAGGATTTTTTCCTAGTGTGTAGGAATTATTGCTTGGACCTCCAATATGTAGCTCCATCATGATGCTACCAAATATTTCTGATAATAACTTATTCAAATAAGATAAAAATTTTATTATAACTTGCATTCTCTTGGAACTCACTTTTCTAAAAGAATCTCCAAGAAATTCCTTCATCTATAGCCTTGGGAGTGAATTTAGTTAAAATTCTAATTCCACAATAATTCTTTCAAAGCTATCTCAAATGAGGCCTAGAGTAGCTTTAATATGTCCTTGATGAACCCTCCATAATTTTATTTTGTTAAATCACCAAATTGAAAGAGATATGTGCTTCACAATCTAACCTACTAAATCGAAATTGTTGCCTTGTTTCTTACCTTTTAGATGCCAACATCATGCTCTAATACCACTTGGAATAAAATTACTAGCATGAGAGAAGAATAGAATAGGAATGAAATACAAATAGTTGATAACACTCAATAATAACAAGCTCTTGAATCAAGCAATCATCCAAAAGTCTCCAACAAGAACAAAATTTACAATCTGATGATAATAAACTAACTAGTACCTCCTATATATAATACTTATTCCATGGATGCCACCCAAACCAACCTAACTACCTATATATGATATAACTTAATTAAAGGCTATGATAGCTACAAGTTGGCCACACATATCCCAATACAATCAATGTGTTAAGGGAAAAGCACAAGTATGTGAGTCATGCAATTTATTATCAAATATTATGCATAAATTAAGTCCTACATAATCCCATTTTCTCTCATTCTAAAGGACTAGTCCTAATCCTTAGTTTATCCATTCGCCACCCTAGGTTTAGATCTAGAAATTGGATGACCAACCAATGTCAGTTATGTAATTTATAGAAATGAACCTTGAAATTTTAAAATTCTAATTCAAATTTGGGTATAATGACCCAAACCTTCCAACTAGTTGTTATGTGTTGAATTGAAGTGTGAAACATTTCACTTGCTAGTGTTGGAGTTTTATTTAAGGACTAACACTAATTCATTTAGACATGATCAATGGGCTTTCATTCCTACTTGTATGATCATTCAAAGAGAATTAGTAGAGCATGCATTATGTATCATCCACTTGCATGTAGATCTAGGGAATACTTTGATGATGCTATGCTATCTTTGATCTTTCCAAAGAGTTGTTAAATCAATATCCTAGCGGTTTGACTAAAGTAAAATATTCCTTGCCTAGCAATCTCCTCAAAGGTGTTCTAAAACACTGTTAGTTAGCTAATATATGTCATAAACATCAAAGAGAATAGAATAATTAGATATCAAAATTTAGTAGAGTTCAGATCTATACACCAAAGCTTGCATCCATCAGCTAGGTTTAGATGAGTAGTTGTGTACATTGGTTCCATAGTTACAAAAAAATTTAGGAGACAAACAATGGGTTTTTTAATTCCAAGGCATTCATATCATCAATGTTGACTTCTCTAAATATTGGTAAATCACTTCTAGTCATTTGTCACAACATATTGCCATCAAATTACCTACCAAGTACCATTCTTTTATTCATTTAATATCTATGCAATTAGTTCAATATCATAATCAATCCCATCTTTATCTCCTAAGGTTATTTATTTATTAATACAAATTAATTAATTTATCTTAAAACTTATGTAATAGTGCATTTTATTTCTTTATAGAACTCAAATGCTATGATATTGCCTATCCAATAATACCCTTCACCTAGGGTTTAGCAACAACAACTATCACATTTATATTTATAATAATAAACTTTTTAACAAATCAAGACAGTCTATTAAATCACAAAAAACTTTTTAATAAATTAAGACAGTCTATTAAATCACAAAAAGCAAATTTTACAGAAATAAATAGCCTTTCTGCATTCATTTTGACTATAACATACTTTTCTTTTTTTTCTAAAATATTTTTTTGGATAGAAACAATTAGATTATGTAGGTATTAGCATTTCTGTTTTTATATAGTAGATTATAATATTATGAGGGAGCATACATGTTGAAATTAAAAATTGTTCTTGGGTTCCAGTTTGTTAAAATCATCTAATGGTGGAACCTGACCCAATCACAACTCCTGATATATAGAACAAAATCCACCAGATATAAAATTCGAATTCTTATAGATTTGAACTAATTGTTACGACCAAATTTAATTAAGATCAGACCTTCAATTTGATGGTCGACGCTGCTTGACAAACAATTTTTTTGTGATGATCATCTATGTGAAGTTGCCTTTCAAATATTAAAGTCTTACCTATTTTAGAAATATATATATATATATATATATATATATATATATATATATATATATATATATATATATATATATATATATATATATATATATATATATACAATTTACCTGAAATCTTGTCTTTCTAACAATACAGTCTTCCTAAAATTTTAATTGTATTTTACCACTAAAATGACTAAATAGGCCATATGGCCATCAAATTTAGGCCCAGATTGAGATAGATTTGCATCCAGAATTGGGTATATGGTCTAACTGTTAGAGGAGACCCGGGAACAAGACCCCACAGCTCTGCGAGAACAGTTAGTTATCCCCAACTTAAAAATGTAGTTTTCAAACTTAATGCTGGAAATGAAATGATGTGAAGACTTTTGAACATATTCTGTGGACGACATTTAGAAATTTTTGAATGGATATGATGTATGTAATATGCTGAAAAACTTTTGTGGCTTGCCTTATTTGGAATCTTTGTATTGGATACAATGTGCATAATATGCCAAAAGCATTTTGTGAGTAACATCTGAGGGATATGATATGCTTAAAATATTTTATGTCTGCCACTTTGGACTGTCTGCTACTTTTAACATCATGTATAAAATATGCTGGAAGAAATCCAAATCTTCAATCCATAAAGCTCTGAACGTTATCATACAGAAAATCTTTCTAGATGAGATGTAAATATTGTTTTCAAAAAATGGTAAGGAAGTAAGAAAGGGAGAAGGAATAGCAATATTTTGAAATTAAGTAAAAGCCAAAATCAATAAATAAGATGGGACGAACTAAAAGCACCTCACGTAAATAGTCGACACTTGTCTAATGTTAGAAATATTCGTAGAGTTAAATATGTTAAAAGATCCAAAACAATAAAATGGTGTCTAACATAAGATCTAAAACCGTATAAGCTCAATGCAGTGATTGAATAGGTTGATGGGATTGATTCATGGGCACAAAGAAATATATATTATATTTTCATGCAAATTATGAGGAAGTCCAGTGCTTTCATGTCATTTCCCTAAAGCAAAAAGTTTTTTCTTTTCCTTGGGAAACTTTCCTGCAGGGCTCATGGAGACAGTCCTTTTCTATTGTCACATGCATCTACAGTGTCACAATTTGGATTGAAAGGAGGATATATCATAATAAATATGCCAAACAACTCAATACCACCTTCGTTAACAAAAAAAGACAAACCAACAGCATCTTCATTAACAAATAAGACAAACCAGCTTTTCTTTTGAGCAAGAATCCCCATTCTTCACGCTTATATAATATAGCCAATCTTTGATGATGATTTTTGGGTTTGGTCCCATTCCTTTCTGATTTTGATTTCCACTCCAATGGGATTTTCTTGAGTTTATAAGTTGCGTGCATATGTAACAGTAGGCCTGTGACTTTATCAACAGTACATTTTAAAGTATATTCACATAACGTGGCTCACTTTTGATAAAATGTAATAATTGATGATACTTCTACACACAGCTTTGATAGGTGCATGCACAACAGACGTCTCCAACACACATTCTTGATAATCATTTGAAATGCTTAGTTAATCAAAATGTTGGAGGAAGCACAGTAAAATAAGATCTGGTAGAACATGGGTATGATTATTCAAATGTGAGAAGAATCTTCATTTAAAATCATGGGTTTTTACTGTTAAGTGCTTTTCGTCTCAGTCACAATCTATCCAGTTTTAGAGCGGCCATACTCACTGATTCACATACCATTGGCTAGTTATACTAATAAGTTTTATAGTCTCTGTCACAATACTGAAAGAACGCCACGTTGTTGTTAATGATTGCAAGAAGTTACTGATTCTTAATAGAGTTCTACGGGAAATGATATCACTTCAAGGAGTTGTGTGCCTTCCAAATGTTTAATTATTGGTACTTTACCATCTTCCTTAATAATGTACTGAAATGACATTCTTCTTTTTATTCTTTTTCTTTTAATGAATACTTACTCCTTAATAATCCACTGAAATGACAATATTTTATATTCTTCATTTTTGCTTTAAATGAATACTTCCTCTACAATATTCTTTTGGTACAAATTGGGTGATAGTTTTAGCTTTCAAATGTTTTGGGTTATATTGTTGGACTCATCCTTATGGTAAGGATGATATTAATATTTTGAAATAAACAATAATAAGTGTCACATAGTGGCTAATACCTCTTTTTACTTTGTTATTGTAATTTGTTTTGTTTGCGAGATAATTTTCTTTTATTTGGATGAAAGATTACATTCGTAATGATTTTTACACAAAAATTAACCATAAATAATTTGAATAATTTCTAATTATTCAAATGTTTTGGGTTATATTGTTGGACTCATTGTTATGGCAAGGATGATATCAATATTTTGGAATAAACAGCAACAAGTGTCATATGGTGGCTAGTATCTCTTTTTAGTTTATTATTGTAATTTGTTTTGTTTGTGAGATAATTTTCTTTTATTTGGATGAAAGATTACGTTTGTAATGGTTTTTACACAAAAATTAACCATAGATAATTTGAATTATTTATAGGTATTTTTATAGAAAAGGGATGAAGCAAGATTAAATAATAGAAAATTGTTATATTAAATGTTAGTAAAAATTATAATTGTTGATTTTTTACTATGATCAAATTATTAGCCATGGATTAATAGTTCCTATGATGAGGTTTCTATAAACTTTGATTTAACCAAATATGATATGAAAGGAGAATTATCAAAAGGAGAATAGAAAATTGTAATAATAAATGTCAGTGTAAAATATTATTGTTGATTTTTTACTATGATCAGATTATTAGCCATGGATTAATAGTTCCTATGATGAGGTTTCTATAAACTTAGATTTAACCAAATACGATATCAAAGGAGAATTTGCAAAAGGAGAGGAATTTCTTTGAATTATGGATTATTCATATGTTGTGTTGTCTTTATATTGCTTGGTGAGAGTGATCAAGATAATGCATAACCACAAAATATGTCAAATTTAAAAATAAAACATAATATAATTTAAATAGATAATATTTATAGTAGTGATAATTTAATATTAATGCATATATTTTAAAATATGAAACTCAATTTTGATAGTTGGTTGTTAGACAAAAAGTACCTATTATGTGTGAGGACCACCTTTTTTTGTAATCTCATTCAAAGTTGTTATACCTATTTTGGACACTAATACTAGTTGATTTGCACCCTTAAATTTTGGACTATGCTCATAATGATAAACTAGTGTAGATAGTGTGATTATGGTTAGAGTGACTTAGTTTTATGAGCATATTGTGTTGATCTAGATTAGTGGATTTTTATGGTCAATTATTATCATTCATATGTTGGGTGTACAATTGAGACTAGATGAGTATGCTCACTTGAGACTAACCTTGTGGTGTGTTTAATAGATATAAGCTTTCATGCTCTCTATTTTGTCATGGCTAGATTAATGCAGGTGAATTACATATATATATTCTGGGTACATTTATTTAATCTAATTCTAAATCAAATTGATAGTTATGAATAAGGTGTCTACAAATGCTAAATTTTAAGAAATTAACATGGACTAACATTATGAGTTATAGGTGAAATTAAATTATTTAAAATGTGTAATTGTGGTAATTAGTAGGTTGAGTTGTGATAATTGTGCAAATAAATAAGTTTTCTATTATGTATGGATATGATTAAATTATCATTATAATTGATTCAACTATCTTTTGGATGTATTTGATGGTTGTTTTTAGTGTCCAAGTGATTACAAATTTCCAATAAAAAATAATTTGGAGATCCTCTAAAACCTTGACTATGTCTTTTCCTACTAACAACATGGTCTTAGTCCATGAGGGTACCAAGACCTTTTTTGTGATAAATTGTTATAGTGTTAATTGTTAAATTATTTTAATTAATTTTAAATTATGTATATAAGCTGAGTTAGGCATGATTTATGAGATGGGAGTCCCCTTAGGATGTGTGACATCAAAAATTGCATGTACCCTTGCAATTTCACACTATATTTTGGCCTTGCTTTAGTGTCCATTCCCTTAGTTTGTTTGTAGGATCATTTTATCCCTTGCATTATCCTTTTTCCTTCCCATGGTAATTAGGCATTGTTTCTTGTGTTATCTTTTTGTTAAGTTTTGTTTTTACTTTTGTGTTATCCCTGTGATCTTCTATTGTCATCATTTTTGAGCCCAAATTGTCTAGACACTAGCACTTCTCATGGACATCCATGTGACACACTAGCATCTCATGACAATTTCTTGTTTGGTAGCCATTTGTGAGTGTTTCTCCACTCATCACTTTTGCAAGTTAGTGGTGACAACTTGGAATGATTCAAAATGGCTCATCAACCTCTTCCTCTTCCTCTTCCCTCCTCTTCTCTTTTTTGAATCAATATTTTCACTCTTGCATTTCTCTTGGCTCTCTCTTGGAACTTTCTTACACTCTACAGCTTTCTACAACATTCTCCTTCAACTCCCTTGTCCTCTTAGCTTCCTCAAGCCTCTGCAAGTGATATTGGTCTTGTTTCATTACAAGCATTCATTTTGTTATGCCCTTAAGAACCTTGGAATATTCACATCCTATCAATATTTAATTTATTTACTATTATTATTTCTAAATGCACTTATATTAAGAGCACACACTATTTTCTAGTTATCTATCTTGGCTGCTGTGGAGGTAGAAATGCCAAAGCAAGGGTTTTACCTAAAGGTAAAACCACAAACAACCTGAATAAATTTTCTTGTTCTTTCCAACTATAGGTTTCTAATTCAGAGAAGATACCTATCTTCCTAGAGGTTTGGTGTACATAGCATCGTAAATTCTCACCGCTTACAATTTCACGCTAGGTTTATCACTCAGTTTAGCGTGTATGTTTATTTTTTCTTAACATGTACCCATTTTACCACTTTGCTAAGAAATTAGGTTAAGTCCCTTGTTAGCAGCCCCTTCGAGGAAAAAAATCACCAGGACACTAGCACCCAACGCTGGTGTCCCACCACTTTGGCTCTAAAAGATCTTGAATCTTGAAGTGTCAACCTTGTTGTCTTGAGAAACACACCTTGTCGGCCTTACCTCAAAAAGTACTTGGGATTCGTATATAAACAACTCTCTCTCTCCCTCATTTTTATATAAATGATATAGGGACATATACATGATAGATGAAGGATACATACATGATCAATCTAAAAGCTCTCTACAACTAGGATATGAATTCTCTCTAAAGAAGCTCTCTACTTGTGAAGATTATTTTTTATTTGCACTAACACTTGCAGGTATATGAGGAAGCTTCTTCTTTCCTCCATCAACTCCTTGTGGGTAATTTGTGTTACGACAGCAATCTAGCAAGGGTTTCATACTTATGGTAAGATCATTTCATTATACTTGTTTATACCAATACTTATTAGTTGATTTGCCTTTGTTCATTGCAAACACACACTCTCTATCATCATCATCATTGTTGTTGTGGAGGTGGGAACACCAACATGGGGTTTGAATTAGGCAAGCCCTTATACAATACAGCCATTTTCCCTCTTTTGTGTCTGCAGATTGCAATAGAAGTTTTTGACATCGAAGAGAGACAGGAAGATGAAAAGATAAGTATAGATATTGTCGCATAGAAGTTCAAACCAAAACCCTAAAGACACTAGTGCCTAATGCTAGTGTCCTACCAATTTTGCCCCTACTTCTGACGCCATGTTCCATTCTATCTATCCTTTTCTGTTATGCTCCTATTTTCTAGAAACTGTAACAATTATTTGCACTTTTCCTTAGTTGGTCTATTAGTTCTTCATATTGCTTAGTTTAATCAGTACATTAGTCATCAATCTTTCATCTTTGCAACAAAGGAATAGAGCTCCCACCAACCTAGCTTGGCTCTTCTCTAGGGACAACAACCAAGCCTTGAGTCATTGGAAGCTTGTGTTCCAATGGTATGTAGAGAGAAAGGGTTGATCTAGGTTAGTTCATCAATTAGTCTAGATCTCTTTTCCCACATAACATTTTTGTGAACCTAACATGCTTGCAACCTTCTTTGTCTTTGTTGTGTTTGATTAGTTGATTAATTGATTAGACACTTCTATTGCATATCTTATTTTATCTTGTGTATTTAGTTTAGAAAGCAAAGCACACTTAAAAATTTGTCTTTTCTTTTAGATTAGAAAACAAAAACTTTCTTTCTTCTAACATATCATTAGCATATCCATCTTGTCGTCACCTTCTTCTCTCTATCACTTCCTAGGAGGACACGAGTGTTTTCAAACTTGTAATTACTTTATGAGTTTTACGACCTGATGCTCTAAATATGAACATCCTATAAGAATAAGTTATCAAATCCTAATGTGTTTGCTTGCTTTAAATAGCTTCGGTGTTTCAACATCAAAACCCAAATTCCCTAACTTATTCATCCCAGGAAGTTCTAGAACACAACCATCTCTAGATCACATTCCCACCTTGCCATTGATCTTTGAGACACAACCTTCTCTTGACTCTCTTGAGATAGACAACTCCGTGGCCCATATTCCTAAAGCCTGAATTCAAAAGTTAGATAAAGAGTTGGCTAGTTTCCAGCAATTCTTGGGCACATAATATTTGGCTGGGGAAGTCATTCCTCTTATAGAGAATCTCATAAGACTGTTACTTGATGATCCACAAGGTGTCAAAGTTCTACGTAGCCTAGCTCACATAGTGGATACTAACATTATGATGTCATCTAGCTACGTAGAAGTCCTCAACAAGATGTCCTCTCTAAACCAAATAGGGACACAAGTGTCGATACCCATGTCGAAATCTGCTATTTCAACAGTCACTTCTTTCATTGTCACCACCACTATAGAGTCTGGTAATAGTGCCAACACTAGTTCTAGGGTAATAGGTGGTGATCCTATAAACCAATATAGCTTCCTCCTACCTTCCTTTGCCTCCAGTTTCCTTATCATAATGCTAGTTCAAATGTTTCCCAACATGTTGTTAGCCAGTCTCATCCACAATTCACTTACCAAAATACCAACCACATTGTTTTGCAACCTCTTGTTACCTTTGCTCCTTCATATGCTAGCCACTTACAAATCACTCCACTTTCTGACCCCATAATCAACCAACTATAGCAAAATGTCAATTCCCTACAACAACAATTAAAAAACACAAGTCAAAGCCAATCCTAACCTACCATCCCATCCTATTACACTCAAAGCCTATTACTAATCACTATCCTAAAAACTCCAATACCTAATAAATTTGTAGTACCCCGTTTTGAGAAATACACTGGAAAAGGAGACCATAATAACCATGCATCAGCCTTTACCATTTTGTGAAGTGACTTTATTTTTGAAGATGATCTCTTAGCTAAGCTATTTCCTTGATCACTAAAAGACATAGCCTCGTATTGGTTATGCTCATTACCTAATAACTCAATTCATTCTTTACAACAACTTGTCAATCAATTCCTCCAACATTTCCAAGCCAACATTGGACCTCAAGTCACATTAACCGATTTAGTTCATTATAAGCAAGAAGCGAAGGAAAAAGTGATTGAATTCATAGGGAATTCCAAAGCCCTCTTATCTTAAATTACGTATTCTCTCCTTGATGCTGATGTGCAAAGGGTTTTCATAGGAAATGTGTAACCACACATCCGTGACAAAATATTGTTGATGCGCTATCCTTCATTTACACATCTTTGCACGACTCTTCGTGATTACCAACTATCGGTTATCCAGTATGAGGGATCTTCCTCGTCAGCTCCCATTGGCCAGTCCAAAGCCACTACCACATAATACCACTCATTTAAGAAATAAAACAAAAAATTATCAAATTAACTCTCATTCTTCCAACCATATTCAATTACAAGTCGCAGCCGCAACACCTTCTACTATGGACCCCTACAAATTTAGACCAAAGACTCGACATTTTTCCCAACTTTCTAAATCTCACCATTCCATAATGATGTAGCTTCTTAATAACAACCTCATCCAGCTTCCACCCATTCACCTTATTGACACTACCAAACTACTACCTCCTTCTTACGACCTAAAGGCCTTTTGTCAATACCACTGAACATCAGGACATGACACCAAGTGATGCATGCATCTTAAGCACAAAGTACAAGACCTCATTAACTCTAATGTTATTCAGATGGCTAGTGAAAATGACAAAGGAAATAAATCTATATCTCTATCGAATCAAAACTTGCAAATTTACACAAATCCACTACCCTGCCATTTAGCTAACCTTGTAGAAACATCTATCGATAGAGTACCTACTTCTATATCTTCTAATCACAAAGACAAAATTCTAAGAAACCTAGTTTCCATGGTAGATGCTCTCCCTCACTAAGAACCAACCAAACCTGATCCAGCCATCTCCTTCACCCACGTTGATGCCTCTATTCTTGCACCTAATGGTCCTCTTTATATTACCACTAGGATCAATGAAAAACCCACAAGGGGAGTACTCATTGATCTTGTATGCCTAGCAAATGTAGTTATAAAAGGATTCCTCTACGTGCATGAGTTGTACCAAGATAAGTATGAGAAATCAGAAATCTCGGTTAGAGCACATGATGGTTCCACTCACCCTACTCTCGGTGCCTTGACTCTTTCCATCCAAGTCAAACCAAAAGTCATGGATGTGTCTTTTGGCATCATTCTAACTTTAGACCAATTTTGTGTGAAGTTGGGTCATCCATGCTTCGCTTCCATGAAGGCGGTCCCATTCATAATCCATAAGTGTCTAAATTTTCCATTATAGGGACAAATGCATATTGTATATCATAGTGGGTTCTAGCCTTTGTCCCTCTGTGGAAACTTTTCACTTGATTACTTTTGGCCACAACCAGTTGAGCTTGTTCGGCCTCACAATGATGTTTTGTTTCTCTCTTATTAGAAATTTAAAGCAAGACAAATTGCTCAATTATCTGTTGGTGCCTCCTCATGTGCTATTTTGACTTCTACCTTTGAGGCCCCTTGATCTTATGTAGTTGCATCAGTAGTTATCCCTATTCTTTATGTGGTGGATGAACAAAATCTCAAATCGAGAGTCCTTCCCCAACCTCGAGCGTTTGGTGTCTATGTTGAGGTTCCACCTCTACCATCCTACCTAGGACCATGAAGTAAATGCCCTACATAGCCTAGACCTCCCTGTGCTTTAGGGATTATTTTTGTTCCTTCTACCTTTTCAAAGTATAGAAGCAATCCACTACGCAGGAAATTTTTTCTGTGGTTTCTCAATCATGTATGGATGTCTCAGTACCTCTGCATGTTCCACAAGCTATGAGGGAATGAAAACCTTCCTTGAGAAACCCTCGTCCCATTGTTTCCCAACATCTAGTGGGTTTTTTCATTCCTCCTTCTGCTCCTCAAGTAGAGGAAGAAAATAAATCCATGTTGGGAAGCATCATGGTTCCTCCTACAAATGCTCCAAACTGTACAAGATGAAATTAGAATGTGAAAAAATGCAAGAGACGATGTCACGCTATGGCTCACCAGCTTGTTGCAAGAGTTGAACCCCTTCCCCTCCTAAGCACTCGCCACCTTCTCCACCATTGAGTCTGTAGAATTCTTCTATTCCTCCACTTGGAGCTTCTTCTTCTCCTATGACTAATAGTGCTCAGGACCCTGCAATTAGCACTATCTTGTCACCCATTGTGGTATATTCTGACAATGATTCAAAAGGCAACCCTGAGCCATTGGAAAATTTTTTAGAGTTATCCTTGATTTTCACACAATCGATGGACTTGGCCTCTGGGGGCTTGTGTGAGGATCCTTCTCCAGTGATCGATCCTGCATGTGATGAACCAATCATTGCTCCATGTACTACGCTTGTCATAGTCCCTCTAGCATCTTGTCCCCCATCCCTTTATGATGAGCAAGATTGGGAGGTGGATGATTTTCTATATTCAAATTCACAGGCGTAGTACCCCTCTCTCATGTGTAATATTTGTATTATGCTTGTATGTACTGTTACCCATGTATTTGTTGCTTGGAATGTATTTTGTTTGTTAGTTCTCTTTGGATGACCCTTGATGCTCTTTTTGGCGCAAAGGAACATATCTGTCATGGCATTCCTCTTTATGTATCTTCATTCTTCTATTTGTCATAAATGTAATTTTATGCCTATTGGGAATGATGCAAATCATTGGATGATTTAACATCCTTCCATGTTGACCCAAAAAATTTATTTTTCTTTCATGCGATATTTCTTTCTGCATCTCCGTAGTTCTACTAACTGGAGGATGATGACAATTCCAAAAATGGGTGTCCCTTTATACAACCATTCATATACTAACTCTAGTCAAGTAGATCCCTTTGTGCTATTGTATGATGTTGATTGATTTATGTATCGCTATCTCTACCTTAAAGGCAATTTATCCCTAATGGTGTTAGCAATTACTTTAAGGTGGGGGCATACACTCTGCTATGTGCTTCACTTCATTCACACACCACATGGCTGGTCTTGCTATCACAACACCTTTTGATCATCTATGTAGCACTTTACCAGAGTTACCCAGCAAACAACACATTTTCTTGGCCTATAATTTATGATATTGTTGACATGAAGCTCACCTAATAAATCTACGGATCTTACTAGCATGTGATGTTTTCACTTGCTACTTGTTGACATAGAACTCACATAGTACATTTGTGGATCTTACTAGCCTATGATGTTTCCATTTGCTATGCATTCCTGACCACCTAGTATATAGCAAATTTTACTAGCCTATGGCTCATGACATGTGTTTTGGTCTGATTCCTAGCATAACACAACTGGCTAGCCCAAGAATCATACCTTGCATTCTTTTTTTTTCTGTGTATGATCCACGTATGCTCCATGTATGCTCTCTATATGTTCGGATTTGACCATATTACTTTGCTAACCATAGTTTTTCTGGCATATAATATTCGGTCTCATCCAGTGTTTGATATTTTTAGATGTAAGTGTATATGTATATGTGTGATTTATGCTATGTGTCTTGTATCTGTGTAACCTCTTTATCTAAGCATTGTAGAATCGTAGAATCCTAAGCTTGGGGGCTATCGCATCTATCAACTTAGTGACATTCTGTGTCTTCAATGTTTTGGTGAAGAAGTTTGGCTTCTCTATACTTTAGTGTGCATATGAACATAAGTTTATAATCCCACTAAATTGGGGGCTAAATGTAGCATCGTAAATTTTCACCACTTACAATTTCATGCTAGGTTTAGCATTCAGTATAGCATGTATATTTGTTTCTTCTTAACATGTATCCATTTTACCACTTTGCTAAGAAATAAGGTTAAGTCCCTTGTTAGAAGCCCCTTCGAGGACAAAAATCATAAGGACACTAGCACCTAGTGCTAGTGTCCTGCCAGTTTGGCTCTGAAAGATTTTGAATCTCAAAGTGTCAGCCTTTTTGTCTTGAGTGACACACCTTGTCAGCCTTACCTCGAAAAGTACTTGGGATTCGTATAAACAACTCTCTCTCCCTCATTTTGATATAGATGATATAGGGACATATACATGATAGATGAAAGATACATACATGACCAATCTAAAATCTCTCTACAACTAGGATATGAATTCTCTAAAGAATCTCTCTACTTGTGAAGATTATTTGTTATTCAAGCATTAACACTTGCAAGTATTTGACTAAGCTTATTGTTTCCTCCATCAACTTCTTGTGGGTGATTTGTGTTGTGACACCAATCCAACAAGGGTTTCATGCTTATGGTAAGATCATTTCATTATACTTGTTTACAATAATCTTTATCAATTGCTTTGCCTTTGTTCATCATGAACACACACTCTCTATCATCATCATCATTGGTGGGAACACTGACATGGGGTTTGAATGAGGCAAGCCCCTATACAACACAACCATTTTTCCTCTTTTGTGTGTGTAGATCATAACAAAAGTTCATGACATCAAAGAGTGACAGGAAGACGAAAAGATAGGTAAGGATATTGTTTCATAGAAGTTCAAGCCAAAACCCTAAAGACACTAGCACCCAATGCTAGTGTCCTACCAATTTTGTACCTACTTTTGGTGGTAGGTTGGACCATTATATCTATCCTTTTCTATTATGTTCTTGTTTTCTAGAAACTATAGTAGTTGTCTACACTTTTGCTTAGTTAGTCTATTAGGTCTTCATATTGCTTAGTTTAATCAATACATTAGTCATCAATCTTTCATCTTTGCAACAAAGGAACAAAGCCCCCACCAACCAGCTTGACTCTTCGCTAGGGACAACAACCAAGCCTCGAGCCATTGGTGGCTTGTGTTCCAATGTTATGTAGATAGAAAGGATTGATCTAGGTTAGTTCATCAATTAGTCTAGATCCCTTTTACAATAGTCTAATGACTTCAAGAGAGGGCTTCAAAACCTATATAAGACCTTTTTAACACAAGTTTTTCATCTTTTGATTTATCTCAAATCTATAAAAAAATAAAGATTCACATCTAAGACAATGGATATTTGCTCGCCTCCCAACCATAGGGCATGCTCACAAGCCCAACCCTGAGCTAGGAGACCTAGAAACTAGTTTTCACAACACAAAAAAGGAATACACATACAAAAACACAACACCCATAGGCTTAAACATCATATATTAATTTTGACAAGATTCATAGAAAGGAGGAGTTAAGGGGACACACTAACCTTTTGGGAAAAAATATAAATGACATCAAATCTCCTTTCTATTTTTTCGAATACCTACATACACCAAAACACATAATAATACTCCACCATCAATTCACATCTTCCACAACATTATGGCCATAAATCCATAAAGTATTCTTCTCACATCCCATGATATCACATATCAAAATCATAGTCTCTCAATACCTTGAAAACACTACAACACCCACATAAATACTCATATTATCAAAAAACATAGTTCACACAAATATGCAAAGGTACTCGTGACTTAAAATAAATATATATTAAGTATGTTTTCCCCAAGAGAGGGTCCACACCTCTTTCAACCTCAATACATGGATGGCTCTTAACTCAAATAGAAAGATCCACACCCAACACAACATAACATCCATCCCTAATGAATATCAACATAATATATAACACAATAAGAGGATTTTCATACAATATCAAGAATACTCAGAAAAATTGGCAAGTTTTCAAACATCATTTATCAACAAACAATATCAATGTATACTCAAAAGTGGCTTAAGATCCTATCTCAACACTTCAACAAAATGTCAAAAAATCTCTTGATCCAAGTTCCTCAATCTTTCCTCTTCTCCAAGCTCTCAAGCTCTTCCTAAATCTCCTCTTTCACCAAGCCACTTGATATCCAAAAATATCAGTAACAAAAATAGAAAAGCCAACCCTCAACAAAACTTCAAGAAAGGTTTAAATAAAAGATAAATGTTTAGATACAATGACTTTAAGGAAAATTTTGTCTTTGTCACCTACAATTAAATTTCCCTCCAAAAACTTATCACTTGTCTTCCAAGACACTTTTCAAAGCTCAAGACTCTCCCAAAACATATTTTAAAGACTCCAACATGGACCCATCTTATAGTTCATCATTTTAGGGATTTAATTTGACTCAAATAATAAGAAAAATAATATTAAAAGATCTATAAAATTCCCTCTTAATTTTAAATTTGAGATTGGACACTTAAGTGGACTTAACCAAACCCCAACTTAATAATAATTTTAAAATTAATCAACAAGTTTCCACACACATCACATTTACACAAAAAGATCTTAATCCTATCTAAGGATAAGGCCTAGGTATACTATGGAATCACAACAATGGTTTCTTGAGAACCTCCACAATTTTTCATTGGTCATGAAAATTAATCTACACACTTGCACCCAAACATCAATATATCCAAGATAATAGCCAAAGAAAAATTTACAATTAAATCAATATATACACCATAATAAATCATAATTAAACAACATTATCATAACTCATTTAAAATCTAACGATAAGTTTAATCCACTATCAAAATCACATTTACACACAATCACATAAATCACAGAATCTATCCAATTATACTGAGATTCGTCATTGCATAACTAAATATATTCTAAAATCGATCCATAATGACAAGATAAATATGAATTCTATATTTAGATATATTTATAATGAAAACAAGTCCATAATCATTACTTAACCAATTCATCATCTAAGAAAATAATCGATTACTATTCTAAATATAGTATTGGTGTCCACATAATCTATGATTATAACAAAGTATAACAACATATCCATGAGTGTTATAAGCATAACAAGTCTTATCAAAATAAGATGTGACCATAAGGAGAATAAGTGGGCCTCACACCATCCCCCTGAAAGATTAGGCTTCCTCCTAGAAGAAAGATGTGATAATGAGGAGGAGAAGTGGACCTCACAATTCTTTTTTATTGCCCAAACTCATGATTGCATGGATTACTTCTTTCATAATCTAGTGAGGTTGATCTAGATACATGTAGTCATCATGAATGCAAATTAGAACTATACAAATCCAGTTGTATTGTGCTGGGAAATCTAGAAAATCTTTCCATGTGTCCAACTTGAATTTAAAATTCTACTAATTTTGTAGGAGGTATTCTTTGGATCCAGGATTTAGGAATGTCCTTCTAAGGGGTTAGAAGGTGGTGTGATCAATCTCTATCAAACCAACATATATATATATATATATATATATATATATATATATATATATATATATATATATATGTATGTATGTATAATGGTGAAAGACTTAAATATTATTATGAGGGAACATAAGAAAATACATCCCACAAAAAGTGACAAAAATGTAATATAGTGTAATACTAACAAAAAGTAACACTAGGTGAGGGACATTCCAATGAGAAAAGTGGCATGAACAATACAGGTAGGTAGAATCATTAAATGCAGAGCCCTCATCGAAGATCTAAAAATTTTGATACCCTCCAAGAAAAAATCACTTGGAAAAAATTATAAAGAGCTCTGAAGTGGAAAGAAAGAGAAGAAATCAAAAGGTGGAAATAATTTTAGCAAGGGAAAGAAAGTGGATGTAGTTGGGAAAAAATAGAAAAACCTATTTTGGTTGAAGCCATCAATAACCCACATCCAAAATACAAGAAATACCCTTATTTTCTTCCAATTCCAATTTCATCTTTTCTAATACTTTATTTTCTACCTCTTTATTATATATTCTCTAAGGTTGTGCCTCTATTATGTGGCCTAATTCTATCATGCTTGAATAAGTATAAAAGGTTATTCCATCCAATATAGCTCTAATATCTGATAGTAGCCTTGACACAAACCATTCTATTGTTTGTTTCTATGTTAATGGTTCTTCCATTTTACTTACAACTTCCTTAAATCTACGATCAAATTATTTAACTATTTCCCCCTCTTCATGTATGATTTATCTCATCTTGTTGATTCTTTCTAATAGAATCTTAGGAGATATAAATTTAGACAAGAACTCCTCTTTTTATCTCTTGCCATTTCTTATCATGTACCATTTGAGAGCATCATTCCTCAAGGTTTGTATAAAATTGTAGAGTTTATCTTGATTACTTCTAGTTGTATTCCTTCTCCAAATCAATTATAGCATAAAGATATGTTTAGATTCTTTAGTGGTATCTTTTCCAAAGATAGGCAATTCCATGTTTAGGTCCATGTCTAGTGTTTGTTCACTAAATCTATTTGTACTAGGTGAAGATTCTCCTCTTCTTTGTGGTGGACTACACTCTCCTATTATAATCTTTTTCTAAGTTTTCTCCTTCTCTAATATTTAATGGAATTCTTTTATTTTACTAACTTTCTATTTCTTCCTTTATCTCTTGCTAGCTCAATCTCAAAGAATTCATCCCACAATATTTCTACGCAATCTCTTATAATTCTTGTTGTTGGTTTTCCCTTGTCCTAGTTGAGTCACTATATATCCCTTCTGAAAGCACTCTTTTTGTCTTATTTGGCATGGGGGATGATTCTTGGTTAAGAGGTTCACCTCTTCATGTGACCATTTCAATTTGAAAGACACCCTTTCATTAGTTAATGATAACTCATTTGTTAATATAGGGGTTTCCCATCCTTCATTAATCATATCAATTGTGTCGATGATAAGGTTCTTGAACAAGTCCTCAATTTCTCTTTCTACTGCATTTTCCCTATTCTCTTGTAGGTTCCACTATTTCATCATCTTCTCTTTCTGTAAATCCACACTCTTCCTTACTACTTTATCTAGATACTCTTCATTGAAATTCAATGGTTTTTATTTAATAAAAGGGTTTAGTAGTTCCTCAAATCCTTCATTAATTGTAATTTTTAGGTTAGTTAGATCAAGATCCAAATGAGGGTTTTTAGTCAAAATTTTAAATGGCGGGCCATCCCTACTTCTACACCCTTCTTCTAATGACTCATTAGATACCACACATTCTTCAATCTATCTTTCCAACCATTGTAAAATCTCTATTATCTATTTTGGATGGATGTTAAGTTACTTAGATACGTCTTTGTAATAGAGAAATCTAATTAACCCCAGTTTCTCTATTTATAGAGTCCCATTGATCTTAATAGAATTTTGATGTTCAATTGTAGCCTTTCTGGTGCATTAATTTGTATTCAATTATTCTATTTGTTTATTTTCCTCCTTTTCAAGATTTTAGCAACAACCTCCTTGGCGTGCTCAAATTTTCCTTCATTCTCATCATCAACAAAAACCCTTCTAGTGCACTCTACCTCTTCATCAGTCGCAACCCTCCTACAATTCTCTAACTTAGCTTCCTCAACCTTCTCCATTGTTTTACAGTATCTTCCTACCTCTCCTAAACTTATTTCAATCTCCTTTCTTCGATAGTCAACTCTATTGAGAAGTCAGTCTCTTCCCTAATCTCTCTTTTCTTCTGGTTGTCTCCCTTTTCCATGGGTGTTTTTGATTTAGGGTTCCATTATTCCTTTTATGCATCCCTTAGTGGATTAGTCTTTTTTTCTTAAAAGTTGCATCTCTTTGAAGGTTCTTTCTATTAGGAAAGGTGCCTCAACCTTACAATTACAAAAAGTGCAATTTCTTGGTTAATAAATTGAATAAACTCAATTTCTAGGCTATAGAATTGGTTGTTGGCCAAAATAAAATCTCCAGGGTGTTTAGCACCACTTGCAAGGGTTCCTAGTACATGGATCTCTTTGAGCTCTACAATTTTTTAAAAAAGGGCCCAATTGGCCTCCTAGATCAAAATTTATGGCCTCCAAAAGTTGGACCTCCCATATTGGAAAATGTCAAAACATGTTGGACACAGAAAAAATTTGTAAGGGGGAGTTACATGTGTTGACCAACTTATGATGTGTGTTATGACAAATCATAAGGAATCTTTGATTGAAGATAATGAAACCATAGGATTTGGGTGCCACTTTTGGGTGGTTTTGGCTTGTGGGTTTCTAATTACCATTTTACTATTTCATGTATTATATCTCCTATATATTAGGTGCTTGAGATGTGTATGTGAGAGTCTTATTTTTGTTGTTGAGTTGCCTCTAGATCTCTGGTTGTTGATGCTCATGTTAAAGCTTGCTCTTCAAGTATATTGTAATCCTGTTGAGATTTATGAATAATATATTGGGTTTCTTTTGGAGTGTGGGGGTTTTCTCTTCAAAGGGTTTTCCCCATGTAAATCACTAAGTTGTGGTATGATTTCTATTTATGTTTATTTATGTATAATTTATACAACTATTGTAAACATTTGAAAAGTTTTGTAAAACCCTCCTCTCAAGATTAGTGTAGGAAGTTGTTCTGCTACCTTACCTTCCTTACAAGTGGTATTAGAGCTTGATCACCTTTGGTTTTAGCTATGGGTTGTTGCATTTTTTGAACTAATATAGTTTTGAGTGGGAGCTTGTGTAGAAGATACTTTGTGATCTTGTTGTAAGAAGTTTTATATGGCAAGCACATCAAAGAGGATAGAGGTAGAGACATTTTTTGGTAACAATTTTGAGATGTGGAAGTTGAAGATGAAGATGCATTAATTGATCAAGATCTATGGGACAATGTTGATGAGCATGATTCAAGGCTTATATATGCTACTTTGGATACTCAACATGATGTTATGGACTGAAAATGCAAGGGTCTAATCAGACCATGGTTGACAAACTCTATTTTAATCAATGTCCATGAAGATCCCTCTATGAAGAAACTTGATGAAATATATCAAGCCAAATATTTAGTGAACAAGATTTTATTGAGGAATATATTGTATTCCTTGAGAATGGAAGAGGGTGGATGAATTGTAGACCACATGGAAGCATTTAATATGTTGGTGGCTCAATTGGAATTAGTTGGTGTAAAAATGGATGAGGAGAGATGTCAGATCATACTCTGCTCTTTGCCTGATTTGTGGGATTCTCTTATTATGGCTATTAGGAGTACTTTTGTTGTCTTGAAAGTTGAATATGTTATGGTTTCTTTTCTTTCTAAAGAGATGAGGAGAAAGGTATCTATTAGTGCCAAAGAGGCCATGAATATTCATGGAAGATCTGAAGAAAGAGGCAAGAAGAATGAGAAGCATGACAAATTCAAGTCTAAGGGTAGATACAAATATCCTAGAAAGTCCAAAGTTATTTGTTGGAATCATAGTAAGCATGGACACTTTTGTAAAGAGTGAAAAGAAGAAAATAAGAAAAAAAATTGATTCTCATTCTAAATTTGAGAAGGAAGATGGTGACGCGTTCATTGTAGCTTTGGCCACTCGTCTAGGTAATGATGCATTGTTAATTGACTTAGGTGCATATTTTCATATGACCTCTAATAGAGATTGGTTTTCTAAATATGAAGAATTTGATGGAGGTAAGGTGTACTTGGGTGATAATTCTTGTTTAAATATTGTTGGTCATGGTAAAGTTAAAATCAGATTTTATGATGGTAGATTAAAATGAATTAATGGTGTGTTGCATATCCCTAGGTTAGCATGAAATGTATTATATGTGAGTAAACTAATAGATGTGGGTGTGTACATAGTCTTTCCTAATGCAAGATGCAAGATGGTTAGAGGTGATATGGTGATCACTGGAGGTGTTAGATTTGGCACATTATATAATCTTGATGCATGCACTACTGAGTGCAAGAGTACTTCTATGAAAAGCATGTCTATGACTACTACATTTTAAAAAGTGAGGGTTTCCTCTTCAGCAGATGGTCATGGCTTGGTAAGGTACCTAAGAGTGTTCTTTCTTTTGAATCAAATTACCTACAAAGAAGACTTGTGCTATGGCATCAGAGGTTTAGGCCACATCGGAGAAAAAAGTCTAAGGACCTTGAAAAATAAAAACATTGTTGAAGAGTTGACTAATTGTAATCTTGATTTCAATTTCTATGAGCATTGTATTGATGATAACCAAAACCTCATTAAGTATTACTTAAGTTCTCATAAATCTTGTGGCATATTGAGTCTTATTCATTCTGATGTGTTTGTTCTTGTAGATGTTTCTTCCATTGGAAAATCCACATATTATGTTTTATTTATTGATGATTATAGCAAAAGGACATGGGTATATTTTCTAAAGAGTAAATTTAAAGTTTTTAGTTGATTTAAAGAATTTGAAGAAATGGTTGACTTGCAGACTTGAAAGAAAATAAAATGTTTGAGGACTGATAATAGTAGTGAATTTTTCTCTAATGATTTTTCATAGATTTTGTAAAGATTGTGGCATTTAGAGACAAAAGACAACTCTGTATTCTTCATAGTAGAATGGAGTTGTAGAAAGAATGAACAAGACACGTATGGAGAAGGATAGAAGTATGCTTAGTGGTGCTAGTCTAGAACAAAATTTTTGGGCTGAAGCTATTGCCACTTCTTCCTACTTGATTAACAGGTCTCCTACATCATCCTTTGTTGATAAAATACCTATGGAGGTTTGGTCAAGTCACAAGCCTTAATTGAGACATCTTAGATTTTTTAGTTGTGAGGCATATGCACATGTGCCAAAGGAGAAGTGGACAAATTTTGAAAACAAGGATATAAAATGTATTTTCATCAAGGACATTTATGGTGTGAAAGGATACAAGCATTGGTATCTTGTTGCACAAAAGGTAATATTTAGTAGAAGTATGATTTTTGGAGAAACTAAGCCTTATTTTGTTACAAAGCAGCTAGAACAAAATGAACAAAAAGATGTGATTCAACTTCCTTCTATACCTAAGAAAGTTGAATTGAGGCCCTTAGATAGACAAGAAGTTGAGGAGAGATCATCTAGCTCTAAATCTTTAAAAGAGGAGGAAGAACCTTCACCTTCACTTGTTTGAAGGGACCTACAAGGAGTAGACATCCACCTAAAAGGTACTCACCTAATGATTAGAGATGTATTTTTTCTTTGAATACTAACATGGATGAACCAAGATCTATAGAAGAGGAGTTAAGTATGAATTGTGCAGAGCCCTAGAAGATTTCCATGGATGAAGAAATGGTATCTTTGGAAAATAATGATACATGGGACCTAGTACCATTACTTGAAGGACAAAAACCTATTGGTTGCAAATGGGTATTCAAGAAAAAGATTGGTTCAAATGGAGGCATTAGGAAGTACAAAGCATGATTGGTTGTGAAAGGTTACTCTCATGTTGAGGGTGTTGATTACGGTGAGAAATTTTCTCCTGTTGTAAAAGTGACACCCATTAGATTCTTGCTTTCTATTTCCGTAGCTTATGATCTAGAGGCTAAGAAAATGGATACAAAAATGGCATTCCTTCATGATGATTTGGAGGAGGATATTTATATGACATAACCAGAGCACTATGTGGTAAATGGTAAAATTAATTTGGTTTATAAACTAAAAAAGTCTTTGTATAGCCTCAAACAAAGTCCTAGGATGTGGTACAAAAAAATTTATACATATGTGTTGAGTTTGGGATTTAAGCATTCTAAATCATATCATTGAATTTATTATAAATAGAATGGTGATTATTTCTTGTTTAGTGCATTATATGTTGATGATATGTTATTTACTAGTAAAAGGAAAGGAGTGATTTCAAAACTAAAGTCTCAACTTGTAGCTAATTTTGAAATGAAAGATCTTAGTGTAGCTAAACACATTCTTGGGATGGAACTTAGAAGAGATAGAGTGAATAGAAAACTATGGCTTGGCCAGAATAAGTATGTCAATTCAATTTTATAGAGGTATAACATGCAAAATTGTAGACCATTGTGTGTTCCTTTTATAGTTGGAATGAAGTTACCTACTTCATAATGTCCAACATCCCCATCAGAGATAGAAGAAAAGTCAGCAAAGTTCCTTACCAAAGTGCAGTCAAAAGTTTGATGTATGTTATGGTCTATACTAGACTAGACATTGCCCAAATAGTGGGAGTTCTTTCTAGATATATGTCTAATCTTGGTAAAGTTCATTGGGATATAGTTAAAATAATCTTCAAATATTTGTGGGATAGCTTAGAGTATTCCTTGTTTTATCATACTAATTTGATAGGAGACAACATTCCCTTAATATTTATGATTATGTGGATTCAAACTAGGTAGGTGATATTGAGAGCAGAAGATTCACTAGTGTTTATGTGTTTACTCTATTTGGTGGTGCAATTAGTTGGATGAGTAAGTGATAAGTTGTGGTTGCTTTATCCACTACTAAGGCTAAGTATATGGTATATAGTCATGCTTGTAAAGAAGCCATTTGACTTTAGAGATTGTGGATATTGGAATGAAATAGGGTGCAATGATAGTTTATTGTGACAATCAAAGTGTGATCTACCTAGCTAAGAACCTGACATTTCATGTCAAGAACAAGTACATTGATGTATAATATAATTTTGTTAGAGATATGTTCTAGGATGCAAGGTGAAGCTGGTTAAGGTAGAGAATTTGATGAATGTTGCATATTCATTAACTAAGCCTATGAGCATAGAGAAGTTCAAATGGTTTTCAGAGTCTATAGGCCTCTCAAACCCTAGCAATTAAATCATGGTGTTGATGCACCCTTTTCTCTCGCAAGGTGTTCAACAAGTGGGATAATGTTAAGAAATGTGTCTCAACCTTACAATTACAAAAAGTGTGATTTTTATTATAAATTTGAATAAACTCAATTTCTAGGTTATAGAGTTATTTTTTGGCCAAAATAAAAATTCTAGGTTGTTTGGCTCCACTTGTATTGGTGCCTAGTGCATATATCTCTTTGATCTCTATAGTTTAAAAAAAGGGGCCCAATTGGTCTCTCGGATCAAAAGTTATACCCTCTGAAAGTTGGGCCTCCCATATTGGAAAATGTAAAAACATGTTGGTAGAAAAGAGCTATAAGGGGGAGTTACATATGTTGACCAACTTATGATGCATGTTATGACACATCATAAGGCATATTTTATTGGAGATAATGAAACCATAAGGATTTGGGCACCATTTTTGGGTGTTTTTGGCTCATGGTTTTCTAATTACCGTTTGATAGTTTCATGTATATTGTATCTCCTATATATTAGGTGCTTCAGATGGCTTGTTGTGTGTGAAAGTCTTATATTTGTTGTTAAGTTGCCTCTAGATCTCTGATTGGTGATGCTCCTGTGAAGCTTTCGCTGCAAGTAAATTATAATATTGTTGAGATTTCTAAATAATATATTGGGCTACTTTTGGAGTGTGAAATTTTTCACTCGAAAGGGTTTTCCCTATGTAAAGTGCCAAGTTGTGGTATGCTTGCTATTTATATTTATTTCTATATAATTTATGTAACCGTTGTAAAAATCTAAAAAGTTTTGCATAACCCTCCTCTGAAGATTAGTGTAGGAAGTTGTTCTGCTACCTTAGCTTCCTTACACCTTTTGGATCCCTTTCCATTCATCATCCCTAGGTACCTAAGCCCCTCTTATGAGGCTACAACCTAGGACCTTCTACAACAAATCATGAAATCCTATCTTTTTCTTGACTATATTCCTTCTTCATGTAATTCTTCTTTGCCATTGTTGATTTATCTCTAGTTTTATACCCCTCTTCTATCCCTTTTACCAAGGTCCCTTTCTACTACAAATACTATATCAATAGTTTTAGACCCCTCTTCTATCACTTTTACCAAGGTCCCTTTCTACCACAAATACTATATCTATAGTTTTAGACCACTTTTCTATCCCTTTTACTAGGGTCTCAACAATAGAACCAAGATGTTGGTAAGAATGGGTGTAGATAAAAGATTTTATGCCTAGGTTCTTGAAGTGTTGTATTTATACCCCAATGTTAGGGATAAAAGAGTTGGCCATATGTGATGTCATTGATGTCAACATAGTATGTATTGATGTCATACACTGTCGCAAGGTAAGAAAGCTTGCTGAGGTTGTCATGAAGGTTGTCAAGAGATGACATGTTATGTTCCTAAAGAAGAAGGAAAGTTCATAGTTGGATGTCATGCCCTGATCAATGTAGAGTTAAGTTTGGATTCTTGAGAAGATAAGATATGTTTCTATAAAGAAGATGCATGGGTTGATATAAAGAAGATTTGGCCTCTGGAAGTTGGTTTTGTCTTTGTTTTAGGATGACTACTCTTTTGAAGACTATTTGAAAGATTGCTTCACATTTCCATCATACTGATGTTTATCTATTATGGTTTAGAACATAGCTTTATAAAGTGTCACATTATGTATGTTCCAAGTTTCATGAGGATCTGATCACTGAAAGGTTGTTTTTCTATTGATAAGCTTGTAGACAGTGTTGGTTTTGTAAAGGTATTCTCAGCAAGGTGATGGAATGCTCTGCATTCCTCTGTGGTTGCATATTTGGCCATGTGGTTCTAATGGTAGCTTATATTATGAAGTGACACAATATATCCAAAGTTTCAGGTCCTAAAGTCCTTCAGAATGAGAGTTAGAGTTGATAAAGTATCACACTCTGTATGGACAGTGCATTGACAGTGCCAGTGACGATTTGAGATACTCCACATTTCACCGAAAGTGAATGGTTTGCTATGCAGATTTGAGGATAAGACTATGAATTTCTATAGCATGTATATTCCAAGTTTTAGGCATTTTGGAGATCCACATATTGATTTATGAACTAACAGATAGCTCATGCTAGTGTTTGCCTTACCAGTGGAGCCGACCTATTAAGTGTGAAGTTATGTGGAGGCTAAATATGCTTTGCGGAGTTAAGTGGGAGCTATCTTAGGTCCATGCAAACCTATCTCAACTTGTTTCGAAGTTTGAATCTTGGCATAGAGTGTGTGTGTGTGTGTGTGTGTGTGTGTGTGAAGCTTTTGGGCTAACAAGTTTTATATGGCATGTTTTGCATGTTACATCCAATTAGGCCAACCTAATTGATGTTGTGAAAGAAGCAGATATATATGAAGAATTCTTTTTGATGTTTTATTAATGTAAGAGTAGAGATGTGATCTATGTGATGTGACAAGTGCCTTTGGATGAAAATTGAGTGAATGCAGAACAGTGCAGTCTAGTATTTGTGAACAGTGTGATGAGTATTGTTTTGTACTTTGAGATTCATTGGAATTGTACTCCTTGCATATGTTAGATGCAATTATAACAATTCAACTCTAGCAGTGAGCCACCTCTTCTATCTATTTCTTTTAGGACAGTGAGCCCTTTGGTAGTGAGCCACATGCAGTAAGCATTCTTGGACAGTGAGTCCACCAATTGTATCAACCTTAACAAGTTGCCTTATTATAATATATTATGAGCTAATCCTCACCATGGTTTTTCCCTTTTGGGGTTTTCCACGTAAAAATCCTGGCGTTCATGTGTTATGAATTGTGGCTATATGTTTTATGCTTGATTTCCTTTACTGCAATTGAATATCCTAAATGGATTAAAATGTTTGATGTGTAAATGGTTTAAGAGAATACTAATTCACCCCCCCTCTTAGTATTCTAGATGTTCAATAATTGGTATTAGAGCCAAGTCATTTGGAAGAAGCCTAACCGCTCAAGGAAAATCTTGGAAATTGAACACATGGGTGCTAGAAGATTACCTATTCCTTCGGAAGAGATTTCTACTGCTAAATACATTGGAGAAGACTGCATACTTGACTAAGCTTGATGTTTGAAGGTGTTTTCATTGATGGCAACAAGAAAAGGAACAAAGTTGGAATAGATATTTTGGTCCGGTGAAGAAGACTTAGTCATTTTGGCTAAGTGTTGACAATATACAGAGACAGTGACAGAGAGACAGTGTTTGGATTGGCATTAGTCCGCAGTTATAGATCTAGTCTTATGGTTCTGGTATGATGTTATAAACTCTTAGATGGTCTTATATCCATAGTTTTAGACCTTGATCAGTTCCAGAAGTATATCTTCAAAAATCTTAAGTCTGACAATACAAAATACAGTGCTAACTAGAGAAAAACACTCATTTCTTCTAATCTGCATTCCTCTGGTATTCCATATCTTTCTATATGGTTTTGAGGTGTTGTAAAAACTTGTATGAAGTGTCTAAATCTAGAGTTGTAAGTTCTGAGATCCACCAGAAAGATACTTGTGAGTGTCTAAGTATCGCGCTACTTGGTTTGGCAAAACTTGACTGTCACAGGGCATGTATTCTTGTGGTCCGCATTTTACCACAAAAGGATATTTTGCTTTGTAATTCTAGAGTTATGATCTATGATGTCTAAGGAGTCTCTAATATGATTTTGAGTAGGTATTGTGATCTGCAATGGAAGATGCAGTATGACAGATAGACTGAGTTAGTAACAATCTGTGTTTGAGGCCGACATGATAAGTTTAATTTGTATGCAGTAAGTTCTATTGTTTAGAACTTAATCCTAAGTTGTGGTATAGTTGAAGCTAACATGTGAGAAGGTTTTTCAAATGTTATTTGGGTCTGCTATGTATTTTGGTGAGTAGATTTGGCCAACAAACTACAAGTTTATTAATTATATGCTTCATCTGTGTGTGCCGACCTAATGTGAAGATTTTAAGGGTTGCAGATATATATATGAGATCAAATTCGGTGTTTGGATGAGGAGTGATGTGAATATGAAGGTGTGTGTGCGACATATGAAGTAAGGTGCTTTTGTAAAGGCGACAAGTGCAGAAGAAGAGAGATCTTATTCTCATGTAAGATTAGAGCAGTCAGAGATGAAGAGTTTTGAGAGTATTTTTATGCTTCATTGGAGCTGTAACCATGCATGTATAGATGCAATCAAAGTAGTTCAACCTGGTAGTGAGCCATCCTTTCTTACTTCTTTCTTTCTCTAGGCAGTGAGCATTTCTTTGGGAAGTGAGCCCTGGACAATGAGCCCTAAGGTGATGAGCCTCCTTGTAATTTGGTATTGTTATTACATAATTGTGTGAGCTAACACTCACTGTGGTTTTTCCCTATTTAGAGTTTTCCACGTAAAAATCTTGGTGTTTATGTGTGATGCTTTTTGGTTGCTTCTTTTGTGTTTAATTTTCTTTGTTGTTGTCAAATGTGGCAAATGGATTAATGGAATAATAAGTAAAAGGTTTAATAGAATTCTGATTCACCCCCCCTCTCAGTATTTTGGGTGTTCAACAGAACTTAATGCTTCTCTTGAAGATCTTGAAAGGACTGGAGGTGAAATCAAAGATTTGAAGGAAAATGTCAGAGAAGTAGATGAATGCATCAAAAACTTGAGAGAGCAAGTCAAAAAGTTTAAAGAGAGGTGTAAGGAAGTTAATGAACAATTGAAGCAAGAAAATGAATCTATCAGTGGTCTGAAAGTGCAAGTTGAGGAAAAGATAAGAATTAAGGAATGTCTGAATGTGATGATGAAAGGCAAATCAAAAGAATGTTCAAGACTTGAACAAGAAGTTGTAAATCTGAAATCAGATCTGGAGAAGGCAAGGATTCATGAAGATAAATTCAAGATGAGCTTTGCAAAGCTTGATGAAATGATTGTAAATCAGAAAAGTCCAAATGATAAAGAAGGTTTAGGATTTGAAAAGGGTAAAATCTCAAAATCAAGTCAGACATCAAATACTGAAAACAAGAAGAACAATGGCAAGTAGTTCTGAAATAAAAGGAATGAAGTTAGAAGACCCCCTGTTAGACAACCAAATGCTCAAAGGTACCCATATTTACATGGTTTTTGTCATTCTTGTAATAAGTATGAACACAAGGCAATAGTATGTAGAAGCAGAATAAATCAAAATATACCTTCTTTCTCTGGTCAATATTTTACATGCAAGAAAGTTGGTCATAAAGCTAGTGAGTGTAGAAGTCAAATGAGGAATGGATATGGTACTAACAAAATGATTCAATCTTTTAATGGCTACTATTATACATTCCATAGATTTGTACATAAAGCTAATCAATGCAGATCTAGAATGAATGGAAGAAATACTAGTCAGAGGAATGTTGTATGCGACAATTGCAATAGACCTGGACGTACATATCTAAGTTTTGTAGAAGTAGAAACATGAAGAAGGATAATCTGGAAGAAGAGCATGAACCTATACTAAAGGTTGATCCAATAGAGACCAAAAGGGAAATGAATAAGATTTGGATAAAGAAGGATGTAACAGAGGTTAATGGTGAGCCTGTACTGACATCCGGTGTAGATACCTCCTCTGAGAACTAAGATGAGAGATTTGGCTTAGGAGGAGCTTTAATGAAAATATTTCCCCCTACCAAAGGAATGGTGCTGATGCCTCAACATGAAGATAGAAGTTGAGTATTGACATGCTTGATTTGTTAGTGAAGATTGCAGTGGAAAATCTCCTATTGCGGATGTTTGCAGAGCATTTGAAGGTGACTACGTATACAGAGAAAGGTTTAACAACTTTATTGTTTGAAGAATTAAATGTGAATTAGGTCAGATCTAAAGGGTCTCAAAAGGGATTTTACTTAGCAAAATCATTCACAAAAGCATTTGAAGAGCAGATCAAGAGATGAGTTGAGCAGAAGAGATCAAGGCAATTCAAAGTTTATTGCATCCAAACCCTAGTCCTGCAAAAGCAAAGAAAAGGTATTTTCCATTTTGCCATATTTCACTGTGTACTATGCATTAAAGTTTTGAATTCACTTGCAATGGATACACCACAAGTAGAATAGGTTACTGAGTGCCCACGATGTAAATTCAAGAAACACCCCTTCAAATCCATGGAAAGGGATCCGAATGGCACTTTCTCTGATATACCATACAGTGTCTTGCACACAAAAGATGTAAGAATGTATATACATGAAAAATTGGAAGAATACAACCATCCAAAACTAGGAAAGATTTGGGTTAATGAGTTGACAGATGACAACTTTGATCTGAAATATGAATACAGTGCCCTAACTGAGAAAAATTTGGATGTTTGGAATGATTTTCCCACTTTGTGTTATGAAGATACATGGGTAAGGTATGTATTGAGCCACATTCATGATAGATTCATGTGGCTGGATGTTCCACACATGATAAACAATTAAGCCATTAGGGCTATAACAGGGTTGTGCTCCACCGGACCTGTTCTGACACTTAAATCTATTAGAAATGATGTGATGAAACTCACAGGAGCTAAATTTGATAAGAGAGCATTGACTATGAATGATGTTGAAGATCTGGCAGTAAGATATGCATCCACGATGATAGGCTACAAGATCTACTTCACAAACAGGGAAAACTCTATCTTAGCAACTACAATATATACTACATATGAGATGGTGAAAAAGGGTATGGATTATGATCTGTGTGAATTGTTAAAACAACAATTACTTGAAAGCTTACAAAAGACAAAGGATTCAAATTATCCTTTCAAGTTTGGCACTCTAGTTATTTGTTTACTATTTTATTTTCTCAAAGAGGTTCTGGGTGCACAAAACATTGTGTGGTTAAGTCACATTCTGATTGCAACCCAGATCAAAGACCATCTAAAAATAATTGGAAACTTTCAATCTCAAAAAGCTGCACTCTGGGGGTACTTCAAAATATTTCATGAGAAGATGCATACTAGGAAAAGGATCCCTAAGAAATTTGTGGAGAAATACAAAGATGATATAGTCTTTATGGTAAGCAAAGATGGATGCTACATGGAGGTAGTAGAACCTAGGACAGTATGGATTACAGAAATGGGATATGAAGTGTCTGAAGATATCATTGTAGGTCTTGTAGACCTAATGCTAAGGAAGCCCAAAGACACTTCTAAAGAAAGGCTTGCAACCTATGAAGAAAAATATACTAAGGTGCACCTTAAGGACAAAGAGAGAAATTAAGAAGAATGTTGAAGAAATGAAGTCTAAAGTTGAAGAGATGATGACGCAAAAGGGCCCTGTAGAGAAATCCAAGGGTACATCTAAACCTAAAAGGGAATCATTAAGAATCAGAAGGTCAACAAGGACCTCTAACCTCTCTGCTGCTACTCCTAATGCCTCTAGAGCCATGCTTGCAGCCAGTCTTGAGGAGAATGAAGCAACCAATGCTTCTGTACAACAACAGTCTGCAAAGAAAAGAAGAGTAAAGGCAAAAGTAGTGAGAAAAGATTATATGATTCATGATGACATTGAGGATGAAGAGGAAGGAGTGAACAAGTAAGAAAAAAAAAATCAAAGCATGACCATGACAAGAAGAAAGAAAAGGGCTAGGACATTTGATTGTGAGAATGAAAGTGACGGTGACAAAAATAGAAGGAAAAGGAAAAAGAATTAAAAGGCTTTTAGTTCAGTTATTCATGGCTATAGCAGACACTATTTTTCTTGGATTGTAACAAACAAAAGGGTCACTGAAAGTGCCAAAGTGAAGGCCAAGAGTAGTAAGAAGCAAGATTCAATGTCCTTATCAACTGTAGAGGCAGAATATATTGCAGCAGCCTCCTACTGTACACAAATGTTGTGGATGAAGCAAACTCTAAAGGATATCAAGGTTACAAATAAGGAAATGAAGTTGGAATATGTTCCAACCAAGGATCAGATTGCAGACATTTTCACAAAAACTCTTGCAAAAGACACATTTGAGGATCTCCAGCAGAGATTAGGGGTAATTGCCCCTCCCTCTTCTTGCTAAAGATGCATAATGATGCATTTGTCTAGGGGGAATTCATGCCTCATCTTTAACCTAGATTGATGATGGCTACCTCTTAGGGGGAGTAGGTAGTAGTAACTAATGATAGGAGAGCTTGTAAGATAAAGGTTGCAGATATTTGAGTGTTGATCAAAGGGGGAGAATAGGTAGGTGTTGAATTCCTTCATCCTTGATGTCAAAGGGGGAGAGAATATAAGGAGCACATATGTTGCCATCAATGACAAAGGGGGAGATTGTTGGCCATATGTGTTGTCATTGATGTCAACATAGTATGTATTGATGTCATACATTGTCGCAAGGTGAGAAAGGTTGCTAAGGCTGTCATGAAGGTTGAGATGAGATGTTATGTTCCTAAAGAAGAAGGAAAGTTCATAGTTGGATGTCATGCCTTGATCAGTGCAGAGTTAAGTTTGAATTCTTGAGAAGACAAGATATGTTTCTATAAAGAAGATGCATGGGTTGATATAAAGAAGATTTGACCTCCGGAAGTTGGTGTTTGTCTCTATTTTTGGATGACTACTCTTTTGAAGACTATCTAGAAGATTTCTTTACATTTCCATCATACTGATGTTTAGCTATTGTGGTTTGGAACATAGCTTTATAAAGTGTCACATTATGTATGTTCCAAGTTTCATGAGGATCTGAACACCAGAAGGTTGTTTTTCTGTTGATAAGCTTGTAGACAGTGTTGGTTTTGTAAAGGTATTCCCAGTAGGGTGACGGAATGCTCCACATTCCTTCACAGTTGCATATTTGGCCATGCAGTTCTAATGGCCACTTATATTATGAAGTGACATGATATATCCAAAGTTTCAGGTCTTGAAGTCCTCCAAAATGAGAGTTAGAGTTGATGGAGTATCACACTTTGTATGGACAGTGCACTAACAGTGCCAGTGACGATTTAAGATACTCCGCATTTCACTGCAAGTGAATGGTTTGCTATGCAGATTTGAGGATAAGACTATGAATGTTTGTAGCATGTATATTCCAAGTTTTAGGCATTTTGGGGATCTGCATATTGATTTATGAACTAGAAGATAGCTCATGCTATTGTTTGCCTTACTAGTGGAGCCAACCCATTAAGTGTGAAGTTATGTGGAGGATAAATATGCTTAGTGGAGTTAAGTGGGAGCTATCTTAGGTCCATGCCAACCTACCTCAACTTGTTTCAAAGTTTGAATCTTGGCGCGAAGTGTGTGTGTGTGTGTAGGTTTTGGGTCGATAGGTTACATATGGCATGTTTTGCACATTACATCCAATTAGGCTGACCTAATTGATGTTGTGAAATAAGCAGATATGTATGAAGGATTGTTTTTGATGTTTTATTAACGTAAGAGTAGACATGTGATTTGTGTGATGTGACAAGTGCCTTTGGATGAAAATTAAGTGAATTCAAAATAGTACAGTCTAGTATTTGTGAATAGTGTGATGAGTATTGTTTTGTACTTTGAGCTTCATTAGAACTATACTCCTTGCATATGTTAGATGCAATTATAATAGTTCAACTCTGGCAGTGAGCCACCTCTTCTATCTCTTTCTTTTAGGACAGTTAGTCCTTTGGCAGTGAGCCACATGCAGTGAGCATTCTTGGACAATGAGTCCACCAATTATATCAACCTTAACTGATTGCCTTATTATTGTGAGCTAATCCTCACTGTGGTTTTTCCTTTTTGGGTTTTCCACATAAAAATCTTGGTGTTCATGTGTTATGAATTGTGGCTATATGTTTTATGCTTAATTTCCTTTATTGCAATTGAATATGATAAATGGATTAAAATATTTGATGTGTAAATGGTTTAAGAGAATACTGATTCACCCCCTACCTCTTAGTATTCTGGGTGTTCAACAAAAAGGGGAGTTCAAGTGAGTGTGGTATGATACAAAAGGTTGCAGCAAGAAATAACATGTGTAGAGTAAAATGAAAAAACTAACTATGACATACACCATAATACATCGTAAGAGATTCCCAATCATCTATGGTGTCTTATATGTGTGTGTGTGTATGTATGTATGTATAGAAGGAGATTACCTTCATATATATGCATTTAGTTTTCTCTCTTACAATCATACTCATGTGTTGATCTATAGGTAATCATATGCATATTACATTCTATTTCTATCTATGTCTCTATCTTCTTCTTTTCATATTATTTCTCTTTCTATATGTATCCTTCTCTCCTATTGTACGTCTCTTCTATCTTTGTGACATCTTTACTTATACCTAAGTATAAGAAAAAGTGTGTCTCCTTGTGTTTCTTATCTTTTGTCTTGTTTGTTGGCACATTCCTTTTGTTGTGGGTGATTGTTTCTCTAATATTAGCTCTATATTTCTAAGAAGGAGTTTTCTAAGGTGGCTTATCCTATTACTTCTTTTCAAAAGAAGGGTTAGAAGTTTGTTTCGACAGAAAATGTAAGGAATCTTTTCATAAGCTTAAGATTACTTTGACCATTGTACTAGTGTTACAAGTTCCAAATCTTGAGGAGTTCATTGTTTTCCAATAGATGCTTCTTTGGAGGGGTTTGGAGGAGTTCTTATGCAAGATGGAAAAGTGAGTAGTTATGACTCTAGAAAGCTTCAAGATCATGAGAAGAATTATCCCACTCATGACTTGAGAACTTTTCACATTGATTCATACACTCAAGGTGTGTAGACATTTTCTCACATGTAGACCATGCCAACTGAAGATAGATCATAAAGGGGCTAGAATATTTGTTTACTCAATATAAGATAAATGCATGGAAAAAAGGATAGTTGTAATTTTTGAGTAATTTTGAGATTGACATTTCATATGTCAAAGGGAAGGAAAATAGAGTAGAAGATGCTCTTAGTATGAGGGAAAGCATGGCATCTATGTCACAATTTAAATAGATTTGAGGAAGTCTATTTAGGATGCTTAAGTTTATAATGAATTCTACATGTGGTTCAAGATGATTTAGGTTAGTATCCAAAAAAATTGTTAGATAGTGATGGTTTTTTGAGATTTTAGAGCAGTATCTATGTTCCAGTAGAGGGTGGTTTACAAGATGTCATATTGGGAGAAGCCCATGATGCACCCTATAGTGCTCACCTAGTTTTTAATAAAATTTATGTTGATCTTAAGGATATGTATTTCTAGAGTGGTATAAAAAAGGATGTATCTACTTATGTGGCTAAGTGTTTAGAATGCCAGAGAGTTAAATCCAAGCACAATCATCCCAGTGGAGAGTTGTATCCTCATAATATACCTTTGTACAAGTGGGACCAATAATTTTAGTGGATTTTGTCAAAGGACTACCTAATACTTGGAGTCAACATTATTATATGTTAGTGGTAGTGGATAAGTTGACTAAGATTCTTATTCCAGGAAATGTCAAGGATGATGCACGGACCTTGGCAAGTAGATTTATAATAGAAGTGGTAAGTTTCCATGGAATATTGAAGATGATTATTTCTAATAGAGATAAGCTTTTCACTTCTAAATTTTGGGGCACTCTTATGTTAGTTTTTGGTTTGAAGCTGTATTTTAGTTCTTCCTATTATCCAGAGACATATGGCTTGATGGAGACTCAATCAAGTAATAGAAGACATGTTAAGGACGTATTGCATGGATCAACAGAAGAAGTGGGAAAAGTTTTTTTCCTTTAGTGAAATTCACCTACAACAATTCTTATTATGCATCGCTAAAAATAGCTCCATTTGAAGCTTTGTATGGGTGAAAGCATAGGCCTCCTCTTGGTTTGGAGAATTGTGTTGTTTTTTTAGTCTGATATACTTCAAGAGTATTATAGGAAGATTCAGATCATTAGAGAAAGGTTGAAGGAAGCATTGAATCTTCAAAAGAGTTAATGTGTATCTTAAGAGAGTTCACAATGGAGGACAAGGTGTTTCTCAAAGTTCGATTACAAAAAAAATCAAAAAGTTTGGAAAGGCTTCCAAATTAGCTCTATGGTTTGTGGATCCTTTCAACATTTTAGAGAAGAATAGTCTCATGGGTTATCATCTTGCTTTACCACTAGCTCTTCCTATAATTAATGATGTGTTTCATATTTCTTTGTTGAATAAATATATTTATGATCATCTACATATGATTTATTAGTAGGTGCTTCAAGTGGATTCTGTACGGGAGTTCCACATGGATCCCATTAGGATCTTGTATCGTAGGTAGGTCAAACATCACAATAGGACAATCATACAAGTAAAGGTTCTATAGGAGGAGTTTGGAAAGAGAGATGCTACTTGGGAAGATGAGAACCTATATTGTAAGGAGTAGCCTCATATTTTTGTTTGAGTTACATTATGTTACATTGTTATGATTCATTGTATAAGAAACCTTATAGTGATACTCTGTGTTTATTTTTAATACATTTAATTGTTATGTTGTGGCCAACATTCCATTAAGAGAGGAGGATGTAACATCCCTCACTTCACCATTTTTTAGATGTTTTCTATGATGTGCTAATGTTATCATTCCATGGTTTTTTATTGACTTTATTTGTTCATGTTATGCGGAATTGGTAGTGTGTTCACTTTCTATTGTGCTTGCAGATAATATACATGTTGATGGCATAAATAATTCATATATGTCAATTTTGATTATTATGTGTATGTATGTATGTATGTATGTATGTGTTGTAACTAACAAATGCTACTGAGGATTTGTGTGACCAGATGTGTTGTGCAATAGATATAGGTAATAGGGAAGGTGAACTATATCTTAGGGACCTGAAGTGTTTCATCCTATGGTCCAAGTGTGTGGGAAAACATAAAGTAATTAATTAATTTAAGAAGAAATAATTTAATTTAATTTAATAAATAAATAGTGTTGGTTATGAGTGCATAATATTACTTATTTTATTTATTTATTTTGGTAATTAGTTTCTTTTAAGAAAATAAATAAGTTTAATTGTTTTAATTTGTTAATTTATTTATTTATTGAATTTGCAAGTTTATTTTATGAAATTAGAAAAAAAATTATTATAATTTTTTTTTTCATAAATTTAAAAATATAATTTCCTAATATTAGTGTTAAAGCTAATTCTTTTATTGAATTGTTTTGGAAAAGCTAATATTTTGATATTAATTGTTTTTCAAAATAATGTGCATATTGAAGAATAAAGATAATTTAATATTATTTATTATAAGGAATATAATATTATATTTTTCTTTTAGGTTTTAAATTAGAATTTGGAAAGAAAAAAAAGAGTTATAAAATGAAGAGAATTTAGTTTACTTTTCATTATTGCAATTCTAAAGAAAAAATATATAGGTTTGGAAGCTTGAGGATTCATGGAAGTGTTTTTTATAAAATTTGAAGGATTGTTGAGGATTGTGAATTGTTTTATCTCCTTTATTTATCAAAGTTTCTACAAGGATTGAGGTATGATTCTTGTCATAAAAGGCTTTAGCAAAGATTTACATTGGTTAATAATTAATATAGATTGTTTGTGAAAAAGATTATGATATTTTACTTTCTTGTGCAAAAAGAAAGCTTTGAATGATTTATAAATTCATTGATTTAGGTGTTCTAGGAAAGACTTTGATGAATGGAAATTGTTTGGGAATTATAAAAAAAATATTAGGTTGATCAGACGAGTTGTGACATATAATATTGGTTTTAAAGGATGAAAAACAATAGTTTCTTGTGCACAAAGAAATGTATTAGAAAAATTAGGAAATGAGTTTTCTTGTGAATTTATATGTTTGATAGTTTTGACTATGGAAAATTCTGGTATTTGTGATATACTATGATCTTAAAATTAAAATATATTCTATATAGAAATCTATATATGAAGATGTCTTAGATTCTTTGTTTTGAAGTTTATATGAACTATGTTTTCTTATTCTATATTCTAGAAGTGTCATCTTTCTAATTTGATTTTAGTAGAAAGGAATAGTCTAAGTAGGGGTTCTAGGCAGTAAATTTTGTCATATAAATAAGAAAGGTGCTAGTGTGGGATGAAAGTGTTGATATGATATAGTCCTAAAGTCATGTCTTCTAGGATAAATGCTCTACTATTTGTTTTCCACTAACATCCATTTTTCACAACATAGGCTCAAAAGTATGCTAATATCCAAGATTCACACTATTGTCTATACTAACTATGAAATCTGAAAGTTGTAGACTATTCCTAAGCATCTATATAATTACTATATTTTGACTATATGAATGGTATGGAGTCAATGGATTATGTTGTGTGATGGTTTCTTGACTATATGCATGCAATAAGGTTATCCTGATTATATCTATCTTGGGTTGGTAATGTACTCTCTTTAAGGAGATAAACCTATTTGGTTGTGACATCTATTGCATCATGGTTCTATTTGTGAGAGTACGGAGGTGGTTATATCAGTAAGTAGCTTATGGGAGTTATCTCAGAGCTTCTCATCACTTGAATTATCCTATGGGCTAGGATGGTTGAAATCTTGACTTTCATTGGAGGTTATGGAATTAAAGGAGTAGGAGAGGCTAGATGTCCTCATCTTGGATGGATACATCCTAGCATGATCTTCTCTACTTCAATCACAACACATTGAGGCATCCTCCCTTAAGTAAGTTGGTTGAGTTTGAGTTGGTCATCTCTCTATAGGCACCACATCACATTGAAGCTCTAGTGATCTCAATGGTAGATGGTCCATAGGCTATTTATGCATTATGTTCTTCATCCATCACTAGTTGCTAGGAGATCTCTGAAGTTAAGTCTTGTGGCCTATTTATTGGTATGCATATTGTCCTACCTTAGGGTAGGGTTCTCTTTGGTTGTTATAGTTAACCTTCTTATGTTATGTTAGGTGTGGTACTTGAGTACTTTGCACCATTGGGAGATGGGTCTTGATGGGTTCCTAGGACATTGAGTTTGTGGTTGTATGATCTTTTATGTTATATTTGGGTGTCATTGTTTGTTGAGTTATGTCTTGTATGGTGTACTTGTATTCTATGTGTATTCTTTATGCTTGAGTGATTTATTGTAACTATTTGTATTGGTGTGTCAGATGTGTAATTGATGTTGTGATCTTGTATGTGTGTAAAGTAGTTCTATGAATGGATATATGTAATAATGAAATGAACTAATAGATATTATTAGTGTGCTTGTAATTTCCACACTCTGGATTATTGGTTAGATGCTTCATTGCCAAACTAATGGTTGGGAAGGAAAGGGACATCTTTGAATAGTGGGTTCAAACCTTCTCCAATGGTAGAAGAACTTAGAGGGATTAGATTATAGAGTTGAACTTGGAGTCTTTCAGATATGTATTTATGTTGTATATTGTACATGGCCACTTGCATATGTGGTGTTGGCTTTATGGCTTATTGTATTCATTTTCATTAATGAGGGTTGTAGTTCTTGACCTCTTTGTATATATTGATTATGTAATGATGTTATTTCACTATTAGTACTTGATATGTACTTATATGACTTTCATAGTAATGAGATGTAATTATTGATTCTCATGATTAATGACATGCACAGTATGGGATATGTATTTTAATTATTATATTATGTAGAAAAGTTCTTGTGTCTTTTTGGGGTGTGTTATAATGCTGAACAAATCTAATCCCTAATGTGCAACCCTAATATGGTATACTACACACTTTTGTGGTCTGATTCATTATAATTTTTGCTCCTCCTTGAATTTTATTTAGACTAGTAGTATTTAAAAATACTTTGAGATTGTTGGATCATAGGGGTCAAGTTATCCTAGATCCCAAGGTATTCACTTAATAAACACCCTAATTTTGTTTACACCCCTCAAATTTATGTTTTTGATAACCCCTCTACATACACTAATATAATTAAAATAGCTCCTTATTTTTACTAAGTATTCTATGCACCTATTTTTTTGTTACATTGTATATGCCTTTATTATTTCAACCCTATTAACTAAAGACATTGCCCACACCTACATCTTATTCAAACCAAATTTTGATTGGTATCCCATACATTAAAGCCTCAACACAGAAACCTAGATGAGTGTTAACAAATATGTCATCCTACAAAAAGCTTTAATTTTAAAGCAATTATAAATCTCAATCCCAAAACTCTTGCCATACCAACTTTAACAATGAATCTCCCTAATTTAACAAATATCTTATTTATATTATACATATTAGTCCAGATTATAAAGGAAGGGTTTTTAAGATACCTAGTGATTCTTTTGGGTAGTGTTTTGGCTTTACCAAAAGGTTTCCAATAACTAATTTTAGGAAACTTGGATAGGATTTTATTTAACCTACATTAACTTGGTGTTATTGGTGTTTCCTTTGTTAACTGCATTATAGGTGGGATTAAGCAAGCACCCTTAGGATTGTGAGGCTCTGACATAATGCAAGACTATGTGGTATAGAAAAAAGACAACTTCATCACCTTGGTAAGTCTAGCATAGTGAATGAGTGTTGCCTCTAATTGACCTATGCACAAAGTGTTATGCAAATGATTTGGAACACCAATTATATATGCCCTACCCCACTTCTAGGCATGCTTTTAAACCCTTAATACCTACCTACATCACATTAATTAAATTATCCTCTTCCCCCTAGTATCAAAGTGATATACTGGGTAACATTTTAGTTATCTGAGAAGCCCCAATATGCAAGCACATGATAAGGTATTAATTACGAGGTGAATCCCTTGAGTCTTAGGTTAACCCCCTTAATTGGACCGACATTATAATTGTGATAATGATCAACCAATAGCATGTAAGCATGCATGTGATCTAAATGTTGATTTTGATGCAAATTATTATTCCTTTTAAATCTCCAAATTGAAACGTTCCTATTGAATGTTCCTTGTACATGTTCTATGATTTCAAATGATGATCAGATGATTGCTTGGTTCTCAAATGAATATGTTTAAATACCAAAACATAGTGAATCATCACACAAATGTGTACCAAGTCAATTCCCAATGGCTATGACAAAAGGGTGGGAGTCAACAATATGAATTTTACAATTTTGATTTTTCATGTTAGATCCATCTCATGTGGGATTGATCTTACACCCTACAAAAATGACTCAAAACAAGGAATGTAGAATCTAAAGATCAAGGATATGTATGGTAATTAGAGTTAATAAATCATGTGAATATGTAGGAATAAATGTAGATAAAGTGAGAATAAGGACAGATGTATAGAAATGTATATAAATGAAAATGTTGGTTGGTTTCACTCCACTATCCCAAATCTGGTAGGTTGGTCGAGGTGGGTCAGAGAAGGAAACAAACTTAACACAAAAGTATATTGCATATCCCTATATAATAATATTAAATCACTCTCAAAATAAATCTAAAACTAAATAAAAATTAACATAAATATGCAAATTTCATCATTAAACTAATATATAATACTAATCATAAAATCTTAACAAAATACATATAAAAGTTCAGAATAAAAAAAAGCTACAGATTAACATACACGCGCAAAATATCAGAAGTTACTGCCAAATGAAATCTACAGAAATATTAATTCTTTCTGAAAATGAACATTCAATTTTCCTTAACGAATACCAATAAATGCCATCATTTCCCTTCTTGGAGAAATACAATCCGCTTCTTTCGTTCTTGGCTCGCCTTACCACGTCAATTTAGAGGACTGTTGTTTTATTCTCTCAGTAGATATTATGTTACTGCAGAAGGCACACTTCCACAGGAGGCGCACAAGGCTCATGGCCGGACAGGTCTGTAGAATATGTTTCTGCAAATTCTTTATAAGACATTCCTCTGCAGGCACAAAATTCCATATGTGTAGGACACTTTAATCCAGAATTCCTGATGCCCCAATATGCCAAAATTGGAAGCGTATATGGATTTGTAAGCTGAGATGGATTGAAGCATGGTAAGCTTTTGGGGAAATACTGGTTATTATCAGCATAGTCATTATCATGTAATATATCATGAACATTGTAGATAGATAGGAATCCTACTTGTTTCAATTGTTTATCTACATCGTCAAGGATTGACCTTCAAATTGTGATAAACATTGATATTGGTATTGACCATGAGGGAGCTCTATTGGGGTTTTGGCTTTCTTCATGTGTCAATTATGTCCTTGTTACCCTCTATCATTATTTTTTATTTTTGGTCTCATTTATGGTGGGTTATTAAAATATTTTCTTGCCTTAGGGAATTTGTTTCTTTTATAAATGGTCACTAGCCTTAGCAGCCTAGCAGTTGTTGTTGGGATTGCTAACTTGAATGTACATGACCATGACACCTCCAAAGAGACCCCAAAAGTTCATCTGGAAAGTGATACACAAGGTAACTCCTTTGCTTCTAATGTTATCTTGCCACTTTTTTATTTTTATAATGCATGCAAGTTGCTTGAGACTTTTATATTAGTAATAGGGTATTTTATTGGTAGAATCTCTTCCGAAAGCTTGCCCAAAAGTTGGGTCAATTCCGCATACGTCCCCCACAAGGTCTGTGTGGAAACTATTCTAAACCTTAGAAAAGATTTTTTTCATTTTCATTTTTTAAAGGTGGAACTTGCGAAGGCCATTTTTGAACATGGCCCTTCATATATTTATAGTTCCTTGTTTCCCCATGGACTTAAGACTTTGTTGTCTCTAAGGAGAGGATTCTCTGGGTCTCAATCTAGGTTGAGTTTACCAATCTCCCTTAGCCTCCCTAGTCTTGTCTTAACCATATTTTAGCTTCTTTAGGTCATGTTGTATATGTTGAGTTAGATTTAAAAAGTCATCTCATCCCTAAAACATGAAATTTCTGAAGGCCATTTTTGAACATGGCCTTGATATATTCATATTCATTGTTAGTGTTTTCTCCATGGACTCAAGACTTTGTTGTCTATAAGGAGTGGATCCCTTGAGTCTTAGTCTAGGTTGAGTTTGCCAATCTCCCTTAGCCTCTTTAAGTCATGTTGTATATGTTGAGTTAGATTAAAAAAATCATCTCATCCATAAAAGGTGAAATTTGTGAAGTCAATTTTTTAACATGGGCCTTGATATATTCATAGTTCATTGTTGGTCTTTTCTCCATGGATTTGGGATCTTGTTGTTTCTAAGGAGTGGATCCTCTGAGTCTCAGTCTAGGTTGAGTTTACCAATCTCTCTTAACCTCTCTAGCCTTTTCTTACCCATATTATAGCCTCTTAAGTCTTGTCAACTATATATGTTGAGTTAGATTAATAAAAAATCATCTCATCCCTAAAACATGCTTGTGTCAAGGTTGACCTATATAAGGACCTCAAAGACTCTATTGACATTTAGATTGGTAACAATGTCATGCCCAAAGATTTATATATTCCAACAAGTGCCCAACACATTCTAAAAGTGTCAACCCTCTAACCACAAAATAAGGATTAGCCCCTTGGCATTTAGCAACCTAAGACAACTCCCATGTCTTTTGGGAACACTCCTCAAAAGAATGAGGAAGGTTGGACCATAGTAGGTAGTAGGAAGAATGATCATAGAAATGGAGTGAAGGGTCAATTTTTTGGTGGACATCTAAACCAAGCTACTAGTCCATGAGTTTCAAATCCTATTAACAAAGTGAAATAGGTTGTTGTTTCACAACTTGTTGGTGAATCCTCCAAAGAGGCAAGGAAGCCTCAATATAATAGAGCACCTTTGTCTGCTAGTGTTCTACCTTCTCAAACTGCTACTCAAATAGTTTTTCCTTAAGTGAATGCTAGAAGGGAGTCTCATAGTTTAGTTTACAATGTGGACCTGGTGCCAAGTTTGTGTTAGACAAACACCTATCCCATGGCCCAACATTCTATCTAGAAAGCTATGAGTTGTATAATAAATAATTATAAAGGAATATTTTTGAAGAAAAGCTATGAATTTCTTGATGAGCTTGATGCAATGACATGCCACTTAATTCCCATCTTCCGTGAATTTTATTTCATGGAAAGTGTAGGACTTGACAAGATTCAAAATAAAGTATGTCATGTAGGATACTAGACAAGGACTTCCCAATATCGATATCTTTTGTTTGAAATAATTAAGATTTCAGGCTTTCTACTTTTTACTCTATGTTGTGTCATAAAGCCTACTAGCTATTTTTTCATAGTGATCATGAACCAAGTTGTGGTGGTGTTACTATTTCCATTTTTCCTAAATTATGGCAAAGTTTAGGTGATCAAGGCTCTGACCCCACTCATCATGCTTTATAGGACTTCTTTAATATTAATAACTACTCTTTTGGGGTTACCAATATTTATGCTTACAATGATGTCAATGAAATATCTAGAATCTATGGTATTAGATCATGGAATCATTATCAACTACCTCTTAGGTCATGCATGGTGATGTTAATATGGTTTAGGTGGTGTCTAATAAATGTGGTCACCTCTTTATGTGTTGGACAAATGGTGAAAGAAAAGCTTGGTATTACAAGCATAATAAATTGAGGCTTTTTTATCCTAATACTATTCACCATCATTCTAACCCTGCTTGGTATATGTGGACAAATCTTCAATTTAGAGATAAAATGGTTATCAAGCTGCTTGATAAATCCATGCTATCAAGTCAAGCTACCCTTTCTTTTGTTAGTCACAACATTTTCTAGAAATTATCCTTTCTAACCATTTTCTAATTAAGTTTTATATTGGATGGCAAGCCATCATGCCTAAGGTCGGAAAAATAAAGCCTACTTTTTTGCACATAAAGTACATCTAGAACCTAGAGCCACATCCTCACCATGAGATTGCCTAGATTGAATTGTGGAATGATTCCATCAAGCATATTTCTCAATTTTTGTTCATTTATCAATGCTAGCTAGTTCTTTTTTCCCATTGTTCATATAAGGCCACCACCTTGGAGCTCTATTGCACCTCTACCATGCTAGAAGAGAAAAGATTTTTTCCTACTCTACAATTGAGAGTAGCCAACCTCTAATATAAGAAGTAAACTATTGATAATTGCATAGCCCAAGGGCCTCAAATTAAAGCCTATCTTCACTAGCTCAAGATTGGGGATAAAGTTTCTAAAGAATTTTTTTAATCCTTGCACACTTGTCAAGTTTCCCAAAAAATAGGTGCATTAGAAGGGCCAACAACTTGTTACAGAGCTTCTTAACATTCTCTATGCCCTTGTCTGCCATTATTACTAGGTTTATAAAACTCAAGATCCTTGTCCTAAGCAAGACCATGCCCTCTAGCAATGCATGAGTGTACTCTCTTATTAGCTCTCTACTTTGCAGTGAGCTATGTGTGACCCCGGGGAATTCACTTAATAAACCAATAACATAGCATGTACATTTGTAGGGTACTAGTAACACCCCTAATTTTATTTCTACCCTTCAAAGTTAGATTTTGATGTCCTCTCTGCATACACTAGTATAATTAAAATACTCCATTTTTTCACTATGTATCTGATGTACTTATTTTTTGTTACATTTTTATATCCCTATATTTCTACCCTATCAACCAAGGGCATTTCCCACACCTACATCTGATTTAGAACTAATTTTGATTATCATCCCATACATTAAAGTCTCAACACAAAAAACCTAGATTAGATATGACAAATATATGGTCTTGCAAAAAGATTTGATTTAAAAGAACTTAGACATCTCCAAACCCTTGCCACGCCAACTATAACAATGGATCCCCATAATAATAAATATCACAATTATAGTATACATATTAATCTAACTTATAATGGAAGGGTTTTAGAGATATCTTGTGGTTATCCTAGGTAGGGTCATGTCATTACCAAAAGGTGCTAAATAATTAGTTTAGGAAACTTGGGTAGGATTTTACTAAACCTACAAGACCTTGGTAGGACCATTATTTTCTTTGTTAACTATCTTAGAGTTGGGATAAAGTAGGAACCCTTGGGATTATGAGGTTCTAACATAATACAAGACTATGTGGTGTAGAAAATAGATAACTTCATGATGCTAGAAAGACTAGCATAGTGAATGGAATTTCCTTTAATTGACCTATGCAAAGTGATCTATAAGAGGATTTAGAAGACCACTTATAAACACCCCAGCTCACTTCTATGCATGCTTGCCAATCCCCAATACCTACTAGTGTCACATTAATTAAATTATCCCAATTCCCCTAATATTGAAATGATATAATGGGTCACATTTTAGTTATTTAAAATCCCTAATATGCATGTACACAATAAGGTATTGCTTTAAAGGTCAATCCCTTGGGTGTGTGACCAAATATTCATCTAGGTTAATCTTCATGATGTTGTTTTCACTATGTCTACTGATAAAACTCTATGTTATGATAACTTCCCTAGTGAAATTTATAAAGCATTGTAGGACACTATTGGTCCATCTCTTTACTAGTTCTATTTAGAAGCTTACAATTCTATCTATTTTCATGATATTATTAACAACTAAAACATTAAATTCATACCTAAGTCTAGAAATCTATAAGACATCTACAACTGTTGTTTAGGATCATGTTGTTGAATATTTCTTACAAAATTATTTCCAAATCCATTTCTCTTTGTTTGTAACATTTACTTCCTCCTATCATCCACCTTGAGCAAATAGGACTCATCAAGAGTAGATACATTTTGGATAATATTATTGCTATTTGGGAAGGTATGGAATGGTTTCATCACTCTCAATAGCAAGCCATTTTCATAAAAAATATTAAATGTCAAAGCCAGTGATCATATTGAATGGTTGTTCATTCTTACCATAATTTAGGAATTAGGGTTTGGTCCTAGAAGTTCCTTTATTTCATTCAAATTTTGTTCATTGATTCCTCTACTTGCCCAACTATTAATGGTAGGCAATCCTCCTCTATTGGTATTTTCAAATCTTTTCAACTTGGGGTTGTTCACTTGCCCCTACTCTTTATATGTTGGCTATGAAAGGTTTTGGCTATTTGCTTTCTAATACTATTTCTCAAATGTATGTCAAATGTATTTCCCTTCCCAATACCAACCAACATATTATCAATGGCCACTTTGCCAGTGATTCTATTCATTCTCTCTTAGAAGAAGAGGATAATGTCAAACATGATTTGCAATATCTTGACACATTCTATTTAACTTTAGGATCTAGCATACAGTGGTAAAAAACCAATGCTAGCATCAACCTTTCAAACACAAGCCTCCTTAATTCAATGTCTTTGGATGAAATGGATTGATTATAGTGATATCTTTAGGTTTCTTGGAATCCATTTTTACTTTTAGTCTTCTTCTTCTCTTTTGCAATATGTTATTGCCTGTGTTGAGAAGAAATAGCAGTATGCTTACTTGTCCCTTCAGTACCTACCACTGAGAAAGGGGTTTCACTAAAAGTATAGTGAGACCTACTATAACATAGAGACAAGACCATTGCATTCCTCATTAGTAGTCATGCCCCTTAGGAGTTGTATAAAATATAGAAAACATGCGACATAGATAAGTAATTTTGATACTAAGAAAATAATGAAAATTAATATAAGATTGTTACACTATGATGGAATAGTATTATTATTTTGTATTATATAATGATACAAGTATTGCCAATGATTCTAATGACATAGGGGATGACCGTAAATACATGATCTTAGATGGTTAAATCAATAATTTTGGTCTATACATGTCAAGTGAACAATAATCATATTAGATAGGAAAGCCATCTTGGCAGTGGGAAAACTTGAATTTCAAATAAGTGTTCAATACATTTCTCCCTACGGCCCAATCCAAGGATTAGGTTGCACCAATGACCTAGTCCCTTGTGGGAAAAGGCTTAAAACAAGGGTTGGTAAAGGATAGGGCGACCTATGGTGGTAGTTAGAAAGTGATTTCAACCTAGGTATATCTATTAATTATTGTAATAAATGGATCAAATTGAGCATCAAAACAATGCACTTATGACAAATACAAAAAGTGGTGTAAAATTAAAGGGTAAGTATGTAGGGCATTCACTTTTATAGCTTAAATGTTTTTTCCCCACTTTCATGTGCATGGAAATCTACATGAGCATGCAAGTCAAAGTAGTAATCAAATATATATACAACTTCATAGTATGGATACTATTTTTCTATATTGTAGATTCAATTTGATAGGGTTTCTTTCTCCTATTATTTTTTAACTTTGGTAGTAAAAGATAAACTAGTGTGGGCATGATTTATTCCTTCATTTTTGGTTGTTTTCCTCACTCATGGCCTTGATTTCTGAGGTTTTTGTTTACAAACAAAACTCTCTCTGATCTAGCTATGACTTCCCTCATTCTCTTGGAATCGTGGAGATGGATTTTATTCTTTTCTTGATCAATTTAAATCCTTTTCTCTAGCCACGTGGGATTTCTTACTTTCTTGGTTATTTGAACTCAACTTTGACATTTTTTTGGCTACACGGGGATTGTTTTTAGTCTTCTTGGTCATTCAAGCTCATCATAATTACTCTCTATTATTTCTATGAATTGGTATGTGCGTGCATGAGAAGGAGCAACATGATATGTAAGGGAGAATAATATGACACTTTTCTTGGCCATAGGTGTTGATAGAGGATCAATTTATTTTAAAATTACATAGACAGATAAAAGGGTGGGAATAAGAATAGAGTAGGAGAGAGAAGAAAAGAATAGGAGGGTAAGAGTATATATGAGACAATAGGGTTAGGAGAATAGAGCAATGGTTATGTAGCAATAACTCTAGGTGAAAAAGAGATCTTGTAAATTCGTAGGCAACAAGGTAAAATAATTCTAGGATATTTGATTGAGGGTAAAATAACATTAAATATGAGTGGAAAAAGCTCCCTGAAGAATTATAATTTTGTGTACATGTTAATTTGAGCTACAGGGATAAAATAAATTTTATTTAATTGTGGCCTTACTTCTAATTTGCATATTTTTGAACTATTTTGTGAGTGGTTGCTAGTTTAGGTAGATTTTTATTAATATCCCTAAGTTAGACTACACTGAGTGGTATTTGAGTGAGGATTAGAGAGGTTACAAGTGTCTTAAAGGCTCTAAATATTTATTCTAGGTGTGCAAGAAGAAGTCCGACAATTGCAGAGGGTTGTGAGAGATCTCATTTGATCCTTTTAGAAAATTTGAAAGTGGTAAGTTCCTATTTTTTCCATGATAGTTTATGGGTAGGAAAATAGTGAGGTTTAATTATAAGAGTTTTTTTTATATTGGAAAGATGCCCTCAAGAAGGAAAATTCCTATAGTAAACAGGATGGAGGAAATGATTGAACAACTCTGAGTTGAGCTCTAAAATGAGATAGCTACTTTGGCTATTGATCAAAGAAGAAATCCAAAACATGATGAAGAAGAAGGTAGTGATCAATAAACTATAATAGGAGAAAGAGGAAGAGGAAATGAGAAACCAATGGATGAAGGAGAAGAGCAATTTTTGAGATCTCTTACAAAGACTAGCAAAGGGACAAAAATGGATGTTCCAAATTTCTTTGGTGCTTTGAATCCAGAGGAACTAATTGATTTGAGCAAGGAATTACAATATTATTTTCAATATGAGAATGTTCATGAACCTCACAAGGTAAAGATGGAACATATGAAAAATTAAGGGAAGTGTAACACTTTTGTAGAGAGGACTGCAAAGAGAAAGAGTGTTGCATGGAGACATTAGAATCACCTAGGGGAATCAAATGGTAGCAAGTTTAAAAGAAAAATTCCTTCCCAGAGATTATGAGTTGGATTTATTGAAAAGGCTTTAGAATTTGAAGCAAAAGGAAAAGAGTGTGAAAGACTATAAAGAATAATTCTACAGGGTGGTAATTAGATCAAGACACCATGAAATAGATAGAGAAAAGGTGGCTAGATATGTGAATGGGTTGAGATTTAATATTCAAGATGAAATGAGTATGTTGAGAATTAATATAGTGGATGAGGCATATTAGTTTTCTCTAAAAATAGAGAAGAAGATATCTAAAAGGTAGAAAAATAATTCAAGAGGGAGAGGAAGGTCCTCTATTGGAAAAGAACAAGCAAATAGTAGCCAATGAAAATAAACATATGAAGAGGAAACTTATACTTCATGCAATAATATTTCTAATCAAAGCACAAGGTGGAGACAACTAATGTAGCTAGAGAATGAGGTAGCACTAGTAGAGGGTTCACTAGAACTTGTTTCTGGGATCTAATTCAAAATTGCAAAATCCCAAGCCCTTGCCCATTTTGTGCACTTGCCCTATTTTAACCCACCATATATAAATGATCTAAGAAATCTTTAAGTGGGGTTCCCCTTGGTTAATTTTTCCTAAGTAATGTTCAAAGTCATTCCCCACATTCCTATCATGTGTTGGAAGTTGCAAAAATCTAAGAAAATCCTAAGTCTAGGAAGTTATCAATCATTTTTAAGTGTTTGTATGTTTTGCAAGATTTCCTTTGGGTATCGGACATTTCTTCCTTGCATCCCATATGGTATCCACCTCTTGTTCCCCTTAAAATCACCACATATTTTGTCAATCTCTTCATTCCTTTCATTTCCATTCACTTTCCTCATTGCAGAATCATGTTGGGCTACTCGACTTCACATTTGGAGCTCTAATATCTAGTCCTCTCATCCCCTTCTATATTTATGCAAATCCCTTATTCCCTTGATCCCTTCACTTTTCTCCACTTCATCTATTTTGTAGAACTTTGAAGTCCTTATGGACCAGATGTGTTCACCTTAACTTCTCCCCTCTGATTCCACTTCCATTTTGTGCATCCTTCCCTCACCATTTCCTTTGATTTTGTAAAAGTTCTCCTACCTTATGAATCTCATTTGCTTTCTCCCTCCACTTCCCATATCTGGTTCTAGGTTGAATTCCTACACCTTTCCATCTTCCATTTCCTCTTTGTAGACTTTCCTCCTTAGACTTTAGGATTTATTCCCTTCACCCCATGTCCTATCTTGACATCTAGTTCTGCATCTTTTCCCCACATTTTCCCCTCTTCATCAAAATGCTCATTTTCCTCATTTACAAAAATTTTATATCCTTTTGAATTTCCCTCATGCAATGCCCTCCACTTCCCACCTCTAGTTCCACATGATTTCTTTGTTTCTTGTTGTGTGGTTACACAACACACCCCATTTTGACTTGGCAAAATAGGGACCCAACTTTTTGGCTTGGCTTGTGTTGTCTGCTTTCTGGCGGTTTGGTAAAAGTAAGTCATGTGCATCATCATGAAGAGTCATGATGAGGTAAGTCATCATCATGAGGTCAGTTTGTCAAAATTTGTATTTCATTTCTATGACCTCATATTTAGAAAGAGCATTAAAATGCATGCAGGTTTGTCTTTTACATCACCCTGATATTCATCAGGATGTGAGAGTTATGAACAGTCAAAGTTTTGGTCAAACCTGATATTCGCAAGAGGAGGATCATATTTTTATAACCTCAATCATATTGTCAAAGATCATCCTGATCTTCGTCAAATCCGATAAGTCATGCGGTCCAAATATTCAGACGTCAACTTTAAGTGGTAGTAAATCTTCCCCGTCAAATAGGCTTATATATCGCGAGCATCATGTTTTCGAATGTAACCTGATATTTCTTAATATCCTCCTGCCGCGAAATATCACCCTAAGCCAATATCCTGATGACATCATCCAAGTCTGATAAATGAAGAAATAAACATGACGATGACATCATCATCATATTTACCTCTCGGCAGGATATTTTCTAAACATGATCATGTTCGCATAACATGACGATGACATCATGATGCCTTTCTGATACAAAGAACAAATATCACGATGACATCATCCTGATATTTTGAAAGAGAAACATGTAAGTTTGTCTCGTCATCATCATATTTGAAACATCACCTGATACATCGAAATATCCTCCTAATGTACTAAACATAACCAAAAGGTGCTTTTGTAACCTGAATCTTGTCGTGATAACTATTCCAACTTGAGGGAGGAGGATGACATTGAAACTCGACCTGATATTTGTGAATATCATCCTGCCTTCATGATATCCTGTCATATGGATATCCCCCCGCTCCCGTTGCCGCCATTATCATTTAATGCATACAGACATGGTAGGTGGTTCCCGCCGACCCCGGAACCCGACGAAACACCTGGCGAGATCCTGTGTTTTCGCGCGGATAATCAACGAATAAAATCAAATCTATCAGAGTTGCCCTAAATTTACCCTAATTACAAGGTTAAAAGGTAATTAAACCGTCATTTTTACATTTACCTTGTGAATAAAATTGTTTTTACAAAGCACCAGCTTCCATATCCTCATCCTGGCGATAGTTGCACAATTTGAACTCACAGACAGAAGGAAGGAAGTGATCATTAGCTGAATTAAGAGTGTTGTTAGCAGTTCACTGGTATAAAAGAGGTCTACATAACCAGGTATGTAAATGAAAACCTCATCCTATATTGTCTGTAATAGCCAGGTATGGGTGACCAAGCTAAAGTTCTAGTTTATGCATCCATATGATTAAGTAATCTTGAACAGATACAGTAGGCATGGTGATTTATAAAGTTAATTGCAATATGCATGCATGTGTATACCCATTATGAGATAGGATTTTGTTGATTGCAGGTACTCATGGCTGACAAGAGGTTAATTAAGTGTCAGGAAGAATTCAGTAAGCCTATGTTCTCATCCTAGAGGGGCGTCCTGTTCAAATATGGCGCCATTACAGATACCCATCAGGGGGATACTAATCTAGAGGCCTGGTCAGCTAAACTGAATGACGGGAAAAATAGAAGTCCTGTGTTGGATGCAGTTTTCGTACCCGGGATGTGGAATGCCGCCGATTTCCCGTACTCCATGGAGTCTCCAGAGCTGGTCATCGAGTGTGCTAAGAATTATAATCCAGAGACTAGGTAGGTAATGAAGCATGGGAGGGTATATGTAGACCTGTCCATCAAAGGTCTTTCCAGAACATTTGGGCTGCCATTGGGCAAAAAGATCAAGAGTGTAGACCTGAAGAAATCAGAGAAAGAGTATGAGAATAACAAAAAATAAGCCAGGAAGAACATGTACCACTAGAGGGCTGAGAATAGCATGTATTCGACAGCTGCCAAACTTCCTATCCACTTGTTTAAGTATGATTTTGCTGATGAATATTAGTATATGATTACCTTGCTGAACAGAGTAATAGGCCAGCCTGATGCTGGTAGCTTTAAGGATTGGATGTATGGTATAATAATGATGTGCATATATTCAGACATCAAGCCATTGTGGGGCCAATTAATAGGTGATGCTCTGCATGAGTAGTTGATGAACCTAGGAGGTTCAAATTGTGCTTTCTACATGACATCTTATATTGTCTATTCCTGTACATACCAAGGCACATTTGATGCACTAGTTACCGATGGAAAGCTCACAGGTACAAATGCTATGCATATCTGGGATCATCATCCCCAGCTGCAAAGAGCCAACTACCTCCAAGACTACAGACTGGTCAATGATGCATTTTCCATGCATCTGGTGAGGACCATGGAGGAGGGCAGAACAAAGAGATTAAGCATGGAAGCTCAAGAAATTATCTACAGGCATGGAGCCTGGTACATATAGTTTGCCACCTTCTCTTACATAAGGATTGAGGGTTTTGAAGGACCTCCCCTCATGCTGCCTAAGTATCCCACTGATGCAGTGGTACTTATGGAATTCATCAGGTAGGGTTCCACTATGATAAAAGCATACCAAGATGCTAAGAAGCTGCCACCAATTTTGTTTCCAGTCAGCATTGGCTGCTATATGTGCCAGGATTCTGAACACATAAAGAAGGTGATGGTCACCTTAAATAAAATGACCCTGCAACCGTTTCCATTAATCAGACCATATGATCCTTACGGTAGAATGCAGAAAATACTAGGAAAGCCTATTCATCAGAGGCACCTAGAGGACTTCTGGGCTAACTGTGAGGATGAAGCAGAGGCAAGAAGAAGAAGGTATCAAAGCTTAACTCTAAACCAAATTAGAACCTTTGATTGCATCCCCATCCCCCAACAATTGAAGAAGGATGATGGCAAGATAATTGCAGATGAGTATGAGCAAAAGAAGATATATAACGACACCATCTCTGCACCTGACCTCACCATGCAGGAGGACATATCCTTGGACCCCTTCATTGCTAGGACCATACAACTAACCCAAGCTTGGGTTGATGAGTAGGTAGAGGTGTTGAAGAAGAAAGGTGTTGCCATTATAGTGGACAACAAGAAGAAGGGGCAGGATGTTCCCGGGGATGAGTATGATGACTTCCTTAATGAAAAGAGGAAGACTAAGGGAGATAGACTCCCTCCACCACAACAATAGAGCAAAAGACCCCCAAGGGGCAAGAAGGTGGATAAAGAACCCAAAGGGGTTATTATTGAAAGGGCAGTATTTTTAGCTGAGGAGGCAGCAGCATCAGGATTTGGATTAGAATCAGCATCCCCTCCAAGAAGAGGAAAATCCAAGAAGAGTCAGATAGCAGAGGCTGGAATCACTGAGACCCTAGAAGAGGGTCAATCCTCAAGAAAACCAGGAGAAGAGGATATCCTCATGGAAGAAGAGCCTGAAGAAGAAGAGGCTCCATTAATAATAAAGAGGAAAAGAAAAGCTCCACAGGTGCTAGTATCCACCCCACCTAAGAAACAAAGAACCTCTATGAGAGGTGAAATAAGACAACCCCCTACATTGTTACAAGGGGCAGGTAGTGAAGTACCTAAGGAACTTCAGCATAATGTTCCACTTCCTACCATTGTTGAGTTCAAAGCTGAACTTGCAAAGGAGCAGATGAAAAAAACTTCACAGACGCAAGCAGGGCATGTCTCGCTTGACGAGACAATAAATCTGTCTGATGATGAAGTTGTGCAAGAAGTGGCTGCACAAAAGATGGAAACACTTGCTGCTGGTACAAGCATGACTCCTCATAAGCCCCCACCAGTACAAACTATACTGAAGGAGATGAAACAAGTGGAGGCAGAACTAGAAAAGAGCCCAGAGTAGGTAGCTCAGGAAATAGGGCTAGATACATTAATTACAGAGGTGACAAGTCTTGCAGCAGTGGACTTAACAGGGAAATAGGATGCAAGTCCTGAACATCCAGCAGGATCACCTGATAGGGGACACCCAGCAGAAGAAATAAAGATGACAGAATCGGAAGGCCATATTCCAGAATTGGGCCAACAAAGTCCGCAGGATACATTAGCAGAACCTGCTACAGCAGAGGTCCAGGAAACAAGAGCTGATGAAAGGGACGTATCGGAAGATCCTGCTACCAAAGCCCAGGAGGTTGATAGTATAGGTGCAGAACAAATACTGGCTTTAGAGCAAACACCAGCACCTCAGGTAGAATCCACAGTATCCAGTGCAATGGATATACAACAAGGGGAAGAGTTGAAATTAGATGAAATAATGACAGAGAAAGATCATGATCATCATGATCAACATATAGATGCACCACAAGATTCCCCACACCAAGAAGATGCTCCTCTGGAGAAGGAAATTTCTCAGTAGGAGGATGTGCCACAGGATCAATAAGGTGAGCATCAGGAAGAAGAAATGAGAAAATCACCATCTCCACCACATCTGCTGACAGAAATGGGAGATACGGGTGAGCATCATGATGATGCCGAGAAACATGATCAGGTGCCTCCGTGGCTGGAGAAAGAGGTAAATGAAGAAGAAGAATTGGAAATCCAAGAATTTGATGTCTCCACCTTGTTCTCTGGGGACATAATGAAACCTAAAAGGAAGGCCAGAATGACCTCGGCCATCAAGAGAGATCCAATGACTGGAAGAAAGACTGCGCAAATTGCAGTCCCTACTATGGAGAAAGAAAAAGGTAAAATCACCCTGGATGAATTTCAAATTAGCACAGTGGATCTCAGTTTTTCCAATGAGGACCAAGAAGGTCAAGAGGGCAAGGACATTATTGATTCTTTGATTCAAAAGGTGAAAAGAGAAAAGGAGAAAAATAAGCAACATAAAGAGCACATTGCTCAATTGCATGCCTACATAAGGAGGCTGATTAATCCTGATGATACTTCAACTGAACATGCAGTCCCATTGACTGCTATTTCTCAAGAGGAGGTAAATAAGTTAGACCTCATGAAACATGAGGCATCTGTGATAAGAAAATGGATGTCATCCACATTGGATGATGCAGAAGAAATAGTAAGGACCTCTTTGAAGAGGTGGAGCATTCTGAGTGACTCCAAGACCAAGGTGGATAAATTGCAAATGCAGATCGGGAAAAGGTCTTACAAACTGGAAAAGGTCCTAAGCATCCTGGGAGAAATAAAGAGGATAAATCCTCAACTGCTTATCAGTAAGCAGGTACTAAAGAACCATACTGCATTGTTGGTGGACATCTGGTATAAAGACATTCAGTTTGAATGTGGAGTCCTCAGAAGATGCAATAATAAGCTGAGAGATATCAGCATGAAGTCACATGATTTGATGGTTGAAGAGGCAGAAATATTAGAAATATTGGAAGGAAAAGTGGAAGGAAAAATAGAAAATCAAGATGAAGAGTCTGCCATCAAAGCTCTACACAGCAACTTCCAATCAGTGGCAGATGGTCCACTTGTCCACTTGACAAAAGAACTTATAGATAAAATAATGAGGATCAAGGTCAAGATGGAGAAATATAATGAGACACTGCAGGACAGGAAAGACAAGCTGGATAGCAGCAGAGATAAATATGAGGCACACAAACACGCCATCATCAAAGCAAAAACTTAGGATGGTGGAGCAATAGACCCAATTGTGTAGTCATATGAACAAGTTCGGAGCACCATGCAGCCGCATATGCGACATCATCATCATCAGGATAGTGAAAGTTCAAGGAGCGATGCATATGATGATGATCCACATGAATCAGATGAGGAGCATGATGAGGATACTCCATAAGGGGACAGCGTAAGTAATCCAGATAGTTGCCAGCTGGCAACTTGTGCCATTTTGTAAAGTTTGACAAAGTCAAGAGGAATGATGACCGTAGATGTGCATTGGTAAATCAAGATCGTGGATCTCTTGTAACGGATTCCTCACCTTATTCTATAAAAGGTGATGGAATACCTTATTGTAAATATTCAAAACTTAATTGAAATTTGTCTGCTGAAACATTCAGAGCTCATTTCAAAGTTTTTGTAAACATCTATATTTTTGCATGCTTAATGAATGAGAAGACTATGTTGATTACAATTCATAGTAAATCTTGAGTAATCAGTGTATGAATTCTGGGCATATGTGGTGATCTACTGCGTCCCTTGGAGTGCATGTCTACTTACATATGTTTTCTTTGTACAAATTTCCCTTTGAAGTTAGCATCAACTATATCTAGCTGTGGAATGTCCTGGTGAAAATATGGTTTGGTTTTCTTCTCTTCATGACAGTATCTAATATACATGTGGTTCAGAAGCTAAAGGTTCAACTTTAATTAGAAGCATTTCTTCAATTTCTTTTAAATTTCAGAGCATTTCATCCTCATAATTGCAAACAATTGACGATCTTAAGCAAATAACACAAATATGTGGACATCTCGTAGATAACTTGCAAATATTTAGTATATTTGAATACAAAGCATGCACAATTGAAAATATCATGCAAAGATTGAAGTATTTCTACATTATTTCATCTAATAATGGTACAGTATGACCTCTCTGTAAAGAATTTCTGTAGGAGAATCATGATGATGATAAACTTTCACGTAAGGCTCTAAAATGGAAACAACAACTCACATTAACCTCTGAGTAACGTCAGAAGAGTAAGATCTAATCACCGGAGACTTGGGATCATGAATTCTTGGAAGTCATTATATCTTTCAAGATGAATAAAGGTTAATGGGTACTTTTATTCTATGTTTGTTTATGACTAACATCATGACCAACATTTCTCTCCCATCCTCTCCTCTAATTCTAGGTTGATTTTTTGCATTTTTCCTATTGACCAAATCCTTCACTTCCTTCCATTTTCAAACCTTAACCTCCTTTAGGGCATCATTCCTTCCACTCTTTATGTTTGATTCGCATATCCTATTCTATGTAAAAGTGTAGCAATTTAACCAAACTCCTACAATACTCTCCAAAACACACCAACAACTTCTTAGATCACCATTATTGTCAAATTTGACCCTTGAAACTTCTCAAATTTTATTTTCCTACCCAAACAAACATCATGTATTTCAAGGGCATGAGTCCAGTCACAAATTCAAGGGTGGATGATGAAGGATGAAAATTTCATTGGATTTCTTTTGAACAATTTGGATTCAAAGATTTGACATTCTATAGTATGTTGAATTCCTACTATTTAGGAGGTAAAAAGAGGGGTTTTGGTTTCAAAGGTAAATCCTCCTTTCACTCCAACATTCAAGGACATAAATTGAGTGAAGCCACAATCTCTTGCAAGAGGGATCTACTACAAATTTATTGTCCTTTAGAATGAAGAGGAAACTTGGAATTTGCTAATTAATTAATCAATTAAAATCTAATTGTGCTTAAAACCCTAATTTCATAAAATTACAAACAAATGGACAAATATCGACAAATACTTGCACACAGAGATATCAAATGACAATTAGATACATACCAGATTTTGAGATTCAGTGTATAGAAAAGTTAGTTCCTAATGAGTGGGCACCGAAGTCCACTATACCAGTTTCTGTTAGGATCTCTGAAGAATGTCTACAACTCAATTATGTTGTTCCAGAGATTTTACTATTTTAGGATCCAAAGGACTAATGAGAGTGCGCCCTATTGCAAATATGTGCCTATGATGTGTTTTCATTGATGTCAACATATCTCTTTGTCAGAGATAGTGATGACAATGCAGTTTAGTAAAGTAGATTGCTCTGCATTCATAGTGAGATGAAGATCAGAGTCTGCGGACTTAAGGGTTTTGTAGAGGATTGTCTAAAGTTGCTCCAGTTAAGATTTGAGAGGTCCGCATGGAGGATTGGTGAAGTGATGGCCATCTGAGTAGAACCGGGCTTTGCAGTTGTTCAGAGGTAATAGAGTGACAAGAATTTGGTCGGAATTGCTCTGCATTGGAATATTATGGTCTGCAGTTCTAGAGGTATGTTTGGGATGTTGGTTTGTATCCTCAACTCAAGTGGTTCATGGTTTGGAGGTCTACAAGCAATCTTTCTAGTGTGATAGTCATAATAGTTATTGTTCTTAAGTTTCGGTCTGTACATGCAAGTGATTCTAGTGATTTGAGGTGGTGCGGTTGTTCTTGTTGATTTCATTGTGCTTGTGGAGGTCTCTGGATCATGTGCCTGTTGTGTTGGTGGTCCACATTAAGGATTGAGCTTGTAATTTCTCCTTGGGTGTTGTTGATCTTTCCAATCTTGGCCGACTGGATGCTTTGTGCATGTTGTGGATGATCTAAGAGAAGTTCTATGGAGCGTGGCATGTTGTTCAAGGAAGATTTGAGTTCTAGCTATGTTTGGCCGACAGTGTAGTGATCTGCATGTAGCATGTTGTATTAAGTCAAGTCTTGTAATTATAATTGCTTGTAATGCCTATCTTGGAGAATGTTCCAGATAGATGATTGTAAGGACGACTTTGATGTTGATTCCAAAGTCGATGTCATGTATAAATAAGTGCAATGGAGTCATGTAAATGTGGATGTGAGCGAAGATGTGGAGGTAGTGAGGAAGTGTTTGGGAGCAAAGCAGAGGTGTTGTGAGCTTCAATGGAACTGAACCTTGGCATGAAGATGTTGTTTCTCAGTTCAACCTTTTAGTGTTAATCATGTGAATGTTTTTGTAGACAGTGAGTCTCTTGGAGCAGTGAGCTCTGGGCAGTGCACTTGAAGGCAGGTGCCTTCCATTTTTCTATTCTTTTAACAGAGAATAAATCTTGTGGGTTAACCCCCACCATGGTTTTTCCCTTAACCGGGTTTCCACATAAAAATCTTGGTGTTATGTGTGTTGATTATGTTTCTGCTCATGTGTTGTTGATTCATGCTTTCATGGTTATATCATTAATCTGTTAATAAGTGGAAAAGAAGATTAAATGCAGTAAAAGGTAAAGTTTGTGACAATTAATTCACCCCCCCTCTCAGTTGTCTACCCTAATTTCAACAATTGGTATCAAAGCCAGTTCCTCTAAAAGAAGCTTGACCGCTTGAGGAGATCTAGGATGTCGACATACAAGAAGGACAATCTAAGATTTGATGGAACAAATTACTCTCTTTGGAAGAATCACATGGAGTGTCATTTGCAATGCATGGGTGATCCTTATTGGTTGATAACTAAGAATAACTATACTCCTCTGCAGAAAGGTCCTACAACTCCAGATCAAATCAAAGACGCTAAAAACAACATTCAGGCAAAGGAAGCATTGTTGAGTGCCCTAACTAATACAGAAATGACAAATGTCTTGGAATTGCAAACTGCTCATGAAATCTGGAAGAAGTTGGAAACTCTATATGAAGGTGATGCATATGTCAAATGTGCTAAGCTACAGAGCCTGAAGAGTAGATACAAAAGTGTAAGGATGAGTGAAGATGAAAACTTCACTTCCTACATGCAGAAGGTGAATGAACGTGTGTGTAGTATTAGGTGTACTGGTGAAAAATTGGAAGAATCAAAGATTGTTGGCAAGGTGCTCAGATCCTTACCTACTTCATACAAGCATAGAGTTGTTGATATTGAGGAAATCAGGACTATGACAGATGTTACAAGGGATCAGTTGGTTGGCAAGCTTTTAGCATTTGAAATGAGTGGGTTTGGTGATTCTCTTCCTAAATCAGAATTTGCATTTAAAGCCAATATTTTCAGAAAGCAAAGATTTGATCTAGGTGAAAGCTCTTCAAGAAGACTAACCAGATATAAGAAGGCAAGGAAGGAACTTGAAGAAGATGAATCTAAGCTTGAAGAACTTGAATCCCTTATTGCCAAAAGATTACCAAGAGGATTTGATAAGTATGAAGTAAAGTTAGCTTTCAAATGTTTTGTTTGCAATAAGATTGGTCATTTTGCTTCAAGATGTCCAGAGAGGGATTCAAAGCCAAACCCCAATAGACCTAGGGTTCAGAAGAAATGCTACTATGTCCAAGAAGCTATTGATGAAGGAGTCACAAATGATGAATCTGATATGGGAAGTACCTCTGGAAATGAATGGGTGTTTATTGCTATCAAAGAAGAAGATCCGGTGCCTACTAAATCTGCTAGCTGTGTGAATGTGGAAAGTGCCTTGGCTACTCAGGTTGAAGAAAAGGATGAATGGGTGATTGATAGTGGATGTTCTCATCATATGACTACTGATAAAAGTAAGTTTGTAAGTTTGGAAAGATATAAAGGTGGAATTGTGAAGTTTGGAGACAATTCAACTGGTAGAATCTGTGGTAGAGGATCCATCTCTCTTGATGGTAAGAATGACACTAATGATGTTTTGTATGTAGAAGGATTAAAGCATAATCTTCTCAGTGTTGGACAGTTGGTTGACAAAGGGTATGATCTTCGATTCAAAGATGGAAAATGCAAAATTTTGGGAAGCTTCCGAACTAAGATTGCATCTGATACATAGACTAGAGGTAATATCTTTCATTTAAGTGGTACTGGTAAAAGTTGTTTGATTGCTCAGATTTATCAGAGTTGGTTATGACATAGGAGAATGTGTCATGTAAACTTTGATAACATTGTCAAGATAAGTACTACTCACGATGTGGGAGATCTTCCAAAGTTTGTGAAACCTGCAAATAGCATGTGTAAGGAATGTTAGTTGGGCAAACAAAACAAAGCTACATTCAAAAGTAAAGAACAATTTTCAGTGGATTGTTGGAACTTGTGCACACTGATTTGTGTGGTCCTACCAGAGTTAGGAGTCTGCAAGGAGACAGATACTTTATGTTGCTGATTGATTATTACTCCCAGATGATGTGGGTCACTTTCTTGAGAGAGAAATAAGAGGCTCTTGACAGATTCAAGGTGTTCAAGGCTAAGGTGGAGAATGAGATTGGTGTGAAGATAAAGTGTCTGAGATCTGACAAAGGTGGAGAGTTTACCTTCGGTGAGTTTAATGCATTTTGTGAAAAGCATGGAACAAGAAGACAGTTATCTGCTCCTAGGACTCCTCAGCAAAATGGAGTTGTGGAAAAGAAGAACTGGACTATTCAAGAGGCTGCTAGAACCATGATGATGGAGGAAAATGTTCCACATGTCTATTGGAGAGAGCCTGTGAGTACTACTATCTACACTCTTAACCGGGTGCAAATCAAACGTAATGCTGGTAAAACACCTTATGAATTGTGGTTTGGTAATGTTCCTACTATGAAATACTTCAGAGTTTTTAGTAGTAAATGTTATACCAAAAGAGATGAAGATCTAGGTAAGTTTGATACAAGATGTGATGAAGGAATATTTTTTGGGTTATTCTAACCAAAGCAAGGCATACTAGTGCTTTAACAAGAGATTGAAAATGATTGTTGAAAATGCTAATGTCAAGGTTGATGAAAGCAAGGAGAGACCTTCCAAGTCTTGTGGATATGAATTAGATGATCAAAATGAAAGTCCAAATAAAGGAAAGAAAGTTCAAACTCAAACTCAGATTCAAATTACTCTAGATAATCTAGTGACTCAAGAAGCTAGTGCAAATGTTGAGGAACAAGTTCAAGAATTAGAAGTTCAAGAAAATCCCAAAACTCCCAGGTATGTAAGGTTGAATCATTCTGAAGATCGGATTATAGGAGATAGAAATAAAGGTGTTCAAACTAGAAGAAAATTTGTTAAAGAACAAGAAGAGTATTGTTTGATTTCAAAGATTGAACCAAAATCAGTGAATGAAGCTTGTAATGAAGAAAGTTGGGTAAAAGTAATGGAAGAAGAATTAATGCAAATTGAAAAGAATCATACTTGGGATCTTGTTCCTAGACCTGAAAAAAAATGTAATTGGAACTTGTCATGTCTCATACTTTGCATACTTGATTGAAAGGTTGAATTTCAATAATTACATTGATTAGTTAAACTGATTCGCTTCGGCTATTTCCTTCGCTTCAGCTATTTTGTGACTAACTTATTGATGGTCTTATGAGTTTGACTTTTGTAGCCTTGTCGATGACAAGAGCATGGCTCAGGTAGGGGAGTCCTAGCTACGTGACAACATCTGACGGGTTTTATCTGGGAATTCCACACACTCACGTAGTTTGCTCCATTTTTTGCATTTGCATTCCATGTGTTTCGACGATTAATGCTTGCATGTTTAATTCGTTGACTGTGCTTTGCGTGATATATGAAGGACATCGATGCTTTGTCTGTCCGGAATAAATTTGAATGTCTTGATTTTCTTCTTTTTTATTTTCAAACTCGATACCTGTTGAGAAATGAAAACAACAAGTTAGTAGAGTATTGTTTGTTAAATATATATATATATATATATATATATATATATATATATATATATATATATATATATATATATATATATATATATATATATATAAATGAATATTGTAATATTGAGATTCTATTTATAGACAATTAAATTTACGAGGGTTAGTAGTTCTAATAAATAATATATTAATTTGAATAAATAAGAAATTTAAATATATGCAAAACTAATATAGATATATTTAACATTGTTCCTTTAGAATGAATTTTTTTTTCTTATATATATTATTTGGATGTAGGATTATATATTGAAGCTAAATTAAAAAGAAATCTAAATCAAGAAATATATATTTTAAAAAAAAAATATGATGTATAATTTCTTTCTTTTAGATATTAGGAAAATAACTCTTAAGCATGCATATGCATGCAAATTAAGGAAGTGAGAGTTATTAAGCAACTCTTGCATGAATGGAGGGGATCATTGATCCAGAATTAGGGTAAGAAAATTGATAAAAATGGAAAAAAGGACGATCAGAGGGGACGCACAGAGAGCTGGAAAAGAAGAGGAAATGCCAAAGAAAAAAGAAAGAAGACAAGAAAATAGGGTGGGGCGATCTGAAAGGCAGGGAATCAAGCTGCAAGGTTCGATTTCAGATCAGTTTTCAATACAAGTATTCCTCTTGGTGACTAGATAGTAAGGTTTTTAAAACGTTTCCTGATGGGTGCCAATTCCAAGTGTAGTTTTGATTGTTGTTTCTTGACCACTGCTAGGTGAAGCGTAGCACAAACGGTAAACCATTTTATTTTGTTTTATAACAGTGACGGAAGCCTTACCACCATTTTTCCTGGGTTTTGGATGCTAACCGATGCTTTTCCAAGCGTTCATTAGTATATTTTTGTGTTGTTTATGCTATATGCTGCTACTGTGAATCGACTTTTAGCGGATGAAATTGTTTTAGCCATCTTTATATGTTGAGCCCAGTCTGCTTAGTGAAGATCTCTATCTTGCACTTCAACCCTAACCTTCCAACCAATCTGCATGTGGATAGCCATTGATTAAGCTGATCTTATGATGTCTTTTCTTTATTCCTTCTGATATAAATAAGATCCATTTTTTTTTAATTTATTTCTTAAACCCACCGATTTGCCAGATATGACTATCTCATGAGTTTTTGACAGCCTTTAGCTGTGTCTTAGACTCATCCCTAGTTCGGCCTGTTGGTGCCGTAGACCTAGACAAACTGTAGTCTTATGGGAAGTCGACCATTGTCCTTAGAAACTGATCCCGACTGGTAAAGCCATCTCCATAAGTGAAAGAAGACTTAACTTAATCTTTTGTTGTTTCAGTTGCTTTGGACACCATTTATTCCTCTGTAAGTGGAAACCGTGCTTTTGTTAATAATCATTTTTTTTAGTTCGGTGAAAGCTAGTCCTCCAAATGTGAGGCCAGGCAGTGTCTTCATGCCTGGAATGACCCTCAGGAAGATGTAAGACATTTTCTATGTGATTGACAGTCTTTTTCCTCATGAACAAGGTTGTTATTACTTTTTATATACCATCTAAAGTACTTTTTAAATTGATCTTTATTTATAGCAAATGTAGTAGTTGTATGGCAATTGTTGTTACCTTTGTTTTTTATAAAAAAACCAAATCGCTGTAATTGGCATCCTGATTTCAGCCATTCCATGAACAGAAATACCGATCATTGTTATGTGCCGTTACTATGGAATGGTATGCCAAATTTTAGTAATTTTATATGACGACTTCATGGGTTTCCTTTAGGACCACTTACTGATTAGTAAATATGTTTTTCTTCTTGTTCAAACGCATTGTCTACGTGTTGTTTCTTGTGCTTACTATGTTATTTAAATGTTGTCTAGATGTTAATATGAATTGTCCACTTTGTAGGTTAAGTCGTCATTAGTATGGTGAAAACACTCTATGATTAGTATGTCTGCTATCGTTAATTATAGGGAACACTATCCTCAAATGCCGATCATGGTTATGGACTGTCGACTGCTATTTAATGAAGCCGACTTCTAATTGAAATGCCGATTACCAGCAAGTATATCTTTCTTTAAATAAAGCCGTAGTTCACAGTTGGGTCATCGTCTCTGTATGATGTAAACCCATAAAAGTAAATAGATCCAATCTAATCGTATCTAAATCTCGCGGAATTGGTTGACCATTGAAGTGGATGATATTTTACACGAAACCATGAATTCATGAATGATTCAACCTTACTAATTTGTCCAATTTTTGAGTTCTTTACCTTGTTGCCATGAATAGGATAAAATAGGCATAGCATGAGTGAGTTTTGTTTCTCTAAGTTTATGTTCAAAAATTGCTTCTACAATAAGGTCACGTTGACTTCACAATACCAGACAAAATAAAAAAATGAATAACCAACATTGTAAACTTCATATTGTGGAAGAGAGTATCTTTCTTTTTGTTGCTATGTTAGAAGAGATTAGTTAAGTGTATTTTATGTTCTGCTATGCATTGAGATGATTGTCTTCTAGGACAGGTATCAAATGTGGGTTATTAGGGAAGTAAGTTTCTTTTTCAAACTTGCATGCCGTTATTACGGAGTAACGCTTTGGCCAAAGCTAACAGAATGTTGAAATAGACATGCACCATTGAAATAGATGGACTTTTCCTAGCTATACATTGTATTTTTTTTTTTCCTACCACATCCTATTGATGAGATGCTGCATTCATATTAGTAATGCATGTAGATTGATAGGCACATACCAGATTCCACCCTGCATATATTTCCAGGTTGCTAGGCTCTTCGAGCAGGGTTGGGCATCCTTCAGTTTGAAGGATACCGGGGAAGCGCAAGCTTCGTGGTTGGGCGGAAAAAGCACCTGAACCATGTTCTTGTCCTTCGACGCAACAGATGGCCGGTTGGTCGATGGCGGTCGAGGACTCCTTGTTAGATTATTTGTCATTTATATCAAAATGTACTTCTTGTATTCAATGACTGTAAGGCTTGATGCCATTATTCGACACTTGTAATATTTATTCTTGACATACTCTGTAAAGGACTTCAGATGTAATTATGTATGTTTTGAATTATGGTTGTACTTTTACTTATGAATTTGAAGTCTTGCATGGACTCTAGAATGTTATCTGATTACATATCCTTTGGAATGACGAACATAAGTTATATTAATTTACTGTACATGATTTTACTTTCAGTAAATCTTTGTGTTACTCCAGTTTCTTGTGATGTGAATTTTTAGTACTTTACATTTGGTATCAGAGCGATGGTTCTACTCTAGAACTTTATGGAACCATTACGCTAAAAGTTGAAACTCTTGCAGATAGTTCATCATGAACACTAGGAACTCTGGACGTAGGGGAGCAACCCTAGGATCTGGCAGTAACCCCGACGCTGGTAACACTGAGGAAGGCAATGTTGGAAACAATGCTGGCACTGCAGCAGGAGGGAAATAATGTTAATGCTGGACAGAATGGTGAGGGACAGAATAATCAATTGAACCAAATCTTAGCCCTTTTGACTCAACAGGGAACCAGAATGAATACCATGGAAGAAGAAATCAGAGGCATAAGGGGGAATAGAAATGAGGAAAAAAGAGAGGAAGCTCGAGGTCCTGAAGGAGAAGTGAACAGAAATAACAGGAATAAGATTGCTGAAGAGTTAGGAAAGGACCTTAAAAAGGTTACACCTCCTAAGTTTGATGGTAAGACAATTGGCGACGGTGCTGAAGCATGGATCATTGACATGGAAAAGTACTTTGACCTCCGTGATTTGTCTGCCGAAACTAAAGCTATTTGGGGATCTTATCAGCTTACTGGGGAAGCAGCCACTTGGTGGGACAATGAGAAAGCTGAAAAGAAATTGCTTCCAGGAGAAGTCACATGGGATCATTTTCTTGAGCTCTTCCGAAAGAGGTGGTTACCACAACTTTACTTCGACAAGAAAATGACAGAATTTCAAAACCTCACTCAGGGAGGTATGACTGTGACTCAATATTGGGAGAAATTCTCTCACTTGTTGAAATATGTACCGCAATATCAGCTTGACGAAAGGTTCAGGATTCGCAAATTCATTTTGGGCTTAAGGCCACAGATTGGATAAGATGTGGACATGCATAATCCATTAACCATGGATGAAGTGTTTGAAAAGGCTACCAAGCAGGAACAAAAACTACAACAGATCTCATATTACCGTAAGAATCAAGATATGAAGAATGGAAACAAAAGATATCAGAATGACAGTGGCAACCAAGGAAATAACAAACGCCAGATAAGGAATCTCAAGAAGGGTAATAACTACCAGGAGAAGAACAATGGAAACCAAGGTGGAAATAACAATAGGAGAGGTAACAATGGTAACAATGGTAACGGTAATCGGAGAGACAATCCAGCTAGGCATAGAGGACCCAGAGATGGATGTTATACTTGTGGAGGAGAGCACTATGCTAGCGCATGTCCTCGTCGAGCAGAGAATTAGAGAGATGGCAATCGACAGAGAGCTCCACAACACCAGATTCATGCAAGAGTGGATCATCGTCAAGCGGAATTCCAAGCTACACCTATTCAGATGTCCGGTAAGCTCTTTGGCCTTCCCATTTCTATTTTAGTTGATACAAGAGCTACAGAATGTTTCGTTGACCCAAAAGTTGTAGCTAAGTTAACTGTTAAACTGAGATACATGGAAAACTCATGGATGGTGCAGTATGGTAATAAAGCAGAGAGAAGGGTAGACTCATGTCTTGTATGTAGTGAAATAGATCTTTCCACTTTCCAAACTCAAGTCAATCTTTATGTTGCACCTCTAGGATCGTATGATGTGATTCTAGGAATCAATTGGTTGTCAGAACATAAGTCTATAGTAGATTGCGAGGAGAAAGTAGTGAAATGCCTTGATGACTTTGGAAACCTAGTAGAAATTCATGGATCACGAACACCCCTTAAGCTAAGACATATATCAGCCATGCAATTGAAAAAGGCTAAGAGAAAGGGTTGTTCTATCTATGCAGTGAAGATAAGAGATCTAGAAAATCAGGAACCATCTTTTGATCAGTACCCTATCCTTAGAGAATTTAAAGATGTCTTTCCTGATGAGTTGACTGAACTACTGCCTAAAAGAGAATTTGATTTCTCTATAGATCTTATGCCAGGAACAGAGCCACAGTCTAAAGCACCTTACAGGATGACAACAATAGAACTATTTGAACTTAAGGCACAACTAGAAGAATTGTTAAAACAGGTGTTTATCAGACCTAGTGTGTCACCTTGGGGAGCACCAGTAATCTTCGTTAAGAAGAAAGATGGAACTTTGAGGTTGTGCATTGATTACCGAATGCTCAACAAGGCAACAATCAAAAACAAATATCCGCTTCCTAGGATTGATGAATTGTTTGATCAGATGAAAGGTGCAAAGGTGTTCTCCAAAATAGACCTTAGATCTGGATATCATCAATTACGGATTAAGGATGAGGATATTTCTAAAACAGCATTCAGAACGCGGTATGGTCACTATGAATTCATAGTAGTACCATTCGGGTTAACTAATGCTCCGGCAGCATTCATGAACTTGATGAACAGTGTATTCAGGGATTGCATTGATGATTTTGTTCTGGTCTTTCTTGATGACATTCTGATATATTCTAAGTCATTGGAGGAGCATGAAAGACACTTGAAATTAGTCTTGCAGCGTTTGAGGGACAGAAAACTTTTTGGCAAGTTATCCAAGTGTACATTCTATCAGAGTAAAGTGCACTATCTTGGCCACGTAATTTCAGCAGATGGGATAGCAGTAGATCCTGAAAAGATCAAGGCAATAATGGAATGGCCCGCACCACAGACTGTGACTGAGGTAAGAAGCTTTATGGGGCTGGCAGGATATTACAGGAAATTTGTAGAAGGATTCTCGACAGTTGCAGCACCCATAACCTCGTTGCAGAAGAAAGGTAAGAAGTTCAAGTGGATGGATAAATGTGAACAAGCTTTTCAGTTGTTGAAAGAAAGACTCACGTCAACACCTATTCTGACCATACCTTATCCTAATGGTCATTTCATAGTGACTACAGATGCTTCTGGTGAAGGTGTGGGAGGAGTGTTGATGCAGAACGGAAAAGTAGTGGCATATGAATCAAGGAAACTGAAACAACATGAGTTAAATTATGCGCCTCATGATCTTGAGTTGTCTGCCATTGTTCACACACTTCAGATGTGGAGGCACTATCTCTTGGGTAAGCCTTTTGAGCTTAAGACAGATCATTTAGGGCTCAAATATATCTTCACCCAGCCTAATCTCAACGCTCGACAGAGAAGATGGTTGGAATTCTTTAGCGAATATGATTTTGGGATCGAGTACATAAAAGGTAAAGAGAACAGGGTTGCAGATGCTCTTAGCAGAAGATGACATCTGTCAGCCATGGTGACTTCTAGATCTAATCTGAGACAGCAGGTAAATCAGAACTTGCAAGGAGATGAGCACTATGAATGGGTTAAGCAAGCATTAGAAGTAGACCCTACAGATCATCGATTTGATGGATATGTGATAGAATCAGACAGGCTTTTGAGATATCAGGGGAGAATGTATATCCCAAATTCAGGTGAATTGAGGAAGTTAGTTCTCAAAGAAATTCATAGTGCTCCATATTCTGGACACCCTGGTGTGACCAAGACAATGGATGGATTGAGGCCATTGTACTTTTGGCCTAAGCTTAAGAAGGATGTGACAGAGTTTGTTGCTCGATGTTTCGAATGTCAACATGTTAAGGCAGAACATGTCCATCCTGCAGGATTGCTTTATCCACATAGCATACCTGAGTACAAGTGGCAAGTGATTAGCATGGACTTTATTCAGGGGTTACCCATGTCGAAGAATCAGCATGATGTCATCTTAGTGGTGGTTGACAAACTAATGAAAGTGGCTCATTTCATTCCAGGAAATCTCACGGATGGGTCATTGACTTTAGCAAAGAAGTTTGTACAAGAGATCTTTCGACTACATGGAGTGCCAGAAACGATCATTTCAGATCGTGACACTCGTATGACCTCTAGGTTCTGGATCACACTTAATGCAGCTTTGGGAACTAAGTTGAACTTTAGTACAGCTTATCACCCTAAAACAGATGGTTAGACAGAGAGAGTCAACCAGGTTGTAGAGGATCTTCTGAGGATGTACTGCATGGATCAGCAGTATAAATGGGAGGAATATCTACCCTTGGTAGAATTTGCTTATAATAATTCCTACCATGCATCCTTAGGTATGGCACCTTTCGAGGCTCTCTATGGTCACAGGTGTAGAACTCCAATCAGTTGGGACAGGATTGAAGACCGAATAGTAGTTGGACCTGATATGTTGAAGGAAATGGAAGACCAGATGAGGCTAATCAAGGAAAAATTGAAGCAAGCCTCGGATAGACAGAAGAGTTATGCAGACAAGAATAGGACTTTTAGGCAATTCTCCGTAGGTGACAAAGTGTTTTTAAAGGTCAAGCCACATAAGAGTTCGATATCGTTTGGCAAGGCATCCAAACTAGCTCCACGATTTGTAGGACCTTTCGACATTCTTGAAGTGATCAATCTAGTTGCATACAGACTTGCATTGCCACCAACTCTCGCCAAAATCCATAATTTTTTTCATGTGTCATTGCTCAAACCTTATCATCCTGATGTTTTGCATATTCTTGATTGGCATGCTCTGCAGGTACAGGATCTAAGAGTGGTGCTAGTGGAGCCCATTCGAGTCTTGGAGAAGCACAACGTTAAGTTGCGTAATCGAGACATAGTGCAGTATAAGGTCCAATGGGACCAGTATTCAGTGGACAGTGCCACTTGGGAGGATGCTTCTGATATTGATAGATCTTTCCCGCACTTGGGAAATTAGATTAGATGTTGATTACATGCATATTCAGATATTATGAAACTCAAATGATGATACATTATTGTTTTTGATTTTATTGTTTACTTGATGTAATAAGACATCGAGATGATGTCTCTTCCAACTGGGGAAGGATGTCACATCTCATACTTTGCATACTTGATTGAAAGGTTGAATTTCAATAATTACATTGATTAGTTAAACTGATTCGCTTCGGCTATTTCCTTCGCTTCGGCTATTTTGCGACTAACTTATTGATGGTCTTATGAGTTTGACTTTTGCAGCCTTGTCGACGACAAGAGCATGGCTCAGGTAGGGGAGTCCTAGCTATGTGACAACATCTAACAGGTTTTATCTGGGAATTCCACACACTCACGTAGTTTGCTCCATTTTTTGCATTTGCATTCCATGTGTTTCGACGATTAATGCTTGCATGTTTAATTCGTTGACTGTGCTTTGCGTGATATATGAAGGACATCGATGCTTCGTCTGTCTAGAATAAATTTGAATGTCTTGATTTTCTTCTTTTTTATTTTCGAACTCGATACCTGTTGAGAAATGAAAACAACAAGTTAGTAGAGTATTGTTTGTTAAAATATATATATATATATATATATAAATAAATGAATATTGTAATATTGAGATTCTATTTTTAGTTCTAATAAATAAGAAATTTAAATATATGCAAAACTAATATAGATATATTTAACATTGTTCCTTTAGAATGAATTTTTTTTCTTATATATATATTATTTGGATGTAGGATTATATATTGAAGCTAAATTAAAAAGAAATCTAAATCAAGAAATATATATTTTAAAAAAAAACATATGATGTATAATTTCTTTCTTTTAGATATTAGGAAAATAACTCTTAAGCATGCATATGCATGCAAATTAAGGAAGTGAGAGTTATTAAGCAACTCTTGCATGAATGGAGGGGATCATCAATCCAGAATTAGGGTAAGAAAATTGATAAAAATGGAAAAAAGGACGATCAGAGGGGATGCACAGAGAGCTGGAAAAGAAGAGGAAATGCCAAAGAAAAAAGAAAGAAGACAAGAAAATAGGGTGGGGCGATCTGAAAGGCAGGGAATCAAGCTGCAAGGTTCGATTTCAGATCAGTTTTCAATACAGGTATTCCTCTTGGTGACTAGATAGTAAGGTTTTTAAAACGTTTCCTGATGGGTGCCAATTCCAAGTGTAGTTTTGATTGTTGTTTCTTGACCACTGCTAGGTGAAGCGTAGCACAAATGGTAAACCATTTTATTTTGTTTTATAACAGCGACGGAAGCCTTACCACCATTTTTCCTAGGTTTTGGATGCTAACTGATGCTTTTCCAAGCGTTCATTAGTATATTTTTTTTTCCTACCACATCCTATTGATGAGATGCTGCATTCATATTAGTAATGCATGTAGATTGATAGGCACATACCAGATTCCACCCTGCATATGTTTCCAGGTTGCTAGGCTCTTCGAGCAGGGTCAGGCATCCTTCAGTTTGAAGGATACCGGGGAAGCGCAAGCTTCGTGGTTGGGTGGAAAAAGTGCCTGAACCATGTTCTTGTCCTTCGATGCAACAGATGGCCGGTTGGTCGATGGCAGTCGAGGACTCCTTGTTAGATTATTTGTCATTTATATCAAAATGTACTTCTTGTATTCAATGACTGTAAGGCTTGATGCCATTATTCGACACTTGTAATATTTATTCTTGACATACTCTGTAAAGGACTTCAGATGTAATTATGTATGTTTTGAATTACGGTTGTACTTTTACTTATGAATTTGAAGCCTTGCATGGACTCTAGAATGTTATCTGATTACATATCCTTTGGAATGACGAACATAAGTTATATTAATTTACTGTACATGATTTTACTTTCAGTAAATCTTTGTGTTACTCTAGTTTCTTGTGATGTGAATTTTTAGTACTTTACAGAACTAAATGGGTCTTCTGGAATAAATTGAATGAAGATGGTGAAGTTGTGAGAAACAAAGCAAGATTGGTGTGCAAAGGATATTCTCAGGTAGAGGGAATTGATTTTGAAGAAACTTTTTCTCCAGTGGCAAGAATCAAAGAAGTTGGATTATTTCTTGCAGCCTTTGCTGCTTACAAAGATTTTAAAGTTTACCAGATGGATGTCAAGTCAACATTCCTGAATGGAGAGTTGGAAGAAGAAGTCTACATTGAGCAACAAGAAGGATTCCAGTTGTCTGATCAAGGAGATATGTCCTGTAGATTGAGGAAAGCATTGTATGGACTTAAACAAGCCCCAAGAGCCTGGTATGCAAGATTAGATATATCTGCTAAAGTTAAGTTTTAGCAAAGGCACAGCTGACAGTAATCTTTATGTCAAAATTGTTCATGAACACATCTTAATTGTTGAGGTATTTGTTGATGATATCATCTTTGGTGGAAATGACAGCATGTGTAAAAAATTTGTTGATCAAATGTAAAGTGAATTTGAGATGTCCATGCTTGGTGAAATGAATTTCTTCTTGGGTCTTTAAATCATTCAATCAGATAAAGGCATCTCCATACCTCAATCTACGTATGTAAAAGAGTTGTTGAAAGTTTGGAATGGAGGATTCAAAACCAGTGAGTACTCCTATGATAACCAGATGCAAGTTGAGTAAAGATGATGATTCCCCTAAGGCAGATCAGAAAAGGTATAGATCAATGATTGGAGGACTGCTTTATCTGACTCATACTAGACCTGATATTATGATTGCAATTGGCCTTGTTGCTAGATTTCAAGCTGATCCTAGAGAATCTCATTGTGTAGCAGTCAAAAGAATTTTTAGATATCTGAAGGGAACATCTGATTATGGCTTATGGTATCCTAAGGATGATGATTTCACTCTTCATGCATGTATACAGATGTTGATTGGGTAGGAGATGTGGATGACAGGAAGAGTACTAGTGGTGGTGCAATTTTCTTAGGAAAGAGATTGGTTTCTTGGCTAAGCAAAAAGTAGGAGGCAATATCTCTGTCTACTGCAGAGGCAGAGTATATAGCAACAACAAGTAATTGTACTCAAGTTTTGTGGATGAAGCAAATGTTGAAGGATATCAGAATTGTGTTTGAAGAGCCTGTTACAATCTTCTATGATAATTCAAGTGCAATAAACATCTCAAAGAATCTAGCGTTGCATTCAAAGACAAAGCACATATCCATCAAGTTTCACTTTTTGAGAGAGAAGGTAAATGAGAATGAAGTTAGATTGGAGTTTGTTTCTTCAAAGGATCATATTGCGAATATCTTCACTAAGCCTCTACCTAAGGACACTTTTGAGCATCTCAGAGTGAAGCTAGGGGTTATTACCCCTCTTGTTCATAATTAAGGTGCACTAGTGTGCATCAGTTCGGTGGAACTCACAGTCATATCTTGTGATCTAGATTGGTGTTAAGGGGATGCTACTCAAGGGGAGTAGTCAGTATGTTAGTTCTGGAGTTTAGTCTGGTTTTATCTAAGAAACAAAAAGGGAGAAAGATGATTGCAAATATGTGCCCTTTGCCATTGATGTCAAAGGGGGAGAGAAGTCATGTGAAAAACTCAGAAGTAAGTAGTTGCTGTGAAAGGGGGAACAGTGAAGAAAGTGGTTGCAGGTGTGATAAGAGAAAGGGGGAGAAGTCCTTATCTTGACGGTTGAATCAGTTTTTCACATCATATGTTGCCATCAATGACAAAGGGGGAGATTGTTGCAAATATGTGCCTATGATGTGTTGTCATTGATGTCAACATATCTCTTTGTCAGAGATAGTAAAGTAGATTGCTTTGCATTCCCAGTGAGACGAAGATCGGAGTCTGTGGACTTAAGGGTTTTGTAGAGGATTGTCTGAAGTTGCTCCAGCTAATATTTGAGAGGTCCGCATGGAGGATTGGTGAAGTTATGGCCATCTGAGTAGAATCAGGTTTTGCAATTGTTCAGAGGTAATAGAGTGAGATGAATTTGGTCTAGATTGCTCTGCATTGGAATATTATGGTTTACGGTTCTAGAGGTATGTTTGGGATGTTGGTGTGTACCCTCAACTCAAGTGGTTTGTGGTTTAGAGGTCCGCAAGCAATCTTTCTAGTGTGACAATCATGACAGTTGGTGTTCTTAAGTTCGGGTATGTAGATGCAAGTGATTCTGGTGATTTGAGGTGGTGCAGTTGTTCTTGTTGATTTCATTGTGCTTGTAGAGATCTCTAGATTGTGTGCCTATTGTGTTGGTGGTCTGCATTAAGGATTGAGCTCATAATTTCTCCTTGGGTGTTATTTTTATTTCCAGTCTTGGCCAACCAGATGCTTTGTATGTGTTGCCGATAATCTAAGAGAAGTTTTATGGAGCATGGCATGTTGTTTGAGGAAGATTTGAGTCCTATCTATGTTTGGCCGACTGTGTAGTGATCTGCTTGTAGTATTTTGTATTAAGTCAAGTCTTGTAATTGTAATTACTTATAATACCTATCTTGGAGAATGTTCCAGATAGATGATTGTAAGGCCAACTATGATGTTCATTCCAAAGTTGATGTCATGTATAAATAAGTGTAATGAAGTCATATAAATGTGGATGTGAGTGAAGATGCGGAGGTAGCGAGGAAGTGTTTGGGAGTAGAGTAGAGGTGTTGTGAGCTTCAATGGAACTGAACCTTGGCATGAAGAAGATGTTGTTTCTCAATTCAACCTTTCAGTGTTAATCATGTGAATGTTTTTGTATACAGCGAGTCTCTTGGAGTAGTGAGCTCTAGGCAGTGCACCCAAAGGCAGGTGCCTTCCATTTTTCTATTCCTTTAATAGAGAATAAATCTTGTGGGTTAACCCCCACCATGGTTTTTCCCTTAACTGGGTTTCCACGTAAAAATCATGGTGTTATGTGTGTTGATTATGTTTCTACTCATGTGTTGTTGATTGATGCTTTCATGGTTATATCATTAATCTGTTAATAAGTGGTAAAGAGGATTAAATGCAATGAAAGGTAAAGTTTTGTGACAACTGATTCACCCCTCCTCTCAGTTGTTTGCCCTAATTTCAACATGACCTAGTCCAGGTCCTAATTTCTGCTTTCCTCTGCACTTCCAACACTTTGTTCTACTTCCCTACAACTCCACTTCTTTTGCTTTTGCAACTTGTAACCTACAATCACAAAAAAAAGGGGTTTGGGGCTGTGGTGTTTAGAGGCTTGCCTCGGTCAAGCCCCGAAGAGACATTCAAATCTTTCAAACACTGTTGTCAGATAAAGATTGTGTATTCCTGTGGGATAGAGGCAAAATCCAAATGATAAATGATTGAAAACACAAAGAAATGTCACCTTGGAGGTGTAGCTCACATGTAGATGATAATCTTTCACATCATGAGAAGATGAAGCCAAATCTGCATAACAAACACAATAACAAGACAGGTCTGCTCTATAACAATGAATATCTTGAATGCTCTAAAATCACAAGTGCACCACAAGTTCATAATCATATTCTAGTTTACAAATGAATCCCTTAGCATGCTTATATATGCAACTAAACAACTTCCCACTAGGAATTTCATAATTCAAACTTGACGTGTTGACATAGGACCTAATAATGGTCATATAACTGATACTTATATTTAGGTCCTAGCCTAGAATAGGGCAGGACTAGGGCATGGGCGTCCAAGTCCTCCCTCCCTATTTCAGTTAGGATTCATCATAATAGCACCCCCTAGGTCCTATTTGCCATAAAACTTAGGGGTTTTCTCATCGGGAGTCAACATGAATATGTAAGATGCTTATAATGAATTCTGAGGACTCGAGAGCTACACCTTAAGAGAGAAAAGCCCCCAAGGGGACATTTTTTGACATAACATTTAGCCCCCACTTTTTATGTATGTATAAATGCAAGGCCAATACATGCATTAAAGTATGGTCAAAACATAGAAAACATTCCAAGCATGGTGAAAACACGCCAAACACACTGAAGATAGTGACAGACACGTAAAACACGAAGAAGACATTTATAGTCACGCAAAACATGGAGAAATAGTATTGAAGACACACAGAACACAGTGAATACAATGAATGAAGTGATTATTTATTTTTCATTTTCTCATATATATGAAAGAAAATGCAAGTACATGGAAAGTAAACATACCACCCAAAATACACGAGGGACTCATCGCCACCATTCTTTAGACTACATATGGGGCAACAGACATGCAATACAAATATCAGAGTGTAGGAGGGACTCATTACCACCAGTCTTTAGACTACACTTGAGAACAAACATGCCATACAAATCCCAAAGCATAGGAGGGACTCATCGCCACCAGTCTTTAGACTATGCTTGGGAATAAACATGCCATACACACACACATGGAAGACATGGAGAAAACATGGAAAACAAGTGATGGAAGGAGCCTATTTCTAGGTTCACCAGCATCTCAGGCACATTACAGGCACACCTGACAGTTGTGCTTCGCCACAACAACTACCAAAGACATGCTTAAGGGAGGATACACCAACCCTGCCTACTCAGAAGACTTTTAGAAATGACATGATGTGCACTTTCCTCAAGAAATACACCATCCCCGCCTCCACAAAGGGCTTAAAATAAAAGGATATGCATGATATCTTGCCTCCATAGAGGGCTTAATGATTGCAATATAAAATAAAGATGTGCACTGGAATGAAGATACAACATCTCGCCTCTGTAGAGGGCTTTCAAACATGCTTCGTTAGTATCAAAATCATGAGACAACTTACCTTATATATGCACCCACCTTAAGGTGGTTGATATCATGTACCAATATCAAACACGTTAATGTAGGAAGAAAACACACAAGGGAACACAAGCTCTCGCAAAGCCCATGCCTCCAGAGGTGACATGTACTTTACGATAGCCAAATGTTCCCACAAACACACAATTTCCTGCAAGAAAATGTGTTAGAAACCACATAATCATGATAGAAAACAATGCATGTAATCATTCATGTGAAAAACTTAGGTTATACTATGGATTTAGAGATCGAGTATAACCATGGGGCTATACCGTAGAAATCTGAAAACTGAGTGTAACCAAGGCAAGATTCAAAGATAAACAAAGTGCACGGAGTAGATGAATTGTTATGGTTCGTTAGTATGATAAGACAACATCAAAATATCACATGGAGTGATTCCACTAGCCAAGTGTCGAATAATATATATCAACCCCATCATCATATATGGACTAGGTCCATTTTTGCTTACTCGTTGAAGGGACACTTGGTCCTTATCAATATTATATGTTTTTCATCATCATCCAGCTAGATAGAAACACTAAAGGAAGGTAAACAATAAATCAAGAGAAGAGAAATAAGTGCCCTAGGGTCGTCACATAGGAAGGTGCCCCCAAGTCATCAACTACAACGTTATGCCCCTAGGACACAACACACAATAATAAAAATAGAGGAGAGGTAATATAGAAGAATGATAATACAAATAGAAGAATGGTCACAACAGAGGCGGTCTCCTAGTAACCTTGACCTTACAAGAGTATCAAGGATCATCCTAGGAGGCCTAAACAACACATAATACATCACAGGCAAAACACAACACAAATGTAAAGGGTTATAAATACTTACCTGTAGGAACAACTAAACTAACAGTCATCATCATCTTCCCAATCATGAATGTTAGAAGAAAGAGGTATATAAGGTACCATAGCCCAACTTTTGTCCTTGTCTTCAAGTTGTTTAGTCTTAAGTTCTTCCTAGTTTGTTTCAATGTTAGGTGGAATATTTTCTTGTTGATGTACATTTCGTTGGGAAAAGGCTTGTTTTCTTCTCCTTCTTTCTTTTGCTTGTCTCTTTGTTCTTGTCTTATTGCTTATATCTTCAAAAGTTTTGTCATGTTTCTGTTTAGGTTTATGTATGTTAGAGGAGGAAGCACCATGTTCAAATCTCATTTGTCTTGATGAAATGTTTTGCTCTTTATGACTCATTCCTAATCCTTGTAAGGATGGTGGGGGAGGAACCTCAGCATATGGTCCTTTTCCTTTCTCTCTAAGAAGTTCTTCTAATGCGGGTTGTTCGTCTCTTACTATTTCTTGCATAGAAGGACTAGCCACTTGATGTAATATTTTTTCTTTATATTTTCTATATCCCAAGAAGTTGAAATTAGTACATGACACCAATTCTTAATCAGATTGTTCCCAAAAGTAATCAAGGTTGAAATGTTGTTTTGTAACCAAGGGTTTATATCTATTGCGAGGAATAGTATGCACTTGTCCATTCAAAGGGAATTTTACATAGTTATGAATTGTTGAAGAGACAACTTTCATAGCCTTTAACCATGGGTGTCCTGATTTTATGCAAAAAAGGTCAAATACAGGGACAACATCAAATAGTTGTTCTATAGATTTATCAAATACCGTGACCAATAAATATATCTTCCCAAAAATGTTTATAAAGGTTCCCTTATGTGTCTTAATCATCCTGTCAGAAGGATCATAGAAATTTTGTACCAAGCCATGTGAATAAAGGAATTCATCTGTTGCCACATTAGTCATGCAATTAGGATCTATAAGTGTTCCATCCACTGGATTTTCCATTATCTTCATAGTGATATAAAGAGGTCCTTCACTTTCTCCAATTGTTCTATTATGAGGTGTAAACACAATTTTGGGTTCAAGGACCTTTCTTTTCATATAAGGCCTAGGTGGGAACCTAGTGTTATTGTTGTGATTAGAATCCATGTGTATATGCTTTCAAATCAATGGAAAATCATATTTCAAAAGGCTTTCAAGACTTATACAAGGAACAAGTGCAAAACTATGTATGAATATGCTCTAAAATGCTTGATTTTTCAAATTTTTCAATGCAAATGACTAAAAGAAGAGGTGTTGTGAAGAAATTCAAGAGGGGGAAAAAATAATAAGCCTAATATCAATCTAATGATGCAAAAATATCCTTCACAACATGCCTATAATGTCATTCTAGAGAGATGATAAGTCAAAATCTAGTGAAAATGCAAGGTTTTCAAACCATAGACTTGAAATTTTGTAAGAAAGGCACTATGATGAAACACTACAGTTAGAAATTAGACCTAAATAAATGTTTAAAATAGTAATAAAATCTGAAACAAGATTTTAACTACAAACTCTAGCTAATGCAAAACTAGGTTTTTATGAAAAATGCACAATTTCAAGCAATTTTTAACAAATCTCACATGAAAATTCAATGCAAATGAATAATAAATGATGAATTTATGTAATTTAAATCAGATGTAATGTAAAAATCAAAAACTTAATTAAATGCAATTAAATTAATGCAACCTATGTCAAAATTCAAACACTATAATGCAATTTTTTTTAAAAAAATTCTAATTTTTCTAATTTTTCAATTTTTATTGTAAATTTTCAAATGCAATAAGATGAAAATTAAATGAATGAATGAAATGAATTTCAAATCTAATGCAAAATTTAGAAAATAGGTGAAAATTAATTCAAATTAATTCAAATTTTGTCAAAGATGCAAAGCTAAAATAACAATTTTTTCAATTTTTTTTGTAAATTTTCAAATGTAATAAGATGAAAACTAATTGAATGAATGAAATGAATACAAATCTGAAGTGCAACACTCAGCAAGGTGCAAAATTCATTAAAACATGGGTTCATCAAAATGTTTAGGAGGTAAAAGAGAGTTGTTGGTTTCAAGGGTAAATCCTCCTTTCACTCCAACATTCAAGGACATAAATCGAGTGAAGCCACAATCTCTTGCAAGAGGGCTCTACTACAAATTTAGTGTCCTTTAGAATGAAGAGGAAACTTGGAATTTGCTAATTAATTAATCTATTAAAGTCCAATTGTGCTTAAAACCCTAATTTCATAAAATTGGAAGCAAACAGACAAATCTTGACAAATGCGTGCACATAGAGATATCAAATGACAATTAGATACATACTTGTAATGTTAGGAAATGTCCCCTTGGGGGCTTTTCCTTCATAAGGTTTAACTTCTGAGTCTTTTATCTACATTTAGGACATCTTGCATCATATTTTGACATCCTGATGAAATGAACCATAAGTTTCATGATAAATGAGACCTAGGGGGATCCCTTGACCCTAACCCTGACCAAAATTGGGGGAGGACTTGAGTGCCTGCACCCTAGCCCTACCCTATTTTGGGTCAGTCCCAAATTTTTAGTGTTGGCTTGTGACTATTATTTGGGTCCTATGCCAACATGGTAAGTTTGAATTACAAAATTCTTGGCGAGAGTGTTTGTAGTTGCATATAAAAGCATGTTTAGGCATTCATTTGTAAACTGGAGGATTACAAGATTACAACTAGATGAGTATTGGCATTCTAGAAGTGATTCAAGGCATTCATTGTGTAGCAAGAGAAGATATTGTGTTGTTTATGTGTTTGTATTTGTAGATTTGAGTATCCATCTCCTCATGGCATGAAGAGCTTCTTCCTCCCATGAGATCTTCACTACAAGGTGATATCATTTATGTTTTTGAGCACTTATTATTTGGTTTTTGCCTCTACCTCACAAGGGCAAGTACTCTCTATCTGACAACAGTGTTTGAAAGACTTGAATGCCTCTTCGGGGCTTGACTAAGGCAAGCCTCTAAACACCACAACCCCCTCCCAAAGTTTTTGTGATTGCAGGTTACAGGTGGAAGATATAGGAAAAGTGGAGTTGTAGGAGGGTACTATAGAGTGTCAGATTTGCAGATCAGAGTTGAAAATAGTACCCTGGACTTGGGCACCCACTCTTTAGTCCTCTAGATTTTGTGATGGGAAAATCTTTGTGATAGCAGGAACAGGTTGCAGATTAAGCTTCCAAATCCTGACAAAAACCTAGGCATTAGACTTGGGCACCCACTCATTAGTCCTCGATTGTTCCTCTTCTAAACCCTGAAAACAAGTGTACAGTTATCTGTCATTTTACATCTTTCTGTAGTAGCATTTTCTGATATTCATCCATTTGCTTATGTATTTGCATACTTAGGGTTTTGAGGTATAATTGAGCATAATTGAATCAAATCATACAAATCTAAGTTTCTCTATATCTCATAGTGACCTAGGGTATGATAGTGCATTGCCACTTGACCTTAGGTCCTTGAATGAAAGGGTGAAAGGAGGATACATACACAAAACTACCAAAAACTCAACTATCCAAATTCCACCCTTTACATTTTGGTGAACCCATGTTGTTGGAATTGTTTGCACCTTGCTAAGTGTTTTGCTTCATATTTTCTTTGATTTCATTCATTCATATCATCATTCATCTTATTGCATTGGAAAACTTACAAAAAAGTTAAAAATTTTGCAAAATTGGAAAAAAAAATTGCATTCTAGGGTTTCTACTTTGCAACAATCAATTTGAATTTCATAAATTTTCTGATTTTTGCATTAGATCTGAGATAAATTGTAGAAAATTACAAAAATTCAATAGCTTGCATTGCATTTTCTCATAAAATTGCTAGGGTCTTGTTGGAAATTTTGAATTTTTCATATAACCTAGTAATTCCAAAAACTAAGGTTTGTAGGCAAAATCTTGTTTTAGATTTTTCTCCTGATCTTAGACACTTGTTCAAATTTGCATTTGCCTATAGTGTTGTATGTTAGTGTAAATTTGCATTTAGATCTCAAAAATTTGCATTTTTACATCAAAAATTTGCATTTTTACATAGAAAATTTTAACAAAAACTAGCATTTTCATTAATTTTTCCTTAGATTTGCACTTGCATTTTGCATGGTAGGGTTTGAAAATCATTTTAATATCTGAGTGGACTTAATTTACATCATAAATCATCTTTCAAAATATCAATATGGCATTTTACATTAAGATCTCAAACCTAGGGCTTGAAAAACCTTGATTTTCACTAGATTTGGCCTTATTGACTCTCAAAATTTGCACCATAGGTGTGTTGTGAAGAATATTTTAGCAATAATTGGCTTTTATCAGGGTAATTATCTGATTCCCCTCCTAAAAATCTTTACAACACCTTTTTATTGGGCTCTTGTATTAAAAATTTGGCAAAAAATTGCATATTTTTGCTATATTTGCCCTAGGGTTTGACCTAGATTGCACTCCAAGCGTGTTGTGACAAATTTTATGGATTGAGGTGACTGATATTATTTCTATTATTTTATGCACCTCCTAAAATTATTTTCAAAACCCTTTTTTCTAGGTCTTGGAGTTGAAAAATCATGAAAAATCACATATTTTGCTATATTTTCACTAGGGTTTGATCTTGAGTGACACTATAAGAGTGTTGTGACAGATTTTTTAGAATTAGGTGGCTGTCATTAATGATATAATTTTCTATCCATCATCACTTTACTCACAACACCCTCTGTCATGCTCTTTTGCATTGAGATTTGGTGAAAAAATTACATGTTTTCATGTATTTTCACTAGGTTTGAACTAGTCATCAATCTAGAGTTGCATCCAAAGTGTGTTGTGATGGATATTATTGCTGTATTGGATTGATATTAGACATCTTATTTTTTGTCCCTGATCAATAGCATTACAACACCTTTTCTTTCATATATTTGCATTGAAAAAGTATAAAAAATCAAGCATTTTAGGTCATGTTTACATATAGTTTTGCACTTGTCTTTTGTATACTTTTGAAACACTTTTAAAATCTGATTTGGCATTGATTTTAAAACATATATCATGGATACTTCTTGATGCAGAGGCATCCACACTAAAACCTTGACATACAGCATGTATGTCCGCAACCCTTCATCATCATCATCATCATCATATTTCCCTTAACACTGTCAGCATCATCATATTTTCTCTGCCGACCGATATCCTCCTGCAGACAAGCCTTCGCCCTTTCGCATGTCAGTAGCATCATCATATTCGGCAAGCGCAAACATCCTCCTGATGTTCACTGTTCATCTTACCGCCAAACGCTATCTGCAGCATCATGATGTTCAACATCATGTTCATCAGCAGGATATAAAATATCCTGTTCCCTCCATATATCCTGATGACGACCCTTCACGCACCTTTCCTTCGATGCTTACGTCACCCCGATATCCTGATGATGATGACGTCACGTACAGCTCCTCCAATATCCTGCTGTCGGCCAAACTTAACATTATCAGCCTGCGATGGTTTTATCAACCCGATCTTCTACCTTATGCCGATACACTCCTCCTCGGCAACACCTGATGATGATCACCCCAATGCACATTCACTTTATGCAATTGACTGCATCATGCTCATCTCCATCTACTCGGATGACGCCTGAAGTACTGCAGGATATACACAGAAATATCCTGATGATGCCGTTGTGACGAATTTCCAACCTTAGCAAATTTTCAATCCGCCGAACCTCCTGGGGTGACCCGATCTGCTTCCTGGACAACTTTCCAGACTCTAACAACCAGCACAACCTAGCACATACCCATGCTAGGGTTCTTAACACCTCTTGATGATGATCCTGCACACCTGCATGCAAACAAACACAAAATGCAGACTAAACCCTAAACTATTATACATGGCCATTCCACTGATTTGACGAATCAACCGGTGGAATGGATCAGCGAATCCATGAAACCACCAGAACAACAACTCGATTACACAAAGGAATCCAAACAGAGAATGAACAAAATAGGATCTCTTTATTGATAAAAGATGCAAGTACAATACTCTGTCTCACACACAGCACAATCTAACTCCTTAATCTGTATCTCTCTATCTCAAACCAACCGATCCTAATACATAAATAGGATCTCTTGCGAGTACTACTGATCTGACTCCAAGCAGCTGGGAGCTTCCAAGCGGCTGGGAGGATCCAACCGAACATACAGCATAACAGCTGTCCTAACAACCTACCTAAAAATAGTAAAGTATGGTCAACATGACCTTATTACATGCATTGGTCTTATAAGACCTTCTTGGAAACATTAACCAGACCTATAACAAACTAACTGCCTCATGGAGGCCAGCTGTCAGGTAGGTGCTCCTGCACCATACTCCCCAATAGAAAAGAACTCATGTCCCATGAGTTAGGTTGTGGAAGCCCTCCACCTTTACACTTTGCCTTTGCAGTGTCTTGACCTGTTCCAGCTTTGTCCTCTACTGGCTCTTGGCTGCTCCAAGACTTCTGAACTATAACTTGCCTTCTTGCAAGTAAATCCTCATGCCTGTCAATGTAGGCCCTTTTCTCACATACCTTGTGTTTGTCAGGTTGTCTGACCAGAATCTCTGTCTGAACTGCCTCTTGAACTTCTGTAATGTTCAACTCTGTCTTTCTTTCAACCTTTATAGGACAAACAATAGTCCCAACTATGACAACATCTTTGTCATTCCCCTCAATTGGTTGCTGTTTGCAAACCTGTTTCTGAACCTGCTGCTGACCTCTGTCAGTCACAATTGAAACTTTCTTCAACCTGTTGTCCTTAACAACTCCTTTCCCTGCAGTATCCTCAACTGCCTTTATGCCTGCTCCTATAGGCATCTGCACAAATTCCTTCTTTCCCACTAAAATGATTTTTGGTGCCCCCTATGCTGTAGCATCTTCCTGTAATGGCATCAACATAATAGTTTTCCCATCTTTCTTGATGGTGTAGGTATTAGCATACCCATCATATAGTACCCTCCTATCAAATTGCCATGGTCTACCCAACAGTAGGTGACAACATTCCATGGGCAAAATGTCACACAAAACTCTATCATGATATGCTCCAATCTGAAAATCAACATATGCCTGTTCATAGACAAAAAGTGATTGACTATCACTCACCCAAGATGCCTTGTAAGGGTGTTGGTGTGGAATCCTTTCCAAATTTAGTTTATCCACCATTTCCTGAGATACCATGTTGTTTGTTGAACCAGTATCAATGACAACCTTACATACTTTACCTTTGCTCTTGCATGTGGTCTTGAAAAGAGCTCTTCTTTGCATCATATCCTTTGATGCCTGCAAACTAATTCTCCTTAGCATCAATGCTTCTCCCTCCTCAGGATATCCATAACCGTCAGGAACTCTATCTCCTTGATAAGTGTTTGAACTCTGCACACTTTGCTCTACTTTCTCTTCTTGCACAAGTTGTACTCTCTTGTCATTCGTTCTATCATTTCTGGATGATGAACCTTTGCTTTCTGGACATTTGAAAAATGGATGACCAAACTCACCACAGGTGTAACACTTTCCTGAAAATGTAGTAGAACCTCTACCACTTCCAAATCTGCCTCTATTACCTTTCCATCCACCTCTGAAATCAGACTATCCCTGTCCTTTACCAGTGTCTTCTTGACCCTCATTGGTTTGCCTTGTTGTAGGGGCTGATCCTCTTCCCCTCATGTTGCTACCTCTTCCTCTCATGGACTTATCTTGTCCCCTATTCATCTTTTCTTCAATCCTGATTGCCATTTGGTAACAATCCTCCACACTCTTAGGGTTAGCTAAAACTAACTCATCCTGTATGTTCAATCTCAAACCAGCCAAGTACCTAGCCACCTTTTCTACCTCATTCTCATGATGACTAGATCTCATACTCAACTTATAAAACTCCTCAGTATATGCCTTCACATCCATTTCCTTCTGCCTTAAAAATTGCAGCTTCTTAAACATCTGAATTTCATGATCCTTAGGCAAGAATTTACCTTTTATCCTTGCTACCATTTTATCCCATGAAGTGATCTTTGACCTTCCTTGTTTCCTTCTCTCGGATTGTACATAATCCCACCATACCAAAGCATGACCTCCTAACTTGGTCTTTGCAATCTTTACCTTCTGATCCTCAGCAACATCTTCACATTCAAAGTGATTATCAAGTGCAGCAATCCAATCCAGTAACTCATCTTCATTCAATCTTCCATTATACTTGGAAACATCAACCTTTACCTTAGGTTTATCATTCTGCACTACCTTTAACAGTTTTGCAAATCTCTGGTCTTCAGCATCCAGATCTTCAGCTACCTCTTCATACTCTTCAACAGCATCTTCATCTTCTTCTGATTCACTGTCTTCCATTTCCCTCTTTTTGTTCTTTTCCAGGGCTACAAGCCTGGCTTGAAGTGCTTCAGCAAGCTCCTTCATCTTCCTCATCTCTCTGGCATGTTTTTCCTTCATCTCCTGCAATTCCCTTGCAGTACCATTACCTTTCGGAGGCATTTTGTCAACCTCTCACTCCTTTACCTCTGTCCTTTCGGTGACAGACTCAACTCTACCTCTGCCCTTTCGGTGACAGAATCAACACACAACAGCCCAGACCTTTTGCTGAGCTCTGATACCACTATGATGCAGAGGCATCCACACTAAAACCTTGACATACAGCATGTATGTCCACAACCCTTCATCATCATCATCATCATCATATTTTCTCTGCCGACCGATATCCTCCTGCAGACAAGCCTTTGCCCTTTCGCATGTCAGCAGCATCATCATATTCGGCTATCGGCAACATCATCATATTCGGCAAGCACAAACATCCTCCTGATGTTCACTGTTCATCTTACCGCCAAACGCTATCTGCAGCATCATGATGTTCAACATCATGTTCATCAGCAGGATATAAAATATCCTGTTCCCTCCATATATCCTGATGACGACCCTTCACGCACCTTTCCTTCGATGCTTACGTCACCCCGATATCCTGATGACGATTATCCTGATGACGATGACGTCACATGCAGCTCCTCCAATATCCTGCTATCGGCCAAACTTAACATTATTGGCCCGCGATGGTTTTATCAACTCGATCTTCTACCTTATGCCGATACGCTCCTCCTCGGCAACACCTGATGATGATCACCCCAATGTACATTCACTTTATGTAATCGACTGCATCATGCTCATCTCCATCTACTCGGATGACGCCCGAAGTACTGCAGGATATACACAGAAATATCCTGATGATGCCGTTGTGATGAATTTCCAACCTTAGCAAATTTTCAATCTGCCGAACCTCCTGGGGTGACCTGATCTGCTTCCTGGACAACTTTCCAGACTCTAACAACCAGCACGACCTAGCACATACCCATGGTAGGGTTCTTAACACCTCTTGACGACGATCCTGCACACCTGCATGCAAACAAACACAAAATGCAGACTAAACTCTAAACTATTATACATGGCCATTCCACCGATTCGACGAATCAACCGGTGGAATGGATCAACGAATCCATGAAACCACCAGAATAGCAACTTGATTACACAAAGGAATCCAAACAGAGAATGAACAAAACAGGATCTCTTTATTGATAAAAGATGCAAGTACAATACTCTGTCTCACACACAGCACAATCTAACTCCTTAATCTGTATCTCTCTATCTCAAACCAACCGATCCTAATACATAAATAGGATCTCTTGCGAGTACTACTGACCCGACTCCAAGCGGCTGGGAGCTTCCAAGCGGCTGGGAGGATCCAACCGAACATACAGCATAACAGCTGTCCTAACAACCTACCTAAAAATAGTAAAGTATGGTCAACATGACCTTATTACATGCATTGGTCTTATAAGACCTTCTTGGAAACATTAACCAGACCTATAACAAACTAACTGCCTCATGGAGGCCAGCTATCAGGTAGGTGCTCCTGCACCACTTCTTTGGAAGCTTTTTTTGCATACATCGTAGACATTGATCACTTCTCTAAATGCACTGATAAACATCCTCAAGTTCTAGAACAAATAGCATACATACATGATGTTGATCTCTCTATGTGCTCCACATATGAAATCCTTTGTTATATATCTGATTTTGATAGCTTCACAAATCTCATGGGAATATATCCTTTGATATTAGATGATCTCACTAAATTCATGATCAATAGTATATATACTAGTGATGACCTTAAAATGTTAGATGAAGCCTTAGATGACTTTCTGGAACATTCCCCTATGACATCTATTGTTAAAACATGTGATGATAACTCTGGTTTACCTTATGATCCCTCTCCCAAGGATGTTCCTCCTCATGAGGACACTTTGATGCAAGAGGATTATTTCATTGATACATCTCTTAACATCATACCACCAAATCTTCATTCTAATTCTCACTCTAGTCAAGATGAAGCATTAGCAAATGAAGAGATACCACCACTTTCCCATTCCATTGCTCTCCCTAGCCAAGATGAAGCATTAGGGAATGAGGAGCTCCCTTTAACAAAGAACATTCCCTAGATAGATGATGAGCTTTCATCCAACAACAATAAAAACTCTATCATAATGCATGAAACCTCTATGGATTATTCCACCAACCCTTGTCCTTTAGTTGATTGTTCACACACCTTGGATATCACTAAGGAAGAGAAGACCCTTAATGTCCCTCCTTTGATTAAATATTTGAGACATTTGGACATCACTAAGGATGTAGCACTAGTGGATGAGGAGAAGTCTCTCACAATAAATCCCTCCAGGATGGATGTTGAGATCACTCAAAATAATTTTCTCCTCCCACCACCTAAGAGGATAGCGAATATGTGTACTAATAAACTCCAACAAGAAAATATTCTACCTAACATTAAGTCAAACCAAGAAGAATTTAAAACTGAACAAAAGAATAATGACAAAAATGTGGCAATGGCACATTTTCCCTCTAGTATTCGAGATGATTTGAGCGATGATGACTTCTAGCAAGAACCTCCCTACAGGTAAGTATCTCTAACCCTTTATCTCTCTCATGATGTGCTTCCCTCGTGATGTGTTATGTGTTGTTTAGGCCTCCTGGGATGACCCTTGATTCTCTCGTAAGGTCTAGGATACCAAGAGACTACCTCTGTTGTGAACTTCTTCTATTTGTATTATCATTCTTCTATATTGCCTCTCTCTCTGATTTCATTGTTGTGTATTGTGTCTTACAGACATAGCGTTGCAATTGGTGAATTGGGGGCACCCTCCTACATGACTATCCCTAAGACACTTGTTTCTCCTCTCTTGATTTATTTTTTATCTTCCTCTAGTGTTTCTATCTAGCGGGCAGATGACAAAAAACATTTATACTGATGCGGACCTAGTGTGCCTTTAGTGAGAAATCAAAAATTGGACTTAGTTCCTAATATGATGATGGGGTTGTATATCTTATCTAATGCTTGGCTAGTAGAAGCACTTCATGCTTTCTGCATAGTGATTTTGATGATCTTTTATCTCACTTACAAACCTTTACAATACTGCTACTTCGTGCACTTTGTTTGTCTTTGAATCTCGCCTTGGTGACACTCGTTTCAGAGATTTTCGTGATATAGCCCCATAGTTATCCTCGATCTCCAAATTCGTAGTATAACCTTGGATCTTTGTGTGATTGATCATATGCATTGATGTTGTTGTTTCTCATGTTTATTTGGACACTAACATGTTTCTTGCAGGGATGTGTTTGTGGGAACATTTAGTGATCATAAAGTACATGTCACCTCTGGGGGGCATGGGCTTTGTGAAAGTTTGTGTTCCCTTGTGTATTTTCTTCCTACATTAATGTGCTTGATATCGATGTGTGATATCCACCCCCTTAAGGTGGGGGCATATATAAGGTAAGCTGTTTGTTGTAGATGTTAGTAATGTGCTTGTTCTCAGGTGCAATTTAAAGACTAGTGACGATGAGTCCCTCCTGCACTCTGAGTTTGTTTGCAATCAATCATCTTAAGCCCTCTACAGAGGCAGGGGTGGTGTATCTCTTACGGAGAGTGCCCATCCTATCATTTTCAAAAGCCATCTATGGAGGCGGGGAGTGGTTCTGTAACTAACTCAACCCTTAAGCGTGTCTTCAGCGATTGTTGTGGTGAAGTGCAATCGTTAGTGTGTGCCTGTAATGTGCCTGAGATGGTGATGAACCTAGAAATAGGAACACTCCATCGCTTCTCTGCCGTGTTTTCTCTATCTTCAAAGTGTGTGTGTTTGGCGTGCTTTCTTTGTTTGGCATGTTTGTTGCCCCATATGCAGTCTAAAGACCAACACGATGAGTGCTTCCTGCATTTTGGGAGGTTTGGTGTGTCTTGTGTGTGTGTGTTGCCCCATATATGTAGTCTAAAGACCAGCGCGATGAGTGCATCCTGCATTATGGGAGGTGTGTTTACTTTCCTGGTACTTGCATCTGCATTTCATATATATGAGAAAAAGAAAAGAAAAGAAATCATTCTTGTCTTCCATTTATTAACTTTCTTCTATGAATCTCCTATCTTCTCCATGTTTTGCGTGACTCTAATTGTCTTCTTTGTGTTTTGCGTGTCTGCCATTGTCTTCAATGTGTCTGGCGTGTTTTCTCCATGCTTGGCATGTTTTCTATGTTTGTTGACCGTACTTTAATGCATGTTTTAATCTATGAAGTCAAAATGAAGTAAAAATGTAAACCAAATGCAAACACAAATGATATACATTCACAATGACCCACAAATCCAAGATAGGGTGGAAGGAGTTGCACCCAAGCTCCTTAGATTTTACCCAAGTTGATGAAATGTGGATTGCTCAAATGCATTCAACACAATGTAGATAAGGGATTGGATGATAGATTGATAGATTAGATGGAATGGCTAGAGTGATTTTGGTATTATGATGTTGGGATGAAAAGATTTTGGAGAGATTTTGGTAGAGTTTGGATGCAAGAAGTCCCTCTCTAATGGCTTAGAGAAGGGTCTCATTTATAGATTTTTGGAAAAGAGGATGGAGGGTGAGGTCAAGAGTGGAGATCAAGGGATAGAAATAAATGAGAGTTAGGGTTTGGATTGAAGTCATAGCCTTGTGACAAGTGTCACAAGGGGAGTGGATGAGAGAGATCAAGGGTTAAGATTAGGTCAATGGGATTGGAGGGCTCTTATTATTTGTGAATTTTAAATTCACATGGGGAAAGGTGTTGAGAATAAAAATGAATTACAAATTCATTTTTGGGAAGAGTGGATATGACAAGTGAATTAAAAATTCTCCTCATGGGCGAGTGTGAATTAAAAATTCACTTTTATGTGGAGATGTGAAGATGTACACTTACATGTGTAAGAGGGTGATAAATGAGGGGTAAGGAGGATTTGACCCTTTGAATAAAAAATTGATTTTTATTCAAAGGTGTGTGGAAGGATGGGCTAAGCAAGGTTGATTAAGTGTTTATCTTAATTAACTTAGGTCTAGGGGATAGGTAGGCTAGGGTAGATTGATTAAATAATTGCTATTTAATCAACTAGGCTAGGGATAGGTTGATTAATAGGGTAGATTAATCAAATAAGCATGATTTATCTAATTAAAAAGGATTAGGGAAATGGACGAAATTAACTAAATAAATATTGAGAATATTTATTTGATCAATAAGGATATAGTTGTAAGGTATAGTGATAAATTAAATGAATTAATTGATCACAAGGGATAGACAGATGGTTAGGGATAAATTAATTAAATAAAATGAATTCATTTAATTAATAGGAGGGATAAATTAGTGTAGAGATACAGGCAATTGGTTTGCAAAGCAAGTCAATTTTAGGTGTCTACATTTGCCCCTCTTTGAAATGGTGTTGCAGCTAAGTAACATCATTTCAAAGAAGTTAAAATATAGAATTGGATTGAATAGAAAAAATATTTTGGCTTAGAAGAATAGGGTAACGTTTGGGGATAATTGGTAAGGGGGATGCCCCCTCGAGAGGACATGCAGGTTGCAAGAACATGGTTGTGCTCTCAAAATGGATGGAACAAATTGGTCGAAGTGGTTGGAGGATAAGGGGCAAGATGAAAGTGTGATAATGTTGGGAGATTGATTAGTGGATGATCATTGTGCTGAAAATGATTTAGAGCAATCCTAGTTTTGATATAGAAAAGTGGATATGTTCACCAAGGTATAGAAGACCAGGGTGATGGTGTTTATCCAACATTTGCATGGACTAGACATGCAGACAAAGGGATGATCTCATGTGTGCCCAAGATAGTACAACCTTGTCTAGATGAGGGAACAGGACTCATAGCATAAGTCCTTAGTACACAAAAGGTATGATGAACCTTAGATGTATAAGGAGATCAATATACTAGAACCGACCCTATGATCAACAAGATATGAATACTAGCTTGGAGTAATGAAACCAACCCACAAGCATAGCATACAAAAGAAAGACTATGCCCCATTCTAGATGTTTTCGCCACATACCATGATATAGTGAGGTCAAGGTAGTTTTGATGTGATCTTTGAATAGGACAAAAGATAAAAAATCAAAAATGAAAAGACCAACGAACCAAACAAGTAGCCATTGTATCTTTTGCCAGAATGGATAATGATTTGATAGATTCTGCCTATTGCAGGAATGATATATCCTAAGGCAGGGATCGATGGATGATTGGATCATGCTTAGTTGATGTTGTAAGATTGGCTCAAGATATGATGGTGACAAGTTGTGGTTGATGTTGATTTGATAGTTGATGATTTTTGTTAAGGGATGATGCTTCGATAGGTGATGCGATGCTTGGATCTAGTGTAAGCTCAGCGGGTTGGATGGGTGCATCTTATGTACCTGAGTACTAAAAACTTCCTGTGTATTCTAGACTGCCTACATACCCTGTATCCATGGGATCAAGGCACATTAAGATGCAGGTGGTTATGATATGTAGTTATGATTTGTGATGATGATGTGGGATGGTTGAGGATAGGTGTAATGATGTTGGAAGATAAGATGTGTTGGATGATTTGGGTGATTGTGATGATAATTGTTTTTGGGATTTTGTATTTTCTACTATTTTTGGATTTTTTGATTTTGTATTATTTTTGGATTTTTTAATTTTTTGGAAAGGGCATGATTTATTATGATGGTTGCATTGGATTTCGTTTGGATAGCCTTTGCACTAGATACCAAAGACAAGGGAACACCAAGTCTAGAGGTGAAGGTGATGGGGTTGGATAGGGGGATTGGCGATGAAAGATGATGAATAGCTAATTCATGATAGATGAATGGACAAGCGATAGGGATGAGGGATAGGATAGGTATGCATGATATATGGATGGGGGATTTTAGGATTTTCTCCAAGGGCTAGGTTGCAAGGAATCATATGCCCCAATGGTTAGAATTTTGCATGATGGGCCCATGTTTGAATGGATGGACTTTGCAGTAGATGAATGGAGGATATACTTACAAAGGGAGTATGCCAAGAGGTCTCCCAAGCATGTTTTTTTTGATATTTTGCCCCTTGTCTTTATCAAGATATAAGGTGAGAGATGGTAAAAGAAAGATATAATGGATAGGATGGATGGGAAATGATAGGATAAATAGGGGGCAGTGGATAGGAATATGATAGGATAAGGATACATGGATAGGATATGCAAAAGGATGTTATGGATGGGGATGATTAGATGGTTTTGCCCCCAAGTGTAGGGATACAAAATGGATGGAGAAGGGATTACGCATGATGCCCACCAGGGCTTTTCATCATGGTACTTGCCCAAGGTGTCACAAGGAGTGGTTTTCACCTTTGGACGGATTTTTTCTCTTTACTATTTTCTTGATTTTTTTATTTTTTGTTTTTTTGATGGAATGGGGACTAGCGTCTGTTTCCATAGCACAGAGAAGATGGTCCCATGTTGGATAGCATTATGGATGATGATTTCATGGATGTCACTGGATAGTGGGTTATGATGTGGATTATGCAGATTATGATGTGGATTATGCAATAGCATGGACCATAGGAATGTGATGGGGAAGATATGTAGGATAGTGGATGAAAGATGGAGAAATGGGGGTATGTGGGAATGTCAAGTGGTGGAAGGGAACCAAGACCAATGGTTGCACACACCAAGATGTATTTGGAAGCTTGTACTTTGGATGTGGAGTTGGGAGTAATGGGGATCAGGATAGGGGATTTTTGGATGGTCGATTTGGGGTTTTAGGTACCCAAATGGACTTAGGAATTATGGGATTTTTAGATGGGGAGCAAGATGTTTGGGATTGTGAGTTAGATTGGGATGTGAATGCTTCAATAGAGTTTGGTGCTTTTTGTTTAGGGACCCACACCATTTTTGTTTTTGCTTTTTCTTGTGATGGTGTGGGCTTTGATAGCCTTTTGGATTTTTGATTTTGCTTGGAAGGGATAACATCTTTAGTGTTTTGTGCTTTATGATTCGAGGCATTCAAATTTCTACTTTTGAATCCCATGGATTTGGGGGAAGCTTCATGTTTGAAAGATGTGTGCTTTTGTTGGTCTTGATTGGGAAATTTAGGGGGTTTATGGGTGGAGGGGTAAAAAGTGGATTTATGGATAAATGAATGAGGGGATTTGAGGATAGGGATGTTTGAGAGGATGGGAGGCTAAGAGGATTTGTGGATAGGGATGTTGGGAGTTGGTAGAATAGGAGGTAAAGTGGATTTAATAGGAATATTTGGAGTTGAAAGTAGTGGGGGTAAATTTGATCGAGGAAAATGGATGGTCACATGCTTTTACAAATGATATGATGATGGAGGGATGGCGACATATGCTTTGGGGGTGCGATGAGATGCACCATGTGTGGGATTGGATGAATGGATTTTGGAAGGTGTGTGGGTGGTACCAACATGTTTAGATTGTTTTTCTTGGGGTGTATAGCCAAGGCCATGCGAGGATTGATGGAATGTGGTGTGGATGGGCTCCAAGATGCCTTGTTCATGAAGGCCTAAGCCTTTGCCTTGATAGTTCATATGTTGGAGCATGTGACATGCAATGGGATGTTTGGTTCTTTGGAAACAAGATGTGAGTCCGTTATTTGTTGGAGAAAGATAGGTGGTGGATGGAAGTTGTTCACCTCCTACGAGGGAGTCACCACAGATGAAAGTGCTTTGTCCAAGTGAATAGGAGGATGGATTTAGGATGGGATTGGTAGATGGAGGTGAAGGATTAATGGTGGATGGTAAAGGGGTGGGATCAATAAGTTAACCAATAGATGGGAGGGGATTGGGATGGGATTAGATGGGATGGTTAGATCTTGATTAGGAGAAGGGGTTGATGTTTCAACATGCTTTGGATTTGATTCTTGACATAGCTCATGTGCTTGGATAGAAGTGGGAGTGACTTGGGTATATGTGATGGGTGCTTGGATGGATGTGATAGGTGTTTGGATGGATGCGATAGGTGCTTGACTTATGGGTTCTTGAACATGGCTACATGATGGTTCTTGACTTATGATAGGGGATTGTTCAAGAGATTTGGTGGATGTTGGATTGTATGAGGGTGTTTGATTCCTTTCTAATAGCCAATGGATGGTGTCTTTTATGAGTGTATGGGTTGATGAACAATATAATGGATGGATAATGATGGTGGTTGGTGTGGGATTAGGATTGGGATTGGATAGGTGGGTGATGGGATTAGGTAGTGATGGTTCTTAGGTGGGTTTAAAGATAGGTGTTGGACTAGATGGTGGTGTTGGAGGGGTGGAGGATTTGGGGGATTCCTTTTCTTTCTTGGTGATGTTCTTTGGAGGAAATCCCACAAGGATTCTTTGGATGTCATGGTCTTAGGATTTGGAAGATTTGATGGTGGATTAGAAGGTGTATGTGTGATAGGGGTTGGTAGATTGGGAGATACATAGGGTGATGGATTAATATTGGAGGAACATTGTGTTGGGGGGTTTGGGATTGATGGATTGTAAGTTAGGTAGGGTGATGGATTAAGGTTGATAGGATGGGGATTAGAGGATGGCGGATTTGTATGGGGAAATGGTTGTTGATATAAGCTTTGGATTTCAGATATAAGGTGTGCTAGATTGGTGTTCCCTTGATCAAAGTAAGCATGACAAAGGTTGGGGTATGGATAAGTTGGAGGTATTGATTGGTTGGATAGGTATGATGCCATGGATGTGTAAGGGAATGAAGATTGATATGAGGGTGAAGGTTGATATGATGAAAGTTGATATGAGGTTGATAGTGTGGGTATATAGGATGAAGGTAGGTATGATGAAGGTTGAAAGAATGAAGATTGATATGATGTGGATGGGGATGATATGTAGGATGTTTGTTGATATGATGAAGGTTGGGTAGGGGCTTGGGATTCTCCAATGATGAGGTGTGCTAAGGGTATATCCTTAATGTCATTTTTGCATTTTTCCTTAGCATTAGGACCCTTGTTCTCATAGATTTTTCTAAGTCTTTGTAATTGTTGCATTGCTTCATAAGGATCCATTTTGTGGGAGAGATATGAGATGAAATGGAGGATAATGGATGATTGTGATGTTGGGAATCAAATTTCAAGACCTTAGGTTGATTTGACTTGCTTCAAAAGAGGGATGATTCTCTATACTTAAGGTGGACTAATGACACTTAAGTAATAGAATTGATTTGGTTGATTTGATTGGATGATCAATTAAGGTCTTGATTTTTGATTGGGTTGATTTGGATTTGGAGTTTGATAGCAATGTTGGGGGACTTGGATGTTGATTGGGATTGATGTTGATATGATGTGATGATGACTTGAATATGATTAGGGTTTGATATGGAATGATTAGGGATGATTAGGATAATGATTAGGATGATGTTGATAGGATGAGGATGAAGGATGGAGATGTGACTAGATGTGCTTAGGGATGATTGGGATTGAGGTTGATTTGACAAGAATGGAGATAATGATGATGTGTAATGATTAGAATGATGTTGTTTGGATAATGATTTGGATAGAATGCTGATAATTTGATGATGTAGAATGACAAGGATATGATTAGGATTTATTTAGGATGACTTGGATGTGATTAGGAATGAAGTGGCTAAAAATGAGTGATTAGGATGAATGTGATTGGATTTGAATGAGTTGAATGACTTGTCTTTATGTGTTTGGTGTTTAGCTTGATTTGGCAATGTTTAATCAAATGATCACACATGTACAATCATGAATCACTCACGCAAGACACATAAGCAATTTTGGATTTTGAAAATGAAATGTAATGATGATTAAACAAGCACATGTGGAAGACACATCAACAAGCCCTAATGTCTAGTTTGAAATAGGGTATGGCCAATTAGGTTTTGGGCAATGTTTACATGAGGTTGACAAGGAATTAAAAGTGAAATCCTGCCACACATCCAGGAGAAAGGGGTAACCCACCCTTCACCTTCACTTCCCAAAGGTAGAAAGTTCTTTGGGGCTTAGCCAAGAGTGACAAGATTCCAACTCTCAATGAGGGTGTCTTTCGATTCAGCCTCGAACGAGGTCATCCCTAGGGGTGATGAAATCCCCTAGAAGGCCTCCTAGGAAAGGGTAAACAAAAGAAAATCAAAGTGATGTGTTTTTGATCTCCAAGATCACCTTCCGGTGTGAGGAGAGAGCATACACATGCACACTTGATTCACACTTACAGTGGTTAATTGCCCTTAAAAATTGAAATGTGTGAAAGACACATCAAGCAATGGTTCTTTTTATGTCCAAAATCCAAATGTGATAGAAGATACTAGTTGATTTTATGCCCAATTTTGATATGTGATGAAGACAAATGTTTGTTTTAGAAGCCCAAATCGAAGTGTGTTTGCAAACAATGATTCATTTTATATCCCAAATTGAAGTGTGTATGTAAATAAGATTATGATGAAATAAGCAATAGAATGAGTGCACCTGATTATTTTTCTATCCAAGTTGTTGTATTTGTTGATCCTGCTGTTGTTCCAACCCCGTAAGATCACCTGCAAGTCACAAAATTAAAAATGAAGCAAGTAGACTAGCCAAGATTATCGTTATGCGAAAATTGAGAATCTAATAAAATCTAATGACAAATGAATTGATACAAAAAAAATGACTATATAAACAAATTGTAGACGAAATTCCATGCAATTTGAAAAAAAATTTCGCTAAAAAGGATCAAATTTACAAAAGATATCAGCGTTTGAAGTTTTCATGCATGTTTGACTTTGACTATGAAAAAAATGTTGCAAAATGGTACAGTCACTTGAAAATTTCTTACCATTGCATAGTTCACTGAGTCCTCTTTTCGACGAGTCCTCGTTTGCATGATTTTGCCTCAATATGTGAAAGTTAGAGCAAAAGAAAAAAATAGCCCTCTAGGAGCAATAAGGTCGAGTTTGATGGCAAATAAACTGCTAGTAGTTTGCTCTATGGTGATCACATGAACAATTAAGGTCACCAGTAGTTGAATTGGGCAACTAAGGCTATGTTAGGCCCCTAGTAGCTAATATGACCAGGCACTGAATCAATGAAAAAAAAAGAATAAAAACAAAAAACTTAAACCAACGGCTTAAAGTTTTTATGTTTCAAATGTTAAACACTAAAGATTAAAGCTAAATATTAAAAACCCTAAACTCTTTTTTATGAAACCTAAATGTTTAGGTTAGGGTTTATGCCCACATTGCAGGCAGCCACAGTCTGTGACTAAACCTCAAGGGGCTGCATTAACCGGTTTCGACAGAGGACCGTGCCACCCGAGATGGTGGTGACTGTGAGAAAACAAAGGCAACTTGGCCTTTGGAAAGCGGCAGTCAGGTAGTGGATGGAGTCGATGGCTAGTCTGTCATAGGCGGTAGAGGAGGTAGACAAAGTTCGACGATAAATGAGAAATGGATCAACGACAGTGTCGCCAAAGATTGTGGCAAAGGAAAGTCAAAGGTGGTCGATGAAGATTTTGATGATGGCGATCTAAGACAGCAGGCAGAGGAAGGCATAGATTTAGGGCTTAAAAGCTGCAGTGGATTGATGGTCACAACGTCAGCAGAGGAGCAGGTAAGGCCAATGAGCGGTAGAGGGGAGTCGATGACAAACAAAGAATATTTTGGTGTCGACAATGAGATGTGGTCGAGGGTTTCAAGGTGTCAATGTGGTCCAAATGATGGTGACCTTAGGTATTGAGGATAGGCGGCAACTACAAAGTTAATGCGTGATGGGATAAATGATGTTGATGGGCTCCACAGTGGTGGCAAAAATGGTGCAAAGAGGAGGCAAGCAAGGTTATTCCGGCAGAGAACAATGATTTATGAAGACAATGAAGGCTGCGGTGGCTGAGGATTTAGTAATGGCAAGAGGTATTCATGAGTGGTAGCTAAGGTTTACTATTAGGCAAAGGTTAGGGTTCTTTCAGTTGAACTGCAACAAAGGCATAAATCTCTTCAACCAAAACCACCAAGAAACACACAAATAATACACTGTTAAACCTGTCATAAGCAATTAAACCTGCAACAACAAAATTGGACCCCTGCAACAAAAATCATGTCAAACAGAATGCCAAAGAGAGAAAGAAATAGTTAACTTGAAAATTAATGACAATGCCCCCTACACAGATCAGTACAGCCCTCTGTACCGTATGGTATGGATAGGTAAACTAAAAAAAATTCAAATTTTTTCAAAAAATTTTATTCAAAGAACATAGTCAAATTTACTGTCAAAAAACTCAGAAACAGCGCCCTGATTGTGATGGTGGGGTTAGTTTCTGCCCAAGATGCAACATGTAACAGTTTACCCACAAAACTTGCAAAACTTGCCACAACTAGGGTTAGAAAATGAAGATTTTGACAACGAAACCTTCAAAAACTGACGATCAGATCCAAGACCGGGCGTGCCAATGTAATCTATGAAGTAAAAATGAAGTAAAAATGTAAACCAAATGCAAACACAAATAATATACCTTCACAATCACCCACAAATCCAAGATAGGGTGGAAGGAGTTGCACCCAAGCTCCTTAGATTTTACCCAAGTTGATGAAATGTGGATTGTTCAAATGCATTCAACACAATGTAGATAAAGGATTGCATGATAGATTGATAGATTAGATGGAATGGCTAGAGTGATTTTGGTATTATGATGTTGGGATGAGAAGATTTTGGAGAGATTTTGGCAGAGTTTGGATGCAAGAAGAAGTCCCTATCTAATAGCTTAGAGAAGGGTGTCATTTATAGATTTTTGGAAAAGAGGATGGAGGGTGAGGATAAAAAGTGGAGATCAAGGGATAGAAATGAATGAGAGTTGGGGTTTGGATTGAAGTCATAGCCTTGTGACAAGTGTCACAAAGGGAGTGGATGAGAGAGATCAAGGGTTAAGATTAGGTCAATGGGAATGGAGGGCTCTTATTATTTGTGAATTTTAAATTCACATGGGGAAAGGTGTTGAGAATAAAAATGAATTACAAATTCATTTTTGGGAAAAATGGATATGATAAGTGAATTAAAAATTCACCTCCTAGGGGAGTGTGAATTAAAAATTCACTTTTATGTGGAGATGTGAAGATGTACACTTACATGTGTAAGAGGGTGATAAATGAGGGGTAAGGAGGATTTGACCCTTTGAATAAAAATTGATTTTTATTCAAAGGTGTGTGGAAGGATGGGCTAAGCAAGGTTGATTAAATGTTTAGCTTAATTAACTTAGGTCAAGGGGATAGGTAGGCTAGGGTAGATTGATTAAATAATTGCTATTTAATCAACTAGGCTAGGGATAGGTTGATTAATAGGGCAGATTAATCAGATAAGCATGATTTATCTAATTAACAAGGATTAAGGAAATGGACGAAATTAACTAAATAAATATTGAGAATATTTATTTAATTAATAAGGATATAGTGGTAAGGTATAGTGATAAATTAAATGAATTAATTGATCACAAGGGATAGACAGATGGTTAGGGATAAATTAATTAAATAAAATGAATTCATTTAATTAATAGGAGGGATAAATTAGTGTAGAGATACGGGCAATTGGTTTGCAAAGCAAGTCAATTTTAGGTGTCTACACATGTATTGACCTCATGTTTTATACATACATTAAAGTGGGGGCTAAATGTAACATCAGAAAATGTCCCCTTGGGGGCTTTTCCTTCATAAGGTTTAGCTCTCAGGTCTTTTATCTTCATTTAGGACATCTTGCATCATATTTTGACATCTTGATGAAATGAAACCTAAGTTTCATGATAAATGGGACCTAGGGGGATCCCTTGAACCTAACCCTAACCAAAATAGGGGGGAGGACTTGGGTGCCTGTGCCCTAGTCCTGCCCTGTTTTGGGTCAGTCCCAAACTTTTAGTGTCAGCTTGTGACCATTATTTGGGTCCTATGCCGACACGGTAAGTTTGAATTACAAAATTCTTGGTGGGAGTATTTGTAGTTGCATATAAAAGCATGTTTAGGCATTCATTTGTAAATTGGAGGATTACAAGATTACAACTAGATGAGTATTGGAATTCTAGAAGTGATTCAAGGCATTCATTGTGTAGCAAGAGTAGATATTGTGTTGTTTATGTGTTTCTATTTGTAGATTTGAGCATCCATCTCCTCATGGCATGAAGAGCTTCTTCCTCCCATGAGATCTTCACTACAAGGTGATATCATTTGTGTTTTTGAGCACTTATTATTTGGTTTTTGCCTCTACCTCACAAGGGTATGCATGCTCTATCTGACAACGGTGTTCAAAAGACTTGAATCTCTCTCTGGGGCTTGACTGAGGTAAGCCTCTAAACACCACAATCCCCTCCCAAAGTTTCTGTGATTGCAAGTTACAGGTGGAAGATACAAGAAAAGTGGAGTTGCAGGAGGGTACTATAGAGTGTTGGATTTATAGATCAAGGTTGAAAACAACACCCTGGACTTGGGTGCCCACTCTTCAGTCCTCTGAATTCTGTGATGGGAAAATCTATGTGACAGAAGCAACAGGTTGCAAATTGAGCTTCTAGATCCTGACAAAAACCTAGGCATTGGACTTGGGTGCCCACTCATTAGTCCCCAACTATTCTGCTTTTGAACCCTGAAAATAGGTGCACTGTTATCTGTCATTTTACATCTTTATGTAGCAGCATTTTCTGATATTCATCTGTTTGCTTCCGTATTTGCATAATTACGGTTTTGAGGTATAATTAAGCATAATTGATAATCAAATCATACAAATACAAGTTTCCCTACATATCACAATGACCTAGGGTATGATAGTGCATTGCCACTTGACCCTAGGTCCTTGAATGAAAGGGTGAAAGGAGGATACATACACAAAACTACCAAAAACTCAACTATCCAAATTCAACCCTTTACAATGCTAGATTTTGAGATTCAGTGTACGAAAAATTCAGGGACTAATGAGTGGGCATTGGAGTCCAATGTACCAATTTCTATTAGGATCTCTAAAGAATAACTACAACTCAATTCTGTTGTTCTGGAGATTTCATTGTTTCTGGATCCAGAGGACTAATGAGTGGGCACCCTAGTCTAGGTTTTGATTTTCCACTTTCCTCTGCACTTCTAACACTATTTTCTACTTCCCTTGAACTCCACTTCTTTCGCTTCTACAACCTATAACCTACAATCATAGAAAAACGGGTTTGGGGTTGTGGTGTTTAGAGGCTTGCCTCAGTCAAGCCCTAGAGAGGCATTCAAGTCTTCCAAACACCATTGTTAGATAAAGAGTGCATATCCATGCGGGATAGAGGTAAAATCCAAATGATAAATGATTGAAAAACAAAGAATGTCACCTTGGAGGTGTTGCTCGCATGTAAATGATAATCTTTCACATCATGAGAAGATGAAGCCAAATCTGCATAACAAACACAATAAAAAGACAAGTCTTCTCTACAACAATGAATATATTGAATGCTCTAAAATCACAAGTGTGCCAAAAGTTCATAATCATCTTCTAGTTTACAAATGAATCCCTAAACATGCTTATATATGGAACTAAACAACTTCCTTCTAAGAATTTCACAATTCAAACTTGAGGTGTCAGCATTGGACCTAATAACAGTCATATAACCGACACTTAGATTTAGGTCCTGACCTAAAATAGGGTAGGAGTAGGGCGTGGGTGCCCAAGTACTCCCTCCCTATTCCAGTTAGGATTCATCTCAATAGCACCTCCTAGGTCCTATTTGCCATAAAACCTACAGGTTTTCTCATCAAGAGTCAACATGAATATGCAAGATGCTTATAATGAATTCTAAGGACTTGGGAGCTACACCTTAAGAGGAAAAAGCCCCCAAGGGGACATGTTTTGACATAACATTTAGCCCCCACTTTAATGTATGTATAAACATAAGGCCAACACATGCATTAAAGTATGGTCAAAACACAACAAACACACCAAGCACGGTGAAAACATGCCAAACACACTGAAGATAGTAACAAGCACACAAAACACAGAGAAGATAGTTACAGTCACACAAAACATGGAGAAGATAGTATTGAAGACACACAGAACACAATGAATACAGTGAATGAAGTGATTATTTCTCTTTTATTTTCTCATATATATGAATGCAAATGCAAGTACATGGAAAGTAAACACACCACTCAAAATGTAGGAGGGACTCATCGCCACCAGTCTTTAGACTGCATATGGGGCAACAGACATGCAATACAAATCTTAGAGTGTAGGAGGGACTCATTGCCACCAGTATTTAGACTACACTTGAGAACAAACACACCATACAAATCCCAAAGCATAGGAGGGACTCATCGCCACCAGTCTTTAGACTATTCTTGGGAACAAACACGCCATACACACACACATGGAAGACACAGAGAGAACATGACAAACAAGCAATGGAAGGAGCCTATTGCTAGGTTCACCACTATCTCAATAACATTATAGGCACACCTGATGGTTGGGATTCACCACAACAACTGCCAAAGACATGCTTAAGGGAGGATACACTAACCCTACCTGCTCGGAGGACTTTTAGAAATGATAGGATGTGCACTCTCTTTGAGAAATACACCATCCCTGCCTCCACAGAGGGCTTAAAATAAAAGGATATGCACAATATCCTAGCTCTGTAGAGGGATTAAAGATTGTAGTATAAAATAAAGATGTGTACTCATACAGAGATACAACATCCCACCTCTGCAGAGGGCTTTCAAACACGCTTCGTTAGTATCAAAATCATCAGACAGCTTACCTTATATATGCCCCCCCCTTAAGGTGGTTGATATTGTGTACTGATATCAAGCACGTTAAGGTAGGAAGAAAATACACAAGGGAACATGAGCTCTTACAAACCCCATGCCCCCAGAGGTGACATGTACTTTACGGTCACCAAATATTCCCACAAACACACAATTTTCTACAAGAAAATGTGTTAGAAACCACATAATCATGATAAATAATAATGTATGTAATCATTCACATGAAGTGCAGAGGTTATACTATGGATTTGGAGAACAAGTATAATCATGGAGCTATACCATAGAAATCTCAAAACTGAGTGTAACCAAAGTGAGATTCAAATATAAACAAAGTGCACGTAGTAGATGTATTGTTATGGTTCATTAGTACGATAAGATTGTTGTCACATGAAATTGCACCCTACTTGAATGGGATTCCAAGCATTCCAATGACACAATGGGATTGATCTCTAAGTGTGGGACTTTGCTAAATGAGATCAAACCTCCAGAGAAGGCCGGCTTCCTTGTCTAGTTATCACCTAAAACTACTGTATTTTTGGGGTGAAAAGGGGAACAAATGTACTAAGATGAAAGATAAAGCATCAATACTGAAAAACATGAAAGAGTGATGGCACCAGACAGATTTAAAGAACCCTTGCAAAACTAAAGCATGCACAACACAACTAGATACAACAAGTAAATATACACAGAATAGATGATTCTAACAGAGGTAAGAAGCAAGATGATTGAAAGGAACAAAAGATATTCACAGACAATCATATGCAGATTCACACAGAGATAGAGAAATCAACAAAAGGCATGATAGCTTGCATATATCTAATGAAAGGCAAGGTTACAGAATGAAAAGTTCTGTTTGGAAATAGGGAGAACAAGATGCTCCAAAAATTTTCTAACCCTTCTTACATCATAAGCCTCAACTTATATAGCATTTCAAAACTAACCTAGGTCAGTTACAAAATTCTTGAAAGGACATCCAGCTGACAGGAGTAATGGCGTCGAAATCTGGAACTGGGGTAGATGAAAGATATTTCTGCATCTTCAATGCAAGCAGTTGTGTCATCGATTTGATCCTTAGAAGCGGTGGAGGATAACCTAGCATTGAATGTGAGTAGCTGCTTCTGACAGTTCTCAACAATTAGGCGGCAGAGAAAAGATTGGAGATGAAGCGGTGGTGGGATATTTTGGGCCATTAATGCAAGCTGTGCCCTCCTGTGCAACAATGAATGTAAAAAATATCTTCACCAACTCAAGAAAGTTGCTGCCGAAAAAGTCCGCCCGACTGACATGAAGATGCGGATCAAAAATGGAAGTGGGAACCCTCCTGAAAAATTCCTGCCAAAAGGTCATCATCCTGATATTTTCAAATTTCTGCAGGAAAAGATTATCCCACATGCACCTGGAGAAGACGCCATCATCACTTTATAATCTAGGCCATGAGCATACATAATGTCGGTGCTTTTGCTCCTGACGGCATCATCATGAGCCCCATCATCATCCTCCTTCAGCATGATATCCTGTTGCTCTAAATATCACCCTGACGTCAGCAAGCCTCAGCACCATCACTCGTCAGCCAGACCTCTAACATCGGCGAGCCATCGACATGTCCGATAGATATGAAAAGTCACCCCGACATGAAATTAGCCCTGAGCCTCATCATCATCTTCAAGAACCATGAAATATCCTCCTGATGGAAATATCCTCCTGACGAAAGTAACATGATATAAAATATCACCCTAATGTTTGAAAATCAGGATGACGTCAGCAGGATGTTGGGGATGAAAGATCCTCCTAATCATGTTCATACAACATACCTCTTCATATCCAGGTGACGTCATCAGCATGTCGAACATCAGGATGATCTTCAAATGCTAACTGGTGTTAAGGAAAATATGACCCCTTTCGGACCTTGACGGCATCATCATGATATTGGGGCAGGATGATATTCAGAAATATCATCCCCGCAAAATATCAAGTTGCACTGTAGCTTCATTGTAAGATCGAGGTGATCTTGGAATATGACTGATATTTGGAAATATCACCCCCGGCAAGAATATGCATGAAGCTGTGAAACAAACAGATATTGCCCTGACATAGGAATGACGTCAGCAGCATGTTGGGCGATCCAGCAAACATGAAGTGAAAAATAACATCAGGATGATCTTCAAAGATCACCCGATATTCAAATGTGATGACCCCTCAGAAGATCGAGTCATACTTAGAAACTTCGTAGCACCAACATCAAGATGATCTTCAACTAAGATCACCTGATGTTAAAATATCATCCTAATGCAAAAGATCAGGTTGGCATAAATATGATGATCTTCGCAAGAAAGATGATCCTCCCCCGAAATGGATCTGGATGACATCAGTGGCATATGACTTGGTTTATCGCTGCAGTCACCATGATGTCATCGTCATGCTATCGGATGGGGGGGAATAGTTGGAAGATAGGGTGATGATGGTGATGTCATCATCACATCAGGGTGATATTTGGAAGGAAGGATGATATTCGAAAGATTAGGTGATATTCAAAATATCACCCAATCTTAGAAATATGACTCGATATTAGAACATCAGGGCTTGACCAGATGATGACCCCACATAACTTCCTCACTTTTAACGAATTTCAAGGTGATGTAAAAAATAAACCTACCTATTTTTCCAAGCTCTTTCACATGGTAAGCCTCTTCAAGCAAGCTTCTGATTTTGAAATTGGGTTAAGACCTTAGGATCACAAAAATGGCTTTCATGGGGATATGCATACTGACTGATCCTGCTTGAATTATTTTGACTCCTGCTAGAGGAAAAATAGGTCAACAATTTGGTGACCTCTATGCGATGTTTGCCTGCTAAACATGAGATCAGTGGCCTTAAGCATCCATTGGGCATGAAGTCAAGTTTAAAATATGCTGGGAAACTAGGACCTACCTCTCAAAACACAAAAAGGGGAGAAGGCCTGCTTTCTCCTAATGATAAAGCAACCTGTGCAGAAGCACTTAGGGAAGTAAAAGGATCTAAACTACTGTGCAACAACACTTATTGAAAACAAGAAATCTAACCTACTAATTTACAGGGTCTCATACCTCAAAACACCTTTTCAAGTGTATCCCATTGACTGGGATATGCAGATTTTCTCCATTCATATTTGACAACTGAAATGCATTGTGCTCCTTGCATTCAGTAATGAGAAAGGGGCCACTCCACATGCTGTCAAATTTGGAATGCTTCCCTGGTCTACTCCTCAACTTATCCCATTTGAGCACCATATCACCCACTCTAAAATGTCTGGGGGTGGCCTTCTTGTCAAAATTTCTTTTTGTTTGCAACTGATGATGTTCCATGGCTGCCATAGCTTTATCTCTGCTTTCCTCTAGCTCCATAAGCTGAGCATATCTTACAGCCATGGGGCTTTCTACTTCAAGCATTTCTAGATGATGCATGATGTCTAGTGCTGGCAGTTCCATAGACATAGGCAACCTTGCCTCCTTTCCATACACTAGCAGATAAGGGGAGTTCCCAATAGACCTCTTAGGAGTTATCCTATTAGCCCATAGAGCAAACTTCAAATCAGTGTGCCAGGTCCTCTGATTATTCTCCATTGCTCACTTAATAATCCTAATGAGATTTTTGTTTGTGGATTTAGCCAAACCATTACCCTGGGGATAATAATTTGATGAAGTATTCAAATAAATCTCATTCTTGACATCCCAGTCAGTTATTCTTAGGCCAACAAAAGCTAGAGCATTATCAAAGACAATTGATTCAGGCACTCCAAATCTGGAGACCAAATCACAATAAATATTTAAAACAACACTCTCATTAGATTCTTTCAGAGCCACTACTTCAGTCCATCTTGTGAAGTGGTATGTGGCTGTGAGTATCCACCTGTGGCCTACACTTGATGGTGGGTTGATAGGTCCAATAAAATCAATGCCCCATCTCATAAAGGGCTGCTCTACTTGGATTGGGTGTAGAGGCAAAGCTGGCAGCCTCTCTTTTCCTGCAAAAAGGGCACACTTAACACACTTTCTAGCCCATGCATGGGCATCCTTAAATAAGCTAGGCCAATAATAGCCTGCTCTCATTACTTTCCAAGCAGTAGTCCTTGGGGCAAAATGACCCCTTGCTGTTCCATCATGGAATTCATGTAGCACCCTGTCAGTCTGATCAGTATCAACACATCTAAGCAATACACCATTAAAGTCCTTTCTAAAAAGGATGCCTTCTATTAAAACATATGGAATGGATTGTAGCCTGAAGTATCTTCTTTTAGCTTTATCTAAGCCTGTAGAACATCTACCAATTTGCAAAAATTGGGTCATATCATTAACCCAACTAGTACCTACTGCTGCTGTATCATCTTGATGCTCCTCTTCTATGGTCAGGAGCACCTCTTCTTCTTCCTCTACCTCATCCTTAGAACTAGTGACAAGCTACTAACTGAGTTCTCTGCCTCTAACCAGCTTGGTTAGTTCTTTGATCATCAGGGGTTCTAGCTTTGGATTCAGAGGTCTCTGTTTCTGCCTCACTAGTTTTATACCTGGTTCTAACTCTATGGTGTGTTGGACAATATGAGGATCAAATCCCTTTAAGTCTGCATAATCCCAAGCAAACACCTCTTCAAATTCCTTACAAAGAGCAATGAAAGCTCTTCTATCTTCAGCTGAGCAGATTTTACCAATTTTAAGGAGTCTACCCTTGAAAACTTCTAGCTCTACATAATGCTCCTCCTTTACCTGCATACTGGTTTTTGTCTTCTTCTTTTGGTCATCAATGCCAAAAATAGATTCCAAGGTGACCAATACCTTGGGCAGCTTATTTGTTCTCAGCTGAATTATTTGATCATTGTCATACTATTGTTTGAGTTTATCTTGATTCATTATAGAAAACTCATATTCCTCTAATAGGAACCTCAAGATCTGTTCATCACTGTCAAAAACTTGCCAATGAATATTATTATCAGGGATAGAAGGCCTAGAAATTATTTTTACATGAGGCTGAACCTTCTCACTTTGAATATCACTGGGGATGTCAAATTGAGCCCCAATTGAAGCTAATATGTCAGCATGATGGTTCTGACTCCTTGGAATGGAGATCAGATTGAAAGCATCAAACTCTTCGACCAAATTCCATACCCTGTGTTTGTAGCACTTTAGGGCATCACTTTTTGTAAGGTGCAGTCCCCTCACCTGATTCACAATGAGCTCACTATCTCCAAACACCTGTAGGCAGCCAATCTTCATCCTTCTTGCCCACTGTAGACCTTGGATCAACCCTTCATACTCAGTAGTGTTGTTAGTACAAGAAAAGGCAAAATGAAAAGCAGCATAATAATTTTCACCTTGTGGTGACATAAGCATTGCACCACCACTAGATCCATTTCTGCCTCTAGAGCCATCAAAATACATTTTCCATACCTCACCATGTTGCTCTTCCTGCTGCTCTGCTTTCTTCAGAAGACTTGGTATTGTTGTTTCATGCTCATGCAATATGTACACTCCCAGGCCAATTTCTTGGATATGTCCCTCAAGATCATCCACAACATTTTCAGAGGCCCACTCCTTCAAGAGTACCTCTGGTATGCTCTTAGCTTGTAGTTCCTGAGCAACAACTAGTTCAAGGTCATCAGAGATAATGCAATTTGCATTAACAACACTGGGTGTGTAAGGCTCTATGTGATAGTCTGAAAGTAACTCAGATTTCAAGGATACTTTGGTGCCATATCTAGTCCTGAAAAACATGTGGGACTAGTTAGAAGATAGATATCCTCCTATTTTGGCTATAAATTCCCTTGATAAGCACATGGCAAAATGAGGAGGCAAATCTATTATGAACACCTCCTGTAAAATAGAAACATTGGGGTAGGTGTGTAGGGTGAGACCTAGGTCTCTTATGATACCCATAGTATTAACATATGTACCATCCAATTGGAGTACACCTTTCTCAAGTGGCTGGTATCTAAGCCCTAACTGATCTGCAATCTGCTTAGGCATGACAGAACTACTTGCTCCACTATCCACCATGCAATTGTGCACTAGTTTGTCCCCAATTATCAGTGATACATAAAAGGGAAGAGGTTTGGCACCTTGGTTAGGCTGCTTGATGTCATCTTGGGATGAATTAGCAAGGACAGTCCTATTTAACTCAACAGTGGTATCATTGGATACCTTCAAATCAGACAAGGCAGACTGCAACATCTTCTTTTGGCCAGGGATTGCTAAGGAATCCCACATAGACATGGTTACATTCATCTTTTTCATGTTTTCAATAATATTGAAAGGTAGAGAGGCACCTACCTTCTGACTTGACTTTGTAGCAGCAGTATCAGCCTGTAAATGAGGCATCTCCCTTGTTGTTGCTAGAGTACTTCTTTGCAAGATGCGAGGAATATGGGATGTGGAAGCATCAGTATGTCCTCTACCTTTGCTTGTTGCTAGCTCAACCTCATAACCCCTCTTCTTAACCCTTGTATTGGCAGCAACTGGATTACTATTACTATTTACCCCACAGAATTCTCCTTCCTACCAATTCATAATAGCAGAATCATTCTGAGGTTGCTCTTGTTGTTGTGTAGCTCCATCATTTGGTGTGTATGATTGTGTGGCTACCACATTTTGTACCATCAGAGCTTGATTTAGGACTCCACTTGAATAGGCTGCCTGATTGTGTGGCATATGGCATGGGACACACCAATCATAATCAACTGCAATGTTATTTTAAATAGGGACAAGTTCCCTTGCTGCATTAATAGGAGCTGGATTGTAAGGCTGAGAAGGCCTTTGGTTCATATTTTGCTTGACACCTTGGTATTTGCTCTGATAAGGTGGCCTATTGGCTTGGTGAGGTTGACCCTGCCCCTGATATGCTTGGTTCTACCCCTAATGTTGTTGTTGATAAGGCTGCCTACCTTGAAACTGTTGCTTCTTAATGTTTACTAGATCATTCCCAAAAGTCTACAGAAGATTTTCTATTTTCTGCTGGCTACTTTTATCTCCTTTAGCTCTTGAGATGAACTAGAGGTAGTAGGTTCAAAAGTGGAGGTACTTGGTAATGCTACAACAACAGGTGTAGGGACAAAATATGGGGTGGGTAAAGGCATAGAAGCCTGGATCTCAGGGAAGATGGGCATAGGGGGCCTAGGTTCTATTTTTCTAGCCTAAATTAGACTATTCTCAGCTCTAATGGCTATTTCATAGGTATTAGGTAGGCTTCCACCTCCTAGTGATTATATCATCACTGAAATATCACTATTTAAAGCTTTCAAGAAATATAAGAATGCATACTCAACTGGAGGTCTTACTGTGGCAGGGATTCTGTCCCATGTCTTCTAAAATCTGAAGTTGAAGTCCATCATTAGTTCCTAAGGAGCTCTCCTTATGGTGGTCATCTGTTCCACCAATGACAGATTATCTGATTCATCCTAGAACTGCTTATTCAGCTTGTCTCCTAATTCATCCTAGGTTCCTATAGTCTGTACTGGTAGACTTCTGAACCATTGTAATGCCTTCCCTTTGAATGAGGCAGCTAGTAATCTAATGGCTACATTGTCTTGTGTTACATGATGCACTCCACATAGAGATGCCACATCTCTTATGTGTTCAATAGGTGTAGTTTGGGTTTCCCTATGAAATAGGGTAGGCTCTTCAAGGCTGCCATAGGTATGGCATCATGTACTACTAAATTCAAAGGGCTTCCCCCATCAAAAGCCACAAATGGCTGATTTCTTGCCATCTGAGCAGCTGGAGGTGGGTTTGCTTGAGTTGCTACAAGGACTACGGAGGCAATTGGTCTGAAATTTGGTGGAGTTGACAATGTCCTCTTAGAATAGGGAGTTCTTACTACAGTTCTACTCTGCCTCCTAGGTGGAGAAAGCTGTAGATAATCAAATGAGCTTGAACTTGAACTCCTAGTCTGTATCATTTTCATAAAAGTAGATCAACAGAACTGGTTTGCCTGATCCTCCTCAGTATGAGTCACCAGATATGCAATTTTTAACCTCCTATAGGTCAGAAAATCACTGGTTGCACATCAAAACCAGTAATAAGCCTTTGTATGGTCTCACTGGGCATGCTAGAAACTGTTGTCACATAAAATTGTACCCTGCTTGAATGGGATTCCAAGCATTCCAATGACACAATGGGATTGATCTCTAAGTGTGGGACTTTGCTAAATGAGATCAAACCTCCAGAGAAGGCCGGCTTCCTTGTCTAGTTATCACCTAAAACTACTGTATTTTTGGGGTGAAAAGGAGAAGAAATGTACTGAGATGAAAGATAAAGCATCAATACAGAAAAATATGAAAGGGTGATGGCACCAGACAAATTTAAAGAACCCTTACAAAATTGAAGCATGCACAACACAACCAGATACAACAAGCAAATATACACAAAATAGATGATTCTAACAGAGGTAAGAAGCAAGATAATTGAAAGGAACAAAAGATATTCACAAACAATCATATGCAGATTCACACAGAGATAGAGAAATTAGCAAAAGGCATGATAGCTTGCATATATCTAATGAAAGGCAAGGTTACAGCATGAAAAGTTTTGTTTGGAAACAGGGAGAACAGGATGCTCCAAAAATTTTCCAACCCTTCTTACATCATAAGCCTCAGCTTATATAGCATTTCAAAACTAACCTAGGTCGGTTAAAAAATCCTTGAAAGGACATCCAGCTGATAGGAGTAATGGCATCGAAATCTGGAACTGGGGCAGATGAAAGATATTTCTATGTCTTCAATGCAAGCAGCTGCATCATCGATCTGATCCTCAGAAGCAATGGAGGATAACCTAGCATTGAATGCAAGCAGCTACTTCTGACAGTTCTCGACAATTAGGTGGCGAAGAAAAGACTGGAGATGAAGCGGTGGTGGGATATTTTGGGCCATCAATGTGAGCTGTGCCCTCCTGTGCAGCAATGAATGCAAAAAATATCTTCACCAACTCAAGAAAGTTGCTGCTGAAAAAGTCCACCCAACCGACATGAAGATCCAGATCAAAAATGGAAGTGGGAACCCTCCTGAAAAATTCCCACCAAAAGGTCATCATCCTGATATTTTCAAATTTCTGCAAGAAAAGATTATCCCACATGCACCCAGAGAAGACGCCATCATCACTTTATAAGCTAGGCTGTGAACATACATAATGTCGGTGCTTTTGCTCTTGACGGCATCATCATGAGCCCCATCATCATCCTCCTTCAACATGATATCCTGTTGCTCTAAATATCACCCTGACGTCAGCAAGCCTTAGCACCATCACCCGTCGGCCAGACCTCTAACATCAACGAGCCATCAGCATGTCCGGCCGATATGAAATTAGCCCTGAGCCTCATCATCATCTTCAAGAACCATGAAATATCCTCCTGATGGAAATATCCTCTTGATGAAAGTAACATGATATAAAATATCACCCTGATGTTTGAAAACAGGATGTCAGGGAGGAAAGATCCTCCTGATCATGTTCATACAACATACCTCTTCATATCCAGGTGACATCATCAGCATGTTGAACATCAGGATGATCTTCAAATGCTAACTGGTGTTAAGGAAAATATGACCCATTTCAAGCCTTGATGGCATCATCATGATATTGGGGCAGGATGATATTCAAAAATATCTTCCCCACAAAATATCAGGTTGCACTGTAGCTTCATCATAAGATTGGGGTGATCTTGGAATATGACTGATATTTGGAAATATCACCCCCGGCAGGAATATGCATGAAGCTATGAAACAAGCAGATATCACCCTGACATAGGAATGACGTCAGCAACATGTTGGGTGATCCAGCAAACATGAAGTGAAAAATAACATCAGGATGATCTTCAAAGATCACCCGATATTCAAATGTGATGACCCCTCAGAACATCGAGTCATACTTAGAAACTTCGTAGCACCAACATCAGGATGATCTTCAACTAAGATCACCTGATGTTAAAATATCATCCTGATGTGAAAGATCGTGTTGGCATAAATATGATGACCTTTGCAAGAAAGATGATCCTCCCCTGGAATGGATCTGGATGATGTCAGCGGCATATGAGTTGGTTTATCGCTACAGTCACCATGATGTTATCGTCATGCTACCAGATGGGGGTGAATAGTTGGAAGATAGGGTGATGATGGTGATGTCATCGTCACATCAGGGTGATATTTGGAAGGAAGGATGATATTTTGGAAGATCAGGTGATATTCGGAATATCACCCGATGTTCAAAATATCACCCGATCTTAGAAATATGACTCGATATTAGAACATCAGGGCTTGACCAGATGATGACCCCACATAACTTCCTCACTTTTAACGAATTTTAGGGTGATGTAAAAAATAAACCTGCCTATTTTTCCAAGCTCTTTCACATGGTAAGCCTCTTGAGGCAAGCTTCTGATTTTGAAATTGGGTTAAGACCTCAGGATCACAAATATGGCTTTCATGGGGATATGCATACTGACTGATCCTGCTTGAATTATTTTGACTCCTACTAGAGGAAAAATAGGTCAACAAAGACAACATCAAAATATCACACAAAGTGATTCCACTAGCCAAGCGTCGAATAATATATATATATATATATCAACCCCATCATCATATATGGACTAGGTCCATTTTTACTTACTCACTGAAGGGACACTTGGTCATTATCAATATTATATTTTTTCATCATCCGCTAGCTAGATAGAAACACTAGAGGAAGGTAAACAATAAATCAAGAGAAGAGAAACAAGTGCCCTAGGGTCGTCGCGTAGGAAGGTTCCCCCAAGTCACCAACCGCAATGCTATCCCCCTAGGACACAACACACAACAATGAAAATAGAGAAGAGGCAATATAGAAGAATGATGATACAAATAGAAGGGTCACAACAGAGGTGGTCTCCCAGTATCCTTGACCTTACAAGAGTATCAAGGGTCATCTTAGGAGGCCTAAAAAACACATAACACATCACGGGGGAAACACAACACAAAGGTAAAGGGTTCGAAATACTTACCTGTAGGGACAACTAAACTAACAGTCATCATTGTCTTCCCAATCCTGAATGTTAGAAGAAATAAGTACATAAGGTACCATAGCCCAACTTTTGTTCTTGTCTTCAAGTTGTTCAATCTTAAGCTCTTCCTAGTTAGTTTCAATGTTAGGTTGAATATTTTCTCATTGATGTACATTTCGTTTGCAAAGGCTTGTGTTCTTCTCCTTCTTTCTTTTGCTTGTCTATTTCTTCTTGTCTTGCTTCTTATATCTTCAAAAGTTTTGTCATGTTTCTGTATAGGTTTTTGTATGTTAGAGGAGGAAGCACCATGTTCAAATCTCATTTGTCTTGATGAAATGTTTTGCTATCGATAACTCACTCCCAATCCTTGTAAGGATGGTGGGGGAGGAACCTCAACACAACATCCTTTTCCTTTCTCTCTAGGAAGTTCTTCTAATGTAGGTTGTTTGTCTCTTATTGTTTCTTGCACAAAAGGATCAACCACTCGATGTAATAGTTTTGCTTTATATTTTCTATATCCCAAGAAGTTAAAATCCATACATGGCTTCGGTTCCTGATCAAATTATTCCCAAAAGTAATCAAGGTTGAAGTGTTGTTTTGTAACCAAGGGTTTATATCTATTGCAAGGAATGGTATGCACTTGTCCATTCAAAGGGAATTTTACATAGTTATGAATTGTTTCAAAGGCACAACTTTCATAGTCTTTAACCATGGGTGTCCTAATTTTATGTGAAAAATGTCAGATAAAGGGACAACATCAAATAGTTGTTCTATAGATTTGTCAAAAATTGTGACCAATAAAGATATCTTCCTAGAAGTGTTTATAAAGGTACCCTTATGTGTCTAAATCATCATGTCAGAAGAATAAAAAAAATCTTGTACCAAGCCATGTGAATAAATGAATTCCTTCGTTGCCACATTAGTCATGCAATTAGGATCTATAAGTGTTCCATCTACTAGATTTTCCATTATCTTCACAGTGATATAAAGAGGTCCTTCACTTTCTCCAATTGTTCTATCATGAGGCGTAAACACAATTTTGGGTTCAGGGACCTTTCTTTTCATATAAGGCCTAAGTAGGAACCTAGTGTTATTGTTGTGATTAGAATCCATGTGTATACGCTTTCAAATCAATGGAAAATCAGATTTCAAAAGGCTTTCAAGACTTATGCAAGGAACAAGTGCAAAACTATGTATGAATATGCTCTAAAATACTTAATTTTTCAAAAAATTTCAATACAAATGACTAAAAGGAGAGATGTTGTGAAGAAATTCAAGAGGGTTAGCAAATAATAAGCCTAATATCAATCTAATGATGCAAAAATATCCTTCACAACATGATTATAATGCCATTCTAGAGAGATGATCAGTCAAAATCTAGTGAAAATGCAAGGTTTTCAAACCCTAGACATGAAATTTTGCAAGAAAGGCACTATGATGAAACACTAAAGTTATAAATTAGACCTAAATGAGTGTTTAAAACAATAGTAAAATCTGAAACAATATTTTAACTACAAACTCTAGCTAATGCAAAACTAGGTTTTTATGAAAAAGCACAATTTCAAGCAATTTTTAACAAATCTAGCATGAAAATGCAATAAAAATGAATAATAAATGATGAATTTCTATAATTTAAATCTGACGTAATGTAAAAATCAGAAATTTAATTAAATGCAATTAAATTAATGCAAACTATGTCAAAATTCAGACCCTAGAATGCAATTTTTTTAAAAAAATTTCCAATTTTTCATTTTTTTTGTAAATTTTCAAATGCAATAAGATGAAAATTAAATGAATGAATGAAATGAATTTGAAATCTAATGAAAAAATCAGAAAATAGGTGAAATTAATTCAAATTTTTCAAAATTTTCAATTTTTTTTGTAAATTTTCAAATGCAATAAGATGGAAACTAGATGAATGAATGAAATGAATGCAAATATGAAGTACAACACTCAACAAAATGCAAAATTAATTAAAACATGGGTTCACCAAAATATTTAGGAGGTAAAAAGACAGGTTTTGGTTTCAAGGGTAAATCCTCCTTTCACTCCAACATTCAAGGACATAAATCGAGTGAAGCCACAATCTCTTGCAAGAGGGCTCTGCTATAGATTTAATGTCCTTTAGAATGAAGAGGAAACTTGGAATTTGCTAATTAATTAATCAATTAAAGTCCAATTGTGCTTAAAACCCTAATTTCATAAAATTGTAAACAAATAGAAAAATCTCGACAAATGCTTGCACATAGAGATATCAAATGACAATTAGATACATACTAGATTTTGTGATTTGGTGTATGGAAAAGTTTGGGACTAATGAGTGGGCACTTGAGTCCAATGTACTAGTTTCTGTCAAGATCTTTGAAGAATGTCTACAACTCAATTCTGTTGTTCTAAAGATTTTACTATTTTGGTGTCAAGAGGACTAATGAGCAGGCGCCCTAGTCCAGGTCTTGAATTTCCACTTTCCTCTGTACTTTCGACATGCTGTTATGCTTCCCTACAACTCCACTTCTTTTGCTTCCACAACATGTAACCTGTAATCACAGAAAAAGGGGTTGGGGGTTGTGGTATTTAGAGGCATGCCTTGGTCAATCCCTGGAGAGACATTCAAGTCTTTCAAACACCGTTATCAAATAAAGAGTGTGGATCCCTATGAGATAGAGGTAAAATCCAAATGATAAATTATTGAAAACATAAAGAAATGTCACCTTAGAGGTGTAGCTCACATGTAGATGATAATCTTTCACATCATAAGAAGATGAAGCCAAATCTGCATAACAAACACAATAACAAGACAAGTCTGCTCTGCAACAATGAATATCATGAATGCTCTAAAATCACAAGTGTGTCAAAAGTTCATAATCATCTTCTAGTTTACAAATGAATCCCTAAACATGCTTATATATGCAACTAAACAACTTCCAACTAAGAATTTCATAATTCAAACTTGAGGTGTCGGCATAGGACCTAATAACGGTCATATAACTGACAATTAGATTTAGGTTCTAACCTAAAATAGGGTAGGACTAGGATGTGGGCACCTAAGTCCTCCCTCCCTATTTCAGTCAGGATTCATCATAATAACACCCCCTAGTTCCTATTTTCCATACAACTTAGGGGTTTTCTCATTGGGAGTCAACATGAATATGCAAGATGCTTATAATGAATTCTAAGGACTCGAGAGCTAAACCTTAAGAGGGAAAAGCCCCCAAGGGGATATTTTCCAATATAAGACCTACAAGTGACCAAAGGGGGCATGAAATCAAAATGCTATAAATTTACAAGTTTGTTTAACATTCAAAGGTTTGGTCGTTGAATAAATTTTATGACTATAAGCGCTTAAAGTAGGGTCTAGGGCATTAAATGTTGCATGTCTGGTCCATAAGGTGTGGGAATACACTTTGAAATTTGTAAGAAGGGTTTTCAATGCACATCCCTTGTAATGGTATGTCTCCATGGTAGTTTGTAATGATTCAGGGGAATGTATAATTGAAGTTATGGATTTTATCTTACCACATTTGCTGGTATGAAAGTAACCAAGGTTAGATAAATGTGTGACAACATTTTAATTCATTGCAAAGATTTTGTAATGGTCTTTCCTTTGTTTCATATGGGTTATTGTAGTTCTAAGATGGAATCTTATTAAGTATGTCCATTACATGCAATGTAATGTTTAATTTGTATATAAATGCATATTTGGTTTTGCTGATGTTCTGTTGGTGCATCTCCTTCTTCCTTACAATCCATGACTTTATTGCCCAATGGAGTAGGCACTAGTCTAAATTGGTGAGAGACCAAACACTTTCCATTTTAATCATCCTCTATTCTTGATACTTTAGATGTAGATTATGGTTTTAGCCTGCTTTCATGATTTAATATTGCAAACTAGGGAACATCCTAAGTGACCTTCAATGCTTAAATCATTAAAGAATCATGTCATGCATTCCTATGACTTGCACTTGTGTATGAAATGTTAAGTGGATTCATTTTTTGGGATTATAATACTACTATCATTTATGACTGCATATCATGGTTGTAGTTAATTATCTTAATAAAAGGTTTTACATATAACTAGTTAATATTTGACTCACTGTCAAATATAGCGGTCAAGCATACAATAGCAATAGTTGTTGTTGTTTAGTCACAAATCATCTTAATAGGTTAGTTGTCATGTAAAGGATGCCTCTAGGAACACCCTCTTAGGTCTAGAAGTGTTATTATATGGAGCCTAATCAGAATCAGAGGTTAAATTTTCCCCACTTTTATCAGCGCGGTTTCCCCCCAAATCCTACGAGGTTAAGGGGCAGCGTCCCCGTGGGGGCTCAGTGGCAACGCCCCCGAAACCTCACATGATTTTTATTATTTTATAAAGGCACCAGGAGTTATTTTTCACTGGCCAACATAAGAAAACCCTATTTTTGTAACTGACAAAAAGCTTGATAAAAGCGACTAAGGGTTTGGGTTTCTATTGAATATATTGTAGCATTTTGCAGCGGTATTGAGTTGTAGGGATTGTTGGTTGTAATCAGTTTGATTTACTGGATAATAATATTGGACTCTCTGTTTTGGTGGATGTAGCTCGAGTTTGGGTGAATCACGTTAAAACTTGTCTCTCGTTATTATTATTTTTGTGTATTTCCATTCCTCTGTTTAATCTTTATTTTCATTCAATTGATATCTTCTACCAGCCAACCCTAACATAGAAGTTATGTTAGAAGTGAAGGAGAGCATGCCCACTCTTAGAAATTGGCCTTTAATCACTCATATTCTATTAATGAGATGATTGATTCACCTTCAATATGACAAGTCCCTAGCCTTGAAGTGAGTTGATCCCTCTAGGATTGTGAGCAACAATTTTAGGACCCAACACTTGTTACAAGTGTGGATAAGTTGGGCATAGGGAGTTTGAATGTCCTCAAACACAATAGGAGAATAATAGGATAGATGTGGCTAGAAACCACATAACTCAAGAAGATGAAGAAAGTGTTACATCACCTAGACACAAGGAGGGACTAAAACAAGGAGAAGCTCTTATGTTGAAAAGAGTGTTGATGAAACTAATTGTTGACCTATTTTGGCCTCTCGAACTAGCACATCCTTCCAAAATTACAAATTGTGTCAAAATCTATCAAGTTGTCCTTAGATAGGTTCATTTTGTCTCATTATGTAGGTTTGCCTTTGGAATTTTTGAAAAAGGTTGAAAATTGACTAAGCTTGAGGTCGTTGGAGTTTTTGAGCCCTTTAGGAACAAAATCAGAGATTTCCCTTGTTCTAGGAACAAGGGAAATCCTTGATGGGCTCTCGTTCCCTTCAAAAACTTTAACTAGCTCTTTGGTTTCCCTTTATTAGCAATTTCTTGGTTGTTGGGAACTCTCCAATAAAGTGGAATGGGTCAGTGTAGAGCTACAGAAAGAAGTAGGGAAGCAGTGTCAAAGCTTTCCATATTTCTAGGAACTATTGAAAACCCTGATAGGTTTCCAAGTTTCCCATTTTCGATGAGTTCCCAGTCATCAAGAACTCCTTGAAAAGGTGGAACAACCCAACAAGGGGAAACTAAGACTGGCTAAACCAGTTGAAAACTAGATAGGAAGGTGAATCAAGGTGAAAAGCTAAGGTAGAAGAAAAAGCAAAGGGAAGGTGTCGTCAGCCAATTCCAAATGGTTGGGGAAATTCTTGACGGAGTTCTTGTTCCTAGTCAAAAGGTCAATGGGAAATATAGAGAAAATGGCTAAGGCACGAGCACAAAGGTAAAGATAAGGTTCCCTTTATCAGTGAGTTCCCAATCATTGAGATCATCCCAACAAAGTGGAACAAGCTAATTGAAGGGTGCAAGGAAAGACCCATCAGAGATTTGAGTTCCTAGAACTAGGGAACTCATCGATGAGTTCCTAGTTCCTAGGAAATCCCTAACGGGTGAAGATGATTGGAATACTAGTCAAGTTGGTTGAGGCTGGCTAAACTGGTAAAGCCAAGGAAAGGAGGGGTTTCTAAGGCATGAAATTGGTTGAGGAACAAGGTAGAAATAAGACAAAGTAAAGTCATTAGCAATTTCCTAGTTAGTGGGAAATCACCGATGAAATGGAACACGAAGCTAAAAAGAGGGCCCATGTGGTTGTCGACGAGTTTCGAGTGACCTAGAAATTGTCGACAAGGTTTTTAAAATGCATTTTAAGTGCAAAAAAGGTGTCTTTTGGCATGTTGACTGTGGAAAATGCTTGTTCAATACCCAAAAGTACCATTAATGCAAATTTGAGTAGATATTTTGGTAGATGTAATAGTGATATGGATTTTAATGTTGCAAGTACTTAAAGTGGTTGGAACAGTGAGTTTCAAGCAACCTAAATCTAATTGTAGGTCTTTCACATTAAAGATTTGGTACCCTAAGCATGGGTAAAGCTCAAGATTTACAAGATTTTCTTGCATGGCCCATCAAAAGTGATGTTTGCAAGCGTGGGTGACTAACAAAACATGTTGAACAATCTCCCACATTGAGGGTTGCAATAGTGATTTTGAAAAGCTATATATGCATGTAAAAAAGATGTATTAGGGGTTGTTGGTCTTTAGAAGCCAAGCATTGTATCAACTATAATATTGTGCCACCATGATCAATAAAAACTACTAATTTTGTCCTTCCTCATATGTTTTTACATTGTATTGTTGAATGATTTAGATTTAGTTTTTGAATAATCGATTCCTTGTATTTCTAGCTCTTTCTTAATCTCTTTATGAGCTTCATGAGTATTGTGCACATACATGTCAATTGTTTTAAGATCATTTTGTGCATGCTAGGTTGATTTAGAAATTATTCAAACTAAATCTAGTGCATCACCTTTCATTTTTAGTATTTCTCCTTCTCCCCTTTTCCTTGGTGATTGTTAGAATAGGTTTAGTTTCAATTTATTTCTCTGAGCCTTAAGCTTAGAAAGAGGAACCAACCTTCTCTAGAGGTCTGATCTCATATGCAAGGTACCACACCTTGAGATCAGTCCCATTGTGTCTTCGGATTGTTGGAATAGTAGTTTCAACAAATGGTGCAAATCCAAGCAACAATAATTTTTTCCATGCTCTATGGGACCAATTTGATGATCCTTACTTCATCCATTGAAGAGTTTTGGTGTGCTCTTTAGTGCATTTTACCATTCAGGGAAGTTTTGTTTAACACCATAGTGACTTTACTGATCAAATCTACTACTAGTTTAAGCAGTTCAAGTGCTTAATGATTATTAAAGATTGGGATTCAGGTGATATTCTAATCTTCTTTCTTTTAAAGTCTTTCAATCACCTTGTGACTCTTCTGGTATGATTATTTGTCTCCAAGAAGAAGACCTGATTGCTCTTTATATTTGAATGATTTTTTGGTTTTTTAAATGTGCTAGTATGTCAAACTATTGTGGAAGTTATGGCTATTCCCCTCCACTTTGTCAAAATCTAGTCTTTTTGCCTCCCTATCAGACATATCAAACTAAAAGCGCTTCTGGTTTTATCCCAAATTCCCCTACTATATAAGGTATCAACATTCTCATAATGTTTGCCTCCCTCCCACCCCTGCATGGTCTTCTTGGTAGCTTGCTCACACTTATACTCAGCCTCAAGAGGCCTATTTTTCTCCAAACTAGTGTAACTACCCTACTAATCAACCTTAAAATATTAACAACATGATTATCAAGGATATCATGTTAAATTTTGAAAGGGAGTTAGGTGATATTGATAGAGAGCAAGAGTACAACTAGAAACAAGAAGAGATTTCTCATCAATCTTACCTTCACCAACAAGAGATGGAGGCACAAGAAACATATAAACAGGAATGTCTTTCTATGTAGGTTGTAGCTAAAGAGGAACAAATGAGGGAACTTATTGCCCAAATCCAGAGGATGGAATCCCAATCAGCCTCCTCCATTCCTAATTTCAAGCAAACCTCCCCTATAGTTATGAATCACCCTATGGTAGAGAAGCCTTCCAGATTTAAAATCCCAAGCTTCAAGAAAGGGAATCCTTTTGAACCTTCAAGGTAGCCTTCCACAATCAGGATCCAACTTTTAAAGATATTCATCCCATGCAAAAGCATGTTCCTACACAAACTTGACCTATTACTCCTCAAGAAAAACCATCTCAAAATCCTACCCTTCTTCCTGAAGTTCAACAAACACTTCAAGCCTCCATTCTATTTAGCCTTCTTGTACTAACACCATTTTACTTTGTAAAGGTGGGCCTATTGTTTGACAAGCTAGTTTGGTGGATGATCCAATGAAGGAGGTGTCTGAGGCAAATGAAGAACAATACGATGATAATGAACTTTATGCACATGAGGGGAGCGTTGATTCAGGATCAATGCCAAGTCCTCTAGCCTTTGGTTCATTTAAGGATTTTTCTCATACCTTTGATGAGATAAATGAAAGTAGAATGCAAATTGTACATGGTGAAAATATTTAGAGCAACTTGTGCAAGATCAAGAGGAGGTGCAACCAAGTGAAGAAGAAAATGAGGAAAATTGTCATAATGATGATTTCTTGGCTACTCTAGAGGCTGAAAGGTACTTGTAGAATAAGGGTGAAGGCTCCAATTCTCCTCTTGAAGAAGAAATTGTGGAGGAAATTACTACAGAGGCTACAAGAAGTGATGGCGTAGACCTATTTGAGGAACTCTCATATTTTGTGGAGGATGGCATTATGTAGATTGAGAATGAAGGAGAACAAATTGAAGATTTCTTCTTGATTATCCAACAAGGATATCAAATTATCGATGAAGGAGATGTCACCATTGAGTGCATCTAGGGCTTCTTTTCAAAGCCTTTTTTAGATAACCATCATGAGCAACATGAATATGAGAAGGAGGTGATTTTGTTTCCAAATGATCCACAAGAACCAAAACATTCCCATCAATGGAAAAATAATGTGGAACCAGTACATAGGCATGAGGTTTAGGTTGTTGGTTTGCATGTTATTTCAAGAGGATGTCCTATCAGACATTTGGCCCAACTAGAGATAGATAGAGAGGATCCACCACTTGTCATGCTTACCCCTAAGCATGAATTTGAGCATCAATGAAGTAGGAATTGACCTGCCTATCCACTTCAAGACAACTACTATCACAATCAGCTCAGGTGGGTAAGTGAGTTCATTTCCATCGTTGTAGTGGCATTTCATATCTATGTTGTATGCCCACTTTTTTTCACCTCTTGTTGGCTACTCATAAGCATGAAAAGTATGCTAAGCTGATTAGAAGGGTAGCTATTTTGAAAAACTAGTTAATGGCCTTGTTTGAGTCTTATTCTGGTTGGTAAGTTTAGGTTTAGATTAGGTTGTGTAGGTTTCTTTCCTCCAAGTGTTGTTGCACATATTGCACCCTCATTAGGAGGATGTATGCTTAGTTGTTTTCTGTTGTTTTTCTATTGGAGGTAATGTTCAATTGTGTAGTCTAGTCCAAGTCTCTCTTTAAAATGGTTGATGTAGTTTCCCTTTGACTCATGAGCCCAATAGATTGTTTAAGGCCACTAGTTTCTTTTGTTTAGAAGGCAAACACCCCTAAGAGGTTGCCAAAATATTAACCTATTTTAGCCTCTTAGACTCAAATATCCCATCCTTCAAAAATTACAAATTGTGTCAAAATCCATCAAGATATCCCTAAATAGGTTTCTTGTGTCTCATTATGTAGGTTTGCCTTTGGAATTTCTGAAAAATGTTGAAAATTGACTAAGTTTGAGGCCATCAAAGTTGTCAGGCCCTTCAGGAACAAAATAAGAGATTTCCATTGCTCAAGGAACAAGGGAAATCCATGACAGGTTCCCATTCTCTTCAAAAACTTTGATAGGATCTTTGGTTGTCCCTCATGAGTGAGTTCTCGATTGTCAGGAACTCCCCGATAAAGTGGAATGGGCTAGTGTAGAGCTAAAGAAAGAAGTAGGGAAGCAGTGTCAAATTTTTCCATAGTTCTAGGAACTATGGAAAACCTTGATGGGCTTCCAAGTTTCCCCTTGTCAGAAAGTTCCCGATCATAAGGAACTCCCCAACAAAGTGGGACAGCCTAAAAAGGGGGAACTAAGGCCGACTAGGCTAGTGAACCAAGGCAAAAAGCTAAGGCTAAAGAACAAGAAAAGGGAAGGTGCAGTTGGCTAATTCCAAATGGTCAAGAAATCCTTGATGGGGTTCTTGTTCCTAGTCAAAAGGCTGATGGGAAATGTAGAGAAAATGGCTAAGACATGGGCACAAAGGTAAAGACAAGGTTCCCTTTGTCGATGAGTTCCTAGTCATCAAAAACTTCCTAGAAAAGTGGAATAAGATGACTATAGAGTGCAAGGAAAGGCCTGCTAGAGATTTAGGTAGTTCCTATAACTATGGAACTCACTGACGAGTTCCTAGTTCCTAGGAAATCCTTGATGGGTGAAGATGAAGTGGAATACTAGTCAAGATGGTTGAGGCCTGGCTAAACTAGTAAGGCCAAGGAAAGGAGGCATTTCAAAGGTATGAAATCAGCTAGGGAACAAGGTAGAAATAAGACAAAGCAAAGCCATCAGCAAGTTCCCAATTAGTGGGAAATCATTGATAAAATGGAACAAGAAAGCAAAAAGAGGGCCCAAGTGGCTGTTGGTGAGTTTCAAGTGACCTAGAACTCATCGACCAGGTTTATGAAAGGTGTTTTAAGTGCCAAAAATGTAAGAAATGAATATTTTTAAGTGTTGTAAACTAGTGCAAGAAATGCAATTTTTGGTGTGTTGACTATGGAAATGCCTATTCAATGCTTAGAAGTGCCATTAATGTAGATTTGAGTATATATTCAAGTGGATAGAATAGTGATATGGATTTTAATATTGTAGGTACTCAAAGTGGTTGAAACAATGAGTTTCCATTGACTTAAATCTGATTGTAGGTCTTTCACATTGAACATTTGGTACCCTAAGCATGGGCGACACTCTAGATCTACAAGATTTTCTAACATGGTCCATGGAGTGTGATGTTTGTAGGCATGGGTGACTAACAAAATGTGTTGACCAATCTCTTGTGTCCAGGGCTAAAATAGTGATTTTGTAAAGCTATATATGCATTCAAAAAGACGTATTAAGGGTTGTTGGTCTTTTAAATCCAAGACCTGTATCAACTATAATATTTTGCCTCTATGATCAATAAAAATTATTGATTTTTGCCTTCCTCGTATGTTGTTACAGTATGCATTGTTGAATGATTTGGATTTAGTTTGTGAATCATTAATTCCTTGTATTTCCAGCTCTTTCTTAACCTTTGTATGAATTTCATGAGTATTGTACAAAGACATGTCAGTTGTTTTAATATAATTATGTGCATGCTTGGTTGATTCAAATATTATTCAAGCTAAATATGGTGCATCACCTTTCATTTTTAGTATTTCCCCTTCTCCCCTTTGTTAGACACACAAGAATACTGAGATGGCAGGTGAATCAGTATTCAAACAATTTTCAATTTCAAGAACTTCAACTTATCTGAAGCAAATTAAACCTTAAGCATCACAATATCAACATGAAAGAATAACACAATGCACATCAACACATAACACCAAATATATGTGGAAAACCCTAGAAGGGAAAAACCACGATGTGGATTAACTCACAATATATGAAGCTCAAATAATAACTTTATTTTAGGGGCTTTAACCCAAGGAAGCTACTACTCCCTAATTAACTTTGATTTAGAGTCACTCCCAAGGAAGTTTCTATTCCATGATGACTTTGTTTTAGGATCACTCCAAAGGAAGCTACTACTCCTTGAAATGAGAACACACTTACAAAAGATTATAGTATGACAGTCTTTCTACTATCAAAAAATTGAAATTGAAACTCACACTTTTGATTATTGCACTTCTACCTCTTCACACTTTCTTCTAATGATCTAATTAGTTAGACACTCCTCATACTTGCTCACTATCACAAATATGTCTTTAAGATGAATCCATACAACATCCACAACTTTTGCTCTTTCTCCTTCAGTCGCACATTAACAATGCTTTTATTCTTCTTTTATCTACTTGCAAACTTTTCACTCAATTGCAATCACACCTTTCCTCACTCACTTTGATTCACTATTTATACATGATATTACATTGATTACATAGCTTGTCAGCTAGGTGCAATATGAAAAATACATTTACAAGTCGGCCAAACAATACACAACATGAAACGTGTAGAAGATAGGTCCTAAGTGAACACACACATTACACTAGCAAAAGATCCAAGCCTTGTCGACCTTAACTCTTGCTAACCAGGTACAAAAACATCCTTCACAACTTCAATCATCAATAAATTACATCTGCACACTCTGCTCATTTGAAAATAGGACAGCTTTAAGGAAAACTCTTGAAGACTTGAAGAATAATGACCACATCAACTTGAAAACCTTGTGCGGTACTAGAAACAAGAAAGATCTTCATAAAACTTTTCCAGATGAGTCCACATGACTTATAAAACATCCCTAAACACTCCTTTGCCACCACACATCAAATAATTGTGCCACACAACTTTAAACATTTACTTTGAAAACACTCTGTCATTTGAAACACACTGCAATATGCTGTCAATTGAAAAACTGAGATGCAAACCACCAAGAAGCTTAGAACTGAAAAGAGGCATGTAATGAACATCCAAGAACATGTCCACAAAACTGCAAGGGCAATCATTCACTTCCAAAGGAATGCAGAACATTCCAATAGGTCTTCATTACTACTTCATTCTGCCAGAGCACATACCATTTTTTTATCATACATAACTTTCATAGAGGAGGAAAATATGATCTGAAACTTTGGAAACAACACCTTCACTACCCTCTTGACACAATTCTAGAACTACATAGCCAAATCTATAACTACAGAGGAATGCAGAGTATTCCATCACCCTGTTGGGAACACCTTTACAGAACCAATGCTATCTTCAAGTTGTTAGTAGAAAAACATCCTTCCAGTGATCAAAACATCATGAAACTTGGAACAAGCATAGAATGACACTGTATAAAGCTATGTTCCAATTTGCAAAAGCACAACATCAATATAATGATAATAGAGAAGTTTTCTAGACAGTCTTCAAAGAGTAGTCATCCTAAAATAGAAAATGTCACCAACTTATGGAGGCCAAAACTTTTTTGTACAAACACATACAACTGAGGAACATTAGGATAGAACATTCAACATGCTTCAAGCCACCAAGAACACATCTGATCCTCTTAGTTCTTATCCTCTTAGAGCTTCTAATTCTCATATCAATTCTGCACTGATCAAGGCATGACATCCAACCATGAACACCATCACACTTCCATTATAGAGTTGACATCAATGATAACCTTAATGAAAGCCTTAACAATCTCCTCATCCTTGTGACAATGTTGACATCAATGACAACAACCTCAGGAATCATGTGTACAAAAATATCCCCCTTTGGCATTGATGGCAACACATACCTGTTCATTCTCCCCCTTTGACATCAAGGACAAAGGGCATCCAAAGCCTTCTCATTAGCCACCACTTCTTTCTCATTCTCCCCCTTTCAACAACAACCACATATCTGCACACTTCTTCTTGCAATAACAAACTCCCCTATCATCAACAACCACTACATACTCCCCCTGAGAGGTCACCATCATCAGTCCAGGAAACAAAGATATAACATAAGCTCCCTCTAGACAAATGCATCACTATGCATCTTTAGCAAGAAGAATGAGGGGTGTAGACACCTAAAAATGACCATTTCATTGCATCACTTGCATTCTTCCAAACCACCTACATTTCAACATTAATTAAATAATCTAATTATTTAATTAATTTCATCAAAATCATCAAATTCTTCCAAATCTCCTAAATGCAACATTAATTGAATAAATCCTCTTTATTTAATTAATTAAATCAAAATTAACTTTATTCTTCCAAAATTAAATAATTTTAATTATTTAATTAAATCATTATTGTCTTCCAATTTTTAAATCAACATGAATTGAATAAATTAATTATTTAATTAATTTATCATCAAAATTCTCTTATCTACAATTAAATAATTTTCATTATTTAATTAAATCAAATTGTTCTTCCAAATTTAAATAAATCATGCAAATTTATTTAAATTATCTCAATCTCTAAAAATAAAATATAATCAAATATTTTATTTATTCTTCTAATCATGCACAAACAATTAAAAAAATTATTTATTTAATCTCAAATATCTTCCAATTCCTCTAAAAATAAATCTTGTTCATCATGCACACAAAGGTAAATAATTTATTAATTAATTTATCTCAAATCTTGTTTATCTCAAATTTATTATTACAAGTTGAGTTAATTGACTTAATCAATCTGGTTTTTATCAACAACTCTTAAATTAGAAAAAAGCATTCTAATTTATGAAATCAAATCCTATCTTCATCAAAAAGCAATTAACTCAAACAAAAATATCTTTTTGTGTGACACATGTTAGGTGCACATTCATCATGAATATTAGATTTATCTCATCCATTGATTCCATTAAATTTTTTGGGCCATTGATCGATATTTATTGAAACCTATATAAACCCCCCTCATCTTCATAACTAATCCTCTTTGATCATTGAATCTCTTCAATCATTTATTCTCAGGCATTCCTTAAAAGTGAATTAAGCATACATTGCATTGTTGAGCACATCGATCTTTTGAGCATGAACACTACCTACATCCGCTTGTTGCAAATATGGTTTCGCAACGTTATTGAGCAATCTACATTCATACAAAGAGAACTATACAATCTATGTGAAGTCTTTCTTGTTTTAAATTGATGTACTCATTGATATTGGATTTTACTTAGATCAATCTCTTTATGTTATAGGTAATTGAGTTGTTATTATCATTGCTTTGTGATTTTATCATTTGACCTCTTGATTTTTCCTCATACACATTCTAGCATGCCCAGTGGGACCCACTAATCACTCTTTTTCTTTAAGAAATTGATTTTTTTTAAGTACAGTACGGAACAACACACATCAACACAGAAAAGTGCTTTTGGTAGTATAGTGCTACACCTTTGGTATAACAGTACAGTGCCTTCAGGTGATACTGTAGCACCTTTGGAAGCACAGTACCATGCTCTTGGTAGGATAGTGCAGTGCACTTGGCATAACAGTACAACGCTTCTGGTCTATTAGGGTTTCTAATCTTGTTTTGTGATTTATAGGGTTTCTAACTCATCATATCTATCATTCATTGACTGAAAAACTAATTTATTTTTCTTTCAATTATCATTTATACTGCCTAAGTTGACGTATTTAGGAGTATTATCATTTTTTATTTAACCTATCTTTTTGTGGCATCTTGTGAGTTGTTTTTGTTTCCAAGTTACAAATCTTATCATCTACTTCAGCCTAGATCCTCAACTCAACCATGAAATCATCTTTTGATCTAGATTTTTTGATGAAATCTAACTTTTTTTAGATCTGGGGTAGTAAAGTGCTTTTGGTCATATAGTAACGTGCTTTTGGTAGCTCAGTATAGCACTTCTGGCAGCACAGTAGATCACTTGTGGTTCAGCAGTAACTTGCCTTCGGTAGTACAGTGCAACACTTTTGGTAATATAGTAAATCACCCTTGGTAATATAGTAAAGCGCTTTTGGTCAATTGATTTATTTTTGCTAACTTTTGAGTTTGTGTGGAACTAATCAACTTGTTGCAACTTCTTTTCATTCAAAATAGAGCAAATGGGATCCCTAACATGTTCATGCAGGACAAGCGTTGAAGAATCTCAATCTATTGCACTAAGTCTTAGAAAAATATTGCCTTCTTAAGGGACAATTGAACAAATCATCTTTGCAATCTAAGTCTTAGGAACATATGTTGGAATTAGGGCAGCCAACTGAGAGGGGGGGTGAATCAGTTGTCTTAAAACTTTAATGCTTGTTGCAGTTTAATTCTTCTTTACCACTTATTAACAGATTAATGATATAACCTTGAAAAAGTAAAAATCAATATTACATGAGTAGATACACAAATAACACAATTGACACCATGATTTTTGATGTGGAAACCCAGTTCAGGGAAAAACCATGGTGGGGGTTAACCCACAAAGATTATAATCTGTTAAAAGTATTCCAAATGAGAAGGCACGTGCCTTTGGGCTCACTGCCCATAGTTCACTACTCAAAGGAGGCTCACTGCCTACAAGAATGATTACAAGAAGATTATAGATTGTTTGAACTAATGAACAACATCTACTAATGCAGGAATTCAATTCCAGTTAAGCACAAAATACTAATCTTACACACTTCATCTTGCTCTGCCCTATTTATTGTTATGCCATGATCTGATCCTCAAATCTTTTCTCCTTCACCCTTCTCTCTGCCTTTTTCACACTTGCTTTATCACCACATTTCTATCAAACCCTCAACACTTGAATCCATCAGCTATATATATCCGCATCAATAAATTCAATCAACTGTAGTCAGCTTAAAAAATTATTAAGAACTATGTTCTGTCAACTGAATCTATGCACAAATATTAATGTGGACCAAAAACTTGTGTTCCCAAATCATCAATCATGTTGGCCAATGCCACTGACTATCACTAATTGCTTATCCAACAACTTTTTTGCATCCAGACTAAGATCAAATACTAGGTCGCCCTGTTCTTTAACTAATTGTGCTGACTAACTGGAGCCTGATACTCAAATCATTATAACTTTTAAATCATTTATCTTCGGAGGATAAATATTTGGATTTAGATAGTCCTGACAATCCTTCACTCCCTTAGATCCATAGCATAATATGAATTACCACTAGAGAGATCTAGACCAAGATACCGGACCTTGTCATATGCTCTATTTCTGACATCCAGACTTAGACAGATCCTTACTCTGACTTCCGGTATGAACAAATCATGTAATGCGGATGTGTAGGATAGACTTAGTTGCCATCAATGACAACATTTGTCATGCGTAGCAGTGTCTCTTTCGAACAATCTCCCCCTTTGGCATTGATGGCAACACTTAGTGAAAAATGACTGTGTCGAAACAACATTTGTCATGCGTAGCAGTGTCTCTTTCCAACAATCTCCCCCTTTGGCATTGATGGCAACACTTAGTGAAAAATGACTATGTCGAAACAACTCCCCCTTTCTATGTACACTTATGCTTTTCACTATTCTTCAATGTTCCCCCTTTGCTGGATTCCTCATTTTTCACTACTCTTCACTCACCCTTTGACATCAATGGCAAAGGAGGGGGTCCACAAACCAAAATTTACACCAAAATTCTACATGCCAGGCCACATATGTACAGTCTTTTAAGTCTTATTTACATAAACTTAAGTACATCACCAAAAATATTCTTCAATTGTGCCAGCTCACTATCCCAGCTCTTCTTCATAGTGTTCAAAATTGATATGTGGACACTGAATAGAAATGCTTGTGACTCTGTCATCCGCAAATCAATGGAGTCACTTGACTGAGCTGCAGTTTGTGCTTCAGTCAGAGCATTAAACATTGTTTCCATTTTGGTGGAAATTAGTCCCCGAGCTCACACATCCTTGTCTCAATATTGTCTTTTTCTTTTATCAGTTTCTTTATTTCTTCAATCAGGTTGATTGTTTGCCATTCTTGGCTCATCATTGAAATTGTTAGAGGATCAAAAGATTGGGATACACTTGATGGTTTTTCTTTAAACTCCTTTATTTTTGTTTTAATGTCCTCTATAGTTTTAGGACAGGATAAACAAAATTTATATACCTTCCCTCCTTCTATAAGAGCATTTTGAATACTCTTTACACCAATATCCAACACAATTCTATCAAGTGCAATCATCCCTTTCAGAGCATCAAATCTTTTATCATTGAATTCATTTTTAACCTTAACCTCTACAGATTTTTCAAGAGATTCAAAATGAGAACTTATAGAGTTTATCAAGTTCTTTAAATGTCCAGAGGGGGATGCTGAATAGTCCTTCTGAAAAGTGGGTATGATCTTCTCCAATATTCTAGATGCAAGACCAAGTAACTCACTATCTTCTATGTGAGACTTAAAAATATCTTCTCTGGCCTTAGCTTGAGCAATGGAAGCCAACTTTATCTTTTGCACTGGAGATAAGGTATCAAAATTTATTGGACCTTGTATAATGTCCTGGTCTTCTTCAATTTGTTTGTCTCTTTCCAGAATTTCCTTCACTGCTTCTGTAGTGTCTCTTACCCAAAATGATGATGTATCTTTTTTAACCTTTCTGGTACTATCAACCAGGTTGTCTTGCTTGGGCTCACAATCAATCTTTGCTCTCTTCCTCTTTTCCATTCTTCTCCTTGACCTTTTCTGCTTCTTTATCCTTAGCTTCTAATTCATGTTGCATATTCTTCAATGAATTATCTTCAGTTTGATCATTAGCTTCAACATTCATCTTTGTATCTTCTTTGGATTGATCCGGAGGAGTTTGAATACCTCCTGCATCATTAGTTTTATCTGTCATCTTTTCATCTTCCTTGTTCATTTTTTTCTTTTCTAGAACAGAGGAGTCATCTAACTCAGTTTGCTGCTCATTGATCTTCAATTCTTCAACATCCAGAATTGAGGAGTCAATCCCATCATCAATCTCTTCTTCAACAATAGGAAGATTGTGTCTTTTTAATGCATTCAGGAGAATATCCTGAGTATCTTTGACTATCTCATCTCTTTCACCAAGCATGAGTTTATTCATTCTCTTCTTGCTCCTGAAGTCATCCTTCACTTCTTTGAATATCATGTTCATCTGATATGGAGTAATCTGAGGGTAGAAATTTATCAACACATGCTCCCTAATCTCAATGTCTTTACCTTTTGCATTTTCTTTTCTTAACTTCAGAATATCTACAACACTTCTTGATATTTCAGAAGTTATTTCAATCAAAGCCTTATTGTAGATGTTCAAATATTTGACAGTTGCTTCCTCTAGGACCCTCTTATCAACATCACTATAATAATCAAAGAATTTAGTCATTGGCCTTAAGTTCCCATCTACAGTGACTAATTTGATGATGTCATCCACAAAGAGAGTAGGCTTTTCAACAAATATTTCAGTCTTTTGCCTCTTGCTTTCCCTTTTGCTTCTAGAGGGCTTCTCCTTAGTCACCTTGGTTGTATTTATACATGTGGACTTCAACTCTTTGATCTCAATATCAGAATCAGTTTCTTCATCATTTTTCAAGCTTTTATATGTCTGGGTGGCCTTAGTTTTCAATCTTTTCCCTTCTTTTCTGGATGATTTGCCTTCCGGATTCTCAAGATTGGCAGGTTTTGGGGGAACAAGGGAAACAACGGAACTTCTAGTAGTCCTTGATGTGGAGGAGGATTCTACCGGAGCACTTCCTTGTTTCTTATCCTGCTTCTCCTTCTCTACCTTTTTAGTTCTTTCCCTAAATTGCCTCACAGCTCCTTTGTGAGGCCTAGATTCTCGGTCAACTGTTCAACTTCTTTTCCCCATGGGCATGATCCAAACAATTTTGGGTTCTACTACTTCCATTAAGCATTGATCAGTGTCAACCATAAAACATATTTCATTCTTGTACTTCTCAACAATCGATTTAGGGATTCTTTCTCTAGAATGCATCATATTCTGAAAATTCTTGAAGTATCCCTAGATTGCAATTTTTTGAGCTTTATAGTCACCAATGTTGTGTAGATGATCTCTGATCTGAATAGCAACTGGCTTGTCATTAGTCCAGTGCACACCCTTTACTCTAGGTATCTCATTCATAAAGTAGAAAAATAAACATAGAACCAATGTACCATATTTAAAGGTGTTTTTCTTATCTTTCTTAAATTGTTCAAGTTCTCAATTAGTTGGTTCTACAATAATTCACACAAGTCATAATTTGTATTTTCCTTTAACATTTTGTATGCAACATATATGGCCTTTTTGGAGACAGAGTTCTCCCTGCTGGAATGATAAATTTTGTAACCAATTACCATTGAAGCAAACATGACATCTAGATCAATAATATCATTGATAGTGTTAGATTCAAGACAAACAACTAAGAGGGGGGGTGAATCAGTTGTCCCAAAACTTTCTCTTATTAACCACTTAAATCCTTCTTGTAATTCAGCAGCATAATAATAAATCAATCATGGAAACATAATGCAACAATTCAAGAGCAGAAACACATTAACACATATGACACCAAGATTTTAACGTGGAAAACCTGGTTAAGGGAAAAACTACGGGGTCACTAACCTAAGATTGTATTCTCTGTTAAAAGAATAAGAAGAACAAAATGGCACATGCCAATTAGGGCTCACTACCCGAGCACACTGCTCACAAGAGGCCCACTGCCTACAAGAGACACACTGTCTACAGAATAATAAATATTACATACTTGAACTGAAGAATAGCATCTTCACCATGCTTGAGTCAGTCCCATTTAAGTTCAATGCTTTTGCTCTGCCTTTCTCTCTTCTCCTCACATGCTCATCTCCACCAAGATACTTTTGAAATGACTTCACAACTTCTTATTTATACAAGACATTGACTTTGGGATAATCATCCAAGTTGGCATATTTTACAGAGAAATACACAAATACAACTTGACTAATTACAAAAGACTTCATGCAAATCACCACACTGTCGGCTACATAGATCTGGGACTTCAATCTTATTTGAGGAACACGCCATGCTTTGCAGAACATCTTCAAGATCATCTGCAAGATGTGTAACTCATCCGGTTGGCCAAACTTAGGAAGAACATCATCATCTGGAAGTAATTCTTCAATTACAAGCTCAATCTTCAATGTGGACCACCAACATGAATTGGACACAATCTAGAGACCCCCACAAGCTTTCCTGAATCACCAAAAACATCCACACTACTTCTGCTTACTAAAATTATTCTCTCCTTCATCCAGAACCTCAAGAACATAGTCTATCATCACTGTCATAATGGAATAGATGCTTGTGGACCTCCAGACCATGAACCAATTCAGTTGTCAATCCACATTGACTTCCTAAACACTCCACCAAATCCACAGAACAAGATATTGCATTTATGGATCTCACCGAACCTATTTGTGTCACTCTGTCACCTCTGAACATCTGCTAGAACTGATTTTACTCATATGGCCATAACTTCTTCAAATCTTCATACAGACCTCTCAAATCTTTACTGGATCACCTTTAGACACATATCTACAAACCCTTTGATGCATAACCTTTGATCTTCATCTTAGCTGGGATCTTTACCTCACTGTCTTCATTATTCTTCTCTGTTCTTGATAGGACTAATTTTCTCAATATCCTCAGCATACAACTCATCCAATCCTTGAAATCAATGCAATAGGAGTATGTTGACATCAATGACAACACTGGTTAGGCCCATACTTGCAATAGATAGTCATTCCCCTTTTGTCAAATTTGGCACCGGTTGCATCAGTTACAGTCTGGTTATTCACGAATTCAAGCATGGGTAAACCACCGGTTGAATTCAACCCAGTCACAATCCTGATAGCATCCTTTGTAATTTTGAATGGTTTCAATAGCCACAAAAACTCATCATGCATTCGGCTTAAAACATACTGGACCCATTCATCTTCATCGAATGTTGGAAACCCCATAATCTAAATGAGGTGTTTATCATGCAGTGTCTTACACTCGGGTTTAAGATTGTGATTTTCATCCCTTAGATGACTCTCAAAAAAATCTACAAACCTTGAGTCCCCAAATTCATCTATGCTCACATGAATATAGACCCTAATATCTTCAACATGTAGCACACCATACGGAACACTTGAAAATGCACCGAATGGGTCAACTTCTATTGATTTGTGTGGATGCTTCTTAAATTTGGGTCGAGGCCTTTCAGTAATATCAACAACCAAAGGTGTAGCCATTTGAAAAGATTACAAGTTCAAAGCTTCGCAGATAAATACCTTTTACATGAAATTAGGGTTAGTGGGCAAATTAACCAGTCGCACTTCAAATCCTTGAAATCTCAGCTCAGGTGCTATTCTTCTTGCTCTCTTCAAATGAAGAGTGAACGACCTTTTATGCTCCGCAAAACCTAATTTGCCTTTGTAATAAATGCTCTACCCTAACACATCCGGTTACACTATTTCTGCTTACAATCGACCTTCAATTGCTCTGCAAATCGTCATATCCACTTCTTTTCTTCTGGAAATCCTTTCAAATGATCTATAATAACCCAAATTATTTTCTCTCATCGTGCCAGATTCAGGCACCCACTTATTGGCTTGGGGAATTTGATTTTTAATGCTTCTCCCCCTCAACTAGAGCTCCTAATTCAATTTTCAGAGGAATTGTCAGCACTGGATTCCAATGTGGACTCATTACTATTGTTCATAACACTTTTCTTGAGCCATGTCTTGCTCATTTCATTCTGGATCTCATTCACATCAATTTTGCCCTTGTCTTTGTCTTGTCTCTACTCATCCAGTTTTCTATTTACCAGACCTTTTCTTTCATTATTCCTACTTCTGCAAAATCTTGCAAAATGACTAGATCGATTATAGTTGAAACACACAACATTTCTTTGTCCATTTGATTGATTTCCTCTTGATCTGTATTGATTTGCCATATGTCCAAATCTATTGCATGCAAAGCATTTGCCATTGAAAGAATTGCCATTTTCTCTATTGTTAGAATTATTCATTATTATACTTTTGCATTCATTAGATCTATGACCATACCTCTTACACTTGAAGCATTGATTGAAGAAGGATGGACCACTTTGGTTTACTCTGCTTCTACACTGAGTATCTCTATGACCAAATTTATTACAATTGAAACAATTTCCATTGAAAGATGGATACCTTTGAGCATTAGGTTGTCTTACCGGAGGTCTTCTAGGTCTATTTCTCCCATTCTTTGATTGAGAATTTCTTTGTCTGGATCCGAAGCTTTCACCTTTCTCATATCCAAGGCCATGGTTATCATCAACCTTCTTCTGACTCTCAAGCAACACTTCAAGTTTAGCTGAGCTTATCTTGAACTTCTCCTTGTATTCATTTGCAACTTCTAGGTCATGTTTGAGGATAAAAATTTGCCTCTCAATTTCTTCATTTTCCCTAGTTTCTTGTAAATCAAATTCTAGATGGCTAATTATTCTGTCCAATCTACAACATTCTTCAATTCTTTCTTTCAAAGATTGATTCAATTTTTCTTCAGTCTTCTTTCTTTCTTCAATTTCCTTGGTTAGCCTCATCACCCAGGATTCCATTTCATGTTTTAGAACAACTTCTTTTGCTAACTTCTCACATTCCTTTGTCTTCTCTTTTAGGGCCTTATCCATGTCATTATCCTTATTCTATTTTCCTAATTAAAGAAGTAGCTCCTTCCTCTTCCCATTAGATTTACTCAATTTTTCTTTTAAGATCTCAATGTAGTCTTCAACATCTTTAATATTTTCTTGCAGTTCTTTGACTTCTGCTTTGGACTGTTCAAGATCATCTAAAACAAGTTGAAGTTGTTCATCGAGGTTTCATGAATCCATTGTAATACCTTCCCAGATCTTCCTCAAGCTGTTAGGCTTCTTCCAAGGAACCTTTCTCTAATGCCAATTGTTGGAATTAGGGCAGACAACTAAGAGGGGGGTGAATCAGTTGTCTTAAAATTTTAATGCTTGCTGCAGTTTAATTCTTCTTTACCACTTATTAACAGATTAATGATATAACCATGAAAAAGTAAGAATCAATATTACATGAGAAAAAACACAAATAACACAATTGACACTAGGATTTTTGATGTGGAAACCCAGTTAAGGGAAAAACCATGGTGGGGGTTAACCCACAAAGATTATACTTTGTTAAAAGTATTACAAATGAGAAGGCACATGCCTTCGGGCTCACTACCTACAAGAATGATTACAAGAAGATTACAAATTGTTTGAACTCATGAAAAACATCTACTAATACAAGAATTCAGTTCTGGTTAAGCACAAAATACTGATCTTACACACTTCATCTTGCTCTACCCTGTTTACTATTATGCCATGATCTGGTCCTCAGATCTCTTCTCCTTTGCCCTTCTCTCTACCTTTTTTGCACTTACTTTATCACCACATCTCTAACACACCCTCAACACTTGAATCCACTGGCTATATATATCTGCATCAAGAAATTCAATCAACTGTAGTTGGCTTAAAACATTATTAAGAACTATGTTCTGTTAGCTGAATCTATACACAACTATCAATGTAGACAAAAAACTTGTGTTCCCAGATCATCAATCATGTCAGCCAATGCCATTGATTATCACTAATTGCTTATCCAACAACTTTTATGCATCCGAACCAAGATTAAATACTAGGTTGCCCTATTCTTCTTCTGACTATGCTGACTAACTGGAACCCTATACTCAAATCCTTATAACTTTTAAATCCTTTATCTCTGGAGGCTAAATCTCTAGATTTAGATAGTCCTAACAGTCATTATCACTCCCTTAGACTGCAACACACTGTGAATTACCACCAGAGATACCAGACCCTGTCATATGCTCTGCTTCTAACATCTGAACTTAGATAGATCATTACTCTAACTTCCAGTATGAACAAATCATGTAATGTGGATGTGTAGGATAGACTTAGTTGCCATCAAAGACAACACCTGTCATGCGTAGCAGTGTCTCTTGCCAACAACCTATTGCTTTCTTAAGGGACAAAACATCTTTTTTGCAATCTAAGTCTTAGGAACATATTGCTTCTTAAGGGACAATGGACATGAATGCAAAAACACTTCAATTTCATAAGGGACAATTGACAACTACAATCATGTGTGTGCCTAATCTAGTTGCACCTTATTTTTCTTATAATGGGACAATTGAACCTTTGTTTAATGTGCTTGATCTTACATTTCAGTTATTCCTTTAGAAGGGTCTTCTTTTGGATTGTGCTTCATCCAAAAGGGATGACCCTAAGTAGAGTTTTCCTTTGAACCACTATATAAGAGGGATAAGGCAAAAGCCAAGTCCTAACCAACGTCGGCCTTACCTTGTGGTGCGAAATTGAAAAGAGGTGTACTAGAACTTTGTGGAAATGATTTTCACATTGTGCGAAGTGTTTGATACACTTAGTAGGATTGGTTAAATCTTTTAGTAGTTTGTCACATTACTCGTAAGGCGTTAGTCCCTCAAAGCTACTAAGAACCAATCTAGATAGTGGCTACCTGATCCACCTCCAAACATTGCGGTAATCATCAGTGCAAGGGGAATCACTTTAAGCCCTCAAGATACTCACCATTGCCTCCCTTGAGAAGAGATAGTATTCCCTCGGCCATAAAGCTCTTGGGACCTACTTGATCTTTCTGAGGGGAGGGTGAGATATCCCTACTTATCATCTCTTGCAAAGTTGTAAATGTCTAACACCTTTATGGAATGACATTTGGTCGATGGAGAATTAAGTTGTGAGCTGAACTACCGTAGTGAAACCTTATCTCTAGGGATAAAAAAGTGCTTGAAATTGTTTACAATTGTCTTATACCTGTGGAAACATTGGGGTTTTTGGTGAGCCTTGAACATACACTATCTTTTGTGTCAGTCCTCTTTAAGTACTTTGTTTGATGTGTTTTCTCTTGCCAAAGCAAATCCAATCAAAATCAAATCCAAATCTATCAAAATTTGCCTTATAAACATCATTGATGCTACTTCAGCACCTTTGGTATAACAGTAGCTCACTTTTGGTATAACAGTAGCTCGCCTTTGGTAGAATAGTACCTCACCTCTGGTATCTTAGTCCAACACCTTTGGTAACACATTAGCTCACTTTTGGTAACATAGTCCTGCACCTTTGGTCAAATAGTATAGCACCTTTAGTCTAATAAACTGGTCATCAAAATTGTCTTTTCCAAAAAAACACAGCAAAATCCCAACAAGCATCTCAAATAAAGTACCCTAGTGCATCCCATGGTAACCACTAGACTCTAGAAAACTATGAAGGCTAAACAAGTTGTCCCAAGGAAGTGCAAATCACCTCCTCATACACCTCAACCAAGCCAATCCAACATGACTCCAAAGGGTACTCCAAAAACACGAATGGAAAGACAAACAAACTCACAAAATAGGCCACAACATGACCAACCAAACAATCCTCATGAAGGTAATGTCTCTTTGGTTGATGTAACTCAATTTACAATCAGCATGCCTCATGATTTTGTTACACCCGGTTATACCACGGTTCAAGCCCCATCTCAACAAGAGTGACACTTTGAAGAAGGTCAATCCTCTCAAGTAGATAGACATGACCTTGATGAAATCATACAAGATCCTAGAGCCATGGCCTCCTTTGACAAAATCCTTAGTGAAAACCAAGATCATTTCTTCCTCTTACTAGCTAAACAAGGAACCAAGTTACCTCAAGATTTTGATATATCCAATCTCAAGGAGCCAAACAAAACCCATGACGCCATAACTACAGTCCAAACCATGTCAACTATGACCACTCCCATACCCAAACAAAGCTCACAAGGGAGAACAATTGCAAAATATGAGAATCCTCTTTATCAAAACCCAATGGCAAAGAGACCCATATCACTACTCATGACTCCTATGGAGATCTACAAACACTAACAAGAGACTCTCCAACATCAAGCAGAACTAGCCAAACAAGCCACTATAGCTCAATCAAATACACAACAAACTCCTAAAATGCCCACACCAATCGCAAGTGGAACATTGGCTACCCCTTCACGAGAAGGTTTCCCACCAAATTACAATCCAGGGAACACTTATGTAGCCATGCAATAAGGGTCTTGTTGTGTGGTTACACAACACGTCCCATTTTGACTTGGCAAAATAGGGACCCAAATTTTTTTGTTTGGCTTTGCTTGTGTTTTCTGCTTACTGGTGGTCTAGTAAAAGTAAGTCAGTACAGATGATCATGCATAAAGGGGACTGGGTAAGTCATCATGATGAGGCCAATTTTTCAAACATAAATATCTCATGACAATAACCTCATGGTTGGATAGAGCTCAAAATTTTACGCAGGTTTACCTTTTGGATCACCCTGATATTCCTTAGAGAACGAGAGTTATGGTGAGTCAAAGTCCTGCTCAAACCTAATATTCTGAGGGGAGGATCATATTTCTTAACATCAGTCATATTATGAAAGATCACCCTAATCCAATTTTATCACCTGATAAATCATTTATCTGGAGATCCAGACGTCAATTTTAAGTGGTAGTGATACTTACCCGTAGAACAACATCATATATTTTGCGAGGGTCATATTTTGAATATCACCCTACCTTTCGAATATCACCCTAGAGTCAATTATGATGATGACATCATATAATCCTGATGAGATAAGAAAATTACCATGATGATGATGTCATCATCCTTTTTACCTTGCGGAGGTATATTTCTAATAGCAATCCTTTCTACAAAACATGATGATGACGTCATAGTGTGACAACGATGAACCAAGTCAGTTATCCTGATGATGTCACCCTGATATTCTAATGAAAAGTCACTTTGGTTCAGGGGGTGGTATTATAAATATCACCAGACATTCCGAACATCCCCTGACATTTTGAATATCACCCGATATTCTCAACCTGACTTGATCTATTGACATAAGTCTTCTCGCCAATGGGGAAGGTCATATTATACTGAGATGGTCATATTCTCAATATCACCCAATATTTAGAATATCACCCGACCTTCTGAAGATCACCCCGCTCCTCTTGCAGCTTAGCATTAAATGCCATTAATGTGGTAGGTGGTTCCCACTTATTATGAATGCGATTTATACACTTGGCGAGATCCAGAAGTTTCATACAGAAAATTAGATGTTTCAATTAATTTGCCCTAATTTGCCTTAAAGAGAAGGTTAAAGGCAAATTCACAGACTCATTTTTACACTCACCTTGCAATAAAAACAAGTTTTTACAGAGCTCTGAGTTTTCAAATGCTCATACAATTACCTGCGGACGCATACGGCTTGCAACAGGACAAAACACGTGAACATCACTTGTATTTGAGTCTTTTTCACCTAATCACCAGCATAATTAGGAGAATAAGCATAATCAAGTAAGTAATTGAAACCCTCCTCCTATAATTTCTGCATGTCCAAGTAGTATGATTTCTACTAGTTTGAAGTTGTGAATTATTCATGTTATAATGAAGTAATGATAAATGAGTATAATGTGCATCATGTCATGAAAATATATTGTTATATGTATGCATGAGAAATATGGTATGGTAAGATTGGTAATGTTCATTGCAGGAGATCATGGCAGATAAGAGACTGCTCAGGTCTGAGGCCAAAGTCATTAAACCCATGTTCACTTAGCCTGAGGGTGTACAGTTTAAGTATGGTGCCATCACAGATACACACCAAGGAAACACCAACCTAGCGGCATGGTCGGATAAGTTGAACAATGGAAGGAATAACAGAACCTTATTGGACACCATTTTTGTGTCAGGGATGTGGAGTGCTGTAGGATTCCCTTATTCTATGGAGGCTCCGGAATTAGTTGTTGAATGTGCAAAAAACTACAACCCACAGACCAGAAAAGTTGAGAAACATGGTAGGGTTTATGTTGATCTATCTATCAAGGGGATTGCTACCACTTTCAATTTGCCATTAGGGAAGAAAGTTGCCAGCATGGACCTAAAGAGGTTAGAAACTGAACATGAAAGTAATAAGAAGGCTGCCAGGAAAAGAATGTACCAATGGAGAGTAAAAAATAGTCCGTATACTACAGCCGCCAAATTGCCAATGCATCTGTATAAGTTTGATTTCAATGAGGAATACCAATAAGTAATAGCTCTACTTAGCAGAGTAACAGGTCAGCCTAATGCTAGAAGTTTTAAGGATTGGATGTATGGGGTCATCCTCATGTGTGGTTATACAAACAACAAGCCACTATGGCCAAAAATGATCAGTGATGCCCTACATGATCAGCTCATGAACCTAGGAGGCCTGGAGTGTGATTTTTACATGACTTCATATGTGGTATATTCATGTGCCTATAAGGGTACATATGATGCACTTACAGCCATAGGAAAGATTGGTGGTACCACTAATGATGCCCACATCTGGGATCATTATCCCCAGCTACAAAGAGTAAATTACCTCCCTGATTATAAATTAGTGAGTGATGCATTTTCTATGCATCTAGTCAGGACAATAGAGGAAGACAGAACTAAAAGACTGAGCATGGAAGCTCAGGAAGTCATTTACAAGCATGGTGCCTAGTTTATACAGTATGCTACTTTCTCCTATATCTGGATAGAGGGTTTTGAAGGTCAGCCTCTCATGCTCCCCAGATATCCCACTGATGCAGTAGTGTTAATGGAGTTTATGAGACAAGTATCTACAATACTGGATGCATATAATGCAAACAATAAGCTTCCACTAGTATTGTTTCTAGTAACAATGGGCTGGTATATATGCCAGGATTCTAAAAACATGAAGAAGGCCACAGCTGGTCTAGACATGATGAAATTACAATCATTCCCACTACCAAGATCATATGATCCATATGGCAGGATGCAGAAGATCATGGGGAAGCCCATCCATCAAAGACATCTTGAAGATTTTTGGGCAGATTGTGAGGATGAAGCTGAAGTTAGAAGAAGAAAATACCAAAGGCTAACTCTCAACCAAATTAGGACCTTTGATTACATCCCAGTGCCTACACAATTAAAGAATGATGATGGTAGGATCATGGTAGATGAGTATGAAGAGAAAAAGATATATAATGACACTATCTCTGTGCCTGATCTTACTCAATTGGAAGATATTTCATTGGACCGATTTACAGGCAGGATCATATAGTTAACCCAAGCTTGGGTGAATGAACAGGTTAATGCAATGAAGAAGAAGGGTGTAGCCCTTACTGTTGATAATAAGAGGAAGAGACAAGATATTCCTGATGAGGAATATGATGATTTCCTGATATAAAAGAGGAAATCGAAGGGAGAAAGGTTGCCACCTTCGCAACAACAAAGCAAAAGACCCCCTAGAGGTAAGAAGATTGATAATGAACCTGAAGGGGTGATAATTGAGAGAGTCATGATAACAACTGAAGGTGCATCAGCATCAGAACTTGTGTCAGCACATCAGCACTGCCTCCTAGGGATAAACAAAAGGATAAAAAGAGCTAGAGGCCAGCTGTTGAAACTATGGAAACATATGAGGAGGGTCAGGCATCACAAGCACAAATGGAAAAGGATGTTCATCTTGATGAAGAGCCTATAGAAGAAGACCCACTGCCCCTCATCATAAAAAGAAAAGCACCTCAGGTGGTGGCCTCCACACCTAAGAAACCAAGAACATCCATGAGAGGTGAGATAAGACATGACCTTGTAATGTTGAGGGGAGCAAGTAGTGGAGTGTTTAGAAAGGAATTATAGCATGATGTAGCACTCCCTACCATTGTTCAGTTTAAGACTGAAAAAACTAAAGAACAAATGAAGGAAACCACTCACACAAGTAAAGGAGGTCATTTCTCATTAGATGAGACTGTAGACCTATCAGATGATGAAGTGGTGGATAATGTTGCTTCACAACGAATGGAGACTCTTGTTGCTAACACTCACATAACACCACAAGGTACATCATCAGTCCAGGAGGTAGTGTTAGAAGAGCTGAAGCGAGTAGAGCAGGAGAAAGAAAAGAGCCCAGAAAAGGTAGCCCAAGAAATGGGGCTTGATACATTGATTGATCAGGTAACCAGTCCTGCAGTGATTGATCTAACATACAAAAAGGGTGCAAGTCCTAAAAATCAAGTAGGTGTTCCTGATAAGGAAGAAAATGTTGAAGAAGTGAAGATGGTGGAAGAAAAAGGCCACACTTTGAATATGAGAGAGCTGCAACAAGATACATCTGTTGAACCCAAGATAGTGGAAGTACAAGACAAGGGAGAAGAAGAAAAGGATACATCAATTGATCCTACCCTGAAAGTACAAGAAATAATTACTATAGCCACGGAGCAGATTATAGCTTCAGATTAGGTTAGTGTACCTAAGGTAGACACTATAACATCCACAGAAACTAATATGCCTCATGATGAGGAAATCCCTAAAGTGGATGGGGTACAGAAGGAGGTAGTGCATGATCATCAGGTGGAAGCATCGCAAGATCCTCCACCTCAAAAGGAGGCTCCTCCAGAAAAAGAAGTTCCTCAAGAAGAGGAAATATCCCAGGATCACCCTTATGAAGAACATCATGAGGAAGAAATAAAGAAGTCATCATCTCCATAAAAAATAGATACACTTGCTAGAGATCAGAATGATCATCATGATGATGGTGGACAACCAGGATCCAGAGACCAAGTTACTTCATGGCTAGAAAAAGAAATAAGCACAGAGTCCAGATTAGAGATACAGGAATTCAATGTTTCAGCGTTGTTTTCAGAGACTCTAATGAAGCCAAAGAGGAAGGCTAGGTTGACATTGACCATAAGAAGAGATCCTATTACGGGTAGAAGGACTACCTAGGTAGCCGTTCCTACAGCTGACAAAGAAAAAGGCAAGATCACTCTGGATGAATTCTAGATTAGTACAGTAGATTTGGAATTTGCCAATGAGGATCAAGAAGGCCAAGAAGGTAAAGATATAATTGATTCATTGACCCAGAGGGTGAAGAAAGAGAAAGAGAAGAATAAGTAGCATAAAGAGCACATTGCTCAGCTGCATGCCTATATAAAAGGGTTAACTAACCCTTATGCTATTTCAAGTGATCATGCAGTCCCATTGACTGCTATTTCTCATGATGAGGTGAATAAATTAGATCTCATGAAACACGAGTCATCAATAATGAGGAAATGGATGTTATTTGCATTTGATGGAGTGGAGGAAATAGTGAAAGCCTCATTGTAGAGGTGGAATTCTTTAAGCATCTCTAGGAGGAAGGTTGACAAGTTACAGATGGAGACAGGAAGAAGGTCCTTTCAGTTAGAGAAAGCTTTGAGTGCTTTAGATGAAATAAAGAGGATTGATCCTCAGGTTCTCATAAAGAACTAGCTATTGAATAATAATACTACCATTTTGATTGATAAACGGTACAAAGACATCTGATTTGAATGTGAAGTGCTTCAAAGATGCAATAGCAAATTAAGAGACATTAGTATGAAGTTGCATGACATGATGTCATATGAGGCAGAAGTCTTGGAGACCTTGGAAGGTGAAATAGAGGGAAAGATCGAGAATCAAGATGAAGAGTCTGCTATTAAAGCTCTACATAACAATTTCTAGCTAGTAGCTGATGACCCTTTAAATCACCTAACGGAAGAAATCATGGACAAGATCATGAGGATAAAGGTCAAAGTAGAAAACTACAATGAAACATCCAGTGACAAGAGGAGTAAATTAGAGACTCTCTGAGGCAAATACCAGATACACAAACACGCCATTACCAAAGCAATAATTTAGGATGGTGGGGAAGTAGAAAAGATAGTGCAATCTTATGAAAATATCCAGACATCCATGCAGGTCCATTTACAAGGAGAAGGTCATCAGGATGATGAAGATTTGGGAAGCGATGATCCTGATGCTCCTGATGATGGAGATGAGGAACTTGAAGGATAAAGAGTAGATGAAGATGCATTACCAAGAAAAGACATAAGCATCTGATACTTAAGAAAATAAGTTGTCTAGATGGTTGCCAGCTAGCAACCTGTGCCACGTGAAAAGAGTTGACTGGGTCAATTGAATATGAATCGTAGATCTTAATAGATAAATCTTGATCATAGATCAATTGTACCCACTCCCTCACCTTGATCTATAAAAGGTACAGGGATGCCTTTTTGATTCATTCAAAACTTAAATGAAATCTATTTGCTGAAATATTCAGGGCTCATTTCAAAGTTGTTGTATACATATATGTTCTTACATACTTAATGAATGAGAAGACTGTTTTGATTACAATCCATCATAAATCTTGAGTAATCAATGTATGAATTCTTGATACATGCTTTGATTTGCTGCATCCCTTGGAGTGCATATCAGCTTGCATGTGTTGTCTTCACTCCTTTCCTTTGAAGTTAGCATCGACCGTATCTAGCTATGGAATGTCCTGGTGAACATATGGTTTGATTTCTTCTCTTCATGACTGTATCTATGTGTATGTGGCTCAATGACTAAAGGTTCAACATTAATTTGAAGTATTTCTTTCAATTTCTTTCAATTTTAGAGCATTTCATCATCATAATTGCAAATAATTGACAATCTTAAGCAAACAATATAAATATGCAAACATCCCGTAGATAATTGAACATATTCATCATATTTGAAGTTAAAGCATGTCAAAAATGATAAATATCATGCAAAGATTTAAAGATAGACACAATATTTGAAGCATATCTTGTATAAAATAAATATCTATGCAACATCATTATAGGAAACATTATCTTATAGATGAGATTTACGTAAGGCCCCAAAATGGAAACAGCAACACACATCAACCTGTGAGTAACATCAGAAGATTAAGATCAAATCACCAGAGCCTTGGGATCATGAATTCTCTGAATTCATCATATCTTTCAAGATGAATAAAGGTTAATGTGTACTTTTATTCTATTTTTGTTTATGACTAACATCATGATCAACAGGTCTCAACAAACACCACCCCCAACATCATCAACCCTCCATATCATTAAACCAAACAATGTCATACAACCCCAACCATCACAAAACATCAACACAACCTATGTCCCTCCACCACAACATTCTTCTACACTCCATCATACCTATCCCCATCTTATTCAACACTAACCATCACAAAACACATCTACCTATGTCCCTCCACCACAACGTTCATTGACACTAACCTTTTTCAACACATATCTCAATCAACCTCCACCATCACAAAACACATCTACCTATGTCCCTCCACCACAAAGATCTTCCACTGTCAACCTGACCCACACCTATCCCAATCCTCAACATTCCCAAAACCAAACTTTCCAAAGCTATGTTCCACCACCACAACCAAACCCAACAAACTTTAGCTTCCCTCTACCAAATTCTTCCTTCACACCACCTCTGCAATACCAACAACATAACCCTTATCTACAACTATCACAAAGCCTACATTCTTACCTATCACCACCCCCACCTCCCCAAAATCAAAACACCCAAATCTAACCCAATCCAAACCCAACATATAACACATACGACCCTAACCAATCATACAACCCTTATAACACCAATGCCAATGGATTTCACTACAATCTTCCATATGGGCAAAAACAACCACCTCTCAGACAACAGGAGATGTTTCCAACCCCTCCCACAACTATGGAGCTAAAAATTGCAGAGATTCAACAACAACTAGCTGATCTAACATTTGGCAACACTAAGAAAACATTCTATTTGGAAGAAGTTTGTCCCTGTCCATTTGATCAGTCATTACCCATGATCCCTTTTCCTCACAATTTCACTATTCCTAAATTTGATAAATACAAAGGAAAAGGAGACCCAAAAGACCATCTTAGAGAATTATATCTCACTTGCTTTGAGGTCTCACATAATGACACATATCTTATGCACCTCTTTCCTCGCAGTCTTGGAGGTCAAGCTATAGAATGGTTCTCGCACCTACCCATAGGTATCAAATCTTTTAACGAGCTTGCAGAGAAATTTTCCACCCATTTCTCCTATAACACATAACATGAAGTCTCCATAACTGACCTATGCAACAATAAATAGAAAAATGGGGAAACTCTCATCTCCTTCCTTCAAAGATGGAGATAAATGGATAGCAAATTCCCATTCAAGATACCCAAAAAACAACTTGTTAGCATATTTGTGCAAAACCTTAACCAAGAATTGGGTTTTCATTTGCAAATCCTTAGTGCTACAACCTTCAAAAAATTACCTACAAGGGCATCAACATTGAAAAGGCCCTCATCGCTAAAGGTGTGGTAAAAATCTTCAAAGAAACTAAAGACAATGCTCCTCAACAACAAACAAACAATAAGCCCAAGTTTCAGAACAAAAATAAAAATGTGGTCAATGATGGTGTGGTAGATTCCAAACATGTCCAAACACTACAAACACCCCTTCATCTTTCATCAAAACCAAGTCAAACTCCGCCTCAATAAAACCAACAACAACGACAACAAGAGCGACCTCAACAAGATTACCCTTCACAACGTTAATTCACTCCCTTGGGAGAGCCTGTAGAGTCTGTTCTATAGAAACTTATACACAATGGACTTGTCACCTTACCAAATGCTCCCCCATATGGTGAACCTGTTTACAAAACCGCATGGTACAAAGATAATGAATATTGTGAGTACCATAGGACCAAAGGACACATAACCATATCATGCATGAAACTCAAGCACATGATCCAAAACCTTATCGATAGAAAACAAATCAATTTTGATGATGGACCACCAACTCAAAACACCAACAAGGATCTCAACATGTACAAAGAGCCATTCCCTATCCATGGTCAAGGTCTACCTCCAGATAAAGGAAAAGGTGTTAATAAAACTTTTACTTCCTATGACTCTATTATAGGACATTTTGAAGAAAGTTGGGTGTCTACCCTCACAATCAAAGGAAAATCTACAAATTGTGTAGTAACAACTCATCGTGGTCATGTCACTCTGCGTGGTCCTACACCACGTCTCCCAACCCATTCTAATTACAATCTTGTCAAACATCTAGGGAAAACCTCTGCATAGATCTCTTTGTTGAACCTTCTACGGTCATCACCCACACATAAAGCTATGCTAGAAAATGCCCTACAAGAGTCTTCAATTCCTAATTACATAGTAGTTATAGATTTCCAAGCTATAATAGGTGACATTACCTCACATTACAATGTGATCTTTTCTGAAAAGGATCTCCCATCCCACGATCCATGCCATAATGATGCCCTTCACATTGAAGTTTTCATCCATAAACAAAAGATGAAATGCATACTCATTGATGGTGGAGCTAGTCTCAATATCTATTCTCTCAAGTTACTTAAATAGTTTGGATACTCTGAGGATCATGTTAACATTGATCAAAGCATTACAATCAAAGGGTATGATGATGTTGAATGCCAGTTAGAAGGTGTTATCCACTTGCCTATACAAGTAGGCCCTATCATTCTTGAAACTAGGTGCCAAGTCCTTGACATTGAACTACCTTATAACATTAGCTTAGGATGCCCATGGATCCATACCATGAAAGCTATTCCCTCAACATACCATCAGTCTCTCAAATTCCCATTTAATGGTACGGAGATCACTATTCTAGAAGATCCTAATCCCTTTGAATTTTGTCATGTCTTGCAAGGCAATTATAAGAATTCCAACCAAGTGCCAAATAATGACAAAGCCCATGAATCTCCATTGTATGTTGGCTCTGAAAAACTAAAAAAAGCCTCTGAAGTTGACCCTAATCCTCATCCTATTCCTGAAGTTAAAGCTCACATCTGTGATATAGGCTTTGGAGAATATGATATTTCAAAATCTTGTTGTGTAGGGCGAATGCTCTTATCCCCTAAATCTTATGGCCAACCACCTATAGCCAAAGCAACTAAAAAGTAGCTATTCCTCCCCTAGCATCTCTAACCCAATTCCAAGAGGGAAAATTATTGGCAGAGGAAACAATCAAAGACATCTCATCTTGGCTCTACAAGGAGAAAGAACTAGTCACCATTCCAGTCAAACAATATGGCAATGGCCTAAGAATTGTGAAGAACATGGGCTACAAAAGCAAAGGTGGCCTTGGGAAAAATAATCAAGGTGAAATGAAACCCATTATTGTGAAGAAGAAACTAGACAAAAAGGGGTTAGGATTTGGTAGGAAGGTACCATGCGCCTTGGACATCGAGGGTATACTCGACGAGGTAGCACAAACTTCTCTCACAGATTTGACATCTAAAGAGGATATCATCGATGACTCTTACCTCCATATGATTGACCTATTCACTGAATCCTTCGTATTTATGCTATCATCTATATCCTTAACATCCACCACCAGCACTGAGATTGTAACACTTGTCTACCCTGAACTTATCGATTGGGACCAACAAGGGACCCCCATTCTAGATGTATTTCCAAATGATGAAGCTATTGTAGAGTTCATGGGACTCCGGGATGGTATCCCTCTTGGTGATCACAAACCTAGTTTTGTAATAGAACTAGAGCAAACTACTTATTTTGGTGAGAATGCCAAATCCTTCAATCGTAAAAACAAAAATAAAGAAAGATCTCTAGGTGAAAACCATGTTGTGGCACCTCCTGATCACAAAATAGTAAAAACAAAGGACGTATCCAATGGTGAAAACCCAATTATGGCACTTGAGGATGGAGGATTTGACCTTCCCTTACCATCTAAGTATCAACAGAAATTAGCTCTCCTAGTGGAAGATTCTACGGAGATAAATCTTGGCACAGAGAAAAATCCTAGAACAAAATTCCTAGCAGCATCACTATCAGAGCAAGAGCACAAAGATCTGACCAACTTCTTCTTGTAGTGCACCATCAACTTTGCGTGGACCTATGCCAATATGCCAGGGTTAGATCCTTCACTAGTAGTGCACTATCTCACAGTTGACCTAACAGCTAAACCAATCAAGAAAAAGCTAAGGAAGATGCATCCACAGATAGCTCTCTTGGTAAAAGTGGAAATACAGAAGTTGCTAGAAGTCAAATTCATCAAGCCTATTGATTATCCGGCATGGGCCTCAAACATTGTACCTATGTCTAAACTGAATGGGGGCATCCGCATGTGTTCAGACTTCAAAGATCTTAACAAAGTATGTCCCAAAGATGACTTTCTATTGCCGAACATTAATCTCATAGTAGACTTGATTGCTGGTCATGAAATGTCTTCTCTCATGGATGGATGCTTCGGCTACAATAAGATAACGATAGCAAAAGAAGATCAACATAAAACAAATTTCACTTGTCCTTGGGGTACCTATTATTGGTGCGTCATGCTGTTTGGTCTAAAGAATGTAGGGACTACTTATCAAAGAGAAACAACAGTGATATTCCATGACCTCTTTCATCACATCATGGAGGACTATGTGGATGACATACTAGAAAAATCTTCTAGGGCAGATCACATACAGGTTCTAGGACAAATCTTTGATAGACTAGAAAAATACCAAGTGAGACTCAATCCAAAGAATGTGTCTTCGGGGTAACATCAGGAAAATTGTTGGGATACATTGTATCTCATAGAGGCATCGAAGTGGATCCCACAAAAGTCAAGGCTATAGTGGATATGCCTCCACCAAAAAATCTGAAAGCACTAAGGAGCCTTCAAGGAAGGTTACAATCTATTAGGCATTTTATCTCACAGCTAGCAGATAAATGTCAACCATTTCAACACTTACTCTGAAAGGATGTCTCATTTCGATGAGATCATAAGTGTCAAGCAACATTTGATCAGCTTAAAGAATATCTAGCTACACCTCATGTCTTGGTACCACCAGTTACCGATAGGCCTTTGATCTTGTACATCTCATCTACAACTACAGCCCTAGGGGCTCTTCTAGCACAACATGATGAGTCAAGCAAAGAGCATGCAATCTATTATATCAGTAGAACCTTGGTGGGTTATGAACTCAATTATTCACCTATGGAAAGAGCTTGTTTAGCCTTAGTGTTCTCTTCCCAAAAGTTGTGGCATTACATGATAAACCAACACACAAATCTAATAGCCAAAATTGATCCATTGAAGTATCTCCTAGCAAAAGTAGCTCTCACAGGTAGACTAGCTATATGGGTCATGATCCTTAGTGAGTTTGACATTGAGTATGTGGATTGTAAAGCAATCAAGGGACAAGCCCTAGCAGATCAACTAGTAGAAGCACCTATGATAGATGTACATCCTATGGTATCTAACTTTCCGGATGAGAATCTCTTCACTCTTTCTACCTCAGTAATGTGGAAGTTGTATTTTGATGCTTCCTACACCTAGCATGGATTAGGGGCCAGCATCCTTTTTATCACACCACAAAATGACTATATCCCAAAGTCATATTGGCTTGCATTTCCCTGCACTAACAACATAGCTGAGTATGAAACACTCCTCATAGGTCTCAATACAACAGTCCAATGGGACATCAAAGAACTATAGGTATATGGAGACTCACAACTAGTCATTCGATAAGTCACAGATGAGTACCAAACAAAAGATGAAAAGTTGGTCCCCTACAAGCAACTAGTGGATGCCTACAAACCACACTGTTCTAGCATCACTTTTGAGTAAATTCCAAGAGAGCATAACAAAGTTGTAGATTCTATGGCTTCTGTAGGGTCACTTATAGACATTCCTGCAAACACACAAAAATGTGAATTCTTGATGGAGCAATTGTTGATACTAGCCGTCAATGTTCCAACTACTCAAATCATCTACAAACTTGTTGGTCCCAATTCCCCATGGTAAGAAGATATCTACGAATACCTTAAACATGAAACCTTTCCCTTTGATCTATTTGCCACCCAATGTAAAACCTTTATTCCTCAATACTCCCATTACACCATTCTGGGTGATACACTTTATCACTGGAGTCTCGATGGTATCCTCTTATGATGTCTTAACATGGAAGAAGCTGATGCTACCTTACAATACATACACGAAGGTGTCTATGGCACACATTCTACCAGTCCTAACCTTGCTAAGAAGATACTCCGCACAGGGTATTATTGGCCTACTATAGAACAAGATGTTTTACAGTTTACTAAGAAGTGTCTACAATGCCAGCAGCATGGCGATTTGATTCACGCACCAGCTCATGAACTACAACCTATGACTACTCCATGGCCTTTTTCACAATGGGGTCTCAACCTCATAGGACAAATCCACCCATCCTCATCCAATGGCCACAAATTTATCATTACCACCATTAAGTATCTCACGAAGTGGGTCAAAGCCATTCCCATGACTTATATCACCAGCAAGAAAATAGCCAAGTTTATCCTTAACTACCTCATTTGCTGGTATGGTATCCCCCAAGCCATTGTCACTGATAATGGGAGACCATTCAAGAATCATGATGTCCGTGTCTTAGGCACCCAATACAATATCCAACATTGCTTTTCTACTCCCTACTATCCATAGAGTAATGGCCAAGCCAAGGCTTCCAACAAAACCATTCTCAAAATCCTCAAGAAAATGATCAATGAAGCTGGTCGTGATTGGCATTTTCAACTCAATCCAACCCTATGGGCCTACCGCACTAGTATCAAAATACCAAATGGTGCCACACCCTATGCTTTAGTCTATGGCTCTAAAGTAATTCTACCTATAGAGGTCGAGATCCCATCCCTCAAAGTATCCATGCAACACTTGATTGATGGAGAGGAGTATCGCACTTCCAGATTAACTGAGCTAGAACTACTAGATGAGAGGTGCCTTGCAATGCTTAATCATCTCCATGTCTATCAAAACTACCTCTAACGTAATTATAACAAAAACATCAAAGAAAGACAGTTTCAAGTTGGTGATCTTGTCTTACAAGAAAATTAGTGAAATCAAGCAGATCGAGAAAAGAAGGGCAAGTTTGAGCCTAATTGGTTAGGACCCTTTGTTATCATAGTAGCATATGGATTAGGGGCTTATACTTTAGCAACACTTGACGACATTCCTCTAGATGAGCCACTCAACAGTGTTCATCTCAAGAAGTTTTATGCCTAATCCTCATAGTATAAAAAAAACACAAAAACAAAAATAATCCATCCTATTGTGAAAACCTGGAAAATAGGTGCCTTGGATAAGTACCATAGTGAAAACCTAGAAAATAGGTGCTATGTGTAGAGTCGACACCCATCATCTATCGAGTCTTGTTCATTCCATTTTCATAATAAACTTCATCCATCCATCCATAATAAAACCATTGACCTTGTTTGCATTTCCATATCCCTATCTAAAATATCTTAGAAATTTGTCAATGTTCATCGTCATCATCCCATGTTAGTTCTCACTTGTCCATCATCAGCTATCATATGTCAGTTATCCATTGTAACACTGCTACCTAAATGGGGGTAACCCTTTCCTTCCCCTAGGTCTAGGAATGGTTCCTTGTTCATGGTTCACAAAAACACAAACACTTTAAACACTTCCAACACTTCAAAAACAAAAACACATCAACAATCAACACAAACGAAAACACAAAACACATCAAACCAAACCAATCAACTATCTTATACAAATTCTCACACGCTCGAAACCAGACCAAGTGTCTTATACGAGGTGTTTCATTTCTGAAACTAGATGCCTTCATCCTTGTGTTGATCTAGGGATATATCGTTACCCACAATGACAACTCTTTTCCTACATCATCAAACAAAACTAGAACTACATATCATCTCATCTCAATCTTAAGGTACCTTGATCCCATGGATATGGGTATGTAGGCAGTCTGGAATACGAAGGAAGTATCCAATACTCAGGTACATAAGATATCATCATTTCATCTACCCAAGCTCAAACACCTTGACCCACTCATCACTTTACCTAGAACTACATATTATCATTTTCATCTTTCATTGTAATGTGCCTTGATCTCATGGATACAAGGTATGTAGGCAGTCTGGAATACGAAAGATGTATTTAGTACTCAGGCACATACGATTCATCATTCTTCACCCATCTCAATCCATTGACATGTCATCTTTCTAGTCTTCCATTTATCACAATCCATTCACCTTGACTTGACTAATTCAAGCAGCAAAACAACAAACAAACGCATTCTTTCAAAGCAAAAGTCCTTAAACAAACCTAAAGCACAGAAACACCTACTTGCATAGCCATCTACTGTCCTACATATCAATTGCCAACATCAGCTAAATGAATCTCAACCAAGAAACAGATCAACACACTTGTCTTATGCAGAATCTTCCATGATCAAAACCAGACCAAGTGTCTTATACGACATGTTTCATTTCCTAAAACTAGACATTATACTTTCAATAGATCAACACCCTTTAACGAACACATCATTCCTACAATAAGGTTGTTATCTACCCAACCAATCCAATCTATCTTGAGAAACCTCTTTAGCAAGAGAATATGTTGGTTGTATATTTACTTTGTAAGTCAGTTAATTTGCTTTTTGGTTTATCTTTTGTTCCTTTCCCATTACCTATTCAAGACTACCTTGATTTATCTATATCTTGGTATGTTGCGATGCAGTATGGATTGGGGGCATAGTCATTGCTTTTGTGTGCCATGTTTGAGGAATGATCTTTAGTTTCTTTCTTAGCAGCATATTTATCTTGTGTGAGTGTTACAACCTAGCATCTTACATATTAATATACTTCTTGCATTTATGTATTGAAGTTTATTTTATGTTCAAGACTATGGCTAATTCACATGTCCAACAAGGTTATATTATATCTAAGGGATCTAAGTTCAAACCGCTTGCTTGCAATGTCAATGTCCATGCACTCAGATATCACAGAACCTTGGTCTTTTATCCCTTGGTGGCAAACTATCCATGTGCTATATCAAAAATAGGGATTGCTCTTTATAAACATTTGTGAAACTATTGCAACAAGCTTATCCATTTACCCATCCATCTATCCATGGCCTCATATAGTTTTTCAAGCAAAGATCTATCAATAGTCTTTCTCTCATATTCTCTTCTATCTCCACTTTTTTCTATCCACCATTGTCTGTTTCTAACACAATCTTCTAGTCGAGCATCAACCCAGTTCTTTTGTCGCTTCCCTATATTTCCTCTCGAGGGGGCATCCTATGCCTGCTACACAGGGGCAACTAGCTACACTAGGGCATCAAAATTGTATCATGTCTTCAACAATCATTTTCTTTGAAGCAATGCTATAAGCTACATTGCATCAAAGAGGGGGAAAATGTAAACACCTAAAAATGACCATTTCATTGCATCACTTGCATTCTTCCAAACCCCTTGCATTTCAACATTAATTAAATAATCTAATTATTTAATTAATTTCATCAAAATCATCAAATTCTTCCAAATCTTCTAAATGCGACATTAATTGAATAAATCCTCTTTATTTAATTAATTAAATCAAAATCAACTTTATTCTTCCAAAATTAAATAATTTTAATTATTTAATTAAATCATTATTGTCTTCTAATTTTCAAATCAACATCAATTGATTAAATTAAATATTTAATTAATTTATCATCAAAATCCTCTTATCTACAATTAAATAATTTTCATTATTTAATTAAATCAAATTGTTATTCCAAATTTAAATAAATCATGCAAATTTATTTAAATTATCTCAATCTCTAAAAATAAAATATAATCAAATATTTTATTTATTCTTCTAATCATGCACAAACAATTAAATAAATTTACTTATTTAATCTCAAATATCTTCCAATTCCTCTAAAAATAAATCTTGTTCCTCATGCACACAAAGTTAAATAATTTATTATTTAATTTATCTCAAATCATACAAAAAGCAAATTACAATTTGAGTTAATTGACTTGATCAATCTTATTTTTATCAACAACTCTTAAATTAGAAAAAAGCATTCTAATTTATGAAATCAAATCCTATCTTTATCAAAAAGCAATTAACTCAAACAAAAATATCTTTTTGTGTGACACATGTCAGGTGCACATTTATCATGAATATTAGATTTATCTCATCCATTGATTCCATTGAATTTTCTGGACCATTGATCGATATTTATTGAAACCTATATAAACCCCCCTCATCTTCATAACCAATCCTCTTTGATCATTGAATCTCTTCGATCATTTATTCTCAAGCATTCCTTAACAGCGAATTCAACATACATTGCATCATTGAGCACATTGATCTTTTGAGCATGAACACTACCTACATCCGCTTGTTGCAAATATGGTTTCGCAACGTTATTGAGAAATCTACATTCATACAAAGAGAACTATACAATCTAGGTGAAGTCTTTCTTGTTTTAAATTGATTTATTCATTGATATTGGATTTTACTTAGATTGAGCTCTTTATATTATGGGTAATTGAGTTGTTATTATCATTGCTTTGTGATTTTATCATTCGACCTCTCAATTTTTCCTCATACACATGGGACAATTACCCCTAACTTTTGTCGGAGATCCTTAAAGGTGTCCTTTGCAAGAGCCTTAGTAAAGATATCTGCAATTTGATCCTTTTTTGGAACATATTCCAACTTCACTTCCTTGTCTACAACCTTCTCTCTCAAAAAGTAATACTTGATTGCTATATGCTTAGTTCTAAAATGCATCACTGGATTCTTGGAAATATTGATAGCACTTGTATTATCACACAAAATAGGAATAGGCTCATCATATAATACCTTGATATCCTTCAGAGTTTGCTTCATCCACAACACTTGTGTACAGTAGGAGGTTGCTACAATATACTCTACCTCTACAGTTGATAAGGACATTGAGTCTTGCTTCTTCCTTTTCCATGAAACCAATCTACTTCTTAGAAAGAAAGCACCACCACTTGTACTTCTTCTATCATCAACACAACCAGCCCAGTCAGCATTAGTGTATGAACTTATATCAAAGTCATCACCTTTTGGATACCATAGACCATAGTTCAGAGTTCCTTTCAAGTATCTAAATATCCTTTTCATTGTCTTCTCATGTGTTTTCTTAGGATTGGCTTGATATCTGGAAACCACACATATTGCATGCAGAATGTAAGGTCTAGAAGCAATCAAGTACAACAATGCTCCAATCATAGACCTATAAACAATCTAATCCACCTTTGAAGACTCATCATCTTTTCTCAAGTGACATCCAGTGACCATGGGAGTACTCACTAGTTTTGAATCCTCCATACCAAACTTCTTCAACAATTATTTGACATACTTAGCTTGAGAAATAAAGATACCACCATCTAGCTAGAAAATTTGAAATCAAAGGAAGAAAGACATTTCACCAATCATGGACATCTCAAACTCTTTTTGCATCTCCTCTACAAACCTTTTACACATATCATCATCTCCACCAAAAATGATGTCATCAACATATACTGCAACTATCAAATTCATGTCTCCTTCTTCCTTTATATAAAGATCACTATCTGTGGTACCTTTCTTAAAGCCCTGCTAAAGTAAGTACTTATCTAATCTTGCATACCAATCCCTAGGTACTTTCTTGAGACCATACAAAGCCTTTTTAAGTCTACAAACCATGTCTGGATCTTTTGATATCTAGAAACCATCTGGTTTTTCAATGTATACTTCTTCTTCTGGGTCACCATTCAGAAATGTTGACTTGGCATCCATCTGATATACTTTGAAGTTCTTATGAGAAACAAAAGAAAGGAACATTTTGATTGCCTCCATCCTTGCTACTGGAGCATAAGTCTTCTCAAAATCAATGCCTTCTACTTGAGTGTATCCTTTACATACTAATCTTGTTTTGTTCCTTACAACTTCACCTTCTTCATTCAATTTGTTCCGGAACACCCATTGTGTTCCTATAATATTCTTATTTGCTGGTCTAGGAACCAAATCCCATGTTTGATTCTTCTCAATCTAATCCAATTCTTCTTCCATGGCTTTTATCCATCCATCATCCTTGTTGGCTTCAGCAAAGGTCTTAGGTTCTACTTTTGATAACAAACATAAGTTTACTTGCTCATGTGTCTTGGCAAAACTTCTTCTTGTCTACATTCCTTCATTCGTGTCTCTAATGATTTGTTTTGCAGAGTGATTCTTTTGGACATACTTTGTTGGAGTCTGTAATGTCGAAAAATGTCCCCTTGGGGGCTTTTCCTTCATAAGGTTTAGCTCCCGGGTATCTTAGTTGCATTTAGAACATATTACATCATATTTCAACATCCCGATGAGAAAACCCCTAAGACTCTTGGTAAATGGGACCTAGGGGGGCCACTTGAGATAACCCCTGCCCAAAATAGAGGGGAGGACTTAGGTACCCGTGCCCTAGTCCTGCCCTATTTTGGGGCAGTCCCAATTTTTGGGTGTCAGCTTGTGACGGTTATTTAGATCCTATGCCAACACGGTAAGTTTAAATTATGAAATTCTTGGTCAGAGTGTTTATAGTTGCATATATATGCATGTTTAGGCATTCATTTGTAGACTAGATTGTTATTATGAACTTTATGCATCCTAAAGGTGATTCAAGGCTTTCATTGTGTTGCAAGAGCAGATTTGTGTTGTATATGTGTTTGTGTTTGCAGATTTGAGCAATCATCTCCTAATGGCATGAAGAGCTTCTTCCTCCATGAGATCTTCACTACAAGGTGACATTCATTTGTGTTTGTAAGAATTTATCATCTGGTTTTTGCATTTTCCTCCCAAGGGCATGCACTCTCTATCTGACAACGGTGTTCAGAAGGCTTGAATGTCTCTCCGAGGCTTGACTAAGGCAAGCCTCTAAACACCACAATCCCCTCCCAAAGTTTTTATGATTGCAGGTTACAGGTTGGAGTTACAGACAAAGTGAAGTTGCATGAGCATACAATAGAGTGTTGAAATTGTAGATCAAAGAAAGAAATAGTGCCTAGACTAGGGTACCCGCTCATTAGTCCTTGAAGTTTTGTGATGGGAAAACCTTCAGTACAACAGGAAAATGTTACAGATCTTGTTTGTAGATCCCAACAAAAAGTAGGGTACTGGACTTGGGCACCCACTTTTTAGTTCCCGACTATTCTATCTTCGAACCTCAAAAATAGGTGCACAGTTATTTGTTATTTCATATCTTTCTATAGCAACATTTTCTGTAATTCATCCATTTACTATCGTATTTGCATAATTAGGGTTTTAAGGTATAATTGAGCATAAGAGAAAATAATTGGCAATCAAATCATAAAAATCTAAGTTTCCCTACATCTCACAGTGACCAAGGGTAGGATAGTACATTGCAACTTGACCCTAGGTCCTTGAATGAAAGGGTGAAAGGAGGATATACACCAAAACTACCAAAAACTCAAACATACAAATTTTACGCTTTACATTTTGGTGAACCCGTGTTATTGGACTTATTTGCACCTTGATGAGTGTTTTTCTTCAGATTTATAGTAATTTCATTCACTCATATAGTCATTCATCTTATTGTATTGAAAAATTTACAAAAAAATAAGGAAAATTGGAAAAATAAATTGCATTCTAGGGTTTGCATGTTGCATCAATTAATTTAAATTTCATCAAATTTCTGATTTTTGCATTAGATCTTATTTAAATTACAAAAAATTTATTAGTTTACATTGCATTTTCATCACAAAATTGCTAGGGTTTTGTTGAAAAATGTGAATTTTGCATATAACCTAGTAATTCCAAAATCTAGGGTTTGTAGGTAAAATCTTGTTTCATATTTTTCTACTGATTTTAAAGGCTCATTTAAATTTGCATTTGGTTGTAGTCTTGCATTTTAGAAAAAAATTGCATTTATATTTCAAAAATTTGTAGTTTTGCATAGAAAAATTCAATAAAAAAAACTAGCATTTCCATTGATTTTTCATTAGATTTGCACTTGCATTTTGTATGTTAATCATTTTCAAATATGCGAGCATGTAATTTTCATCATATATCAGCATTCAAAACATTCATATAACATTTTACATCAAGATCTCAAACCTAGGGCTTGAAAAACATTGATTTTCACTAGATTTGGCCTTATCGACTCTCTAAACTTGCACTATAGGCATGTTGTAAAGAATATTTTTGCACTAATTGACTGGTATAAGTGGTATTATCTGTTGACCCTCATAAAATTCTTTACAGCACCTTGTTATTGGCCTCTTTTATTGAAAACTTGGTGAAAAACTACATATTTTTGCTATTTTTGCCCTAGAGTTTGGCGTAGTTTGCACCCTAAGCATGTTGTAATAGATTTTATTCTTGTAGGTGACTGATATTACTGATATTATTTGCTTTACCTTCTTAAATTCCTTACAACACCCCTTTGGCTAGGTCTTGGAATTGAAAAACGTAAAAAATTACCTATTTTTGCTATATTTTCACTAGGGTTTGACCTAGAGTGGCACCATAAGTGTGTTGTGACTGATATAATTTTTTGTTCATCATCATTTTCTTCACAACACCCTTTTCCATGCTCTTTTGCATTGAGATTTGGTGAAAAACTACTTTTTTTAGTGTATTTTCACTATGTTTTGGTCTATCATCATCTTAGATTTGCATCAAGAGTGTGTTGTGAAGAATCATATTACTGTATTAAACTAAAATTAGACATATTATTTTCTTCCCCTGATCAAAATCCTTGCAACACCTTTGCTTTCACTTATTGGCACTGAAAAAGTACAAAAATCAAGTATTTAAGGTCACTTTCGCACATAGTTTTACACTTGTCCTTTGCATACTTTTGAAAATTTGTTAAAATCTAATTTTGTATTGATTTGAGAATATAAACATGGCCTCTAAATGCAACAACAACAATAGGTTCCCTCCTAGGCCTTGCTTGAAGAGAAAGGTCCCTGAACCTAAAATTGTGTTTACACCTCATGATAGAACAATTGGAGATATTGAGGGACCTCTTTACATCACTATGAACATAATGGGAAACCCTGTGGATGGAACCCTTATTGATCCTAATTACATGACTAATGTGGCCATAGAAGTGTTCCTCTATTTACATAATTTAATGCAACGATCTTATGACCCTTTGGATAAAATGATCAAAACATATAAGGGAACCTTTATAAAAACTTTGGGTAAGATATCATTGTTGGTAACTATATTTGAAAACATGTAGAACAATGGTTTGATGTTATCCCCATTTCTAACCACTTTTGCATAAAATTGGGACACCCTTGGTTAAAGGAAATGAAAGTTGTCCCTTCAACAATTCATAATTGTTTAAAATTTCCTTTTGAGGGACATGTGATTGCCATCTCTCGCAATAAATATAAACCTTTGGTTGAAAGAAAATTGTAGACACCTAAAAATGTCTTTATCATCAAACCGACTCCCAACATCCCTAAACATACCAATTTCCCTTCTAATCAATTAATTAAATTTTTATTTAATTAATTATCCCTTCATCACCTAATTTTTCATCATTCTATCCCCAACAATTAGATTAAATCTATTAATTCAATAGTTCAACTTTAGCCAATTCATTAAATAAATATGCAATATTTATTTGGTCAATTTCTCCCTCCTCACTAAATCTAATTAATTAGCTAAATCATGTTTAACTAATTAATTCAGCCTATTAATTGACATATCCCTACCGTAGGTAATTAAATAGCCATTATTTAATTACCTACCCTAGCCTATCTCATCTTAGCCTTAGGATTAATTAAATAAAACCTTATTTAAATTAATCCTAGGTTTAGGATTAATTAAATAAAACCTTATTTAAATTAATCTTAATCTCTCATTAAAGTAGTCAAACCTAGCTTAACACCCTTCCCCACATCCTCCAAATTAAAAATTAAAATATATCCCACATAAATCAATTTTTAATAAAAATATGTCCAACATCACATTTAATATCTCTTACACCCCTTACCCATACCATGCCTCATTTATATCCACTCATCCCCAAAATAAATTTTTAATTCATTTTACCCTTCCCCATGTGAATTTTTAATTCACACATATTCCATCTTACCCAACCTCATGAACTCCACCCCTTTCCCAAGATGAATTTAAAATTCATCTTTAGTCCTAGCCCTCCATTCTTCCAAGATGAAATCTAGGCCCTCCACATCATCTTCATCCTCCACCATTGATCTCCCAAATCAATCTCAACCCTTGGATCAAAATCTCTCCAAAATGTCTATAAATACAACATCCTCCAACCCATTTTGGGATCTAATTTTCAAGTAATGTTACCATGCCCAAAAATCTCTTAAGCTAGCTTGTGAGTTGCATTTGAGAGAGCATTTCACATTTGATTCATTATCTAGGGTACAATCTAGGGAGTTTTGGGTGTAACTCTTTCTACCCAAATCAAGGATTTGTGACTCATTATGAGGTATAACATTTGTTTTTATGCACTTGTTTTGTGTTTTCTATCTCATTTTGATTTCACTAACCCACATTGGCATACCTGATGGGACCCACAAGGTCCCTATCTAACATCTTTTGTGAGCTTTTGCATGTGTTTTAAGACATTTTGCAGGTGTGGCACTATCGTCCTACGCAGTGGTGCTATTTGTGTGGAATTTTAGCGCTATCTGCTATTTTGGCACTATCTAACACAGCTTTCTCTCTTAAAATTCACTCACCCATCTATCTAATTTTTGGTCTTCCTACTGTTTTCAAGGGTTGTCTTCTCTCTATTTTTGTAGGCATCTTAAACAAAGAGGGGGAGGTCATGCCGAAATTTTATTAAGAACCAAACACATATTTTGGCTTTCATCTTGTCTTCCTTTCCATTCCTTAGGCTAACAAGACTAACAAGACCCTTTCCTTTTGCAGTCTAACCCTCTATTTTGGTTAGGAAGATCTCTATTTTGCAGGCCTGACAACCTCAACCCCGTATCAGCACTATCAACACCCAGAGCGGTGCTACTTTCAACTCTTGACTAGACCAATCAGTCGCACACACAGTGGTGCTTTGTTACCTACATATTAGCGCTATTATCTATTTTAGCACCTTTTGTAATCTATTTTAGCGCTATCTTCTGTTCTGGCGCATTCTATATCTGGTTTTAGCGCTATTTCTGTTCTGGTGCATTCTGTATCTAGTTTTAGCACTATTGTTTAAATCAATGCTATCTATATGTACATCAGTGCTATTGTCTAGGGTAGTTAGGATTTAGGTCAATTCTGTTAGTAGCGCCATTGCGGTCCACAATGGTGCTATTTGGTCTCTGTTTTAGCGCTATTTTTATAGGCTAACTTTGGGTTCTGTGCAGGGGCTGGTAAGCTGTTTACAGGTCATCACCATCATTCTACAGCCACTAACTAGTTCTTGCCAGGTTTTTTATCTTTAGTTTAAAATGAACACTTCAATTGGTGCTTAAAAAGAACCCTTGTGTGTTAGCATGAAACAACATTTCAATTTGGTGCACTAAAATTAATCAACAAACAAATCTTTGTGTGCCTTAGCTTAGAAAACATTTGAACTTGGTGTTCTAAAATTCACAAGTGCTTGCCAACAACTCCACAAACATTTTGATTTTGGGCTTTAAAAAGAACCACAAATTGCATCATAACTCATTGGACTAAAAAGAATAACAATATGCATTTTTCACTCATCTAAACAAGAAAACAAATCAAATTTGTGTGAAGTGTTTTCGTGATGATGTTTGTGTGGTGAAAAGCGCATGCTCTTCCCTCGCACCATTGGTGATCTTGGGAATCAAAAGCTTCTCACAAGACTTGCATAAATCACCCCAAACGTCATCCAAAGAACTAAAATGAACCTTGTTTAGCATGACATAAGCACAAAATATACATATGCTCTCCCCTCGTATCCTTGTATGAAATTGGGGATCAAAATTATTTTTGTGGTTGTGTTGCTTTTGTTAAATCCTTAGAGGGCCTACCACCTCGCTTCAAAATGTGGGAATGACAAAACCAGCAACAAGCTAAAGCCAAGCTCTTTCAAGATGCTATATAAAATAATGTGTTTGTGACGAAAGTCACAAGCAACAAGTGTTGTGTCATACCGATAGCCAACCTCCCCCAAAACCCTCCAAGGCGTAACCCTTGGAGGCTGGGAGACTCCATAACGAAGAGTAGCGCTGCCACATGTATGGCCACCTAAACGAATGCACTTAATGTGAACCTTTGTTTTAGCAAGCCAAAAACCTTCTATTTGTTGACGCAAAAGGGTAACCTTTGAAGCGGCCCCGATTCATGTGGTTCTTAGCCGAGGTAACAGGGACAATCCTAAGGTTTCGTGAGGGACAAGCCTTCGTGGAAACTCGGATCTTGGTATACGTGAGAAGTGAGTGCACTGTAAGGGGGAGTCAGTGCTACCAAGTTCCTGGAGCTACCCACTTTGAATAGGCGCAGCTAGGGGATTCAACAAATACTATCCTCTCTTTGCCTTAGGTTGTGCAAAGTGCTTGTTTAAGAAAATCACATGTCTTTTCACAAACAAAATCTTGGTTATTGTGTGTTATTGTGCTTAAAGTGCTTTCAAGAAACTTGCCAAGAGATAATAAAATTCATTTGATCAAATTTCATATCAAAACAAATCCAAATTTTTCATCAAAATCCATCTTTTTCAGAGCCTCGACCAACACTGGCCTATTTCAACACCATTTCACCTGTGGATTGGCACTATTTGCATATTGACTTGCTTGAAATTAGGGAAAATTCTATTGTGATCTTTAGGACCTGCTTCACCATAATCCATAATCACCTTCCAAAAATCCCTCAATACCCCACTCATTTTATCTAATTATTTTCCATCATACCTTCATTTTGACCTTAGAGAATCAATCGTTATCATTATCAGACCCTTTTGCTAATACCATTTCATATCCATTCATCCTCATTAATCTTTGTATAATCTTTTGGACCAAACAAACATCCTTGTTACCAAAAAATCATTCCAAAATCCTTTCACTTCTCTCATAAAAAACATATCCAAAATTTTCCAAATCCAAACACCCATCAAAGAACCCTCAATCAAATGTCCAAAACGCATCATCCCTTTGAGCTAAGGCTAGATCTAAATTTCATCTTTTAGATCATATTTGCTTGGAAAGTCATTAGTCAACCTTTCAAGTAAAATAATCATCCTTCTTTGTGTAAGGTCATTAGTCTACCCAAAAAAAGAGAAACATCCATTTGTGCTACTTAAGCTCATCCACCAACCTTTAAATCCTTTCCAAAAACATCATCCTAATCTCTCATCTAGCTCATCTAAAATTTTCACCATCCAAAATCAACATCAAAATCCCTTCCATCAAATCATCCTCAAGCAAACATCATCCATCTTTTGGTCCAAATTTGTGCAAAAAGTTAAATACCATCCACTCTTACCATCACACTATGATCACCCTTCCACCTTTCTTTTTACTCCACCTCACTACCACATCCATCTTTGGGTCCAACAAATTAATCCAAATTCTTTAAGGTCTCCATCCCCATTTCACTCCATCAAAAAAATCAAATCCATACACTTGCATGCCCATAACTAGATCACAACACAAGAAGAATCAAGAAATGGCAGACTTTGGACAATATATGGGCATAGGAATGCCTAATACCAATGACAACAACCTACCAATCAACCAAACACACAACCTACCTTCGGTCTTTCAAATCCTAACATACAATCCCAATGAAAACCCCTTCCATTTCTTGTAACCACCACCACCACCACCCACCCTTAGCCAAGATGACCAAGATGTCTTGAACTTTACACAAGATGCCGACAACATGGACTTACTTGACAAAATCCTAAGGTTGGATCCAAATAGATATCTTGACTAACTCCTCAAAATTAGTGCCCAACCACCCCACAACATGACATCATCTCAACCATCCACCTCTAACATCAATCCTACCACATCCTCCCAACCATCTACATCAAACACCCAACCTACCATCTCTCAAACATCAACACCCACTGTATCTACCACCCCCACAAGCTCTAATGCTACCACATCTATGATTCCCACAAGTGCCTCCAATCCTACCACATCCCAACCCATCACCACATCCACAACCACAATCAACATAAACTCTTTCATTCCGCAAATCACCTTAGGCATCCAAGGGAACCTCACACATACAAGCGCCTCCACAAGTGTACCTCCACTCAACCCTCAAACCATAGCCTACATGAGACAATTCTTTTCACAACCACCTTACAACACAACCAACCCATCTAACGTTAATCCATCTCATGTCAACTGATCCAACGTCAACCCATCTAATGTCAATCTGTCTAATCTCACGTATCTACAAAAGCCCATGGCATCATCAACACAACATAATTCCAATCCTCAAATACCTCCACATATTCTCCAACAAATCTACGCTTATCAACAACATCTCGCACAACTCAACCAAAACACCACCCCCCAGTACCAAAACATGACCTCCCAAAACCTCCAACATCAAATCCCATCCAATCTCCAACATCTCATCAATCAGCAAACCTACACACCACAACCACCACCAACCCCAAATCTAACGAGCATTGTACAAATCTTGATTCAAAAAGTAGATGATATACAAACTAGGGGCAAATGTAAACACTATTCTTTTGAGGATATTTGTCCCTATCCATTTGATCAGACACTGTACATGCCCCCTTTCCCCAAAAATTTTGAAACGCCCAAATTTGATAAATACAAGGGAAAGGGAGACCCTAGGGATCATCTTAGGGAGTTCTACCTCACTTGCTTAGAAGTCTTGAACTACAATACATATCTAATGAGACTATTTCCAAGAAGCCTTGGTGGTCAAGCCGTTGAATGGTTCGCACATCTTCCCTCAGGCATTAGGTCTTTCCCCGAGCTCGCGAAAAAATTTGTCAATCATTTCTCCTATAATTTTGAAACATGAAATATCTATGACAAACCTTTGCAACACCAAACAAAAAGGTGGAGAATCCTTTGCTTCCTTCTTGTAGAGGTGGAGAGGCTTGGCAAGAAAACTCCCTTGGCCAATTCTGGAGAAACAATTAGTCACCATGTTTGTGACTAACCTAAATCAAGAAATAGGGTTCCATCTATAGATCCTTTATGCGTCCACCTTTGAAGAGGTCATTGACAAATGTACTACCATAGAAAGGGCCCTCATTTCCAAAGGCTCAATCAAATTATATGACAACAAGTCCAACAGCAATAACAACAACAACAACAACAAACTCAATATCAACATGCCCAATGTAAATAGCAACAACACGTAATCAAACGAAAAGACATGCTATTGGGGAATGAACAAAAAGACCTTGAACGATGGTGTCAATGATGTGAAGGTCATCCAACATGTACAGAATCAAACACCCTCAAGTACATATGCCACCAATGTAAATACCCAAAGGGGGCAATTTAAACAAAACAAACCTCGAAGACAATTCACACCTTTAGGGGAACCAATTGAGGATATCCTCGACAGATGTCTAAAGAAAGGCTTGATCACTCTCCCACCTGTTAAACCCCACCAAGAGAGTGAGCTCAAAGCTGCATGGTACAATGAAAATGATTATTGGGACTACCACCACATTGTGGGCAATAAGACCGTTGATTGCATGAAGTTAAAGCATTACGTGCAAGACCTCATCGATCAGAACAAAGTCAATCTTGAGAAAACCACCCAACCATCACCTAATCCTAATCTAGGAGCTTACAAGGATCCACTCCCCAATCATAACAAAGCCTCCTCATCCAATCAAACCTACAACATCACCCCACCACTCGCATCCTATGACTCCATTGTAGGGCAGGTAGAACCATCATTTAACCATGTCAGCACAATCACCATTCAGGCTCAAGCACCTGATTGTGCCATCACAACTCATCGTGGCCATGTATCCATCCGCACAGCCCCTACCACTAATCAAATGCCCAAATCCACATCAGACTCCCTACCCCCTTGTCCAACCACACGTCCATCGCCTACCAATCAGTACAGCCTCCTAGAACACCTAGGAAAGACCCCTACACAAATCTCCATACTTGAATTGCTCCACACATCACCTCTCCATAAAGAAGTCCTTGATAAATCACTCTTGGAAATCCAAGTTCCTGCTGACCTCAATGTGAATCAATTCCAAGCCATGGTGGGCCATATTGTCGCGCCTCATCACCTCACATTTTTAGAAAAGGATCTTCCCACTTCACAACACTCACATAATGACACCTTACACATTGAAGTCCGCATCCACAAGCATATCATCAAGAGAGTCTTAATAGATGGTGGCTCTGGCCTAAACATATGCACTCTTAAATTACTAAAACATTTGGGATACTCAGATGTGGTTGTAGACACCAGTGAATGCATAACAATCAAAGGGTATGATGACACTGAACGACTATCTGAGGGTACTATTAAGCTCCCTATTCAAGTGGGACAAAAGATAATGGAAACAAAATATTAGGTCCTTGATCTTGATCTCCCTTACAACATTCTTCTCGAACGACCATGGATCCATGCCATGCAAGCGGTCCCCTCCACATTCCATCAATGCCTAAAGTTCCCTCACAATAGCATGGAAATAACTATCTATGCCGATCCCCGCCCCTTCCAATACTATAGTTTCTTAGAAGGCCATGACCACACCTTCTGTCCATATGACAAAGCCATCACAAAACCTAATCCCACAACATCTACCTCATACATCGACCCTACCAACATTGCCACCACTTCATCCCAAACACCTCCACTGCCCGAGGTCAAGATCAAGCTTAGTGACATGGGATGTGAGGAATATGACCTACATGGTACCTTTTGTGTAGGCACGTTACCCAACCCTAAAATGTTCGGTATCCCAAAGAAAGAAGAAGCCAATGCAGTCATCATTAAGTGTAAACCATCACCTACCTTTGAGAAGAAACATCTCCTTGATCAAGATGTGCTCGAAGACATATCATCCTAGCTATATAAAGATGAGGAAATAGAGCAAGAAACTCCCACCATACAAATAGAAATCTATGGCAAAGGGTCAAAAATTGTCAAAAACATGGGCTATAAAGGACAAGGCAGTATCGGCCTTCATGAACAAGGGATCATGGAACTAGTCCAAGCAATAAGAAATCCTTATACTCAAGGGTTGGGATATGGTCAACGACAATGTATCCTCACTACTGATGAATGTATCCTAGCCAAGGTCACTACGGTCTCCCCTAAAGTCGATAATGTCAACGAAACGGGCCATCAAGATTCCTTTAGTGACTTTGCCGATTTCTTCAACTCATCCATATGCACCATATACATAGTCAACACCCTAGCCTCTTCATCCAATGACTTACTCCTTGTATACCCAGACCTCATAGATTGTGACCAACAGGGACCTCCTGTCTTTGATGTAGCACCAAACGATGAAGCCATCACTGAAATGATGGGGGTTAGAGATCACTTCCCCCTGGGAGATCATAGAATAGGATACATCATGGAACTTGATACAGCTACCTATTTCAGGGAGACAACCCCTGCTTCCAGTCACAAAAATATAAAAATCAAACATGGATCTAATGGTGAAAACCTCCATGAGGCACCAAGAGATGGAAGCATGGGCCTTCCTGAGATAGAGAAGGTATACCCTGATAGATCACCTGTCCTAGTAGAGCTAACTCAAGAGATGAATCTTGGGACGAAAGAAGAGCCAAAAATCACCTTCAGGGTAGAATCTCTCAGCACAATAGAGCATGAAAATTTCTTAGCCTTCTTCAAATGTAGAAACCACAATTTTATGTGGACTTATGTAGACATGCCAGGGCTCGATCTTGCTTTGATCATCCATCACCTTGCAGTACGGCTTGATGCAAAACCAGTGAAACAAAAGCTCAAAAAAATGAACCCTCAGGTGGCCTTCCTAGTCAAAGCAGAATTGAAGAAACTACTGGACGTCGGGTTCATTCAACCAATTGATTATCCTGAATGGGTTTCCAACCTAGTACCAGTAGCCAAACCTGATGGCCGAATCCGTTGCTGCACCGACTTCTGAGATCTTAACAAAGCTTGCCTGAAGGATGACTTCCCGTTACCAAACATTGACATGATAGTGGATCTTACGGCAGGACATGAGATGTTATCCCTCATGGATCATTTTTTAGGGTATAATCAAATCAGGATCATAGAAGAGGACCAACATAAGACAACCTTCATATGTCCATGGGGGACGTACTATTGGGTAGTAATGTCGTTTGGCCTAAAGAATGCTGGAGCCACCTATCAATGAGCCATGACTGTCATCTTCCATGATCTTTTCCACCACATTATGGAAGACTATGTGGATGACTTGCTAGGAAAATCAAAGACCTGGGAAGAACACCTGGATGTATTAGCAAAGATCTTTGACCGACTGGAGCAATACAATGTTCGCTTGAATCCAAAGAAATGTGTCTTCAGGGTCACCTCTGGAAAACTTTTGGGATACATAGTCTCCAGAAGAGGAATTGAGGTAGACCCCACAAAATTCAAATCCATCATTGAAATTCCTCCTCTGAAAACCCTAAAACAGCTAAGAAGTCTGCAAGGGAAACTCCAATCCATTTGTCAGTTTATTGCTCAACTTGCTGATAAATGTCAACCGTTCCAACATCTACTCAGAAAGGATACAACTTTTGTCTGGAACACTTAGTGTTAGGCTGCCTTTGACCTACTAAAAGAATATCTAGCTAATCCCCCCATTCTGACTCCACCAAGGCAAGGAGAACCCCTCCTATTATATATCTCAGCAACAGAAATAGCTATTGGAGCCTTACTAGCACAACACGATGAGCAAGGGAAGGAAAGAGCTATATATTACATCAACCGCACCCTGATATCCTATGAGCTAAACTATACACCAATTGAACAAGCATTTTTGGCCCTTGTCTTTACTTCACAAAAACTAAGCTCATCGCTAAGATCGATCTACTGAAATATCTTCTAAACATAGCTACTCTTACTAGGAGAATGGCAAAATGGGTCATGATCCTCACTGAATTTGACATTTAATATACTGACAGAAAAGCCATCAAAGGACAAGTTATCGCTGATCAGCTGGCTGAAGCACCCATTCCTGCAGAATATCCTACACTGGCAAAATTCCCTAATGAAGCCATCTTGACAATAGCATCGGTAAAAGAAACATGGAAAATGTACTTCGATGGGTCATACACACACAGAGGCTCGGTGGTAGGCATATTGTTTATTAACCCTCAGGGTGACACCATCCCCATGTCATTCAAAATTACATTCCCATGTACCAACAACGTGGCAGAGTATGAGGCCCTTATCACAGGTCTCTGAATGGCAATCAAGTGGAGAATTGAGAAGCTGACAGTGTATGGAGACTCTCAACTGGTCATCCAGCAGGTAAACAATGAGTACAAGACCAAGGATGATAAACTGTTGCCTTATAAAAAGATGGTCGATGACTTTAAAGACTACTCTGATGACATCCACTTTGAACAAATCCCAAGGCTAAACAACAAAGATGCAGATGCCATGGCCACCATCAGATCCCTGGTCAACATGAAGAAAGACAACAAGAAGTGCGAATTCCTAATAGAAGAACTCCCTATTCCAGCATATGATGTTCCCCAATCGGAGCTAGTGTGTGAAGTCATTGGTCCCCTATCCCTGCGATATCAAGAAACCTATCTATATCTCCATGATAACATCATCCCTCCTAACCTATCCGCCTCACAACGAAAATCTTTCATCCGTCCAGCCTCCTAATTCACCCTTGTAGGAGATACCCTATACAAAAGGAGTCTTGATGGCACATTGTTACGATGTTTAGACTCTAGGGAAGCTGAAGTGGCCTTGTAAGAGGTACATGTAGGCATCTGTGGGGCACATTCAAGTGGACCCACTCTCACTAAAAAGATCCTGAGGACTAGATACTATTGGCCAACCATGGAACGAGATGCCTACCAGTTTATAAAAAAATGCCTACCATGTCAACAACATGGAGATCTCATTCATGCACTAGCATAGGAATTGCAACCAATCACGATGTCGTGGCCTTTTTCACAATGGGCACTCAACCTCGTAGGTAAAATACACCCATCATCATCCAATGGCCATAAGTTCATCATCACAACTACCAAATACTTCACTAAGTGGGTGGAAGAAATACCACTCACCTTCACCACTGGAACCCAGATATCCAAGTTCATCCTCCATTACATCATTTGTCGTTATGGTATCCCTCATTCCATCATCACTAATAATGGAAAGCCATTCAAGAACCAGGAAGTCCACACTTTGTGTGAAAAATTCCAAATCCAACACCATTTCTCCACTCCATATTACCCTCAAGGAAATGGTCAAGCAGAAGCTTCAAATAAAATCATCCTTTGCATTCTAAAGAAGACAGTTAATGAAGTCGGCCATGACTGGCACCTCCAGCTCAACCCTGCCTTATGGGCCTATCGCATAAGCATTTGCAACCCCACAGGAACCACTCCATATTCCCTTGTATTTGGATCTGAAGCCATTTCAGCTATTGAGGTTGAGCTCCCATCCCTAAGGGTATCCCTGCAAAACATAATCAATGATGAGGAATACTGAGTCGCAAGGTTGCATCAGCTAGAATTACTAGATGAGAAACGTCTAGATGCATTGAACCACTTGTAGGCCTATCAAATTTGCCTCAGAAGAAGCTATCACAAGAGAATCAGAAACCAGGAAGCTGAAGTGGTCTTGCAAGAGGTACATGCAAGCATATGTGGGGCACATTCAAGTGGACCCACTCTAGATAAAAAGATCCTGAGGACCAGATACTATTGGCCAACCATGGAACGAGATGCCTACTGGTTTATAAAAAAATGCCTACCATGTCAACAGCATGGAGATCTCATTCACGCACTAGCACAAGAATTGCAACCAATCACAATGTCATGGCCTTTTTCACAATGGGGACTCGACCTCATAGGCAAAATACACCCACCATCATCCAATGGCCATAAGTTCATCATCATAGCTACCGAATACTTCACTAAGTGGGTGGAAGCAATACCACTCACCTTCACCACTGGAACCCAGATATCCAAGTTCATCCTCCATTACATCATCTGTCGTTATGGTATCCCTCATTCCATCATCACCGACAATGGAAAGCCATTCAAGAACTTAGAAGTCCACTCTTTCTGTGAAAAATTCCAAATCCAACACCATTTCTCCACTCCATATTACCCTTAAGGAAATGGTCAAGCAGAAGCTTCAAATAAAACCATCCTCCACATTGTAAAGAAGATGGTTAATGAAGTCGGCCATGACTGGCACCTCCAGCTCAACCTCACCCTATGGGCCTATTGCACAAGCATCTGCAACCCCACAAGAGCCACTCCATATTCCCTTGTATTTGGATCCAAAGCCATTTTACCTATTGAGGTCGAGCTCCCATCCCTAAGGGTATCCCTGCAAAACATAATCAATGATGAGGAATACCGAGTCGCAAGGTTGCATCAGCTAGAATTACTGGATGAGAAATGTCTAGATGCGTTGAACCACCTATAGGCCTATCAAAATTGCCTCAGAAGAAGCTATCACAAGAGAATCAGAAACCAAAAATTTGAAGTAGGTGACCTTGTCCTCATGGAAAACCAGAAAAACTTGTAGGAGCGCCCTAAGAAAGGAAAGTTTGAACCCAATTGGTTAGGGCCTTATGTCATCACAACCAGCTATAGATCAGGAGCATACCAACTTGCAACACCTAAGGGGCAGCCTCTGGATGAGCCTATGAACATTCTACACCTGAAGAAATTCTACGCATAACCCATCGAGTACCCCAATCAAAAAATCTTAAAAAAAATCAAAAAATAAAAAAAGCGAAAAAATCAAGAAAACCCTGAGTGCAATAAAGACTTCCAATGGTGAAAATCACTTTGGTGATGCCTTGGATTGGTACCATGGTGAAAACCTATTTCAAGCGCCATGTGTAGTGGCCGGTTCTACCATCTAATAAGTCCTCTCTCCGTCACAACACTCCATATCGTACACATCCCATGGCTTGGAATTTTGAAACATCAAATCCTATCGCCCACCCCACAACATCCCATCCAAGGCTAACTCATGGAACAAGGATCCTTGTAAGCTTCCTTTTGTACAGCTACAAATCAAAAATCCAAAAATAATACAAAATCACAAAAACCCAAAAACAACACAAAATCAAAAAATCCAAAAACAATACAAAATCATCAAAATCCAAAAAAAAAACAATCTTTCCTAACACAGTTCACTGCAAATCATCCATACATCGATCTTGCTATAACTCATGACCATCAACAACCATCAACTCTCAGCATCACAAAACCATTCCCACATCATCAAGTCATGCCAGAACTACATATTCATCTTGTTCGCATCTTGAAAGTACCTTGATCCTGTGGACACAGGGTATGTAGGCAGTCTGGAATACAAAGGATGTATCCAATACTTAGGTACATAAGATGCACCCATCCAACCCATTTGGATGGTCCCCATTCACTAAGCTTGCTAGACCCAATAAATGATACATACGCTAAGCATACGCTGAAGCACGGTCCCTAACACAAAAATCATCAATCAACATACCAACTATAATTGCACACATGGCCTAACTATCCTTTTGCCCACCTTTCAAAAATTATCCAACAAAGTCCCAATCGATTCGTGTCCTAGGATATATCGTTCCTACAATGGACAAGAATCTATCAACATGTATCTTGGCAAGAGCACACAAAGGCTATTTGTATCTTTTTGTTGGTCTTTTTTATTATTGATTTTTATCTTTTTGTCTCACTCTAGGTCATTTCCAAAGCTACCTTGATCTCATTATATCATGGTAAGTGGCGGACAACACTTAGAGTAGACACGGTCATTGTTCCTATATGATGTGCTTGTGGGTTGGTTTCATTACTCCAAGAATAGTATTCATATCTTGAAGCCTGGGTCAGTTCTAGCATGATATGCCTCATTTGCATATACATGCATTGATACCTTATATGTACTATTAGCACCCAATGCTATGAGTCTCTTTCCTAGGCCAGGCAAGGTTATACTACCTTGGGCAAGCATGAAATCAACCTATTGTTTGCGGGTCTAGTCCATGCAATCATGGGATATATATCATCACCTAGGTTATCTCATACCTTTGTGAATTGTATCCTACATTGCTATAATAAACTAAGAAATTCTCTCAATTCATTTTATGCAACTACTATTACTAGCTCAAATCATCATGCTAATCATCTATTCAACTATACCATCTGGGCCTAGATTTCGTAACCACCTAACCTACCCAACACCCCTCCCAACTTCCTTTACTAATTCCATTCCTCCAACTTATTTCCACTCAACACATCCCAAACCAAACCATATCTCCCCTCAATGATGTGATGTTTCATGACCTAGAAACTCCCTCATTAACTATCCCTCTCCCCCCTCCAAATCTAGTTGCAGCCAATCATTCCCATACCTCATCCACCCACCCATATCCTCCCCCCACCTATTCCCCTATCACACAGCCCCACCACCCAGGGTCCAACAAAGGACATCATGTGTATCAAGACTTAATCACCTCACATATCACCTAGTTTGCATCTCACATATCACCTAATTTGCATCTCTTAAATCACTTAGTTTCAATCCCACATATCATTTAGTTTGCATATTATTTAATTTGCATTTAATTAGGTCCATTTTCTAATCAATTAGTTGCATATCATATATCATTTCATTGGCATTTAATGGAGTTGCACTTTAGAATCCTTTAATTGACATTTCATTAGGTCCACTTTAGAATCCTTTAATTTGTATATTCATTTAAGTGCATTTTCAAATCATTTAGTTTCAATAGCATATCATTTAATTTGCATTTTAGAATCATTTAGTTTCCATATCATAATCATTTAAGTGCATTTTATAATCCTTTAGTTGCATATAATAATCATTTAAATTGCATTCCATAATCAGTTAAATTGCATATAATCATTTTCAATTTAGATTGCATTCCAATCATTACATTGCATTCCATATATCATTTCATAATAATCTAGTTACATTTGCTTACATAGCATAATCATTTAGTTACCTTACATAATCATAATCATAATCATTTAGTTGCATTTTACAACCATCTAGCTATTTCCATACATAACACATGTTTATTTAGATAAACATAAATTTCCATTGATAATAAATGTTTATTAATCTGAACATTTATTTGCATTTCTACATCACAGTCCATACATCAATAAGTTCATCCATAACATTGACGTAATAAAATTGCATAAACACAATACATCCATAGCATATAATCCATAAAGCATACTGCATACATCAACATAAGCATCATCATAATAAATAAACAAGTAGGCCATAAAAAAAGCATCATCTCATATATCATCGCCAAAATATACATCGCTCATATATATACATCAAAAAATATAAAAACATGTCATGATACACTGCCTCTAAGGGCCAAAATGATACAACTGGCACATAGAGGACCCTCTCTCTGACACAGTGGGGGATCCTGGCCCTGGTGGTGGCTGTGGCTGCGACTGTGGCTATACCTGTGGAACCTGCTGGGGAACATGTGATGGGGGACCCATCGCTTGCTGAACAGACTGAACTGATCTAGATCTGTGTGACCTAGATGCCCACGATCCATTGACCTAACTATAGCTCGGTGCATGCTACTCTACAGGTACTACCACATGATAGAGGGCCCAATAATAATTTGTCCATCCCCTAGCCTCCAACAACTTTCCCTGTACCTGAGACAACTGTGTCTACATCAATGTCAAAACTGGGGCCATAGTAGCACTTGAAGCCTGCAAACTACCCACCGTAGCCTCTGCCTGTTGTGCCCTAGCAAGTACCACATCCCGCTCTCCTGTCAAAACCACTATATCACCCTAAGCCTAGGCTAATTATGCCTGCAATGCAGCCACCTATCTATCTGTGCCATCTAATAAGGCCATTGTCCCCCGCAACTGAACCAACTCTACCTCACAGCTCTCTAAAGCCTCCTGCAAGCTGGCTACCTGTGCCCGCAGAGTCTCAACCTCCTCCTCCTCCTCTCCACTTTGAGGCCACCGACGGGATGTGGGCCCTCGAACCTCTGCCTCTCCACTTGCCCCTGAGGGGCCTACCTCTACCTGTTGCCCTGCTGCAACAACCTACTACTACTGCAAAACCTATGGTGGGAGCATAACACCCCTATCCACCCTCAGTTGTCCCCCACACCATCGAGGTCCTCCCTGCCATTGCACCACTCTAATCTGGACCTGCTCAATAGGTACATGTTGTCTCACCTGTTGCTGGGGCACCTGTCTAGCTGCTGCTGCTACTAGCACATCCATCGGCTGCCCATCCCTCCTAATCTCCCTCTCCTCCCCATCCCCTCTAACCTCCACGAGGTAGTCAATAATAACATCCTCACCCTCCTCCAAGAAATCATCTCCATCAGAATCATCATCACCATCCTCCTCAGACTCCTCATCCCCTGACCCCTCTTCCTCCTCTGCAGGAACTACCTCATCTACCAGGTCGGTGAACCGAGTCAGTCGCCACATCTGCCACCATGTCTCATATGCAAGAGTAGTACCTACATCCCTGACCATACTCTGCCAATCCCACTGCAACAGCTGCAACACCGCAAAATCCTCTAGAGCAACCCAGGGTTGTATGGTTGTAGGCCAATAATGGACATCCCGACAGGTCCATGTAAAAATTGCCATCTGCTGTAGGGCATCCTGTTGTAACCCAAACTGTTGCATAACTCGCGACAGTAGATACATGTCGATCATATGGTCTCCTCAACCTATCAAGTAGCGCTGCTAGAAAGTAAAAGGCATGTGCACATCATCATCTGGCCACGGCTCCACTCTAATGTAGGGTCGCCATGTAACCTGAATGACATCATCCAACACCCGTCGACAATACCGAACCTGACTAGTATATGTGTACTCAGCATCCTAATATAGGAACACAAAGGCCTCAAATGGACGGTGATAGTACCCACATCTTGGCTAAGTGACTGCAATATGCTCCCAGATCCACACATGCAGTAAAGTAACCCCGGCTGATAAAGCTAAATCATAATGATAGACAACTGTATGCATCTCATGATAGAGTTGCGCCAACATCACCGGTCCCTAGGCATACATAGTCTCATGTCTGAGCATCCCCTCAATCAACTCTCCCCATCCAACTGAAAATCGCCTGCCCCTCCTATCAGGCATCACTACGCCACCAATCAATGCACACAAGAATAAAGCAAAGTGGTCTGCACCCGCTGTAAGTGACCCCTCATAACTCATCTCCTGCTCATCTACTAACAATGCCATGTGATCGTGGCCAAACACTTTGATCAAGGCCCTTCGTCCCCTCCTCGTGTCATACATCACCCACCAGCCATGAATAGGTAGCTTGAGGATGCGATTAACATCCTCAAGAGTGATAGTAATCTCGCTAGTCAGAAGCAAAAGTGTACAAGTCTCTGGCTGATACCGTTCTACAACCATGGTAATCAGAGCTCTATGAGCTCGCAGCACTGGCATCGATGCAACTGTTAGGAGCCCCAGCCTCACTAGTCGGGCATAGGTGGCATCATCAAACTAATCAAATAATGCCCTCATAGATGGCATGCATTGCTCCTGCGAGGACACTATAAATGACCTCGTCTCTTGCATCCACAACTTTCTGGTCAAAAATCTACCTATCTTTTTTCGAATCAACCCCCTTTCTTCTAATGTTGAAAGCCAAAAACATTTGGTGCCACAACAGACCATATTTTGCACCATTTCTAACAATAGCGCTACCATATTTCCCCATGTCGCTATTTTAGATTATAGCGCCACTATGCAAGCATCTTTGTGTCATTTTCACAAATGGCAACCCTTCCACTTGGTGCTAATCTAAAGAATAGCGCCAGTTCTCCCGATAGCACATATATCACATATGGTGCTGATCCTCTACATTCCTAAAATAGTGCTAGTCTAGAACATAGCGCTACCCTAATACCCATTTGGCGCCAAAGTGCCAGAATCCAAAACCCTGCACATATTGCACCAATATAGAGGATGGTGCCAAATGCTTAGCATTTTGGCACCAATCCACCTCTATTCTACCCAAGCGAATAGCACCAATCCAGAGGATGGTGCTAATCCGCGTACTTTTGGCATTGCACGATCTTGCGATAGCGCCACAATGCCAATACCCAATTCCTGAACACAAAAAATGTGACAAAATCAAAAAATCACAAAGCTAGGGTTAGGCCCTACCTGGGGTCCAGCCTCTGGTGCCCAACCATATGATCAAAAACACTCAGAAATATGTGTGAGTCACGAGAATTAGGGATTACACTCTACCATCTCTCCTCTATTCCATCTTCTCATGGGTTCAATGTGTGCAAATGTGGCACCCTTAGGGGCCACTAGTCTAAATATAGTAAGCCATGTCATCCTTTCGCCAATCTTTTTCCCCTCTAGGGTGCAGATCACAACCTTTTTCCTCTATTTTTCTTCCCGTCATCTTCTTTTTCCATCCTCTATCCAACCTTCGCTCCCATCACGTCCTTTCGAGAGATCACCTAAATTTTTTTAATTTTTTTGGTGACCTCTCGAGGGGGCATCCCTCACCCATCTTATTCCTTCCTGGCAGCTAGGGCATATTTTTCTTTGACCTGACAACACTTCCCTCCTAGGTCCTGATGCCACATCAAAGAGGGCAAATGTAGACACCTAAAAATGTCTTTATCTTCAAACTGACTCCCGACATCCCTAACATACCAATTTCCCTTCTAATCAATTAATTAAATTTTTATTTAATTAATTATCCCTTCATCACCTGATTTTTCATCATTCTATCCCCAACAATTGGATTAAATCTATTAATTCAATAGTTTAACTTTAGCCAATTGATTAAATAAATATGCAATATTTATTTGGTCAATTTCTCCCTCCTCACTAAATCTAATTAATTAGCTAAATCATGTTTAACTAATTAATTCAGCCTATTAATTGACCTATCCCTACCTTAGGTAATTAAATAGCCATTATTTAATTACCTAACCTAGCCTATCTCATCCTAGCCTTAGGATTAATTAAATAAAACCTTATTTAAATTAATCCTAATATCTCATTAAAGTAGTCAAACCTAGATTAACACCCTTCCCCACATCCTCCAAATTAAAAATTGAAATATATCCCACATAAATCAATTTTTAATAAAAATATGTCCAACATCACATTTAATATCGCTTACACCCCTTACCCATGCCATGCCTCATTTATATCCACTCATCCCCAAAATGAATTTTTAATTCATTTTACCCTTCCCCATGTGAATTTTTAATTCACACATATTCCATCTCACCCAACCTCATTAACTCCACCCCTTTCCCAAGATGAATTTAAAATTCATCTTTATTCCTAGCCCTCCATTCTTCCAAGATGAAATCTAGGCCCTCCACATCATCTTCATCCTCCACCATATTGATCTCCCAAATCAATCTCAACCCTTGGATCAAAATCTCTTCAAAATGTCGATAAATACATCCTCCAACCCATTTTGGGATCCAATTTTCATTTAATGTTACCATGCCCAAAAATCTCTTGAGCTAGCTTGTGAGTTGCATTTGAGAGAGCATTTCACATTTGATTCATTATCTAGGGTACAATCTAAGGAGTTTTGGGTGCAACTCCTACCCTAATCAAGGATTTGTGACTCATTGTGAGGTATAACATTTGTTTTTATGCACTTGCTTCGTGTTTTCTATCTCATTTTGATTTCACTAATCCACAAAAACATTGCACAATGGATTACTTTTGGGACAAAACTAAAGAGAAACCTAAACCATGAACAAATTTTAACTTCTTGGGCTATAAAAATTACAAAGAAAAACTATTACATCCAATGACCAATCCTTTTAGACAAGAAATAACAAAAGACAAGCAACCCGCATATGAAGAGAACCATAGACCGAAGGGACAAGGTCCCTATGTTGAGGTTCCTCCCCTGCCATCCTTACAAGGATCAGGAGGTAATTGTCGACAACAAAACATTCCACCTAGACAAATGAGATTTGACCTCGGTGCTTCTTCTTCGAGAATGAAAAAACCCATGAAAGAACAAAGCCCTATCTTACAAGAGATAAGTGATAAGACAAAAAGAAATAGAAAAGAAAGAGAAAGAAGATGACAAAGACAAGCTTATGCCATAAACCTTGCATCTCAACAAGAAAACATTGATCCAAACATTGAACCAAATAGGAACACTCCATCGCTTGTGTGCTGTGTTTTCTCCGTGTCTTCAAAGTGTGTGTTTTGGTGTGCTTGTTTTGTCTAGCGTGTTTTTTTCCCCATATGTAGTTTAAAGACTTGTGCGATGAGTACATCCTGCATTTTGAGAGGTTTTGCGTGTCTTGCATGTGTGTTGCCCCATATATGCAGTTTAAAGACTTGTGCGATGAGTACATCCTACATTATGGGAGGTTTGTTTACTTTCCTGTACTTGCATCTGCATTTCATATATATGAGAAAAATAAAAGAAAAGAAATCATTCATGTCTTCTATGCATTAATGTGTTTTCTTTGCATTCAATGTATTCTCTATTTTTTGCGTGACTGTAACTGTCTTCTCCATGTTTTGTGTGCCTGTCATTGTCTTCAATGTATCTAGCATTTCTTCTTCGTGCTTAGCCTGTTTGCTGTGTTTGTTGACCATACTTTAATGCATGTATTGGCCTCATGTTTATACATACATTAAAGTGGGGCCTAAATGTAATGTTGGAAAATGTCCCCTTGGGGGCTTTTCCCTCATAAGGTTTAGCTCCTTGGTCTCTTAGCTGCATTTAAGACATATTACATCATATTTCAACATCCCAATGAGAAAACCCCTAAGTGTCTTGGTAAATGGGACCACTTGAGATAACCCTTGCCCAAAATGGGGGGGGAGGACTTGGGCACCCATGCCTTAGTCCTGCCCTATTTTGGGGCGGTCCCAATTTTTGGGTGTCGACTTGTAACCTTTATTTGGGTCCTATGCCAACACGATAAGTTTGAATTATGAAATTCTTGGTGGGAGTGTTTGTAGTTGCATATATAAGCATGTTTAGGAATTCATTTGTAGACTAGATTGTTATTGTGAACTTTATGCATCCTAAAGGTGATTCAAGGCTTTCATTGTGTTACAAGAGCAGATTTGTGTTGTATATGTGTTTATGTTTGCAAATTTGAGCAATCATCTCCTCATGGCATGAAGAGCTTCTTCCTCCATGAGATCTTCACTACAAGGTGACATTCATTTGTGCTTGTAAGCATTTATCAATTGGTTTTTACCTCTGCCTCCCAAGGGCATGCACTCTCTATCTAACAACGGTGTTCAAAATGCTTGAATGTCTCTCTAGGGCTTGACTAAGGCAAGCCTCTAAACGCCAAAACCCCCTCCCAAAGTTTTCATGATTGCAGGTTACAAGTTGGAGTTGCAGACAAAGTGAAGTTGTAGGAGGGTACAACAAAGTGTCAGAATTACAGATCAGAGAAAGAAATAGCTCCCTAGACTAGGATGCCTGCTCATTAGTCCTCGAAGTTTCGTGATGGGAAAACCTTCGGTATAGTGGGAAAAGGTTTCAAATTTTGTTTGCAGATCTTGAAAAAAAGTAGGGTATTGGACTTGGGTTCTTTCTCTTTAGTCCCCAACTATTCTGTCTCTAAACCCTAAAAAATAGGTGCATAGTTATTTGTTATTTCACATCTTTATGTAGCAGCATTTTCTATAATTCATCTGTTTACTATTGTATTTGCATAATTAGGGTTTTAAGGTATAATTAAGCATAAGAGAAGATAATTGGCAATCAAATCATAAAAATCCAAGTTTCCCTACATCTCACAGTGACCAAGGGTAGGATAGTACATTGCAACTCGACCCTAGGTCCTTGAATGAAAGGGTGAAAGGAGGATATACACCAAAACAACCAAAAACTTAAACATCCAAATTTTACCCTTTACAGGGTCTTAGGTATCTACTTCGATTCTTGTTTCTTTTCTTCTTTCATTTTTTTGTCTTCATCATTAATTCAAGGAAAAATATCAGATCCAATGTCTTCTGGATCTTGTGAGAACTGATAGAAGTCTTCATCTACTTTGACATTTGTGATTTCAATCGTCTTTTCCAACCTTTTGTTGTAGCATCTATAGGCCTTGCTTCTAGTTGAGTAACCAAGAAAGATTCCCTCATCACATCTTGAATCAAAGTTTCCTAGGTCTTCTTCATCTCTTCTAATATAGCATTTGTTACCAAAGACCTTGAACTATCTGATAGTGGGAGGTCTTCCATACCACAACTCATAAGGGGTCTTTGTGATGCTGACCTTTAACCACACTTTGTTAGTTAGATAGACAACAATGTGAATTGCTTCCTTCTAGTATATATCAAGTAGATGTGCATCTTTCAACATTGCCCTAGACAAATCTTGCATAGTCCTATTCTTCTTTTCCACTGCCCCATTTTGCTAAGGGGTTCTAGGAGAAGACAAATGCCTCCTAATATCATGATCTTCACAAAAATTTTCAAATTCTTTTGAAGTAAACTCACCTCCTCTATCTGACCTTAAACATTTGATCTTAGCATCCATTTCATTTTCAACCAAAGCTTTGAAGACTTTAAACTTACCAAGGGCATTAGATTTTTCTCTTAAGAAAGTAACCCAAGTCAGTCTAGAATAATAATCAATGAGCAACATAAAGTACCTTTCACCTTGTTGACTTTTTACTCTTGTAAGTCCACAAAGGTATGTGTGAATCATCTCCAATGGCTTTAAAGAAGAGTACTCCTTGCTTTTAAAATTTGTCTTTGTCTGCCTTCCCATTTGACATTCCTTACATATAGTGTTTGCAGGCTTGATTATCTTAGGCATATCTCTCACTGCATGAGTAGAGTTGATTCTTGCCATACTATCAAAATTATTGTGTCCCATTCTTTTGTGTCATAGCCAACACTCACTAGATCAAGTCAACTGACATGTTCCTCCATTTGCCTCTTTCAAGTGATAAAATCACTACATGTCTTGATACCTTCTGCAACTAGCTTTCTGGATCTTACCTTCCTGATTTCACAACCATTGTTATGAAAAGTAAGATTGTAACCTTTCCTACACATCTGACTGACACTAAGAAGATTGTGTTCTAATGCTTTGACATAGAGAACATCCTCAGTCCTATTGTTTCCATCAATAGTTATGACACCTTTTCCACAAATTTGAGTTGACTCATCACCTCAAAACTTGACAGCTCCACCATCCCACTTCTCAAGGCTGATAAACTTCTCTTTGTCACCAGTCATATGATTTGAATAACCACTTTCAGTAACCCAAGCTTTGGTTTCTTCTTTTACATGGAAGGCAATCCATACAACCACTGATCTTTCATTGTTTTGGACTGTTTGCAAGGTATCAGTTTTTCCACAATTTTTAACATCATCCTTTTTTGTCACCAACACTCATGGCCAAGAAAAGTGTTTCATCATTTGAATCATCATGATCCTCATGTTCTAAAGAACAATTGTCTTCTATGGAAAACAAACTTCTTTTGAATTTATTATTTATGTTATTTCTCCTAGCTTCTTTAAGAGGACATTTAGAAGCAAAGTGACCAACCTTTCCACAGTTTAAACATTTGAAAGGTAACATACATTTATGTTTTCTAGAGCCTTTCTTTAGTGTTCTTGCAAAATTCTCTTTAGCATCATCAGGGCTTTCATTTCCATCAGCAATCTCATCCTTTGTCTTTTTACTGGCTCTAAAAGTAGCTTCTTTCTTTGGAACATCACTGTCAAATCCTCTCATTTCAAAAGCAGTAAGAGTCCCAAATATTTGGTCTAAAGAGTATTTATCCAAGTTTGCAGTCTTCTTAATAGCAGATACCTTATGACTGTAAGATTTGGGAATAGATCTCAGAACCTTCTTCACAATTTCATCCTCTTTTATCTCACCACCAAGACCTATGATGCCATTGACCACTTTGAATTCACTTAGAGTATAAATCTAGCAATATTTTCATCCTCTGTGATCTTTAGGGTTTCAAATCTATTTCTAAGGATTTGCATCTTAGCTTGCTTTACTTTCTTATCTCCATAAATAGTTTCAAGTTTATCCCAGACTTCTTGAGCAAAGCTACAACTCATCACCTTTGAAATTTATGAATCAGTTAATCCTCTTCCTGATGATGGATCACTGAGTGTGATCTGAAACGTTAAAGTAAAAATACACACAGTTTAATCCAAAAGCATTTCATCTATTCTATGGATTGTGGAAAACTCATGCCTACTATTTCTGCCCTTCATGGGAGGGAAATAATTTTCAAAGCAAAGCTTCTGGAGAAGCTGAGGATCAAACTCACAAAAAGGATTATATATTTAGCCTTCTTAAAGCGATGTAGAGATAGCTACATTTTTCCCTCCTTTGTCCATGTTGTTCATGATCTCTAGAACCAATGGACCTGTCACATTTTTGAATGAGCTAGCTTGTCCTTGTTGAGATCTGTCATAAAAAGTATGAGAGCCATCATCAACCAAATCTCTACCCACCTTTTCTACCTGCATCTAGAGCTGGCATGTACCATGCGGTATGATATTTGGACATTGCTTGATACTCTTTCTCATGCCAGACCTGAAGGGCTAAAAGCCACATGGGAAGAAAGGTATAAAAATAAATTCTCCAGGCTGGCAACCAAAAAATCAAAGTTTTTTCTCCACTCAACACTGTTTGCCCTTGGCCCAAGTGCATCCCTTTCTCTTCCTCTAGTGACACGGTACAATGTTTTTCTTCCAATGGTCTAAGAAGACCTTCTTCTTCTCCAGTAGTGTCTTCCTCCACAGTTTCTACCTTTTGCCCTCAGAATACGGTGAGTTCTCCCACTATAGATGCCGCTACTAGGAAGAGCGATCTGGCCACTTGCACGTTGCTAGACATCACTAATCTTCCAGTCAGTGTAGACATCGGGGCTTTAGACACTCCTTTTCATACTTTGTCAGATTCAAACTGTGTTGCAATGCATACAGAGGGTGCTGTAGCTCCACAAGCACTTAGCAACATGGGTATCTCTTCTAGAATTGACGACATCATTAACACTCCTCCCCAAACACTATCTGATTCAAACGGAGTAGATTTTGGCATGGTCGATGCTGGTGATTCCCAGTGACTTAGCAACTTATTTATCTCCTTTGGGCATGGCATGGTTGCAGTAAATACTCCTCTCCTAGCATTACCAGAGCTAGAACAAACTGGTACTCTCGTAGAGGGTGCTGCAGGTGAGTCTCTCATGACCATTCCTTCCAACATTCATGTTTTCCGTGATAGTTTGACTTCTCCCAACATTACTTTCTCCTCTTCCTCTCCCCACGTGCCACCTTGCTCCCCTCCCAGCCTGTCAGCCACCTTGAGCCATGAGCTTTTACCTCTTCCACCACCCTCCAATTGCTTTCCTTCACCTCATTCCTCTGACATTACCAATCTCTCATCAGCTTTGGGAGATTCATACAATCTCCCCGTTGTCTCATCCCATCTGCCCACTTTTAATGCAAATGTCTCCTCCTTGGGCACCACTTCTCCTCTAGCCCATGTCTCCCTTGAAATCAAGCACGATCAAGCTGGTTTCATGTCCCCTTTTCACCCTTATCGTATTCCCACTCTTTTTACCTATACACCTTCTGATTGTCTACCTCTATCTCATTGCTCGAATGCTATCATGGTCTCAAAAACAACACCTAAGATTATAGAAGATTGGGAAAACAAACTTGTGGTCAACTTGTCCCTGTTGTCTATCGACCCTTTAGCCATTAATTTTTTAAAAAGGTGTTTGGGCTTCGCTCTTACTCCTTCAACCATCCCCAAGGTTAACTTCTTGGTTGAGATTGAGAATGTCATTCATTCTCTTCCTAGTATCGTGGCCGATGAAATTCAGCAAGATTGTGTAGTGGCCCTTCATCATGCTAAACCCCCTAAGTGGAATGTTCCTAAACCTGAGTTTGTGGCTTTCAAGAAACTTTTGAGTAACAATAACATTGTTATTGTTAAAGCAAACAAAGGGAATGCCACCGTCATCATCGACAAAAAAGATTATGTTTCCAGATTGCTTGACCATCTAGCCAACAATGATAGTATAGAGTCCTCCCCCACAACCCCATCTCCAAGATCACGAGGAAAGTCAGGAATGCCATTGCATAATCTTCTTTTGATGACATTACTAAGAAGCATCTTATTCTGAGTAGAGAAATTAACCCTCGCATTTATGGCACCCCAAAAATCCACAAACATGGCATTCCTATTCATCCCATAGTTGACACCACCCACTCCCCTACCTACAATCTAGTTGCCTTCCTTGGCAAGCTGATCTCCCCTTTAGTAGGAAAGACAAATTCCTTCATCAAAGACTCTGTTGGTTTTTTCCCTGACTGGATGCTCATTCCCAGATTTCCCTACAAGGTAGCCATTAGTGATCAACAGGATCTCTGGGCCAGGGGCCAACAATGTAGGAGATAGACTCTATTTTTATCTCCTCTTCTTCTTTAGGCTCTGCAAAACCTAGGGGGTATTCTCTATTCAACACCCATGAGAAAATGCTTGTGGGTTGGCTTGGGATGTTGATACAAAGAAAATAAATCCTCCTGTGTGAAGACCAAAACTGTGAGATAAGTGCAAAGGGGCTAGCTTTGGGCTTGTGTTTAGTTGTGAATCAGAGGATCTTGGTCCTAAACTACTTCTAAGGTCCTAATGGTTGCTTTGGAAGTTTGAGTTTGATTTATGTTTGGATGCAAACCTGGACCTGGTGTATAACCTCAACATAGAGCTAGATTGGTGCCTATCCAGGGCTTGGAGTCGGTAGACATACACCTGTGAATGATCAAAGTGAACACAATAAAACTAGATTTCAAGGGGATTTGTGTGATATCTGCCTTACAGATACCTCCCAATACAGAGTGTTAAGTTATCTCTACTTATGGCATCCCTATTACAATATATTCTTCTCAACACTTAATCTGAAAACACTTTAATCTACCCCTTGAGCAAAAGTTGAAAGATCAAGCATTCAATACAGGAATTCTATATTCTAGAATACCAAACACCCCTTAGATATCTAGATTCAGAAGGACACATGCAATACTGGAGACAGAATAACAAAACACATGCAAATACAGCATTACTCATATAAAACCAATCATGAAATCAGTAGATTCATGCATGAAACATACAACAAGAGATACATAAACTCACAAGATCATCTACACAGAGCAACCATAACCAGTTTTATCTTATTACAGAGCCAGATATGTCCAGTTTTCAACAACCAACCCCTGAATGAATAACACAGTCTGCATTATATAGCAGGAAGGTGTACCCATCATTCAGAATAATGGCGCTTTAAAATATCTGCCAGATACCACACATCTTGAGAAAATGGTGCTCAACATTCAATGCAGCAGGGGGAGGAGGAGACAGGAAGTGGCCTCAAGCTGTGCACTGCCTAGGAATCCACATCTTCAATTTGGCGGTTTGACCATTCACGCCATCACCCATACCCTGCAACAATCGCCATTAATCAGCGTGCTAGACTTGCAGCCTCAGGAAATGCAGTAGACTTTGCATTTGCAGCTTTTCCCGCCAAGAAATATCACCCAATATTTGAAAATATGCAGGAAGCCGATTATCCCACATACACCCTGCGGCAACCTTCTCAATACTTTATATACTGGGCCACAAGCATGCATGATGTTGGTGCTTTTTCTCCCGACGACGCTAGTATAAGCCTTCATCATCATCATCCTTCAGCATGATATCCTGTCACTCGAAATATCACCCTGACGTCAGCAGGCCTCAACACCATATGTAAAAAATATCATCCTGACGTCAGCATCATACTGCATGATAACCTCCCGATAATTCATATCACCCTGCGGGAAAGCATATCTGGACCTCATCACCATATGTAGAAAATAACATCCTGATGACCAACCTCGCCTTCATGACGATAGCCTTCATCGGCACAACCTGATGCATTGGAGAAAGATCCTCCTACCTTGCCGATAACAAATGTCTGGCTGATGAAAATCCTGATGTTGTCACCGTCATATCTTGCTGACGTCAGCAAACACCCTACCGAGCTCATCCAGATAATTCGCACCACCTGATAAAAGATATCACCCTGATAATTAAACATCCTGATGACGTCATCAGCATATCCTACTGACGTCATCAGCATATCCTACTAACATCATCAATATATTTGCCCATCGTGCACCTCCTCATATCCGGATGACGTCACCATCATATTGGCGCAGGGGTGATATTCGTAAGATCACCCGATATTTAGAAATATCACCACCCCCACAAAATATCAAGGTGTATTGTAGCTCTAATGAAACATCGGGGTGATGTTTGAATATGACTGATATTTGGAAAGATCCCCCCATAGGATAATGCATGAAGCTGATAGGCAGATATCTCCCTAACATCAGCATCATCATATTATCTGCAAATGTCCTGATCATTGGATATCCTCCTGATGACCAACCCTGCCTTCACATAAAATATCATCCTGATATATCCTAATGACATCACCATCATATCCGCATACTGCGCATCTCCACATATCCGGATGACGTCATCATCATATTTAGAACAAGGGTGATATTCAGAAGATGACCTGATATTGGAATACACCCGATATTGAAAATATCATCCTGTAGAGAAAAAGATGAAGGCAAAGGTCGAGCGGATATCACCCCCGCAGAAACATGACCTCAGCAGCATCCTGATGTTGAACAAACATAAGGTGACGAAATAACATCGGGGTGATCTTAACAAAGATCACCTGATATTCAAATATGATGACCCTGATGAAAAATTGGGTCATACTTAGAAATTTCATAGCGCCAACATCAGGATGATCTTGACTAAGATCACCCGATGTTAAAATATCACCCCGCAGAAAAGGTCAGGTCGGCAAATGCATGATGACCCCCACAGGATATCCGGACATGAGGAGAAATGACCCTCACAAGAAACATTAGGTGGATGCATGGAAATATGATGATGATGACCCCCTCCAAAGAAAATATGATGCTGATGCTGAAATATGCTGAGGAGGCCCAGAGACTTAGAATATTTTTGGATTTTTAGGGAAGGTGCCTGCATGTTTATATGCTTGAAAACTGATTGCTCATGCAGGCACCAATAGTGGCTCTGTCTGGGGACGCATGCCTCTTGCAGGTATGGCGAGAACCACAGATCTCTAGGATGCAGACCAGTCCCTTATCCATTGGGCACAGAGTCATGAGGTTATATTGATCTGCATCACCAAACACATTATTTTTAAACATTATTTTGGCGGCCCAAGGCAGCCAAAAAGGAAGAACCACAACTTTCTCTTGTCAAATGCCTGATCTTGATCTGAATAACCCCAACCATGGCTAAAAACATCAAGATAGACTGCCCATATGCTCATCCTGTTCATTAAATACCTCACCATCTCTAAAAATTTGCCATTTGCAGCATTGCCTCTATCACTCTGCATTTCAAAGTCAAACATGCAGCCATGCATACTATAAAATCCTTCAGCACTGGGTGACATATGCATCTTATACTCCTTAATCAATACATCCTCATATTGCATTTGGCAATATTCATCATCTACCTGACTGTTGCACATTGTCAGGCACTCATCCAGCTGATCCAAAAATATGAGACCCCTAATATCCACTGATATTGAAAACAAATCCTAACCCACACACCCAATGTTGCACATGTCTGAATCAGGTGATGATGAACATTCATTATTCACAGTTTGCAAATTAGTATCATCATCTTCAAACACAGGGTTAATCCTGCACCAATGAAGGTCATGACTCACAACATCATATGCATCTACAGGCTCATCATAAAGGGGATTCATGCTCATTGCAAAGGTCTCTGCTTCTTCTTCATGACAATCCAATTCTTCTTCATTACTATCAAATCTAGAGTCATAAGAAAAACAAACTTGATCCATGCACTGGTCATGGATATCATTTTTATCATCTGATTGCCCCACATACAAGATTGCTGCTGTTTCAATGCACTTTGAAGTTGAACTACCCACATCACTTGCCAGCCCTCTGATACTTCCTGATGAAACTGATATTGATTCTTGATCCATATGATCACAACTTTGCACAACTGGATCATTTAAACATGAAGGTTCCTTGTTCAGGACTGGCATGTAAATATCACTTGAAAAATCATTATTTTCAACTTCATTTGCTGGGCAAAATAGGACATCCTCCTCTATAATAGAAACATCATCCACTTGGAATGATGCAAAAACTGGGACAACAGAGGTGTGAGTGCTTTGACATTCATTGTCAATTCCTGAATTAAATCTTTCATCAACATTGGGGGCTGCAGGACAACAAAAAATTTTAGAAAAATAACCCTTTTGTATTCCATACCTCCAATTGTTTTCAATGTCCATTGCAAACTGATGTGCTTGATGCAATGTGGTGGGCTCCTTATCTCTCAATCTATAACTCATTTTCTTATCAAATGCTCCCAAATAGACAACTAGGCACAATGCATCATTAGGTCTCATACATTCTAGTATTCTATTCAATGCCTTCATAAATCTGAGTTTAAAGGCTGGGATCAACTCATCCTCTTCAATATGGATGTACATAAAGTCACTAATGACTGCATATTCAGAAATTTTTTCACCATATTGCTCTAGAAATGCAGATTTAAAACCATGCCAAGAGCTGACAGAGTGAGCTGGAAAGTAGGAGAACCAATCCCTTGCATCTTCATCTAGAGATTGAACAAATAATCTCATAACTACATCTTCATGGTCAATCTCAAAATCATCTATAACATTTATAAACTGCTGCAAGTGTCTCTCAGCTGATTCATCCTTTATACCACTGAATTTAGGCAAATACCTTCTAATTTTAGGTGGAAGAGCATTTGGATAGCCACAAATGCCACTGAAATCTATGGGCTTATATTTGTCCATGTTGAAGCCTCTTTTATTACATGGTTGGGACTGACTACTATACATTTTTGCACTTGACACTTCACAAGGGTGCATGGGCTAACAATACATCTTTTTATGCTTTTGCAACGCTCCTCTCTACTCAGATTTTCAATCACAATATGACCTTAGGCCCTTAAAATACAAACTGCTATTTCAACCTGCCTAAAGTCCTTTATATGAGTCTTTTGAACAACATTGCATGCCCTTTTAAAATACAGAGTAGGTTCTAACAAAAGCATGCAAGCTCTGCTTTCACCAATGTTTCCCTTTTAACCAGTGCTATTTCACCAAATAGGGAACTTTTCAAAAACTTGTACAAATACCTGGATATGTTGCAGCTGCTGATAGGTTCATTCAACAGAGTCACCACCTCCTTGGCAGAGGAATGAGCTTCAAACAGGCTGAAGCTGAAAATTGATTTCTTTCTTTCTGGATCATCCACAAGCAGAGCCACATATAAAACTTCAAATTTGCTGCAACAAGGCACTTCCAGGCCTAATTTTTCAATCTTTTAGACTCACACCTTCATGGATATGACATTGTCCCTAGCAGAGTCGCCAAATCTGTTGGTGACTCTGATGGGCCACAAATACATTCTATTTTCATCAACTCTTCCCCAGCAAAGTCGCCAAATCTATTGCGATGCATATGGGCAAATAATTTACCAGGGATAAAAAGATAAAACTTTCAATAAGGTCCCCAGCAGAGTCACCAATTTCTGTTGGTGACTTAGATGGGCCACAAATACATTCTTTTTCATCAATCCTCCCCAGTGGAGTCGCCAAATCTATTGGTTTTTTCCCTAATTGGATGCTCATTCCCAGATTTCCCTACAAGGTAGCCATCAGTGATCAACAGGATCTCTGGGCCAGGGGCCAACAGTGTAGGAGATAGTCTCTATTTTTATCTCCTCTTCTTCTTCAAGCTCTGCAAAACCTACGGGGGTATTCCCTATTCAACACCCATGAGAATATGCTTGTGGGTTGGCTTGGGATGTTGATACAAAGCAGATAAATCCTCTTGTGTGAAGACCAAAACTGTGAGATAAGTGCAAAGGGACTAGCTTTGGGCTTGTGTTCAGTTGTGAATCAGAGGATCTTGGTCCTAAACTTTTTCTAAGGTCCTAATGGTTGTTTTGGAAGTTTGAGTTTGATTTATGTTTGGATGCAAACCTGGACCTAGTGTATAACCTCAACACAGAGCTAGATTGGTGCCTATCCAGGGCTTGGAGTTGGTAGACATACACCTGTGAATGATCAGCATGAACACAATAAAACTGGATTTCAAGGGGATTTGTGTGATATCTGCCTTATAGATACCTCCCAATACAAAGTGTTAAGTTATCTCTACTTATGGCATCCCTATTGCAGTATATTCTTCCCAACACTTAATCTGAAAACACTTTAATCTACCCCTTGAGCAGAAGTTGAAAGATCAAGCATTCAATATAGGAATTCTATATTCTAGAATACCAGACACCCCTTAGATATCTAGATTCAGAAGAAGGACATATGCAATACTGGAGACAGAATAACAAAACACATGCAAATACAACATTACTCATATAAAACCAATCATGAAATCAATAGATTCATGCATGAAACATACAACAAGAGATACATAAACTCACAAGATCATCTGCACAAAGCAACTAGAACCAGTTGTATCTTATTACAAAGCCAGATATGTCTAGTTTTCAACAACCAACCCCTGAATGAATAACACAGTCTGCATTATATAGCAGGAAGGTGTACCCATCATTCAGAACAATGGCGCTTCAAAATATCTGCCAGATACCATGCATCTTGAGAAAATGGTGCTCAACATTCAATGCAGTAGGGGGAGGAGGAGACAGGAAGTGGCCTCGAGCTGTGCACTGCCTAGGAATCCACATCTTCAATTTGGTAGTTTGACCATTCACGCCATCGCCCATACCCTGCAACAACCTCCATTAATCGGCGTGCCAGACCTGCAGCCTCAAGAAATGCAGTAGACTGTGCATTCGCAGCTTTTCCTACCAAGAAATATCACCCAATATGTGAAAATATGTAGGAAGCTGATTATCCCACATGCACCCCACGAAAACCTTCTCAATACTTTATATACTGGGCCACGAGCATGCATGATGTCGGTGCTTTTGCTCCCAATGACGCTAGTATAAGCCTTCATCATCATCATCCTTCAGCATGATATCCTGTCGCTCGAAATATCACCCTGACGTCAGTAGGCCTCAGCACCATATGTAAAAAATATCACCCTGACGCCAGCATCATACTGCATGATAACCTCCTGATAATTCATATCACCCTGATATGAAATATCACCCCATATAAAATATCACCCTGTGGGAAAGCATATCCGGACCTCATCACCATATGTAAAAAATAACATCCTGATGACCAACCTTGCCTTCATGACGATCGCCTTCATCAGCACAACCTGATGTGTCAGAGAAAGATCCTCCTGCCTTGCCGATACCAAATGTCTAGCCGATGAAAATCTTGATGACGTCACCATCATATCCTGCTGACGTCAGCAAACATCCTGCCGAGCTCATCCGGATAATTTGCACCACCTGATAAAAGATAGCACCCTGATAATTGAACATCCTGATGACATCATCATCATATCCTGCTGACGTCATCAGCATATCCTACTAACATCATCAGTGTATCTGCCCATCACGCACCTCCTCATATTCGGATGACGTCAACATCATATTGGCGCTGGGGTGATATTCGTAAGATCACCTGATATTTAGATTTATCACCCCCCCCACAAAATATCAGGGTGCATTGTAGCTCTAATGAAACATCAGGGTGATGTTTGAATATGACTGATATTTGGAAAGATCACCCCCCACAGGACAATGCATGAAGCCGACAGGCGGATATCTCCCTGACATCAGCATCATCATATTATCTGTAAATGTCCTGATCATCGGATATCCTCCTGATGACCAACCCTGCCTTCACATAAAATATCATCCTGATATATCCTGATGACGTCACCATCATATCCACATACCGCGCATCTCCACATATCTGGATGACATCATCGTCATATTTAGAACAAGGGTGATATTCAGAAGATGACCTGATATTGGAATACACCCGATATTGAAAATATCATCCTGTAAGGAAAAAGATGAAGACAAAGGTCGAGTGGATATCACCCCCGCAGAAACATGACCTCAGCAGCATCCTGATGTTGAACAAACATAAGGTGATGAAATAACATCGGGGTGATCTTAACAAAGATCACCCGATATTCAAATATGATGACCCTGATGAAAAATCAGGTCATACTTAGAAATTTTATAGCACCAACATTAGGATGATCTTGACTAAGATCACCCGATGTTAAAATATCACCTCGCGGAAAAGGTCGGGTCAGCAAATGCATGATGACCCCCACAAGATATCCGGACATGAGGAGAAATGACCCTTGCAAGAAACATCAGGTGGATGCATGGAAATATGATGATGATGACCCCCTCCAAAGAAAATATGATGATGATGCTGAAACATGCTGAGGAGGCCCAGAGACTTAGAATATTTTTGGATTTTTAGGGAAGGTGTCTGCATGTTTATATGCTTGAAAACTGACTGCTCATGTAGGCACCAATAGACTCCACCCATTTTGTGGATTTCATACATTACAAAAAGGTGAAAAATGATGAAATTCTTGCCAGTTTTGATGTGGTGTCCTTATTCACCAAGGTATCCGTTAATGACTTCTTAGAATTAATTAGGTGCAAAACCAATGAAGAAATCACTTCTCTTGTCAAATTGTGCCTTCATTCAACTTTCTTCACATTCCAAGATGTGGTCTATGAACAAATTGATGGAGTCGCAATGGGTTCTCCTTTATCCCCCATTGTAGCCATCCTTTACATCGAACATTTTGAAGACTTAGCCCTCCACTCCTTTCCCCTCAAGCCTAGATGGTGGAAGCACTATGTGGATGACACCAACATATGTTGGCCACATGGATGTGAAAATTTAGAACTCTTCCACTCCCATCTCAATAATTTGGTCAATTGCATTCAATTCACCATGGAGCTTTAATCTGACAGTTGTCTTCCTTTCCTAGATGTCCTTATCACTAGGAAAAATGATGGCTCCCTCAGTCACCAGGTCTATAGAAAATCCACCCACAGTGATCTTTACCTCCATGCTTCTTCACACCACTATCCTGGTCAAAAAGCTAGTGTCCTCAAAACACTAGCTACTCGAGCTTTTTGCATATGTGACGATGAGCACATTGACCAAGAGTTGTCCCACCTTTCAAAAGTCTTTAAACTTAATGGGTTTAGCAATAAATCCATTTCTAGAGCATTCTACACTGCCAGACATCGTATTAAGTCCAAGCCCAAGTCGGAGACCTCCAACTCTTCTTTTACCATGACTCTCCCCTACATTGAAGGCCTGTCTAATAAGATCACCAAAATCTTACGTAAGAAAGGCCTAGAGTGTACTTTTAAACCCATCTCCACCATCAGGAGTATCATCCCCTCAGTTAAAGATCCCAGACATAACTTGCTCAATTCTGGGGTTTATAAAATTATGTGCGCTTGTGGAACCCCATACATAGGAGAAATTGTGTGTTCCATTAGAACTAGGATCCAGGAACATTGTGCTGGCATTAGGCATGATCGGATAACTAAATCTGCCCTCATGGAGCACTCTCACCTTACCAAGTACCATATTTGCCTAGAGGACACCTAAGTTCTCATCAAAGAAGATAATTTTTTTAGGAGAAAACTCCATGAAGCCATCTTTATTAGAAACCACCCGTCCAATCTTAACCGCGATGATGGATGGCATCTAAGCCCAGCCTGGAAACCCTTGTTAAACTCCCTCCAGACCCACCCTAATCCCTCTTGATTCTTCGAATCCTCCCCCCTCCCACCGCTTTCCACCCCTTGGTTTTCTTCCTCCTCTTACTCCTGGTTCTTTTCCTTTTCGATTTGACTTTTCTTCCCGCTTTACCCTTGTGTCTACTATGCTTGGGCATGTAGGTCTTCGTTTTCTTGTATCTAGCTGATGGATTGATACTATGTCACTCTCAATTCTCTATTCCTCTTTTACATGTTTTTTTGCACTTTTGGTGTTTTGTTTTCGGGGTGGCTTGCTCCTGGACCTTGTTTGTTTTGAATTATCCTTTTGTTTTCTCTTACTATTTAACTTTCGGGTATATTGTTTAGTCTTTGGATTTTTCTTCTTCGGTCCTTTCTCCTAATTCATTTATGTTGGCTTTCCTATATTACTTTACTCACCTTTCTGTTTATAATTTATTTTTACTTTTTCCTAATTTATGTTTTGGACCCTTCTTTCTATGTCTAGGCAAACTTATTAGTCTCTTTTCATACTCATCTTGTGTCCTTAATCAATGCCCTTCTCCTTTCCTCTCTTTTTAACCCTAGCTACTCACCTTTTATTTAATTTTATTTTATTCTAACTTTTCTTGAACCTTTACTTCATCCCTTTTTAGTTGGTTTATTATGATATTTTTTGAAATATCTCTCATATATATATATATATATATATATATGATATTTTTTGTGAAATTTCTCTCTTATATATATATTGATATATAGCTACTTTTCATTTAATTTCTACTTTATTGGTTTTATTTTTATTATATAAATTATCTCATAATTATTTTATTTAATTCTTTTCTTAATTATTGTAATCACTTATTATTTTATTTTAATCGCCTAATATTATTTTATTAAATATTTCATAACTAATTTATTTTTATTTATACTTATTTAATTGTTTTTGTAATTCATATATATATATTACTTTAATCTATATATCTATTGTTTATCTATCCATGGTATTTATTATATTAGATATATTATTCATGTTATAATTAGCATTTATCACTTTACTTAATATTTATTAATTTTGATATACTTGCTATTTCCTTTCTTATTTAATTAATGCATTTTTCCTTTTATTATAATATGATTTATCCTTTTCTTACATATTTATTGTTTCTTAATTCTTTGTTTTATTGTTGGCTTGTGTCCACCTCACTAAACCTAACCCTAACTGTTCGTCCTTTTAAAGGGTAAGTCTACAATCCTAATCACATACATCCTCTTCCTGATGATGGATCACTGAGTGTGATCCGAAACGTTGAAGCAAAAATACATAGTTTAATCCAAAAGCATTTCATCTATTGTTATCACACTTCTTGATTTCATCTACATCTGTAGGAATATTAGTAGGAATAGTGTAACCTTTCTTGACAAAATCCCAAACTCCACACCCTAGAGAATTGATGTAGGCTTCCATCCTTATCTTCTAAAAAGCATAATTGGTTCCATCAAACGTAGATATCTTACTGGATCCTCCTTGTGCCATACCCAAACCTTCCTCAAGTGGTTAAGCTTCCCTTAGAGGAACTTGGCTCTAATACCAATTGTTAGACACAAGAATACTGAGAGGGCGGTGAATTAGTATTCAAACAATTTTCAACTTCAACAACTTCAACTTATCCAGAGAAGATTAAACCTTAATCATCACAATATCAACATGAAAGAATAACACAATTCACATCAACACATAACACCAGATATACATGGAAAACCCTAGAAGGGAAAAAACACGGTGAGGATTAACTCACAATATATGAAGCTCAAATAATAACTTTGTTTTAGGGGCTTTAACCCAAGGAAGCTGCTACTCCCTAAGTAACTTTGATTTAGGTTGACTCCCAAGGAAACTTCTACTCCCTAATGACTTTGTTTTAGGGTGACTCCCAAGGAAGCTACTACTCCATGAAATGAGAAAACACTTACAAATGATTACAGTATGACAGTCTTTCTACTATCTAAAAACTACCATTGAAACTCACACTTTTGATGATTGCACTTCTACTTCTTCACACTTTCTTCTGACGATCTGATCAGTTAGGCACTCTCTATATTTGATCACTATCACAAATATGTCTTCAATATGAATTTGGATAGCATCCACAACTTCTTCTCTTTCTCCTTCATTCGTACATTAAAAATGCTTTTATTCTATTTTTATCTGCTTGTAAACTTTTCACTCAATTGTAATCACACCTTTTCTTGCTCACTTTGATTCACTATTTATACATGATATTAAATTAATTACATATCTTTTCAGCTAGGTACAATATGAAAAATACATTTACAAGCCGGCCAAACAATACACAACATGAAACATGTAGAAGATAGGTCCTAAGTGAACACACACATTACACTAGCAGAAGATCCAAGCCTTATGGACCTCAACTCTTGCTTAACCAAGTTCAAAACATCCTTCATAGCTTCAATCATCAAGGAATTACATCCATGCACTTCGCTCATTTGAAAATAGGATAGCTTTAAGGAAAACTCATGAAGACTTGAAGAATAACGACCACATTAACTTGAAAACCTTATGCGATACTGGAAACAAGAAAGATCTTTGTGAAAATTTTATAGATGAGTCCACATGACTCATAAAACATCCCCAAACACTCTTTTCCACTGCACATCAAAGAATTGTGCCACACAACTTCAAATATTTACTCTGAAAACACTCTGTCATCTGGAACACACTGCAACATGCTATCAATTGAAAAAATGAGTTGTGGACCACCAAGAAGCTTGAAACTAAAAAGAGGACTACAATGCACATCCAAGAACATGTCCACAAAACCTCAAGGGAAATCATTCACTTCCAAAGGAATGCAAAGCATTCTAGTAGGTCTTCATTACTAATTCATTATGCCAGAGCACATACTGGTGTTCTATCATACATAAGTTTCATAGTGGAGGGAAATATGATCTAAAAGTTTGGAACAAGACCTTCACTACCCTCTTGACACAATTCCAGAACCACATAGCCAAATCCATAACTATGGAGGAATGTGGATCATTTCATCACCCGTTGGGAGTACCTTTATAGAACCAACGCTATCTTCAAGCTGTCAGCATAAAAACATCCTTTCGGTGATCAAAACATCATGAAACTTGGAACATACATAGAATGACACTGTATGAAGCTATGTTCCAATCTGTAAAAGCACAACATCAATATAATGATAATGTGGAGCAGTTTCTAAGATAGTCTTCAAAGAGCAGTCATCCTAAAATAGAAATTGTCACCAACTTCCAGAGGCCAATAAGTCTTTGTACAAACACATAAAACTGAGTAACATTAGGATGGAACATTCAACATGCTTCAGGCTACCAACAACACATCTGATCCTCTTAGTGCTTCTCCTCCTAGTGCTTCTGATTCTCATCTCAATTCTACACTGATCAAGGCATGACATCCAACCATTAACACCATCACACTTCCATTATAGAGTTGACATCAATGACAACCTGAATGACAACATTAACAATCTCCTCATCCTTGTGACAGTGTTGACATAAATGACAACAACCTTAGGCATCATGTGTGCAACACCCTTTTCCTTGGTGATTGTTAGAATAGGTTTAGTTTTAGTTTATTTCTCTGAGCCTTAAGATCAAAAAAGGAACCTGTCTTCTCTAGAGGTCTGATCTCATTTGCAAGGTCCCACACCTTTAGATTAGTCCCATTATGTCTATGGATTTTTGGAATAGTAGTTTCAACAAAGGGTACAACTTGCAACTTCACTCAACTAACTAATTTAACCTTTGAATTGCTCCCTTTGGTCTTGAAGCTGTTTTAGCTAGGAGTGAAGTTTTTCTATTTCTTCTCTTGCAGCTCTATATTTTTCCTTCATTGGATCATATATATTGGCCACTTGTGTTATTTGTGGCTCAATAGAGTCAATTTGATTCTTTATGTTCTTGCTAGATTCTAACAATTTTAGACAAAATTGATATAGCAATTTTGCATCTTCTAAGCATTTATAAATGCTTTTCATATTCTCTTGTATTTTATTATGTGCTTTATCACATCTACTAGATGCATCATCCATCCTTTTTCTATTCACTTGCTCAGTTATTTTTCAATTTTGCTTGTTTCTCCAGATAAGAAGAATGTTCTTTAAAAGACTCCAATAAAAGCTTCATTTGTTCTATGGGAGGCAATGATGAATTTCTTTTTTTCTTAGGCAATTCATCTTGAATTATCTTTATTGCTTCTTCTAGCAACTCAACTCCTTCAATATGTAGAATCTCCTACCTTGTAGTAGAATATAGTAGATCTCCAAGTTGTATCTTGTGTAGAGAAGATATGCTACACAAGTTAACTTGTCCATCAAGAAATGGTAGTTATAATAGTTGTGGAGTAACCACAAGTTGAATTTACATCTGTTGTGTCAAAAAATCCTTGATAGAATCTATAGGAGAGGAGGAGGAAGATGTTTCATGTGCTCTTTTAGAACTCTCCCCTATATCAAGTATTACCTACTCCTCTTGCTCATTAGGATAACCCATTGCTCTGTATTGTCCATAGGAGTACTACCATGCTTAGTATTATTATTAGGAGATACATTTCCTTCACCTTGTGTAACTTGCTCCTCTTGTGGATTCTGCTGATCAGTGTTATGTGGAGGAGACACTATATTGTGAGGTGCAGAGACTTGTTGTTGCTCCACATTTTCAATTTCTTTTACCCCTTCAAAAATTTTCTTTGTCACTTCCTCAGTTTCTTTTTGGATTTTATCCTTTTCATCCATTTCCATACTCATTAGGGTATCTACCCTATTCTTTTTTCTCAAGTCTTTAGCTAGCATCTGTGACAGTTTGTCATTTTCTTCCTGAGAAATAGCAGTTCCAGTCTTATCTAGATCTTGTTGTCTCAACTCTTCATCCATTTCTATGGCCTTTTCTATCCTCTGCCTCAGAGCCTGAGCTAGACTCTCTGAAACTTTTTCAATAATATCACTCAAGGGCACATTGTATCTTAGGAACCCGTGTTTAACCCTTCTCTTTACTTTGTTAGTATATTGTTGTTGGACGCATATGCTTTGTAAGTAATCCCGTGAGTATATTGTATTATCCCACATTCATGGGGAGTAATATTTGTTTAGATTAGACTTAGTATATAAGTATGTGTTGAGTCCAATGAAGGCATCCACGAGTTTATTGTATTGTGCTTGCTCAAAGGAGGTTACCCCCTCGAAGTGGCCTGCGATCAATAAATTCCTTCTGTGTTCTGCTATTTCTATTTTTTCATGCATTTTCATTATTTTGTTGTAGGAGGTTCCTCTCATCTGGTATCAAAGTGCTTTCTTGGGCTCGCTGGGTGGAATTTCTACCAATTTTTTTTGTAGTGGCCTCCAGGTGCTGTGATTATTGTAGTAGTTCTTTTTTCTTTGCATTTGTATTGTTCATTTCAATCGCAGGTTTGGATCAGGGAATAATCCCTATCCTCTTAACTGTGGGAAGTGCCTAGGCATAGCCCTAAAACTCATTGTGAGGAGTACCACAGGAACCCCGAAGTAGCTGGCCCATTGAGAGGATTTGCCAGTGAAAAGGGCAATGGCCCCTACCTGATTAACTAGTCCCATCCGTGAGGTAAACCAAGAGCTATCATTTGTGGCAAAGCGGTTATCAGTTTTACCTAAGCTGTGGAGTGAGGGGTACTGGCCCAATATGCAAGCCGTTAGATAGCATTGGTAGCTGAGTGAATCCCCTGAACCTTTAGGAAACTGAACATACTTGGGGTCCATATCTATTGCCAGCTGATAAATCGTAGATTGCATTTGTCCAGAGCTGTTGCAGATCATTTCCAGGAAAAAAAAACTATTTTTTTGCCATATCTTCCTTATTTTAGCTCTGTTTCCCTTGAAAATTCACTAGAACCCCTAAAATTCCATTCTACATATTTCCTTCCTTGAGGACCCTATCCCAAATTCCACTTATCGAAGCCAGAAATCCCACATTTGTCTATTTTTAGGGTTTTCCATAACTTCTTCGATTCTCACCCAGTCACCTTCAAATTTTTCCATAGTGTTCATTTCCTATTTTTGTTCCTTTCTCCCTCTTGGACAAATTTTCCCATTCTTTCACAAAGCTTCTGAAATCCCCATTTTCTGCTTCCCTGTCCATCAGAAAGTGTCCAAAATCTAGTCAAACCCCAATTACCCATCAGAGTTTTTCCCAAATCCAAATTTTCTTTTACTAAAAAAGTTTTTGTTTTTGTTTTTCTACCCATTCCAACAAAAAGAAATCCTGGTTATGGTTGTCACCCGTGCAGGAGCAAAAAACATGGAGGATGAACTTGCAGCCCTCAAGACCAAACTCCAAGATCAGGATGAAAAAATTCTCAGCCTCAATCTTCAGCATCCAGCCATGAACAATAGACAATAGCCAGAGTCTTCTATAGACACTAGGTTCTCTTCTTCCAGCAATTTTCATGGGCCGAAGCTTGATTTTCCTTGCTTCAATTGGTGATGATCTGACTGGATGGATATACTGGGCAGAATAATATTTCAGTCGGCATAATACTTTTGATGTCAACAAAGTCCCACTTGCATCCTTTCATTTGGAACATGAAGCCCTTCAATGGTTCTGTTGGTACATCAAGGCTCATGAAGAGCCAAAATGGACAAATTTTTGCAAACTCATTTTGCAACAATTTGGCCCTAGTGCTTTTGATGACTTCACAGGAGCACTCACTAAACTTCACCAAACTGGCACTGTGAGAGAATATCAAACAAAATTTGAGAAACTAGCCAATCACACAGAGGGATTGTCTGATGAATTCTTCAGGAGTTGTTTTGTTAGTGGTCTGAAGGATGCAATCCGATCTGAGGTTAAAATGTTTCATCCTAGCACAATGATGGAAGCACTAGGGTTGGCTAAGTTGGTGGAGGACAAGATCACATCTGAATAGTGCTCCAAATCCACTTTTGTTCCATTTAGAAATATGGTTTCCCAAAGACCTCCAATCACGCCAACTCCTAGAATAACTCCTATCAAGCATTTGTCTGAAGAAGAGATGCGGGCACGTAGAGAAAAAGGGCTTTGTTATAATTGTGATGAGAAATTCACTCGGGGACATAGATGTGTTGAGAAAAAGCTCTATCTCTTGGATGTGGATTCTCCGCCTACAACTGAAGTTTATGAAGATGCTCAGGATACATTAGATGATCAGGTCAACATTCAAAAGCTGCCTGTTGACCCTCCTTCTTAGGACAACCACCTAGAGATATCTCTCCATGCTTTAGTAGGAGTCACCACCCCACAAACCATGTGGGTCAAGGGTTATTTCAATAAGCTCCCTCTTACAATACTCATTGATTCTAGTAGCACTCATAACTTCATTGACCCTCGGATCACCAAACAGGCTGATTGTTTTATCCATCCTTGCTCCAGCTTTGAAGTCATGATTGCCAATGGGGGCACCTTACCTTGCAAAGGGAAGTGTCATAATGTGCATATCTCTATTGGAGATTATAACCTGCACTCTTACATGTTTGCCTTGCCCTTAGGCGAATGTGATGTGGTTTTGGGCATTCAATGGTTATGCACACTTGGACCCATCTTATGGGATTTTGTTGAACTTTGGATGCAATTTTTAGACAATGGGCAAAAACACACATTCAAGGGCTTACAACCAGGGTCTCTCAGCATCATTAGTTCACATCGCATGGAAAAGCTCCTTAAGAAGAATTCGCATGGTGTCATTGCTCAGCTCCATTCCATTCAGATGCAACCATCAGCGGTCTCCACTACTCCTTCAGATCTACAATGAATTTTGGATAGATATGCATGTGTCTTTGCTAAACCATTGGGATTTCCACCTTCATGACTAGAGGACCATTGTATTCATCTCCTTCCTGGAAGAGTTCCTCCCAACATCAGGCCCTATCGCTACCCATTTCACCAAAAGATAGCGATTGAGATGCTCGTTCAAGACTTAGTGAAGCAAGGTATTATTCGCCCTAGTACCAGTTCCTTTTCTTCTCCAGTTCTTCTTGTCTAGAAAAAAGATGGGTCATGGCGCCTCTGCATTGACTCCTGAGCACTTAATCACATCACAATCAAGGATAAGTTTCTGATTCCTATTGTTGATGAGCTTCATGGCGCTCATTTTTTCTCCAAGTTGGATCTTCGTTCTGGGTATCACCAAATTCGGGTTCATGAGGATGATATCCCTAAAATGGCTTTCCGCATGCATGATGGCCACTATGAGTTTTTGGTCATGCCCTTTGGCCTCACTTATGCTCCTTCCACATTCCAGGAATTGATGAATAAAATATTCCAGCCCTACTTGCGGAAATTCATTTTGGTCTTCTTTGATGATATTCTCATCTATAGTAAAACATGGCTGAGCATCTCTAGCATCTGGATCTTGTACTACAACTTCTCCCTGATCATCATCTCTGTGCAAAATAGTCTAAATGTGTTTTTGGGCAGGAGGAAGTAGAGTATCTTGAGCATATTGTTTCAGACCAAGGGGTTCACGTGGATCCTGCCAAAATAGATGCCATGAAAAATTGGCCGCATCCTCAGACACTCAAGAGCCTCCATGGTTTTTTGGGATTGACTGGCTACTACCACAAGTTTGTCAAGGATTACGAGAAGATTGCAGCTCCATTAACAAATTTGTTGAAAAAGGATGCTTTTACATAGACACATGCTACTGAGTGTACATTTGAAAAACTGAAACAAGCTATGTGTACTACACCTGTTCTATCTATGCCAAATTTTTCCAAGACCTTCACTATTGAGAGTGATGCTTGCGATAATAGACTTGGTACTCTTCTCCTTCAAGGTGAACATCCCATTGCGTTCACCAACAAAGCCCTTTTAGGTAAGAATTTAGTACTCTCTACATATGAGAAGGAAATGATGGCTATTTTGCATGCAGTATAGAAGTGGCAGCCATACCTATTAGGGAATCATTTCTGCATCAAGACTGATCACCAAAGTCTAAAATATTTCTTGGAACAATGGGTCTCCTCCCCAGCACAATAGAAATGGGTTAGCAAACTCATGGGTTATGACTATGAGATCACTTACAAGAAGGGTAAGGACAATATTGTGGCGGATGCTCTTTCTTGCACATTTGATGACCAAGCTTCTCTTTCAACTATGCTTGTTCCAAATTAGTTGGAATCTGTCCAGTAGGGCTATGTCAATGACTCTTCATTATCTCAAATCATCCGACAGTTGGCCAATAACCCTTATGTTGTACCACATTACTCTTGGGATGGTGCTTCTCTAAGATACAAGGGTCATCTGGTGCTTCCCCAGAGCATAGATCTTCAATAGGCTGTCTTCTATGAACTCCATGCTTCTCCATCGGCAGGGCACTCTGGGTTCCTTAAACCTTATGAGTGGGCATAGTGTAACTTCTTTTGGAAGGGAATGAAAAGGGAAATTCAACAGATGGTGGCTGAATGTGACCCTTGCCAGTACAACAAGGGTAAAATGACACTCCTTCCTGGATTGCTCAAACCCTTGCCCATCCCTACACAGATTTGGACAGATATTTCTATGGATTTCATTGAAGGGCTCCCAAAATCTGGAGGGAAGACAGTGATCTTGGTTGTGGTTGATCACCTCTCCAAATATAGTCATTTTTGTGCTCTCAGCCATCCCTATACCGCCTCCTCAATTGTACAAATTTTCATGGACCAGATCTTCCGTCATGGAATCCCTTCTTCCATTGTCTCAGATCGTGATGCCACTTTCACCAGTCATTTTTGGACAGAACTATTTCACCACACTGGTACCAAACTAAAGATGAGTTCAGGGTATCACCCACAAATAGATGGTCAGATTGAAGTTATCAACAAATGTTTGGAAACTTATCTTTGTTGCTTCACATCAGAACAACAGCATTAGTGGGTAAAGTGGCTTCCTCTCGCTGAATGGTGGTACAATACCTCCTACCACATTGCATCTAAAATGACTCCATATGAAGCAGTCTATGGTTAGGCACCGCCAGTGCTCCTTCCATACACCCCCAGTAGTTCACCAGTTCAGGCAGTTGACATGGTTCTCTGAACCCAAGATCAGATTCTTCACATTTTGCAAGACAATCTTCACATGGCAAGAAATTGAATGAAACAACAAGCCGATCAGCACTATTCTGAGCGCACTTTTCAAGTAGGTGATATCATTTTTCTTCATCTATAGCCATACAAGAAATCCTCCCTGAAACTCAAAGGGTGTCATAAATTGGCTCCAAAGTTCTATGGGCCATATAAGGTTCTTCAAAAGATTCAGTCAGTTGCTTATAAATTGGAGCTTCCTCCTTCCCGCATTCATCTAGTATTTCATGTCTCTTGTCTAAAGAAATTTCTTGGCACCAACATCAGAGCACAAACTATTTTACCAGAACTGGATAACAAAGGATCTATCATTTTGGAGCTAGAGGCCATCCTCGACAAGCACACTCGTCTGCTCCGCTCTCGATCCATGATAGAGGTATTAATTCAGTGGCACGGAATGCAACCAGAGGATGCTACATGGGAACCACTCCTTCAGATTCAGCAACAATTTCCACATCTTAATCTTTGAGGACAAATATTTTCTAAGAGGGAGGGGATGCTAGGAACCCGTCTTTAACCCTTCTCTTTACTTTGTTAGTATATTGTTGTTGGACGCATATGCTTTGTAAGTCGTCCTGTGAGTATATTGTATTATCCCACATTCATGGGGAGTAATAGTTGTTTAGATTAGACTTAGTATATAAGTACGTGTTGAGGCCAATGAAGGCATCCACGAGTTTATTGTATTGTGCTTGCTCAAAGGAGGTTTCCCCCTCGAAGTGGCCTGCGATCAATAAATTCCTTCTATGTTCTGCTATTTTTGTTATTTCGTCCATTTTCATCAGTTTGTTGCAGGAGGTTCCTCTCATTGTATTTGATCATGTACATGACCACAACCTTCTTAATGGTCTTTTGATCTGCAAAAGGTACATCTGAATGTAGTTTTGTTGTCTCCTTTAGTATATGATGATGCACAATCCCATTGAAGATGGCCTCTAATTGAAGAGGGTCTTGTGGAGGGACCACCAGAGCAATTTGCTTAGTCTTCTTCTCTTTTCTTTTCATCTTAGAAGTTTCTTCCTCTCCTTCTTCCTCTTCAACCTCCTCTATTTGAACTTTCTTCCTCTTGGCTTGCTGTTTAGACCTTGAATGCTTCTTTTTTTTTGTTTTCATTTGTGCCAAAGTTTCAAAAGCAGCTCTTCTTCTAGTGGATTAAGTTTGAGTTGAGTCAGAGGGTTGTGAAGCATTTGCAGCTACAGATATGGACCTACTGGTCTTTCTAGGCATTTGGGCTACTGGATGAATGACTTGCATAGGTTGAGGTTCCACCGCAAGGGTTTTTGATAAAGATTTATGTGGTACACCCAATTTCTTATGTAATTCTTCTTTGTGTTTCTCAAAATGCTCCTCCACAATCTTCTTATTCATCTTTTCCATTATTTCATCATATGTTCCAAACCTTTCTATTATTGTGTCCTTGGGTTTGCCAAGAAGAATATTAGCATAGGTCTTTATCTCATTTGCAGAGACCTCATAAGGCAATTTTGGAATCCAAGCAATCCTTGGCTCTACCACTTCCATGTAAGTGTAATCTTTATCAACCAGAAATGTGATTTGTTCTTTATATTGCCTTACAATATTGTAAGGAATTCTCTCTCTGGATTGCATGTAAGACTGTAGGGTTTTGAAAAACCCCCAGTACATTGGGCTACAATTCTTTGCATCACCAAAACCTTTCATATGATGCTTGATTTGTGTAGCAATAAGAATATGTTGTTGCCAAAATTTTCCCTTAAACCTAGGCAATTCATTGAAGAAGTAAAACAAAAGGCAGATAATAAGGGTACCATACTTGAAATTGTATCTAGAATCTTTTGTCCTCTTCAGATTCTCCATTAGTTGCTCTCTCATGACCTCACATAGGTCAAAATCTTTTCCTTCCTTCACCATATGATAAGCTATGTAAATTGCAGTACATGTAGTAGACCCTTCTCTATTTGCATTAGAAATCTTATAGGTAATGCCCATTGCAGCATACTGGACCCCTAGATATATTATTGTTGCAAGTATGTGCTAATCAATGTCGTCATTGATGCCAACATGTTTGTGTTGCCATTGGTGTCAACTATGTCCTCTAATGTTACTATTGTTATTTGACTAAGTTGTTGACTTAATGATGATGTGATTACCTTGAAGAAGTACTGAAGGTGTTAAGAATATGTTCCTCTTGCTGGGTTTCCAAGTGCTTTTGAGAAAATTTGGTTAATATTGGAAATAGTGTGTTGAAGAAGTCTTTTGACTTACATAATACTATTCAAGTTTTTTCTCCACATTTCTTCTTTGTTGGAGATCTAAGTGTGTGGTTTGGATATGTTGTTGAGAAGTGTTTGAAGATATTAAATCCATAATTTGGTACTCCGGATCGATGTGCAGTGAAATTTATGTTCACTAGTTTGAAGATAGTGTTTGACAGTGTTTGCAGTGTGTCTAGGAGAAAGTATTTTTCTCCGCATTTCTCCGCAGAATAGTTTCAGGTGTTGTAGTTCTGAATATATGCTTATAAGGTTTGTGATTTGTTTCTCTGGAAAGCAATTTCTTATGTAGCAATGTTCGACAGTGTTGTTTGTAAGGAGACTGTGAACCTCCTTCAGGTGAAAGTTGTTGTGAGTGAATTTGCTAGTTTTTAGGTGGCTTCAAGTTGTTCGTGGATGTTTCTAGATTGTATTAAAGCTTTGTACAAGGTCTACAAGGTGTTTTTATCTTTGAGGAAGCATGTTCTTAAAAGTTCTTGGTGTTAACACAAGTTTGTCCAACTTGGTTGTTTGCACTAATTATGATTATGCTTTGGTGATTGTGAAAGTGTGATGAAGCATGTAAGAGTGGATTTAGGTCCATGCTAAGATGTGGTGTGGTCTACATTCATTCCTTTCCTCTGTGGGAATGTTTAGGTCCAGACCTAATTTGAATTTTATGAGCTAAGTTGTGTTTCTGACCTTGGAGAATGTTTTCATGAATGGTGATTATATAAATAAGCGTCAAGGAGTCATGGATGGCGGTACGAGTGGGGGATATGATGTGAAGTTATATGAATATGATTAAGGAAGTGATAGCTTTCATGTGTTAGGCTACTAGATGCAGTGAGCAGAAGGTGTCTACTATTTTCAGTGATTCTATGAAGATGTTTGTGTTGTGATGGATATTAAGCTTCATTCGAACTAAACTCTATGCATAGGATAGATGCAACTATATCATATCAAAGCCTAGCAGTGAGCCACTCTTCTCTTCTTTCTTTCTTTCTCAGTGGCTAGTGAGTCCACTTGGATAGTGAGTCCACCTATAGTGAGCATTCTCTCTTTTGGGCAATGAGCCTTTGTAATTTGGTATTGTTACTACATTATATTGTGAGCTAATACTCACTGTGGTTTTTCCCTTTTAGGGTTTTCCATGTAAAATCTGGTGTTCTCTTGTGTGTGTTGATGTGTTTGAGTTTTTGTTATTTTTTTCTCATGTTTAATTATCATAAAAGATTAAGGGTTTAAGTGAATTGATGTGGATATGAATATGTTTGTGAGGGTTTGAAATTTCTAATACAACTGATTCACCCCCCTCCTCTCAGTTGTCTTATGCATTCAACAGTTATATCTTGGCTCCAATCAACTCTGTGACCTCATTCTTGATAGATTTCATCACTGATACTGGTCCAGTTGAACTCAACCAAATAATAGCCCTAATTACATCCTTAGTAATCCTATAGGGCTTATAAGGACATAGAAACTCATCATGAATTTTTCTCAATACATACCTCACCCATTCATGCATGTCATAGAAATTAGGGTAGTCCTTCCATACATCCATTCATTTAGCTTCGACATTTGCATATTCTGGTTTGTAATTGTCATCATCCTGGAGGGTATCTCTCAACTCCTCAAACTTCACATGATTAATCTCATTTAGCATAGAGTGAATATATATCCTAACATCCTCTATGTATACAACATTTGCTAGAACATTAGAAAACACCCTGTCCTTGTCCACTTCCATTGCCTTGTATAGATATTTCTTATATTTTGGCCTTGGTTTCTCAATGACATCAACCAGTTGAGGTGCCACCATTTCTATCCTCTTTAAATTATGTAACTAGGGTTTTATAAAATAATAGTTTTGAAAAATACCTTTTGTACTCTATCACTAGGGTTTCACCTTCATCTCCTTTCCTCTCAAATTCACCTAATACTCTAAATTTTGGGGTTTGCCTTTTTCTCTTCTCAGCTCAAGATTGTAAATTCTTTGATCACAAATGAAGTTAGATTGTGCAAATGAAGCATAAGTAACTTACATTTGCCCTAACTTTTCACAATTAATGCACCTTTTTCCTATTAGGTTAGCTACTGTCAGAGAGTTCTATGAATCCATAGAGACCTAAAATCATTCTGCATTCCTCTGCATTTTATGATTTTATTTCAGAAATTTAGGGGTTGAAACTCTCTTACCCTAATAACATTCTCATCTATCAATATCAAGCCGAATCATCTGTGTGCCTGACTTCTAATTGTAGAAGCCACAATCATTCAAGGGGAATAAGTAGATATGCAATGGTTATCTCCCCCTGACCCTATGCCTTTTCTTAATCAACTATGAAGTCTTCTTCATGAGGCAAAAGCACAAGTTCTTCCTTCTTTTCATCATCTTGTTCTGATTTCATTCTCCATATCTTTGCCATTTCCTTCTTTTGTTGAATCAGGGTTTCCTTTATCTTCCTATCATGAATAGGTAGTTCCACAAAAAGGCTTTTGCAAAATCTTTCTTTATGCCCAAAGTTGTTGCACTTGCAACAAACAACATTGTATTCCAGATGCAAAAATGAGTTTACACCATTTCTCTTTACTTTAGTTCTACAATCAATAGCCCTATGACCAAACTTATTGCATGAATAAATCTAACCATAAAAGGAATGAGAGATCATAGCATCATACTTTGGATACAAGAATGAATTCTTGCTCATGTAATCATTTCTTCTTGCCTTAGTTCTACAATCAATAGCTTTATGACCAAACTTATTGCAAGAGTAATAGTAACCATAAAAGGATTGAGAGAACCTGGGAGTAGCATCTCATCTAGGAGGAGATCTCTTGAAACCCTTCTTTAGATCACTGACTTTTATGAAGTCATCATCCAACTCTTGCTCCTCATCTTCAGTCTTCTCAGAGTCTTCAGTGTAGGACTCTTCCTTTTTTATTTCAAACAGGCCTTCAAGTATATCTATTTTTGAATTCTGGCCTTTCTCAAATCCAAGACCACCCTTATTCTTTAGAGGTCTTTGACTATTGATTATCTCATCAAGGATGTTGGTGCTTTTCTTAAGTTTTAGACTCTTGTCTATTTGATCCTTTGCTTTCTCAAGTTTTTTCCTCAGAAAGACAACTTCTTCTTCAAGTCTGGTGCATTCAAATCATTTGGCATTGAGCTTAGCATTTAGACAATCTGCAACCTTTTTACCTTCTTCAATTTGAACTTTTAGGTTGACAATTACTTCTTTTGATTCTTTAAGCTTGGCCTTATATTCTTTATTTTTTATCCTTGCTGCATCAAGATCTTCTAGAGCAAAAATGAGTTCTCCTTCAAAATCAACTTCACATTCTTCTTCATTAATGATTGTCATAGCTTTATCATCCTCTGTAGGATTCTTAACATCCACCAGTACTTCATTTCTCATGTGTTTCACTACAAGATCTACTTCAGCTATTAGACTATATCAAGGAACTTGGCTCTGATACCAATTGTTGAACACATAGAAGTACTACTTGAGGGGGGTGAACCAATACTTAATGAAATTCTTTCATTCCAAAACATTTAGAAAAATGTAAGCATTTAAACCATGATAAATAGAAGATCACACAAGCACACAACCATAACACCATATTTACATGGAAAATCCTAGAAGGGAAAACCATGGTGAGCAAGTTGCTTGGATCTACTGTCCAAATCTAGCCTCACAAATAAAACAAATTTACAATAACATTTATGGGCTACAACCCAAAGGAAGCTGCAACTCCCTGATACATAGTTTTATGGGCTTCAACCCAAAGGAAGCTCTAACTCCCTCAAGTGCTACCACACTTACAACAAAATGAGGCTACACCTTTGTACCAAGATATTTGTCTGATTCAAAAGATTCAACACAAACTACTTCAACCTCAAGCTTCTGCTGACCTTTCCAAAACTCTGCACTATTATCTTCTTTCCATTTGCCTCTGCACAATCACTATATCAATCTCCACAATATCAAAAATCCTTCAAATACCTCTTCTCTATCATCACAACTTCCTCAACTATCTTTGCAACAACATCACTTCTATATTACCTTGTCTTGAAATGATCCTTTTTCCATTTCATCATCAAACTACTTCTGTAGTAATTTTGTTCGTACACTATTATTGCTACCACACAATGCACACTTTATATCATCTTTCAACAATCTTGATCTTATAGTTATATCCTCCACAAGTCTTCAAAATTTCTCCTTTGTCAGCCAATATGAAATGTGTAACATGAAATGTGCAACAACCTTGTTTGTCAGCTCCCAAGTCATCTACGATATTGTAGGATTCAAATTCTAGTATGTGATTTAAACCAAGTGATAACTAGGACTTTTTTTACCTTAGCACACATTTCCATGCTAGCACGCACCTCCAAACACACTGTGTAATCACCTAACCACACCAAGTCAGGTCAGCAAACACTTATCCTTTCATGCATTAGCTTCAGACCACAAGTGGTACTGACAAGACAAAATAACATCATGCAGTTCATACACTAAGCATTATATGACTTGCAAAACATCCCTATACACTCCTTTTACCATTTCTTGCTATTTCATGTTGGCGCAAACAATCAAACACTAATGCCGGTACCCCAAACACACTCTGATTACACATTCTTGATATAGAACTTTGACAAATAGACTTGAATTACTCCTCAACACCTGAAACTTGAAATGAGAAAACATAGAGACAATTTGAAATTATTCTTCAAATAGCAAAGCCAAATATTGTAGTGTGATGAAATGCGGTGGCTTTTACTTTATCCCTCAGATAGTCTCAACCAACAACAAGACTTGTCTTCACACAGTTGACTCCAGAGACCACTACGGTACATTTTATCATTTGAAATTTGAATCAAGCATACCTTTTACCTATATCTAACTATCCTCCAAACTGCAATGTCCAATCTTCAGTAGCAAAGAAGTGCGGAGTAATCTTCTAAACCTTTGTGACTATCACAACCATGTTTCACCATTGCCTTCACTCTGCCAACCCTAAAACACTTTGTGGTTGGTTTCATGATCTCAAATTTGAGCCACACATACCTTAGAGCATTGTCTAACTATATTTCAATCTGGATCCTCATATCTTCATTTGTGGAGGTATGCGGTACATTTTCATGAGCCTATGATACACTTCATAACTAGAACTTCACTTGGACAAATTTCTTAAAACTTTTTGCAACTTCCTTCATCATGCACCAAACATCATGACTCCATATCATCAAAAGATAACATATGAAACCAACATAACACATCAAACACTTCAAACACTTTCACAACTTACCCTTATCCATGAACTTTAGAAGATAAGGTATGACTATGTACAGATGATACTGATCCTTTATCTCACATCATCACTCCTTTGTCTATTGATTATCACAGCATATACACATCACTTTGCCTTTTACATTACAAATTTGTTAACATTAATGACAACATATGCAACAGATATAACTCCATTGAAACTGCCATCAAAGAGAAGACAAATGTCCTCAATTTGGTCCTCTGAATCTGCAAGGTGGGACTCTACAAACAAAAATGATATATCCGATAGATATGTGTCCCAATAAGCTATCTCTAGAAGACTATTAGATTCTTTGCAACAGGTAATAAAGATGTGATCTTGGAGAAGGAGAAGCAAGAGAAGTCTTTATGTCATCTGAACTAGCAAGACTTGTCAAATATACAAGCTCCTCAACTGTATTATCATTAAAGGGTCTATGATATGCATCATCAAGGGGTATCTTGTAATCCATATCAAGATCATAAGAGAATGGAGAGATATGTGGGTCTTCATACAACTCCCAAATGCATGTCCAAAGAGCATGTGGGCACTCAATATGTGAGATGGAACACAGTGTCAAAATCAACACTAGAACCAATCAATCCTACAATATGATCAATATAATTTCCCCATGTAGATTTCCTGCCAAGTGTATCTAGTTCAGGTATGAGTCCATAGAGATAAGGAAAAAGATTAAGCCACCTGAGATGTGTCAAGATGCTATTTTTCCAAGACTCATAATTATCCTTACCCAATGTTACCATAGAAGGGTGAATAGAAAAACCCACGATATCTCCTCAAATAAATTAGATCAGAGGTCAAGAATTTGAATATGTATTAATGCTAATAAATGAAGCCCAATAAAACAAACATAACTTCTCTAGGTGCCAAAATGTTTAGAATATCAAACAAAAGCCATAAAACTGACAAACTAAATAAAGAATACCTGGGGCTGAATCTAGAAAAAGTACATGGATGACTGTGTAGAGCTCTGATACCATGTGAGTCACCAATTGACTCAAGCCACTAGGATCACCTACAAAACCTAGGATTAACCTTCTACAAGAGAAAAAACAAAGAGGATGAATTTGCACAATATTGGATGTAATAATGAAATTGGATTAATGAATTACATGTGAGAACTTACTTTTATATTTTCAAGTTAGAAAACCCTAATATTATTAGAAACTTGCTAGTGTTGTCATTGATGTCAACTCCCAGTAGATGGTTTACTTGGTTTCCAAGTGCTTTTGAGAAAATTTGATAAAAAGATGTGCAGTATGACAGAGGTACCATCAGTATTATGCTCCACATTTCTTCCTAATTGAAGATATGCTTATACAGTTTGGAAGTGTTGATTAGAGGTGTTCAAAGTTATTATATCCCAAGTTTCAGGTTCTGGATCATGCAGAAGTAGAACATGTGTTTGACAAAGTATTTGACTGTGAAGAAGACTATCTGGGAGAAATGAGATTGCTCTACATTTCTCTGCATTAAAATTTCATGACCTGTGGATCTGGAAATATGCTTATACAGTCTACATCAATCTTCCCTTGATGTTTCTAGTGTTGAGATGCTTCACAAGTTTAGTTCTTGCATCGGTGATCAGTAACAGTGCATTCTAATGTGTATAATGAAGACATTCGTTGATTCAGATGGTTGTGGTAGTATGGAAAAGAATTATGATGATGTTGAATGTTCTAAGAAGGTGTGTGAGTGCTATGGAGTGTCTATCTCTAGTCCACATAATGTTTTTGGACTTGGAGAAGCGTGGATGTGATCGTTAGCTCAGGGTTGGCCGACCTAGCATACTAACATTATTTGCAGAGGTACCTTGTGGATTATGGATGTGATAAGAAGCTTTATGATACAAATTTTTGTCCTTATTATCCCTTGATATGGTTCACTTTCACTTCTTTCCACCGCGGAAGTGTTTAGTGCAAACCTATGTAATGTTGCACGTATGTAATGTACACACTTCATTAGGACCGACCTAATTGAGATAGGTCTTGGTTATCGATGGTATAAATACAAGATGAAGTTGAATGAAGAAATACAGAGAAGATGATGTGTATGTGAATCAAGGGTAGTGAATTGTGTGTGAGATTAAAGGCTTATGATTCCATAATGTAGTGAGCAAAAGGTGTCTACATTTCAGTGTGCTAGAAGTTGTTGGAGGTAGTGAGCCAAAGGTTATGGATGGAAAAGAGCATCAATGGTGGATTTATCCTATTGCTCTAAGATAGTGAATCTCTTTGTAACAAACTTCTTCTTTCTTCTCTCTTCTAGGCAGTGAGCCCTTGGCAATGAAGCTTTCTCTAGCAGTGAACCTTTCTTCTGGGTAGTGAGCCTATTGATTTTTGGTGTTGTTATTTATATATATTATGAGCTAATCCTCACCATGGTTTTTCCCTTATTGGGTTTTCCACGTAAATCTAGTGTTCTTATGTGTTTGGATTTGTTTGCATTGATACTTCAAATGTTTACATTCTACTAATGTATTATAAGTGGCTGATGTTTTGAGGGTTTAAAGTTTTAACATACAACTAATTCACTCCCCCTCTTAGTTGTCTTGTGCATTTTAACAATTGGTATCAGAGCCAAGTTCCTTGAAGAAGCTTAACCACTTGGGGTAGATCCGTATGGCACATAAGAAAGGTATGGAGGCCCTGGTGTTTGATGGAAGAAATTTATGCTTTTTGGAAAACTAGAATGGAAATCTTTCTTGTCTCACTATAATATGGCATATGGAAGATAGTTGACAAAAAATATACTATACCTAAAGATGGTCCAAAGGATGAGGATGAGAGTAAAGAATATGAGAACAATGGTAAGGCAAGGAGTGCTCTTCTAAACAGTCTCTCTGATTCTAAATTAGTGGAGGTAATGAGTTACAAGACAACTCATGAGATATGGAAGAAGTTGGAAAGCACCTATGAAGGAGATGACAAGGTCAAGCAAGAAAAGTTGTAGATTCTAAAGTCCAAGTTTAAAGCCCTAAGGATGTCAGAGGATGAAAATATTGTAAGCTACATGCAAAGAGTGGATGAAATTTTCAATTCCATCAATGGTCTTGGTGGATAGCTAGAGCAAAAAGAAGTGGCAAAGAAGGTACTAAGAACTCTTCCTAAATCTAATAGTGCTAAAGTTTCTGCTATTGAAGAGACTCAAGATCTAGATAATTATGCTAGGGATAAAATGTTTGGTACTCTAACTACTTTTTAGATAAGAGAAATTGATCAAAATGATGCAAGAAAAGAAATTGCTTTTAAGGCTAGCAAGACAACAAAGAATGTTGAATCTAATTCAAATGACTTTAATGAAGTGGAAGCAAATTTTGTGAGTAGGTTGAAAAGGGGCTCTGGAAAATACAGAGGTAAGTTACCTTTCAAATGTTTCAGCTACGGAAAGATAGGCCATTATGCTTCTAAATGTCCAATCAAAATCTCTAATGACAAATCCAAAAAGAACAAAGGTAAATCATTCAAGAAAATTAATTATGTTAAAGAATATGATAGCATATCTGATGATGAGTCTGACTATCTAGATGATGATGGTAATGAATGCTTGTTTATAGCTTTGAATGTTTGAACTGATTCTACTAATCCTAGAAGATGTATAAAGGATATTGCTTAAGAGATAGAGCACCACATTGAAGGAGCATTGGTTACTTCTTTTCATGCAAGAGAGGAGGAAGATCTCCGGTTAATTGATAGTGGATGTTCAAATCATATGACAGGTGACAAGAATAAGTTTGTGAAGCTTGAGAAGTTTGATGGAGGGTTTGTTAAGTTTGGAGATGATGCATCTGTTAAGATCTGTGGAAGAGATTTAATCAATTTTTATGGCAAGCACAATATAGATGATGTCCTTTATGTCAAGGGCCTCTGGCACAATCATCTTAGTGTAGGAAAAATGTGTAGTAGAGGAAATAATCTTGTGTTTCAGGATGGTGGCTGTGAAATCAGAAAAGAAGACTCCAGAACTCTAATTACTACAAGAACAAGGACAAAAAGAAATATATATCAACTCAAAGGTGCTAAAGGTGTGTGCCTTATGACTCAAATTAATGAAATTTGGCTATGGAATAGAAGAATGTGTCACCTTAACTTTGACAATTTAGTAAAGATCAACTCCGCTCAAGCTATGAGGGATTTTCCAAGGATTACAAAGCCTATCAATGCAACCTACAAGGATTGTCAGATTTGGAAGAAAACAAGGAAAAATTTCAAGATCAAAGAATATTCTTCCACCAGACCTCTAGAGTTAGTGCATACAAATCTATGCAGACCTACAAGAGTAGGAAGATTTTAAGGTGACAGGTATTTCATGTTATTGATTGATGATTTCTCTAGAATGACTTGGGTAACTTTTTATCAAAGAAAAATCAGAAGCTCTAGATAAGTTTAGAGATTTTAAGGCTATGGTTGAAAATGGAATTAATCTAAAAGTCAAGTGTTTAAGGTCTGACAGAGGCCGTGAGTTCACCTCCAATGCATTTAATTACTTTTGTGAAGATCATGGAATAAAAAGGCATTTGATAGCACCTAGGACTCCTCAACAGAATGGAGTTGTGGAAAGGAAGAATAAGATAGTTCAGAAAGCAGCAAGGACAATGATAATGGAAGAAAATCTACCAAACATTTATTAGAGAGAAGCCATCCACATTATAGTTTACAACAAAACAGAGTGCACACCAGGCTCAATAGTTCAAAAACCCCATATGAACTGTGGTATGGAAGAACTCCTACTATAAAATATTTTAGAGTGTTTGGAAGTAAATGTTACATTAGGAGAGATGAAGAGAACTTGGGAAAGTTTGATACAAGATCAAATGAAGGAATCTTCTTTGGATATTCTACAAAGAGCAAGGCTTACAGGTGCTACAACAAAAGACTAAAGAGATTCATGGAAAGTGCAAATGTCAAAGTGGATGAAGAACCATACCAAAGGTCAGTGCTATTTTAAGGATATGAATCAGATGAGAACCATTGCAAAGAAGTAGAAAGAGAGAAAGAGAAGGAAAAGGAGAAGCAAATAGATGAAGAAGATGCTCCAGAGAATATTCCCATGACTCCCAAGTATGTGTAGAAGAATCATTTTGAAGATCAGATTTTTGGAAACAAGAACAAAGGTTTTTTAACAAGGAGAAGTATTGTTATGGCAGATGAATAGGTAAATTTGTGATTATTGTCTCAAATAGAACCCAAAATAGTGATTGAAGCATGCAAGAATGAGCACTGGATCAAGGCTATGGAAGAGGAATTGAGAAGAATTGAGAAGAATCAAACTTGGGAAGTTGTCCCAAGACCAGCAGACAAGAATGTGATAGGAACCAAATGGGTCTTTTAGAACAAATTGAATGAGAATGGGGAAGTAGTCAAAAATAAGGCTAGGCTGGTGTGTAAAGGCTACTCACAAGTGGAAGGAATAGATTATGAGGAAACATTTTCTCCAGTGGCAAGATTGGAGGCCATCAGATTGTTCTTGGCCTTTGCAGCTCATAAGGACTTCAAAGTTTATCAGATGGATGTGAAGTCTACTTTCCTAAGTGGAGAATTGGAAGAGGAAGTATATATTGAGCAACCAGAAGGATTTTAGTTATCAGATAATCCAAATATGGTCTACAGATTGAAGAAGGAATTGCATGGACTCAAACAAGTTCCTAGAGCTTGGTATGCAAGGTTGGATATGTACCTACTACAACAAGGATTCAAAAAGGGCACTACAGATAGAAATTTGTACTTCAAAGTTGAAGAAAATCAAATCCTGATTATAAAAGTGTATGTAGATGATATAATCTTTGGAGGAAATGAAGGTATGTGCAAGAGATTTTCAGAAGAAGTGCAGAAGGAATTTGGAATGTCAATGTGTGGGGAAATGAACTTCTTCCTTGGGTTACAAATCAATCATTAGAAAAGGGCATTTTCATTTCACAGTCAAAGTATGCTAGGGAAATGTCGAAGAAGTTTGGAATGGAAGACTCCAAACTAGTATGTACCCCCATGACTACTGGTTGTAAATTAAGCAAAGATGATGAATCTCCTAAGGCTGATCAAAGCAAGTATAGATCAATGATTGGTGGACTATTATACCTGACTAATACTACACTAGATATCATGCATGCAATTTGTCTTGTGGCTAGATTCTAAGTTGATCCTAGAGAGTCACATGTTGTAGCAATAAAGAGGATATTCAGATACCTAAAAGGCACTCTGGAGTTTAGCCTATGGTATCCCAAGGATACTAATTTCTCCTTAAGTGCATATACAGATGCAGATTGGGCAGGATGTATAGATGACATAAGAAGTACAAGTGGTGGTGCTTTCTTTCTAGGAAGCAGACTTGTCTCTTGGCTAAGTAAGAAGCGGGACTTAATATCATTATCTACTACAGAGGCATAATATATTGTAGCAGCATCTTGCTACACATAGGTGTTATGGATGAAGTAGACATTGAAGGATCTCAAAGTGACATATGATGAACCTATTCCTATCCTATGTGACAATACAAGTGCTATCAACATTTCAAAAAATCTGATGATGCATTCAAGGACAAAGCATATTTCAATTTGGTATCACTTCTAAAGTGAAAAGGTTGTAGAGAATGAGGTGAAGTTGGATTATGTGCCTACCAAGGATCAAGTTTCAGACATATTTACAAAGGCTCTCCCTAAGGATACTTTTGAGTATCTCTGATAGAAGTTAGGGGTTATTGCCCCTCCTCTTAACTAGATGCATAAATGTATGCATCTATCTAGGAAGTATTTTAAGATACATTTTTATGAACCTGGACTGATGTTGAAGGCTACCTCTCAAGGGGAGTAGGTAGAGATACTATTAGTTGATATAGTTAGATGGAGCACATCTTATGATCTTAAGGGGGAGAGTGAAGAAAAGTGAGAACAATAGAAATGAAGCAAATACTTGTTGGTGTTGTTGCCCTTTACCATTGATGTCAAAGGGGGAGAGAGAGTCGAAGAGATTGAAAAACCATTGTGCAGAGAAGTGTGTGAAGAGTAAGAGTTGCGTTTGGTCTTGATGGTTTTTCAAAGAGTTGGTGTTTCCATCAATGACAAAGGGGGAGATTGTTAGAAACTTGTTGGTGTTGTCATTGATGTCAACTCTCAGCAGATGGTTCACTTGGTTTCCAAGTGCTTTTGAGAAAATTTGATAAAAAGATGTGCAGTATCCATCAGTATTATGCTCCACATTTATTCCTAATTGAAGATATGCTTATGTGGTTTGGAAGTTTTGATCAGAGGTGTTCAAAGGTATTATATCCCAAGTTTCAGGTTCTAGATTGTGTGGAAGTAGAAGATGTGTTTGACAGAGTATTTGATTGTGAAGAAGACTGTCTGGGAGAAATGAGATTGCTTTGTATTTCTCTGCACTAAAATTTCATGACCTGCGGATCTAGAAATGTGCTTATATAGTCTACATCAATCTTCCCTTGAAGTTTCTAGTGTTGGGATGCTTCGCAAGTTTAGTTCTTGCGTTGGTGATCAATAACAATGTGTCCTAATGTGTATAATGAAGACATTCTTTGATTTAGATGATTGTGACAGTATGGCAAAGAATTTTGATGATGTTGAATGTTTTGAGAAGGTGTGTGAGTGCTATGGAGTGTCTCTCTCTAGTCCACATAATGTTTTTGGACTTGGAGAAGCATGGATGTGATTGTTAGTTCAGGCTTGGCTAACCTAGCATGCTAACATTATTTGCAGAGGTACCTCGTGGATTGTGGATGTGATAAGTAGCTTGATGATATAAATTTGTGTCCTAATTATCCCTTGATATGGTCCACTTTCACTTCTTTCCACCACAGAAGTGTTTAGTGCCGACCTATATAATGTTGCATGTGTGTAATGCACACGCTTCATTAGGACCGACCTAATTGAGATAGGTCTTGGTTATAGATGGTATAAATACAAGATGAAGTTGAATGGAGCAATACAGAGAAGATGATGCATATGTGAATCAAGGACAATGAATTGTGTGTGAGCTTAAAAGATTATGACTCTGAAATGCAGTGAGTTGAAGGTGTCTACATTTTAGAGTGCCAAAAATTGTTGGAGACAATGAGTCAAAGGTTGCGGATGGCAAAGAGTGTCAGTGGTGGATTTCTCTTGTTCCTATGAGATAGTGAATCTCTTTGTAATAGACTTCTTCTTTCTACTCTCTTCTGGGCAGTGAGCTCTTGGTAGTGAGCCTTTCTCTGGTAGTGAGCCCTTGGTAGTGAGCCTATCAATTTTTGGTTTTGTTATTCATATATATTGTGAGCTAATCCTCACTGTAGCTTTTCCCTTATTAGGTTTTCCACATAAATCTGGTGTTCTTATATGTGTTTGGATGTTTTTGCATTGATACTTCATATGTTTGTACATTCTGCTAATGTATTATAAGTGGCTAATGTTTTGAGGGTTTAAAGTTTTAACATGTACAACTGATTCACCCCCCCCCCCCTCTTAGTTGTCCTATGCATTCTAACAAATATGACTTAAGAATAACCTATGACTAAAATTAGCCCTAAGTCAACTTAATAAAGTGTAATTAAATATTTAATTACACCAACAAGTGGGAGTCTTAAAACTTGTCAAAGAGACTTGTAAAATCACTCATTTAGTGTTATCCTAAAATTTTCTATGACTTCATCCATGAAGCTAACAAATTTTTTTGTAACTATATTTAATAAAACAAAACATGTTTGTAGAGGAAACTATCAAAATTATAAAAAAGTAATATATGCCTCAATATATAATTTTAATAGGTAATTATTGTTAATTTTCTACATACACTATGTCTTATTTTCTAATTGATATACATATGGAAAATATTAATAGCTTTCAAACTATTTATCCTTTTTTAAATCCAAAAGATGCATCACATTCTAGACTTTATTAGTTGTAGGCTTAAAAAAAGGTTTTGAGTTTCATATATTTTGACCAAGTTAGGTTGGTGAGAAAATTACTTTTAATCTTTTTAAAATCATAGTAAAAAAAAATTATTTATTTATTGAAAAAATTCAAAAAAATATGTGTCACATCCACTCATGTTTCCTTTACTCAAATCTAAAGTATCGAGGAAACATATTTTCTTTTGCTCATTCTAGGTTGGCCAGAATAACACCTACCTTTTACATTTTTCTTGAAAATTTAGTAGTGCCTCATTGAAATATCCAATATTCACAAAATTAATTTAAAAATTAAAAAAAATAGTAGCCCATTAACTACATTCAATTTCCAACAACTTGTATTACTACTCTATTTTCACATTATGTAGATAACTCGTTCAATTTGTGAGGTGAAGTTACTGAAGTCTATTTTTACCATTTTCATTGCCACTTAGCGGTATTGTTTGGCCCATCATGATCCTACACTCACCTATCAACACATTATATTTAACATTCCTTCAAAAGGTGTGTTTACCATGTTTATAGAAAAAATGTTAACTATGCTTCCGTAGAAAAGCCTAGGGCATTTTATTATTATTTTATGTGAATAAAAAATATATTGAATTTAACTGCCTTAGGGAATTAGAATAAATGGTGCATAGAAAATGGATTCATTTTATATATGCGAGGTATATTAATTATATTGCCTCTCAAAAATTTTGTGAATGTTTTAATTTTATTACATTAGCTTTAATTTAAATAAGGCTGGGAAATAATCTTTAGGAGTTAGTATATTTTCAAAAGGTCGTGTTTTGAAAATATCCAATTATAAGTAGTTAGAAAATGGAAAAAAGAGAAGAAAAATATATATAGAAAAGATAGACTTGAAATTCATTATTCATTCTTTCTTCCAAAAACTCTCTCCCTCTCAAAACCCTCTTCTTGCCATTTTGGAAAGAAATTTGGAAAAGATTGGAAGGCAAATTCTTTGGTGTGGGAGCTGCTTGGATTGGATTTTGTGTGCTTGTGGCAAGGATTTCTTGGAATGTGATTGAATCAAAAGGAGAAATTATTTCCATTGCTTGAGTTATTGTTGAAGGTATTTTTCCCCTTCATATTCTTATATTAAATTTGATTTGCAATGGAATTTCAACATAGCCCTGCCATAATGGGTGGTTGCATTTGGTCCCTCATTATAGTAGTTACATTGAGTGCAAGTTAGATTGATATTTCCATGCGTTTATTTGTATATTGTAAATTTGGTAAAGTCCAAATTAGAGCCATTACTATGGCAAAATTTCCCTCTAGAATTCCCTTCTCCCAATTTTGGTTGAGATTATTGATGTTGGTTGGATTATGCATCATTGAAGGGGAATCTTAGTTTTCATTTTTTCCTTCAAAATCAAAATATGGTAAAATTGAAGGTATGAAGAATTTTATGGCTTTACAAGTTTATGTGAAAATGATAAAAATTGCAATTTAGGGCTTATTTGATCAAATTACTTTGTGAAATATATGGTATTATGATTTGGTGATCTACACATTTTAGCATTATGTTGTAGAACTTGTTGCGTTATTTTATGTGCCACACCTAATAGGTAGAATTTGAGTGATGGGTTGTTAGGATAGAAGTGAACTAGAATAGGAAAGGAGTGGCTCTAACTAGTCACCATGATCTAGAAAAATATGTGATGATAGAGTGGGGGAGAGTTCTAATCAAGTGATAACTTGATTTCATTGGGTAATTTAGAACATGTTAGCTAAGTACATGTGCCATGCTAAATAATTGGGTGGATTCAGTTCAGTTATGAAGGACATGTCACAACTCATGGTAGTTGGTGAATGTCATCGATTGTCTTCATGGAATAAGTTCTACTCCTAAACCCTACATGGTCGTTGAGCTATTATGATGACACTCCTCATTTGAGTTCTAGGATTCTTGTCCTTCCATGTAGTTAGATTTTGTATTTGACATGACTATGAGTGTTTATATACTATTACCTTGTGATTATTAAATTTATTGTATTCATGTGTTGTAGTACTATGTTATGCATGTTTCTTGGCACGAGTGCAACCATATTCTTGTTGCAAGTATGGGCCTAACCGGTGTTGTCATTGATGTCATCATACTCCTATTGCATTGATGTCAAGGATTGGATGAGCTATGTACTGAGGATATTGAGAAAATTAGTCCTATCAAAAATAGAGAAGAACAGTGAAGATAGTGAAGCTCTATGAAGTGAAGATCCAAGCTGAGATGAAGATCAGAGAATGCGCATCAAAGGGTGTGTATATATGTGTCTAAAGATGATCTAGTCAAGATTTGAGAGGTCTGCATGAAGATTTTATGGCCATATGAGTAAAACTAGTTTTGGCAGGTGTTCAAAGGTGACAGAGTGACACAAATAGGTCCAGTGAGATCTAAAAATGTAATATCTTGTTCTGCAGATTTGGTGGAGTGTTTAGGAAGTCAATGTGAATTGACAACTCAATTGGGTCATGGTCTGGAGGTCTGTAAGCATTTATTCTATTGTGACAGTGATGATAGACTGTGTTCTTGAGGTTTCAGATGAAGATGCGAATGATTTCAGTAAGTAGAAGTGGTGTGGATGTTCTTGGTGATTCAGGCAAGCTTGTGGGGGTCTCTAGATTGTGTCTAGTTCGTGTTGGTGGTCTGCATTGAAGATTGAGCTTATAATTGAAGATTTACTTCCAGATGATGATGTTCTTCCTAATCATGGCCGACCTGATGTTTTACACATCTTGCAGATGATCTTGAAGATGTTCTGAAAAGCATAACACGTTCCTCAAAGAAGATTGAAGTCCTAGATATGTGTGGTCGACAGTGTGGTGATTCATATGAAGTCTTTTGTAACAAGTCAAGTTGAATTTGTTTAATTGCTCCTTAATGAAATAAAGTATGTATTGTGCTGACTTTGATGATTATCCCAAAGTCAATGTCTGGTATAAATAAGATTTGTAAAGTCATTTCAAAGTATTGGTATGGAGATGAGAAAGTGATAGAGAGGTGAAGAGCGAAAAGCAGAGCAGAAGTGTTGAGCTTAAATGGAACTGACTCAAGCATGGTGAAGATGTTAATCTTTAGTTCAAGTAACATCTTCAGTTCAAGTATGTAATATTTATTATTCTATAGACAGTGTGTCTCCTGTAGGTAGTGGGCCTCTTGTGAGCAGTGTGCTCGGGTAGTGAGCCATAATTGGCAAGTGCCATTTTGTTCCTCTTATTCTTTTAACAAAGAATACATTCTTGGGTTAGTCACCCCATGGTTTTTCCCTTAATCGGGTTTTCCACGTTAAAATTTTGGTGTCATATGTGTTAATGTGTTTCTGCTCTTGAATTATTGCATTGTGCTTCCATGATTGAATTATTATTATTTTGTTGAAATACAAGAAGGATTTAAGTGTTTAAAGAAAAGAAAGTTTTTGAGACAACTGATTCACCCCCCTCCTCTCAGTTCTCTGTCCTAAAACTAACAATTGGTATTAGAGCTAAGTTCCTCTAAAGAGCTTAACCACTTGAGGAGATCCAAGATATCTTCCTACAAGAAGGATAGTCTGAGGTTTGATGGAACTAATTACACTCTTTGGAAAAGCCGCATGGAATGTCACTTAATGCAATATTGGACCATAACTTCAAAGAAGTATGTTCCTCCAAAGAATGGTCTGACAACTGTAGATGAAATCAGAGATGCTAAAGACAATCTTCAAGATAAAGAAGCTTTACTAAGTGCCTTATCTGATTCAGAGCTGATAAATGTTATAGATTTAAAAACTGCATATGAGATTTGGGAAAAACTAGAACTTCTGCATGAAGGAGACAAATATGTTAAATGTGCCAAGCTACAGAGTCTGAAAGGAAAATTAGAAAACCTAAAGATGAATGAAGATGAGAATATCACTACATTTATGCCAAAAGTCAATGAGCTTGTTTGTGGCATTAGGTGTGTTGGTGGAACCTTGGATGAAGATGAGATTGGTGCCAAAGTTCTTAGATCCCTACCTCCTACTTACAAACACAAGGTTGCTACTATTGAAGAATTTAGATCTTTATCAAATATCACAAGAGATCAATTGGTTGGAAAATTAGCTACATTTGAATTGGTTGAGTTTGGAGATGCACTCCCCAAGACTGAATCAACATTCAAAGCTAGTACTTTTGTAAAAGGCAAACAAAGGTATGATTCAGGAGAGAACTCCTCAAAGAAACTATCATGGTATGAAAAAGAAAGAAAAGACCTAGAAGAAGATGAAGCAAAAGCTGCTCAACTTGAAGCCCTTATTGCAAAAAGACTACCAAGAGGATCTGGTAAGTATGAAGGAAAAATGCCCTTCAAATGTTTCAACTGCAACAAGATTGGTCATTTTGCCTCAAGGTGTCCGAAAAGATTTTCAAGGACAAATCCAAACAGATCAAGATTTCAAAAGAAATGTTACTATGTTCATGAAGATGATGATGATGAAGGAGTAATAGATGATGAATCAGAGACAGGAAACAAATCTGGAAGTGACTGGGTGTTTATTGCCATCAAGGAAGAAGATCCAATGCCCTCTGAATCTGTCAATCATAAAATGATAGAAAGAACTCTGGCTTCCCAAGTTGAAGAAAAGGATGATTGGGTCATTGACAGTGGATGCTCCCACCATATGATTGGTGACAAAAATAAGTTCATAGATCTAAATAGATATGAAGGAGGAGTTGTAAAATTTGGTGATAATTCTACTGGCAGAATCAGAGGCAAATGAACTATTTCTTTTGATATAAAGAACAAAACTAGTGATGTACTATATGTTGAAGGTCTGAAGCACAATCTTCTCAGTGTTGGGCAGTTGGTGGACAAAGGCTATGATCTCTGATTCAAAAATGGAATATGTAAGATCTTTGAAAGTTCTAGAATAGAGGTTACATCCAGTACTCAAACAAAAGGTAACATCTTCCACTTGGTTGGTACTGGCAAAAGTTGTTTATTTATTCAAATTGATCAGAGTTGGTTGTGGCATAGGAGAATGTGTCATGTGAATTTTGATAATATCATCAAGATAAGAAACACTCAGGCTATAAGAGATCTTCCAAGACTGGTGAAACCTACTAACAACTTGTGCAAAGAATGTCAGTTAGGTAAGTAGAGCAGAGCCACATTCAAAAGTAAGGAACAATCTTCTATCAGATTGTTGGACTTAGTACATACTGATCTATGTGGACTGGCAAGAATTAGGAGTTTGCAAGGTGATAGATATTTCATGTTACTAATTGATGATCATTCCCAGATGATGTGGGTGACTTTCCTAAAAGAGAAATTTGAAGCTCTTGAGAAATTCAAAATATTTAAGGCTATGGTAGAAAATGAAACTGGGTTAAACATAAAGTGTCTTAGGTTTGATAGAGGTGGAGAATTCACATCCGAAGAGTTCATAAAATTACGTGAGAAACATGGGATAAAAATATAGTTATCTACTCCAAGGACTCCACAGCAGAATGGAGTAGTGGAGAGAAAGAACCAGACCATCCAAGAAGCATCTAGAACCATGATGATGGATGCAAATGTTCCTCTGATCTACTGGAGAGAAGCTGTAAGCATTCTTGTCTATACTCTTAATCAAGTACAAATCAGAAGCAATACTAGTAAGACTCCTTATGAACTCTGGTTTGGCATCACTCCTACTGTAAAGTATTTCAGAGTCTTTGGTAGCAAATGTTACATTAAAAGAGATGAAGACCTTGGAAAATTTGATGCTAGAAGTGATGAAGGAATATTCTTGGATTACTCTACTCAAAGCAAAGCATTCCAATGTTATAACAAGAGATTGAGAAAGATTGTATAAAGTACAAATGTAAAGGTTGATGAAGGCATTGAAAAACCCTCAAGGTTTTATGAATATGAAGAAGATGATCAAAATGATGTTTTGATCCAAGAAGTTCAAGCCCCTTCTAAAATTCAAATCCAGACTGATCCAGAGAATCTTGAAATACAGGAAGAAGAGATAAGTTTGAATGAACCTATCCAAGATATAGTAGTGCAAGAAATTCCCAAAACTCCCAGGTATGTAAGACTAAATCATTCTGAAGACCAAATCATAGGTGATAGAAGCAAAGATGTTAAAACAAGAAGAAATATTGCTTAAGATTCATAAAAGTATTGTCTGATTTCAAAGGTTGAACCAAAAATAGTAAGTGAAGCATGCAATGATGAAAGTTGGACTAAAGCAATGGAGGAAGAGTTGATGCAGATTGAGAAAAATCACACTTGGGATCTTGTTCCTAGACCTAGAAACAAAAATGTGATTGGGACCAAGTGGGTCTTCTAAAATAAACTAAATGAAGATGGTGAAGTAGTCAGAAACAAAGCCAGATTAGTCTATAAGAGTTATTCTCAAGGAGGAGTTGATTTTGAAGAAACTTTTGCTCTGGTGGCAAGAATTGAAGCAGTCAGATTATTTCTTGCTTTTGTTGCCTTCAAGGATTTCAAAGTATATCAGATGGATGTCAAGTTTGCTTTCCTGAATGGTGACTTGGAAGAAGAAGTATATATTGAGCAACCGGATGGATTTCAATTGTCTAATCATGGTGATATGGTCTGCAAGTTGAAGAAAGCACTATATGGACTCAAACAAGCCCCAAGGGCCTGGTATGAAAGATTGGATAAACATCTTTTGAAGATTAGTTTCAACAAGGGTACTACTGACAGTAACTTGTATTTCAAGATTGATCATGAAAATATCTTGATTGTTGAAGTATTTGTTGATGATATCATTTTTGGAGGAAGAGATAGTATGTGCAAGACTTTTGCAAATCAAATGAAAAGTGAATTTGAGATGTCTATGTTTGGGGAAATGAATTTCTTCTTGGGTCTACAAATCACTCAAACAAAGAAAGGAATCTTCATTTCACAGACCAAATATGTGAAAGAATTGTTGAAGAAATTTGGGATGGAAGACTTAAAACCAATGAATACTCCCATGGCAACCAGATGTAAACTAAGCAAAGATGATGACTCTCCTAAGGCTGATCAAAAAAACTACAGGTCAATGATTGGAGGACTATTGTATCTTACTCAAACTAGACCTAACATTATGAATGTTGTTGGTCTTGTTGCCAGATTCCAAGATGATCCTAGAGAATCTCATGTCATGGAAATCAAGAGGAAGGAATAGTTGAGTATGGTTTATGGTATCCTAGGGATCATGATTTCTCTCTTCATGCATATACAGATGCAGATTGGGTAGGAGATGTGGATGACCGGAAGAGTACCAGTGGTAGTGCATTCTTTTTAGGGAAAAGATTGGTTTCTTGGCTGAGCAAGAAACAAGTGGCAATATCTCTGTCCACTGCAGAAGCAAAATATATTGCAGCAGCAGGTAGTTGCACTCAAGTATTGTGGATGAAGAAAATGCTAAGAGACATCAGAGTGGAGTATGAGGAACCTATCACAATCTTTTACGATAACTCAAGTGCAATAAATATATCAAAAAATTTGGTGTTGCATTCAAAGACAAAACATATATCCATCAAGTTTCACTTTTGAGAGAACAGGTAAACAAAAATGAAGTCAGATTGGAGTTTATACCCTCTAAGGATCAGATTGTAGACATCTTTACTAAACCTCTACCTAAGGACTCTTTTGAGTATCTTAGGGAGAAGTTAGGGGTTATTACCCCTTTGGTTCTAAAATAAGGTGCACTGATGTACATCAATCCGGTGGATCTCACAGGCATATCTTGTGTTCTAGATTGATGATAGGAAGCTGCTACTCAGGGGGAGTAGTCTGTATGACTCTGATTGATGCAATTATGTGCCCTTTGCCATTGATATCAAAGGGGGAGAGAAGACATGTGAAAAACAAAAGTTGTTGTGGATCAAAGGGGGAGCAATAAATAAAGAGAAGACATATGAATGATTGTTGTTGATAGGGGGAGTTATGTCAGTTAGTGAGGAGAAGTTCTTGTCTTGATGGTCAAAACTATTTTTCACATCATATGTTGCCATCAATGACAAAGGGGGAGATTGTTGCTAGTATGGGCTTAACCGGTGTTGTCATTGATGTCAACATACTCCTATTGCATTGATGTCAAGGATTGGATGAGCTGTGTGCTGAGGATATTGAGAAAATTAGTCCTATCAGAAATAGAGAAGAACAGTGAAGACAGTGAAGCTCTATGAAGTGAAAATCCAAGTTGAGATGAAGATAAGAGAATACGCATCAAAGGGTGTGTATATATGTGTCTAAAGATGATCCAGTCAAGATTTGAGAGGTTCACATGAAGATTTTATGGCCATATGAGTAAAACCAGTTCTGGCAGGCGTTCAGAGGTGACAGAGTGACACAAATAGGTCCGATGATATCCAAAAATGCAATATCTTGATCTGTGGATTTGGTGGAGTGTTTAGGAAGTCAATATGAATTGACAACTCAATTGGTTCATGGTCTGGAGGTATGCAAGCATTTATTCTATTATGATAGTGATGACATACTGTGTTCTTAAGGTTTCAGATGAAGATGCGAATGATTTTAGTAAGCAGAAGTGGTGTGGATGTTCTTAGTGATTCAGGCAAGCTTGTGGGGGTCTCTAGATTATGTCCAATTTGTGTTGGTGGTCCGCATTGAAGATTGAGCTCGTAATTGAACATTTACTTCTGGATGATGATGTTCTTCCTAATCATGGCCGACCAGATGTTTTACACATCTCGTGGATGATCTTGAAGATGTTATGAGAAGCATAACATGTTCCTCAAAGAAGATTGAAGTCCCAGATATGTGTGGCCGATAGTGTGGTGATTCGCATGAAGTCTTTTGTAACAAGTCAAGTTGAATTTGTGTAATTTCTCCTTAATGAAATAAAGTATGTATTGTGCCAACTTTGATGATTATCCCAAAGTCAATGTCTTGTATAAATAAGATTTGTAAAGTCATTTCAAAGTATCGGTATGGAGATGAGAAAGTGATAGAGAGGTGAAGAGCGAAAAGTAGAGTAGAAGTGTTGAGCTTAAATGGAACTGACTCAAGCACGGTGAAGATGCTAATCTTCAATTCAAGTATGTAATATTTATTATTCTATAGACAATGTATCTCCTTTATGTAGTGGGCCTCTTGTGAGCAGTGTGCTCGAGCAATGAGCCCTAATTGGCAAGTACCATTTTGTTCCTCTTATTCTTTTAATAGAGAATACATTCTTGAGTTAGTCACCCCATGGTTTTTCCCTTAACCGGGTTTTCCACGTTAAAATCTTGGTGTCATATGTGTTAATGTGATTCTGCTCATGAATTATTGCATTGTGCTTCCATGATTGAATTATTATTATGCTATTGAAATACAAGAAGGATTTAAGTGTTTAAAGAAAAGAAAGTTTTTGAGACAACTGATTCACCCCCCCTCTCAGTTGTCTATCCTAAAACTAATAATTCTTGTATTGTGATATTGTGTTTGTATCCTTGCATTCATCTCTTAATATAGTGGGGTGGGCCTAGGGGTACCACATGGTTGGGTGGCACTATACCACTGTTGGGGATTTAGAGATCTTCATGATATTTGGATTGCATGTTTAGATCTTGACCATCTCAATGGCATGGTGAGTATTTAGTGTTGTATTTTCATTAATTTCATTTCAATTTTATTTCACTAACTCTTGGTTTAGAAAGTGAGATTCACTTTTCTCTTATTTTTTGGGAACCATGTACTTCTTAAGGTTTTTTTGTGGCCAATTCAGAGCCCACAACCCCATGAACATACCCCTAATACCATTTCTAAACAACTCAAAAATTGAGGAAGATATGCCTTGTAGAGTGGAAAGTATAGATTTGTTGTTTCCCCTTCCCTGTCTCTTTTCTACATTATATTTTGCAAGTTGAAGTTATAGTCTGAATTGTAGTGTAGACTGAGGTTTCCAATCCAAGTTTCAAATTGTAGTTAGAGTCTAAACCCATAAGTCTAGTTTGACCATAGCTCAGAAACCCAATGCACGTTGTGTAGTGCAAGTTGCATTCAGCTTCCAGAGTCTAAGATACTTGGTAGTTTAGAATTCAGAGGTCCAGTGCACTTTGTAGAGTGTGGGTATTTTATGTCCTCTAAAGTCTAATTTGTCACAAAGGCAAGAGTTTGGCATCTACTTGCACTTTGCAAACATGCAAATTGCCAGTGGGTCCTGAAGTTTGGTATGTTGCAGGTTCGGAGTCTGAAACTTGATTGCACTTGTAGACATGAAAACTATAAAAGGTTTCCAAAGTTTAAATAACCTTTGATAGTGAGAACCAAATTCCATTTGAAAGTTGTAGTTACAAACTACAGATATTTCTTGAAGTTGAAGTGGTTCACTGGTCGAAGTTTAGGGTTGGCATGTCTTTTGCACATTACATTTTGCTAATAGAACCTAAGGTCCATGAGGATTCCTATTACAATTTCAGCCCAAAATATGAGTCTAAACTATGTGCAAAGTTACAAGTTGCAACCTAGGTCTGATCTTCGACCCACTTGCAAGTCTTTTATAGAACCTAAACTTTAGTAGTTTTTAGTACTTCTACTCATTGTAACCTAGTGAAATTTAGAGGGTGGTTTAGTAGAGATGTTATGAAGGTGATCTACTGGTTTTGGGCATCATGTCTCTCTTCCATGCTTCATTTTTTTTGTCAACCATAGTGTCTTGTCCCATGGATAAGTTAAGTCTTCTACTTGTGCCACCTTGCTTATGCATTGGTGTGTGTGCAAAGTGTGTCATCATGGGTTGCATATGACACTTTGGGCATGTTAGCATGTTTGTGGTTTCTTATTACCACTTTTTCTATGCAAAAAAATAGTCATCTTTGTTCCATTAATGTCTTGAGAAAAAGCTTGGGGCATTACACTCTTCCCAAGTCTTACTATAGATGAGGATGTTATCTAAGTAGATAATGATGGAGTTAGTGAAGGGTCTAAGGCTATCATTTATCAAGTGCATGATTTATTTGGAGCATTGGTTAAGCTAAAGGGCGTAATCATCCGTTCACATAGTTCTTCCTATGTTTTAAAAGTAGCTTTTCAAATGTCTTTAGTCTAGATCGATACTTGATGATATTCTAATTTGAGGTCAATCTTGGTGAAGTATTATGCACATCAAATCTAGTCTAGCAAGTCATTGATGCATGATATGGGATACCTATTTTTTTATCATGATCTTGTTGAGTGTGGAATAGTTCATGCATAAGCACCAAGTGTTGTCCTTCTTAGGCATAAGAATGACCAAGTTGTCACATGGCAAAGATCCAGGTCTTATCTTGTCTGCATTTGTTACCAAACTTCATCATTCTCCCAAGAAGTCTTGTAGTACATTAATCTATTTGGGAGAGCACATTTGGGAACCAAATTAATTTAGTGTTGTATAGTGCAATGTGTTGGAATGCCTTCATGTTCTTTGAGTACATATTCAAACTATTGAAGTACCTTGTTGATTGTTTGTCACTACAATGACATTGGCACATTAGTGTATGATATAGAGTGCTCATGAGCTTCCATTCACATGTTTCTCTAGGTGAACCATGACAACTATGAAGAACTATGTGTGGGAAAGGATTTCATAGTATTGTTTAATAAAGACCAAAGTTAGTTTATCTTGTGATTTAGACTCATGGAGGTTGAAATACTATTTTTTGTTGTTTACTTCTGATCATTTTGTTATAAAATGGTATATGCCATCTTGATCATACATGTATGGTCTTCCAAGAAGTTTATTGTAGACTTCTGAAGGCATGACATCATAAGTGATGGTGTCATTTACAAGTTTGACTACATAATTGAAAGTGAATTATCTAGTTACTTAAAATTCCTTATCTTGTTATAATCATACTAGGGAATAGGGGCTTGAATGCATTTGGTAGAGAGACCTAGGAATTAAAATACATCATGCATGTGATAATATTCCTTTTATTTCCACTATCATAATGATGTGAACATGTTATTAATTGACCTAGAACTTTGTATGAAAAAGAAACACATGCTCATCCAAAGCATTAGTGGTCACAACACTAGTGTTGATGCATTCCACCTCTTGATAAGTATGGTTGATGAAGTTAGAATCTTGGTTGGCTTGTGTGAACAAGGACTTGTGCACAATATTCAACATTATTGTGAGCACTAATGTAGTGATGATGACACCATATATCACCTTATTGTGGCTCCATATCCTTGTATCAACTTCAAGGAGTTGGTGGAGACATCTCAAGGATTTGAAAAATGATTCGAATTATTGTGGTTTCTTTTTCATGGAAGAGTGATGTCTCTACATAAAAATCTTGCATCTTGTCTCCTACATAGGGAGAAATTTTGGTTAAGCTTTTCCTTGGACTTAATCTTGGACACATTTCAAAATGTTTGTCCCAATGTGTCTAAGATTAAGAAATCCATTTTAACACAAACAAAAGGTGATAATTTGTTGATGTATTTGAGCACTCTATGCTATTCAAAAACATACCCATGTAAGCATGCAAAGAAGTTATGGTAGTCATTGGTGTATTCTTCAACACAATGATCCTTTTGTTGGAATAATTGTTTAAAATTCATATATTCATGTCTTCAAAATGATTGAGGGGGTAAGATTCCTCTTGTAGAGTGCTAATAAAGGCTTCCAATGCTAGAATTAATTGGTTATCCCTATCATGCTATGTGTTGAGTGTTTACCACCAGTTTGACACTAAAATGGACATTTTTAGTGCTACAAAAGAAATCTTCTTAATGTTACTAAAGATGTTGATGGAGAAATAATCTTAGAGCTATTAGATCCAGATATATGGCATTGAAATATCAATTTTGGCTTTAGATGTAGGAATATGTAGATTGACTTGTACTTTGAAGGGATTGCGATGATGTTGAGCTATGCAAGTTTTTGTGTTGTTGGTCCAAGGTGACTTATGAAGTCATAGAACCATCCAAAGATTTCATGGAACTACATTTCTAAGGTAGCATTGAGCTTTCATTGAATTTCTATTAATACCTTTGTGTGCATTTGTTAACCATTTTTCTTCAATGTTCATTTAAACTTTCACAAACTAAACTAGGTGTGATAAGTTCCCTTAGCTATGTACATGAGTTTACCTAGGCATGAAAAAGAATATATTCATCTCTTATACCAATGATTTTATTCCCACGGCCATCCTACAGATTAGCTAGTAATGCAACAAGATAATAGAATGCATAAAGGAAAAACCAAAAAAACTTTTGAATGTAGAAGGATTTTGGCATATATATGTTACTTCTATTTAGATTAAACATGGGAAATGCATAGATGATGTAAGATGAGAAAATGTTATTCCCTCTAATTTATAGAATGTATAAAGCATGTATTTATAAATTAGTTCATCATTTAGTCTCCACATTTATGCTAACAAGTGTCCAATGGATATGGCATGTTGCTTATGTGGACAAGATGACAACACATGTCAAACTTATATGTGGTAATTGGATTGTTGCAGCATGTGGTGTAAACACTATCACGTGTTGGATGTGTATGGTGCTAGTTGTATGATCATGGTCTCTGGCATAGAGGCCACCATATGGCATGTGTGTATGGAATCATAACATGTGGTCATTGATGTTTCATGTGTCACACATACATGGTCTTACTAGACACTAGAATGTACAACCATGTGCAAGGCCATAAGATACATGTGAGAAATGTTGTAACGTTGTGTGTGAGAACTATATGTAGAGGTGTAAGGATAGTATTGCATATAGGTGCATAAATATTGTGCTACACTTATTGAGCAATATTGAGTGTGTTGATAGATTTGTTGAAGAAGACATGTGAGGCTATGCTCAAATCAAGTAATCATCAACTCAATATATTTGGCATGATAACTAATTTCTATCCCATGATCCACTAGCCAACTTCGATGATAAATCTTGCTTGTCCAAACCACTCGTGCTATCCTAGCATTATTGAACTACAAATAGGCCTTGTGGCATGTCTTATTTTGTGGAATAGATTGTACACCACTTCCTAGTTTGCCTCTTTCAAATTTCAATTTTCTTACTCTTGAGTTGACCTTTCCAGAAAATAGTCATTACTCCATTAGTCTACATGCAAAAAAGATTTAATTGAGTGAGTAATGAAATGCATTTAAAGATATTCCTAGGTCATTAAAAATCAACTAGAAACTACATAATCACTCCAACAACACATTTAACTACAACTTAGAAACTAAAGTTAGATTCTATATCTAGACACTACAACAATACACTAGGACTCTAGTTCATTAGGCATCTTCATTTTTGCCACTTGTGTGGTGTGACTCTAATCTTATACATCATCATCTAGTGGCTTAAACTACAACCAAGATAATTCTAGGTCTTCTCATCTTTTCTTGAATACAAGCCCCACTATATTTTCAATATAACACCTTTATAGAAATATGTTAAGAGACAAAAGTGTAGTAGATTCAAAAGGTCACATCTACACAAGACTAAGTCATAGCTCATATGTACTAGGTCACTTGGTGTGGCCCTATTTAGGACTAGACTACAAGACACATTCATGTTTATATTAGATTAGATAGTGTAGAGTTTTGTCAAATTGTCCTACTTATTATTCAAAATCTAAATTATAGATTTTGATTACTTTTCATAGTGAATTAATGAGTCAACATTAAAAGCAAGATCACCACATCATGAAAAGCACATAAACATGTCTAATTCATCTCCAACTACTCAATTCTTCCAACTCTTTGATTTTAATGTGATTATTTATTCATATTATTAATAGTATTAGATTAGATTTCGATCACTAATGAAAAACATATATGTGTAATGGTGAAACTTGCACAAATAAGTTCTTTTTCCCTTATGATCCTTGGCAACCAAGTTGTCATTTATACATTTACATAAGATGATATATTTTGTATGGAAGTTAGCAAATACATTTATCTTACTTGTCCCCATCATCCCTCATCCCTAGGATTTAAATTCAATCACCACATATTGCTGCTCATCACCCTAGTTCATATTTGTGGGTGTGAAAATGACCCAACTCATTTCTATGGTTGTAGATTTGAATCCTAGACTTTTAAATTTGAATTTCTTAATTTGGGTCCATGTTGCCATCCCTTACTATTTGTTATGAGATGACTAAAGGGAAACTTATTTTAAATTGCATGTAAGGATGGTCTATTTAAAGACTAACCCTAATTCATTTAGAGCATCTAGAGACAATCTAGGATGGAGCTAAGAATTGTGAAGGAGTGAAAACAATGTAGAAAAATCTTACTTACATTAGCATTGCATCATCATCATCTTAGGCATACTATATGCTTGTTTGTTGTCTTTGATCATTGCTTTAAAGTTGCTAAATTGATCCACCTATGGGTTTGAATGAGAACATGACCCTCACAATTCAATAGATTCCCTAAAGGTGTTTGTAAACACCAACAATTCATTGCTGTGATTTAGACATCAAAATTTAGTTAGTTTAGATCCACGCATCTAGGTTCAATTCCTTGCATAGGTCTAGATCTGTATTCGTGGAAGTGAACTAGAAAGTTTCATAGTCAAGTTTTTAGAGCAACGACAATCACCCAATAAGTTCATATTTTCTAATATCATAGTAAATTGACATCTAACATATGTGAGAGTAATATCTTTATCAAATGTAAAACTAAATACCCTTACATTATATTTCTACATTAATAACATTGTTGGATATATCAGTCAACTCATTTATCTAAATTATTTTATTTATTTTTTTTTGTGGAAGGCTTTATGTCAAACATAGATTGATATTGCAACTCGATTTGGGAGAACAAGTCTAAGCTGATACCTTTTCAACTAAGAGCCATGGATTGAGAGGTATCCATTCTACCAGAATTATCTGAGATACAATTTTCAACCTCATCCCTTATAATATTAGGAACTTACATTGAGCAAAACTTAATCCCTTACTTAGTTACCGATTAAATATTTTTGCAAAAATAATTCATTAGCACTTTTTTTCCACACACCCTGTAATGATATAGGTTGTCAATTACGTAGGTCGTTTATATTGTGTAATTCTAAAAACATCGCTTCACATGCATTGAAAAGCTTTGGAAGGTTTGATGTTGACAATAGTTTTTTCGTATAAAACTAACTTTTGATTAGAAGGCAGAAAAATATTCGGCCGTTAAACACTTCCAGTCAATATCAAAAACAAAAACATTACCACTTGTAATGTTGACTTAGCTGCAAATGACGGTTACTGAATAGGAAAAAATAGCTATGATGGAACTGAGTAGATGGTGATGGAGAGCAAAGCGCTTCAGAATTAAAACCCGTGAATTTCGAGATAGGGATAGGATTTTATGTTTGGGCATTTTAATAACGTAAGCCATGTGCTGGGAGAACTGCTTTTACTCTTTCTCTATTTATAAGATAATATTACACACATTAAGAAAACAAAGAAAGGCTCGTGGAAGAAGTTACACACCAAAGTTTAAATGAAGAACTAAAGTATTAATAGGAGGAGGGGGTCCCAGTCATCTGATTTACCTCATACATTAGTAGAGTGCGGAGTATAGACAGAAAACTCCCAACCATTATTATCGTACTAATAGAAAGAGGGGGGTCCCAGTCATCTGGTTTACCCCATACATCAGTGGAGTTCGGGGTATCCACAGAAAACTCCCAACCAGCATTATCGTACTAATAGGAGGAGAGGGTCCCAATCATCTGGTTTACCCCATACATCAGTGGAGTCTGGAGTATCCACAGAAACCTCCCAACCAACATTATCATCGTTAGAGGCAGCCGCCTTATATTTAAATTGAATGAACATATTAAAAGAATTATTCCACAATGTTGGTCAAATATCTCCCTGGTGCATGAACATGTTTATGTAATATTAGCCACAAACGCTTAAAGATACTACAAAATGGAATCTTACTGTAAGCATCAGGAGCTACTGTTACATATGCAAGCGATTGGTAGTTTCATGAAAGCACCATGGGAGTGGCAGTCATAATCAGGTTGTAATTTAAGGGTCCAAGGCCAACAATCATTATCAAGGGAATGTATGCATGTGGGTTCATTGTATTATGTAACAATGGAGAAGAACAGGGCGGCGGATGCTGTGCAAAAGCCAATCTTGTTTGCTTGTAGTTATCGATGAAGATAATGTTGAGTTGTCTGGCATGTATATTTTATTCTGATCATAGATCTGTAGATTCATGTGGCAGGTGAAACGTCCTGTCCACATTCCGTTACTCGGAATTTGGATATTTTACATAACTTAAGATTTTAGATGTTTCAAATAATAAACATGCCACCTATGCATATGAGTTTTTTACATCTAGAAAAAGATCATAAGAGTTTTTGGATTTAATTGTGTTAGATTTTGTATCAACGTTTTAGATTAAGTTTAGTGATCCATATTTCACTTCTCTTCTTAATGTTGATGAATCACTAAACATTAGTTGTCAACATGCCACCTATTTAAACTTGCCCAAAAAAAAAAACTTATACAAAACTATGAACTCTTTTTAGTGACCTATATTTCACTTCTCATCTTAATGCTGATGAATCACTAAACATTAATTGTCAACATACCACCTATTTAAACTTTTGCCCAAAAAAAAAACTTATACAAAACTATGAACTCTTTCCCTTTACTTCATCTCATCATTTTTACTGATTTTGGCTTACATAATCTCAATATATAACAGCTCAATCCAAAACATCTATTGGTATCTAAGGCTTTCATACCTCTATTGATAAATGTTTATATCATAATTTTCATTCATATTACAGATATCATATCCATTCTGTAACTCCAAATTTTTGGTTGAAATCGTCTTCTGCATATTATACACTTCATAGCCATTTAATATTTCCAACATGTTAAAAGCAACAAATTTTTTCAGTATATTATATACACATCCTTTCATAAATTCATGAAAGTTAGCCACAAAAATTGAACTTGACGTCTAGATTTATTCAATACCATCATGAAATTTTAAAACTATATTATAATATCGTCACAGCTTGATGCTCATTCAATATAAAATCAATTTTTAAAAGCATATTGCTCTGAAATTTGAACTTGACTCTCTTTTATATAATTTATCCATTAAAAATTACAGCAGAAAGCTACATTATTATGGTATGGACGGCTAGACATTCATTGCATCTAGCATCAAATTTTAAATGCATATTACTAAGGAAATTTCAACTAGAGTATTTATATAATTTTATCCATCCACAATTACTCCATATCTCTTTGGAATATTTTGGATGTAGTTTTTTAAATTTAAAGTATCCCTTGTAATGCCTACTAGTGTGTCTTGTGTGTGTTTAATTTTGATTTGAATGTTGTATTAAGTGTTTTGACCATGTATTGTGGGATACATGTATTATGTTTCTATGTGTCAAACTTTCTTATGAGGTCTTGTAGTTCCATTGAGGTGTGTTGATTGTGTACTTTGGATACTTATGCTATGAGATTTTATGTTTATCATTATTTGTGGTGTTTTGTATTTCTATCTATGTGTTTCTTGATGAGGTTTGGTATTGACATCTAAATTTCTAACTATGGATTATGGGATGCATATATTGTGTCTTTATGTGTTTGGTTTATTACAGTGTTTCAACTTCATTGTTTTCACTATATTGATATAAGTGTAATTATTATATCTAATTCAACATTGTGGATTATAATTGATTTCACATCTCTTTGTTTGGATCATGTTAGTTGTAGATGAGTTTTAGTTAGATGTGATAATTTGATATCATGTTATGAGTTACATCACACTGGGTGATTCATGTTGTTTGGGCTATCATTAAATAGTATAAGTATTGTTGATGTTTCACCTAATGTGCAAGTAGAAGGTTTACCCCTAATGGTGGTTGTATTGGAGATAAACATTTTGGATAAAATATGTGTGTCAACCTCTATCTCACCCAATTTAAATGTAAAATAAGTCTTGTGAATCCATGTGTAAACTTACATCCAAATCAAGGGCAATTCTAGAATTCGTATGTTTTGTGCAAACCCATAAAGTGAGTGAGTCCTTTGCATGTGATTATTTTATCTTATTTCATTCCATTTAAATTTATTTTGAAATGTCTATTGTGTTTGCAAAATATTTAATATGCTTAAGTCAAAAAAGATAGTATTTGTAACTTAGTAGAAAAGGTCTACTATATTATATTATTTCTTATGGAAGAAAATTTAAGTGAATTTAATTATTCTTGCGAAATAAGATATTTGGCATAAGTAGAGTAGAATTGCATTATAGTGAAAACTTAATTTATTTTCCTTGGTTATTGGAAAATATTAAACTAATTGCATTTAACTGTAGTCTTCTTGAATTATTTCTATTGATTCATTTATCTTTAAAATTTTCTCTTTAAGAAAATTTTTTTTTAAATAAAGCCATTTTTAGAAAGAACAAAAATATGGAAAAAGGGAATTATAAAAAGAAAACGAAAGCATTTTTAACAACACTTTTGTTTTGATGGAAAAACCTCTCTCCTCCTCCTTTAAAATGATTTTTTTTTTTGGAAAAAAGGATTGATTGAAATTGCATGTGGGTGAATTGGAATTACTTGAGTTTGGATTAGGAGTGTTTGCAAGTGGATAAATGGTTATTTGTATGTGTGCTTTCTCCAAAGGAAGTTTTCCTCAATTGTTGGAAGCTTGTGTGGAGAGGTAAGGTATTATTTATTTATGCATTTGAAAAAGAGTTTATTCATTTTCCATGCTTACAACATGTGGAGGCATATAGTTTCCTCATTCTAGGATTGTTTGATAGAATTTTAGAGTTTAGATTTGTATTATTTTTTAATTTGAAAAAAATAAAAATAGAGCAAAGGTTATGGCAAAATTTTCCCTAAACCTTGTTGTGAGTGTTAGAAATTGGGATCTTAGGATATTAATCATTATAAACAAAATATAAAATAAATATAAATGAGAATTTTATAAGCATAGACTTAACACATTACACAAGATATACATCATAGGGAAAACCCTTTCAGGAAAAAAAAAAACTTCATAAAACATCATTTTATTAAAACACTTACAAAAAGTAGTCTATTAAAAAATAGACTAAACCTAGGGAAACACTTCTCCTTACTTCCACATGGCCAATAACACCTCATGTGCATAGTGATATAACTCACTATAAATCTCCAAATTCACACACACTCTCAAAAGAGAGAACCTCCTTAAATAAAGGAGAAGGGGTGGGAAAATACATGAAGGGGTATTAGTAACACCTTTTCAAAGCAACCATTAGTAAATAATTAATAATCTAATAGTTATTAGATTACTAATTATTAAATGGTATATATAATAAACATAAGGTTTTATAACCTTATATTAGAACAATATATAAATGTTATAAAGGTATGGCCCTTAATAACATTATGTTCTAACACTCTGGGCCTTAATGTTAATTTAGGGGGCATCACCTATCAATTTCTATAAAAGAAAAATTGAAGTACCCTAATAACGTATGTCTTTTTTGATAGTGATAAACAAGGACACAAATATATATGTCAAAATGAAGAGGATGTATTCTGGACTACATGAGAGTCATATTGTCACAATTTATAATCCCAAAGTTTTAAAAAATGATGCTTAAACGAGGTCTTATAATGTTTTTTATTGAAGCTCAGAACTCCCCAAACTAGCCTCCCCCCAGGTTCATTACATAGTGCCCATAGGTCCTATATAATACAATGCTCTTACAAGTGGAAGATTTATAAAGAGAAGGATTTTTAATATGCCCATAGAGATTACATAAAATGCCTAGAGGACTTATGTTATTCCTATTAGGTTTTACACCCAAGGATTTAGCCATTCCGAGGTGTTAAAATGCCTAAGGTCTTATTTTATGCATTAGGTCTTACATCTAGAGGTGCAATTGTTATGCACACTCCCCCTCAATGGCAACTCCTTTCATCATGAGGTGTTAAAATGCCTAAGGTCTTATTTATGCCTTAGGTCTTACATCTAGAGGTGTCATTGTCATGCACACCCCCCTCAATGGCCAAGCATTGATTTGAATTTGAAGAAATTGCTATTGCACAGTGGTTTGATGATATATTGCATATCTATCAATTTCTTTTACTAGGAGCCTAGCCTAGTTCTTCTAGATCATAGGATTGCTGCCATCTAATAATCAGTCTAGTAGAACTGGAGAATAATATTAGGATGGAAAGAAATTTCTTTGAATGAAGTGCCTTGAACTTCAAATGTGTTCTATTTCTAGAAATATGAGTCTTTGGGAAGAGTAAATAGCTTTATCATATAGTAAAGTGGGACTTGTAATAGCACCCAGATGAAAAAAATTCTAATAATCTACTAAACCACATTGATTCTTTTGTAGCTTCTTTTGTAGTCATTTTTTATTAAAGGGCTATAAAAGATAGTTGTTTAAATATTACTCCATCAATGTGATAGTAGTTGCACCATATTTTGAAGACATAGATTGAGGTACATATGTCCTATCAATAGGATCACAAAAATAGTCAGTATCATAGTAAATTTTATTTTTGATGCGGGAATAATAAAAGCCCATAATTAATTTAATAAAAAGTAAGTCAACATATAGTATGCCATGTGATAATACTTAAAGAGATCTAATTATCTTATCAAGGAAATCATATGGGATTTTCATAAGCATAAGCATATATGATCTGCCGAGTTTTGTAGGAAAAAATTAGTTCATCTTAGTAATGTTCCATAAAAAACTTTAAAAAATGGGTGAGCTATCCTTTCTATGCTTGCTCCTCAAACACTTTATTAGGGCGACAACCACCCATTACAAGTAGGTGCTTTTATACCCAAGAAATTTATAGTTTTTAGAGAAATACTAACCTCTTTAGATAGTTATGAAAAATGATTATATATTGTATCAAAATGTCATCTTGGATGTCTTTACCCATTTGAACATACCTTTTTAGATTGTAGTATTGCCCCTTAATGGACCTCTCTTCTCCATGACATATAGAGTAAAATTTCTTCTTGATTATAACAATATTCAAATAACTAATATTGAATTTTATCAATCCCCTAGCCATGCAAACTTATCCAAGGTTTTTATTAAATTATTTCATATAAAAAATAATTTATCTAAAATTGGAGCCTTTACATATGACAATATCTTATATACAGGACAATGTAAATTATATGACATCTCTTAATTTTAGAGGTGATGATTCTCTTTAACATCAAAAACATCCTCTATGGTTATAATATAAATAATAATATGGTTATGTTTTTAGGTGTTGCTTGCATCTTTAAATAAAAGACATCAACAATATCAAAGTTTTATCATCTATTGTTGTCTATAGTAGTATATATCTCTAAAGCTAGTTTCAATATATAAAAAATGTTCAGACATAGAGCATGATGGAGTCTGGATCATTTAGCTTTAGTATCTCATAAGAGATGTTAGGTTTATAATCATTGAAGTTAGTCCTTCAACTTTCATAGCTCTAGTGATGGAAGGATTTCTATTTATGGGTTCTGTGATGTATGTGCTAGGTCTTTTCATCTTACCATAGTCCTATAATCCTTGGGACCATATGAGTAAGATATGATTACTAGATAAGTTAACCAAAGAGAGCTGAGAAAAACAACTCTATCATAAATATTGCTACTAGATCTAAATGACCTAGGAAAGTTGGAAACTCAATCATAAGAATGGCATATTGTTCTTGAAGTGGTCATGTGCATAGTATTAACTCGGTTCAATCTAATTAAACTACCATACATATCGAATTAACTACTAGTTAAGAACATTATTCAAAATAAAAATGGATGATTAAAAGTTTAAAAAATTCCAAGGAGGTCATGATGAATTAGATTAAGGGGATCTCTAATTTCTTATCCTTGGAAAATGCAAAATTTTAATGTTACCTTCTAAAAGGTTGACCAATAAGATCTGCCTTTAATGGACAAGGGGACCCATTAAATTAGAATTCCAATTATTTCATCAAGTTACCTTGGAATATCATATTGTTCAAGGTTACAACAAGAATCGTAATGTATATTAAAGAGGGAAATACAAAAACTTGTTTTAGGTTTTTTGCCTCAAAAGAAGAGACCACATCATTTACATTTTTGCATAATATGGTATACATATGCATATTTTGATTAAAGAGTCTCTTAGAGGTGACAAAAAAGTATATGATGTCATCTTTGAGCTATGTAAGCATGTGAAATGATTGTGGGGCACAACAAACAGCATTCAACTATCAAAAGGAACACACTTTGCATGTGAACTAAGACATATTTAGTATCCACAACACAATGCTCCAACTACGAACTGAAATATACTCCACATGCACAAAAATATTCCACCTACAAATTAAGAAATACTCTACATCTATAGTTACAAAACTTCATCATTATAGATCGAGACATACTCTACATCCACAAGCACAAACTCAAGGAACACATCCCCAATCCCCCCTGCTCCAAATGGAAACCAATAATAAGATCAAGTGCCTTTCAAATAGTGTACCGTCTCTGAGCAAGAAGCTAACTTGAGATGGGAATGTGCCTATGTGTCCTCCAATCTCCTCTTTGCCTTCCTAGGCTCTAACAACCAAATATAGCAATAGAATGAGACCAAAAGTCCTATAAACATGATCAAGGTTTTTAAGAATATTTGTGAAACCTATGGAACAATAAGATGTCAAATTTAAAAAATGCCTCCAATTAAACATTTCATATTTGAATTTAAAATGCTTTATACGAATCACTTATTTACTCCAAGAACATGAAAGTTTTCCTCCTTTTACAAGTATGCCCCTTTTTAAAAACTTTCCCTCTTATGCTCTAGTTGACCTCTCTCAAAATTGACATGTATTAAAATGTATGGCATTAGGATTCCTTACAAATACTCAAATATTCACTAATATGAAAATATGTATCCACTCCAAAAAAAAAAAAAAAAAAAAAAAAAAAAACTATGAAATGAATCTATACCTTATAATCCTTTGGTCAAATTATAAAAAACTACTTCACTTTTATTATTCTTAGCCTCCTATCCTTTTGAATCTTTGTTGGACTATGCAATAATAATACGTTCTACATAACATTACGCGACCATATATTTACATCCACTTTGTTAGTCATAAAAACTTTCATTTATTTGTTTTTAGGCCTAAAGGATAGGCATTACATAAGGGATGTGTTTTTCTCATAAAATGTGCGACTTGAAAGATAATTAATCTCTTTTTTTAAAAATGTAACTTCTTTATATACTTGATGTGATTTTCATTAGGAAGTATGCAACTACTTAATGATGTGAATTTTATTAGAAGCATGTGACTATATTAAGGATGGGAATGGCTCTTATTTGTATATAAAGTCATATTTTATATATTTCAAGACATAAACATACTAATAGAAGTAGAGTGATGACTTTCTTTACAAAATCTTAGGAATGGATGAAACGTATTAAAGTAGTTTAAGATTCTTTAACTATAAAAAAGATAACGAATTTCTTTATGGATGACTTTCGTTAAGGATGCAACCTTTATCATATGAAGGATGTGATTTTTTTCATATGAAGGAAGCAACTATTTTAATTTTCTTTTGACCAGTTCAAAATAAGGTTCTTTCAACTTTTATAAAGACCTCGGCTATTAAAATAAGATGAAGCCTAATTGACAAGACATCACACTTAAATTTGGTTTGCATTTTAGGATAATATTCTATAATATAAATTCAATCTCTTTCAAGGGCACATATTATATGGGAAAAAGTTGGTTAAAGATTCAATAAAAAAAGATAATCAATTGAACCAAGGATATGCTCACATTACAAGTAATATGAAAAAACTATAATTTATTTATTTGATGTTTGAAAATTATTTGAAACCACATGGCAACATACTTAGTCTATGTGAGAGGGGGGCGATAAAGGTCATGGCATATGACTATTGCCCTCATGTTTAAAAGACACATCTTTTGATTTTTATAAAGGCCAATAATCTATTAAAAGAGACACAACTTGCTATAGAATAGGCACTAAAAGGTTTTGTGATAATGTAATATTGTTATAATGGAATAGTTTTAAATTAATTATGATATAACAATAAAAATAAACATCATACATCACTTAACAATCAAATAGATGGTAATCACAATCTTATTCTATATAAATATGTTAGGGAAAAAAGATTACTATGAAAATTCTCTTAGATATTACCTATAAATAAAATGATTAGAATTTCCTAACTTAGCTTTTGATAAATTGATTTTGAAACAATAGAAAAGGCACACCAAACGTATTTCATAAATGGCCTTGCATATGTGTTGATTAAGCATAAGGATGATATTGAAATACTAAGTTGAAAAGAATAATATTGTGCATTTTCTACACCTAAGGGTATGTTTAAAATTTGAGAATTTTGTGTATTTCATGAGATAAATTTTGAAGGTTCTTGATGATGTCATCAATGGTGGATTTAGGGATTTTTATGGGTTTCCTACTTTATAAAAATGAAAATTAAAAATTAAAACCATGTTTGATGCTTTTATTTTGTGGGATGAGTAATCTTCGTAATGTTTTGTGATTATGCATCATTAGGTAATGTGCCATGATTTGTTTGCATTTATTTTCGTTCCAAGCCAAATTTGTAAATTTGGGACTATTGTGCACTTAGGATTGAGATATAGAGTAGGGAAGGAGTGTCTCTCACTACTCTCTTGAATTTGAAAAGAATTCATGTATAGAGCCAAGTGAGAGTTTAACCAAGTGATAACATAAAATACATTGGAGATAAATGAACCATGTGATTAAATAAGATAAAATATCATCAAGGGTCGATTGCCTTATAGGATTATGACTTGGATGATTAGGACATTTCACAACTCATTGAGATTGATGAATGTCATAGAGTAAACTCATGCAAAGTAGGATTCCTACTCAACATCCTACATGGCCATCATCCTAGTATAAAGACACTCCTTGGCTTACTTCTAGGGCCCTCATCCTATTTTATCATCAAGTTTCATAGCCAATGTGTGTTGAGAACACCTTCATGTACATTGATGTCTTGTTGTGCTCTCATACATGTATGTATGTTGGTGTTTATTTATATGCATTCATTTGCATGCATTGATGTGTGGGGAATCCTCATGAATGCATGTTTGGATTCTATTTATGTATTGATTTATGTGCATTGATGGTGTGTTCATATCCCTCATGCATGAATGTTGTTTGACATTATTTGTATGGTCTTGTTGGCATGAGTGTGTTTGGTACCAAATTTGACTGTCTCATAGGATAATGGGGTGGGCCCGAGGGTTCCACGTTGGGTGGCACTAAACCACCATTTAAGCTAGATGGATTTGGAAGATGCTTATTGGAGGGTGTGATGGGCTCTCATGGTATTATGTTCTTGTATATCCTCGTTATCTTTGAATCATTGTAAATTGGGTCCTTGTGCCCATTGTAATAAGAGTGTGATTGTATATTATTTGATTGAATCTCATGTACTTTATGATCCATCCATGTTTTGGATGAGATCCATTAATTGTAGTAATGCTATGGTTTTATTTTATACAATTTCATACCTTGTCTTGTGAGGGTGTTAGCATGATTTGTTATGTTGAAATAATGATATATTAGCATATTCATTTCAAAATATGTAAAGTTGCATTTATGTTTATGGATGCATTTGTGTTGGATTGTATTCCACCCACATATGTGGTGATGACTCCATCCTTGCTTTTGGTACGTCTCAAATGTACATAGCTTTTTGTAATGTTTTTATCACATTTTGCTATGTGGTGGGGAAAATGAATTCGTCTGCCTAGTTTCATATTTTGGTAAAATGGTTATGAAAACTAGAATACATGGTTTAGATGCTTTGTTTTATTATGGTAATTGAGTTGCATCTTGGTTTGATTAACAACGATACCCCTAGGGTTGTGTTACCCCTAGCTTGTGTACTATCCTTGTTGCATGCATGTGTCCATGCAAGTAGGAGTGTTTTATTAGTGGTTTGAGGCATTCCAAAAAGTCTTATGAATGTTCTTTATCTACCATTATTTCATGTGTATTGTTGTTTCTTGTGCAAGTGGGATCCTAGTGGCTAGATTCCTAAGACTTGTCTAAATTATTTTGGGTGGATTCCTTATCATAGAACCATATTGGTTGGAATGAAACCCTTAGGAAAGTCTAAAAATTTTCATGAGTAATTGGTTCTAGAAAAGTCTTGTCCTAGACACTTTTGTAGGACTCTAGTGCAGGAATTGGACTACTACATAATATTGGGACTACAACATAGCGTGTTGGAGTCCTTCTTGGGCACTCGAGTCTAGTTGGGGTGATGATGTCTAGATGGCATGTTGGTGTTCCTTTTTGTGTGTTAGAGTCCTTGGGTCATCAGACAATGAGCATTTCTTGACCAAGTTTTTCAAAGAAATTTTCTAAACAAAAGTTATTCCCCTAGTCTTGCTCAATCTTCCTATCATCTCATCTTGTTGAGTTATCTTGTACCTTACAATTTATTCTCTCTTTTGTATTGGGAAGCACACCTTTTCATGAAATCAATTGGACGTTGATTCAATTGGTTGAGGCCTTGTACTTGCTAGTTAACCCACCTCTTGTTTAGGTTTTCTTATGGTTTTTTAGGTTTTTTGTGTTTTCTTATAATGGGTATTATGTACATGTAGAAAATGATCTTAAAGGAGAACAAACTAAAGAAATTTTAGCATATTCTACTCATTAACTAATGCAACCTCATGATAGAGCTAAAGGAATGCATACAAATGAAGTTAAACAAACTAACTACATGCAAACCTTGATTTTGGGATGTGCGCCTTGATGTTGGATGTATGTTGATTGCTCCTCAAATTGATAGCATAACCTTTCATAACATGGAGACTTGAAAATGGCTTGGGTTGTTGGTTATTTATAAATTTTTGGGATGGTGGATGGAGGGCTAGGATTAATTTGGAAGATCGATGGTTGAGGATTGTTGAGAGGATTGGATTGATGAGAGGCCACTAAGTGACATGATTGGATTAGAGGATAAGGATGGTCCTTGGATCAATGAGAGATCAAGGTTAGAGGATGGTCTTGGATAAAGTGGATGGAGAGGATTAAAGGAGGACAAAAGGACCCTTTGTATAAAGGACTTGCCTATCCCTTTGTAAGAGACCCATGTGGTCTTGTACAAAAGCCCATACCTTTCTACATGTTGGAAGATGTGAGAGGTTTGAATGGATTTAAGCATGGCTAGGAATGTGCAAGCATGTGATTAAGTTTAATAAGTGAATTAGTCAACTTAATCAAAAGTGCACAAAATAGGGAATTAAATAAATAGAAATATTTATTTAATTTTTGAATGGGGAAAGGAATATTAGATAAATAAATATTTATCTAATGTTGGACTATGGAAAATTATTGATTAATTGAATAAATGATTAAATTTATTCAGTTAATGCTAGGAGATCTGGTATGGATGAATAGTGATTTAATAATAAAATATTATTTAATCATTGTTAGAAATGGGATTGGACAATTAACTATCTAAATAGATGTTTATTTAGTTAATTGTGGAAGAAAGTGGTTTAGGGATGTCCTAATTATGGATGAATGATGAGCAGACAATTTTAGTTGTCTACAAGTATGAGGAAGGTGTCACCCTCATACTACTCTACATGTTCCTAATAGAATGAGTTTGATGACTATAGTCTAAATGTCATCATGGAGGAAGATCCTTCCTCTCGTATGGTCATAGTGGTGACTTCATCACATGATAAGTGAAGTCTTCCACTTTGTGCCACCATGCTTGGTGCATTAGTGATGTCATCTTGTGTGTCATTGTATTTGTTACAACACCTTGTGCACATGTCAGTGTGTAATGCAATATGGGAATGTTGCACTTGCAATGCAAAAATTTGATTGCCCAATTTTTTCATTAATGTCGTGTGCTATAGCTTGGGGAATTACATCCCTTGCATTTTTTTAACATTGATCGAACTTATTATATTGTAAAATTTTCTTTAAAATGTTTACTAATATAGATATCTTAAATATGTTTATTTAAAAGACAAATTAAGAGATTAGTTTTGAGGTACTTATATTAAATTTGTGGCATAATCAAATAGGGGCCTTAAGATTGATATTTATATATGTATTTTAGATAAATGTATTTAAGATATCTATGATAGTTTATTAGGTCTCTAACTTTATAAGCCCATAGAATTTCTATTATGTATTTAATCTCTCTTCTGTGAATTTTCTAGAAGATTCAAGAAAGGATGGGCAAACATCACTAGATCATCAATGGGTTAAATTAGGTTGCCTTTTTAAAGATGGACTACTATTTCTATCAATGTGCATAGTGAATAAGTCGAAGGTGTAGGCTTAAAAATGATAGAGGCTCAAAATAGTGAGAAAGGAAAAGGCAAGAAGTGGGTAAGGGAAGAGGCAAAGATGATGATTTAGAATAATACCAGGCATGTCAAATATGATGCTAATGGGTGGTAGAGATTTTTTTTGAGTACATGGAGAAAGAAATTTCAAACCTATTACTAAATTATGTTCAAACCTAATTTAGTAAGGCCTAGATTGTAGTTGTTACAAAGGGGATAAAAGAATTTTTTTTGATCACTCAGTCAAATGCCTGCTATCTTAACAAAAGAACAATAGAGAATCATTTATCAGAATAATGTGACAGTCCAATTAGCGCTATCAAACCATCCTGATAAGTGAAATTTGGTCTAAGGACAAGAGAATAGACATTCAAGGAATGACAGGTATCTAAGTGATTTCATCTTTCAGTTATGATGTTATTGAATTATTTAAGTACCATAGTTCAATGCAAAAGGAAAGGTATTTATGAACTATCATTTCATCATGTTTTAAACATGTGTTTTAAATCAGATTTAGTTGTTTTATGCTATGCATTTGATTCATAAAGCAAAACATACATAAATCATTGCATAAGGTAAAATAACTGATTATATTCAAGAGAATGTCTAAATATGTCCCACACAAGCTGTGGGAATGACTAAACTAATCCAATGCAATAAGGCACGCAAGTTATACATCTGATGATAAAGAAAAGGAAAAGAACACATGAGGAAAGTGATATCCATCATTGCCTTAACATGAAGGTTGATTCTCCTATCTGGTAGCTTGGTCTTCATATCTTCAGCTTCTTGCTCTTGATCAGGATGATGGGCCTGCAAGATTGGAGAAAGGTTTTGTTAGAAGCTCAGAATATACAAATTCATCATTTGCCTTATTAGCAGAAGTATAAACTTGTAGTCATTATGCATCAATATAGTTGGATCAAAATCAGACATGTGCAATAAATCAGATCATCATGAGAGAAATCAATCAGCTTCCAAAGGTATGTTTTTATGCTAATTTGTTTGTTCACTGTGCAGGTATAGGAAAAGTTATGTTGCTGGTTTCAAGACATTAAAGCATGTGGAGAAAATGGGCTTCCATAAGGGTTGAGCCCAGCATGCTCAGGTATTGTTATTAATGCAGAAATATCCAAATTGTAAACATGATTTTCAGCCATAATGAATGATCAATCATAGTGGAACAAAAAAAAGAACGGGTATTTTGCTACCTTCTTATTATGAATATGATTTAGACTTGCTTTTGAATTCATTAAAACAATCATAAATGACAAAGGATAGTCATGCCAAAGATTGACAGTCCTATGTGAGTCAAGTCACAAGTGCATAGAAGGAAATAAGACAGTGGAGCCATAAAGATGCAGTCTAGAGGTACAACTATAGCATTCAAGACATCCATACCATGGAGCAGAATGAGCAACTTATAGGAACCATCAAACAATTCTGTCATCATGTCATCATGAGCCCATACTCATATGAGAAGAATAACAAAGAGAGATGCCTCATATAGAGATCAGCTAGTTTAGATCAAATAGGAGCAAGTATAGTCAAGGTAGAATGATCACCAAAAAGATCATGCAATGAAAGGTACATGTATAGCATAAGGAGAAAAAGATATAAAGTGCAGATGTACAGATAGAACAACAAAAGAGAATCAAGAAAGATCAGTCCTACTATAGGCATAAGGGACAGTGTGGTTGAATCATCAAGATGCCCATGTTTTCTATACATTGCAATATTCATCACTATAGAAGGCATAGTGAGCTTTAAAAGATCATTTACAAGCCACTGGTGCAGTCATAAATGATGAACACAAACTCCAAATGATAGGGCATTAAGATCAAATGTATGAAAAGAGTATAGAAGATACAAACAAGAGCATATATTTTAGACTTATTCTATAGCCACATCATAAAATGCAAAGTCTACAATGTATATGTGAGTGCCTTGGAGTCATGAGAGCATTAGGCCACCAGTAAAGAGATAGAATGCATATGACATATAGTTTTGCTATAGGAACTATGAAGAGTACAGTGAAGCTTTAAAGGGTATGTGTAAATAAATCACTGTCATAGCATTAAAAAGTCAAGGTAGAATACACTATCTTAGTCTCAAGGAGTAGCAGAAAAGAATTGAAATGTGTCTTATATACATCTATAGGAGATCTTGTTATAGCAGAAAATAACAAACCACATGATGCCATTTGCTGAATGGAGTAGCAAGAAGGAAAGATCATAAGCTACAAGAGTGGTAAAGATATAAAGTGCAGAAGGAGTAGTGAGTATGCAGGAGAATAACAATGCTACAGTTTAAGAACTTCAAAAACTAGAAGGAAAACAAAGACCCTCATAATCTCATACAGTGGCTGAAGCCAATACATGATTTTTCTTCACAAAGTTTCAAAACCCATATAAAATGTAGGAGGATAAAAATACATAGAAGAAGGAGGCCATAGCCGGAAATAATGTATTTTCCATTAAATATCAAAAACCCACATTAAATATAAGGGAAAGAACATCTACAGTTGACGAGTAAAGAAGTTTTTATATTTTGCAGTCTCCAAATGGAAGAGTAGTAAGATGCCGTGATAAAATGAACTCCCATTTCATTACTACTGCCAAGAGAGGAAAATACAGAAAGAATGAAAACCTAGTTAACTGCTTCTACTAGAAAATAAAAGTACTTCAAACCCTTATATCTTTATGTGCACGAGGGCCGAGAAGGAAAAAAGAGTATTCATCTTTCTATGGGTCATTTTTTCTTTTTTCAACAAAGAAGAAAATACAAGTGTTCCATGTATATAGTGAGTATGGTCGTGGCCTTTGAGGAAGGGTTTTTCAAAAAATGCCAAACCCACAAAGTTTACTTCAAACACTTGCAATGTTCCATGTATGCAGAGAGCCCATTTTCTCTCTTTTTGTGAAAAAGAACCAAAGTAAGGAGATTTTCTTTCTACAGGAGTTGCCCTTTCAATGGGTCGAAGTGTTTCAAGAAATAGAACAAATACAAAGATTCCAGGTATACAGTGAACATGGCTGCTACCTCTAAGCGAACATTTCTTCAAAATATGTAAAACCCACATAGTCTTTTTTCAAAACCCTCTTCATATAAGCAAATACATAGTTAAGAAACTAGAATGGTGCAAGATTATTAGAGGCCTTACCTTATTCAGTGTGCAAAAAAGAACTTTTTGCTATAGGCAGTGGGTTTTCACCCAAGTTTCTTGCCTTTTATTTTCTTTCAAAAGAGCTCAAACAGTCGACCATGGCCACCCAATATAGAGAGAACAATAAACCACAGTGAGAAATAAAACAAACGAGGAAGAGACTAGCTTGGCCACAACCTGTAGGCCCATTTAACATTCAGAGATAAAGAAAAAAAGGAGCAAACTGGTGCAGGTCAAGCTTACCTTTACATTTCATGTCAAATATTTGAGAAAAATCCATGAAGAAACCTTCAAAAAGTTACAAAGAACATAGAGAAACTTCAAACCCTAAGCAGCCATGGTGGCAGCTTGAGAGAGGAGAAGCAAAAAGAGACTAAAAATGACAAAAGATTAGGGTTTTTTTTCCCTTCTTTTGGTCGATGATTTAGAGTGTCTTTTCTTCATTTTTGACTTCTGTTTTAATTTGAATCATTATTATCCATTATGCACTGTGGGAAAGACTTCAAAGTCTTTCGAACCTAATGATCAAACCTTATGATGCCACAGGGGCTCATGAGGGCATATGTTATTATTGCCTTTTTTATTTATTCAAAAGTCAAAATAATAATTAGAAGATAAGGTTGAATGCCTTGTGTAAAAGTCAAACAAGTGCAATAATTCAAATGCAATGATAGGCATGGTATGAATTATACATGGAGATATAAGGTAGTGTTAGAGTATGCATAAATTGCATAAGGAGTCATAAGGATGAAGTAATTATACAAGGCAAAAGGGAGTCACAAGGATACAACATGGTATATGTTTGTATAAGTGCATGTATATTGCAAAGGAGTTATAAGGTGTTTTGCATGATGTAATATGTTTTTGCATGGGAGACACAAGGGGGTAAATGGAGATCTTTTTTGCATGCATGAAGGCTTATTTTTGTCTTGGCATCATAATTGATGCATCAATGTAATCTGTAGGTCTAAAAGGAGAAATAAGGGGTTGTTTTGTTTTTTAATCTTCTAAAGGGCAAATACATCTAGAAATTGCATGATTTTGCAACTAGATAAATGTAAACAAATAATAAAGTACTGTAATTATAAATTACTTTATTATTTTGTCACAAGTTGTAAAATCAAGAAGATGAGACAAATTGAAACTCATAGTAAAGTAATCATGCAAAAAATACTTTATTACTTGCTCACATGTCCCAAAATCATGTAAATTTGGAGGATAGAGTTAACTGAAGTATTTTGGAGCTTTTTGCATGGTTTTTGGGTCAAAATTGGAGAGTTTGGTCTACCTTTTGGTAAAACATATAGAGGAGAGCAGTTTGGAGCTATTTTTGCTCGATTTGGGACCGTTATAGCCCTTATTTTTAGGGATTTTCTTGCTGCTCGTGGATCAGTTTTGAGCTTATTTTTAGAGGCAGTTAACTGCAGTTGACCTTCTAGGTCTCTTGGAGAGAGCATATTATATATTGTAAGAAAAACTTAGGTTTTCCTAGTTCTTGCCTTTTTTGTTCTTTACACTTTGAGAGATAAAGAAGGTTTTGTAACTCATTTATTGCAGATTTATAGAGATTACAGCAGGTTACAGGTTCTATTATGTCTTTTTATGCAATTTTTCTTTTATTTTTCAGCTGAATCAAGTGTCTACCTTTTTATTAATGTTTCTTTTTTTGAATGATTTGATGAGATTTTATTGTGTTTAATATCAAAACCTTTAAAATCATTGTCTCATTTGTACTTGCATGTATTGAAAAGCATTGAAATCATAGGTCTTAAGTTGTGCAATTGGAATAAATTTTCTTTCATGTTGTGAGAACCCTATTTTCCTTCAAAAAGAAAGTTATTTTCATCCTCCCGTAGAATCATTTTTGTGATCATATTGCCAAAAGTGGATTGTGTGGATGGATTTTCTAAGATCTATTGTGAGTTACATTTGTAGTTTTTTTTATCAAAATTAGGTGCATCACCACACTTTAGATTACAGTTTTAGTACTTTTAGTAGATCCTTTAACCCTTTTCATATCAAAGTTATAGATCCATTGAAAATTACAAAGGAACCAGCCCATAATCTGGAGGTTCAAACTCACCATAGGTCACCCACAGCCTGAGTTTGATCCCATGTTACACAGGATTGCTGAGCTTCACAGCTTTGCATAATGGGTACAATCCTACTCGTCAATAGTTTTTGGCACGCCCAGTGGGACCTTGAACTGATTTTTAGTTCAAAAAAAACTTATTTTTTCTGTTGTTTTGGTCTGATCAACATATTTTATAGCCTTTTTAGAGGTTTTATTTCAAGTACCTGATCACTAACTTTCTATTTTGATAGAGTAGATTTTGTAGCCTATGAAAAAGTACCAAACAAGATCAAATAAAAATCTTGAAAAGAAGCATATTCATCTATCACCACCAAAAAGGAGGGTGAAGGCAAATAGAATTATAAGACTAGCAAGTACAGCAGTACCAAATCTGCCAAATATATAGCCAGAATTTGCTTCTCATCAAAATCTTTTATTTTCAAGTTCATCATCAGTACCTCATATTTCTCCACCAGCAACTCCAAGAGAACAAGTACCTATTTTTCAAGAAGAACCTATTTTTCAAGAGCTTAAGGAAGAGGAACCTATATTGTGAGTTGAAAGAGAAAAGCTTGTTCTCCAAGAGGTGCTTATAGTACAAGTACCTGTAATACAAGTACCCATAGTACAAGTACCTATTATTCAGATGGCAACAGCTGGAAATCCACCACCACCTAGAAATTAGCCATTTGTGACCTTTAATGGGGGCAACCCATTAAATCTAAGGCAGCATGATGCAATACCAGTAGCTGCACTGAAAAGTCTACCTAGTTTCAATGGTGAAGATGAGACCACACCAATAGAGCACATTAGAGATGTAGCATCATTATGTGTTGTTCATCATATCACAAAAGAAAATATAGTAATAAGGCTGCTAGTAGCATCTTTCAAAGGTAAAGCTCTGCAATGGTTTAGAGGATTAAGAGTTAACTCTATTACATTATGGGATGAATTAGAAGCTACTTTGAATAGACAGTTCCAAGATAAGTCAGAACATTTATCATTGGTTAGCAAATGACAACTATCAAGAGGACTCTACAAGAGCAAATGTCAAATTTTAATTTCAGATTTCAAAAGACATGGAATAGAATTCCAGAAATGGTAAAACCTTCACATGAGCATGCATTTTTATATTATTTAAGAGCATTGAATAGTGATATTGCTATCATGATTCAGTCAATGGGTGGGGTTACTTTACCAGGTGCATTTGATATTGCTATTAGAGCAGAAAATAGTTTAATTCAAGCTGGTAAATTTGCACCAAGGCCTCCTATGCCTAAATTTCCTAACATCCAGCCCTTAATGCCAATATTAGTTCCTCCTATTGCATCAATACCTATTATACCGGCCTTTGGCTATCAAACAATTGTAAAAATAATGATGATCCAATCCATTCTGATATGCAAGAACTATTAAAGGGCAATCAATAAGAAATAGCTAAATTGTTGCAGGGTAATCAACAAGAAATGGCAAAACTATTGCAATCTGTTAATAATAATTTAATGAGCCTTAAAATACAACAAAATCATAATAGGATACCATACCAAGCCCAATATCAGGAAAATAACCCTCCTTATCAGGTAGATTACCAAGGAGAGAGAAAGAATTATAACAACAGGCCAAATCAGTAGTATAATCCCAATGTTGTCAGCTCATCAAAAGAGTTTGTACCTATGCAAAACAACATGGTTCAAGATTATGCATGGTGCTATCCGTGTAACCAGCCTCATAACCAAGCTACTTGCATGAATGGAGTGGTAAGTCAAGCACTTATGGTTCAGAATACTTATGCTACTTCTAAAAATGCAGCAAATGAAGGTACTGATCAGCTAGATTCTCAAACACAACATGATAATCATGATGTTGCTTTCATGAATTTGCAAGTTAATGATTTTTGTGGAGTAAATAAGTTACCAGGTCAGAAACAGTCATCTACCAATATTGCAGCTAATACCAGATCAAAAAAGAGGGTTGTTGAGTTACAACAGCAAGCTGAAAAGTACAACTACTCAAACTGATAAAGACAAAAATCTAGTTTCTGCATGTCAACAAAGCTAACCTCAAGCTTCTACTTCTCAAGATATTCATATTCTACCAAGAGGACAACAAACAACTGATAAAACATAGCCTGAAAGTCAATCATAGCCAGCAAAAGGATATTCAGATGCTGTTGTTCCTAAAGTACAACAAAAGGTTAGTGGTCCTTCTTTTAACAGTGTTGATCATATGAAGAAAGCCACTGTTAGGATGTCTACATTGGATGCATTACATCTCCTAGGTCAAAAAGATTTGTTACAAGATGCTTTAGCTCAGTTACCTATATCAAATGAAGCTCAAACATGTCAGCCCCAAGTTATGCTCACTAATGAAGCACAAAATAAGAATGAACAACCAAAACAAGTAAGCAAACCACCTCCTTTTTATGTTACCCTGATAGTTGGCAACCATCTAGTCCATAACTGTATGATTGACTCAGGAGCTAGTAGCTCCGTGATGCCCAAATAGCTAGCTGATAAGCTTGGTTTGAAATATGAACCTGTTGCAAGGGGGTTGTTCAATTAGATGGTACTAAAGTTAATACAGTAGGGATGTTGAAAGATCTTGGTCTTACCTTATATGGATGCCCCAATTTGTAATCCATCAAGACATCCATGTTATTGATCTGCCACCTCACTTTGTCATTTGTCTATCTAGAGACTTCACAACAAAACTAGGGGGCTATTTGTCCTTGATTGGACCCGTCTATTTTTTTAAACTAGATATGGCACTAAGGTCACCATAAAATCAAAACCATTAGCAATTGACCATCTTGAGCCATATACACCCAGTCTAATCAATGTCAATCTTTCAATTTTTGATCAAGAAGAACCAACTACTGTCCAAGACCCAAATACACCTTTAGAGGGCATACCTGATTTAGTTTTGGATCAGTGGGCAGCAGAAAATCATGAGATAGATCCTTTTGATCAAATGGATGAGATAGGTTTTGGTGTTTATATGATCCAAGAAAATGTTGTTGTTATTCCAAACCTGTTAAAAAGAGAAAATCAGCAAACTGTACAATCTGATAATGATATTTGGTAGCTATATTTTGACAGTTCTAGAAGTAGAATTGGTGTTGGTGGAGGAGTTGTGTTAGTTTCTCCCACAGGTGAAATTTATTATTCATCTTTTCATTTTGCTTTTAGCTATTCAAATAATTCAGTTGAGTATGAGGCATTGGTCCATGGATTGGAATGGGCAAAAAAAGAAATATTAAATGCCTTAGAGTATTTGGAGATAGTGAATTAGTAACTATAAAACAAGTGAAAAATATTGTTGCTACTAAGAATGATTTGCTGAAACTGTACAAACACAGAGTTTGGGATATGATAGATGAGTTTGATGCTTTTAATTTGATATCTATACTTAGGACTGATAATAAAAAAGCTAACAAACTGGCTGCGATTGGTGCTGAGTATGATATTCCATCAGAAATGAAGAATGTTCATACTCCTCTTTATGTTAAAGTTGTTGTCAGACCTTCAGTACCAGACAATAATACAAGTTGGCAAGTCTTTGATAGTGATGAGCAAATTATTAATTTTTTGATGGAAGAAGTTGAGTTTTTTGCAGGAAATTAGAATAAATGGCTACAACAATATGATGACCAGATCTTGTAATTAAAGTCAAATAAATTGCCTAAGGGTTTGGTAACCTTAGAGTTAATATTTAACACTGATGATCAGGTTAGGAGAGATAAGGCCAGCCTATCTGTGAAACATGAACATTATGAGCCTATTGAGATATTCAAGGACAAGCTGCTTAAGCTTGGAAAAGTGTGCACAAAAGAAGAACAACAAGATTTTATTCAGTCGTGTCAGGAATTCAGTGATGTATTTGCCTGGGAGTATGGAGATCTAAAGGTTTTTAACCCTGAGTTAGCTCAACACACTATTGAGCTGGAACCCAAAGCCAAACTAGTTAGACAGAAACAGAGGCCATTAAACCCAAAGCTGGAAGTGCTCATGAAGACTAAATTAAACAAACTGATAGAAGGTAACATAATCTTTCCCATTAAGCATACATCTTGGGTTTCTAACTTAGTTCATGTTAGAAAGAAGAATGGAAAAATAAGGTTATGTGTTGATTTCTATGACCTGAATAGAGCATCTCTGAAAGACCATTACCCATTGCCATCAATGGAGCAAATCTTACAAGTTATTTCAGGATCAGAAAGATTTTCTTTATTAGATGGTTATTGAGGCTACAATTAGATTTTAGTGAAAGAGGAAGACCAGTATAAGACTACTATCACTACCAAATGGGGTACAATGGCTTATAGGAAAATGCCATTTGGATTATCTAATGCAAGTACAGCATTCTAAAGAGCCATGGATATGGCTTTTTAGGGCCTCATAAAAAAATTTGTACTTGTATATCTAGATGATGTAACTGTGTTCTCAAAGAAAGCTAAAGATCATTTTTGCAGTGCCCCTCCATTCTCATCTTGGATGTGTAGATAGTCTGGCTAAGGAGCATGAAGATGAAGGTAAAATAATAGGAATATTTAGGGTATGTTAGACAGTTGATGTTAGCAGATGCTACATTCATGTTGGTAACATTCCTGATTATCCTCATGTGTGGTTTCATATGACAGTTAGCATGTTTTATTCACAATCCTTGTTGCCATACTAATAATTCATATGTTCTGACATTGTTTTATATTTAGGTGATTATGATGTTGATCTTACTATGATTGTCATAAGTTAGAATTGATTTTTATGCAACTGATTTTGTATTATAGGATGATCTGATTATTATGTGGTGTGAAAAGAGACAATGTCGTATCACTCATTCATGAGCGTTCGACGACGTTGTGATTCTCTTTCACTCCATGACCATTTGATATTTATTATACTTGTGCATAGACCGTGTTGTGTGCTGCAGGTTGTAGGTATCAAACATTGAGTCCACCTGAATTGATAGGTGTGAGCATGCCCTAAAACCAATGGAACTGTTGAACGAAGATAACATATGGTCCCCTAGTTAGCCATCATCCTTGAAAAGGATGAGTATCCAGTTTTGCACCCAGTCAGTGTTGTCGGTATGGGCATGATTGTCAATCATTGTTGTGGTAGTCTTGCTTTCCAATCATGCATAGTGGTCAGATATTGTTTGGCATTTGGATTATTGAGTTTGAAATTGTTTGATTAGTGCTTTAGTTAGCTGTTGCATTAAAATAAAATTATTAAGTTAAGAAGGCACTTTAATAAATAAATAAATATAAATGCTTTTATGTAAATTTAAGTTTATGGGAAATTATGTTATATTGTAATCTAAGGTCAATAAATAATAATATTTATAATGGGGAAATAAAGTGTTATTAAAATGGAAATATAATTGATAAAATTAAAATGAAAATATTATATAAACAAGTAAATGTTTTGTTAGTGGCAATAAAAATAAATTTATAATATTTATGAGTTGTCACAAAAACTTATATATATAGAAAATTCTAAAATAAATAAAATCAGAGAGAAATTATTGTCTGGTTAAAAATAGTAAATTGTAAGAAAGTAATAAAGGCGGAATTTATTGCCTTTAATAAGGAGAATCTTCTGGAAAAAAGTATGGGGGTGGTTATGCATGCTCAAACTTTTTTAAAAATCTCAAGACTTAATTTGGGGGAGGAGTGTGCATTTCAAATAGGAGAATATGTTTTATATTTTGGGGGGATCTCTCTCTCTCTCGGGAAGTTTTTTCATTTTTTTCTTTTGGCACCAAAAACCATAGCTTCTAGAAGAAAAGACTTGGGAGAAAATAGATGCGAGCTGGGAAATTTTGTGAAGATGTGATAGAAGTAATATTCCAAGTATGCACTGAGATATGAAACTAATTTATTGTTGCATTAAATTTAATGAAATAAATTTGTCATATGCAAGCTTTATATTATTCTGTGAATTCTCTTCTACATATTCTGAAGCCAGTCTATTGCGTTAGCCATAACTTTATTTTTATGAACTGTGTTCCTCTAGAATTTTTATATATGGCGCACTATCTAGTTATCTAAAGCATATCTGAAAATTAGCCTTACCTAGTTTATCATTTTGGAGATATGAATATTTTTTTATTGTCTATCTCTCACCCATTTCGTCTCTGTTTTAACAGTCTATTGTGTTAGCTATAACTTTATTTTTACGAACTGGGTTCCTCTAAAATTTTTATATATAGTTCATGACCTAGTTATCTAAAGTATATCTGAAAATCAGCCTTAACCAGTTTGTCATTTTGGAGATATGAATATTTTGTGACTGTCTATTTCTCACCCATTTCGTCTCTATTTTAATAATCTATTGTGTTAGCCGTAACTTTATTTTTACGAACTGGGTTCCTCTAAAATGTTTATATATGGTTCATGAACTAGATATCGAAATCATATCCAAAAATTACCCTTACCCAATTTTTTATTTTGGAGATATGAATATTTTGACTATCTACCTATCACCTGTTCCATCTCTATTAAAACAGTTAGTTGCATCACCAATAACTCTATATTTTCGAACTAGGTTTCTCTAAAATTTTTATATAAGATTCAACTCTTATCTATGAAAATCATCCAAAAATTAGCATTACCCAGTTTGCTAATTCACTGATATGTATCAATTAGTGACAGACATTCCTATGCCATCTTGGTTGTTGTTATTAAATCTACAAATTCATTTTATGCTTATCCTGTAATCGTTGTATTCTATTGAAGATTTTTCTTTGAGGCATTCTACCAAACAGTCTCTGTGCCTTATGCATGTTTCCTCATTTTGTATACAGAACTAGCAGGTCTGTTATAATTACTACACTTGACAGACTTCATAATTAGAAAGTTTCTTTTACAGGAATTTCATTCTTAGATAGATCCCTTATTATCTTCTCTTAGTTAAGTAAAATAGAAATCTACTATAATAGAAATCTACTATAAGTGGAAAGAGTGTTTTTATAACAAATGATAGTTTTGATAATTTGATCAAGTTAAAAGGTATATTTTCTTAGCTATGCTATCGTAGGTGTATATGCTTTCAATTATAAATAACTCTACTTATTTTGGTTGTTTGTTAGGTTTATTAGAAGGCTATTACATCTATATAAATTAGAAGTAGAAGAATTTAATTTGGTTAGAATGTTTGTATATTAATGTTGATAAATTTAATTTAATTGATATTGGTTTTTATTACGATTTCCTTATAATGATTTGTTAAGTTGAAAGTTGTTTAATAGATTTGGAATTAGGTATATAAATATTGTATTTGAAAATTGGTGTATAAGTATTGCATCTAGATAATTGTTTTATTGAGAGTTGAATTGCATTATGTTAGTGAAATTTATGTGAGAGAACATTGAATATAATGGGGATCTATGTGCAAGTTGTTCAGGTTAAATTCTAGAGGCCTAGGTTGTTATGTTTTGATTTCATGTATTGTGTTGATTAGGTATCTTGAGTTAATGATGTTATATGAGCATGATGTCCCTTGTTTACGTTAGTGGGACTTGGTTAACGATAATGTGAAATGATGTACATTCTGTGTTCTAACTACATTATGATGAGGTAATAATCTCCTTCTAGGATGTATTGTTTGTTCATTTAATTGTATCAAACTTGTGTTTAGTATTGTGTTTGATAATGAGGGAGATCTTGGTATTCATAAAAGAGGAAGTATTTTGCTTATGATTGTTGTAATTGCATCACTTGGAAGTTTTGGGACAATAATTTTAGAGTTGATCCTTGTGATTATGTTTAGTATGCAAGAAGGTAAATGCATTGCATTGTATATGAATACTTGTCTTTATAATGGTAAATGTCTTGCTTGATGGATAGGGTCTTCTAGATGTAGGTAGGGGAGTCGCTTTCAATGTGGGATCGACGCCCAAAGTGGCTAGCCAGGATAACCCATTGAAAGTTGGTAACCAAATGATAACCTAATTAATGAATTAAGGGGTTGGGTAGTTTATCACATGAAGTAAGATAATGATATGCCTCACTCATGGCTCAAGTGCTCATTTAGGGTTGAGATGAGATGAGAAGGCCTGGAATGACAAGATTAACTACCTTGTCCTCATGAAGGGTGTGTTGATTCTGCATGAGTTTGTATGGGGGCCGGGGATTGGGAGAGGCTGCCAAGACAACCCAGGATGGGGGCTGGAGCCTAGGAAGGTCCACCAAGACAACGCATATCAAGCCATGTGATGACAGTCCTCCCTATTGCAGTGTACCACTCCCTAGTTGTATTTCCTCCTTTAGTTGTGTGAGTGCCTCTGGAAGTATAGTTAAGTGTGTAAGTGATGTTTGAGTTTCTTGTGATGTTCATTATTGACCCGTGTTGTATTAGACTCTTGTGTAGTCCTTGCACCTGTTAGTCTTTTGTCTTCTTGATTCTTTGTTGTAGTGGGACCTTATTGTTATCTCCTAGCATGGGGGGTGGACCTTAGGGTTCCACATGGTCTGGTGGTTGTACTTTTATCTCCATTGGTTCCCCTTGTTGTTGTTCATGTGCGAGAGGGATATACCTTATGTCGTAGATTTCAGATCTTGTTCTAGCTGGAGGAGACATAAACTTATGTTCATGTTCTAGTTTTGTATATCAGTAGAATCATGTATTGTTATCTTGATGTATGTACTCTAATGTAATCAGGAAAGCGATATTGTAAGCAATGTAATGATGTACCCTCATGTAAAGGGAATTGTATATGTACTTGTAATCTTTTATACAGGACCTTAATGATTACTTATCTGATGTTATAATATGGAAATGTATGTTTCTATTCAATTGATGCAATTATATTTAGAATGAACTATGGTTGTTAGCTAATTCATAATGTTGGTTAGGTCTTGTTAATAGTTTGTTAGTAATGCAGTCGTGGAACCCTAGAGGATAAGTTTAACTTGATGTTATGAATAAATACGCTTTACATTTCGTTGTTATTTCTTTCCTTCAAAAAAAAATGTCCTTTTTGTATAGCTTAGCTGAGTTGCTCTTTGGGGTTTCCTGGCGGGACGTTACATTTGGTATCAAAGCTAGGTTTGCAACACTGGGACCTCTGGATTGTTGTTATTGCTCTAGGTTAAGCATTTTTCTCCTTGTGGCTAGTTGGTAATAATACCTCTCGCCTATATGCCTTAGTATAACGTTAGAAGGTTGATAAATTTATAGACTTGTTCTTTGATTCTGGAAGAAATAAATTCTTTATGCCTTATTTTACTTATGTGTCTGCTATGTGTTCTCTCTCCTTCTTTTCTGAAAAATGTGATGTATATCTAACAATATGTGTTTCCTGAATGTTAGTGCTTGTTGATTTGTTGAGGCCTTGAGTTTCTCTTGTGGTCTCTAGTGCTTTAGAAGAAAGAAGCATGGTTACTATTATTGCATGTAATTAGGAGTGTGGTATTTTCCCCCTCTAGTGATGTGAATGTCCTATATCCATTCTGTGTGGGGTGTTGTGAAAGGCCAGTGGTGTTTTGTGTTCATGGTTTGGTGAAGTAGTCATACTTGGGGGTTATGTTTAGCTATGGGTGCAAAAGCACCGTACCATCTTTATGTTAATTGCATTATATCTGTAATTATTGGAATGATTTAATCACTCGATGGCATCATGCATCGTGAGTCATGTGGATTATGTGGTGTTGTCGTGTGTGGGGTATCTTTGCATGGTTGATTGATAATCTGATATCTATCTCCTTGTTGGCCATGACCTCATGTGGAAGTTTTGTTGTGGAAGTTATCATTGTGTATGCCTGTGTAAGAACCATGTGCAGGAGATCAAATTGGAGCTTGTGTTGGACCCATGAGATCATGAATGTGATGATGTAAGTCAATTAGAGTTTTGAATTATTCTTGTGTGTGATATCATGCATTCCCTCTGTAAATATCTTCTCGCATAATGAAGTAATTGTATATGTTCATATCTTGGTAAAAATGAAATTGTACTGCATTAATGATAGAAAATTTTTATATATAAGTAGCGACTGTGTTACCTTAAATTTTTGTATAAAAGTTTCCTAGATATGAATGTAATGGGGGTCTATGTGCAATTTTTTAAGGTTAAATTCCAGAGGCCTAGGATGTTATGTTTTGATTTTCATGTATTGTGTTGATTAGGTATCTTGAGTTAATGATGTTATATGAGCATGATGTCCCTTGTTTACGTTAGTGGGTCTTGGTTAACAATAATGTGAAATGATGTACATTCTGTGTTGTAACTGCATTATGATGAGGTTATAATCTCCTTCTACGATGTATTATTTGTTCGTTTAATTGTATCGAACTTGTGTTTAGTATTGTGTTTGATAATGAGGGCGATCTTGGTATTCGTAAAAGAGGAAGTATTTTGCTTATGATTGATGTAATTGCATCACTTGGAAGTTTTGGGACAATGATTTTAGAGTTGATCCTTGTGATTATGTTTAGTATGCAAGAAGGTAAATGTCTTGCATTGTATATGAATACTTGTTGTTATGATGGTAAATGTCTTGCTTGATGTCCATAGGGTCTTCTAGATGCAGGTAGGGGAGTAGCTTTCAATGTGGGGCGGGTGCCCAAAGTAGCTAGCCAGGATAACCCATTGAAAGTTGGTAACCAAGTGATAACCTAATTAATGAATTAAGGTGTTGGGTAGTTTATCACATTAAGTAAGATAACGATATGCCTCACTCATGGCTCAAGTGCTCGTTTAGGCTTGAGATGAGATGAGAATGCCTAGAATGGCAAGATCAACTACATTGTCCTCATGAAGGGTGTGTTGATTCCGCATGAGTTTGTATGGGGACCGAGGATCAGGAGAGGCTTCTAGGACAACCTAGGATGGGGGCCAAGGCCTAGGAAGGTCCACTAAGACAACACATATCAAGCCATGTGATGACACTCTTCCCTATTGCAGTCTAGCACTCCCTAGTTGTATTTCCTCCTTTAGTTGTGTGAGTGCCTCTGGAAGTATAGTTAAGTGTGTAAGTGATGTTTGAGTTGCTTATGATGTTCATTATTGACTCGTGTTGTATTAGACTCTTGTGTAGTCCTTTGTCTCTTGATTGTTTGTTGTAGTGGGACCTTATTGTTATCTCCTGGCATAGGGAGTGGACCTTAGGGTTCCACATGGTCTAGTGGTTGTACTTTTATCTTCATTGGCTCCCCTTGTTGTTGTTCATGTGTGAGAAGGATATACCTTATGTGGCAGATTTCAGATCTTGTTCTAGCTTGAGGAGATAAAAACTTATGTTCATGTTCCAGTTTTGTATATCAGTAGAATCATGTACTGTTATCTTGATGTATGTACTCCAATGTAATCAAGAAAGTGATATTGTAAGCAATGTAATGATGTACCCTCATGTAAAGGGAATTGTATATGTACTTGTAATCTTTTATACAGGACCTTAATGATTACTTATCTGATGTTATAATATGGAAATGTATGTTTCTATTCAATTGATGCAATTATATTTAGAATGAACTATGGTTGTTAGTTAATTCATAATGTTGGTTAGGTCTTGCTAATAGTTTGTTAGTAATGCAGTCGTGGAACCCTAGAGGATAAGCTTAACTTGATGTTATGAATAAATATGCTTTACATTTCTTTGTTATTTCTTTCCTTAAAAAAAAATTGTCCTTTTTGTATAGCTTAGTTGAGTTGTTCTTTGGGGTTTCTTGGCGGGGCGTTACATTTGGTATCAAAGCCAGGTTTGCAACACTGGGACCTCTGGATTGTTGTTGTTGCTCTAGGTTAAGCATTTTTCTGCTTGTGGCTAGTTGGTAATAATACCTCTTGCCTATGTGCCTTAGTATGATGTTAGAAGGTTGATAAATTTATAGACTTGTTCTTTGATTCTAGAAGAAATAAATTCTTTATGCCTTATTTTACTTATGTGTCTGCTATGTGTTCTCTCTCCTTCTTTTCTCAAAATGTGATGTTATATCTAACAATATGTGTTTCCTGAATGTTAGTGATTGTTGAATTGTTGAGGCCTTGAGTTTCTCTTGTGGTCTCTAGTGCTTTAGAAGAAAGAAGCATGGTTACTGTTATTGCATGTAATTAGGAGTGTGGTATTTTCCCCCTCTAGTGATGTGAATATCCTATATCCATTCTGTGTAAGGTGTTGTGAAAGGCCAATGGTGTTTTGTGTTCCATGGTTTGGTGAAGTAGTCATACTTGGGGGTTATGTTTAGCTATGGGTGTAGAAGCACCGTACCATCTTTATATTAATTGCATTATATCTGTAAGTATTGGAATGATTTAATCACTTGATGGCATCGTGCATCATGAGTCACGTGGATTATGTGGTGTTGTCGTGTGTGGGTTATCTTTGCATGGTTGATTGATAATCTGATATCTATCTCCTTGTTGGCCATGACCTCATGTGGAAGTTTTGTTGTGGAAGTTATCATTGTGTATGCCTGTGTAAGAACTGTGTGTAGGAGATCAAATTGGAGCTTGTGTTGGACCCATGAGATCATGAATGTGATGATGTAAGTCAATTAGAGTTTTAAATTATTCTCATGTGTGATATCATGCATTCCCTCTATAAATCTCTTCTTGCATAATGAAGTAATTGTATATGTTCATATCTTGGTAAAAAAGAAATTGTACTACATTAATGATAGAAAATTTTTATATATAAGTAGCGACTATGTTACCTTAAATTTTTGTATAAAAGTTTCCTAGATATGAATGTAATGGGGGTCTATGTGCAATTTGTTAAGGTTAAATTCCAGAGGCCAAGGATGTTATGTTTTGATTTCATGTATTGTGTTGATTAAGTATCTTGAGTTAATGATGTTATATGAGCATGATGTCCCTTGTTTACGTTAGTGGGTCTTGGTTAACGATAATGTGAAATGATGTACATTATGTGTTGTAATTGCATTATGATGTGGTAATAATCTCCTTCTAGGATGTATTGTTTGTTCGTTTAATTGTATCGAACTTGTGTTTAGTATTGTGTTTGATAATGAGGGCAATCTTGATATTCGTAAAAGAGGAAGTATTTTGCTTATGATTGATGTAATTGCATCACTTGGAAGTTTTGGGACAATGATTTTAGAGTTGATCCTTGTGATTATGTTTAGTATGCAAGAAGGTAAATGTCTTGCATTGTATATGAATACTTGCTGTTATGATGGTAAATGTCTTGCTTGATGTCCATAGGGTCTTCTAGATGTAGGTAGGGGAGTAGCTAGCCAGGATAACCCATTGAAAGTTGGTAACCAAGTGATAACCTAATTAATGAATTAAGGCGTTGGGTAGTTTATCACATTAAGTAAGATAACGATATGCCTCACTCATGGCTCAAGTGCTCGTTTAGGCTTGAGATGAGATGAGAATCCATGGAATGGCAAGATCAACTACCTTGTCCTCATGAAGGATGTGTTGATTCCGCATGAGTTTGTATGGGGGTCGGGGATCGGGAGAGGCTGCCAGGACAACTGAGGATGGGGGTCGAGGCCTAGGAAGGTCTACTAGGACAACCCATATAAGGCCATGTGATGACACTCCTCCCTATTGCAGTGTAGCACTCCCTAGTTGTATTTCCTCCTTCGGTTGTGTGAGTGCCTCTGGAAGTATAGTTAAGTGTGTAAGTGATGTTTCAGTTGCTTGTGATGTTCATTATTGGTCCATGTTGTATTGGAGTCTTGTGTAGTCCTTGCACCTGTTAGTCTTTTGTCTTCTTGATTGTTTGCTATAGTGGGACCTTATTGTTATCTCCTAGCACGGGGGTGGACCTTAGGGTTCCACATGGTCGAGTGGTTGTGCTTTTATCTCCATTGGTTCCCCTTGCTGTTGTTCGTGTGCGAGAAGGATGTACCTTATGTGAAAGATTTCAGATCTTGTTCTAGCTTGAGGAGACAGAAACTTATGTTTATGTTCTACTTTTGTATATCAATAGAATCATGTACTGTTATCTTGATGTATGTACTCTAATGTAATCAAGAAAGTGATATTGTAAGCAATGTAATGGTGTACCCTCATGTAAAGGGAATTGTATATGTACTTGTAATCCTTTACACATGACTTTAATGATTACTTATCTGATGTTATAATATGGAAATGTATGTGTCTATTCAATTGATGCAATTAGATTTAGAATGAACTATGGTTGTTAGTTAATTCATAATGTTGGTTAGATTTTGTTAATAGTTTGTTAGTAATGCAGCCGTGGAACCCGAGAGGATAAGCTTAACTTGATGTTATGAATAAATATGATTTACATTTCTTTGTTATTTATTTCCTTAAAAACAAATTGTCCTTTTTGTATAGCTTAGTTGAGTTGTTCTTTGGGGTTTCTTGGCGGGGTGTTACATTTGGTATCAGAGCCAGGTTTGCAACACTGGGACCTCTGGATTGTTGTTGTTGCCCTAAGTTAAGCATTTTTCTCCTTGTGGCTAGTTGGTAATAATACCTCTCACCTATGTGCCTTAGTATGACGTTAGAAGGTTGATAAATTTATAGACTTGTTCTTTGATTCTGGAAGAAATAAATTCTTTATGCCTTATTTTACTTATGTGTCTGCTATGTGTTCTCTCTCCTTCTTTTCTGAAAAATGTGATGTTATATCTAACAATATGTGTTTCCTGAATGTTAGTGCTTGTTGATTTGTTGAGGCCTTGAGTTTCTCTTGTGGTCTCTAGTGCTTTAGAAGAAAGAAGCATGGTTATTGTTAGTGCATGTAATTAAGAGTGCAGTATTTTCCCCCTCTAGTGATGTGAATATCCTATATCCATTATGTGTGGGGTGTTGTGAAAGGCCAGTGGTGTTTTGTGTTCCCTGGTTTTGTGAAGTAGTCATACTTGGGGGTTATGTTTAGCTATGGATGTAGAAGCACTGTACCATCTTTATGTTAATTGCATTATATGTGTATGTATTGGAATGATTTAATCACTCGGTGGCATCATGCCTCGCGAGTCATGTGGATTGTGTGGTGTTTTCATGTGTGAGGTATCTGTGTGTGGTTGATTGATAATCTGATATCTATCTCCTTGTTGGCCATGAACTCATGTGGAAGTTATCATTGTGTATGCATGTGTAAGAACAGTGTGCAGGAGATCAAATTGGAGCTTGTATAGGACCCACGAGATCATGAATGTGACACTATAAGTCAATTATATTTTTGAATTATTCTTGTGTGTGATATCATGCATTTCCCCTGTAAATATCTTCTTACATAAGGAACTAATTGCATATGTTCATAGCTTGGTAAAAAAGAAATTGTACTCCATTAATGATAGAAATTTTTTGTATATAAGTAGCAACTGTGTTACCTTATATTTTTGTATAAAAGTTGCTTAGATATGAAGATGCAAAAAACTTATTTGTTCGTGTGTTTGGTGTACATTCTCTAATGCATTCTGGACTTTGAGTCCTGGGGTTTTGTGTAGCGGATACTCTCTTTTGTGGCTAAAATTAGTCACACCGTGATGTGGATTTGTTTGTAATATTGGTTATTTTGAAATTTTTGATAGTTGCTTCATGTGATGTTGGTGGGCCAACAGTGAATTTATTTTCTTTGAACTCTCTTATGATAGGAGTGGTCACCAAAACTCTTTTCTTTATACTTGATTTATTGTTGAAAATTACTGGTATTTTATGACTTAAGTTTGAATTTGATTATTTTCTCACTTTGGTTTGCATTTTTTTAATTTAATTTAATTTCTATGGTGGCTATTCTGAATGTTTGTTTTTGTTGACCCCGTTTCATGCTAAGTGTTGTTTCTATCATGTTCATTTTGAGCCTCTGATAGTATGTACAAGGGAAGACTCCGCAAAGAATTGTACTTGCATGTTTGGTAATTAGTTGGAACCATAGTGGAAATAAGAGATAAGATGTATTTTTTCTTGTTAATATGTGAATGTAATTCCCTAAATTGTTTGAAATTCTCAAAATATGTGTGATTGGTTATAAGTAGATCACATCATATGTCTTAAGGTGAGGAATTGATGTATTTCTTGTCTTTATTGAATGATTGTGCCTGCCTTATGAACAATTGCTTAATATGGATGCGTATGTTGGCAATAGAAAATTACAATACTAATATGTTATGTTTCCACCCTAGTCTGTGACTTTCAGGAGTAAGTCAAGTTTTAGGGGAGAGGATGTAGTGCCCCTCCATTCTCATCTTGGATGTACAGATAGTCTAGCTAAGGAGCATGAAGATGAAGGTAAAATAATAGGAATATTTAGGGTATGTTAGACAGTTGATGTTGTACATTATATGATGTTGGTAGATGCTACATTCATGTTGGTGACATTCCTGATTATCCTCATGTGTGGTTTCATATGACAGTTAGCATGTTTTATTCATAATCCTTGTTGCGATAATGATAATTCATATGCTCTGAGATTGTTTTACATTTAGGTGATTATGATGTTGATCTTGCTGTGATTGTCATAAGTTAGAATTGATTTTTATGCGACTGATTTTGTATTATAGGACGATCTGACTATTGTGTGATGTGAAAAGAGACAATGTCCTATCACTCATTCGTGAGCATCTGGCGACGTTGCGATTCTCTTTCGCTCCGTGACCATTTGATATTTATTATACTTGTGCATAGACCATGTTGTGTACTGCAGGTATCAAGCATCGACTCCACCTGAATTGATAGGTTTGAGCACACCTTAAAACTAATGGAACTGTTGAACAGAGATAAGATATGGTCTCCTAGTTAGCCATCATCCTTGAAAAGGATGAGTATCCAGTTTTGCACCCAGTCAGTGTTGTCGGTATGGGCATGATAGTCAGTCATTGTTGTGGTGGTCTTGCTTTCTGATCATTCATAGTGGTCAGGTATTGTTCGGCATTTGGATTATTGAGTTTGAAATTGTTTGATTAGTGCTTTGGTTAGTTGTTGCATTAAAATAAAATTATTGAGTTAAAAAGGCACTTTTAATAAATAAATAAATATAGATACTTTTATGTAAATTTAAGTTTATGGAAAATTATATTATATTGTAATTTAAGGTCAATAAATAATAATTATAATGGGGAAAATAAATTGTTATTAAAACGGGAATATAATTGATAAAATTAAAATGAAAATATTATATAAACAAGTAAATATTTTGTTAGTGGCAATAAAAATAAATTTATAATATTTATGAGTTGTCATAAAAATTTATATATATAGCAAATTCTAAAATAAATAAAATCAAAGAGAAATTATTGTCTGGTCAAAAATAGTAAATTGTAAGAAAGTAATAAAGGCGAAATTTATTGCCTTTAATAAGGAGAATCTTCTAGAAGAAATTATGCAGGTGGTTATGCGTGCTCATTTTTTTTTAAAATCTCAAGACTTAATTTGGGGGAGGAGCATCCATTTCAAATAGGAGAATATGTTTTATGTTTTGGGGGGATCTCTCTCTCTCTCTCTCTCTCTCTCTCTCTCTCTGTGGAAGTTTTTTCATTTTTTTTCTTTTGGCACTAAAAACCATAGCTTCCAGAAGAAAAGACTTGGGGGAAAATGGATGCGAGGTGGGAAATTTTGTGAAGATGTGATAGAAGTAATATTCTAGGTATGGACTGAGATATGAAACTGATTTATTGTTGCATTAGATTTAGTGAAATGAATTTGTCATATGCAATCTTTATATTATTCTATGAATTCTCTTCTACATATTCTGAACCTAGTCTGTTGTTGGAATAAGGTGCCATTAACCTTGTAAATTCTACTATTGTATTTTATTCCATTTATTATTTGTTATTTGTAATTACCCATAAGGGAATGAGGTATTCTCATTGACAGTTGTAATTCAGAGTTACCGGCGGCAATTACGGAGTGACTTTTACGGTTGGCAAATGTAAAAACTCATGGTAAATGAGATAGGTGTGCTCCCTTGAGGAATATACTATTTTTGGCATGTATGACAACTATCATAATGTTTGGTGAGTAAATCTATGACAGCTGCAAGTTGTCATAAGATTCTATGATTCTATGATGCATATGACATATATGTTAGTTGTATATTTGTTATATTTAGCCCAAGGTTCCTATCTTGGAAAGATACTCTTTTGCTGGAATCTATGATGGTTATGATGCATCATAAGATGCTATAAGATGCTAGATTTGGTCTTGGGCACCCAACCTTTGCATGGTTGTTTTTGGACAAGTGGAAGGTGCTTGTAAGATGGCATTTAATATTTGTATGTTGGGGAATCTCATGAGAGAGAAGGTGAACGCCTACAATGAGTTAGAAAATGTTTCTATAAGTATTTGTCATGTATTAGTTGTTGCAATATAGATTTTAGGTACTCGGGTGTTGTCAAAGTGTTGTCAGATTGAAGACTGATGGAGAGAGTTGAAGTGTTGTATTGTACATCATTTTCAGATTAATACAAACATTGGGCCTCTTTCCTGTGTGGAGTTTTTTACCTAGAAGGGTTTTCTCCATGTTAAACATTGTGTTATGTGTTCATATTTCTAATTTTACATTTATGTGAAGCATAGTTTTGTTTATGTGTTACAATCTCCATTAATAACACACAGTTAAAGATTGCTGAAATTTATCTTGTATCAGATTTCCATTGAAGTATTGTTGCTTTGATTTCTAACATTTGGTATCAAAGCATGGTCAGCTTTGACTCTTGGGTGGTAGTGTGGAAGCTGTAGCTGCAGTGGGAGATTTAGTTGTGTTTATTTTGCAGATCTTGTGTTGTTATTATGGCTACATCCACCATTGCATCAACCTCTCGAATGGACATTGAGAAGTTCAACAGAACAGGGTATGAGTTGTGGAAGTTGGAAATGGAAGATTTGTTGGAAAAAAGAAACCAATGGTTGGCTATCCAAAAAGAGAAGAAACCTGATGATGTCTCTCAAGATGAGCGAGATAGACTGGATAAGAAGGTGCGGGGAACCATCCGGTTGTCTTTCAAACTCTGTCCTGTTGAATGTCACAAAGGAAGAGACTAAATGCAAGTTGTGGAAATGGTTGGGTGAGATCTATCAAGCCAAGAGTATCATAAATAAAGTTTATTTAAAAAGAAAATTGTTTTCCATGAAAATACGAGAAGGTGAATCAGTTGCAGAGCATTTAAATTCTTTTAATTTGTTAGTGAGTTAGTTTTATTTAGTAGATGTTGAGGTTAGTGAGGAAGATAAATGTATCTTACTTATTTGTTCTTTACCTAAGTCTTGGGAGAATGTTATCCTTGCTATCACTGCTAACCTCGCAGATTCGAAGTTGGATGCTCTTGTTTTAGTGCTACTGTCATAGGAATTAAGGAAGAAGAGTTAGAATAGTTCAGGGGATGCTCTCAATGTCAGGGGAAGGACTAAGGAAAGAGGACCTAAAGGAGATTAGAAAGGAACTAAGGACAAGTCCAAGGGCCGGTCTAAGACTCCTGGTAAAAAGAACAGAGTTAAGTGTTGGAACTGCGGTAAAAGGGGGCATGTGAAGGAGTACAGAAACCCCAAGAAATAGTGGGAGAGTGCTTCAGATAAGTCCTCGAATGTAGGTGAAGATGTTTTACTTTCTGCATGTAATGTTGTTTCTGATGAAAACTAGATGGTTGACTTAGGATGCTCATTTCATATGACCCTGCATAAGGAATGGTTCTCCACATATGAAGAATATGATGGAGGTAATATCTACCTTGGTGACAACTCTACATATCTGATTGTCCAGAAAGGAAAGGTATTGTTGTGTTTTAGTGATGGGAGGATTAAAACCCTCTCTGGTGTTTTGCATGTTCCTAGATTAGCTAGAAATCTGATTTCAGTTTCGAAGTTGAATGATTTGAGAATGCATGTGACATTTGACAAGCATGGCTGCAGATTAGTGAGAGGGAACTTGGTGGTAGCGAAGGGGAAGAGATTTGGAAGCCTGTTCAAGCTTGAAGCCACTACAGTTTATAATGCCTCCTATGTATCTACGGCTTCTAAAAACACTTGTATGTTGTGGCACCATAGATTGGGCCACACAAGAAATAATGTATTAAAAACTATTAAGAATAAAATTTTGTTGGATGGTTTCTCCTATTCTGATGAGCACTTTGATTTCTGTGAGCATTGTGTATTTGGTAAACAAAATAGAAAATCATTTCCTTTAGGAAGCAATAGAGCAAAAGAGAAGTTAGAAATTATTCATATGGATGTGTTTGGACCTGTGGATAATGAATCTATCAAAAAATCTCATTATTTTGTAACCTTCATTGATGATGTATCTAGATTTACATGGATTTATCTTATGAAGCATAAATCTAAAGTTTTCACTAAGTTTAAGGAATTCAAAGTCAGTAGAGAACCAATCAGGTTTAAAAATAAAAATATTAAGATTTGATAATAGAGGGGAATATTGTTCTAAGGAGTTTGATGAGTTTTGTAAGCATGTAGGTATAACCAGACAAAAGACAACTCCATATACACCACAACAGAATGGTGTTGCAGAAACGATGAACCAAACAATTATGGAAAGAGCTAGAAGTATGCTTAGTGATGCACAGTTGGATAAATGCTTTTGGGAAGAGGCTATGTGTACTGCTTGCTACTTGATAAACAAATATCCTTGTAAGGCTCTTGATTTGACACCTTATGAAGTGTGGACAAGTAAGAAACCTTCCGTTTCACATTTAAGGGTTTTTGGCTGTGAAGATTTTGTTCATGTGCCTAAGGAAAAGTGATCTAAGTTGGATTCAAAGGCTGAAAAGTGTACATTCATTGGATATGGTGATAATTTGAAAGGTTATAAGCTTTGGAATCCACTAACCTGCAAGATTATCTTTTCTAGAGATGTTATTTTCAAGGAACTTGGAGCTATTTCTGAACCTGAGCAACCAAAAGAAAAAGATGAAAATGTAAAGAAGGTGCACTTTGATTTAGAGCAACAAGATGCACCTTAGGAAGAACAAAATGATGGATTGGGGGGTGAAGAAGAAGAAGAAGATTCAAGCAGTTCTAATGAAGATGAGTCTATTGTGACAGAAGAAGTTGTTGCAAATGATCATGCAGAAGAATGAGTAGAGTCTCTTGCTCCACCCTTGAGGAGATCCAGAAGACAACAGAATCCAGTTGATATGTATATCCCACTAGATTTCTGTTGTGTATATGCTTTATTGAGTACTAACGATGAACCTAGATCCTATAGGAAAGTTATTTCTGCAGATGATAATGAGTCTTGGCAGTTAGCCATGCAGGAGGAGATGATGGCTTTAGACTCTTGTAACACCTAGGATCTTGTTCGTTTGTTCAAAGGAAGAAAGGCCATAGGTTGTAAGTGGGTCTTCAAAAAGAAATTTGGAGTAGACAGATCATTGGAGAAGTACAAGGCTAGACTGGTAGCCAAGGGCTACTCCTAGAGAGAGGGAGTTGATTTTGGTGAGATATTCTCTTCTATTGCTAAATTAACTTCTATTAGATTTCTCTTATCCATTGTTGCAGGTTATGATTGGGAGATTGAGCAAATAGATGTTAAGACTGCATTCTTGCATGGAGATTTTAAGAAGAAATTTATATACAACAACCTACAGGTTTTGAGGTAAAAGGAAAAGTACATTGGGTTTGTAGGTTAAAGAGGTCTCTTTATAGTCTAAAATAGTCCCCCAGAATGTGGTATCAAAATTTTGATTCATTTGTTTTGAAATTGGGTTTCGTTAGAAGTGAGGAGGATCATTATGTTTACATTCATTGTGTTGATGATTCTATACTGATTATTGCTTTGTATGTTGATGACATGTTATTTTTCAACAATACTAAGGGTATGGTCAATGAGCTTAAAGCCCAACTTTCAGGTGCATTTGAGATGAAGGATCTTGGTGCTACAAGGTATATTTTGGGAATAGAGATCAGGAGGGACAGAGTTAACAGAAAGCTTTGGTTGTCACAAAGTAAGTATGTGAATACTATTGTGCAGAGGTTTAGTTTCAGGACTGTAACCTAGTTAGAGTTCCTTTACCCATTGGTACTAAGATTTCATTAGATATGTGTCCAAAGACTGAGGATGATCTTGAGGATATGTCTAATGTGCCATATGCTAGTGTTGTAGGGAATTTGATGTATGCAATGGTTTGTACTAGACCAGATATTACCCAAGCAATGGGAGTTTTGAGAAGATTTATGTCTAACCCTGGTAGATAGCATTGGAACTATGTGAAGAGGGTGTTTAAATATCTTGCAGGTACTCTTGATCATTGTTTGGTTTATTCTAGTACTGATAGTGCTGATAAATCTTTGGACATACAGGGTTTTGTTGATGCAGATTGGGCAGGTGACTTGGATAGTCAAAGGTCCACTAGTGGCTATGTGTTTACTCTGTTTGGAGGTGCAATGAGTTGGATGAGTTAGAGGTAGCCCGTAGTTGCTTTGTCCACTTCAGGAGCAGAGTATATGGCTGCTACTCATGTCTCTAAGGAGGTAGTTTGGTTGAGTAGACTGTGTACAGGTATTGGTTTTGATTACAGGATCATTCAGATTGGTTGTGATAGCTAGAGTGCTATCTGTTTGGCCAAGAATCCCATGTATCATGCTCGGACTAAGCATGTTGATGTTTAGTATCACTTTGTTTGAGAGTTGGTTGCAAATGGAGAGATTGAGCTGAAGAAGATAGACACTCAGGAGAATGTTGCAGATTCATTGACCAAGCCTGTGAGCACAGAGAAGTTTGTATGGCGCAAAGAGGCCACGGGACTTGTTTCTAGTACCTGATTATTTTTCATTTGTTTTCCTATGGGTTGATTTACAATGTATAATGTCTTGAGTGGGAGAATGTTGGAATAAGGTGCCATTAACCTTGTAAATTCCAATATTGTATTTTATTCCATTTATTATTTGTTATTTGTAATTACCCATAAGGGAATGAGGTATTCTCATTAACAGTTGTAATTTCAGATTTACTGGCGGTAGTTACGGAGTGACTTTTATGGTTGGCAAATGTAAAAACTCATGGTAAATGAGGATAGGCATGCTCCCTTGAGGAATATACTATTTTTGGCATCTTTGACAACTGTCATAATGTTTGGTGAGTGAATCTATGACAGCTACAAGTTGTCATAAGATTCTGTGATTCTATGACACATATGATGGATATGTTAGTTGTATATTTGCTATATTTAGCCCAAGGTTCCTATCTTAGAAAGATACTCTTTTGCAGGAATCTATGACGGTTATGACACGTCATAAGATGCTATAAGATGACATTTAATATTTGTATGTTGGGGAATCTCATGAGAGACAAGGTGAATGCCTAAGATGAGTTAGAAAATGTTTCTATAAGTATTTGTCATGTATTAGTTGCTACAATATAGATTTTAGGTACTCGGGTGCTGCCAGAGTGCTGTCAGATTGAAGACTGGTGGAGAGAGTTGAAGTGTTGGTGTACTGTAAATCATTTTCATATTAATACAAACATTGGGCCTCTTTCATGTATGGAGTTTTTTACCTGGTTACAATCTCCATTAATAACACACAGTTAAAGATTGTTGAAATTTATCTTGTATCAGATTTTCATTGAAGTAGTGTTGCTTTCATTTCTAACATCTGTTGCATTAGCCATAACTTTATTTTTACAAACTGGGTTCCTCTAGCATTTTTATATATAGTGCATGACCTAGTTATCTAAAGTATATCCAAAAATCAGCCTTACCCAGTTTGTCATTTTGGAGATATTAGTATTTTGTGATTGTCTATCTCTCACCCATTTCATCTCTATTTTAACAGTCTATTGCATTAGCTATAACTTTATTTTTATGAATTGAGTTCCTCTAAAAATTTTATATATGGTTCAAGACCTAGTTATCTAAAGTATATCTGAAAATCAGCCTTAGTTTGTCATTTTAGAGATATGAATATTTTGTGACTATCTATCTCTCACCCATTTCATCTCTATTTTAATAGTCTATTGCATTAGCCATGACTTTATTTTTACGAACTAGGTTTCTCTAAAAAAAATTTATATGGTTCACGACCTAGTTATCTAAATCATATCCGAAAATCAACCTTACCCAGTTTGTCATTTTGGAGATATGAATATTTTGTGACTGTCTACCTATCACCTATTTCGTCAATGTTAAAATAGTTAGTTGCGTCACCAATAACTCTATATTTGCAAACTGGGTTTCTCTGAAATTTTTATATAAGATTAAGCTCTTATCTATAAAAATCATATCCAAATATTAGCATTACCCAGTTTGTCAATTCAGAGATATGTATCAATTAGTGACAGACATTCCTATGCCATCTTGGTTGTTATTAAATCTACAAATCCATTTTATGCTTATCCTGCAATTGTTGTATTTTGTTGAAGACTTTTTTTTGAGGAATTCTACCAAACAATCCACATGCCTTATGCATGCTTCCTCATTTTGCATACAGATCAAGCAGGTATGTCATAATTACTATACCTGATAGACTTCATAATTAGAAAGTTTCTTTTACTGGAATTTCATTCTTAGAAAGATCCCTTATTATCTTCTCTTAGTTAAGTAAAATAGAAATCTACTATAATAGAAATCTACTATGAGTGGAAAGAGTGTTTTTATAACAAATGATAGTTTTGATAATTTGATCAAGTTAAAAGGTATAGTTTCTTAACTATGCTACCGTAGGTGTATATGCTTTCAATTATAAATAACTCTAATTATTTTGGTTGTTTGTTAGGTTTATTAGAAGGCTATTAAATCTATATAGATTAGAAGCAGAAGAATTCAATTTGGTTAGAATGTTTGTATATTAATGTTGATAAATTTAATTAATTGATATTGGTTTTTATTACGATTTCCTTATAATGATTTGTTAAGTTGAAAGTTGTTTAATAGATTTGGAATTAGGTATATAAATATTGTATTTGAAAATTGGTGTATAAATATTGCATCTAGATAATTGTTTTATTGCGAGTTGAATTGCATTATGTTAGTGAAATTTATGTGAGATAGAACATTGAATGTAATGGGGGTCTATGTGCAAGTTGTTAAGGTTAAATTCCAGAGGCCTAGGATGTTATGTTTTGATTTCATGTATTGTGTTGATCAGGTATCTTGAGATAATGATGTTATATGAGCATGATGTCCCTTGTTTACGTTAGTGGGTCTTGGTTAACGATAATGTGAAATGATGTACATTCTGTGATGTAAGTGCATTATGATGAGGTAATAATCTCCTTTTAGGATGTATTGTTTGTTCATTTAATTGTATCGAACTTGTGCGTAGTATTGTGTTTGATAATGAGGGAGATCTTGGTATTCGTAAAAGAGGAAGTATTTTTCTTATGATTGTTGTAATTGCATCACTTGGAAGTTTTGGGACAATGATTTTAGAGTTGATCCTTGTGATTATGTTTAATATGCAAGAAGGTAAATGCCTTGCATTTTATATGAATACTTGTTTTTATGATGGTAAATGTCTTTCTTGATGGATAGGGTCTTCTAGATGTAGGTAGGGGAGTGGCTTTCAATGTGGGGCTGATGCCCAAAGTGGCTAGCCAGGATAACGCATTGAAAGTTGGTAACCAAGCGATAACCTAATTAATGAATTAAGGGGTTGGGTAGTTTATCACATTAATTAAGTGTTGACCTATTTTCCTCTATGCAGAGTTAAATAGTTCACCTTGTATTTTCCTTGAAAATCCTTTAGAAATGACCTTACAAGGCTTAAATCCTTCAAATATTTATGCTATGCCTTGTCAAAAATCCCAAAAAATCTCACCTAGAGAATCTTTGTTGAAAACCCAGAAAAACCTAGAAACCCTTTATCTTGAAGTGCTTTCCAACAGAGATAAATCTCAATTTTATACTTAGTATCTGTATATGCATTTTCGAATGTATGTTCACATGTACATTTGCCATTGTATGTTCACATATGCAAAGGAAATGTACATCGGCGAGATACAAAGTACCATATACAATTACATATGCAAGGGGTGGAATGCAAGGATGAATGTATGTTCGCATTGTATGTTCAAACATACAATCGCATATACAAAGGAGAAGATGTAAAGAGAACATACAAGGCCGACATACAAGGGGGACATACAGATTCACATACAAAGGCAAATCTGAGATACAAAATAAAGATGCATGTATGTGCCAACATACAAAGGGCAATATACATTCACAGATACAAGGGTCATATGCAATGTAAAGATACATCGGCAACATACAAAGGAAAAGATGCAAGTCAATATGCATCGGGTTACAATTACATATGCAAAGATGAATGTATATCAAGTTGTATATTACGGATGCATAAGGGGTGTACATCGCCGATATACAAGGCAAAGATACAAAGTGTAGATGCAAAGAAAATATGCAAAGGCCGACACAAAGATACAAAGGTGCTTACATATTGGGCGATTGTATCTTATATGCATTTTCCAATGTATATTCGCATATACAAGCAGCAAATAAAGAAGATACAAAGGATGGGGTCCACCATTGTATGTATATACAATTGTATGTTTGTACATGCAATCGCATATACAATGGGAATATACATTCCTGACATACAAGGCCCGGACCCAAAATGAATGTACATTCCAGTTGATAAAGGCACAAGTAATTGAATGTATCTTTTGTTTGTATGTTTCACGTTGTATGTTTACACATACAAGGGTGATATGCAAAGCCAATATACAAGGGTCACATGTATATGTCGAAATAAAGTGTTTGCATGTAAGTGGTTTGTATGCAGTTTTCCTTTGTATATTTCACATTGTATATGCGATATACAAAGGGGTAGATACAATGGCGACCTACAACCCGGACGTGACTGGAGAATTAAATGCAGTTGATAATCTTTTGAGGTCTACAACAATGAATGTACATGCAATTGCATGTGCCGGTGTACAATTGCGATTTACAAACGCCGATTCAAAAAATAAAGACCCGCGTTTGTATGCAGGCGCATACATATTGCAATGCATATACAAAGACACTTCAGAGGTCGATTTAAATACCGAATGCAACATAGATTCAAAGGGTCTTTCAGATGCCGATTCAAGTTGCAGATGCAAAGCGATATACAAACACAATTGACCAAAAACTTTGACTACCCATATCTCCTCCATTCTGGCAAATTTTGACATGCTTCAAAAGGCAAAAATGCTTGTTTTTGCCTCCTCTTTCATCTAGTGGGCTTTAATGGAGGATATTTTCACTTTTAAATTTTGGATCTAGATTTGCATGTTTTGGCGACTGGACATTTCAGTGACCATTTTTGGGCAGATGCAGATATTTGTTGCATTCATTGCTGCAGGTAGATGTTCAGCAACTCGCATTGATGACTAGAAATATCTCTCCACCACCTTGTTTCAAATACATATATTCATTGTTGAAGATTGATGATGTAGCAGCTTGCATTAAAGACTCAAAATATCTTCTATCTACCCTGTTCCAGATCTTTCATGCCATAACTTTTGCAAGTACGCATCCCTTTAGGCAGATATTTTCTGACAGCGCCCATGGGGCGAACTTATTGTAACTGACTTAGGTCATATGAAAATGCTATATATGCATAGGAGAGAGATGTAAAAAAGGTTGGAAATTTTTAGTATTTAGTCTTTCTATTTCCAAACAGAGCTTTCTGCTACTGTAACTATGCCTTCTTAGTAAATACACACAAGATATTTTACCTCTTTTACTGAGTTTTAGTTTAGTGTGAATCTGCATATGATTGTCTATGAACATATTTTTCCTCTCAATCATTTTTTGTTTCTCACCTCTGCTAAGAATCATTTGAATCTGTGTATGTCTACTTGTTGTATCTGGGTATGTTGTGCATTTTCTTAGTATTGTGAGGGTTCTTTTAGTCAACTTGGTGAATCACCCCTTTATTTTCAAGTTTTTTTTGTTTCATCTTTCATTTTAAAGTATTCCTTCTCCCTTTTCCTCTACAAATTCAGTAGATTTTAGGTGATAACCAGTTAAGGAAGCCGGCCTTCTCCAGAGGTCTGATCTCATTTTGTAAGGTCCCACACTTCGAGATCATTCCCATGTTTCTCTAGATTGCTAAAGTTTTACAACTGCAGTAAGGGTGCAAATATGAGAGACAATAGTTTCTGGCATGCCCGGTGGGACCTAACAATCATTTTGCTAGTTATGATATGCTACCAGCATTATCAGTCTTTTAAGAGGCAATTTTCTGCATATCTGGTGACTCATGCTGAGAAAGGACAAGTAGATCAGTGCTACTATCACATTTTATGAGAAAAATTCAAACTCGGAGTGTGGGTTCATTTGATTACTTGCAGTTGTCTCTGCCTAGAAGATAGAGTAGAGCTGTGGTAAGGACTCCAGTTTCTAAAAGAGTACAATCAACTCCACCAAGTTTCAGACCGATTGCACCTGTAGCCCCTGTAACAGCTCAAGCAAACCTACCTCTAGCTATTCCAATGGCAAGAAATCAGCCATTTGTGGCTTTTGATGGGGGCAACCCATTGAATTTGATAGTGCATGACATTATGCCCATGGCAGCTTTGAAGAGTCTACCCTATTTCACAGGGGAGAATCAAACTACCCCAATTGAGCACATTAGAGACGTAGCTTCTCTATGTGGTGTTCATCATGTAACCCAAGAAAATGTAGCCATCAGGCTGCTAGTTGCCTCTTTTAAAGGAAAGGCATTACAATGGTTCAGGAGTTTACCAGTGCAGACCATAGGAACCTAGGATGATCTGGGTGATAAATTAAACAAGCAATTTCAAGATAAGTCAAACAACTTGTCATTGGTGGAACAACTGACTACAATAAAAAGAGCCCCCCAAGAGCAAATGATGGATTTCAACTTCTAGTTCTAGAAGACATGGGACAGAATTCTTGTCATGGTAAGGCCTCCATCAGAATATGCATTCTTGTATTTTTTGAAAGCCCTAAATAGTGATATTTCAGTGATGATACAATCATTGGGAGGTACTAGTCTACTTGATGCATATGAAATAGCTATTAGAGCAGAAAACAACCTGATCCATGCTGAGAAAATAGCTCCTAGATGACTAGTGCCCATCTTCCCTGAGATTCAAGCATCGATGCCCTTGCCAATCCCATATTTTGTCCCTTTACCTGCTACTGCAGCATTGCCAAGTGCTGCCAATTCTAAAAATGCTGCTCCTAGCTCATCACAAGAGTTAAGAGAGATTAAAAATAGCCAACAGAAAATAGAGAACATCCTACAAACTTTTGGGAATGAGCTGGTAAATAGCAAAAAGCAGTAGTCCTAGAATAGACAACCTTATCAGCAACCCAGCCAAGGGCAGAATCACCCTTATCAAGGGCAGAATCAGCCATACCAAGCCAACAGACCTCCATATCAAGGTAATTACTAGGGTACCAGGCAGAATGTGAACCAAAGGCCTTTCCAGTCTTACAATCTGGCACCCATTAATGTAGTAAGGGACCTTGTCCCTATTCAGAATAACCTTGCAACTGAATATGAATGGTGTTTTCCATGTAATCAGCCACACAGTCAGGCAACCTGGTCAAATGGGGTGATAAATCAGGCTCTGATGGTGCAAAATGTTGCAGTCTCGCAGCCAAACACACCTAATGAGGGGGCTATGCAATAGCAGGAGTAACCTCAGAGTGATTCTGCCTTCATGAATTGGCAAGAAGGTGAATTATGTGGCGTGAATAGAGATGATGCCTCAGTTGCAGCAAATACAAGAGCCAAAAAGAGGGGTTATGAGATAGATCAAGCAACAAACAAAGGAAAAGGAACTGCTGATGCTTCTACATCCCAGATTCCCCATATTTTGCAAAGAAATATTCAAGCAACACAAGGGAATAGCCTCATTTACAGGCTGATACTATTGCTACAAAGTCACAACAAAAGGTAAATGTCACTCCACCTTTCAATATCATTGAAAATATGAAGAAGATGAATGTGACAATATCTATGTGGGATTCCTTAGCAATCCCAGGTCAAAAGGACATGTTGCAATCTACCTTGTCTGATTTAAAAATGTCAAATGATGCAACTGTTGACCCAACTAGGGCTGTTCTTACCAATTCATCCCAGGACAACAACAAACAACCAAACAAGAGTGCTAAACCACTTCCATTCTATGTGTCTTTAATAGTTGGAGACAAGATAGTGCATAACTAGATGGTGGAGTGGTGCAAGTAGTTCTGTGATGCCAAAACAGATTGCAGACCAATTAGGATTGAAGTACCAACCCCTGGAGAAAGGTGTGCTTCAGTTAGATGGCACAGCTGTTAACACTATAGGTATGATAAAAGATCTAACTCTCACCTTGCACACTTGCCCAAATGTTTCCATTTCCCAGGAGGTATTCATCATAGACTTACCTCCTTATTTTGCCATGTGTTTGTCAAGAGAGTTCACAGCCAAGATAGAAGGATATTTATCCTCGGACTGGTCCCACATGTTTTTCAGGACCAGATATGGTACAAAGGTTACCCTAAAGTCTGAATTACTTACCCAATATCACATAGATCCTTATACACCAAGTGTTGTTAATGCAAATTGCATTATTTCTGATGATCTTGAGCTTGTTGCTACTCAAGAGCTACAAGCTGAAAGTATACCAGAGGTGATGTTAAAGGAGTGGGCCTCAGAAAATGTTGTATATGATCCTGAGGGGCACATTCAAGAAACTGGTATGGGGGTTTACATACTCCATGAACTTGAAACAGAAATTCCAAACCTTGTAAAGAATGCAAAACAGCAGATAGAGTAGCAAGAGGAAGTATAGAAAATGTACTTCGATGGCTCTAGGAACAGGAATGGATCTGGTGATGGTGCAATGCTTGTGTCTCTACAAGGTGAAAGATATTATTCTGCATTCCATTTTACTTTTTCATGCACAAATAACACTGCTGAGTATGAGGGATTGATCCAAGGTTTACAGTGGGCAAGGAAGAGGAAAATTGGCTATTTATAGGTGTTTGGGGACAGTGAACTTATTGTAAATCAGGTAAGAGGACTACATGTTACAAAGAATGATACTTTGAAATGCTATAAGCATAGGGTATGGGATATGATTGAAGGGTTTGATGCTTTCAATCTGATCTCTATTCCAAGAAATCAGAATTATCATGCAGATAGGTTAGCTGTGATTGGGGCTCAGTTTGATATCCCCAGTGATATTCAAAGAGAAAAGGTGCAGCCTCATGTGAAAATAGTTGACAGGCCTTCTATCCTTGACAATAACATTCATTTGCAGGTTTTTGAGAGTGATGAGTAGATCCTGTATTTCCTGTTAGAAGAAGATGAGTTTTCTGTGATGAATCAGGATAAACTCAAACAACAATATGGCAATGATCAAATTGTTCAGTTAAGAACAAACAAGCTACCCAAGGGATTGGTAACCTTGGAATCTATTTTTAGTACTGATGATCAGCTAAAAAGAAATAAAACCAGCATGCAGGTCAAAGAGGAACATTACGAGGAGCTGGAAATTTTCAAAGGTAAGCTTCTCAAAATTCATAAAATCTGTTCGCCTGAGGATAGGAGAGCTTTTATTACTCTTTGTCAAGAGTTTGAAGATGTGTTTTCTTGGGATTACTCTGACCTAAAGGGGTTTGACCCTCATATTTCTTAGCATACCATAGAGTTAGAACCAGGTACAAAACCTGTGAGGCAGAAACAAAGGGCTTTAAATCCAAAACTTGAGCCTCTAATGATTAAAGAGTTAACCAAGCTGATCGAGGGAAAGATCATTTTCCCTATCAAGCATACTTCTTGGGTCTCCAACCTTGTCCCTGTGAGAAAAAAGAATGGAGAGATTAGGTTGTGTGTTGATTTTAGAGACCTTAATAGAGCCTCCCTGAAAGACCACTACCCGCTGCCCTCAATGGAGCAGATTTTGCAAGTAGTGGCTGGTTCTGAAAGATTCTCCTTGCTTGATGGATATTCTAGCTATAATCAAGTGTTAGTCAAGGAGGAAGATCAATTTAAAACTGCTTTTACTACCAAATGGGGCACCATGGCCTACAAAAGGATGCCTTTTGGTCTATCAAATGTTGGCTCTACTTTTCAGAGAGCTATGGATATGGCTTTTAAGGGTCTGCTATATAAATTGGTACTGGTGTACCTTGATGACATTACAGTTTTCTCTAAAGATGCAATTGAACACTTATTCCACTTGAGGCAAGTATTCGAGAGATGTAAAGAGTTTAGGATATCTCTCAATCCCAAGAAATGCATTTTTGCTGTGCATGAAGGCAAGCTTTTAGGACACATTGTGTCAAAAGAGGGAATTACCATTGATGCAGAAAGAGTAAGGGCTATTTTGGAGCTACCTTTACCCAGTCACAAGAAGGGACTGCAAAGTTTTATTAGCAGAATTAATTTTCTACGAAGATTTATACCTAACATTGCAAATCTATTGAAGCCTCTGACCTCTATGTTAAAAAAAAAATATAGTTTTCAGTTGGACAAAAGAGGCCAAACTCAGCTTTGAGTCCATAAAAGAAGCGTTATCGACTGCACCAACTCTGGTAAATCCTGATTTCTCAAAATATTTTATCTTGTATGCTTATGGCAGTATAGATACAATCTCTGCGATTCTGGTATAGCAGTAGAGTGATGGCTTTGAACAGCCAATCACTTTCTTTAGTCAGGGGCTGGAGGAGTATGAGCAGAGGTATAGCTTCATTAAAAAACATGTCCTTGCAGTGGTAAGAAGTCTCAAGAAGTTCAGGCATCTTATTTCTAATAATAAGATACATTTGATGGTTGCTCACCCTAGCGTGAAAGAGTTCTTGTTAGGTAAGGATGTAAATGAGAAAAGGGCTGGTTGGATCACCAAAGTCATGGGATATGACGTGGATATCAAGATAACCAAGCTTGTCAGAGGTAGAGGACTCAGTGTACAGCTTGCTACCAGTTCTGAGAATAAAATAGAAAAAGAGGAGGAAGTGCTTCTGACCATTGAAGATGCACATCAAGATGATACAACAGCAGTGGGCACAAGTTGGGTTAACAACATGACTCAATTTTTGTAAACTAGTAAATGTCCAGCGGGTCTAGACAGAACCAAAAGAAGATATTTTGGACTGCAGTCCATTCCATATGTTTTAATAAATGGCATCCTTTTCAGAAAATACTTTAATGGTGTGTTGTTAAGGTGCATTGATAATGGTCAAACTGACAAAGTGCTACATGAGTTTCATGATGGAATAGCAGGGGGTCATTTTTCCCCAAGGACTACTGCTTGGAAAATAATGAGAGCGGGATATTACTGGACCATCTTATTTAAGGATGCCCATGCATGGGCTAGAAAATGTGTAAAATGTGCCATGTTTGCAGGCAAAGAAAGGCTACCAGCTTCACCTCTACAACCAATTCAAGTATAATAGCCCTTCATGAAATGGGGCATTAACTTTGTAGGTCTCATTAACCCACCATCAAGTGCAGGCCACAGATGGATACTTATAGCTACAGACTATTTCACAAGGTGGACTCAAGCAGTGGCTCTAAAGGAATCCAATGAGATTGTTGTTTTGAACTTTTATCATGATTTGGTGTCCAGATTTGGAGTGCCTGAATCAATCATCTTAGACAATGCTTTAGCTTTTGTTGGATTGAAGATAACTGATTGGGCTATTAAGAATGGGATCTATTTGAACACTTCATCAAATTATTACCCACAGGGTAATGGTTTGGCTGAATCTACAAATAAGAGCCTCATAAGGATTATTAAAAGATCAATGGAGGACAACCAGAGGACCTGGCACACTAATATGAAATATGCCTCATGGGCAGATAGAATAACTCCCAAGAGGTCTATTGAAAACTCCCCATATATGTCAGTTTATGGGAAAGAGGCAAGATTGCATGTGTCTATGGAGCTACCAGCACTTGATATCATGAATCAGCTAGAGATGTTTGAAGAAGATGATCCCATGGCCGTCAGATATGCTCAACTTATGGAGCTTGAAGAAATCAGAGATAAAGCTATGAAAGCTATGGAGTATCACCAGCTTCAGACAAAAAGAACTTTTGATAAGAAAGACACTCCTAGAGTTTTTAGGGAGGGTGATATGGTACTCAAGTGGGATGAGTTGAAAAGTGGGCCAGGGAAGCACTCTAAGTTTGACAGTTTCTGGAGTGGCCCATTTATCATTACTGAATGCAAGGAGCACAATACATTTCAGTTATCAAACATGGATGGAGAGAATTTGCCTATCCCAGTCAATGGGATGCACCTAAAGATTTGTTTTGAGGTATGACATGCCTTGTAAATCAGTAAATTAGGTTTCTTGCTTTCAATAAGTGCTACTACATAATAGTTTAGATCCCTTTTTATTTTTCCTAAGTGCTACTAACATAGTTAGTTGGGTTGCTTTCAGGATTTGGTTCTATTTTTGGTCTTTCCAATGTTCTTCACTGCTAATATGCTGAGTTGCTAAAGTCAGGATTGTTTGTCAAGATATATTTTTAGTCTATGTATGACTCCATGCCCAATGGATGCTTAAGGCCACTGATCTAATTGTTTAGTAGGCAAACATCCCATAGAAGTCGCCAAATTGTTGACCTATTTTCCTCTGTGCAAAGTTAAATAGTTCACCTTGTATTTTCCTTGAAAATCCTTTAGAAATGACCCTACAAGGCTTAAATCCTTCAAATATTTATGCTATGCCTTGTCAAAAATCCCAAAAAATCTCACCTTGAAAATCTTTACTAAAAACCTAGAAAAACCCAGAAACCCTTTGTCTTCAAGTGCTTTCCATCGGAGATAAATCTTAATTTTTATACTTAGTATATGTATATGCATTATCGAATGTATGTTTGCATGTACATTCGCCATTGTATGTTCACATATGCAAAGGAAATGTACATCGGCAAGATACAAGGTACCATATACAATTACATATGCAAGGGGTGGAATGCAGGGATGAATGTATGTTCGCATTGTATGTTCAAACATACAATCACACATACAAAGGAGACATACAAAGGAAAAGATGCAAAGAGAACATACAAGGTAAAGACATACAAGGGGCACATACAGATTCACATACAAAGGCAAATCCGAAATTCAAAGTAAAGATGCATGTATGTACCAACATACAAAGGGCAATATACATTCACAGATACAAGGGTCATATGCATTGTAAAGATACATCGGCAACATACAAAGGAAAAGATGCAAGTCAATATGCATTGGGTTACAATTGCATATGCAAAGATGAATGTATATCAAGTTGTATATCGCCGATGCATAAGGGGTGTACATCGCCGATATACAAGGCAAAGATACAAAGTGTAGATGCAAAGAAAATATGCAAGGGCCGACGCAAAGATACAAAGGTACTTGCATATCGGGTGATTATATCTTATATGCATTTTCCAATGTATATTCGCATATACAAGTAGCAAATAAAGAAGATACAAAGGGTGCGGTCCACCCTTGTATTTATATACAATTGTATGTTTTTACATGCAATCGCATATACAATGGGAATATACATTCCTAACATACAAGGCCCAGACCCGAAATGAATGTGCATTTCAGTTGATAAAGGCACAAGTAATTGAATATATCTTTTGTTTGTATGTTTACACATACAAGGGCTATATGCAAAGCTAATATACAAGGGTCACATGTAAATGCCGAAATAAAGTGTTTGCATGCAAGTGGTTTGTATGTAGTTTTCCTTTGTATATTTTGCATTGTATATGTGATATACAAAGGGGTAGATACAATGGCGACATACAACCTGAACGTGATTGAAGAATCAAATGCAGCTGATAATCTTTTGAGGTCCACAGGAATGAATGTACATGTGATTGCATGTGCCGATGTACAATTGCAATATACAAATGCCGATTCAAAAGATAAAGACCCGCGTTTGTACGCAGGCGCATGCATATTGTAATGCATATACAAAGGCACTTCAGAGGTCGATTTAAATACCGAATGCAACACAGATTCAAGGGGTCTTTCAGATGCTGATTCAAGTCGTAGATGCAAAGTGATATACAAACACAGTTGACCAAAAACTTTGACTACCCATATCTCCTCCATTCTGGCGAATTTCAACATGCTTCAAAAGGCAAAAATGCTTGTTTTTGCCTCCTCTTTCATCTGGCGGGCTTTAATGGAGGATATTTTCACTTTCAAATTTTGGATCTGGATTTGCATGTTTTGGCGACTGAACGTTTCAGCGACCATTTTTGGGCAGATGCAGATATTTGTTGCATTCATTACTATAGGTAGATGTTCAGCAGCTCGCATTGATGACCAGAAATATCTCTCCACCACCTTGTTTTAGATATTTCATATATTCATTGTTGAAGATTGACAATACAGCAACTTGCATTAAAGACTCAAAATATCTTCCATCTACCCTATTCCAGATCTTTCACACCATAACTTCTACAAGTAGGCGTCCCTTCAGGCAGATATTTTCTGATAGCGCCCATGGGGCGAACTTATTGTAACCGACTTAGGTCATATGAAAATGCTATATATGCATAGGAGAGAGATGTAAAAAAGGTTGGAAATTTTTAGTATTCAGTCTTTCTGTTTCCAAACAGAGCTTTCTGCTACTATAACTATGACTTCTTATTAAATACATGCAAGTTATTTTACCTCTTTTACTGAGTTTTAGTTTAGTGTGAATCTGCATATGATTGTCTGTGAACATATTGTTCCTCTCAATCATTTTTTGTTTCTCACCTCTGCTAAGAATCATTTGAATCTATGTATGTCTACTTGTTGTATATGGGTATGTTGTGCATTTTCTTAGTACTGTGAGGGTTCTTTTAGTCAACTTGGTGAATCACCCCTTTATTTTCAAGTTTTTTTTCTTTCATCTTTCATTTTAAATCATTCCTTCTCCCTTTTCCTCTGCAAATTCAATAGATTTTAGGTGATAACTAGTTAAGGAAGCTGACCTTCTCTGAAGGTTTGATCTCATTTCGCAAGGTCCCACACTTCGAGATCATTCCCATGTTTCTCTGGATTGCTAAAGTTTTACAACTACAGCAAGGGTGTAAATCTAAGAGATAACAGTAAGATAACAATATGCCTCACTCATGGCTCAAGTGCTCGTTTAGGCTTGAGCTGAGATGAGAAGGCCTAGAATGGCAAGATCAACTACCTTGTCCTCATGAAGGGTGTGTTGATTCTGCATGAGTTTGTATGGGGACCGGGGATCAAGAGAGGCTCCCAAGACAACCCAGGATGGGGGCTGAGGCCTAGGAAGGTCCACCAGGACAACCCATATCAATCCATGTGATGACACTCCTCCCTATTATAGTCTAGCACTCCCTAGTTGTATTTCCTCCTTCAGTTGTGTGATTGCCTCTGGAAGTACAGTTAAGTGTTTAAGTGATGTTTGAGTTGATTGTGATGTTCATTATTGAACTATGTTGTATTGGAGTCTTGTGTAGTCCTTGCACCTGTTAGTCTTTTATCTTCTTGACTATTTGTTGTGGTGGGACCTTATCATTATTTCCTAGCATGGGGGGTAGACTTTAGGGTTCCACATGGTCGGATGGTTGTGCTTTTATCTCCATTGGTTCGCCTTGTTGTTGTTCATGTGCGAAAAGGATGTACCTTATGTGGTAGATTTCAGATCTTGTTCTAGCTTGAGGAGATATAAAATTATGTTCATGTTCTAGTTTTGTATATCAATAGAATCATGTATTGTTATCTTGATGTATGTACTCTAATGTAATCAAGAAAGTGATATTGTAAGCAATGTAATGGTGTACCCTCATGTAAATGGAATTGTATATATACTTGTAATCCTTTATACAGGACCTTAATGATTACTTATCTAATGTTATAATATGGAAATGTATGTGTCTATTCAATTGATGCAATTAGATTTAGAATGAACTATGGTTGTTAGTTAATTCATAATGTTGGTTAGATCTTGTTAATAGTTTGTTAGTAATGTAGTCGTGGAACCCTAGAGGATAAGCTTAACTTGATGTTATGAATAAATATGATTTACATTTCTTTGTTATTTCTTTCCTTAAAAAAAAAATTTCCTTTTTGTATAGCTTAGTTGAGCTATTCTCTAGGGTTTCCTGGTGGGGTGTTACAATTTTAATCATCTAAGGCTGATTTTTGAAAGATGCAAGAGTTTGGGGTTTCACTCAACCCAAAAAAGAGTATTTTTTCTGTGCATGAAAGAAAGCCTTTAGGACATATAGTATCAAAAGATGGAATATCCATAGATCCTGAAAGGATTTCTGTAATCTTAGTATTACAACTTCTTTCCCATAAGAAAGGCTTACAAAGCTTTCTTGGAAGAATTAATTTTGTAAGGAGGTTCATACCAAACATAGCAGCATTATTGCAACCCCTTACAGCCATGTTAAAGAAGAATATTTCTTTCAGCTGGACAAAAGAAGGTAAACAAAGTTTTGAAGAAATCAAAGAGGCACTTGCTGCTGCCCCAACACTAATCAATCCAAATTTTGACAAAGATTTCATTTTGTATGCATTTGGTAGTGTTGATACCATATCAGCTATGCTCTGTCAACAAAATGAGGAAGGATTGGAGCAATCTGTGGCTTTCTTCAGCCAAATTATGCATGATTATGAGGTAAGATATTCCTTTGTTGTGAAACATGTATTAGCTATCATAAGAAGCCTTAAAAAGTTTAAGCACGTGCTTTCAAACAATAGAATACAACTAATGGTTGCCCATCCAACAATTAAGGAATTATTGCTTAGTAAAGATCTTAATGATAAGAGAGCAGAATGGATAACAAAGGTTATGGAATATGATATTTCAATCAAGGTTACAAAGTTGGTCTGAGGCAAAGGATTGTATGAGCATCTAGCAGGGATTGAAGAGAACAACACCAAACTTACAGAAAAAATTGGAAAAGTGCTACAAAATAGTGAACAGGCTGTTGTCCCAATCCCTTCTACAAGCGGGGTGCATCAAATGGTACATTATCTGCATACTGGGGACTGTCCTAAAGGTCTAGACAGATAAAAAAGAAGGTACTACAGGCTGCAAGCCATACCTTATGCTGTAATAGATGGAGTTTTGTATAAAAGGGATTATAATGGTGTTTTATTAAGGTGTGTAGAGCTAGAACAGATTCAGAAAATTCTGGAAGAGTTTCATGATGGACCTTTTGGAGGTCTCTTTGCACCAAGAACAAAATCTCTAAAAATTATGAGAGCTAGTTATTATTAGCCAAAATTGTTTAAAGATGCACATGATTGGGTGAAGAAATACACCAAATGTTCAATTTTTGTAGGTAAACATAAGCTTGCAGCCATGCCTCTGCATCTAATTCAAGCAGAACAACCATTCGACAAGTGGGGTTTAGACTTCATTGGTCTAGTCAATCCACCTTCAAGTCAAGGACATAAATGGATACTAACTGCAACAGATTACTTCATAAAGTGGACTGAAGCAGTTGCATTGAAGGAGGTGAATGAGACTTCTATGTTGAACTTCTATCAAGACTTAGTTTCCAGGTTTGGTACTCCTGATTCAATTATTTCTGATAATGCTTTAGCTTTCATTGGTTTAAGAGTTTATGATTGGTCTGTAAAAAATAATATATTTTTGAATACTTCATCCAATTATTACCCTCAGGGTAATGGACAAGTAGAATCAACCAATAAGAATCTAATTAAGATAATTAAGAAAATAGTTGATGGCAATCAAAGATCTTGGCATGACAGGTTGAAATTAGCCCTTTGGGCTGATAGGATAACTCCCAAGAGAGCTACATGTAACACACCTTATCTTCTAACTTATGGAAAAGAAGCCAAATTTCCAATCTCAGTTGAGTTACCAACTCTAAGTTACATCAGGGAACTTGAATTATTGGAAGAACAACAAATGGAGGTAAGACTTGCACAACTAATAGAGCTGGAAGAAACCAGAAAAGAAGCATTAAGTGTTGAAGATAAAATGTAGAAAAATAAAAAACTAAAACAGATAAAAAAATCAAACACACATAGTTAAAAATAGAGACACGGATTTAACATGGTTCACCATCAAATTGGCTACATCCACCAAGGAAAGCAGGACACACTATTTCATTAATCAACCCAAATTACATCAGTCTTCATCTCGACCAAAAAGAGAATAAGAAGGGAATATATCAACTCTTCAAGCAAGTGAAGAGACATGGGAAGAGGAAAATAAAAGGGCAGTGACAGTTGGGCTTCATTTCCAACAATCTCCTACTTGAAGTCCAAACCGCACTGCTGTCCCCACTTTCCTTGAAACTCATTGTTACTTAACTACAGTACCAAGAAACCATTCCATTAGCTGACCAATCCCAATGAAAATTCCAACCAGCTCAACCAAACTGACACCCTGTTCACCTTTAATCCTCTGTCTATCACTACCAGTTAATCCTTCTTTTCTACAATCAGGAACAAGAGGGCCTGTCGTAGTGTTAGGAATAGGCGACTGTGGTGTGATGTCAATTAAAGTTTTCAGAATTGTACTTTGCTTGTCATGGTGACCAGATGATTGACTCTCCAATCTCTCAGGCACAACATCCAAACATAGACTCTTCTTTGTATTCACCACATCTTGAGAAAATACCAAAATAGGTCTAGTTGATAACAGAACATAGGCTGAAAAACCTTGAGGTTCCAATTCAACAATATGGAAGAATGCACATTGAGCTATATCTACATTCCCATGTGTTCTACAGGAAGCAAGCAAAGTCAGTGACACTAGAGCACTGGGGAAAACTGGCATTCTATTGATAAATTCCTCTACCTCACTTAAAAGACCAGTGTGGCCAAGAAGATCAACCATGTAGGCATAATGCACATGTTCTGGAAAAATATTATTAATCAAAATATTGTTGATTAAATTGCAGAGTAAATAAAAGAAATAAGATTGTAGAAAAATAAAGGCAGATTGAAAAACACAAACACACAAAAGTTTGTAAAGTGGTTCACCAATAGGACTACATCCACTATCGAAAGCAGGGGAAAATCTTTTATTGATCTTAGTTTCTTACAGTACACATATGCTACAACATATCTCTTTTTATAAGGAAGAACTTTACATTTCCAGGTTCAAAAATAATAACATTCCATCAGGAATGGAACGTGAAGAGTCACGGGAGTCCAAACAAGAAGTCCATTAGACTTCATATACCCAACAATCTCTCACTTGAAGTCCAATGACTTCTGTAACATACCAAACATTCCCCTACCTATTTCTTATTGTTATTTAATTACCAGACCAACCAACCAGTCCATTACATCCACTGGCCAGTCCATTTGTGAATGCTGTCATTGGCCATACCTATGAATTTGTACATTTACCATATCTCCATTTGCAATAGACTTTGTTGCACGAGCAACGAAGTCCATCTGAAGTGTTCCATCTACATCACGACTTGTAGCACTTGGCTTATAATTTAGATAGTTCTCCTGAATAAGAAGAGGAATTAGATATGGATCTATCATGCAAAATCCATTCTTTCATCAAGTCTTAGCCTGCCTCCTTCATATCCAAGCAACTTGTCCACATCTATAAATGGTGTAACATCTTCATCTTTTTCATTACTCTGCAAACGAGCTTTCATATCAGCATATTTAAGGACAGAAGATGATAGGCTCATGTATTACAGTTGATTTATGGCCATCCACATATTTCCATTGGCATGCTCACCAAGTTCCTCAAGTTCTATCTCGTCAACCTTAACACCCTCCAATTCTGCAATTTGATGTAGCCTTTTAGCCATCTATTGCTTTGTTGGCTTCCTAAAATTCAGAGCAAGGCAGTAGTTGACAAGATTTTTTAATTTTTAATTGTAGCGATCATTACAAATGCAAATTATGGGTATCTTGCTCATCTTGATGCTAGCTATAAGATCTGTTACTGCTCCTCTATCTCCTCCAGACATGCCATCAACCTCATCCATAATTAAAACAAATTTTTGACTCCTAGAACTATTTGAGAGGCAAAATTCAGAGCTTCATTATTGATTAACTCCTTTATTGAATTTTCTGTGCTCCCTCCAATGCCTCTTTCTATCTTAGAATTAGGCTTCCCACGATTATCACTAGAATTAACCTCAATTGTTGTGAAACCAAGCATCTGGCTTATCAGTCTTACAGAAGTAATCTTCCCAATACCAGGCATCCCACTTAACAACACTGCCTTTTTTGAGATGTCTTTAGCATGTGTAATAGGGAGTTCCACTTCTTCTTCAGTCATAGTTGTAGAAGTAACCAAAACAACTCCATTCTTATCCAATTTCACTTTTATTTTAATGTTGGCCTTTTCACCATTTGGAGTCTGGAATGGATCAATCATATATGAGCTAATCTGTGGCCCAGCTTGATTAGGATCTGCATATAGAACATCAAGAACAAAGGTCCCTGGCCTGAAAATAGTTACAACCTTCGTATTTGGCACTGCATTACCTTTTGGAAACACAACAGAGTACTGCAAATGGTCTGCAGCTCTATCTTCTATTGAAGAACATCCAAACTTGTCTGCAAAATTGTCAAAGCATACATATGTGTCTTCCATTTATTGGCGATTGCCTATATCAGCCCAGCCTCCAAAACACAGGACATGAATGAAATATGTTGTGGCACCTTCTCTATGCTTTGTTCCCCATATGGATATGAATATTGAGTAGGCTAGATTTGCTACAAGCCAACCTTTGTATTTTATCAAAAGAGTGGAGGCTACAACTCCCACACTCCCCAAGGTATCAGCAAGTACATACAAGAAAATATTCTCCATATTGTGATCAATGTGAAGATGATCCTTGGACGTGTGATTTTCTACCAAATGACGATGCCCTGAATGTGAATGGCTATGCTCCAAGTGAGAATCACCATGTAAATCGCTATGATCCAAGTGAGAATGGCTATGCTCCAAATGAGAATCACTATGCAACTAGCTAGGCTTCAAGTGAGAATAACTATGCTCCAAATGAGAATTACTTGCATGCTTCTTCTCCTGTTGGTATTCTTCTTCATCATCCCTGGTTTTGGAATAATTCTCTTGGAATTTTCTCTTCTCCCCTCTATCTCTAGCCTCAGCATTATCACCATCATCCTCTGCTGCTGCCACTCTGTTGCGCTTGTCTTTCCTGCCATCCCCATCTTCTCTTTTTCATCGCTTGTGAGGGTGGCTATTACGGTCTCTTTCTACACCGTTCTCTACCCTCATAAGAGTGCTTGGGCCTTTCTACACTTTTCCTTTCAAAATCATCATCCCAAACCACTGTCTTTTTAATTATTGTATTTCCTGCAGAGGCTTTTACACTTTCTTTCACAAACATTTGATCAAATTCCAATAATTTAAGAAATTCATCAATGATGGAATCAACTACATCATCTAACCTATCCATTTCACATGAAGCAAGACTCTCTATGACATACAAGGTGTCTACTTTGCTGCCTTAAGCAATTACCAAGGCCCCTTTTATGACTTTCCATCTATTCAATTCAAAATTGACTTTACATCCTTGAGAAAACAACTGTCCAACTGAAATGAAATTTTGTTTAAGCTAAGGAACATATATAACATCTTGCAACAGCCAACTATTTCCATTTTTTAATTTTAACAAAACATCCCCTTTGCCAATAACATCACAAGATTCATTATTGCCAAAAAGAACCTTACCAAAGTCACTGCTTTGCAGGTTAATGAAGTACTCCTTGAATGGAGTGGCAAGAAACAATGCTCCAAAACTGAGCACCCAAACATTTGGTGATATTTCTTCCAAAGCTGAAATAAGAACACCAATTATTGTACTGGCATCCTCTTCACGTACTGGATTCGCTTCATCTTCCTTTGATTGATTTTTAGCCTTCTTCAAAAACCAACAATTCGTCTTGATGTGGCCTTGCTTGCCACAATACCAACAACCAGCATCTCTCTCGTTGGATATTAGTCTCCCTTGTGATTTCCTACAACTTCCTTTATCATTCGACATTGCTCCCACTCAAACTCAAACCTCTCATGCCAAATGATCAAGCACCAAGGCTCTAATACCAATTCTTGAAGATAAAATCTAGATAAATGAAAAACTAAAATAGATAAAGAATCAAACACACATAGATAAAAATAGAGACATGGATTTAATGTGGTTCACCATCAAAATGGCTAGAGTAAGACGAAAGGGCAGTGACAGTTGGGCTTCATTTCAAACATTAAGAACCTTGGAGATACATCAAGCACAAATGAAGAGGACCTTTGATAAAAAGGCAGTTCCAAGAATCTTCAAGGAGGGAGATTTAGTTTTCAAATGGGATGAGCTGAAGAGTAAACCTAGTAAACACACCAAGTTTGATGCCATGTGGGATGGCCCATATATCATTATAGAATGCAAGCAACACAATGCATTTCAGCTTGCAATGTTAGATGGAGAGGTGTTGCCAATCCATGTCAATGGGATTCGCCTCAAGTTATGTTACTAGAAGAGCAACTTTTGTTGCAAATAGTTGCTTTTGTACATTTCATTTCAGTTTTGTTTTTGTTTTCCAAGAAGTGCACATGCACATTTTGCTGGCCATGTCCTAAATAGGTCAGAATAGTTTAATTTTCAGTTTTGTTTTGCTGCTGTAGTTTTTGATCAGTTTGAGTTATAAGAGATTTTTCAAAGTTTCAGGCAAGAAAAGACTCATATGCCCAATGGATATGCAAGGCTACTAGTTTTGTTTTGTTTAGCAAGCAAACACCCCTGAGAGGTCACCGAAAATGTTACTAAATTATGTTCACACCTAATTTAGCAAGGCCTAGATTGCAGTTGTTACAAAAGGGATAAAAGAAAAAAATTTATCACTCAGTCAAATGCCTGCTATCTTGACAAAAGAACAATAGAGAATCATTTATCAAGATAATCTGATAGTCCAATTAGAGCTGTCAAACCATCCTAATAAGTGAAATTTGGTCTAAGGACAAGAGAACAGGCATTCAAGGAATGACAGGTATCTAACTGATTTCATCTTTTAGTTATGATGTTATTGAATTATTTAAGTACCACAGTTTAGTGTAAAAGAAAGGTATTTATGAACTGCCATTTCATCATCATGTTTTAAACATGTGTTTTAAATCAGATTCATTTGTTTTATGTTATGCATTTGATTCAGAAAGAAAAACATACATAAATCATTACATATGGTAAAATAACTGATTATATTCAAGAGAATGTTTAAATATGTCCGACACAGGCCATGGGAATGACTAAACTAAGCCAATGCAATAAGGCATGCAAGCTATACATCTGATGATAAAGAAAAGGAAAAGAACACATGAGGAAAGTGATATCCATCATTGCCTTATCATGAAGGTTGATTCTCCTATCTGGCAGCTTGGTCTTCATATCTTCATCTTCTTGCTCCTGATCAGGATCATGGGCCTGCAAGGTTGGAGAAAGGTTTTGTTGGAAGCTCCAGATATACAAATTCATCATATGCCTTATTAGAAGAAGTATAAACTTGTAGTCATTATGCATCAATATAGTTGGATCAAAATCAGACATGTGCAATAAATCAGATCGTCATGAGAGAAATCGATCAACTTCCAAAGGTATGTTTTTATGCTAATTTGTTTGTTCACTGTGCAGGTATAGGAAAAGTTATGTTGCTGATTTCAAGACATTAAAGCATGTGGAGAAAATGGGCTCCCATAAGGGTTGAGCCCAACATGCTCAAGTATTGTTATTAATGCAGAAATATCCAAATTGTAAACATGATTTTCAGCCATAATCAATGATCAATCATAGTGGAACAACAAATAGAACAGGTATTTTTCTCACTTCTTATTATGAATATGATTTAGACTTGATTTTGAATTCATTAAAACAGTCATAGAGGACAAAGGATAGTCATGCCAAAGATTGGCAGTCCTATGTGAGTCAAGTCACAAGTGCATAGAAGGAAATAAGACAGTGGAGCCATAAAGATGCAGTCAAGAGGTACATCTATAGCATTTAAGACATCCATACCATGGAGCAGAATGAGCAAGTTACATGAACCATCAAACAATTATGTCATCATGAGCCCATACACATATGAGAAGAACAACAAAAAGAGATGCCTCATATAGAGATCAACTAGTTCAGATCAAACAGGAGCAAGTATAGTCAAGGTAGAATGATCACCAAAAAGATTGTGCAATGAAAGGTACAGGTATAGTATAAGGAGCAAAAGATATAAAGTGCAAATGTACAGATAGAACAACAAAAGAGAATCAAGAAAGATCAGTCCTACTACAAGCATAAGGGACAGTGTGGTTGAATCATCAAGATGCCCATGTTTTCTATACATTGCAATATTCATCACTATAGAAGGCACAGTGAGCTTTAAAAGATCATTTACAAGCCATTGGTGTAGTCATAAATGATGAACACAAACTCCAAATGACAGGGCATTAAGATCAAATGTATGAAAAGAGTACATAAGATACAAACAAGAACATATATTTTAGACTTATTCTATAGCCACGTCATAAAATGCAAAGTCTACAATGTATATGTGAGTGCCTTGGAGTCATGAGAGCATTAGGCCACCAGTGAAGAGATAGAATGCATATGATATATAGTTTTGCTACAAGAACTATGAAGAGTAAAGTGAAGCTTTAAAGGGTATGTGTAAATAAATCACTATCATAGCATTAAAAAGTCAACATAGAATACAATGTCTCAATCTCAAGAAGTAGCAGAAAAGAATTGAAATGTGTCTTATATACATCTACAGGAGATCTTGTTATAGCAGAAAATAACAAACCACATGATGTCATTGCTCGAATGGAGTAGCAAGAAGGAAAGATCATAAGCTACAGGAGTGGTAAAGATATAAAGTGCAGAAGGAGCAGTGAGTATGCAGGAGAATAACAATGCTACAGTTTAAGAACTTCAAAAACTACAAGGCAAACAAAGACCCTCATAATCTCATACAATGGCCGAAGCTAATACATGATTTTTCTTCAAAAAGTTTCAAAACCCATATAAAATGCAGGATGAGAAAAATACATAGAAGGAGGTCGTAGCCAGAAATAATGTATTTTCTATTAAATATTAAAAACCCACATTAAAATATAAGGGAAATAACATCTACAGTTGAAGAGTAAAGGAGTTTTTATATTTTGTAGTCTCCAAATGGAAGAGCAGTAAGATGCCATGATAAAATGAAAACCCATTTCATTACTACTGCTAAGAGAGGAAAATACAGAAAGAATGAAAACCTAGTTAACTACTGCTTTAGGAAAATAAAAGTACTTCAAACCCTTATATCTTTATGTACAGGAGGGCCAAGAAGGAAAAAAGAGTGTTCATCTTTCTATGGGTCATTTTTTTTTTCAACGGAGAAGAAAATACAAGTGTTCCATGTATACAGTGAGTATGGCTGTGGCCTTTGACAAAGGTTTTTTTCAAAAAATGCTAAAGCCACAAAGTTTACTTCAAACCCTTGTAATGTTCCATGTATGCAGAGAGCCCATTTTCTCTCTTTTGTGAAAAAGAACTAGAGTAAGGAGGTTTTCTTTCTACAAGAGTTACCCTTTCTATGGGTCTAAGTGTTTCAAGAAATAGAACAAATAAAAAGATTCCATGTATACAGTGAGCATGGCTGCTGCCTATAAGCAAACATTTCTTCAAAATATGTAAAACCCACATAGTCTTTTTTCAAAACCCTCATAATATAAGCAGATACATAGTCAAGAAACTAGAATGGTGCAAGATTATAAGAGGCCTTACCTTATTCAGTGTGCAGAAAAGAAGAACTTTTTTCTACAGGCAGTGGGTTTTCACCCAAGTTTCTTACCTTTTATTTGCTTTCAAAAGAGCTCAAACAGTCGACCATGGTAGCCCAATATAGAGAGACCAATAAACCATAGTGAGAAATAAAACAAACAAGGAAGAGACTAGATTGGCCGCAGCCTGTAGGCCCATTTAACATTCAAAGATAAAGAAAAAATAGAGAAAATTGGTGCAAGTCGAGCTTACCTTTACATTTCTTGTCGAAGATTCAAGAAAAAACCATGAAGAAACCTTCAAGAAGTTGCAGAGAACACAAAGAAACTTCAAACCCTAAGCAACCATGGAGGTAGCTTGAGAGAGGAGCAGTGAAAAGAGAAAGTGAAAATGACAAAAGATTAGGGTTTTTTCCCTTCTTTTAGTCGATGATTTAGAGTGTCTTTTCTTCATTTTTGACTTTTGTTTTAATTTGAATCATTATTATCCATTCTACACTGTGGGAAAGACTTCAAAGTCTTTCGAACCTAATGATCAAACCTTATGATGCCACAGGGGCCCATGAGAGCATATGTTATTATTGCCTTTTTGATTTATTCAAAAGTCAAAATAATAATCAGAAGATAAGGCTGAATGCCTTGTGTAATTTTTTGCAAATGCATGTGGATAAAGTCAAATAAGTGCAATAATTTGAATGCAATGATAGGCATGGTATGAATTATACATGGAGATATAAGGTGGTGTTAGAGTATGCATAAATTGCATAAGGAGTCATAAGGGTGAAGTAATTAGACAAGGCAAAAGGGAGTCATAAGGATACAACATGGTATATGTTTGTATAAGTGCATGTATATTGTGAAGAAGTTATAGGGTGTTTTGCATGATGTAATATGTTTTTGCATGGGAGACACAAGGGGGTAAATGGAGATCTTTTTTGCATGCATGAAGGCTTATTTTTGTCTTGGCATCATAATTGATGCATTAATGTAATCATGTGGGTCCAAAAGGAGAAATAGGGGGTTATTTTATTTTTTAATCTTCTAAAGGGCAAATACATCCAAAAATTACATGATTTTGCAACTAGATAAATGTAAACAAATAATAAAGTAATGTAATTATAAATTACTTTATTATTTTGTCACAAGTTGTAAAATCAAGAAGATAAGACAAATTGAAACTCATAGTAAAGTAATCATGCAAAAATTATTTTATTACTTGCTCACATGTCCCAAAATCATGCAAATTTGGAGGATAGAGTTAACTGAAGTCTTTTGGAGCTTTTTGCATGGTTTTTGGGTCAAAATTGGAGAGTTTGGTCCACCTTTTGGTCAAACATATAGAGGAGAGCAGTTTGGAGCTATTTTTGCTCGATTTGGGATAGTTATAGCCCTTATTTTTAGGGATTTTCTTGTTTGCTCGTGGATCAGTTTTGAGAGCTTATTTTTAGAGGCAGTTGACTATAGTTGACCTTCTAGGTCTCTTGGAGAGAGCATATTAATATTGTAAGAAAAACTTAGGTTTTTCTTGTTCTTGCCTTTTTTGCTCTTTACACTTTGAGAAAGAAGGTTTTGTAACTCATTTATTGTAGATTTATAGAGATTACAGCAGGTTACATGTTCTATTCTGTCTTTTTATGCAATTATTCCTTTATTTTTTAGTTGAATCAAGTGTCTACCATTTCATTAATGCTACTTTTGTGAATGATTTGATGAGATTTTATTGTGTTTAATATGAGAACCTTTAAAATCATTGTCTCATTTGTACTTGCATGTATTGAAAAGCATTGAAATCACAAGTCTTAGGTTGTGCAATTGGAATAAATTTTCTTTCATGTTGTGAGAACCCTATTTTCCTTCAAAAAGAAAGTTATTTCCAGCCTCCCTTAGAATCATTTTTGTGATCATATTGCCAAAAGTGGATCGTGTGGATAGATTTTCTGAGATCTATTGTGAGTTAGATTTGCTATTTTTTTCATCCAAATTAGGTGCATCACCACACTTTAGATTATAGTTTTAGTGCTTTTGGTAGATCCTTTAACCATTTTCATATCAAAGTTATAGATCCATTGAAAATTACAAGGGAACCAACCCATAATCTGGAGGTTCAATCTCACCATAGGTCACCCATAGCCTAAGTTTGATCCCATGTTACACAGGATTGCTGAGCTTCACGGCTTTGCATAATGGGTGCAATCCTGATCATCAACAAAACCTTAACCTATGCACATGGTTGTTATGAATGTAGATTCTAGCGAAGCATATGAATGTGCAGTCATGTATAAGTATCAAGGAGGCTATGGGTTCTCTACTTCTAGACATTGGAAGTCCATAGGAAGAAAAAATGTTTTTGATGTGGCATACACTTTTAGTTGTGCATCAACATTGTCCATGGTGGTTGGTTCTTTCATGATCTACTAAGACATTAGTGGTGGCACTAACCAAGCTAAGGTTTTCCATGATTGCAACCTAGATCACTTTCACTATTTGATGGATAGACTAGCAAGGTTACACAAAGTTATACAAGAAACAACCATGATCTTGAACATCAATCCATCTACAAATGTTATTTTAGATAAGGAAAAATGTTGTGTCTACCTCCTTAGAAGACTTGTTTGAGGAGGTAGATATCGATGTATAAACTGTGAATTACTTGTTGCTAGGGACCTATATAATTTTCCCTTGGTAACTAATACTCTCTTGACACTACAAAGAATCATCTTTTGCGAAGGCTCAAATTGGCATACATTGATAATAGAAGAGGTTTTTGTAGTTGACAATGTTGTGTTGGATAAATTATTTTTTATTTGGATTTAGTGTACCATAAGTAGCCATAATCCTATGCTTAATGCTTTTTCTAAATCCTTGGGATTCTAACCCGTGTTATTTAGAAAATGTATATACATATAAATATATGTACATAAATGTAATGTATATGTATATTTAAACATATGTGTATATGTGTGTGTGTGTATATATAATATATTTATATGTATATATATTATATACATATAATATATGTACATATGCATATACATATTTTATATAATAAATACACATACATATGTGTTTATATACATAAATACATATATGTAAACTTGATATAATCTTAATAAATGAGAGGAAGGTGTCTTGATCATAACATGAAGGTGGTGGATTTAAAGAGGATGTGTCCTCACGCCATAAAGGTGGCAACAATAATTAGGTATTAAGGGACACTCGCTTTACTTGTTTAAATGGATAGTTATTTATGACTCTTGAAGCTAGATGTGATGGCTTATGTAGAGCCTCAACCTCCATAACTATTAATGATTGTTATGTAATCTCCCAAGCTTATGCTGAAGACATTAATGAACAAAAATTAGATGAATTTTTTTTACAACACAAAGTGGCATTAAACAAGCCACACTACACTCCTATGTGCCCAAGTTTTCATAACAACAAGTAATGGCACACTTGGAACACACACTAATGAACGATGCAGGGTGACACAAGAAGAAGACTTAAAAAACCATGGTTGGCATGGAAAATGAGACAAGGAGAGTTAGTATTTCTAAGGTCACTAAAAATCCCTTACAGCATCCCTACTAGACCACCCCTCTGATATCTCAGAGATACAAGAAGCATAGACACAAAACTACCAAAGGTTCATACTTAAGAGAAGAACTTTAAAAAGTTTAGACTTTCCCTTCGGCCTTGCAAATCAACCTTGTAGGTAAGACTTTCCATTTGGGTTTACTCCCCAAGTTGTAACTAGGCTAAAAACTATCTCAAAATTTGGCATCAGGCTACAAATTGCAACCTGCAACACCTACTCGACTTCAAATTTTAGGATGTAGTTACATTTTACACCTAATTGGGTTTCAAGAAATAATTGCAATTTATATAATTGCAAAGTGTGAAGAGGCTCTAATTCCTAGGCTTAGTTTGACTTCAAACCTCAGGGTCTAATTGCAACATGCATCTCAAACTTTGGATCCAGACAACAACTCCCACTATGCGAGGCCTAGCAAATGTCTAGAACAAAATACTCTTGATGATTTGAACTTTAGGGTATAACTTGCATTTTCAACATGCAAAGGGTCAGGGCAACTCCAAACTCTAACCCCTTGACAACTCAGACTTTAGATCTGAAATACATTTTGCACCATGCAAAATGCAAAATACTGATGGGATTCTAAACTCTAGCCCACCCACAACTTTCAAAATTTGAATTCTGATTGCAACTAGTAATTTAGACTATGTACCTTTCTAGTTTGACTTGCAAAATAGATAGTTGAAAAACAACTAAGGCATAAAACTTCTTTTTCTTGCACAACAAGGCATATCTTTCTCAATTTTTGTGTTGTTAGAAAATGGTTTAGACAAAATATTCAAGGGATCATGGGATCTAACTTCACCACATGAGGACCTCCCAAAGGTCATGGTTCCAAAGGAACACGAAAAATAACTATTTTGAAAGAATAAACATTTAAAACCATACTTGTAAAATATGATAAAAGTGCTACAAAATGCTATGCACGGTCAACACCAATGTTGACAGATGCCAAAAGAAAAGATTAATTCAATCCATAAACATAAATACAACATTATATAATTCAATCCAAACATGCTATAATATCAGGATTCAACATTACAATCATGCTAACACCCTCACCAAACAAGGTGTGCAAAAATACAAAATGATATCAATAATTTATTACATTTAAATGGTCTCATTCCAAGCAAGGATGGAGAACACATCAAAGAAAAACCATAATCATATTACAATAGTCTCAAGGACCCCATTTACAATGTTTACAAAATTACAACAAATAAGAGATACATATGCATAATATACTAAGAGAGTCTAGCACTTTCTCTAATGAGTATCCTCCAAGTTCACCTCTCCATAACAAGGGTTTAATGCCACCCAACTATGTGGTACCCTCAAGCCCACCCCATTGTCCTAGGAGATAGTTGAATTGGGTACAATCACACTCACACAAAATAAGGAGAACATGGCAACACTTATGCCAATCAAATGCATATTGTTGGCCCATGATTGTTGTTAAACCAAAAGGTCAACCTATCAATTTCTGATACAAGTTCCAGAGTTAATGAATTGACAGGAGGCGGTTAGTCCATGTCACGAATCCCATGGGGAACGCTGACCATTTTCCAACAAAACTCCCCCAGCATTACCTAGGGGGATTTGAACTCGTGACCTTTTGCTCTGATACCAATTGTTGGCCCACAATTGTCATTAAACCAAAAGGTCAACCTGTCAATTTCCAATACAAGCACCAGACTTAATGAATTCACAAGAGGTGGTTAGTCCATGTCACAAATCCCACAAGGAGCACCGACCATTTGCCAACATATACAACATCACATGTGGAAACTTACATCAAATCAAATCATATGAAATAATATATGGCACACATGCCAATCAATTCATATATAAATGATCACAAATCATGTCAAATACAAAATATGACTTAAGAAAAGGATGAGGATCATAAGGATAAGACAAGGATTGTCATCACAGTAGCACAATAGCTCCCTAGAGATTTGTGACATGTCCTTTGAAAACCAAGATCGAACCCATACAAGGCATTCAAACATGGCAAGACATATCTTTATTAATCATTTTACTAACCCAATGTGTATTACATTCACTTAAGTAAAAATCTACGCCACTCTATCCAGTTATGCCTTTGTATCACAAAAAATGGTGAGATCCACTCCATTCATATTTTGTACCTCAATCTAACAACCCAATGCTCCAAATTTCCAATTTGGGCTTGACATAGAAATCAATGCAACAATTTTCATGACATCATGCTTGAAGATGAAAAACTCCAAATCATGGAGGAGACCAATCTTTCCACAAAATAAATCACTTATAAGGTCATAATTCAATTTTCTATTTCTAAAATTTGAGAAAAAAAACCATAAAATCCCTGAATTCACGATTGATGAAATTGAGCAAAAACTCATAAATTTTTATTTTCTAAATTACAATAATTTTAAAAAATTCAAGAGTGCTCTTTTGCTCCAAAAATACACAACATACTTTTCTAATCAATTTTTCCAATTTTCATAAAATACAGATTTTGGAAAGCTTTGCCATAACTTGGCTACAAAGTGCATACTTTTCAAAAATTAAACTATAATTTAAAATCCAAATCATTCCTATAATATGATGCCATATACCTCCACCTAATGTGGGCATGGAAAAAAGTAGAGATTTCATTTTAAAAAATAAATTTAAAGACGATTATCTCTTCTCAAACTTGTAACAATAGAGAGAACCTCCACTTGAGCAAGAACATATAAGCAAACATCCCTTCTACTTGCAAAAAATCTCAAAGTCATTCCAAAACAATCCCCATACTTTCATTTCTATCCCCCAAATAATCCACAATAATTTATTTTCCAAGGAGGAAGAGAGGGTTTTGAGCAAGAAAATTACAAAAAGAAGTGAATAAAAAAAAGCATTTTTCCCCTTTTCACAATTCCCTAAATGCCTTTATTTTTTTCTACTTTTCACACTAGTAAGATATTTCAAAAATGCCTTATTAAAAAATTAGATAATTTACATAAAACATATGCATTTTCTTTCAACCACTTAGCAATTACCTTTACACAAATTTAAATACAACTAATGCATTACAAATAGACTAATAATATTTTCTAACTATAATGCATAATATTCTAATTCCATAAAACAATTAAATTCACTTTAATTTTTCACCTAAAATAATAAAATACCATAGGGCTTTTTCCACTAAAGCACAATTATTATCTTTCCTCCACAGGCATTAAATATTAAATAAACACAGAAAACACACATTTCAAAATAAATTTAAATGCAATGTAATAAATAAAATAAACATAGGCAAAGGAATCACGGCACACTTTATAGGTTTCCACAACATGTGGACTCTAGAATCACCATTGATTCAGATCTAGGTTTACACAAGGATTCACAAGACTCATCGTGCACTTGAATAGAGAGAAATAGAGGTTAACACACATGTTTTACCCAAAGATAACAATCTCCAATATAACCATCATTGGGAAATAATCTTGTACCCACACACTTAGGTCAAACATCAGGCATACCTACTCCACAAAATAATAGTCAAAGCAACATAATCCACCCAACATGATATCATATCATCACATCTAACTATAAATCATCTATGACTAGCATGATCCAGGAAATAAGATACATAATCAACCATAATCCATAATGCTAAAACAAATATAACAATCACAACTATATCGAATATAGTAAAAATAATGAAGTTGAAACACTATAATGATCTAGCATACAAAGGCACAACATATGCATCCCATAATGCATAGTTAGGAAACCAATGCCAAAAAAAACTCATCGAGAACACACTAATGGTCATACAAAACATCTCCATAAAAGCATCTAGAATACACCATCAGAGGGCCTTGATAGTACAATAGGCCTCATTGAAAAGTTTATTGCAATGGTTCATAACACATGATTCACACAATACACTGATAAAACATTCAATACAACATATAGCATATAAATTGAAAAGCATGCAAGGAATACATACTAGTGGGAATTATAGGTGCTCTCTTATCTGAATTATTTGCAAGGGCCAAGAAAGGATGGGTCAACTATCATCACTAGATCATCGATGGGTTATATCAGGCTACCTTTTCTTCTTCTAACTTGGACTACTATTACTATAAATGTCTATAGTGAATAAGCAGAGGTGCAGACTTAAAAATGATATAGGCTTTGAATAATGAGAAAGGAAAAGACAAGAAGGTAAGGGAAGAGCTAGAAAGGATGATTCAGAATAATATCAAGGGTGGTAGAGATGATGCTAATAAGGTGGAAAATAATTTTGTTGAATACATGGAGGAAGAAATTCTAAACCCTGATCTAGACATAAGGTTGCTACAAATGTGGTGTCTAGCAAAATATATGGATGGATAGTCGTATGTAGGTACTAGGGAGGCTATGGGTTCTCTTCTTTTGGACCCTAGATAGTCAATAGGAAGGGAAAACATTTTGGATGTGGCACACACTCTCAGTTGCACATCAATCAACATTTTCCGTGGTGGCTAGTGCTTTCATGCTTCACCAAGACATTAGTAGTGGCAATGACCAAGCTAAGACTTTCTACAACTAAAACCTAGACTAGTTTCATTGTTTGATGGATGGACTAACAATGTTCCAAAAAGGTATACAACAAATGGCCATGGCTCTGAACACCAATCAATCTACAAATGCTATTTAAGATAAGAAAAAATGTTACACTTCCTCCTCCTTGGAAGACTTGTCTGAGGAGGCAAATATTGATGTATAAATTGTGAATTACTTGTTGGGGACCTGTGTAATTTTCCCTTGGTGGTTAATATTCTCTTGACACTACAAAGAATCCTTGTTTGTGAAGGCTTAGATAAAAACTCAAATCTACATACAATGGTAATAGAAGATAGGTTTTTTTCTTTGATAATGTTGTGTTGGATAACTTATTTTTTATTTGTATCTTGGGTACCATAATCCTAAACTTAATGTTTTTTTTGCAACCCTAAGGTGCCTAACCTAAGTTATTTAGAAAATATAAATACATATATACATTATATGTATATGTTTATGTGTGTGTGTATGTATGTTTATATACATATATTACATATATGTTTATATATAATATGTATTATATACATGTATGCATATATATATAATATACATACATATATGCATATATACATATATATAATATACATACATACATACATACATACATATATGCATATATACATACATATATGTATGTATGTATAAATGCATATATATATAGTATGTATATACATATATATATAGTATGTATATACATATATATATGTATATAAATCCATACATACATATGTATGTATGTACATGTATATATATATGTATATGAATGCATAAATACATATGTATATATGCATACATATACATATATGTGTGTGTATCACATTATCATCAACCCCAGGACATAGACTAGATAGTTGAGTCATGCTAAAACCATGAACAATGGTTGCAAGTTTGAATCTCAATTCAAAAGTTGTGTTGAGGCATGGGACCTCTCTAGGCATGGTTGAGAGTTATAAGGGCTTTCCTAAAGATTGCTAGGAAATCAATATTTGGTGGTGCATTCAAGGTCACGAGGCCATTCATATTTGGTGGTACATCCATGGTTGTTAGGCCATTGATTCTCCTATAATTAAATAACATCACACTATCACCACCTACAATTGGGTGCAATGAAGCTTTGACATGTAAATGTCCACCAAATTTTTGTTAAGTATTTTTGTTATCCACTCACTCCATTATAACTTCCCATGTAATCCATTGTAGTTTTTCCTCTTAGCATAATTAGAAATCATTTAGAAAGAGTTTACATATTGATTTTTTTAAAATAAACATTTTAATATTAAATAAATTTTGGTGAAATACCTCTATAAAAAAGTAATGTAGAGACTATATGGGGGCTAAGATTAGTGTCACTTTCTTTGGTTTATTCTCTCTTTTTATGATTTAATGTATTGTTGTAAGATCTATAAAAGTGCATACCCAGTCTTACACCTTTATTTTATGCAACTTTACATAGATGTTGCTAATGCATTGTCTTAGCACTCAATATGACTCATTTTGTACACTAATTGACACATAGTCTTAAACTCACTACCCAAATACCATATTTTAAACAACCATAGTTTTGGCCAACCCACATTCTGATCCTTTTCCCACATGGGAATAGATCACATGGTACAACCTAGTTTTCCAATTTCATATTTATGTTTTATGGATTCCATGGTAACTTTTCCTGATTATGATCATTATCCCATTGACATGTGTGGCAAAAGTGCCAAATTGAGTGTCTAGAATGATGCATTTTAAGAGAATCTCCTACTGTTAGAAATGAAGGTGCAAACCACACAACGAAAATCTGATTCAAACCTTATTAATGTCCTCTAAACAAGAATCAATGGAGATGCAACAAAAATTAAAAAACCATTACATAGAAATAATATGTATTAAGAACTGAACACATAACACAGTATGTAACATGGAGAAAACCCTTTTAGGTAAAACTCCACCAAGAAAAGAGGCTCCAAGTTGTATTATGTTCAAATATGAGATTACAATACATGCACTTCCTCTTCTTCTTCAATATTCAATCTAGGGCTGCCTATTACGCTCAACTCTAATAAAAAAAATCTAGTACAAATATCCTTATAAAAGGGGGCTGCCTTCTAGGGAAAGAAAACTAAAATAATAGTGACTGTCAGATGTGTGACCTAATGACAAATGATCCAGATTTACAATGATAAAATATAAATAAAAAACATAGTACAAATATCCTTATAAAAGAGGGTTGCCTTCTAGGACAAGAAAACTGACATAATATTGACCATTGGATCGGTGACCTAATGATAAACCCCCTACGACCCCCTGTTGCAGACGAATTAGTGTTTGGGGACTGGATATAAACATACGGCTGAAACAAGACTATTGCTGGTGAAACCTTTCATCCCTTATGGGTGATTTACAAACAATATTAGGAGTAATTAATTAGATAGGATTTACAAGGTTGATGGCACCTTAATCCTAACACCTACATCAATCAAATCATCAATTATTAGTAGCAAGTGTTGGCAAGAAATGAGGAGGGATACTGGTCCGAAGATCCGGTCCTTAGTCAAGTCTTTGTAGTTAGTTTATACCCTGGTCAAGTAGTTATAGATTGATAGAAAAACATAGAGAATAATAGAAACAGAGTATCACATACAAATCATAACCACAAGACAACACAGAATTATCTGGTACCAGTAGATCTCCATATATATATAATGAGCAATCAAACATCATACATTCATCCTCTGACAAGTCTAAGTCTTTGCCTTATCCATCTGCATACATCACCTATCTGACTTCTATGTTAGTATCATATCATCATCTATCACTGATCATACTCCCTCCTACTTACTTATATCATCATATCCTATATCTATATATAGTGTATCTATTACATCTAGGGATGTGTCTTTTAGAATCTTATATTAGCTTCCAGCCTTTGCATGATGTATGCACCAGCTTCCGGTCGACTATGCTCTATGCTCTGCATCTAGCTAACATCATCCCCCCTTCAAAATTATATCTTGTCCTCAAGACATGCTCTGCTCTGGTTGAAAATATTTCTTGAGTCTGGCACCATTGACATAGCTAGTTGATATTTGTCCCTCCATATTCTTTAGTCTGACTGCTTTGGAATCTACAATTTCTTCAATGTAGAATGGTCCCAACCACCTTGTTTTGATTTTTCCCTGCTTCTTAAACTTATTTTCATACAAGAGTACTAAGTCTCTTTCCTTGAATATCTTGTTCCTCAAGTTTCTATCATGCCAGGATTTATGTCCTTTTCTTTCTAGGTTCATGTTATATGCTACCATCAATCTGTCCTCATCCATTTTCTCTAATTATTCAATCCTTTCTGTGAGAATCTTCTTCACCTAGCTTGAGAGTCCTTGTTGTGTGGAAGTTCAGTAGTATGAAGTGTACTGGTATTGTAGAATTTATTCTATACACTAGTTCATAGGGAGTTAGTGGTTCTTTTGAAGGTTGTTATGTATGCCCAAAGTACCACAAGTACTTTTAGATCCTAGTCTGTCTTGTTGCCATTACACATCTTTGTTAATGCTACCCCAATGATCTTATTCAAGGCTTCACTTGATCTTTTTGCTTGTGGATGATACGGTGAAATATTGTTGTGTGTTATCATGAAGTTTTCTAGGTGTTCTGAAATCATCTTGTTTACAAAATGTTTACCTTGATCGCTGGTTATACTCAATGGGCAACCAAATCTGGTAATTATGCTCTCATAGATTAACTTGGCAACAATTTTTATTGTGCAATTATTAGTTGGTTGTGCTTCATCCCACTTAGTTAGGTATTCCACTCCAATCTACTCTTTCGATTAGGTTGTCTTCTATCAACTCAGTTTATTTCTCTTCCCTTGTCTCTTTGTAGTCAGATATCAAAGTACTCTCCTAAAACTTCTGTGAAATTACTATGGATCTCTTCTATTCTGTCTACTTCCTTTTTTGCTTGAATATTTACCTCCTAAACTAAAATTCTTTTGAATTTATATGGCACTCGGGGTGACTCATTGTCCATGGGTTGTGTCTCTTCAAATTAGAGGATACTCTCTTATTTGTGAACGGCATCATGTTGGCATCCAGTGCTAATTGAAATAACCTTCTAAACTCCTTAGAAATCCTCTCAATGTTTACCACATCTTCTCCTCCTCCTCTTACCTCCTTTATGCTTCAACAAATTAGCTTCTCTATATATTCCTCATCCATCTTCAAAAATTTTGGTGTTAAGTCAAAATTTCTAGCAGTTTGTGGTAGAAACCCTAATTCACATCTTTCTTCCTTTTCCCTTCTGTTTTCCTCTCTAGCAGCACCCATAGTGGCATGCTTAGCAGCACCCTCCATGATGCGCTCTATTTCTTATCCTTCTAATCTCCTTTCCCTAGCAGCACCCTCAATGGCACGCTTAGCAGCATCCTCCATGACATGTTTATCTTCTTCTTCCCTTCCAGCAGTACCCTCCATGGTGCGCTCAACAAATTGCTCCTCCTTTCCTTCCGCGACTTTTGTTGTCATCTCTTTTCTACTCTCTGTTCCCTTTCCATCCTTCTGTGGTAGCATTCCTGTTGTACCTAAATTTGCTTCAATCTTTCTTCTCTACCTATCTCCATTCTAGTTCTGATTTCTTCATTGATCTCTCTTTTCTTCTGCTTCTCCCCTTTCGCCATGGGTTTTCTTGATTTGATTTTCCATTAGTCCTTTTATATCCCATGGTGTCCTTATTTGAAGAGTCACATTGTTTAAAGCATCCTTGTGGATCCTTCCCCCTTTCTACTTGCCATCCCCTTAAGTGCCTTCCCCCTTCTCATAGAGGTAGGAACTTAAGGAGACCCAAATTTCTCTACAAATTGAAAATTTTATCCACCAATCTAGCCTTCTCTACTTTCTCATACTTCGCACTACTCCTTTGAATGTTTTTCCCCTTCAATCTTTAACTACCTTCTTCCAAGGTCCCGGTAATGGAACCAAATGTTGGAAAGAAATGAGGAGGGATATCGATCCAGAGATCTAGTCCTAAGTCAAGTCTTTGTAGTCAATTTATACCCCAGTCAAGTAGTTAGAGATTGATAGCAAAACACAAAGAATAACAAAAACAAAGTATCACATACAGATCATAGTCATAAGACAACACATAATTATCTGGTATCAGTAGATTTCCATATATATAATCAGCAATCAAACATCATACATTCATCTTCCAGCGGTCTAAGTCTCTACCTTATCCATCTACATACATCACCTATCTAACTTCTATGTCAGTATCATATCATCATCTATCACCTATCATACTCCCTCCTACTTACTTATATCATCATATCCTATATCTATATATAGTGTATCTATTACATCTAGGGATGTGTCTTTTAGCATCTTATATCAATTTCTAGCCTTTGCATGATGTCTGCAACAACTTCCAGTTGGCTCTGCTCTATGCCCTACATCCTACTAACAACAAGTATCAAAGTTGAATACACTAGAGCAATACCATTATATTCTAGTTGCATCAGTCTTCTAGTCTCAACCTAAAACTCATAGTTGTCTCAATTATATCATTTGTATCAACATTACATGCCTTATTTTTCTATTTTCAAGATTTAATACAAATCTTAATAGGCTTGACTACTATTGATGAAGTCATTAGTCTTATATCTCCATTCTATAGAAGGATCCATTATACTTTTTAGTATAACCCATTTCTTAGCAACATGTACAAAAGGAACAAGTGAGCACAAGTGGGATCATTAACCATAGGAAAGACCACACTACTTAAACTAGGTCATATGGCACAACCTAGTCCAAGACTAGGTCACACAACATGTTCTTGTCCAAGTTAGTAGCAAGAAGTTCTAATAATCTTTCTCATATTCTTATGATTAGTTCTAGATTGAGATTTCAAATTCTAGTAATTTTTTTCTTCCCAATAATTAATCAATAAGGTCAAAATTGCCACCACATCATAGAATATATAAGCATTTTACTCTCTATAGATTTAAATTTCTTAGTTTATAGATGAGAATTTTTTTATTAAGTAGTTAGGGTTTCATTGGGGCCCTCTCTTGTAAAAATATATTAGTTAGTTATATATTCATAGTTACAACTTTATTATCATAAAAAGTAATAGACATTCGAAGATTGATTCATACAATATAAATCTAATATAAGAGATGTCCAACAGATTTTAAAATACAAATTTAAGGTCAATTATCAAAACCTAAAAGATAAAACAACCAAAAGAACGTCTATCTATTTTACTTATTCATAGACACACCATCAAGAAACCCCACCACTCATAGTGGTAACTCAATCATCCAATTCTTTGTAAAATAACTTCCTCAATCCCCTTCTATCCCCAACTTGATTCTAAACTAGAGTAGATAGTAGAAAGTGCCCAAATTTTAACATCAATAAAAACCTCCAAATATTTTTGCAAGCACCAACTTATCAATGATGAATGTGCACATGGTAATTCACTTAAAACTTCAATAATTCCATGATCATGAGTAACAATGAGGTTTTCAATAACTTTTGACAATTCCTAATATTAATCCTTGACCTCCTACAGCACATGGTACACCATCACCATTTCCTTTCTCACTAGACACAAATGTACCATGGAAGAATTCACAACAAGCCCTATAGGTTTCTTCTCTCCTTCTCAAACTTAGGTAGAACTATTTCATTGCTACAAATCAATGGAAAGAAGAGATACAAAAGCTGGAACCACTACATTATGTTTAGGATTGCATTCTCCAAATTATTAATGAAATCCTCTTGATTTGAGGATTTGGATTGTGAGGGTCTAACTTCACCCATGCCAAATTCACCTAAAATGATGTTGATAAAGCTAAGTACAATTGTCTCATCATATTTTAAAATAACTTCTAGTCATTTATCAAAGTCTCTACTCCTATGCATAGGGTCATGAGGGGATGATTTCAACTACTATAGCTCCTTTGAAACAAGCAAAATGAAAGCCACCAACAAATGTTAAATTCGACCCTACCATGCCACCTACAACCAATACACCACATAAATAGGAACAAGATAGACCACCCATAGTGCTACCAATTTAATCCCATCCCCATGTGATGAATGTTATTACTAGTTCATGAGACTTATACCAATGTCTTGTCACATTAAATCAAACATCCCACCCAACTTAAAGGGGGCAAAATATGATTCATAATGACATGGTAGAAAATAATCCTAAGCATGGAAAGGAATAATAAAATGGGATGGTGAGAAGAATATGGTAATTAGGATTTAGGGTCACTTCATAAATAATAAATTTTCCAATACTAAGTAATATTCAAGGAAGGCACTATATAAGGTTGTGAGTGAGTCTTGATTGAAAATATTATTAGCTAAAAGGTAACCCACCTTATTTGCTTCCCTATAATAATGCAACAATACTAATTCATCAAAAGATTTATCAATACCAATTTCTTCCTCCAAAAGGCTATAATGTTTCCATATTCAACATAAGCCTTTACAAATAACTAATAAAGAATCATATTCTATTACTAGCTTCTTTTCCCCAAAGAATTTGATAGGGATAATCCCATAATAATCTCTTATAAATTATCTTCGTTCTTTCTACTATTCTCAAAACTATAGAGCCACCAAGGATAAAGGTCTCATTTTCATCCTATATAATCACCCCAACACCCACCAATCTAGCATTACCTCTCAAATCTCTATCAAAACTAAGATTCAAGAAGCCATCCAAAAGTCTCAACCAAGAAAATAAGTTTCTTGCATTTTATTTTTTCTTAACCTTTTAATGGGATGATATTGAGCATTATTTTCACTCTTAACTCTTATTTTCTAGGTCAAAGTTGATTTATATTTAAATGATATTAGACCTTAGACCTAGATCTAACAATGTAGGAAGGCTTTTATTATTACTAATTCTATTCTTAGTTTTTGTATACTAATTCATAGGATAGTGTATTCATTTGATGATATGATAGACTTGATAGATGCCTACTACATACTAAGGATCAAGATGAAACATACTAGATCCATCTTTTAGAAAGATGACAGCAGTTAACAAAATTATAAAGGAAAATAACTTGAGGTTAAACATATGTCACAACCTTCCTAAGGTGGAGATAATATTGTGTAAAGCGATAGAAAATATTACATCCAATCAACATACAACTCAACAAAGATGTTTACAAAATTTTGCCATTGCCTGGAGAAGTAAAATAACCAAACTCACATATGCTATCCTCCTATAGCTAACCACATAGTCCATGACACAAAATTTATAGATCACACTACTCCTAAAGCACTTTTGCAATAGCTCCATAAACAAAGTTAAATCTATATTAGCCTAAAATTTGATTTTAAAAAACATATTGACATCTCTTGACACTACTATAATGATCTTCATAGCACATAAGAACCTCAAATCTTCTTGAAGCCTCTTAAAACTACAAGTTGTCATGACCCACAAAAAGGTAAATGCACAACAAAAAATCAAAAGTAAGAACCAACTCAACAATTATTTTTGGGTGATGTAGGATTGTGTGTGAGCCTAGATGCTCTTATGTCTTATACCTATATCTCAAAAATATAAGCATTGTGAATGCAATGTGCAATACGATTGTGCACCCCCATTGTGATGTTGTTGTTTTGAGTTAATTTTTGATTCTTGTGACCCCCTTACCAATAATTACTTACCAATTCTTTCTTCATTTTGGATTCCCCCATTCTAGTTGAGCATTCAAGAAGTAATTAATGATAGGTTATGGCCTCTTATTGGTAATAACAAATTGTGAACCTCTTAATTTGATGAGATCCTACTAATAACTATCAATAGTTGTGGATCATATGTCTATTGATAGTTAACAAGAGTTATGCTCCATTTTTAGCCTATGTGGACCTATTGTGTAAAAGTACTCTATATAATACATAATTTAAGGTAATGGTTATAACACATGGGATGCATCATCATCGAGCTTGAAGGTATCATAGTGAAGTAGATACAAGAGGGTAAATGGGATGCATTTTAGAATGTGTGCCACATTCATCATTATAGTATCACATATTCTGAAGCTATTTGTCTGTTGGTTGATATGTGATAGAGAATTAGTGTTATATTGATGTGTCGCCTTGATACTAGTTCTAGATACTAACAATGCACTCTAATTCTTGATACCAATACCTTAATTTTGGCACATGATATTGGCTGGGATAATATCTCTTGGTCTTGCCTCTAGCTATTGAATTTTTGACATTGAAACTTAGTTGGGAGAATTAACATGGGATTCTAGTCCTTGGAGGATGTACATGAGCACATATAGGGTTGGAAGCATAAATACCTTTTATAATTAACATAGGGAAAATTAGATTTAAGTTCATTATAGATGAAATTATTGACATTTATATGTGTTTCTTAAACATAATGTGGTACATATTTCCTCCAAGCCACATGGAAAGATTTTATTAGACATAAATTATTGATTCAAAACACCTTTTTAATGATCAAATGAAGTCATAATGACATGAAATTTTACAAGAATGTAGCCCTCAAAACAAGTGTTCCAAAAAACATAGATTTTAATATACTTATTTTATTATTACATTTATTTTCTATTTTCTACTCAAAATGTGTTCAAGACAAAAATCAAATACCTATGTTTGACATGCATGGAAAATATCAAATGATGAAAAAAATATAAAAAATAAGAGTGCCCCTTTGTAAAAGCCTAAATTTGGAAGGGCAAATATTTTGATGTCTCATGATGATTTAGTAGCCTAGAACATGGTCCTAGGTGGTGTGAAATAGTAAAACATTCTCTCCAAACTAATCCCAAAGTAATGGAAGTGTCTAGTTATCCTCTAGGAACCACTCATGTTGTTGTCTTGTACCTTTCTTATTATTTTCCAAGTGTCCATCAACTACCACCTTATTTTTTAACTTTTGACCCCAAAATGATGCATTCACCTATTTCATATTTGTTTTCCCCTTAGTGACTAGCTATTTTCCCTAATAAATAGTGTTTTCCACAATGAACAAATTACTAACAAAATTGGCAAACCCACCATTTTCATTCTTTTTCTATATCTCTTTTGTTTATCTTTTTCTCTCATGTTTTGTTTATTTTTCCTTCTTGAATGAGAGCACCAAGCAAGCCAAAGTGAAGATTTTTCCATCTTGTTTCTTAGAAGTATATAAGTAGGAGAGGTTTATCTTTTCTTGGGATGATCATTTTTTCATTTCTTTTGATTTTAATTTTTAAGAAAAGACAAGATATTTGAATTATCGTGCTCACACAACCAATAATCTAGTAAAGATACAATCTTTAGAAGAAGTAAAGGATCACTCTTTGTAGAATTACATTACTTCCAAGTACGTAAAACACACCTACAACCTCTAGGATTCTTTACAAATTGCCTCCATACCACTTTTATACCTCATACAACAGAAAATGTTTTCCTTTTCTTGTCTTCATCTTCAACCTGCTTGTTACTTTTATCACAAAGGGAAAACTTGGTAGGAAGAGAAGAGAACATGGTGGAATAGATAGCTCCTTAAGTACAACATCACTACATTACAAATTTTGAATTCTTGGATTCTTTGGTACCGAGTTGTCGAAGTTACAAGCTTCATTTATAGTTTCTTTTCATTGTTAGTGAATTAGATTAATAAATTTATTTCTTAATATTAGAAATATATTTTAAGAGTTAGTTTTAATATTATAATTACTTTGAATCAATAAATTTGTAGTATTCATATTTGAATTAGGAACCAATTTAGATTAGTTTAGTTGTTTAAAATATTTTGATTTTGTGAAAATTCTTTATCAAAATAACATTCATTTTATTACCAAGAAATCTTCAAATCATTGAAAATCATTTAAGAAAACTACAAATCATTCAACATCTAGCTGGCACAAGCAGACAAATGATTTTTCAAATTAAAAAAACATTTTCCTATCAAACAAGTATTAAAAATAGAAAAGAAAAAACTAAAATTTATATAAACAATTCTTATTTAATTTCAAAATAAAATTACCTATATATATATTCCTTTATTTCTTTCCTTTTCATGATTTTTCATTCAAATTTTAAAAACTAATTTTGTATTGAAACAATCACATGCATACATATAATCTTTAAAAGTACAAAAAAAGATTGTCTCGTATCTCTCTTTCTTTATATATTAGTTCAATTAGAAACACTTTACCCCAAAAAAAGCACAAAAAGATAAATTGTTCTAGATTTTATTTTTCTTGTTTTCTTTAAGTTTCCTTTCAATCACATTTAATCAAAAAGGAAAAATCAGTTTCTTTCTAGATTCATTTTTTTTTAATGTTTTTTTCTTGCTTGCATTTTAGTTTAGTTGGTAAGTTTTATATTAGCATTTCCATACATTCAAAAAGCACAAAAACATGAAAAAGTAGAAAAACTAATAAAAATCTAAAAAGAACAAAAAATCAAAAAGACAAAAACATTAGAATCTTTTATATTTGAGCCAAGGTTCTCCCAAACTTAGTTTCAAATTGTAGAATAATCATAGTGAATAGATACAAGTTGTAGACACTTAAAAATGTCTTGACCCTACAAGCCACTTTCCCGTATCCTTACACTACTAATTATTCCTTCCACTAATTAATTAAATAAAATAAAATTGTTTAATTAATTCATCCTAAGCCATCAATTCCTAGCCATTCATCCTGAATGATTCACTTGTAACAAATTAATTTAATTAGTCTATTACTACACCTTAGACAACATCCATAATTAATTGAATAAATATTCCTAATATTTATTTGATTAATTTCCCTCATCCCCTAACCTAAATTAATTAAATAAAATGTGCTTATCTAATTAATCTCCCGGCCTAGTCTATGACCTAAACCTAGCCTAATTGAATAAATACCAATTATTTAATTAGCTAAGTTCTAACCTACCTAGCCCCAAGACCCAAATTAATTAAATAAATCCTTATTTAATTAATTTTAACCATTAATTAATCTCCCCATTAATTCTCAATAGCTATATTAATTAAGTTAAACAACTCAATCAATTGGGTCAAACCTTGATTAACCCATCTCCCCACACTCTTTGAATAAAAAGTAATTTTTTATTCAAAGGGGTCACATGACTCTTCCACCACATCTTTCATTTTCCATGTTAGAGATCTTTTTAATAAAAATAGCTCACATATGTGTTTGCCAAATAAAAATGTGTCACATGTCATCCCATTCACCAATAAACCTTAATTTTTTATTTCACCCTCTCCCACATGAATGAATTTTTTATTCATTCATATGTCTTAATCAAAAACTTCCCAAGGTGAATTTAAAATTCCAAAATAATCTCAACCTTCCATTCTTGTTGATGAAATCTTAACCCTCCATCTAATCTCTTCATCTCCACCATTGGATTTCAACTTTCAATCCCAATCATTGATCTCAAATCTCCTCCAAAATGCCTATAAATACAAGCATAATCTAAGTCATTTACACATCAAGTCTTTGGCATCCTTACCATGCCAAAATCATTAGCCACTTGCTAGCCTCAATCCATTATCAAATCCATGTTGTGTTGATTCACTAAGAGCAATCAACATACTTTCATACTTGGGTATAGCTAGGAGTGACTTGGGTCCATCTCTCCTCCACCTTATCAAGGAGAAAAGGAGATTGGAAGGCTTGATAGTATAAACCTCTTGTGGTTTTGAGTTTCCTTTATTTTTGTTTTGTCTTCACTTTTCTTTCATCTTCATTTGGCATGCTCGGTGGGACCCATGTCCCTGTTACTAATCATTTTCTTGTGCTAGTTTTTGCAAGTTTCTATCATGTAGGTTGTTTTAGTACCTTTGGCTCTCGTAGTCGCGCATTCGGTCTCAGTTTAGCACCTTCGACATCTCTGTCAGTGCCAACAGTTTTCAACTAACGACAGTCTATTTTTGTAGGTTTAGCATAGTCGGTCCTCTTTTTAACCCATTCAGCCTCTCTGTTAGTGCAAAAAGTCTCTAGTTTAGCGCTAGAGGTCTCTGTTTTGGTGCCATCGACCTTTGTATTAGCGCCTTTGGTCACGGTAGAAACAAAAAAAATTGTCTCAAAATCATATCTAACATTTACATTCTCACTGACTGTTGCTTGCAGGGTTCTGGTTTCTGATATTGCAGAGTTCATAAACCTTAATTTTTTTGAAAATCACTCAATTTGTACTATATTTTGGAAAGAATATTTAGGGCTAACCCAATCTTGCATGTTTCACATCATTAACTCTATTTTTGAGTCACAAACTATTGTCTAACCTTGGCAAACTAACCTTGCATGTTTTTAGCACCCTTTGTGACCATTTTGTTGCAGGATAACTCTGTTTGTGCAAGTTTTTTTCCTCTTTGTCGCATCAGCACATGCGACACCTAGAATAGCACATTCAGTTTCTGAGATAGATAGCCCGCAGGTATAATCTCTCTTTTTGTTGTCTCTATTTATTATTTTAGCACAATAGATCATTGTTTTAGCACCTTAGGCCTCTGTTGTAGCACAATAGGCTTCTATGTCAATGCAATAGCTCTCTAGTTTAGTGCATCTAGTCTATCTATTAGCGCATTTGGCCTCTATTTTAGTGCTTTCAATCTGATAGAGTTTGTAGGTTTTTGCAAGCATCTAACACATTTTTGCAGGTATCAAAATGTATGTCCAAGTATCTTTATCCAAACTACTGACTTCTTTTGTGCAGATTCGCAGTCAAAGCCTTGTTTTTACCACTAGCCTTTAGTTGCACATTAAGTTTAAAGTAGGGTAAATTTATCTATGTTTTCCATGTCTTGTTTTCTCTTGGACGTATGCTCTCCCCTCACACCTTAGGGTGATCTTGAGGATCAAAAGTCCATTTGCAAACCTTTTTGTTATTTATATCCCGAAGGGGTTACTTTTCCATGTATGCTCTCCCCTTGCACTTCATGTGATCTTGGGTGATCAAAAGTGGGAAATAGTTTCTTCTTAGGGGGCCTACTTGGGGATTTCATCACCCCAAGGGATGACCTCAACCATGTGTTCCAACACGGGATATAAATATTGTGAGAATCAAAAGACTCACTTTAAAGGCAGGACTCACTCCCCTCTCGCAAAAACCCCAAGACCCTCGGTCTACCGAGACTTGTGTTGGTTGGATCTTGGGTGGATTGGGACACCCCCATTCATGAACTCATCCCCCGTACCTCACGTATATTGGGACATCCCCTCGAATCTTGTAAAGCCTAGCTAAGACCTTTTGTTGTCATATCCTCAAAGCATCGCTACCGTAGGAGGAGAAGAGACCACGCTATTACCTCCATTGTCTTGAGTTGGGATAAACTTTGGGCAAGACATTTGTCTCCAAGGTAAGGGGTGTAAGGTGGTCCATGACCTTGCATTCCCTATCCATCCAAGCAATGGTAGATGGTATCAAGGGGATGGAAATCACCATTTTCTAAAAGTGGAGATTGAAGTCACACCTGAGTGGGTCCATTGGATATGACACTCCTACTTGAATAATTTATAGGATATTCATGTGAATGGTGTGTCTTCTTTGTCAAAACTTGTAAAATTAAAAAGCCAAAAATCTAATTCCATACATTGATGTTAGGCCATTATGTCTTCTTGCTTGTTTAATCTCTTGCCAAAGAGTCTTGGAGCCAAAAAGATCAAAAATTTTCCACAAAATCAAACAATTTTAGCCCTTAGAACAGACTATTAGCACCTTTGGTTCTCTGTTTAGCTCCATTGGGATCCCTATTAGCATTTTTGTCTTGTTTGTTAGCACCAGAGGTTTGTTTGTTAGTGCCTATAGTTTATTCCTTAGCACCCTCGGTTCACTTGTTAGCACATTAGGCTTCTGTCTTAGCGCAATCAGTTCCCATGTCTGACAATCATCCACTTAATCCTTAGCCATAATCCATCTTCATCACTCAATCCCAATCCAATCACTTATCCTATTCATCCTAATCCATCCCAATCTAAATCAATATCAATCTTAGATCATACCCTCTATCCATTTCATCATCCTAATCATATATCTTATCCATCTCATCTCCTAATTCTCTTACACATCACCCATAGTCATCCTAATCATCCATCCTTATCCATATCATCATTCAATCATATTATCACTTTCATTCACATCATCCAATCTAATTCTAATCATATCCACCTCATCCTTAATTAACCACATCATCATTCAAACCACCTATCCTATTCATCTTCAAATCATCCAACTTCTCCAAGTCATAGCCAACCCATCATATCCTATTCATCCCAACTATCCTAGTCATCCATTTTATCTATTTATCATTCTTAGTCCAATTCATCATCATCATATTGATCCAGTTCCCTTATCCACTTGATCACCCCTCATCCATTAACCATTTTCCCATTAAACATCCCAACCCCTAATCCTTAATCAACAAATTATCATTTGAAAATAAAAAATTGGTTAAGGACTTAGTCTCTTTCACACTCCATCAACCTTTCATCCAAAATCCCAATCACAATTATCCACATCATTATAAAAAAAAAATCCCTCATCCTTATCCATAAACATCCATTTCCAATCCATCCAATCAAAAATCAAGACGCTAGTTGATCATTATCAACCTTTATCCAAACTTGCTTAAGAAAGTTAGTCTATCTTAAGTAAAAATCAAATCAATCCAATCAACTTTCTTTCTTAATCTCGTTATTCTACCTTAATTATAGAGAATCATCCATCCTTCAAATCAAATCAAATCATTCTAAGGTCTTGAAATTTAATCCCTAAGCTACATCACACTCATCCATTACCCTACATCATCTCATATCCTTCCAACACCATGGATCCTTATGAAGAAATACAACAATTACAAAGACTTAAACATACCTATGAGGGTTTTGATCCTATCACTAAGGAAAAATGCAAAAATGTGATTAGTGATATTCCCTTAGCACATTTCATCATTGGAGATTCCCAAGCTCCTATTACATACACATCACCATCCTATATGTCATCCCCATCAACCTCATATCAACCTTCATCCCCTTATGTGACCATTCCTTCCAACCTATCAATACCTCTAAGCTATCCATCCCCCAACCATTGATTTGCTACCTTTGATCAAGGGAACACCAACCTAGCACACAATATTACCAAGCAACTTATGGCCAAACTTGAAAGCTTACATGCACAACCATTTTCCTATGTGAATCCCCCACATTCCAATCCCAATCTTCCATATATCCCTCCATCCACGTCTCAACAACCATTTTCCCATTTGCATCCCCCACCTTATAATCCATCAATCCCTCCATCACAATAGCCCTCCAATCCTATCAACCTTAATCCATCATCCTATGTACCTCACAATCCATCAATCCCTATACTCCTATCACCATATCCCTTCAATCCTCCTAGATCTAACTCTTTGATCCACTTATCTCCCAATCCATCAATCCCCATCATCCATCCACTATCTAATCCACCATCAAACCTTCCAAGTCCCAATCCATCAACCAAAGAATCCTTGAAGAATCTCATCCAAAGAATATTAGCAAAAAATGAAAGCAAAAGCAAAGATATCGAGTCCTCCAAATCCACTCACCCTATGGCATCCCATACCTCTCCAACACCACCATGTAATCCAATGCCCATCTTGGAGCCTACCCAAGAACCACCACTATGTAATCCCATCACCCACCCACTCAATCCTAATCCTAATCCTACAACATCGGCCATCATTATCCATCCATTATATTATCCATCTCATGCCTCTCCTAATCCATCAACCCCTAAACTCATGAAGGATGTGATCTAATGGTTGTTAGCAAGGAATCAAACACCATCATGAATTGAAAAATCTCCTACCATAAGCCCAAATCAAGAACCATCATGTAGCCATGTTGAGGAGCCCATCCAAGAACCTATCACATCCATCCAAGTCACTTCCACTTCCATGCAAATGCACGAGCCAACCTCCTATCCTAATCAAGATATAAGCATCCCATCTAATCCCATCCCCAATTCCCTCCCATCTAGTGATCAACTTATCCACACCAACCTTATCACCTCTACCACAACACCCTTTATTAATCCCACAGCATCTTATATCACCCCTTTATCATCCCCCGTTGATCCTTTACCACCACCTATCAATCCCATTCCAATTTTATCCTTTTATTCACTTGGACAAAACACCTTCATTCGCGGTGGCTCTCTCATAGGAGGTGAACAACTTCCACCCACTACCCATCTTTATCCAACAAATAATGGACTCATATCTTATTTCCAAAGCCCCAAATATCCCATTGCATGTCACCTACTCCAAAACATGAACTATCAAGGAAAAGGTTTAGGCCTTCATGAACAAGGTATCTTGGAGCCCATCTACACCATGTTCCATACAAGATCGCATGGCCTTGGCTATACATCCCAAGGAAAACAATCCACCCATGTTGGTACCACCCACACACCTCATAAAGCCACTCTTCATAACCCCAAAATCCATTCATCCAATCATCGCACCTCCAAATCATATGTCACCATCCCTCCTCCATTGTCATATCATTCACAAAAGCATGTGACCATACATATCCCCCCATCAACTTTACCTCCACTCCTCCCAACTCCCAATATCGCTATCCTCCCATCCTTCCAACTCCCATCCATAAATCCTCATCCCATAAATCCTAATCCCCTAAAATCCTTCATCATGACCAACAAATGCACACATCAACCAAACTTGAAGCTATCACAAACCCCATGTGATTCAAAAGTAAAAGTTTGGATGCCTCCATGAATAAAGAGAAAAATCCACAAAAGCCTCAAGATCATCATGTCATAAGACATCGATGTATAACGCCAAATCAAAAACCCAAAAGGCTACAAATGCTCACACCACCAAAAACAAAAAAGAAGTCAATCCTAATGAAGCATCCAAATCCCAAACATCCTAAACATCCCACTCCCCATCAAATCCCACAAATCCTAAGTCTATTTGGGTCCCTAAAACCCCAAATCGGCCATCCAAAAATCCCCTATCTCGATCCCCATTACTACCCACCCCACATCCACAATATAAGCTTCAAAATGCATCACGATATGTGCAAACATTGGTCTTGGTTCCTCTCGACCCCACAACATTCCCACATACCTTTATCTCCCCATCTTATTCCCATTATCCCACATATCTCCCCCATCACATCCCTATGGACCATGATTTTGCATAATCCACATCATAATCCATCATCATAATCCACATCATAATCCATCATCCTCGAACCATCGATAATCCACCTTACAATCCATTATCCACCATCCACCATCCATCTCATGCAGTCATCTACCAACATCCATGCACATAATGTTATTTCACATGGTCCATGTGTGAAAACTATCCAACATGGGACAACATTATCCTTGTTATGGAAATAGACGCTAGAGTCCCCATTCCATAAAAAAGCAAAAAATCAAAAAATCAAGGAAAAAGCAAAAAAAGTAAATAGAAAAAATCCATCCAATAGTAAAAACCACTCCTTCTGGTACTGTGGGAAAGTGCCATGATGAAAACCCCTTGTGGGAATCATCTGTAGCCCCTTTCCCATCCATTTGTATCCCATACTTGGGGGCAACATCATACCCTTCACCCACATCCATAACATCCTTTTTACATATCATATCCATTATGTATCCTTATCCTATCATATTCCTATCTGCCATCTTCATATTTATCCTATCATCCCCCATCCATCCTATCTATTATATCTTCCTCCCTATCTTATTGCCATTAGATATTGATAAAGACAAGGGAAAAATATCAAAAACATGCTTTGGACACCTCTCGACATACGTCCCTTTCCAAGCATACTCTCCATTCATCCATCTACTACAAAGTCTATCCATCCCTTCCAAGCATTCGCCCATCATACAAAATCCTAAGCATCATACCTAGAATGGGGCATATAATTCCTATGCAACATAGCCTCTAGCGATCATCTTGAACCCCTCCATCCATCTATCATGTATCCCCCATCCTATCCCTTATCCCCATATATTCATCCATGTATCATGAATATCCTATCCATCAATCATGAATATCCTATCCATCACCTTACATCGCCGATCTCCCCATTCAATCATATTCACCCTCACCTCTGGACTCGATGTTCCCTCGTCATTTGGTATCCAGCACCTAGGCTATCCAAACACAATCCAAGGCAGTCATCCCATACTAAAACCATATCTTATCCAAAAAATTCAAAAATACCAAAAACCCACAAAACATCAAAAAATCCAAAAATCCCAAAAACATTCAAAAAATCAAAAAAACCTCAACACAATACACTCGCTACACATACTATTAAATCATCCTCCCTTCACAAAATCATCAACTATCAAATTAGCTTCAACCACAACTTATGGCCTATATCTTTTTGCCCATCCTTTGATTTATCCTAATCATCCATCGATTCCTGTCTTAATGGATATATCCTTCCTACAATAGGTAGAATCACCTATCCACACCCATCTTAGCAAGAGATACAATGACTACTTGTTTGGTCAGTTAGTCTTTTAGTTATTGATTTTATCTTTTGTTCTATTCAACGATCATTTCAAAACTACATTGATCTCACTATATCATGGTAAGTGATGAAATATCTAGAATGGGGCATGGTCATTGCTTTCATATGTTGTGCTTATGGGCTGTTCTCATTACTCCAATTTAGTATTCATATCTTGTGAATAGCAGGGTCGATTCTAGCATATTGATCTCCTTGTGCATCTAAGGTTCCTCATACCTTTTGTGTACTAAGGGCTTATGCTATGGATCCCCCTCATTCGTCTAGGCAAGGTTGTACTATCAGGCATGCATGGGACCATCCTATTATTTACGTGTCTAGTTCATGCAAAGGATGAATAAACATCATCACCCTGGTCTTTTATACCTTGGTGAAAATATCCTCTTTGCTAAAAGAAACTTAGGATTGCCCTAATAATACATCAGCACAACACCCATTACCAAATCAATTCATCAACCACCTCATCCCATCAAACAACTTCCATTCCATCCCTTATCCTTCCCCCTTCCTAACCAACCTGTTTCATCTATTTTGAGAGCACACCCATGTTCTTGCAACCCGTCTGCCCTCTCAAATAGGCATCAATCCAACACTATATTTTAAACTTCTTTGAAATAATGTTACTTAGTTGCAACACCATTTCAAAGAGGGGAAAAATGTAAACACTTGAAAATGTTTTGACTCTGCAAGCCACTTTCCCACTATTATGTATGGAAAAGATGAATGAAGGAGATGAGCATGCATACCAAATCAAACCCTCTTCTACAATAACATTCAAGGACAAGACCAAGATAAAATCACAACCAAGGAGAGGTGGACTCAACTACAGGTTTGTGCTCTTGTTTTCTATGGAAAGATATGATTTAATCAAGCCTTTTATCAAACCCTAGGTTAGATATGCACTAAACCCTAGTTCTATAATGAACAAACCATAACTTTCAAACCTTGATAGATATGGGCAATCCAAAAGAAGCACTGAGATCAGTGAACAGAGGATAACCTGATTCTAGAAGTAGAAATGTCAAAGGACTCCAAGGTGGGTGCCCAAGTCTTAAAAGTCAAAATCTTCTGAAACCTGAAACTAGAGAAATGTCGTAGAGAGTGTCTAGATGCCGGATTTAGTGTTTGTTTCAGCAAGAGGATGTTGAGGTGGGCGTCTAAGTCTTCCATAGAGGAATTTCCACAAACAATTTTTGGATCTTGAAATCCTTTCCTTTACACAACCCTCTTGTACCTTCACTTCTTCAGTCTTCATACCTGTAACCTGCACACAAGAAGAAAAGGGGTTTGGGGGTTGTGGTGTTTAGGGATTTGCCTCAGTCAAATCTTGGGATATTATTCAAGCTTCCCAACATCTTTGTTAGAGAGAGAGCATGCCCTAGCAGGGCAGAGGCTAAAGATAAACCAAATTATGAAATGATTCTAACAATAATGATGTCACCTCAGAGGTGAATCCCTTAGGAAAATGGAGATTCTTCAACTCATAAGGAGATGGATGATGATTCTAAATCAGCAAAAACACACACCATACAAATACAAATCTGTAACAATAACACAATGAATACCTTAAATGCTCTTTGTTGCAATATCATAAGTTCACAATATCTATCTCTAGGTTCCAAATGAATTCAAAACACACTTATATATTCTTTCCCACTAACATTCATGAAAATAATTGAAAGAGTCAACAAGGAGAGACCCATTTAAAGGTCCTATGCCAACATGTATTAAATTTTGCCCCGACCAATCATAGAAGACTTGGGCGCGGACACCCAAGTCCCAAGGTACCTTTTTGGTCTGGGGTAAGGCATAAAATGTGCCCCAAGTTCCCATTTGACATGGGTTTCAGGGGATTTTGCATCGAGACAAATATTTTGCATGTAGAGTGTTAACACGAGGACCTAGGAGCTAAACTAGGAGGTAAAAAGGAATGTGTCCACTTTTTACTTCATAGCACCCACATCCTTACACTAATAATTATCCCTTCCACCAATTAATTAAATAAAATCAAATTATTTAATTAATTCATCCTAAGCCATCAATCCCTAGCTATTCATCCTGAATGATTCACTTGTAACAAATTAATTTAATTAATCTATTACTATACCTTAGACATCATCCACAATTAATTGAATAAATATTCCTAATGTTTATTTGATTAATTTCCCTCATCCCCTAACCTAGATTAATTAAAGAAAGCATGCTTATCTAATTAATCTCCCCTAGCCTATGACCTGAACCTAGCCTAATTGAATAAATATCAATTATTTAATTAGCTAAGTTCTAATTTACCTAGCCCCAAGACCCAAATTAATTAAATAAACCTTTATTAATTAAGTTTAACCATTAATTAATCCCCCCACTAATTCCAACAACTATATTAATTAAGTTAAACACTTAATCAATTGGGTCAAACCTTGATCAACCCATCTCCCCACATCCTTTAAATAAAAATCATTTTTTTATTCAAAGGGGTCACATGACTCTTCCACCTCACCTTTCCTTTTCCATGTTAGAGATCTTTTTAATAAAAATATCTCACACATGTGTTTTCCAAATAAACATGTGTCACATGTCATCCCATTCACCAATAAACCTTTTTTTTTTTATTTCACCCTCTCCCACATGAATGAATTTTTTATTCATTCATATGTCTTAATCAAAGCCTTCCCAAGGTGAATTTAAAATTCCAAAATAATCTCAACCCTCCATTCTGATTGATGAAATCTTAACCCTCCATCTTATCTCTTCATCTCCACCATTGGATTTCAACTTTCAATCCCAACCATTGATCTCAAATCCCCTCCAAAATGCCTATAAATACAAGCATAATCCAAGTCATTTACACATCAAGTCTTTGGCATCCTTACCATGCCAAAATCATTATCCACTTGCTAGCCTCAATCCCTTATCAAATCCATGTGTTGATTCACTAAGAGCAATCCACATACTTTCATACTTGGATATAGCTAGGAGTGACTTGGGTGCATCTCTCCTCCACCTTATCAAGGAGAAAAGGAGATTGGAAGGCTTGAAGGTATAAATCTCTTGTATTTTTGAGTTTCCTTTATGTTTGTTTTGTCTTCACTTTTCTTTCATCTTCATTTGGCATGCCTAGTGGGACCCTGTCCCTGTTACTAATCATTTTCTTGTGAGTTTTTAAAGTTTCTGTCGTGCAGGTCAGTTTAGCGCCTTTGTCTCTCACAGTCACGCATTCGGCTCTCAGTTCAGTACCTTTGGCATCTCTATTAACACCAACGATTTTCAACTAATGATAGTCTATTTTTCCAGGTTTAGCGCATTCAACCTCTCTATCAGTGCAAAAGGTTTTGGTTCAACACTAGAGGTCTCTGTTTCAGTGCATATGACCTCTATATCAGTGACTTTGGTCACGACAACAACAATTTTTTTGTCTCAAAATTATTTCTAACATTTGCATTCTCACAGACTATTGCTTGCAGGGTTCTGGTTTCTGATATTATAGAGTTCATAAAGCTTAAGTTTTCTGGAAATCACTTAATCTACTATATTTTAAAAGAAAATTTAGGGCTAACCCAATCTTGCATGTTTCACATCATTAACTCTATTTTTGAGTCACAAACTATTATCTAACCTTGGCAAACTTACCTTGCATGTTTTTAGCACCCTTTGTGACCATTTTGTGGTAGGATAACTCTGTTTGTGCAGGTTTTGTTCTCTCTATTGTGTCAGTGCCTGTGGAATGCAGAACAATGCATTCAGTTTCTAAGACAGACAACCCGTGGATATAATTTTTCTTTTTGTTGTCTATGTTTATTATTTTAGCACAATAGATCATTGTTTTAGCACCTTAGTCCTCAGTTGTAGTGTAGGAGGCTTCTATTTTAGCACCTCAAGCTTCTATTTTAGCGCCTCAGGCTTCTATTTTAGCTCAATAGGTCTCTGGTTTAGCAAATCTGGTCTGTCTGTCAGCGCATTTGGCCTCTGTTTTAACGCTTTCAGTCTGACAGTGTTTGCAGGTTTTTGTAGGCATCTAACACATTTTTACAGGTATCAAAACATCTATCCAAATATCTTTATCCAAACTACTAACTTGTTTTGTGTAGATTTGCAGTCAAAGCCTTGTTTTTACCACTAGCCTTTAGTTGCACATTAAGGTTAAAGGAGGGCAAATTTATCTCTGTTTGCTATTTCTTGTTTTCTCTCATCGTATGATCTACCCTCACACCTTAGGGAGATCTTGGGGATCAAAAGTCCATTTGCAAACCTCTTTGTTATTTGTAATCCAAAGGGGTTACTTTTCCACATATGCTCTCCCCTTGCGCTTCGTACGATCTTGGGTGATCAAAAGTGGGAAGTAGTTTCTTCTTAGGGGGACTGCTTGGGGATTTCATCACCCAAAGGGATGACCTCAATCACGTGTTCTAGTGAGATATAAATATGGTGAGAATCGAAAGACTCACTTTAAAGGAAGGACTCACTCCCCTCTCGCAAAAACCCCAAGACCCTCGGTCTGTCAAGACTTGTGTTGGTTGGAGCTTGGGTGGATTGGGACACCCCTATTCATGGACTCATCCCCGTACCTCACATATTTTGGGACATCCCTAGAAGCTTGTAAATCCTACCTAAGACCTTCGGCTATCATTTCCTCGGTGCATTGCTATCATAGGAGGAGAAGAGCCCACACTATTACCTCCATTTTCTTGAGTTGGGATAAACTTTGGCCAAGACATTTGTCTCCAAGGTAAGGGGTGTAAGGTGATCCATGACCTTGCATTCCCTATCCATCCAAGCAATGGTAGATGGTATCAAGGTGATGGAAATCACCATTTTCTAAAAGTGGAGATTGAAGTCACACCTAAGTGGGTCCGTTTATGGGGACAAGCTAGGTTGGAATTAACAACCTGACACCTCATGTGCATGTAATATGGAGAAGAGTCTTCTTGAGTCTTGCTAATATGATTATATAGTCATTCTAATCTATTAAATTTTCTCCTTGTAAACAACATTTGTGAGCTTAATGTACATCTATTCATGAGTTCCCTTGTTATAATATATGTAAGTAATTTAATGATTATTTCATTTCTTGTTCTAATTTATAGATATAATCATATATTAATTGATTTCCTTAGACACTTGCATCACATGTGCTTCATCTTGAGCTAGGACTAACAATTATATGAGTGGTTCCCTTGTGTTTATAGATGGAACTCAATATGTTCATGGTTGTTTCTCATATTAATTAGTTATTTTTCCTATCCCTTCATATCTCTTTCCCCTCTTCCCTCCCACTTCATTTCCCTTTCTCTCTTCCCATAATCCTTTTCCCTCTTTCTTTTGGATTATATTAGGATAGAATAGGATTGGTTTAGTTTAGTTTTGTATTCTTATGCCTCATAACTACACCTTTCCATGAGGACATGTATTCGCAGTCAAATTTAAGTCACTCTTCTATGTATAAGTCGCTTCTTTCATGAGGGAAAATAATTTTCTATGCATCCACCACTAAAACATTAATCAATCTAACACTCATAATAGGCCCCTTACTAAACAACATCTCATATACCACTATGTTATTCATGAGTAGCCAAGACCAAACAAACCTAAGACCTTAGGAAGTCTTCCAAGTCTCCTTTCAAGACAAGTTTTAGTTTCCTAGCTCATGAGGTTGGCTTGGATGTAGTTTCATGAGCTAGTTGTGCATGAATTTAATGATCACTAAATATGTGCCTATCTGAGATGTTCAAAATATATGATCTTTATTATATATATGATTATATATGATCTCACCTACTACACTTAATATTAAATGATCTCCTTTGTTAGATATTTGTGCTTGTTCTCTAGGACTCCTTCAATGTCAAATCTTATGAATAAGGCTAATTAGATATGGATGGTAGCTAATAGTATTGTAAATGGTTGAATTCAAAATATGCACTTGGACATGAATTCTCTAGAATTCTAGAATTTATTATTGCTATAAATTTAGGGAGATATTTTTCATTGTATCATGGGCCCAAACTTCTATATATACAATGGCTATGTGTCATTATGAAGGTTGGAAGTTGTAGGATGTTTTTGGGAACAAGCTAGGTTGGAATTGAAAGCTTGACTAATATTCATGTACTATGGTGAAGAGACTTTTTTGAGTCTTTCTAATCTAATTGTAATCAACATCTCATCTGCCACTATGTTATTCATGAGTAGACAAGACCTAGTAGGCCTCAAACCTCGATAAGTTTTCTTAGTCTCCTTTCAAGAGAGTAGTTAGTTTCCTAACTGATGAGCTTGGCCCATGCAACCTCATGAGTCGGTCGTGCATGAATTTGTTGATCACTAAATGTGTTCCTATCCAAAATGTTCCAAAATATGTAGTCTATGGAGAACAAGGACTTGATTAGATGTGATCTCACCTACTATACTTAATATTAGATGATCTCCTTTGTTAGAGATTTGGTCTTGACATTTACCAAGACTCCTTAGATGTCAAATCTTTTGGACAAGGCTAATCAGATATAGATGGTAGCTAATAATATAGTAAATGCTTGAATTCAAATATGCACTTGGGAAAGAAATCTTTAGAATTCTAGAATTTATTATTGCCACTAAGTTAGAAAGATATTTTCATTATATCATGGGCCCAAACTATATATACAATAGGTATGTGTTATTGTGAAGGTTGGAAGTTGTAGGATGTTTCTAGGCATAAGCTATATTAGAACTTAAAGCTTGACTCTAATGCATGTACTACGGTGGAGAGACTTTTTGAGTCTTTCTAATCTAATTATAGACATTGTAAATTGCTAGATTTTATCCATAAAAACAACATTTATGAATTTAATGTACATTTGTTCATGAGTTCACTTGTTATAATTTGTGCAATTAATTTGGTGGTTAATTCCATTATTATTCTCATTTATATATATAATTATATGTTCAATTTATTACCATAGAATTTTGCATCACTCATGCTTCATGTTTTGCTAGGATTGATAGCTATATGACTTGACCCCTTGTGTTTGTATGTAAACTCAATAGGTTTAAGGTTGTTTCTCACATCAACAAGATAATTCCTATCTCATTCCCCTCTTCCTTCCCCTTTCCTTTCCCTTTCCTTTTCCCTTAATCATTTTCCTTTTCTTTCTCCTAGGTTAGATTAGGATAGGATAGTATTATATTAGTTTAATTTAGTTTTCTTATTCTCTTTAGAAGGATCTTGCTAAGAGGGCATGCGTTTGCAGTCAAATTGAACACACTCTTTTGTGTATAAGTGGCTATATTTCATGAGGTAAAATCATTTTGCATATAGCCATCATTGAAACACTAGTCAATCTAACACTCATAATATACCCCTTGTTAAACATCCCATTTGCTACTATGATATCCAACTGTAGCCAAGACTTGGCAACACCTGAACCTTTAGAAGGATTCCTAGTCTCCCTTCCAGAGAGGAGTTGATTACCCAACTCAAGAGGTCAGCCTATGGAGTTTTGTGAGCCAAAAAAATGATACTAGAAAAAGGGTTGAGCTAAGTGTTTTGACTATTTAGTATTTTTATTTTCCTTTTTTTTTGTTGCTTATCATGGCTTTTTTCTAGGTTGGGAGCTATCCCCTAATATTCTAAGCAATGTTCATGATGTTCCCAAGGATTTTGATCATCTTCTTCCAAGATTTTTGACCCATGGTAGATAGTCTGCACAATAATATATCAAAGTTTTCAAAGATCATTTGATTAGACTAATGCATGAAGATGTTGCCTATAAACTATGTGTTTCCACCCTATTGGTTGAAGCATTGTCTTAGTATTTAATGTTGTGTCCTAGTCGTATACACTCATGGAGGGAACTAAGAGATATATTTATTTAGTAGTTCACTAAAATTGTTCATCCTCAGGTTTCTTTTGATTATTTTGCAAGCAACAAAAGGATGCCTAGTGAGTCTATTATTTATTTTAATGTATATATTATAGGATGTTGAATAGACTAGTTTTCTCATATGTGTGTCCTAAAGTCATGATTCTATGTTTTATTTTACATTTGTATTACATCCTATATTTTCCATGTTTCTAAAAACAACTCCAAGAGTGGAAACTCTTATCCATAGCTTTAGAGAAGCTATATCTATTGATAAAAAAATCCATTCCTCCAACATTGGTACTTTGGTATTTTGCTATGAATTTTTAAATGAATTCTAGTCTTATCTCATGTTCTTTCATGCCATTTGCTAATCAAAATTCTAATTCAAGTTTTATTTGTCTCATGTTGTTTATCTAGTGTGTTAACCTATAACTCAAGAAGTGACTCTTGCTTCTCCATATATTAATTGTGTGTCATTTTTGTAATAAGCCTACACCTAAACATGTACTTTGGACTCCTTTACTCAAGATGCATGGACTTTTAAAGCTATTCCTACCTTAACCACATGTGAAATTTTTTATGATTCATCATGTTTAATTAATTCAAATTCACATAATGATAGGAATGATGAGGGAATATCAATTTCCTTATCACCAATTGAGACTAACAAGTTCATCAGGATAGGTATTTGAAATGAAGCATATGTAATTCCTACTCCTAGTCTAGCCAATGAAGACATTGATCTACTTCATGAAGTTGAGAATTTTAATGTCTATGAGCCTATTCTAGGTTATCATAAGGACTCTCACAAAGACAATAGAAATTGCCTAGAACCTTCCACCAAATGAAGAGATTTTTGAAGAAATCATTTCTAGTGAAATTATTTATTGTGTTGAGAATATATGAGAATATGAGCCTAGAAATGAACATTTATAGGTAATATATTCCATGTGTTTCTCAAACTCAAGTAATGATATTAACGATGCTTTCAACTTTAGTAGTATCAATGTTATTAATTAGGATAACCATAGTTTTATTTCTATAATTTATGAAGCTAGATAGTGGGATTTGTTGTTAATTGATGGCCCTATGTGTGATTTGTAGGAGTTTGATGAGGAGGATGAGCTACAATTTGTTGAAGAAGTCCATGATGTAGTTGAAGGGCATGACATAATTAGTCTTCTTCTGAGCACTGCTAGAGAATTGTACCAAGGATTTGATAAGAATGTGATGTCCAATAGCATCTCTACAAATCTTATTGATATTTTGGCATTTCAACTGAGAACCAAGGACTACGAGGTATCCATTCTACCAAAGTTGCCCAAGGCACAATCCCAACCTCATCCCTTATATATCATACCTTTGAAGGGATTTGAACCTTGGTGGATAGCATAATCAAGGAACATACCATCATCCTCACCAATTGAGCTACAACCCTTCGGTTTTCATTTGAAATTTTTAATACTCAAGATTTTATCATTCTTCCAGAGAATTCTTTATATTAATCCATTCTCTATGCCATAATGAGAGGAAAAAACATTCCTTCTATCATTAATTTTCTTTGAGAGGGACACTTAGTAGAGAAATAATATATAACCCTAATTGCATGAAATCAAAATAATCCCAATGGTAATCACATCATAACTCAAAAGTTGTAATGTAATAAATCGAAGGGGAAATAAAATCTTAACACAATGAAATAAAAAAATATTACATTATAAAATGTTGGCATTTCTCCTATTGATATGACCCTTTTTTGATGATTATACAATTGACTGTTTCTCTTATGATTTGTATTACTTTTTTATACTGCCACTTCTCCTATTGCTATGACCATTTTTTTATGATTATACAATTGGCTATTTCTCTTATGATTTCTATTACTTTGGGTTTGCAATTTTAGAAAAAAGACTTTTAGTAATTGACGAATGTTGGTATTTAATTTAACTTGATCAGACTCGTGTTTACAACTAAATTATTTCCCTATTTAAATTCAATCATGGGGTATAACAATATTTAGACTTTCAATACATTATGACAAAAAAGTAGTTACAATATCAACTCAAAAAGAATAACCTTTTAATAAGACAGCCATGGTCTAGTGATACAAGAGCAATTGCAATGATGGTTGAAGCACTACTTGTGTTGATTATGTTGAGAGGCATAACTTACCGTAGTAGTAGTAGTAGTAGTAAGGGGTGGAGTATAATGACATGGCCATGTTCACAAAAACTATTTAACCCTGACATATTTTTTAAATATAAAGACACCAAGATTTTAAGATAACTCTAAAGTAAATAAAATATGTAATAAATAAATTAGCTTTCCAATAAAGTAAAATAAAATAAAGACACCAAATTTTTTAAATGTGTATTTGTGGTTGGAGTGTGCTAAAATAAATAAAATAGGTTTAAAGTAAAATAAAAATAAAAACAATAGTTTCATGTCTTTTTATCTATCTATAATTTAATTTAACAAATCAAATATCAAATAAAAAATATGCCAACCACAAATAAAATTATTAATAATAAATGGTGATTTTTGAAAAGTAGAATCAAGAGATATGATATTTACTATATTTTCAAAATAAAAACAAAAGAAAACATAATTGAAAAACAAACCCAAAATAGTAAATAATATAATAAGCAAGTGTACTAAAATACCTATGTAGTAAAAAACAAAAAGAATGCTAAATAAAATGGTAAGCTAGCTTATTGAAATAGTTGTGTTTAGAAAATAAAGTAATAAGTAAAACTGTTGGAATAGTTTGTTCTCTATCTATAAAAGACTCCAATTTCCAAACATCTATATTAAATTTGTTATTTAGGATGGATAAACACCTTGAAACTACATCTCTCGATATCTTTTAAATAGATGTATTTAAAATATCTATACTAGTTTTACTATAGTACTTTGTAGATGTATTTAAGATATCTATACTAGTTTTACTATAGTACTTTGTAGCCGGATGAGATAACATCCTTTAGGTATCATTATAACCATATGTCTATGATGCAATTAATTACTAGACAATTCAAGATCAGCAACGTTTTTGTAATTCTTCACTTGAAGTAAAATGAATCATGATCACCCTGCTTATTGTTGGGGTGCTTGAACCCATATCTTGTACTCATTTAAATGTTGAGACCACTCAAGGTGGAAGTCTGGAATCATGATAAAATTGGATGCATACTATTGCATCTCCTTTACACATGGAATTCTCAACTCCTCGAACCTAAGACCATATATATAACTTGAACCTTTATGAAGCTTATAAACATTTTTTTAATTTATTATATATATATAACTAAAACAAGATAAAATTTCTCTGGTTCACATTTTATTAACTTTTCAACTATTGGAGAATTTTTCCTAATTGTTTATGCTACAATATGTAGCAATTGTCAATATTTTATGCGGTAATTTTGAAACTACAATTTAAAAAAATAATGGGCTTGTTTGCTTTTTCTTGTGTTTTAAACTTTAGGTTAATTTCTAGTATTGGGAGAAAATCCTTAAATCTTTTATGGTGGATTAAAAGATTCTATAACCAAGTATACAGAAGCTTATGTTTCAAACCCTACACAAAAAATTATCCTATGTGAGCACAGTCACTGCAAAAAGTTTATTCTGAAGATTTCAATGTAGATGTTAGATTTGGCTAATATTAATGACCTTTTAACAGCCTCTTGGATGCTTCCCTTTCAAAATGATGACCCACTTGCCATTTCAAAAAGAGAAAGTTGATGTACATCTTCAAATGCAAACATCGTTCCTTGCCTACGCCCAATAAATTGTGCATGTGCAACTACATTCATGAACCAATACTAATTAGTCCCTTATATCTTATACAGTCATAAACATAGTGTAAACATAATTGAGTGCTCAGAGTTTGTAAGTGTTTGAGACTTTAAGTACACCAAAATATGGGAAAAAGAAAATATTTTAGGGGAGAGGGCCCCATAGTGGAGTGGTGTCCTATACTGGGTATAGGAGTTGACAAAAGTGGGGCTAGCTGTAGAGTACTATTTACTCAAACAATATTTAAAATATTCCAAAAAACTGCACAAATATGCACCAATCATTGTTGAGAGAATATTTGTTTATTAATTAGTATTTATTTACTCAAAATAGGTGGTAGCGAGATAGGTTTTACACATCTACTAAAACATAAAAGCAACTGACTCACATTGTACATAAACCCTGTTGAAAAGCTCTAGAACCTATTATCTAATATTAAGCCTATATATTAAAAAAGATTCAATTTAATTATCCCAGCTACATATGCAACAACCACCCATAATAAAGTATTTTTTTGAAATACAAACTCCTTTATAAACAAAATGCATACCCAAGTGTCACATCAAACAAATAGATGCGTCCCATAATAAAATATTGTTTTCCAAATATAAACTCCTTTGTAAACAAAATGCATGCCCAAGTGTCCCATCAAACAAACAGATATGTCCCATATCTCCTCATCAACTAAATTTATTTAGTTGATATTTTCCCAACTACTAGTCACTTCCTCCATGAATACCTGCAAGCAACACACTCGAGGGTGTAAGGCTCACCAATCAAGTTGTCAAAACAAAAGGACAAAGACTAAAGACTTTAAAGACCAAACAAGCATTCAACCAAATCAACCAACTCTCAAACTTATAACCAAATTCAAATTTTTGAATACCTACAAGAAAGACAATTGAAGGTGTAAGGCTCACCAATCAATCTATCAAGACAAGAAGACATAAATTTAAGACTTTAGACCAAACAAGCATTCAACCAAATCAATCACCTCTCAAACTTATTACCAAATTCAATTTTTTTAACATCCATCAATTCCATCCATTTATCTCAAATGAATCGATCCACACAAATCAATTTGAACCAATCAAATGAAAGTACATAGATCCACAACAATTCCTAGCACATATTCCTACAAATACCCTCATTTTCTAGTTCAATTCTCTTACAACCCTTACAAAAAAGTCTTATAGAGTTTAAATTGCACATTGCTATCTACAATACTGTAAGTTCACACTATACTATAAATGTCTATCTGTTTTATATGATGTAATTGTAGCCACTATATTGTAAGTGCATATATGTCATTTTTAGTTGTTATTTCCTTATCATGTTATCTATTTTTAGTAACTATAAGTTTTCCACAATACTATAAATGCTTATCTTCATTTAGTTTTTTCCTTATCAAGTTATCTGTTTTTAGTAACTATTAGTTTTCCACAATTCGTAACAATGACAGATAATGTTTTGCTTTACTTATTAGGTAAGTTTACAGTTATATAGTAATAAGGTAAAATAAACCTACTGGAAAACTCGTGTACTGGAAAACTCAAGAACTGGAAAACTCACTCATGCCTACTAGTAAACTGTCTAATTTTCTTTTGTATTAAGTAAATAATTCTAATTTCTTTATATTTTTTGATATATTGACAATCGCAATGAAAAACTTTGAATACAAAGTAATAGGAGGTTTTTTAAGGTTCACAAGTCCATAATATCAATCTTTGAATACAAACTGTCAAACTGTAACTAGTATAAGTTCAGGTTACCTTATCATTTTTTTTAAACATCAAACTGTCAAACTAAAATTGTCAACCTTAGGTAGAATCACCACCAAATTCACCACCAGAATCACCATCTTTTTTTGTACTACCACCAAATTCACCACCTAGGTAGAATCTCAAACTAGGAAGATGAATTTGGTAGATAGCATTTTCTAAACTTCTTTAAATATTAGAGGCTCAAATAATTTATTGACCGATTGCTACCCTCTAATTGAATGGCTTAGAATCTAGCTTTAGGGGGATTATGTGTGCAATGAGAGGTGTCATAAACCTTTAAATCTTCATACAACCATGCTATAACATCTCCAAATTCTTTGAGACCTTGAATTATCCTTTTCTTTTCATCTTCTATACATGTTTTTCCCACAAAAAACATTCCTAGGACTTATAGTGTTAGATAAATTACACAACTCAAACTTTTCTTCCTCGAAAAGTATAGGATCTTTCTTGGGTCTCCAATCATCACTATCAAAGAGCTTTTCCAATGTAACCATACCCCATGGTATGGTATTAATATTAGTCTTTAAACTCATTACCCCATCTTTGTCCATGATTAAATCTTCTCTTTCATCCCCATCTATAATCTACTCTTCAAATGCCATAACATTCACTATAAAGTCCCACATATGTTTATAATCTTCAAACACTTGAAAGTTCTAGACATTCCATAATAAATACTACAGATACCAATTCAACAGAGAACTTCTTGACCTTGGAATTTGAAATAGGTTCCGAAGTGCTAGCAACCACCACTAAAGCATCTGTCATATAGTGTTTTCTTCAATGATCAATTGGATGTTAAATGTGTCAAAGTCTTCAATAAGATCCCAAACATGACTTCTCCTACCAAACCTTGATCCCTAGAGGTATCTTTTGCTCTCACCTATGGAACTACAATCTCAAAATCCCCTAATACCTTCAAGTGTTGAACCTTATTTTTCACAACAAATTCAAGCCCATGAATGAGTGCTCCATGTTGGAATATTACTTCTTAGTATAGTAATTATAGGTTAGTAATAATTAATAAATAAATAAAAGTTAGTAAAAATTAATGTTAGTTTATAAATAAAAGTTAAATGTTAGCAAATAATTAAGTTGAGAGTTATTTCCTAAAAGTGGTTGAATAGAATAGTTGTTGGGTGGTTGGTAAATGGGAAAAATTAAATGGTTTTACAAACCAATACATATGAACAATATAATTACCCCAAATGCATAATATATTTTGATATTATCGATTTTGTTATTTATGGTGTGATAATCTACATGTTGTGTGCTCACCCTTTCAATTTGGTACTTCTAATTTAATACTAGAAAAGATGAGAAGTGATAATGGTTGAAGATCTCAATAGGAGAGTGTTGCTAGAAGGAGAAAGAAACTATCAAAGTGTCGCAGAGGTTGGATATTTAGATGTGGAGGTTCATGTGATTTCAAGGATAACATAGAGACAAAAGTAGTGTGAGATTCCTTGCTGGTGTGAGGGCCCTGTGATATAGCAACATCCAAACATTGACGATTTCTAAATGAAGAGTTGATGCGCCTTTCCTCATGTGCTCAAGAATGCCACATTTTTGTGTTGCAGCCTGTCATTCTTGTTAAAAGCCAATTGTTGTCAAAGACATTTTCAAGGGAAAAATTCAATACCTATGTTTTGACCACTTACATGGTGTGCCTATGTAAGGGATGTTTTGATTATTTTCATGATGTGTAGTATTTTATTAAGCCTCTAACTTTTGACGGTTATTTTTAAACTTTAATATAATAATTTTGCTAATGCTAGTCAAGGATGCAATAAAGGTGAATAGGAAAAACATGGCAGATGGCTTGTAAGTGACTAAGTGTGTTAGGGTTCAGGCAGATCGAAGCAATAAACATTAACCATTATATGCAAATTAAATAACCCAAATATAACAATGAAGAACAAAACAAAAGAGATCAACACAGAAATTTAACGTGGTTCATCCAAAATGGGCTACATCCACAGAAACTCAACCATCCAATGATTTTATTATCCAGTGCAAAACAGATTACAATCTCATGAATTCTACATCGCAACATACATCCCAGTTTCTTATAACAAGCTTTTTGGAAGCTTCTCAAATTAGGGTTTTACAATGTCATTTTTCTTTTGTTGATTAACAAAAATTAACAACTGACTCTAAATGGGCAAAAAAAAAAAGGGAAAAAAAATTATACGTTACATGTGTTCAGTACTTGCATGATCAGTCGCCACATACCAACAATCTCCCACTTGGAGACTGATCAAGCTCCACATCAAACAATCTCCCACTTGGAAACTGATCCTGGACAACACCGTTGCAAGGTTACGTTACGTGTGTACAATACTTGCATGATCACTCGTCACATACCAACAAAGTGAAGTTCATTTCCTACAAGTAACTACTAATCACATGATATATATGATACTTATTGCGGAGGGTGTCATTTTGGGACTTACTTCTGTAGCCATGAATATTGAAAAGAGGTGAAGTATTTTTTTTAGGCTTGTGTATTTCTATTAGTTGAAGTCCTAGTGTACAACGTAAGAACTGTACGGTGTAAGTATGAGAGGTAGGCATGGAGAAATTCATTTCCAATTTGATTGTAAACTGTGTTTGATCCACTCAAATATCATCCACTTCAATGGTCAAACAATCAATATCAATTTTACACCTCATTCACAATAAAAAGTGTTAAATATTTGTCCTATTTTTATTGGCCAAAATTGACCTTTGACTATTGAAGTGGGTGATATTTAAGAATAGTGTTTTATCATCATCAATATAAACATGCTAAAAAAAGTCATGAAATCTATCGCAATTAGAGTTTGTTACTGGTTTAATTCGTTGAAGTGTGAAAGCATGCAATGCCCTTTTGAGATAGCAAGCCGCAACTATATTGCTTCAGCACCGGGCTTGCTTCAGAATCAAGAAAAGTTGTCAATGCCATTATATAGACACATCATCTAGTTAGTTACGTGAGTGTTTGTTGAATAATTTTGTGCAAAAGTTTGTTTGAACCGAGAACGATTAGAAGTAGCGTATAACACACTTGAAGGATGTGGTTCATCTTGGCTTTCTATTGACAATTATGGAGGCTTTATTTGGAAAAGAGTCTTTAAAAGGTTAATCAATTATTTTTTCAGCATGCATGAAATGCGGGAGACATAAATGGTAATACATGTCTATATGTGTAATTTAGTTGGAGATATCAACAATAATATGGGAAGTCAATAGTTCAAAACGTACAAAGATATTTTATTCACATCATGTTGTCTATGCATACATGCCCTGTAAAATAGGAGAATTGAAATTCTTTTAAAGTAAACATAGAGTTATGATCAATCGTTTTAGAAGTTTTGGCACCTTCTAAATCTATTAGTGTTATTTTTCACTTTTGGAGACATCTTATCACCTTTGTTTTTGGAAAATTACATTGTAATGGGTGCATTTTCAATTGAAATCTAACGCTTTTGAAAATGGATGGAAGTTCTCATGCTTGTGCTCTGGGTAATTGTATTAGCAAATATCATAGGGTTGTCAGATCCATTCATGCTACCTTTGTTGGATAAAATCTAAGGAAGTTACAGAGGATAGAGGAAAAAGGAGGTCAGAGGATTTCCACATCTCAATTTAGCTTCTCGCTCCAAGATGGTAGATTGTTTGAGAAGCACCACCACATTTGTGTCCCTTCATGGACCAAGGGGGGCTTGGCAATTCTTGGCTATATTTGTGGATAGCAACTTCTAAATAGATGTGGTTTGTGTATCTACACTTACTCATTTTATGCATAATGTAACCTCCGAAATAGGTAGGGTTAGTGTATCTGCATTGGTTTTATTCTTGCTATACTTTGGAGGATAGATTTAGTTCCCACAACACTAGAGGAGGGATTTTGACATGCTCGAAGAACGATGGACTCTCAAAGGAGAATTGTTCTCATTGTGCATAGAGGTTACTATTTGTTCTCTCATGTGGTACAAATGATTTGCAGAGTTTGACAATCAAGCCATCCACTAATGCGATCAATTTAGTGTGTCTTGGTGAGCAAGGAGATCTCATGGACGTGCTTTAGTAGATTTTTAAATGGGTTGTTGTGTTAAGTCTATGAAGTATCCTGTCCTTTGTTTAGATTGATGTAAAAAGGGGGCAATGTTAGAATTTTCCATCTCAGTTTACTAATTATAGGTTAGCAATAATTAATTAATTAATTAAAAGTTAGTAAAAATTAATGTTAGTTTAGAAATAAAATTAAATATTAGCAAATAATTAAGTTGGGAGTTATTTCCTGTAGGTGGTTGAATAGAGTTGTTGTTGGGTGGTTGGTGCACAAGAAAAATTAAATCGCTTTATAAGCCAATACATATGAACAATGTAACTACCCCAAGTGCATAATATATTTTGATATTATCAACTCTATCATTTATGGTGCAATAATCTACATCTTGTGTGTGCTCACCATTTCAATTCTTCATACTCTGCAAAATTTTTAGTACATATAGAACTATAACCAAAAAGATTCTAGGAAGCTCTTTCCCTGGGAATTTATCACTTCTACTTTGGCACTGACCCCTTGCTTTGACTTGGATCCATCAAACTTCAACGTGTAGACATGATCTTCATTTGCCTTTGGCTTCTTCTCTAGAGTGTACTATGGCTCTTCTAGTTTCTACTCAACTTCTAGGGCATACACATCTAATTTCGGTTCTAAAAAGAGTACTTCATTGGTGTAGATGTATTTTGCAATAAGGTGCTTGAGTCTTGGCTCTCTATCTATTGAGATCTAATTGGCAATTTTGCACCATGGAAGCCACATGTGAGATAAATCAATTGCTTTATATCCATTTAACATCCTTGACCAGTCCAGCTTCACAACATTCCATAAGCTTATGCGATTTCAACCACATTTATGTCAATATATACTGTTGAATTCACAAGTTCACTGCCAGTTGCATGCAAATCATCAACCACATTCACTTTTTTCTTGTCTATTTGTACCACCTTTTTGTTCGATTTTACTGGGGTCAATCCCTAGCTTCTGACATATGTCGTAAGGCATAACATTCCCAGAAGCACCTAAATCAACCAAACAGTTATATAATTTTTTACCAAAACTTCAAATCATCAATAGACAAGGAGGTGTTTCAATCTTTTCTTCATACAAAGCAACAATAGCAATAGAAGTCTTTGAATTTTCTCTCTTAAATTTAGAAAATAATGAATCTAACAAAAGATCTTTTTATCCCATTAACCTAAGTTGCCAATCTTGGTACAGGAACGGGTTCAGGGTTTGTGAATATTATAAAAATCATTTTAAATTTTCCCCTAAAAATATATATATGGGTTTGGGGTTTGCGAATATAGTCCCCTAAAAAATGGCCAATTCACATGGACCAATCGCAAAAAGGGATTTACCAATATTGCAGAGAGCTTAGAAAGATTTCTTATATCCTCCAATTTGCTCTAGCACCCATATTCGATGGAATCCTCAATCCTTCCAATCTCTGGATCAGACCGTTTTCCTGTCAGCCTCAACATTATTGATGACTGCCCTCTCGCCCGATGCCCCTTCAAATTTGAAAAAATGTGGCTCAGATGTGAATCTCTTAAGGAACTCATATGAACCTAGTGGGAAGAGGATAAAGTACAAAAGGTTCCAAGATGTTCATGGTGGCTAAAAAGCTAATCTCTATCAAAAGAAGGTTGAAAGATTGGAACATTCATACCTTCAAAAACATTTTCCATGAGAAAGAGATTGTTGAAGAAAAATTAGAAGCACTTGACCAGAAGATCATCAACCAAGGAATGTACATGGAAGAATACAAAAAGAAAAAAGAACTTATGAAATACCATGCAAAACTTCTGGCTCGAGAAGAGATATTCGAGAGATCAAAATCGTGCGAAACATGGTTTGAAAGGTGATCTAAATACAATCTTTTTTCACAACTAAACAAGAATCAAAAGGTCACAAAACTGCATAACATCCCTCCAAAAGTTGGACATATCCACCCTTAATGGGAAAGAAGAAATACAAAACGAAGTTGTGAGTTACTTCCAAAATTTACTGGCATGCACCAATGCTTCCAATCTTCACGAACAGGAAATTTTCATGAACTTAATTCCCAATATTTTCACAAAGGTAGATAACTGTATGTTGATGTCACAATTCACAAAGGATGAGGTGAAATATGTAGTTTTTCAGATGCACCCAGATAAGGCACCAAGTCCTGATGGGTTCCCAACTTATTTTTTCCAAGAATTTTGGGAAATTATGGGCGAAGGGATTTGGAAGGCGGTTGAAGGTTTGAGGAAATCAAAAAATGTTGAAGGATATCAACAGAACTTTCATTGCTTTAATCCCAAAGAAGACAGACCCTACCACCTTTGCAAACTTCTAGCCAATCCCATTGTTCAACACGATATACAAGATCATATCAAAGGTAATTGCTAATGGATTGAAAATGATTCTGCCTAATATCATATCTGATGAGCAAAGCGGCTTTACTCCAAGAACAAATATAACATATAGTATAATAATAGCACATGAGACATTACATTCCATAACTACTGCCAACCAAAGTAGCATTATTTTGAAGCTAGATGTTAGCAAAGCCTATGACAGAGTTAACTAGAGATTTCTAATGAACATACTTAAGAAAATTGGATTCCACCATGAGTGGATGAATTGGATTTATAATTGCATCTCAAGTGTGCAATAATCGATGTTAGTCAATGGAATCTCATGTGGCTTCTTCGAGCTACAAGAGGCTTACTCCAAGGTGATCCATTATCCCCTTTTCTCTTTGTAATCATGATTGAGGCCCTTGGGAGGGGGATAAAATCATATTCAAGACAAGGAATATGGTCATATGTATAGGCAGCTAATAACTTCCAACCAATAACCCACCAGCAATTTGCAGATGACACGATCCTGTATAGAATCATACATGGAGGGAGCATCAACAATAAAATATATACTTGAGAAGTATGTAGTAGTATCAAGAAAAGAAATCAACAAAAACAAGTCCAATATTATCTTCTTCAACACAAGGAGAGGACTACAAAGGTGAATCGCCTCCTTATTATGCTTCAACATGGCATAACTACCAAGTAAGTACCTCGGTGTTCTACTATTTAAAGGTGCAATAAGAACTAATCTATGGGAGAAATGGTGAACAAGTGCAAATTGAAGGTTGCATCATGGAAAGGTCATTAGTTATCACTTGTCAGAAAAAATTCAAATGATTATGGTAATTCTTTCGGCAATCCCTATTTATCAGTTATCCAGCACTCAAATAACAAAAAAAGTCAGTAATCTGTTTAAAGGCATAATGAAGAAATTCCTCTGGGAAGGCTCCAATGAGAACAAACACATCACCTTAATTGGATGGCAGACGACATGCAAGGAAAAAGGAAATGGAGGTATCAAAATAAGGAAGACATAGAAACGAAGCATTGATCTAGGGGTAAAAATCATAGGGAAAATGTTTAACAACCCATCTACAAGATGGTGTCAAATTCTCTAGAAAAAATATCTAGATTCAGAGGACATAACGCGCATTCCAACAAATCCAAATCCTCCATGGGGCTCTCACATCTAAAATTTCATGCAACAATGTAGAAGCATGATCACAAATCACCTTTCATGGGTCATAAACAATGGATGCAAAGCTCAATTTTGGACTGATTCATGGAATGGATATCCACTACTTGTAAACTTCCCAAGCTTCATTGCACATTGGAACACTATCTTGAATATGCGGTGGATTTATGTAAGAGATTATCTCAAACCCAGGACTAATGGTAGCGACTGGGAGTGGTAAAGCACTAATGATCTACCAATTCCCCCAGAGACTAAGCGAGATCTACAAGATGAATTAAAAAAAGAGGAAGGTATTCATAAACTAGAACGAAGATAAAATAATTTGGACAGGGTCCAAATCTGGGGCATACTCTGTCAAAATTCCTCTTCTGGAGGAGAGCACTAACTGGCCAACGGAGCTTTGTAGGAACAAATGGAATCTACCCAAAGTGGGGGCCTTTTCATGGACAACACTACACAAAAGACTACTCACTGGAGACCGCCTTAAAACCACAGAGATCCCCAACCCATCACGATGTGTCTTGTGCAAATCTGAGGAAATGGCCAATGATATACTTCTCAATTCCACCTTCGTAAGCACATGCTGGGATTGGCTGCGCAATAGACTGGATTGGTGTGGGGAACGAACTTCCAAATGACATTTTGGAGCTCTTCAGGTGCTACCTAAGATACACAATGCGATATGGGAAGGTATATGGATAATTAGTCCCTCAATGTTGATATGGAAAGTATGGAAGGAATGAAATAGCAGAATATTTAATGAGAAAGAATCCAGTGTGGAAGAAATAATCAAGAAATTTGAGAAGGGCATTAGTGAAGTCGTTATGGAAAAACTCTCAACTTCCTCCTCAAAACCATTCACAAGTTGGGATGAAGCGATGATGAAAAATGGGAAAATCTCAAAATACCATAGAGATATAATACTAATGTCCAAAAGACAGACAAACAAATCAAAAATCAAGTGGTGTCCTCCAAGAAAAAGGTTAAGACTAAATTTCGATGGCATAGCCCATGGCAACCCAAGCATCTATGGTGCTAGTGTCATAATAAGGAACAAGTACGGAGAGTTGATATGGGCTACTATTTCAAGGAAGCTTCAGATAGCCACAAACAATGAAGTCGAGTTCATGGCACTTCTGAGAGGACTACACCTATGCAAAAGGAAAACATAAAAAACATAGATATAGAGGGAGACTCCCAAACCTGCATCAATGCAATTTGCAACTGAAGAGTGATAAATTGGAAATTGAAGAATATAGCAGAATCCATATCGTCAATTTTAGATAATATGGATAACACATCAATCACACACTGTTACAAGAGAGAAATCACACAGTGGATTTTCCAGCAAATAAAGTCTACGAGAAAACAGAAGAAGAGGTCATCGCAAACAATAAGAACAGATGGGAAGATCTGCCCTTATGGTTCAAATACCACGGATACTATTTCCCTTCATGAGATGCTCATTCACCAGTCTCAAGATGTACTGAGTCGGTCATTCAAGCCTGAATTGGCACAAACAAAATATCCTGAACGATTGTATCGAGCTCATAATAAATTGGTTACAAATGAACTTCCCATTTCAAGCAAATACAAAATGCAGTTTACAGGTTACAACTGCCCCTGCTGTGATGAGGAGCTTCAGCCCAAGTCGGGAGGATATTTAAGATTGAAATAGAGGTAGTTGAGACTACAATTAGGAAGGTGATCAATAATAGGGTGTTCAAGGCTAGTCATGTTCATGACAACCGTATTTTGGAGTTGTTCCTAGTCAACCATATTCTGATCCTTGCCAGGAAGCGATCAGGGAAATTGCCAGTGGATAGTTACGTTTGCGATTGCCTCAAAATGTTGGCTCTAGCTACGATTACGGCCTTCAACAAGTGACCAAGCATTGGAAGTCTTGGTGGTTTTTTCGACATTGGTTCAGCAAGAGCAAGTGAGAATATCAAACAAGCAATCACCTTATTTCATGGCGTTGAAAGGGATAATATGGAAATCTTCAACTTCTACATTGGACATTTTGACTCCGTCCTATCTCTCACACAGGTTGAACGTGCTTCTGAAGTTAAAACAATAATCCTCATAATTGCCAATAAACAAAATATCTAAATACCTCATAACTTGCAATAAGGAAAATACTCATGAATTGAACTTCATAATTCATTGATTTCTCAAATTATCTTCATATGGCTCTTGATCAAGAGCATCAAAGTCAACATTTGGTTCAAATCATTTGAACCACAATTAGTTGGAACGCGAGTCCCACTAGCCATGTCTATGTCATATGTAGAAGTTGCCTCATCGATAGTGTCTTCGACAACCTATGCAACACTACCATCTAAGTTGGCACACTTAGGAGTTAGATCCCAATTCTTTATCACCTCCTTGTAATCAGGTTTCTTATGCCACAATAGATGCAAGTTAGAGTGCACAAAGACCAAATCCTTAGCTTTTGTTTGCACCTAATCGATTGCATTTAACTAAGTGGATAAAGGAGTATGTACTCCAATTCTGCTCAGCTGAAGAACTTGCAACTTGTTGAATTTGCATACAACATTTACAATTATAAAACATAAAATATAAATTGTATTATTATAATGTATAGTAACAAAAGAAAAATGAGGAAGTTAAATTTAAAAAATAAAAAGATGCATACTTGAGATAGAATTTTTATTGCAAGGGATTGTAGGTGAAAATAGTCTTCGTCATGTAGGTACCAACATTCATGAGTATATTTCTTGTGCTTATCTCGAAGAGCGCAAACATCATGATTCCTTTAAGATATGAACTTGCCAAACTAACTTGAGACAACAGTCTGTATATCTTCATCTGGGAATATTCTTCTAAATGCACTTTTGTACCCAACAACCTCTTTATCTCTATATGGTGCCACCCTCTTCAATAGGGAAACTATCTCTTTGCTATGGTGCTTTGGAGACAAAGCAAATGCTAAGATATGCAAGGGTGTGGTCACCTTGTTCCAATGCTGTGGTCACCTTGTTCCAACGCTCATCAATGATTATTTGCACTCTTTGAAAAATACTTATGTGGGGTCCTACTCCTTCGCTTCTATTATGGTCCTTATTTTTTCAACCATGGAGTCAACACCATAATAAATTGCACCCAAGCATGGTCGATCTGTATCTACATATCTATTCATACTCATGATGGGCTCAGTGAAACTCAAAGCATATTTTGCACGAGCCAATCACTCATCATCTAGGATCAATGCTTTTATTTTTTGGGCTTTCTTTGACTGTGATTGCCTCCATACACTCTAATGAGTGTTCATGACCATGGCGCTCAATGCCTCTCGCACCTTCACAAGTCATCTCAAGACGATTGTGTGTGATGTAAAATGAGTTTTGACAACCTAATATGGTATGGAAAAAATAAATTAAAAAATTAAGAATTAGTAACTTAGAAAAAATTTTAAAATAATAAATATGCTAAAAGTAAAAAATAAAAATAAAATTATCTTCAACAACTCCAATTTGTAGAAGGTCCTGAAGATGGCTTCTGACATATGATGATTTGTCACAAACATTTGAATCTCCTCAGCCTCCATGTAGATTTCCTTGACCCACTCGATTTGTGTGCCAATCTTGTGCAATATCAACTTGAGAGAGTGGACGACACATGGTGTCCAAAAAATATGCCCATATGAACCCTCCACTATTGAAGCAACTACCCTACACTTTTTAGCTTTGGTCATTACAACTTGGAAAACATTTTTAGGACCCACTATCTCAATGGCTTGTGTGAGGATATTGGCAATGAAGCTTACATCCTTCACTTGCCCCTCACAATCAACTGCCTTCAATAACATAGCCCCTTTAGGGGACACTACAATGGCATTAATTAGTTTTGCAATCCTTCCATCCATAAAAAATGGACACTCATGTTTGGGGCATGTATCCTTGATTTCTCTCAATGATGCCTCTACGGGAGCTTTTTCCTTGCCCAATAAGGTGGTGCGCACCTTTTCATACCCATGACTAATGTAATTAATAGGTGATCTAGAAATTGCAATCACCATATCCCACCAATATGGTGATCTAACAAGGTTGAATGGAAACATATTTCTATAAATGCAATGAGCAATGATTTCATATGCAAGCTCCCTTTCCTCATTCTTGAAGGCATTTTCCAACAGGCCTCTTTTATGGGGAAGAGTAGTGTCTTCTCTGAAAGATGGTGGTGGCATGAAAGGATGTGGGTCAACCCATTCTCTTAAGCCACTAGGAGGTTTTTGTAATACTCTATTGGAAAGAGGATGTACTCTTTCCTTTGCTCTGCTACTTACCATGTCCACATCCTCTTATTCCTTGATATATCCCATTATTTGTTGCTATGGAAACCACTTTTATTCAACCTTGGAGAAATTGTTATTCCTAAGCCGGGAATAGTGCAAAAGTGAAGCTTTAACTCGACTATACAAGCGCTTATATTCTTTCAAATATTGGCTACAACACCAACGATAATTGTTAGAAATTACGATCTTAAGATAGTAATCATTATAAACAAAATATAAAATAAATAGATTGAACATTATACAAGCATAGGTTTAACACATTACACAAGATATACATGGGAAAAACCCTTTCAGGTAAAAAACCCCATAAAGCATCATTTTATTAAAACACTTACAAAATATAGTCTATTAAAAAATAGACTGAACCTGTGGATATACTCCTCTACACACTTCCACATGGCCAATAATACCTCATGTGCATAGTGATATAATTCACTATAAAACTCCAAATTCACACTCTCAAATAAGAGAGAACCTCCTTAAATAAAAGAGAAGGGGTGGTATAATACCCAAAGGGGTATTAGTCACACCCATTCAAAGCAACTATTTGTAAATAATTAATAATCTAATAGCTATTAGATTATTAATTATTAAATGGTATATGTTTTATAACATAAGGTTTTATAACCTCATATTAGAAAATTATATAAATGTTATAAGGGTATGACCCCTAATAACATTATGCTCTAACACTCCCCCTTAATGTTAATAGGGGGCATCACATGTCAATTTCTATAAAAGAAAAATGAAGCACCCGAGTGACATAGGTCTTCTTTGACAGTGATAAACAAGGACATAAATATATGTCAAAATGAAGAGCATGTATTCCGGTCTAATGAAAGTCATTTTGTCACAATTTATAATCCCGTGTCTTAAAAAATGATGCTTAAGCGAGTTCTTATAATGTTTTTATTTTAGAGAAAAGAATTTTCAATATGCCCATAGGTCTTTCATGATGATATGCCTATTAGGTCTTATATCCAAGAATATTTTCATTCCAAGGTGTTAAAATGCCTAAGGTCTTACATCTAGAGGTGACATTGTTTTGCACACTCCCCCTCAATGGCAACTCCTTATGGCCAAGCATTGATTTTGAATTTGGTTTTGCAAAGAGGCTATAACGTGATATTGCATATATGATTTCTTTATCATTACTAGGAGCTTAGCTCAGATCTTGACATAGTATATTTGCCATCTGATAATAATAGGATGGAAAGAATTTCCTTTGAAGGAAGTGCCCATGAACTTCAAATGTGTTTTATTTTTGGAAATAGGAGTCTTGAGTAAGAGTAAATAGCTTTATCATATAATAAAGTGGGACCTGTAATAGCACCTAGATGAAAAACACTTTCAGTAATCTCCTAAGCACATTGATTCTTTGTAGTGACTTGTAGTCAACTTTTGATTAAAAATCTATAGAAGATAGCTGTTTAAAATATTACCCATCCATGTGATAGCAATTGCACCATATTTTGAAGACATAGATTGAGGTATATGTCCTATCAATAAGGAAACCAACATAGTTAGCAATATAATAATCAATAAAATATAGCCATATAGAATGCTCGCATAAACATCTGTATGCTAGGACTAACAACCAAGGAGTACAACAAGTGATCATGGCGTGAATGCAAACTTTGAGCGAAAAAGAAGACAAGGCCAAAGGAGAATGATGCCTTCAGAGATATCGGCCTTTGCTACAAGGGTGAACATGATTCCAATAGGTGGAGGGGAGGCTGACAAAAATGGAAATCAACATTTCAAATTTCATGGAGAGGAGATGGTGAATATGGACTTTCATGGGGGGAAATGGGAGGATCAAGAATCAAAACAATGGATACATAATGGAGGAAAAGAGGGATAATAGAAGACCCTTGAAAAGAAAAGATTTTTCCATACCCTCGAACACTCTAACCCCGATAATGGAGCATCTCAAGGAGCAAGCCCTTTTTGTCAAATGGTGCGGCAGAGGATGCCCTAGGCAATAGATAATGGATTGGCGGTGCAACAATTTTACCGAACGGGTAAGAATCAGAACCCTTTCTAATGAGTTCTTTCTAATTGAAACTGTAAGCAAAGAATTGAAAAATGAAATCCTATAGGGTAGCCCCCTTTTCTTCAAAGGATTTAGCTTTTATAGAATAGAATGGAAACCAAACTTTGACCCTATTTAGCATCACATCAGAAAGAGTCTGATGTGGATTAGATTGGTCAATCTCCCCTCTAAATATTGGGATCTAGAGTCTCTAAGGCTAATAGGGGAAGCATTGGGATCCTTTTTGGGAGTAGATGAGGATTTCTTTAGTGGTAAAACAAATGCAACAATAAAAATTTATGTTGAGATTGATCAGGAAGATGGTGTTTGGGAGGAATTGGAGATCACAGAAAATGGGAGATGGCTATAGAGGATTTTGATAGACAATGGTCAGGTTGGGAAATTACTTTTTTGTGGGAAGTCTATGGAGGGCCATGAGTGTGTAGAGAAGATTGGGCCAGAAAAGGTTCCAAATGAGATAGAAGTTGAATCAAAACAAGACAATGATATCAATGAAGCATTAAATGAGTCAGAGGAAGCAATGACATCAGAGAAAATAAATTCACCACCAATGGAAGAAAGCAGGAAAGAGAATGTAGAGGAGATAAAGATTTGAAGGGGTTGTCAATCCATATAGCACATGGGTTTGGGGATAATACTTCGATTATGGAAAAGGACAATTCAGTGCACCCAAAGGTGGTAGAAACCCTATTACCTCCCCAAGGATTGGAAGTTAGCCTGCAACCTCATACAACCCTAAATGTGGGGTTGGACTCTCACCCAAAGGCAAAGCGAAAGAACCCCTCTCTTCCCTTCCCAGACACAAATGATCACTTCATTGCGGTAGCCTGCAAGCCTTTTGAGAATACAAGGCTTGAATTTTAGGATGAATTTCCAAATGTAGAGAAAGTAACTAAATCACCAGTAGATTTCCAAAATGTCTTATTGGAGGAAGGGGAACTGTTAGAAGAAGAGAAGCTTTTGCTCTTTGGGGAAACTACAAACTTAAATCCTAACAACATGGAGGTAGAGAGTGTTGGAAAACTAGGTAATAGTCAGCAGGCAGCCAAGAAAGCTACCCTAGACTATGGTAGAAATAAATCCAAAGGAAGGAAATCCCATCAGGAGAAGAGAACAATGGATGGGGATGCTGAACGTCAGATTAAGATTACAATGATGTTGATATCAGGGAAGGGTGCTCCCTTCCCAAGGAGCCATGAGGCTCTTATCATGGAATGTTAGGGGCCTAAATGCCCCTAACAAACAGCACTTGATTAAGCAAAGGATGGAACTCTTGAAAGCAAACATCTTTTTAATTCAATAATCCAAGATGACCAATGCAGATATGGAATAGTTTAGGAGAAAATTAGGAACTTGGCAAGTTTTGGCGGTATAGGTAGCTGAGGCTTTGGGAGGAATTGCATTTTTTTGGAATCCACAGTCAGTATGCTTAGATAAATTGGGAGAGGGATCAAATTGGTTGGGTTGCAAAGTCAGAAGTGTGTTTTCAAATTTGTAATTCGATTTGGTGAATGTGTATGGACCAAACTCATGTATCAAGAAGAGAGTTGTGGGTGGAAGTATAAATTTTCATTATTTTTTTAGACGGTTAGTGCCACATAATTGGGGGCGACTTCAATGCAATTCTCCACAACAAAGACAAAAGAGGGGGTGTTAGAGGAGAGAATCAATCCCAGAAGGATCTTCGGGGCTGGGTGGAGAAGAACCATTTAATGGATATCAATTTATCCAATGGAGTATACACCTGGACTAATCAGAGAATGGAGTTTAATAATATTGCAAAAAAACTTGATAGGTTTTTCTTTTCTGGAGATCGGGTTTCATTTCCTTTCACTTTTGAAAGCTCAATTATCCCATGTTCGAGGTCAACTCATTATTGGAGATTCTTGGGGAGAAGAGACTGTCAAGGAATCCCTTCAAATTCAAAAATATGTGGATGAAAGATCTAGATTTTTCAAACTTGTGCAAGGATGGTGGAATGAGGAAATTCCCAATGGATCAAAAATGTTCTGCTTCATCCCAAGAATGAAACTATTGAAACAGAAGATTAAAGAATGGAATATACATCATTTCAAGAATATATTTGAGACCAAGAAATTGATTAAAGAAGATCTATAGCTGCTAGGGGAAGAGATTGTCAAAAATGGTATGGATAATAGAAGTTATTCCAAAGAGAAGGAACTGATGTTGGCTTACGAAGAAATTCTGGCCAAATAAGAAACTTTTTGGAGGCAAAAATCTAGGGAGACTTGGATTAAAGAAGGGGACAAAAACACTAAATATTTTCACAATATTACAAAGCAAAAAAGAGATATGAATAGGATCTCCTCAATCAAATTATCAGATGGCTCAATAGTGGAAGACCCAGAATCCATGGCTAAGGAGACAATATCCTTTTTCAGAAACATTCTCAACAATTTGGAGGGGTCTAATCTTCAGGCTCAGCAAGATATAATCAGAAACATCCCTTCTATGGTTACAAAAGATCAGAACAGAATGTTCAATGCAAGTTTTTCTGTTGAGGAGATAAAGGTGGCTTTACTTCAACTGCACCCTGACAAAGCCCCTGGTCCAGATGGTTTTCCAGCGAGCTTCTTTCAAAGATGATGTGACACGATGGGACAAGATTTGGTAGAAGCCATTGAGGCTTCCTGGAACTCAGGAAAGCTACTCAAAGAGGTCAACAACACATTCATTGCACTTATTCTGAAAAAGAAGTCTCCTCGTATTTTAGATGAGTATCGCCCAATCTCCCTTTGCAATACTATCTATAAAATTATGACCAAAGCAATGGCAAATAGGTTGAAGAAGATTATGCCCGATATCATATCTGATGAATAGACTGGCTTTGTACCAGGAATATCCAACCTTGATGGCATCATAATTTCCCAAGAAACTCTCCATTCTATACAATAGACCAAAAGGCAAAGTATGATGATCAAGTTGGATGTTGAAAAAGCCTATGACAAGGTGGACTGGTGGTTTCTTTTGAAGGTGATGGAGGCTTTTGGTTTCAACAAAAGATGGTTAAATTGGGTTTTCAATTGCATATCAACCCCCCGGTTCTCAATCCTTTTCAATGGTTCCCTCGAAGGTTTCTTTGAGGCCTCTAGGGGTATTCACCAGGGAGACCTTTTGTCTCCTTTCCTCTTTATCATTATGGCTGAAGCTCTGGGTAGAAATTTTAGAAAAGAGGTCGAGGGTTGAAATATTGGAGGTGTTGAAGTCACTAGTATGCTTCCATCCATCTCTCATCAACAGTTCGTAGATGACACCATGCTCTTTGGAGCTACAAAAAGGAAAGAGGTTTTTCATCTAAACGTTGTTATGGGCAAATGCTCATGGGCATCGGGACAGGAAATCAACAAAGAGAAGTCAGAGATTTTCTTCTTTCACACACCTGCTCGGAAAGAACAAGAAATGCTTAGGGTTCTAAACTTTAAAAAGAGGTAATTACCTTGCACTTACTTGGGACTTCCACTGGCCAAAGGGCTTAGTTCATGTAAGCTTTGGGATCCTCTCAACACCAAGGTAAGCTCCAAACTAGCTTCATGGAAAGGTAGGTGGTTGTCCTGGGCTGGGAGAATAACAATGTTAAAGGTAGTAATCTCTACCATCCCCATCTACCTAATGTCTTGCTTGGCCTTACCCATTGGAGTAAGCAAAGATTTAGATAAGAGGATTTTTTTTTGGCAAGGAAATGATGACAAGGACAAAATAGCACTAATTTCATGGGACAAGATTTGCAAGTCGAAGAAGGAAGGTGGACTGGGGATTATGTAATGTGCCGCACCTGTTGGTTCTTTTTTTAAAATCTTTTAGTGTTATTTTTAATTTTTTTAAGTGTTCTTTCAGACTAGAGAGAAGTTGCAGAAGGGGTTTTAGTTTTCTCGAGATGTGTATTGTAGGAATAATACAATATAGCATATATAGTGAAAACCCAGAAAATATACAAGGAATATGAAAGAAATATGAAAGACCTAGTTCATATATCAACAAATAATGAAGTTCTAACACATACCCATGTTCAAATTTACAACTTCAGTTTTATGCTATTGTCGGACGAGCAAATGGGCATAGCCAGAATCACTCCAAATCACCAAGGAATACAAGAGATCAATATACAAATGATTTCAGCAATGAAATAGACCCTAAATGCCTCCAAAATGAGGAATATAACAGCTGCATTCAAGGTAGATTGAGTTCCCACAAGAACCCACGTGCTCCAGGCAAGGTGTACAGCCTCCAAATAAATATATCAGCAACCACAAGAAGGATACTCCACTGTAAATGCCCCCAATCTAGTCATTCTACTGCTGCAGCCTACTATTGCTTGATATTCAGTACAAAAATAGTCTTTCTCCTCATCAAATCTGCCCAACAAGATGGTACGACCTAGCTGGGATGTACGACCAACCAAACAAGGAGATTTTAGTCCACAAACTATCCACAAACTCATACAATCTGCAACTCATAAATGATATCATCTGCCTCAAATGAAAGCTTTGAAATATATATCGATGGAATCCTCAAAACCCTAAAATTTCAACTCCATTGAAGCCCATCTGTGAACACTGGATGTATCCACCTCTATTGGCACCTTTGGATGGTATTGCACATATGTAGAATGTCGTTACTCAAGGAGGTTTTCGTCTCCAAGAGCCTCTGGTTCAAATCCTTCAAACCCTCACAATCCAAAACCCTAGTAGAACCAAGTAGAAGAAAATATCATAAACATAACATACCAAATGACTTCTCTTTTTCCTCTTTTATTTCCTTCCAAGAGGGTGTTGGGTTTTTAGGAGGGAATATTATAATTTTAAAACACTTTATTACCCTCCTAGAGATGGGCGCCCAAGCTCAATACATAAGTGACTTTTAAATATTTCTTTTTTCTAAGTCACTGCTGAAAATTTATAAAGTCCCATTAAATAAATAATATAACTTTTAGACTTTAAAATAAATACCCAGATGATGTCAAAAATTGATGATCCATAGCTCGTCGGAAAGGTCTCGACGAGATGAATCCATCCCCACTCTAAAAATCTTAATTCAGAACTGAACCTAAACTTACTAAAAATAGTAAGTATGCCACAAGGTACCCAAACTGCTAACTAGATCCAAATCACATCTACTCCTCTAAATTGCCCATCCAAGGCCAAACCACCATGGTTCCCTAACCAAACTATTACCTACAAGAACCCAATGATAGACTAACACTGAAGCTAGGAAGGGGGCATTACAGTCCGCCCTCCCTAAGTTTGCTTGCCTCAAGCAATCTTAAATCAGGATGCTCCAATATCTGCTCATTCTCCCAAGTAGCATCCTCCACTAGCAGGTTTTTCCATTTCACCTGGTATTCTCTGATAGTCCTCAAAGTTTATTCCCTGGTATCAATTATAGCCTCAAATACCAAAATCAATTTCCCCTCTTCATGAAGAAGAGGTAACTCTGCTGATGGTGTCACATTATGCCCCAACGCTTTCTTAAGGTGAGATACATGAAACACATTGTGTACCCTGCTACCTACTGGCAACTCTAGCTCATAAGCCACTTCTCCAATTTTCTTGGAGATCCTAAAAGGTCAATAGTACCGTGGCTTAAGTTTCTCTTCTCCACTCTTCTTGAGAGTGTACTGCTTGTAGGGTTGCAGTATCAAGTATACCATGTCACCTATCTCAAATGATTGCTCAGTCCTCTGCTAATCGGCATACTGCTTCTGTTGATTCTAAGCCTTTTGTATATTATGTTTCAAAGACCTCATGATATCCTGACTCTGCTAAAGAAGGTCTTTGGCCTTAGGCACTCTTCTATCACCAAACAGTAAATCAACAAAGCTAGGTGCCTCATACCCATATAATGCCATGAAGGGTGACATCTGGATGGACATGTGATAAGTGGAATTATAGCAATACTCACCCATGTGAAGCCACTTAATCCATGCCTTTTGCTGCCCTGCTAATAATTTCTGAGGTATCCTTCCTTCCATTTATTTACAATCTCTATCTAGCCATCAGTCTATGGGTGGTAACTCATGCTAGGGGTGAGCTCTATCCCTATCAACCTGAAGAGCTCCTACCAAAAATTACTTTGGAACCTGTTGTCCCTATCTCTCACAATACTCTGTGGCAACCCATGAAGACAGAATACCTCTCTAAAAAATAACTTTGCAACCTAAGCTATTATGTAGGTGATAGGAATGGCAATCCTGACCCTCGACTTTCGGTAACCCTGTGATAAAGTCCATAGAAATACTATCCCATTTCCTCTCAGGAATGGGTAGGGGCTGCAATAGTCCACCAAGAAAAGAGTGCTCATGTTTATTCTGCTGGCATGTCGGGCACTCTCTCACATATCTTAGTACTTCTGTTTTGAGGCCTTTCCAAGTGAAATGTTCTCTAACCTGCCTATATGTTTTGAAGTAACCAAGATGTCCAGCCATAGGCAAATCATGGAATGCTCTTAAAACTCTCTGCTTCATCTCCAATCCTAGCACTAAGAAGATCATGTCCTTGTAAATGGTCAAGTCATTTACCACTATGTACTTGTCATCCTTGATAGTGCCATCTATAATCCCAGTAGCCCATTTGTCCTTAGCATATTCTGCAGATATCATCTCTCTCCGATCATCTGAAATAGCACCTAATGCACACAAATGGGGTTTCCTGGATAAGGTATGAACAACTATGTTTTCCTTGCCTTTGACATAAACAATGTCAAAGTTGTAGGCATGTAGTTTGCTGACCCACTTCTACTACCTCTCGTTTAGGTCCTTCTGTCCAAGGAAATGTTTCAAACTGTTGTGATCAGTTTTCACCACAACTTACTCCCAACTAGATACTGTCTGAACTTAGCCAATGTATGCATGATGGCTAACATCTCCTTGTCATAGAAACTGTAACTCCATTCCACACCCCTCAATTTCCTGCTCTTAAATGCTATGGGGTGTTTATCCTGCATTATTACCGCCCCAATGCCTTCCCTTGAGGCATCACACTACAACTCAAAAGGTTTACTGAAATCTGGAATAGCCAACACAGGACATGTACTCATAATCTCCTTGAACTTGTCAAAGCACTCCTGTGCAATACCTAACCAACTGAAAGCATCCTTTCAAGTCAAATCTGTGAGGGGGGGCAGCTGACTATGAAAACCCCTTCATGAAACAGTGGTAATACCCACAAAGACCAAGGAATAACTTAAGATGAGAGAGATTCTTTAGCGGTGGCCAGTCAATAATTGCTCAAATTTTCTCTAGGTCTGCCTTCACACTACCAGCACTGATGATATGACCCAAGTATAACAACTCAGTCATCCCAAACTCACACTGACATTTTTGCATATAATGACTCCCACTCTAAAATCCTCAAGACAATGTCAATGTGTTTTAGATGCTCCTCCCAAGTCCTACTGTAAATCAATATGTCATCAAAAAATGTTAGCACAAATCTCCTTAGGTACTCTCTGAACACCCTATTCATACAAGATTAGAAGGTGGCTGGTGCATTAGATTGATTCAAAATATCAAAGATAAGTGTGCTAAGCTACCACCATTAAAGTTACCTGGTCCAGGATATAAAATAGTAGAAACAGATGCAAGTGAGTTTGCATGGGCAGGTGTACTCAGAGAACAGAAAACTCCAGAGTATAATCCAAAGGATAAAGGTCAGATAGTCAGAACTGTCTCAGGGAGTTTTCATAGTTCTGAAAAAGATTATCATAGCACACATAAGGAGATTCTTGCGGTAGTCAATACCTTCCAAGCCTTTCAGATGTTCATAGCTGATAAAAGGTTTTTACTGAAAAGTGACTTGCAGAACCTCAGAGGTTTCTTCAAGAAAGAATCTCGAAACAAAGTAGTAAGAGGCAGATTATTAAGGTGGGCTCAGCTTTTATGTACTTACAAATTTGATTGTGTTCATATTCCAGGAGCTGAGAATATAGTTGCTGACTTTGTTTCAAGAGAAGGTCATGAACCGGAACAAAAGCCAGAACCAGAACCAGAACCAGAAGGGTTAAATAGACAGGTAAAAGGTAAAGTGAGAGTCATGCACATTAGAATCCGGGAACAACGATGGCATGAACTCAGTCGTAATGAATGGAGCACTAATCCATTCCCCAGACAAGATCTTCACAATTACAGAATGGCCAACGATTTTCTGTATGATCGTTTTAAAATGTTAAAGGCCAAAATGTTGCTAACATCTCCAGGTTTGTGGACAGAGATCCCCTTCTTCCAATTTGCTGCAGAAGCAAAACCAGTTGATCCTGACATAGGTCATATTCTTAATAACTGGTGTGGTGATTTTAGTCTTCCAGTAAGTTTTAATAATCCAGCCATTGGTAAACCAGAGGAATGGTTGAACTTTGAAGATGGTAAAGATTTAATTAGAGATTTATTCTCTGGACCATATCCTCCTGCTGATAATATGAATTTTCATAATACTACAGCTTATACTGGTTGTATTTTCATATTAACCTTTAATTCAGGAGAAGATACACCAATAAGCAGACACATAGCTCAGCACTATGGACCATGCGGACCTGAATCAGTCTTCAAGCATTGGACTGTAAAAAATAGAATTAGATATTTCTATGCTCATCAGGTTCCTATCTGGATTCATGTGAAGACATATAGAATGAATGAGGCGTCACCCATGACGATGACTAGAGGCATCTATGGGCCATATAAACTCAAGGTGATGACCATCATGTGGAAAGAAGGTGAACCACAGTTAATGACCGGATGCATTCCTCATGCCTCTAATCAAACTTGCTACAATTGTGAAGATCATTCTGCTGACGACCCAAGGGTCCCTCCTGGCCACCAGGCACCAACATGTAATCATCCCAATAAGGCTTTTTGTGAATTATGCGCCTGGTATCATAATGATGATTTATCCACCGACAGCACGGGGTCTTAGCTAATAAGTGGGCTTGTCACTTATCGAGGAATCTTATCTCCTCGTGATTAAAGATAAGGCGTGGACCCTACCACGTTGTAAAGCGGTTATCTCACAACCTTATCGTGAGACCAAGTTATTCCTCTTGGGCTCAAAAGGAACATCCTGTAAAGTTGAGTCGGTCGTGTCTATCTTATCTTGTTCACGAGTAATTGGGTCCCACCGGAAGGTCTTCTTCACATGGGATGCTCTTCGGATAAGATGCTGCTTCGTGTCCTCTTTTCATTAACGGATCTCACGGAATTATGAAGTCGGGGTTAAAAGATCTGCCCGCTCCTGCCTATAAAGCCGACCGGGCCGCCTGCATTCTTCAGGCAATTCTTGGCGAGTGAAGTGAATGCGAAGAAAGTATGTCTTGAGTCTTAGATAAGTTTTAGTATTCAGGTTATAATATAGTGTTCTAGTAAAGTCAGTAATGTCAATAACTTCAGTGGAAGTTAAAGTGTTGCAAAAGCTTTAAGCTTTATTGTAAATTTCTGTCATGAAGTTCATAGCGAGCATTGTAAAAGATGAACATATCTGTAAGCTTCCTGCATGTTGTTAATCAAAATGGTTCTACTATTCATATAAGAGCCCATTATCATATTGCGCATTGTGTTTGTCTATTGCAGCTTAGATTTGGTATCAGAGCCTCTGGTGACGATATTGTTGTCTGTTGTTTACGTTGTTGTCTAACGTTAACTCCTTCCAATTCTGAAAATCTGTAAAGCTCCTTTATTGTCTCTCTGTATTGACTCAGGCCGTCATAAGTGTTGTAAGTCCCGAAGAGTAAGTCCCGCTGAAGCCGTGGTTGGCGTAAGGGCGTAAGGGCAGTAATCTGGTCTTTAGAGCGCAGGTTCGAGCGAAGTTCGAGCGCAGATGGATCCCTCTTCTTCCTCTTCTCAAGCGAAGGACAACAGTCATTCTGACATGACTGCAGAGCATAACTCAGAGGTTAGGTTTACCAACTTCTTTGCAAATAATGAAAGTTGTTTTAGTACTGTGTCTGAGTTCGGTAATTGTATAGATGATATAGAAAACTATGCTGTAGCGCCTGTAGATGAGAAGCCTTTTAAAGTTCCGAGAATACCTCCACATGAGATCTATCGGGACATTCCCAAAAATCTTATAGATATGTTTAATAATAAGTCTATAGGTTTAAGAGATTGGTTTAGGTATAAGTCTTCACTTAATTGTCATGTTGCCGAATTGTCCCATGTTGTTAAAGGAGGAAATGAAGGAAAATTAAATATTTTCACAGATGACTTGGTTAAGAAGTTTCGAAAGAAAGCTCTTGAAAGTAAAAAGAATCATCAGTTCATGCATCTGTCATATATCAGAATAGGCATCTGTGGACACTACAGAAAAGGATTGCCTATTGTAGTTTTAATGATGTTAAAAGATGCAAGGTTTTATAAGTTATCCCATTCCTTATTAGGTGCAGGTTGTGATTCTATGGCCAAAGGTCCCATCTTTGTAGACTGTCTCTTAGACTACCCTGTGAGTCTATTAGATAGTAACCTCAAGGATGTTTTGGAATATAAATTCAAAACAATAAACTTGTTCATGAAAAAGGACTCATTTGATCATTCACTGGTCTTTTTAGTTCATTACAGGTTATATGATAAAGTCATACCTTTAATGGTCAATCCTAGAAACCCGCATGAAAGAGGTCTAGATGGTCTGTCAACCATCTGGAGTTCTTCTAGTAATACTACCAAGTTAACAGCCCCAAAGATTGTCAGGCATAAGGATATAAAGATGCCAGAAGAATGGGCTATGGAATTATGGGAACAAGATAATCTCACTAAGGTTGAACAAGAGAAGAATCCCCAGTTGAAAGGAATTTCACTGGAAGAAATAGATGATCAAGCCGTGATAAAGTTTGGAAGTTCTGACACAAGAATTGGGAGACCTCTGTTACGAGGACATTCCTCCTCTTCCAAAGATTTATCCAGGGATATACCATTTAATTATAATGAGCCTACTCCATCTGTTTTGCCAAAAACCCAAAGTGTTCATTTGCAACCCTCTCAAGGTTTTGAAAATCTATTCTGAATACCCTCTGTGTCTCATCAGTCATCCTTTCAAAATAAAGCATTAAAGCCAAATTGCAGTCATTCCAAATATTCCATCTTGCAGAATGGTTTATACCAGTGTGAAGATTGTTCCTTTGTCTTCCCACCTCAAACTGCAAAGCTTAGGATGATGAGCAGCGTTAAAATGTTTTCAGAATACTCTGTAGCTATGCCAGAAACTAGTATCTCTGTTATAGATACTCAGGTTGTGGAAAACCCTGGTGGTGCTTGTACAATACCAGGCTGTATTCCACCATTTCATTATTTCATGTTGTTAGATACCTCTGGCAAGTATAAAGCTAAATGTTGGCCTTTACATGTCACTCCTCTAGGTGACAATGCCCCAAGTCAAAGTCATTTATTGAATTGGGCAAATCTTTGTCTTAGAAAATCTTTACTGCTGCAAGAAGACCGAAGAATTTGGTCTGAGTTAGAAGCTCTAAAAATTGAGAAACATCTTGAGAGCATGCAAGCTAACAATCACTCTATGATTTCCACTATAGAGCAACTTGAGAAAAGATTAACTCAAGAATGGAAAGATAAAGTTGAAACCGCTCTCCATGAATTAAAGGAACAGTATCAAGATTTTAAACATAAAGTGGAAATATGGAAGATTGAACGAGAAGCAGCTATGGCCAGACAAAGAGATTTAGTTTTAAAGGTCAGACAAGAAATCAAAGCAGACTGTGATGTTCTCAGTTCACAGTTAGGAACAACCAATGTCCAGATCAGACATAATGGACAAAGGTTGCAGGAAATATCTGAAGAGGTTCATTCTCTTACCGCCTCTTAGATTAGAATTGCAGACTCACTCCGAGTTGAGTCCCAGGAAACTAGGGAAGCTATTTCAGCAGAATCAAATTCCATCCAGTTGGCTATGCGGAAAGCTGCAACTGAAAGAGCGGTTAAATTCAAAAGTTTTCCTAGTAATGCTAATTCCTATTTGCAGGCCCAATACAAAGGTCCTAGGCTCCAAACACATGTACCTCCTACTCTAGAGCCCTTGAGATATGATCCTACTAGTGGTCAGTTGGTTTCAACCCAGCCCCCTACGTCTGAGGTTCCAGTTTCCACTACTCCTCCTCCTCCTCAGGGGACTGTGTTAATGGCCCGGGGGTCAGGTGCATTTCCTTATCCAACTAATGATCCATTTAAAAATATTCAGTCTTATAAAGCTGATACTCCACCATTGGTCAATTTTGATAAGTTTGAAGAAGTGGAGAATGCCCAAGGCATTGATGCAATGAGATCATGGATCACCAACTATATGTCCACCAATCCTGATGCAGATGAAAAGGAAGTAATCAAGCAAGCCTTGAATTCCATGACAGGTATGGCAAGAATAGTTTGGGATAAGTTGGAAAACGAATTTAGGGAAGTATTGCTGGATAGTGGCACTGATCAGGTTTGTGCCCAACTAGCAAGAATGTTTGTTGGAAAAAGAGACGTGATAGAACAACTCTCTTACAAAAGGTTTGTTAAAGGGAAATGCAAAGATTTGAGAAATTTTAAAAAATATTGTAAGAAGCAATATGAGCATTTCTATTTCTCAGGGCAAGAACAAAACCATGAATTCATGTATACAACTTTTCTGAAAAGCTTTGGTAACACTATTGGTGATTATTATCACAAAAAAGTTTTAGAGAATTTGGTGCATGATAAGACCGACATGAAAGAACTAACTTTTCCCCAGTTGGTTCAATTTCTTGAACAGATTAATACTGACATCTGTGATGAAGTAAAGGAGAAAAAGGAAAAGAAAAAGGTGCAGCCGCTTCTGTCATCAGTAGTGTGTTACAGACTGTCAGCACAAGATGAAGAAGACTTTGAGTGCAAGCCATGTCGAAAAGAGAAAAGTGGCTTTAAAAAGAAAAAGAGAAAAGAAAAAGATCCCTTCAGAAAGAAGAAAAGAGGATTCTTTCGTAAGAAAGACAAAAGGAAAAAAGGTGGATCTAAGCGAAAGCCAGTGTGCTACATCTGTAAAGGTGAGCACTATGCCAACAAATGTCCTAAAAAGGATAAAAAGAAAGGTAAAGCAAAGATGCATGCAGCTAAGAGCGCAGGCATCTCAATGGATGAATATGACTATATAAACTCGTATCCATCTGATTCAGAAGATATAGTCATTTCCAGTCCCGAGTTCTCAGATTCAGAATCTGAAGAAGAATACCAGTCAGCCCGCGAAGAGCAGGCTCAGATCAATTTGATGAAGGCTGATCAGCAGCCTAGTGCCAGTTCAGAGTCAGAAGATAATTCTGACGCCTCAGAAGTCTCATTCTATTATAGAATGATGAAAGGATCCACCTCAGAGTTGGATCAAATTATTGGTGAAATTTTGCATATTGAGCAGCAGCTCAAAGAAATGAATATGGGTCAAGAGACCTGGAAAAAGTTGAAGAGTCAGCTTGAGCAGCTAAAAAGTCAAAAGTATTATTTGCTGCAGCCTAAAGTGACCAAGCCGCAGGCCCGACCTAATCAAGAAGAATATCAATGGGAGTTTGCTGATCCAAGGCCCTATCAAGCCAGAGGAAGATCTTTTGGATCTATACCTCGAGCTCCATTTTCATCCCATGGATATCGGCCTTCACCTTGGTACAATCAGCCGAGAGCCTCAGTGGCCTCTCTCAGAGAAACCGGTCCTACCGAATCAGTGGTCACCGCTACCACTCCAATTGAACAAAAAGGACTTCTGGAAGCTCCAAGTCCAGGAAGTATGGCAAGAAGACTGTGGCGACGACATCGACTTGAATTTCTTGATAAAGTTCTAGCACAAGCCACAGAAGAAGTAGAAATTCTTACCACAGAAGAAGCAGAAGAGCAGCATGAAGAAGAATCCAGAAGAGAACTAGATCTGTATATAAATAGGTTTAATGCCGTCTCTGGTGTTAAAATGCTTGAACCAGTGACAAGCAAGGAACAAGCTCTATTCTGTGAAGAGAAACCCTACAGTCCTTACATCATTGAAAGCATGCAGACATTGCAGAGTGAACCGCCACCGGCCAAGGAACCCAAGTTTTCCAAGCCACGTCAAACTGTCAAGATCGAAGAAGATGATGATCCCCTGCAATATCTTTCAACTGATGCATTTGAAGGAAGTCCCGTAAGGATAATCACACCAGAAGAAGGACAAAGTAGTAGAGGAAAGTCCAGTGCTATCAAGAATACCTTCCGGGTTACAAAAGCTACCACTCACTGCCCAGGAGCAGTTCTGTTAATAAAGTTTCCAGGTATTCAAGCATATCCTCTTGCTTTTCTTATTGATACCGGTGCTGATTTAAATATTGCTAGAAAAAATGCCTTTCCAGATGATGCCTGGAGAGAAGGGAAAACTGATATTACATTTGGTAATAATGAGAAATCTTTTAGTCATCAATTTTGTATTGCTCCAGTTCAACTTGGTTTTGAAGAAAAACCATGTAACACTCTGTTTGTACATTTTGAAGTTGAAGACTATGATGGAGTAATAGGTAGTAATACCTTGAGTGAATGGCAGCCATTCATCATAGAACAAGATTTCTTAACATTTAAAGGTTTATATCAGTTACCTCGCATTTATCAGCCCACATCCTTCTCAAGCATTCAGAAGGATGATAAAAGGAAAAAGCCTGTTAATCAAGTTTGGCTTCACCAACAGTTTCAGGAAAAAAATGAGGAGCTCAAAATGATTAAAGAAATGTTTGCTTCTACAGTGATGACCAAGGATCTGAAGAAATTCCAGCGCAACCTTACTTGCAGTTTGCCTTTAAAAAGAGATGCTGAAGGTAAGGAACTTCTTCCGAAAGCAAAAGCAAATTATTTTTTGATGAGTTCTTCTGAAGTTCAAATCTGTGCTAAAGAAATAGCAAAACTTGAAGCCTTAGGTCTTATACAAGTATCAGACTCTCCATTTTCATGTCATGCTATGTATGTACCTAAAGTAGATGAACGAGGACTAGAATTGCCAGAAAAATGCCTTGTAGTAAACTACAAGCCCCTCAATGATTGTCTTGTGGATCACAGACATCCAATTCCTAGCAAAGACCATATTTGGCAAATCATCCAAGGCAACCATGTGTATTCTAAATTTGATTTAACCAAAGGATATTGGCAAATTAATCTTCGCACTGAAGATTATTATAAAACAGCCTTCTCTGTTCCCCAAGGTTTATATGAATGGACTGTTTTACCCTTTGTTATTAAAACAGCTCCTTCCATTTTTCAACAAAAAATGGATATCCTGTTCCGGCCTCATGCCAAGTTTATTCAACCATACATTTATGATATCCTAGTCTTCAGCCAAAATATGGCAGCTCATCTTGATCACCTCCGAGTATTTCTATCTGTCTGTCAGCATAACGGCTTAGCAATCAATCCATCCAAGTCTCTCATAGCCGTTCCTGAACTTGTTTTCATCGGGATCAAGCTTCTTCTGGGGGGGAGAATGGAGGTTCAAGAACATATTCTTACCAGAATCCGAAATTTGCCTGTCACAAATGTAAAAGAATTACAGCGCTTTCTGGGATTAGTAAACTATATTTCTGGTTTCTATTACAAATTAGCAGAAGATCGCCTAGAGTTGAATAAACTCTTAGGGAAAAAGCCACCACCATGGAGTCCTCTTCATGATAGATTGATTCAAAATATCAAAGATAAGTGTGCTAAGCTACCACCATTAAAGTATGACCAGGAACTCAAAGTGCCTATAATGACACCTAAAAATTGTCTTCTCCACATCTTCGTCCCTGACCCGTATCTGGTGGTAACCGCATCTCAAGTCTATTTTGGAGAAGTAACAGGCCACGTACAACTCATCAATCAGCTCGTCGATGTGGCGTATAAGGTACCCATTTTTAATGGTTTTCTTATTGAGCTCCCTGTAGTCAATGCACATTCTAGGAGTCCCATCCTTTTTCTTCACTAAGACCACCGATGATGCGAATGGGATTTTACTTGGCCTTATGTGCCCCATCTCGAGAAGCTCTTTGATAGCCTTCTCAATCTCATCCTTATATCTCTTCGGGTGCTTGTAAGGTGTAGTAATCACTGGCTTAGCACCCTTCTCTAACTCAATAACATGCACAATACCCCTATCAGGGGGTTTACCTGGTGCTCTGTCACTAAAAACTTTGGTGTGTTTAGTCAAGAGAGCCTGTATGTCAGGTGGGTACTCACGCTTCTGTTGTTCTGATACTGCAGGCATTAGCATCACTTCTACTACCCACTGCACCTGATCATGTCGACTTAATCTCTCCATCCTCTTGAGTGCAACCACTCTCAATCCACCATCTGAAATGCCCCTGAGCACATGTCACACCCTATTCACCTCAAACTTCATCTCCGTCATTCTCAGGTTGATTATGAACTCTCCAATGTCATGCAACCATCAGATGCCTAACACCACATCCATCTCACCCATGCTAAAAACATAGAAATCTGACTGGCATGTGTAATTGTTCAACAATATGGTGAGATTAGGTATCCTCCTAGTGCAGGTGAGTACAAATCCATCAGCTACCCTCACCTTAAATCCTTCAAACTCTTCAGTCTTCAACCCTCTCTTCGCAACCAAGACCTCATGTATGAAATTATGAGTGGCACCTGTATCAAGTAATGTGATCACTCTCTGTCCACCAAGTACTCCTCTCATCCGAAATGATCCCTCTCTGAATGCTCAAGAGATGTGTTGTAGGTAGGGTTGTCTCCTCCTTATCTGATGCTTCAGATGCAACATCAGTCACTGAATCATTATCTTTTGATTGTTGCTCTAAATGTGCCTCTGATTCTACAGACTCATCTGCCGAAAAATATTCTAACTGTTTGGCTTTTTCTTGGGCAACACACTTGTGCTTAGGATCCCAAGGCTCCCTACAGTGAAAACAGAGCTTCTTCCTCTTGAGGTCATTCAACTGGTCATTATCCAACCTAGAAGAACTCTTGTGTTGCTATATGGAATCTCTCTGAAAATGTCTTATGTCCTTCTTATCTCTCCTATGTTGAAAACCCTTGGACTAAAACTTATTTCTCCAAACAAAAGACTCCATATCACAGGCCTTTTGCATGGCCTCCTATAATGATGCAGGGTCTAAACCGTCAATCCAACCTTGAAGAGGATCTAACAACCCATCAATGAAGAGCATGATCAATCTATGCTCTGAAACGTCAGAGACTATCATTGAAAGGTTCTGGAACTTTGATATGTAAGAATCTACAAAGCCCACCTATTTCAATTGAGCCAACTCCTTGAATTGGATTTCAAGATCCTTCTTATCAAATATGTCTGAGTCTAGCTGTGAACTCCACGTAGGAAGTAATATGTCCATGTCCTAGAGTAACCTTATCGTTGCTCCACCACTTATGCGTACTGCCCTCCAAATGTAAAGCGACATAAGTTATAGCATCTTCTATTGGCATAGGGCTAATCTGCAGGTAACTGTCCAATTTCTGGACCCATGCTCTCGTAGTGGTTATACCAGAACCATCAAAATATGGTAGTCATCTTGCTAACTTTTTCTGCAGTTCCTAGTTTTGTGGTCTGTTTCCCCTATGGGGTCTATTTCTCATCCTGATGTCAGAGTATTCACCAAATGTCATTTCAGTCCTAAACTCCGCACTTGATGCTCTCTAATCTCTTAGGATCTCATCCTGGAACTCAAGTTGTGTGGCGTCCTATTCAGGAACATTGTTCCTAGGTGCAAATGTAGGAATGTTAGGTCTATCCACAGTTGTCATCTATGTAGTTCTCCTATTCGTGACTGAGGCTTCACCTTCGTCATCTCTTATCTCTGTGTCAATCTACATTGTGCCTGTCACCATTCTTCTTGTCTCCATTGTTCCTGTCACCCATATGCCTATCCCCACCATTATTTTCTATGTTCCTTTCCCCAAAATTGTTCATGTTACCTCCATTATTATTGTTGTTCATGTTGTTTTGGTTTTCTAGAGGTACCAATTGACCAAGGGTATGGTTCAGTTCTACCTGTGACTCTCTAAAAGTCTCATCTATCCGCAAGAGTCCTCTCTATATATTTTGTTGTCGCCTTGCTAATGAATTTAGAATATCCCGCAAGCTAGGTTCCTCATTATCTCGATCACCCATCTCTTCAACCTATGTTGGAACCACACCTGAAAAGGGATCTATCCTTGGTACTTCAATATCTTCCTCGCTATAAAAGACCACCGGTTGTTCTTCTGCATCTACTACCTATGTATCTGTATCAAAGGGATATGTCTGTGGAACCTGTAAATCAGGTCTTGAGGTCTGTTCCTTATGAGATAATATCTTCTATTACCTAGCTGCATGTCTCATTTTCACTTTTGCATGTCCAAATCTGCCCTCACAAGATGGCAAGAAGAGTTATGCTCTGATACCACTGTAATGTACCGCACTTGTTGGTTCTTTTTTAAAAATCTTTTAGTATTATTTTTAATTTTTTTAAGTGTTCTTTCAGACTAGACAAAAGTTGCAGAAAGGGGTTTCAATTTTCTCGAGATGTGTGTTGTCAGAATAATACAATATAGCATATATAGTGAAAACCCAGAAAATATACAAGGAATATGAAAGAAATATGAAAGACCCAGTTCATATATCAGTAAATAATGAAGTTCTAACACATACCCATGTTCAAATTTGCAACTTCAATTTTATGCTATTACCGGACCAACAAATGGGCATAGCCAGAATCACTTCAAATCACCAAGGAATACAAGAGATCAATATACAAATGATTTCAGCAATGAAACAGACCCTAAACGCCTCCAAAATGAGGAATATAATAGCTACATTCAAGGTAGATTGAGTTCCCACAAGAACCCACATCCTTCAAGCAAGGTGTATGGCCTCCAAATGAATATATCAGCAACCAAAACAAGGATACTCCACTGTAAATGCCTCCAATCTGGTTGTTCTATTGTTACAGCCTAGTATTGATTGATATTCAATCTAAAAACAATCTTTCTCCTCACAAAATCTTCCCAACAAGATGGTACGGCCTAGCTGGGATGTACGACCAACCAAACAAGGAGATTTCAGTCCACAAACTCATACAATCTGCAACTTAGAAATGATATGATTTACCTCAAACAAAAGCTTCGAAAGATATATCCACGGAATCCTTAAAACCCTGAAATTTCAACTCCATTGAAGCCCATTTGTGAACACTGGATGTATCCACCTCTATTGGCACCTTTGGATGGTATTGCACATTTGTAGAATGCCATTACTCAAGGAGGTTTTTGTCTCCAAGAGCCTCTGGTTTGAATCCTTCAAACCCTCACAATCCAAAACCCTAGTAGAGCTAAGTAGAAGAAAATATCATAAACATAGCATACCAAATGACTTCTCTTTTTCCTCTTTTATTTCTTTCCAAGAGGGCGTTGGGTTTTTAGGAGGGAATATTATAATTTTAAAACACTTTATTACCCTCCTAGAGATGGGCGCCCAAGCTCAATACATAAGTGGCTTTTAAATATTTCTTTTTTCTAAGTCACTGTGAAATATTTATAAAGTCCCATTAAATAAATAATATAACTTTCAGACTTTAAAATAAATACCCAGATGATGTCAGAAATCAATGATCCATAGCTCGTCGGAAAGGTCTCGACGAGACTAATCCATCTCCAATCTAAAAATCCTGATCTGGCACCAAACCTGAACTAACTAAAAATAGTAAGTATGCCACAAGGCATCCAAGCTGCCACTGACAACTGCTAACTGGATCCAAACCACATCTACTCCTCTGAATTGCTCATCCAAGGCCAAACCACCATGGTTCCCTAACCAAACTGTTAGCCTACGGGAACCCAATGATAGACTAACACTGAAACTAGGAAGGGGACATTACAGATTAAAAATCGGCTATTACAAAATAGAGCTTTAGGAGCAAAGCTTGCCTGGCAGATGTATAAAGAAACTCATAGGAAGTGGGCAAGAATCCTACAAAGTAAATATCTTGATGGGGAAAGTCTATCCAACATCCTAACAACTTCTAATCCTCCTAAGGGCTCACGACTTTGGAATTTCGTGCAAACTTGCAAACCAGTCATCTCAGATTGTCTTTCTTGGTATATCCATGATGGCAGAAAGGCTCTTTTTTGGTAAGATTCGTGGGCTGGCTATCCTAGTCTGGATACTACACTAGAGATGGAACAGGTGCATAGTACTCTTAAGCACATATGGGGTGTTTTTTTGAAAGACAATATATTGATTAATCCAGAGGATAGAACATTAGGATGGAAGTGGAAGGATTTTTCTTCCCTGGGATTGCTAGCAGGAGACATCAATCTACTTACTGCAACCCTTGCCAATACAACCATTGTGTTTAAACAAGATGAAGATGAATTGATTTGGTGTGGATCGAAAACAAGGCAGTATATTGTTAGGGAGGGGTACTTGCGGCTAGTCAGGGAAAGGGAGCGGATTGAGACCATCATTCCTCTTCACCTCTGTTGGAGCAATCTATGTCTTCCAAAGGCAGGCACTTTCTCATGGGTTGCCCTTCAAAAGAAAATTCTAACAATTGAAAATTTTAGGAGGTTGGGATTCCATGGACCATCTAGATGTGTGCTATGCAAAGCCCAAGAAGAAACAGTGGATCATCTTTTCCTGGGGTGCCCATTCTCCTAGGAATGTTGATGGTGGCTATGTGCTAAATTGGGGTGGTCTAGTGCCCTCCCAAGTGACACATTTAGTCTATTTCAATCTTGGTTGATCATTAAAAAGTGAAATGTTCACCCTTAGTTTTGCAATAATAAACTCAATGCAATTCATAGAAAAAAATGCAACTAATTATTTCTAGTCTTTTGAATTGATTATCATTGCTATTATAATGCATCAAAGCATAGGATTGACAAACAATTAAAATTTTACCTATGAAAACTAGTGAACAAGCTAATTGGATTTAGCAGCTCGACTGAATCAACTCCTCATACACAATATCACTGGTAGTGTTGACTAAGAATGATTCCGTGTAGACTACTTAATAAGTTGGTTGGCTGGAATCACCCAAAAACATCTAAATCAACCCAGTTTGTTGCAAATGGATAAAATCTTAGCAATCAACACATGAAGAATGGTCTATATATCTAGGCGACCCAGAAACATTGGAGAAAATAACTAAAATTGAGGCATTTTCAAGCAAAATGTCAATTGGTCCTTACTGGTACAACCTCCAATCTAACCCTAAACCCACTACAAAACTTCCACTCCAAAAACTAAATGATCTACATCAGACTCCATAGTGCAAAGAGGTCTTCTAAGTGATATCCACGAAGTCTCAGCTAGGGATGGTCTCTCACATCTGAAACTGAGAAAAAATCTAAGACTAAACAGCCGCTTCAAACTCTGTGCTAAACAACAATAGGCATCAAAAGTATAAACATCATTCCTTCTTTTCAAATGAGTGAATTCTCCCCCCAAATAAACCCATGCCAAGACCAGAAATAGCTAAAGAATATGGCCTAACCCATACTGGCCCCCCACAGCTAACGCCCATCTAAAAAAAACAAAGAATCATATTTAATACATCTGTAGAGGAGTGCCTCCACCACAGGAATAGACAAGACTAAAAATAATAGTGGTCCCACCCCAGCGACCACTCCAAAAGCAAGGCCACCACTTCTAAAAAATAATAATAGTTTTCAATGAGCATAATAGGCATAATATTTATTTAACTATTATCAATTTTTAGAAGCTATATTTCCCTTTCATAGTGTTAGCCTTCGAGAAATAGTAGAAGACTAACCCATTTTTAAATTGTTTAATGCTGAGGAAAAGGGGACATTACAGTCCTCCCTCCCTGAAGTTGCTTGTCCTCAAGCAACTGCAACTTAGGGTACTGAAGAATCTGTTCGCTTTCCCACATGGCATCTTCCAGTGGTAGATTCTTCCATTTGATCAAATACTCACTAATAGTCCTCTTCCTCACTCTCCTTTCTCTAAACTCCAACACCCTCTCTGGAATCAAAACCATATTACCTTCCTCATCCAATGGAGGCAACTCAAAAGAAGCTGTCGCATTGTGTCCAAGAGCCTTTTTGAGGTGAGATACATGAAATACATTATGACCCTTACAACTTTCCAGAAGTTCCAACTCATATGCAACTGTACCCACTCTTCTCTTCACCCTGAAAGGAACATAAAATTGTGGTTTCAACTTCTCTACTCCACTCTTCTTGAGAGTGGACTACCTATAGGGCTGCAACCTCAAGTAAACCATGTCTCCCACCTCAAAAGAGTGCTCAACACAGTGTTGATCAGCATAGAATTTCTGCTGGTTTTGAGCAAGCAGCAAGTTATCTTTCAATGCCCTCAAGATATCCTAACTTTGTTGTAGAAAATCTTTGGCCTGGGGTGCTCTGCATTCGTCAAATATTAGATCTACGAAGGTTGGTGCATTATAACCATAAAGTGCCATGAAAGGAGACATTTTGATTGACATGTGATAGGAAGAGTTATAGCAATACTCTCCCAGATGAAGCCATCATACCCAAGCCATCTTCTATTCTGAAACATAGTTTCTCAGATATCCCTCTAACCACTTATTCACCACTTCAGTTTGCCCATCAGTTTGAGGGTGATAACTAGTACTCGAAGTGAGCTCAGTTCCACTCAAACGGAACAACTCCTGTCAAAATTGACTCAGGAACATGTTGTCACGATCACTAACTATATTTCGAGGTAACCCATGCAATCTAAACACCTCTAAAAAATAGTTCAACCACTTGGGTTCCTCTAAAATCTAAACTGATTGCATAAAAGTGAGCCTATTTAGTCAATCTATCAACAACATAAATAGAGTCCTTACCTTGCACCTTAGCCAGCCCTGTGATGAAGTCCATTGAAATACTTTCTTATTTCTGAGTGGGAATAGGCAATGGTTGCAGCAGACCAGTTGGGTAAGAATGCTCATTTTTATTTTGTTGACACACCAAACACTCCCTAACATAGTTCATGATGTCATTCTTTAACTCCTTCTAGGTGAACCTTTCACGAATTTGCTTGTATGTCTTGTAAAATCCTTGGTGACCAGCCAAGGGCTCATCATGAAATGATCTCATAATATTTTCCTTCACTTTAGAATTTGCCACAAGAAAAATTTGCTCTTTGTAAAATATCATCTCATTGTTTACCTTGTACTTACCTCCAAAAGTGTCTCCATCAATGATGCTAACAGCTAATGGATCTTTAGCATATTCAACCAAAATCTAATCTCTCTAATCAACTGTTATACCCACAATAGAAGTGAGATGCTCGGCCTCCTTGAAAGTACATCAACCACAACATTTTTCTTACCCTTCACATAGACCATGTCAAAGTCAAAAGCCTGAAGTTTGCTTACCCAACATTGCTACCTTTCACTCAAATCCTTTAGATTTAAGAAGTATTTAAGACTATTATGATCAGTCTTAACAGTGAACTTACCTCCCACCAAGTATTGCCTGAACTTGGTTAGTGCATGCATGATTGCAAGCATCTCCTTGTCATAAATCAAATAACTTTTTTCTGCACCTCGTAATTTCCTACTCTTGAAGGCAATAGGATGCTTTTGTTGCATCAGGACAGTGCCTATTCCTTCCCCTGAAGCATCACATTCAAACACAAAAGGCATGGAAAAGTCTGGGAGGGCCAACACTAGAACATTGCTCATGATTTCCTTGAACTTTTAAAAAGATATTTGCATTGATTCAGACCAAGAGAAGGCTCCCTTTTTAGTTAGATTAGTAAAAGGAGCTACCATTTGGGAAAACCCCTTCACAAACCACCTGTAGAAACAACATAGACCAAAAAAACCCTTAAGATGAGTGAGGGTTTTGGGTGGTGGCCACTCAATGATAGCACGGATTTTTTCTTGGTCCACTATGACACCATCCACACTGATTACATGTCCCAAATATAAAATTTCAGTCATGCCTAACTCACACTTTGTTTTCTTGGCAAACAAAGAGTTAGCTTCAAGTATTCCCAGAACCTCATCAAGATGGTGAAAGTGCTCTTCCCAAGTTTTACTATAAATAAGGATATCATAAAAACAAACCAATAAAAACTTACGGAGCTGCTTGCTGAAAATCTAATTCATGCATGACTGGAACATTGCTGGTGCATTGGTTAGGCCAAAGGGCATAACCAGGAATGCAAAATGCCCAAAGTGGTGTCTAAATGCTGTCTTTTCCACATCAGATTCATGCATGCGAAGCTAGTGATATCCTGATCTCAAGTCTATTTTTAAAAAATAGACTGCTCCATGTAATTCATCAATGAGCTCGTCAATCCTGGGTATTGGATACCTATTCTTGATGGTGTGTTTGTTGAGCTCATGGTAGTCTATGCACAACCGCATAGTTCCATCCTTCTTCTTAACTAAAATCATTGAAGATGCAAAGGGACTTTTGCTTGGATGGATGAAACCCATGTCAAGTAACTCCTTGATGGCTTTCTCTATCTCATCTTTGAATCATTTTGGATGTCGGTAAGGAGTGGTCATAACAGGTTTGGCTCCATCCTCTAATTCTATCACATGCTCGATTCCCCTCTCAGGTGGTCTTCCAAAAGGTAACCCACTGAAAACCTTAGAATGCTTGGACAAAAGTCTATGCACATCAGGATGATGCTCTCTTTTCCTTTCCTGAGCAGGAAGGACAACACATTCAGCAATCCATTCATCCTATCCTTGCCTCAAAAGCCACTCCATCCTTGTAGCAGTAACCACTCTAGGTCCTCCATTTGACATTCCATGAAGCATAACTCTCTTGCCTTCTGATTCAAATTTTAGCTCCATGGTCTGAAAATTCAAATTAATCTCTCCAAGAGATTTCAGCCAGTGTATTCCCAATACCACATCTGTATCACCTATTCCAACCACATAACATTCATCTTTGACCTCATGGTTTCCCAACTGGATGCTTAGTTGGAGTATTTTTCTGGTACATGTAAGAGTAAAACCATCTGCCACCATGACTTTGAAGCCATTAAACTCTTATGTCTTCAATCCATGTTTGGCTACCAAACCTTCATCTATAAAATTGTATGTGGCTCTCGTGTCAATCAGAGCTATCATTCGCTTCCCTCCTAAAAATCCTCACACGGAATGGATTGTTTCTGTGTGCTAGACAGCTGGGCAAAAGTACCACTATCTTCCTTTACTTCTTCAACCTCCTCAAGGTCTGCAAACTCCTCATAGTCCACAAATTCCCCTTGTTGTTCTGGTTTTTCAAAACCTGTTTCAACCTCCACATAGACCTTCAAATACCTTGCATGTCCCTTTTCATAACATTTATGGCTTGGGGTCCAAGGCTCCTTGCATGTAAAGCATAGCTTTTTCCTGTTGAGTTTATTTTTTGCCTCATCACTCAGTTTTTGCAAGGGTGGCTGCTGCTGATTTGGAAACTTTGTGAAGATCTTCTTGTCATTATTGAATGCAAAAGGTTTTGTCATCAACTTTGGTTTTGGAGCTGAAAACTCCATACTTCTAGCCTTTTTAATAGCCTCTTGTAAGGACTGAGAATCCAAAGATTTTACCCATCCTTTGATTGGTTGAACCAAACCTTCAATGAATAGAATAATTAGCCTTCTTCCAGAGATGTCAAGAACCATGACACTAAGTCTTTGAAACTCAGTGATGTATGAATCAATGTTTCCCGTTTGCTTCAGATGTGCGAGGTCTTTAAAGCTTTTCTCAGGATCATGTTTGTCGAATCTCTCGATGAGCCTATTAGTGAACTCATCATAGGTTGCAATCAAATTGTGACCTTGTATCACAAGGCCATGATGCCACCACTCATAGGTAGCCCCGTCCAAGTGTAATGTTGCAAAGTTTAAGGTTGTCTCCTCTGGCATAGGCTTCAGAGTAATGTAAGTATCAAGCATTTGAACCCACGCTCTTGCGGTACATATTCCACTACCATCAAATCGGTCCATAGACACTTTACTCAGAACATGCTTGTAATCCTTGTTCTCCCTGTTGTCAAGTCTTCCACCATTTCTTTTTTTCTAATTCAAAAATTGATCAAATGTTAAACTTCTACGGACAAGAGCAAGAAGGGTCATATATTCATCATGATTTACCATGATATCATCAATGAACGTAGTTCTCTCCTCAGGCTCATGAGGCAATCCTTCCCTTCTGTTTGTAAATGGTTGAAGGGGTCTTGTAGTAGATCCCATTGAGGTCCTGGTAGGTGTTCTTACATGATCATTTCATGCTCCATTGTTTTGCGAGCTGCTAGCTTTAGTGTTGTTTCTTGTGCCTGGAACTAAGTTCTGATCCATTTTGCTCACTAATCTCGCTATCATTTCATACATATGGTCAAACTTCCTCTCCATCATTTTATATGGGTTTTTAGGTGGACAGTCTTCTTTGTCTCTATCCTCCATGATTGATTCATCTTCAGCTGTATTAGCGATATCTGTAGTTTTCAACTTTCTTTCCTCTCTCTACTTGTACCTTCTTTCCCTATCACTGAATTGCTGCATGCAGAGTCAAAAAAAATTTTTAAAAACTTCACAGGCTAGTGTTGATGATGATTGTTAGTCATAACAACATGCATAAAAATTTGCACAACAAACCTTTATTATCTTGTAAAGTACGATCAATTTGATATAAATTGATGACTCCAAGGCTCTGTTAATCAGGTCATGATCTTCTGACGTTACTCAGAGGTTGATGTGACATGCTATTTTCCATTTCAGGGGGTCTTACATTTGCTTGGATGATCAATATGGCAACTGTATTCTGTAAATTCACTTCACAGAGAGGTTAATTCTACTCTATTCTAAAGATCACTATGATATTTGTAAGTTTGATCAATTCTTCTGATCATTGCCATCATGAACTTACACATACCTCTATACTATGTATTTATTCAAATAATGTGTCTACAAGCAGATATTCATGTGCTTATCATGGCTATTTATTTGTATTTGCATGTTATTTGCAATTATGGAGATGATTTGTAATGAAATTCAAAGAAATTTCAAGAAATGTTCCTAATTTTAGTGAACCTTTAGCCATTGAGTCATATACACACAAGATACAATCATGAAGAGAAGAAACCAAACCATAATTCACCAGGTTGTTCCATAGCTAGGTATGGTTGATGCTAACTTCAAAGGAACAAAGAACGAAAACAACATATGCAAACTGAAAAGCTCTCCAAGGGACGTAGCTAATCAATGCATATATCCAGATTCCACTCATAGATTACTCAGGATTTACAATGATTTGTAATCAAAATAGCTTCTCTTTCATTAAGTATGCAAAACATGCACATTTACAATAACTTTGAAATAAGTCCTGAATTCTTCAGTAATCAAATTTCAATTAAGTTTCGAATGACCAAAAGATTGCACTCCTTCACCTTTTATAGAATAAGGAGAGGAGGTGGTTACAACTGACCAATGGTCAAGATTTATCAATTTAGATCAACGGCTAACAATTTTCCATTGACTTAGTCAACACCTTCATTCGTGGCATAAGTTGCCAACTGGCAACCATCTGTATGACTTACTACTTATAAGTTGCTCATGCATATGTTTACTTGGTGATGCATCTATACTTTCTCTTCATCTCCTTCTTCTTCACTTTCTTCTTGCTCATTATTCTCTACACTTTCAGCACTTTCACTATCACTATCACTTTGGTAAACATTCTCTCCTATATGGACATTTACTGCTGTCCTGATTGATTCATATGCTTGCACTATTTTGTCAACCTCTCCCCCATCTTGGACTTTAGCTTTTATTATTGCATGTTTATGGGAGTGGAATTTAGCCTTGAGGGATTCCATCTTGCCTTTCCTGCTATTTAATGTCTCATCATATGTTTCCACTTTGACCTTTATCCTCATGATTCTATTCATCACTTCCTCTGTCAAGTGGTTCAGGGGGTCATCTACTACAGGCTTGAAATTATCATGTAGAGCCTTAACAGCAAAATCTACATCCTGATTCTCAAATTTACCTTCTATTTTTCCTTCTAAAGCCGCCAGGGTCTCTGCCTCATATGCCATCATGCTATGCAATTTGACATTGATGTCCCTGAGCTTGCCACTGTATTTCTTTAATACATCACATTCGAACCTGATATCTTCATACAAGATCCCTGTTAGCAAGGTAGTGTTATTATCTAATACATTGTTACTTATCAAAATTTGTGAATCAATTCTTCTCATCTCACTTAGAACATCCTGGTCCTTTTCCAATTTGATTGGCCTTCTACATGTTTCATTTTGCATCTTGTCTACCTTTCTCTTTAAGGTGCTCAAAGAATTCCATCTCTGCAGAGAGGTCTTTACCACATCTTTAGGTCCAACAAATGCTGATAACATCTATTTCTCCATCACCATCACCTCATGCTTCATCAGGTCCAATTTGGTAACCTCATCTTGTGATATAATAGCCAATGGGATGGTCAGATCAGTAGGAGCATGATCAGGGTTAATTAACTCTTTTATAAAAGAATGCAATTGAGCAATGTGCACTTTATGTATCTTATTCTTCTTCTTTTTCCTTACCCTTTGGGTTAGAGAATCAATGATATCCTTTCCCTCTTGACCCTCTTGGTCCTCATTTGTAAAACCTAGATCAACATTAGTGATCTGAAACTCTTCCAGGCTTGTTTTTCCTTTCTCCTTTTCAACTATAAGGAGAGCCACTTGTGCAGTCCTCCTACCTGTAGTAGGATCTCTTTTTATTGCGGATGTCAACCTGGCCTTTCTCCTTGGCTTCATCATGCTTTCGGTAAATAGGGTAGACACATTAAAATCTTGAACCTCCTCCACTTGTTGCGCATGTATTTCCTGTCATAGCCAATGAGGTATATCACCTCCAGATTCTTAATGATCTCTTCCTATGTCATGGGTGTCCTACCCTCTTGTATCAACTTCTATCCTTGGTGGTGAAGGCACCTTCTTGATTTCTTCCTAATGTAATTCATCATGAGGGGGATCTCCCTGGGGTTCCTCCTATTGAGGGGCTTCCTTTTGTAAATGAGGATCTTGTGGAATATTCACATTTTGATCTTGTGCCTCCTTTGGTGAGCTTTCCTTTGGAATTCCATCATCTTTCTTATTTTGTTCATCCTGTGATACATTAGCCTCTTGAGAGGCTTGTGCATTTTGACCTTGGAGATCACCCTGATCACCCTTGGTCATATCTTCTGTTTCCTTACCAGTACCCTGGTCATGGGTTATTTTTTGTTCTCCTTTTGGTGTACTGATATTTTCTGAACTAGGTCTCGTTTGACCTGATTTTTCTTCAATCCGTAGTGCTTTTCCTGAATCTCCCTGCTCAGTATGTGGTGGAGATGTGTTATGTTCCTGCTGAGCATCCTTGTGAAGCATCTCTTGATCATCTTTGGCTTAAGGCAATGACGAACCGCTTTGGGCCTGACCAGCACTATTGTCTGGTATGTCCTGATCACTCCCACTCTGTTGTTGTGTTTCTGATGTTTTTGGTTCTGTGGGTGCTTTATTTTGTTCTTGACCCTGATCAAGTACAACATTATCTTTCTATGTATGTCCTGCCTCTTTAGTCCTTTTAGGAACTAGGGGTGGATTATTGTCATTATTTGGGCTTACATCACCCCTATATGTCAGGTCTATTGTTGCAGGGCTTGTAACCTGTTCAACTAAATTATCTAGCCCTATCTATTGGGCTACCCTTTTAGGGCTATCCTATTTCATTTCTTCCATCTATTTTTCTTCTTGTAACACCCTCATATGGGCTAATGGGGTCCCATAAGGAGTCATCCTAGTGTTAGCAACCAGTGTTTCCATACGTTGGGCGGCCACATCCTGGACTATTTCATCATCTGATAATTCTATAGTATCATCCAGAGGGAAAGAAGTCTCCTTACTAGCCATGAGCACTTCTTTTGTCTACTCCTTGGCCCTCTCAGTTTTAAACTTAATTATTTCAGGAATGGGGACTTCATGCCACAGTTCTTTTCTGAAAACCTCACTACCCATTCCTCTCAACATGATGGGATCAGTGCTGATATTCCCCCTCATGGTTGTTCTCTGTTTCTTGGGTGGTGACATTTGTGGCATCCTCTTCCTCTTCTTGTTGGCTATCAGCAAGTCATCATGTTTGGGTTCTTTATCCAATTGTTCTTCTTCCAAGGGGCTATCTTCTTCTAATTCATGTTGCAGGGTTTGTCCTTCCACCTGCATCTCCGTGCTCTAAGTAACAGGCCTCAAAATCCTCTTAGTCTTTGGTTTCTCTAGTGGAGGCTGTGATGTGGATATATGAGACGATGTAGATGCACGAGCTAATGTAGACGCACCCTCACCCTTAGTAGCGACTCTTTCTACGATAACCCCCTTTGGTTCATTTTCAACCTTCTTACCTTTAGAGGGTATCTTCTTTTGTTTTTCAGTGGGTAATCTCTCCCCATTAGAATTTCTCTTCTCAATAAGGAAATCATCATATTCTTCATCAGATAAATCTTGTCTCTTTTCTTATTGTCAATAGTAAGGGCCATGCCTCTCTTCTTCAGTTTGGCAATTTCTGCATCTACCCACTTTTGAGTTAGTTTTATCACCCCTTGCATTATTTGATCCAAGGATATATCTTCTAGCTGTGTGGGATCAGGAGCCGATATGGTGTCATTATACACCTTCTTGTCTTCATATTCATCAGACATTATCTTCCCATCATCCTTATGTAGTTGTGTTGGCACTGGGATGTAGTCAAAGGTCCTGATTTGATTCAAGGTGAGCCTTTGATATTTCCTTCTTCTCACCTCAGCTTCATCATCACAATCAATCCAAAAATCCTCCAGATGCTTTTGATGTATCTGTTTCCCTAGTAATTTATGCATCCTGCCATAAGGGTCATATGATCTGGCGAGAGGAAATGGCTGTAGGTACATTAGTTTTAGCCCCCCAACAGCATGTTTTATGCTCTCTGAATCTGAACATAAATACCACCCCATATACACTGGAAATAAAACCGGAGGAAGCTTCTTCTATGCTTTATAAGCCTCAACCACTATAGACACCTGTCTAACAAACTCCATCAAGATGACCCTATCAGTAGGGTATCTTGGCAACATAAGAGGTTGTCCCTCAAATCCCTCAATCCTGATAAATGAAAAGGTAGCAAAATGGATAAACCAGGGTCCATGTTTATAAATGACCTCTTGAGCTTCCATGCTCAGCCTCTTGGTCTGATCCTCCTCCATGGTTCTTACCAACATCGAGAATGCATCATTTACCAATTTATAATCTTGAAGATATACTTTTCTTTTTAATTGCGGATAATGATCCCATATATGCACATCATCTGCATCACTGCCAACCTTACCTACTGTTTGTAGGGCATCAAACGTTCCTCTGAATGCACAAGAGTATACCACATATGAGGTCATGTAGAATAAGCATACCTGTCCTCCCAACTTCTTCATCCCTTCATCCAGTGAATCACTGATGATCTTGGCCCATAGGGGTTTGTTATCTGAGTATAACACCATCTGGATGATCCCAAACATCCAATTTTCAAAATTACCGGCATGGTGTCTGCCAGTCATCCTACTTACTAGGGCAATTATATATTGGTACTCATCATCAAAGTCAAACTTGTACAGGTATACTGGTAGCTTGGCTGAAGCCGTATAAGTGTTACTCTTCGACCTCCATTGATACATCTTCTTCCTGGCCTCTTTCTTTTTATTGTTGTACTCTGTCTCTAGTTTATGGAGATCCACATTGACCACCTTATTTCCTACTAGCAAGTTGAAAGTGGCGGTGACGCCCTTGACTGAGAAATCAGCATATATCCTACCATGTTTCTCCACTCACCTAGTTTCTGAGTTATAGTTCCTTGCACATTCAACTACCAAATCTAGTTTCCATGGCATAAGGGAAACTAGCTATGTGCCACATACTAGAGGTAAACACTCTATCCAGAATAGGATTGTCTGTATCATTATCCAACCTTGTTGACCATACTTCTAGGTCTGTACTCCCTTGATGTGTATCACTAATGACCCCATATCTGAATTTCACCCCTTCCAGTTGCACAAACATGGGCTTCAGAAACTCAGCCTCAGACCTGTTTCTTCTAACGTCGGCCATTGGCTCCTGCAATAGACATGATATATTTTACCCTATGGTACCCATATGTATTTTCAATAATATTATGTATCTTTTATCTATTACCCTTCATTTTACGCTTCTCTATTCATCATCATGTGGATTTACCCTAGTATATATAAACATTTTACCTAGATTTGCAGAAAATGACAACGAGGAGGTTTTTGAAGTTACTTACCTGATAACGCTTTCCTTTGGATTATATGAGTGATTATGGGAAAGACTATAATGTGTAGGGTCACCCGTTCTGTTCCATTACGCTAAAGGATCCAATCCGCTAGCAGGTCGCCGATAAGGGTTTGACTTTTGGAGCTCTGTAATTTTTGATTTATCACAAGGTAAATGAAAATGACCTTTGAATTTCAGTTTTAAACAGATCAATAAGACAAATTAGGGTAAAGTGTGTTGTCTTGATTAAATCTGTCGATAATTTGCATGGAATTCGTAGATGCCGCCAATTGTTCGATTCGTATTTGTGATTGGCAGGATTTCATCTACCACTTTAATTGCATTTAATGTTAGGGGGGATCTTCGAAAGATCAGGGATATTCAGAAATATGACCCCCCGTGGATTATATGACCCCCCCATCTTGAGCGGGATAATCGTGTGCAAAAGATCAGGTGATATGGTCAACTTTTGACTATGAAGCATATCGGGTCATGGAATTAAGATCAGGGGTACTTCAAAATATGACCCCCTGGTGGGGAATAAATCATGATGACATCCTCATGTCATCAATGTTCTTTAGTTATCAAGTTTTAGTAACATCATTGTCATATTAAGAAATATGACGGATATTGGATATATGACCTTTCGTAGGTCAGATGAGATGATGATGTCATCATCGGGATGATTTCTTTCGTTCATTGGAATTGGATGACGTCATTGTCATATTCGCGTAGGGTGATATCCGCAAAGGGGTGATATTTGTAGGATGATTGATATTAGGAAATATGACCCCCCCGGGATAATGCGTGAGGTTCTTTGACGGGTAGATACTGGATCTTATTTAATTTTGGCGTTCGCGTATCATGCACCTAGTGGTTATCAGGTGATGATTCTAAGTTTGAGTGATGTTATCGAATATGACTGATGTTAGAAATATGAACCCCCCCTAGAAATATTAGGTTTGACCAAACTTTGACTCAACATAACTTTCTACCCTTAGACTATACTGGGGTGATCCAAAAGGCAAAACTGCTTAGGATTTTGAGTACTTTCCAACCATGAGGTTAATAATAGTAACTGCTGACTTTGATAACTGACCTCATCTAGTGGTAAATCCACCCTCTCAAAGGTAACATATATGACTGATTTTGCCAAACCGCCCAAAGCAAGAAACAAGCAAGCAACAAGCAGAAAGCAAAAAGTTGGGTCCCTGTTTTGTTAAGGCAAAATGGGGCGTGTTGTGTAACCACACAACAACTTTCCACCAAAGAAAGTAACCAAATTCCAATTATTCAAGTGATGTGATCACATTCTAACATAGCATTTTAACTCTTTCTAAGTATAAGTATTATGACCTTTCTGAATGATATGATGTTCATCATTGCAACAATGCTAGCAAGGGACCAAGTGTGTGCAGATGATCAATTATCCTCATCTTGAAAGTAAGTTGAAAACATGAGTAACTGGTGTTAAGCTACATATTTTGAGATCATCCCTCATAGCCAACCAGGATAGAGCCTTGCTGCCAGCAGGCATCCATAGCCCTGACAAGGTTATCTATATAATCCCCCTAAGTAGAGCCCCACTGCCAGCAAGTGTCTATAGCCCCGGTAGAGTTACTCAGATGGCCTAATTTTATTCTTTTGAATTTTCAATATTTATTTATTTTGTTCATATGATATCATCATGTAAGTTCAGTATGCAAGGTGTGGTCACTTGTTGACTTAGGTTGGAGATTGTATTGGTAGCAAGGGAGTCCCTTTAGATTTTTCACTTAACACCTATACTTATGTGTTCCACAAACCCAAGGCTGTCAGGTGAGTCATTGTAAAAATCCCCTAGATAAGAAAAGGCACCATGATGAAAAGGATATCATAGACCTGATCACCAATACTCTTCAAAATGAGTCATAACCTATATAGGAATGTGTTCTCATCACTTGAATCCTAACAATTTGGTTAGTTTCTAAGGATGATAAGGTGCATCATCTTGACTAGCCAAAACAAAAACTCAACAAACAAGCAAACAAACAAAACAAAGCTGTACAAAACAACTATACAATATGCACATTATAATACATTTGACTTACATGACCCTGTTTCAGGCTTGGAAATAATGCTTGAGGAATTGTCCATTAACTGGTAATGGGACATCCTCACCAGTTAGAGTTTTAAGTCTGTAGGAACTATCTCCTAGGATTTTTGAAATTTGAAAAGGACCTATCCAAAGTTTATCAAATTTACCATGATCCCCTTTCTTTTCATGTGCTTTATCCCACATAAGGACTAGATCTAAAATCCTAAAAGCCTTAACTTTGGCTCTTTTATCAAACCAGCATTTGACAATAGCCTAATGTTTAGCAAACTGATCGATTGCTCTATTTCTTTTTTCTTCTAGGTGTATCAGCTGAAGTAACCTAACTTCTTGTTTGCTATCTATGCCTAGATACTCTTGTGCAAACTACAATGTGGGGATCTTTAGATTAACAGGGAGGATATGATCCACCCCATATACTAGTTGATAAGGAGAGTCTCCTAATGCAACCTTCATCCTGGTTCTATCTACCCACAAGGCATATTTTAATAGGATGTTCCACTCCCTAAGATTTTTCTCTATCAATTTCTTTATGATATTCAACAAGTTCTTATTTGTAGACTCTGCTAGTCCATTCCCTTGAGGATAATAATTTGAAGAAAATTTTAGAATAATCCCATGATCAAAAGCCCAACTTGATAATTTTAATGATGCAAAGGCAGGTCCATTGTCACATACTAAAGCATAAGGAACTCCATACTTGGTTACTATGTTGCTTTCCAAGAACTTGATCACATCCTCAGTATTGCATGTCTTACTGCTGACATCTTGAGTCCACCTAGTACAATAATCGGTGATAGTCAACACATACCTATGGCCTGAGGATGATGGAGGATTGATGGGTCCTATAAAATCCATGCCCCATTGAGCAAATGGGCGCATCTCCATCACTGGTTGTAAAGGTTGAGCGGCATATCTTTCTCTATTAGTCGCAACCTGACATATATGATAACATTTGATGTGTTCAGCAGTATCCTTAAAAATAGTGGGCTAGTAGTATCATGCTCTAAGGATAGCACGGGCAGTAGCTAAGTGTGATCCATGTGCGGTTCCAAATTTGTCATGTAATTCTGTTAACACCTTATCTGCTTATTGCCGCTCTAGACATCTAAGATATATTCCTTCATAATTCCTTTTGAAGAGGATTCCTCCTTTTATCATGTACTTTTGTGATCTTATTTTCAAGGCTCTCCTTTGTGAGGCTTGCAATTTGGATGGGCATCTTCCTGTAATCAGGATGTGCCTGATATCAGAATACCATTCTTTAGTTTCTCTAGTATTTATCACATATTGTTGGCTCATGATGTTAGGATCAATTTCTGATATCATCTAGCTCAAGGCTTGTCCTCTTACTAACTTCATGGGTGTTATGTCCATATCATATTCTTGGAGAACTGTTATCCATTTAGTTCTTTTCTCACTAGGCTCACTTTGCATCAGGAGCATCTTTACTGCTGCATCTGGTACTACAACAATTACCTTACTTCTCAAAATGTAATGTCTAAACTTCTTGACTGCACAGACTAAAGCAAGGGCTTTTCTTTCAACATCCATGTATCTGAGTTCTGCATCTCTGAATGGACAACTCATGAAAGCTATAGGCTTTTCTTCTTTACCCTCATTTCTTTGTGTTAATACTACTGCAGATATATGCTCTGAAGCAAATGAGTATATGTAAAAGTCTTTTGTATAGTCTGGACTAATCAGAATAGGGGCATCAGATATAGCTTTCTTGATGTCCTCAAAAGCTATTCTGGCTTCAGGTGTCCACTCAATTTTAGCATCCTTCTTGAGCATTGCATTCAATGGTCTGACAATCTCTGCAAAACCAGTAATGAATTTTCTAACGAAGTTTATCTTACCAAAGTAGGATTTCAGTTCTTTCTTACTTCCAGGAAGCTGTATCTTCATGATTGATTCTACTCTTGTAGGGTCAATGATGATCCCATTTTCTGTTATCAGATGACCTAGTAACTTTCTTGTAGTTACCCTGAATATGCATTTCTTGGGATTCAGGGATATTCCATATTGTTCACATTTTTTAAGCACTTTCCTGAGGTCTTCTATGTGGTCACCTCTTTGCTTGGAGAAAACTGTCAAGTCATCCATGTATATGACTATGCATTTACCAATAAACCCCCTAAAAGCTATATCCAATGCTTGCTGAAAAGTAGCTCCAGCATTTATCAGTCCAAAAGGCATGCGCCTATAGGCATATATGCCCCACTTGGTGGTGAATGAAGTTTTCAATCTGTCTATTTTATCTACCATCACCTGATTGTCACCTGAAAAACCATCCAAAAATGACATCATCTTTACACCATTTACTATTTGTAAGACCTCATCCAGTGAAAGTAAAGGATAATTATCCTTTTCAGAAGTTCTATTTAAATTTCTGAAGTCTACACATAACCTAATGTCACCATTTTTCTTTCTCATAGGGACCAGGTTAGCCACCCAGGTGGAATGCCTCACAGGGAATATGATTCTGGCATTAAGAAATTTATTTACTTCTTCAAAAATGATGGGCTCCAATAAGGCATTAACAGGTCTCTATTTTTGTCTAAAGGGCTTGGCATCCAGCTTCAATGGTATAGTATGAGTGATGATTGAGGTATCATAAGTTTTCAACTCATCATAAGTCCAGACGATCACATGAACATAATCTTTAAGTGCTTGGGTTATCCCTATCATTTCTTCTTCCGTACACACCTTACCAATTAAGACATTCTTTTTTTCTTCATTGTGTCCTATGTTGACTGATGAATATTCTCCTCCATCTGCTTTAGGGAGATCTTTCTACTTCAACATATTATCTAAATCAAATGCTCTTTCTAATTCTATCATCCCTTTGGGAATCTTGTTATTGGGCAAATCCATGATCTATTCTTCCTCCCAGGTATGATCTTCCACATTTCTTTCATCTATGATTTGCACATCAAACATATCTCTGTTTGATATGAAGTCCAAAATGTGCTGGTCATTATCAAACACTTGAAAATTAATGACATTATCTAGTACAGAGGGCACTGATATTAATTCAACTGAAAACCTCTTCAGACCAGATATGGATAATGACTCTAAAGTACGTGCATCTTGGGCCAAAGTATCTGCTCTGTGATTCTATTCTCTAGGCACATGGGTGATGTTAAATGCATCAAAATCTTCTATCAAATCCCATACCCTGTGTCTGTAATTAGACAACCTCTTGTAATTGCAGGAGTATAAGCCTCTAACTTGTCTTACTACTAATTCTGAGTCTCCATAGGCATGCAGAATATTTACTTTCTTTTTGATTGCAAACAATATCCCATGAATCAGAGCTTCATATTATGTCACATTATTTATGCATGCGAATTGTAATCTATATGCTGCTAAGTAGGATTTCCCGACTGGATCAATGAGATCTATTCCTACTCTAGCTCCTTGTTTTGATTTAGATCCATCAAACCTAAGGATCCATGGCTTATCTTCAGTTAAAGGCTTATCTGGACCTTCTCTTTTCTTTTTAGCTCTGGTGGCTGCACCACCTGATATCCATTTCAATTTTGGTAACTCATTCTTCTCAAACTTCACCTTATCTGACTGATATGAAGCTAATATTTGTTTTTTCTTCTTTATTATCCGAAGAATGATATTTTGAACAAAGCATCATCTGCTTCTTCAAAATATGCAAACATAATGAGCAAGTAGGCTCTGAATGTGGTGCTTCATGTAACCTGCACCAACCTTCAATTAGAACATCATGTGGAGAAGTATGTTGTAGTAGCATCTTCTGAATTTGTTTTGATAAAAATTCTTCAAACTTGGTCAAATTACTATCTCTATCTTCATCAGATACTTCATAATCAGATTCAATCAAACAATCAGTCCCTGGGGTGATATTCTTGTTACTCTTATAACCATTCTCAGTGCACACCAAGATCTCTTCTATCTTATGAACATAACTTTCATTGTGATATGTGCTTTCTTCTATACCTGCAAATGATAAACAAGAATCAGTATCACTGTAACTATCTGTATGACTTACCATGGATGATGATGATCCCCTCTCACTGCATGCTTGTTCTAGTTCCATCATGTCTAAACAAACATCACAAGTCTTTTCAGAAAGTGCTTCATCATGTAACATGCACCATCCTTCAGTTAAAACATCTTCATTAGATATTTTTAACATTTGGCAATGTTGCATCTCTCTGGACAAGTACATCTCAAAGTTTTTAAAATGATCTACTTCCTTATTATCATCTAAACTTTGATTAGATTCTATAATTATTCTATCATCTTGAAGATTATGATTATGAGCGTGAACATCATACATGAGGATCTCCTCTATCTTGACGGTTTGGGGCATGATGGTATAAATTCCGAGTTCAACATCGACATACATGATCTCATTGGTTTTGTTATACTCAATGATCATATGTTTCCTACGAGGTTCAGCATCTATCCTAATCTGATTAGGAATCCCTTTCCAAGGTAGCCACATGTGACTGAAATCAGTGGACATGTATCCATTAAGTGTTTTTGACCACTCCCTACTGAGCAACATTCCATATGTGTTAGGGATATCTACTACCTAGATATCAATGTAGTATTGAATTCTTCGATCTGATGCTAACTGCATATGGATGTGAGTTAATTCTCCTACAACACTCACCTCAGTCTTATCTAACTACGTTACCTTCTTTAGTGACTTTGCAGGATGTAACCCTAATGCATTGCATATGGACAATGGCATTACATTAGTAGAAGCACTTGAATCTACTAAGCAATTATGCAAATTCTTACTGAGAATCCTTATGGTAAGGAGAAATGGAGGTGACTCAGACTTATCTCTATGAAGAGTCATATGTGAAGTTTCAGTAGCTTGGACCATAGATGAAGTTTTGGATTTGACATTAGTATCCTTAGCTGCATGGTCTTTATTCAAAGACTAGTTTTGGGGATGACTGTCTTCTTTGGAGTAGGGTCATCTAAAGATTTCATGAATGCCTTCTTAATAGCTGGGGTTTTAAGCAATTCTGACAATGACAGACTGATTTTAATCTTTTTCATTTCATCTGCTAAGTATGTGACCAATTTTTCAGACTCAGGAGACTGATTATTAGTTCTTGACACTGCATTTTGTGGTACTAATTATTGAGCATTAACTTTGGGAAAACCAGGGTTATTACTAGCCTTAGGATCAAGAGGAGTGTGAAAATTATTTGGAGGCAAGGATGTAGTCAAAGGGCCAGTAGGTTTGTTCGAGTTATTCCTCAAGTTATAGTTATGTCTACCCTAATATTGCTACTGATAAACATGCACTTCCTCCTGTTCAGCTGATGGTTCATTCTCATCTTCAAAAGGAAAAATATAGTTTGTTTCAAAAGCCATAGTTGTTTCTTCACATGCTAAGGTATAGTTCTCATAGGATGGTGACATCTGCTAGTCAGGATGATTGGTGAAACTTTCTAATACAAAAGCAGAGTCATATCCAGATGGGACAATTTTATTTCCTTCAACAAAAGGTGGATTACCTACAGTATTTGATACTTCCGCTTGAAATATACTGGCTGCTATCCTAAATTGAGAGCAATCCAACTCCGTATGAGCATTGGTGTTGTGGATCCTACACCAATTGGTAAGAGTTGCTTCTTCTAGGTTCACCCTAGTAGTCTGCTTAGGTTCACTAAGAGATTGATTGTCTAAGGGTGATGGCAAGGAACCATTGTTTGGCCTAGTGTTCCACACTCTAGGCTATCTAGGGGCATTGTTGTTACCACTGTTGTTATTGTTATTGTTGTTATATCCCCTATCAGGATATCCAGATCTGTCATTATTATATCCTCTATTCTGATTTGATTGGGAATAGAAATTTTGGCTCCTCAGGTGAGTGATTTCAGTTGTCAGTTTCCTTAGTTGTGCTGATATCTCTTTAATTTCTTCATTTTCTTCCTAAACTTTGGCCACCCCATTCTCTGTTTGAGGTTTGAAAAAGGAAGAACCGTTGTTATTACTATTTTGTCCTATATTATGAGGCACTTATGTATGTCCTAGATATTGTACCATCTGACCATTTCCATTTAGAGGTGGCATGATGCTAAGTGGAGGTACTTGTAGAGGACTTGGCATTACAGCTGGAGGTATCATAGCTCTATTAGTCTGTTCTTGAGCAGAATATGCAGGATATACAGGATGTGTAGGAAATGCAATATTAGGCGTTGGAGAAGGGATCAACTGCTGATTGACTTTTATAGCATCTTCAAAAGCTCCTGCCAAGGTTGTGACACCAGGATGTGTTCTCCTGATAAACATAGAAGTGAAGGGATCTAATGCTGAGTAATATATACTCCTAGCAGCTTCATCTACTACAGTATAAGGAGCAACTAGCTTTGAAAGCATCTTTTGGAATCTAGCATTGAAATTAGCAATAGGTTCTCCTTCAAATCTCTTGATTGTGGCAAACAGGTGATAATTCATTGAAGGATCTATCGGTATCTTAAATCTATCCTTAAAAGCTTTCTCCAAGGCATCCCATGAACCAACTGAACCTTGACCAAGACTAATATACCAATTATATGCCTCTTCCCCTAAGGAAAATGGAAATAATCTACATACCACATCTTGATGTTCAATTCTTGCTCTACAACAAGCTTACTTGAATGTTCTAATGTGATCATCAGCATCCTGCTATGGATGATACTTTGGACAAATCTTGTCAGGATTTTTAGGTAATGGATGATATGCAGTGAAGGTCAGAGGTGACTCTGCAACAAAGAATGACATTGTGACTGGTGGAGGTTGGACTGGAGGTGTTACAGGTGGTCCCATAAGTGTTTACAGTCTGACAGGGGTTATTGGAGTATGTTCTGGTGAAGCCTTTGATGTATTAGAACCAGGAGTGTGATGAATATCTATTGTTCTAGCTCTGAGTCCCCGGATATGCAACTCCTCAAAGAGTCCACTAGATCTGGACCTGGTATTTGGCCTGAGAGCCAGGATTTCTACAATTTATGGAAATTTGGCTTGGTTTACTATAAAAATTAGCTGAAATACTCATGCAAAGGATGTATTTACAACTAGAATCCAAAACTGACTGGATATTTAGGCAATATTTGCAAAACTGGTACAAATATGAACTGATATGAGACTTCCACACACAGATATCAGGATATCAGGTATCACAAGAAAAATACCTTGAAGATTCAATAAGAAAACCTGAATGACAACTTATCTTTCAAGAACCACAGGAATTGACTGCAAAGCTTAAGATATTTATTCTTGATTTCAAAATATTTGTGGTGAACAAGAATGAAAAGACTCAAATACAGCAAATCTTTGCAAAATATTTGAAGTAATGAGCTGTGAGAACATTACCTCACTTCTGACATGGGAAAATACACATGCATTACTGAATCACCTACTAGGCTATGAAGATTGGCCCTCCTTCAAGCGCCAATTTATGTAGATGATGATTGTTAGTCATAACAACATGCATAAAAATTTGCACAACAAACCTTTATTATCTCATAAAGTATAATCAATTTGAGATAAATTGATGACTCCAAGGCTCCGTTGATGAGGTCATATCTTCTAACGTTTCTCAGAGGTTGATGTGACATGTTGTTTTCTATTTCAAGGGGTCTTATGTTTTCTTGGGTGATCAATATTGCAACTATATTCTGTAAATTCACTTCACACAGAGATGTTAATTCTACTCTATTCCAAAGATCACTGTGATATTTGTAAGTTTGATCAATTCTTCTGATCATTGACCATCATGAACTTACACATACCCCTATACTGTGTATTTATTCAAATAATGTGTCTACAAGCAGATATTCATGTGCTTATCACAGCTATTTATTTGTATTTGCATGTTGTTTGCAATTATGGAGATGATTTGTAATGAAATTCAAAGAAATTTAAAGAATTGTTCCTAATTTTAGTGAACCTTTAGCCATTGAGTCACATACACACAAGATACAATCATGAAGAGAAGAAATCAAACCATAATTCACCAGGTTGTTCCACAACTAGGTATGGTTGATGCTAACTTCAAAGGAACAAAGAATGAAAACAACATATACAGACTAAAAAGCACTCCAAGGGACGCAGCTAATCAATGCATATATCCATATTCCACTCACAGATAACTCGGGATTTACAATGATTTGTAATCAAAACAGCTTCTCTTTCATTAAGTATGAAAAACATGTACATTTACAATAACTTTGAAATAAGTCCTAAATTCTTCAACAATCAAATTTCAATTAAATTTTGAATGACCAAAAGATTGCACTCCTTTGCCTTTTATAGAATATGGAGAGGAGACAATTACAACTGACTAATGGTCAAGATTTATCAATTCAGATCAATGGCTAACAATTTTCCATTGACTTAGTCAACACCTTCATTCGTGGCACAAGTTACCAGCTAGCAACCATCTGTATGACTTACTACTTATAAGTTGCTCATGCATATGTTTACTTGGTGATGCATCTATACTTTCTCTTCATCTCCTTCTTCTTCACTTTCTTCTTGCTCATTATTCTCTTCACTTTCAGCACTTTCACTATCACTATCACTTTGGTAAACATCCTCTCCTATATGGACCTTTACTACTATCCTGATTGATTCATATGCTTGCACTATTTTGTCAACCTCTCCCCCATCTTGGACTTTAGCTTTTATTATTGCATGTTTATGGGAGTGGAATTTAGCCTTGAGGGCTTCCATCTTGCATTTCCTGCTATTTAATGTCTCATTATATGTTTCCACTTTGACCTTTATCGTCATGATTCTATTCATCACTTCCACTGTCAAGTGGTTCGAGGGGTCATCTGCTGCAGGCTTGAAGTTATCATGTAGAACCTTAACAGCAAAATCTGCATCTTGATTCTCAATTTTACCTTCTATTTTTCCTTCTAAAGCCTCCAGGGTCTCTGCCTCATATGCCATCATGCTATGTAGTTTGACACTGATGTCCCTAAGCTTGCCACTGTATTTCTTTAATACATTGCATTCGAACCTCATATCTTCATACCAAATCCCCGTTAGCAGGGCAGTGTTATTATCTAATACATTGTTACTTATCAAAAATTGTGAATCAATTCTTCTCATCCAACTCAGAACATCCAGGTCCTTTTCCAATTTGAATGACCTTCTACCTGTTTCATTCTACATCTTGTCTACCTTTCTCTTTAAGGTACTCAAAAAATTCCATCTCTGCAGAGAGGTCTTTACCACATCTTCAACTCCAACAAATGTTGATAACATCCATTTCTCCATCACCATTTCCACATGCTTCATAAGGTCCAATTTGGTAACCTCATCTTGTGATATAATAGCCAATGGGATGGTCGGATCAGCAGGTGCATGATCAAGGCTAATTAACCCTTTTATAAAAGAATGCAATTGAGCAATGTGCTCTTTATGTACCTTATTCTTCTCCTTTTCCCTCTTTACCCTTTGGGTTAGAGAATCAATGATGTCCTTTCCCTCTTGACCCTCTTGGTCCTCATTTGTAAAACCTAGATCAACATTAGTGATCTGAAACTCTTCCAGGCTTATTTTTCCTTTCTCCTTTTCAACTATAAGGAGAACCACTTGTGTGCTCCTCCTACCTGTAGTAGGATCTCTTTTTATTGCGGATGTCAGCCTGGCCTTTCTCCTTGGCTTCATCATGCTTTCGGCAAATAGGGTAGACACGTCAAAATATTGAACATCCTCCACTTGTTGCACATGTATTTGCCATCGCAACCAATGAGGTATATCACCTCCAGATTCTTGATGATCTCTTCCCATGTCATGGGTGTCCTGCCTTCCTGTATTAGCTTCTATCCTTGGTGGTGAAGGCACCTTCTGGATTTCTTCCTGATGCAATTCATCATGAGGGGGATCTCGCTGGTGTTCATCCTGTTGAGGGGCTTCCTTTTGTAAATGAGGATCTTGTGGAATATTCACATTTTGATCTTGTGCCTCCTTTAGTGAGCTTTCCTTTGGAATTCCATCATCTTTCTTATTTTGTTCATCCTGTGATACATTAGCCTCCTAAGAGGCTTGTGCATTTTGACCTTGGAGATCACCCTGATCACCCTTGGTCATATCTTCTATTTCCTTACCAGTACCCTGGTCATGGGTTATTTTCTGTTCTCCTTCTTTTGGTGTACTGATATTTTCTGAACTAGGCCCCGTTTGACCTATTTTTTCTTCAATCCCTGGTGCTTTTCCTGAATCTCCCCTCTTAGTGTGTGGTGGAGATGTCTTATATTCCTACTGAGCATCCTTGTCAAGAATCTATTGATCATCATTGGCTTGAGGCAATGACGAACCGCTTTGGGCCTGACCAACACTATTGTCTGGTATGTCCTGATCACCCCCACTCTATTGTTGTGTTTCTGATGTTTTTGGTTTCGTGGGTGCCTTATTTTGTTCTTGACCCTGATCAGGCACAACATTATCTTTCTCTGTATGCCCTACCTCTTCAGCCCTTTGAGGATCCAGGGGTGGATTATTGTCTTTATTTGGGCTTACATCACCACTATATGTCAGGTCTATTGCTACAAGGCTTGTAACTCGTTCAACTAAATTATCTAGCCCTATCTATTGGGCTGCCCTTTCAGGGCTATCCTGTTTCATTTCTTCCATCTATTTTTCTTCTTGTAACACCCTCATCTGGGCTAATGGGGTCCCATGAGGAGTCATCTCGGTGTTAGCAACCAGGGTTTCCATACATTGAGCGGCCACATCCTGGACTATTTCGTCATCTAATAATTCTACAGTATCATCCAAAGGGAAAGGAATCTCCTTACTAGCCATGAGCACTTCTCTTGTCTACTCCTCGGACCTCTCAGTTTTAAACTTAATTATTTTAGGAATGGAGACTTCATGTTGCAGTTCTTTCATGAAAACCTCACTGCCCATTCCTCTCAACATGATGGGATCAGTGCTGATATTCCCTCTCATGGTCATTCTCTGCTTCTTGGGTGCTGACATTTGTAGCATCCTCTTCCTCTTCTTACTGGCTATCAGCAAATCATCATCTTTGGGTTCTTTATCCAATTGTTCTTCTTCCAAGGGGCTATCTTCTTCTAATTCATGCTGAAGGGTTCGTCCTTCCACCTGCATCTCCGTGCTCTTAGTAACAGGCCTCAAATCCTCTTAGTCTTTGGTTTCTCTGGTGGAGGCTGTGATGTGGATATATGAGACGATGTAGATGCACCCTCACCCTTAGTAGTGACTCTTTCTATGATCACCTCCTTTGGTTCATTTTCAACCTTCTTACCTTTGGAGGGTATCTTCTTTTGTTTTTCGGTGGGTAATCTCTCCCCATTAGATTTTCTCTTCTTAATAAGGAAATCATCATATTCTTCATCAAATAATTCCTGTCTCTTTTTCTTATTGTCAACAGTAAGGGCCATGCCTCTCTTCTTTAGTTTGGCAATTTCTGCATCTACCCACTTTTGGGTCAGTTTTATCACCCCTTGCATTATTTGATCCAAGGATATATCTTCTGGCTGTGTGAGATCAGGGGGTGATATGGTGTCATTATACACCTTCTTGTCTTCATATTCATCAGACATTATCTTCCCATCATCCTTATGCAATTGTGCTGGCACTGGGATGTAGTCAAAGGTCCTGATTTGATTCAAGGTGAGCCTTTGATATTTCCTTCTTCTCACCTTAGCTTCATCATCACAATCAGTCCAAAAATCCTCCATATGCTTTTGATGTATCTGTTTCCCTAGTACTTTTTGCATCCTGCCATATGGGTCATATGATCTGGCGAGAGGAACTGGTTGTAGGTACATTAGTTTCAGCCCCCCAACAACATGTTTTATGCTCTCTAAATCTGAGCATAAATACCACCCCATATACACAGGAAATAAAATCAGAGGAAGCTTATTCTGTGCTTTATAAGCCTCAACCACTATAGACACCTATCTAACAAACTCCATCAAGATGACCCTATCAGTAGGGTATCTTGGCAACATAAGAGGTTGTCCCTCAAATCCCTCAATCCTGATATATGAAAAAGTAGCAAATTGGATAAACTAGGTTGCATGTTTATAAATGACCTCTTGAGCTTCCATGCTCAGCCTCTTGGTCCGATCCTCCTCCATGGTTCTTACCAAATGCATCGAGAATGCATCATTTACCAATTTATAATCTTGGAGATATACTTTTCTTTGTAATTGGGGATAATGATCCCATATATGCACATCATTTGCATCACTGCCAACCTTACCTACTGTTCGTAGGGCATCAAACATTCCTCTGAATGCGCAAGATTATACCACATATGAGGTCATGTAGAATAAGCATGCCTGTCCTCCCAGCTTCTTCATCCCTTCATCCAATGAATCACTGATGATCTTGGCCCATAGGGGTTTGTTATCTGAGTATAACACCATTTGGATGATCCCAAACATCCAATTTTCAAAATTACCAACATGGGGTCTGCCAGTCATCCTGCTTAGCAAGGCAATTATATATTGGTACTCATCATCAAAGTTGAACTTGTACAAGTATATTGGTAGCTTGGCCGAAGCTGTATAAGTGCTGCTCTTCGACCTCCATTGATACATCTTCTTCCTGGCCTCTTTCTTTTTATTGTTGTACTATGTCTCCAGTTTATGGAGATCCATATTGAACACCTTATTTCCTACTGGCAAGTTAAAAGTGGCGGTGAGGTCCTTGACTAAGAAATCAACATATATCCTACCATGTTTGTCCACTCACCTGGTTTCTGGGTTATAGTTCCTTCCACTTTCATCTACCAATTCTAGGGCATCCATGGCATAAGGAAAACCAGCTGCGTGCCACATACCAGAGTTAAACACTCTGTCTAGAATAGGATTGTTTGTATCATTAACCAACCTTGTTGACCATACTTCTAGGTCTGTACTCCCTTGATGTGTATCACTAATGACCTCGTATCTGAATTGCACCCCTTCCAGTTGCAAAAACATGGGCTTCAAAAACTCAGCCTCAGACCTGTTTCTTCGGACATTGCCCATTGGCTCCTGCAATAGACATGATATATTTTACCCTATGGTACCCATATGTATTTTCAACAATATCATGTATCTTTTATCTATTACCTTTATTTTACCCTTCTCTATGCATCATTATGTGGATTTACCCTAGTAAAGATAAACATTTTACCTAGATTTGCAGAAAATGACAACGGGGAGGTTTTTGAAGTTACTTACCTAATAACGATTTCTTTTGGATTATATGAGTGATTACGGGAAAGACTATAACGTGTAGGGTCACCCGTTTCGTTTCATTACGCTAAAGGACCCAATCCGCTGGCAGGTAGCTGATAAGGGTTTCACTTTTGGAGCTCTGTAATTTTTGATTTATCGCAAGGTAAATGAAAATGACCTTTGAATTTCACTTTTAAACAGATCAATAAGACAAATTAGGGTAAAGTGTGCTGTCTTGATTAAATCGGTCGATCATTTGCATGGAATTCGTAGATGCCGCCAAGTGTTTGATGTGTATTTGTAATCGGTGGGATTTCATCTACTACTTTAATTGCATTTAATATATATGTTCCCCCCCAATCTTGCGCGGGATAATCATGTGCAAAAGATTGGGTGATATGGTCAACTTTTGACTATGAAGCATATCGGGTCATGGAATTAAGATTAGGGGTACTTCAAAATATGACCCCCCTGTGGGGAATAAATCGTGATGACATCATCATGTCATCGATGTTCTTTAGTTATCAAGTTTTAGTGACGTCATCGTCATATTAAGAAATATGACGGATATTGGATATATGACCTTCCGCAGGTCAGATGAGATGATGTCATCATCGGGGTGATTTCTTTCGTTCATTGGAATTAGATGACGTCATTGTCATATTGGCGTAGGGTGATATCTGCGAAGGGTTGATATTTGTAGGATGACTGATATTAGGAAATATGACCCCACCTAGGATAATATGTGAGGTTCTTTGACGGGTAGATACTGGCTCTTAGTTAATTTTAACGTTCGCGTATCGTGCACCTAGTGGTTATTGGGTGATGTTATCAAATATGACTGATGTTAGAAATATGACCCCCCCCCCCAAAAAATATCAGGTTTGACCAAACTTTGACTCAACATAACTTTCTACCCTTAGACCATACTGGGGTGATCCAAAAGGCAATCCTGCTTAGGATTTTGAGTACTTTCCAACCATGAGGTTAATAATAGCAATTGCTAACTTTGACAACTGACCTCATCTAGAGGTAAATCCACCCTCTCAAAGGTAACATATATGACTGATTTTACCAAACTGCCCAAAGCAAGAAACAAGCAGAAAGCAAGAAGTTGGGTCCCTATTTTGCTAAGGCAAAATGGGGCGTGTTGTGTAACCACACAACAGCTGGCAGGATACCACCTCTGATACCACTGAAATGTTCACCCTTAGTTTTGCAATAATAAACTCAATGCAATTCATAGAAAAAAATGCAACTGATTATTTCTAGTTTTTCAAACTGATTATCACTGTTGTCATAACGCATCCAAGCATAGGATTAACAACAATTAAAATTTTACCTATCAAAACTAGTGAACAAGCTAATTGGATTTAGCAGAGGCTGAATCAACTCCTCATACACAATATCACTAGTAGTGTTGTTTGAGAACGATTCCGTGTAGACTCCTTAATAAACTAGTTGGCTGGAATCACCCAGAAACATCTAAATCAACCCAGTTTGCTGCAAATGGATAAAATCTTAGCAAGCAATCAACACATGAAGAATGGTCTATATATCCAGGCAACCTAGAAACATTGGAGAAAATAACCAAAACTTAGGCATTTTCAAGCAAACTATCAACTGGTCCTTACTGGTACGACCTCCAATCTGACCCTAAACCCACTACAAAACTTCCACTCCAAAAACTAAACAATCTACATCTGACTTCATAGTGCAAAGAGGTCTTCTAAGTGATATCCACGAAGTCTCAGCTAGGGATGGTCTGTCACATCCGAAACTAGGAAAAAATCTAAAACTAAACAACCTCTCCAAACTCTATGCTAAACAACAATAGGCATCAGAAGTATAAACATCATTCCTTCTTTTCAAATGAGTGAATTATTCCCCCAAATAAACCCACGCCAAGACTAGAAATAGCTAAAGAATATGGTCTGACCCATACTAGCCCCCCATAGCTAACACCCATTTAAAAAAAACAAAGAATCATATTTAATGCATCTGCAAAGGAGTGCCTCCACCACCACATGAATAGACAAGACTAAAAATAATAGTGGTCCCACCCCAGCGACCACTCCAACAGCAAGCCCACCACTTTTAAAAAATAATAATAGTTTTCAATGAGCATGATAGGCATACTATTTATTTAACTATTATCAATTTTTAGAAGCTTTTTTTTCCCTTTCATAGTGTTGGCCTTCGGGAAATAGTAGAAGACTAACCCATTTTTAAATTGTTTAATGCTGAGGAAAAGGGGACATTACAAAAAGTCTGCCTCCTTTGGTATTCTATCGATTACTAGCCCTTCAATCCTACTATGGGAATTATGGAAGGAAAGGAATAGAAGGATATTCCAAGATAAGGAAATAAGCCTTCTCTCTTTTCTAAACAAAGTGGAGGTGGCAATTGTAGAAGTGATAAATAGTAGACTATTGCAAAAATCTCCAAAGAATGCCCTCTTTACGGATTGGGATACTAAAATGAGATGCAATTGGTAGGGCTTGAGGGTCCCTTCGTGGATTGGGTCTGGGGGCTCAGAGTCTCATTTAGCCAGAGAGCAAGTACTTTGCTCCCCACCTTAGCATGGTTGGTTAAAATTAAATTTTGATGGATCCTCGAGAGGCAATCCGAGACCCTCAAGCAGGATGTATTATCAAAGACTATTATGGAATAAGGATTCAAAGCTCTTCAAAACCACTACCTATTGGAACTAATAATGTAGTGGAATATTTGGCAGTAATTCATGGGATTATCTTATGTAAATATTTGAACATAAGGAACGTCAAAATTGAAGGAGATTGATCTTTGGTTATCAATGCCCTGCGCACTAGATCCACGCCAAAGAGCAATGGGCCTTCTTTAGTTTTTTGAATGTTATACTATTAATCATATTTACAGGGAAGGGAATAGAGAGACTGACAGGCTAGAAAATGATGGGGTGGACAACATTGAGCAAGTCATCATAGGGGCTGAGGTGGACTCTCAAATTTATTGCTTCCAGCCTAGACCGTAGATTAGTGTCATGCCGATAGATTTCAAACATTTATTTCCAAAGTGTGAAGATACCCGACAAGATTGGGAATTAACTAATAAAGCATATGGAACGAGAGTAATAAAAGGATGGTGGTTGTTAGGACAGTAGAAAAGGACACTTTCATTAAGAATTTTCCTCCCAAGCATGTCAACACTGACAACTTTTACTATAATTGGGATGTGTTTTTTACTCTGTCATTTATTTCAAGATGGAGACTCCAATTAGGTTGCACAGCAACAAACGACAAATAGCATTCCTCAACCACATCTCCAATAACACGCTGATGGTAGTATGCAAGCAACAGAGTAAATTGTTTTTGGAAGCGGTTAAAATGGTGTTAGGACAGGATTTTCTAGATTCAGTGGAGAGATATCGGGTGAACATGGATATATCCTCACGGTTCCTAGCTTCTTTGTTGAACTTGGGTGACCCAAAAGTTCAAACCGTGGTCCTTCTTCATGAAGTTTTCAAGCCAGACTTCTTATTGGACGATGTGGACATTGTTGTGCATGCAAAGCTAGGGGTAGGAATTCCTTGGCCAAGGGACATTCCAAACTTATTTCAACTAGGAGTGGTGGTGGAGAAACAACCATTCATTCTGAATTTGAACAAGCAACAGTTGGCTAGGCATCAACAATGCGTGAAGGTGGGAAAAGATTTTCTTCGACTGGCACTGGGCATAACCACGAGGAGTATGATTTGGGTGGAAAGGCTAGCAAATGTGGTGAGCTCAGATGAATTTTATTGGATCCAATAACCAGCTAGAGTGGCAAGCTGGTGGTTTCTTGGCTTCCCCTCTGTATTTCAATGGACTTTCGTGGTGATGTTTCAGTGAGGAGTTTTTTGAGCTGGTTTGGGATTCCAGGTAACGCAACAATGCTATTATGGGTGTGTAGTTTTTGTTTTGGTTTTGAAGAATGATTTTTTTGTTGGCACTATAACGCACAAAGAGTACATCTATCTATAATGAGCCATCGATGGCCACAAAAAATAAATGACTGTAAAATCTTTTTTGAATTTAATATAAATCATTACAACCCTGGTTGCATTTTACGGAGCAAAAAATATAATAATCAATAAAAAAATTGGTGCAAAAATAATAAAAGCCCATAATTAGTTAAGTTAACATATAATATTTTATGACAATACTTAAAAATGATCTAACAATCTTATTAAGGAGATCATATGAAATTTTCAAAGGTATAAGTACAATTTTCCATGTTTAAACATATAGTAATGATCCATAAAAAAATTAAAGCAACGGGTGAGCTATCCTTTCCAAGCTTGCTCCTCGGACAGTGTATTAGGGTGACAACCACCCATTACAAATAGGTGCTTTTATAACCAATAATTTTAAAGGACATGAAGATAATAAAAATGTTAGATGCGTGCAACCCATTACAAATAGGTGCTTTTATAACCAATAATTTTAAAGGACATGAAGTTGATAAAAATTTTAGATGCATGCAAAAATAACCCTTTTTGGTGGATATGAAGAATATGTAAATAATTTTACACTAAACAAATGTTGCTACTAATAATTGTGGCATTACCAAATGATATTACAGTGTCCATTTGTCTAGGCCTTGATAATATCAAATTTATTATTCCAAATAAATGTAATAAAAAAGGTCATAATAATGTAATGTACAAAGTGAAATACCTTTTATGAACTCTTATCAATACATCCATACCTTTTCAAGAAGGAATTAAATGTGGACTATTTGTCGATTTTAATATAATGAGAAGGAGAAGTCTTGGAGAGTAATGCTAACCTCCTTAGATGGTTGTGAAAATCACCTATGTGCTTTATCAATATGCCATCCAATTGGATCTCTTTATCCATTTGTACATACCTTTTTAACTTGCAGTATTTTGTTTCTTGATTATGTTAGTTGTAATATAAGTTATCAATAGCCATGTAAAACTCATTCAATATTTCAGATACAAGGTATGTGATAAGGTTTTTGAATGCAATGTTATCTCTTACTGTAGAGGTGATGATTCTATTTAACATCCAAGACAAAACATCCTCTAGGGTTAGAACATAAACAATGACAAAGTTATGTTTTTTAGTGTTACTTGTAACACATCTTATGATGAATGCCCAACTTGCACATACCAAGCAAGTTGATGAGGTAGGTGACTACACAATTTGGTGGTCATTCTCACCTCATTTTTTTCCAATATCATATATGTAATTGTTTTTATGTATTATGTATGATGCAACAATTTTATTGTTGTAATTAGACAATGAGATAATCTCTAGAGACATTCACAATAGAGTATCTAAATATTATTTACTTGAAGACTTCAGTCGGTACTACTTGTTTTATGGTCATTGTTTAGTCTTCTTCATTGAATTTCAAGAGATATGATAAGTTAAATGTAGCCATGAAGTAATGAGTTTAATAACTATGTGAATGTTGTGTAAAAGCATCATATCTATGACAATTTTAGAAATGAATTTGATGATTATGCTCCAAATCTCTCTTGGAATGTTTAATAGGATAGTTATACATATTAGAACTTTATAGATCTTACCATATTATGTTGTTAAGATAATGGGCTATATATGCATATTTGTATTTCTTTGTATGTATCTTGTGTTTCATTTTAGAAACTTGTACGTAACACACACCACCAAAATGTTATTGGATGATGATACATGTGAAGCCTATAAATAAAAGTAGACAAAGTCAAAACCTTGTAAAAATTTATTAAGGACACAATGATACATGCCACATGATTAAAGAGTAGGTCACTCGAAGACAAAACTAGTCTAAATAAACATCATTGTATCAATAATCATGTCAGCAACCAACTTCACATAGTAGCAAGATAAATTATAAATGACTATTGGAAACTAAGTAATTTGTAACAAGAACAACTCAATGAATTAGTATTGTAATATCTATAAATGAATTTCTAATCCATTGAAAGGTTTAGTTGAAGTGACACTTAGTGATAAACATACGATAGCTTCTAAAATTTTGGAAGCTTAGGGCTAATCATAGTTTGAATGCATCAAGAGTGGATCTCGATAGAATGGTCTACGACCAAATAATGGAATTCAATGGTGATTACACGAAGCTAATCACGGACAGAAATGAAAGGCTCTGCTCTCTCATTTTCTGTTCTAGTAATTGAAAAAATAAACAGTGATGAGGCATTGTAGTTGCCCACATCCTGCCCCACGATGAAGAAATTGAGATACGTTGTATATTAGAATATATAGCAAAGAACGTGTTTATGGGATATGTTGAGTTTAAAGAACTCAACTTGTAAGTGAATGGGAAACCATGCATGGAAACATCCATATTCATCTTTGGAAGAGATGCGGAAAAATAGCATGGGATAACTGGGCATGGAGGAGAATCAGATTTTATGTTGGAGAGGTGACTTGTTTTAAAAACAAGGTAAAATCCATATGGGGCTTGCCTTGTTAAAACAATGGAACAGAGAAAAGCAAAAAGAACAGTAAACAATCACACAGTGCAAAGATATTTAACGTGGTTCACCATATGTATGGCTACATCCACAAAGCAGGGGGAAACTCTTATATTTATGTGATCTCAGATATGTTTACAGCAGCATATACAAATGCTTTTATAGATTACAATAGGAGTCGAACAATGAAGAGTCACCACAAAAGGACAAGGTGACCATTGGGTTTCATATCCAACAATCTCCCACTTGAAACCCAATGACTACTGCAAACTTTCAGAGCCATTCCCCTACTTTAAGCCTATTGTTAGAGTTTGACAATGCCGAGAGAAGCGCGGCAGAATTTGAACTTCTCTCGAGGTACAACCTTGGTCAATGCATCAGCCGGATTGATCTTGGTGTCGATCTTTTGAACTTGCAACTTGCCTTCTTCAATCATGCTATGGATGAAATGATACCTCAGCTCAATGTGTTTGGTTCTGTTGTGGAATGCCGTATTCTTGGCCAAATGAATAGCGTTGTTACTATCACAAAAGAGTGTGAAAACTTGCTGTTTGGAACCCAATTCAGTAAACAAACGCTGCAACCAAACCATTTCTTTTGCTCCTTCAGTGAGGGCAATGTACTCAGCCTCAGTAGTAGAAAGAGCAACTACTTGTTGCAATCTTGAGACCTAGCTGATAGCTGCCCCGGCAAAAGTGAAAACATAGCCAAATGTAGACCTTCTTTTATCCAAGTCACCCGCCATATCAGAGTCAATGAAGCCTTGTAGCTGTGCAACTTTCCCACCAAAGCATAAGGCATAATCTGAAGTGCCTTTTAGATACCTCAATATCCACTTCACAGCTTCCCAATGAGTTTTTTCAGGATTACTCATGAACCAGCTCACAACTCCCACTGCTTGGGAAATATCAGGACGGGTGCATATCATTGCATACATAAGACTTCCCACGGCTGAAGAATATGGAATGTTCTTCATGTAGTCTTGTTCTTCTTGTGTCTTGGGGCACAATGCTGAAGATAAGTGAAAATGATCAGCAGTGGAATGCTAACCGGCTTAGCACTTCTCATATTGAATCTGTCCAAAACTTTTTCAATATATTTTTGCTGAGTCAATCTGATTTCTTTCTTCTTTCTGTCCCGAAAGATGATCATGCCAAGAATCTTCTTTGCTGCCCCGAGGTCCTTCATTGCAAATTTGTTTCCCAAGAGTTGCTTCAAATTAGCAATGACTCTCATGTTGGTGCCGGTGACGAGCATGTCATCAACAGAGTAGCAACAAAATAAATTCACCACTAGGCAACACCTTGTAGTATAGACATGGATCAGATTCACAATGTATAAACTGATTCTCCATCATGAAGTTATCAAACTTGATGTACCACTGCCTTGGGGCTTGTTTCAGCCCAAACAAGCTCCTCTTTAATCTGCAAAATAGATTTTCATGCCCTTGCTTGACAAAACCTTCTAGCTGATGCATGTACAATTCCTCTTCTATATCACCGTGGAGAAAAGCAGTTTTGAAGTCGAGTTGCTCAAGCTCAAAGTCATAAACTACTATCAAACCCAAAATGGCTCGAATTGTGTTCATCCTCACAACTGGTGAGAAAATCTCATTGAAGTCCACTCCCTTTTGTTGATCATATCCTTTCACAACAAGTCTAGCCCTGTAGTGTTTTGTGCCACCTTCTGTTGCAAGTATGAGGTTAATCAGTGTTGTCATTGATGTCAACATACTCATATTGAATTGATTAGAGGATTAGATGAGCTGTGTGTTGAGGATATTGAGAAAATTAGTCTCAATCAGGAACAGTGAAGAACAGTGATGAGAAGAAGGAAAAATCACTCAATAGGTTGAGGATCAAAGGATGCGGATTAAAGGGTTTGTAGATATGAGTCTTCAGATGTTCCAGTTAAGATTTCAGAGGTCTGCATGAAGATCTGAAGAAGTTATGTTCACTCAAGTAGAATCGGCTCTGGCAGGCGTTCAGTGGTGACAAAGTGTCACAGATTGGTTCGGTGAGTTCCAAAATTACATTCTCTCATTCTACGGATTGGAGGGAGTGTTGAAGAAGTCAGTATGAAGTGACAACTTGATTTTTGCATTGTTTGGAGGTCTGAAAGAATCTTTTGCATTATGACAGTGGCGACAGATTATGTTCTTGAAGTTTCGGATGAAGAAGAGAAGAATTCCAGTAAGCTGATAAAGTGCGGATGTTCTTGATGACTCAGGAAAGGTTTCGGTGATCCTTGGATCATGTACAATTCTTATTGGCGGTCCGCATTGAAGTTAGAGTTTGGATTTGATGTAAAGACCACCGGTTGTTGGTGCTCTTCCTAAGACAGGCCGATCGGATGTATTACACGTCTTGCGAATGATCTTGTAGGTGTTTGCGGACTTAGATGATTGTTCGTAAGTCGATGCCTTGTATAAATAAGGGTTTGTAAATTCATTTTGAAGTATGTCTTGCGGTGATGAGTGTGATATAGCGAAGGGAAGTGCGAAAGGTAGAGCAGGAGTTTTTGGGCTTAAATGGAACTGATCCAGGCATGGTAAAGATGTCAATCTCCAGTTCAAGTTTGTAATACTTGTTATCTTGTAGACAATGTGTCTCTTGTAGGCAGTGTGCCTCTTTGTGAGTAGTGTGCTCAGGCAGTGAGCCCTAATTGGCATGTGCCATCCATTTTTCTTATTCTTCTAACAGAGAATAATCCTTGGGTTAATCACCCCGTGGTTTTTCCCTTAACCGGGTTTTCCACGTCAAAATCTTAGTGTCTCATGTGTTGATGTGTATCTGCTCTGATGTTTATGCCTTATGCTTTCATGAATGATTAATTGCTATGCTATTGATTAACAAAGTGGATTTAAGTGTTTGAACTGGAAGCGAGTTAAGGATAACTGATTCACCCCCCCTCTTAGTTATCAACAATTGGTATCAGAGCTAAGTTCCTCTAAAAAGAGCTTAACCTCTTGAGGAGATCCAGGATGTCGTCATACAAGAAGGACAGTCTGAAGTTTGATGGAACCAACTTCACTCTTTGGAAAGGCCGCATGAAATGTCACTTGGAGTGTATGGGAAAGGCATACTTGTCCATGGTCACAAAAGCATATACACCTCAACAGGGTGGTCCGACAACTCTAAATGAAACCACAAATGCTGAAAACAATTTGCAGACTAAAGAGGCTCTTCTAAGTGCATTAACCGACTCAGAGCTCTCAAATGTTATTGACCTACCAACTGCCTATGAGATCTGGATTAAACTGGAACTTCTGCATGAAGGAGATGAGTTTGTTAAGAGTGCAAGGTTGTAGAGTCTCAAAGAGAAATTTGAAAGATTGAAGATGAGAGATGATGAAAATATCACTACCTATATGCCAAGAGTAAATGAGCTGGTGTGTGGAATTAGGAATGCTGGTGGAGTTTTGGATGAAAATGAGATTGTTTGCAAAATTCTCAGATCCCTTCCTGCTGCCTACAAAATCAAGGTTGCTGCCATTGATGAATTCAGAGCTCATACAACTGTCACAAGAGACCAATTGGCTGGCAAACTGGCTGCATTTGAAATGACCGAGTTTGGAGATGATCCCCCCAAGACTGAATCTGCATTCAAAGCCAGTGCCTATGTGAAAGGCAAACAAAGATTTGATCCAGGAGAAAACTCTTCAAGGAAGCTGTCATGGTATGATCAAGCAAGAAAAGACATGGAAGAGGAAGAAGTAGAAACAGCTCAACTTGAAGCCCTCATTGCAAAAAGACTGCCAAGGGGATCCGGTAAGTATGAAGGAAAATTACCTTTTAAATGTTTCAACTGCAATAAGATTGGTCACTTTGCTTCAAGATGTCTGGAAAGATCCACAAAATCAAATTCTAACAGACAAAGGTTCCAAAAGAATTGTTATTATGTTCATGAAGAAGCTGATAATGAAGGAGTAACAGATGATGAATCAGAGATAGGAGACAAATCCAGAAATGAATGGGTGTTCATTGCCATCAAAGAAGAAGATCCAATATTCCCTGAATCTATCAATCATAAGGTTATAGAAAGAGCTTTGGCTGCCCAAGTTGAAGAAAAGGATGATTGGGTTATTGACAGTGGATGCTCTCACCATATGACAAGTGACAAGAACAAGTTCTTAGATTTGGAAAGGTATGGAGGAATGGTAAATTTTGGTGACAATTCTGCTGGTAGAATCAGAGGTAGGGGAACTATCTCTTTTGATGGTAAGAACAAAACCAGTAATGTACTGTATGTTGAAGGATTGAAGCACAATCTTCTTAGTGTTGGTCAGTTGGTGGACAAAGGCTATGATCTCCGATTCAAGAATGGAAGATGCAGGATCTTTGAAAGCTCCGGAACTGAAATTGCATCCGGTACTCAAACAAAAGGTAATATCTTCCATCTAGTTGGTACTAATAAAAGTTGTCTATTTGTTCAAGTTGATCAGAGTTGGTTATGGCATAGAAGGATGTGTCATGTAAATTTTGATAACATCATCAAGATAAACAATACTCAGGCTGTAAGAGATCTCCCAAAGTTGATAAAACCTACAAATAGTTTATGCAAAGAATGTCAGCTAGGTAAACAGAGCAGAGTCTCATTCAAAAGCAAGGATCAGTCCTCTACCAGATTATTGGAATTAGTTCATACTGATCTATGTGGTCTGACAAGAATCAAGAGTATGCAAGGTGATAGATATTTCATGTTACTGATTGATGACCATTCCCGGATGATGTGGCTTACCTTTCTGAAAGAGAAATCAGAAGCTTTTGAGAAGTTAAAAATCTTCAAGGCTATGCTAGAGAATCAAACTGGATTGAAACTGAAATGTCTAAGGTCTGATAGAGGTGGTGAATTCACATCCGGTGAATTCATAGACTTTTGTGAGAAGCATGGTATAAAGAGACAATTGTCTGCTCCTAGGACTCCACAACAGAATGGAGTAGTTGAGAGAAAGAACCGGACCATCCAGGAAGCATCCAGGATAATGATGATGGAAGCAAATGTTCCCCAGATGTTTTGGAAAGAAGTTGTCAGCACTGCAGTCTACACTCTCAATCGAGTTCAAATAAGAAACAATACCGGTAAGACTCCTTATGAACTTTGGTTTGGCATCACTCCTACTATGAGATATTTTAGAGTATTTGGTAGCAAGTGTTACATTAAAAAAGATGAAGATCTAGGAAAGTTTGATGCTAGAAGTGATGAGGGAATTTTCTTGGGTTACTCTACTCAAAGCAAAGCATACCAGTGTTACAATAAGAGACTGAGAAAGATGATAGAAAATACAAATGTGAAGGTTGATGAAAGTATTGAGAAGCCCTCAAGATTTTATGAGTATGATTAAGATGATCAGAATGATGTTATGGTTCAAGGTGCTCCATCCTCTCTTGAAAGTCAGATTCAGACTGATCCAGTAAATCAGGAAGAAGAGACAGGTCTGAATGAGCATGATCAAGAAGCAGAAGTGCAAGAAACTCCCAAAGTTCCAAGGTATGTAAGATTGAACCACTCTGAAGATCAGATCATATGTGACAAAAGCAAAGGTGTGCAAACTAGAAGGAATGTTGCTCAAAATTCAGATAAATGTTGTCTGATTTCAACTATTGAACCTAAGACAATATATGAAGCATGCAATGATGAAAATTGGACAAAAGCAATGGAAGAAGAATTAACACAAATTGAGAAAAATCACACTTGGGATCTTGTTTCTAGACCTAGAAACAAGAATGTGATTGGAACCAAATGGGTCTTCCGAAACAAACTAAATAAAGTTGGTGAAGTGATCAGAAATAAGGCCAGATTAGTCTGCAAAGGCTACTCTCAAATAGAAGGGATTGATTTTGAGGAAACCTTTGCTCCGGTGGCAAGAATTGAAGCAGTCAGACTATTTCTTGCATTTGCTGCCTTCAAAGATTTCAAAGTATATCAGATGGATGTCAAATCTGCTTTCCTAAATGGTGACCTAGAAGAAGAGGTGTACATTGAACAACCGGATGGATTTCAGTTATCTGAGCATGGTGATATGGTCTGCAAATTAAAGAAGGCACTGTATGGTCTAAAGCAAGCCCCAAGAGCATGGTGTGAGGGGTTGGACAAACATCTTTTAAAGATTGGTTTCAACAAAGGTACTGCTGATAGTAACCTATATTTCCAAATTGATCATGAAAACATCTTGATTGTTGAAGTATTTGTTGATGATATCTTCTTTGGAGGAAGAGACAGTATGTGTAAAACTTTTGCAAACCAAATGAAAAGTGAGTTTGAAATGTCAATGCTCGGTGAAATGAATTTCTTCTTGGGTCTGCAAATTACTCAGACTGAGAAAGGAATCTTTATCTCTCAGACCAAATATGTGAAAGAACTATTGAAGAAATTTGGAATGGAAGATTCAAAGCCAATGAACACTCCCATGACTACCAGATGTAAGTTGAGCAAAGATGATGACTCTCCTAAGACAGATCAAACAAAGTACATATCAATGATTGGTGGATTACTGTATCTCACTCAGACTAGACCAGATATAATGCAGGTTGTTGGTCTTCTGGCGAGATTCCAGGCTGATCCCAGAGAATCTCATGTCATGGCAATCAAAAGAATTTTTAGGTACTTGAAAGGAACGGTTGAGTATGGCCTATGGTATCCCAGAGATCATGACTTTTCTCTTCATGCATATACAGATGCATATTGGGCAGGAGATGTGGATGATAGGAAGAGTACAAGTGGAGGAGCATTCTTTTTGGGAAAAAGGTTGGTTTCTTGGCTAAGCAAGAAACAAGAAGTAATATCCCTGTCTACAACAGAAGCAGAATACATTGCAGCAGCAGGTAGTTGCACTCAACTTTTGTGGATGAAGCAAATGCTAAGAGATATTCAAGTAGAATACGAGGAGCCTATCACAATTTTCTGTGATAATTCAAGTGCAATAAATATTTCTAAGAATCCGGTATTGCATTCTAAGACCAAGCATATATCTATCAAATTTCACTTTTTGAGAGAACAAGTGAACAAGGGTGAAGTCAGATTGGAGTATGTGCCCTCCAAGGATCAGCTTGCAGATATTTTTACTAAACCTCTTCCCAAGGACTCTTTTGAGTATCTCAGGGAGAAGATAGGTCCAGATTGATGATGGGGAGCTGCTACTAAGGGGGAGCAGCTGGTATGATTCTGATGTGTTAGAATTGCAAGTATAAGCCTTTTGCCATTGATGTCAAAGGGGGAGAGAAGACATGTGAAAAACAAGTGGTTGATGATCAAAGGGGGAGCAGTAAAGGAAGAGAAGACATGTGAAGAGTTGCTGCTAATAGGGGGAGCTGTGATAGAAAGGAGAAGTTCTTGTCTTGATGGTTTTTCACATCATATGTTGCCATCAATGACAAAGGGGGAGATTGTTGCAAGTATGAGGTTAATCAGTGTTGGCATTGATGTCAACATACTCATATTGAATTGATTAGAAGGATTGGATGAGCTGTGTGCTGAGAATATTGAGAAAATTAGTCTCAATCAGGAACAGTGAAGAACAGTGATGAGAAGAAGGAAAAAGCACTCAATAGGTTGAGGATCAAAGGATGCGGATTAAAGGGTTTGTAGATATGAGTCTTGAGATGTTCCAGTTAAGATTTCAGAGGTCCGCATGAAGATCTGAAGAAGTTATGTTCGCTCAAGTAGAACCGGTTCCGGCAGGCGTTCAATGGTGATAGAGTGTCACAGATTGGTCTGATGAGTTCCGGAATTACATTCTCTCATTCTGCGAATTGGAGGGAGTGTTGAAGAAGTCAGTATGAAGTGACAACTTGATTTTTGCATTGTTTGGAGGTTCGAAAGAATCTTTTACATTATGACAGTGGCGACAGACTGTGTTCTTGAAGTTTCGGATGAAGAAGAGAAGAATTCCAGTAAGCTGATAAAGTGCGGATGTTCTTGATGACTCAGGAAAGGTTTCGGTGATCCTTGGATCGTGTACAATTCTTATTGGCGGTTTGCATTGAAGTTAGAGTTTGGATTTGATGTAAAGACCACCGGTTGTTGGTGCTCTTCCTGAGACAGGCCGATCAGATGTATTACACGTCTTGCGAATGATCTTGTACGTGTTTGCGGACTTAGATGATTGTTCGTAAGTCGATGTCATGTATAAATAAGGGTTTGTAAATTCATTTTGAAGTATGTCTTGCGGTGATGAGTGTGATATAGAGAAGGGAAATGTGAAAGGCAGAGCAGGAGTTTTTGGGCTTAAATGGAACTGATCCAGGCATGGTAAAGATGTCAATCTCCAGTTCAAGTTTGTAATACTTGTTATCTTGTAGACAATGTGTCTCTTGTAGGCAGTGTGCCTCTTTGTGAGAAGTGTGCTCGAGCAGTGAGCCCTAATTGGCATGTGCCATCCATTTTTCTTATTCTTCTAACACAGAATAATCCTTGGGTTAATCACCCCGTAGTTTTTCCCTTAACCGGGTTTTCCACGTCAAAATCTTGGTGTCTCATGTGTTGATGTGTATCTGCTCTGATGTTTATGCCTTATGCTTTCATGAATGATTAATTGCTATGCTATTGATTAACAAAGTGGATTTAAGTGTTTGAACTGGAAGCGAATTAAGGATAACTGATTCACCCCCCTCTCAGTTATCAACACCTTCTTCCTCTTTGATTCTATGGACCCACCAATTCTTCAAAGCTTTACGATCAGGTGGAAGCTGGACCAGATCCCATGTATGGTTTGCCATTAGAGACTCCATTTCATCCTTCATTGCAGCCATCCACTTCTCACTGTCCCTATCATTGCAAGCCTCTCGAAAAGTATTTGGTTCTGATAGATCAGCAACGAGCAATTGATAATCATCAAACTTAGGAGGAGGTTTCCTCTCCCTGGTAGATTTCCTCAATGGAAGAATTTGCAAAATGCCCTGTTGAGTAACATTACTGCCCTGTTTAATTTCAACATTCCTCTGTTTTTTATTAACATCACTGCTCCTCTATTTTTCTGTATTGTTCCTCATAGAAGTAGATGAGTTTTCGAATTGAGAGTTTACTTTCTCCATTAATACTGGCAACTCTCGTACTGGTGGCATGGGAAGATGACCTCTCTGTTGTGCATCAATGTTTGTTGACTGTGTTCCATGATGAGAGGGCGTAGAAAACATAGGGGACGACAGATTTAAAGTAGTTTGTGTGGCGTTTGATTTTTGTACGCCAAGATCATGACAAGACACTCGCTCAGAGCGATGTTGATCCTCAGGCCACGTGGGAGTAAAATCTGCCGTGTGTCTTAATATTTGACCACTACGAACTGTATTACTATTGCTTGGCAACATTGGATGGAGACTTAGTCGTGGGAAAGGAATCGTCTCACTAAAGTCATTTAAAACTTGTCCCGTAGTGGAAGTCGTTGCCTCTTCAGTTCGCATGGAATTCATCCCCACTGAATTTCTAACACCAGAGTCACAATTTAGCGGTGTAGGAAGAATTGATTGTTGACATGGCAATGGAGACGTGGCAGATATAGGAATTGCTGTTTGCATATCATGCTGTGAGCGCTCACCAATTTCATCATTTCCAGAATGTGAACCAGAATTAAGTGGTGGCAGGGTAATTTGATTACCTTGCAATTGGGAAGGAATACTTCCAATATTGGCATCTGTAAATGAAAGTGGTGGATGCAAGGCTCCCACTTCATCTGATATTTGAACTGTACCTTGTGTAGGTGACTGAGAAATGCCTCCAGCTGCTAGTGACTGATGTGGAGACTGTGAATCACACCCACTTAAATTATCATCCAACGAAATATATTCTTTTGTAGATGTCCTCTGTTCTTGCAAGGCAGGAAAGACTTTTTCATTGAATACCACATCACGACTGCGAATGATTTGTTTTGCAATAGGATCCCACAATCTGAAACCGTATTGCTCTTCCCCATAACCGACGAAGATGCATCGTTTGGATTTGAAATCCAATTTTGTTCGCTTTTCTTTTGGAATGTGAGTGAACGCCTCGCAGCCATAGACTCGAAGGTGATTGTAGGAGATCTTCCTTTCAAACCATTCTTCTTCCAAAATATCAAAGTCCAGTTTGGTGGAAGGACTTCGGTTGATCAAATAAACTGTCGTGTTAACTGCCTCAGCCCAGAATTCTTTACTCAAACCAGCATTTGAGAGCATGCTACGTGCCCTCTCTAGAATCGTGCGATTCATCCTTTCAGCTGCACCATTTTCCTGAGGTGTAAATGGTACAACCTTGATGTGCCGAATGCTGTTATCTGCACAGTAAGCATCAAAATCTAAAGAGCAAAACTCCCCCCCCCATTGTCAGTTTTAAGACATTTAATTTTGCTCCTAATTTGATTTTCAGCAACAACCTTAAAAATTTTGAATTTTGCAAACACTTCTGATTTTCTGTTGAGCATATAGACCCAAAGTTTACAGGTGCAATCATCTAAAAAAGTTACAAAATAGTTTGCTCCTCCAATGGAGGTTACCTCTATGGGATCGAAGACATCTGAATGCATGAGTTCCAAGGGTCTTGCCTTCTTGTCGTGTCTGGTTTTGGAGAAGCTGGCCCGCCTTTGTTTCCCGTAAATGCAATGCTCACATAGTTCTAAATCTGTTGATTGTAAACCAAAAAGTTGGCCTCTTTTGAGCAATACTTCCATTCCCTTTTTGCTCATGTGGCCAAGTCTCCTATGCCATAGTTTTGTCCCGCTGTCAACTACGGCCATCACCGCTCCCACTTCAGCGGTACATTCAAGCACATAAAGAGATCCTGATTTACTACCTTTTGCAACAACTAAAGCGCCTTTGGTTACTTGCCAAATGTTGGAAGAGAAAGTGATGCTGCAGCCTTGCGCATCAAGTTGTCCAGCTGAAATCAAGTTCCTCTTAAGTTTAGGAACATGTCTTACATCATTTAGTAGCCACTTGCTTCCATTCTTTAGTTGCAGCAATATGTTACCTTTGCTGACTATTTCGCACGGCTCATTGTCTCCGAGATAAACTTTGCCAAAATTTCCTTCTTGATATGTTTGGAAGGCATCCCGGTTTGAAGTTGCGTGAAAGGAGACACCAGAGTCTAAAATCCATGAGTTGGTTTCAGCTTCACTTGCAGCCAAGACAAGAGCTCCTCCATCATCTTCAAGAGTCGTGTTAAGCTGTTTTTGGGCTTTCTTGTAACACCAACAATCCTTCTTGACATGTCCATCTTTTCCGCAAAACCAACAACCTTCTTTCCGTCCTCTTGACTTGATCTCTTCGCTGATTTAGATCTTCTCCTATTTTGTTTTCCTCGATCTTGGGTTCTTCCCCTATTGCCTAGAACCAAGGCTTCACCAGATATTTTATTTTGTCCTCTCCTCATGTCTTCTTTGAGGAGGGTGGCAACAACATCGTCAAATCTTAACATTGCTTTCTTTTCCTTGTCTTCAGATCCTCTTCTCCCAGGTGCTGAATTGCTGATCGTCATCACGACATTATCCCAGCTGTTGGGAAGCGAGCACAGGAGTAGCATAGCCCTCATTTCATCATCAAAATTGATTTCTACAAAAACTAGTTGGCTAATTGCAATGTTAAACTCGTTCAAGTGATTTGAAAATCTTTTTCCCTCTTTCATTTTCAGATTGAATAACTTCTTTAACAAGAAGACCCTATTGGTTGCGGATGCCATCTCATACATGTCGCAAAGCTTATCCCAAATCTGCTTTGCTGAAGTTTCTGTTGCAACATTAAATAAGAGGTTGCTAGACAACGAGAGGATAATTGTAGCGGCTGCTTTTTGATCTATCACATCCCATTCGTCATCGGTCATCTTCTCCGATTTTGCTAATTTTCCTTTCAGTGTGATAGCTAGATCTTTTTGAATTAGTAGGGCACGAATTTGCAGCTTCCAAAGTCCAAAATTCTACCCCGAAAACTTCTCTATTCTCCACTTGTCCGCTTCTTCCATTTCTTCGAAATTCATCACGAATTTCTCAACCAGCTCCTTACCCGAGCTCTAATACCAATTGTTAAAACAATGGAACAACAAAAAGCAAAAAGAATAGTAAACAATCACACAGTGCAAAGATATTTAACGTGGTTCACCATATGTATGGCTACATCCACAAAGCAGGGGATAACTCTTATATTTATGTGATCTCAGATATGTTTACAGCAGCATATACATATGTTTTTATAAATTACAATAGAAGGAGCCGAACAATGAAGAGTCACCACAAAAGGACGAGGTGACCATTGGGTTTCATATCCAACATGCCTGCCTCCGAGGAGAGCCGATGATGGCTACTCCATAGATAAATCTTCATACGCAATTGCTTTACACTTATATGAAAAATATGTGACTTTTATGTGGGATCGCAACTATCCTTAAAAAGATAACAAAATTCTTTTTTTTAAGAAAGGCAACGGTTTTGATTTAAAAAGATATTGAACTTTTAAAAAAAAGGAAAACGATTTGTTTTAAAAAGATATCGACCTGATTTGCTTTTTTTTTAAATCGTCCTCCCTTAAGAGAAGATACGTCCTCCATAAGGAAGTGGCCTTTGGTCGAGCCATAAAAAATGACCATTATATGATCGATCCATATGATGTATTTAAGAGTTTAAGCGACTTGTAGTATTGTATGCACACATATCTTAACTATGTGCCTGCGAAAAAAATTTCATAGTCAACGAGATCACTTATGTGGCGGTTAAGGCCACTATTATTAGTGTTTCATTATATAACAAGGATATATCATATATATACATTACATTGTTTTTTTTTTTTTTTTAACTTTTCAAGTTGTTGGTGTCATCATAACTATTGTTTTGAGATTCTCTCACTTTCATCTGCAAAATGTGTGGGAGTCGATCATTTTTTAACTCATTTGAGGTGAGTCATCCCAACCCTAGTTATTTTGAAGAAGAGGGACTAGCGTACACAAATTACCACCTTATTTGTTATCAACTAAGGTATAGATGATAGAGACATTTAGTTACATGTGATTGAAATAGTTAGATGTTATGGTTGAAATTGTCTTGGTATAGACGTGTATGCATAAATGGAAGAATGATCTTTGGGTACATAAAAAATACTATTAACACTAGGATCTATAGCAATTGGTATCCAAAGAGTTGCTAAATGAAGGAAAACTAATTTCATTAGTCTTTACTAAGACCAATATAGAATATTGTGTCTCAATTCAATTAGTCAAGAATCAACATGATATAAAATTTGATGGATTTTCTCTATAAGAATTTATTCCTAGATCGTTTATGGAGCATTTTTAATAATTTCATTCATCTATTAGCAATACTAGAAGATTTTATGTAATAAGTCTGTTAAATTGGAAGTGTATTAAGCTAGAGTGTAGCTCAAGTAAGTGAGAAGGATACTTTCTTAATAATGATTCCTTTATGAGATTAGACCATACTGATTTAAGTTGGGAATTCTATTTTGATTTGTAAAGACATAAACATGAAAAGAAAATCAAATCATTTGTAATGAATTGTTAGGATAAGTCTTGATTGAGAAATGCCTGACCTCAACCAATGGGAGAGGGTGTCATATCCATAGTATGGACCTACATTAATGGACAGTTTAGTAATTTAATGATTTTGAGGAAATAGAAGACATACTAGATGTATTGAGAAAGAAAAAAATTAATGAGAATCTTTTAGCAAGAAAAGGAAAGGTTTAGTAAAAAATTCTTTCAGATATCACCTACAAAAATGATTAGAATTTTCTTACTTCGCTTTGATGAATTGATTTTAAACAACAGAAAAGGCACACCAAATGTCTTGCACGTATTGATTGTGCATAAAGAGGTTTCACATCAAGTTCTACATACCTTCTAGTATAACCTATAAAAATGATTAGTATAGTCTAACCTGCTCTGGTACCATGTCGGAAATTAGGATCTTAGGCTACTAATCATTGTAAACAAATTATAAAATAAATAGAATAAACATTATACAAGCATAGATTTAATACATTACACAAGATATACATGGGGGAAAACCCTTTCTGGTAAAAAACCCTATAAAGCATCATTTTATTAAAACACTTACAAAATATAGTCTATTAAAGAATAGACTAAACCTGGGGATATACTCCTCTTCATACTTCCATATGGTCAATAATACCTCATGTGCATAGTGATATTATTCACTATAAAACTCCAAATTCACACACTCTCAAATAAAAAAGAACCTCCTTAAATAAAAGAGAAGCCTGGGTGGCATAATACCTAAAGGGGTATTAGTCACACCCATTCAAAACAACCATTTGTAAATAATTAATAATCTAATAGCTATTAGATTATTAATTATTAAACAGTATATGCTTTATAACATAAGGTTTTATAACCTTATATTAGAACATTATATAAATGTTATAACCCCTAATAACATTATGTTCTAACACTCCCCCTTAATGCTAATAGGGGTGTCACATGCCAATTTCTATAAAAAAAAAATAAAGTACCCCAGTAACGTAGGTCTTCTTTGACAGTGATAAACAGGGACATAAATATATGCCTTGAAATGAAGAGCATGTATTCCGGACTACATGAAAGTCATCTCGTCAGAATTTATAATCTCATGTTTTAAAAAATGATGCTTAAGCAAGGTCTTACAATGTCTTTGTTGGAGGTCTTAAAATGATTATGTTAGTTGTAATATAAGTAATCAATAGCCATACAAAACTCATTCAAGTTTCTTATCAACTTATTTTAGATACAAGGTATGTGATAAGGTTTTTTAATGCAATGTTATCTCTTACTTTAGAGCTGATGATTCTATTTAACATCCAAAACAAAACATCCTCTAGGGTTAGAATAGAAACAATAACAAAGTTCTATTTTTTAGTGTTACTTGTAACACATCTTATGATGAATGTCCAACTTGCACATACTAAGCAAGTTGATGAGGTAGGTGGCTACACAATTTGGTGGTCATTCTCACCTCATTTCTTTCTAATATCATATATGTAACTGTTTTTATGTATTATGTATGATGCAACGATTTTATTGTTGTAATTAGACAACGAGAGAATCTTTAGAGACATTCACAATAAGGTATCTAAATATTATTTACTTGAAGACTTGAGTCGGTACTACTTGTTTTATGGTCATTGTTTAGTCTTCTTCATTGAATTTCAAGAGATATGATAAGTTAAATGCAGACATGAAGTAATGAGTTTAATAACTATGTGAATGTTGTGTAAAAGCATCATATCTATGACAATTTTAGAAATGAATTTGATGACTATGCTCCAAATCTCTCTTGGAGTGTTTAATAGGATAGTTCTACATCTTAGAACTTTATAGATCTTACCATATTATGTTGTCAAGATAATGGGATATATATGCATATTTTTATTTCTTTGTATGTATCTTGTGTTTCATTTTAGAAACTTGTACGTAACACACACCATCAAAATGTTATTGGATGATGATACATGTGAAGCCTATAAATAAAAGTAAACAAACCCAAAACCTTGTAAAAATTTATTAAGGACACAATGATACATGCCACATGATTAAAGAGTAGGTCACTCGAAGACATGACTAGACTAAATGAACATCATTGTATCAATTATCATGTCATCAACCAAATTCGGATACTAACAAGATAAATGATAAATGACTATTTGAAACTAAGTAATTTGTAACAAGAAGAACTCCATGAATTAGTATTGTAATATCTATAAATGAGTTTCTAATCCATTGAAAGGTTTAGTTGAAGGGAGACTTAACGATAAACATATGATAGTTTCTAAAATCTTGCAAGCTAACGGGCCTTGATGAGAAGTATTTGGCTCATGAACTAGGGCTAGTCACAGTTGTGAATGCATGAAGAATGTATCTCGATAGAATGGTCTACGACCAAATTATGGAATTCAATGGTGATTACACAAAGCTAATCACGAACAGAAATGAAAGGCTCTACTCTCTCATTTTATGTTCTAGTAAGGGAAAAAATAAACAGTGACGAGGCATTGTAGTTGCCCACGTCCTGCCCCACAATGAAGAAATTGAGATACATTGTATATTGGAATATATAGCAAAGAACGTGTTTATGGGATATGTTGAGTTTAGAATAACTCAACCTGTAAGTGAATGGGAAACCATCCATGGAAACATCCATATTCATCTTTGGAAGAGATGCTGTGAAAGAGCATGGGATAACTGAGCGTGGAGGAGAATCGGATTTTGTGTTGGAGAGGTGACTTGTTTTAAAAACAAGGTAAGATCCATATGGGGCTTGCCCTACTCCGAGGAGAGACGATGATGGCTAGTCCACAAATAAATCTTCATACACAATCCCTTTACACTTATATGAAAAATCTGTGACTTTTATGTGGGATCGCGTCTCTCCTTAAAGAGATAACAATTCTTCTTTTAAGAAAGACAACGCTTTTGATTTAAAAAGATATCGATTTTTATTTTTATTTTTAAAAAAACAACGATTTGTTTTTAAAAGATATCGACCTGATTTTTTTTTTTTTTTAAATCGTCCTCCCTTAAGAGGAGATACGTCCTCTAGAAGGAAGTGGCCTCTGGTCGAGCCATAAAAAATGACCATTATATGATCGACCCATATGACATATTTAAGAGTTTAAGCGACTTGTAGTATTGTATGCACACATCTCTTAACTGTGTGCCTGCGAAAAAAATTTCATAGTCCAACGAGATCACTTATGTGGCAGTAAAGGCCACTATTATTAGTGTTTCATTATATAACAAGGATATATATATATTACATTGTGTCTACCATGACTATTGTTTTGAGATGCTCTCACTTTCATCTACAAAATGTGTGGGAGTCGATCATTTTTTCACTTATTTGAGGTAAGTCACTCCAACCTTAGTTATTTTGAACAAGAGGGACTAGGGTACACAAATTACTACCTTATTTGTTATCAACTAAGATATAGATGATAGAGATATTTAGTTACAAGTGATTGAAATAGTTAGAAGTTGTGGTTGAAATTGTCTTGGTATAGACGTGGATGCATAAATGGAAGAATGATCTTTGGGTACATAAAAAATACTATTAACACTAGGATCTATAGCAATTGGTATCCAAAGAGTTGCTAAATGAAGGAAAAATAATTTAATTGGTCTTTAATAAGACTAATAGAGAATATTGTGTATCAATTCAATCAGTCAAGAGTCAACAAAATATAAAATTTGATGGGTTTTCTCTAAAAGAAGTAATTCGTAGATGGTTTATGGAGCATTTTTAATGATTTCATTCATCTATTATCAATACTAGAAGATTTTATGAAGTAAGTCTTTGTTAAATTGGAAGTGTATTAAGCTAGAGTGTAGCTCAAGTGAGAAGGATACTTTCTTAATAATGATTCCTTTATGAGATTAGACCATATTGATTTACGTTAGAAATTATATTTTGATTTATAAGGACAAACATGAAAAGAAAATCAAATCATTTGTAATGAATTGTTAGGATAAGTCTTAGTTGAGAAATGCCTAACCTCAACCAATGAGAGAGGGTGTCATATCCATAGTATGGACCTACATTAATGGATAGTTTAGTAATTTAATGATTTTGAGGAAATAGAAGAGTCATACTAGATGTATTGAGAAAGAAAAAAATTAATAAAAATCTTTTAGCAAGAAAAGGAAAGGCTTAGTAAAAAAATTCTTTAGATATCACCAACAAAAATGATTAGAATTTTCTTACTTGGCTTTGATGAATTGATTTTAAACAATAGAAAAGGCACACTAGATGTCTTGCACATGTGTTGATTGTGCATAAAGAGACTTCACATCAAGTTTTACACGCCTTCTAGTATAACTTGTAAAAATGGTTAGTATAGCCTAACCTGCTTTGATACCATGTTAGAAATTAGGATCTTAGGTTACTAATCATTATAAACAAAATATAAAATAAATAGAATGAACATTATACAAGTATAGATTTAACACATTACACAATATATGCATGGAGAAAACCCTTTTGGGTAAAAACCCCTATAAAGCATCATTTTATTAAAACACTTACAAAATAAAGTCTATTAAAGAATAGACTGAACCTATGGATGTACTCTACATACTTCCACATGGTCAATAATACCTTGTGCATAGTGATATAATTCACTATAAGACTCCAAATTCACACACTCTCAAATGAGAGAGAACCTCCTTAAATAAAGGAGAAGGGGTGGCATAATACCTAAAGGGGTATTAGTCACACCCATTCAAAGCAACCATTTGTAAATAATTAATAATATAATAGTTATTAGATTATTAATTATTAAATGATATATGCTTTATAACATAAGATTTTATAACCTTATATTAGAACATTATATAAATGTTATAAAGGTATGACCCCTAATAACATTATGTTCTAACAATAACCCCCACAACCAGGTAGTTGTTCGATCATGGTGGTATGTCGCCAAGGAGGTGACATTGCATCAATTTTAAATGAGCTATCTACGGATGGAGCAATTGAACTAGAACTACCAATCATTCTATATGTATGCAACAAAAGAAAACAAACATTACATATTTACAACCCTACAACTTAAAAAAACAAAAAAGAAATTGGCATTATAACTAATATATTATGTATAAAAGGTTTTAAAAAATATTTGAAACAATTTTTTTAAAAAACCTTCACAAAAACTAAAAAATCTTCAAAAAAATTACAAGATAAACTCACCTTTGGTTGATAAATCTTCCTTGTGCAGCTCTTTCTCTCCTATTGGTGTAGCTATTCCACTCTTGTAGCCTTTACCTTCGAAGAAAAATGCAGCGACCTTCAACAATCAACAATTAAAGCTTGGAGGCAAAAAATGCAATTTTACTCTTTTGTTTTGATGAAAGGAGACAAAAGATGTAATAAGTTTTACTTTTAGGGTGAAATAGATTGATTTAGGGTTTTTCTAATTTAAAAAATATATATTTTTTTGGGTTGTCCTTGTCGTGAGCATGCCTAGGTTCTCCCGAGATCCGCTTGACCGAGCCCTTGGCGAACCCCCAGATCCCATACTTGTACTCGTCCCCAAATTGGACCCATACAGGCACAAGAAGGTAAACACAAAAACCTGGTTACTTAGCCATTAATTGAGCTTATTCAAAAATATATATAGATATATATATAGAGAGAGAGAGAGAGATTGGCTTTAGTCTTTTTCAAATTTTCTACTATTTTATACCATGTCTTATGGTGTTAAAGATTTGGCCCATTTGATTCAATAGAAGTAATGACTTTAAGGTGCATGGAAGTAGGAGGTTGATAGGGAGTAGGATTGTTACTTGTGTAGAACTTGTCAATGATTCTTTGCTTTTATTCCTAAGCGTGTAAGGATTCCCCTTTAATACTGTTGGTAGGCATGAACTTCTTTTCCCATAACTAATTCTTTATCATCCTCATCAAGGAACTCATAGGTTTCAAGGACCATAGCAATTCCTATCCATGTATCAACATGAGTCACTAGGTTTTTCTTTGGGCAGCAACTCGAGGTTATCGATATCCTTATGGACAATATACAAAGCCATACTGAATTCAGGATAGTTTCTCCCCATGATGGGTTGTAGAATGAACCCTGCACTAGCTTGGAAGAGCAAATTTGGTTGAATTTACGTTAGTCATCCGATTATCATTTGGTCAATCAATATTATTGAGACTTTGCTATGCTTCACTTGTCTAAGCACGCGTTCTACCATTTGCTAGTTCTTGGTAGGTTATAATTCCACATTTGATTAGCATTTGACTAGTAAGGGTTATTCTCTTAATTTTCCAGAACTCACATTTGCAAAGTCAGAATGTCGCTTAATTTTGAAACCATACGTTGAATGTTGACAAACCCCAGATTAGCTTGAGTTGGCTAATTCTGAGTAATATGAGCACTACCATTAATGGAAGAAGCCTAGGTATTTAGAAACGTGAGTACTATCTGTTGGTTACTCAAGATTGCAGGATTTAAAAAGGGTGGCAACATGTATTAACAAATGGGGAGTATGTGGCTAGATATCAGATTCAACATTGGAGCCTAAATAATCAAGGCTTGGTTGATCAAGGGTATGTAGTTATAAGTTGCAAGTTGTCCAAATGATGGCAAGCCACCTAAAGCAAATCCCTAAGGTGACATCTGTTCCATTGCTAGACCTTCATTATAAGCTTTGGCCAAGGTTGCAATTGCAAGGCCATGTCTCAGAAACATGAAAGTCAAAGGGTCTAGGGCCTTGAAATACATCTGAATACTTGTGGCTTGGTTAAGTCTATGGGGCATTAAGTTCTTGAGTATAGCTTGTGGAAGTGAGAGTTAAACAATCTTCAAGGTTACCCTGGCTCTCGTCTAACAAAGGTAAACTGATTGTAAATTACAGCAGAATCAATTGGCAGCTTAAATTGCTTATGGAAGCGGTTTCAAGTTGTCACCAATTATGAATTAATCAAATAGGAAAACTAATGTACTAGTCATAGACGAAATGTTCTAAGGTAGCAGGGAACATCCTACAAACTACATCTTCATATTGAAATTCCATCCTTATGAAAGCGTCTTTATATGCCTAAATGTCATAGATCAATAGTTTTCAATTAAAGATTGGAAACCATTCGTTATGAAAATATAGAGGTAAAGATTAAATCAAGTCTAAAAGGCAAAATTGGCAAAGAGACAAGAGTAATTGTTATTTCCTTTAAGCATTCGAAACTACTCAAGCTACCGATTGATAGCCCACGTAAATAATAAAGTCATGATTAATAAAGGAATCGTCAAAAATTATATTCATAAAGGAAATAACATTCATAATCCAAAGAGGCGGCGTCGATGTGTTAAGAATAGAATATTGTTAACTAGCGATCAAGACTAATAGTAATGAAGAGACGGGTTCTTAACCAATGCATCTTCTCAATTCACGTCCCTCTAAGGCTTTATAAGGGACCCTTGAGGTAGCGACAAAGGCATCATCGAATCCTCATTTCTATTTGTCCATACAAGAATATTCTTGTTTACAATATCTATATAAAAACAATATCCTCACAACAGATACAATCTTTACAAGGCATAGCATTTATATTCATCAATTTTGACAATATAAAGGATTACATCTGATCAAGAATACTGCAGAAATCATAATCCAGAAGCTACAACAGCAAGTAAGCATCTTTTACATTATCATTTATACTTTATTTCTGATCGGCTATCATAAGTATACAAGTATGGATGTTGTTTATATTGCCTTATTTGTCATTCATTCATAAATGTATCCTTATGATAGTGATAAGATTTATATGCAATCATCATTAACAATGAATGTGTAGGTAGTCATATGCAATAATTCATAATGATGTACCTTGTATGCAATTATTCACAATGATGAATCTTGTAAATAATGTTATGTGATTTATTAACCCCATATGAGAGAATGAGAGAAAAGTGCCAAGAGGCCATTCATGGGTATTTAGAGGCCTTTGTCATATGAGGTATAAGGTACCCATAGTGCAAAGAATATTTATCACATAGAGGCCTTGTCACATAAGGTATAAGGTACCCATAGTGCAAAGATAGTGATGTAATGGCCTTGGTTACTTTGATGTAAGGCATCATAAGAGTACCAAAGAGTCTCATAGAGGCCTTGACTCTAAAGGTATTAAGGATACCACTTGAGTCTAAGGATAAGAGACGTTAGAGCCCCATGGTGGATAATGGCAACTCTCCTCTCATCTCCCATAGGTTGTAAATAAATGACATATGAAGAGATAGCAAGTATGCAATATATATTGATAAAGGGCACGAGTTAATAATAGATCATGTAAAATGTCATGATAGAGAATATGCAAGGCTTGTTGATAATGATCATAAGAGTAACATATGAAATATTAATAATATGCAAGGCACATGGATAGTGATCATGAGAATAACATGTGAAATATGAATGATAGATAATGTGCATTGAGAGCAATCATAAGATTAGTAATAGTGATATGCATTAAAAGTAATCATAGATTGATGATAGTAATGTATATTGAAAGTAACCAATGATGAACTAAGTTATGAGTTGGCATTTGATCATATAAGTTATAAAAGCAATGTTCTTATGTGAATTGTATATATTACTATAAATAAGGTTTAGTGTACTAATGTTCTCTTTTTGTGAGTTGAAATGGTGTGCAAGCTAAGGAGAATTTTGACTTGCAAAAAGGGGACATTACACTAAATATGTTCTTCTGCACGTTTGACTCCATCATGTGGGATTTTAATGTAAAGGATCCGGAACACTTGCTATGTTGAACAAATTCTATCCTAACCACTGTGGTCGTTGGATGGCCATTGTCGATTGAACTTCAGGAGAAGAACAAGCAAGTTGAGTGGATCAAAAGGTATATCGAAGCTTCTTAGGGAATTTTCTAGAGACTGAATAGTTTTAGTTCAAGAAATTCACTTATCGGCTCTAGTTTTGCAATGTAGGCTTAGTGGCTCAAAGTTTCCCTTGGCCAACTTGCACCTTGTAATTACTTGTCTAGGTTCTAGCTTTTGAAAAAGGGCCCTCCTAGCATCAATTTGTTGATGGTCAAAATGACAAGTAACAGATTCACATAAAATGTACCCTACCTCTCTTCAAATGAGACCTAACATCACTAATCATTGAATACATGTCTTCCAGGTCTCTATAGTCAGGTCTTGACTTACACAGAATGAACTCAGTGGTTTATGGGAATGTTCCAATATCAAGGGCTTTTCGAACTAGATCTTAGATGAAATCGTTAACAAGGTCTTTTCAATGGGATACTCTTCTTTACAAAACAACTTAAAAATTTTCTCTAACCTTGATGCCTATTGATATGCAATTACACGATTAACTATCACACAAAATTTAAATCTATCTAGCTTAACATGCAAACAAAATAATTACCTCATTTGTTTCTATCCTAATCTATTCTTTCTAACCAATTTTTGAAATAAAAATCAAAAGAGATAAGAGTACAAGGAATTAAGCCTAAGTGTTCCAGAGAAAACTATCCCAAATTCACAATGCAAATGGACCAACCATGTAACCTCCAGCAGCCATATTCATCATCATGTAGTAGCTAGTTATAAAGGTGCAAGCTCCAAACGAAATTATGACAAGTGGAATTCTTGAGGATAAACCACCATAGTTCATCTATAGGTTTAAACACAAAATTCGTATATGATTCAGATTATGGGCTAATCGATTGAACGCATAATTGAATTGCAAGAATCTTAGAATACTTACTTCGTCCCCATACTCATAATAAGAACATAATCAACATAACCGGTTAACTTCTTTTCTTATTACAAATTGATAAATATACATAGTACTAAAAGTCTAATCTCTAGTAACTATTTCTATCTCTATATATCATCCATTCATTTATAACAATTTAAACATCAGGGCTCATATGAGCAAATTAATGGAAACAAGGTAACAAGGACAATTAAGCCCCACAATGTCTTTAGAACATAATGCATTAAAAACATAAAAGAAAAAAGCAATAACAAAGTCCTGGTAGCAAGACGCTTTAGTGCATGCCTCTCGACACTTTCCAAAAATATAGCCAAGTGTTAATGAGTCACTGTGGTGTTTAGCTAACTGATGAATCCTGCAAGCTTGAAAGTCACCTAAGATAACCTCCTCGTTAAGCAACCTCAATTGCATCATGGCCTTAATTTCTTCACTTATAACCACGAACGCATGTTTAATCTTGTCACTAGAAATGTGAGCTATATTATACGCTCTCTCCGATTCGACTCGCATTTGTAACATGAATTTTATGATGGCTTTTCCATCCTCATTCCCAAGAGATTCCATTTTCTTGATGAAAGCCTCTTCCTAAAATGTGTAACCATGATATCAAACATAGTCTATGAACTAACTCAACTTTCTCATTTAGAATCTGTTTATATTCGATGTCTTTGAACAAGCCATGAAGTTTGGAGACTTCCTTTCCCACTTCTTGTTGCAATCGAATGTTTTTTATCTTCCCTTCGACTTTGTTACCAACACAATGGAGAAACTGAGAAGCACATTGTAGCTCATCATTTGTTGTTCCATTTACATTTTCAAGTCCACCATTAGCCTTCACCTGTTCAATTAGCTCAACCTTCCCTAAGATTTCCTTGATCCTCTTGTTTTTCTCATTTAATCTCCCTAAGGCTTTATCAATATATTGTTGCATTTGCTTGGCAAACCTTAATCCTTGGTACACCTGCTTCAAATTCTAATTGATGTCCATTATAAAATCTTCAAGTACCTCTATGTCAACTATTTTCTTCAATTTCTTGTTCTCTTTGATCAAGTGTTGGACTTGGTCCACGGCCACATTTGACATTGCCTTGATCATAGAAGGTGTTTCTTCAAGTCATTTCTACTTTTCAAATACTAAGATCAGTTTATCCTTTTGAGCAGTCTTTTCACCTTTCCAGTACTCGTCATAACCAACCTCTAAAGATATGTCCTCTACAATTGACTCCTGGCTGGACTTGACCAACAAATTCTTGCTTAAGGCTCGTAGAGCTAGCATTACTTCTATGGGCATCCCTGGTTGGTTAAATATTACTATCAAGAGGGAGCTTTTAAGTACTTACTAGAAGGGAATCCAGATGGGGAGAACTTGTAGTAACGATAATTGACATAGTAAGTGCAGGTGTAGACACAAGATTCTTAACACAAGCCCCCATTGGGGTAACAACAGGGGATAATGAATCAATCATTGAACTTGAAACATTACACATTAAAGTTGAGGCAAAAGTATCCCTTGACACACCTAAGACATGACCAAGACTGGTGCCGACAAACACCACACCTTGACTTTGATCACTCTCAAACAGAACAGGTTCACTTCTCATAGTAGCAACAGGGCAATCAAAATCCTCAAATGAAATTACCCTACTGATCAGACTTGGAATCCTAGAAACATTTGGATCATCTGAAGAACTATGAACATCAACTGAAAAGATAGAAACATCACCACCTAAGGAAACAAGGAACCAAAAAAAACATTAGGAACAACTTCAACAAGTATGTTGGACCCACCTTCCTCCAGAGCTTTGTCACTTGGTGCATAAGTATCTACTTGTGAGAATCTTGGAGTGACACTAACGAGAGTCACCAGAGGTGAAGTAGGTCCTAGGGAAACCTGCACAACTTAAGTTTCACCTTGATCTGGGAAAATCTCAGCACAAACGTCTTCTTTGTCATCCTCCTCTAAATGTGTCCTCTCATCAAACTGTAGAGTAGGTGTAGCCTTATAGGCCAGCCTTTCCTTTGTAGATATCTCCTAGAGAAAGCTTATCATCTAATTCATCAAGAAACTTTTTTCATATCAACAGTATTAATGGCATCTCAATCCTTATCCATCATTAACAATCCATCAACGCTGAGTTTACTCATGGCATCTTGATCATAAAACCCGTATATATTGTACTCTATCATTAGAGAGTATAAATTGTACTCATCATTAGAGAGCTTTTCTAATGCTTTTAGGAGATGTTTTTGACAATTTTCTATAGAAGAAATTGTCTAATTCTACCCTCTAGATTATAACACCTTTGGGGTGCTCGATCAAAGCTGAAAGATTTCATCCTATCCCCTGCCCTCAATATTGACATGAAATTTTAAGTTTCTCCTATAGGTTTGAATGTAGTAGGGGTGCCCCCTAAATTTCTTTGACTTGGTACAAGAGCAATCAAATTAGATAACTAGAAGCATCTCTCATATTTAGCAATTTTTGGGAGCACATATTTTGGGAATATATGTGGATAAGTGAGTAATTTCTACCACAATGAGGGTATGCTTGGGATAGATCCATTAGGCTGCCAACTTTCTTACTCTAAGCTCCTTTACCAATGTTGGATTCATCCCAAGCATGGGCTGCTTGTGCACTCTCTCATATACTATGGGTAAAATTTATCACTTACAATCTCCGTCTCATATTGGTTATCGTGAAGTTCTTTGAAAATAACATGGACTCAAATTTTGGACCCTAGTGTCCAATTGGTCAGGGGAGGCAAAAATTGCATGGAAGCACAAATAGCATCAATAAGATATGATGCCATATAGAAGTCTTCTCCAACCTTAGTCTTCATAAACTACTGCTTGAGAGTTGCAATAATCAAATCCTCGTAATTCGAAACCACTCGGTTTTCAAAAATCATGTGTAACAATGGCACATTTAGAACCCATGGCATCCTTGATATGACCCCCAAACATATTAATTGAGTACTCTATGAGCCTATTGTGCTAGGTAAATCAACTTGAAGCCTAGCCCAATCTTGTAGGGTCTTCATTACATCATTTTCCTTCAACTAGTGCTTAGCAACAACAACATCATACCATGGAGTATGGTTTCACAAGTGCAACATATCTTGAAAAGCTTGTGAACTACTATTTATGATAGGCTGCTTGTCCACATTATAGATAGCATGTCCTTCAATCATGCAGTAAGCAAATATATCCATTAACAAATCTCTACATGGGAATGCATTGGACTTGACTATGGCTCTATGTAACGAGGCCCTAATCCTACATGGCACCATCAATTTGTCTACATCCTTGGGCCAATTCTTAAAAGAGATGATATAATCCATTAAAATGGAAATCCTTATTTGGGTACTGTAGAGTATCAGTATACTCCTCTATCTTTCACACAACGTTGTGTTGCTTTTGAGGCACGTACTTGCAACTTTCAATGCCTCTACATTTCCCTACCATCCTCCTCCTACTATAGTTCAAAGACTTGCAAATTTTCAATAAAATTCACTAGAGACCTATATTAACAATCTCATCATTAGAGTCTTACCTAGGCGATAAATGTGTTTAACTATTGATCAGTCATACCAAAAAACGAAATCTGCATAAAAGATATAGATCAAAAATTCACTATAGATGATCAAACTTTCATAAAATCAAGAGAACATGAAATATTTATTGTTGCCACCAATCGGTCTTATCATCTTGAATCTCTTTGAATTTCGTATCCACGTGTCCCTCTCCACTTTGCATCTAAACTGTCATGAAATCATTACCAAATTAATGTTGTGTACAAGTGCCGACTTTTTCCTTGATTTATTGCCATTCTTGCTTTTCTGAATTTAAGTTTCAATTAGTGCTTTGTGGATCTGAAACTACTATAGGTTACATTGGATATGGCTGAGGAGGTCCAAAAAAGCTCTGGATTTGAAAGTCAACTTTCCTGGATACAAGAGAGCAATTAAATTGGGCACTAAAAACTTCCCAAGTCCATCAAGACAATTTATGGTTCATTAGCGGATGCACGAAACAGTTATATTGTTTTAGATAATGATTTTTAAGTCCGAAGTTTCCTCGATAAGCACAAGATTAAAAGTATGGATGTGAGTTTCTAAATGTAACCAACCTATAGTATACTCGGGTCTAGGAACACTTATCGATCAAAGTTGGCCAGTTTACTCTAGAAAGCACAGACACAAGTGACTAAATTAATTAGAAAAATTAAGGGCTTTGGGATTAAAAAAAACACCAAGAATGGCAACTTAAGATGGTGGACACAAAAGACCAAGTATATCACACAGCCTAAAGAAGATTCAGGTCCAAGAACACTTATCGACCAAAGTTTGTGGCTTGATAATTTGACTAATTTTCAGATTTCAAAGTTTAGGTATAAAGCTCTTATAACACATGAAATTCGGCTAATGACTTGACTCGTGACTTTGATTCCACGGATCCGAACCATTTATAGATCAAACTTATTAAGGGGTATGGACCTAGAAACTCAAGATTCCAAACAAGAAATAGCAAATACATTTCAACTAAGAATCATGTCTGAGTTATTGTCAACAAAAATAACCTTCTCTCGACCATGTTAGCATTTTAATTTGCACCTTTCAATATGACACAACATGGAACAAATGTGCAGTAGAACGACTCTTCCATTAGAAAGGGACACTCCTTTTAAACTAAAAACTAATGTAAATTGCACATTTACTTCCTTATTTACAATATTTACGTTGTTTTTCTTGGGGATTTCACATTCAAGCTAAATAACCTTTAAATGTGCATCTTTTTGGGTTTGCCTAGAGTAAAAGCCTAAGATGCTCTTTTAACACAAGGCAAAAGATTTAATGCTTTTTTGACTAAAAATAAATCCTAAGATTGGACACTAGCACTATTCAACTAAAAACAGAAACTACACAATGCAAGTGTTGTCTCTCAGATTTGCACCCTTGCTAAGTTGCAGAACTTAGCAATCTGAAGAAACATGGGATCTTTCCAGGCCTATGGGTCACCTGTGATGGAAAGAACCTCCGGAAAAGGCCGGCTTCCTATTGATACTCCACCTATACTGCTTGTATTAAAGTCTTTGCAAAGAAAAGAGTAAGAAGGATTGCATAAAAATGAAACCTACTGTCTAAGGTGATGCACCAAAAGATCGTCTAAGACTACACAGAACTGACACACTAAAGAACCAGTAATAATAAGGCTCTCTTACACAACCCAACAAATCATAATATTTGCATCATTAATTTGTAAGGAGGCTAAACAACAATAGTTCTGTAAAGGAGAAAGATGTTTTCTCACCACTCAAAACTGATTGTTACTCCTTGCACATCTCACAACCTGCAAAAATATGTATCCATGCATAAAGGCACCAATATGAAATACAACTCCAAGGACAAAAAACATCACAAAGGTATGTACTAACTCTAAGGACACACAATACCAGAAGAAATGGGAAGATATAAACCGTTTATTACTGCTAAAAAGGTGTTACAATGCTGTATTACTCTAAAAATGGGTTACAAGATTGTTCACTTCTGCAAAAGAACTCAAAAATTACAATATACAGTGTAGTGAATAGCAAGAACTGGTGAATAATGAACAAGGAAGAAGACTATATACTTCCCAAACAGCTTGTAACAAAATAAGCATGAGCCACCTCTATTTTCATGCATCTCATAAATGTCCCCAAAATTTCTGCCTAAAGTCCTCCAAAATGGGTTTCTAATGCAGAAATAGTCAAGGCATGCCATCACTAATCATAAAAGCCCCTGAAAATGCCTTTAAATGCTCTTTAAGGCCATTGAAAACAAGTCAAACCTCTCAATAACTCTTCAACATGTTTGTCAACCTCACTCTGCAGCATCATAAATGTCTAATATTTTGCACAATAAATGACATAAATACACATTATTTCTGCATTTATTTAACATTGACTAAGAGGTTTATAATTACACCACTTAGTTAATGTTTTACATTCCAGATTTATTACAAACCTATGCAGAAAATAATGACATTGAGGATATAACATTTAATTTCCCAATTTTGCATGATCTAGGGACAAATTAAATATTGTGAAGGAACAACAAAGTAATCGACGAAACTTACTTTGCCATGTGTGATAAATCTGCCTATTGTTGCCCTTTTGCATTTTTATTACAAATGATAAAGTAATTCATAAATTATTACTTTATCGTTTGTTTACAACATTTAATCTATTTCTAGATTATGCAAAATCGACATATAAAAAAAATCCTGTAACTCCTAGGCAAAACAACACGACTTCATACAATTCAAAGATTGCCTCATCATGCATTTGCATCACAACACGACTTCATATAATTCAAAGATTGCCTCATCATGCATTTGCATCATCACGATGCATTACATGGCTATGTCAACACACCTTATAACTCCTAGCAATTCATACATTTTTTTAACATACATCATCATGATCACATGCTTTATATAGGTCTAATGCAACATATTTTAAACTGACCCTTATCACTCCCTATACACATTACAATGCCTTATAACGTCATACCCACCATGTGATCTCAACACCAACTCACCTCAACAAAATGCAAGGCACTCGACCCTTATGCTTTCATAATGTTTTTGACTTGTCTTTGAAAAAGAATCAAAAGGCAGAAAAAATGTCTCACGGCCCCAAGTGCAATGATTAGGTTTTAAAGACTTTCGCAAGTCTTTACCACAGGCTTCAAATGGATAGAAATGATTTTGTTTTTAAACTAAAAGTCAAAAACTACACAACGAATGGAAATTAGGTCTATTCGACCCTAAAAGGAAGAAAACCTAAAACATTTCATTTTCACTTCATTGCTTTCTTGCTCTTGCTGTCACGCTGCCATGACTGTAGGGTTCTGAAGGCAGGAAAAGTATGAATCTGGGTCAATTTTCAGTGTTTTTCCTACCGATTTCGAGAACAAAATGTAGGGTAAGTGGTTCTTACTGAGGTTCGACTTCTTCCTGTCGATTTTGAGGCGATTTGACTGTGATTTTTGACTGGTTTTTTTATGTATTTCATTGTTTTCTGTCATGGCCGACAACATGTATTGCATTTCGACTATGTGAGGCCGCTCTGGAAGTCGTTTGAGGAAAGAAAACTATGATTTGGCACATCAAATGGCAGAAGAAGAGAGGTAACTCATTTTTGTTGTATATTGCTCTTCGTTTGTTTGAGATTTTCTACTGCATTTCGCTGCCAGAGGCACAACTTGAGCATTTCTGGGTATTTTGTTTGAAATGAGTTAAAAACTTTAGTTTTTCTCCTTCTACACTGATGATCTCTCTGTATTTTCTGAGATTACCTATTGTATATGCTCTGATGTGGCACGATTTGAAGAAAATATGAGTATTTCCTTAAAATGAGTTACAAAAAAAACCTTAGATTGTTGTTTACACCTGCACCTTGGCTCAAAACGAGCTCCAGCCATGGCAAAACTTGAAAAACTTGCAAAAAGAAACGTCTGTGTATTCTTAATTCGAAAATCTGCATTTTTTGGTTATATCTGCAACTTTTATTTGTTTTTCCTGAGTGCTGAGGCTCGACCCATGAAGATCTTTCATTTCTGTACAATCATTCTTCTGTCTGTGCATGTGATTTTTCGCTGAATGTAATTTCTACTATCAAAATAATGAAAGACGAGAGTTTATTTTTCATCAGGGTTTCAAACCACCTTCAGCTATGGAAAAGAATAGCTGATAAAGCTAAAAAATGGCGTGAAAATCCCATTACTCTCTCTGGCACACAGTGGGTTCTCTCTTTTCTGATTTTAAAGTTATGGTTGTAAGAAAATCAAAAACCCGAGCACCTCTGTACTAAACAGCTATGAAAAAAACTTGAAAAACTAGTTTATTTCTGCAAGAATAAGGCATTTTTGAAATAAAACAAAGGTTCCTACATCAAAACCCTCAATGTATTTCATCTCCTTTTGTCACATTTTCAATCCTCTTGTAGTTATTCACTATCTTTTGCTCAGGGTCTTCTCTTGTCTCATTGGCTTTCCAATACACTATGAGATGTGTAAGTCTTAAACCAAAACTCGAATGGCTCTGTAGAAGCTCAAGGAATGTGATGCCTTGCTGTCCAAAAATATAGTTTTCTTTGTATAACTGTCATTCTGTTTTTCTTCCCTGACTGCCATCATTTCATTGTTGACATTGCTTCTTTGAAAAGCTATACCTGCTATTGTGACTGTTGCTCAGGCTTCTTTTTCTAACATTCATTATTTGACTTGCATGGTAGGTGGCTATGCTTATGACTGTTATGGCTTCTACCTATCCTCTCACAATAAAACTATCCTTCTCAAGATTTTGATCCTATCCCTTATAATGACTGCCATAAAAAATCAGAGATGGTTGTCCTCTTGACAGAGATGACTGTCCTGCTAATGCTTTTGAATATTCTTGACCTCTTTCCAAGAATGTACCTGGTCTTATCACCATCCTGAATGGAGCCTTGAGAAGAGTAGATACTTTAGAGTACTGCTCTATCACTGGGATTGACTACCGTTGACATCTTATAACAGTCATAAAAATTGTGCCTTGAGTCCTCTAGCAATTATAAAAGACCTCCATCACAACCTTTTCATTGTCATACATACCTCTCTTGTCTGCCATCTTAATTCTGTATTTTGTTCCCCCTACTGACCTCCTATATCCTTCAAAGATCTGCTATGACTATCTTCATGAGAAGTGACTGTTTTATTATTCCTCATTTGTTTGAACATTCATCCAGCTCTTGATCAACTTCTCCAGTATCTATCATTGCGTTCTAAAAGCAAGCTTTCATTTTGTACACATACCTTTTCTGTATTACTGAAACTCTCATGGCGTTTTGTGTTATGGCATAAGTTTGCAAATCACTCCTGTAGCTATAACTTTTGATGATTGGAATGCAAAAAGACTAAGGTTATACAAACTAAACCCTTCCTTACCAAGCTTGAACATGTTCTGTAGCTTTCAAAAATGTGGATCCACTTTTCATTTAACATATCTGTAACAGCATATATGTAAGCATTAGGCTGTAGATGATACAACCACTCATCCTTGTATGTCTGAAACATATTTAATGACTCCTGTAGCTTTGCATCTAAAACATAAACTGCAGACTGTCTACAACACAGTCATTTGAACTCTTAGTAGTTGTCATTATTGATGATTGCTCCTGTGGCTTTAGATCTTATACTTTAGTTCTATAGCAGCATAGAAATAATTGTAGCTTTTTCATTTGATTTGTAGCTTATTGTACCAGCTATAGTTATGACTCCTCATGAGGCCTTCCGCAGCTTCATGCATATTGTTGAGACTATGAGATGAATCCTCTTGATGTGATATCTGATGTAGCACCAGTTGTATAAGATACCTTGCAGTGTTCTTGCTATCTCCTCTCCATGACACTATTACAACCATTTTTTACATACTTTAAACTCTTGGAAATGTATCTTTGTGACATCCATGACTATGACCGTCCTGGAATGTATGGACTGTACTTTGTATGTTGTTCCTTATGGATGTTGTTGCTCTTTTGTACTACATGATTGCTGTCCCAATGCTGTTATGCATAGTCCAAGTTCTCTCTTTTCATTTGACTGTCTTTATCATGGCCGTGTATGTGATTGCCTTCATGTTGACTGTTATTGCTCTTGACAACTGTGATCTTCCTTCTAAATATGCTCCCTAGGCTGTGCTTTTTCATTTGTATTTTGCATATGAAATGTTTTGTAAGGACTATGAGTTGGGCTCAACTCTTGTGAGAGCTACATTTCCTCCACTCATAATGTAACCTAATGAATCAAATAGAAACATAATTACACCTGTATCTACACATGAAGCAAACTTGTTAGAAAATAAATGCATGTTTTGGATGTGTTTGATGACTTAATTGTTCTCAAGGACATCCCAAGTATACATTTCTTGTTTAATGCAACTGAGGATCAATTTATACATGCATGGTATCTTGTTCGTGTATGGTTTAGGACCATTCATTGCTTAGAGCATTGCTCTAACGCCACTTGTTTTGCCAGATGCAGGAACCGGAGACGACATGAAGCTAGGAAAGACAAAGCCAACTCGGGGCGACAGGACAACACACCAGAACCAGAACCAGTCATTCTCAGGCGATGACTGGCCTCTAACCTTATATGCACATTACTTATATTTACTTATTCATGTATAGATTGTTCTTCTGTTTCATTGAATAAGACAATTAACCTCACGGCTTGTTTGAGATAATAAACATTTTACATTCAATAAAGATTATTTATTTTTTGAAAAAGATTTTGGATAAACCCTTCTTATGTTACATGCACTTGGATAAATGCAATAAACTAATAAACATAATCTCCTGAATTATTTCATTTATGCACTTGAATGTAATGTATGAAGGACTAGATGAAATGTACCTTATAAGTTTTGAATCAAAACTCTACTTGAATGAGCCGCAGTGAAATTTAGATAATAGCAAGTACAGCATAAAGATTAAAATTTAAATAGACTAAACCACATACACAAGATGCCATAAGTTTAACATTGCAATTGCATTCAAAGCTAAGATTGCTGACCTAACACTTATTGCAATACAAAGGTTGCAATAATTATTAAGTTTTAACTTATAAAACCAGAATAACACAAGGTAAAAACACTTCAACAATAATTTAAAAACAAAATAAACATCCTAAATTCTATTGAATAATAAATTATGGTTTTAACAATACTACTAAATACTCAGTGAATATCAACTTTAGCAATATACAAACATGAGAATTACCATCAGAAATTAAATGCAAAATAACACTTATTTATATTATTTAAAGATCTGTACATGAAAATAAATGAAGGAAATCCCAAATAACGTGATTGAAGCTTTATAACAAAGTAATCCTATCCACTAATAATAAAATTTAATCCATATGATCACCAGTTAAACTGATAACTTCGTTCCAGCTTGACTGATCCATCTTATAATAGTGCCAGCTTTACACACTTTTTAATATTTCAAACATTAAATATAGGTGCCTTTTTTCGTATGGTTGTCTCAACCTTTGTAGTTTTATAATATTTTCAACGTCTACCACTTATTTTTGTCCTTGCAATAAAGGGGACCTCATCATATCCATTTGGATTGATTCAAGTTCTTTGCAAATTGATGGGTATTTCTGAAGTGGGTTTTGAAGTGACAAGCAAAGTGTAGACAGTGAAGCAGCCAAAAGATACCAGGCAGAAATCTTTGAATTTGGAGTGGCCACAGCAATGTTTATTCCTCCTGCAACCATCGCGGTCATCAACTTAATATCAGTGTTGAACGGAATGACACAATTTGTAAAAGGTCGGTATCCAGCCGTTGAGGGCATGTTTTTGCAGCTCATGTTATCGAGTTTTATAGTGATAAATGGGTTTCCAATAGTGGAGGGAATGTTGATGAGGACAGACAAAGGACGCATGCCCACTTCAATTACAATGTCCTCCATTATGGTAGCAGGCCCTTGCATGTTCTGTGGCATTAAAAATTTCTGTCTAGTCAAAGAAGTTTGTCTTTGTATGCATTCTATGAAATCTGTTCTGTTCTAGGTATTTAAGTCCGAGTGTGAGTATTGTAATTTATTTGGCTGAGTAGAATTAAAACACAGAAAACTGACGCGGTGGATGCCACTGCATCATAATTAAATGGCATGTCTTATGGATGAATATTTCATTAAGACTCCTTATTAATTAATATTTATTAACTGTATTTTTTTTTGGTATTATGACGATTTTTTTGTGGATGACTTAAAAAGGAAGGACTACCAAAGAAATTAGTTTTTATTAAGACTACCAAATTTTTTTGGCAGTTACAAGATGTGTGTACATATAGAATGGCCTATTGGCCAAATTAACCATATTTACTTATCAGATTATTTACTTAATAAGTAAAGTTTGAGTAGGCTTTTAGTGAAAAGTGATTTATTCATTCTTATAGTATTTGCTGTTAGGTAATGTATTATTGTATTAGTTTAATTCAAAAAAATTATAATGTTTAAATGTAATTCCTCTAAATTCATATATCAATAAGATTTTTTTATGTTTATATGTGTTCTCCAAAATTTTATTATATATTTTTTTTAAAATAACAAATGTATATCTAATGTAAATGGTTGAAATGTTTCTAATTACAATCAGAAAGTATAATAAATTTGCATGATAGTTTTTTAATATTTATTTTTTATACTAAGCCTGCATAGTAATTTTAAAACCAATTTGCTTGGTTGTTGAGGATTGCATACAACTAATAAGCATAACTTAGTTCAAACTTTAGAAATTAAAATTGTTTTTTGTTTTTTCTTTACTAAATTGTCTTGATTGAGAATGCCCCATTTTTGTTTACATATGAGGTACTTATTATTTATAGAAAGAAATTTGTTATAAAGGGCTCAATACTTTGAATATGATCAATCAATGTCTCAACTTATGGTTTTCTATTTTGGAGAATATTGAATTTTTAGAGATTGTTGAGGTTTACCAGATTATTGTAAGTGATGATGAGAAATGGGAATATTATTACTTGTTTTGTATTAGGTCACTTCCATGGTTTTAAATCTAGTTCATGGTTGTGAATTCAACTTATGATATTATTTAGATTTTGCCTTGTGAATTATCTAAAAAGTAGACTGTTAGATGATGGTATTTTTTGTCACAATCTTAGGGTTTTTCTGTCAAGCTAATAATGTTTAAAAAATGCCTTGACAAACAACAAACATCAAACATGTACATGAATTCTAGAATGATTGCTAGGTGATTCACATGTGCAAGATAAGTGTGATTACGTATGCTAGAATCCTTACTTAATTTAGAATTTTACTACAAATGCAAATGATCATTCTTTTGTGATCAGCCAATGTTAAGCAATGGCAGGTGACTAGAACTGAATGTATTATTATACAAAAACATAACTCCAAAGTGCAACGATGTGTGCAAAGTTAACTTGGGACCAAACTATAAGATGTGGCTAGTTGGCTAAATGTTTGATTTTAATTTTTTCATATAAGTGGATCAAGATTGTTTCTATGAGGATGACCTCACACCCACAAACACAACCTACTCCAAACAACAAGGTCAGATCTATGTTTGCTAGGATTGGATTTTCATGATAAATTAAATTGATAAGCCAATTGGACAAAGATTGAATACACATAATCATGGGGATAAGTGATAAGCATAGCACTAGGTACAAGCAAGGCTAGGTTTGTGGGGCCAACTATGCATAGAAATGTGTCATTTGTAGCTATATAAATCTCTAAATATGAATCACACATCTCTAAGTATGCTCATTCTCAAACATACATAAAGTAAATGCAATAGACAAATGAGCCTGTGGTCCATAGAGGATGAATGTAACATCCCAACTGGAATATTAAAAAAAACTCAAATAAAACTTAAGCAAATATACATATATTTTTTTCATAAGAGAGAAATATCCATAACTAGTATATTGCATTTGCTATATCCGTGTACTTGATATATGTATATTCCAAAAGAAGGTCACTTCACCTACAACTTATAAATTGTACAATAACAAATGCTCGTGTTTCTTATGACTTATAATTTTATCAATATCATTTACAAAATAAGCAATGTATTCTTGTTCACAAGTCTTCGGCAATCAACTACAGGAGAGAGAGAGAGAGAGAGAGAGAGAGAGAGAGCGAGCATCACCCTAGTGCTTTTCCTCCAACCACAGACCAACGGTCCCCCACACACCTTCCTTCTAGAAGTGGCCCTTCCCTTCACGAGGGTATTAGATAATGAGAATCAACTGATTCCATATGTCATCTGAGAACTAGTGTTGTGTCCTAGCTATGACGATCAAGTTTACAACTCTAGTCTAGCTCTAGCTATGTATGACATGTTCTGATTGTTCATCTGTCTAGTATACCGTGAACCGACAATGCAAGCAGTGACTTTTACATTACTTTGGCCAAAGTTTCATATATATATAGTTGTATGTTCACTCACTCTTTTCTCAAGACAACATTCTTATTAATCATTTATTTCCTTTATACATAACAACTCTCTTGGTCATACTTATACCACATTAGTTATAATGACATATACCCTTTATCTACTGGTCATTCCTAACAAGTCTAGGGAGTGGAATTGGATAGTGCGATGTAAATGCTAATTACCAACTGCTCTCATGCCTTCTATCACTTCATAATAATAATACAGATCAGTTTACTGTGTTTCATTTGTGTTTGGGTCTATGTCTGTGTGTGTATTTGAACAGGATGCTTACAATCCTCTCCCCTTCGATTAACTAATTATTGTTGTAAGTTGATGTTGCTGCTTTCCAACAAATTAAAATTGTTGTTGAAAAGTGTTTTATTGTGCATTGCATTGTAGCTCTTGAGCTGGTCGCTGGCCAGCAACACAATCTATTATCTATCGTATTTCAGAATATTTATATTGTGAAGTAAAATGGTTTTTTCTATTTTATAATTAGTAAAAACACTAAAGTTGTTATCAAATAGCTGATAGACACAAATATTTATAGGTTTGTCTCTAAATAGTTTATATTTATATTTTGATATAAAGAGTGCAATTGTTCTTTGTATGTTTTGGCCATTTTGAAATAGACAATGTAACTATTCTTTGTAATCTATCATCATGATTTGATTAGTGATCCTTTTAATTCTAAAGCATAATTTTAAAAGGATGGAAGAAAATACTTGCAATTCAACTCTCTTATTAAAATAGTACTTTATGAAGTATGCCTTAGATATATGTGTTTGATGAATGTTGTAAAAAATCTTACATGAACTCTACAATGTAGATTTATGATATCATTCTTGCATCCTATAGAATATGAGATATCCTAATTCTAACCCTAACCTTAACCCTAAGCCTAATTTTAACTATAACCTAAAACTAGTTCTAACCTTGACCCTATTTCTAACCCTAACCCTAACCCTAATCCTAACTATAAATCTAACCCTAATTCTAATGCTAAACCTAACCCTAATTTTAACCCTAACCCTTATTCTAATCCTAACCCTAACCCTAACAATAATCTTAATGAATGTGTGAATAAATCTTGGCATTCACTTTATGCACATGCATGTCTTGTTAGAAATAAAGGTGCAAACCACACAACTGAAACCTGATTCAAACCTTATTAATATCCTCTAAATAATGTAAAATCAATGGAGATTTCAACAAAAATAAAACCTTCTACACAAAAATAGAATACATTGATTAGAGTAGGTTACAATATATGCTTTCTTGACAATAGTTGTTAATAGTTAACTTTAATTATTAACTTTACAATAGTTGCAAGATCCATGTGTGGAATGTCGATTGCATGCCATATAGCTACAATTCAAATCCAATGTGAAGTCCTGCTTTTAAGATTCTGTGGAAGCCTTCTGTGAAGCAACTCTAAAATCTGTAGAAGCAAGTGAACTGATATCAATCTTCTGCTATGATGAATCTCTGGAAGTCCTCGAAGAATCAACTCTGGATGCAAATGTAGCATTAGGTGATAGTGATGTAGTGGAAGTGTTTGTGACACATCTCAATACAATGCGGGAAAAAAATGTTAAAGAATGATGATGTAGTGGTGGAAGTGTTTTTGACGTATCTCTGTGGAAGTTCTCTTGGCACAACTCTAAAATGCTCTCGACACAACTCTATGAACCCCCCCGTAATTCAATATTTTTATCCCAATATAATTTTGTTGTTTGAGAAACTTCCCTATTACCCAATATTTTTATCCCCCCTGAATTTCGCACTTTATAATGATAGTGTGTTAAACAAGGCTAATTGGAACGAAAAATGGCACTTTATAATGATAGTGTGAAATCGTTTCCAATAGATTACTCTTGAAAAAATATTCACTTTCTAAAAAAATGGCATTCAATTTCGAGTTGCAAATCAAAAGATACAATTGTTTTTTGAGTTTTTAACTTGTCGTACAAAGAAGGGAAATTTTTTTGAGAAAAATGGGAGAATTCCCAAATCGTCTCGATGCAGCTTTGTCGACGCTTGAACCAGCTTTCCGTCAACTATAAATATGCCAAATTTTGCTTCCGTGGGCAAAAGTTACGGCAAAATGAAAAAAAAATCCCCTCTTTGCACACACCGATGCAAGATTAGGGTCTTCCGAGGCAAATTTTCGTTTTTTTTAGCAAATGCAACTTTCTGGATGATTGCTTTAGCATGCAATGTCAATTTTGGTGGTTTGCTAACCACTAATTGTTACAATTACAGAGAATGCTAGTAATTTTTGTTTGGGTAGTTTGGTAACTAACTTCTAAGAGTGAGCATGGGTTGGCGGTTACAATATATGCTTTTTACAGTTTTTGTGTAGGTTAACATAAACTATTTGTAGGTTGGTAAGTAGAAGGTATTTTCCACAGCAAGTCAAAATATGATATTTTATTTCAGGGTTTAACTGTGTGGAAGGTATTTTCCACAGCATGTCAAAATATGATATTTTTTTCAGGTTGTTACATTTATTGCTATTGGTTTAAAAAAAAACTAAGCATATAATGCTACAAATGGGGTAGTTAATAAAAAAAACTACAGTTTAGCACTACATAGTGATAGACATTGAATGTTAAGTAAACATAAAATGCAACGTACTCTTGTAATATCAACCTGGCAAGTTATTGAGGGGATGAAGTCATCGACCTGAGCCATTATTAGCCCCCACAATGTTCTGCCACAGGCATCGCCACCTCAATTGTGATTCGCACCGCCATAAAGGGGACCTCATCATATCCATTTGGATTGATTCAAGTTCTTTGCAAATTGATGGGTATTTCTGAAGTGGGTTTTGAAGTGACAAGCAAAGTGTAGACAGTGAAGCAGCCAAAAGATACCGGGCAGAAATCTTTGAATTTGGAGTGGCCACAGCAATGTTTATTCCTCCTGCAACCATCGCAGTCATCAACTTAATATCAGTGTTGAACGGAATGACACAAGTTGTAAAAGGTTGGTATCCAGCAGTTGAGGGCATGTTTGTGCAGCTCATGTTATCGAGTTTTATAGTGATAAATGGGTTTCCAATAGTGGAGGGAATGTTGATGAGGACAGACAAAGGACGCACGCCCACTTCAATTACAATGTCTTCCATTATGGTAGCAGCCCTTGCATGTTCTGTGGCATTAAAAATTTCTGTCTAGTTAAAGAAGATTGTCTTTGTATGCATTCTATGAAATCTGTTCTGTTCTAGGTATTTAAGTCCGAGTGTGAGTATTGTAATTTATTTGGCTGGGGTTTAAAACTAAAATTAAGTTCAAGGGGTTGAGATAAATTATTAAGGGTTGAATTTTTATTGTGGACATACAAGTTTAAATTTCCAAAGTGTTATTTAAGTCGAATTTTAAGTAACGATTTTTGGTTTTTTATTGTTTAGTTTTCAGTAGTGATTTTTAAATTGTTATTTTTAAGAAGTTAATTATTGTGTTGTAAACAATTATTGATGGCACTCACAGCTCGTGGTGTCAAAATCATACCAAATCCCAGGCTAGCAAGTGAAGGAGGGAGGTTGTGTTGTTGTAGGTAACTCACACAACCTCTGCAAAGGTCTCAAAATTCTTACTGTAAGTGGAATTTTTTGCTGCAGGTAAAGAAATAGACATACACAACAAAATTAACCACAGAACAAACTAGGCATACACACAAAAAGTAACCAATTTCTGAAACATAACAAATCCACAAAAAATTTATCCAATGATGCAGTCATGACAAGAGAATCCAATGAAGGATTATCCCATAGCCCAATCAACTTCACTTAAGTGCTGATATTCATGCCTTCAAATTCTTATAATCATGTACTCAAAATTTCAAATATTGTAACAAATTGTATGTGCCAACATATCCTTATTAAATTTCAACCTTAATATTCTACCACTTGTTTTTGTCCGTGCCACATAACACTACTGTTTTTTTTGGATGGTCCCTTTTATAAAGGACAAAGAAGGTTTAAAAGTGCACTCAGCGCGATTCTCATGTGTTGACTTCGTCTTTTCTGAATCGAGACTCCTTCAAAAGTCCCATTTTTTTGGCGTTTCAATTAGGATTGACTACTCCATTTTTTCTGCGCTAACTAGATATTCTCTTATCTTGAATTGTCTTTTCGAGTGACTTCCTTTGTAAAAACTGCACTAATTATGTCTTAAGAGATTTCTCCGTTTTGATGGCATCAAGTATTTATTCTGTGGCGAAATTTTATAATATGATCTGTCCATGTTAGTTCCATCCTTTTATATTCTTTATTTCTTTTGGTGCGATTTCCTACTGACTGGATGCTGCTACCTTGCAAATAAAGACAAACAAGCTTGTGTAGCATTAAAAGACTTCTCTTTGGCCGTGCGATTATTTTAATGTTTTGTGTAATTGAGAAATGTGAACAAAGAAAAAGTGTGCATTTACAAAAAGAAAATTTGACATATACAAATAAAAGTGAATAAAAAAGAGCCTTGAAATAAAGACACTCCAGTAAGATTGAGTCAGTTGAGGCTGCCTGTATTATAATAAATTTCTCCAATGTCTATAGTTGCAACCATTTACACGGCAGTCTTCTGATGCCCATTTTACTAAGGATTCCCCCACGTTATTCACCTGGTTCACTAGAGCCCCCATTTCTTTTGCTTTTCCTTTAATTGACATTTCGACTTTTTTCAGCCTTGCACTACTTTTATGCACAACATTAAGGTATTGTGAAAAAGTCATATTGCTATCCACACACTTTGTATCTACTTGCACGGCTTTCCTTATTCTTGCATCAGCATCATCAACATCAACACCACATTATTCTTGCATTGCACAGCAATAAGCCTAATTAAGCTTTACAAGACACAATCACCATGGTAACCCAAGCTTACCATTAATAGGGTTGGTCAAATGGTTTCTTCAGATTATCCACTAATTATCTGTTTGCAGGTTTATCAGAGGCCTTGGATGTAAATGTCTTTACCTTGTAACATTTATTGGTGGTTGTATTCACATGTTAATTAGATATGATAGTCTTTTTTATTCAAAACTAAATCGAAAACATTTTCCCAACATTCTACAAACACAATTCATATGTGTTATGATTGTATGTAACATGAAATTTATGCTTCTTAATAAATTTGAGTATTTTTTAATTTGCAAGTTTTTGATGAGTTGTCGAATTCGGGTAGAAAATTGGGTCAACCGAGTTTTGGCAAGTCGAGAGCTTTTGACCTATTTATATGGTTATACTTAAAGAATACTCTTATACTCATCAACTAATGAATCGTTATAGGATCAGCCTCATTTTCTAAGTTAGGTGCTTACGTGAACTATGCTTTAGCAACATTTTTCAAATTTCATATTAACAATGAAAACTCACAACTCTCGTTAATTGCATTCATGCTTAGGCTTTTCTCTATTAGTTAAAGCTTAGAAAGGAATCGGTTCTCATATTTCATTTGCCCATTAAAAACATATAAGCCCATTACTTTCTCGAGGGATCATTTTTTGATGTGCTCGTTGCAACATAGCATAATCTTACATGTAGACTTTTCTACTCTTCCATTTCATATGCAACGCGCCTAATGATATGTGAACTAATTCTTATTTCCTTTTCCATGTCAAGATTGAGAAAAGATTAATTGAGACAAGTCAAAGATTTATCCTTAATTAGTTGTCTAATTAAGAATTGTGATAAAAAGAAAATGAGTGTGTGCGTGTACAAAATGAATGATTTGACAACATTAAAAAAATTGACCAGAAAGAGCAATATAATAGAGCCATTCCAATAAAGTTGAGTTAGTTGAAGTAGCTTGTTTTATAACAAAACTCTTTAGAAAGGGTCTTCACAGAAGCACATCTATGGGATCTACTGAAGTTGAATTGCTCCCTTACTCATTTAGTCGCTTCTTTGCATAGTGATTTTCCAACACCTCCCCATCCTCTCACTCGTCAAGCAGCCTGGCAACTTGTCTACTTAGAATAACGATGGACAAGTACATGAGCCACAAAACCAGTTTAAGGATGTTTTTTCATTCAACTTGTGGAGTTCAAATTTTGAGCTCATGAATGATAACAATGACCAAGCTCTAAACTCAAAGCAAAGATAAGCTTACCTACTTGGTAATGGTGTGTGTTGGAGCAGTTAACATGGGAATTGTATTGTGTATTCTTCTATATAGATTTTACATCCTAATTGGACATCTCAACCTCTTCCTCTACTGGAAGCAGCGGCAATTAAGACTTGTTACTCCTCTTGTCCTCCTTTCCCGTTCTTGTTCAATTAGCACTATGCAACGAGGGTTTAGGGTTTTACATTCAAACACATATAGACATTCACAAAACCCTTACCCTTCAACATTTCCAGGTCAAGCAAGATTCATTAATAATCATAGCACACATGATAGTAAATAAAATTTAAGTTCTTAATGATGGTACGTGCAGTTTCACCACTTGGATCTCTTCTACACAAGTGCGAAATTGTTTGTAAGACAAATTAAATAAAATTTGTTTAGGGTTTTCACATTTGCCTAGAGTTTTTATTTAAACTTTTTACTTCTAGAAAAATAATGACAATGCCAAAATTTTATTTAGACTTTTAAATGTGATGGGTTTAAGGTATGTTGGTGCAGCTTTTATAATACTTCAAGTTCTTAAGAGACTCGCTATAGTTAATTTGGATGAATTTGGCTAAGATACCACCAAAGAGGGAGAAATAGACTACCCACTTTTAAATTTATGTTAATCTGAGATATATAGATGCCCGCTAAAGAAATAAAAGTTTCGGTAGAAATCAAAGTTTAGCCTAACATAAAGGAGCTGAATCAAATATAAGACATGTCAATATAATTGAAAAAGCGAAGAGATAAGAATGTGCGTATCTATGGGATCTACTGAAGTTGAATTGCTCCCTTACTCCTTTAGTCGCTTCTTCTCATAGTGATTTTCCAACACCTCCCCATCCTGTCACTCGTCAAGCAACCTGGCCACTTGTCTACGTATGGACAAGTACATGAGCCACAAAACCAGTTTAAGGATGTTTTTTCATTTAACTTGTGGAGTTCAAATTTTGAGCTCATGAATGATAACAATGACCAAGCTCTAAACTCAAAGAAAAGATAAGCTTACCTACTTGGTAATGGTGTCTGTTGGAGCATGTAGTATCCCTAATGGATATTGGATTGAAACTTCAATGCTCTGATACCACTGTAAGAGACCTTATTGTTTAAAACTGAAAATATCTATCAACTTTAAACACCAAAATTGAAATCCAATTCAACACACAATCAAATACATATGAAAATATGATCAACCAATGGATAAATGATGAAAGGAGCTCCAAATAACTTTATTTATTCACTGCTGTTACAAAAATCAGTCACTCAGAAATTCTGATCAAACCATTATACATCAAGTTTTCCATATCAAAATGACATCCAATTGATCCCTTCTTCAAGTAGGATCATATACAAATACTTGACAATTGATTCCAAGCCAAAGATTGAACAAAACAGCCTTGGAAATGAAGAAACAATTAACTGATATAAAATTTCAGTTTGCTGATATAACTGCTGTAGGTGCAACTTTTCGCCCAACCAATGAAAATATGTCTCTAAACCCTCAAATCTTTACTCCTAAGCCAAATGAAGGTGTTCCTATGCAATTCCCAGCCCTTAGAATCTTTGTGAAATACTCAAAAAGCCCTGAAACAAAATGAATATCTCGCTGTTATGAAATTTTAGTCCCTGCAACATACAAAAATCTCACTCCAATGATGCAATCAGCCCAATTGCTACCTTGATAGTGACACTAATAGATCAAGGACTTCAATACGTCAATCAAATAGCTCCCAATACTTGTCTAAACCTGCAATATTAAGCTCAATGGTAAATATTAGAACAATATCACCTCACAAATTGTATGGGATCATCTCCATACATGAACAAGGGGTCATCACCTTGTTAATCAAACTGAAAATCGGAATTATTAGCTTAAAATAATAAGAAAGAAAACATACCATAGCATCATAAGTTGCAAATTGATGTTCAAGTCCTCTATTTAACTCCTCCATGGATAGGCGTCCATCTCCTTGGCAATTTTGAATTGAAATTTGAATTCCACCAATGAGAATCAATGGACTTGAACAATTGTAAATGAATTACAATCAAACTCTTTCATTTAAAACAATCTTCAATTATTTTAAATGAATTACAACTCCTTCAAATGGATCGATTCAATAGCAATGTACTCTCCTTGCATGGGCAGTGGTGGCTTCTGTGCAATCATTAAATATTTTGATTTTGCATTGAAAATCATTCCTTGCCTTGAACGACCACTAACCACTTCATGAAATGCATTAAATAAGCCAATCTATCCAAATGCAAGCATTTAATATCCTTCAAAGCATTTAAAATCTTGATCCTTGACATAACCGACTTGGCATTCAATTTATGAACTTGCATTTAAAATGCTCCTCTATTTTTGCATCGATCCACAACTACCTCATGCACATGCACTAAATGATGATATTTGCATTTAATAAAAACCCTCAACTACTCCAATGCAAATATTTAATAAATAAAATTTGCATTTAAAATCTTTTCAATCTCAATATTAAATTAAATGCAATCATTTAATTTCCACAAACCTAATCGCCCTCATATTCCATCGATCCAATGCAATCATTTAATAAATAAATGTTGCATTTAATATATCCTTCCTTCATGTTTGGCGGCCAACTATGAATCATATGCAATCATTAAAAATCAAAACCAACCTCATAATTGAAAATACAATTCCAATATTGCATTTCCCATGTAGCTCAAAAACACACTAGTTGATCCAAATTTCCGGTTCTCTATGCATAGAACAAAATCAACTAACAAATCACACTTAGCTCATAATTTGGGACATTACAGAGCAGTTAACATGGGAATTGTATTGTGTATTCCTCTATATAAATTTTACATCCTAATTGGACATCTCAACCTCTTCCTCTGTTGGGAGCAGCGGCAATTAAGACTTGTTACTCCTCTTGTCCTCCTTTCCCATTCTTGTTCAATTAGCACACTGCAACGAGGGTTTAGGGTTTTTAACTTCAAACACATATAAACATTAACAAAACCCTTACCCTTCAACATTTTCAGGTTGTTAGGTCTCAAAAATGCAGGTTGCAAATCCTAAGAGGATGCCAGACTCTATGATCAGATTGGCAACGTTTTTGAACTAACACGACAGAGTTAACCTATAGGGTTAATGACTCACTGCACTTTAGGTACTGCTATACCTAGGCGGGTAGACCTTGAAAGTTAAGGCAGATTAAATGAGTGTAAGTTTTGTGACTAAGTTAATGGATCTAGCCACAGTGGTAAATGGTGTGGAATAGATGAAAGCTTGCTAACTAGTTCTATTTCTAATATTTGAAAGATGATTTGGTATAAATTGTATAAGCAATATCAAGGTAAGAACTAATAAATGAATTTAAATATTGAAGTGAGTAAGACCAGTGCCTTGTTGGGTAAATGGAGTCAAATGAAAATCTAAGACCGGTGGCTTATATTGAGCAATAACTCTAACTGTTTGGCACAACACTTTGGTTTATAACTTGTATAAACGTGCAAGAAAATGATTGATAGACTCTTCTTAATAATCCAACTGACACGATCAGGTTTCTTGTTATTCACCAGAAGGAATTTTAATCCTTTCTTGAAAGAACCAATTGAATGAACTATGCAAGAACAACAGATAATATCAACTTGGAGACAGAATGTCAATCCTAATTATGTGGTTCTTCTTAGTGATCCAAATCAATACTTCCAGATTACTGTGACTGACCAGAAGGATTTTAATTCCTCTTTAAGGAAACCAATTAATCAGATCACACAAGTACAGCAAATGTGCATTGACAAACTTAATATATACTTGATATATCAATTTGAATAATAAAGAAATACTGACTGGAGACAACCAAATAACTGAATAATTTCAACAAACAATTGATGCCAGTATAAAGCCACAGAATCAAAGATCTCCTATTAACTTCTTCAATATAATACTTGCAACATGGTCTTTTAAAATATTATGGATTTCTTCTATTATCTCCTACTACTGATGATCCCTTGACCATCATATGTCCAACTTATATAGAAATATTTGTGAAGAGACATAACTCTTCAAAATGTCTTTTGGGAATTAACAGGATTAACATAACAATAAACAAAGATAATGACACTAAGCTCTGCTAAGCCACAAGTAGATCTGAGCAACATGATCCATGTACTTTTGGCTCTGATGTGTATCAGCAAATTCTATAGCATTCCTTCTAATCACATCTATCGTTACCATCTTTTCCAAATGCTTGCAGGCCTCCCCGGATGTTGAGTCTTTATCTTTGAGAGCTTCTAGAGCCTCTTGTAATATTACCTGGCAGTCTTTAGTCCATTCATCTTTGCTCTTCAACTCGTTATCATTTCTGAACAACATAGGTACACCTATCTTTGAAGCCTCAACATATTCCTCAGCATCATTTTGAAGCTGGTCATGATATTTCTTATGTTGTTCGATCAAATCTTGGGCACTGGAGATGCCTATATTGTTAGGGGTATCCTTACTCTATATCTCGTGGAGTTTCTCTTGGAGCCTATTACTTAACCTCTCATGTTCTTCGATAACCTTATGATTCTTAGAGTAGACATCCCAGAATTTATTCATCCAATGCATCATATGGATATGCCTATTCTATAGTACTGCCGCTAGTGTGTCAATTTGAACCTGGGCTATTTGATCAATAGATGGTGACTGAGCACTTTGTGAGCTTTCTCCTTGAGTTAATCTTTTAATTGATCCTCCAAAGGCATTCTTGACAGTGTCTTTTAGGAAATCGTTTTCCTTTGTTAATCTTTCACAATTCCATTTATAAGCATCTTGCTCCTTGATTAGCAATTGAGCCCGTGCTTTATCCAGCTTCGCAACATTTATACCAATATCTGCAGTAATCAGAGGATCAGTTTCTCCTGCTTTCAAAATCATAACATGCCGAAAAGCCTTTTCAGTATCTATGATGGCAGTCTTCTTATGAGGAGGATATAGGGCCCATATCATGAGTTTTCATCATTGTTATACTTGGTACCCATGTATACCTCTGTTACACCTTCAGGAGTGAGTTTGTACTTATCATTAGTATTGTGTAAAAAACTATCAAATATCAAGGAAAAATTTATGTCAAGTCCAGAAAATATCATGACACCTGCTTCTCTAAGCAACTGTCTGCCTCTGTTAGGAGTCATAGCCCTTAACTATTGTCTTTAACACATCCATCAATTGTCTTTCATTATCAGCTGTGACATCTTCAACTGAGTCTGTGAGTTCCTTTCCTTCATATTTATACAAAAATGATTTAAATTCCTGAGAATGAATGAATTGATCATCTGCAATGAAAGAATCATATGCCAACTGTCTGGGATCCTCATCACCAGGCTCCTCTTCATCCTGCTCTCTACTAGGAAGTTGATAACCTTCCATTTTTCGTCTAAAGATTCTACTTGTCTATTCATGAAGCTCCTCTTCACCTGCAAATTCTTCATCACCAGAAGACAATAACTCTATTTTTGGAAATTGTTTACTTTTCTCATCTAATTCTCTATTATATTTTTCAATTACCAATTCAACTTCAGCTTCTTCCATGTTCCTGATAATATCATCATGTAGATATGGAATGTGTATGCACTGAGATTTTGTTTTCTTCTAGCAAAATCAATGAAGCCTTCAGGATCAAATCCTTTTCTTGTCTCGGCACACCTCATGTTGTAATGCATTAATTTATCTCTAATGAGACCATACCCATCCTTGGAAACCACAATAAAATCCCCAAAACACAGAGTACTAGGCATGAAGGATTGTTTGTCATAGGCACTTAAGTTCATCACATTGGAATAGTTCATCTGCCTGACTATCTCCAAGTAAGCAATCCTACCAAGAACTGTCTTGGGCAGTATAAATGGGGTATCTTCAAAACCATAAATTCTGACCATAGTTGAGTCCTCAAAGCAATACCAATCTCCCCAATTGTGTGTGACAGTTGGGGGGCCACCAAAGTCTTTTGGTCTGAGGAACCTTTTTATTTCATCTGACAATGAATATTCGCAGGGATGATTAAAGTATCTATATAACACTTTTACAAAATATTCTTCAAAATGAATGTAACTAGAGTGGGCAAACCTACTATCCCATACCCTTGTCCACATCTGCATAGGCAACTTTTGTCCCTTTTTGTCTATTTGAGCAATTCTGAGTTCATTCGGCTATATTCCCATTTCCTGGTTATAGTATAATACCATGTGCATGAGGAGTGAATAATGCTCAAAAGAAACTGTTGGGGCGTTGTTCTTAATTGTGACTAAGCTGGAATCAATCTTCCTGAAAATATAAGCGGCATAATCAAATTGCCTAGCATTATGACATTGGATATCTACTGCTATCACCATTAATGGAATTGTCATAAAATCAGGAACTTCTAACCCTAGGGACTTGGCCAATGGAATAATAGGTGTATTTCATATAAGGTTCAAACAAGGACACGTGGAATGGAGGTCCATCATTGTCATCAAAAGGTATTGTTTTTCCTTCTGCCCTAGGCCTGTGAAGAAGTAATCTCCATCCATTGTATGTGGTGTCCATCCTCCAGTACTCTTTGTCTAAATCCTCATATACTATGGGATGCGTACAGAAGTCATCCAAATCAAATAATTCATAGATGGCATTTTTGGACAAATGTATAACAGGCTCTCCTTGTGGATTGCATATGGCATTGAGGCTGGGATTGCAATACTTAGCCAAAAGTTTTAGGAGTTCCACATTCACAAACACATCTGGGACCACCAATTTGCCCAAATTCAAATGCCACGGATTAGACACTGGGACATTTCTAAATCTCCTATCATAATGGGATTTAAACAATTCATAACCTCTAATCGGTGTCCATACATTTCCCATGTATTTGTATTTGTCTTCTAATTTCTCCACCTCCACCCTGAGTTGTGCAGACCTTCGGGCTTTAGGGGTAGACCCAGGCAGTTGATCTATCAAATCTTGATTTAGTTTTCTCTTTCATCTTTTCATCGGGACCTTTATTAGTTTTTTGTTTCTTAGGTTTACTGGTTTCACCCTGTTGTTTTCTACCCTTGCCCTTTACTGGTGTCTCCATTAGTTATAATTCTAAATAGCAAATACAAATTGCAAGTCACCACACAGAGGTTTTATGTGTCTACCTGTTGCCTGAGATGATCACCGAAATCCTTTGTTTTCTCCTCCAAATCCTGGCTTCCGCGCTTTTCTCAGACAATCCTTTCCAAACACAATTGCAATAATTTAGAATGACTTCTTAGGGGATTTCTTCTCAGCCTGTAATTAATACTCCCAGTGCATTAATGTCCACACTTGTTTTGAAATGTCACATCATCATAATGTCCTCTGGCAGCACTTTTGTAATGTCAGTGTGATCTAGATGCTTCTTATGGTGCCAATATTTGCAGATGACTCAATCGCTGTGACCTTTTGTTTTATTTCCTCGATGTCACTTTTCATGAAGGCATATGTATGTTTATATCGGCGAGACGTTTCAACACTTATCCGATATAAGAATGAGCATAGACGCTGTTATCGGCCTGACTTACAATATCGTTATGAAAACAGCCTCTTACTCTAATATTTCAAATCTCTCCGATACTAATTATTCATATCAGTATGAGTCTTGCCGAAATGTTTATCAATTTCTCCTTACAACGCTGATTAGTGCAATCAGTAAGACCCAAGAAATCGATACCGATATCATTTGTCTTTCCGACACATGTGACCTGTCGGAAAAAGTTTCATCGATGTGTGTGGTTATTGTTTTCATCGGTGTTGGCGTTTCAATTTGCACCTCTGGAATGCGAGTTGGAAACAGACAGCTATGCAAAGATAAACTGCTCTCCTATTGAAAGGGGGAGTTCCCTTTTCGCTGATGTTCGCTGAAAAGATAAATTAATTAAACTTCACCTATCTTCTTTTTGATTCTCAACTGCGAGCACAAGGTTATAAAACTCTAAACGCTGCAAAAGAGGTTTTTTCTTTTTTTAAAACTTCTACTACAACTAGGCTTAAACTAATGACACTTTTAATCTCCTAAGTAAATTCAAAGCAAAAGGATTAAAAGTGGACAAGGAATGATTGTTTTAACACAAAAACTTAAGTAAATTTCTCCTAGATTTACATCACAAGACTCATTGTACTTTAATGATGAAAACTGAAATAAAAGTTACACAAGCCACACATCTGATGACAAAACTTGATGATCTGAGATAGAATATCAAAGCAAAGGCAGGCATGAGATTTCTATTCCAACATCACAAAGTTGATACAACTCCAGGACAGCAATACTGTAGCAAAAGGCAGGCATACAGCAAACGATAAAACACTGGAAACAGATTACACAAAGTGAACAAGCACTTTCAACAACAATTTTGCAGGCTAGAATAGGACGGCAAAATATGTTATCTTCAACACCGTTCTCTTACAATGAACACAGAGTGAACAAACACTTGGAATAACAAGATTTGCAAGCTAGAATAGGCACAACAAATTTGCTATCACAAAAATAGCTCTATTACAATAGGCAAGGCTGCCCTTATTTATACTAAAATCAAAGGAGTAGGGAACCCTAAAATCTCCTTAATTAACCCTAACTTGCCAACTCACAAGCTTTATTTCTATTCTAAGATAAAGATTACAACTGACAAACGTTTTAAAGCAAAGAAAACTCCAACTAATACAAACTGATTTCTTTTTCTAAAAATATAGAATGGATGAACTTAGGATGAAAGCAAATGCTTTAAAACAAAAAACATTTGATTTAAGGCTGCTTTCTTTTGAATCACATCCTCATCAACATTCTTGTTTTTTGGTGATATCATCCATTGATATTCTCGGAAACAATATCTTCTAAAAAGCGAGTGACCGAATCTTTACCAGGAACACTGATACTCTCTAGAATGGTATTCTGATTCTCTTAACATTTCTTCGCCATTTGTAACCATCTGAAGAAATTCATGAACTTCGCCCACAGCCTTGTAAAACTTCACTGTCATTGCGGCAAAACAACTCGTCTTGTCAGCATTGATATCATCATTAAAATTGTTGCAAACGAGAGTCTGGAACTTTGCTTACACTTCCCTGAGATCATACAGGGTACCATCTTTTTCATACGAACACGGGATCTGAGAAACAAAAGATCTCACAAACTTGAGAACATTTACTACCTTTTCTTTTCATTCTGCTAACTCTGAAATTATACTGTCATAAGTTTTTACTGTGAAAAGATATTGCGCTTTCCAAGTAGAAATTGTCTTCTTATCATCGGCTGAATCAACAGAATCAAGTGCTATCTTCAAGTCGGAGATAATGATCTCAAACACCGGTCTATTTTCAGCCATAGTCTGCTGCAACCCCTGGATGCCTTGGCGTAAATCATGAGCGTTGTACTTTAATTGATAAAACTCTGAAAGTACAACTTTCCCTTTAGTCACAAATTCTTCCACCCAATTATTCACGTGCCTCCCATAGAGGACTAACTTACTGAATTGCCGCTAATCAGCAGGTGATTCCAGATTTGGTGGAAGCAATAAATCAGCCTATGATGTGCCATGGAAAAGGTTTGAAATATACTGCCGCAACTGCCTAACTTCAGCTTTGAGAGCTGCTTTATCTTCTCCATTTTTCAACACCTTTTCCTTCAAACTATCCGCTGCAACCTCGAAGAGATTTACATCTGTATGCCGGGTACTTCTACCAAGGTTAGCTTTAACAACCTTGAAGTCTTCAACCTCAATATCATCAGCACTTCTATCTTCTGGCGGCGTTGCAGTTTCAAGGATTATTTCTCCATCTGCATTCTTTTCAATGCGAACCTGCTTCTTCAACTTCTTGTCTGGTGTGTCTTGGTAGACGCTTTTAAGCTCTGTTAAATCCAGCTGATATGAGGGCTTTCTCCTCTTCCTTCCCAAAATGTTTTCAAACCAGGATGAGCCATCCTCTCTTGGAAACTCAGTTCTAACCTCATCAGCTCCTGATGAACCAATATGTGTATCAAAGTTACGAACCAATGAATCTGGCTCTGAATCTATGTGGATAGAAGAAGTGCTCGGTGAAGGAGGAGAGACATGATCTAAAGGTAATGCTTCAACATGCGGCGTTGGTTCAACAGGAAATTCTGATTCAACTGCTGGTTGTTCCTATTGGACATGAGCTAGAGACTCATCATTTTTCCTCTTTAACTTAAGTCACTTTTGTTCCTTCTGGAAGTACACTCATAGCTTTAACCCTTCATTTTGGTTTGGAAGTGGAAGGCTCTAATGGTTGTACAACTGGCGGCTTTGCTACCGGATTATCATCCTTTTGCTTATTCTTCAAGAATATCAAACTGTTCTTAACAACTCGACTCGTTCTTTCTTCAATGGAAGTGTTCTCTTTTATTGACCAATTAACTGATGGCAACGGTTGTTGCTCAACTTGATCTCTAAAATATGTGGGATGTAGAACTTCACCATTTTCTATCAAACCCTCTACATCTTCTAACAGGATATCAGACATCTGCTGAAGAATAAACTTGTTGTAACTGCGTTCTCGCACTTCAAACTCATCAGCACAATTAGCCCAGAAGTCTTCAACTGCATGCGTATGTGCACAATTTTGACCAAGATGTGATGCAAAAACACCACGAGGATCATATGAAGACCTCCTGTTGAAAAATTTAAGATCATACTTGGATGATTCTTTACCAATTACCTTGGCATCTGCTCCAGATCTGCATCTGTAAATACTCATCCCAATTGGAAAATTGAAAGTTGCCTTGTGTCTGCTACGCAAAAATGTATGAACTTCATAACCTTGCCTCAAAATTTCTATAAATGCTATTTCATCTATTGGATATCTCGGCAACATGATTGGCTCTCCTGAGAAGCCATATAGTCTAATGTAGGAAAAAGTGGGAAACTGGATAAACCAATCAGCCCATTCTATCATTGCCATTCTAGCATCTGCTAAAAACCGTATATGCAACTCATTATCCATATCTCGCACAGCATGCATCAGGAATGCATCATTTACCCGCCTGTAATGTCGTTCAGCTTGAGAAATTTCTAACTGCGGGAAATGATGATACACATGCTGAATACCCAAAGTTTCAACAACATTCAAACCTCTGAATTGACCTTGAAAAGCCATCAAATACACAAGGTATGACATCATGTGGAACTCACGAGCCCTTTGAAAATCAAGTATTTGTTGGTGGAGACTATCATTGATGAGTGCCGACCAGTCATAGAATTCGGTTCCATCAACAATCTGAGACATGATGTAAAACATCCAAGGCTGGAACTTGTTAGCATCTACTTGACCTGTGATCCGGCTTAGCAGAGTAATCATTATTGCATGTTCCTCCTTGAATTCTCCACGTCCAACATTCTTTGGCATGACACTCTATTTTTCTTTTAACCACCTCTGACCAATCGTTTTCCGGTATTTTTCTTTATCATTGTTCCAAACCCTCTTGCATTCTTCAATTGAAACAGTTAAGTTTTCCCTTGAGACTGGTATTGTAAAACACTTCTCAATGTCGTTTGGCCTCAGACTACAGAGTACACGTCCATCTCTTGATTGAATTTCTCTTGTGACCGAATTGTAATGCGTCATGCAAGCAATTACAAATTCGATACTTTGCACTGTGATGGGAAAAGATGCTGCTGCAAGCAAACCGGAGTGTCCTAGATTTCTGATAGCATTATTTCCTGCATCCTCCAAAGAATGTAAATTGATTACTAGAAGTATTTTATGCAAATCTGTTTCGCAAGTTCTCAGGTAATCGTGAACCAGCGCCGTTTTGGGCCTAATTTGTGTTGGAGAATATTGCATACTAAAAGATCTAAAAATTGACTGTGAACACGCCTATGTTGGAAAAATCTTGGACAAATGGCTGAAAATTACTTGCTGATTTTTAGAAAAAAGCAGAGTGTGAGTAAAAAAAGCTGGCACATGGGTTTTGTAGGCAATTATGTTTTGAAGCAACCCAGATTGTCGGATTTTGAAAAAGCGGAGACTTTCCTGAAAAAGCAACCAAAAAGCAGATTCCTGAAAAAAGCAAAACTCCCAATCTTCAAGAGGATGATATTCTGGATGGACCCATCTCCATAAAAACTGAAAAAGTTTCGGTCTAATTTCTAAAAAACAATCCCCTAGAAAAAAGGACCCTGAAAAAACATGCCTCCCTGCTTCCTCAACCCGAAACTATGAAGAACACTGAAAAAGCACTTCGTTTGAGCCTTCGAATCTTCGTTGAAAGAAAAATTAAAATCCTTCCTCTGGATGCAACCTGCAAAAGATAATGAAATAAAAAAGCCAAATGCTTGTCTTTATAGATCTTTTGGACAAAAAAGCAGCTTTCTTTGTGAAAGAATAAAACTTGGATCTCATCAATGAAGAAAGCATCTTTTAAAGCACAAATCCAAATGGATGTCTTCAAATAGAAAGAATCCCTATTTTGTAGCTGTCTATGGCTTCATGTGTAAGATGACGAAAAATATCTTCTTTTGATAATGTCATCGAACACGCGAGTTTGCAAAAGTGTTAGCCAATTTTCTTTCATTTTCGACACTTCTGCACTCGTTTTGACTCCAGTATGGCCTGTCTCCGACTTCAACAAGATGACAAAATGTCACCGTTGACTGAAAAACCTGACTGATCCTGACATTTTGGAGACCTATCAACTGTCATTTCATCCCCAGCCTCAGACAGACGATCTGACATTGTTCAACTACGAATCTAACTTCTGGAAATGGCCACCGGACGAAGTTCTGGAAATGACTGTTGGAAAACACTGTCAAACATAGAAAAAATCTATCTCTGGTGAACCTGGGCGCCCCTAGCCTCTAGGGCTGCCTGACTTTTCATGACTTAGTCATTTTTCTAAATTTTGCAACTTTTTCAACTTTTCAATTTGTGTGCGCATTCCAGTGGCTAACCCCTGTTTGGCTGTCGATTTCTATCTGCCGAGACAACACTGAGTCTGACGATCTCACAAATAGGCAGGCCTGATGAAAACGGAGCTGATTGTACTCTATCTGCCTTGGGAAACGCGCCAAACTAATCTTCTATGAACCGGACCAGGCTGACGGAGGGTGATTTGCGTTTTTCAGAAAAAACTCAAAAATAAACTAAGTCTGGTGGGTTTCGGCACCCCTAGCCTCCAGGGGCACCCGGCTTTCAATGCCTTAGAAAAATTTCTAAAAATTTCAAATTTTCATGCCATTTCTCGTTTTCCATGCTGACAGCTTCTATTTGATCCTCGTTTTCGATCGTCTGGATGACTGTTGAGGCAGGACGAAGGATGATCTGAGTAGCCTGAACATATCTGTGATGAAATCCCAGCTTTTACTGACGTTTGACTGAGTTTGACCAAGTTTGACCAACCGAGAACGAGCTGACGGAGGCATTTTTTACGTTTCTCGAAAAACATGAAAAAAAATCTAACACCTGAGAAGTTGGACACCCCTAGCCTCCAGGGGCACCTGAAATCCAATGCCTTAACCATTTTTCTGATTTTCAACTCTCGTTTGTAACTTGCTCTGTTTTGCGTGCCGACAGCTGCTTCCTGATGTCGACTTCGATGATTTGTCAGTCAATTGCCACTGGATGGCGAATGAACTAGATAGCCTGGGTACATCTGACGAGTTTTCCAGTTTTTCAAGATCTGATGACCAAAATGACTGCTTTTATGCCCACCGAAACAGATCGACGGACACACTTCTTGCATTTTCTTGAAAAACGAAAAAAATTTCTAACACTAGTGAGAAGTGGCACCCTAGCCTCTAGGGGCACTTGGAATCTTCAGACTTAGCCAAATTTCATGATTTGCAACTTTTCTCCTCACCTTGGATCCATCCTGCTCCGTTTTGCGGGCTTTGTCGAGTCGACGACTGTTCGTCAGTTCTATGTCGTTGAAACAGCGTTGAAAACTCGAAAATGAGTTCTAGCAGATGAACTTCCTCCGTTGATAACTTCAAAGCTAATGCTTCGCCTTCCGAAAAAGCAAAAATGACCCAGTAGAAAAAACTTGACCTTTTGCAGATTCCGTCTGGACCACGCTGATCATGAAGCAAAATCGACTAATGAGAATCAAGTGCGACACCTGAGTCAGAGATTCTATTTTTAGAAAATTTTGCCAACATCCGTATCTCAAGAAACCCAAAAAACCTAATTTGACGTCTATTTTTAGAAACTTTATAAAGAAATTTTGTTTTTTTGACTTTTTGACGAAAAATTTTCTAGACTTGATCAAAATGCCTTAATAAAGCAAAAATTTTGATTGGGTACAACAATCGGAACAACATATGTTATCGGGATGACCTTATTTGATTTATCCGATCCTTATTGTTTCCTCGACGCCGTCCTTTCTATTCTTCCCTCATCGGAATGACCACAGTCATATCTCACCGAAATCCTTTGTCGTTGTGACTATAGACTCGGCATGACCTAAAAATCCTACACCGATTTGCTTCCTTCTTGCCGATGAGTTATACCCTTCACATATATCGGTATGACTCTGGCCGAAATTGCCCTTATGGTCATTGAGACATAAGGTCGGAGAAACATAATTTTTTTGTTCCGATGTATTTCTTACCAATGAGTCGATAGTTCAATATGTTCCTTGAGTTGTTCGGCAGGACTCTTGTTGAATTTCCTCATCGGTGTGATCTTCGCTGTCGAGGGAATGTTTGGAGTATCTTCTGACAATGCTTTCTCATCCCGATGGTCCTTGTATTTGATCAATTCGGTGTGACTGGAGATTCTCTTTCCGATAAGGGGTCATCAGCATAACTTCCTTTATCAGGGCTTCTTGAAATTCTTATTCCGTCTTAATGCTGATACACATCTAATCTACTTCAAATGGAACATGGGTCGGTATGAAAAAACCGAGGTCTTGCCGAAATCAAAGAACTGAAGGTTTTTACAGATTATGGTTTGGGAGGTGAGACCAATAGATATGGTAGGGATCTTATCATACAAATCATGTTATGTTTGCGGCGACTGTTATTATGATTTTGGGGGTATAATGTTCTGATTTGGTTGGACAGTGGATGGATAAAAGTATAGGAAAATTTTGAAATTTTCCTGTCCCAACACAGGTCAAGCAAGATTTATAAATAATCATAGTACAAGTGAAAATAAATAAAATTTAAGCTCTTAGTGATGGTACCTGCAGTTTCACCACTTGGATCTTCTACACGAGTGCAAAATTGTATGGAACACAAATTAAATAAAATTTGTTTAGGGTTTTCACATTTGCCTAGAGTTAAAATACAAATAAAACAAGTTAAAATACAAATAGAAGAAAAAGTCATAGAGAATAAAATAAAAATATATGAAGAGAAGGAAAGAGCGAAATTAATAAATTATGAACGAATTCATGAATGACATAACAAAAGAAAGAAAATATATAAAAATAGAGGAAAAAGTAAACAAATAGATAGTGAAAAACACAGAGAGATAGAGAAACACAAATAAAAATATTGAGAAATTGAGAAAAAATATAATACAATAAGCAAGATGGAGATAAAATGACAAACATAGAGAAAAAAGATACAAGAAAATCAAAAGAGCCAAAAATGATGAAAAAGATAGAAAAAGGAACCAAAGAAAGGCAAATAGAAAAACAAAAATAACAAAATAAGGTTCAATATTTGGGATGTTGTGCCTAGGTCTTAGGTTCAATGTTCAAGCTCCAAGGTCTAGGGTTATGAGTTCAAGGTTCATTGTCCAAGTTAGAAGGGTCTAATGTCCATTGTCTTATATCTAAGTTCATGGGTTTAGGGTTTATTATCAAGGGTCTTAGGTTCATTGTTTAAGGTCAACAGTTCAACATCTAGGGTCATGTGTTCAAAGTTCAATGTCTAGGATCATCGGTTCAAGATTTAGCGTTCCAAGTCTAGGGATCCAAACTCTATGGGTGTAAGTTCCAAGTCTAGCATGCAAGGTCTAGAGTTCAAGGCTTGAGGTCTAGGTTCAATGGGTCTAGTGTCCCTTGTCTTACTTCAAGGGTCAAGGGTTAAGGGTTTAGCGTCAAAGGTCTTAGGTTCAAGGTTTAGGCTCAAAGGTCTAGGTTTGAAGTGTCTAGTGTCAATAGTTTTGGGTTCAAGGTTCAATGTCAATGGTATTGCGTTCAAAGTCCAAGGTCTAGGTTTGAAGTGTCTAGTATTCAAGGTCTTGGGTTCAAGGCCCAAGGTCCAACTTTTAAGAGTTGAGTGTCCAAGGTCTTGGATTCAAAGTTTAGCATCCAAGGTCTTGAGTTCAAGGTCCAGGGTCATGAGATCAAAATTTGATGTCCATGTTCGAAGGGTCTACTGTCCACTATCTTATGTCCAAGATCATAGGTCTAGGGTTTAGCATCAAGCGTCTTCGGTTCACAGTTTATGTTCAAGGGTCTTGAGTCTTCAATTCAAGGTCCAAGGTCACGATTTCAAAGTTCGATGTCCAAGTTTCAAGGTTCGATGTCTAGGATCATGGATTCAAAATTTAGCATCAAGGTTCTTTGATTTAGGGTTCAAGGTCAAGGGTCCAAGGTCTAGTGTGCAAAATCTAGGTTCTAGGGTGTAAAGTCTAGGATTCAAGGTTAGAGGTCCAAGTTTGAAGTGTCTAGTGTTGACGGTCTTGGGTTCAAGGAACAACATCCAAGGTCTTGGGTTTTGGGGCATCAACCCTGTAAATCGTCAAGGAGAAATAAGGGTGTACATTTCCTTTTGGAGAGATAAGGACCACCCTAATCCTATAAAATGGTTTCCAATGCTCCAAAAATAATGCTTCCTAACTCACAACTATTAAGGTTTTGAAAATTTGCGGGATATAGTACTGGAAAATCACCAGACCTACCCAACCTAGAGCTGAGCAAAACTAGTATGATAAGGCCAAACTGATAAATCTTGTTTGGTGTTTTTGATGAGGTTCAACTTCACATCTAAATATCTATAACTAACAAAGAGGATTGGGATTGTCACAAGATGGTATATAAGGACAAAAATCATAATCCAATTCTTCATTTGTAGCATAATCTATATTGTTTGCAAATGCAAAGGTGTGAAAAAGTGGAGACATTTATCATAAGTGTTATAAAGATCACGACATCATTGAAAATGTTAGGGGAAACTGTGTCAAATGACTCTCTTGTATTGATTGTCTTGAGAGCACTGCTCCCTACTTTTTTGCGTGTTTGTCACATGTCTCAATGTGGCTAGCAAAAAACCATATTTTGAGGAATTGGTGAATTTACTCCAACAAGAAGAGGCAATTCATGTTGAGACCTCAGACTCCCTAGATAATTAGGCCCTCACATCTCAACAAAAGGGAAAGCAACTTGAATGCATAAGTGGTCCATTAGGTTCATCCAAATCCAAACAATAAAACTCATCTACACAGAAAAATAAGTGTTTCATTTGTGGAAAGAAGGGGCATAATTTCCAAGCATGTTGGTACAATTTCTATGCAAATAGTGAATCTAACAAGCAAAAGTCAACATATTCTCAAGGGGACAAGAAGAAAAATCCCCATTGGTAGAAAAAGCACAACAAGCAACATGGAAATGTTGCTTCCTGTCATGTCCCCATTTCCGGAGTGATCACATGTGGAGATGTTGATTAGCCTATTCACCATTCCCGTAGGCTAATGCGTGTGGTAAGGGAATGATTTTGGTTTGAGCTTGGTTCTAGAGGATGAAAATCTATAATGTTGGCTCAACATGTGATTTCATTTGGATTTTGGCTAAGTATTTCTTGAATAAGGATGGGAGACGAACATAGCCTATGATGAACAAGAGGCATGCTACCCCCTATTGACCCATATGGTGTTAAGGAATAGTATATGAGATATAGATAAGAAGTATATGTTGATAAGATCATAAAGATAGCATGTGAAATGTCATGATAAATTATGAATAATGAACATAGGAATTGCATAGTGTAACAATACCAATAGCTGACTGTAATAGCATGAAATCATTATAAATTATGAATTGTTTACATTGCAACCAATTTAGTTAGATTATGCAATGAGTATGAAATATTTATGTGCATTTTCATTATAATGAACTAAGGAAAAGACAAATGAATACAAAGAGTATAAGTACATAAAAGGCATGAATTCCAAAAATAGAGGAAGGCAATAATGTTAATCAACTCGCCACTATGATGAGTAAGGAAGATTAGGGGCGGGCGATCAACCAAGGATAGGTACAGGTTCATTGGTCTAGAGCACCCCTTCGAACCCTTGTCTCAAGATGGTACCTTAGGGAGCAAGAGGTAGTCTTTTTGACTTGAGTGGTCTAGAGAACCCCGAGTCAAAGGAAGGTCCTAGAGTGGCCTGGGTCTAGAGCACCCCTCGAAGGAAGAATGACCTATACCATTGGCATTGCACCCTAGCGGATTCACTCTCATAAGATGGAGGATTTGATTAACAATAGGCCCAAGTATATCTCTTCTAGGGGATCATGAAACAAATAGTTTATGTTTATAAATAATGACATGTGATTTTAAAGAAGAATTGTATACTAATGTTCTCTTTGGTGAGTTGAATTGTGCAAGGTCAAAGGAAAAATTCGGACTCACTAGAAGGGGACATTACAACTGCAAAGATGAAAAATAAATGTTGGGGGATAGAAAAGTGGAAAGATGGAAAATGCTATCTTTAATTGCATTTTCAAATATATATTTTCTCTTTATTTTTCCAACGCCACTTTGGAGGAGTACAAATAAAAATAATAAAATATTATTAGTTTTATCAAGTGGGGCCGAATGCCAAGAAGGATAAAATAATTAAATAATTGTTATTATTTGCCCAAGAGGAATCGTCGCCCAACAAGGAGATATCATTTTAAAAAATAAAATATTATTTTTCATGGGATAGCCGTCCAAGGAGAAAAAAGAAATATTTTAAATAATATTTTATTATTATTCTAGAGGGCCGCCGCTCAAGAAGAAATTATTTTATTAAAAATGAGTTTTTTAAATATGGGCGATCCATGGTGATAAGGGAAAACAATAAAATATTAATATGTTATTAGTTTTTTAATGATTGAGTACAAAGAGGTGAAAAGCATTTAAAATTGTTATTTGACAATTGCTTTTCCATTGGTGGATTTCAAATACTTGCAAAATTGGGCAAATTGGGACGCCTAGGCCAAGCGGAGGATAAATAGAGTTGTTTAGCTTCAATTTGCAACTATTGATAACTTAAAAAATTTGGTATTTTGATGTGTTACTTGGCTGGACTTGCATTTTCAGTGATATCAAGAAGATGATCCCTTGATTTTGGTGGCTTGGAGATGATCCCATTCCACATTGTGAGATGATTTCATATGGTTATCATCATGGAGATTAATTTGCAGGTTTTCGTGGAGGTTTTGAAGGATATTTTCATCCATTGTTGATATTTCATGCATTTTGGGCTAATCACTTGGCATAGAGAGGGTTTGTTGGCAATTTGGAGTGATTTGCATATTCAGATTTTTGTAACAGCAGGGTACACCAGAGAATAACTAGCAGATCTGAGTGTGTTTTGACATCAATTGAAGACTTTGGCATCATAGAAATCCTCTATACTTCCATCCCTGCCTTCCTAGTGCCTATCGCTAGGGTTTAGAGGTGTATTTTGGCATGTTTGTGGTCTCTTTTGCAAATCTAGGCAGTCTGATCAGGTACAACAGTCATAACAGCAGTCATATCAACTATATCAGACATTTCATTGGGCTTCTACAGGGCTATAACAGAGTGTATACATCATCTTGGTCATTCTACATTGCCTTGGCATCATTTGGCTAGGGTTTGGAGTTCATTGTAACCACTTTTGTATTTGTTTTGAAGTCTGAATTGAAATCAGTCGCAATCTGATCTAAGGGACAGCCAAAGACAATTGCAATCAGCCATTGAATGAAATAAGGAAGTGAAGTGTTGTTTCTGGGTATGTCTTTCTTGTGTTTTGTTTGATAAGATTTGATGATAACTTGATCATTTGATGTTTGTTTCATGTGATATTTGAACCTTTCCATGTTCATGATATTCTAAGTGCATTGAAGAAAGTAGGTATTGAAAATATTGCATACTTTTAGAGAAAACTAAATCAGAAAATTCAGATCAGCGAGCAAAAAATTCAGTTAGAACTAATAGGGTTCTTTACACTTCCACATGTGATTCTGATAAAGAAGATTTTATGTATGTTGCAAAGACACAAGCTTCTACTTCTGACAGCCTTGTCTAATATGTCGATTCTAGTGCATCTACCCACATTATAATTGAACAAGAGTGGATCTCCAACCTCACCCTATTAACTTCATATAGGCAAGTTTCCCTTGGTGATGATGCATCCTATGAAGTGCAAGGTTTTGGTGATATTTTGTTACCACTCAAGACTCACAAGTGTCGACTCATAAAGGTTCTATATATTCCAAGGCTCACAAAAATCCTCTTATCAATAAGTCAACTACTTGAGCATAATTTGAAGGTTGAGTTTGACTAACACAATGGTGAAAAACCTTCTCTTATTCCATAAAACACTTGCAATGGAGAAGTTGTTGCTTGTACTTGAAGGGTTGGAAAAATGTTTCAATTGGTTGACGCCACTCAAGAAGACAAGGCCCTTGCAGTAAAAACCAATTCATCCACTACTCTTTGGCATTGATGGTTTGGTCATCTCAATTTGGGCTATCTTCCTCCATTGAGTAAAAGAGACATGGTGCGAGAACTTCCCCCATGAAGAAAACATAAGTTCTTTTCTCCAACTATATTGTCAAAAAGCAACTTCAAGATCCCTTTCCTATTCTGAAACACGAGCGTCTTTGTCCTTTGGATTTGGTGTATACCAATTTGTGCAAACCCTTGACATCCAATCATGATCATGCTCAATATTTTCTTCTTTTTGTGGTTGACTATTCCAAAAAATGCGGGTCTATTGCTTGACACGCAAAGATCAATCTTTTAAAGAATTCAAAGCATTTGAGGCCCTTTCAAAATGGTCATCTAGTCCCTCCCTCAAGGCCATCCGCTAAGATTGAGGGGAGGAATCCACTAACAAGGAGTTTTGACACTACTTGCAATAACGTGGACTCAAAAGACAGTTGACCACAACATACACACCTAAACAAAATGGGGTTACAGAGAGACATAATCCTACCATTGTGGAAACGGTGTGATGTATGTTAAAGGATGAGATTTTGCTTCTGCAATCTAGGATGAAGCGGTTGATACAGTTGTGTACTTGTTGAATTGAGCATCCACCAAAGTGCTTGAAAAGATAACTCCTAAAGAAGCATGCACCAAAAAGAAGCCATCAATTTTACATCTTAGAGTGTTTGGGTGTACGTCCTCCATGCACATTCCAAAGCTGCAAATGACAAAGTTGGATGAACGTCCTTGAAATATAATTTTCTTGGATAGAGTTAAGAGTCGAAAGGATATTGGCCTTTGGATCCGACTACAAAGAAGTTGTACATCAATAGGGATGTTTTTGATGAGGAAAAAGGATGCAACACCTCCTCACCATCACCTATCGATTCCCAAACACCTAGGATTATTGAACCTAAGGATAACGCACTTGCTGAAGAGGCCTAGTTTCCAATGGACCAATTTCCACCTCTATCTCCACCTTAATCCTCACCTCATGTGCACAAAAAGATTCACGGGTGGTATTATAAACCACAATGAAGGATGCAAAGGCAAGTGCATTTGCAGATAAGTCTGTCTATTGGCCAAAGACTCGTCAAACTATCGTGAGGAAGTAAATTTGGTTGTCATGTGCAAGGTTATTCCGGATTTTAAACCAAAAATAATGCACCAAGATCTTTAGTCACCACCTCGGAAAAATGCCATGGATGCGAAATATCAAACATTGTTGAGGAACAATACTTGGGAATTTGATAATTTTCCACCAACGAAGAAAGCAATTAGATGCAAATGGGGCTTCAAGATCAAATGCAAGGCAGACCGTAGCATCGACAAGTACAAAGCCTAACTTGTGGCCAAGGGCTATGCTCCTAAAAAAGGCATTAACTATGACCAAACCTTTGCCCCCACTACAAAGATCAAAACGATATAAATGGTTTTGGTTATGGCAATGCAGTTTGGTTGGCAAGTTCATTAGATGGATGTCAAGAGTGCCTTGGACAACTTAAAAACTAAGTCTATATGTCTCAACTTGAGGGGCATAGTGCACTTGAACAACAACAAAAAGTGTGCAGACTTGTCAAAACCCTCTATAGTCTGAAGCAAGCTCCTCAAGCCTAGTATATCAAGATCGATGAGCATCTCCTCCAACATGGATTCAGCAGGAATCCACATGACCCCAATCTCTATCTCAAAGAGTAAGGGGGAGATTGTGATTTGAATTGTATATGTCGAAAATCTATCCATCACACGGGTGCAAAAACAAAGAGTGTTCTCAAATGATCATTCAACAAGACTAATATAAAGCTCCTACATTATTGTGTTGGACTTGAAGTGTGGCAAAACAAAAATCATATTTTGGTATCTCAAATGAAATATGCCAAGACATTGCTCAAGAAATGCAAGATGGAAGATTGTAAGCCCATGTCAATACCTATGGAGACAAGATTGCAACTTTCTCATCATAATCCATTACCTCAAATGAATGCTCCTCTTTATTGTCAGCTAATTGGGAGTCCCATTTACCCCACTTACACGAGGCCAAATATCAGCTATGTTAGTTATCTTTTTAGGTTTGTGTAAGAGCCTAAAGTTTCACATTGGAAAGCAATAAAGCATGTTTTGAGATACATTTATGATAGAGTGGAGTATGGCCTAGAATACGAGCAAAGAAAACATTTTTCTTTGTAAGTATACACAGATGTTGATTATGCAGGTTCTTGATGATAGGAAGTCTACTTCAAGATTTGTTTTCTTTTTGGGATCTAGTCCAAGATCATGGGGGAGAAAAAAGGAAACCACTATTGCTCGCTCTTCCACAGAGAGAATATCACGCTATAGGTGGAGTTGTCTGTCAAGCGATATGTCACATCTTGACAAGCCTAGGTGTTCTTAAGACATATCCTACAATTCTATTCTATGAACATCAAAGTATGTTGAAGCTTATTGGAATCCTATTTTTCATGACCACACTAAACACATTGATGTTCAATGCCACTACATCTGCGAACATGTCTAGCAACATAATATCCAATTTCAATATTGCTCCACTCAAGAGCAATGTGCTGACATCTTTACCAAATCTCTTCAGTTCGAATCTTTTTGAAATTTCTTGATTTGTTCTCTTGAGAAAATTATGTAATAAGGGTGGGATTGTCGGTATATAACAATATACAATTACATCATTGTAATAATTATGTTAATAAAAATAATCAAACGTTATTATTAACATACATTGGTTGGATGAGAAGTTGATCAGTTTGTTGTTTGGAACCATTTATTCTCATGTATACATTTTTAGCCTCCTCTCAAATAATAATCTGCTCATTGGCTCTTTACAATTTGATTGCAAAAAGAAAGCCAGCAAAGAAAATAGAGAAAAAGATAAAGATACAAGGACTCAAAAGAAATAAAGAGAAAAAAGAATTTTTAGAGTAAAAAGAGATGATATAGTAAGATAGAGATAAAATGACAAACAACGAAAGAAAGATATAAAAAGATTAAAAATGACAAAAATGAGTGAAAGAAAAAGAGAAATAAAAAAAGAACGAGAGCAAAGAGATAGAGAAACAAAAATAAGGAGATAGAGAGAATTAATATTGACAAAGCGAGAAGGAAAAAGAATGAAACATAGAGAATTAGAGGAAAACATAAAAAAATTAAAAGCCAATACACAAACACAGAAATACAGAGAATGAAAAAAGAGACTGAATGAAAGAAATTAAAAATGTCCAAGGTCTGAGGTCCAAGGATCAATGTAAAGGGTAAATGTTTCATTGTCTAGGGTCCATGGTCCATAACTCCAAGATGTAGAGTCTTAAGGAGTAAGTTCCAAGTCTAGCATCCATGGTCCAAGGTCTAGGTTCAAGGGTTCGAGGTTGGGTCTTTGGTCCAATGTTTAAGGTCCAAAGTCCAAAAGTTCAAGGCAAAGGGTAAAGATTTCGTGGCCTAGGGTCCACATTCCACAAACACCAAGGTGTATAGTGTTTGGGTAAAAGTTCCATATGTAGCATCCAAGGTTTAGGGTAAAATAGTTCGAGATTCATGTTCCAAGAGACCATTGTCCATCATCTATTGTACATTATCTTGGGTTCAAGCTCTAGGGTACAACATCCAAAGGATTTACGTTCAAAGTAAAGATTTTTAGATCTAGGGTCTCGGGTCCAACAGTCGAAAGCTCAAGTTCTAGGGCCTAAGATCAAGGTTCCAAGTTCTAGGCTCCCAATTTTAGGTTCCAACATCCACGTTATAAGATTTAGGGTATATGGTTCATGTTTTACACTCTACAGTACAGGGTCTATTGTCCAAGGTTCAATTGTAATGTCCCCTTCTCGACACATGGTTAGTCCATCATGGAGTTCCCATGGGCTAATAGTTTGGTTAGGGAACTGTGGTTAGTTGGCTCTAGAGATCCTTGTTAGTGGGTGAGTTGGTTCACATTCAGAGGATCCAGTTGGCACCCTCGTGGTTGGCTCAGTGGGCTCTTGGTCGTTACTTACTATTTTAGTAAGTTCGGGTACTGTGTCGGTTCGGGATTTTTAGAGTGGGATCAGATGCGTTTACGTCGAGACCTTTCCGACGAGCTAAAGATCAGTGAATTCTGACACCGTCTTCATACTTATTTTAAAGTCCGAAGATCTATTAATTTATATTAACATGGACTTTATTATATTTAGCCAGAAAAAGTGAAATTAATGAAATGGAGACATAAAGTGAAAGTAAATTGTTTTTCTCCATCCCTAGGAGACATAAAGTGAAATTAATTGTTATTTTCCCTCCTAATTGCCCAATGCCTATCTTGGAGGAAGATAAAAAAGTCATTTGGAGCTCATTCGGTATTATGCTATGTTTTGATATTTGCTTGTGAGAGCTCTGCTAGGGTTTCTAGAGTTTGAGAATTTGCATCAGGCTATTGGAGATGGAAACCTCCATTAGTGACGGTATCCCACAAGTGTGAAAGACCACCCAACGGTGCCATTGACAGTGGATGTATTTGGCATTCACATGTGTGCTGAAATTGAGACATTTGAGGTTGTTTCTTGTGCTGAGTGAAAGATCTTTTTCTATTGCTGTTATAAGTTGATAATGGATGGTATAGAAGGCAGAAATCAAAGTGTTTGAAGTAGTTCCTTGCTGCCGTACTTTTCCATTGCTTGGCCGTACTGCATAAAGAGGAGTTTGGAGTATTGTAGGGAAGCTTTTCTCTTTGCTTTACTACTCATTCATGGTCTTTGGGAGGTGTTTAGTGCTTCAGTTGTTGCTCTTATATTTTGTATGAGACATTTGTGACATTCTATGGAAATTTGATGCATTTCCAGCCATACCCACTTGCTGGTCCATTTCCGGCGGCCGTACCAAGTTGCATATTTTCATATGGGTATGTGATAATAATTGTTTCCTAGCTATTTTATTATCTGGGTTGTCTTTAGTTTCTTCAGATTCATTGTATATTTTCTGGGTTTAGGTTCTATGCTATATATTGTGTGCTCCGGCACTACATCTGTAAGAAAACATAAAACCCCCTTCTGCATCTTCTATCTATCTGAAAGAACACACAAAAATCTAATAAAAATCACACAATTAAGATTTTTAAAAAAATACAAACAGGTACGGCACATTATAGTGGTATCAGAGCTAAAGATCTTGCCATCTTGTGAGTTCAGTTTTGACATGCAGAAGTAAAATGAGACATGCGACCTACTGATAGATATCCGTTCAGAAGTACAAGGGCAAGACAAGGAACACAGGCTTCGCAGTCGAATAATCCGGAGAATCCAGTACCCATAATAGATCCTTTTGAGTCAGATACTGAGATAGTGGTAGCAGCTATTGGGGACAATTCTCAAGTATCACGGATGGACCCATTTTCTAGAGAGCTTCCACCAGTTACAGGTCCTACAGGAGAGATGGGTGATAGGGAAGAACCAGAACTTAGTGTGCATGACATTTTGATCGCACTTACTCGAGAGATGAGAGAGTCTTGACGTGAGATGGTAGAGGCACAGGCCGAGTTAGCACATGCCATCGAACGGATGGGTAATGACTTAGACAATCACCGTGACAGAAACAGATACAATGCAGGTGACAGGAACAGGTACCATGGAGGTGACAGAAACAGATACAACGGAGGTGACAGGAACAGGTACTAGGACGGTGATAGAAACAGACATGATGGGGGAGAAAGGAACAGGAATGATAGGAATGACAGGCATAACGATGATAGGAATCGGGAAGAACGGAATAATGGGGACAGGTATCATGATGATAGGCGCAGAGATAGAGATGATGATGAGGCTTCGGTTAATCACCATAGGGCTTCGCAGTTCACTGCGAGAGATAGACCTGGTATTCCGATATTTGCTCCCAGGAATCAAGTTCCTAAACAGGATCCTACTCAGGCAGAGTTCCAGGAGGAGATTCTGAGGGACTAGAGAGCATCCAGTGAGGGTTTCAGAAATGAGATGACATTTGCTGAATATTCTGAAATGAGGACTAGGTGTAGACCTCGGAGGGGAGGTAGATCACAGAACCAAGAACTGTAGAGGAAAGTAAGTAAGATGACACTTCCTTACTTCGATGGATCAGGTAAGACCACCGCGAGAGCTTGGGTCCAGAAATTGGACAGCTACTTGCAGATTAGTCCCATGCCAGAGGAGGATGCTATTACTTATGCAGCTCTACACTTAGAGGGGACTGCTCACAAATGGTGGAGTAACGGGAAGGTTACATTAGGTCACAATCAGGTCACTTCATATGTGGAGTTTACAGCTAGACTGATCGACAGGTTTGATAAAAAGGACCCAGAGTTACAGTTCAAGGAGTTGACTCAGTTGAGATAGAGCGGATCAGTAGACTCCTACATTGCTGATTTCCAAGATATATCTGTTATGGTTCCGGATATTACTGAGCGCAGGTTGATTGTTCTTTTCATTGACGGATTGTCAGATCAACTTCGCGGATGGGTGAAGGGTTTTGACCCTACTACACTTCAGGAGGCCATGAAGAAGGCCCGGGACATGGAGTCATCAGTATGGAGGAATAAGTTTCAATCCAAAGGATTTCCACCAAGGAAAGATAAGGAGAGGGATAGGAGACCGTTTCAGAGAGATGCAGGACAGCAGCATAAAGGTTCTTCTAGATTGGACAGTGATCAACTGAATGACTTGAGGAGGAAGAAGCTCTGTTTTCAGTGTCGAGAGCCTTGGGATCCTTTGCACAAGTGTGCTGCCCAAGGAAAAGCCAAACAATTAGAGTACTTTTCAACCAACGAGTCTGTTGATGGGGAGCCCCACTCAGATTACAATTCAGAAGCCGAGGGTGCAGAATCAGAGGGCTCAAGGGAAGCATCAGATAGAGAGGATGATCTAGCTCTACCTACAGCATGTATCATGAATATCCAGAAGGAAGGGTCATTCAGGATACGAGGAGTACTGAACGGGCAGTGATGTATTGCTTTACTTGACACAAGTGCCACTCATAACTTCATAGACGAGGGCTTGGTCGCCAAGAGAGGGCTGAAAACCGAGGAATTTGAGGGCTTTAAGGTGAAGGTTGGAGATGGTTTTGTACTCACCTGCACTAGGAGGATACCCAATCTATCAATCCAGTTGAACAGATACACTTGCCAATCAGAATTTTATGTTGTCGGTATGGGTGAGATGGATGTTGTGTTGGGTATGAAGTGGTTGAATGATATTGAGGAGTTCACTCTCAACTTGTGGACGATGGAAATGAAGTTTGAGGTGGACGGAGTTAGACATGTGCTCAGAGGCATTTCAGATGGGGGATTAAGAGTTGTTTCTCTCAAGCGGATGGAGCGATTGATTCGTCATGATCAAGTGGAGTGGGCAACCGAGGTTATGGTGATGTCTGCAGTAGATCAGCAGAAGCATGTGTATCCTCCTGACATACAGTCTATACTTACTAAACACACCAAAGTGTTTAGTGATATTCCACCAGGGAAACCTCCTGATAGGGGTTTTGAGCATGTGATCGAGTTGGAGGGTGCTAAGCCAGTAATCACGACACCTTACCGGCACCCAAAGAGGTATAAGGATGAGATTGAGAAGGCTATCAAAGAGCTTCTCGAGATGGGACACATCAGGCCTAGTAAGAGTCCATTTGCATCATTCGTGGTATTGGTAAAGAAGAAGGATGGGACTCTCAGAATGTGTATCGATTACAGGGAACTCAATAAGAAAACAATCAAGAATAGGTACCCGATTCCCAGAATCGATGAGCTGATCGATGAGTTGCATGGGGCCTGTTACTTCTCCAAGATTGATTTGAGATCTGGTTACCATTAGATACGGGTCAGAGATGAGGATGTGGAGAAGACAGCATTCAGGTGTCATTATGGGCACTTTGAGTTCCTGGTCATGCCATTCGGTTTGACCAATGCACCAGCTACCTTCCAGTCCTGTATGAACAAGGTGTTCAGAGAGCAGTTGAGGAGATTTGTGCTGATTTTCTTTGATGATATACTAATTTACAGCAAGACATGGGAAGAGCATCTGAAACACATTGACATTGTGTTGAGCATCTTAGAGAGTGAGTCATTGTATGCCAAAATGTCAAAGTGTGAGTTTGGGATGTCCGAGTTGCTATACTTGGGTCATATCATCAGTGCTAGTAGTGTGAAGGTAGACTCGGAAAAGATTCGGGCAATTGTGGATTGGCCACCACCAAAAAATCTCTCATATCTTAAGGGATTTCTTGGCCTCTATGGATATTACCGCAGGTTTGTGAAGGGGTTCTCTCAATCAGCTGCTCCCCTTACTGATTTGACTCGTAAGGATGCTTTCAGTTGGTCAGATAAGGCACAGGAGTGTTTTGACAGGTTCAAACAGGTCATGAGTACTTGCCCTATGTTAGCTATTCCAGATTTCAGCAAGCCCTTCGAGCTACAGTGTGATGCCTCGAGTGTAGGCATTGGTGCGGTAATCATGCAGGATAAGCACCCCATTGCATTTGAGAGTAGGAAGTTGAGGGGTGTGGAGAGGAGTTACAGCATATATGATAAGGAGATGTTAGCCATCATGCATGCATTGGCTAAGTTCAGACAGTACCTGGTGGGCAGCAAATTTGTGGTTAAGACGGATCACAACAGTCTGAAGCATTTCCTTGGGCAGAAGGATTTGAGTAAGAGGCAACAGAAGTGGGTCAGCAAGTTACAAGCCTACGACTTTGACATTGTTTATGTCAAGGGAAAGAAGAATGTTGTTGCCGACGCGTTATCCAGGAGGCCTCATTTGTGTGCACTAGGTGCTATTGCTGATGATTGGGGAGAGTTGATTTCAACAGAGTATGCCAAGGATGAGTGGGCTACTGGAGTGATTGATGGCACCATCAAAGATGACAGGTACACAATGGTAAATGATTTGATCATTTACAAGGACAGGATCTTCTTGGTGTCAGGTTCACAGATGAAGCAAAAAGTTTTGAGGGCATTTCATGACTTGCCTATGGCAGGACATCCAGGATACTTCAAAACTTATAGACAGGTCAGAGAGAGGTTCACCTGGAAGGGCCTCAAGACCGAGGTGATGCAGTATGTAAGAGAGTGCCCAATATGTCAGCAGAACAAACAAGAGCACTCACTTCCAGGAGGCTTATTGCAGCCCCTACCCATTCTTGACAGGAAGTGGGACAGCATTTCTATGGACTTTATCACAGGGTTACCTAGAGTCCAAGGCAGGGATTGCATTTATGTGGTGGTTGACAGATTGACAAAGTATGCACACTTCTTTGCTATTCCTACCACTCACATTGCAGCTCAGGTTGCAGAGTTGTTCTTTCGTGAGGTATTTCGACTTCATGGGTTGCCTAGGAGTATTGTCAGCGACAGGGACAGCAGGTTCCTCAGTAATTTTTGGCAGGAGCTCTTCAGGTTGTCAGGGACAGAGCTCACACCCAGTACAAGTTATCACCCCCAGACTGATGGTCAGACAGAGATAGTGAATAAGTGGGTGGAAGGATACCTCCGAAACTATGTTTCAAGGCAGCAAAAGGCATGGGTTAAGTGGCTTCACATGGGAGAGTATTGCTACAATTCCACTTACCACATGTCCATTCAGATGTCACCCTTCATGGCATTATATGGTTATGAGGCACCGAGCTTTGTTGATTTACTGTTTGGTAATAGCAGGGTGCCGAAGGCCAAAGACTTCCTTCAGGAGAGTCAGGATATCATGAGGGCATTGAAGGAAAACATACAGAAGGCTCAGAATCAGCAGAAGCAGTATGCAAATCAGCAGAGAACTGAGCGATCATTTGAGGTTGGTGACATGGTTTACCTCATGTTGCAGCCTTATAGGCAATCTACTCTTAAGAAGAGTGGAGCGGAGAAGTTGAAGCCACAGTACTATGGACCTTTTAGGGTCTCCAGGAGGATTCGTGAAATGGCTTATGAGTTAGAGTTACCAGCAAGGAGCAGGGTACATAATGTGTTCCATGTTTCTCGCCTCAAGAAGGCACTGGGGCACAATGTGACACCTTCAGTGGAGTTGCCTCCTCTTGATGAAGAGGGGAAGTTGATATTGGTACCCGAGGCAATCATTGACACCAAGGATCGCAATTTGAGGAGGATTATCAGAGAGTACCTGGTCAAATGGAAAAATCTGCCAATTGAGAATGCTACGTGGGAGAACGAGCGGATTCTGGAGCATCCTAAGCTGAGATTGCTTGAGGCAAACAATCTTGGGGAGGGCGAACTGTAATGTCCCCTTCTCGACACATGGTTAGTCCATCATGGATTTCCCATGGGCTAACAATTTGGTTAGGGAACTGTGGTTAGTTGGCTCTGGAGATCCTTGTTAGTGGGTGAGTTGGTTCGCATTCAGAGGATCCAGTTGGCACCCTCGTGGTTGGTTCAATGGGCTCTTGGTCGTTACTATTTTTAGTAAGTTCGGGTACTGTGTCGGTTCGGGATTTTCAGAGTGGGATCAGATGGGTTTCGTCGAAACCTTTCCGGCGAGCTAAAGATCAGCGAATTCCGACACCGTCTTCATACTTATTTTAAAGTCCGAAGATCTATTAATTTATATTAACATGGACTTTATTATATTTAGCCGGGAAAAGTGAAATTAATGAAATGGAGACATAAAGTGAAAGTAAATTGTTTTTCTCCATCCCTAGGAGACATAAAGTGAAATTAATTGTTAATTTCCCTCCTAATTGCCCAACGCCTATCTTGGAGGAAGATAAAAAGGTCATTTGGAGCTCATTCGGTATTATGCTATGTTTTGATATTTGCTTGTGAGAGCTCTGCTAGGGTTTCTGGAGTTTGAGAATTTGCATCAGGCTATTGGAGACGGAAACCTCCATTAGTAACGGTATCCCATAGGTGTGAAAGACCACCCAACGGTGCCATTGACAGTGGATGTATTTGGCATTCACATGTGTGCTGAAATGGAGACATTTGAGGTTGTTTCTTGTGCTGAGTGAAAGATCTTTTTCTATTGCTGTTATAAGTTGATAATGGATGGTATAGAAGGCAGAAATCAAAGTGTTTGAAGTAGTTCCTTGCTGCTGTACCTTTCCATTGCTTGGCCGTATTGCATAAAGAGGAGTTTGGAGTATTGTAGGGAAGCTTTTCTCTTTGCTTTACTACTCATTCATGGTCTTTGGGAGGTGTTTAGTGCTTCAGTTGTTGCTCTTATATTTTGTATGACACATTTGTGACATTCTATGGAAATTTGATGCATTTCCAGCCATACCCACTTGTTGCTCCATTTCCGGCGGCCGTACCAAGTTGCATATTTTCATATGGGTATGTGATAGTAATTGTTTCCTGGCTATTTTACTATCTGGGTTGTCTTTAGTTTCTTCAGATTCATTGTATATTTTCTGGGTTTAGGTTCTATGCTATATATTGTGTGCTCCGGCACTACATCTGCAGGAAAACATAAAACCCCCTTCTGCATCTTCTGTCTATCTGAAAGAACACACAAAAATCTAATAAAAATCACACAATTAAGATTTTTAAAAAAATACAAACAGGTACGACACATTACATCAATGTCCATAGTTTTGTGATGTAGGGTCTAACATTCAAGGGGTCAAAAGTTTGGTATCAAGCGTGAAGAATCAAAGATCTAGACCTTAGAAAGAGAGAAAGAAAGAAAGAAAAATAAAAAGAATGAAAAAAGAAAGAGGGAAAAATAGATAGCACTTTGAGAAGAAAGAAAGAAAGATGCACTTAGACAAAACGAGAGAAATAAAATAAAAATAAGAAAGAGAAATAGAAAAAGAGGGACAGATAGAGGGATAGAGACGAACACATTAAAAAGAAAGAGACAAAGAAGCTAAAAGAAAGGGAAAGAGATACAAAGAGACAAAGAAACAACTAAAGAAAGAGGAAAAGAAATAAAGAAAGGGGAAAGGAGAGAGTAATTGAGAGAATGAGTGAGAAGGAAAGAAAGAAGAAAATAGAATAAAGAAAGAAAGTTAGAAAGAAAGAAATAAAAATGACAAAAGAGAAAGAAAAACAAGCGAAAGGAGTGAGAGAAATTAGAAAGTGAAATAAAAAATTAAAAAGTGACAAAAATATAAATAGAAAAAGAAAAAACAAACAAAAACATATAAAGAATAAAAAATGAAAAGGTAAAGGAAAGAGAAAAATTTTAAAAAGTTAATATAGCAATAAATAAATAGAGGGAGGGAGATGTACAAGGAAATAAGATGATCTGAAAAGAGAGAGAGAGAGAGAGAGAGAGAGAGGGAGAGGGATAAAATAGAGAGGGAAAGAAAAAGAAAAAGAAACAAAGAAATAGAGAGAAGTAGACAGTAAAGGTTTCATGGTCTAGGGTCCAAAGGTTTAGGGTAAAGGTTTCATGGTCCAGGGTCCACGATCCATGACCCTATGGTGCAGAGTCTTTAGGTGTATGTTCCAAGTATAGCATCTAAAATCCAGAGTCTAAGGTCTAGGGTCAAGGGTTTGAGGACCACGTATCAAGGGTTCAATGTCCAATGTCTAGTGTCTTGGTATCAAGGACTAGGGTCTAAGGGCTTGTGTCTTGGGTCAAAAGGTTCTAGGTGAAGACTTTTTTGTCTAGGGTCCAAGTCTAAGGTCTAGGCTGATCTAGCTTCCAAGATTTAGGCTCTAGGTTTAAGGTTCCAATGTCCAAGTTCTAAGATTTAGGGTAAATGGTTCATGTTCTACGCTCTCATGTCGTAAGTCTAAAGCCTAGGGTCTAGTTTCCAAAGGTTCAAGGTCCAAATTTTGTCATGTAGAGATTAGAGTTTAAGGGGTCAATGGTTTTGTGTCAAGGATTAAGGGTCTAGAAAGATATAGATAGAAAAGAAAATGAAAGAGCGAAAGATAGATAGTGGTGGAGAGAAAGATTAAAAAGAAAGAAAACAAACAAAAAGAGAGTGAACAAAATAAAAGTAAAAAAGTTAGAGAAGAAAGAGAGGGACAAATGCAAGAGAGAGGATGGGAGAAAGAAAGAGAAAGAAAAAGAAAATATAATGACAAATATATATACAGAAGGAAATAAAAAACAAAATAAACAAATAAAGAGACAAAAACTAGAAAGGAAAAATAAAAAGAATGAATGAAACAAACAAACAAAGATGGAGTAAGATAGACAATGAGAGAAAGGGAAAGAGATAAAAAAGAGCAACAAAGAAACAACAAAGAGAGAAGCTAAAAGAGCCATTCCCTTATTTTTGATATTTTCACGGTCTCTCACACCTGCGGAATGCTGCCACTAATGGAGGATTTCCTCTACAAAAGCCATGGATGGTTTCTTCAAACCCTTGTTCTCTTTGCAGACCAAATATCATAAAATGTAATTGTCGTGAATGAATGTTTTCTATTTTCTTTTGGCTTTTATATCTCCCTTAAAAGAGTCGATCCACATAAAGGAGAAATATAACATTACAAATTCACTTTATTTCCCCTAGAGGCATCCAAGTCCCAAAAAGTGACTTTTATTTGCATTTTACATTTTTCACTTAGTCACCAACATTAGCATTATAAAGTCCCAATATTAAAAATGCAATATTAAATTACAGACTTTAAAATAAATGGCCAAATGAACTCGAAATCCAATGATCTATAGACCGTTGGAAAGGTCTCTCTGAAACGCTCCACCTCCAATCTTGAATTTCCCCAAACGGTGAAAACCATCCAAGATGTCCAAAACCATCCAACGAACACTCCAAGAGTTCGCTAACCATACTAGTTAGTCTACAGGAACCAAGTATAGACTAACACAGTCTAGGAAAGGGCGCATTGCAGTCCGCCCTCCTTAAGATTGCTTGCCTCAAGAAATCTCAGATCTGGAAGCATCAGAATCTACTCACTCTCCCATGTAGCATCCTCTACCGGAAGGTTCTTCCATTTCACCAAGAACTCCCTGATGACCAACTTCCTCAATGTACGTTCCCTAGTGTCAATGATGGCCTCAGGTACCAAAACCAACTTCCCCTCTTCATCAAGAGGAGGCAACTCTGTAGGAGGTATCACATTGTGCCCCAATGCCTTTTTTAAGGCGAGACACATGAAAAACATTGAGAACCCTGCTATCTACCGACGACTCCAAATCATAAGCCACCTCTCCAACCCTCTTGGAGATCCTGAATGGTCCATAATACCGTGGCTTCAACTTTTTTGCACCACTCTTCTTAAGAGTGGACTATCTATAAGGCTACAACATAAGATATACCATATCACCAACCTCAAAAGAATGCTCAACCCTGTGCTAATCTGCATACTCTTTCTGCTAGTTTTGCGCCTTCTGGACGTTCTCTCTTAAAGACCTCATAATGTCCTGACTCTCCTGCAAGAGGTCTCTGGCCTTAGATACTCTGTTGTCTCCAAACAACAAATCCAACAAGCTCGGAGCCTCGTACTGTAGAGTGCCATGAATGATGACATCTGAATAGACATGTGGTAAGTGGTATTGTAGCAATACTCACCCAAGTGAAGCCACTTCACCCATGCCTTCTGTTGCCCTGCTATATAATTTCTAAGGTACCCTTCCACCCATTTGTTGACTATCGCAATCTGTCCATCTGTCTGATGGTGGTAACTTGTGCTAGGGGTGAGCTCTGTCCCACTCAACCTAAAGAGCTCCTGCCACAAGTTACTCAAGAACCTGTTGTCCCTGTCACTCACTATACTCTATGGCAACTCATGTAGTTGGAATACCTCTCTGAAGAATAATTCAGCAACCTGGGCTGCTGTATAGGTGGCTGAAATAACAAAAAAGTGTGCAAATTTAGTTAACCTATCAACCACCACAAAGATGCAGTCCCTGCCTTGGGCTTTTGGGAAAGCCGTAATAAAGTCCATCGAAATACACTCCCACTTCCTCTCAAGAATGGGTAAGGATTGCAACAATCCTCCCGAAAAAGAATGCTCATGCCTATTCTGCTGACACACCGAGCACTCCCTCACATACTTTAGTACTTCAGTCTTGAGGCCTTTCCAAGTGAAGCGCTCCGTAACCTGCCTGTAGGTTTTGAAGAAACTTGGATGCCCTGCCATAGGCGAGTCGTGAAAAGCCCTCAAGATCTTCTGCTTCATAGCAAATCCTCACACCAAATAAATCTTGCTCTTGTAAATGATCAAGTCATTTACAATTGAATACCTGTCATCCGTAATGGTGCCATCAACAATCCCAGAAGCCCACTTAACCTTTGCATACTCTACAAAACTCAAATCTCTCCAATCTTTTGCAACCTCCCCCAAGGCACACAAGTGAGGTCTCTTGGATAATGGATCAGCAACTACGTTCTTTTTTCCTTTGACAAAAACTATGTCAATGTCATATGCCTATAGTTTACTGACCCATTTTTGCTATCAGTCATTCAGATCCTTCTGACTATGGAAATCCTTCAGACTGTTATGATCAAATTTGACAACAAATTTACCTCCAACCAGGTACTGTCTAAACTTAGTCAATGCATGCATAATGGCTAGCATCTCCTTATCATATATATTGTAGCTCCTCTCTACACCCTTCAACTTCTTGCTCTCAAAAGCAATGGGGTGTTTGTCCTGCATCAACACCGCTCCAGTGCCTTCCCCTGAGGCATCACACTGAAGCTCGAAAGGTTTCGTGAAGTCGGGAATGGACAAGACTAGACAGGTAGTCATCACCTCCTTAAATCTATCAAAGCACTATTGAGCACTAGTAGACCATTCAAAAGCACCCTTCCGAGTCAAATCTGTAATGGGGACAGCTATCTGAGAAAATCCCCTCACAAAACAACAGTAGAACCCACAAAGGCCAAAGAATCCCTTGAGTTGATAGAGATTTTTTGGTGGTGGCTAGTCTATAATAGCCCTCATCTTCTTCGGATACACACGAACACCCTCTACACTGATAATGTGTCCCAAATATAACAACTCAATCATGCCAAACTCACACTTAGACATTTTGGCATAAAGGGACTCCTGCTCAAGAATGCTCAGCACAATATCTAGGTGCTTCAAGTGCTCCTCCCATGTCCTACTAAAGATGAATATATCATCAAAGAATATAAGCACAAACGTCCTCAGCTGTTCTCTGAATACCTTGTTCATATAGGACTGGAACGTGGCTGGCGCATTGGTTAAGCCAAAAGGCATAACCAAAAACTAAAAGTGCCCATAGTGGCACCTAAATGCTATCTTCTCTACATCCTCCTCTCTGACCCGAATCTGATGATAATCGGATCTCAAATCAATCTTTGAGAAGTAGCATGCACCGTGCAACTCATCAATGAGCTCGTCGATACGAAGGATGGGATACCTATTCTTAATTGCTTTCTTATTCAACTCCCTGTAATCAATGCACATCTTGAGTGTACTGTCCTTAACCAGAACAACAAAAGAAGCAAAGGGACTCTTACTTGGCCTTATATGTCCCATCTTGAGAAGCTCCTGAATAGGCTTCTTAATCTCATCCTTGTACCTCTTAGGATGCTAGTAAGGTACTATAATGACTAGCTTGGCACCCTGCTCAAGCTCAATGATGTGCTCAAATCCCCTGTTAGGAGGTCTACCTGGTGGTATATCACTAAACACTTTGGTGTGTTTAGTCAACAAAGACTGAATCTCAACCGGATACTCCTGCTTTTGTTGCTTGGGCACCTCAGGCATCACAAGTACCTCAGCCACCCACTGTACTTGATCATGCCACAATATCCTCTCCATCCTCCTAATGGACACTGCTCTCAAACCACCATTTGACATTTCCCTCTGAATATACTTCCGACCATCCACCTCAAATTTAATTTCCATGGTCCGCAGGTTGAAGTAGAATTCTCCTATCTCATGAAGCCACTTCATGCTGAGGACTACATCCATGTCCCCCATATTGACCACATAGTATTCGGCTTGGAACTCATAATCACTTAACTTAATAGTTAAGTTGGGGATTCTCCTCTTGCAGGTAATGACAAATCCATCTACAACCCTAACCTTGAACCCCTCGAACTCCTCAGTTTTGAGTCCCCTCCGCGCTACAAGCCCCTCATCAATGAAATTATGAGTGGCCCTTGTATCAAGCAAAGTGGTCACTCTCTGTTCCTCCAATACTCCCCGTATCCTGAAGGAACCCTCTTTCTGAATGGCAAAAAGATGTGTTGTAGGTATATCATCATCCTGTACATCCTGCACCTCTTCTGCTACACTCTCCTCATCACTATCCTCCTGATCACTCTGCTGATCTGATTTCTTTGAAACTGTTTCTTCGGCAAAACAAACACCAACACCAACATGTCGGAAGAACAAACATTTCATGATGTTGAAGATGTGATTGACACGGTTACACATGTCCTAGACAAACAACTAGCTGATTTCCAACAAATTGTAGAAGGTGCACATCTAGCTCAAGAAGTGATACCTCTTGTTGATGGAATAATAGGATTATTACAAGGACAATAAGGTGTTGACATGCCCCGAGGAATAGCCCACATAGTGGATCACAACATTATGTCTATTGCTAGCTCCGCGAATGTCATAGAAAATGTGTCACCACCAAAGCATATAAGCTCACAAGTATCGGCACCCATACCAAATACTAGCATATCCACTTTTACATCATCAGTTCTCACTACTGATGCACAAGCTTGTAGTAACGCTACCACTAGCATGGGAACATTTAATGGGAACAATCCACAGAATTACAAAGCTGTAATATTTAATTACCAAAACTCAACACCTCATGTATCTATACCCATGAATAACTATTCTCAACCACCCATCACTTCCACTTATTCCCAACCACCCCTCAATTTCACAACTACAACATCAAATACCCTTGTCTCAAATACGCGAACCACATCACCTGACGATGCCCTCCTAAACCAACTTTTGCAAAGTATGACATCTTTGCAGCAAAAAGTGACGAATCTGACCAACGCTTCCTCCCAACCTAATATACCAACATATCATGCTTGCAGTCCTTTATCTTATACAATCCTAAGAGCTCAAAAGCCTAATAAATTTGAGACTCCTCGCTTTGAAAAGTACAGTGGTAAAGGTGATCCTAATACTCATGTGGCAGCATTCACAACAATGTGTAGTGATTTCTTCTTTGACGAGGCATTGTTAGCAAAACTCTTTCCTCGTTCTCTCAAAGATACCGCTTTGGAATGGTTTTGCTCTCTACCTCCTAATTCAATACATTCCTTCTCACAACTAGTTGATCAATTCTTGCAACATTTTCAAGCAAACATTGGACCTCCTATTTCATTGATCGATTTGGTCCATTGTAAACAAGGTCCGAAAGAGAAATTAACGGAATTCATCAGTCGATATCAAGCTCTCTTTGCGCAAATACAATATCTGATTGCAGATGAGGATGTTCAAAAAGTATTCATTACAAATCTACGACCTAACATACATAACAAGATATTGTTGATGAAGTATAACTCCTTCCAACATCTATGCACAGCTCTTCGAGATTACCAACTTTTGGCTAGTCGGTATGAGAATCATAACTCATCGGCTCCAGTTGGTCAATCCGCAACTAGAACATCTCAACACTCATTTAAGAAGCATAACAAGAATTTCATCAAGATCAATGGGCAACGTTCGAATAACTTTCAATCACAAGTGTCTGCCATTACAAAACTTAATCGAACACCATTTCAATTTAGACAACAACAAAGCCAATTTACTCCATTATTGGATTGTCTCCATTCGATAATGACTCAAGCAGTAAACAACAAACTTTTGAAGCTTCCTCCTGCTTGTCCACTAGACATTATCAAGATGCAAGGACCTTCATTTGATGCTAATGTTTATTGTCAATATCATCGCTCGGCAGGGCATGATATCGAAAGATGTATGCGTCTTAAACATGAAATTCCAGACCTCATCGATTCTAACATAATACAAGTGACCGATGTGAATGATAATGGAAATAAGTTGGTAGCCCTCCGAATCAAAATTTACAAATCTTCACTAATCCTTTTCCTAAGCAAAACATCAACACCATGGTAGAGCCTGAAGTTGAATTTCTCGACTATGATGAAATAATCGGCATGATAGAAGTAGATAAGACGAAAAATGAAGATCCACCTCGACCTAGAGCAAAAGGTATCTACGCTGAGGTTCCTCCTCCATTATCCCTTCAAGGATCGGGAAATAACCAAAATGCACAAGATACGCAAATGGAACAACCTACATGTAATCACTTTAAGAAAGAGAAAGTTGTAATGATGAAAAGCATCCCATTTCATCGAGAATGGCTCATTCATCACACAAAGCAGAATAAGAAAGCAAAAGAAAGGAAAAGAGCAAGGCGTGAGTCATCTATTGAAAAAGGTAATGATTCACCTTCCCGCAAGCATCAGAAGATTTCAAACATACGCCGTCTTGTGAAACAAGCATCCTATGACTACTTTGGTAATGAAAATCAAACAAGTATGAATTTTTCACCCATCTCACAACACTTGATGGAGCACCTCTCCAAGATGCTCGCATGTTTGGCCTCCTCTTAGATAGATATATGTATATGTGTATGTGTTGTGTTGTGTTCCCCCGTGTTGTGTTAAATGTTTGTTTAGGTCTCTTGAATGACCCTTGATACTCTTGTAAGGTCAAGGATACAAGGGGACCTCCTCCGTCGTGGCATTTCTTCTATTTGTTTCTCTATTCTTCTACTTCTCTTGTTGCAAATTGTTGTGTGTGGTGCCTTGGGGGCATAGCGTTGTGGAGGGTTATTCGAGGGCATCCTTCCACGTTGTGGCCCTAAGTCACTTTTGTCTCCTCTCTGATTTTTCGTGATATCATTCTTCTGTTGTACTCGTGGCTCTACTAGTCGACGGATGACGATAGCAAATAAACACCGATAAGGACTGTGCGTCCCTAAACAAGAATAAACATGTACCCAGTCCATATATGAAGATCGGGGGTAATTTGTTAACTGATGTTTGACTAGTAGAATCACTTTGTGTTGTGATGTGATGATGTATCGTGTTGTGAAGTTCTTGTAACAAACCTTTGCAATACTCTAAATCTGCTTCTAGGCACTTTGGAATGTTTTTTGTATCTCACCTTGTAGATACACTCGTTTCTGAGATACTTGAAGTATAACCTAACAGCTATACTCAGTTCCAAACCCATAAGTATAGCCTTAGTTTGATATGCTATCTTATTTCTGTATCAGTTTTACAAGATGATTTGGTTGTTATCTTAGCAAAGATTCTCTAACCGAAGTTTGTTAATTGTTAGCATATAATACTAATATGTTTGTATTGTGATTGTTGGCAACAATCGGCGATCTAAGCACATGTCACTTTGGAGGCATGGGCTTTGCGAAAGCTCTTGTTCCCTCACGTGTTTTCAACCTTACCTTAAATGTGATTGCTACCGGCAAGCAGGATCAACCACTTTAAGGTGGGGGCATATATTGCATTAAATGCTTGGATATCTTAGACATTATGATAAAATGTGTGGCGTATGCTTCCTTTTTACCGTAAAGCCTCTCCGTGATGCAGGTGGGTTGTGTACTTTGTGTTTGTGTTGTGTATGCTTCTTTTTCACTGTAAAGCATCTCCGCAATGCAGGTGGGGTTGTATACTTTGTGCACATGCTTCCTTTTCACCATAAGGCGTCTCTGTGATGTAGGTGGGGTTGTATGTTTTCGAAAACCCTTTTGCAGAAGGCGGGATTGTGTATTCCCTTGAGTGGTTCCACATCCTTTTGAAAAAGTCCTCTATGGACACAGGGTTGCATCTTGAGTTATTCACCCTTAAGCGTATCTTTGGCAGTTGTGGTAGCGTAGCTCAACTGTCAAGTGTGTTTGGCATGTCTTAGATGGCAGTGTGTAGCGATGAGCTACTCCCATCGCTCGTGTTTGATGTGTTTAAGACGTATAGTGTGTCGACGACATACTCTACGACGCTCCTGTATTCTATGTGTTTTCTGTGTGTCTTCCTTGCGTGTCATGTGTGTTTTAGTGGTGGCACATAACGATGAGTCCCCCCCACTCCGCGTGTCTTGCGGGTTTTGTGGCAGCACATAGCGATGAGCTCCCCCCACGCTGTGTGTTTTGTGTGCTTTTGATGGCGGCGCATAGCGATGAGCTCTCCCCATCGCCTAGTTAGGGTTGTATAATTGTGTAATCATGTCCTCTCTTCATGTATGCCTTGTGTATTTGTAGGACTAAGGTCTGCAGACTTAGTCCAGCAGTAAGAATATATTACAAATAAAATTAATAATATATCTCTTATTTGCATGTATATGTAACAGGTTGAATGTATGATTTTGATTAATATTTAGTCATTAGTAATTATATTCTTGGTAGAACATAACTTAGGGAATTTATTACTTATCTTCCATCAAATATAAACATGAAATAACATAGGATCTCTCACAATCTTATTTGATAATGTATACAAATATTATGAGTTATATGATAAGAGAAATGTGGTGCAAGAGGGGAACGGCGATGGGACACTCTTCTAGGTACACCACCCCTTGAGGGGGGATTAATAAATCCCATTGGGACCAAGGGGGTACAAAGGTACCGCCCTTGGGCTTACAAGAGGTGGCTTTCAGGGCACCCTTTGTGACCTCATTTTCCTATCATAAATACTCAAGTTCAAGAGAACTAATCATAGAGAAAAGGAAAGGAAAGGACAAGAAGAAGGGGAACGGAACAACAGATACCTCATTAGGTACACCACCTCATGTGGATGGCATGCGCCACATGAGGCCAAGAGGGGTGGTATATCCGCTCTTGGGCCTAGGTTAGAGGATCCGGGACACCCTATCAAAGTCATTCTCACCAACTTTCTTATGGTTGAGTCTCTTGAATAATTAGACTTTGCTTTATTAATGTCATTACGAATCTGTTAACATGGAATGAGGAAATATTATTGTAAATATGTTCTAATATGTTTTGCAGGACCTTTTCAAGTTCAAGAGTTGAAGTTGAGAATTAGAGCAGTTTCAAGTATACAAGAAATAAGGAACATTACATACTGCGTGTTTGCCTTCATGTCTTCTCCGTGTATTGTGCTTCATTACTATATTCTCTATGTTTTGGGTGACTGTCAAGTGTTTTCTTATGTTTGCCTAAGCTTGGGGGCTAGAAATAGTTCTCCGAACTTAGGGTGTGTCTTCGCTCTAAGTGTCTAATGTGTTTGATAGGCTTTGACCATACTTTAATGCATGTACTGATCATAAGATCATACACACATTAAAGTGGAGACTAAATGTTATGGAGTAAAAAATAGCCACGTCTTTTTACCTCCTTGTTTAGCTCCTAGGTCCCCATGATTACATTATACATTCTAAATGTTCATCCCGATGCAAAATTGTTCAACACCAATGTAAATTGGGAACAAGGGGCCCATATTTTATCTTACCTCAGACCAAAAAGGAACCCTAAGACTTGGGCACCACCGCCCAGGTCTTTCCTAATTGGTCGGGGCAAATTCAAATGTATGTCGGCTCAAGACCTTCAAAAAGGTTTCACCTAGTCGACTCTTTTGGTTTAATTTCATGAATGTTAGTGGGAAAACATATATAAGTGTGTTTTTGAATTCATTGTGAACCTAGATAGAGATAGCCAACTTGAAGCATTGGAGTAAAGAGCATTCAAAGCATGCATTGTGATTCTAGAGCAGATTTGTATTGTCATTGTGTTGTTGCAGGTTTGAAGTTATTATCTATCTCTTCTTATGAGTTGAAGGATTTTCATCCTCTTAAGGGCTTCATCACATAGGTGATATCATTGTTGTTTATCGTCATTTGATTCATCATATTGTTATTGTGTTTAGCCTCTACCCTGCAAGGGCACACTCTCTTATCTAACAACGGTGTTGGGAAGCTTGAATTCTATCCCGGGATTTGACTGAGCCAAGTCCGTAAACACCATAACCCCCAAACCCCTTCTCTTCTTCTTGTGTACAGGTTACAAGAGCAAGATCCGAGAAATATGAAGATACAGGAAGACTGAGCAAAGATCAGAGTTTCGGGATCCAACAACCATTTGTGCAAGACTTGGGCGCCACCGCCCTACTCTTTCTACCTCAGCTAATTCCAAATCTGGCTTCAGGGTAGTCTGCAACATTTCTCTAGTTTATAGTTTCTTCAGATTCCAACATTCAGGAGTTGAGCGCCCCCGAAATAGTCCTCCAACACCTTTGCTTCCGTGACACAAGTTCTATCCTCTTCCTGATCCTCCCTGTACAATTGGTTTATGGAGATTTGTTGTACATCTATTGTTATAATCATATCATCATAGAACTAGGGTTTTGTGGATCACTAACCTAGGTTTTGATAAAAGGACTTGATTAAATCTAATCTTTCTATAGCACTCATGAGTACAAGATCTGTAGCTCAATCCACCTCCATTTGGTAGTGATTTGGCTCAGTCTTGTCCTTGAATGTTATTGTGAAAGAGGGTGGGATCTGTTGTGCATGCTAGTTGTATTCATTTACCTTTTTCATATATAACAGCCTTAAATACAAAATTGTTCCAAAAAACATCTGAATGTAGAAACCCTATAAATATATATATAAGAAACCCAATATATGTAGAAACCCTATATATAAGATCATCCAAGAATAACTCTCCTCCAACAATAGCAAAGGCCAAAATTAACAGGTTTGATACATGAACAACCCCTCTCAGTGATTGTGATGTACCTCCCTTGTTCTAACCATGACAAATTCTCAAAAGAAACTTCAAACCATAACCATTAACAAACCACAAAACAATCATGATGGCTTGAATCTGATTTCTTCTAAAACTAGTAAAATTTAGTGTCTTGAAACCATATAACTTTACAAGACATATCTGCAACTTGATAATCTAGAAATCCCATGATATGATCACCTCCATACGATTTCCTTTGAGAAAAAATCAGATCATTGACCTCAAGGTACCTTGAATGCAAAGTGAAGGAAATTTTTAAAAAGCCCATTGTCTTATTAGACAATTGCATATTGCCTTATCGATGAGGAAAAGAAGTTGAAACCTCTTGTAGATGGAGACAAATCATCAAAAATATGCTCATAATTCTGTTATAGATGCTCACAATATCAAACAATGAAACTACATACGTGCTGAAAATCTGTTCATTCCTTGTCAATTAGAATCTGAAAGGCATGTCATTGAGGGCGTGGTTCGGTGGTTAAGTCGCTCGGTTATAGTGGCGGCCACCAGAGTTCAAACCCCCGCTGGGCCAACGAGCTCGCGGGTTTGAAGTGTTCTTGTTTGGGGATGAGGCCCCCCGTGTTGTGGCCTCATCAGTTCATACCTCCAGGCAAAAGTGTTACCATGGAGCCGGAGGGCGTGTCACACCAGCGTCACCGGTCATGTTAAAAAGCTTACCAAGCACAATAAAAAAAAAAGACAGCATCTAAAAGGCATATTTTGGGGCATTTGAATGAGCTTTGGGAGCATTTGCACATCTTGTGTACATGTTAGGTGCACATTTCTAAAACCTCCTTTATACCTACTTTGCTCGGTTATCATTCATTGTGTAATCTCCCCATTTTCGGAGTGGTCGCCATTGGAGAGCAAAGGGATTGGTTTTCACACTCCGAGATTTTTGGAAGGAGAATCGAGGTTTGGAGATGAATTAACATATTTTTCTAATGGTCTTGATGTGTTCATTTCATTTAATATATTTCTCTTTCCATGGAGCGAACCACTTAGAGGCATTTTGAGTGTGGAGACTTGCCATATTGTGGAGATGGATTTGCCATGTGATGAAGTTGTTAGCATATTCTATGTGATGCCACCTTGGTTTGATTGATCATGTGTAGCCAACTTGGAGGAAGATTCAATTAATGCATATTTGATGCCTTTGGACGACATTTGATGGAGAAACAAAGAATAAAATATTATCTATACCTTGGCACTTGAAGGCAGAAGCTTGGAGAAGAGAAAAGGGGATAAATTCGTATCTTCAATTTGAATTTTCCAGGCGCCCAAGTGTTTTTATGCAGGTCGGCCCTCTTAGAGGGAAAAGAATATTAAAATGAAATGAATTTCTCTCTCTAGATCGGCCAAGAGAGAAAAAGACAAATCATGTATTTATACAAGGTCGATTTTGGCATTTGCAATTGTCATTCAAGCATTCATTCATTCATCACTTGGAGTTTTTCTCTTGGAGTAGGAGCTTGAGACGAAAACCTTAAGTTCCTAGGAGGAGTTGGACGAAACCCCAGCTCTTTCTTTGGAGGATTCCTTGACAAGAGTTCACTTGTGCATCATTGGCATTTTGTGGAGAAGAATAGTAGAATTATAAATCAGATTGGAGATCATCATTGGTGGCACTTCCTTGGAGTGGATTGATCATCATTTGCGAAGGAGATTACCCTAGTTTGGAGCACCCTTCATTGGAGGAGGAGCGATTTGGTTTTGGAGGCATTTGGGTGGTTCTTATGCATGATTTTGATTTCTGATTTGGGGCAGCAAAGGAGCAGACCTGATTTGCCCCAGTTTTGAGTGGATTCATTGGTGGGTTGATGCTACCTTGCCTAGGGTTTAACCCTACTTCTTGAGCGCCACCTTTGGAGAAGCGATTGTTGGAGTTGTTGGCTTCTTGTGACAACATTTGCATCATCATTTGGAGCAGCAAACATCTCAGACCTAAGCGCACTCTTTGGAGCAGATTTCCTTTGCATTGGAGAGTTGAAGACCTAGGGTTTGATGCCCTAATTGGAGCAGCATTCATTGGAGATCGTTTCCTATCATTTGAAGGTCATTTTGCTAATATTTTTGGTATGTACAACCCTTCGGGTTTGGGCAGAACGTTGCTGGGTATGTTTATCATGTTTGCCCTATTTTGTTGATGTATTTGAAGACTTGTAAAACTCAGATTTTGTAGCAGCAGACTTCTAATTTCATTTTCGGTCATTTGTGTTGGATAAGTGAAGTGGATTTGATGTTCATATGATGGTAAAATGCAAGTATATTATGGTTGATTATGTTTATGGTCAAATTATGATGTTTTGAGATGTTTTATGGCTAAGTTGCCGGTTCGGGTTCGAGTTCAGGTTTGGGTTTGGGTTCGGGTTCGCGGGTTTGGTTTGTGGATCCAGCCCAAAAAAAATTGGAGTTGGGTTCGTTTTGGGGTTTGAGATATATATATATATTATAATATTTTAATATTTATAATATGATATTATATTTATATATTATAATATTTTAATATTTCTAACATATAATTATATATCATGTTATATAACATATTAATAATATATATATGATAAATATATATTAATATATAATATATTATATTATAATATTTATCATATATATATATAAGTCTGAAGCCTCAGTGCTCCGAAAATTGTCTCACGCCGTAAAAGAATTCACACTCGAAATTTTTGTGAATATTGTTTCACACAGTAAAAAAATTCACGCCGGAAAGATTTCTGAACTCGTCGGTTGTGAATATTGTTTCACGCTGGAAAGATTTCTGAACTCGTCGGTTGTCTTATCGGCGTATTCTTTGAACCTCCGGGCTCAGCTTAGACCTAGATACATATTAAAAGAAAAAAAAAATCAATTAAAAAACGCCGCAGCAGAATTGTCCGCGCCGGATCACGAACCGGATTCGAACTGGACCCGGATCTATCCAGAGCTCTGGCGAATCCGGTAACTTAGTTTTATGGCCTACCCTAGATGTTTGTTCAAGTCTGATTTTTACTGCAGAAATTAGGGTTTGAGCAGAAAATTAATTTATATATTTTGGAAAGTCCGTAAATCCAAAATTGTCCAAAATATCCCATTTCATGATATTACACATTGTTCATCTTTTAGGTATTTCTCTATGTTTTGACATTTGGAAACAAGTGTTCAAGGTGCACACTTGCAACAACTTAGGACACATTTTAAGGGTATGGCAGTTAAAAGCTTTTGGCCAAACTCTAACAAAGTGTGTGTTTTGGTAATAACTCGAAATACATTTTTATCATACTTTTCTATATTAGACAAAACATTGTGAGGTCTGTAATTTGCACAATTATGGGATATTTTTCATTTTTGTACTTTTCGATAAATTCAGCATATGCAAATTTGAAACAACCTTTTCTACTTGACAAACTTTTTAGCCTTTTGGCCTTTTGATGTGCACTCGAGGGTAACTCAGAAAACTTTTTACCTATTTGAAAATTTGGAACATAAATCCTATGACACACACTTAGGATTCTTTCTCCAATTTTTAATGTTTTTGAAGTTTCCTATCGTCCCCAACATGTTTTTGAATTTTACAAAAAATTGAGGATGGGGGAGGCATTTCCTACTTGTTCCTGCATCCCTGAAACATCCCTATAGCAGACGAGTCTATTTTTTGCAAGGGACACATCCCCAGGGTACATAGCTTTATGTCTTCTGAGAAGCTGAATTTGAATGCTCCAAGGAGCCTTCATCGCACTTAGCTCATATGGTGAAGACAGCCAACAAGTATCCAAAAGACCCCACGAAGCCTCTCATTCGATTGAAAGTATGTACTCAATGTAAGGATAAACCTCTTAAGTTAAGGGAGTAGCTTGATCTAGAATTTCCTGGAGGCAAGGATTGGACTTTGGTTTCCAATCAAAAATCTGGAAAATCAACAAAAATTACTTCCCATATACTTAAATCTGGAAAAGGATTCTGTGATAGTTCCCATTTATTGTCTTTTTCTCTTGGGAGAGGACCATTATAGATCCCTCATAATTAATCTATAAAAAGCATTGCCACAAACAACTTAGTGAAAGAATGCAGTTTTTAGCACAATAGATTCACAAAGATAAAATATGCAAAAAAAGATACAAACAGCACATAATGATATGTATATGCAAATGTTCATGAAAAAAAGTAAGACATACAGCCTAACGAAAGGATATACAAACTTCTCTTGCCATTTCCTTCTCTGTTGGTGTAAGTAAAACAGGATGCCTCATCTATAAAATCCAAAATCACAATTGTAGTCGAATAAAGAACATCTAAGTGCAATTTCAAAAGGACAAATATTCTCCAAACTTGTCTTAAAATACCTCAACTATGTAATTTCAATTTCAAAAGATTAGCACAAACTAAGGCACTTGGTTACCTCATCAATGACATTTTGGCACCTATGGAAGTAAAGGAACTCTTAGGATCTTCAAATGACAGATTGAGAGTCGATGAGTGAAGCTTCATAGGCCCATCATCAAGGTGATCACGGGTTAACTCAAATCACTTCAAAATTGTTTGCACATGGTCACTTGCACTATTGTTGTGTTGTGCGATCGAAGCAATGCATTATATTGATAAAACCCTTACTCCTAGCCCAAAATAATCCCATGCTTCGTATAATTGTTTGTGACCATGAAGTGTTTGGCTCTTTTTCTAATAAATATATTGGGTCCAAAGATTCAAGATTTCATCATATATTTGCCCCTGCTTTGTTCTCCTCAAGGCATACATTTTCAGCTCTGACCTGATGAACAGGGTGTTTCTCATACACTATCAGATCTTGTTTCATCATTTTTATGAAGTTTTCGAATATTTTTCTTATCCAAACCAAGCTACTTTTGTAGTATTTGTGGATTTTAGCATATTTTCCCTTGGTAAAAATCAATTAATTATTCTGGAATCCTGATGTCTATCAGAATTTGAAAAGATACATCATTGCAGAACATTCCACAGAGTGTAAGACTGCTCCCTGCTTTTTGCAGGGAGTATTATACTCTCCAATAGAATTACAGAATTGAGTTTTGAGTCAGACAAAGTGTTAATAGACGCACTTCTGACAGTTCTTATAGTTATGAAAATCCTAATGGTCTTCCAAATGTGTCATTCATGATTTTTCGAAGCCAAATCATATTAAAGATGAACTGAAAGAAGAATATGAGCATTATTCAAGCTGTTTTCATTGATGGCTCCACTTATGAAATAGGTGCTAATAGTCCAACCGAGCAATCTCTTGCCCCTAAGGATGTTTCTGATCAAGTTGAGGACATTGAACAATGGTTTTCTTCAGATTTATGCTCTTGCAATTAAATACAAAATTAGTACCACATTGAGTCTCATGTGTATTTACCAATGGTGTTGACTTTAATAGTTTCATATTTATAGCATCACTTCAGGTTTCTAACATCATCTACATGTGGACTGTCCTTAAATTTAATCTCTAGAGTCGTATACTTTTATACCCTTTGAATATATTTTTAAGTCCGAAGTTATATCATATTTATTTGACAAGACTTTATAAATATTAAGTGACTTATGAAAAGGAAATATTTAAAAGTCGCTAAAGGTGAGCTTGGGCGCCCATCCCTAGGGCAAATAAAGTAATTTTAAAACATAACAATCCCCCCCCCCCTCCCCCCCCAAAAAAAAGCCAACGCCCTCTTGGAGAAGAAATATAAGGTGGAAAAAGTGAGTTCATCCTTTATGCTTGAGTTTATGATATTGCTTGCTATTTGCTCTGCTAGGGTTTCTGTGAGAGGGTTTGAAGAGGATTGGAACCAGAGGCTATTGGGAACGAAAACTTCCTCTAGTAACAGCATTCTAAAGATGTGCAATACCATACAAAGGTGTTTTTGATGGCCGATGCATCCAGTATTCGCAAATGGGCTTCAACGGAGTTTGTGTTGAGGGTTTGTGGAAGGACATGACATATTCTTGCATATTTCATGGTGTTCTTCATTGCAGATTTTGAGACTGATATTATTGGAGATTGAGCAGAGATTGTAGCGGATTTGTGGACTGTATTTCATTCACTTGCTGGCCATACCATCACAGCCCAGCCGTACCATTCCTTTAGTGCATTTGGAGGTGTTTCAACCAAGTTTCTTCACTCAATCTTGGGTGCAGGGGTACATATGGAGAGTGCAGAAAATTTCTGAGCTGCTGAAGACCTATTTTGCAGATTTCCTTTGATGTTTGCTCCTTGGCTGGCCGTACCATTTGCCCTGGAGGTGACGTGGGTCTTGTTGTGACCAAATCGCAACATCACCCCGTTGAAACAGGGACCCCCCCCCCCTCATTTTTGAGCTTTTGGCTTGTTTGCTTTGTTTTGGTTGTGGTTTTGTTATTTCAGAATTCCCGCCTGAATTGTTGAGCTTATGCGTAATGGACCAAGGTTCCCGCCAGAGTGCATGCCCAGTCCAACGTTGCAATTCGCATTCATGCTATATGGTTTGAAAACTCCGCTTCAAAATACATGTTCATGGTCGTTACTTTCAAAATCATGTTTGGTGCGTTTAAATATCTGCCTCAAGCGGACTTTTGCAGTTCCATCGCAATGCTTGTTATACACATTGGTCAAAATTGTCCGCTTGCTCCATTTGTGCTTGTTATATCACTTTGGCGTTACGTATATTATATGAAGAGCATGCTGAAACTTTTGCCGACGCATATCCTTCCTATGATTTTGCAATTCATAAGTAGGTTTAATACTGCCACTCAAGCGGACTTTTGGAGGCACTTTGCAAATTACATTCTTATGCGTGACAAGTAGAAACTCCCGCCTAAGCGTATGCATGAGGATTTTGTAATTCACATATTTCGGTCATACACAGTAGTTTTAAATGTCCACTCCAAGCACAAACGCATGATCATCTTGCTTAAATTTATGTATGCAAAACCAAAATCGCCACTGAGTGCACCTACAAGAGAAGTTGGCAATTTGAATGTTTTAATGTTATGTATATGAGCAAAGTAGTGACCGCGCTGGCTTTTTTTTTTTTAAATACCTGACATTTCATTTTGAAAGGGGACCACCCAAGAGCATGATTCAACTTTGCAATTTGCATTTTCAAAGCCTTTATACGTGGGTCCCATGAGTCCGCTCTAAACACACTTTTGAAGAGTATAAGCAAATAAGTCTAAAGTGCCCGGTCTAGGTGCCCATTGTTGATTACTTTGTAATACATAAAGTTTTAAATTATGTGTAAAGCGTTGAGAGGTCCGTTCAAACACTTAGCAGTGGAATTATACATTTCTCAACGTATGCGCAAGGGTCTAAAATTTCTCCTAGTCACATGTGGGTGGTCATTTTGTAGGTATCGATCTATAGTTTGCATTGCACACCAAAGTTTTGTTCATTAAAATATGTAAAGACAATGAATGCACATACGTAAGGAGTTTGCTAAGTATATGTTTTAAGCATTATGCGTGAGACCCAAGAATGTCCGCTTCAGGCGCACCTTGAGAAGGTGCTTGCAATCACAAGTTTTAAATATTATGCATAATGTCATGAAATCTCCACTAGAAATCTCCCAAGGCGCATATTCGCAAGTATAAGGTTTCAAATGTTACATGATTTAATAAAAGGTCTGCTCATCCTTTTTTGATGCAAATTTAGGACATCCTTGCATCGTGAACTTTCAACTTATACAAACCTACCTAAAGTGTATACCCAAGCGCACATTCGGTGGTCAATCTGCAAACTTGATATTATGCACAAGGCACCCAAATCCCGCTCAAGCGGACTTTCGTAGCCCCTTTGCAAATCGTGTTTTCCAAGCTCATTCCAAAAGTCTGCTTCAAATGCACGACCATAATCATGCATGGTGCACTTAAATGACCGCCCCAGGTGGACTTTCGCTGACCTTTTGCAATTCAAATTCCTCATTTCCACATGTGGTGGTTTACAATGCCCGTTCTAAGGCGCTTACAGAGGATCACATTGCAAGAAATGAAATTTAAAATGTCTTACGTGGAACGCACCTAAGTGCATAGTGGTGATCAATCTGCATAATATAAATCTTTTTATACGTGAGCGCACCAAATTGTCCGCTTGTTATTCTGAAGGCACACATTCATACTATTTTTGCATTGTAGGGGCTATGCATAGCTATTTCAAATATCTGCTCCATGCAAAATTCCGTGGTCACCCTGCAGTTTATAATTCTTAATGAAGTCATGATTGATTGGCATAGTATAAACATTTTAAATTGTGCATAACACATTCATTTGTCCGCTCAAATGATCTTTATCTCACACTTTTGCAGGTTTCAAATCATACATGGTTAGTTGTTTAGGCATGGAACGAGGAAGATAACTTCATATGTCCAGAAGAAGAACATCACTTCACCATGCATAGGGAGTTATCACCCAGAGGCTCATATGCAGGTCCAAGCTTTCGTGAGCATCCATTTCATGCGCCAAGTAGAGGAAAGAGCATCACTCCATCTTTCAAGTTCATTTCCAGAGGTTCAAGTCTATAATTAAGAATTTAGAGGTCACTCATTTGATGCAATAGGCAAGGATAGAGGACATCCATCATATGCAAATCTACTCCCGAATTCATGTATGAAGCATCATGCACCATCCAAAGCCAGAACGAAACATCCTGCAATAATACATGAAGATGACAGAAGAAATGAACACCAAGTAAGCATCACAATTCCATGAGTTACATCAAGACAACAAGAAGAAATTCGACAAGATTTTCCAAGTTTCATGTTCGAAGCAGCCAAGTTCCAGAGTTGAAAATCCAAATTCGAATACTACTCCAAAAGATGACAAAATCTGGGAAAGCATTTCGAGCAATATGAACACAAAGAAAATCAAACCAGTTTGTTCGATGCTGAGGTGGCATGTGCACAACATTGATCCAATCACAGTCTGCCACATCATCCATCTGCGTTCAATGATTCTAAAAATAGTAAATTTTGTAACAAACTGCCTTGTTGTCAAAATCTTGGCCATTGATTCTCAAATCAATCCTGGCCATTCATGTAATTCTGGGGCCTATAAAAGGGCCCATTTCTCTCATTTGTAAAAAAGATTATCAAAAAGAGCAAGAATCAAGCAGTAGGAGTAGATGCTGTTAGAGTAGAGGTAGATTAGAGGAGACTTTTCGAAGTCATTGAAGAGACATGAAATTGTTGTAAAAATGCATTTCCAAAATCAATACAAGCTCATTATTGGTTCTCATGGTGATTTGTGTGCTGATAGAATGTTAGCATGGTTTTTAATTCTCGAATATGATGGAGAGATGTTTCCAAGTAGCTTAGAAATAGATTAGAAGTGCATTGATGTAATGTTTTTTTATGTGGAGATATTTGATGAATTCCTTAATGGTTCATACTTTTTATGATTTGTCGCTGATAAGTCATTTTGCAAAGTTAGCCTGAACCACATTTGTTTTAGTTCAGTTGTGGATGCTCATTCAAGCTACGCCAGAAGTGGGTGTTTGGATGAAAGTTTGCAACATGAAAATCCTTGAGTTTCCTTAGAAGATTGCACCGACTTTGTGTAGTTGTTGATTCTCATGGCGAAGCTGAGTTTGGTTTCATGAGGAGTTTGTCTATCTTGGCATATTTCATTATCTCATTGTCCTTAGATTAGCCTTCTAAACCCTTGTCCTTTTGCATTCTCTTTTCATAGCTGGTTAGAAGAAGTTCCATTTCACAAGGAGAATAACATATTTGATTGGAATAAGGAGTAAATTCAGCGTAAGTCCCTTTGTGAGTTTCAGCAAAATCACATCAACTACTGAGTCTATCCATTGCAAGTCAAGACCTGACATCTAGAACAATAGAGTTGTCTCATTGGATCACATTGTTTAGTCTTTGAGAGACTTTGTTCAAGAGAGGATAGAATACCTCAGTATTTTATTCTAAGTTTGCATGTGCATAAAAAACACATCAACAGGTCTGTGAGGACTCATTCTTCATTGGTTATTGCGACATAGCGGCTGATTCTAAGGCGTCTAGGGCCTCTTCATTGATTGTAATCCTTTGCATGCTCAATACAAATATTTCTTGGTGATTTTGGAGGATTTCGGTTATACCCACTTGCTGGTCCAATCCCAGCACATGTACGAAGTTGCAAATCTAAACATGGGTATGTGATTATATTTGGCCATTTTACCATCTGGGTCTTTCATATTTTCTTCATATCTATAGTATCTTTCTGGGTTTTCAATATATGCTATCTATTGTATTGTTCCGGCAACACACATTGCAAAAAAACTGAAACCCCTTCTGTATCTTCTCTCTAGTCTGAAAGAACACAATAAAATAAAATAAAATAAAATAACACTAAAAAGATTTTAAAAAGAAACCAACAGGTGCGGCACATTACATCGTTTGATGGGTGGTGTTTATGCTAGAGCTGCTGAGATGGTTAACATTTAAACAACAGAGTGAGAAAAGGTCCTCTACAAATAGACTTTACACTGTCATCATGAAGCCTAAACCTTGCTTATCAGCTCTGTTTAGGCATCTTTTCTTTCCTTCTCCTCACTATTTGAAACCAGATTTTTGTCAGTTGTCATTGTGAATATTGTGATAGGTATGTATACAGAAATGTATGTGAGACAAATTGTTTAATGTAATGCTTAATTTAAATGTAGCCTTGTAGATCTAAAAGGTTAGAGAATTATCTAGGGCTGTATCAGAAGTTCAGAACTCATAGATAACTAGCTAACCAAACTCTATCTCGAAAAAATTGCGCTCTAACTCATTGCTCAATCAGACTAAGTCTAACACTTTGACTCATAGTGAATACTTCCTGAGACAATGTTGTAGCCAAAGGCAATTGTAATAACCACCCTGGTTGCTGCTAATTTCTTTTAATATTATTACACCTCAACTACTAATTTGACCAAGCATCTTCTGTCCAATTTAGAAATGCCAACTTCATAGCCTTACCAACCATGGTCGTGGCAACAACCATGTGGCACAACTCATTTACTCACACTAGAATATGGTAAGCTCCCAATGTGAAGGTCATCCCTAGATCTAGACCTAAACCTCGAGGGTTAATTCATAATGGCCCTGCCTACGTATCCCTTCTTGGGAATCAGAAGCTCTGTAATTTGTACACCAATAATAGAGAGAATTCATTTTTTCCTTTGATATGAGATCTTTGATCTCACTTTTAATCACAGCCATTAGTTGATCCTATGCTTCCAAATCAATCCATACACAATAGTAAGATAGCAAATGCATTCCAATCAAATGTTAGTTCAATGCCAACATCAATATATGAACAAACAAAAAACCAAATAGTGACCATCTCATATAAACATCACCTATTCCTAACACATGGTGATTGTCTCAAGCATAAATCACATATACACAGTGTGAGTAGCTCATGCATACAACACATACACAATGTAAATAATTCATGCATGCATCACATACACACAGTGTGACTAGCTCATACACACATCATAGGTTGCAACCTTACTACAAGCATCTTCCCCTTTACCTGGTTCATTAACACATAAGCCCTTAAGAGCATCCTAGCCAGAAAAAGGAACGTCGATGCATCCCATACTACACCATGGGTCCCATCCTTTTCCTCAGATCAGTTCTAGTTGTGGTGACGAGACAAGCATCCCATACTACTTGTCATCACCGGTAAAAACACAAGTGTAACAACACACATGTGAGGCCATTAATACACATGTACACAGTGATTGACCCACATGTACATAGTGACCTACTAGCAATAGGAAGTGGATGTGAGATGACTGCATCCATCTTCTCATTACCTAGTTCACTAACACTTACTCTTTACGTACATCCCAGCCTAAAAAAGGAATGTCGGTGCATCCCATACTACACCGTGGGTCCCATCATTTTCTTGGTCCACTACCAGTTGTGTTGACAAGCAAGCATCTTGTACTAGAGCGATAGACATGGTGTTTAAGCTATATCCCAGCACCAAGGATATCTAAAACCTTGCTTGCCTCATTCATAAGATCAAAAGAGTCGTATTTTTTGTAAGCTGCAATGGTGTAGGGCTGCAATGGTGTAGGGCCCGCTCCAAAGAGAATCAAACTTAGTATGACGCCCTGGCTTGACTACTATCTCTTGCCACTTAAGAACTAAATCCCCGATATTGAAATTAGGTTGCAAAGACCGCTTATCAAACCATCATTTCACAACTACTTGATGCTTGGCCATTGAATTCCTTGTGGATTGAAGATCATGTTCCACTTGCAAATGAAGATATTTTAAAATCTTTGCTACATGAAGACCAAAGTCAACTTGCATAACAAGGACCTAGAGAGCTGCATGAATTGAAGAATCAACTCTTGGTCACAAATAAGAGGTAGATACAAGTCCTCACAAGTTTGGACAGCACACACATGATACTTGAAGACCTCATCCAAAAAAACTTTGATGGTAGAGTCATTTCTTCAAACTTGCAAACTACCAAAGATTCATTTGAGACAATGAAATCAAAGTATTTGCATTTGATTAGAGACAAAAATCATGCCATCAAGTTTGCAGAATAGGCCTTTAGTGCATTCAAAGAAAAGGAGAGAAAGGTTGACGTGCTCACTTTTGAGCTTAATTCAAAAAAGGATTTGTTAGAAAATACTCAAATGGCATTATTGGAGGCAGAAGATCAACTTGAGGCTGTAAAAGATCTTAAAGTACAAGAAAATGAAGCATGGACAGATGAAATCCAACAAGTTATTGATGAGCTTGATGAACTTCTTCAAGATTTTGACTTAGAACACTGTCCAAGAAGATTTGAAACTACAAGCCAGGGGTCCCTAAATGATTTCAGCTATTTGATAATCCACTATTTGAAATGGATGCTGAATTGACAATTGATAATTCACTTTTTGAGTTGAATGATGAAACAACTATTGCCCCTAGTCCCATAGTTTGTGATGATACCAAAGTGGCGCAGCAAAAGCCATCTCTATCACAAGAGGAACCAAGTATTGGGAATGGCAAATTCCTAATTTGGGTATGGGATCCAAGTGAAGTGCTTAGTAATCAAACAGATGCCTTATCAAACAAAAAAATTTGGTTTCCGGCTTGTTGAGAATTTCAAGTCAACAACTCCTTGTGAAGAAGTATCCAGTATGCCCAAGGAGCAAAAAGCTAATGTAAGAACTACGAAGATCAAGCAGATGGTTGAAGGAATGGCTAAGCCTCGAGAAGAAGAAAAGGTTGACTAAAACTTCCATGGGAAGCATGAAGAAGGGTTCAACGAGGATTATGATGACAGAAGGAATATACCATGGAGAATTGTAGCATCAAAATTTCAGACTTGATGCTATTGTTATCATTCAGATCAGCCACCACATGAATTTGTTTGCACACATACAAGTGTGTTGGCAAGAATTTTTAGACAAAGGATGGAGCATTTTTCAATTAGTGACTGTTGAAGCAAAATTTTCAGCCTTTGCAAAGCATTTTCAATCATTAAGATGCTCATCATTCCTATTTTTGCAGGGAGATTCCAATTTTGCAACGGCTGTCCCATTTTCAGGTTTCTGATTTTGATAAAATCAGATTATGAGTTGTTGTTTCTATGCTTGAACAACTGCAAGATTGAGAATTTTGGGACCACTAGACTATTGGAAAATGTTGGAAAGTGATTTCAACTGTTAAAATGAATACTTTAGCCATCTTAAGTCCAATTTAGGTGGAAAATCAAGTGATTCATAGATGTCATAATTTGTTTTCAGCTTTCACACAAGCTGATTTGTGTCCTTTCTTGAAGGGAACCACTTACATCCTCATTAATGGAGATCAATTTGAAGGTATATGCACACCTAATGAACAAACCATTTTCTGAGATGCCAAAGGACATCATTGCTAATGAGGTTGAGAGATACACTTGTTGATCCAAACTATTTCATCTGTTAAGCAAAAGGATTGAATGTGTAGAATATGTGGGAATTTCCAAACTTTTGGGAGAAGATATCATGGGACCTCGAGCCAAAGATGAACAAATCAAATGTTTCTCCACAACATTAATTTTGAGATGGATAACTTGTGTTGATGTTTTGCTAAGGTATGCTCATTCCTTCATCTTCAGTTCCTATGATACAAAAATTTGGGATCCAGGAATATATGTGTTTGGTGGATGGCTTCATAGTGTAACAAGGAATGCTAGTTTTGCAATTTTCAATTGTATCAATGTGGTGCAACGAAAACATGGGGAAGCATTCTTCAGACATTGGGGATCCTGGTATTGGTATACAAATTCAGAGGGAGGATTTCTAATGTCCCTTTTTGGGGCCATTCCAACTTCCTTGGAAAACTCCAACTTTCCTAGAGAGTGTTGGGTTGATCATGATGGGATTCTGACAGTGGCAGTAAGTTTGGGAGACCAAGATGAACTCAATGGCACCTTCCGAATGCAATTCCAACTTTCTGAGTGCATTCCAAACTTCTTGGAGGAGACTATTATTTTCGGAAAGCATCAATCTGCATACAGCTCATCATCCTAAGATCTAAGGGTCATTATGGTGTGGTCAGAATCCATATTTTAAGTCATTTTAATAGTTTCCGCAACTTCAGTAGTTGCACGAAAATAATTGAAGTTATTAAATAGTTAATACTTAAGATGTCAAAAAGTGAATAAAGCAAAACACAACTTATAATTAATTATTTAATAAAAAGATCTTTAAGTTGTGTTAGACACAAAGGGGTCATAAAGGGGAATTATGCACACATGAAATGAATTATTTTATTATTTTCAGAAGAATATGGAGGGATAAGGGAAAATAATATTTTATTCCCTCAAAAAGTTATAAAAGGAGGTGTTGAGCACAAAGGAAGGGTTAGACTTGATATGATATTTTGCTTCTACATTTGAGTGAATTTGTGTTCCTCTCTTATTTTCTTAAAGACGAAAACCCTCTTGACAATACTAGTTTCGGGGACGAAAACCCCCCTAGTTGGATTCGGTGATTTCATTCAAGAATCACAATTGTGTTGTAATGAATCTTTCTCTATTATGCGACTAATGAATATCATTTTCTGAAGTTTTTGAATAGAATTTGAAGAGCATTTCAGTGTGAAATCTTCTGAGTTTTGGCACCTTCCAAGGAACAAAATCTTATGTTTTCAGGCAAGGTAATTTTACTTTCTAAGGGCCAAAACTTTGTTTTAGCTCCCTAAACCCTAGCACAACAATCTAAGGAGCAGGCTGAAGTTTTAATTGCTGTCATCAATCCTGTTTATCTCTGTTTATTAAGGGACAGCAGGGTTTCAGCAGTGTCCTACCCTTTAGGGTACTAGCCACACCCTTTAGGAAGGGCAATTTGCTTTTTTGAAAGGTTTTTTCAGCACCTTTGGGTGGTCTTCTCTAATGTTTGGAGGTGCCACATTCTGCAGAGTGGAAATCTGTAATTTTTGAAGACAAAATCAGTCCTTTTGTGGAGTATACTTGCTGGTAAGAGTTTTCACTGTACCATTTACAAACCCTCATTCTGCTACAAGTACATATCAACCCTATTCTATAGTGATTCTAGAAGCATTTAGAGTGATTAGAGCTGGGTTTTGGTATCCCTCTTCATCTGCAGCAATATATCATCAATGGGTTTGCCTATCACACTGATTTGTATGTTTTATAGTGTTTGTTTCATTGATATTTTGATTGCAGCCACATAAATCAGTTTGGATCAGATTAGTATACATTATATTGCAGCCATCATTTCAATGAAATATCATTTATTAGTTGCAATGTAATATCTTGTATAACCCCGGAAGGTAGTATCGCTAGTGGCTATGCATTTCCTACATATCATTTTGTAATAACTGGATGGTTCACAACCGGTTCTAGAGCATGCATTGTGTCTTAGCAAATTGCGTTCAATAAGCGTAGATAAAGATGACTTGCCACCTTGTGTGCGTGTATCTTTGTTTGTAATTGCACACTCCGCTGAATAAGCGTAGATTTGGTCAGCTCAGCCGCCTTGTGTGCTTCATTTTGTAATGCATTCGCACACTCCACTGAAGAAGTGTAGACTTCGCTGGCTCTACCGCCTTGTGTGCTTTGGTTGATTAAGATTACTTCATGTTGCTGCATTCAAATCTAGATAGTTGGGGGTGGTCCTAAGCACTGTATGCTATCACCTTGCCCACTCTAGGATCCTGGTGATCAGAAGGTGATAAGGACGTTGCATTGTAGCTTCCTTTAGTTGCAAAAATCAAAAAAATTGGGGTGGTCATTACAAGAAGGGCACATACGTGCACGACCACTATTTTGCATATAAGCAACAAAACTTTGAAAAAACAAATTAAGGATATGATAGCAAATAAATGAATAGTAGGGGAAATGTAAGCAAAACATTTGATAGGCACAAGAAGTAAAGTATTTTATTCATTTATATCAATTCGCACAACAATCAAAATGGAAGACCAAATGCACAATTACACATCTGCTAAACAACCAAATACACTGATATATAGTATTTTGCCTTAAAGGCCCGAATGTCAAAATTGGCAGAGTTGTTCTACATAATTTTCCCCCTGTTTCTATGAGCATAAGTCTACTATTTATATTCCCTTGCCTCAGATAAATCGGCACCATTAATTTTTAAAAACTTGGAGCTGCATGCTTTGAATTTGCATGATTGAGTTTAACTTGAAGATCTAGATAGCAAGATCATCGAGAAGTTTGCCATGTCATTCCTTATTCAAAAACTGCCCTTGGATGTGGTAACCTTTGAGTAAATCAGATGGTTCCGAGAGATCCAGTTGTTATGTACCACATGTCTTGCCCATCAATGGTGCAATAGAAAATATCCATCAATCTAGCAAAGCTTTTGGAGAGCACCTGAATGCCGTATATCCAACTATGCCTTTATATCTTTACGAACTCATATCCATGGTGAGATCCACCAAATAGATAAGTGTATTCTTTTAGCCAATGATGCAACATTTTCAACTAGTCAAACTGACAATTTTCAAAGGTTGTGCATCCTTGATCTCACAAATAATCAATAGTTCTACAATGTCCCAAACTTTGCCTTGTCATTTCTGACCCTTTAAAATAAAAAGGGACCCGCCACCTCCCACACAACCGAAAGAACCTACTACACTGACATCTTTGAAGAGCACCAAGACAACACGTAGCAAATGGATGTCCACTTTCCATCTTTTATTTCATTGCGCTAGTAAAAGTTAACAAAACTTGGGCCCACCAATTCTACCAACTCAGTGAATCTCAACCAATAGTGCAATTGCTTAAGGCTGTTAGACTGACAACTCTCAAATAACGAGCGATCTGTTGACCTTTGAATGCAATTGATGGTTCCAACATACCGAAGAATTTTGCATAGGTTTTGACCTTCATTGTGAAAGGGCCCACATTATGCTGATGTGTTGGTCTCCAACTGATGGCACAAAGAGAAAAGTGTCAAACTGATAATCTAAACATTGTGTGTTGTTGATCTTTGAAAGCTATCAACGGTTCCAATTTAATATGAATTTCTTGAACAAAATTAAACCTGTGGAGCCAAAGGAAAATCTCGTAGGTATGCAAAACATTTCAAATGACAACGAAAGATCTTTACTTTGAAATGCAGCCCACCATTAGCCGAATAGGAGAAAATGGCCGACTGAAAAGAGGGCCATGAAGAATGAGTGCGCGTATAAGCAAAATGACCCAGTGGGTGAATGGATAGTGAAGCTCTATAGTGACCTACAACTATGGCAAACAACTTCCCCCATCAATTTTTTCAATTTTTATCATGAACACAAGGCCATTGCATATAAATAGAGGTATTAGCATCCCCGCACTGTCTGATCATGACATGTCCACCTTGTTCGATGATTCACGTGGTTTTTGTATGTAGCAAGAACATTTGGTGTCAAGCCTCGTTATCGATCAACATCATCCAACGGTCTTGTTTTCATTTGCACTATGAATATTATATCGGTGGAGGGGCCCACCCGATTCCATGCTTTTGTTTTGTCTGCACATGATCCCTTACCTAATGTCATGTGGTGCACTCCCAGAAGTTCTAAAAGAAAGACAAATCATTTTCCTGGGAACAACACGAGCCATACAATCTACCACGATGGACTCCATCTAATGGCCTAGGGAGTGCTAGAGGGCTAGGATGCTTTAGCGATTTCTCAATACTCTTCCTAGATGTGGCTCAACAACTAAGAAGGGCATTTATGCCTACCAACTTACTCTACTCCCTTCCTACCTAGTTCAAAGCTGAATCTTCTCTTCTGTGGCTATCAGAATTTGAAATTTAAATGTTCTATGTAAATGAACTTTTGAGTCTTGTATGTCAAACAATTTTTCACTTTTTTGTAACTAAATAAGGGAACCTCTATGTATGTGTCCAACATCAAATATATTGCATTGCACGTAACTCTCCAATATTATTAGAAACATTAATACAAGAGGTTGTTACTCTAAAAGTTCTAATTCTTGTTTATGTGTAAGAGTTAGTTTGATGCATATGTGTTTTGTCTCGTATCACTTATGTTGACTATTATGTGATTTGTTCAAAAGCTTTGTTCTACTTGCAAAATGAAATCTATTTAATGTGAGGCTTTCCATTTCAAGTTATTTACTTTTCTACATCTCTCTCCCTTCTCTTTCCTGCAATTAGGCTTAAGTAGAATAGATAAGGAGTTGGCCTTGGAACCTTTGACTCACAAGTCTATCCCACATCTGTGAGGCATTCGATATTTGGTTGTCCTTCATATCGTATTTATCCTAAATAGAGATTTAGACCATCAACAATTTTTGGCACACCTGGAAAAACCTAAATTTCACCACTGACAAAGCCTTGGTTAGCTCTTAGTCTCCTTCTTGAAGCTTTTATCATCACCTAGCAACTCTATATGAGACAACTTAGAAACCTATGACCCCTAGAAATTCTACCAAATCTACAAGAGTTAATCAACATATTCTAATACAAGCCCTTATCTTTATTCCAAGGAGAAAAACATCACCTATATCTCAACCACATTCATAGCCCCTACAAGTGAATCCACTTATGTTGCTCAACAACCACCTAGGTTTTTTCCAAAATGGAATATCAAAGGTCCTCTATACGCCCTACTCCTCCAATTATATGGAATGCAATCCCAGATGTGACCTTGCACTCTCTCCCACACTTCACAAGTGAAGATTCAACCACTCCCAAAGAACACTTGTATGATATTGTGAATCACTACATGATACACAACATCGCTAAGAAAAGCATCGCCCTAAGGCTCCTAGTTGCTTCATTCAATGGAAAACTTCTTGCTTGGTATCAATCTCTAGCTCCTCTCTCAATTAGTGATTGAGACCAATTATGTCAGGCTTTAACCAATTAGATAAAAGAAAAATGGGACACTACATCACTAATAGAACAACTCATAACCATTGAAAGTGCTCCTATGGAGATGCTAGATGACTTCAACAATAGATTTTATAAAACATGGCAACAAATTCCAATTGAGGTCCAACTCCCATCAGGAATGGCATACATTTACAATCTTAAAGCAATAGATTTTAAGATTTCCATGATGGTTAAGTCAAAAGGAGGAAACTCTCCTAGATGCCTATGATATAGCCATTGCTGCTGAAAATGTTCTAATTCAAACAGGAAGATTAGCACCTCGACCCCCTATGCCATTGTTCACAAACATAAAGCATCCATACTAACCTTCTCCACATGCACAACCTACAATTTCCTAACCAACTATTAATCCAATCCCAGCTTCGGAACCTAAGAAAGCCCCAAAATATCATTTTGCTAAACCATCAATCCCTAATGAGCTTGATAAGATGTAGCAGTATCATACCCAGGAAAATCAAGGTTACAGACCTTTTCAAAACAATCAAGGCTACCAATACAAGCGCACACTCCAAAACAACTGAGCTCCTAGTAAACCCCAGAACCAATTGGACCTTGTTGAGCTTCCTGTCCAACAAATCCCACTCAACCTCAATAGATAGTTACCACTATACAAAACAACCATGCTAAGGAACAAACCTTATGGTGCTATTCCTATTCAAACCCCCACACTCCCACCTTGTGTCGTCAAAACAATTAGTCACTAATTGATCCTCTTCCCAACCAATCTCAAAATAATAACCAAAGTGGCCAAATGCAAGATATATGGATAGGTCCAAAATCATCTACTGAAGATCAAATCTTGATAACCTAGGAGGAGTGTGAAGCCTATACACTGAATGAGCTAGACTCAACTCTTGGAAGCCCACAAGTTCAATTTGACTACTTCACCACAGCTAAAAAGAAAGCAACAGAAGAGCAAACTCATGTAAAACAAGTTGTACCAAGTACTCAAAAAGGAGAGGAAATTCCCCTTTTGGGTGTGCCAACTAAATCCACTTCAAAACATGCACCCCAAGTTGGTACCATGTAATGTCCCTTTTTGGGGCCATTCCAACTTTCTGAGAAAACTCCAACTTTCTGATAGAGGCAATAAGTTCGAGAGACCAAGATGAGGTCAATAGTGCTTTTTGAATGCGATTCCATCTTTTTGAGAGCACTCCAAACTTCTTGGAGGAGACTACCATTTTTGGAAAACATCAATCTCCATATAGTTCATCATCCTGAGGGCTAAGGGTCATTATGGTATGGTCAAAATCCATATTCAAAATCATTTTAATAGTTTCCGCAACATTAGTTGTTATGCGGAAAATAATTAAAATTATTAAATAGTTAATACTTAAGTTGTCAAAAAGTGAATAAAGCAAAAGACAACTTATGATTAATTATTTAATAAAAAGATCTTTAAGTTGTGCAGAAAAGTGATGTTAGACACAAGGGAACCATAAAGGGGACTTCTACACACATGAAATGAATTATTTTATTATTTTGAGGAGAATATGAAGGGATAAGGGATACCAATATTTTATTCCTTCAAAAAGTTATAAAAAGCATAGTTGAAAAACTCGGACTTGGCAAAAACTCGGCAAACCCAAAAATTTTAAAAACTCAGGACTCAGCAAAAACTCAGGGAAAAACTCGGCAAATTTATCGAACATTTAAAAATGCATAATTTTTTAAAAATATTCTTACAAAACACACATTTCTGAAATTGTAGAATGCATTGCTGATTTCCTTCATATATAAATCAATATTAAGAGTTTAATACATATCATAGACAAAAAAGAGTTCAACCTTCAAATACATATGAAATTCCAGTTTGATAATACATATCATAGACCAAAAAAAGAGTTCCATTATCACTAGAAAATATAAATCATAAATTTCTTCTACGACTAAAGCTCAAAAGAGTTTTGTTTCTCTTTCTGGGTGGTGTGGAAGTGGCTAGGCCTGGTATAGCTGGGGTATCCTCAACAGGATCCTCATCTATAGGATCAAGCAGTACATGTGAGGAACCCGCCCCTGATGGCACATCAATATCATCATCTGAATCTGTCTCTGAATCCTCATATGCTGTGACATTCGCTTGCCATTCAGTTGTATCCCTCTCCATAGTAGCTATATCATTATCATCACGTGATGGATCAACATCAACATCCTCAGCAATCCAATCTGAATATGGATCAATGTTGTCAAGGTCCAATGCCTGATATGATTCCTGGCCTTCTACCTTCTTCTCATGTAACCGAAGGTTGTACGGCACATAGACAAGGTCATTCAATCACTTTTGAGTCAACCTGTTGCGCTTCTTTGTGTGAATGGCCTCAAAAACACTCCAGTTGCGCTCACAACCGGATGCATTACAAGGCTAGGATAAAATCCGAATGGCTACCTTTTGAAGATTAGGCATTGAGGCACCATAATCTTCCCACCATAAATCTGCAAAGATAACATTTATAACTTTGTAAGGATTTTAGTAAACTTAAAAATTAAAATAAATAGAAAATGAAAAATAAACATATATTTTTTACCTGGTTGCAAAGTGGATCTCCTACGAATGGCATCTCTTGAAGAAAAAAAGGCCCATCCGCATTCTTATAGGCCTGTAACTCATCAAGTATGATGTCTCGAAGGTTATCATCAAAGACCAACCTCTCCATGCATGTGTCCAGGCCAAGCTTAACCTTTGCATCTGCTTTGAATGAAGAGAAGAAAAACACGGGGTTCAAATAGTAACCAGCAGCATGAATATGTTGGTGGAGTTGTCGATTCCACCTCCGATCAATAATGCACCATATGGGTTCATATTTTGTTTTATTCAACCCATACAAATGCTGAATGGCCTCTTTGGCCTTATCCATGGCCTCATATAGATACCCCATGGGCTGTTGATTCCCATCCACCAAGCATAGAACCCTAACCAATGGTTCTGACACCTAAATCAATAGTGGATGAAAATAAAATTAGAGAATTATAGTAATTGAAATTCAACAAATATAAATATAATTTTTTTACAAAATCAACAATTTTAACATTAGCAAATAAAAAAATAAATAAATTTAGTGTTTGAAAACTTACCTTGATGATCTCCTCCATGGCTTTTTCCATGTCACCATCATAAACTGCCTTCACGACCCTCTCTGCTTCCGACTTCCTATGATAAGGACTCTCCAACCACCTTTCGGCCACAAACATGAGCCTAAGGTGGGGCAATAATGCTGCTATACTCTGCAAGGTAAGGAAATTAGTGGCAAAGCGTGTGACTCCTGATCGTGTGAGCTCCTTGCCACCAGTGTACTCTCTCATAAGATTTACGACCCATGTGTGGTTGTAGATGTATTTTGTGATATTTCTTGCCTCTTCAACCACATTCTTCACCCAGCTTATTTTTCCAATGTCCTCAAGAAGAAGGTCAATACAATGGGCAGCACAAGGGCTCCATAAAATGGTTGGATGCCTCGCCTCTAGAAGTCTACCGGCTGCCACATATGCAGCTGCATTGTTAGTCACTATTTGGTCATGTTCAACTCCCACCTCCATCACCACCTCATCCAACATGTTGCACAAGGTTTCTAAATTTTTTATTTGATTGGAGGCATCAACTGACTTTAAAAAGACTAGCTGCCCCGCTGAAGCCACTAAAAAATTGATGAGAGTCATGTTCCTGGCATCTGTCCATCCGTCAGATAAAATAGTGCAGCCTTTTCTTTCCCAAACTTTCCTCTGATCCTGTACTAGTAGATGTGTGTGTTCGACCTCCTCCTGCAACAATGGGCCACTCAACTCGTGATGACTTGGGGCCTTGAACCCCATACCCGCCACAGTCAATGCAATGACCAAGTGCTCCCAATAAGGACTCGAAGCGACATTGAAGGGAATATTGTTATAGTACCAAAATTGGGCACATGCCAACTTTGCCTCACGATGCACCTCTCTATTCCATTAATTGGCAAGACCATCCAATGAAGGTTGCACACCAGGAGTGTTCCAAGGAACAAAAAAGCTATCAAGCCCTTTGCCTGATCGTTGTATCCGTGGCCCAATGGAAGGCGTAGAAGAGGCCTCTACACTTACACCTCTATAATCTGACCTTGTACAACTCAAATCTCAGTTTGGGGCTGCCATTGCCTCTGCTGCTCTCTTTTTAGCTTCTTTCTTTCGTTCATAATCCATAAGGAGGACGAGGGCCTCCCTCTGAGCCTCCACATCAACTTTGTCACATATCTCAACATCATTGCAAGGGACCTGTGCAAGGTGGTATTTAAGTCGATTAACGCCTCCGGACATATGTTTAGTGCAATGGTTACAAATGACATCTCCTCGCTTTGGACCTGGTGTCCCATGTTTCCAGCAACGGTCCTTAGGTTTGCCACCGGTTCTTCTACCTCCAGTTCCACTTGCAGAAGCCATAAGTTATAACCTGTTACCTATCAAAAAAGAGACAACAAAAAAAGTTCAATTAAAAATTTAAATTTGACAATAACACAGTTGCCGTATTTTGACATTTTTGCTATTAAAAACAATCGAGATTCGAAATTATAAAAAGACTGTATCATATGAAAGGAGAGATTTTGGACTGTATTATAATTTATTTATAAAATGTGTATTATTTATAAAATTTTGACAGTAATTTCCTATATATTATTAAATGACTGGTCACTGTATTATAATAAATCAAACTTTTAAAAAGACTGTATCATATGAAAGAAGAGTTTTTGGGCGAATTGTTAAAATTTATGTAGGATTATGATGATTTTAATTTTTTATTTTTTTAGTCAATGACTAGTAAAAAAATTGAAATTTTAAAAAGACTATCATATGAAAGGAGAGATTTTGGACGAACTGTCAAAATTTATATAAATTTTGACAGTTCGTCCAAAATCTCTCCTTTCATATGATATAGTCACTTTAAAATTTTGAAATTTATAATTGATCCAAATTTCCAAAATTTAACAGTTCGTCCAAAATCTCTCCAAAATTTGGACAGTTCATCCAAAATCTCTCCTTTAATATGATACAGTCTTTTAAAAATTTTGTTTTTTTAACATTTTGTCCAAATTTTACCTTTGTCCTCGATTTTGCCTCTGAATGAGAAGATTTCGCCTCTGAATCACACCGTCAGGAGGGAGAAAAGGTTTCGCGCCGCCGGGAGGGTTTCGCCGAGTTCACAAAATGAAAACTTTACGCTTTAGGGTTTTCGTTTTATGTCTTTTAAGTGTTTAACATTTAATATTTTTTATGTGTCGATTTTTGGAGGAATGACTCGCAGTTTTTGGCGATTTTTCGCTGAAAAATTTGCCGCGAGTTTTTCAAAAACTCGGGCCGAGTTTTTGAACGAAAAACTCGCCCCAGGATTTCCCTCACGAGTAATCGCACTTCAAGCGATTTTTTAGCAAGTTTTTCAACCTTGATAAAAAGAGGTGTTAAGCACAAAGCAAAGGTTAGACTGAATATGATATTTTGCTTCTGCAATTGAATGAGAACTTAGTTCCTCTCTTTATTTTCTTGAGGACGAAAACCCTCTTGAAGATACTAGTTTCGGGGACAAAAACCCTCCTAGCTAGACTTGGTGGTTTTATACACAAATCACATTTGAGCTGCAAATGGAGTTTTCTATTGGTGTTAGTTATTACTGATATTGGAGTTTGAAGTTTTTTGTAGGGTTTCCTGGAAATCTATGAACTTTGATTTTTTTTGAAAATTCAAATTACTAAGTAAAAGTTTGTGGTGATTTTGAGAAATGTTTCTTACTAGCTGTATTGTTCTAGTGCTTTCTTATAGGTTGTACCATATCATTTTGGTGGGAACTTCTATTGTAGACTTTTTGATCAAAGGCGCAGGGTTTTAATGCTTTAATATTGTTGTTTGGTGCTGATTAAAGGGTGAAAACTGAGACTTAAGTTGGTCGTACCATCTAGTACAGGTCGTACTAGCCATAATGAGGGGTGTATGATGCTAGAGCACATTCGCCTTCCTTTTCTCTATGATTTAAGGCTGTTTGGTGGCGCCTCAAGTAGAAGAAGCAGTTCATAACACTTTGGAGGTGAATAAATCAGTTTTTGTGGAGTTTGTTCGCTAATCAGGGTTTCAGTATTACATTCCAGACCCTCATTCTGCTGCAAATCTGCATCAGACCTGTTCTTCAATGTTTTCAGTGATATTTGGAGTGGTTAGAGTTGTGTCTTGGCATCATCCTTCATTTACAGCATCAAATCTTCAGTGGGTATGCCTCACATAATGATTTGCATGTTTATTTAGTGACTCTTTACATTGATATTACGTTGCAGCAGTGTTAACAATTCGGAATCAAATTGAAATGTCATTTTATTACAACTGATTTCATGTTGAAATATATATGTATAGTTGAAATCAAATAAATTGTATAACCTCGGAAGGTAGTACCGCCGGTAGCTTGGCATTTCCTGCATATCATTTTGTAATAACTAGATGGTTCATTGCCAATTCTTTAGCATGCATTCTCTCTTACCACACTCCGTTGAATAAGCGTAGATAAGGATGGCTTGCCGCCTTTGTGTGCCTATATCTTTCTTTGTAATTGCACACTCCGCTGAATAACCGTAGATTTGATCGGCTCAGCCGCCTTGTGTGCTTCAATCTATATTGCATTGGCATACTCCACTGAAGAAGTGAGACTTTGTTGGCTCTGTCGCTTTGTGTGCTTTGGTTGATTAAGATTACTTCATATTGTTGCATTCAAATCTAGATAGTTGGGGGAAGGTCCTAAGCACTATATGCTCTCACCTTGCCCACTCTAGGATGTTGGCGATCAGAAAATGTTGGAGACGATGCATTGTAGCGATTTCTTAATTTGCAAAAGTCAAAAGAATTTGAGGTGGTTATTACAGTGGTATTAGAGTTGGTGATCTTGCCATCCTATTGAGAAGCTAACTCCTTGTTGCAGATCTTCAGTTGCATGTCAATATATAGCGGCTTCATATCAGTTTCAATAGCTTCATCTTTTGAGTTCCAACAGTGATTATCTTTTAGAATCTTTTGTTGTAGTGATTTTCTTTAGCCTTCCATGTTAGTGATCAGCACTTGCATGCAAGTGTTTAGTAATTGCATATTAGAATTTCAACAGCTGCATATGTTGATTTTACCACTTGCTCAGGAGTGACAGAAAAAATTTTGAGCATTGGTATCCACCTTCATGTGAATCATGGCATTAGAATTGGGAATGAGACTTTACACAGCAGGAAATAATCTTGAGCCTTTAAGTCACTCAAAAGATGATTTGCTAAGCAACTTGAAGGAAGTGGGAATTTGCTTATCTATGGTTGACCAATCAAATTCTAATATTTTGAAATGGGCTCTAAAACCCTCAATGACTGCTTTCGTACAGCCCAAGTTTATAAGGCACTCAGACAAAGATGTGAATCTTGAATTTATCACTTGCATTAGTGAGATTTCAACGATAAGAACTGAAGTTCCGTATAGTGATGACATCATGAAGGAGATGATGGTGAAAAATTTTCATGGTTTGGATGATATCAAAAGTCCTTTTGTTAAGGTGAAGAATTTAAAAACTATTGATGAGATTAGATTTTGTGTAGTGGTGCTTAACCTTGATTGTGATGATCTAATACTCCAAATGTTTCACCATTTCTTTGCTACTGTCAAATATTATCATGCTGAAAATATTGTAACAGCAATGCAGAAAATTATGTCTTTGGTTGTCAATGAGAGTGATGGCGCACCCCATCCACTCTTATCAATTTTATTGGCTAATATGAGGAAGTATGACCAAGATCCTTTATCAATTGCAAATGTGTTAGCTGAAATTGTTGTTAATCAATGTGAAGAAAAATTGAAACCATATATGACAATGGAGCATGAGGAAGAAGATGAGAAGTTCACAACAGAAATTTCTGAAGTTGAGGCCTAAATGTGAGAAAGTTGAGGATTCAGAACTTTCTTGTGTAGTAGAAAATGTCACATTTCAAGAGGCATATGGCATGAAGCTCCAAAATGATTCTATTGAAAGTTTTGCAGCTACTAATGATGGAGTTGAGCTTGCTGGAACTTTCAGAACAGCAACTAGTGATGAGCACATACATCACTCCAATGATGATAATTCAGAATTTGAGTGGAAAGTTGCCATGCAAGAATTGTGTCAGATTGATTCCTTTGAAGAATGTTCCAGATGAAAGAGCTGATTTTTGTATTAGCAAAGAATTTGTTCTCCTTGCATGATTCTAATCAAAATTAAAATGAATAGGTGAAAAAATCAGCCAGCTATAGAGCATAATGAACCCTCAATGCCAATCCAAAACCATCCATCCATAAGAACATGGGATCCAGGTGTTTTCTTAAGACACTTGGCACCGAAAGTCAAAGTGGAGCAAGCAATGGAGTCTCTGGATGATTCATTGCTTGAGCATACTGTAAGATACCCAACTAATTCTACCAAAATTTTTCCTTACTTAAACAATTTTACTTGCTATTAATTCATCAACTACCGCAACAATACAAAGATATACGTCAAAGACAACTACTTGAATGAGAGTTGGGTACTTGTCTAGTTACTTGATTCAATCAACTTGCAATGTCTTATTACATGGATAATGCTTTCAATAGCATGAAGTACAACTTATCCCATGGAATTACAAAAGGAAAGGCCTTGAAACCTTGATGATTACAATGGGCGCCTATACTTGATCGACTCAATTGGACTCAATGATGTCCACTGAACGTCAACATCTCACAATATCACAAGGGAGCATCACCTTGCTTGTTGAGGGAGCATCACCCCAACACTTGAAACTCGCAGGCCTCAAGATTACAAGCTCAAGAGCTTTGCAGAGAGAATTTTGTCAAATGCATGGGTAACAAATGAATGAGAAGGCTCCTCCTTTTATAGGCCTTCCAAAGGCAATGAAGGCACGTTTTTCAATGCACCAAGAGGAACCAAGGCACGTTTCCCAAGAAGCATATCCAAGGGAATATTCCGTCTGATGACTCATTCTGAGTTGGCAAACTTACCCAAAGACCTAGACACGGATCCCGAGGACATCCTGTTGACCAATGAAAGCTCAGGTAGATGCAACTACCTTATCTTCTGACTAGGCGCCCATTTGGAGTAGTATGATCATGGAATGGCGCCCAACTGAGGTAGCAGAGGCCTGAATATGCGCCTTGAAGAATTTGATGACTCCATGCAAACTTAGAACTTTAGCAAAGATCTTTTGGATCGTAGGCGCTATCTCCTGATGGAGCGCCTTGTTTCAAAACAGGTCTTGGGGACTAGCAACTATCTTAGGCGCACATTTGGGGAAGTTTCAACTAGTATCAGCGCCTAACACTTCAAGTAAGATGTTCTGCATAATTCACACTTTCAAACACTTGAAATCTAGCGCCCTCATCTGAAGTATTACATCTTGTCTGAGTCTTCTATAGCGCCTTAGGAAGAGAATGGTTTTGCTTTGCTAAAAGCTTCAACACAAGTCACAACTGGATCAAAATTATTATCTTCTCTCAAGCGCCTTTCACTATGAATGGATTGAAAACTCTTTCTTAGCTAGGCGCATTCTGGAGGTGAAACAGGCAGGAAGTGCGCCTTGCATGCATGGTTGTTTTCTCTGTCAAGTCTTCAAGTCTTGTTGTCTTGTAAGGTAAAATACCTCATCCTGGAGTGAGCGCCTTACTTCACATGTTCAAACTTCATCTTTTAACTCACTCTGTAACTAGGCGCCAGAACTGAGGTCTTCAGTCAGAATGTGCGCCTAGAGCCTTCTAGGCCAATTTCATCCCAGATTGGCAGGATATGAAGCTTCTTGAAGTTGAAAGTATCTTCACCAATCAATGTGCTACTCATTCAACCTATTGAATCTCCTGTCTTGCTTGGGCGCACATTTGGTCTAGGCATCATGGAGTTTGCGCCTAGGCATGGAAACCTCATATACTTGTCCAATCTTCATCATTAAGCTAGGCGCCCTATTGAAGGAGTTTAGCTATGTTGAGCGCCTCATCTCAAAACCATTATTGAGTGCTAGAAGTAACCTAAATAGCTAGGCGCTCATTGACAGGTTGCTAGAGGAAAAGTGCGCCTAGATAACAAGATGTCATTACTTGATCACTTCATCTTTCCACTTGATCTTATTGAAGGTGAGGCTTCACTTGATCAATCTTGAAGGAGTTCATCACTTGTTTGAAGTGCAATAGAGTCTAGGCGCACTATTGGGAATTTGGTGGTGAAATTGGCGCCTAGATGCCATAAGACTCCTCTTTGCATGGACTACTCACTTCATCCACTCCTGTTGATCCAATCAACCATCCCAACTCAAACACCCATGTTTTTATCCTGGATTTGCACCTTATGAGGACTAGGCGCACTTTGAGGGTTATCAGAGCTAGGAAGTGCGCCTAACTCACTTGGACTTCTTCAATGATCCCAAACTCAAGTTTGATGAGTCAATTCGCCCAATTGATGTTCAACATATCCAAAGATGACTCCATCCTCTTGATTATTGCTTTCAAAATCCAAGGCGCATTTTTGAAGTGTAACTGTAGGAATGAGCGCCCTATACTTGACTTAGTGGATTATGACTTGAAACTCCTTGATTGTACCTGCAAAATGACACACAGAGTTAGTCAAAACCCATTTCATTCCCTTATCATTCGGAATTAGCCTCCGGGAATGAGGAGTAGGCTAATCCATTCATCACTTTGGTGCTCAAGCCGGAAATGGGGACATGACACATACTGCCATGCCAACCATTCAACAAGTTTGCCAGGAGGAAGCTGATTTTGAAGGTCATGTTGCACCTACAAACAAAAATATTTTAAAATCCTTGTTACATGAAGACCAAAGTCATTTTGCAGAACAAGGACCTAGAGAGCTGCATGAATTAAATAATCAACTCTTGGTCACAAATGAGATGGAGATATAAGTCCTCACAAGTTTGGACAACACACACACACAAAATCCTTGAAGACCTCATGAGGGAACACCTTGAGGGTAGAATCACTTCTTGAAGTTTGCAAACTATCAAAGTTTCATTGGAGACAATGAAATCTGTGTACTTGCATTTGATCAAAGATAGAGATCATGCCATTAAGTTTGCAAAATAGACCCTAAGTGCATTTAAAGAAAAGGAGAAAGAGTTTGATGAGCTCAACCTAGAGCTAAGCTTAGCTCACTTCTCACTTTTCAAAGCTGAAAATCAGTCATTTGTTGGAGCCATGCCCAAGGAGCAAGAAGTTGATATAAGAACAACGGATATCAAGCAAATGGTTGAAGGAATTGCTAAGCTTCAAGAAGAACAAGTTGTCCCAAACTTCTCTTAGAGACATTGATGCAAGAGCATCCCAGGTTGAATGCCAATCATGCATCAACCAAAAATATTTGATTCTTTTCATTTCTTTCATTTCAGTCAGTTGCAGTTTCAAAATTTTGCACCACATTTCACCGCATGATCACTTCACAGTTCGCGGTACTGAATAATCATCCTATAATATCTCATCTACATCATATCCAGCATTCAGGAGCTTTGTGTTTGTCTTCAAAAAGTTATCACTACCACAAACATCATCATGATTCTCAGTTTAGGGCATTCAGCATTTAAATCATCAAATTAAGTTTGCAACACCTTCCCATGACTTGTGGTACCAAATGAAACATCTCATAAGGTAGTATGGAACTAGAAGTGTCTTCAATGAGAACTGCAAAGTGTTTCTTCAACACTGGAAGCTTCATCACCGAATCTAGGCCGACCTACACGTTTTGTCAAGCATTGAGATTTGAAACCTCTTGCGGCTGACGTAGATCATTCCTTGAGCTTGGAGCACATATATAAACATCTCTTGGATTCATTGGAAGGGAGTCATTTTTAGTCAGTAGTAGTAGATAGAGGATTTGTATTTTGATCAAGTAAGCATGAGAAGATAAGGGAATGTGATCAATTGCTACATCTTGCATATAAGGTTGTAATGTGCATGTGGCAGGCCAGTGAGCCATATTGTAATCATTTGTGATATTGAATCAAGGAAATTCCAATCTATTCATTAGTTCTATATGTTTATTTCGTTGTGTTGACTCTAAGTTGTACAGTAGGACAGTCCATTTCGCTGGACCCTCCATCCGTGACTACGTCAGACATGAAGAAGAATTTAAGGAGGATGAAATACTACCTAACGACTTCAGCATCCCTACTACAATGAAGAATCAGTATGTTGATAGCACTTGAGTAGGATCATCAAGAGTGCAATTTTCATGGAGCTAGAGGAGAGACTTTCTCATGATGGTATGTTTCTTACTATGGATCAGAATAACATGATGACAGACCCTACATTTTCAGAATCACTACAACGCGACGAACACTATCATGAGTCAAAGATGGGTTATGAGAAAAGCATTCTTCCGAGTGAAGATGTATTAAGAACCACCAGAGGATCTCTTGATGAGGTTCACATGAATACCAGAGTAGCGCAGCATAAGCGTGATGGGATCACTTCATTGATGAGTATTCTTGCAAGAGATCACCAACAAAGTCTGTTAGAGGACTATGAAGACAAAAGAAATGTATGGTGGAGGATTATTAGTCAAATTTTTAGTTTTGGTGCTGCTATCATCATTAAGATCAGCCACCTCATGATTTTCTTTGCACAGATTCAAGCAAGTTGGCAAGAATTTTCAGGCAAAGGATGGAGCAATTTTCAGTGGGAGACTGTTAAGGGGGTTATTTCAGCCCCTACAAAGGTGTTTTCAGTCACTTCAATGCTTTGAATTCCTGTTTTTGCAAAGAGGTTCCAAATTTGTAGCTGCTGTCCCATTTTCAGGTTGCTGATTTTGATAAAAGCAGAATATAAGTTGTTTCTTAGCTTGAACAACTGCAAGATTGAATCTTTTAGGACCACTACACCCTTGGGAAAAGTTGGAAAAAGGTCTCAGCTTAAAGGAATGATTATTTTGAAGTAGAACCAGATGATAAATGGCTGTCATAATTTGTTTTCAGCTTGCACACAAGCTGGTTTCTGTCTTTTCTTGGAAGGAACAGCTCACAATGTCATTAATGAAGATCATCTTGAGAAGGTATGTGATGTGGATTATGCACACTTGACGATCAAATTATTTTCTGAGATACCAAGGGGCATAGTTGTTGATAGGGTTGAGAGTTACACTTGCTGGTCCAAATTTTTAAGCAAGAAGATCGCACCTAAAGTTTTTAAACCTTGGGAAGAAGACATCATTGGACCTTGAGCCAAAGAGAGATAATTCAAATGTGTACCAACGACATTAATTTTGAGTTGGTTAACTTGTGTTGATGACTTGATGAGGTATGCTCATTCCCTCACCTCCAAGTTATATGATGATACAAAGCTTTGGGATCTCGGAATTTGTGAGATTGGCAGATTGCTTCACAGTGAAACAAAGAATGTTAGATTTGCAATCTTTAGTTGCATCAGTGTAGTGTAGTGAAAACATAAGGAAGCATTCTTCAGATTTTTTTTGGATCCTGGAATTGGTATAAAAAATCAGAATTGCTTGAGGGCAAGCAATTTTTGGGAGGGAGGATTTGTAATGTCCCTTTTTGGGGCCATTCCATCTTTATGGAAAAACTCCAACTTTTCTGGAGAGCGTTGGTTTATTCATGTTGGGAACAAGATGTTGAGCTAGCCACAAGCAAGTTGAGAAGAAAATATGATTTGGCACATGATTCCATGCACTTCGTGCACTTCGCTCTCCCTGTATATAATGTTAGGATAGTGTCATTTAATTGCAATCCTAATGCATAATGTATGTCATGTCTTCAAACATCTTGGAGAGGGTACATGGACGCCCCTCTTAGGTGGATGAGAAACAATATTATTTAATTATTCTCTTGATTGACTTGGAATATTAGTTATAATCGCATTCATGAAGAAGGTAGAGCATGATAGTGGCGGTTACAAGTTGAACTAATGGCATTTACATCACTCTCCAAATCCTAAGCACTAGGACAGATGGAGTGGAGCATCTTTGCATTTATCGAATGGGTCCCATGCATGTTAGTGGAGGAACTTGGATGCCATTCTTGGGAGATGTGTACATCTAGGGTAGTTATGAGTCAAATATGCTATCCATTTTTTATTTACTATTCTCGATAGATGCTCTTCATGTGGGAAATGGATTTTTGCATGAAACTATGGTTTTGATAGTTCATTGTTTTGGGAAACCATTTGTGGTTTTCCTCTCCAATTGTTCTATAAATTGGAGGCATGAGATAGTAGTTTTATGAGTTATTTGCAGGCATACAGGTGTTGCCTAAATGATGTTTGATTGAAGGGAGAAGTGTGTTGCATATGTACTTTTATATTGAAGATTAATACATATTTGAGCCTCTTTGATGGTGGAGTTTTTCCCCGCAAGAATTTCTCCACTCCCATCTCTAGTGTTATGTGTCATATTGTATGGTTTGTTGATTTCTATTTGCTGATATATAATTTCACATTATCTCATAATGCTTAATCCAATGTTGTATTAAGAAAACTCAAATTTATGTATTCTTCAAAGAGCTTTCATTTTAAGTAGTGTACCTTGTTTTAACAATAGATAAGCTAGACCCTGTTTATGGGGAGCGTGATGTAAATGTCACCCGAAAATATAGAAAAAGGCAAAATTGATGATCCCACCAAGTGGATGGGCAACACTAAATTTTGACAAGGCTACCAGAGGGAACCCTGGCAAGTCAGGGGTCGGATGCATAATAAGAAATTCAAACGGTAATCTGATAGTTGCAAGATCAATGAAACTAAAAGATGGCACAAATAATGAGGCAAAAGCTTAGCCACTTGTCTTTGGCTTATAACTATGCCTTGTAAATGGTGTCCTAAATGTAGAGATTGAAGGCGATTCAATGATTATAGTCAATACAATGTGTAAATCGGGTGTGGTGAACTAGAAGATTAACAAAATATTACTTCAAGCTTGGCCTATCTTGGATGCATTGCACTCATACTCCATACAACATGTATATAGAGAGGCCAACAACATGGCCGGTTTTCTTGCAAATATTGCATTCTAAATGAATGAAGATAAAAATATTGGAGTCAAAAGTGAGGAATGCAAAAATTTAAGCTCATATTTAAACTCCAACATCGGTAGCGAATGCGAACACATAACACATAATCCACCATGAGACTAAAGTATTCACATTAATACTCCAAAGTGCTCGGCCTAGGAATAATTAAGATAAAAGATTTGGCACAAGCCAAAGGTAGATATTAGGGAATCCACTCAAATGGAGATTATGAGTTCATGTAGCTTGCAAAGATTATTTCTATACCGCCAGTGAGCTCTTCCTCATTTTCATTCTAGCTTCTACATTCGATGCTTGATTCCCATTATGGATACATGTGTGCTACCTATCCTTGTTTTCCTCTTTGTTTTCCCTTCTGACATCAGAGCACTTAGGGCTTAACAACCATAAAACTCAACAAAACAATGATAATCTTTTTCTGCGAAAAAATTAACTTGACCTAATCATAGGTCACTAATATACTATTGGTTTCTAAATTCCTTTGACAATTTAATTGATATTGTTATATGTATTTCTTCTTTCGTTATCAAAGTTATATCATCATGGCATCATTTATTGACTAGTTCAATGATTTTGATATTTAATGATATATCAATTTATCCTTTGATGATGTGGTAGCCCCATCATGGTACCATCATATATTAACATAAGACTATTTACTTAATGCAATTAAATCTCTAAAAATATCCTTAGCCAACAAACACTCATACACAAACCCTAAAAGTAAGGTGACTCAACGATTGAGGGTCAATTGACATTGACTAACTAAAACAACAAATCCACAATATTGCGAAGACAAACTCCACCAAACAAGATCAAATCATTCAAGAATGATGAATCAAAAGTCATTATGTGTAAGACTGTATCAATAATACAAGACAACACTTACAAGATTATCTAAGGTTCCAAATTTGTTTTCGTTAACCAACTGATACCTAGATTCCTCCATCTGTTTGCCCACATTGCTTCTACCTCAACCATGAAAATCACCCTCTCGCATGATACCCTCCTCCCTCTACTCAAGGATGATAAACCTCGCAAAATTCAAGACAAAAAATTAGTTAGTTCGTGTCAATAATCATCATAAATCTACTAAGAAAGTACCATAATTAAAAAAACACAATCAAATCTCATCATTGCATAAACATTCATCAATTAAAAAATTAATTTAAATCGTAAACAATACCTTAAACAATAATGTGTGTTCCATGATGTTTCGAGGATGCGAATAGGGTTGGTGGGATGTGTTTTAGGGACAACTATACAAGGCATCATTTTTGGAGGATAGACAATAAAATCATATAGAATAAAAAAATGAAATAAAAAAACCATATAGAATAAAAAATGAAATAAAGTTAGAACAAGAGATAGAAAGGGGGCGAGGGAGAGTGATTACAAAAATGAGAATGGAAATTAGAAAGACAAACCGAAAAAGAGAAAAATATAAATCTAGAGAAGGAATAGGAAAGAGAAATGGTAAAAGAAATAAGGAAAAGGGAAGTAAAGAATGAAAAAGAAAAGGAAATAAACCAAACTATGAAAGAAATATGAAATAAGAGAGAGAGAGAGAGAGAGAGAGAGAGATGAAAGAAAAGAAAGAGAGAATAAAGCAAACTATGAAAGAGATAAACAAAAAACAAACAAAAAAAGAATATAAGAGAGAAATCACTAGAAAGAATGAAAAAAGGACAGAGAAAGCTAGACAGGTGTCATATATATAGATAGATAGATAGAAGTAGGAGGCAAAAGAGAGACAATAATATACATTAATAAAAAGAGAATGAATGAAAGAAAGATAAATAGAAAAATGTAATGAGAGAAAAATCCAGTAAGATAGAGAAAAATGGGTAAAGAGAAATAGAGAGGGGTAGAGGGTAACAATGAAATAAAGTAAAAGAAAGAGCAAGTAAAAAGGAAAACAAGAGAATCAAGAGGGGACAAGAAAAGGGAAATAAAGAAAACAAAGAGAGAAACACAAAAACAAAAAGAGAGAAAAATGACTAAAAGAAAGAGATGTATAAATTATTTACAAGAAAGAGATGGCGGAGAGGGAAGAGAAATAGACATAAAATATGAGAGAGAAAGAGAGATTTAAATTTTAGATAAAGGAAGAAAGAAAATGACAAATAAATAGAGAAAAAAAAGAGGGGCAGAGAAGCAAAGAAAGACAACAGGAAAGAAAGAGAGAAAAACAAATAATAAAGAAATGATAGGTTAAAATACAAACAAAAAAAGTCATAAATATAGAAAGAGAGAATAAAATAAAGATAAATATGAGGAAAGAGTGAAATAAATAAATTATGAATGAATTCATGAAAGGCATAACAAAACAAAGAAAAATATATAAAAATAGAGGGATAAAGAAACAAATAAAGGAGTGAAAAATAGAGAGACACACACAGAGAGAGAGAGAGAGAGAGAGAGAGATGCAAAGTAAAAATACTAAGAAATAGAGAGAAAAGAGATAATATAGTAAGCAAGATGGGGATAAATGACAAAACATAGAGAAAAAGATACAACCATAAAAAAAGAAGCAAAAATGAGAGAAAAAGAGAAATAAAGAGAAAAGAGCGACATAGAAATAGAAAACAAAAATAAGGAGAGAGGAAAATATAAACAAAGCAAGAATGAAATATGGAAAAGGAAAAGAAAGAAATAGGGAGAAAGAGTGATGAAAAATATAGGGAAAAAAGAAAGAAATTTCTATAGAGGCATAGAAAGAGAGATTTTGTGAGAGAATGAGAAAAAGAGAAAATGAACGATTCAAATAAAGGAAGGTTCAACGTCTGGGGTGTTCAATCTATGAGTCTATACTCTATGGGTGTAAGTTCCAAGTGTAGCATGCAAGGTCTAGGGTTCAAGGTTTGAGCTATAGGTTTGAAGGGTCTAGTGTCCATTGTCTTATGTCCAAGGTCATGGGTTCAAGGTTTAGCATCAAAGTTCTTGTGCTCAAGCTTCTGGGTCAAAGGTCTAGTGTTCATGTTTCGAGGTCTAGGTTTAAAGTGTCTAGAGTCCATGATCTTGGGTTCCAAGGTCAATGTCTGTGGTCTTGGGTTCAAGGTTCAAGGTCCAAGGTCTAGGTTTGAAGTATATAGTGTCTAAGGTCTTGGGTTCAAGTTTCAGTGTCTAGGGTCTTGAGTTCAAGGTCAAAGCTCCAAGGTCATGAGTTCAAGGTCCAAGGTCCAAGGTCATGATTTCAAGGTTGAAGGTCCAAGGTCCAAGGTCCAAGTTTGAAGTGTCTAGCGTCTAAGGTCTTGGGTCCAAGGTTCAGTGTCCAGGGTCTTGAGTTCAAGTTCTAAGGTCCAAGGTCATGCATTCAAGGTTCAATGTCCAAGTTTCAAGGGTCTAGTGTCCACTATATTATGTCAAAGGTGGATTTAGGGTTTAGCGTCAAGGATCTTTGGTTCAAGGTCCAAGGTCCAAAGTCATGGGTTTAAGGTCCAATGTCCAAGTTGGAAGAGTCTAATACACACTATCTTATGTCTAGGATTAAGAGTTCAGCCCTCAAGATTTAGCGTCAACGGTCTTCAATTCAAGGTTTAGGGTAAAGAGTCCAAGGTCCAAGGTGCAATATCTAGGGTCTAGGGTCGAAAACGATTCAAGATTTGGGTTCCAAGTTTAAAATGTCTAGTGTCAAGGGTCTTGGGTTCAACATTCAACATCCAAGGTCTTGGGCTCAAGGTATAAGGTCCAAGTCATGGGTTCAAGGTTGGATGCTCAAGTTTGAAGGGTCTAGTGTCCACACTAATATGTCTAGGGTTCAAGTTTCAAGGTCTAGGTTTGAAGTGTCTAGTGTCCATGGTCTTGGGTTCAAGGCTTAGCGTCCATGGTCTTGCACTCAAAGTCCAAGGTCTAGGTTTGAAGTTTCTAGCGTCCGGTGTCTTGGGTTCAATGTTCCACATCTAGGGTCTTGAGTTCAAGGTTTGAAATCCAAGTTCAAAGGGTCTAGTGTCCACTATCTTATGTCCAAGTTCGTGTGTTTAGAGTTTAGCATCAAGGGTCTTGGGTTCAGGGTTTAGGGCCACGAGTCTAGGATCTTGGGTTCAAGTTCCAAGAACCAAGGTCATGGGTTTAAGGTTTGATGTCTAGGTTAAAACAATCTAGTGTCCACTGTCTTATGTCTAGGATCATGGGTTCAGGATTTAGCATCAAGGGTCTTCGATTTAGGGTTTAGTGTTTAGGGTTCAAGCTTTGAGATCTAAGTTTGAAGAGTCTAGTGACAAGGGTATTTAGGTTCAAGGTTCAACATCTAGGGTCTTAGGTTTAATGTCCAAGGTCCATGTCATGGGTTAAAGGTTTGGCATCCAAGTTTGAAGAGTCTAGTGACAAGGGTATTTAGGTTCAAGGTTCAACATCTAAGGTCTTAGGTTTAACGTCCAACGTCCATGTCATGGGTTAAAGGTTTGGCATCCAAGTTTGAAGGGTCTAGTGTCCACAATCATATGTCTAGGGTTCAAGTTTCAAGGTCTAGGTTTGCAATGTCTAGTGTCCATGTTCTTAGGTTCAACGTCTAAGTTTGAAGTGTCTAGTGATCAGGGTGTTGGGTTCAAGTTTTAGCATCCATGGCTTTATGTTGAAGGTCCAAGGTTTAGGGTCATGAGATCAAGGTTTGATGTCCATGTGTGAAGGATCTATTGCTCACTATATTCTATCCAAGGTCATCGATTTAGGGTTTTGGGTCAGAGGTTCATGGTATAAGGTACAAGGTCAATGGTTCAGTCCAAGTTCGAAGGGTCTAGTCTCCACTATCTTATGTCTAGGACTACTGGTTTAGGAAGTAGCATCAAGGGTCTTCAATTTCGGGTTTGGGGTCAAGGGTCAAAGGTCTAGACTGCAAGTTCTAGGGTTTAGGGTGTAGGGTGCAAGGTCTAGGGTTCAAGGTCCAAGTTTAAAGTGACTAGTGTCCAAGGTCTTGGGTTTAGGGTACAACATCTAAGGTATTAGGTTTAGGCTCCAAGGTCCGTGTTATTGGTTCAAGGTTTGATGTCCAAGTTCGAAGGGTCTAGTATCCACAGTCATATGTCTAGCATTCAACATTTGAGATCTAGGTTTGAACTGTCTAGTGTCCATGGTCTTATGTTCAAGGTTTAGTGTCCATCGTCTGGGTTTCAAGGTCCAAGATCTAGTGTCAAGGTCTTAGGTTCAAGTTTCAGAGTCAAGAGTCTTGAGTTAAAGATTCAAGGTCTAGGGTCATGAGTTAAAGATCGTGGGTTTAGGGTTTAGCATCAAGGGTCTTGGGTTCAAGGTTTGGGTCAAGGGTTTAGGATCTTAGGTTCAAGGTTCGATGTCCAAGTTCAAACGGTCTAGTGTTCACTATCTCATGTCTAGGACCATGGTTTCAAGATTTAATGTCAAGGGTCTTCAAATCAGGGTTTACGATCAAGGGTCCAAGGTCTAGGGTTCAAGGTTCGAGGTCCAAGTTATAAGTGTCCAGAGACTTGGGTTCAAGTCCAAGTCATGGGTCCAACATTCGAAATTGAAGTTCAAAGGGTCTAGTGTCCACAGTCATATGTCTAGGGTCATGGATTTACAGTTTAGTGTAAGTGTCTTGGGTTCAAGATTCAAGATCCAAGGGTTCAAGGTAAAGGTTTCGTGGTCTAGGGTCCATAATCAATAGTTCCATAATACAATGTCTATGATTCCAAGGTCTAGGGTCTGAGATGCAAAATCTAGGGTTCATGGTTAAGGTCTAGGTTTGAAGGGTCTATTATCCATAGTGGAGGGATCAAGAGTCTAGGTTTAGGGTTTAGCTCCCAATGTTTGATGTTCAAGGTCTATGGTTCAAGGTTTTAGGCCTAGGTTCGAAGTGTAAATTATCCACAATCTAGTTTCCAAGCTCTTGAGCTCAAGGTTTAGCATCCAAGGTCCACGAACCATGGTTCAAGGTACAAGGTAAAGGTTTCTTGGTCTAAGGTCCATAATCCATGGTACTAGAGTGTAGGGTCTTGCATCCGAGGTCTAAGGTCCAAGGGTCAAATGCAAGTTCTAGGGTTCAAGGTTTGAGGTCCAAGTTTGAAGTTTTTAAAGTCCAAGGTTCTAGGTTTGGGTTTAGCGTCCACGGTCTTGGGTTCAAGGTTTTGGATTTTGGATTAAGCATCCAAGGTCTTGCGTTCAGGGTTTAGCTTCTAGGGTTTTGGGTTTTGGGTTATGCATCCAACGTCTTGGATTCAAGATTTAGGGTCCACGGTTCAAGGTACAACATAAAGATTTCTTGGTCTACGATCCATAGTCCATGGTTTCAGGGTTTAGGATATAGGGTATGGAGTTCATGTGTGTGCGTGTGTGTCGTGTATGTGTGTGCATGCATGTGCTTAATTCCAAGGTGTAGGGTCTAAGGACCAAGGGTCAAAAGTTTAGGTTTTAAGGTCTAGAATCCAAGTTCAAAAGTCTAGGGTCCAATGTCCAAGCTTTAGGATTTCGGTTATAGGGTCCATGTTATATGTTATAGAGTCTAAAATCAGACATGTCCAAGGTCTTATTTCCAAGGGTCAATGATCAAGGGTCACAAGTCCACGTTGTAGGGTCTAGGGTCCAATGTCTAGAGAGTAGAAAAGGAAGAAAAAGTTAAGAGAGAAATAAAGAGATAGTGATGGAGAGAAAGATTGAAAAGAAAGAAAGAAAAGACACTCGAAGAGAAAAAGTGAAATAAAGCAACATAAAGATAGAAAGAGATAATTTAAAGATATAAGGAAAAAGAGATAGAGTGAGAATGAAAGAAATATAAGGTCTAGAGGCAGAGGGATGGATGAAAAAGAGAAAGAAAGAGAAATAAGTAGAGAAAAAGAAAGACAAAAATAGAGAAGAGAGTGAGAAAGAAATAAAAATAGAAAAATAAAGAGTTAACACTAGAGAAAAAGTAAGGTAGAAATACTATACGAGAGAAAGAATGGGAGATATAGAAACAAAGAGAGAGTGATAGAGAATGCTAGAGAAGGAAAAATAATAATTTAAAAATAAAGATGAAGAAAGATAAAAAGAAGAGAGAGGAGATAGAATTATAGAGAATGAAAGAAAGAAAGTTAGAATAAAAAATTAGGGAAGGGAAGAGAGGGAGGGAGCAAGAAGAGGGGCACGAAGCAAAGGAATAAAAAGTTAAAAAGAGAGAAACCAAAAAAGAGAATATATAAATCCAAGGAGATAAAAATGAAAGACAGAGTAAAGTGAAACAGATAAATAAATAAAGAATAAAAAAGGGAAAGAAAGAAAGAGAGAGAAAAATAAATATAGTAAACTATCAAAATAAAAAAAATGACGAGAAAAAATAAATGAGAGAGAAAGAATAAAGAAAGAACAAGAAATACGTAGGAAAGTAAAGAAACAATGAAATGTTGATAGAAATAGAAAAAGAAACAGAGATACAAATAAAAAAAAAGACTCTAAAAGAAATAAATGAAGACAATTTGTTAGAAAAAATGAAAAAAAAAGCAAAAAATATATAAAGGCAGTCATACCAAATACAATATTGAGAAAAGATATAGAAACAAAAGGAAAAAGAGAGAGAAAATTAGATGGAAATAGAGAATCAGAAAAAGATAAATAGAAAAATGCACAGAGAGAGGAAAAGTTACAGAAAAATGGATAGATTGACAAACAAGTGAAAGAAAATGAGAGAATCAAAAGAAAAAAGGAAGAGGGAACTAAAGAACGAGAAAAAAAGAGAAAGAAGAGAGAGAAGACAGAAAATTAGCTAGAAAATCAATAGAAAAAAGAGCTAGATAAAGATACAAAGAAGTTGATGAAAAAGAGGAGAGATATCGAGATAAAAGAATTTAAAAGAAATAAAAAGAGAAAATCAAATAAAGAAAGAAAGACAAACAAAAGAGAATAAAGAAAAAGAAAAAGAAATACAAAGAAAAATAAAGTCAGAGAAATAGAAAGAGAATGAAAGAAGGATGGATATAAATAATCTAAGAAATAAATAAATAATTAAGGAATTCGTGAAAGAAAGAAAGGCATAAAAAGGAGAAGAAACAATACAAAGTGAAAGATGGAAAGAGAGAATAAGAAATAGAGAATCAAAAAAGGAAAGAGAATGAAATAAAATACAAAAAATTAAAGAAAGAGAAAGAAGGAAAGAATCAATGAATGAATAAAAAGGAAATAAAGAGAAAACAATTAGAGAGAAAGAAATAGAGAAGTGGAAGAGAGAGGGAGAGATAAGCAAAGAACGGCAATAAGAGAATAAAGAAACAAAGATAAAGAAATATAAATAGAGAAAAAGAGAAATGAATAAAGAGTAAAAAATGGAAAGAGAGAAAGAGAAAGGGAATCTAATGAGATAAAATGACAAACATAGAAACATATAAAAAGGGAGTCTCAAAAATCAGAGAAAAGGGGAGAAATTATTAAGGGAAAAAATAAATAAAATTAAAGAAAATGAGATAGAGATAATAAATATAGAACAAAGTAGGAAGGAAAAGGACAAAAAGAAAAAGAAATGGGATGAAGGTTGAGAGAGATGTCAATAGATAAGACATAGAAAGAAAGATAATATGAGAGAGAAACAAAGAGAATGAATGATAAAAATAAAGAAAGATCTAGGGTATGGCATACTAGGTCAATGGTTTTTGAGTCTATGAATGTATATTTCATGTCTAACATCCAAGGTCCAGGGTGTGAGGTCTAAGATCTAAGTTCCAAAGGTCCAATGTCTACAGTCTAGTGTCCAAGGTTATGGGTTTAGGGTCTAGGGTAAGGCTCCAAGGTCTAGGGTCATGGGCTTAGGGTCTAGGGTAGAGGTTTCTTCATCTATGTACCACAATCCTAGGGTGTAGGGTCTAATGGTCCAAAGTTTAATTTATTGGTCAAGGATCCAGGTTACAAGGTTTGGTCAAGGCTCTAGGTTTTAGGATTTAGGGTATATGGCCCATGTTCTATGCTCTATGGTCCAAGGTCAAGTGTTCAAATTTCAAGGTCCATAGTTCAATCGTTTAGGGTCTAAGGTTCCAAGAGTGAAGGGTCTAGGGTCTGGGGTTTGGTGTCTAGATAGAGTTAAAAAAATGAGGCAAAAAGAAGAGAGGAAGATTGAAAAGGAAGAAAGAAATAAAGACACTTAAACAAAAAGAGAGGAAGATAATAAAAGAAAATTTAAAAAAGAGAAATATTTAGAAGTAAAAAGAGAAAGAACTAAAGAAAAAATAAAGATAGAAACAAAAAGACAAGGAAATAAAAGAAAACAAAATAAAGAAAAAAGAAAGAATGGAAACTAGAGAGAAAGGAAAATAAAAAAAATTAAACAAGAGGAGAGAGTCAAACCATGACAGGAAGCGAGGGTGAAACAAAGAAAGGAGAAAAGAGAGATAGATAAATATAAAAAAAAGGAAAGAAACAAAGAAGAGAAAAAAATAAAGAGAAAGAGAAAGAAAGGAAAAGTAGGAAAGAAATAGAGATTGAAAGAAAGGGAGAAACAAACACAATGAGAAGAGATAAATATATATATATGATGAGAGAGAGAGAAGAGAAATACAAAGAAAAATAGATATAGATAGACAAACAGCAATGGAGAGAAAGATTGAAAAGGAAAGAAAGACACTCAAACAAGAAGAGAGAAAAAGGGCAACATAAAATACAGAGATAGATAGACAGCGACAAAGAGAAAGATTGAAAAAGAAAGAAAGAAACACATTCAAATAAGAGAGAAACATAACAACATAAAATAAAAAGAGATAAAAAGATACAAGGAAAAAGAGAAATAAAGACACAAGTGTGTGTGTGTGTGTGTGTGTGTGAGAGAGAGAGAGAGAGAGAGATGGATGAAAAACAGAAAAAAAAAGAAAGAAAGAAAGAAATGGAGAGAGAAATAAGTAAAAGACAAAAAGAAATAAAAATAGAAGATAAAAGAAAAAAAAAGGGAGAGAAAACTAGAGAGAGAAAAATAGAAATAATGAACAAGAAACAAAGAGAGACAAAATGGTAGAGAGCAAAAAGGGGCAATAATTTAAAAAGAAAGATGGAAAGTGAAAGGCCCACAAGTGTTGTGCCTATATCTTTGTTGCACAATTTTGTATCGACTTATATATTTGACGTTTTGTACTTTTATGGTGATCACATTCTATATCAACATGACTATAGGAGTATATGAGACACATGACAATATTGTGCAATTGAGCTATGTTGATCTTTTCAATTTCATTTTTTTTATTATAACCGTAATGCTAGTTACTTTCATTTTGACGATTCAACACTATTATTCGATGACGAGTATATTTGACTTGATCGTGTTGCTTATGTATCGTTTGATTGTGCATATAAGTAGAGAATTAGTACTGCAATGTTATTTTTATGTTATGACATTTTATGAGATATATGTGTCTTGCATGAGAATATTTATGGTCATTGCTTTATACTATGCTTCAGCTATCTATGCTAGATAGGCTTGATGTGTCTATAACTGTGAAGAATTACAGGTCAAAACCGACAATGAGCAATAATGCAGAGGTAAAATTGATTTGTTTGAGTATATATGTCTTGCTCCATGATGAACTAATGACATGTGACATGTATAAGTGTTGAAAAACCTCTTATATGTATTATTGTGGGGCATGTGTGTGTGCATGCAAGAGCAACAAGTGGAGTGGTTGGATGGGATTGAAAGGGCAATTTCATATATGTCAAAAAACCTCTTTTTTGTATTTTGTGTACCTCTTTTTCATATTGTGTGTGTGTGCACACACACGCACATAGACGCACAACCACTAAGTAAAGGGGTTAGATGGCATTGAAAACGAAACATTATAAGTGTTGAAAAAACTCTTTTGTGTGTGTGTGTGTGCGCGTCTATGCATGGCCATATGCGTGTACATCTGTGTGCGTGCGCTTGTGAATGTGAACGGGTGCATGTGCACGTGTGTGTTTGTCTGTGCACCGACGTGCACTTGTGTGTGCATGTTTGTGCGCGTGTGTGTGTGCAAATGTGTGTGCGTCTATGCGTGTACGTGTGAGTGTGTGTGCATGTGTACATGTGTGTGAGTGCGCATCTATGCAAATGTGTGTGCATGTGTGTGGGTATGTGTGTGTATACGCATGCATGTGTGTACGCGCGAGTGCGTGTGTGTGTACGCACGAGTGCGTGTGTGCATGTGCATGTGAATCTATGCACGTGTGTGGGGGGGGTATGTGTGCGTGTGTGTGCATCCGTGTGCGTGTGCATGCATGTGTGTGCATGTGTGAACGTATGTGTGTGCATGTGTGAACGTATGCGTGTGAACGTGTGCATGTGTGTGCATGAATGCATGAGTGTGTGCGTGTGTGCACACGTGTGCGCATGCATGTGCGTGTGTGTGTGCGTGCATGTGGGTGGGTGTTCGTGCGTGTCTGTGTGTGCATGTATTTGTACGTGTGTGTGTGCATGTCTGTGTGTGCATACCTATGCATATCGTGCGTGTGTGCGCATGTGGGTGTGTGTCTGTGGATGCGTGCATGTGTGTGCATGCACGTGTTTGTGTGTATGTGTCTCTGTGTATGTGTGTGGGTGTGTGTCTCTGTATGTGTGTCTTTGTGTGTGTGTGCGCGTGCGTGTGCACGTGTGTGCGCGTGTGCATCTGTGAGTGTAGTGTAAGTTTGTGTGTATGTGTGTGCGTGTGTGTGCATGTGTGTGTGTGCCTATGCATGTGTGTTTATGCATGTGCGCGTATGTGTGTGCATGTGTGCCTATGTGTGCGTGCATGTGTTGTGTGTGTATGAGTGTGTGTGTGTGCGTGAATGTGTGTATGAGTGTGTGTGTGTGCGTGAATGTGTGTGTGCATGTGTGTGGATGCGTGTGTGCGTGTGTGGATGCATGTGTGCGTGTGTGTGCATGCATGTGTGCGTGCGTGCGTGTGTGTGTGTGTGAGTGTGTGCATGCGAGTGCATGCGTGTGTGTCAGTGTGTGCGTGCACATGTATGCGAGAGTGTGTGTGTTGTAAGTCCGTGTGCATGTGTGTTTGTGTGCATGCATGTGTGTGCTTTTGGGTGTGTGTGCTTTTGTGTGTGTGTGCTTGTGTGTGCGTATGTGTGTGCATGAGTGTGTGTTGTGTGAGTGCGTGTGTGCATGCATGTGTGCATATGTGTGTGCTTGTGTGCATGTGTGTGTGTGAGTGTGTGTTGTGTGTGAGTGCGTGTGTGTTGTGTGTGAGGGCGTGAGTACATGTGTGTGTGCATGCACGTGTGTTCGTGTGCATGTGCATGCATGTGTGTGTGTGCTTGTGGGACTGTGTGCATGTGCGCGTACATGTGTGCATGTGTGTGAGTGAGTGTGTTGTGTGTGAGTACGTGTGTGTGCGCATGCACGTGTGTGCATGTGCGGGCACGTGTGTGTGCACGTGCATGTGTGTATATGCATGTGTGTGCATGCATGTGGACGTATCTTCATGCGTGTGTGTCTGTGTGTGTGTGCGCGTGCGTGTGTGCATGTGTGTGTACATGTGCATGCGTATCCTTGTGCGTGTCCGTGCATGTGTGTGCACGCATGTCTGTGAATGCATGCATGAGTGTGTGTGTGTGTGCATGTGCATGTGCGCGTGTGTGCATGTGTGCATGTGCGTGTGTGTCTCTGTGTGTGCATGTGCGTGTGTGTGTGTCTTTGTGTGTGTGCACGTGTTTGCGTGCGTGTGTGCATGCACGTGTGTGTGTAGTGTAAGTCTGTGTGCATGTGTGTGCGCGCGCGTGTGTGCATGTGTGCGTGTGTGTGTGCATATGTGTGTGTCCGTGCATGTTGTGTGTGTAAGTGTGTGTGTGTGCGTATGCATGTGTGTGTATGTGTGTGCAAGTGTGTGTGATTGTATGTGGTGTAAGTCTAGGTGCATGTGTGTGTGTATGTGCATGCATGTGTGCTTGTGTGTGTGTGTGTGCATATGCATGTGGGAGTGTGTGTGTGTGTGCTTGCGTGTATGTGAATGCATGTGTGCATTTGTGTGTGCGTGTGTGTTCGTGTGTGCGCGTGTGTGCATGCATGTGTGTGCATATGTGTGCATGCATGTGTGTATACGTGTGGGAGTGTTTGTGTGTGCATGCATGTGTGTATGCGTGTGAGAGTGTGTGTGCGATAGTAAAGTGCCATAGTCAAATGTTTACTAACTTGCCCACTATCAATAGCAGAGTGCCAAGGTAGAGTGTTCTTGTTCCTACTTCATCAACTCAATAACTTTCTTTGATTATTTAATTTCCAACTTAAGTTATATCAGTCTCTATAACAATTTCAAGTGTAAAGAACTAGGGTATGAGTATAGACATGTTTTAAGCATTTGAGACAAAGAATTTGGAATCCAAGGTTTATTGGAGGACCATGGAAGGCATAGAGGTCATGTAGGTGTCGAAAGATCCTATTAGAGACCAAGAATATACAAAGAAGAAGCCCAAAGCCTCATAGAAGCTGGAGGATCCATCATAATACATTTTTAGTGACCATTGTTCTATGGATTCACTAGTTGTGATCTATTAAATATGATCATGTAATAAGAGTGTGTATGTAAGAGCCAAGTAGATCTTGTGGAGAGTTCAAGCTATCTATTTTGATCATTTGGACAAGTAATTCTTGAGATGTAACTTTAGTTATGGAGATAGTGGATTAGGTGGCATAATTAACCTCGCTCTTGCTAGAGTCTTTCTCATACATGAGTTTCATTGTTCTTCATGTTTTTGGCACATTTTGATGCTTTGTATGTTCATATTTGCAATTAGTTATCTTCCCAAGTTAATACTCTAAAAAAAATTCTTGTTAGAGAAAAAAGCAAAGAAAAACAAATAAAGAATGAAAACATAAAGAAATAAAAGAAAAGAAAAAGAAATAAACCAAACTATATATATATAGAGAGAGAGAGAAATAAATTACATAAAGATGAAAGAAATGAAAGAATGAATGAAAAATGGATAGAAATAGAGCAAATGAAAGAGAGAAATTTTCTGAATGAAAGAAAGAAAGAGAAAGATCTAGAGACACACAGAAAAAGAAAAAAATATAAAAGCAAAAGGCAAAAGAGAAAAAGAAACAAAAATAGGCATGAATAAATAGAAAAGGAGTGAAAGAAAGATAAGTAGAATAAGAGAGAGGGGGGAAGTAAAAATTAATAAAATGGATACAAAGAAGTTAGAAAGAAAAAGAAAGAGAAATATTAAAATAAAGTAAAACATGAAGCAAGTAAAAAAGAAAGAGAGAATTGGGAGGGAAAGAAAGGAAAACTAAAGAAAGAAACGGAGAAAAAACAAAGAAAGAATAGAGATAAAGAAAGACCAAAGAAACAAGAAAGATAAACAAAAAAGAACAAGGTAAAGAAATTAAAAAAAAAGTTAGGTACAAAGAAATATGATGAAGAGAGGGAGAAATATAGACATAAAATAGAAAGAATGAAAAGAGAAAGAAACAACGAACGAATTAAAAAGAAATAATGAGAGAATAGAGAGAAGTAAAGAAGAGAAATAGAGAGGGAGAGAAAAACAAAGACAATGAGAAAAAACAACAAAAAGAGGGAACAAAGAAATGAGATAAAGAAAAATTCAAACCACAAGAGAAAAGTCAAAGAAATAGAAAGACAGAATGAATGATAGAGAGATACATAGAAAGGAAAAGAAATAAATAGTGAATGAATGAATTCATGAAAACAATAACAAAATAAATAAAGATATATAAAAATAGAGAAAATTTGAAACTAATAAACAGTGAATGATGGAAAGAGAGACGCAAAGAAGGTAAAAAGAAAGCTAGCAAATAAATAGAGAAAAAAGATAAACAAAAGGTTTCAAACAAATAGAGAAATAAAAATAATAAATTAATAAATAAAGTAAAAAGAGATGATACAATAAGAGAGATAAAATGACAAGCATAGAGAGAGATATAAAAAGATTAGAAAAGAAAAAAAAGAAAAAAAGAGAAATAAAAAAGAATGAGAGTTAAGAGATAGAAAAATTAAAATTGCGAGATAGAGGGAATTAATATAGACAAAGTGAGAAGGAAAATTAGAAAAATAAAAAGAAAGAAACACAACGGAAGAGCAGAAAACATTAAAAAAATGTAATGCCAATAGACAAACACAGAAAGAGTGAGACTGTGAAAGAATGAAAAGAAAAAGAGAATGAATTAAAGAAATAAAGAAAGGTCCAAGGTTTGGGGTGTTGGGTCCAAGGGTATAGAGTCTATGGGTGTAAGAGTTTTAAGCCTAGCATCCAAAGTTCAGGGTCTAGGGTCTAAGGTGCAAGGCAAATCTAGGGTCTAGGGGTTCAATGTCCACAAAGTAGCATCTAAGGTCTTGGGTTCAAGATTGAGGGTTAGTATCTAGGGTCTAGTGTCTTGGGTCTAGTGTCCAAGGTCTTGGGCCTTGAGTCTAGGGGTTCAAGGTAAAGGGTAAAGGTTTCATGGTACAGGGTCCATGGTCCACAACTCCAAGGTGCAAAGCATTTAGGTGTAATTTCTAGGTCTAGCATCCATGGTCCAAGGTCTAGGGTCAAGGGTTCAAGGTTTGGTCTTGGGCCAGTGTCTTGGGTCCAATGCCTAAGGTCTAGGGTCCAAAAGTTCAAGTTAAAGGGTAAGAATTTTATGGTCTAGGCCCTAGAGTCCGTGGTCCACGACTTCGAGGTGTATAGTATTTGAGTTAAGTTCCAAGGCTAGCATCCAAGGTCCAAGGTCTAGGATCAAGGGTTCAAGATCCATGTTCCAAGGGTCTAATGTTCATAATCTATTATCCATTGTCATAGGTTCAAGCTCTAGGGTCCAAAGGGTTCAAGTTCAAGGTAAAGATTTCTTAGTCTATGATCTAGGGTCCAACTATCCAAAGCTGAAGTTCTATAAAGTTAAAATACACAGAGTAAAAAAGAAAACAAATAATCAAAATTATTAAGAGAAAGAGAAAGAAATAAATAGTGAGAAAGGAAAAGAGGCAAACATAAAGGAAAAGAGAAATAAAGATATAGGAAGAGAAAAGGAAACGAGACAAAAAGTAAGGAAAGAGGAAAAAGAGATGGAGAAATAGTGAGGAAAAGTGAGAAAATATAGATAAACATAGAAAAATAAGGAGAAATAGATAGATTGAAATGGCAAAAAACAAAACGCAGGAGAAAAAAAAGAAAAAGAGTGGAGAGAGAGAGAGAGAGAGAATAAAAAGAAATAAAGGATATGGGAAAGAAAGAATGACAACAAATAAATAAGGAGAGAACAAATAGAGAGAAATAAAGAGGGAATTTTAGAAATATATAAGGAGAGAGAATGACAGAGCGAGCGAGCAAGCGAGAGAGGGGGGCAGAAATGCATGAAAGAAATTGAAAAGAAAGGGGAGAAAAAAATATGAAAGTGAAAATGAAAGAAAAAAGGAGACAAAGATAAAAAGCAATAATGGAAGTTTGAGTGATATAGAAATAGAAAAATAAATGGAGAGAAGGTTCTTGAAATATAAAAGCACACTAAGAAACAAAGAGGAAAGTACACCAAGGGAGGGAAAAAGAGGGAGATAGAATACAAAAAGAGATAAATAAAGGGGAGAGGAAGAAAGAAAGACAAAAAGAAATAGAAAGAACGTGAGAAAAATAAAATTAAGGAGAGAGAGAGGGGAGGGAGGCAGGGATGAAAAAATAAAGGTCGAGAGAGAGAGAGAATGATAGAAAAATAGATAGACATAAATAAAGGAGATGGAAAGAAATGGAGATTGGATGAAAGAAAGAAAAAGACAGTAAAAAAAGAAGAAATAGAAAGAAAAAGAGCAATCTATTTCATTTATACCAAAAAAGTCATAATACAACATAAATGCAATAAGATAAGCTAAAAGAGCTATTCAATATTTTATAAGAGAAATAAGTATACAAGTAACAATGAAAACATTATATCTAAAGTGATCTAAGTGTACCAACGACCATCTCATGATTCCATCAAGATTGTTAACATCATATTCCCAAATAACTATAATTAAGACAAGGAATCAAAAAATAACTGTGAAGGTTGTACTCCCTCACTGCTACAAAGGATTGTAACTATAGCAACAACATTTTGATCATGTCTTGTAGGAAAGGTCACAAAATTATTCCATGAAATCCAAACAATTGATATAAAGAAAAACCATAACAGACCTTCTAGAATTTTAATATACATCATTTTCTTGAAAAGAATTCTAAACATAGAGCAGATTGTTTAAGAATATATATATATATATATAATAAATGAAGATACAATTATAGCTTTGAAGATATCAGAAATATATTTACCTCTCCACTTTCTTCATTATCTTCATCATTTACTTCAAAATTGGACTTACTATACCCTTCAACCACATCCTCTATATTGAACTGAAATCAAGCAAACAATATATATTATTAGAGCTAATTATGTTGGTACTAGCTTCATTAATTTTAACGCTTCTAGAAATAATTAGTATGGATGTTTTAAGAGGCGAAAAGCATTGCATTATTATTTTATTGTTATATGCCATCATGTTTTTCACCTTTAAAAACAATCAGAAATGATTGAGTAAACCCAAATATTACAAAAGCAAACAGTATACATTGTTAGAGCTATTTATGATGGTACTAAGTTCAGTAATTTTAATGCTTCTGGAAATAATTAGTATGGATGTTTTAAGAGGCGAAAAGCATTGCATTATTATTTTATTGTTATATGCCATCATTTTTTTCACCTTTAAAAACAATCAAAAATGATTTTGAGTAAACCCAAATATTACAGTGAGTGCCTATCATCATGTGTTTTTTTGCCTTCAAGTTCCTAATACATGTTAAGTAAAAGAGTAGAAAACATGGTTAGAAAATTTGTTAACATAAGCACTATAAAAAGTGTAACGGAGAAGGCACTAGGTTACAAATATATGTTATGCAGCTCCCTCCATAGCAATGTACCTTCAAAAATTTGAATATCAACCTCTGCAAGGCAACTTTGAAGCTTTTCTATTATTTTATGTTGCTTTGCACACTAAGATTTTTGTTACAAATCCAACAACTAAATCTACAAGAACAAACCAATAGGCAGATGATTTCACATGAACAATTCTATCCAACAAGGTATAAACATTATAATGGGTTAATCTTAGCTCATTACGATCAATGTTATTCTAGTTCTGATTTCCAAGTTCTAATATACATCATCTTCTTCAAAAGAATTCTAAACATAGAGAAGATTGTTTCAAAAATTATATATCTATAATGAATGAAGATACTATTATAACTTTAAAGAGATCAGAAATATATTTATCTCTCCACTTTCTTTGTCATCCTCATCACTTACTTCAAAATTTGACTTGTTAGACCCTTCAACCACATCCTCTACATTTAACTGAAATCAAGCACTAAACTTAGTTAAATAAATTATTTGAGTTATTTATGTTGGCACTAACTTCAATAAGTTTCGTGCCCCTAAAAATAATTAGTATAGATGTTTTTAAAGGCCATTAATATTGCATTATTATTATTTTGTTGTTATATGTCATCATGCTTTTTCACCTTTAAAAATAATCAAAAATAAATTTAACTCTGAATTAGATCCCCACACAGACTACACATAATTAGGAACCCAGTTCTTTGTCTATGTTTATAACTCTTCTAAAATCTTAACTTTTCACAACTTCATATTCAAAATAAAATGTGATCCACAAAAGTTCAAACCTTAATGCCTCTGATATCTGGTCTCACACTGAGGCTAGGATTGTTTTCTATCTCTTCTCGCATGATCATAGCAAGGCCTGCAAACAGGAAAGACACACTCAGTGCATGCTAAAAATAGATCATTATCAGCAACTAGTCTGACATCATCCCCACAAATCTGACATTTGACCCCTCAAGTGATTCATAGGTTAAGCCTACATTTTAAACCAAAAAGTAAGAAAAGAACCATCGACACCAAAAGATTGTTTCAATAAACAGGAAAACTGATAAGAAATAGCAAGCACATTTTTAAAAGTACAATAAGCATCAGATCTGAACCTTTACAACATCCAATTCTTCTAAGACCCCACACTTTTATAAATGTACAAAGTTAGCTAAATCAAAAAAATGTAGATAACCACAACTGATGGATGGAAGGAGCCTCGCTACAAGAACGATCAGATTATTGACACTGGTTAGTTTTATTGAATAAGATATCACAATAAGATATTACAGGTTGTTGCCTATAAGGAAGAATTATGAATCTATAAATGTGATATAAGGTCATGTGCATAGTAGAGGATGAAGTGCACACATCACTAAAATGCCCAACTTATCAAAATGTAGCCCAATATTATTGATGCACTAGATGTGACTCAATCCAAGGATTTTATGTGCCTGGGCACTGATCTAAGTTTAAGGATAAAGCAGATTCATCTCACACTTTGATTAGATTCTATAAACCAAAAGCTTGAATTGGCGTTTATGGAAAAGTTGGTTATCTATCTTGGAGTTCAATAGAAGAAATGTGTCCAGTGCAATTTCAACCAGATCTAGGCTCCAAACTCACAAAACCATCTGCATTTGGCTATAAGCAAGATCCAATAAAAAAGTGATAAATTTCTAACCCATGTTCTCAACAATATTTAATTCCTACGATAAAACATCATCACATGAACTAAACCCATAATTGAAAAACTCGGCCCAATATTGCCTTCACGATGTATAAGTGCTACTATAATCTCCATACGAGCACCAACAAACATTCCAGAGCCAACATGCAACACAACTTTTAATCCGACACAATGTAGAGTTCCTACAACAAAATAAATCCCCTTCCAAGACCTATACTTACTTAACAACTTCCTCTACCTTGTCTACAAACACAGAAGAGCAACATCACCTTACAACACAATAAACTATGAGCACTGGCGGTAAGCTAGCATGCCCATGATCAAAACCCAATCCCTCTGCACTCAAATCAAATGCCACATTATTTGTAGTTGCCTTTTTCATTATACAACATGGAATTGGAGCATGTAAAGTGAACACAGTGTCTACCATTGCTCTCAAATATTAGTGTTCATTCAATTTGTCTTAAATTATGAATGTGTTTTCATTTTAGTGAAAAGTAGTGGATGGCTGTGGATCTAGCGTTGAAACTGCAGCCGACTGCAGCCAATGATATTGAATAGAAGATAATATGCTTGGGTGGCAGGGGTGTGAAATGGTGTCCTTATATATTATATGTGCCCTTATCATCGCCATGGTTTCACTAGGTACTTTCATATTTGGTGGCCCATTTGCAATCTTTGATATTTCTTGTCACATTTAATGTCATTCTATTCTAGGTTTCAACTACTGCAAGAAGAATGCCTTGCTTGTTAGATATCTCATTTTCTGTAGTTTCCCATGTCTCATCTGTTTTGGATGTTGTTTGAAATGATTATCCTGGTTAATGATGAACAATGTTTCAGAAACCACATGAATAAAGTTGGGATTTTCTCTCCCTGAAACCATTCACTCATTGAGACGGGGTGATAATGAAATTCTGGCAAGATTTAAAACTTCCGCTGAATTATTATGCCAATGCAAAGATCACTAAGATCAACAGGGCCACCATTAAGTGGTCCCCCCCCTTTTGAGAAGACTAAAATTAAATTTTGTTGGTGCGGCAAAGGGGAACCCGGGGATTTCAGGATGTGGAATGGTGATCAAGGATGATGTAGGCAACCTGGTGTGGGCAATTTCAAAAAAAACTCCCCATGGGTACCAATAATGAGGCAGAATTCTATGCCCTACTGAATGGATTAGTCTTGTGCAAATGGGAAAACATCACTAATATAGATGTCTAAGGAGATTCACAAATATGCATAAACTCCATTAGAAGTGGGAAAGTCCTAAACTGGAAGTTGAAGAACATTGCGGACCCAATCTGGGCTCTTTTGGAAGGCATGAACACAACCATCAACCATATTTATCGTGAAGGAAATCGCACTGCTGATTTCCTTGCAAATAATGCATGCAATCAACCGGAGACAGAAATAATATCAAATGGTATAACAAAATGGAAAGATATCCCACTTTAACTTTAGAAGTGCTTCTTAAGGCGGCTATCATATCCTATGGAACTAACAAGGAATCCATTATAGGTTGGATCACCGTAAGTCTACAAACTTCAAAACATTTGACAGACACTTTGGCTCTGCAAGACCGTTCTTGGCCTTCATGGCACCCTGGCTGCATGTGAAGCTAGCAGCATTGAAGGACAATTAAATTGGGGAAGATCATTCTGCAGGAAGTCCTTCAAAAATCCCACAGGTTTCCTTTCACGAGTGCAATAGTTGTTTAAGTTGGAGCGCCTACAAAATGGCAATAATGTTTGCTAATTTGCACCAACCAGAAAATGGCACAACGAATGTCAATCGAATGCGTTTGCATCTGCAGTCAAGAGAGGGAGGAAAATCTGGAAGATGACCAAGAAGAAGAGGAGGAGCCAGAGGAGCTCAAAGAAGAAACGGTGGACAAGCAGGTCAAGCGCCTCTTCAAGGCCGAACGGGATGGAGTGGTTTCAGTAGTAAAAAAAGGTCATCGGCACCCATGTCCTCTCGGATGAGCATGTGCTTGATGGATTCCTCTATGAGGAATTTCTAACAAGCACGGTGCTCATTCTTGGCAAAAAGGCCTGCGGCAAAATCATGGCCAATGCCTTTGTGAAGGAAGACATAAAGGAAGCGGCCTATGAGGCCATTTCAACATTCAACAAAAGGCACAAGCAAGGCTCTATGGTGGGTGTTTCTGATGCAACAACAGTCAACAAAAACAAAGTCACTGCCTAGGCTTTGTGTCTGTTTAGAGAAGGCATTCGGAGGAACAATATGGAAACTTTCACCTATTTCCCGAGTCAATACGGTGATCTGCTCTCACCCTCTCAGATTGAAAGATTAAAATTAAGTTGTCTCCCCCCTTTTGAAAAGACTAAAATTAAATTTTGTTGGTGCGGCTAAGGGGAACCCGGGGATTTCAGGATGTGGAATGGTGATCAAGGATGATGCAGGCAACCTGGTGTGGGCAATTTCAAAAAAAACTCCCCATGGGTACCAATAATGAGGCAGAATTCCATGCCCTACCGAATGGATTAGTCTTGTGCAAATGGGAAAACATCACTGATATAGATGTCGAAGGAGATTTGCAAATATGCATAAACTCCATTAGAAGTGGGAAAGTCCTAAACTGGAAGTTGAAGAACATTGCAGACCCAATTTGGGCTCTTTTGGAAGGCATGAACACAACCATCAACCATATTTATAGTGAAGGAAATCGCACTACTGATTTCCTTGCAAATCATGCATGCAATCAACCGAAGACAGAAATAATATCAAATGGTATAACAAAATGGAAAGATATCCCACTTTAACTTTACAATTGCTTCTTAAGGCGGCGATCATATCCTATGGAACTGACAAGGAATCCATTATAGGTTGGATCACCGTAAGTCTACAAACTTCAAAACGTTTGACAGACACTTTGGCTCTGCAAGACCGTTCTTGGCCTTCACGGTACCCTGGCTGCATGTGAAGCTGGCGGCATTAAAGGACAATTAAATCGGGGAAGATCATTCTGCAGGAAGATCATTCTGCAGGAAGTCCTTCAAAAATCCCACAGGTTTCCTTTCATGAGTGCAATAGTAGTTTAAGTTGGAGCGCCTACAAAATGGCAATAATGTTTGCTAATTTGCACCAACCAGCGAAATGGCACAATGAATGTCAATCGAATGTGTTTGCATCTGCAGTCAAGAGAGGGAGGAAAATCTGGAAGATGACCAAGAAGAAGAGGAGGAGCCAGAGGAGCTCGAAGAAGAAACGATGGACAAGCAGGTCAAGTGCCTCTTCAAGGCCGAACAGGATGGAGTGGTTTCAGCAGTAAAAAAAGGTCATCGGCACCCATGTCCTCTCGGATGAGCATGTGCATGATGGATTCCTCTATGAGGAATTTCTAACAAGTACGGTGCTCATTCTTGGCAGAAAGGCCTGCGGCAAAATCATGGGCAATGCCTTTGTGAAGGAAGACATAAAGGAAGCAGCCTATGAGGCCATTTCAACATTCAACAAAAGGCACAAGCACGGCTCTATGGCGGGTGTTTCCGAAGCAGCAACAGTCAACAAAAACAAAGTCACTGCCCAGGCTTTATGTCTGTTTAGAGAAGGCATTCGCAGGAACAATATGGAAACTTTCACCTATTTCCTGAGTCAATACGGTGATCTGCTCTCACCCTCTCAGATTGAAAGAGCCTCTGAAATTGGTGAAGGATTGTGTTTCCTTTGGCATCTACCCACTTCAAGTGGATGTATTCAAAATGCTCACCTGAGTCGCTACTTATATGTAATTTTCCAATATTTTTAATGGAATGGGAGCTACCCCCACTGGTGGCACTTACTCATCAAAAAAAAAGTTGGGATTTTCTTCTTTGTTTTTCTATTGAATCTGGCTCTACTATCACTGATACCCTTAAATTTCTTAAATGTGGTTAGAATGAAGAACATGCCATCTTAAGTTAAGTATTCCAAGGGTTGTTAGTGTAATATTATACTTCACCCATGATAGTGTAACATTGCACCTATTCATTGAGTTATGTAGGATAATAGGATATTTTATTTTCCCTCACCTAGATAGCTAATACAATCACCCTTAATTTGAGTTTATCAAGAGCACCACTGCCTCATCAATTCTCGAGTGATGACAATTAGGTGTTGCATCTGTCTAATCAAGGCCCATCTCTATTTCAGTTTACTGAGTCTACTCATCTCCTGATTGGGAGTTCACTCATGACCTCTTAGACATGTGTCATCCTAACTCACTCATCCAAGAGGCCTATATATTTGTACACTACTCTTTGTATTGTTGCTCAGGTTCATTCAAGTTAATCAATATAGAATAGCATTATTTTTATTTTTGGTATTGTGACTAATTCATAGCCATTAGGTCCTAGGTTTATTTTGTTCATCACAAAATCTAACATGTCACTAGAGCCATGATATCCTAAGGTTCGTCCAAATTCCAATGATTTGAGAGCATTGAACATAGGGGAGTTTTTAGGTAAAGCTCGTTTTCAATGAATGTGACTTTAACGTTATGTCCAAAAGGCTTGAGAAAGTCAAATTAGTCTTTTGTTTCATTCGGATCTGACACAAGGAGGCTGCATAATCTTGGTTTTTCTTTACAATCTTTTTGGTTGTCTCTTACAACTAGCACAAATTATAGAGCACTTTGGCTTAAATCAAAGCCCACCGTTGTGTGAAAGAGGGCCCAAAACCCTAAGATTGCCTTTCAATTCATCAAAATTGGAGCAACTAAACCCAGTCTCTAAGAAAATTTCTCTAGCAGGCTATACTAAGATTTCAAGGAAAATAAAAAAAAATTAAAATTTTACAATGCCAATGCTGCTGCCACTAGTGGTTATTGTTGGCCTACCAATAGGACACCATGAGCTGCACCGTTTTCAATATGAGGATAATTCTGGGTGGATTTTTTGCCAACTTTAACCTATTCAACACAATCAACGGTAACTGCCATGTGCATTTGCCACACAAGTAGTACAACAACCAACTCGTCCCTACCATGTCACCTAGTACACACAAGCAATACGACATACCACATCAGCTAGGTGACTCATCATGTTGCACATTCACCATGCCCTTTGTGGGAAAGCCTTACTGCTCCAATCATATTTTGGATTTCGTAGCTCAACTTCATGCAATCAGAACTTGCTCCTCTGAAATGGTCTACACTAGATTATTGCACAATAGACTCAATGCAATTCATGGGAATCTGATGCAACTCATTAGTTTATCTCTTTATATTAGAATAACACTGCTGTAGCAAAGCATCTGAACAATGAAAAGGTGGTAAAACCAAAATATTACCTCAAGAAAACTTAGATCCCAGCTAAAATGATATTGCAGTTGAAGTAATGTCACTCCCAAACATCAATGAGCTCGTATGGTGTCTCAGGCATGCTTGTATTAGGGTCTGCTAGCAAATTCAGACTGCTGAAATGCCCAGAAATCTATGCAAATCACCCAGATTGCTCTCAAAGTGCTGATATCATACTCCAAAGGCTTGACATGAACTCTACTAGCCCAGGCGCCCAGATTTCAAAGTCAAACTGTACCTTTCTGTAGTGTTTTCTGATGAAACTCCATTAGCAGCACTGCTGGTACGACAGCCAGGAATCCACATAATCATTCATATCTTCACAAATTCTGTAGATTCTTTCCTGGGACCTTGAGCAATAGTTATTCCTTCCTTGGGCAATCCAAAATGATGCTTAAAACACTTCCAAAAGGCTGCAGATGATTTTCCAAGCTACCATGTACTTCCTAGGTGGTACGGCAGATAAGGGAACCGTACATCCAGTGTTTGGGAAGTTATTCAAAGACTCTAAGCTGCGCATTCATCAATATTTTGTCTTATTTGATTACTACAAGACAAAACCTTCCTAACTACGTTTACCTTTTTGACTTTGGCACTCATCTGGATGTTTAAGCATTTGGAACGGCTCACGTACAGGAGGTACGGATGCCCATGGAAATATTTAAGGCACTTCTGCTTTCAGACTTTGATATTCATCAAATGAACCACATGAAACACAAAGAAAATCTGATACCAAACCAAAACTCTAATTGAAACTATCAAACACAGATGAAATCCCGCAACTGCAAAACAACTCCATTATACTCCAGTGTGATTTCTGAGTGAAATCACTAGTTTCCTCAGCTAAGGATGGTCTCTCACACCCGAAATTGAAGGTTTCTAAGACTAAACAGCCTCTCAAAGAACTGTACTAAACAGCAAGGGCGTCTATCACCAAGTTGAATAAACAAATCTGCATAAGGAGACTCCCAAAGGGCCAATATGACTATATAAATCCTCTTCCTCTATAACTCCACGCTCAACAAATGGAATAATAATTAGGCCCACTATTGAGTGTTCCCACTCACACACCAAACTTAGAATAGCCATAAGCAAAGGCATGGGTCCCACCAAACCCAACGCCCACCAGGCATTCATCACAAACTATTAAAAGAAATATAAGTTACATAATGTGTGTTGGAGCAAAGTCAAGCATAACATAACTTATATTAACCTTTTAAGTATGTTGTGTTTCAATTCACCTCTGGAATGCGAGTTGGAAACGGACAGCTATGCATAGATAAACTGCTCTCCTATTGGAAGGGGGAGTTCCCTTTTCGTTGATGTTCGCTGAAAAGATAAATAAATTAAACTTCGCCTATCTTCTTTTTGATTCTCAGCTGCAAGCACAAGGTTATAAAACTCTAAACGCTACAAAAGAGGTTTTTTCCCTTTTTAAAACTCCTACTACAACTAGGCTTAAACTAATGACGCTTTTAATCTCCTAAGTAAATTCAGAGCAAAGGGATTAAAAGTGGACAAGGAATGATTGTTTTAACACAAAAACTTAAGTAAATTTCTCCCAGATTTACATCACAAGACTCATTGTACTTTAATGATGAAAGTTGAAATAAAAGTTACACAAGCCACACATCTGACGACAAAACTTGATGATCTGAGATAGACTATCAGAGCAAAGGCAGGCATGAGATTTCTATTCCAACATCATAAAGTTGATACAACTCCAAGACAGCAATACTGTAGCAAAAGGCAGGCATACAGCAAACAATCAAACACTGGGAACAGATTACACAAAGTGAACAAACACTTGGAATGATAAGACTTGCAGGCCAGAATAGGCACAGCAAATTTGTTATCACAAAAGTAGCCCCTTTACAATGGGCAAGGCTGCCTTTATTTATATTAAAATCAAAGGAGTAGGGAACCCTAAAATCTCCTTGATTAACCCTAACTTGCCAACTCGCAAGCTTTATTTCTATTCTAAGACAAAGATACAAAAAAACATTTTAAAGCAAAGAAAACTCCAACTAATACAAAGTGATTTCTTTCTAAATAAAGAATGGATGAGCTTAGGATGAAAGCAAATGCTTTAAAACAAAAAGCATTTGATTTAAAGCTGCTTTCTTTTGAATCACATCTTCATCAACATTCTTGCTTTTTGATGATGTCATCCATTGATATTATGGGAAACAATATCTTCTAAAAAGCGAGTGACCGCATCTTTACCAGGAACACTAATACTCTCTAGAATGATATTCTGATTCTCTAACATTTCTTAACCATTTGCAACCATCTGAAGAAATTTATGAACTTCGCCCACAGCTTTGTCAAACTTCACTGTCATTGCAACAAAACGATCCATCTTGCCGGCACTGATATTACCATTAAAATTGCTGCGAACGAGAGTCTGGAACTCTGCTTGCACTTCCCTGAGATCATACAGGGTACCATCTTCTTTTTCGTACAAACACGGGATCTGAGAAACAAAAGATCTCACAAACTTGAGAACATTCACCACTTTTTCTTTCCATTCTATTAACTTTGAAATTATACTGTCATAAGTTTTTACTGTGAAAAGATATTGCGCTTTCCAAGTAGAAACTATCTTCTTATCTTCAGCTGAATCAACAGAATCATGTGCTATCTTCAAGTAAGAGAATGATCTCAAACACTGGTCTATTTTCAGCCATAGTCCGCTGCAACCCCTGAATGCCTTAACACAGATCATGTGCATTATCCTTTAATTGATAAAACTCTGAAAGTACAACTCTCCCTTTAGTCACAAATTCTTCCACCTAATTATTCATGTGCCTCCCATAGAGGACCAACTGACTAAATTGCCGCTGATCGGCTGGTGATTCCAAATTCGGCAGAAGCAGTAAATTAGCATGTGATGCGCCATGGAAAAGGTTTGAAATATACTGCCGCAGCTGCCTAACTTCAGCCTCGAGAGCTGCTTTATCTTCTCATCTTTCAACACCCTTTCCTTCAAATTATCTGCTACAACCTCAAAGAAATTGACATCTATATGCCGAGTGCTCCTTCCAAGATTAGCTTTGACAACCTTGAAGTCATCAACCTCAATATCATCAGTGTTGGCGTTTCAATTCGCACCTCTGGAATGCGAGTTGGAAATGGACAGCTATGCACAGATAAACTGCTCTCCTATTGGAAGGGGGAGTTCCCTTTTTGCTGATGTTCGCTGAAAAGATAAATAAATAAAACTTCGCCTATCTTCTTTTTGATTCTCAGCTACGAGTACAAGGTTATAAAACTCTAAACGTTGCAGAAGAGGTTTTTTCCTTTTTTAAAACTTCTACTACAACTAGGCTTAAACTAATGACGCTTTTAATCTCCTAAGTAAATTCAGAGCAAAGGGATTAAAAGTGGACAAGGAATGATTGTTTTAACACAAAAACTTAAGTAAATTTCTCCCAGATTTACATCACACGACTCATTGTACTTTAATGATGAAAGCTAAAATAAAAGTTACACAAGCCACACATCTGACAACAAAAGTTGATGATCTGAGATAGAATATCGGAGCAAAGGCAGGCATGAGATTTCTGTTCCAACATCACAAAGTTGATACAACTCCAGGACAACAATACTGTAGCAAAAGGCAGGTATACAGCAAGCGATCAAACACTGGAAACAGATTACACAGAGTGAACAAGCACTTTGAACAACAATTTTACAGGCTAGAATAAGCACAGCAAGATATGTTATCTTCAACACCGTTCCCTTACAATGAACACAGAGTGAACAAACACTTGGAATAACAAGATTTGTAGGCTAGAATAGGCACAACAAATTTGCTATCATCAAAGTAGCTCCTTTACAATGGGCAAGGCTGCCCTTATTTATACTAAAATCAAAGGAGTAGGGAACCCTAAAATCTCCTTGATTAACCCTAACTAACTTGCCAACTCGCAAGGTTTATTTCTATTCTAAGACAAAGATACAACTAACAAACGCTTTAAAGCAATCTGCTTTAAAGCAAAGAAAACTCCAACTAATACAAAGTGATTTATTTCCATAGTTCCATGGAGTTTCGAGGATGGGGACGGGGGGACAGGGGGGACGAGTTTCCGAGACGGGGGGGCGGGGGGCCTAAATTTGGAGACGGCGGGGGGCGGCAGGGGGACAGCGGGGGAGCGGTGCGCTGAAATACATATAATACTTGAAAAATTAGTTATAAAAAAATGTATAACTGTAGATGCATAGACAAGGCACATGAATTGTTTGACAGAATGCCTCAAAGAAATATGTCTCCAATACAAGTTTCTTACAAAATTTTGGCCTGTTTGTGTTGTAGAGGCAATTCTGTGGTTAAGCTGATGCATAGAAATTGAGTCTTGACATATCAAATTTTCTAAAATGTTTTGCTTGAGAAGCTTTATGCAAACAAGTGTTAAGCTCGCTTGAAAGTTGAAATGCACTCTAATTTCTATCAAACATTCCAATTGAGGCATTCTGTCCAACAGTTCACACTTCACAACGTGCCTTGTAAGTTGTCTATGCTTCCACATTTTGCATACATGTCTCATTGTCTAGTCTCATCGACAAAGACTCAAGAGTCCTAGGATATCAGATATGCACAAGCCACAAAACTTGAAATGAAATGTTAAAAATGCATATGATAAAGTTAGGTTTTTATTTTTGATGATTTAAAAAAAAATGATTAAAAAATTAAATTCGGGGGACGTCAAGAAGTCTCCCCGACGGGAGACATTTCAGAGGCGGCGGCGGCAAGGCGGGGGGGGGGCATTTCGGCGGCATCTCCCCGTCCCCGGGACGTCCCCCCTTGGGAAACGGCTGATTTTTTTTTGGGGGGGGGGGGGAACGCGTCCCCGTGGAACTATGTTTCTTTCTAAATAAAGAATGGATGAGCTTAAGATGAAAGCAAATGCTTTAAAACAAAAAGCATCTAAGTTAAAGCTACTTTCTTTTGAGTCACATCCTCATCTACATTCTTGCTTTTTGGTGATGTCATCCATTGATATTTTTTTGCTACTTTCTTCTAAAAAGCAAATTCTGACCGAAAACGCTGGCACATAGGTTTTGTCGATAATCCCATTCTGAAACAACTCAGATCGTCGGATTTTGAAAAAATGGAGACTTTCCCAAAAAAGCAGCAAAAAAGCAAATTCCCAAAAAAAAGCAAAATTCCCAATCTACAAGAGGATGAAATTCTGGATGGACCCATCTCGATGAAACTTGAAAAAGCTTCGGCCCTGTTTCTGAAAAACGATCCCCTAGAAAAAAGGACCCTGAAAAGCATGCTCCCTTGCTTCCTCATCCCGAAACTATGAAGAATGTTGAAAAAGCACTTCGTTTGAGCCTTCAAATCTTCGTGGAAAGAAAAATGTCTTCTTCCTCTAGATGCAACCTGCAAAAGTAAAGAATGATGGAGACCAAAAGCTTGTCTTTATTAAACTTTAGGGCAAAAAAAACAGGTTTCTTTGTGAAAGAATGAAACTTGGATCTTATCCATGAAGAAAGCAACTTTTAAAGCGCAAATCCAAGTGGATGTCTTTGAATAGAAAGAATCCCTATTTTATAGCTGCCTATGGCTTCATGTGTGAGATGATGAAAATACCTCCTTTTGATGATGTCATCAAACATGTGAGATTGAAAAAGTGTTAGCCAATTTTCCTTCGCTTTCGACACTTCTGCACTCGTTTTGACTCCAAAATGGCCTGTCTCTGACTTCAACAAGATGGTAAGCTGTCACCATTGACTGAAAAAGTTGACTGATCATGGCATCTTGAAGTTTTATCAATTATGATTTCATCCCCAGTCTCAGACTGACGATCTGACAATGTCTAACTACAAATCTAACCTCTGGAACCTGTCGCCGAACGAAGATCGAAAAATGGCTGGAAGGAAACACTGTCGTGACAAGAAAAATTCTAACACTGGATAACCCAGGCGCCCCTAGCCTCCAAGGGCGCTTGGAATCTCATGCCTTAGCCATTTTTCGAGATTTTAAATTTTCATTTTTTGAAGATTTGCAACTTTTCTTCGTTCCCAAAAAAACATGAAAAATAAACTAAGTTTGGAGAAGATGGGTGCCCCTAGCCTCCTAGGGCGCCTGAAATTCCATGCCTTAGAAAATTTTTGGAATTTTTCAATTTCTACCGCAAATCTTGAAATCCGCTAGATTTCGAAGGTCCTGCCTGACGTATATTTCAAAATATATTTAAGTATATGTTTAGATATTGAATTTCCTATACTTTAAATATTTTGAAATATACTTTCAGGATGTTTGAGATAGGTCTCAGATCCATGGTATTTGACATGCAGATTCTAGATTTTTGAGGATCCCCCAGATTTCAGACTGAGTCAATTTTTCAGGGCTTCAGGACATCAAACTTAGTCAATTTCGGGATTCCAGCAACAGGCATCAGGAGGAGGGTAGACTGGATAGCCTGAGCATATCTGAGATGAATCTCCTGCTTTTACGAGCCTTTTGACTGAGTTTGACTGCTTTTATCCACCTGGAAGCGAGCTGACGAAAACTTTTTGACGTTTCTCGAAAAACGCGAAAAAAATTCTAACACTGGGAAAGATGAGCGGCCCCAACCTCCAGGGGCGCCTAAATCCCCAGACTTAGTCAAATTTGATGATTTTCAAATTTTCACCACACTCTGGATTGACCCTGCTCTGTTTTGCGTTCTTTGTCGAATCAACTACTGTTCGTCGATTCTGCGTCGTTGGAACAGCGTTGAAAACCTGAAAATGAGCTCTGGCAGATGAACTTTCTCCATTGACGACTTCAGAGCTCATGCTTCGCCTTCCAAAAAAGCAGAAATGACCCAGTAGAGAAAACTTGATCTTTTGCAAATTCCGTCTGGACCACGCTGCTCGTGAAGCAAAATCGACCAATGAAAATCAAGCGCAAGTCGGAAATTCTATAGAAACTTTCTATTTTTAGAAAATTTTGCCAGCATCCATATCTCAAGAAACCCAGAAAACCTAATTTGACATCTATTTTTAGAAACTTCCTAAAAATAAAAATTTCTATTTTTAGAAAAACAAAAAACTTACTTTTTGACGAAAAATTTTTCTGGACTTGCTCAAAATGCCTTAATGAAGCAAAAATTTTGATTGGGTACAACAATTAGCACTTCTATCTTCTGGCGGTGTTGCAGTTTCTAGGATCATTTCTTCATCCGCATTCTTTTCAATGCGAACCTGCTTCTTCAGCTTCTTGTCTAGCGTGTCTTGGTAGACGCTTTTAAGCTCTGTTAAATCCAACTAATATGAAGGCTTTCTCCTCTTCCTTCCCAGAATGTTTTCAAGCCAGGATGAGCCATCCTCTCTTGGAAACTCAGTTCTAACTTCATCAACTCCTAATGAACCAATATGTGTATCAGAGTTACGAACCGGCAAATCTAGCTCTGAATCTATGTGGATAGAAGTGTTCGGTGAAGGTGGAGAGACATGCTCTGAAGGTAATGTTTCAGCATGCGGCGTTGGTTCAACGGGAACTTCTGATGCAACTATTGGTTGTTCCTACTGGACATGAGCTAGAGACTCATCCTTTTTCCTCTTTAACTTGGCCATTTTTGTTCCTTCTAGAAGAACACTCATAGCTTTAACCCTTCGTTTTGGTTTGGAAGTGGAAGGTTCTAATGGTTGTACAACTGGCGGCTCTGCTACCAGAATATTCTCCTTCCGCTTATTCTTCAAGAATATCGAACCATTTTTAACAACTCGACTCGTTCTTTCTTCAATTTAAGTGTTCTCTTTTATTGACCAATTAACTAGCGGCAAGGTTGTTGCTCAACTTGATCTCTGAAATACGTGGAAAGTAAAACTTCACCATTTTCTGACAAGCCCTCTACATCTTTTGACAAGATATCAGACATCTACTGAAGAGTAAACCTGCTATAACTGCGTTCTCGCACTTCAAACTCATCAACACAATTAGCCCAGAAGTCTTCAACTGCATGCGTATGCGCACAATTTTGACCAAGGTGTGATGCAAAAACACCACAAGGATCATATGAAGACCTCATGTCGAAAAACTTAAGACCATACTTGGATGATTCATTACCAATTACCTTGGCATCTGCTCTAGATCTGCATCTGTAAATACCCATCCCAATCGGAAAATTGAAAGCTGCCTTGTGTCTGTTACGCAGAAATGTATGAACTTCATAGGCTTGCATCAAAAACTCCATAAATGCTATTTCATCTGTAGGATATTTTGGCAACATGGCTGGCTCTCCTGAGAAGCCATATACTCTGATGTAGGAAAAAGCGGGAAACTGGATAAACCAATCAACCCATTCTGCCATCGCCATTCGGGCATCTGCTAAAAACCGTATATGCAACTCATTATCCATATCTCGCACTACATGCATCAAGAATGCATCATTTACCCACTTGTAATGTCGTTCAGCCTGAGAAAGTTCTAACTGCGGTAAATGATGATATACATGTTGAATACCCAGAGTTCCAACAATATTCAAACCTCTGAATTGACCCTCAAAAGCCATCAAATACACAAGGTATGATATCATGTGGAATTCATGGGCCCTCTGAAAATCAAGTATTTGTTGGTGGAGACTATCACTGATGAGTGCCGACCAGTCATAGAATTCGGTTCCATCAACAATCTGAGACATGATGTAAAACATCCAAGGCTGGAACTTGTTAGCATTTGCTTGACCTATGATTCGGCTCAGCAAAGTAATCATTATTGCATGTTCTTCCTTGAACTCTCCACTTCCAACATTCTTTGGCATAACGTTCTGCTTTTCTTTCAACCATCTCTGAGCAATCTTTTTCCGGTACTTTTTTTTATCATTGTTCCAAACCCTCTTGCATTCTTCAATTGAAACAATTAAGTTCTCCCTCAAGACTGGTATTGAAAAACACTTCTCAATGTCATTCGGCCCCAAACTACAGAGCACACATCCATCTCTTGATTGGATTTCTCTTGTGACCGAATTGTAATGCGTCATACAAACAATTACAAATTCAATACTTTGCACTCTGATGGGGAAGGATGCTGCTGCAAGCAAACCGGAGTGTCCTAGATTCCTGATAGCATTATTTTCTGCATCCTCCAAAGAATGTAAATTGATCACTGGAAGTACTTTATGCAAGTCTGTCTCGAAAGTTCTCAGGTAATCGTGAACCAACGCCATTTTGGGCTTGATTTGTGTTGGACAGTATTGCATACTGAAAGATTTGAAAATTGACTGTGAACACACCTATGTCGGAAAAATCTTGGACAAATGGCTGAAAATTACTTGCTGATTTCTTAGAAAAAGCAGATTCCGAGCAAAAAAGCTGGCACATGGGTTTTGTAGGCAATTTTGTTTTGAAGCAACCCAGATCGTTGGATTTTGAAAAAGCGGTGATTTTTCTGGAAAAACAGCAAAAAAGCAGATTCCCGAAAAAAAGCAAAATTCCCAATCTTCAAGAGGATGAAATCCTGGATGGACCTGTTGTGACCAAATCACACATCACCCCATCAGACTGGGTACCCCCCCTCTTGAACTCAAAGGCTTGTTAGATGTTGGAATGTACCTGAGGAAGAAGGTATGAAGGTTTGAGTTTGATTGAAGCTGTCTAGCACACTTTATCCTTCTTTCCACTTATTCTCGCACTTCAATCAACTTGGAAGGTCTTAATGTGAAGTGTCAAACCATAAGTTTAAGCCCAAGTGGTAGGAGCAGAAAACCTTGAGCTAGTCAGTATGGGCGCCTAACAAAAGCTCGAATCTAGACAATACATTTCTAGCGCTCTGAAGTCCAATTGCGCCTAGGTATAAAAGGATGAATCAAAATGCGCCTTGAGTGATCAGAGAGCGCCCTAGATAAGGATTGTGACAGGGGTAAGGTGAGAGGATCCTCTAATAGCGCCCTACTCCGGATCAAGAGGTTTTGCGCCTAAGTCATAATGGAGATCATCCTAATCTAAGTACCATTCTCTGCATCAATTCCAAACTACGCCTAGGGGAGTCTTGGAGCAACTCTCTATCTTCTGGCATTGTAAAGAGTGTTTTGAGCGCCTAGTCCTGAGGTGGAGGTTTTGGCGCCTTGATGCTTTGGTGAGATAATGTGAGCACCTTTAAAAGAACATCTAGGAGTGGAAAGGAATACCTTGTTTGAAGTTGTAAACTTGTTTTGGCGCCCTGAGTCTCTTTTGACACCTTGGAGGAGACTTGCTTGGAAGAAGTCAGTTAGCGCCTTGGAGAGAGCGCCAAGAAGGTATTCAGGAGCAATGAAGTGTTGGGAACTCTTAACTGGAGCGCCTAGATGAGGTTTTGAGCACCTTAGCACCTTGGTATGATTTGGAGCGTTTAAAGAAGGAGTGAATGGGCGCGTAGACCTCTTTTTGCGCCCTTGATGATGTAGACCTCAATTTGCGCCTTAGGATAATGTTTTTGCACCTTGTCTTGGAGAGTTTGAGTCCGGAGAGATTCAAGCCATGTCTAGCGCCTTAAAAGGTTGAATACTCCTTGATGCGCCTAGTAAGGGTAAGTGGAATTGGGCAGTGTTTTGAGCGACTAGGAGTAATGCTTACGAGAATGAAGTATTGGAACTCTCAAAGCTAATGTGCGCCTTCACCTTGAATGATGATTGCAATCTCCATTTTTGAGCACCTTAGGGAGTTTGAAGGTGAATCGCTAGGGCTTGTTGAAGTGGCAGAGAGCATGAAGAGCGCCTAGGAGGTCTTGAAGTTGTTTAAGCGCCTCAAAGTAAGTTTGAGTGCCTTAGGAGGAGAGTAGCGCCCTTAAGGTAGTGAGTCTAGATGAAGCGCCTTGAGAACAATTTGGGTGCTTTGGAGAACATTACATCATTTTAGTCAAGATTAGTGCCTCCATCCAGTTTTGGCGCCTTAATGGTTGAAGCATGTACTTGGGCGCCTTGAGTCTAAGAGGTAAAATGTGCGCCTTGGTTCAAGAACGGGAGATGGCGTTTGCTCTGGCGCCTTAGTGTGATAAAGAAGTTTGAGCCCTTTGTTTAGGATTGTAAACCTCATTCAATGCGCCCTGAGTGCTTTGATATCATTCAAGCCATGTATAAGCGCCTTGTGAGTAGAGCGCCTTCACGAAGAGAGCTTTTGATGAATGAAAGAGGTTTTGATGGGAAAGAGCGCCTTGGTGTGCTTTAGCGCCCTAAAGAAGAAGTGTTTTGAGCGCCAGTTGAAAGAGGTACATCAAAAAGGATAGGAGTTATTTGAGGAGTCACCTTTGAGCGAAGAGCTTGGAATCACCTTCAAGAAGGAGTCATCATTTAAAGAATGCTTCAGGATCATCAAGAGCGAGTACCTAAATCACTTCAAGTTGGAGCATTTCAAGGTCATCACCAAGATGCATCATGCAAGAAGAAGATGTTATCATGCTAATCACCTTTCACTTCAAGATCATCATCAAGTTGTATCTTGTTCAAAGATATTCTTCATACATCAAGCTTCAAAGTTTCTTCCAGAGGTCATCAACATTTACTTCACGTCCAAGGAAAGGTGTTGTCATCTATCCTTCGAAGGATCACTTTGAAGATCATCATGCAAGATCACTTCATCAACTTCTACATCAAGCAAAGCTATTCATCTATCATACTTCAAGCTCCATTCAACCTTCAAGTTTAAGAGAGTCTCCTACTCCATAGCTACAATGAAGCATCATCAGTTACTCTACTTCAAGATTACTCCCCTTCAAGAATGAGGTCATCATCATCTACATCAAGAAGCTACAAAGAAGATCATCGTATCCATTTACCTGCAAGATGAGGTTAGGCGCCCTTGCTTAGAAGACAACTTGTTTTGGCGCCTATATAGGTTTAAACCTTCTCATTTGGCGCCCAAAGTTTTGTCTTAAAATTTTCAAAATTTGTAATATTTAATGCTAAATGAGGCCGACCTGACCTTAGCCGACCTCATTTAATAAAGGCAAACAACCCTATATAAGGTGGCGCTACTTATTTTCATTATTCATTTTGCAAATTGCAAGGGAAAGGGCAGCGAAATCTAAGAAAGGGCAGCGAATTTGCTCTTTAAGGGGCAGCGAATCATCTTGAAGGCAGTAATTTTGTCTAGGAGCAGCTTAGTGTGATAAAGGAGCATTGAATTTGTGAAGAGAAGGCAGAACTTTCTAAGGCAGATCGGAAGTCTAGAAGGTTGATTTGCTTTTGAATTCCACCATTTCTATACTGATTTGCATCATTTAATCCAGAAAATTACATTTTTTAAGGCAGAAAATTGAGCACGAAGTATGTGTTATCACTTTTACTTGGTAAAATTACCTTGTATTTGTTTGAATTTTGCAGATTTATATTCAAAAATCAGATAATGCTTCAATGAAAAATGACTTAGAAAACCTCTTTGTACTTGAAAAATTGAATTAAGACATGATAACATGATAATAGTGATGTAGACGACTCATAAAATCCATTATTTCAATCCACTTATTCAAGTCCAGTCTTGCAGATAGATGGGAATGACGGCCAAGAAGAGGCAAGTCCTTATCAAGATGGATGCCAAGTCCAACATACCGGAGTCCAAGCTAGAAACGCAGTGGAAAGATGTCGGCGACACCAACATGGGACACGTCAACTTGGAGGAAGTGAAAGACTTCTTGCTTTCGATCACCAGGAATGAGGACATCAAAGCCATCGCGAAGAGCGGGATTGTACAAGCAGCTTGCTTTCCACCTGCCTTGCCAAGTGCCGAGTTAGTGTTGGAGTGTGTTCAGCATTATGACAAAGAGAAAAGACAGATTATAGCAAAAGATGGAACTATTCTCGCCTACCTGCAAAGGGAAGCTATCCAAGAGATCTTCAACATCCCGAAGGCGAAAGGAGTCTTCATATGCCCTACAACTGCTCAGATGACGTTCGAAGGCAACTCAAAGGTTTACAAGCAAGAAATTAGGAACAAGTGGATGAATGATTCATCGATGAAGATATACAACTCAGAAGACCCTAAGTATCATAAGGCTGACTTCAAGCAAGAGATAAGTTACTTGATCATGTTTCTGAATCGAGTAACAGGTAGGCCACAATCATCTACTTTTGAAGGATGGATGTACACTTATTTTGATCATATGTTTACGAAGAACAAGATGATTGACTGGGCTGGCCTTATAAGCCATTGCCTGGATGAACAGTTTGAAAACTTTGATGAAACGAAGTCTTTCTTCATGACTTCATACCTTGTGTATATCTTGGCAAGAAATGTAGTCTATAAAGGACTAACAGCTAAAGGGCAAGTAGGTACAAAGCCGGGATAGATTCTCTCACATCAATGTTATCCTCAGCTCCCCCTGAAAAACATCAATCACTACAAGAGGTTCAATGATGCTTTCGCCATGTTTATAGTGAGGAAGTTGAGAGGTGAACTACATCGGAGATTAACAGGTGCAGCCAGGAACTTCATCAAGCAATATGGAAGGTATCACATCCAGTATGATAAGTTCACCTATATCAGGATTTAAGGATTTACATCATTCTCATATAGACTAACTAGATACCCCTCGAACAAGATGGTGTTGCTAGAGGTTTCCAGACAACTGTTAGAATTTCATAAGATGCAGAAAGCAAGGAAGAAAGCAGGAGTTCAGTTTCCTCTTCAGCTAGGTAGACACTATTCTTGTCCATCATTACAGGCAGCTGAGCATTCAGAAATTAAGCTTCAGGCTTATCATCTGCATCTACATGATTCGAGGAGAGAAAACTTTGATCCACATGGAGCTATCAAGCAGTCTTATTCTCCTTACAAACATAAAGAACAACTGGAGGATCACTGGGCTAATGCTATAGATGATGATGACATCAGGATGCAAAAGTGTTCAAGATTGAAATGGGACCTGATAAGAGCTACAAAGGTACTAAGAATTCCTGATCAGTTAGAAGGTGAAAGAGCTCTTCTTGGTGATGAATATGATAAAATCCGCAATTTGCCTTATGAAGTCAACTGGGCCGATAGAGAAAAGGTCGATGATGAAGGATTGATAAGGCCTATTATTGCCATCACTGAAGAGCAAATAGACAAACAAGTACAAGCTTTGCTTGATGAAGGTAAGAAACTCACCATACTAAGATGGGAGAAGTAGATCAGCAAGAACAACATAAAGCACCTAGTAAAGATTCACGAAGCAGAGGAAGTGAGAAAGATTCGGGACAGGGAAAGAAAAGGAAACAGCTTGAGATTGTTCAAGGAGAATCCAGTAGAAAGAAGAAAAGGATAAGTATTGAGACTGCTTCTTCTAGACAGCCAGGTGACATTCCACTGAATCAAGACATAATGATACCTACTGAGAATGTAGTTCCAGAAGCTCCAATGGAAGAAGTTCCTTCTAGTCCGCATGATACTAAGATCATCGACGAAGCAGATACAGAAGATAAGGATGAAGCTGAAGAGGAATCATTGCCTGCGCAAGGAAGACAATTACAACAGCAGTAAGATCTTTCATCACTGTCAGAATGGTTACAGGAAAGAATCAGAGAGAATTGTGAACTTGAGAGCTGTCCTCCCCTTCCAATTGATGAGTTACTCTTAGATATGTCGAAGGAGAAACCGAAGAAGGCAAATATCCTTTCTAAGATCACTAAAGATGAAACAGGTGTAAGGAAAGTACATGTAGCAGTTCCTAGGTTTGAAAAGAACATAGAGGATGTAACACCTGATGATTATGACATCAATACAATCAATCTGGGTCCTTTGACTGGAATGCAAGTTGAAGAAGAGCTTCAGGATTCAATTGATAATGCTCGAGCTATCATAAGACAAGAAACAAAAGGTAGAATCAAGGCAGAGCAAAGATGTCGTGCCTTAGAACAGTACATTCAGCATTTAGTGCATCCTATTCATCAGCAGGAAAGAGTAACTACACCTCCATCTCTCCTTCCTCCTGAAACAGTTGAACACCTAGAAGAGTTGAAGTCTTCATCTCATAGAATGAAGGATTGGGTGAAAAGATCAAAGGAGACTTCATTCAGACATCTGAAAGATATTATGCAAGTGAGTGATAAGATTACTAGTCTTAAGGAGAGGGTACTTGCACTTATGACATCTTGTGTTGAATTCAAAGACCTCAAGGATCAATACCTGTCACACTTGAAAAGTTTGATTGGAAGCATCAATTGATGAGTTGTTACATGCTGAAGTCATTGAAGAAGGTAGAACATACAACTTTTCCTCCTGGTATTATAGCTTTCGCATCAAAGGACAGTTGCTGGATAAGATAGAAATAGATATGTCGAGAGTTAGAAGTATGCTTCAAAGGATTCAGGATGGAATACATGCCTCTTTAATGAAGATCTGTAATCCATTTGGGGGAATGACTCTTGAGAATTTGAAAGAACAAGTTCAAGTTTTCTATTTTCAGGAAAATGATGTTACAGATGAGAGACTTGATAGTATATTTTCACTTGCTGTCCACCTTGGCGACAACAAAGCAAGAATAATCGATTGGGAAAGAACACTTGGCCTTTATTCAATTGATGTACTTGAAGCCGAAGGAACCATTCAGAATGCACCAAGTGTACCTGTGGAGGAAGTCAAGCAAATAGTGTCCAAGTTCATTGAATGCCAAGCTTCTAGTGATGGATATTCACATGGGGATTCTTCATAAGATAATGATATATCATTCTTATCTTCTTGCAAGGCGTGCCTTTGTTCTTTTCTTCATAGCCTCCCTCATTTAATACAGATAACCTCCTTCATTTAATAAAGCTGGCCTCTTTCATTTAATAAAGAGAAGTTTGTTACAACTATTTCTGATGTGGCTTGATCTGGTCCGCTGACTTGGCCAATCGATCTTGACCCTTCATTCATTTTGAGGTCTATAAAAGGGCTCTTGTTGCTCTCATTTGTACGGTTGAAAATTTTTGAAATTGTTGCAAGAGCTCTCTGAGATAATAAAAGATTCATTGCTTTGGTGATTCTATTTGTGTTTCTGAGTGTTGCATGGTTTAGATTTTCAAGCGAATATTAAGTTATAAGTTTTCTTTAAGTTTATGTTAGTTAATGGAAGGTTTCTTTATTGCTTTGTGGTGAAATCTATAAGTTCATACCATTTGTAGTTTGTGGCTTGCAAATTGCAATGCATGGTTAGTCTGAACGAAATTGGACATCAATTTGATCTTTATGTTTGTTGAAATTTTCATGAGCATAAGTGATTTAAACATCTTGTATACCCTAGAAGATTGCACCTATCTTGTGTAGTTGTCCATCTTGGCGAAGCAGGATTTGGTTTGATTTCACCTTGAGCAGTAATCATCCTTGCATCTAGGATTAGATTAGTGTTTCTAAACTTTACATCTTTTGCCTTTTTTATCCATTGAGTTAGATTTAGAACCAAGAACATCAATTGCTAAATCATACGCCATCAGCTGTAGTACTTAGACTCTCCTGTATCCGCTTCCGTAATCCTTGAAACAACAAGTTTACTTGAACAATTGCATAAGTCCCTTTGTGTTTAAACAGCAAAATCATACTTAGTCACTGAGTTGTCTCTTACCAAAATCATCAGAAAGGAACCTTGGAGTCATCTTGTTTGATCACCTAGTTCGGCATTTGAGAGGCTTTGCTCAAGAGGGAGTCAGATACTTTGTATTTCACTCTAATTGTTGACTTGTCCAAAAACAATCATCAACAAGACCCATCTCGATGAAAACAGAAAAAGCTTCGGTCCAATTTCTGAAAAAAGATCCCCTAAAAAAAAGGACCCTAAAAAAGCGTGCCTCCTTGCTTCCTCAACCCAAAACTATTAAGAACGCTGAAAAAGCACTTCGTTTGGGCCTTCGAATCTTCGTTGAAAGAAAAATGAAAATCCTTCCTTTGGCTGCAACCTAGAAAAGATAATGAAATAAAGAAGCCAAAAGCTTGTCTTTATAGATCTTTAGGGCGAAAAGACAACTTTCTTTGTGAAAGAATAAAACTTGGATCTCATCCATGAAGAAAGCAACTTTTAAAGCGCAAATCCAAGTGGATGTCTTCGAATAGGAAGAATCCCTATTTTATAGCTGCCTATAGCTTCATGTGTAAGATAACTAAAAATATCTTCTTTGATGATGTCATCAAACACGCGGAGTTGCCAAAAGTGTTAGCCAATTTTCTTTCGTTTTCAACACTTTTGCACCCGTTTTGACTCCAGTATGGCCTGTCTTTGAGTTCAACAAGATGACAAAATGTCACCGTTGACTGAAAAAGCTGACTGATCCTGAGATTTTGGAGACCTATCAACTGTGATTCCATCCCCAGCCTCAAACAAACGATCTGACGTTGTTCAACTGCGAATTTGACTTCTGGAAACTGTCACCGAGCGAAGTTTTGGAAACGGTTGTCGGAAAACACTGTCAAACACGAAAAAATTCTAACTCTGGAAAAGATGGGCGCTTCATGCTTTAACCATTTTTCTGAAATTTGCAACTTTTTCAACTTTTTGATTTCCGTGCGCGTTCTGGTGACAGATGACCCTGGTTTGGTTGTCGATTTGTCTGCTGAGACAAAACTGAGTCTAATGATCTAGCAAATAGGCAGGCCTGATGAAAATTGAGTTGACTGTACTCTCTGTCTGCCTCGGGGAACGTGCCAAACTAATTTGATGTGAACCTGACCGGGCTGACGGAGGGAGATTTTCGTTTTCCAGAAAAAACTCAAAAAATAAACTAAGTCTGGAGAAACTGGGCGCCCCTAGCCTCCAGGGGCACCTAAGATTCAATGCCTTCGAAAATTTTTGAAAAATTCAAATTTTATTGTCGTTTCTTGATTTTCGTGCCAACAGCTCCTGTTTGATCTTCGTTTTCGGTCGTCCGGATGACTGCTGAGGCAGGATGAGGGATGATCTGAGTAGCTTGAACACATCTATGATGAAATCCCAACTTTTACCGACGTTTGACTAAGTTTGACCAAGTTTGACCACCTAAAAACAAGCTAACGAAGGCATTTTTTACGTTTCTCGAAAAACGCGTAAAAAATCTAAGGCATGAGAAGTTGGGCGCCCCTAGCCTCCAGGGGCACCTGGAATCCAATGACTTAAGCGAAATTCCTGATCTCCAACCTTCGTTTGCAATTTGCTCTATTTCGCGTGTCGACAGCTGCTTCCTAATGTCGATTTCAACGATTTCGTCAATCGACTGCCATTGGATAGTGAATGAACTGGGTAGCCTAGGTACATCTGACGTGATTTCCATCTTTTCGGGGCCTGATGACCAAAATGACTGCTTTTACGCTCACCGGAACTGACCGACGGAGACACTTCTCGCATTTTCTTGAAAAACGCGAAAAAAATCTAACACTGGTGCAACTGGGCGCCCCTAGCCTCCAGGGGCGCCTGGATTCTCCAGACTTAGTCAAATTTGATGCTTTTCAACTTTTCTCCTCACTAGATTGACCCTGCTCCGTTTTGTGTTCATCGAATCGACGACTGTTCATCGGTTCTGCGTCGTCGAAACAACATTGAAAACTTGAAAACGAGCTCTGGCAGATGAACTTCATTGATGACTTCAGAGCTCATGCTTCAACTTCCAAAAAAGCAGAAATGACCCAGTAGAGAAAACTTGACCTTTTGCAGATTTCATCTGGACCACGCTGATTGTGAAGCAAAATCGACCAATCAGAATCAGACACGACACCTGAATCGGAGATTCTATTTTTAGAAAATTTTGCCAACATCCATATCTCAAGAAACCCAGAAAACCTAATTTGACGTCTATTTTTAGAAACTTTCTAAAAATAGAAATTTCTATTTTTAAAATTTTTACTTTTGACTTTTTGACGAAAAATTTTCTAGACTTGCTCAAAATGATTAATGAAGCAAAAAATTTTGATTGGGTACAACAAAGTAGTCCCCATTTCCCTTACAAAATGTTAGGCTTCGAGAAATAGCAAAGAGGCTAACATCTATCAATTTTTGGTCACTGATGAAAGAGGGACATTACATCCTCCAATGTCCGATCTAAGTCAAAAAATTGACCCTAGATATCTTTCATTTACTATGTAGTGGTGAGGTTTGTTTCTACAATAAATGCCCATGTTTTTTTAGAAAATACTATTTCTCAAAGATTTTGTTGTGCAATCCTTACTTTTGGAATATTGAGTCCCCATTTTACATACTAACTCCTTTTTTAGTGACAATCTTAAATTATGAGATTTTACATGTACTATGTTTTTGTTCTCATTTTGTATTAGGACTATACTTTCAACATTTTGCTCCTTTTTGATAATTACTAACCCTTGGCCCCTAGGAAACTATAAACATGCTTGTAAACTCACTAATTATAAAGTGTCCTTTTACTTGTCTTTGGGAGGGTATATAATTCATTAATGGGGTTCTTGTAATCAATGAACTAACATAAAGTTCCAATTGTAGGTTTTAGTCATGTTTTCAAGTATTTATGTATGCTCTTATGTTGTCACATTGGATAAAGATAACTATTAGGTCTAGAGAGAAAATCAAGAATCAATGCCTCAAGTAGGGTTTATTACCCTATTTCCTTAGACTCGTTCCTGAGCCAAGTGATCCTAACCAAAGAGATGCATGGTCAAATAAACAATGACCTAGTCTATGAATTAATTCTTTAAGTTTCTAAGGGCATTTCACATCACAGAGAGGACAGTGAATGTCCTTTCAATCCTATGACCATAATTAGGAAATTGTATTAAGATATTGAACCTCCACTTGATTGCGATATTCCCTTGGAGAACCTTGCACATGTGAATGATATTGAAACAACAACTGATCCTCCTCCTAATGGCCAATCTCTAGATGTTCACACTCACACAACCAATGTGAACAATTAATAGGATGAACAATGTAGTCATATGAACTACCAAGTTACAAAGACATGCACTAAGATTCCACCACCTCTCACTACTTCAACAATTGTCCATGCTCACATCCAATGTGAGTAGATCATGAGATGAGGAGTGTAGTCATTTGAACTACCAAGTTACAGAAACGTGTTGATATTCCAACAGCTCTTGTTGTTTCCATATAGTCCAAAATTGTCACTTCAAAGGGATCAATGATTCTTCTCAACAAGATCATTCATGTCTAACAAATACGCCACACTGGTATCCTCACTTGACAAATGTCTCATGTTTGTTTGTTGAGTGCCACCTATCAAATCTAGAGGACGCTATTATGGACTTAGTTTTTCTCTTTGATGATAGTGCTCCAGCAGTTGCATCACCATCTTTGGCACCTATTCTATCTCATTTTCCATACGTGTTTAAGATGTCACCTTATACAGTTGTACCTAAGACTCTCAATAAGATATTGACACTACTCAGCACCAATGCAAGGACAAATGAATAGTTTCCAAAGCTTATAGTCCTATTGTTTCTTCCCTCATATTCCTCCATGGATTGGGAAGAGCTTCTACATGCAACTATAGACCTATCTCTTCTTATGCGAAGAAACATTGTTCGATGAAAGTGGATCACCTTCAACTTTCAGTATCATCCATCCATTTTCAATCACATTTAGGGGGCTACTTAGCTCCTTCTCTATCTTCATACTCTCTCTCCTAGAAGGTTCTCCTAAGTGTAATATTGCACCTATTTATTAAGTTTACTTAAGATAATAGGATATTTTATTTTCCCTCACCTAGGTAGTTAATAAAGACGTGTCTCTTGATTTGAGCTTATCAAGAGCACCATTGCCCCATTAATTCTTGATTGATGGCAATTAGGTGCCACCTCTATCTTAATCAAGGCCCACGTCAGTCTCAATTGACTGAATTAACTCATGACCTCTTGGGCATGTTTCATCCTAACTCACTCATCCAAGAGGCCTATATATTTGCACACTACTCTTTGTATTATTTTTCAAGCTCATTCAAGTTAATCTATATAGAATAGCATTATTCTTCTTTCTAATATCATGACTACTTCATAGACATTAAGCCCTAGATTTATTTTGTTTAACACAAAATCTAACATGAGTGTCCATACATCAATGGTGTAAATTGTAAAGTTTACAGTGTGGGGAAAAAAGCATTCTACTCTACTTTCTACCTCCATCAATTTGCCACCCTCAATTTCTTAAGAAATGTCACATATGGTTTCTACTTCTTTTCATAAAGAGCCTAAGAAAGCTAGAGGATAAAACACTACTTACAATTTGGTCGATGGACTCCCATCTCAATGCCTACAAGCATGTGAACAGCAAATTGATAGAAATCTTGCGTCTATGGAGCAAAATCTAAATGATACGGATAGTGTGCTCTACAGAGAGTGAGGTCAATGTCTTAAAGGAATTGAATATGATGTAGCTGGCAGTAGCTCTCATTAAACTGGACTGCATTACCTTTCTCTCAATCACCAATTTGCCTTTAAGATTGACAACCTTGACCAATAGTACAAATGCTTGGCAAAAATGAGTGTGTGTGTCTGTACATGGTCTATGTTTGCCTATACCCTTTGTTTCTTTTATCATTGAGTGTTATCTGGTGTCATTCTAATCTTTAATTCTTGGATTCCAAATTCACATTTCTTTTGGTGTTTGTTTTTTTTCTGATGGCATTTTTCTATCCAGGACCACTTGGGTATTTCCAATGAAGCACCTACTGATGCTCCATTGTTCCCAATACATCTACCCAAGGTTGTGGAGGATAGGATTGTAAAGCATGATTGCACAGAGCCTGAAGGACAAATTCACAAATTACATAAAATCTTTTCTTCATATATTCCCAACTAATTTTTTTCAGATTGGTCATCATACAAATTTTATAGTATTGTGCTTACAATATTGTAAATTTTTTAATTTTGATGTAGTTAAAACTAACTTCTAATTGTTGTTAGATTAACAGTCTGGCAGCTCAAAGGCTCCATTCCCTGGCTAGCGATAGGGCACAACTTAGCCCTACAATGTAATTTTTTTTGACGCATGCTATGGGATATGAACAATTGGTTTGACACTATCTGGTCATGTTCACATGGTAATTATTTTTTTCAACTGCTGCAAGTATACTTGGTTATTAACACTCCTGTATTCATCTTGACTAATATCAATTGGAAGAAATCATGCAAGTAGTTGCTAGTATTAATTTCTCATGGAAGAAATGCAATTAATGTTTTAAAATTTATAACATATGTTATACCGATGGATGTGTTTCTATTAGGTTGCAAGAATTGAAATGATTGCCCCTGTTGTCGCAGATGCCCAAAGGAATGCAGAAATTAACAGTATGAAAAATTGCTGGTTTGTGTTGGAATAATATAACATTACATCATAACAACTTTGTAATATAATAATCTATTGTAATATTGTTGAGAAATATAGCTCAAACAAAAACTTTGGCATAGATTCAGTGTAAGGCCCATCTTACTTTGTGTAAATATTTTGACAGTATTAGGGATTTCCTAATGATTGACTTGACAAATATTGCTACAGTTAAAGCGTGATTTTCATGTGATTGTTTATTGATCATGTATAGATTAGGAAATATTATATATTTTGTAGAAATCATGAGGAAGCATTTTCATAGCTCTATTATTAAAACAAACGCTATCAATTAAATTTTTTTTTTTTAAAAGAGAGATACAGAAATCTATGTTCCTTTCAAATAATTATGCTTCTTCAGTTCTGAGTGTTTCTAATTAAATATTTGTAAAATAGCCACCTTTTATTATGCACTAACAGATGTCCAAACTGGAATTAAAAGTTGTCTTTTCATGCCAGTTGGGGGTGTGCTGGCAGGATTTTGGGAATTTTGGTGTTACACCTGCCTTGTACATTTTTCCTGTAGTTTTGGGGGGGTTCATAGAAACATTTCCTTGCTGTTGTTTGTTTCGGCAATGAGCAGACTGGAGGTCAGATTAATCAATCATGTGGGGCTCATCACGTCTAAATAAATGAAACCAAAAATGGACTATCTGCTTGGACGCAAGTTGCAGAGGATTTCGAGAGGATTACCAGGTATGTATGAAGATTTATAAAGTATTGACAGTAGTTTAGTACTCTGTTGTTTGTAATATCTACATTTGGTAACATTTAATTTGTTCTATAAGATTTAAGGATCGAATGGGTGATTGAAGATCTTTTCTAAACAAAAGCCTAAGTTATTGTAGATGGGTGAAAAGCCAATCTGTGGTCAATTTCAATTATTACTTTCACAAAATTGAACGACGTCTCCTGGGCTTGCATTTTTCTACCCATTACCAAAGTTATTCATAATGTAGAAGATAAGGCTGATTTTGTTGTGAGGATATAAGATTTTAAGCGCTGTGTAAACTACAACATCTGATAAAAGTCTTTATTCTTTATGCTTTGATGGATGTCCATACCCTGTTCCAAAGCTCCAAGTTTGGCACATGCAGGGAGGATGCTGGCAAAGGTTCTGGAGTTTGGCTTTACATTTGCCAACTGCATTTTCATAAAACAGTTTAAAGCCCTTTTCAACAAATCCATTTTGTGCATATCCTGCGTTCATAGCAGCCCTTGAGACCGCATTTCTTTTAGCCATTTTGTGGAACAGTTGACATGCCTGCTTGGCTACCAGGCCACCTGCAACTCCAACATCTGACAAAAATTCCCCTTCCGTTATGTTGTGATGTATTTCCCTTCATTACTACTGGAGATCTGACACTGTGCACATTATTATAGTACAAACCTATTTTTCAGATTGCGTCATTTAGCATCACCAATAATCTCCGCAAGAAAATTGTTCCTGTTTTAATGATGGAAATGGTTCACATCTCTCACAACAATTTCTCTTGCAACAATCTTGGAGATAAATTTCGTTGCAGTATGGCAATCAGCACATACTCGAAGGTTCTTAACAACTTTAATAGTTGTTCTACGGGGCATGTTTAACAAACCAAATGCGATTGCCAATTTTTAACTATGCTGGCAGAGAAATAATTCTTCTTCCGTCTCATCCACAGCAATAGAAAATACCCTGCTGCCTTCAACTTCCACGTCAGTTTCTCCAACTTCACATAGATCCCCTGCACCTATGGAAGTGATCTATCGCCTACATGAAAAGCGTGTACCATTTTATGGCCTTGAATCCAATCACATCCAGGGATCTTTTTAATTCCTCTATCTTTCATCAATATTCTTAACATTTGAACCCCACCACACCTGCCCACTTCTGCATAAATGTTTGATGGAATAACATAAGTCGTGCTGCATATTTAGGATTTCTGATGGCACTACTTATTTTTCTCTGCATAGGTTTTGCTGGTTACAGTTTTGGCCCCTTTGGTTATATTTTATTCTTTTAGTCATGTGATAAGAAAGGGATGTCTTCAGTCAGATAGTCACTTTCTTTGTGTGCTTTTCTGATTCTCTATTGGATATGAAAATGTTTGAAGTTTAGAATGACAATGATATTTTCATGGGTTGAGCTATTTTGTTGCATAATTTTTCTGAATCATATCACTATCCTGTAGTAAGCTATAACCATATAGGAAATTGTAAATTTTCCACCTACGTATGGTCTATTTGCAGTACTACTACTATTTTATTTGCCATTGTTAGTTGGTCGGTAGTGTGTCTATTTTCTAAAATCCTTTTGTCTATATCTCTCTGGAGCTCAACTAAATCCTTTGGGATTGTGGTAAGTAAATAATCTAATATAATTAGTTAGCATATAGTATGAGACTTTCACAAAGCTTTCAACAAAGAATGCAAGCTGGATATATTCATTGAATTGGAGATCTTAAAGGCTTTTGAATGAGTAAGCTGGGACGTTGTCTAACATTTTTGCTAAAATCTGGTTTTAATTAAAGATTTTAGATTTTCAGTCATACATAATATCATGTATTTGGATATCATTGTGTAAAATTTTTATTTCTGACATTTAGAGTCTCCTTTGAAGCCCCTTTTAGGAAGATTGTGAGATCAATAATGTGGTTTCTTGGATTGTCCTCATTTCTCTTTGAATACTAGAAAATAGGATACTAAATTTCAATTTGAGGAAGGTCAGCCCTATAATCTGGTTTTAATGTTCAAAAAGCAAGTAGGTTAAAAACCTCTCTTTTGAGAATCACATCAGCCATAATGATGAATAACTCTTGATTGCGACTAATTATGACTTAGGAAAGTTTTACCATTCATATCACGCAGTTGTATTGCTTCTAAACTTAACACAAGCTTTTGGGAATTCTGTTCACTTTCCTCTCAGGCACAAACATCTTCATTTTGTGGGTGATAAACTATTAATGGAGGTTATGAATGAAGAGTTATGCTATATACCTTCAGTTAATGATTCGAGAATTTCAATGTTTGTTTTTGGTATATAAACCTGGCAACTTCTAAAGCACCTATATAGACATAATACTTTTAAGACACATATTAAGTCCTACTATTTTTTTTATTAATACAATAACTAATGTTAAATGTTAACATAAATTATTAAATACTATAAATTGTAAGAAATGTTCTGAGTATTAGTACGGTATAGCTTTCACATACTCTTTAATCATCAGATTTTACATTCTTTGTGGATTCCTTTTTTGCGACAAGCAACATCTATTAACATAATAAGTTTCTGTCTGTTGGCATTTAATGTTAATTGATATTATTTTGAATGCAACAATTTATTGTTTGATTGTTTTTTGAACTTAAATGTTAATGTTATTGTTTGGAGTCTTGGGTTGCCATACATGTCATGTATTCTCTCTAGATTCTTTTCTCTTCGAGATCCTATGTGTTAGATTCTTTTCTCTTGGAGATACTATGTGTTTGCTTAGTGATAATCTTTTACCTCAAACTATTTATTTCTCTCATTATTGTGTGGTTTAGTGAAATTGAAGATATGATTGAAAGGATGCCAATTTATTTGTGAAAATTGCATCTAGAAGATAGATATATATTACTGAACAACTAAGTTGGAAAGTCTAAGTTGTTGAACTACGAAGCCTCTAATCGTGTTATGTAGGCAAGGCCATTTTGGATGAGCCCTTGAGGCCTAGGTCGAGCCCTTAGGACCTGTTTCTTCGCTCTTACATTTAATCAAGTTATTCGTATAATTGTATTTCAAACTTTTGAACCTATGCCAAAATTATAAAATTTGTAATGTATTATTCTATGAAATCTGTTGCAAAGTGATCAAATTATTTGCATTGTTGTTAATTGTTGTGAGATGGTTAACTTTTGTTGTTAGTTTTGGGTGTTTTGTGTTGTGTCCATAATCGGATATTTTGGGCATGACATTCAGCGTGAATGTGCCAGAAGTGGTTCGAAAAATTCTGTTTTGTGTTTCACTTTAGTAAAAGGAGGAAAGTCTTGTATTTAGCTGTCGAATCTAATAAAGAGTAGATATGCATTAATGATTTAGACTAATCTCCACCGTACATCTCAACAAGAGATTAGGATTTTTGGTAGATTACAATTTCAGCTAAAAGTATAAAGACAGGCTAGATAGAGAGATCAAAACACAATTGATCAATTGAGCAAAGCACAAGAGCAAGAGAGAAATCAATGTAGAGGTTGTATAGTGTTTGTACAATCGTATGAATTTGTACGGCGAGCTGTTTTTATTCTTCTTTTCCATGCAGATCTGTTTCTATTAACCATGCAGCTGCTAGTTTGGCAGTTTGTGGATGTTTCCTTGTAATCTTTGATCAAAGAGAATAAGAAGCTGATTTTTAGAAAAAGAAATTACCTGTGTGTGTGTGCATTGTTTATGTTTCTCCTATTGTGTGATTGATGCAATGTTCAGAAATTTAATTTTCTGTTGTTAAATAATTTTTTAATAAAAGAACATTAGAATAGTAGTCACCTAGGGTTAGAAATCCCTCATGGTATCAATGCGATATATCTGATTGAAGGGTTTCAATAGTTGTGCTTGTTTACTTAATAGATCTAAGAGTTTGTGCAGCAACTTTTTTTTTTAAAAGATGGAATCAGCTAGCCTCAAGTTTGAGGACAGATTGGAAGGTGCATTAAATTTCTTCTTTGAAAAGTCAAGGTAACATTCTTATTGAAAGAGAATGATCTCTGGGATATTGTCAAGGATGTGGTGCCTTCATCTATAGATCTGCAGCAATTGGCAACTCATAAGAAGAAAGAGATGAAGGTCAAGTGAATGATCATATATGTGGTAAAAGATCATTTAATTCCTCATTTATCCGAGAACAAAATAGTCAAGGAGATATTCGATGCTCTGGTTGGTCTTTACTAGAGTGAGAACATAAACATGAAGATGATACTACGGAACAAACTCATAACCATAGAGATGACCAAATCAGATTCAGTTACCTGATGAAGGTCACACAAATTCATGATCAACTTGCAGTAGTTGAGGAGAAGATTGAAGACGCAAAGCTAATAAACATGGCCTTGAATGGATTCTCATCTTCATCAGAAACATTTGTCCAAGGAGTTTATGCCCGTGAGAATCTCCCTTCCTTTGAAAGACTGTGGGATGACCATCCAAGAGGAAACTTAGATGGAGTCAAAGGCCAGAAAGAGGGATGGTGACAATAATCTAGCCCTCTTTGGACAAACCAAAAAGGGCAAAGGAAAAGAGCCCAACAAGGGCAAGGGAAAGGATGAGGATTCATCCTCATAGTTAGATAAGGACTTGAGTAAGAACAAGTTTTTCATTTATCATAAGTATGGGCATTATGCATCATGGTGTCCAGGCATTATCACAGTGTCCAAGCAAGAAGAAGGGCAAAGGGAAGCAACAATAGAAGCAAGTAGTAGCCTCTACAAAAACTCAAATGAATAAGTTTGTTGCCAAATTTGAGAAGGATTTCTCAATGGTATCTTGCCTTTCTACCAACACAATTCCAAAGGATGCTTGGTATGTGGACAGAGGGGCATCTAGACATATGACATCAGCCCAGCACTGTTTTACCAATCTAGAAGAACACAACTCAAGAGTTCAAGTTAAGCTTGGTGATGATGCCAAGTATCCAGTAGCAGGAGTTTGTACCATTCCCTCCCAACTCAAGTTAGGTAACCCTCTAGATTTTGATGATGTTTTGTTTGTTCCAAGTCTCGAGAAGAATTTGCTTTCAATTTTGGTTATAGAAGATAGGGGCTATGCAATAGAGTTCAAAAACCACCAAGTCATCATCAAGCCAAAGGAATCTAACCTGTATACAACACAAGTAATAGGAATTAGGGAAGGCAATCTATACAAGTTACAGGGTGAACTAGTTCTAGCCCTAGTTCATAACAGTGACAATATATGAAAGTAATAGCAAAAGAGGATGGGGCACCTACATCACAAAGCATTGCCTATGATGAGGGAGATAGTCAAAGGTCTTCCAAAGTTCAACATTGAGCAACAAGCAGTATGTAGAGGGTGCACACTTGGCAAGCATGCCAAGGTTGCTTTCCCAAGTAGCAAGCATAGGTCTAAGGAGATTCTAGACCTAGTACATTCAAATGTTTGTGGACCGATGTTAGTAGCATCAATTTTAGGAAGCATGTATTATGTTTCCTTTATTAATGACTTCTCTTGCAAAACTTGGATCTACTTCTTAAAGACCTAGAATAAGGTCTTTAGCAAGTTTTAGGAGTCCAAAGCTCTAGTTGAGAACCAGATGAGGAAGAAGTTCAAGGTCTTGAGATTGGACAATGGGGATTAGTATACCTCCAAGGAGTTTGAGGGTTTCTGCAATGAGGTAGGAATCAAGAGGGAGCTAATCTTTCCATACAATCCACAACAAAATGGGGTTGCAAAGCGAAAGAATTGATCCATCATAGGGGTTGCTAAGGCCATGATTCATGACCAAGACTCGTCGATGTTTCTATGGACAAAAGCATGCAATACAACAATCTACACCCAAAAAAGGTATCCTCACAGGATCTTGGAGGACAAGACACTAGGAGGCATTCACTAGTGTGAAGCCAAAGGTGAATCACTTCTACATCTTTGGTTGTCCAATTTATATTCATATACTTGTAGAGAAGAGGAAAAAGTTGGAGCCCTCTAGCAATAAGGGTTTATTTGTGGGTTACAGTGAGACTTCAAAAGCCTATAGGGTCTATATTCCAAAGCAAAGGAAGACAATAGTCAGCAAGGATGTAAAGTTTTTAGACTTTGCACCCAAGAAGTCCCATGAGCCCATTCCAGTAACAGAGGATGAGAAGCAAGAAGCTTTGAAGGTTGAGCCTTGTTCTCCAAAGATACTAGTTGTTTCCAATACAAGACAACAACCTTTAGGAGAGATGGAAGAGACCCCCTTCCACTTCCATCAAGAGACCTCGATGGTTCGCACAGACATTGAGGGATGCTTAGGAGCATGTTGAGGCATGTAGAAGTCGTTTGAAGTGTGCGAAGACATGAAGAGTCTTGCTGCTTGCATGAACGAGCCAATGTCCAAGCTCTGAAAATCATAAAACAAACTTGAAACCCACTATGCTACATCACCAAGAAAAATCATGTCCCCAAACCCTACAAAAATGGCGGAAAAAGAATAGGGAGAACCATTGATACAAATGTGAGGCAAGTGATGAGTATTGCATGTTTAGACTGCGACATAATAGTCGCAAATCACGTGTACTAAAAAAGCTCGCAAAACCATACATCGTTGATTTGGAAACCAACCAAAAATCTCAAAAAAAATCATGGGTCAAATTTACTATGTACTCGTGGAGAAATAAATCACAAAACTCTAGTCGCAAAATGCAGAAAAATTATCATGAAAAACCTTAAATTGGGTGAGATACTAGTCATGAATTGACAAAAGGATAAGCACATGCAAGATAAACATCTGAAACCATGCATGGAAATCATGCTTTTGGGGAAGTCTAGTTGTGAATGTAATAAGCACCCCATTTTTTTTAAGTTCCACACAAAGTGGAAGATGCAATGGTTAAGTTCTTCCACACTCTTCTGATCACCCAGATCCCTATGCGGGCAAGGTGAGAGCATACAAGTGCTTCTGAGTTAGCATTCAAAACCAACATGCAATAATAACAACTTCCACTTATACAGTGGGCATCCACTTATGCAGTGGGCATCCACTTAATTGTGGGAATGTGTATAGGCCACTGGAAGAATTTCCAAGCTCTACTCAAACCAATAAGGTCGATATGCCAGCTTGTTCATGCCAAAACGGGTTTTGAGTTCATGCTATAATTTATTGGCAGTAAACTGTCCAATATTACAAAATGAAGCACGATTTTACGAAGTAACCGGCGGTACTACCATCTAGTATTACAAACACTAATTTATTGCAACATATAAAGGAAACACAAGAGTTAGGGCACGCTGCAATATTTTATTAATTCTGATCAGAACTGAAATAAACTGTTATAGCATTAAAAATCAAAATACGAGGAGTTGACAAGTCACCAAACATCACCTTGAAGCATACCCATGAAGCTCTGTTGTTGATTATGGATGTAATGAAGCTCAAACACTGAAAATACCTCTGAAAGCACTCTAACAGCAAAATACTCAGGGCTGATACAAAACCCAACAAACTAGAAATACACAGAAATACTACTCACAACCCCAAAACTCTTCACACACCACAACTCACCTTTCCAAAGCACTTCAATTAACAACCAATGACCAAGGCGCCTCCTATCAACAACAAATGACAGGGAAAATGGAGGCGTTTTCCTTCCTTAAACCTTCACGCCACCTACAACACTTGTACGGCCAGCCATGGATATAAGTGTTCACCCCAAAGAACCAATCCTTCTTTCTTTCTCAGATTTTGCATAAATGTTGCACTACCCAAGGCGCCATCATTCCATAAAATAAGACAAGGAGATATGCATCAATTTATTCTCTAAGGCTCACGCCCTTCTCCAGCATAGTACAACTCCTCTATTGTAGACCTGCACTACGCACACCACACACTCCAAAACTTAGCACAAAATGCTCCAAAAATATCACTGAAATCTGCACACCAAAACCCTACATCAAAAAAACATCTCAAAATTTCTTTTTTATGCTTTACAACGTAAGGACTCCATTGAAGCTCATGGGTGTTTTCTGAAGTGATAACACTCTCAGCTAGCTAGGGTAGATCTTCACTACCGAAACCAACAAATCAATGAGGTTAAACAACCCCACAAACTCAGTAGCTCCTATTCACAGAAGAAATAATTTCATATCCAATATGCATAAACCTCCAAATGAGCCCAAAACCCTTTTATATAGACACTTTTATGGCAACAAGAGGAAATAAAAATAATAATTTCACTTTTCTTTTAATTTCCTCCTCACATAAAAATAACCTTTTTAATTGCTCACTTTGTGTCTCCCTTGACTAACATTCCTTTTATGTGAGCATCAAATAATACTTTTAACACCTTTCCAAAGAGCTATTACACTTAAGTTATATTTTAATATTTCCCCTCCTTAGACAACTTAAGTGAAGAAATAATTAAATAACTCAATAATATACCCCAAGTTGCGAAAAGCATTCGAATGATATAATTTTGCAATTATGATTATACCAACAGGATACTGAAGACTTGGAATGAAAATCGGAGACCGTCGGGGAACTATCTAAAAATAACATGTTTGTCCAGGAAAGTTGGAGAGCACCCAAGAGGTTGGAACTGAATTTTGAAAGCATCTATGAACTCCAAATGACTAGCCGAACTTAAAAACACGAACAACTGCTCTATAAGACTGAGCCATAGACACTCCAAGAACGTTAGAGTTCTTCCAAACATGACGAATAGCCTCCCAAAGACTAGGAACAAGCATAATCCGCACAAAAGGTCTATGCGCCAAAAAAGGGACATTATAGTCCTCCCTTCCCATAATTGCCTGCCCTCAAGCAATTTGTGAACCATAACCAACAGAACCATCCTGAATAATGTGACCCCAGGATCCCAAATTAGTCTAGGAGGTTTGTGAACCCCCAGATACCATGTGCCATGATGTGTCACAACAGTAATTGTAACCTTCTCCACACTTCTTGTAAAAAGGAAAATAATTCTTTGCAAGAATTCAGCGAACTCTTCATCATAACACCCCTTGGATTTAACATGCCTTCTCTGAACCATTCTAATATAATCGTGAAGACTACTGAAAACTCTCATTGCTCTTACTTCAAGAGTCTCTGAATGATGAACCAAAGCATGCAGAAGTTCATTGTCCTGAATGAACTCCAAAGGTAAACTATCATATTTTACATCACAAACCTTCGTAAAATAAATTCTCAAGGTTTGGAAGGTCTGAAAAAACACAAACTCACTGTTGTTCATGACTGAAATCAGCGATGAATAATCTGATTTTAACACCGTACACAAAGAACAACAGCTGCACCAAAGGAAACTCCAAGAATGAGCATGGAAAGTGGGCATTGTATTGTTCAGAATCACCTCGGAAAAGGTTGGAGAAAACTTCCAAACAACCTCCAACTATGAATAATCACTTTCCTTGACACGAATGTTTTGCCAACTCTCATGAATGTGAGCAGCCCGGCAAGTGAGATGGCTGATCTGCAACCAAACAGCAAAGTTGTAGCTAATAACTTGATCAATTCCAAGCCATGGAACGTCTCTTTGGTCGCCATATCCCTCCAACATGCTTAGTTGGTGACCTCTATGCTGAATTTGAAGTAATGAAGCAGCTCCACCATGCTTGTGTTGTACAACTTTGCTAATTCATATGTGCATCATCAGAAGACCTTCTAAAGTACCAATAGACATCTCTCCCAAAAAAAATGCCTCTCGTGCAACACATCCAAGTGTCATCCACAAACTGCACCTTTAAAGCACTAAGATCAACATAAAACATTACATTCATTTTAATCTCATTTTCTTGCTCTTCATGGAAAATTGTTACATTTTTTATCTTTTCTTGCAACTCAACCATGAAATCATCAACTACTAAGGAACTAAGAGCAATTGATGTACTCCCAAGAGTTACCATTTGAGTATTGCTCTAATCCTTACTTAAAATCTCTCTCCAATCCACTTGCGAATAAACAAATGGAATCATATGATGGCTGGTTAAAAAAAACAGCAACATTCATTCTGAAATTTGTAATGTTATCCTTCCAAGGTACATCCCTACCATCATCATTAGTCTTCAATAATCCTTGTTGATGACCTCTTGTATAGAAACTCACACAAAAATTATACTTATGTTTTGTCATTCCGATATCCACATTGATTCCTTCAAAGATAGGAAAAAACTCAACACAACTCCCTATCTCATAATAGTATTGATGTTTCATGGAGACATCAACATTCCATGTGGAAACTTCATCTTCATTTTCGCTTACACCTTCTTCATCAAGTGGTCTCCCTAAAGGATTACCAACCACAAGGCTTGGCACATCCTCATGATATGTTCACAAATCTTGAGCAAGCTGAAAACCACGCTCCAACTCATGTTTTGAAACTTCTTCCGAATCCCATATCTTGATGTTGTCACTAATTGTGCTGCTCCATGGAGGAGATGTTTCATCATTCATCTTAAAGAGTGGATTATCATAAATTGTCTCTGTACCCATTTCAAAAAGAGGGTTATCAAAAATATGAAAGCCATTCCTCTCCTCTTGCACAAACCCATCTTGTTGATTCAAAGCTTCACATGCAACCTCTGATTTTTTCGGAAGAATCTCCAAATCAAATTCTTCTTGAAGATTATCAAGCTCATCAATTACTTGCTGGATCTCTTCCGTCAATGCACCTTTTTCTTGCTCCCTCAAGTTTGTAACAGCAACAAGTTGTTTATCAACTTCTAGAAGCGTCATATGGGTATTTTGAAACAAATCTTTTGTTGATTCAAGCTCAAGAGCGAGCTCATCAACTTTCCTCTCCTCCTTTGCAAATTCAATGACATGATATCGATCCCTAATTAAGTGCAAATACTCAAACTTCACCATCTCCATGGAGTTTTTTATTATTTGCAAGTTTGAAGAAGTAGCTCCATCCACAAAACTTTTCTGCATGAGGTCTTCAAGGACCTTATGAGTGTCGTCCAAACTAGTGAGGACATGAATTTCTCTCTCATCAGAGACCAAGAGTTGATTCTTCAACTCACACAACTCTTTAGGACTTTGCTCACTCAAGTGTCTCGATTCTTCAAGTAGCAAAGATTCTGAAATTTCCTCTTCTCCAAGAGCAATAAGTTCCTCAAAATTTGTCTCCTCTTCACAATCACTTTGATCAAATGATATAGCAGCTCCAAACTCAAGCAATGAATCAACACTATGGGCTGATTTAAAGCTTTCAACAGACTCCACTTCAGTGTGCTCTTCTTCTAAACTCTCTGAGAAGTCAAATTGCTGTATTGAATTGCCATTAATAGAATGGTAAAGATGCTCCTCATTAGGTGTTGTCCCCAAAGTTTTGGCAACTTCAAACTCTTCAACTTCTTCAACTACACTTTTCTCCGTGTCTTCAACAAGACATTCTACTGCAATAATTTCAGGCTCACCTGATAAATCATCTTCTACCATCCTATCAATCATTCTCTCTTATGATTCTAGCAAAATGGCATCTTCATAATCATCAAATTCTTCATCAAATTTAGGACTTCTTTAGGTAAACTCAGGTATTTTTCCTCTATAATTGCCTTTGGAAAGTCAACTTCCTTGTCATTTGTTTTTGGTTCTAACATCTTCTTTTCTGACTCTTCCTTTGTGACCTCCAATTTTTCTTCTTCTTTATTCTTGCTGTCATATTTCTTCCTTAGATACCTTCGTTTCCAATTCTTCTTTGACTTCTTTAGGTAAACTCAGGTACTTTTCCTCTATAATTGCCTTTGGAAAGTCAACTTCCCCGTCATTTGTTTTTGGTTCTAACATCTTCTTTTCTGACTCTTCCTTTGTGACCTCCAATTTTTCTTCTTTATTCTTGCTGTCATATTTCTTCCTTAGATACCTTCGTAACTCTTTCTTAAACTCAGGATCCTTCCACTCATTGGACAGTTCTTTAAACATTTCACTTAAAGACCTTTTCATTGTAAACATCTTCTCGTTTCTTGGGTTCTGTATTTCTGCAACTAAGATTCTCTCAGAAGTAAAAATTTGGGTAGCCATCGTCCATCCATATTCTCAATTATGAAAAACTTCTAAAGATGAATCAAGCCAAGTGATGTAACTCATACAAATGTTGATTACTAACATGCAACTATATCTTCAGTCTCAACTCTGACATGCAAGTGCAAATCACTCACATGCAACTATTGCTTGGCCCTCAAAACTAACATGCAAGCATCTAGGTAGTCTCAAAACTGACATGCAAGTACTGGGTAATGACATGCAACTACTCGTTCTCAAAGACGACATGCAAACATTTGGGTAGTCTCAGAACTGACATGCAAGTACTGGGTACTAACATGCAACAACTGCTCATTCTTCAGAGACAACATGCAAACATCTGGGTAGTCTCAAAACTGACATGCAAGTTCTAGGTACTTACATGCAGCAACCGCTCGTTCTCGGAGACAACATTCAAACATCTGGGTAGTCTCAAAACTAACATGCAAGGACTGGGTACTAACATGCAACTGAAAATTATGATATGAACTTCTGCACAAGGGTTACCAATTCCAACAGGGTGGCAATAAAACCAACTCTAATACCACTGTAATGAGCACCCCAGTTTTTTCTTTTTAAAGTTCCACACAAAGAGGAAGATGCAATGGTTAAGTTCTTCCACACTCTTGTGATCACCTGGATCCCTATGTGGGCAAGGTGAGAGCATACAATTGCTTCCGAGTTAGCATTCAAAACCAACATGCAATAATAACAACTTCCACTTAGTCAATGGGCATCCGCTTATGCAGCGGGCATCCAGGAATGTGTGTAGGCCACTGGCAGAATTTCTAGGCTTGACTCAAACCAATAAGGTCGATATGCCAACTTGTTCATGCCAAAACGGGTTGTGAATTCATGCTATAATTTATTGTCGGTAAACCGTCCAATATTACAAAATGAAGCATGATTTTATGAAGTAACCAGCAGTATTACCATTCGGTATTACAAACATAGATTTAATGCAACATTTAAAGGAAACAAAAGAGTTAGGGCACGCTGCAATATTTTATTAATTCTGATCAGAACTGAAATAAATTGTTGTAGCATTAAAAATCAGAATATGAGGAATTGAGAAGTCACCAAACATCACCCTGAAGCATACCCATGAAGCTCTGTTGTTGATTATGGATGTAATGAAGCTCAAACACTGAAAATACACCTCTGAAAGCACTCTAACAGCAAAATACTCAGGTCTGATACAAAACCCAGCAAATTAGAAATACACAGAAATACTACTCAACCCCAAAACTCTTCACACCACAACTCACCCTTCCAAAACACTTCAAGCAATAACCAATGACCAAGGCGCCTCCTATCAACAACAAATGACAGGGAAAATGGAGGCGTTTTCCTTCCTCAAACCCTCACGCCACCTACAACAGTTGTACGGCCAGCCATGGATATAAGTGTTCATCCCAAACAAACCAATCCTTCTTTCTTTCTCAGATTTTGCATAAATGTTGCACTACCCAAGGTGCCATCATTCCATGAAACAAGACAAGAAGATATGCATCAGTTTATTTTCTAGGGCTCACGCCCTTCTTCAACATAGGATGGCTCCTCTGTTGTAGACCTGCACTGCACACACCACACTCCAAAACTTAGCATAAAATACTCCAAAAATATCACTGAAATCTACACACCAAAACCCTACATCAAAAAATAATCTTTTCTGCTCCACAACGTAAGGACTTCATTGAAGCTCACAAGTGTTTCCTAAAGTGTAAACACTCTCAGCTAGGTAGGGTAGATCTTTCACTACGGAAACCAACAAATCAGTGAGGTTTAACAACCCCTGAAGAAACAAGCTCAACACTCCAATATGCATAAACCTTCAAATGAGCCCAAAACCCCTTTATATAGACACTTTTATGGCAACAAGAGGAAATAAAAATAATAATTTCACTTTTCTTTTTATTTTCTCCTCACATAAAAATAACATTTTTAATTGCTCACTTTATGTCTCCCTTGCCTAACATTCCTTTTATGTGAGCATCAAATAATACTTTTCAACACCTTTCCAAAGCGCTGTTACACTTAAGTTATATTTTAATATTTCCCATCCTTAGACAACTTAAGTGAATAAATAATTAAATAACTCAATGACATACCCAAGTTGCGGAAAGCATCCAAATGATATAATTTTGCTATTCTGATCATACCAATAGGATACTAAAGACTTGGAATGAAAATCGAAGGCCACCGGATGACTATCTAAAAATAGCATGTTTCTCCAAGAAAGTTGGAGAGCACCCGAGAGGTCGGAACTGAATTCCGAAAGCATCTATGAACTCCAAATGACTAGCCGAACTTAAAAACACAAACAACTGCTCTGTCAAACTGAGCCACAGCCACTCCAAGAACATTGGAGTTCTTCCAAACATGACAAACAACCTCCGGAAGACTAGGAACAAGCATAATGCGCACAAAAGGTCTATGCGCCAAATAGGGGACCTTACAGTGAAAAATCAAAATTTTGCAGAACAAAAATAAACGTACATATAAATTATTTCACACTTTCTAAAAGTTTTTATGAGGTTAAAAACAAAGGCACCAGGGAGTTTTTTTGTTTTTAATCTAGAGAATACAAACTTTAGAGAGTATTCTTAAAAAATTGAGGAAGCAAACTATAGAGGTAAAAGGAATTATTTACAAAGAATTTAATTCTTCCATTCTTTATCACTTCTAAAAGTTCAAAATCAAAGTAATAGAAAATTTTGATTTCCAAAAAAAAGATGGAATTATTTTGTACCTTGTTCTAAACCATGAACATTGTACTTGTCCAATTTTATCTTTGGTTAAAAAAAGTTAATATGCCATGCTAATTATGATGGACATGATACAAGCTAAAGATGTGATGGATTCCTTGTTGAAAGAGTATCTTGACATGCCAACAGAGATATAATGTGCTATCAAAAGAAATATCAATGAGAAGAGAAATGATAATATATGACAAAGGAATGTTCCAGTCAATTCAAAGAACAAATGACCAATTCTTCAATCCCTACAAATGCGGAAATAATATTAATAATGTTGATAGGGAATGCGAAGAACTTGACAATAAAGGTGCTACCTCTTTAAGTGTCTCTTATGCGACAAATGGTGATTCTAAAATCAAGAAGAAAAATAATGTTGCAAAGCAATTTAACAAAGTTGTAATAGTTGACCCACCATGTGGTGGTCTACACCCTATTGTAAGTATTCTCAAATTCCAAGCAAATCTTATTCTTATGTTCTATGAGGATCTAAAGAATGAATGATCTCTACATGAAATGAATTTCATGGTTGGATTATTTTTGCTAAAAATCTTGGTTTACAGGTTATCAAAGCTCTTCACACTCATCCAGGTTTTATTTTTTCACTATTGTATTGAGAATTTAATGAATATTATAATATAACTTTTGTGCTTGTTGTGGTGGGGTGATTTGAACCTCAATCACTCTTTTACAAGTACTCCCACATACCATTATACCTCAGCCCTTGGACAGATTGAAGGTAAACTCTACTATTATGTCACGCTTGATGCTTCAAGGAAGTCGCAGTCACTGAGCGGCGGGCTTTGGGAACTCTACTCAGGATCCTATAGGAGAGATATCGGTTAGTGTGTCGAAGACACAACAAATCGCAATCACCAGTGGACGAGGCATTCTCCAGCATCAAAGTTTATTCCAGAATTGGTCAATCATACATCAAACGACTCTCTGTAGGAGCAGGAGACTCCTATTCATCCCTATCACTCAGTTTGAGGTACAGGGGAGTCTAACCCAATACTAGCAGTAAAACATCACAGCCAAGTCCCTGCTCCAAACCAGCGATCACCTATTTAATGGGACCTGAGCAAGTGCACCCACAGCAAGGTCATATTGAAGAATAGAGGTTAGATGTCACCTGTAATAGTCATCAGTCACTGGTGGAGCAACAGGAATAGGAAAATTGCAATCGACTTGCATCTGATATGTGGTTCAGTGATTCAAATTGTGTGCAAAGAGTTTATAAACAGCAGGCTAGTACCATGATTTTGGTTAATTATTACCAGATCTGTTTAATAAACTGCTGTTGATGTTTCTGTTGTTGCATGTAATTCTCAATTAGTGATCTGTGTGATTAGAACTGATATTATAACCAGTGCAACTGGATGTTCATTAATAATCCGAAATAGAGATTTTGAAATTATTAACTGCTGTGATCAACCTGGAGGTTAAGTTGATTGAGATCTGCCTTTTTGTTATTGCTGTTTGTATGCAACTATGACAGTATGAATATATTTCATTAATCCAGTATGTGTTTGATATAAGCATTCTCCATACTCACAAATCTACCTAAAGCTTAACAAAAACAGCCAAACGGAGTTATCTTGATTCTTTTTGCCCTAGGGATATTACATTTCCCAAGTTCTCGCCATTTTTTAACAGATGTTATCCCTGAAAATCACATCTTCTACTTAATCACTAATTTATTCTACTTTTTCTGGATTTTGTTAATTGCATGAGGATTCTTTCTTTTTCAAATACCCTAACCATATTTTTCTCCTTTTTTGAAAATCTCAACCCAATTTTTTCTGGATTACATCATAATTTTCTAAAAAAAATCTTTATCTTTTGGTTTGCTGATTTATTCCTAAGAAGGAATTTTGCTGCAATGGTTTCTAACAATTATAGCAAAATAGCAAGAAAACCATGATAAATCACTAGTTCTCACCACTCACCACTATGGGTGATTTGAGAAGGAATTTTCATGCTATGGTTTCTAACCATTGTAGCAAAAATAGTGAGAAAACCAAGATAAATTACAATTTCTCACCACTCACCACTATTACAGGTTTAGCTTTAATTTGTTGAATAATTCATAGAACAAGTTATGAATCTTCTGTACAAACTAGTTGGCACAACACATAAGACTGCCTACGATGAGGATGACATTTCCTAATCGGTGAACACAATATTATTAAACAACACCAATAAAAATATGAAATTAAATGTGAAAGTGGCATATATAGTACTGCATTTTGAGCTACATACAAGACCACATTGTATTTCATATGCTTCCTGAGGCGCAGCTGCAGCCCCACACCAAGCTCCACTACCTGCAACTCCTTGAACCTGAGAAAATACAATAAACAAGGACACTCCAAATTATATACTAACATAATATGATGTTTACATATATAATCAAATTTAGCATATTTAAGCTCATGAATATTACAAGTCAAAACGAAAAAAAACCAACCAAGAGCATGTCATAACCATCACTGCATGCACCTCCTATATACCCAATTTCTACATTATCATAACTCCATACTCCATTTCTACATTGTCATAACTCCCACCACATGCTCCATCTAAATAAACACCAAACATTATCATTGACTCTTAACACAAGAAATAATTGCTTTAATGCATCAAATATAAAGATGTGGAAAAAGAAATTCAAAAGAATTGGAAAGCAATCAAATTATAAGCATTTTTAGATGTTATTCCTATAATTAGTTCAAAATCTATTTGGAGGATTGTTTAAATTCTAAGCAATATTGTATGAGAATGGAAGGAATAAAAGACAAAATTGGCATATATCACAACTATTCCTACATTTGAAACTCTATGAACTCTGTTCAAAATTTGCAAGTTCTGCCTAAAATTTGTCAACTTCAAAAGCCATTGAAATCATATTTCTCCATAGACTGACTTTGTTCCAATTGATCGATGTGTGCCTTCTTCCCATATTTTATTGCAGTTCTGTAGATGTACAGTCAACAATAATATGCAAAATATTTAAAATCTGTATAATAGCTTTTAGAGGCATTAAAATTTAATTTAGTAGGCCTTTTCTTATCCTTGAAAGGAAAACATGCTAATAGAGACTAGAAGCAACTTTTATAGCTACTCATATATCTAATACAAAAATACCATCACTATCTGACCCATTGTAACTCCTTGCATAAACCTTCTCTCTGTTCTCAAAGCAGTCACCTGCTGCACATCTGCACCATGCTCTTGCCAAATCTTGAGTAAGAAATTTGATCTGGGTTGTCAAATCTTGTCCAACAACAACCAATGTTTGCTCTATGATATGCAAATCATCTTCAAGCTTCATTGATTTGTCATACTACTCCCTAAGCCGATGCTCCTTATCAGTCAACAAGTTTGTAGATACATGATTCAAATGTTGTAGTTCCTACTGCGTAGAAGCCAGCTCTTGCCTCAAAGCCACATGATTAGCATCAAGCCACCATTCCCTACATGCAATTCCTAAATCTTTTGATGTTGGTCTGTAAGTTTTTCCTGGCTCAATGATGGGTGAGGAGGCAGAGGCCCTAGACCCCTACCAAATGGACCTTCATTTGTATCTTCAAACCCAGGGTGAGGTAGTAAAGGCCTTGGGCCTCTAGCATATGGACCCTCATGCCAAGGCACCATGCCACAGGGAGCACACTTAAGGACCAGTTTATTTCTTGAATAAATAAATTAAAAATCAGTATTACACAGATATTAGCACCAAGAAAACCAAGAATTACAGGAGGTATATAATGCAAAGGAAAACAAGACTTACATAAAAGTACCTTGTGAACCATAAGGACAGTTACCAGTGTAATATTATAGCAGAAAAAAGAATGTAAACAGAATTTAAGATAGCGAAAATAAATGGCCCAGCCAACGTATAAGCAATACAGGGTGAATATAAAAATCATCTTCAAGCTTCATTGATTTGTCATACTACTCCCTAAGCCGATGCTCCTTATCAGCCAACAAGTTTGTATATACATGATTCAAATGTTGTAGTTCCTGCTGTGTAGAAGCCAGTTCTTGCCGCAAAGCCACATGATTAGCATCAAGCCACCATTCCCTACATGCAAATCCTAAATCTTTTGATGTTGGTTGAAATGTCCCGTACCATGGATTTAAACTATTTTGTTTGAAGTGAACCTGTTGTGATGTAATCACACATCGCCCCATTGCAAATGGGGACCCCCTTTTTTTTTCTTGCTTTCTGTCCTTGTTTTGCTTTAGATTTAGTTTTCCTCTGAGCTTGTAGGATTTTGATAGTGTTGTGTATCCAAGTCTCAACAGTTTCTTGCTAAAGGTCTATATGCCTTCATCCTGATGCATGTCACTGAGACCCTGAAAATGACTAAGTCTGATATCCTGAAAATCCTGAAAAAATGACTAAGTCTGAAATCTGGTGGATCCTCAGAAATCTAGAATCTGCATGCTAAGTCCTATGGATCCAGGACCTATCTCAAACATCCTGGAAGTAAATTGATAAATATTTAAAGTATAAGAAACTCAATATCTGACTTATACTTAAACATATTTTCAATATACTTCCATTCAGGAAATGCAAAATTTGACTAAGGCAAGAAATCCAAGGGTACTGTCCAAACCCGCCCAGACTGGGCGGCCTCACAAGGTCCTCTTGGATAGTGTCTTCACCATCAGGAGAGCTTGTCCAGACAACACCCTCAAAACCGCCTAGGGAAAGTCAGGATGTTTTCACGAGTTTTTGCTGATTAAAGGCAGTTAGGAAGTGATGATGGAGTCAAAAACTAAGATTTTGATGAAAACTCCATGCCTCACCTCCAAACCCGCCCAGACTGGGCGGCCTTGGCACAAGGTCATGGATTCAACGTCATGCACATGCACTTGTCCAGACAGTACTTCCAAATCCGCCCTAGGAATAAATTGTCAAGTGTTTTGAGCTCCAAGTGCTTGGATGATGATCAAATTATAAAGAGAGTCCATTTGGAGGAGTTTGAATGTAGTTTCAAGTGCAAATCCATGCATCACCTCTCAACCCGCCCTACCTGGGCGGCCTCATGAGGTAGTGATGGACAATGTCTCCTGTCACATCAATTTCTCCAGACACTGCACTCAAAACCGCCCTACAGGAAAAAATGGTTAAGTGTTGAAGTTTTGCATGCATGGAGTACTGAGATGTGAAGGTTTGAGAGGATTAAGTGAGTTTTAAGATGAAAATCCAAGGGTCATGTCCAAACCCGCCCTACCTGGGCAGCCTCAGGAAGGGGTCTTGGACAATGTTGCCTGTCACATGAAATCCTCCACACATACCCTCTAAATCCGCCCAAGAAGGAAAGTGGTCAAGTTTTCAAGGTTTTCTTGCACAAGACACTAGGATATGATGAAATTCCAATGGAAGTTTGCAAGTTCGATAGAATCAAGTGCATTTCAAAGAAGAATCCATGCATCACCTCTCAACCCGCCCTACCTGGGCGGCCTCATGAGGGAGTGATGGACAATGTCTCCTCCCACTTCAAACTCTCCATGCACTACTTCCAAAACCACCCAGGGATGAAGGTGGCATAAGTTGCAAGTTTACTTGATGAGAATGATGAAGATGACACCAAGCATTACTTAAACTCCTCACAACAAGGATGAAATAATTGGAAAGAATGATAAAAAATCACTAAGCCTAATGTCCTGATGTCCCGAAATCCTGAAAATTGGCTAAGTCTGAAATTTGGTGGATCCTCCAAAATCTAGAATTTGCATGTTAAATCCTATGGATCCAAGACCCATCTCAAACATCCTGGAAGTATATTGATAAATATTTAAAGTATAAGAAATTCAATATCTGACTTATACTTAAACATATTTTCAATATACTTCCATTTAGGACATTTCTGATATGGCGATGATACTTGCATTCCAAGCACACCTTCTAAACCCGCCCTACTTGGGCGGCCTTGGCATGGGGTCTTGGATTCAAGGTTGTGATCACACACTTTCTCCATACACTGCCTCCAAATCCGCCTTAGGGAGAGAATTTTCAAACTTTAGAAGAGATTTTGAGTGAGTTCATGACAAAATCCAAGGGTAGTATCCCAACCCGCCCAGCTTGGGCGGCCTCAAGAGGCCTTTGTGGATGATGTTGCCTAACACATGAAACACTCCAGACAGTACTTCCAAACCCGCCCTATGAGAGATTGTGCAAATTTTCAAGTGTTTCGACACAAAACATAAAATATGATGAAGTTTGAATGGAAAACATGAAGGTTTGAAGGCATTGAGTGAGTTTTTGAGGAAATATCCAAGGGTCACCTCTAAACCCGCCCTACCTGGGCGGCCTCAAGAGGTCCTTGTGGACTGTATCACCTGACACAATGCACTCTCCAGACAACACCTCCAGAACTGCCTAGGTATGTAGATAATACAATTTACAAGTAAAATCAATGGAAATGATGAAGATGAACTCCTGGGAGATGAGATGATCAGGTTGAGATGAGTGAAAAGTTTCTAAGTACTAAAATCCAAGCCTACCCTTGAAACCCGCCCTTCCTAGGCGGCTTTAGACTCCTCACATGGACAATGTTACCTTCCACATGAATTTGTCCACACACACCCTCCAAACCCGCCCATGCTAGGCGGTCTTGAGCACTTTACCTGGACAATGTCATGTCATTCACAAGACACTCTCCGGATGACACCCCTAAACCCGCCCAGCCTAGGCGGATTTCACACCTTGACATGGAATTCACATCAAATAATCCATAATGCCCCTCTAAACCCGCCTAGGCACTTAGGCATGGATTTCATGCGAAAGGATATGTTTTGAAATCCCACATGCATAACATGAATGCAATTTGTTATTGAAAATCCTTCATATCAAGTCTTAATTTGATGTGTTTCTTCTTGTAGGTGATGGAGGATCCAAAGAGGTGAATGGCAAAAGCTCATACATGAGAAGTTTGGAAGGCGCAGGAAGATTGCTCAAGTTCATCATCACCACATGGAGGAGAGCTCCAACATCAAGTTTATCTTACTTCGAAGACTTCGTATGTCTGCATGAGGAAGACATCAATGCCATGCGAAGGGGAGCTAGTCTAAGATGATCAAGGCTACAGGTGTAGTTCATCATCAAGAGCATCATTCGTTCGAGGCGAGGATCAGTGGAAGGTTGTCACTTCACCACGCACATCTTGAAGGAGGCCATCATTCAGAAGCTCACATATCATGTGCCAGACAAGAAGAACTCTCATCAGGCACTAGTCTACTCCATGAGTCCATGCAACTGTCCAGAGGCATGATCCTGCACAAGCACAACAACATCACAAGATGAGAGATGAGCATGATCATCAAAGCGATCCATGAGTTACATCAAGACAACAAGAAGAAAATATTCTAAGTAAAGTGAACATGAAGTGAATCACACTAGTTCATTCAAAGATGCTGAGGTGGCACGTGCACATCATCAAGCCAATTACATTCTGCCGTGTAAGAGGGCCCACCATAGAGATGCTCCAAAGATGCTTATCACATTGGGAAACGTGCCTTCATTGCCTCTTTCATGTTCTAAAAATAGCAAATTTTGTAACAAACTGCCTTGTTGTCTCAATCTTGGCCGTTGATTGCTAAATCAATCTGAGCCGTTCATTGTAATTCTTGAGTTCTATATAAGGCTCACTTCTCTCATTTGTAAAGGAGGAGACATAGGAGATTAGAGATTAGAAGTAGAGATCAAGTAGGAGTAGAGTTGCTGTAGGAGCGTAGAATAGCAAGTAGAGTAGAGAGGGAGCTCTTCAAAGTCATGAAGAGAGACATGAGATTGTTGTAATGACACACTTCAAAAGTAATACAAGCTCATTGTTGTTGTTTTGCATGGTGATCTTGTGGCTTTGAAATGTTAGCAAGGTTTCAAGTTCTTGAATATGACAGAGATGTGTTTCCAAGTAGTTTAGATGATAAAGTAGATAGAGTTCATTGATGTAATGGATATATGCAATGATATTTGATGAATTCCCGTTGGTTCATACTTTTGATGGCTTGTCGATGGTAAGTCATCATGTAAAGTTAGCCTGAACCACATCTTGCAAATAGTTCGATTGTTGATGCTCCTTCGAGTTGCGCCAGCTGTGGGTACTTTGGAGTGTGTCAACGATATGAAAATCCTTGGTTTATCCCTTGGAGATTGCACCTATTTCATGTAGTTGTTGCTCGTCATGGCGAAGTGAAATTTGGTTTTCTAAGGGAATTTGTCTATCATAGCATCGTTCATCATGTCATTGTCTTTAGATTAGCCTTCTTAACCCTTGCCTTTTGCCTTTTCTTTTCGTAGTTGATTAGAAGAAGCTCCATTTCATAATGAAAGAGTACATGTTTGAATGAAGTAAGGAGCATATTCAGCGTAAGTCCCTTTGTGATTACCAGCAAATCACATCACACCACCGAGGCTATCCGTTGCAAATTACGTACAAGGAACCTTGGAGCGTTCTTGTTTGATCACATAGTTTAGCATTCGAGACGCTTTGTTCAAGAGAGGATAGAGCACTTGGTGTTTTATTCTAATGTTGTTGTTGTCAAGAAAACATCATCAACAGAACCGACTTCCTACGTTGGCGCCAAAGAAGAGTTTAAACTTTAAACTTTAAACAAACAAAACACTTAATTACAATGTCGGCCAAATCAAATATGCTGTCCGATCAAGTTTAAATAAATGTAATGATCTTAGGAGGCCGACATATATACATAGCGAGCTTCATAAGACAAAGGTCTTAATCAGATTAATAAGATGAAAGGAGCAATTGAATATTTGTTATCAATAACTTCAAATAGATACGAATGGTAATGTTGTCATTACATGAAGTGGTGTGAATACACGAGTAGCGATCATTGAAGAAAGGCATTTTTGAATAAGACAAAAATGTGTTGAAAGGCAGCGATTAAGATTATAAAACAGTGATTTATTGGTCAAGGGCAGCAGTTTTGAAAGGGCAGCGATTCATTTAAGAATTGTGAAAAGTCACCTATATTCACAATGACATAACCATTGAAATAATATAAGAGGTAAGGATATGCATGTTGGAAGGGCATGAAGCGATCAAGGAAATATATAACTGGGCAGAGATAAATCTGCAAAGAGAAAGAAATATATATATTAGCAGAACTAAATCTGCAGGCATACATCAGCAGAGGTATGTATGTAATAATTGATAACAGCAGATTACATTCAGAAATTTATCTGCACTTAGTAGATAAGGGCAGAATCAGCAGTCAATACATTTACTTCTGAGAATATAGCAGTCTTATGTCTTAATAATTATTGTGGTATGCTCTATCATGATTGTTGTATAATCTATATGAATCTGGATGTATTTAGTGTTTGTAGTTCTCATCCAATTGCCCATTCCATTTTGGAGCGGAGATAGTACATATAAAGAATGCAAGTAGCTAGGGAGTCCATTCCGGTAAGGACACCCCGAGTGGAACTGGGAGGCCGAATGGCGGGTGTCATTCCGTGCTCCTGGGCTAGATGGACCAGCTCGAGGCGCCTTGTATGATCTCCCAAATGGTGCTCCATAATGATGATGGGCTGTTGGATGGAACCTTAAAAGAAATCCCATATGTACATTCTAAATATTAGAATAGTGATTAGAATCCTATCTATAACATCATTGGATTATGTGTTTATTTATCTATTGATAACTAACATGATTGCAGGACCTAAATCAGGATTACCTTGCTTCACGCATTCAATTGGTAAGTTACAACTCTAACTAAATTAAATTTGTGATTCTAGGGCAAGATTTAAGGCAATCCCAAAAGGGGACATTACAATTGGTAGAGCCTTAATCCTACCAGCCTGCGGCACAAACCTACTTTAACCGTCATCTAATTAGAATTAACTATTGAGCTGTCCTCTTAAGTAGGCCAATAATGCATTTCAATATGTGTGTGTCTTTCACATGTATGCTTCGTATCTTACGTGTATTCATGTGTATACTTCATGGCTTACGTGTATTCATGTGTATACTTCATAACCTACGTGTATTCATCTATATGCTTCGTGACTTACGTGAATTCATGTGCATACTCCGTGTATTACGTGTATTTATGCGTATACTTACATGTATTATGTGTATTTATGTGTATGCTTCATGCTTCATGCTTCATTTATCCATATACTTCGTGTATTACGTATGCTTCATGCCTCATTTATGCGTACACTTCGTGTATTATGTGTATTACGTGTATGCTTCATGCTTCATTTATGTGTATACTTCGTGTATTATGTAGGCTTCATGCTTCGTTTATGCGTATTACGTGTATTTATGTGTATACTTCATGCTTCATTTATGCATATACTTTGTGTATTACGTGTATGCTTCATGCTCCATTTATGCGTATACTTCGTGTATTACGTGTATGCTTCATGCTTCATTTATGCGTATACTTCGTGTATTATATGTATTCATGTGTATGTGCATGCTTCGTGTCTTACATGTATTTATTTGTACACTTTGTATATTACGTGTATGCTTCTTGCTTCGTATCTTACGTGTATACTTCGTGTATCATGTGTATTTATGTGTATGCTTCATGTATTACGTATATCTATGTGTTGCTTCATGTCTGATGTTTTCTCAACAAGTTTACTCCATATGTGTTTAAGATTGCTTAACGCTTAAAAATTATGAAAATGCCAAATCTATCAAAGTTTTATCTGTCAAACACTTCTTGGGTTGAGAAGCACTAACAAATTAACGTATTTAAAATTAAATTATTATTAGTCCCCAAAAGCAATAATGAAGAGTTGTAACTATTGAAGTGAAAGAGTATGACTCCCTCAAACTTGAGATATAAAAGGGAGAGCATTTCATTTGAGAAAAGACTGATTACGGTTATGCCCAACAATGTGACATGGAAGCCATGCAATACAATACAATGCCATGAACACGAAAGACATTACCATGCATACAAATTCTTTTGCCAAAAACTTACAACTATGCCCCAATCACGAAACCCATGGGACATCTCAATATTTGGAACCCCAAATGGTTTTTCATTTTTGGAACATTCAGATTCTTGAAAATCCTCCTTGTCCCAGCTCCAAGCATGATCGATAATTGATCTATATTACGCTCAAAGAATCCAATATGACAATTTGCAATAAGTATAACCAATTAGTCTTAGTAAGACAAGACAAAGTCAATAGTCTACACTTAGCCCAGAGAGAGATTGAAAACGCATAAGCTTCAAGAATATAAACCAAAAAGGTTTTGCCTTAGCAATCTCAAGTTACAACTGAAAGACAGATGAGTCATAATATTGCTGTCATCTTTCATTCTTAGAGGATACAGCCAGTCCATTAGCTAAGTTGTTATTTGCATATCAAAAGGTTGAGAGCTGAAACAACAGTAAGATCCATTGAGCATTTATGAATAAAGTAAGCTTAATGTCAATCCTCACAGTTTACCCCTTTTCAACTCTCACTCTTATCCATCAAATAAGGAGGGTCCTTAATACAAGTCTAACATGCAATACGATATACCCTAAGTGGTTCCCAATCAAGATTACTGACAGAGCAGGGGAGAGTATGTTTACGTTCAGTAAAAATACTCTTAAATCAAACTTCTAGGGTTGTCGAAGGGAATTGTTGTGACATATCTAGACTGTATTGTGGTCAAAATACAGGCAGCATCTTTCTTTTATTCCCTAAGTTCCAATCAAACAAGTATAATAAGTTAAATTCTTATAAGCAAGGTAATTGCTTAGAAACATGATAAAACTTTACCTCACAACTCTTGTAATCAAAATTCATGCCTCACAACATGCTTTGATAGTAAGAAATGGGAACCATCTGCAAGATGTTCATAAATATATTTTTCAAATAAAGATGAACATGACCAACCACTAGTAAGCTAGTAGTTATACTAGGTGAAGTTAATAAGTTTTCACTTCATTTATTTAACCTTTGCAATCTGGATCAAACATCTTCTATGTACTCTATCTAGTACAATCACTGTACATTGTTGAGAAATCTATCTCAGCTCACGGTCATCTTGTACTGTCATATAGTTCTTAATAAAGTTCAAGTTTTGCGGGACTCCTCTGCATCACTGTGCTAAAATCTGATTCCTTATCAGGTCACCATGTCTGGACAATTCATCACAAGGCAGTTTACAGGGTATTCTAAGGTTTTCGACATAATCTCTTAATTTGGTTGATTGTGTTTCCCTTAACTAACAATGCTTCTAAGACTTGACAATCCCTTGAGTAATGCGGCAGAATTTAAGAAGGGTAGGATGATTTCTATAAATCTTCTAACTGTTGACCGCTCTATAAACTTTATGACAGTAAGGTGGAATCTAGGGCTGTGATCTTCTTGCTATATGATAATCCTCCTCTTGGCATGATTGTTCATTTAGGGGCAAATGATTGTCCATGCTGCTGACAAATCCTTCTAGGTGACTGGAAGGCCATGACAATGTTAAAATACAGATGACAGTCCCGGGTTGGTTATGACAGTCCTTTCATGAAGTTTACCATGACTATCTGGTAAAACATGTTTCAGATTGTCTTTCACTCCACATGGTACACCCAAAACTTGCTTAGAGGATTCATCACATGGTCTTTTGAAGTATCAACAATGGTCGTTACAACCCAAGTTTCCTACGATCAGACTAGCAAACACTAAATAACTAACAACATATTATGACTTTACAAACATCCACCTACAAGTAAAGTCAATACACATACTACTAAGATTCGTTGTTTGGTATCATCCTGGAATGACTAGCCACTAACAAGTATACACATCTTTGCTAAATAGTTCCTATAAACAATAGTGCCAACCGAATACAATAAATGACATAAAAATCTCCTCACAAAGACATATCCAACTCAATGGGTTGATCTGCCAAAAGAAAAATTGATCTTCGTAATGATGTTTCATTTGCCTGGTTTCGAACTATACTAATGCAAGGTGTCGTTTGGTTTCTTCTCTCTGAGGATAAGAGAAAATTTGTCTTAAGTTACGAACCCTACCAGTTGCCCACTCTTGGTTTTGTTGCTGAGAGATATTGGGAAATACAAGTACAGGAACAAAAAGAATATTTGACAATAAAGTGTTCACATACTTTAGAGAACATTGTCAACCTTATGATCTTAAAAGACAGTGTTGGCGGTTGGATGGAGATAAGCATACTAACAACCATTCTTCACGGAGGACTAATTTGGGATGCTGATTAATTTAGTAGCATCCTAGTTTGTGATTGCTTGAGGACAAGCAATCTTGGGTGGGATGGACTGAAATATCCCATACTATGGATTTAAACTATTTTGTTTTAAGTGACCCGACTTCCTACGTTGGCGCCAAAGAAGAGTTTAAAGTTTAAACAAACAAAACATTTAATTACAATGTCGGCCAAATCAAATATGCCGGCCGATCGAGTTTAAATAAATGTAATGATCTTAGGAGGCCGACATATATACATAGAGCGCTTCATAAGACAAAGGTCTTAATCAGATTAATAACATGAAAGGAGCGATTGAATATTTGTTATCAATAAATTCAAATAGATACAAATGGTAATGTTGTCATTACATGAAGTGGTGCGAATACACAAGAGTAGCGATCATTGAAGAAAGGCATTTTTGAATAAGACAAAAATGTGTTGCAAGGCAGCGATTAAGATTATAAAACAGTGATTTATTTGTCAAGGGCAGCAGTTTTGAAAGGGTAGCGATTCATTTAAGAATTGTGAAAAGTCACCTATATTCACAATGACATAACCATTGAAATAACATAAGAGATAAGGATATGCATGTTGGAAGGGCATGAAGAGATCAAGGAAATATATAACTGGGCAGAGATAAATCTGCAAAGAGAAAGAAATATATATATATTAGCAGAACTAAATCTGCAGGCATACATCAGCAGAGATATGTATGTAATAATTGATAACAGCAAAACATTCAGAAATATATCTGCACTCAGCAGATTAGGGCAGAATCAGCAGTCAATACATTTACTTCTGAGAATATAGCAGTCTTATGTCTTAACAAATATTGTGGTATGCTCTATCATGATTGTTGTATAACCTATATTAATCTGGATGTATTTAGTGTTTGTAGTTCTCATCCAATTGGCTATTCCGTTTTGGAGCGGAGATAGTACATATAAGAAATGCAAGTAGCTAGGGAGTCCATTTCGGTAAGGACACCCCGAGTGGGGCTGGGAGGCCGAATGGCAGGTGTCATTCCATGCTCCTAGGCTGGATGGAACGGCTCGAGGTGCCTTGTATGATCTCCCAAGTGGTGCTCCATAATGACAATGGGCTGTTGGATGGAACCTTAAAAGAAATCCCATATGTACATTCTGAAATTGTGATTAGAATCCTATCTGTAACATCATTGGATTACGTGTTTATTTATCTATTGATAACTAACATGATTGCAGGACCTAAATCAGGATTACCTTGCTTCAAGCATTCAATTGGTAAGTTACAACTCTAACTATATTAAAGTCATGATTCTAGGGCAAGATTTAAGGCAATCCCAAAAGGGGACATTACATTGGTCTGCAAGTTTTTCCTGGATAAATTATGGGTGAGGAGGCAGAGGCCCAAGACTCCTGCCAAATGGACCTTCATGCATATCTTCAAGCCCAGGTGGAGGCAGTAAAGGCCTTGGGCCTCTGGCGTATGAACCCTCATGCAAAGGCAACATGCCACAGGGAGTACCCTTAACGAACATTTTTTTTCTTGAATAAATAAATTAAAAATCAGTATTACAGACATTAGCACCAAGAATACCAAGAATTGCAGGAGGTATATAACGCAAAGGAAAACAAGACTTACAGAAAAGTACCTTGTGAACCATAAGAACAGTTCCATATTATAGCAGAAAAAAGCATGTAAACAGAATTTAAGATAGTGAAAACAAAAACACCCAGGCAAAGTACAAGCAATACAAGGTGAATATAATTAAATATGCCTTAAAGGTCACTAAATCAGGAAATAGTGAAATAATTTTTTGGGTAGTCTCTCACCTGAACAAATTTTAAGCTCCTCAGCTGCGCGTATTGTTTGGCTTTAATTAATTAGTCATCTACGACCGTAAACAAACATTCCTCACCGCCATGGCTGGCTCTCTTTGACTATGACTTTCATGCTTGCGATTTAATTCGGGAAGCCCTTGCTCAGGTTCTTTGCTCGTATGATTGTCTTATACTCATTTGCAATAAATATTTGGCCATCTGTATTTGAGATAATTGCCTCTAGTTATGAAAATGGGTGCGCTCAGAATTTGGAAGGAAACAATGTGGTCAGATTTGCCTGAATATTTGATGCCCGTGACGGATAATCTGGTCCTCGGAAGCAAATGAGTAAAGAAAATGAGTACAGAAAGAGTGGAAAGGCGCTTGTTGGGAGAAGCGCCGAAATGAAGGCTTAGAAAATAACCTTGGGAAAAGCGTAAAAATGGAAGCCTAAGATCAATATCAAAATTCCAGTCATCCCAGTCGCCATCCAAATCAAATATAGCCGTTCAGTTACATATCGGCGGGAGTTTCAAAATCACGTGCTTTTTTCTTTAGCGTATAGTCCAACTTCCAAGTCATAAAATTATCTCAGCGTTCAGGGACACACTTTTAACTTCGAAGATTGTTTTAATAAATCTAGAACTAATAACTATAAAGTTGTAACAGGATAAAAGCAGCATTATTAAGCTATTTCTTAATTAGCAGTTTTATCTTCGATAAAATGTCTATATTTATTTATGGATCAGTTTTATTAGTTCCTTCAAGGCAGGAATACTATTGCATTCTTGTGATGTAATGTAATTCAATTCAATTGACCGATGAGAATTGAGTATTAAATTCATTTGGCAAAATCTCTAAAATTGAAAGTTAATTTTTTTATTTAAAGATTTAATAAATGTAATTTATCTGTTGTGCTATTAGTCAATTGGGTGAATATTTTTTAATTATATTAAAATTTAATTGACCAATAAGCATTGAGTATTAAACTCATTTGGCAAAATGACTATAGTTGAAGCACTGTGTGAGTACCAAGTTGACACTGTGTGAATGAATTAAAAAACTTCTGGTTTAAACTGTGTAACTTTTTTTTTTTTTTAGCATCAACGTCACACAATGTGAATACCAAGTTGACACTGTCCAAGTACGTACTGAAGTTGAGTATTAAACTCTTTTTTCGTCAGTTTTGTTTTTCGTCAGTTCACATTTGCCAGCATACAAACAGCGTGTGTATTATATATTCCAGAGCACAAAGTAATTATGGAAGTCTGCAATGGGATCAAACCAAAGGTAGAATTACTGCTCCCGATTGCCTTGGCCTTGAGAGAACAAATTAGTGTGTATAATATAGGGATCTCCAGACAGGTTTCCCAGAAACTCAAAGTCTATTTCGTCATGCTTATCCCCTTGAGACAACAGTGGCACCCATCAATTAACTTATATTTAATATGAACTTATACATCATATTCTTGACTCAGAAGAGGTAAAATCGTGAAGTCACTAGTACCCTGACGATTGAAAAAATTGAAGAGACAAGACTTACATAGTAAGCAGTAACAGTTCCTGCCAAATTACTGGGCACCAACTTGATTTGCATATCAATTTTAGCAAACATATATTCATTCCTCGACTGGAACCCTGACCTGTTTGAATACACAAAGGAGGAGAACATAAAATAGGGTTATCAATACTGTTTGAATCGAACAGTAAGCCATGGATTAACTATATAATATATATAAAATACCTGAGGACTGATCAAGAGTAAGCTGCAATTGCTGGTCGTCAAGTATCAGGTGGAGATACAGTTGAAAGGTCAAAGGAGAGCATTTATCGCAGCCCCGCAAGGAGTCAGGGAACGATGTGCGGGCTTACAGGAAGAAGGCTATGCTTTCCCTGCATCACCATTGATCAAACATTGGATGAGATCCAGTTGGCCTGTAGCTTTGAGAATCTGGCAAATTGTCTCAAACCCCAAGTTGCAGTGTTGATGTAAGGCATCCCCTGCTTGCTCTGCTTTTCTATATTTGTTTTAGGTGCCACCTAGTGCGCTTATGGAATCATCCGTTTAGTTTTGTGTTGGTTTATATGTTTTGAACTCTGATGTTTTGCTAGCCTTACTATTTATAGTGTGCACCCTGGGTGCTTCAGAAGCTAAATTGTATAAGCCTTGGGATTTGTAGGTTGCATATGTTTCCATTAATCATCTTTTGTCTACAGCACTGGAATGTTATATTTTTACATAATTATCTATTTAAATATCATTTTTACTGGTACTACAAGTGCTTTCTTATTTTATTATTCAATTGTTTTTATGTTTATGTTCGTTTCAGCTTGTATACAAAATAGGGCACTGGCCATTCCGCATACATGATGTATTATGGGTGCATCCTATGTCGTTGGCGGCCATGTCCGGTCATACCATTGTTGCCCTTGATTGATGCCACTATCTTACGACGTAGAAGATACAGTTGAAAGGCTGAAGGAGAGCATTTATCGCAGCCTCGTAAGGAGTCAGAGAAGGATGTGCAGGCTTGCGGGAAGAAGGCTATGCTTCCCCGCATCACCGCAGGGGTTTTCAAACACATGTGCGAGAGAGCGATGTGCAGGTGTGCGGTGGATCTATGGTTTTTTCCCATTGTCCCGCTAAAAGAAACTCAAATGTGTGCGGTATTGCGGGGATAAGCAAAGGGGAAAAAAATGGCCGCGGGGTAGCAGAGGAAATAAAAAATAAATGCAACAGTCCTGGTAGACATGTATGCAAAATGTGGAAGCATAGAGAAGACTCGTGAACTGTTTGACAAAATGCCTCAAAGAACTATGGTTTCATGGAATGCAATGGCTGCAGGATATGCACAAAATGGATTTGTTGAAAAATATTTAGAAATTTTCAAGCAAATGCAAATGGCATGTGTAAAGCTAGACTCCACAAACCTTTGCCAGCATCCTCCCTGCCTGTGCCAAAATGGGAACATTGGAACACGGTATGGACCTCTATCAAAGCATAATGAAACAGAGATTTTTGTTCGACACTGTAGTTGGAAATACTCTGGTAGACATGTATGCAAAATGTGGAAGCATAGATTAAGCTCGTGAACTGTTTGACAGAATGCCTCAAAGAGATGTAATCTCATGGAATGCAATGTTTGCAGGATATTCACAAAATGGATTTGTTGAAAGGGCTTTCAAAACTTTCAAGCAAATGCAATTGGTAGGTCTAAAGCCAAATTCTACAACCTTTGCCATCATCCTCCCAGCCTGTGCAAAAATGGGAGCTTTGCAACAGGGTATAGAAATCTATCAAAGCATAAAGGATAGAGAAATTTTGTCAGAGGTTGTAGTGGCAACTGCCTTGGTAGACGTGTATGCAAAATGTGGGAACATAGACAAAGCACGTGAACTGTTTGAAAAAATGCCTCAAAGAAATGTGGTCTCATGGACCGCAATGATTGCAGGATATGCACAAATTGAACTTTTTGAGAAGACTTTAAAAACTTTTAAGCAAATGCAATTAGCAGGTGTAAAGCCAGACTCCACAACCTTTGCCAGCGTCCTCCCTACCTATGCCAAAATGGGAGCTTTGGAACAGGGTATGGACATCCATCAAAGCATGAAGGATAGAGGAATTTTGTTAGATGTTGTGGTTGCAATTGCCCTGGTAGACATGTATGCAAAATCTGGAACCATCGACAAGGCAAAAAAGATCATAGTAAATCATAGTAAAATTTAGCAATTTCCAAGATTTATTGAACAAGCCTTCGATCTACTTCGAGTTATCATGACTTGATGTATCATTCTGCCAAAATGGAGTACCTTAAGAGCTCTCCCAGAAAGTAGTAGGAACCCCATATTGCAGAGTATGAAATGTGCAAACTATATAGCCCAGGTTCTATAGTACATTTTCTTCCCTGCATGGTAAATAATATACAATCCCACCACTACTAGTTTTGCAGAAAATAGCATACAGTTCTAAGTGTTCCAAAATCATTAAAGGAAGTTGGTTAAATCGGAAATTCATCTTATGAAATTAAAATAGCATCTATTATGTGTTTAAATACTATTATTGGAAAAAATGTTTAGATAGTTAAGATAGATAATTCACATGATACTCAACTGCATTGGAATCATAAATTTACTAAGTCCCATCAGGCTGAGCTTAAACAAACAATTTATAAAATTTCTCTCAATTTTTTCAATCAGTTGCAGAGGAAACAAGTCACATAGTTCTGTTAATAATCTATATTACAGGGGTGAGTGTTTAAGTACTCACCAAATACATGGCCAACTAAATCTCTGTATTTGATAAAGCATTGGCCATCTATAATATACAAATTTGCAAGCAGCAAATTGGCATAGAGTGAGAAAGCACCTAAAACAACCATGCCAATAATTCCCCAGACCAATCCTAGAGGCACTAGAATGAGGTTTGAATATCCCAAAATGTACACATAGTTTAAATTTGTAACTAACATCAGTTCCACTTTTTGCCATGAATCTAAAAACCATCACAACAATTAAAAAAAATTGAAAATTTCTATCTACAAAACACATGACATAAACCATATAAATGATAACAGCTATCCACGCATTTAACAGTCTATAAAAGGCAAGGCAATTTAGTGAAATGTGAGTAGAAATGAAATGGAAAAAGTTATGTACCATTGTCAATCTTGTGTGCAGACTTGTGGGTAGAAAAGTTGGTTTCTTCATGTTCCATGGCCATAATGTCTGCAGTTGATATTAAATATTTCTGCTCTTTCATTCTCTTCCACAATTTAGAACAGCCTTATTTGACACCTCAATGGATTCTTCTCCACTGTTGAATAGTTGTCACTTAAATAGAATCAATGCTTTATAGTGTTTACACACTTACATATATAGAATTGGATTTTGCAAAAAACGAAGAGAGAAATGAATATTTTTTAAAGATGTGTCATCATATATACAACTACCACCACCACTAAGATCATGCAAAACCTGTGTTGCACAATCATTCAACCAACCTACTGTAAAAGTTGTCAAAGTTGCTCTCACCCGTAGCTTTTTATCTAATATTTGTTTCTAGCTACCATTACATATCAAGCCTCGATGTTTATAATTGTAGTAGAAATGCTTATAATTGAAGTATTATAAGTTGTTTTAACAATTTTATTTGAGAACTTATCAAACTGCCTTCCTTATAATTTGCTTGTTTGATGGACAATGACATGTACAACTTTAAAAGATTGAATATACTATGGCATGCACGGCTAAAGTTGACATTAAAGATGGATTGTTTGCTTTTAAATTAATTGCTACATATCAAACAATAAAACATGGGCACCCTTGGCATGCACTTAGCTTCATAATGCAAAGTGTAGTGTGTGAGTGCCTTGTTTAGAAAAGCATATACTAATGGGTTCAAATTATTTTATTATATCTCCAAAAAGTAAATGGTCAAACTGGTCAAGAACCATCGATGGGACTAAAAAGAGTGCTGGCACAATGAATAAATATGGTGTGTGAGTGTACAAGTGTTTTTTTCTACAAACTACTTTGATCTCAAGAGATTCAATTTAGTTTTAAATTTGCAATACTTTTTAACAATAGTAGAGGATACCCAATGTACTGGCACAAAGTGACACCTCTCCATATAATTCAATTTTTGCATATTATAATTATATTTAAATAAAAAATATTTTATTATATTAAACAATAACAAAGAAATTTTGATATATGTTTTGATTATTATTTTTATATCTATTATTTTAAGTTAAAATGGCTTTCAAGTAGAACACGATTTAATTTCTAAAAATCATATAAAATTTTTAAAATATTTTTAATATTTAACAATTGTATATTACATTTCATTATTTGTGAGAAAGTTATAACTACTAACTAGTTTTAATCTCCAAACGCATCCACATTTTGTGTAAGCGCAAGTGTTGTTTTGTATGTATTGTATTTATGATTTTGATGGGAAAGTATATAATTATAATAATAATAAAATAATATAATTTTCGACAGATACATAGCACCTACCCACCTGCCATTTCCGATGGTGGGACCCAATTTGATAGTGTATGGCCATATTTTTGCCTTGAAATACAAGTGAAATTTTAGGAATAAAAATTTTGAAATATTTAATTTATGATATTTTGTATTTTAAATAAACTATAATTTTAATATTAGATGAGATTTTAAATAATGCATATATATATATATATATATATATATATATATATATATATATATATATATATATATATATATATATATATATATATATATATATATAATTTGGTATTTCACCCTAGAAATTATTGGTAGATGCAAAATTGTATCCACATTAAAAGTCAATTTATACGAATGTGCTTGAAACCATTTTTGTAATCAACAACATTTTTAACTTTGTAATTTCTTTGTAATTCTTCACCAATAACAAGGTGCTATTGTCACCATTCTTCTTTCCATTCATTGCTTTGTTGTGTAAATTTCAATAATAGCAAAACTTGCACTTCAATAATTTAGTTTAATCGAATCCACTTTCACAAACTTCAGAAGGTCATTTCAATAGATGATATGCAAAGGAAGACTCGGGTGTAGACTATGCACGGATCCATATTGTATAAACCTTATACTATTTTAGAGCTCCCTCTCCGCTTGATTACCTTCCAAATTTAATTTGAGTCTAAGCCTACTAGCTTCTAACTAGTCATTGCCCACCAACTCAAGCAAGAAATATTCAAATTTGCATGCTAGAGTGTTGTATAAAAAGACAAATCATTGGTTCATTTTAAATTACTAGGTATCAACCATTCACATCACTTGAGTATTATCTAGACCATTGCATCAACATGTGAGATCATAAGAGTAGACATATACATTTGCATTTCTACTTGGTGTGTCTTCTAACTTGTTCCTCAAGGGACTTGACTAAGGTATAAGGTGGGAAGCTAGTCATATTCCCCATCCTAACAAAAGAAATTCCAACAATGCTTCTAAGCACTACCATTTTTAGATATCACTGACAAATAAGATTCTAAAGACTTTTAAGTGTAAAGATCAAAGCTACAAACCATATTTACATTTCATATTTTTACAATGATTTGTAGATGTATGTTATTTACTGACATTCTCACATGACGGAGTTGTAATTTGCTTGGTGGCCATAACTTCAAATGCACTCCTCTTGACCGTGTCCTTCCTGTGTAACACGATGATCTGCTTCAAGCAGCATCCAATTGCTTCATTCTCCATAAGCTCACGTGAAAGTTTAAATGCTCATATTGATCATTTTCTTTTCTCTGACTCTAGACCCTAAACACTATACACTAAACACTAATCTCTATACCCTAAACACTAACCGTTAATCTAAATGCTATTGCTACTAATTCTTTAAACTTATTAAGCTGAGAGGCTTCTACAATAAGTAATTCAACATTACAATGGCAGGAACCTGACACAATGTGTCTCTTATTTATTTATGTCTCTTGTTTGTAGTCTTGTTTTGTTTAGTGTGTATATCTTTATATTTGAAATTTTAGTTTTTTTTTTGCTAATTAGTCCCCTTTATTTTTCATGGTTAGAGTCGACTAAATACGCGTATTCACAAATTGGTGTCATGTGCTAGTATTTAAAGACATGTATTATTTTCATTGTAATCATGAAGAATCAAATATAGAGAATTTGTTTGTATATTATTCACATGTTCACACTTCAATTGGAGCAATCAAAGGAATCTAGATCTACATAAGCATTTTAGGAGCATATGCATGTCTAAAGAGTATTGTCTTAGATCTTGTCTATTATTAAAGAGGTTTATCTAGGCAAAAGATCTATGTGACTTAGTTATAAAACAACTTGTTAAAGATTTATCAATACTGCCAACCCCACAAATATCATATGAGAATCCAAAGATAGTGACAAAGCAAGGTGCATAAAAGGCAAAAATTAGAAAGTAGTAGAGGTCGAGTTTGCTAGCAGGGGTCTACTTTGCCTTCACAAACTTGTACCAGTTTATGAAGTCAACCCAAAGTAGAGAAAAAGACCATATCCTAATCATGATCTATAGAATAAAATATCATAGCCAATTCCTGATCTTGAGGCACACAAATTTCAACATCATGATAGTATAGCATTCATTCATCGATCATAGAGCTAACCACCTTTATCCTTGTTATTTTCTTTCTAATAATAATAAATGATTAATGTCTTGATTTATCTAACCCAAGGTTAATTAAATATTCAGTCTAGGTTAATGTGTGCTTATGTGTATGCATCGTATTGGATTAGCCTAGACTAAGCTCAAGGAAAGTGTACTTTCCTTTACATTTTTCAATCGACCTTACATAATCAACCTAGTTCTTAGGGTTTTGATGCAGAGACACTAGATGGATGGATGATTCATTAATAGGCCTCTCAAACCTTGAGGCATGTATGGAGAATTTCACTTCATCCAAAACAGTCTTCCTAAGCATTAAACTCTTGAACCAAGAGTACCCTTCATAGATATGACATCAAATGACTCACTTGGTTGAGGGCAGACATGTTAGGGGTTTCAAGACAACCTCTACAACCTTCCCACATCAAAAGTTAGGGTCTGACACATAGAGAAAGGGTACTTGCTTCATAAACCCCTTGAACTCCTAGTAGCCCTGTATCAGTGGACAGCAAGGAATATCTTTTGCCAGAGAACTTTCTCCAAAATTCTCAAACCAGTTCCAAATACCATCCATGGAGACACATAACATATGTGAAAATGGCCTTGGGTTTCTTTGGAGCATGTGCCTAAAAACTTGACTGGCAGTTCTATCCAGAGCCCCAATTAGGCTTGTTTTTCAAAGAGACTACCCCTCAATGACTTCACAAAACAAAACCAACTATTGGAACATGTTAGCTAGGTGCCCAAACCAAAGATTCAATAGATTTTAAGGTTCTACAGTCGACTGTACGGTCTTAAAAGACTACAGTCACTTCAAAAGGCTTAACACATGATCTTGTCAAGCCAACTCTAACAAAACTCAGGCAAAACTTGTTTCTCCACCTTGCAAGTGATCCAAAAAAAAAACATGATTACACAAACCCATTCCACTGGTTCTATGGTGATAAGAAATAGTGGAATGGTTAGATTCCCATCGTTTGAACAAAACCCTAGTTAAGGGTTTTAGCGACCTGTGTGCAGAAAAACAATTATAAAATTGCTCAAAACTACTGTCAAGGGCCCAAACCAAATTCAAAGAAAACCTAACATCATCCTCTATTAGTACATAGTATGTAGTGGGCTTAGGACAGTCCCGTACTAAGACAGGGTACAACCTGTAACAGAAGAAAAAACCAAAAATTGTAGATAAAGAACAAAGTTTTGTATTTCTTCTTGAAAATCTTCAACTTCATGCCCTGCACGATGTGTGAGAAGCATTTTATACATGGCCACATCATTATCAAGCAGTTTGGGGCAAATTGGTAACTGAAAACCAACTCTGCAACCTCCAAACTATTCACTATCACCTTCTAACTAATGTGTTTTGTTTACAATGAGGACAATCCGTCTACAAGACTACTTCAAACTCCACTAAAGCAATGGCATCATGCAATGAATGACTCCAAACATGAATTCCACTCTATTTTCACACCTATGGAGGGTTTGACCATAGTTGACCAACTAGGTCCTAATTGCCTACATGTAAACAATTGGCACCAAGGCCTTACAAGATTATAACAAATGACTTCAACATGCTTCAAGGTGGTCACAAGACCTTATTACAATTCAACAGGATGGTCTTCAAGACCTTATGTCATCTTAAATGGAAAACCAAAACATAGCCTCATGATAGGACTCATGATAGGCTTCTTATATCGATGCCCCTGCACCACGCTCCCAGGGAGAGAAGAATCTCAAGTCCCCTTTGAGATGAGTTCTTCAAGAGATACCCCATGTTGTTTGATGTCATTCTCAGACATCCAGGTGGCATCTTCTGCAAGGAGGTCTTGCCATTTGATGAGGTACTCTTTATATGTCTTTCTCCTAGTCTTCTTCACCTCCTTGGTGTCTAGGATACATTCAAGCTTCACGGGTTGGCTAGGTGGCAACTCCTTCACCCAATCATCATCCTCATCTGCTGCTACACCTGCATTAGAATCAACGTTCACAGAGCCTTTGTATGGATACAAATTATATACATTTAAAATTGGAGAGATTGCTACCCCAGGAGGTAACTCAATCTCACAAGCATTCTGCCCAAATTTATGGACCACCCTGCGAGGTCCTATCTTCTTCATCATTAGTTTGGTATACTTGCCTTTAGGAAGCCTTTCCTTCTTCAGATGGGCTAATACCAAGTCACCAACCTTGAATTGAAGGTCTCTCTTCTTCAAATTTGCTCTTTCCTTGTACTTGTCTACATTATTTTGAAGAGTTTCTCTTACTTGCTGATGTATGTTTCTGATTGTAACAGCAAAATCTTCCCCTTGAGCACTTCTCCTAGCCATCCCTTGTAGATTTCTCAATTCATACACTCCTCTAGGATGCATTCCATAAACCACTTCAAAAGGACTCTTTCCAAGACTCCTATTCATGGAGTCATTGTATACAAATTCTGCCTAGGGTAAAATCAGATCCCAATCCTGCCCATGCTCCTTTGTTAAACACCTTAGAAGGTTTCCCAATGACCTATTTACCACTTCAGTTTGTCCATCCGTTTGGGGATGGTATGCAAAGCTATATGAGACTTTTGTGCCTAGTTTCTTCCATAAGGTCCTCCAAAAGTGACCAATGAACTTCGGATCCCTGTCAGAGACAATATTCAAAGGCAAACCATGTATTCTTACTATTTCCTTAAAGAATAGACCTGCAATATGTGATGCATCATTGGTAATTTTGCAAGGAAGAAAATGTGCCATTTTACTAAATCGGTCAACAACCACAAAGACACTATCAAAACCCCTTTGTGTTCTAGGCAGCCCCATCACAAAATCCATACTTACACTCTCCCAAGGCCTATTGGTAATGGGAAGTGGCTGATAAAGCCCTGCATTTGATGAAGTTTCTTTGACTCTTTGACATATAGTGCAGCCCTCAACATATTTTCTGATATCCACCTGCATTTTTGGCCAATAATAGAACCTCCTAACCTGATCCAAAGTCTTGTCAAGTCCAAAATGACCTCCAAGACTCCCACTATGCTCCTCCTTTATAATATTCTCCCTCATTGAACATCTAGGTACACATAATTGACTCCCTTTGAAAAGCAAACCATTCTGAAGTAAAAAATCAGAATATTCACTATGAAATGTATTCAAAAACTGAGTGCAAACATCATAAACCTCCTTGAAGTCAACATCATCATGATACATGTCCTTGAGTGCATTTATCCCCATGCTTTGAAATTGCATTTCCTACACCATAAGTGTAATGTCCCCTTCTAGTAAGCTGAAACTTTTCACAACCTTGCACAATTTCAACTTAGTAAAAGAGAACATTAGTAATCTACTTATCATTTATTTCAACATATAATCATTATGACTATAACATATTAGATCATATTCACATTATATTTCATATAATTCATTTCATCATCATGCATTATAATATTCCTAATTCATAAACACATTCACATATATGTTATTCTTTTTTATCATTAGTTCATGATATGACTTGTGAGGGACTTATGGTACACTCTTGCGTTAACCAACTCTAAATCACCAAATATGATTTCATTAAGGAAATAGTTCCACCATCTCTTACGGAGACCCAAAGGTTTCACTCACACACGGAGTCCCTCACCATTTGGCTCGTGGGATTTCACTCACACACGGAGTACCTCATCCAAACGAGAGTCACCATCCGTAGAGCAACAAGTTCTTCCAGGCCCAAGGATTTCACCCACACACGGGGTTCCTCATCACTTGGCTTGAGGGACTTACGTCCAGTCGAGAGACACCTAGGCTAAAACAAACTATTCCAACTACGTCATACCTTAGAGGTGATAGAGGGGTTAAAGGGAGAGTCCTAGTCAGCTCCAAGCATATCACCAACTTATCTTTTCATTGATTTCATAAATATCATAATTGTTCTTATTATCATTTAACATAAGATGCCTTATATTAGACATCATGGTCTTATATCAAAATTGATCATATATCATTGACATTTATTCATTATATTAGTTTATCCCTATGCAATTCATAGTTTGTTTTAGTGTATTTATCTATCATTTACAACATGCATATATTTATTCTTTTATATATAATAATCTTACCATTTATTTGAACAAATTAAATATAAATACTTACTTACCTGCTGTAGCTTACCTAGGATTCGTTACCTATGGTTGCCATCTTCTTTCTTTTTTCCATTATTTTCCTTGCTGAATAGAATGATTAATATAATTTTTATTGTATTGTTGTTGTCGTTTATATATTTTTATTGTACATATCTCTATATATTAATTTATGATATGTTTCCTACTTATGACTCAATGTAGATCTAAATATATGTATTTATCCGATACTCTTTTTATATTTTCTTCCAATGATCTTTTCCTTCTATCTCACAACATTTATTTATTTATTTTTCAAAGGATATGTTTCGCAGAGGCATGTCTCTTATTATGCTTGGTGGTAAAAGACATATTTAACCCTCTTATAATTTCTATTACCTTATATTAATTCCCTTTTGTGGTAAAACCAGTTCTAACCATACTTAACTCCCTTATCATAAGAGGATAGGTTAAAAGATATTTATTTATATTATTTGTATTTATATTATATCATTATATATTATTTATTTTATATTATTTATATTATATCATTTATATCATAATAAATGATATATGATTTATATTTATATTACAATATAAAATAATAATAATAATATTTGTATTTATATTATTAGATATATTTATAATATATTATTTATTAATGTGATCGCTGATGTCAACCAACTTAATTGCTGCCCTTATAAATATCCTTCTTCGACCTCCCCTTAATCTTTTTAAAGTATATTATTTATATAATACATATAGTATAAATAAGTATGGGAGCTCTTTTATCTTATTTTATTCACAAGCATATAATATGGTGGAATAATGTTTTTATCTTATTAGACTTTTATGATTTTATTTTGAATTTGACCTTTTGTTTAACCATATTACTTTGCCTTATTCCAAATTACTTTACTTTCTAAATTATTCTTCGTAATATTTATTTTCATATATAATAATATATCTTATTAATTATTCACATAAATATTATATTAAAATATTTATATTTATAATATATCTAGTTAATTAAATATATATATATTTCATATATTTTATAATATTTATATTATATTAAATTAATAATATATTTTAAATAAATATATTATATATTTAGTTTATACAAGGCTAACTTATTATTTAAATAAATGATTCAATTATAAATCATTATAGGGACATGACAACCCTCTCCACTCAAGATTGCTTGTCCTCAAGCAACTATAATTAGGTACCTAAAGTAATATTTACTAACATTATAATTTATTAGGTTTCCCTTATATAAAATAACATTACACTCACCAATAATATAAAATAACCGCTATAAAATGTAACAATTTAATATAGCTAATAAACTATAGTGCCATAAAATAATAATTTATAAATTTGGGTTTACCCTTTTAAAATTTCAGCACTAAATTTTATAAATAATTTATTTTATAACTATATTTTATTAAGGTTTATGTACACCATAAATACTTTGGGTTAAATATTTTGGCGTATATTTTAATTTGGCCTTTCCCTCATAGGTTACCCATAGATGAAATTACTTATAAGAACTAAATAGAGATGTTTAATATATATTTATTTTCAAATTATATTTTAATTATTCTTTTTTATTATTTCATTTAGTATAATTTTATGGTTATTCAGAGTTGTTTTATTTTTATTTATTTATTTTTATCTCATTTACTCATTATTTATTACATATTTGTAAGTAAATTTTAATTTTTTAATGTTGCATCATAAATATATATTTTTTAAAATATATATATTTTAGCAATGTATTAAACAAGATTATTCCAACAATTCATGAAATTCATACCTAAGTTTTTCATTGATTTTTTTTATTTTTATTTTTTCATAGGATGGCAGGATCACTGCTCTAATACCACTGTAATGTCCCCTTCTAGTAAGCCGAAATTTTTCACAACCTTGTACAATTTCAACTTAGTAAAAGAGAACATTAGTAATCTACTTATCATTTATTTCAACATATAATCATTAAGACAATAACATATTAGATCATATTCACATTATATTTCATATAATTCATTTCATCATCATGCATTATAATATTCCTAATTCATAAACACATTCACATATATGTTATTCTTTTTTATCATTGGTTCATGATATGACTTGTGAGGGACTTATGGTACACTCTTGCGTTAACCAGCTCTAAATCACCAAGTATGATTTCATTAAGGAAATAGTTCCACCATCTCTTACAGAGACCCAAAGGTTTCACTCACACACGGAGTCCCTCGCCATTTGGCTCGTGGGATTTCACTCACACACGGAGTACCTCATCCAGACGAGAGTCACCATCCGTAGAGCAAAATTAACTTTTACAAGTTCTTCCAGGGCCAAGGATTTCACCCACACACGGGGTTCCTCATCACTTGGCTTGAGGGACTTACGTCCAGTCGAGAGATACCTAGGCTAAAACAAACTATTCCAACTACGTCATACCTTAGAGGTGATAGAGGGGTTAAAGGGAGAGTCCTAGTCAGCTCCAAGCATATCACCAACTTATCTTTTCATTGATTTCATAAATATCATAATTGTTCTTATTATCATTTAACATAAGATGCCTTATATTAGACATCATGGTCTTATATCAAAATTGATCATATATCATTGACATTTATTCATTATATTAGTTTATCCCTATGCAATTCATAGTTTGTTTTAGTGTATTTATCTATCATTTACAACATGCATATATTTATTCTTTAATATATAATAATCTTACCATTTATTTGAACAAATTAAATATAAATACTTACTTACCTGCTGTAGCTTACCTGGGATTCGTTACCTATGGTTGCTGTCTTCTTTCTTTTTTCCATTATTTTCCTTGCTGAATGGAATGATTAATATAATTTTTATTGTATTGTTGTTGCCGTTTATATATTTTTATTGTACATATCTCTATATATTAATTTATGATATGTTTCCTACTTATGACTCAATGTAGATCTAAATATATGTATTTATCCGATACTCTTTTTATATTTTCTTCCGATGATCTTTTCCTTCTATCTCACAACATTTATTTATTTATTTTTCAAGGGATATGTTTCAAAGAGGCACGTCTCTTATTATATTTAACTCCCTTATCATAAGAGGATAGGTTAAAAAATCTTTATTTATATTATTTGTATTTATATTATATCATTATATATTATTTATTTTATATTATTTATATTATATCATTTATATCATAATAAATGATATATGATTTATATTTATATTACAATATAAGATAATAATAATAATATTTGTATTTATATTATTAGATATATTTATAATATATTATTTATTAATGTGATCGCTGGTGTCAACCAACTTAATTGCTGCACTTATAAATATCCTTCTTCACAAGCATGGGAGCTCTTTTATCTTATTTTATTCACAAGCATATAATATGGTGGGATAATGTTTTTATCTTATTAGACTTTTATGATTTTATTTTGAATTTGACCTTTTGTTTAACCGTATTACTTTGCCTTATTCCAAATTACTTTACTTTCTAAATTATTCTTCATAATATTTATTTTCATATATAATAATATATCTTATTAATTATTCACATAAATATTATATTAAAATATATATTTATAATATATCTCGTTAATTAAATATATATATATATATTTCATATATTTTATAATATTTATATTATATTAAATTAATAATATTATTTATTAAATAATACATATTAATAATATATTTTAAATAAATATATTATATATTTAGTTTATACAAGGCTAACTTATTATTTAAATAAATGATTCAATTATAAATCATTATAGGGACATGACAACCCTCTCCACTCAAGATTGCTTGTCCTCAAGCAACTATAATTAGGTACCTAAAGTAATATTTAATAACATTATAATTTATTAGGTTTCCCTTATATAAAATAACATTATACTCACCAATAATATAAAATAACCTCTATAAAATGTAACAACTTAATATAGCTAATAAACTATAATGCCATAAAATAATAATTTATAAATTTGGGTTTACCCTTTTAAAATTTTAACACTAAATTTTATAAATAATTTATTTTATAACTATATTTTATTAAGGTTTATGTACACCATAAATACTTTGGGTTAAATATTTTGGCTTAATTGTTTACGTATATTTTAATTTGGCTTTTCCCTCATAGGTTACCCATAGATGAAATTACTTATAAGAACTAAATAGAGATGTTTAATATATATTTATTTTCAAATTATATTTTAATTTTTTTTATTATTATTTCATTTAGTATAACTTTATTGTTATTAGAGTTGTTTTATTTTTATTTATTTTTTTATCTCATTTACTCATTATTTATTACATATTTGTAAGTAAATTTTAATTTTTTAATGTTGCATCATAAATATATATTTTTTAAAATATATATATTTTAGCAATGTATTAAACAACATTATTTCAGCAATTCATGAAATTCATACCTATGTTTTTCATTGATTTTTTTAATTTTTATTTTTTCACAGGATGGCAGGCTCACTGCTCTGATACCACTGTAATGTCCCCTTCTAGTAAGCTGAAATTTTTCACAACCTTACACAATTTCAACTTAGTAAAAGAGAACATTAGTAATCTACTTATCATTTATTTCAACATATAATCATTAAGACTATAACATATTAGATCATATTCACATTATATTTCATATAATTCATTTCATCATCATGCATTATAATATTCCTAATTCATAAACACATTTACATATATGTTATTCTTTTTTATCATTGGTTCATGATATGACTTGTGAGGGACTTATGGTAGACTCTTGCGTTAACCAACTCTAAATCACCAAGTATGATTTCATTAAGGAAATAGTTCCACCATCTCTTATGGAGACCCAAAGGTTTCACTCACACATAGAGTCCCTCACCATTTGGCTCGTGGGATTTCACTCACACACAGAGTACCTCATCCAGACAAGAGTCACCATCCGTAGAGCAACAAGTTCTTCCAGGCCCAAGGATTTCACCCACACACAGGGTTCCTCATCACTTGGCTCGAGGGACTTACGTCCAGTCGAGAGATACCTAGGCTAAAACAAACTATTCCAACTATGTCATACCTTAGAGGTGATAGAGGGGTTAAAGAGAGAGTCCTAGTCAGCTCCAAGCATATCACCAACTTATCTTTTCATTGATTTCATAAATATCATAATTGTTCTTATTATCATTTAACATAAGATGTCTTATATTAGACATCATGGTCTTATATCAAAATTGATCATATATCATTGACATTTATTCATTATATTAGTTTATCCCTATGCAATTCATAGTTTGTTTTAGTGTATTTATCTATCATTTACAACATGCATATATTTATTCTTTTATATATAATAATCTTACCATTTATTTGAACAAATTAAATATAAATACTTACTTACCTGCTATAGCTTACCTAGGATTCGTTACGTATGGTTATCGTCTTCTTTCTTTTTTCCATTATTTTCCTTGTTGAATGGAATGATTAATATAATTTTTATTGTATTGTTGTTGCCGTTTATATATTTTTTAATATATATTTTATACACTTTTATTGCTGATGTACATATCTCTATATATTAATTTATGATATGTTTCCTACTTATGACTCAATGTAGGTCAAAATATATGTATTTATCCGATACTCTTTTTATATTTTCTTCCGATGATCTTTTCCTTCTATCTCACAACATTTATTTATTTCTTTTTCAAGGGATATGTTTCGAAGAGGCACGTCTCTTATTATGCTTGGTGGTAAAAGACATATTTAACCCTCTTATAATTTCTATTATTTTATATTAATTCCCTTTTGTGGTAAAACCAGTTCTAACCATACTTAACTCCCTTATCATAAGAGGATAGGTTAAAAGATCTTTATTTATATTATTTGTATTTATATCATTATATATTATTTATATTATATCATTTATATCATAATAAATGATATATGATTTATATTTATATTACAATATAAGATAATAATAATAATATTTGTATTTATATTATTAGATATATTTATAATATATTATTTATTAATGTGATCGCTGATGTCAACCAACTTAATTGCTACACTTATAAATATCCTTCTTCGGCCTCCCCTTAATCTTTTTAAAGTATATTATTTATATAATACATATAGTATAAATAAGTATGGGAGCTCTTTTATCTTATTTTATTCGCAAGCATATAATATGGTGGGATAATATTTTTATCTTATTAGACTTTTATAATTTTATTTTGAATTTGACCTTTTGTTTAACCGTATTACTTTGCCTTATTCCAAATTACTTTACTTTCTAAATTATTCTTCGTAATATTTATTTTCATATATAATAATATATCTTATTAATTATTCACATAAATATTATATTAAAATATTTATATTTATAATATATCTAGTTAATTAAATATATATATATATATTTCATATATTTTATAATATTTATATTATATTAAATTAATAATAATATTTATTAAATAATACATATTAATAATATATTTTAAATAAATATATTATATATTTAGTTTATACAAGGCTAACTTATTATTTAAATAAATGACTCAATTATAAATCATTATAGGGACATGACAATAAGTGCCCTCCTACTAAGTGCATCTGCCACCTTATTGACTTGGCCTTTCTTATGTTTTATGGTGAAGGTATAGGCTTGTAGATACTCCTCCCATTTCATATGTCTATGACTGAGTTTGTCCTGCCCATTCAAGAAACTTAGAGCATGATTGTCAGTAAAAACAAAAAAATCTTTGGGCAATAAGTAGTGCATCCATTTCTTAAGTGCTTGAACCATAGCATATAACTCTAGATCGTATGATGAATACTTTTTCTTTGCCTCATTCAGCCTTTCACTGAAAAATGCAACTGGTCAGCCCTCTTGGCTTAAAACAGCCCCTATTGCTTGGTTACTAGCATCACACTCAATGGTAAAAACCTTATCAAAATCAAGAAGCACAAGTATAGGTTGTTGGGCTAGTCTTTTCTTCAAATATTAAAACCCTTTATCAGCTTCATTAGTCCAAGAAAACTTACCCTTATTACCTCCTTTGATGGTGTCAAGGATTGGTGCACATATGTGGTTGAAGTTCTTTATGAATTTTATATAAAATCTAGCAAGTCCATGAAAACTCCTCACATCTCCCTTGGATTTTGGAGTTGGTCAACTGAGAATAGCATCTACCTTGGAAGGATCCATCTTCAAACTTCCCTTGGAAATGACAAAGCCAAGATACACCAACTCTTCTTTCATGAAGTCACACTTATCCAAGTTTATCATAAATTTCTCCTCATGTAGCCTCTTTAGTACCATGTCAAGGTGCCTCAAATGTTCTTCTTTGGACCTGCTAAAAATAAGAATTTCATCTAGATAAACCACAACAAACTTTCCAATGAAAGGTTTCAATACCTCATTCATAAGGTGCATGAAAGTACTAGGTGCATTGGACAGCCCAAAGGGCATCACCAACCATTCATGGAGGCCCTCATTGGTCTTAAAAGTTGTCTTCCACTCATCCCCCTCTTTGATCCTTATGTGATGACAACCACTTTTCAAATCAATCTTTGAGAAATAACAAGCTCCCCCCAAATAGTCCATGAGATCTTCTATCCTGGGCATAGGAAATCTATACCGAATTGTTATCCTATTTATGGCTCTAGAATAAGTACAAAGCCTCCATTTCCCATCCTTCTTGGGTGCTAAGACAGTAGGCACAGCACATGGGCTCAAACTTTTTCTCACTAGGCCTTTGTCTAACAATTCTTGCACTTGTTTTGCAATCTCCTCATTTTGGGCTCGGGTCATTTTGTAGGCAGCCTTGTTAGGTAGTGTGGCTCCTAGAATCAGATCTATGTGGTGACTTATATCTTTGATTGGAGGCAAGGAATTAGGCATACCATCCACTACAATGTCTCTATACTTCTCTAATAAATTTTGAACTTTACTAGGAATAGGTTATCTCTTATTTGTGGACAAAACAGACCTGCACTTTGGCTTGACAATCAAGGAAAATCCTAGACCCCCTTCTTCTTTCAAGGTTTGCAAAAATTCTTTTTCCCCAACCACCATGACACTAGAACCCACTTGTTTATCTAGGCCTTCATCCGCCAAAGGATTCAAGGTAAAAGACTCACCATTCTTTGTGATAGTACAGATATTCTTTTGCCCATCATGTTGTGCATTAAGATCATACTGCCATGGACGTCCTAGGAGCAGATGGCAAGCATCCATGGGGATCACATCACATAGGACTCTATCCCTATACCCCCCAATTTGAAAGTCTACCCAAGATTGCTCATTTACAAGTACTTGTTGACCCTTATTTAACCAAGACACCTTATAAGGGTTAGAATGAGGAATTCTTTTCAATCCTAACTTCTCAACCATTTCTAATGATACCAAATTACCTGTAGATCCTGAATCAACTATAACTTTACATACCTTTCCACTGGATTTGCAAGAAGTTCTAAAAAGTGACTTCCTCTGTGGTGGCTCCTTGGCACTTGGCACCTTCAAGAGAGTTCTCCTCATCATTAGGCTTTCTCCATACTCTGGATCTGCAGATTTAGGTGGTGTGTTGACACTTTGACAGTCCTCTTCTTGTACCAACTGATTTCTTCTTTATCCTCCATGGGAACTAGATCCTTGCTTCTATGGATATTTGAAGGCTGGATGTCCCACTTGGTTGCAGTTATAGCATATGTCTGTGAAGGTGTTAGAACCCCTTCCTGGGCCACCAAATCTGCCTCTCCCATTTGGCCTTCTTCCTCTAAAACTTCCTCTACTACTTGAGTCTCCACTTTGTTCATTGGAACTAGACTCCCCTTGCTGCTTTTGGGACTGATTTCTGCCCCCAAAACTGCCTCTTCCTCTGAAATTTCTACCTCTACCTCTTCCTTGCTGCTCCTGCCTTCTCTTCAACTTCTCTTCTGCCTTACATGCCACTTGGAAGCACTCTTCTACTGTCTTAGGGGTCACTAGGCTCATCTCATCTTGGATTCTGAACCTTAGGCCATTCAAATACCTGGCCACTCTCTCCTTCTCGTTCTCCACAAGGCCACACCTCATACTAAGCTTGTGAAACTCCTTAGTATAGGTGGCTATGTCCATGTCCCTTTGCTTCAGGTTCTGCAGCCTCCTAAACACTTGCACTTCATGATCTTCAGGAAGAAATTGTGTCTTCAATTTTCTTACCATTCTTTCCCATGAAGTTACCATGTTCTTACCCTCTTTCACTCTCTCTCCTTGGTAGTAATTCTACCAAGTCAAAGCAGCCCCATTCAATTTGGTCTTGGCAAACTTAACCTTTTTGTTATCTACCATCTCCTTGTATTCAAAGTAGTTGTTCATGGCATCCACTCACTCTTGTAATGCCTTAGCATTCATTTTTCCTCCATACATTGGTATATCTATCTTCACTTTAGTGGCTTCTGCTTTCATTGTTTTCAAGGCTCCAATGAACCTTCTCTCTTTAGGAGGCATCTCCTCTTTAGGATGGTCTTCCTCTCCATCCTCTTCCTCCTCTACTGAGGTACTCTCTTCCTTAGTTTTCATTTTCTTTTTCTCTAAGGCCTTTACCTTCTCTCTCAAGGCCTTCAACTCTCTTGCAACTGCAGATCCACCTTTTGGAGGCATTGTCACACACCTCACTCACAAATTCTCTTCACAACTTTCTGAAATTAGACTAGCTCTGATACCACTCTAATGCAAAGACACTAGATGGATGGATGATTCATCAATAGGCCTCTCAAACCTTGAGGCATGTATGGGGAATTTCACTTCATCCAAAACAGTCTTCCTAAGCATTGAACTCTTGAACCAAGAGTACCCTTCATGGATATGACATCAAATGACTCACTTGGTTGAGGGCAGACATGTCAGGGGTTTCAAGACAATCTCTACAACCTTCCCGCATCAAAAGTTAGGGTTTGACACACAGAGAAAGGGTACTTGCTTCATAAACCCCTTGAACTCCTAGTAGCCCTATATCAGTGGACAACTGGGAATATCTTTTGATAGAGACCTTTCTCCAAAATTCTAAAACCAGTTCCAAATACCATCCATGGAGACACATAACATATGTGAAAATGACTTTGGGTTTCTTTGGAGCATGTGCCAAAAAACTTGACTGGCAGTTCTGTCCAGAGCCCCAATTAGGCCTATTTTTCAAAGAGACTGCCCCTCAATGACTTCACAAAACAAAACCAACTATTGGAACATGTTAGCTAGGTGCCCAAACTAGAGATTCAACAAGTTTTAAGGTTCTACAATAGACTGTACGGTCTTAAAAGACTAGGGTCACTTCAAAAGGCTTAACACATGATCTTGTCAAGCCAACTCTAACAAAACTTAGGCAAAACTTGTTTCTCCACCCTGCAAGTGATCCAATCAACAAAAACATGATTTCACATACCCATTCCACTAGTTCTATGGTGATGAGAAATAGTGGAATGGTCAGATTCCCATCGTTTGAACAAAACCCTAGTTAAGGGTTTTAGCGACCTGTCTACAGAAAAATAGTTATAAAATTGCTCAAAACTATTGTCAAGGGCCCAAACCAAATTCAAAGCAAACCTAACATCATCCTCTATCAATACAGTATACAGTGGGATTATGACAGTCCTGTACTAAGACAGGGTACGCCTGTAATAGAAAAAAAAACACCAGAAATTGCAGATAAAGAACAAAGTTTTGTATTTCTTCTTGAAAATCTTCAACTTCATGCCCTGCACAATGTGTGAGAGGCATTTTATAAATGTCCACATCATTATCAAGTAGTTTGGGGTGAATTAGTAACTGAAAACCAACTCTGCAACCTCCAAACTGTTCACTATCACCTTCTAACTAATGTGTTTTGTTTACAATGAGGACAATTCGTCTACAAGACTACTTCAAACTCCACTAAAGCAATGGTATCATGCCATGGATGACTCCAAACATGAATTCCACTCCATTTTCACACTTATGGAGGGTTTGACCATAGTTGACCAACTAGGTCTTAATTGCCTACATGTAAACAATTGGCACCAAGGCCTTACAAGATGATTGCAAATGACTTCAACATGCTTCAAGGTGGTCACAAGACCTTATTACAATTCAACAGGATGGTATTCAAGACCTTATGACATCTTAAATGGAAAACCAAAACATAGCCTCGTGATAGGACTCATGATAGGCCTCTTGTATAGGTGCCCCTGCACTAGGTTTCTATTTATCACAATTAAGGTTTCAGATTTGATAACTCTATTTTTCTAAATTTGTTTAGGGTTTTGATCTTTATTGATTTCATCTTTAGATTAGGGTTTGGATAGATATTGAGTTCTATCTTTTTACCCACCCTTCCACCCTAGATTTGCTTAGCATTATGCCAACTTTTAGGGTTTTCTCCTTGGTTGATTTACACACTTATATATACTAGATTTTATATTATTCTTCTTTGGCTGATTTAAATCCTTTTATAATATTTTATGAAACCTCCATAGATACATGTGAATTGGATGAACTACCTAAAAGCAAACTAAATAGTTCCTATATTAATCCTATGAGAGAAGCAATGCAAATAAGTTTAGATTTACATAATAAATGATAGAGAAAAATGCACAACAAAAGATATATGCTAGGAAAACCCTTTTGTAAAAAAAAAATAGCCTCCAAATTACCCTTAATGTATTTATGTCACCAACCTCTATCCCAACCATTTGATATATATGCAAGTCCAAACTTAGAAACCATAAATGGTTTCTAATGTTGTGTGCCAAAACCATGACCCAAAAAGTGGCACCAAAATCTAGGGCACAAATTCCAATGTCATATCCTCTTGAGTTAACATTCTAGGAATAGAATACAACTCTCTTGTGTCATTAATTCCTCCATCAAACTTGGGTGATCCATTTTGGACTCTTCCACCTTCTTACAAAATGCTATTATGTGTCATAAGTTGGTCAAACAACTCTCATGACCTCTTGCATGCTCTTATGCATCATAGAATCCCTTATGCATCTTACAATGTTGTAAATACTATTAAACATTTTACATGATATAGATGCTCTTACAACATGTCATATTTCATTTTACCAATGGTGAATATTGACACTTATTTTCCATATGGACACATTATTTTTTAAATTATTTCATAAATACAAACATTAGGAATTGCAAGGTGCATGACATATGATCCTAAAATTCTCCCACTTGTCATATACCTTGCAAGAGCAAAAGGAAAACCAACAAAATTAAACTAATTATCGAGGACTATAAAGCCCATAACCATGCTACACCAACTGAACTACTGTATGCTTATGATCTTCATCAAAGCATCTACAACATCCACCAAGGTGTCCACCATTTTGACATTATGTTGAACACACTAGGATACTGAGAGGGAGGGGGTGAATCAATATCAAATCCAACTTCAACTTCTTTGGAACAAATCAAAACTAAGCATTACAATATTAGCATAAACATGAAAGATTAACACAATGCACATCAACACATAACACTAGATGTACGTGGAAAACCCAAGAAGGGGAAAACCACAGTGAAGATTAACTCACAATATATGAAGCTCAAAATAACAACTTTGTTTTAGGGCTACAACCCAAGGAAGCTACTACTCCTTGTAAAATTTGATTTAGGGTCACTCCCAAGGAAGCTACTACTCCCTGAAGACTTTTTTTAGGGTCACTCCCAAGGAATCTACTACTCCCTGAATTGAGAACAAACTTACTAAATATTACAGTATGACAGTCCTTCTACTGCCTAGAAACTGACATTGAAATTCACACCTTTGATGATTGCAATTATGCCTCTTCACACTTCCTTTTGATGATCGGATTAGTTAGGCACACTCTACACTTAATCACTATCACATATATGTCTTCAAGATAAATCAAGATAGCATCTACAACTATTTCTCTTTCTCCTTTAGTCGCACATCATAATACATTCATTTTGTTCCTTATCCTGCTTGTGAGCCTTATCAATCACTTTGCAATCACACTTTGCCTAACTCAATTTGATTTACAATTTATACATGATATTACATTGATTACATTGCTTGTCAGCCAGAGACAACATGACAAATACATTTACAAGTTGGCCAGACAACATACAACATGAAACGTGTAGAGGACAAGTCCTAAAAAAGACCACACATTACACCAACATAAGACCCATGTCTTGCGGACGCCAACACTTGCTTAACTAGGTCCAAAACATTCTTCACAGCAACAAACACCAAGGAATTACATCCGCACACTCCGCTCATTTGAAAATAGGACAACCTTAAGCAAAAACATATGAAACTTGAAGCATAACAACCACAATAATTTGAAAACCTTGTGCGGTATTGGAAACAAGAAAGATCTTCATGAAACTCTTCCAGATGAGTCTACATGACTCATACAACATCTCTAAACACTCCTTTACCTTTGCACATCAAATATTTGTGTTGCACATCTTCAGCCATGAACTTTGGGAACAACAAGTCATCTAGAACACACTACAACATACTGTCATTGAAAAACTGAGCTTGTGGACCAGCAAGAAACTTGAAATTGTAAGGAAGCATGTAATGCACATCCATAAACATGTCCACAAAACTGCAAAGGCAATCATCCACATCTGAAGGAATGCAGAGCATTCCAACAGGCCTTCAACACGACCTTACTCTGCTAGAACACATGTCGGTACTCTATCATGCATAACTTTCACAATGGAAGGAAAAAATGATTTAAAACTTTGGAATTATCACCTTCACAACACCCTGAACATAGTTCTAGAACCGCATAGCCATAACTGCAAATGTGGAGGAATGCAGAGCAATCTCTCAGATAGTCTTCATAGGCAGTCATCCTATAGCAGAAACTGTCACCAACTTCCAAAGGCCAAACCTTCTTTGTACCAACACATGCATTCTTGGGAATAGTAGGAGAGATCATATAATATGCTTTAGGCCACCAATAACATCTTCCAACATCAGCAACACATATGATCTTCTTCGTGCTTCTAATTCCCATATTAATGTATCTTCATGATGCTTCTAATTCCCATCTTAACATAACTTCATACTCAACTCTACATTGATCAAGGCATGACATCCAACCATGAACTTCAGTAACCTCATTATATTCAACATGGCATCCAATCATGAACTGTATCTTCTCTGCTAGATAGGACATGACATCCAACCATGAACTTCAGTAACCTCGTTATATTCAACATAACATCCAACCATGAACTGTATCTTCTCTGTTGGATAGGACATGACATCCAAACATGAGCTTCTAATTCCCATGCATCTTGTTTAGGAACATGACATCCAACCATGAACACCATCACACATCCATGATAGTGTTGACATCAATGACAACCTTGTGACAATGTTGACATCAATGACAACCTCAGGAACATATGTGTAACACATTAACCCTCTCATCCTCCATCATGTCATGATCAAAGTGATACCATGCTCTATACATGCATGAATGATAAGATCCCCAACTAAGTTGATGATACTCTAATTGTTGCACAAAATCAACATTGTATCATGCTTCAACCTAATGTATGAACACAACCATTGAAGCCAAATCTCTTCCAAAACAAGCTTGAGTAGCTACAATATACTTTGCCTTTATAGTTAGAATCACAACCTATCACTCACTCATCCAATTAATTGCACCATCAAACATGGTAAGAACATACACACTAGCAAACCTTTTGTTGTCCACGTATCCTGCCCAATATGCATCCACAAGTCCATGTATATATATTGTCCTACATAAAATTTTCTCTAGCATTGCTATGAGTGACCTAAAGTATTATTACAAACATCATCAACATTGTTGTAGGTGTGCTCTAAGTGACGCAACAATGTGCTACAGGTGTCACCAACACTATTGTAGGTGTGTTCTGTGTGACCTAACAAGCTACTATGGGTGTCACCAACACTATTTCAAGTGACTCAAGGTACTACTGTGTAATGTCCCCTCCTTAGTTAGTATCAGATGTTGAGGGGTTAGCCCATCACTTGACCCTCGTGGGCTAGCATTTCTACTTTGAGGGTATGTTATTAGTTGTTGCCCGATCAGATGGGACATTACTACTCTCCAGTGTTGTCTTGGATTCAGGTTTTGGCCTCTGCACATGTTATTTGGCTCTTTTTGAGAGACTTACTATTTATAGTAAGTCATATGTCTGGGGTTACTATTCTTGGCAGGGCACCTGATCATATGGGATTTGCAGTGGACACCTTGGTTTTCAGTTGGTTGGGCAAATTAGATTCATTTGATTATAATATCATTATTATATCATTAACGAAGGTACTTTATTAATGATCTTTTATTATAAAGTTGAATTATAAAGTTAATTTATGAATGGGGCCATGACCCTTCATTAATGAGTATTAGTTATCTCATGGAAAAGCACGCCTAACTTAATATTTTATCCTAAGTCAACACCAAAAGCAAATAATCAAATGTTATTTAAATGCCAAAAATGAACATGGGGAGTCATGCATCTTGAAGAGGATATATAAGCTCACAAAAAGCCAAATCGACCTCATCATTTTGAGAATTTGACTTTGTGGAAATTGTGGAGAGCTTTGGGATTTGTGTGAGATCAAGGTTGCAAATATATCAACCATTGGAGAGCGAAAATTCTTCAATGTTGCAGGTGTTCTAATGTGGTGGAATATCCATTGAAGGATGGCATTCATGAGAGCTTCATGTAGAGGTTCTTATTGTACAGATTGGTGGAGTTTTTCAAAGAATTCAACAAGGGTTTAAATATGACCAAAAAATATTGTGAAACCATTAAACATTTTGGCTGCATTTATTGTTATTGGTACACATTTGGGGGGGGCATATTGCTGCAGCGGCCATGCATATCAGCAAGGGCGTGATCATCCTAAGGAGAAATGCCTCCCTTCTTGAGCTAAAATAACCTTCATTGGGGTTGCTTAGAGGAATCAGGCATTTGGTATCAAATTTATGTGGGAGAAATACTTCTTCAAGGCAGATCGATCATCCATAGGGGCTCCTACATTGCATGCAAATGAAAATTCTAGATTTGAATAATGTCTTCATCTGATCTATTCTAGGTATGCACGTGCATTCATGTTGTTTGTAAAAATCTCTAATAAATAAATAATCATTTTTCAGCTACTATTTTTGCATTCTAGTTCTAGTTTGAATTCATTGCAAGCAATTTTCATTTCCTGTCATATATTTCCAAAACACACAAAAAAAGCAAAAAAAAAAATGAAATCCAAAAAATTGTATCATCAACCTTCAGCTTCAGCAGTAGAACCATCAGGGTTACTACATATTGCAAGTGTTACCAACACTACTACAAGTTTCCCAAAATACCTTCCTAGTAGCAAAGGGAATACTTTGAAGGGCCACATAGATATCAAAAGGCAATCTATATCACAATCCAATACTCCTTGTCCATCATGGACACATATACCTTCTCAAGACATGCTTAGGACTCCCACTTCTTAGGTAATGTCTGGTCCAGTGCAGATCACATCATACAAAAGTCCACCAACACACTCACACAAGGGACATGGCTCATGTCCTCTAACTCATCTAGTGTCCAAAAAAACTCACTGATTTGTAATCCTGTAAAATAAACTACTATAAAATTTAGTTAACACACTTCCTCTAGTTGACCTAAAGTTTTCTATTCTCTCTTTCTCTCTTGATCTCCATGCCAAGGTTAGCTCTCCCAAGCTCATCATATCAAATAGAAAGAAGAGATTAAAGAGCCACAGTCACATCCATAGTATTACTAAAAAATAATGAAGAGAAATAACACTAGTTCAATCACCAACACATTTGACACAAAATTAATTATCTAATTAGCTCTAAACAAATCTTAACTCTAATAACATGTATGAATCAAACCTCATCCAAAATGAACCTCAAACCATAAAGAGACATCCTACAGATTATACCATGTTTGTTCCATCAACAACACCAAGTTCTTTGATTATGAAAAAATAGATATCCTCATCTAAATCCCTGCATTAAAAACTATCTCAACATCTAACCATTCAACCCCAAGGTCAAACACAACAATAACAAATAAAAATATATAAAAAAGATGTAAGCTTTTCAATTGAAAGAAGGTTCTACAAACATATGTTCCCACAATTAAGGAATATGCCCATAGCCACTATGCATGTATTATACTCCTCAAACCAATCATCAAAACTAACTTTATAGCTTAAGACCCATATACATAAAGAGACATAGCCAAACAAAACCATGCCATGTACTTCTCAAACTGTAATGAACTTGTAAGATAAAATATGTTGAGCATAGAATTGTAGAAATGAGAAGAACTAAAATGCTTTTATTATCTTCGTAGCTCCACTTTAAGCATGGGAAACCCCCAAAATAGAGAATACACTCCAATTACAAATATTCTAAGATGCCTTTCCAATTTAGAAGTAATTAAAATATATAGAATTTTGCCAAAGGTAAGTACTACCATCCCATGCATGTGGGATAAATACTTTATTTGAACAACTAGTGGGATGGCTTACAAAGCATATGCATCCATTTATTAAAGCTAACTAAGGGTAAATTACAAACAATATGCGCACAACTACTACTAGCTATCATAAAATAGAATGGGGTATATAATGTTGTTGCCCCCTTCAAAAAGATTTGTCTTCAAATCTTGAGATGAGGAAACCTAGAGAGAATGCTTGTAGACACCCAAGTGGCATCTCTAAGTTGTAGGCCTTTTCATTAGTCTAATAACTCCTAAATATAGTGATTGTGAAGGTTCTTGGTGCATGTGTCCAAAATAGCTTCAAGTTCCAAAAATATCAAGCCCTCCTCATCCAACTTAGGCAGTTATGTTAGCGATCGAGTAGCAGGTCCAATCACTTTCTTAATAGACAAGACATGAAAATTTGGGTGGATTTGTGAAGATGGTTGAAGTGCTAACTTGTATGCCACCTCAGCTATGTGTTGGATCACTTGATAAATACCATGAAATTTGAGAGCCAACCGACGACCATTCTTGTCTCACAAAAAAGTTTTTTGTAGGGTTGGAGACATAAAAAACCCAATCACAATATCAAAAGCATGTTTTTCCAATGTTGATTCACCTATTGTTTCAAGCAATTTTGGGCTAGTTGCAAATTAGCCTTAAGTAGTCAAGAGACGTCTTCCTACTTGGCTAAAATGTTGTCAACTACTACCACATTAGAAGAACCTAAAACATAAGTGCACAAGGAGGGTGGGAGAGTTCCATAGAGGGTCTTATAAGGGGCCATTTTGGAAGCAATACAATAAGTGGCATTATACCACCATTTAGCCAAGGTAGCCACTTGGCCCAATGTCTCTATGCTCAAACACAAAATAATACAAATAAGTCTCAAAGCACTTCTTGATAATTTTTGTTTGACCATCAGTTTGAAGATGATAGGTTGAACTCATGTTTAAGGTGGTGCCCTATAACTTAAACAATTCTTGTTAGAATTTACTGGTGAAGGATGGATCACGATCACTGATAGTAGAGTGAGGCATCCCATGGAGTTTGAATACTGAATCCAAGAAGTGTCAAGCAACCATAGAAGTAGTGTATGGGTGAGGTAATACATAAAAATGCACATATTTGGTCAAGTTCCATCACCATGAAGATAACTTGTTTACCCCCTGAGGGTGGAAGCCCCATAATGAAATCTATAGAAATATTAGTCCAAGCTTGATTGGTAATAGGAAATGGCTGCAACAATCATGTGGCTTTGATAGTTTCCCCATTGTCCTTTGACATACATGACATTCAAATACAAATATCTTAATATCCTAGATGCAAGGCCATCCCAAAAGAAACTTGCTTCACCTACTCACAAGTCTTCAATAAACCTAAGTGTCCTACTGTAGGGGAGGGGTGTTATTTCACGAGCATCTAAAGCTCAAGTGTTGAGTTGGGGAATAAATAAATCATATCTTGATATGTGAGGATTTGGCCCATCCAGCTAAAACATGATACCAAATGTGGATCTTGTTCTAAATTTTGAATGATGTTCTGAACTACGAGGTTAGTATCCCATTCAATCCTAATCTCTTCTATCCAATTTAACACTAGGATAGAAAGAGCAAAGACGAAGCCTTCTTTTTCATAGTAACATGAGAAGGTGTCTATTACCACATTTTGATTACCTTTGTTATATACAATCTAATTGAAGGACACCATTGTTAAACAAGATGGAGGATAGACAACATTTCTTTATTATATGTTGACATCCAAATTATGCTCAGTGAGTTGCTTGTTGGTGAAGGCTAGGGGTTGTCCTTGCATCAACACCGCACCTATGATCATACTAGAAGCATCACATTTGAGAATGAAAGGTTTGTGAAAATTAGGGAGGACCAACACTGGGGTAGAGCATATGATCATTTTGAGTGCATTAAAGGCCACCTTTGTTGGTTCAGACCAATTAAAAGAGTTCTTTTTGAGCAATGTTATCAAGTGTCCAATAATTTTGCCATAATGATGCAAAAATTTATGATAATACTTAGTCAAGCCCAAGAACCCACACAAAATTTTAATGGACTTTGGGCATGACCATTCTTGCATTACTGTAATCTTTTTAGGATCAACCTGACCACCCTTTGGTGAAACTATAAGGCCCAAATAATCTACATGTTTAACTCCAAAGGCACACTTAAAACATTTTGCAAAGAGAGAATGTTCATGTATAATCCAGAGGGTTATCTCCACGTGATGAAGATACTTAGTCCATACATCCTATTATAGATGAGAATGTCATAAAAAAAATCAAAATAAGTGGGGGCATTGGCTAAGTCAAAGGGCATGATAAAAAATTCATAATGGCCTTCATGAGTCTTGTAGGTTATTTTATGAATATTAGCTTCTTTGACTAGAATTTGCTAATAGCCTAGATGGAGATCCAACTTAGTAAAAAATTAAGCCCTTCAGAGCTCGTCCAACAAATCATCAATAACATGGATAATAAATTTATCTTTGATGGTTAATTTATTGAGCTCATAGAAGCCAGGGCACATCCTCCAACTTCCATCTTTATTAGGAATCATAACTACCAATGAAGAGCAAGGACTATTGCTAGGGCAAATAATACTTGCCTCATGGAGCTCCTTCACCATTTTCTCAGTTTTATTCTTTTGGTGAAATAGTTATTGACAGGGATGAATATTAGGAGGGTGGATACCCAAGATCATTGGACTGGAGTGGTCATGGGTTCCATAAATACTAGTTGGTACTTATCAAGGAGACACTACAAATTTGGTGGAAGAGGAGAAAGAGGTTGAGCCTCAAGGGAGTGAAATTAGGCCAAAACACCCTTTTGAACAATAATTTTTCCATACAATGGGAGTTGATCATTTAAATTTCACCTACCTTCAATCCTTGTAATGTATACTCATGGTCATCTTAGTGGAATCTAAGCCAAAGCTGGGTGTAGTAACAAGTGATTAGGCCTAAGTTTGCAATCACTAGACACCTATTACCACATTTGCACCCCCTAAGGAATGAGTAGATATATCTATGGTCAATTGATAATCCCCCATTGTAAGATTGACATTGTATCACTTTCCCCCACAAGACATAGTATTACCATTGGCCACCATAATTTGAAAATTATTGCAGGCATAGACATAGCAATGTAGTTAGTCAAATAATTTCCTATTGATATATTTATGAGTGCTACCACCATTTATCAAGACCACTATCTTCTATATTTTGATATAGCTAATGACCTTAAGCATTTGGGGGGAAGAGAACCCAACCAAAGCATAAATAAAATGTGGGCATCGAGAGTGGGTTATTATTTTGGGGAATCCCAATCTTCTTCTGCATTTGAAAATTTCTTTGAGTCATTAGGCATCATGGCAGAGTCAATAAGATACAAGCGTTGATCACTATATTTGTGACCCTTTTCCCATTTGCAATATAGTCCCTTGGCCTTTTTCTCTATTAACTCCTCACAAGAGAGTCTACGAACTATGGGGGGTTTAGTTTCGTTATTTGATATCTCCCTTTTTATTTTGAAAGGGGAGGAGCTAACTAGTTTCTACTAGGTTACAATTTTATCTTCTGCAAGGGTATGTGCATGGAAATGGGGACCAAAAGGGGGTCAAAAGTGGCCACTTTTTTTTTTCCTGAAATCAATAAAAACTGATCTTGGATGAGAAATTGAAGATATCCACGCTTAAAATTAGAAAATGTGACAAGAACAAGATTTGTAGTTCTCAGAATCTAGTTTCTAAACTACTTTTTAAAAAAAAATGGAGGCCATTAAGAGGTCCAAATAGGGGGAGCACACAAAGTGCTCCTAATTTTCTTTAAAAAATATAACATAGCACCTGGTGTGCTCCCCCTAAAATGTTAGTATTTCAAAAATCGCTTCAGTGGAAAATTAGCTAACATCACGTAGTTTATGTCTGATTTTTCTGATAATTTTTAATGAATATATGATTTTTTATGAATTTTCAAAGTTGACACATCTTAAAAATTAGAAATTTGAGTGTGCTCCCCCCTAATTTTTTTGAAAAATAATCAAAAATATTTTTTTCAACGTGTATAGAATAGAGTAGAATCTAAATTTATTTTTTTCAAAATTTGATAAATGAGTAAAAAATGACACCAGAAATACTAGACATAGGTTTTCTAAAAAAAGGAGCACATAAGTAAAATAAATTCAAGATGGAAACCTTAATGTTATCAGATTTTAAAAAACACATGGTTAGAAAGCTAATAAAATTTTGAAGTCATCTTAGCATTTTTTCATATTGACATTGAAAAACGTCTAAATTTGAGGGAGAGCATGCTCAGAATTTGGTTGATTTTTTAGGTTTTGTTGAAAACATGTCCTTGGCCTCCAAAAGGTACATCCAACAATTTGGGTTGGATGCCGAAGACAAATCCAACCATTAGGGTTGGAATTCCCCAAAGCAAAAAAAAACGCGAGCGCATTATAATGTAAGTGTGTTTTTAACTTTTTACTGAACTCGTTTTTCAAAGAAAATATGATCTAGTGCTCTGTGATATTCTGGTAGTAGCATCCGTCTTCATTGGGATCCATCTGGAGCTGTCTGCAGCCATTTGGAGCTACTTGGATTTTGGCATTTCTATGATACGAGACCTAAAAAAACTACAAAAAGGAGCTTTATTTTTGAAAAAGAGGGAATTTTAAAGGGAAATAGATAAGCATAAGGCCACAATCACACATAACGATTCTCAAATTACACAACTTCAACCTTTCCCTACACAACCATCCCCTGCACCAGCTGCATTAAGGATTTATGAGCTCAATCTGCAGATGTCTCAAGATAACGAAGAGCTCAAGAGAGAAAATAGGCATCTCCAAAGAGACCTGGAGGCTCTCTGAATAGAGAAGACAACTGTAGAACAAAGACCAGCCCTAGCCTGTGAAACAGGGGAGACCCTATTAGCACAACACCCACCTTCAGGGTGTATGCTTTGTTTTTAAGGGAACAGTTTCTGCGTTGGAAATTGCTAAGAATTAGTTTTGATTTATCCTTTGATTTTGAGAATGATATGGAGTTTATGGAGACTTATGTACAAAACCCCAAAGAGCAGCAAAATCTCTTGTGTGAAATTTTCCAACATGGCCACATAATGGGCCATGTCAATACATCCATGCTAAATTTGTATGTGGGAGAGCTCTAACTCCGGAGCTATCTGTCCCTCTTGAGAAATAACAAACTGTGGGAAGAACACATGGAGGATTATAATGCAACATTAGGAAATATAGGCTTGCAAATGAGGCATGAATGCCCTAAGACCACATGGTTCACAAAAGCCTTCAAGGGTCAAGTTTATAGGCAGGGAATTAAGGAATTGTATGTGCAGAATTTAGACTCTTGTGTTGTAGATTTCCTGGAAGTTGCTAGCTATCTTCCCAGTTCATCTACTAGAAGTTGTCTATTCAGGTATGAGGATCTGCCTAATTGTTTTAAATGATGAGATCTACTCTTCACAGCAAACATCAGGTGGATAACTGCAAGGGCAGAAAAGTTGGTGGCCCTCGTATAGGTGAAGAAACAAAATTGGGTGGGAATGAGATTTCAGCCACCACTTTTATTGATGCCAGCCCCACTGCTCAACTCTCCTATAGGGCCAATGAGACAACACAAGTTTGAAAAGTGGTATGTCAAGTTATCAAAGAATGATGGCTTTGCACCCATAGGAAGACAATTGCATGAGTACAAAACAAAGAAATTTGACTGCAACTTGATCCTAGAAGAAAAGAATGTGACAGATGAGCAAATCTTCTTGTTTCACTCATGTATCCATGCCCATCCAGGCTTTTTTTAATACAAATGGAAGGGAATTTCTATTGAAGTTGATTGACAAAGTGCAATTTCAAAGGACAAATATTCTCCAAACTTGTCTTAAAATAGCTCAACTATGTAATTTCAATTTCAAAAGATTAGCACAAACTAAGACACTTGGTTACCTCATCAATGACATTTTGGCACCTATTGAAGTAAAGGAACTCTTAGGACCTTCAAATGACAGATTGAGAGTCGATGAGTGAAGCTCCGTAGGCTCATCATCAAGGTGACCACGCGTTAACTCAAAACATCTCAAAATTGTTTGCACATGGTCACTTGCACTATTGTTGTGTTGTGTGATCGAAGCAATGCATTATATTGATAAAACCCTTACTCCTAGCCCAAAATAATCCCATGCTTGTATAATTGTTTGCGACCATGAAGTGTTTGGCTCTTTTTCTAATAAATATATTAAGTCCAAAGATTCAAGATTTCATCATATATTTGCCCCTGCTTTGTTCTCCTCAAGGCATACTTTTTCAGATCTGACCTGATGAACAGGGTGTTTCTCATACACTATCAGATCTTGTTTCATAATTTTATGAAGTTTTCGAATACTTTTCTTATCCAAACCAAGCTACTTTTGTAGTATTTATGGATTTTAGTATATTTTTCCTTGGTAAAAATCAATTAATTATTCTGGAGTCCTGATGTCTATCAGAATTTGAAAAGATACATCAGTGCAGAACATTCCACAGAGTGTAAGACTGCTCCCTGGTTTTTGCAGGGAGTATTATACTCTCCAATAGAATTACAGAATTGAGTTTTGAGTCAGACAAAGTGTTAGCAGACGCACTTCTGACAGTTGTTGCAGTTATGAAAATCCTGATGGTCTTCCAAATGTGTCATTCTTCGAAGCCAAATCGTATTAAAGATGAACTGAAAGAAGAATATGAGTGTTATTCAAGCTGTTTTTATTGATGGCTCCACTTATGACGTCAGTGCTAATAGTCCAACCGAGCAATCTCTTGCCCCTAAGGATGTTTCTGATCAAGTTGAGGACATTGAACAATGGTTTTCTTCAGATTTATGCTATTGCAATTAAATACAAAATTAGTACCACGTTGAGTCTCATGTGTATTTACCAATGGTGTTGACTTTAATAGTTTCATATTTATAGCATCACTTCAGGTTTTCTAGCATCATCTACATGTGGACTGTCCTTAAATTTAATCTCTAGAGTAATATACTTTTATACCCTTTGAATATATCTCTATACATACAACAAGCTTGCACTCCTTTCATGAATATCAAATTCGGTCCATTGAAGGTAATTTGTAGCATGGAGATCTTCAGAGGCATACGTTTTTCAGTTGTACAATGCACTAGGTATAAAGATGCTTTTGTAATAGGTCACTAGTCCCTACTGATCAGTTGCATTGTTGGTCCAAACCTCTTGTATAGGAGTGTAGCTTTTGCAAGCCAATGGAACTTTTGTTGGTTCTCATGGCATTTATTTGGCCAAGATTTCAGACTCATTCTTTATTGATGTATTTCCAGTGTTTTGCATAAAGTCTATACAGTTACTTGACAGGTTGATAGATTGATTGTTGCAGCTTTTTCAGTATAATATGATCTTTGCTAGCCCTACCAACAACTTCTTCTCCAAATGTTACTTGTTTGAATGCCCAATTTCTAAACCAACTATGGTGTGATGGAAAAGAGCAAAGCTAAGAGGTGCTCTTTATCCATTTTTTAGGGAGACCCTATGGTTCTTCTATATACTTTTAAGGAAAATAAGCATGGTCAGTATGGACCAAACACTCCCTTTCCAAGCCAATTCAAATGTTGGCACCGGAAATAGAGAAGCAGAGATTTGGACATCCTATTCCATCATCCTCTAGACTTAATCGGCAAGGCTATCATTTGATGGGTGTTTGTGCTAGAGCTGCTGAGATGGTTAACATTTAAACAACAGAGTGAGAAAAGATGTTCCCCTAACAATCCTTTCTCTACAAATAGACTTTACACTGTCATCATGAAGCCTAAACCTTGCTTATCAGCTCTGTTTAGGTGTCTTTTCTTTCCTTCTCTTCACTATTTGAAACCAGATTTTTGTCAGTTGTCATTGTGAATGTTGTGATAGGTATGTATACAGAAATGTATGTGAGACAAATTGTTTAATGTAATGCTTAATTTAAATGTAGCCTTGTAGATCTAAAAGGTTAGAGAATTATCTAGGGCTGTATCAAAAGTCTGACACTTTGACTCATAGTGAGTACTTCCTGAGACAATTTTGTAGCCAAAGGCAACTGTAATAACCACCCTGGTTGCTGCTAATTTTTTTTTATATTATTACACCTCAAATACTAATTTGACCAAGCATCTTCTGTCCAATTTAGAAATGCCAACTTCATAGCCTTAACAACCATGGTCATGGCAACAACTATGTGGCTTAACTTATATACTCACACTAGAATATGGTAAGCTCCCAACATGAAGGTCATCCCTAGATCTAGACTCAAACCTCGAGGGTTAATTCGTAATGGCCCTGCCTACGTATCCCTTCTTGGGAATCAGAAACTCTGTAATTTGCACACCAATAATAGAGAGAATTCATTTTCTCCTTTGATATGAGATCTCTGATCTCACTTTTAATCACTGCCATTAGTTCATCTTATGCTTCCAAATCAATCCATACACAATAGTAAGATAGCAAATGCATTCCAATCAAATGTTAGTTCAATGCCAACATCAGTATACGAACAAACAAAAAACCAGATAGTGAGCATCTCATATAAACATCACCTATTCCTAACACATAGTGATTGTCTCAAGCATACATCACATATACATAGTGTGACTAGCTCATGCATACAACACACACAATATAAATAACGCATGCATGCATCACATACACATAGTGTGACTAGCTCATACACACATCATAGGTACATATAGTGACCAACTAGCAAAAAGGAAATGGTTGCAACCTTACCACAAGCATCTTCCCCTTTACCTAGTTCATTAACACATAAGCCCTTAAGAGCATCCTAGCCAGAAAAAGGAATGTCGATGCATCCCATACTACACCATGGGTCCCATCCTTTTCCTCGGATCAGTTCTAGTTGTGGTGACGAGACAAGCATTCCATACTACTTGTCATCACCAGTAAAAACACAAGTGTAACAACACACATGTGAGGCCATTAATACACATGTACACAGTGATTGACCCACATGTACATAGTGACCTACTAGCAATAGGAAGTGGATGTCAGATGACTACATCCATCTTCTCATTACCTAGTTCACTAACACTTACTCTTTAAGTACATCCCAGCCAAAATAAGGAATGTCGATGCATCCCATACTACATCGTGCGTCCCATTGTCATAAACCCTATTTTCAATAATTATTTTTCAATTTAATATACTATTTTAATGATCGTTGACCAAACTTGACTCATGTGTGTAGCAGGAATATACTCTCGACAGAGAGAGTATCATCAAGGAGGGGGCATCTAGCCGACTGATAGCGACTGTGGTGAAAGAAATTTGCACACACGAGCACTTAGATGGCATATAGTTGCATAGTCATTGCATAAATTAATTTTATTGATATATTGTCTTCTTATTTTACTAGAAAAGAAAATCATTTAATATGCTATAGTTGTTATTTAATTAATTATTAGTTAAAAATGCTCTCCGTGAAATAAAAGTAATTTAAATTATATATATATTGATTTTATTTGAAATTGTATGTGAGGGAAAGAATTATATTTTATTAATTATTATTTTTAGAAATAATTGTGTGGCAAATTAATAAATAAAATTATGTTTAATTAATAAATTTATGCAATTTTCAAAATTAGAATGTATGTTTTATTTTATAAAAATAGAAATAATTCATAGAAAAAGAAAATGAAAATAGAAAATCAGAAGCTAAAATCAAGGGAAAAAGCCATGTTAAAAGAAATAAAAATAGAATAATGCAAAAACAAAGTAGATAACTGAATTAGAAAGAAATAAATATTAGGAGTATATTTATCTAATTTATTATTTTAATAGCAAGTTTTCATGAGATAAAAACAACAAAATAAAAAGATGACTTTTATATTTGAAAATTAGAAAAACTAATTCTTCATTATTAGATATTTCTAAATTGTGTGCATGAAACTCACAATTATTAGTAAGTTTATAATTAGTTCTTGCTATGAAAACTTGGCTTTTATTATTATTTTTAAATTATATTTTAATTATTAAATCTTATCCAATTTAATTTAAATTTAGTTTTAGTGAATTTATGTGGTGATTAAGGAACTTACTTTTTTAGTGAGTAAAAAAAATGTTTTTATTTATTTTATTTAAAATAGAATATTATTTAGAATGATAAACTAATTAGGTATTTAGTAATAAATAAATTTAATAAGTGCCAATTAAAAATAGTAATAAATGTAGTTCAATTTTTTTAGAATTTAAGAATATCATTTTAGGGAAATATCTTTTATGAATTGTCATTAATTGAATTTACTATTAGTTTCTAAATTTCCTTTGAATGTACTTTTACTTTTTAAGAACAATAGTGAATTTAGAAGGAACATTAGGTATAAATAAATAGAGGAGAAAAATAAGGGATTTTGGAGGAGAAAAGGGAGGTAAGTTTACATTTTGGTGAGATTTTTCCTTGTAAGATAAAAAATAAATAAATTACATTAGGCATTATTTGTTTAATTATATTGATTGCATTCTAGGAGAGGATTTTGGACGAACAATTGTGATAATTTTGGGCAATGTTCATTTCAAAGGATTGAAAGTTTGGGATCTTCATCAAAGAAAGAAATTAGGCAAGATTTTAGGAGATTGCGAAAGCATGATTTTCAGAGCCAAAATGGAGTGCCATATTTGGAGAGTTAGTTATGATTTGAGTAACTTTCTATATTACGGCAGATTTGATTCTCCATGACTAGGCATTGTAACTCATGGTTTTGAGTTTCTTTTTTGGTGGATTATTGTATTGGAACTCCTATAAATTGAAGGCTTGAGGAGTTATTTTGGAGGGGAGTTTTATGCAGGGTTATGCGGTGAGCTTTTCCTCCAGAGGAGCCGGATGTAGATTTCCATGTGAAGGCTTTGAGCTTGCAAGTGTATTGTAACATGTTTGTGGTTGCAGATTAATACATTGGTTCGATGCTTTGGAGGGTGGGGTTTTTTACCTGAAAGGTTTTTCCCCACGTATATTGGTGTTTCTTCTCTTCTATCTATTTTCTTCTTCTTTCATGCTCTTAAAATGTTAATTTACATACTGTTATGCTGCTGAAATTTTCTTAGCTACATTAGCTTTCCTCTAAGGGTTAATGAGATAGGAAATCAACTGTGTGTTTCCGCTTTAACGGCATAGTAGTATGTGCTTGCATCAAGTTATTCAATATCCGTTTAGGTAAAATATAGGATGTTGTAAGGTTTACATATTAAAAGTTAACCTATGATTGATGTGATATTCTTATATGAGCCTACATGGCTAAATATTGTAAGGCTTAGTCCTCTTATTTAAGCTTTTTTGTTAATAGATGTATTGAATCACTTTGGATGATTGTATAAAGGTATTATTTGCAAGTTGTGATATATGTGAGAAGAAGGTTAATTATTTTCCTTTTTCACACTATTTTATAAGAGTATAATTCTAGTTAATTATTTATGGATTGAAATTGCTTTTCGTTGGTTACTTCTAGTAAGTGGTATTTTATAACCTTTACACCCATCCTTTTCCTGGTTCACCACCAATTGTGACGACAAGAAAGCATCCCATACTAGAGTATTAGACATGGTGTTTAAGCTATATCCCAGTAACAAGAGTATCTAGAACCTCGCTTGCCTCATTCATAAGATCAAAAGAGTCGTATTTTTTGCAAGCTGCAATGCAGTAGGGCTCGCTCCAAAGAGAATCAAACTTAGAATGACACCCTGGCTTGACTACTATCTCTTCCCACTTAAGAACTAAATCCCCGATATTGAAATTAGGTTCCAAAGACTGCTTATCAAACCATCATTTCACAACTACTTGATGCTTGGCCATTGAACTCCTCGTGGATTGAAGATCATGTTCCACCTACAAATGAAGATATTTTAAAATCTTTGCTACATGAAGACCAAAGTCAACTTGCAAAACAAGGACCTAGAGAGCTGCATGAATTGAAGAATCAACTCTTGGTCACAAATAAGAGGGAGATACAAGTCCTCACAAGTTCAGACATCACACACATGATCCTTGAAGACCTCATCCAAAAAAACTTTGATGGTAGAGTCACTTCTTCAAACTTGCAAACTACCAAAAGATTCATTAGAGACAATGAAATCATAGTATTCGCATTTGATTAGAGACTGAGATCATGCCATCAAGTTTGTGAAAGAGGCCTTTAGTGCATTCAAAAAAAAGGAGAAAAATGTTGACGTGCTCACTTTTGCGTTTGATTCAAAAAAGGATTTGTTAGAAAATACTCATATGGCATTATTGGAGGCAAAAGATCAACTTGAGGCTGTAAAAGATCTTAAGGTACAAAAAAATGAAGCATGGACAGATGAAATCCAGCAAGTTATTGATGAGCTTGATGAACTTCTTCAGGATTTTGACTTAGAACACTGTCCAAGAAGATTTGAAACTACAAGCCAGGGGTCCCTAAATGATTTTAGCTAGTTGATAATCCACTACTTGAAATGGATGTTGAATTGTCAGTTGATAATTCACTTTTTGAGTTGAATGATGAAACAACTACTGCCCCTAGTCCCATAGTTTGTGATGATACTAGAGTGGCGCAGCAAAAGCGATCTCTATCACAAGAGGAATCAAGTATTGGCAATGGCAAATTTCTAATTTGGGTATGGGATCCAAGTGAAGTGCTTAGTAATCAAACAGATGCCTTATCAAACAAAAAAACTTGGTTTCCAGCTTGTTGAAAATTTCAAGTCAACAACTCCTTGTGAAGAAGTATCTAGTATGCCCAAGGAGCAAAAAGCTGATGTAAGAACTACGAAGATCAAGTAGATGGTTGAAGGAATGGCTAAGCCTCAAGAAGAAGAAAAGGTTGACTCAAACTTCCATGGAAAGCATGAAGAAGGATTCAACGAGGATTATGATGACAGAACGAATGTACCATGGAGGATTGTAGCATAAAAATTTCAGACTTGATGCTACTATTATCATTCAGATCAGCCACCACATGAATTTGTTTGCACACATACAAGTGTGTTGGCAAGAATTTTTAGACAAAGGATGGAGCATTTTTCAATTGGTGACTGTTGAAGCAAAATTTTCAGCCTTTGCAGAAGAATTTTCAATGATTAACATGCTCATCATTCCTATTTTTGCAAGGAGATTCCAATTTTGCAACGGCTGTCCCATTTTCAAGTTTCTGATTTTGATAAAATCATATTATGAGTTGTTGTTTCTATGCTTGAACAACTGCAAGATTGAGAATTTTGGGACCACTAGACTATTGGAAAATGTTGGAAAGTGATTTCAACTGACAAAATGAATACTTCAACCATCTTAAGTCTGAATTAGGTGGAAAATCAAGTGATTCATAGATGTCATTATTAGTTTTCAGCTTGCACACAAGCTGATTTGTGTCCTTTCCTGAAGGGAACCACTTATATCCTCATTAATGGAGATAAATTTGAAGGTGTATGGCTATGCACACCTGATGAACAAATCATTTTCTGAGATGCCAAAGGACATCATTGCTAATGAGGTTGAAAGATACACTTGTTGGTCCAAACTATTGCATCTGTCAAGCAAAAGGATTGAATGTGTAGGATGTACGGGAGGTTCCAAACCTTGAGGAGAAGACATCATGGGACCTGTTGTGACCAAATCACACATCACCCCATTAGGCACAGGGACCCCCTTTTTTGAGCTCAAATGCTTTGCATAGGGTCCTGAATGTTAAGAATGCAGAGAATTAGATTGTCAAGAAAGACTCATCATGAGTAAAGGTGTACTAAGTTTCACTAGTTGACACTTGCATTATCTGAGTCATCAAATTTGCGCCTTCATCTAAGACTACTTCATTTTGGCGCCTTCAAAGAAAACTTCAAGAAATGGAGCACCTAGGTGAGTGTTTGGTCTTTCAATATAGGAGTCTATCACATTGCGCCTTGAGGAGGAACTTCTGGCGCCTTGAGTTGCTTTGAAGGAGGATTTGCGCCTTGAGATGAAATGCGCCTAAACTGAGATCAAACCAAAGGACCTTCAGTGAAGTGTTGAGTGAGTTTGGGCGCCTTGAAGAGAGCACCTTGGAGGAGGTTACTTGATCTGGGTGCTCCTATGACACTACTTCAATCTTGAGATGCGCCTTAGAGGAAAGATAGCCTCTTAGAGGTTGGAGCGCCTTGGTTGGTATGTTGAAGAATGTCTGAGCGCCTAGAAGTGGAGTGGGCGCCTTGTTTGGGGTTGTAAACTTAGTTTTGGCGCCCTGAGTTGCTTTTGGCGCCTTGGACAAGATTGGACACTCAGAGAAGACTTGCTTGGAGGAGTCAATTAGCGCCTTGGAGCCAACTTAAGTGGACATTGCATCATCTGGATCATCATGGAGAGAGCGCCTAGAGGTAAGACAGAGGGTTTTGCGCCTAAAGTATGACAAGTTTGAAGAAACCCAAGATTGGCGCCTTAAAGAATAATGAGGCATGAAGGATCACCTCCTTGACCAAATCTGCACCTTCATCTAGGACTAGCGCCTTGATGAGAGTGGAAGCCAAGAGTTAGGATGATTGCGCCTTTGATAAAAGTGAGCGCCTAGGAGGGTTGTAGTGCCTAGATTTGGGAATAGGTTTGAGCTCCTTCTTGATGTTGTAGCGCCCTAACATATCTTCAGTGAAATTGCACCTCAAGGAGAAGTTTGGCGCCTTGTTCAATAAGCGCCTAGGGTTAATCAAAGATGGAGGCCTACCCAATGGCATCTAGAAATGAGCATCAAGCCCTATAGATTGAATGAAGATCTCCTTTGCACCCTGAAGTGTTGAGGTTAATGGCATTTTCTGCCTTAAATGGTTGAAGCAAGTTTTGAGCGCCTTAAACTATTCTAGCGCCTTGATGATTTGTGTGCCTTGGAAGTAATGAGGAGTATACTCATCAATGTCATCAAAATGCGCCTTGAGGCAAGACAGAGCGCCTAGGATAAGAGTAGCAGGTAGAGTTCAAATTAAATTGCGCCTAAGGCATGAAAATGAAGTTGTAAGCGCCTTGATCGAATTTAAGCGCCCTGAAGTTAGGCGCATCATAGAAGGAAGGTGCACATTCTAAGGTTGGGTGCCCATTTCAAAATAGCCATCAAATTCCATCTTCAGAGATATGCACCTAGGTTAAATGGTTTCAAGGAGTCTTGAGATTGGAGATGTGAGGAAGGTTTGGAGTTTGAAGATTTAGAGTTTGGAATATATGCACCTTGATTGAATGAGTTTAAAGAAGCTTTGAATCTCAACATTGAAGTTAAAACTATCATAAATTGCGCCTAGATAGGGGAATGAGAAGGAGTGAGATAGAGTGCCCATTCTATATGCAACATTTAAATAGCACCTTGATGAAAGACATTCCACTTTTAGCACCTAAGACAAAAGGTCTTTGATTGCATAAGTTAGAGTAAATCTTTGAAGTCCTAAGCAGGCGCCTTGAAGAAGTAGGGCCTTTCAAAGTTCCTAAGGCCACTAAAACCTCCAAAAGAGTCTAGGCGCCCAAATTCATTCAAGCTTCCACTAATAGCGCCCTTAATGTAGAGGCCTTCTCATTTTGGCGCCAAACAATTTTAAATTTTAAAAGTTGCAAGCATTAAATATTGGGGTAGGCCGACCTTACCTAGCCGCCCACATTTAATAGAAGTACAAAATGCTATATAAAGAGAAGCGCTTCTCCTCATTTCACCTCATTCACAAGCAAACAAGGAGCAGCGAATTTCTACCAAGGAGGTAGCGAATTTCACCTTGGGAGCAGCAATTTTGTTTAAGAAGAACAACGATTTTATAAGATTAGCATTGAGTTTTCAGGGAAAAAGCAGATTGTGTTAGGCAGATCTGCTTTTAGAAGGCTGATCTCACATTTTTTTCTAATTTTTGACATTTTTTTTACTTATTTGCATCATTCAATCCAGAAATCTGCACTTTTCAAAACGAAAATTGGATACAAGGTATGTCTCGATTAGCTCTACTTCATAAAATCACCTTTTATTTGTTTAATTTGCAAATTTATATTTAGAAATCAGGATGTAGAGATAATGCTTTGATGTAAAATGACTTAGAGTATGTTGCTCTTCATTCATAAGACCTCTTTTGTACTTGAAAAATTGAGTTGAAACTTGTAAGATCTATTATAACATGATAACATGATATTAGTGATGTAGAAGACTTGTAAAATCCATTATTTCAATCCACTTATTCGAATTTGGTCTTGTAGGTAAATGGGAATGATGGCCAAAGAGAGACAAGTCCTTATCAAAATGGATGCTAAGTCCAACATACCGGAGTCCAAGCTAGAAACGCAGTGGAAGGATGTCGGCGACACCAACATGGGACACGTCAACCTGGAGGAAGTAAAAAACTTCTTGCTCACCATCACAAGGAACAAAGACATCAAGGCCATCGTAAAGAGCAAGATTGTGCAAGCAGCTTGCTTTCCACCTACCTTGCCAAGCACCGAGCTAGTGTTGGAGTGTGTTCAGCACTATGACAAAGAGAAAAGACAGATTATAGCTAAGGATGGAACTGTTCTCGCTTATCTCCAGAGGGAAGCTATCCAGGAAATCTTCAACATCCCGAAAGCAAAAGGAGTCTTCATATGCCCTACAACTGCTCAGATGACTTTCGAAGGCAATTCCAAGGTTTACATGCAAGAAATCAGTAAGAAGTGGATGAATGATTCATCGATGAAGATTTACAACTCTGAGGACCCCAAGTATCACAAGGCTGACTTTAAACAAGAAATAAGTTACCTAATCATATTCTTGAATCGAGTAACAGGTAGGCCACAATCATCTACTTTCGAAGGGTGGATGTATACTTATTTTGATCATATGTTTACAAAGAACAAGATGATTGACTGGGCTGGTCTTATAAGCCACTGTCTAGATGATCAGTTTGAGAACTTTGATGAAATGAAGTCTTTCTTCATGACATCATACCTTGTTTATATCTTGGCAAGAAATGTAGTCTACAAAGGATTAACAGCTAAAGGGCAAGTAGGTACAAAGCCAGGACAGATTCTCTCACATCAGTGTTACCCTCAACTCCATTTGAAGAATATAAATCACTATAAAAGGTTCAATGATGCTTTTGCTATGTTCATAGTGAGGAAGTTAAGAGGTGAACCACATAGGAGATTAACAGGTGCTGCCATGAACTTCATCAAGCAGTATGGAAGGTATTACATCCAGTATGACAAGGTTACCTATATCAGGATTCAAGGATTTACATCTTTTCCATATAGACTTCCTAGATATCCTTCAAACAGGATGGTGTTGCTAGAGGTTTCCAGACAGCTGTTAGAGTTTCATAAGATGCAGAAAGCAAGGAAGAATGCAGGGGTTCAGTTTCCTCTTCAGCTAGGTAGATACTATTCTTGTCCATCATTACAGGCAGCTGAGCATTCAGAAGTTGAGCTTCAGGCTTATCATCTGCATCCACATGATTCGAGGAGAGAAAACTTTGATCCACATGGAGCCATCAAGCAGTCTTATTCTTCTTACAAGCATAAAGAACAACTGGAGGATCACTGGGCCGATGCTATAGATGATGATGATATCAGGATGCAAAAGTGTTCAAGATTAAAATGGGACCTAATAAGAGCTACAAAGGTACTAAGGATTCTTGATCAGTTAGAAGGTGAAAGAGCTCTTCTTGGTGATGAATACGATAAGATCCGCAATTTGCTTTATGAAGTCAACTGGGCTGATAGAGAAAAGGTTGACGATGAAGGATTGATAAGGCCTATCATTGCTATCACTGAAGAGCAGATAAATAAACAAGTACAAGCCTTGCTTGATGAAGGTAAGAGACTCACCTATACTAAGATGGGAGAAGTGGATCAGCAAGAACAACATAATGCACCTAGCAAAGATTCACAAAGCAGAGGAAGTGAAAGAGATTCAGGACAGGGAAAGAAAAGAAAACAGCTTGAGATTGTTTAAGGAGAATCCAGTAAAAAGAAGAAAAGGATAAGTATTGAAACTGCTTCTTCTAGATAGCCAGGTGATATTCCACTTAACCAAGACTTAGTGATACCTGCTGAGAATGTAGTTCCAGAAGCTCCAATTGAAGAAGTGCCTTCTAGCCCACATGATACTGAGATCATCGATGAAGCCAACACCGAAGATAAGGATGAGGCGGAAGAAGAATCATTGCCTGCACAAGGAAGACAATTACAACAGCAGCAAGATCTTTCATCACTACCAGAATGGTTACAGGAAAGAATCAGAGAGAATTATGAAGTTGAGAAGTGTCCTCCTCGTCCAGTTGATGAGTTACTCCTGGACATGTCGAAAGAGAAACCGAAGAAGAAAGCAAATATTCTTTCAAAGATCACTAAAGATGAAACAGGAGTAAGGAAGGTTCATGTAGTAGTTCCAAGGCTTGAGAAGAATATAGAAGATGTAACACCTGATGATTATGACATCAATACAATCAATCTGGGTCCTTTAACTGGAATGCAAATTGAAGAAGAGTTTCAGGATTCAATTGATAATGCTCGAGCTATCATAAGACAAGAGACAGAAGGCAGAATCAAAGCTGAGCAAAGATGTCGAGCCCTACAGTAGTATATTCAGCATTTAGTGCATCCTATTCATCAACAGGAAAGAGTTGCTACACCTCCATCTCTCCTTCCTCCTGAAACAGTTGAACACCTAGAAGAGTTGAAGTCTTCATCTCTTAGAATGAAGGATTGGATGAAAAGGTCAAAGGAGGCTACATTTAAACATCTAGAAGATATTGTGCAAGTAAGTGATAAGATTACTAGTCTTAAGGAGAAGGTACTTACACTGATGACAGCTTGTGTTGAATTCAAAGACATCAAGGATCAATACTTGCCACACTTGAAGAGCTTGATGGAAACATCAGTTGATGAGTTGTTACATGCTGAAGTCATTGAAGAAGGTAAAACATATAACTTCTCTTCCTGGTATTATGGCTTTCGCATCAAAGGACAGTTGCTGGATAAAATAGAAATAGATATGTCAAGAGTTAGAAGTGTACTGCAGAGGATTCAAGATGGAATACATGCTTCCTTGATGAAGATCTGTAACCCATTTGGGGAGACGACTCTTGATAACATGAAAGAACAAGTTCAAACTTTCAAGAAAATGATATATCTGATGAAAGGCTTGATAGTATATTTTCACTTGCTGTCCACCTTGGCGACAACAAAGCAAGGATAACTGAGTGAGAAAAGACACTTGGCCTTTATTCAGATGATGTACTTGAAGCTGAAGGGACCATTCAGAATGCGCCAAGTGTACCTTTGGAGGAAGTCAAGCAAATAGTGTCCAAATTCATTGAATGCCAAGCTTCTAGTGATGGATATTCACATGGGGATTCCTCATAAGCTAATGATATATCATTCTTATCTCTTGAGACACGTGCCTTTGTTCCTTTCTTCATAGCTTCCTTCATTTAATAAAGATAACCTCCTTCATTTAATAAAGTTGGCCTCTTTCATTTAATAAAGAAGAGCTTGTTACAACTACTTGTGATGTGGCTCTCATTTGTACAGTTGAAAACTCTGAAATTGTTGCAAGAGCTCTCTGAGATAATAAAAGATTCATTGTTTTGGTGATTCTATTTGTGTTTCTGAGTGTTGCATGGTTTAGATTTTCAAATGAACATTAAGTTAAATTAAGTTTTCTTTAAGTTTATGTTAGTTAATGGAAGGTTTCTTTATTGTTTCGTGGTGAAATCTATAAGTTCATACCATTTGTAGTTTGTGGCTTGCAAATTGCAGTGCATGGTTAGTCTGAACAACATTTGAACATCAATTTGATCTTTATGTTTGTTGAATCCTTCATGAGCATAAGTGATTTAAACATCTTGTACACCCTAGAAGATTGCATCAATCTTGTGTAGTTGTTTATCTTGGCGAAGCAAGATCTGGTTTGATTTCACCTAAGCAGTAGTCATCCTTGCATTTAGGATTAGATTAGTGTTTCTAAACCTTATATCTTTTGTCCTTTTTTTATCCATTTAGTTAGAATTAGAACCAAGAACATCAATTGCCAAATCATACGCCATCAGTTGTAGTACTTAGACTCTCCAGTATTCGCTTCGGTAATCATTGAAACAACAGCTTATTTGAACAATTGCGTAAGTCCCTTTGTGTTTAAACAACAAAATCATACTTAGTCACTGAGCTATCTCCTACAAAATCATAAGAAAGGAACCTTGGAGTCATCTTGTTTGATCACTTCGTTCAGCATTCGAGAGGCTTTACTCAAGAGGGAGTTAGATACTTTGTATTTCACTCTAATTGTTGACTTGTCCAAAAACAAACATCAATAGGACCTCAAGCCAAAGAGGAACAAATCAAATGTTTGTCCACAACATTAATTTTGAGATGAATAACTTGTGTTGATGTTTTTCTAAGGTATGCTCATTCCTTCGCTTTCAATTCCTATGATACAAAAATTTGGGATCCAACAATTTATGTGTTTCATGGATGGCTTCATAGTGTCACAAGAATGCTAGTTTTGCAATTTTCAGTTGTATCAATGTGGTGCAACGAAAACATGGGGAAGCACTCTTCAGACTTATTGGGGATCCTGGTATTGGCATACAAATTCAAAATTGCTTGAGGGCAAGCAATATTTGGGAGGGAGGATTTCTAATGTCCCTTTTTGGGGTCATTCCAACTTCCTTGGAAAACTCTGACTTTCCTAGAGAGCGTTGGGTTGATCATAATGGGATTCTGACAGTGGCAGTAATTTTGGGAGACCAAGATGAGCTCAATGGCACTTTCAAAATGCAATTCCAACTTTCTGAGTGCAATCCAAACTTCTTGGAGGAGGCTATTATTTTCGGAAAGCATCAATCTACATATAGCTCATCATCCTGAGAGCTAAGGGTCATTATGGTATGGTTACAATCCATATTTCAAGTCAATTTAATAGTTTCTGCAACTTCAGTAGTTGCGCCAAAATAATTAAAGTTATTAAATAGTTAATACTTAAGTTGTCAAAAAGTGAATCTTTAAGTTGTGTTAGACACAAAGGGGTCGTAAAGGGGAATTCTGCACACATGAAATGAATGATTTTATTATTTTGAGGAGAATATGGAGGGATAATGGAAAATAATATTTTATTCCCTCAAAAAGTTATAAAAGGAGGTGTTATGCACAAAGGAAGGATTAGACTTGATATGATATTTTGCTTCTACATTTGAGTGAACCTATTGTTGTAGCCATACGAAATTTTTCGTCTATGCATACAAACACCCCAAAAGTGATGTCAAAAACACCTCTCAAGCACCATGTCACCTTGTCATTATTTTCTAACCCCGCAGGTACAAGATATATCAAAGAAGATCAAAAGAAGGCCAGAATGAAGAGAAATTTCAAAGAGCCAAAATGGCTACAGGCTATGAAAAAGCTTCTAGAAGCAGAGGTCAAAATTGTCAAATTGAAGACCAAAAACTTCAAAGGAACAACAAAAGGCGCAGAGGAGAGACGTGGCAACTCATTGAAAAATTTTCAAAAATTTTCTGAAGGCAAAATTTTGGCACACATTTCCCAAGGCGCGCGCATGAAGGCAAATGCACGCCTAGGAAAAAGGAGAAGAATTCCAGTGCAAGCAAGTTCTATGTGCCAATTGATGAGGGATTGCTTCAAAATTCACTTCAAAAGTGCGAGTCAAAAGAGCACTTTTCTCATGGAGCGCGCTCCAACTCCAAAGCGCTCCAAAGTCGAAAAAATGCCTAAGACATGAAGAAAAGAGCACTTTCAAGGCGAAGCGCACTCCAACGTTAAAACACTCCAAGATGAAGGTGAAATTTCTAAGGCAAAAAGGCACCTAAGGCAAAATAAAAAATGCTCCCAAGTGCATTTGAAGCACTTTCACTACGACGCACACTCTAAGGTCACAACGCTCCAAATTGAAGAAGCCAAAAATTTCTTAGGCAAAAAATTTGGAACGCTTGCCAAAGGGAAAAGGAATCAAAAGAACACCAAAAAAATAGCCAAAAAGTGGCGCGCTTTTCCCAAGGTGCGCTCGCCAAGGCAGAAATGCGCCTCCCTTTAGGCGTCGGCGCCCAACAAGAAGTTGGTGCCCAAACACAAGGCAAACTCCCTCTAAAACCAAGCCATAGAAGAGCACCACGTCATGAGTTTTCTATGCTTTTTGAAGGTTATAAATGGAAATCAACTTCACTTCACTTCACTCCCCAATTTTGCATGTCTAAGGCAAATAAAAGCACTCTTATTTTTAGAATAAAAGCAGATTTGAGGGTTTATAAGACCAAAGCTTCATTTGTCAAGGCATTATTGCCATAGAGGCTTATATTTTTGAAGATTGGAGCTGGTTTTGCTTTGCTACAACGAAGGAGAAGACATTTTTGTTCATTCCCAACCATATAGAGGTGGTTTTTGAAGATATTTCAAGGAAGAGAATCCATTTTTGTGCAGGTCCAGCTTGAAAGAAGGCAATTTTTATTGTTTTGGAGCATCCAGAGGCTAAATTTCAGGAGATTTTTGAAGGAGATCCATTATACATTACAAAGGCAGCATTGATAAGGTCAAAAATCAAACTTTTCATCAACTTTTTCTTCATTTTTGAGTAGATCCAGCCACATTCTAGGGCATGTTTTTGACCTAAAAGTGTCATTTTTAGTGTTTTTGTGCTTTCCCAGCACCCAAAAACACTTCAAACCGACATTTGCATCCATTTCTAGGGGCCAAATTGAAAGGAAAACTCAGAAATTTCGATTTTCAAAGGCAAGTTATACACTTTTTTCAAGAAATTCTGAGTTGGACAGCAAAGAAAAAGGTCTGATTTTTTGGGACAATGAGCTAAAAGAGGTCTGAATTTGCATTTTCTAGTGCGGGACAGCGAAGAGGAACACTTCTCCAAGCCTGAAAGTCACCATGCAATATTCTTCCATCACTATTGAGGCCAAATCGGCACTCATTCATGAATATTCAAAGGTTAAGGATTGCAAAATGAGTTTATACGGCTGATCCGTGAGAGGTTTTGTGGAGATCCTCATGTAGCAAAGATGGACATTTTGGCCGAAATCACAGTAAAATTTGATAAGGCTGAAAAGGAGTATATGGATCTGTTTAAGACAATAGAAGATGCAAGTGTCATCCTGCAAACAAAGACTATTCACCTTGACTCCATTACTATTCCAAGTGAGGCTAAAGTTGATGAATTGGAGAAAAATCTCAATTCCCAGACTTAGCCATTTTTCAGTGTTTACAAGAGAATCTATTATGGGTAGCTGGAGGGATTTTCAAAGCAGTTTCTATTTTGAGGACTGACTTTGCTTTTCAAAGATAAATTTATTTTTAGATTTATTTTTGAAATCATGCAAAATATCTTTTTGTGGAACTCAAATTGTAATAACATGCAAGTTCAGTTAACTGAATCGCATGAGAATTATTTTATATTTTTAAATGCTAATAAGCTCGCATGCTTGCGTGCAGCATTAGGGTTAGGTTGAAGAGTGTTAGTTAACTCTTCTTTTCTATTTCATTGCACCTTTTGTTTTAGAGTATAAATAAGTGTATTCTACACACTTTATTTCTTAATGGTAAATGCTGAAGCTTTTATTGCTCACATATTATTGTTCAACTGTGTTGCGTAGTTTATTATTTTGAGAATGAATATATGCATTATCTTTGTGGAAGCTTTGTGTTGTTGAGATTAAGAGCAAGCGTTTATGATTTTATGCTTAAACATTTGTCTTTGATCTTCCTTTGTTCTTAGTGTTTTCCTTCAAATTAGATCACCAATGTTCCTTTGATTTCTTTAAGCTCTAAATTTACTTAGAGAAATCAAAAGTATGCTTTTAGATTAGTTATTCTTTTGCAATACTCAGAAAAATTCTTTAGGATTGCAGAAGAGCTTGATTTGCCTTGTGCTCGTGCCTTGAGAAAAGAAAAAGATAGGTTAATTGTATTGTCTTCTTAAAATTTCTTGTCTGAGGCAGCTTCGCCTCCTAATTTGAAGAACAGTCTTACTGTACACACTGTTCCGTTTTGAGTTGCACTGAAAGGTACGAATCTAAACACTAACACCTATGTTGCTCTCTTATTTTTTTGAAGACGAAAACCCTCTTGAGAATACCAGTTTTGGAGACGAAAACCCTCCTAGCCAGATTTGGTGATTTCATTCAGGAATCACAACTGTGCTATAATGAATCTTTCTCTATTATGCAACTAATGAATATCATTTTCTGAAGTTTTTGAAGAGAATTTGAAGACCATTTCAGTGTGAAATCTTCTGAGGTTTGGTGCCTTCCAAGGAACAAAATCTTATGTTTTTAGGCAAGGTAATTTTATTTTCTAAGGGCCAAAACTTTGTTTTAGCCGCTTAAACCCTAGCACAATAATCGAAGGAGCAAGCCAAAGTTTTAATTGCTGTCACCAATCTTGTTTATCTCTATTTATTAAGGGACAATAGGGTTTCAGCAGTGTCCTACCCTTTAGGGTACTAGCCGCACCCTTTAGGAGGGGCGATTTATTTTTTTGAAAGGTTTTTTCAGCACCTTTGGGTGGTCTTCTCTGATGTTTGGAGGTGCCACATTCTGCAGAGTGGAAATCTGTAATTTTTGAAGACAAAATCAGTCCTTTTGTGGAGTATACTTGCTGTTAAGTGTTTTCACTGTACCATTTACAAACCCTCATTCTGTTGCAAGTACATATCAGCCCTATTCTATAGTGATTCTAGAGGCATTTAGACTGATTAGAGATAGGTTTTGGTATCCCTCTTCATCTGCAGCAATATATCTTCAATGGGTTTGCCTCTCACATTGATTTGTATGTTTTATAGTGTCTCTTTCATCAATATTTTGATTGCAGCCACATAGATCAGTTTGGATCAGATTATTACACATTATATTGCAGCCATCATTTCACTAAAATAACATTTATTAGCTGCAATGTAATATCTTGTATAACCCCGGAAGGCAGTATCGCCGGTGGCTTTGCATTTCCTGCATATCATTTTGTAATAACTGGATGGTTCACTACCAGTTCTATAGCATGCATTGTGTCTTAGCAAACTCCGTTCAATAAGCATAGATAAGGATGGCTTGCCACCTTGTGTGCATGTATCTTTGTTTGTAATTGCACACTACGCTGAATGAGCGTAGATTTGGTCAACTCAGCCGCCTTATGTGGTTTATTCTATAATGCATTGGCACACTCCACTAAAGAAGTGTAGACTTGGCTAGCTCTACGGCCTTGTGTGCTTTGGTTGATTAAGATTACTTCATGTTGCTGCATGCAAATCTAGATAGTTGGGGGTGGCCCTAAGCACTGTATGCTCTCACCTTGCCCACTCTGGGATCTTGGTTATAAAAAGGTGATAAGGATGTTGCATTGTAGCTTTCCTTTAGTTGCAAAAATCAAAAAAATTGGGGTGGTCATTACAAAAAGGGCACGTACGTGCACGACAACTATTTTGCATATGAACAACAAAACTTTGAATAAACAAATTAACGCTATGACAACAAATAAATGAATAGTAGGGGAACTTTAAGCAAAACATTTGATAGGCACAACAAGTAAAGTATTTTATTCATTTATATCAATTCGCACAACAATCAAAATAGAAGACCAAATGCACAGTTACACATTTGCTAAACAACCAAATACAATGATATATAGTATTTTGCCTTAAAGGCCCAAATGTCAAAATTGATAGAGTTTTTCTACATAATTTCCCCCCCTGTTTCTATGAGCATAAGTCTCCTATCTATATTCCCTTGCCTCAGATAAATCGGCACCATTAATTTTTAAAAACTTGAAGCTGCATGCTTTGAATTCACATGATTGAGTTTAACTCGAAGATCTAAATAGCAAGATCATCGAGAAGTTTGCCATGTAGCCATTGAATGTGGTAACCTTTGAGTAAATCGGATGGTTCCGAGAGATCCAATTGTTACGTACCACATGTCTTGCCCACCAATGGTGCAATAGAAAATATCCATCAATCTGGCAAAGCTTTTGGAGAACACCTGAATGCCATATATCCAACTATGTCGTTATATCTTTACGAACTCATATCCATGGTGGAATCTGATGATGATTGTTTTTAGACAGGTCAACAATAGAGTAAAACACTAGAGTATCCCACTCTCTCTTGAATAAAGCTCTTCAAAGGCTGAACTATGTGATCCAGTGAAGTAACTCCAAGGTTCCTTTTTTTATGATTCATGATGGGTTAACTCAGTGATTACATGTGATCTTGTTTATTATCACAAGGGGACTTGTTGTGACCAAATCACACATCGCCCCCATTGCAGATGGGGACTCCCTATTTTTTTAATTCCAGTACTTTCCTGAGTCTTGTATGATGTCTTAGGTTAACTGCATGATGGAGTCAATGGTTTGTTTGAGGTTCTCAGTCTAGTTCTAATCCAAGTGTCATGTGCTTTCATTCTGATGACTTGATCCTGATGTTTGAGATCCTGAAAATGACTAAGTCTGGTATCCTGATCCTGAAAATCCTAAAAATTGGCTAAGTCTGAAATCTGGTGGATCCTCCAAATTCTATAATCTGCATGTTAAATCCGGTGGATCTAAGACCTATCTCAAACATCCTGAAAGGTATATTGAAAAATATTTAAAGTATAAGTTTATACTTAAATATATTTTTTAATATACCTTATGCTCTGGGACTTCCATTTCTAGGCACGAATTCGCTCAGGGAGGCTAGGCGCATTTTCTCATTCGCAGATACCCAAAATAGTGCCTTAGGTTGAGAATCATATGTGCGCTTAGAGGAAACATTACTTCCAACCAACCTCAGTTTTGGCGCCTTGATTGAAAAATTGTCAAGAGACCTCAAGGAGTGAAAACTTGACAAGTTAAACACATTGTGAGCTTAGGTGCCTTTTCAGGTTCAAGTGATTATTAAAATTCTGCCTTAGGTTGAAGATGTATAGCTTGGGCGCCCTTCATGCATTAGACTATCCTTTTGGTGCCCTAGCATGAAGGAAATGTTTAAACTCTCCAAGTTGCGCCTAAGTGAAATAAGGATTGAAGTGTCTCATTGAAAACAACCTAAGATGGGCGCCTTGCAAAGAGAGTCTCTGTGATGAGTTCAATGACTAGCATAAAAGTTACTAAGACTCTAGGCTCCTTTCTATCCCTCTGTGCACTCAAATGACAAATTGCGCCTAGGAAGTGGACAACTTTGATAAGTGAGTTTGGTGCCCTAGCATGAAGTGAAGGTTCCATTCATGTTCAAAATCATGACAAATTGCGCCTTGGGAGAAGACATCTTAGATTCATCCTATAAGAGCGCCTAAGAGTTTAATAAGTTTAAAGAAGTTATTTTGGAGTCTTAATGGAGTCTAGGCACCTGTCAAACATTAAGGACCTCGTTTTGGCGCCCTCATTGTCCAAATAACCTCTCTTGGCGCCCAAAGGTAAGTATGCTTGCAAATGTTTGGATTTATGAGAAACGAAGGGATCATCTTCAAAATCACAAGGCGCATTTTCTTGTTCCTTCCATCTAGTTTTGGTGCCTAAGTGGTAAGAACATGAAACATTGAAATCTAGCATATGTCATCATAAGTGCCTAACATCAAGGAGTAGGCATGAAGCAGAGTTGATCAAATATGTTGAATGAAGTCATGGAGTGAGCAACTAGAGAACTTAGGTGCTATTTCACACCTATTTGGCCTTAGGTGCCATTTCCTACCTGGAGCATCAACAATGAGCGCCTAGATTGAAGTTGCATTCAAGGACATCTGGGAGTGGGCACTTGGGAGAGAAAAGCCTTCCAAGGCATGTTTCATGGGTTGAGAGCCTCAAAACTTCAAGAAAACAACTAAACATAGATAGGCGCCAATTTTTATATATATAACTTGGTTCTAGCGCCTTAGCTTAATAAGCATGATTCCTTGAACTTATGTTAGGCGCCTGGGAAGAAAAAGAGCTTAAGTTGCATTATTGAGTGAGCACTTGAAGAGTTGAGCCCTTATAAGTTGATCCCAGTCAATTGAAGTTATAAAATGTCAAATGCAAGGGTAATTAGAGTTAGGCGCCCTGCATGAAATTTTCTACCTTTAGATCCACCTAGTAAGGAAAATGCTAGAGTTGAGGCACCTAAGCATGGAAATGAAGTCTAAACCAATGATAAATGGCGCCTTGGAAGAATAACATGAAACAACCCTTTTGATCAAGGCGCCTAGGTGAGGGAAGTCCTCCCAAAACATTCACAACTGTTTAAACATGAAAATGACAAGTGTAAAGCCTTGAGACCTTAGGAGCCCTTTTTGTCTCTCTGTGCACCTTTTAAGCGCATAGCAAGTGGACAATTAGAGTAGTAATTTTGGCGCCCTTGAAAGGTGGATTTCAAAATTTTCAAATACTATATTAAATGCCTGACTAGGCCGACCTCACCCTTAGCCGACCAGCATTTAATATATGCAAACTCACTATATAAGAGGAGCACCCCTCTCTATTCAATCATAATTCACATTGCAAATTAGAGGGCATCGAATTTCTCCTAGAGGGCAGCGAATTTCTCCAAGAGAGCAGCAAAATTTCTAGAAGAGGAGCTGATTTTTGAAGGCCAACCTGCATTTTGATTATTTTTGATTTGATTTTTGCCATTTTAATACTGATTTTCTATTATTTTATATAGAAATATGTATTTTCTAAAACAGAAGTTGGGAACAAGGTATGTTTTTAATCACTTTTCACTTTATAAAATTGCCTTTCATTTGTTTTAATTTTGTAGATTATCATGATTTTATCATCTAAAAATTAGGATTATGAAGGTAAATTCTATCATTTCAAATCACTTATTCGAGTCCTGTTGTTTGTAGATAAATGTGCATGACAACAAAGGAGAGGCAAGTGATGATCAAGATGGATGCCAAGTCTAACATACTTGACTCCAAACTTGAAACTCATTGGAAGAACGTGGAAGACACTAACATGGGACACATCAACTTGGAGGTGAAGGACCTCTTGCTCACCATCACAAGGAATGAAGACATCAAGGCCATTGCGAAGAGTGGAATTGTACAAGCAGCATGTTTCCCACTTACCTTGCCTAGCACTGAGTTAGTGTTGGAATGTGTTCAACATTATGACAAACAAAAGAGACAGATTATAGCTAAAGACGAGACTGTTCTCGCCTATTTGTAAAGGGAAGCCATCCAGGAGATCTTCAACATCCCGAGCCGAAAGGGAGTGTTCATCTATCCTACAACTGCTCAATGTACTTTTGAAGGCAACCCTAAGCACTACATGCAAGAAGTGAGAAAGAAGTGGATGACTGATTCATCAATCAAGATATACAACTCTGAAGATCCAAAGTATCACAAGGTAGACTTCAAACATGAGATAAGTTACTTCATCATGTTCCTGAATTGAGTAACAGGTAGGCCTCAATCATCTACTTTCGAAGGATGGATGTATAGTTACTTTGATCATGTGTTTACAAAGAATAAGATGGTTGACTGGGCTGGCCTTATAAGTCATTGCCTTGATGAGCAATTTGAAAGGTTTGATGAAACAAAGTCATTCTTCATGACTTCCTATCTTGTTTACATCCTAGCAAGAAATGTGGTTTATAAAGGATTAACATCTAAAGGGGAAATTGGTACAAAGTCTGGACAGATTCTTTCACATCAGTGTTATCCTCAGCTTCATTTAAAGAATATCAATCATTACAAGAGGTTCAATGATGTCTTTGCCATGTTCATAGTGAGAAAGTTGCAAGGAGAACTGCATAGAAGACTAATAGGTGCTGCTAGAAACTTCATTGAGCAATATGGAAGATACTACATTTAGTATGATAAGTTTACATATATCAGGATTCAGGGTTTTACGTCATTTCCATACAGATTACCTAGATATCCTACCAACAGGATGGTGTTGCTGGAAGTTTCAAGACAGTTGTTAGAGTTTCATAAAATGCAAAGGGCAAGAAAGAAAGCCGGAGTTCAGTTTCCTCTCCAGCTTGGCAGATATTACTCCTCTCCATCACTTCAAGCAGTTGAGCATTCAGAGGTTGAGCTTCAGGCGTATCATCTACATCCTCATGATTCAAGGAGGGAGAACTTCAATCCACATGGAGCCATTAAGCAGTCATATTCTTCCTACAGGCATGCTGAGCAGCTTGAGGATCATTGGGCTAATGCTATTGATGATGATGATGTCAGGATGCAAAAGTGTTCAAGATTGAAATGGGATCTAGTGAGGGCTACTAAGATATTAAGGATTCTTGATCAGTTAGATAATGAAAGAACTCTTTTAGGTAATTTGTACAATAAGATCCGAAACCTACCTTATGATATCAATTGGGCTGATAGAGAAAAGGTTGATGATGAAGGATTGATGGAGCCTATCATTGCTATAACTGAAGAACAATAAAAGAGCAAGTGCAAGTATTGATAGATGCAGGAAAGAAACTCACTTACATCCAGATGGGAGAAGTAGAACAGCAGGAACAACAAGTAAAGACAATGAAAGAGATTCAAGTCAAGCAAAGAAAAGGAAACAACTTGAATCCGCACAAGGAGAATCAAGTAAGAAGAAGAAAAGGATAAGTATTGAAACTACATCTTCCAGATAGCCAGGTGATACTCCAATGAATTAGGATATATTGGCGCATGTTGAGGATACAGTTCCAGAAACTCCATTTGAAGAAGTGCCCTCAAGTCCACATGATATTGAGATCATTGATGAAGCTAACATTGAAGACAAGGATGAAGCTGAAGAAGAGTCATTGCCTGTATAGGGAAAGCAAATGTAACAGTTACAGGGTCTTTCATCATTGCCGGAGTGGCTGCAGGATAGAATCAGAGAAAATTATGAAGTTGAGAAATATCCTTCTATTCCAGTTGATGAGTTACTTCTAGACATGTCTAATGAAAAACCAAAGAAGAAAGCAACTATTCTTTCAAAGATCACTAAAGATGAAATAGGTGTAAGGAAAGTTCATGTAGTAGTTCCAAAGCTTGAAAAGAATATAGATGATATAATGCCTGAAGATTATGACATCAATACAATCAATTTGGGTCCGTTGACTGGAATGCAAGTAGAAGAACTTCAGGGTTCAATTGATAATGCTCGAGCTATCATAAGGCAAGAAACAGAAGGTAGAATTAAAGCTGAGCAAAGATGTCAAGCCTTAGAGCAGTATATTCAGCACTTGGTTCATCCTATTCGTCAACAGGACAGGGTTTCTAAACCTCCATCCCTTCTTCCTCCAGAAATAGTTATACATCTTGAGTAGTTGAAGTCTTCATCTCACAGGATGAGAGATTGGATGAAAAGATCTAAGGAAGCTACATATAAACACCTGGAAGATATCATGCAAGTGTATGATAAGATCGTTGATCTCAAAGAAAGGGTACTTGCATTGTTGGAAGTTTGTGCTGAATTCAAGGCTATCAAGGAACAATACTTACTGCATTTGAAGAGCTTGATGGAGACCTCAGTTGATGAGTTGATACATGCTGAAGTGATTGAAGAAGGAAAGACATGATTTCTCTTCTTGGTATTATTGCTTTCACAAGGACAGTTACATGATAAGGTAGAAACAAACATGTCAAGAGTAAGAAGTGTACTTCAAAGAATTCAAGATGGAATACATGCATCCTTGATGAAGATATGTAATCCATTTGGAGAGATGACTCTTGATAACATGAAAGAACAAGTTCACGCTTTCTACTTCCAAGAAGATGATGTTTCTGATGAGAAGCTTGATAGTATATTCTCACTTGTTGTCCACCTTGGTGCCAACAAAGCGAGGATGACTGATTGGGAAAGGACACTTGGCCTCTATTCAGATGATGTACTTGAAGCTGAAGGAACCATTCAAAACGCGCCAAGTGTACCTTTGGATGATGTCAAACAGATAGTGTCTAGATTCATTGAATGTCAAAATTCTACTGATGGATATTCACATGGAGACTCCTCATAGGATAGTGATGTGTCATCCTTATCTTCTTGGAAAGCGTGCGTTCATTGCCCCTTTCATTTACTAAAGATAGGAGTTTGTTATAACTACTTGTGATGTGGCATGATCTGGTCCATTGGCTTTGCCGATCGATCTTGACCCTTAATGCATTTTGAGGTCTATAAAAGGGCTCCTTTTGCTCTCATTTGTACGATTGAAGACTCTGAAAATTGTTGCAAGAGCTCTTTGGAATAATATAAGACTCATTGTTTTGGTGATTCTATATATGTTTCTAAGTGTTGCATGGTTTGGATTTCTTCAAGCGAGTAATAAGATTAGATTAAGTTTTCTTTAAATATATGCTAGTTGGTGGAAGGCTTCATTATTGTTTGTGGTGAAATCTTTATGTTCACACCATTTGTGGTTCGCAGCTTGCAAATTGCAGTGTATGGTTGGTCTGAACAAAACTGAGCTTAACTTTGATCCCTATGTTTGTTGAAATCTTTCATGAGCATTAGTGATTTGAATATCTTGTAAAACCTTAGAAGATTGCATCAATCTTGTGTAGTTGTCTAATTTGGCGAAGCAAGATTTGGTTTGATTTCACTTGAGCAGTAATTATACCTTGCATCTAGGATTAGATTAGTTTTCATTACACCTTACATCTTTTACCTTTTCTTTTATCAATTTGGTTAGAGTTAGGATCAAGTACTCCATTGCCATATCATATGTCGTAAATTGTAGTACTGAGATATCCCGATGTCCACCTCTTTCATTGAATCAACAAGTTGTCGAACAATTACGTAAGTCCCTTTGTGTTTACCAGCAGAATCATACGAAGTCACTGAGTTATCCCTTACAAAATCATAAGAAAAGGAACCTTGGAGTCATCTTGTTTGATCACTTTGTTCAACATTCAAGAGACTTTGCTCAAGAGAGAGTCAGATACTTTGTATTTCACTCTATTGTTGACTTGTCAAAAAACAAACATCAACAAGACTTACATTAGACTTCTTCATCATTCACTTAGTTTATTTCTCCTTTCAGTGTGGATGATTTATATACAAAGCTTCAATGATAAAGAAAAGACAAAAGATAAAGGTTTGAGAAGAAACTAATCTAACGTCAATGAAGCAATGATGATGTACGAATAGACAAACTCCTTGATTAACCTAACTCCACTTCGCCAAGGATGCCTACAACTACATGGAGTTGATGCGATCTCCTAAGGTACGTGAATGGTTTTCAAATCATGAAGACTCATATAAGCACCCATCGAATGGTGCAGCTCAAACAAGTGTCCACAATCGAACTTAAGCAAATGATGAGGCTCAGACTAACTTTACACAACACTTCACCAACGATGAATGTTAAAAGCATGAGCTAGGAGTTGATCAAATATTCAACACAAACATACATTACATCAAAGAGCTTCTAATCTACTTCTAATCTACTTGAAACAACTCTTCACTTCATCAAGATACAAGAAACCATGTGATTCCACAAGACAACACTTAACACCAAACAATGCTCCAATGTATTTGCATTAATCTTGAGAAATATGTACAACAACTTCAAGTACTCTCAGAGAATTTTGAGAGTCTCTTCTTATTCTACTCCTAAAAAACTAATGACTGATGACTACTTTACAAATGAGGCAACAAGGCCTTTATACAGCGGTCCAGAATACAACGAATGGCTGGGATCTTTTCATGTAGACAAGGGCTTAGATCATGCCACCTCAGTAGTTTGTTACAACAACTTGCTATTTTTAGTACATAAGACAAGCAATGAAGGCACATTTTCCAAGAAGATAAGATGGAATCTTTTAGAGCATCTTCCACATAGGCATCCTCTTGGCTTCTTGTTTGTTGTAGATGCATTGAATGTAGTCATATGATGTGGCTGATCATGATTGGATGATGATGTGTACATGCCACATAGGTGCCACCTCAGCATATTTGTGGATTTCAACTATTTATACAATTTGTTACGTGGGCATATTCCCAAATTGTATCATCTGTATGATATCTTCGATGTGATTGCTTTGAACTTGAATGCTTGGGAATACTTTGTTGATCTTGCCTTGTTCATTGTAAGTAGGATATGTATGATACTTGTCGCTCATTCATCTAACACTGTGAAATTTCTTCTTCTTGTAGGTTACATGAATGATCTTCCTTGATGCTTCGTCATGAGGGGGTAATATATATGATGATGATGTTGCTTTCTTCATGTAAGAGTAGATGATGATGACATGAAGTAGAATAGAGAATGATGATGCTTCATTCATAAATCAGAGTAGGAGATCTCTCTTGCACTTGAAGATTGCGAAAGAACTTGAGGTTGAATGGAACTTGAAGTTAAATGGATGTCTTTGAACATGATGCAACTGATGAAGTATACTTGAACTTGATGTGATCTAACATGATGTCATTGATGAAGAAGACTTGAGATGTATCTTGTTGTGACCTCTTGGAGCGGCTACCTCTTGAAGTGGTGTCTCTTTGGCAATGATTACTTCCCATCTTAACTCTCTGGCATGAATGAATGTGAATGGCTCCTTTGGAACAGCTACATGATGACTCTTCCTTGAAGGTGACTCCAAGCTTCTTGCTTGAAGGTGACTCCTTAAACAACTCCTTAGCTTTGTTGATGTTCCTACAAGACAAGAGAAACAATATTAATTATTTGATAACAAAGGAAACACTTCAAACATGTAAATAACCCTTCTTCAAGTCTAGGCACATACTTAGGTGATTTGGGATGAAATCAGTGCCTAGCAATAAATACCTTCATACTTGATATTTCATACTTTCCAACACTTGGAGATGATCTAGGATGACTTCTATCATCTAGGCATTCATTACCAAAAGGTCACTTCATGCATTCTCCTTCAAGGCGCTCATTGAGGGGTTGGGAGTAAGGAAGTGCGCCTAGGGTTGAATTGGTCTTACACTTGTTATTTGATGACCTCAAACAATTAAACATGCCTTAGAATGTTTTGCTTTCTTAAAGCGCCCACTTTTAAACATGGATTTGAGTGATTTTCCTCAAGGCGCCAATTGAGTTGGTATGAAGATGAAAGGGCCTTGTCAATTTGGGTTCTATTTGCTACTTTCAAGGCTTTGAATGATCAAACATGTTATAAAGTGATCCTTTCTTTCTAGGCGCCCATTCAATGATGTCATTTCATGTACTTTCTTCCAAGGCGCTCACAGAGGTATTGAATCATAGGCAAAGGCGCCTAAAACACTTGGCCTATTTCTTTGGTTTTTTGATGATTTTAACCCTTTAAATAACATCCAACTTCATGTCTTCAAGGTCTCTTCTTACAAGGCGCAATTAGGGTGCTCCAAGTGTGAAATGGCGCCTAATTTGTAGCTTGCTTCTTGACACTTTAAGACACCATTTGAGATGTTTTGAGGTCTTAGAATTACTAGGCGCCAAATTAGGATTGCACAGAGGAAAAATGCGCCTAGATTCCATTAGGTGTTCATTTCAAAGTTTTATGACTCTAAATCATTGTGATGATTCAAAGGAAACCTCAATAGCCTTAAAACTCATGATGGGGTTTCAATATAGTCATATGATGGAAAGGTGTAAAAAACGACAACATGAGGTAGTTTTTCAGTTGGAGAACAATTCAAACTACTTGTATAATGCATAAATGACTCTCAACACCTCAAGAACAGGTGTGGAACGAATTTTGGTGAAGAAAATATCAATACAAACTCTGTTTTTCTGCAAAAACCATGTTTGTTTCTGAATATCTCTGTTTCAGGCCGTACTGTACCTCTATACGGAATTGTCATGTCCTAAAAATCATTGGAGGTGTTAGATAATTGTATTACCTTTCATTTGAATCTATTTGGAGGGTTTTTCATTTTGATTTGAGTTTGATATCATCAATTTTTTGAAAACTGCCTTTTAACTGTCAAAAACAGGCTTTTGAAGGCTGAAATGAGGATTTAGGGCATTCCACCCTCTGTATGATTTGAAGTGTTTTCATGATGAAAGGAAGGAACCAAAGTAGGGTTTTGACAAAATATTGATGGAACTGGTCTTGTGATGGATTCTTAAGTTTGTGCAGGGTATTTGAAAGGTGTTTGATGCATTGATTTGGTCTGAGAAGCCCGGGTTACATGATTTTCAATAAACCCTTGGTAATTGCATTGAAAAGTGAGGATTTCTTTGTTTGCCATGTAGATGATCAAGCCTCTTGAATTTGATTGTGGATTTGGCAGTTTGGGGATGTTTGCTAAGACTGTTTTGGGGTGTTGGGGTTTAGCTTGATGTTTTGAGGGTAGTTTCTTTGTAAATGTGGCCTAATAGGCCTAGTTTCAAGTAGATCTATCATAGGTTTTGAAGCCTCTGTTAAAAAACAACCTATACCTATCTTCAGATATGTTGTCAAACGTGATAATGGGTACTCTAAACTAGTTTTGTTTCATTGGTATCATGCCCATGGTAAGAGTTAAGGTTTGACAGAACCTTAAGTAGGGCTACTAGGACATCAAGGCTAAGGGTAGACTTGTGGTCAAGAAGAAATCTCAGTGACTTGAGAGTGATTTAGGTGTGTTTGGTTAGTGGATTTAATCTTGTTAGATGCCTCTTTATACCCCGGTGAAGGTCTGGACCATTGTATCAAGTTGGAGACATTAGAAGCCTAGTCCGTTGAAGAGTCCTTGTATGGGTTTATGAAACCAATCTAGAAATCTAGTTGTGAAACTTTTGCATAAGTCAAGTGATTGCCACCTTGTAGTGCATCAAAGTGGTATCAGAGCTTAGGTTCTGATTTGTTTAGGGAAAGGTTGATATTTGTTGCAGGTTGAAGGAGTCAAGATGCCTCCTAAGGGAAGTGCAGTTGCAAGAAAGATTGACAAGCAGGCCAAAGAGTTGGAAGCCTTGAAGAGAGAGATTGTTGCATTAAAGTCTACTGCTGGAGTCAACAAGGAAGAAAGTGACCAAGAGGAAGAAGCTTCTAGTGAAGAAGAAGAGTTAGATCCAAAGGATTTGAGGATGGCAAAGCTTTTGAAGGCTGTGAAAAGTGATGGACATAGCAAGATGGATTTGCCTATGTATGGAGCTAAGTTGGATGGTGAAGAGCTCTTGAATTGGATAGCAGCCATGGAGAACTACTTTGAAAGTGAAGAGATAGATGATGATCACAAAGTGAAGAAAGCTAAAGCCAAGTTGAAAGGACATGCTTTACTATGGTGGAACTTTGTACAAGAGTAAAGGCAAAAAGAGGGAAAGGCCAAGATTACTTCTTGGGAGAGAATGAGGACAAAATTGAAAGGTAAGTTCCTTCCTAGTGATTATAATGTTCAATTGCTTAGAAAACTTCAAAATCTTAAGCAAAAGGACCTAGATGTACATGCATACACTGAAGAGTTTTATAGGCTAAGTATAAGGACAAGGCATGAGGAAGATGAGGAAGGAAAAGTAGCAAGGTATCTTAATAGACTGAGGTATAATATCCAAAATGAGATGAGTATGACTATACCCAAAACAGTTGAAGAATGCTTCAAATTGGCTGTTAAGGCAAAAGAGAAACTAAAAAGGACACAAGAGAAATCAATTAGGGGCAGAGGTAATATTTCAAGAGGTAGAGGGACTTTTCCTATACCAAAAAAATTCAATCAAGAACAAGATGTTGGTAAAGGTAAGGAACAGTTGGCTAATTCTAGAGGTGGATGGAGAGGTGGAAGAACAAGTTTTAGGGGCAGATATACAGATCAAGGAAGAGGTTCTAATATGTTTTCTGGAAAGTGCTATACTTGTGGTGAGTTTGGTCATCCATCCTTTAAGTGCCCTAAAAAGTTTGGTGCTACTTCAAGTGGGGTTGGGAGAAGAAGTGAAAAGAGAGTTCAAATTGTGCAAGAGGAGTGATCTCACCCGTGGTGAATGTTACTTCAGAGGTAGGAGAAAGTTTGATGATCAGAAGGACATTGTTGCAAACACCTCAGCAAGAAGACTTGAGTCAAAGGAGGAGCTTGTTCAGGACCACATGCAAATGTAGAGGTAAAGTATGCAAAGTTGTTATTGATTCAGGTTAACAAGATAACATGGTATCTAGGGAGATAGTAGAGAAATTGAAACTAGATACAGTGCCTCACGTAACACCATATAAAGCCTCTTGGGTAAATGATAGTCAATCTCTTTTAGTGAATGAACAAGCATATGTGGATTTTCAGATTGGTGAATACAAAGATAGGGTCTTAAGTGATGTCTTACCTATGGATTGTTGCCATTTGCTATTGGGGAGACCATGGCAATTTGATAGGAAGTCATTGTATGATGGTTGGGAGAACACATATCTTATCAAGAAAGATGGAAAAACATTTAGGCTAACATCTTTGCAGGAGGATGAGAAAGGGAAAGGTAAGACCAAAATTGTCATATTTGGCAAAAGAGAGCCTGTGAAGCTGAAAGAAAACAAAAACAAAGTGTTTACAGGTATGAGAACCATGGCAGATGTCATGATAGCAGCAAAAAGACATGAGAACAGTATGAGGACAGTAAGCAACTTGTTTGTGCCAAAAGGAGAAAGTAAAGTTGCATCAAAGTCGCGATGGCATTAATGGTCAATTTGTAACCCATAATCATGCGTTGAGCATTAACATCCCACTCAGACAAATTTAGCCTTGTGCAGTGAGCATTAACATCCCACTCAGAGTGCATATAATGAAGATTCTGCCTTAAATTGCATTTCACGCCTGGCACATATCCGTAGTGATCTCGCCATTCATGTTTTCACAACTATTTAAAGTATCTGCTCTATAAATATGCGAACACATACCGAGATCTCTGCACATACTCCTGAGTGCGCTATTTCTTCAAATCTTACACTATTCATTGCTCAATTCACACATGGTAGATTCACCTCAGACGCATATAATGGTGGAATGGCACCATATCTTAAGATCGTAGTTTTTAATGTTGGTTTCACATAATGAAACTCCAAGCTTGCTACGTTGCATGTTTAAAGAGACAATTTGCATAAGCCTTGTTTAGTGCACTGAAACAAAAAAGGCCTGCTTCAGTACCCATAAGGATTTTGAATTGGTAATAGGAGAAGATCTTCGAAGGTCTGCAACTTATACGCACCTCCCACTACGCATGCACACATAAATTCGACTCTAAGATCGTTGCAAGTTCGAAAAGGTAAGAATGGGCATTGGAATAACAAGTAAAACCAATTAAAGTCTTAAAATGTATGTGTGGTTGACCCTCAGCACATTTTTGTGTGATTCCATTCCCTCATTCAAGGTACTCATTGACTGGAACTATGTTGGGGGCGGGTTTCAGCGACTAACTGAGGTCAAACTACAAATTGGGGTCATTGGAAATTTAGTCGAGTTTTATTCTTTTGCAAAATTAACATTATTGCCTAGGTAATTTAAAAATAACATATTCAATTTATCCCCCATGCATTAGGCGGCGAAATTTGTCTTATTTGCTTGTCTATTAAGCATTATTCTACTATGCTGATGTCGTGATATGCGTGTAGGTGAGCGATGAATGCGAAGGAAAGGCAGGGAATGATGAGGAGTGATATGAAGGCAACGTGACAAGAAATGAAGATCACGTCGAAATGGCAAAATCTCGGCGACACCAATCTGGGGAGAACCAACATGGAGGAGATTCGACAAAACTTGTACAAACCCAATCCTTCGGATTTGATCAAGCAAATGTTGAAAAACAGAATTGTGCAAGCTGCTTGTTTCCCGCCTACGATGCTGAGTCCGAAGTTGATGTTGGAGTGTGCCAAGCACTATGATCAAGAAAAGAGATGCATTGTGACAAGAGATGGCAAAGTACTGGCTCATCTAAGAAAGGAAGCAATCGCAGAGGCTTTCGACATTCCTTCACACAAGACTACTACATTCTGTACCAAGGAGTCTGCTTTGCAGCTTTATCTGGCTAGACCCGAACAGTGCATAGAAGTGATAAACAATTGGTTGGTACAGCAAAGGCCACATGTGAGCAGAGTGCCTAAGAAACTCCACAAATCTGATTTTCATCAGGAGATCAGTTATATGGTTATATTTCTAAATCGCATCATGGGCTGCCTACAATCGGCAAATTTTGAGTCTTGGATGTTCTTCTTCATCGAGGAGATTATAAGTGGAAGGAGGATGATTGATTGGGCTGAAATGATCAGCAGCAATATCGATGATCAGCTCAAGAATTTGCAAAAGACCAAAACATTTTATATGAGCTCATATGTTATATATATATGCTTGCCAGGAACGAGAGATACCCAGGACTAAATTGCAAAGGGAGAGTTGGAAACGGAGATGGGCAGTTCAAAGTTTATGACTGCTATCCTCAGTTGCACTTACAGGCTATATCTCATTACAGGAGGTTCAATGACACCTTTTCCATGTAAATTGTCAAATTATTGCAAGGCAACACATGCAGGAGATTGTTCAAGGAGGCTATGAATTTTGTGGAAAAGTACGGAAAGTGGTTTATTCAATTTCCTAGGTTCACATACCTCCGTGTTGAGGGATATTCATCATTGCCTTACAGGTTGCCAAGATATCCTACAGACAGAATGGTGTTGTTAGAAGTGACAAGACAACTGGTAGCATTTGACAAAATTCAAAGGAAAAGAAAGAAAACCACGACCAAGTTTCCAATTAGTATTGGGAGGCTAGAAACTTGTATGTCATTACAGGCAGCTGAAAATTCAGAGATAGAGCTACAAGCCTACAACTTAGTGCGCCATAATGATGCACGTGGCAACTTTGATCCATTCAATACAGTTAGTGTAAGATACCCAACTAGTACTAACTAAATTTTTTCTTACTTAGACAAATTTACTTGCACTTAACTCTTCAACTACTTAATCTACTTAACATCACACATGAAAAGATAACAAAGGCAACTTGCATGAATCAACTTTGAAGTTGGGTACTTGTATTATTACTTGATTCAACTCAATGCAAATGTCTTATTACAATGATGATGCCCTCAATGGCAAGAATATACAATCTTATTCAAAGGATTACAAGGAAAGGCCTTGAAGCCTAGATGTATACAATGCTTTCAACTTCTTCACAACTAGCTCTATCTCACTAGTTGATGTAGATCACTTCAATTGAACCTAATGATGTCAACTGGATGTCAACACCTCACAATGCAACAAGGAAGCATCACCTTGTTAGTTGAGGGAGCATCACCCCAACACTTGAAACTCGCAGGCCTCAAGATCGCAAGCATAAAGCTTTGCAGAGAGAAAATTTGCCAAAAGATAAGATGATCAAATGAATGAGAGAGCTCCTCCTTTTATAGGCCTTCCAAAGGTAATGAAGGCACATTTTCCAAGAAGCATATTTAGGAGAATATTCCACTTGACAACTCATCCTGAGTTGGCAATCTTACCCAAAGACCCTGACATGGATCCCAATGCTATCCCTCTGACCAATGAGAATTCAAGTACTGTAACTACCTTATCCTCTTCTAGAAACACTTAGGCGTAGTTCTAGGGTTCTTCTGACTTGGGCGCTAGATTTGGAGGATTTGCAGTGGTTTTGGCGCCTAGAGATGGATTTGACATTTTTCCACAAGCTTATGTAACAAATGAAACTTCTAAGTGTTGGATTGACCCCCTTGGAGAGAGCGCCCATATCCAGAGTATTTAAAACCTTGTTTTTAGTCCTCATCTTCACTTAGGCGCATTTGTGGGTAGAAAAGGGTGTAGATTGGCGCCTTAGGAAGGATGTGGTCTTTCCTTGCTAAAATCTCCATCTCAAGTCATATCTGAGTCAAAACCACCATCTTCTATCAAGCGCCTTTCATCTTGAGTAGATTAAAAGCTTTTTTCTTACATAGGTGCACTCTTGGACAAGTTCCTTAGGCGCAACATGGTGTATGTGGAAGGGTGAATTGGCACCTTCCCTTGAATGGCTCATCTCCCATGCAAGCGCTCACTTCTGGAGACATGGAGGTAAGTTTAGAACATCATCCCTACTAGCGCCTAGATGATTTGGAGAGTTGGGAGTCCATTTTATCAATGAGGTGCATTTTTCAGATAAAATGACATGGTTTTGGCGCCTAGTCTTGAATTGCCCAATCTCCCTTAAGAGCGCTCATACTTGGAGTCTTTGAAATGAAACAAGACACTTGTCTTACCAAGCGCCCTGGCTTCCTGAGGAGTTTGAAGATCATTTACCCATTTAGGCGCATCTTCAAGGTCATGGAGTCTTGTTTTGGCGCCTTGATATGCCTAGGCGCACATTCAATGTTATTTGATCACAACTTGGCGCCTAAGATGATTTTTACTCCTTCAATACCTAACCTTGTTTCCTTTAGTCAATATTTCATCTCTGCTTTCCCAAACACCTCTCATTCAAGTGGATTAGAAGCATCTTCTAGGTTAGGCGCATTTTGTGGTTTGAACAAGAAGGAATTTGCGCCTATACTTGAAATGATCATCCTCCATACAAATGCTCACATTTGAAGTCATTGAGGTGAGTTAGAACATCATTCCAAGTGGGCACCTTGATTGAATGAGGAAATTAGAGGCCACTTCTCCATTTAGGCGCATATCTGAGTGGCTACCACTAGGCGCACATTAAGGTGTTGCAAGGAGGAAGTTGCGCCCAGAGAATTTTGAAGGATTATCTTGTCAAGTCTTCAATTCCTATAGCATTTGGAGTAATAAACAATCATGCCTTGGTGAGTGCCTTGATGGGAAAACCCAAGTTCATTTCCTAGTCTTCATTCTTATCTAGGCACACATTTGGAGGATTTGGTGTGGAATATGCGCCTAAGCTAAACTTAGCCAATTTCTTTTGAATTTTGAAGTGTATGATGTTTTTAAAGGTTGCTAACATCATCTCCAAAGATAGCACCACTCCTTGACTCAATCAAACTCATGTCTTGACAACTTGATACTTGAATAGATGAAATGGCTCTCAGACTTAGCCAATATTTAAGTTTCTGACTTGGATCCTGCAAAACAATAGAATTGAGTTAGTCAAAACCAATTCATTCCCTCATCATTTAGAATTAGCCTCCAGGAATGAGGAGTAGGCTAATTCATTCTTCACTTGGTGTTTAAGCCGGAAATGGGGACATGACAGTTAGGCAGAAATTTGGGAGTAAATACGAGCACAGACCACAGCTCGAGGATCATTGGGAGGATGCACGCGATGACATGGAAATAAGGAAGAAAAGCTACTACAGATTGTCTTTGGACTTGGTTAGAGCAACAAGGGTAATTAACATTCCAGATCAGATTGAGGAGAATCACAGAAGGCTCTCATAGAGTTCATATGATCAAGAGAAGGACAAACCTTTCACCATCAATTGGTCAGAACAGGAGGTCACACGTAATGATGATTTGATGATACCAATTGTGACACATACAAGAAAATATGTGGATTTCCAAATTCAAAGGCTTCAAGAAAAGAATGTTCAGCTCGCATACAATTTGATGGGAGGAGTTAGTACACATCAGTCCAAGGATACTTCAAGTAGTGAGTCAAACAGTGACTCTAGTGATTCTAGTGATTCAGAAAGTGTAAGTGCTGATTCGCAAGAGGGTATTCGGCCAAGTAAGAAGATGAAAAGCAATGATCAAAAGGTAGCCAGCACTTCTTCAAGGCAAGAAGATAATAATATAATAGATATTGAGGGAGATGAAACAGGGCCTGATGAACAGGTGGCTTTGAATGTACAAGCTTGGAATGATAAACATGAATCTTTGGAATCCAATAGGTAAGGGAATCAGACTAATGAAGTCCTGTCAAATCCACCGAAGGAGCAAAATCAAGTCCTGATTGAGATTGATCCAGAAAATCAAAATGATAGGAACTTGTATGAGTTTGATGAAGAAGCTCTTCCTACTTTTCAGGAGAAGAGAGTTCAAGAGGAAAATCAAGAGGCTTTGTCTGATTTACTAGGGTGGCTAAGGGAGAGAGTCAGAAAAATCCATTGTTGAAAGAGAGCCCATCTTAAGCTTGGAGGATTTACTAAGTAGAGCCAAACAAGACAAAGGAAAGCAAAAGGTCACTAAATTTTCAAAGATTATGAGAGACAGCTCGGGGTCGAGACAAGTACATGTTGTTGTCCCAAGAATCAACATGGAGGCAAGTGATGGTGTTCCAGGAGGCTATGACATTAGTACTGTTGATTTGGGTCCAACCACGGTGGAACAGGAAGTGGAAGAATTAGAAGATTCAGTTTCAACCATCAAAGAAAGATTGAAGAAGGAATGGGAAAAGAGGATCCAGTTGGAAAAGGATAATCAAGCATTTCAACATCATATCCAACAACTGATGATGCCAGTGAACCAAGCAGAGGGGATGCACATCTAAAGGGAGTGAAATCTTCATCTCAGGCATTGCAAGAGTGGATAGCAAGTTTCAGGATCAAAGCTAATGGATTTATTGATGAAATTGTGAAATTGTACAAAGAAGCATCTTCTCTTTTGGATCGAGTTCAAGCTGTTCTAGTGCTTTCTGCAGAGTTTGGAGTTGTCAGGGAAGAGGTGATGCCTTAGTTGAAAAGATTGATATATACTCTGAATGCCAGCTTGATAGATGGAGTGATTGAACAGGGTTTAGCATATGATTTTCCCTCTTGGTACTGTACTCTGAACATAAAGGAGCAGATTTTTGGGAAGATTGAGAGTGAAGGCCTCCGAACAAAAGAAGCACTTCGAGAAATTCAAGGCAAAATACTTGTTTCAATAAACAAGATAGTTGAACCCAATGGAGAGATTGATGAGTATTTGTTGAAGGATAAGGTGCATACAAGGTATTTTCAGCATACACAAGTTATTTCCAAAAAGCTTCTGGATGATGTTTGCACACTTTCCACTTTCATGGGTATGTTTCAGGCATCCATGGCTAGATGAGAGATGAAAGTTGTCAAATGCACGAAGGACCTGCATATTGTGGAATACACCATTCAAACACTGCCAAGTGTCCCTATAGAGGAGGTTACACATGTCATATCAAGATTTGTGGAGTTTATCACAAAAAAGGAAAGTCATAAAGGAGGGCATCCCACTTAGTGAGTGCCTCATAAATGCAATGCCTAATATTAGTAAATTTTGTAACCACTTGCCTGTGTGGTGCAATAAGGGCCCTTGATTTCTAGAATTAATCTTGGCCATTCATTGTATCTTGAAGGCTATATAAGCCTCACTTTGCTCTCATTTGAAGGGGGAATGCTCTGAGAAATTGTTGCTCAAGACTCTGCTGAGATAAATGCAAATTCATTGTTGAATTCTTCATGGTGATTTTGTGTTGTTTCAAATGGATGCATGGTTTCTAAGTATTCGCTCATAGAATAAGATTAGCTTAGTTTATTTTCAGTAATTTAGTTTTATGTTTCATGGAAGTTGTTGTTGTTGATTCATATTTGGAGTCTTCATAGTTCATACCATTTATAATTTGTCGATGGCAGAGTGTAGTGCATGGTTAATCTGAACCTTATTTATGCTTAACTTCAATTACTTTATGATCATTTACCTTCATGTTTGTGAGGATTTATGCATAAGTAATCTGAAAATCTTATCTTTTCCCTTAGAAGATTGCATCACCTTTGTGTAGTTGTTTCCTTATGGCAAAGCAAAGCGTGGTTGAGATTCCAATGAATTAGTGGTGATTGCTTGCATTTAAATTAGAGTTATCTAAACCCATTTCTTTTGCCTTTTTCTAGAATCCTGTTAGATTTAGATTCAAGAGCTTACGCTGCCACCTCTTAAGTTATCATATTGTTAGACCTTATGAAAAGTCATGTTGCATGTTACCCAAGAGAAACAAGTTTCCTATTGTTGAACATTTGTGTAAGACCCTTTGTGTTAAACAGCAATTCACATCCTACTACTAAGCTATCCCGAGTTGCAAAATCAAAAGTAACTAATGGAGAACCTTGGAGTCTACTCATTTGATCACTTGGCTTAGCATTTGAGGGATTTTGTTCAAGAGAGGATAGAGTACATAAGTATTTTATTCTACATTGTATGTGCAAGGAAAACACATCAACATAACCCTTGGCGACCAACCTAGCCTTATATTTGTCAAGAGTCCCATCAGCCTTGTACTTGACTTTGTACACCCATTTGCAGCCAAGGGGCTTCTTCCCAGGTGGAAGATCAGAAAAGACCCAAGTATTGTTCTTCAGAAGGCTATGATGCTCTGCTTCCATAGCCTGCTCCCACTTAGGTATGCCTTTAGCCTCTGAATATGTCTGAGGCTCCGAAATACTGTGAAAGTTGGCCATAAGAGCAAAATTGAAAGTATTCTGCTGCTTGCTCTTCTTCCGAGCCGATCTACCCTTGATTAATTCATTATCATGAAGATCACCAATGGTTTTGGCCCACCATTTAGGCTGGAGAGTAGATGTACACACATCTGAAACAGGTCCAGCAGCATCACCTGGTGTGGTTGGAACAAGATCAGGAGGATCCAGAAAATCCTGAGGCGGGGTGAGTGGAGGAACAATAGGCTGAACAACTGCAGAATCCCTCCCATCAAGTGGAGCTAGGGGAAGACGGATATCTACATCTGAAGCCTTCAAAGATTGGTCCTCGAGAATAATAGGAGTAGGCAGAAGGAAGGGCCCAGTAGTTTCATCAACCACTATGTCACGACTGAATATGAGACGATCAGTGTCTACATCAATCAGTCTGTATGCTTTATGATTTTCACTGTAACCAGTGAACATGAGTTTCTAACTTTTGGAGTCCAGCTTGGTGCGCTTGGCATCTAGAATCCAAACATGAGCAGTGGAGCCAAAAACCTTTAGATGGTTGACGCGAGGCTTATGTCCAGACCAGGCTTCTTCTGGAGTCATCTTCTTGACGGCATAGGTAGGAGAACGGTTTAGAAGATAGACAACAATATAACCTGCTTCAGCCCAGAATTTCTTAGGAACACTTCTATGCTCCAGCATAGAACGTGCCATCTCGGTAATGGTGCGATTCTGACGCTCAACAATGTTAGATTTCTACCCAAGCATACAAGTGATTGAGAGAAAGCAAAATAGAAATCAGATATGAGTCAAATAAACTGTATTCAACTCAAGAGAATGCAAAGCATTACAATAGAATGGGATGCTCATATGAGAGCAAGAGGTGGGTATATATAGGATATTCCACCCAAGAAACTCAATACACAACCAGTGTGGGATAAAGTGAAAAAGTCCCTAAGTAAGCTTAACCTAGTAGAAGAGCAGTTGTGAGTTGTGGGTTAGCATTTTTTTAGAAATCTGAGAGTGTAGAGTTGTTTTTCGAAGCACATGAGTATGCTCTTCTCTTGCATCTTTGGATGATCTGGAGAAACAGAAAAGTGTGGAGAAAACTCTAGTTTGTGAGTTGTGGGTTTCGAAGCACATGAGTATGCTCTTCTCTTGCATTTTCTGATGATCTGAAGAAACAGAAAAGTGTGGAGAAAACTCTAGTTTCTGGGGGGTTCATATTTTGACTTGTCAGTCGCAAGTTTTTTTCATAGCTTCCTCAAGACTCTTTGAGCTAAAATCTAACAATTGGCTTGCATTTTATTTATTCTGATCAATCTTGCAGGTTGTAGCATGCCTTTGTTTGTCTTAGGTAGCTGATTCAGTCTTTGCATGCCATTTTTTTGGTGCAAAGCACGTTTTTTTCAATTAGAGTCACATTTTCTGTAGATCACAGAGAAAAATGCCTTATGGGTTTTGTTCGCAGCACTGAAAAACTATCTGGGTATCTGTTAGTTTTTGCATACAGCTTATATATTTTGCAGAAACAACGTCAGAAAGCTACAGCAAAACCCCTCTCCATTGGCGTTTTGGAAATTGCAGTTCAACTTCCAAAGGCCGTAACTCGGGCTCCCGACCTCGGATTTGCGAGATTTTTTTTTGATTTTGGCTATTTTTTCATGTTCTATGCCCTAGTCCAAACGTTTTTTGATTTGGATGCTTAGATTTTTCAGAAATTGCAGATTCTCAGTTGTGACATTGCACAGTTCTCATTTTTGGGAACTTCGGAGGATCATAAATTTCACATACGACCTCGTATCGAGACGATTTTTTTTTTGAAAGTGCATGATTTTTCGAGTAGATCACAGTGGTACTATTTATTTCTTTGGATATTGTGCCAAAGTTATAGTTTCAGCATATGCTCTTCATGAGGGTTTTGTAATGCATTGAAATCAAGACCACTTAGTATTTCTTGCTAGTGGCAGTTGTAAATGCACTAATATAAAGTGCCAAATCATATTTTCTTGGGGGGGTTCTTTGATTGAGTGGAAAAGGGGGTGTCTTATGTGCTCTCTTTGAGTCACATCTTTTATGGGGTTATTGTAATCATTTTGGGGGTTTATCATGGATATCGGTTATTTCCATCCTTCTGTTGTTAAGTTAACCTCAGAGAACTATTTGTCTTAGAAACAAGGGATAAAGAATCATTGCCTTGTGCAAGATCTATTGCCCCATCTCTTTGGACTCATTCTTGAGCTAAGTGACTATGAACAGAAGAATGCATGGTTTAACAATAATGACATGGTCTATGGACTAATATGTATTACTATTTCTGAGGATATTCTACATCACATAGAGCACACTGAGTGCCCTTTCACTGCTTGGACCATCATCCAATAATTGTATGAAGACTTTGGATCTTCATCTGATAGTGATGTTTCCTTGGATGACCAGGCTCTGGTGGATGATACTAAGTCTTCTTTTACCCTAGCTTGTGTGACATACATTGATACCCCATCTTCAGATACAACACCTGTTGCTTCATCAAATTCTAGAGATGCTTCTTTGAGAGCTTTTAGTGATTCTTTGCAGCAGGATCATTACAGTCTTCCTGATTGGGATTCCTATTTATCAGACATTGCATCTTTGTTTGTGGAGTCTCACATTATAGATTTGGAGGACACATTTGAGGGGCTATCTCTCCTCTTTCATGACAATTATTTTGTCCTTGCACCTGTTGTTACTATAGAGTTCAGAGAGGCTTCTTCGAGGGCTTCCAGTGATTCTTTGCAGCAGGATCATATTTGTCTTCTGTATTCACTTCATGGGGACCAATTTCTACCAGACAACTCTTATTTGTTTGTAGAGTCTCACATTTCACATTTAGATGACACTCTTGAGGACATTCAACTCCTCTTCGATGACAATCATTTCATCACTGTTATCCCATCTTCCTTGTCTTTGGATCTTGTACCTCTTGGTTGTACACATGGGATTGCATTGCTTCTACCTTCGTGCATTGAGGCATCTTTTGATATTCACATGGGGACACTTGAGCAGAGTTCTGAGATAGGATACATCTTGAGACTTCCTTCCTCACCTTGCTTCTTTGAGTGGGAGTTACTTCGACATTCATCATTGGAGTTGTTTCTTCCTAAGGGGAGAAATGTCATTTGTCACAAATGGATCATCTTCAACATTCATATATGGGCATCCTCTTTTGGCACAGGAGCTACTTTGTTGTGGGGGGGTTTCATAGTCTCTTTCACTCTCTCTACTTTTGGGGGGGTCTCCTCTCTCTCTATTTGGGGGGGGGGGGCTTTTCTCTCTTTTTGGGGGGAATTTTATGTACATGGGTACCTCATCAGGCTTGATATGCTAGGACCCATTTCCACATTTCCCCCTAAGTTGCATGTTAGATTTCTACCTAAGCATACAAGTGATTGAGAAAAAGCAAAATAGAAATCAGATATGAGTCAAATAAATTGTATTCAACTCAAGAGAATGCAAAGCATTACAATAGAATGGGATGCTCATATGAGAGCAAGAGGTGGGTATATATAGGATATTCCACCCAAAAAACTCAATACACAACCAATGTGGGATAAAGTGAAAAAGTCCCTAAGTAAGCTTAACCTAGTGTGAAAAGAGCTAAGGTGGAGAACAAGCTAAGAAAGAGCTACATAGCAAAGTAACCCTGTTCACACTAACAAACAACACCATTCTGCTGAGGGGTGTAAGGTGTGGTAAGCTGGCGTTTGATGCCATGTTGAGCACAAAAACGAGAGGTGGAAGAGCAAAACTCCCCCACATTATCAGACCTGAGAGTGACTATTGAACAACCTGACTCTTTTTCAACCAAGGCCTTGAACTGTTGAAATGTACCAAACACATCAGATTTGTTTTTCAAGAAGTACACCCACATCTTTCTGCTGAAATCATCAACAAATAGCAAGAAATATCTGCACCCAGTAACGGAAGGAGTGTTCATTGGTCCACATACATCAGCGTGAACCAACTGCAAAGTCTTGGATGCTCTCCATTTATCACCATCTGGAAAAGGAGTCCGATGCTGTTTGCCAACCTGACATGCATCGCATATGCCAGGAATTTGAGTTTGAATCTCTAGAAGAGCACCAACCATACCCTCCCGAGCTAAGTGAGAGAGAGTGCATATTCATGTGCCCATAGCATTGATGCTAGAGTTTGCTGATGGATGTACTCCTGGCTGTCATGGCGTGTTTTAGAGAATCACCAGAATCGACTAGTCTATACAGACCATGATCCTCAAGTCCTCGAGCAACGGTGGTGCGTGTCTTGCGATCCACTATGCTGCATGTATGCATGTTGAAAACCACATCCAGATGATGAGAGTGCCTCATAATTTGACTGACTGAGAGAAGATTTAGCTCCATGCCAGGTACAAAGTAGACATCAAGAAATATTAATTTCCTCCCTCCGGACTGAATCTGAGCATTGCCCTTGCCAACAACTATATACTCTTCACCTCCTCCAAAGATGACAGAATCTTTGAAGGGCGTGTACTCGTTGAACCAGTCTCGCCGATGTGTAAAATGCAGGGAGGCACCTGAGTCGATAAACCAGGCAGAAGATTCGACATGATCTGCAGGTCTCTTGGCCATACAGGCGTAGATCACAGACTCCTTCTGCTCAGTGTGTGGTAGAGGACACCATCTTCCCGCTTTTTGATGCACGAAAAATGAGATACCAGAGGATGAACAAAAACTAGATGGCACAGATCTCGACGCAAAAAAACTCAATAAGGTATCTGAACGCGGATTTTGAGAGGAAACGAAAAAAGTTCTCGCAAAATTCTGACATGGTCTGCACAAATTTGAAAATGAATAGAAACCGTCCACGAGTCATTAAGCAGCAAAATAATCTTTGACTAAAGACAATGGGGCCCGCAAACTAATAACTTCAAACAGCAATTCGCCAAACATATATTATATCGCCGATAAAGGAAATGATGCCAAAGACCAACCACGTGAAGTCTTTAAATCCAGCGACCAAAAAACTTTCACTAAAGATGAAGTCACAAATCACACGACCGTTCCAAGATTTGAAGCTATGACCAAAAAACAGAGAGCAGAGAGCACAAAAATTGTCAAGATCCTGAAACAGCAACCAAAAAAGGGCATGAAATCACGCGTCCTCCAGGAAACGATCTTAAAAAAAATGACCTCAGAAAACAGCCGTCAGAAACACAACCCACGGCCAGGAATCTGCCTAACAGAGAGTCGCGGGTTTCACAAAAAGGAAATCGATGTCCTTCAGAAAGGGCATTCTGAAAATGCGCTCTCTTTCAAAAAGAAATAGATCTGTCGGTCGTACAACCTGTACGGAGTACAAATGGAACACGTGAGGGAAAAAAATTCAAAAAAATAGGTTCCCAGTCCGATTTCACTCTAATACCATGTTATTTTCGAAATAATATGGGAAATATTATTAATCAATGAGTTATCTTACAACACACAGCAGAGCTGTATTTATAGAATTTACAAGAGCTAAAAATAGCAAAAACACAAAAAGGCAGAGATAAGGATTAAGTACACGATTGTTACATTTTGGAAGAATCTGAATATATTATATTGAATGAATTAATTACATTGAAAGAGCAAATCCTCTTTATATAGAGGAATTACAAACAAGAAAATCCTAAAAGCTAGACAAAAGCTAAACTAACAAAGCATAACAGAAGCGATCATACCTAACAGCTAAAAAGCAGAACACTGAAAAGCAAAAGCAATCTACGACTAAGATTGACCATTATCTAAGATATATTTAAATATTAACTTAATACCCCCTTAATGGTCAATCCACTAACTACGACAAGATGCCCCCTAAAAACAAACTGCCTTCCGAGACAAGTGGAGGCATAAACAGAGAACAGAACCCGAGCACGGGTGTCAAAACACAAATCCCAAGGAATCCGAAGAGGCAAAACATAAATGATGACCGCAGATCTAGCCGGTGACAAGAAGGGGCTAAGTGCTATAGGCGCAGATCAAGGAAGCCCACAAAGCTGTGAACCACAAAAAAGCAAAAAACTCTCTTGAAACAGCGACTAGGCAAAAACATTTGCCAAACAAGGAAGCCGCCAAAAGCAGAAAACAAAACCCCATTCACAGGGCTATGAATAGGAACCCAAACTTTGAGGAGATCCTGCAGAGAATACTAATGATTACAAATTTGCTGCCGTTGAACTTCTGACTGCTGTCAAAAAAGATGCCATACTTCACGTTTTTCGAGGCACCAAAAGAAGGATTATAAGTTTCTTGCATGAATATCGAAGCAGATAGACGGCACCGAAGATGAACAGAACCCTTGCACAAGTATAGAATTTGAAAACACGGAATAAGTTTGAACACAGAGACCGAGGCATAGATCTCGAGATAAATCTGAACACGGATTTCAAAACCCAGATCTCGAGAGTACGGAAATAGAAGTTCAGAACATCTGAACACGGATTCTGAGGAAAATAAGACTACTGGTGGGCGGACGGCACACATCCCAAGGATGACAGAAAAGAAAACACCGCCAATATGACTATCGAATCACAAAAAAGACAGGCCGTTAAAGCTATAGATCAACAAAGAGAAGCCGCACGATCAATAGAGACTGTGACCAAGGCACAAGAAACCACCCGCAATAAAACACCCATGACCAAACACACGAGTCAACTCCAAACATGTCTTCAAAGCCAAAAACCACCGCTTTGCACCAAAAAACACGACCACCTTCAAGCAGAACACGCGACCTCTTGACATAGGGAAATGGAGCGACGTGGCAGACATAAAAGTCTTAAATAGAAAGCAGCCAACAAACAAATCGCAAGCAAGGAATTATGATGCAGAAAAGGTTAATAGTCCCAATCACCATCAAAAACCCTTCAGAGAAATCAAAGCATGATTTCTAGACACAAACGGGAGCAAGGTCTTCAAATCCCGATGTCACCAAAGGCGCCAGAATGTTGCAGAGGTGAACAGGCAAATCGATGGAGTTTTTCAAAACATGCGTCCAAAGAACATCAACGGCTATGAAGGAAACTAAAAACCAAAAAAACTTTGATCTGTAGACTGCCGAGAAGTCTTTAAAATGGAATCCCGCCAAATAAGACAAGACATCGATGATCCTTTAAGCCACTACTTCCAACACCGATGGAAAAAAATCACAACCAGATATAAATCGCGTCCATACAAAACGCAAGGATGTCCCGACGGAAGGAATATCATGAGTTAGCAACAACCAATCGTGACCTAGATAAGAAGAAACGACGCCCAAGAATACAGAGAAAGTCTACCGATCTCCAAAAAGAAGCCGTCATCGAAAGGAAAAACACGGAAGACAGAATAAATCTTGTAAATCGCGAGCAGACAAAATACATGAATCACGGATCAAAAGTCGCAACTTAAAAAAGGCACGATTTCTAGAACAAAATTGCCACAGAAATGGCCACGAAAGCTGTCAACGGAAACGCCAGAGACCGCGAAAATCCTGTCAAAGAAAAAAAAATGATCCAGAAATGACCCAAAAATCGTGATTAACAAACACGATTTTCAGAGACTTCAAACCGTGAACTCGCCTAGGGTTAGAAAACACAACTCCAGTGAAGACGACCTCCAAAAATGGCAACCACGATCTTCAGACGAAACCCTAGACCAGATTTATGAAAATCATCAAACCCGGAACAGAGAAGGACAACCGAAGGAAAAATTTTCCCAATCAACCTGGCTCTGATACCATGTTACATTTTGGAAGAATCTGAATATATTATATTGAATGAATTAATTACATTGAAAGAGCGAATGCTCTTTATATAGAGGAATTACAAACAAGAAAATCCTAAAAGCTAGACAAAAGCTAAACTAACAAAGCATAACAGAAGCGATCATACCTAACAACTAAAAAGCAGAAGACTGAAAAGCAAAAGCAATCTACAACTAAGATTGACCATTATCGAGATATATTTAAATATTAACTTAATAGCGATGGACCATTAGAGCATATCTTTAGCTTAATAAAAAGCGTGTACCATTTTATGGCCTTGAATCCAATCGCATCCAGGGATCTTTTTAATTCCTCTATCTTTCATCAATATTCTTACCATTTGAAGTTTAAAATGATAATGATATTTTCATGGGTTGAGCTATTTTTGTTGCATAATTTTTCTGAATCATATCACTATCCTGTAGTAAGCTATGTAGTAAGCTATAACCATATAGGAAATTGTACATTTTCCACCTACATATGGTCTATTTGCAGCACCACTTCTATTTTATTTGCCATTGTTAGTTGGTCGGTAGTGTGTCTATTTTCTAAAATCCTTTTGTCTATATCTCTCTGGAGCTCAACTAAATCCTTTGGGATTGTGGTAAGCAAATAATCTAATATAATTAGTTAGCATATAGTATGAGACTTTCACAAAGCTTTCAATGAAGAATGCAAGCTGGATATATTCATTGAATTGGATATCTTAAAGGCTTTTGAATGAGTAAGCTGGGACATTGTCTAACATTTTTGCTAAAATCTGGTTTTAATTAAAGATTTTAGATTTTCAGTCATACATAATATCATGTATTTGGATATCATTGTGTAAATTTTTTCTTTCTGACGTTTAGAGTCTCCTTTGAAGCCCCTTTTAGGAAGATTGTGAGATCAATAATGTGGTTTCTTGGATTGCCCTCATTTCTCTTTGAATACTAGAAAATAGGATACTAAATTTCAATTTGAGGAGGGTCAGCCCTATATTCTGGTTTTAATGTTCAAAAAGTAACTAGGTTAAAAACCTCTATCTTGAGAATCGCATCAGCCATAATGATGAATAACTCTTGATTGTGACTAATTCAAGAAAGCTTATGACTTAGGAAAGTTTTACCATTCATATCACGCAGTTGTATTGCTGCTAAACTTAACACAAGCTTTTGGGAATTCTGTTCACTTTCCTCTCAGACACAACATCTTCATTTTGTGGGTGATAAACTATTAATGGAGGTTATGAATGAAGAGATATGCTATATACCTTCAGTTAATGATTCGAGAAGTTCAATGTTTGTTTTTGGTATATAAACATGGCAACTTCTAAAGCACCTATATAGACATAACACTTTTAAGACACATATTAAGTCCTCCTACTATTTTTTTTATTAATACAATAACTAATGTTAAATGTTAACATAAATACTATAAATTGTAAGAAATGTTCTGAGTATTAGTACGCTATAGCTTTCACATACTCTTTAATTATCAGATTTTACATTCTTTGTGGATTCCTTTTTTGCGAAAAGCAAAACATCTATTAACATAATAAGTTTCTGTCTGTTGACATTTAATGTTAATTGATATTATTTTGAATGCAACAATTTATTGTTTGATTGTTCTTTGAACTTAAATGTTAATGTTATTGTTTGGAGTCTTGGGTTGCCATACATGTCATGTATTAACTGTGCATTCTCTCTAGATTCTTTTCTCTTTGAGATCCTATGTGTTAGATTCTTTTCTCTTCGAGATCCTATGTGTTTGCTTAGTGATAATCATTTACCTCAAACTATTTATTTTCTCTCATTATTGTGTGGTTTAGTGAAATTGAAGATATGATTGAAAGGATGCCAATTTATTTGTGAAAAATGCATCTAGAAGATAGATATATATTATTGGACAACCAAGTTGAGTTGGAAAGTCCAAGTTGTTGAACTACGAAGCCTCTAATCGTGTTACGTAGGCAAGGCTATTTTGGATGAGCCCTTGAGGCCTTGGATGAGCCCTTGAGGCCTAGGTCGAGCCCTTAGGACCTGTTTTTTCGCTCTTACATTTAATCAAGTTATTTGTATAATTGTATTTCAAACTTTTGAACCTATGCCAAAAATTATAAAATTTGTAATGTATTATTCTATGAAATCTGTTGTGTGATCAAATTATTTGCGTTGTTGTTAATTGTTCTGAGATGGTTAACTTTTGTTGTTAGTTTTGGGTGTTTTGTGTTGTGTCCATAATCAGATATTTTGGGCATGACATTCAAGGTGAATGTGCTAGAAGTGGTTCAAAGTATTCTGTTTAGTGTTTCACTTTAGTAAAAGGAGGAAAGTCTTGTATTTAGCTGTCGAATCTAATGAAGTGTAGATATGCATTAATGAATTAAACAAATCTTCACCATACATCTCAACAAGAGATTAGGATTTTTGGTAAATTACAACTTCAGCTAGAAGTATAAAGACAAGCTAGATAGAGAGATCAAAACACAATTGATCAGTTGAGCAACGACAAGAGCAAGAGAGAAATCAATGTAGAGGTTGTATGGTGTTCGAACAATCGTATGAATTTGTACGGCGAGCTGTTTTTATTCTTGTTTTCCATGCAGATCTGTTTCTATTAACCATGCAGCTGCTAGTTTGGCAGTTTGTGGATGTTTCCTTGTAAGTTTTGATCAAAGAGAATAAGAAGCTGATTTTTAGAAGAAGAAATTACCTGTGTATGTATGCATTGTTTATGTATCTGCTATCATGTGATTGATGCAATGTTCAGAAATTTAATTTTCTGTTGTTAAATAATTTTTGTATTGAGTTATTTAATAAAAGAACATTAGAATAGTAGTCACCTAGGGTTGGAAATACCTCATGGTATCAATGCAATATATCTGATTGAAGGGTTTCAATAGTTGTGCTTGTTTACTTATCAGATCTAAGAGTTTGTGCAGCAATTTTTATTTTTTTTAAAAGATTGAATCAGCTAGCCTCAAGTTTGAGGACAGATTGGAAGGTGCATTAAATTTCTTTCTTTGAAAAGTCAAGGTAACATTCTTATTTAAAGAAAATGATCTCTACGATATTGTCAAGGATGTGGTGCCTTCACCTATAGATCTGCGACAATTGGCAACTCATAAGAAGAAAGAGATGAAGGCCAAGTGAATGATCATATATGTGGTAAAAGATCATTTAATTCCTCATTTATCCGAGAACAAAATAGTCAAGGAGATATTCGATGCTCTGGTTGGTCTTTACTAGAGTAGAACATAAACATGAAGATGATACTGCAGAACAAACTCATAACCATAGAGATGACCAAATCAGATTCAGTTACCAGTTACCTGATGAAGGTCACATAGATTCGTGATCAACTTGCAGTAGTTGAGGAGAAGATTGAAGACGCAGAGCTAATAAACATGGCCTTGAATGGATTCTCATCTTCATGGGAAATGTTTGTCCAAGGAGTTTGTGCCCGTGAGAATCTCCCTTCCTTTCAAAGACTGTGGGATGACTATCCAAGAGGTAACTCAGAAGGAGTCAAAGGCCAGCAAGAGGGATGGTGACAATAATCTAGCCCTCTTTGGACAAACCAAAAAGGGCAAAGGAAAAGGGCCCAACAAGGGCAAGGGAAAGGATGAGGATTCATACTCATAGCTAGATAAGGACTTGAGTACGATCAAGTTTTTCATTTATCATAATTATGGGCATTATGCATCGTGGTGTCCAGGCATTATCACAGTGTCCAAGCAAGAAGAAGGGCAAAGGGAAGCAACAGTAGAAGCAAGTAGTAGCCTCTACAAAAACTCAAATGAATAAGTTTGTTGCCAAATTTGATAAGGATTTCTCAATAGTATCTTGCCTTTCTACTAGCACAATTCCAAAGGATGCTTGGTATGTGGACAGTGGGGCATGCAAACATATGACATCAGCCCGGCACTGTTTTACCAATCTAGAAGAACACAACTCAAGAGATCAGGTTGAGCTTGGTGATGATGCCAAGTATCCAGTAGCAGGAGTTCGTACCATTCCCTTCCAACTCAAGTTAGGTAACCCTCTAGATTTTGATGATGTTTTGTTTGTTCCAAGTCTCGAGAAGAATTTGCTTTCAATTTCGGTTATAGAAGATAAGGGCTATGCAATAGAGTTCAAAAACCACCAAGTCATCATCAAGCCAAAGGAATCTAGCCTGTATACAACACAGGTAATAGGAGTTAGGGAAGGCAATCTATACAAGTTACAGGGTGAACTAGTTCTAGCCCTAGTTCATAATAGTGACAATCTATGCAAGTAATAGCACAAGAGGATGGGGCACCTGCATCACAAAGCATTGCCTATTCTGAGGGAGATAGTCAAAGGTCTTCGAAAGTTCAACATTAAGCAGCAAGTAGTATGTACAGGGTGCACACTTGGCAAGCATGCCAAGGTTGCTTTCCCAAGCAGCAAGCATAGGTCTAAGGAGATTCTAGACCTAGTAATGTTTGTGGACCGATGTTAGTAGTGTTGGTTTTTCTTCTGAATCAGCATTAGGGTTTGCCACTTCTAATGCACAGGCAGATTCAGCCAACTAATACAGGAGGTTGCATGAGCTCCTCCCCTTCACTTCTGGTTCTGCCGCACCAAGGGGGGTATCCCTATAACTTAAGATGTAACCTTGACTAGCTCAAAGATAGAAAGATCTAACTTGACAACAACAGGCAGAATACTCTCATGTATGGACCAAGATCTGTATGATAGATCACAAGGTGGGCAACGTTCTTGGACATATATGTCTGGTTAGGGATGAGAGCATGCAAGGGTTTCCTACTCCTAATCCTACAACTAACAGATGGAAGGAAGAGATGGTTTAGTTTGAATTTTGGATGCAAAGCTGGACATGGTGTATAACCTCAACACAGAGCTAGATTGGTGCCTATCCAGGGCTTGGAGTCGGTAGACATACACCTGTGAATGATCAGCATGAATAGCTAAAACTGGATTTCAGGGGGATACACATGATATCTGCCTTACAGATATCTCCCAATAAAGAGTGTTAAGCTGTCTATACTTATGGCATCCCTATTGCAGTAAGAAAGATACATGCAAAACTGGAGACAGAATCAGCATAACACATGCAAACACAACATTATTCATATAAGATTAACCATGAAATCAGTGGATTCATGCCAAATCGTACAACAGGAGATACATAAACTCACAAGTTTTGCTGCACAGAGCAACCAAAACCAGTTGTATCTTATTATAGAGCCAAAATGTCCAGTTTTTCAACAACCAAAAATGAGTAACACTTCCTGCTTATAACAGCCAGGTAGTGTACCACAGCAATTAATTACATGGTTGACCAAAAATCCTGCCAGATACACAGTATCAAAAAAATGGCGCTCAACGCATTACCAGATTGGCGCTCAAACATGAATGCAGTAGGTAGGGGAGGAGACAGGAAGAAATCTCGAGCCCTGCGCCACTGTCCGTTGATGTACACCTTCAATCGGGTACCAGATCCGTCCATACCTCTGCAACCTTCGCCATTAATGGCGCACCAACCCGCGGGCTCGGAAAAACGTCAAACAGTCGATCGCAACCATTTCCTGCCAAAACACCTCGTCATGATATTTGAAAATATGCAGGATATCAATTATCCCACATGCACCCCGCGGCGACCTTTTCAACACTTTATATACTAGGCCACGGGCATATATGATGTCGGTGCTTTTGCTCCTGACGACACTAGTATAAGACTTCATCATCATTATCCTTCAGCAGCATGATATCCTGTCGCTTGAAATATCACCCTGACGTCAGCATCATATCGCAATATAACCTGCATGATAATCGCCTTCATCGGCACAACCTGATCCATCGGAGGAAGATCCTCCTGCTTAGCCGATACCAAATGTCTGGCCGATGAACATCCTGATGACGTCACCGTCATATCCTGCTGACGTCATCAGCATATCTGCCTACTGCGCACCTCCTCATATCCGGATGACGTCATCGTCATATTCACAACATTGGGGGATCTTCATAAGATGAGTAATGTTAGAAATATGACCCCCCGGACCTTGATGACGTCACCACCACATGTCGGCATCAGGATGATATTCGGAAGATAACCGGATATTTGGAAATATCATCCTGATGCACAAATATCATGCTGCATTGTAGCTCCGCTATAAGATCGGGATGATATATGAATATGACAGATATTTGAAATGATCACCCCCCACTGGATAATGCATGAAGCCGACAGGCGGATATCTCCCTGATATCAGCATCATCATGATGCTGGAACAAACATACATCCGGGTGATATTCAAATATGAAAATATCACCCCCTCCTTTGGAAATATCATGATGTAGATAGGCAGAGAAATAGATATCACCCTGACATAAGAATGACGTCAGCATCATCAGGATGATAAAACAACGAACATGAAGTGATACAACAACATCAGGATGATATTGACTAAGATCATCCTGACGTTCAAAATATGATGACCACGATGAATATCGGGTCGCACTTAGAACTTTACAGCAACATCATCAGGATGATCTTAACAAAGATCACCCGATGTTAAAATATCACCCCAGCGAAAGATCATGCAGGTAGACAATATGATGACCCACGCAAGCAACACGGCGATAACCGGAAATATGATGATGATGATGACGACCCTCCTAAAGAAAAATAGGTCGGGTTGAACAACTTAGAAAATAACCCCTTCAGAAGATCGGGGTGACATCATCATCATATAAGGGCAGGGTGATAATTGGAAGATCACCAGATATTTGAAAAATCACCCCCCGCAAGAAAATCAGGGCACACTGTAGCTCATCAGCAGGATCGGGATGATATCCAAACATCACCTGATATTGAAACATGATGATCCTGATGAAAAATCGGTTGACAGAAAACATGATGATGCTGACCACCATCGAAGAAAATATGATGCTGCAGTTGAAAAATGCTGAGGAGGCCCAGAGACTTGGAGTATTTTTTGGATTTTTTGGGAAGGTGCCTGCATGTTTATATGCTTGAAAACTGATTGCTCATGCAGAGACCAACAAGTAGCATCAATTTTAGGAAGCATGTATTATGTTTCCTTTATTAATGACTTCTCTTGCAAGACTTGAATCTACTTCTTAAAGACCTAGAACGAGGTCTTTAGCAAATTTTAGGAGTCCAAAGCTCTAGTTGAGAACCAGACAGGGAAGAAGTTCAAGGTCTTGAGATCGGACAATGGGGGTGAGTATACCTCCAAGAAGTTTGAGGGTTTCTACAACGAGGTAGGAATCAAGAGGGAGCTAATCGTTCCATACAATCCACAATAAAATAGGGTTGCAAAGCGAAAGAATTGATCCATTGATGAGACAATAAATTGTCTCATCTATTAGCTAAATAAAAGCATATATTTTGCTTAATTAATGTCATTACATGTCTTAATGATATTGCATGTTTTCCTTGTAATAAATAATTAGAGGATTGGAGAATAAATTCTGCCAAATTGAAGTGCCAAAAAACTTCTTAAAAAGAAGCATGAAAAGAGGAAGTTAAAAAACGCAGTCATGGTAAAACAGCGATATCTTTCTCATTTCTCAATAAAATTTGGAATTTCAAAGTGATCTAGAAAGCTGGGAACGAGAGGAACAAAACCCAGAAACCGTTTGAAGATATTTGTCAAAATAAGTGAGCAGTTTGCGACTAAAGTTGACTGAAATAAAAGTGGCGTGAAAGAAGGCAGTGAAATCAGAGGAAGAAGTTGTAGTTTTTCTCCTCAAGAATAGGATCTCAGATCCACATTCTTGGCGGATTGATTGAGAATAAGACTTCTATAAATGCATTGTAATAAAGGAATTAAATGGGAAGAGTTTTTTGAAATAATATAGTTCAGTCTTTTAGCAGCAATATTTATTTTTCCAACAATCTTTCAATTCCCTGTTATTTACTTTTCCAGCTAGTGTGGTTATTTTCAACAAGCTAGAATAGTTTCTTTTACTGCAAGTGTGTTTATTTCCAGCAAAGTGTGTTTATTTTCCAACAAGATAGAATAGTTTCTTTCAATTTTGTTTGTAGAAAAAGAATGTCATGCAAATGATTTCTTCTCCCTCTTGCATATCGCCATGGACACCGCTCTAGTTTGACATTTTTAATTAAATGATGAGGACTACAGCAACCCTCATCATTTTTGGCGTCGTTACCGGGGATAGGTGTCATTAGGGAGTTGTTGTTGATCTGGGGACAGCAAGTCAAAAGAGAGAATTGGTTTGGCAAGTCTTTTTTAGGATTATTATTTCAGAAACTCCCCCCAAAACAACAGTTCCAAAGGAAGAGGTTCTTGCATGCAAAGGTGACAGGGCTTGTGCAATCTCCTCAACTGGAGGACCATGACTTCAAGCCCCAGCAAGAAAAAGATTATCGTTTGGACCATAGTTTATAAAATCGCATAAACTCGCCTAAAATCGCGAGTACTCGCAACAAAAATGTCTGGGCGAGTAATCGCAGGTATAACTCGCAGATGAGTTTTCCACAAAAATCGCGGCGGATTTCTATTAAAAAATCGCGAGTTCAGGAAAAACTCGCACCGACTCGTCCAATCGAGGGAAATAAAAAGTTATAAAAGGCACGTAATGTTTTGTTTTTGATATTTCGCAGCTTTTCGCTCTTCAAAGTGACGAAATCCCTAGCGGCGATTTGTTCTTCCGCGATTTCAAGTGACGAAAACCCTCAGGTAAGAGATGAAAACCCTTCTATACCGCGCAATTTGTTATTCCACGATTTTCAGTTCATTTTTTTTGGTTATTCCGCGATTTTAACCAGTTCAGTCTTCTAAAAACCCTTGTTATTCACCCCGATTTGTTATTCCGTGATTTTTACTGCGCGATTTGTTCAACAACAGACGAAAACCCCTGTTATTGCACAATTTCCAGTTTTAAAACCAAACAAAAATGAAATCTCCAATCGAAATTTCCAGTTTTAAATTTTTAATATATAAAACAAAAATGAAATCCCCAAATTGCGATTTGTATTTTATAATACATATTTATAAATTTGTAATAGATATTCATAATTTTATATTATCATATTATGATTATCAATTTATCATATTACAATTTACTGTTAAAAACTCTAAAGTTGCAATTTTATAATGTTTTATTTTTAACTGTGTATCAGATAAGTAATATCTAATAAGTAATATATAATTAATAATTATAATATATATCAGATATCTAATAATAAGTTATTAAGTAATAACTAATAAGTAATAATATAATATCTAAGATTCTAATAAGCCTGTAAGGCTGTAACCTGTAACAGTAATACTGTAATACAATAATTACTAATACTGTAATAGTAATTACTAATACTAAATCTAATAACTTATGATTCTATTCTTTAAAAGTTTAATAATTTAAATTTTTAATAATAACTATGAATCCAGTTTTGAACTTCTGTGACCTTTTGTGGGAGATTTGTGTGCCTATAGTTAACCATTTCTTAATCTACACTTACTACTCAGTTACTAGTAGTAGATTGCCTACAAAATCAGACTAGATTTTCCTTAGGTTGGTCAACATTTATATTTTCCTTAGGTTGGTCAACATAAATATATAACTGTCATAAAATGATGCAACAGTTTACAATTTACAACAAAGAGAAAGTCATGAAACTGAAACAATACAATAGCAGCTGCTGATCCAACTTCCAAACATTTTTTTTTCAAATAGTTGATTTTTTCTTAACTTGATTCTTTACAAATGTATATGCTAAATAATTGAATGTTTCTTTTTGGCAGGCTTTATTTCCTTCTTTCTAAAAGAATATGGCATCCGCGTCTAACACACCAGTTAGGAAAGGAGGCAAGCCTAAAGACCCTTGTTGAAAACATGCATTACCAGGTTCGGGAAAACGGAATATCATTTGCTTCCATTGTAAGAAAAAAATGAATGGAGGTATAAATAGGCTGAAATATCACCTTGCACAGGTTGTTTGCCATGATGTTACGCCATGTACTGAAGCACCTGTGGAGGTTCAAAATGAGGCAAGAGCTCTCCTTGAAGCATGTGAGCAGAAAAAAGAAGCAAAAAAGAGGACAGCAGAGGCAATGGGAGCCATTGGGAGAGAATCGAGAGATACAGGGGGTACTAGTTCTTGTCTTAGGCCACGAATAAGAGGAGTAAGCAAGGCGGGCAGCGGTGCATCTAGTTTTTTTGTTCCTCGTAACACTCCCGGTTCACAACCTTTGTTGGAGGGTACTGCATGGAATAAGGAATTGCAGCATGAAGCAAAGTTAGCATGTGCTAGATTTTGGTACTACAATAGTATCCCATTCAACATTGCTTCTAGTCCTTATTGGAAGGAGTTGGTTACTGCATTGACCATGGCAGGGAAGGGGTTCAAGGCCCCAAGCAGTTACGAATTGAGTGGCCATTTATTGGAGGATGAGGTCAAAAATACATACAAGCTAGTAGAGCAACAAAAAGATATTTGGAAAAGCAAAGGTTGTAGCATCTTATATGATGGGTGGACAGATGGCAGAAACAGGCCATTGATTAACTTTTTAGTGGCTTCAGGGGGACAGTTTCTTTTTGAGGTCAGTGGATGCCTCTAGTCAAGCAAAAATTGCCGAGACCTTGTGTAGCATGTTGGATGAGGTGGTGATGGAAGTGGGAGTGGATAATGTTATCCAAATAATTACAAACAATGCATCCGCATATGTGGCAGCCGACAAACTATTAGAGGCGAGACATCCTACATTATTTTGGAGCCCTTGTGCGGCCCATTGCCTTGATCTTCTCCTTGAAGACATAGGGAAATTAAGTTGGGTGAAAAATGCAGTGAAAGAAGGAAGAAACATAACCAAATACATCTACAATCACACATGGGTCCTCAATCTCATGAGAGAGTACACTAATGGCAAGGAGCTCGTGCGTTCGGGAGTGACACGCTTTGCCACCAATTTTCTTACCTTGCAAAGTATAGCAACCACATTGCCCAACCTCATGCGCTTGTTTGTGAGCGAAAGATGGTTGGAGAGTCCCTATTGCAAGAAGGATGAAGCAAAGAGGGTCGTAAAGGCCATATTTGATGCTACATTTGCCAATACCTTGGATGAGATCATAAAGGTAAGTTTTTTAATTACATTTTCTTCTTTTAAATTTTTTTACAATGTTACAAGTTGTTTTTTAATGTTTTGATATTTTAGTGTGCTGATTTTAATTTCCTTTTAAATTTTTTTATTTTATTTTAATTAACTAGTTCTGTTTTCATTCACTCTCTTGTTTTAGGTGTCAGAACTGTTGGTTTGGGTTCTGCGGATGGTGGATGGGGATAAAAACCCCATGGGGTATTTGTATGAGGCCATGGATAGGGCCAAAGAAGCAATTTAGCACTTGTATGGGTCCAATAGAACCAAATATGAACCTATCTGGTGCATTATTGATCGGAGGTGGAACCGACAACTCCATCGACATATTCATGCTGCTGCATATTATTTGAACCCCAAATTTTTCTTCTCGTCTTCATTTAAACCGGATGTAGAAGTTATGCATGGCCTCCACACTTGTATTGACAGGATGCTTCCTAATGATGAACTTCGAGACCTCATACAGGATGAGCTACAGATGTATAAGAGGGCAGAGGGGGTATTATTTTCTACACCTATATGCATTCGTAGGAGAAACACTTTGCTACCAGGTAAGAAAAACATTATGTTTAATTATAGTTTAGAATTTATTTAAAATGTTAAGCTTACTAAAATTCTTAATTTCTTACAAAGTTACAAATGTTGTCCTTGTAGATTTGTGGTGGGAAGATTTTGGTGCCGCAACGCCTAATCTTCAAAAGCTTGCCATCCGCATTCTATCTCAGCCCTGTAGCGCTTCTGGTTGTGAGCGTAATTGGAGTGTTTTTGAGTCCATTCACACCAAAAAATGCAACAGATTGACTCAAAAACACTTGAATGACCTTGTGTTTGTGCGATACAATCTTCGACTACATGAAAAGAAGGTACAAGGGGCGGATTCATATGGAGCACTCGACCTCGATGAGATTGATCCATATTCAGATTGGATTGGTGAGGATGTGGATACGAGTTTGCTTACGAATGATGAGATTGTTGATTTGGAGAGAGAGGAAGCTGAATGGCAAGCAAATGTAGCAGCATATGAGGATTCAGAAGGTGAGTCTAGCGAGTCATCAGGGGGAGATTCAGAGGATACAGAGATTGGTCCCATGGTTGAGGCTCCTATTGAGGCTCCTGTTGAGGAGCCTACAGACATACCATCGACTTCCACGGCACCCACATAGCGACAACATACTTTTCTGAGTTTTAGTTGCAGAAGAAATTAATGATTTGAACTTTTTTTGTTGATGTTGAAACTTGAAAGTTGAAACCAGAAGTTTATATGTATTCAAACTTTGAACTTTGAAGTTCGAACTTAATTTTTGGTTTATGTCATTATGATGTGTATTGAACTTTAATTTTGATCTATATATGAAGAAAATCAGTAATATGCTATTATGATTCACAAAATTTAGTAATATGAATGTTTTTTAAGCATATTTTTACAAATTAATGTATTTTTTAATGTTCGATAACATTGCCAAGTTATTACTGAGTTTTTCCCTGAGTTTTTGCCGAGTCCCGAGTTTTTAAAATTTTTGGTTGTGGTGTTTAGAGGCTTGCCTCAGTCAAGCCCCAGAGAGACATTCAAGTCTTCCGAACACTGTTGTCAGATAGAGAGTGCATGCCCTTGTGAGGCAGAGGTAAAAACCAAATGATAAATGGTCAAAAATACAAATGATATCACCTTGTAGTGAAGATCTCATGGGAGGAAGAAGCTTTTCATGTCATGAGGAGATGATTGCTCAAATATGCAAATACATAGACAACACAAATCTGCTCTTGCCATAGAATGAAGCCTTGAATCACCTTTAGGATGCCAAAAGATCACAATCATCTAATTGAAATCTTGTAATCATCTAGTTTACAAATGAATGCCTAAACATGCTTTTATATGCAACTACAAACACTCCCACCAAGAATTTCATAATTCAAATTTACCGTGTCGGCATAGGACCCAAATAACGGTCACAAGCCGGCCCTTAAAATTTGGGACTAACCCAAAATAGGGCAGGACTAGGGCGCGGGCGCCCAAGTCCTCCCCCCTATTTTGGACAGGGTTAGGTTCAAGGGATCCCCCTAGGTCCCATTTGTCATGAAGCCTAGGGTTCATTTCATTGGGATGTCAAAATATGATACAAGATGTCCTAAATGCAGATAAAAGACCTGGGAGCTGAACCTTATGAGGGAAAAGCCCCCAAGGGGACATTTTTTGATGTTACATTTAGCCCCCACTTTAATGTATGTATAAACGCAAGGCCAATAAATGCATTAAAGTACGGTCAACAAACACAGCAAACACGCCAAGCACGGAGAAGACATGCCAGACATATTGAAGACATTGATAGACACACAAAACTCAAAGAAGATAGTTACAGTCACGCAAGACACAGAGAATACAACAAATGCATAGAAGACAGTTAATGCATGGAAGACAAGAATGATTTCTTTTTTTTCTTTTTCTCATATATATGAAATGCAGACGCAAGTACAAGGAAAGTAAACACGCCTCCCATAATGCAGGAAGCACTCATCACGTTGTTCTTTAAACTGCATATATGGGGCAACATACACAAGACACGTAAAACCTCTCATAATGCAGGAAATACTCATCGATGAAAGGAAGCTAGGTGTGCGGAAATCACTTCCTACACTAATCTAATGAGGGGAGGAGAGTACAAATTCAATTTAATCTTTACAGTTATAGCTATGTTAACCCACTAACAGAGATATTGCAGCAAACACATACACAAGAATGTAAGACAGAAGAAGAGAGACACAAGATATACGTGGGGAAAACCCTTATGGGTGAAAAACCCCACACTCCAAAACACAGCTCAAATGTATTCCGTATCTTTTCATTAATGATCCATACAAAGTATTCTTTGTTATATTTTCAAAATGTTTTTCTATAATGACAATACAATAAGAGGAGCTAATTCACTCGAATAGTATGAAACATTTATTTCTCCTGAATATATTTCATAATTTCCTAGTATGGTAATCGAGATATCGTCATTCTCCAAAATGTCCTGTAATCTTTAACCAATTTTGTGCTTCGATATAATTGCTTGGAGCAAGCGCTATAGCTTGTTTCCAATACTCAGCAGCGTGATCAAACCAAGCTTCCGCAATTTCAGGATCTCCCTATCGAATGGCCTATTCTCCTCGGTCGAGATATATCAACTTGTAAAAGTTTTCTTCTCTTAGAACCGTACTTGAGAGTTTCCTACCTCATATGGCTCAATTCACTATTCTTTAGTCCTTTACCCAAACTTCCAAAATAGGAGATAGTTCATTGGAAATACATTCAGGTTAACCGAAAGAACAGAACGGGTCAATGACATGAGTTTCAAACTTCACTTTCGATAAATGATCAGGTTTTCTCCTTTCTCCCACCCTAAAAAGATGAAGTATAGAAATAAAGAGATCTACTTCAGATTATCCAGATAAAAATCTTTTTAAGAGGTAACTATCTATGTTCTGTATAGAAATTTTGAATAATACTTTCCAGGTAGGAGAGTACTTCACATCTTTAGGATCCGATCCTACACCACTGCTCAATAGCCTAGTAAATCAACTCTATTACATAAGTTGATTCCTTATTTTTGTCAAGGAGCAGATTTGATCGTATTAGCCCGAACTTTCAATAATTGATCTTTATGGTGCTTTACCCATCAATTGAATTGATTTTATCCATGGACTATCCAGGCTATATTTAGCCATTCATATTTGGGCTCTTATGAAGACTATTCTTTTGACTACAGCTGATAAAAACTGTTGTTTTGGACGGTGCATATGTAGAAAGCCTCTTTTTTTCTTTTCCGTAGTTCTAAACAAAATCATTCTATAGTACAGATAGCCGCACGTAATGATAGATCAAGGCCGTATTATTAAGAGCTTGTGGTAAAGACAGGTTTCGTTTTAATGCCTGGAAATAATATTCCAAAGCCTTAGTATGTTCCCCATTACTCGTGTGGATAAGACCTATATTATACAGTATATAACTTCAGTCATAAGGGTCAATTTCCGGTCGCATGGCTTCATAATAATTTTGTAAAGCTTCCGCATATTCCCCTTCGGATTGAGCTGACATTCGTTACGATCGTTCATTCAATTGACTTGATCTCCGCTTCAAAACCGTACATGAGAATTTCACCTCATACGGCTCCTCCCAGTAATCCATTAAATTGCAAAAAAAAAGGATTATCCTATATTATGAATTAACAGGAACTAGTGTATTTCTGATGAATCTCTAGCCATCCTTCTTGCAAAGATTCTTTTATAAATACCAAGTATTTTAGCTTAGCACTACAAACATAACCTCTAACAATTTCTTTGTCCTTAACGCACTGTATTTTACTTACTTTACCAGGTGCTGAAGCGTTGTAGACTATATTGTTGCTTTTGCTCCCATCAGGATAAATTTGTCCTCTTCCTCTATTACCACCCACATATATGGGATATTTCAGGAAGTGAGCTGCTTTATTAGTAGCAGGATTTGGTGAAAGGATGGGAAAGACAATTTCACTATATTTTTGACCAGGAACAAGACCTATTACTATAATATTTTTTTGATTCGGACGGTAGTTCTGAAAATAAAGATCACCTATCTTTTCCTTAATCTCAGGATAAATACGATCCAGAGGAGCTAATTCAAAACCTTCGGGTAAAATAAGAACATCTCCTACATTTAAAGTTCCTTTCTTACCATTAGCAAGAACTTGTTTTATTTGCTTATCATAGGGTATTTTAACAATTGCTTCAAATACGGTATCAGGAAGCACGGACTGTGGAACTTCGATCTCCACAGGTTTTTTAGCCAAATGACAATTGGCACATACAATACGCCTAGTTGCTTCTCGAGGATTTTCATAGCCTTGCTGTGCGAAAATGGGATATGCATTCGCAATAGATGTCCAAGTCATTATATCTATCATGATTAAGACGGAAATTGATTGAGTTATCCACTTTTTTAGCCACTTATCATAAGTTTTTCTATTTTGCATGGTTCAATTTTCTCTCTGTGTAACCAGAGCTTTTTGCAAATTTTCTCGACTAAAACTATTTTTCCATTCATGGAGAATGGATCGTAATAAATGCAAAGAAGGAGCATCTCAGATCCAGCGACGAAAAATTCGAACCAAAATTTTTGGATGAATTGAGTAGGGCACTCGTATATCTGATATATAATTGGAATGTGGTAATTTATCCTCCATAAGAGGAATTATGCAATGGATGGATTGGATACTATTCCATCCATCCATTCCTTCTATGAAATGTTTGGATCGCATTGCGAACGAAACATCCAAGACAATTGTCAAACCTTCTAGTATCAATTTAGAAGAAAAATTCTTATTACATTCAAGAAATTTATTTGGAGAACAATTCCTGAATAAACTAATTGAATTTTTCTGTTTACGTATCCAACGAATTGAACATTTTACAGTGAGGAAACTAAAAAAATTAGAAACTAAAATTTTCGTTGGTTTGGAGGAACTAGATCTATCTAAATGATGATCATGAGCAATTGCATAAAGATCTTCCCGAAAAAAAAAGTGGATATAAAAAGAATTGTTTCCAAGATCTATGTTTGTTTCCATTTCTTTGGAATTGATCCATTAAAAAAAACCTCGGGCCCTAGAATAACCTCTTGGATTATTAAATGATAATGGTGCGATCTAGTCGGGACATAATAGAAAATATCTATCTGAATATTTTCTTCACACAGATCTTCATTCGTCATGAGGAAGAACAAAATCTTTTATCTTGGTGGTCTGATTGCTCTCCTGACTCATGGAATACAATTAACCTAGTCAGTACACTATTTCTCTTACACATTTGTTTTCGAGTACTTAGGACTCATTGTGGGTGTAGAAATCCCTTAATTACTATAGGGAAAAACTTCCCTTATCGGTTACTAAAATGCTCTTAACTTCTGATTAGTAAAGGGAATTCCTCGATAAAATGAGGAACAAAAGCTCGTTCCTCTGGTTTTACTTATGATTCAAGCCATCCAACTTTATCCATGGACTCACTTGACTTAATCACTTGCACTCGCGAATTTCTTTATTAATCCATTTGTTCAAATAGTGGATATTATACATATATACATGTAAATAATATGCATTTACATGTATTGAATTTCTTGGATAAAATTCGCTTCTGATCAAAAAAGAAAGTCAAGATTCTTAGAACGACATGCTACTTTTTCCATTTTATTTACTTTTCAGGATTAGTAATTTATTGTTTTTATTTTGTTTGATATAAATGGGACCAATTTCCACATTGTATATTGGTACATATAAATGATAAAATATCTCCGCTTCTCAATTCTATTTTTTGAAACTGTTCTATTAATAGATGTTTTTCTATTTCTATTAATGAATAAATTTTTACCTTTGAGACAAAGGTCTAACTCCATAACATAATCTTCTCTAATGCAAGAAAGTTACATAGTGTCTACTTTTTCTGATAAAGGGGTATTTTCATGGGTTTGCCTTGGTATCGTGTACATACCGTTGTGTTGAATGATCCTGGCCAGTTAATTGTTGTACATTTAATGCATACAGCTCTAGTTTCTGGTTGGGCCGGTTCAATGGCTCTTTACGAATTAGCAGTTTTCGACCCGTCCAATCCTGATCTTGATCCAATGTGGAGACAAGGTATGTTCATTATACCTTTTATGACTCGTTTAGGAATAAAGGATTCATGGGGTGGATGGAGTATAACTGGAGAAACTGTATCTAATCCAGGTATTTGGAGTTATGAAGGTGTGGCTAGGGCACATATTGTGTTTTCTAGCTTATGCTTTTTAGCAGCTATCTGGCATTGGGTATATTGGGATCTAGATGTATTCTGTGATTCCCGTACAGGAAAACCTTCTTTAGATTTGCCTAAGATTTTTGGAATTCATTTATTCCTCTCAGGAGCAACTTGTTTCGAATTCGAAGCGTTTCATGTAACGGGTTTGTATGGCCCTGGAATATGGGTGTCTGACCCTTATGGACTAACTAGAAAAATACAACCTGTAAATCCAGCATGGGGAGCTGAAGGTTTTGATCCTTTTGTTCTGGGAGGAATAGCTTCTCATCATATTGCAGCAGGTATATTGGGTATATTAGCAGGTCTATTCCATCTCAGTGTTCATCCTCCCCAACGTTTATACAAAGGATTACGTATGGGGAATATTGAAACTGTTCTATCCAGCAGTATTGTTGCTGTATTTTTTGCAGCTTTCATTGTGGCCGGAACAATGTGGTATGGTTCCGCAACCACTCCAATTGAATTATTTGGTCCTACTCGTGTTGTTATATGGAGCCTAATCAGACTCGGAGGTTATATTTACCCCACTTTTATCAGCGCGGTTTCCCCCCAAATTCCTACGGGGTCAAGGGGCAGCGCCCCTTGCGGGGGTTTGGGGGCAACGCCTCCAAGACGGGGTCAAGGGGCAGCGCCCCTTGCGGGGTCCAGGGGCAGCGCCCCTGGCGCGTTCCCTGTCGCGATACAGGGCGGGGTCAAGGGGCAGCGCCCCCGTGGGGGCTCGGGGGCAACGCCCCCGAAACCTCACACGGTTTTTTATTATTTTATAATGCACCGGGAGTTAATTTTTTCATTGACCGACATAAGAAAACCCTATTTTGTAACCGACAAAAACTTGATAAAAAGCGGCTAAGGGTTAGGGTTTTGATATTGTATTGTAGCATTTTGCAGCGGTATTGAGTTGCAGGGATTGCTGATTGTAATCGGTTTGATTTACTGGATAATAATATTGGACTCTCTGTTTGGTGGATGTAGCCCGAGTTTGGGTGAACCACGTTAAAAATTGTCTCTCACTATTATTATTTCTGTGTATTTCCATTTCTCTGTTTAATCTTTATTTGCATTTAATTGATATCTTCTGCCGGCTAACCCTAACAACTCGTTAGCAGTGGGATCAAGGTACTTTCAACAAGAAATAGATCGACGGGTTCGTGCCGGTCTGGTTGAAAATCTAAGTCTATCAGAAGCTTGGTCAAAAATTCCTAAAAAACTTGCTTTTTATGATTACATTGGGAATAATCCATCTAAAGGGGGGTTATTCAGGGCGGGTGCGATGGACAATGGAGATGGAATTGTTGTTGGTTGGTTAGGACACCCTATTTTCAAAGATAAAAAGGGACATGAGCTTTTTGTACGTCATATGCCTACCTTTTTTGAAACATTTCCAGTCGTTCTAGTAGATGAAGAAGGAATTGTGAAAGCCGATGTTCCTTTTAGAAGAGTAGAATCAAAATGTAGTGTTGAACAAGTAGGTGTAATTGTTGAGTTCTTTGGTGGTGAACATGATGGGGTTAGTTTTGGTGATCCTGCTATAGTCAAAAAGTATGCTAGACGTGCACAATTAGGTGAAATTTTTGAGTTAGATCGTGCTACTTTGAAATCGGACGGTGTTTTTCGGAGTAGTCCAAGGGGTTGGTTTACTTTTGGGCATGCTACATTTGCTCTTCTTTTCTTTTTTGGACACATTTGGCATGGTGCTAGAACTCTATTCAGAGATGTTTTCGCTGGTATTGATCCAGATTTGGATGCTCAAGTAGAATTTGGGGCATTCCAAAAACTGGGAGATCCAACTACTAAAAGACAAGTGGTATAAGATGGTATTGCTCCACTCGTTAATAAATATTGAGAGATTTCATCTCAGTAATCAAAATCTTTTCATTCCACCTTTTTTATGGAAAATGTTGTAATTAGTACGAAAGTTATCTCTATAATTGTAAACTACGATCGAATCTATGGAAGCATTGGTTTATACATTCCTTTTGGTGTCGACCTTAGGGATCATTTTTTTCGCTATTTTCTTCTGAGAACCCCCCAAAGTTCCGAATAGAGGGGGAAAATAATTTTCTATGTTTCAAATCTTCTCTAATAAAAAAATGACCTTCCCGATCGGGAAGGTCATTTTTTTTAACTAGTCCTCGTGCTCTTCAAAAGGATCTCGAAGTTGTTCAGAAGGTTGCCCAAAGGCGGTGTATAGGGCATAACTAGTAAAGCTAACAAGCAAACAAGATATGGAGATAGCGACTAAGGTTGCAGTTTCCATTGGTAGGTAATCCTATGTATGTATATATACATAATAGTATACAAAGTTAATTAGATCTCAACCAATACTATTGTTTTTATGGCTACATAGACCATTGATGATACTTCAAGAACCGGACCAATACGAACTAGTGTAGGAAATTATTTAAAACCACTTAATACAGAATCTGGTAAAGTTGCTCCCGGATGCGAAACTACTCCTTTTATGGGTGTTGCAATGGCTCTATTTGCAGTATTCTTATCTATTATCTTGGAAATCTATAATTCTTCCATTTTATTAGATGGAATTCTAGTTAGTTGGGTCTAGAAAAAATAGAAAATCCACCTGGATCCCGAGTTCATCCAAAAGAAAAAGAACTAAGGAAGGAAAGATTTTGAATAGCTTTCATTTTTAGGTTATTACGTTCTGGTAGTTTGATCGTGTAATTACTTTTTTTATCTAAGGATTTTTGGAATTATGGGTGTGCGACTTGTTAAAATTGATCTCTATTCTAGTACAGAAAACTGGTCTGTTGTCTTCATAAAATAAAGACGATCCTCTTACCTCATTGGATATTGCTCTAATAGTTAATATCCGGAGCATGAGGAATATATTAAAGAAAATTTGAACTATGGTTTTTTATGCCTGTTTTTGAGACCTCGTGACCAAGCTTCTCAATAATTTGAAAGAAGTATGATCATAAATTGAGGGATCTCTCTTCCTTTTTCTACTGATGCTGATTAAAGAATGAGATAATTTCATTTTTATTAGTTAGTATATTTCATTAAGTGAGTAACAATGAAATGGAAAGGTTATAACCCATAAAACCTTTTGAGTATAAAAAAAATCATCGGGGTGAAATGGAAATCTGAGGTTTAGATTGATTCATCTATCGAGATCTCGACAAGATAATTCCTATTGATCGTCCATACTAGTTGTTCTATCACGAATAGGATAAAAGATCGTTCAAAAGGCCTATAGCGATTTATTTTGCATAAGAATGAGCCAACTTGAAATTTGAGGACTATGAATGAAGTTTCTCTTCCTTCTTATTGTAGGAAATCATGGATTATTCTGAATCCTCTTCCTTCATACAAAGAAATTAAATATCAAGAAACCATGTACTTTGTTCAAAAAGGTATTTGGGTGTTCTTGTTTAAGCTGTATGAAAGGAAATTTTCATATACGGTTTTTAGAGGGGGAATTTGAGTATACCTATCTCAATAAAGTATACAATTGGTTCGAGGAGCGTCTCGAGATTCAGGTGATTGCGGATGATATCACTAGTAAATATGTTCCTCCTCATGTTAATATATTTTATTGTTTAGGAGGTGGTGATTTGGTAGCAGTAGGTGCCAAAGTGGCTTTGTTACCTATTCCATTAGGAATTGCGGATTTTTTAGTGCACCATATTCATGCATTTACTATCCATGTGACTGTATTAATATTACTTAAAGGTGTTTTATTTGCTCACAGTTCTCGTTTAATACCCGATAAAGTGAATCTTGGTTTTCGTTTTCCTTGCGATGGGCCTGGTAGAGGAGGAACATGTCAAGTATCTGCCTGGGATCATGTCGTCCTAGGGTTATTCTGGATGTACAATGCAATTTCGGTAGTAATATTTCATTTTAGATGGAAAATGCAGTCCGATTCTTGGGGTAGTATAAGTGATCAGGGAGTAGTAACTCATATTACAGGAGGAAAATTTGCACAGAGTTCCATTACAATTAACGGGTGGCTCCACGACTTTTTATGGGCACAAGCTTCTCAAGTAATCCAATCTTACGGTTCTTCATTATCTGCATATGGTCTTTTATTCTTAGGTGCTCATCTCGTTTGGGCCTTTAGTTTAATGTTCCTATTTAGTGGCTGTGGATATTGGCAAGAACTTATTGAATCTATTGTTTGGGCCCATAATAAATTGAAAGTTGCTCCTGCTATCCAACCCAAAGCCTTGAGTATTGTCCAAGGACGTGCTATAGGAGTAGCTCATTACCTTCTGGGTGGAATCGCCACAACATGGGTGTTCTTCCTAGCAAGAATTATTGCAATAGGATAATGGCTAGGAGGATTTGAAAAGCATTATGGCATCAAGATTTCCAAAGTTCAGCCAAGGCTTGGCCCAGGACCCAACTACTCGTCGTATTTGGTTTGGTATTGCTACTGCACATGACTTTGAAAGTCATGATGATATTACCGAAGAACGCCTTTATCAAAAGATTTTTGCTTCTCAAATAGAAAAATAGAGCTGGAAATCGCTTCTTGTGATAAAAAAATATTCACTAATTATTTGTTGAATATTTTCCTTCAAACCATGGGTATGAAATGGGAATTGCTTCTTAATGTTCTTCCTACGGATCAGGCTTTGCTTTGTGAGTGATTTTTTTTAATGAGTTCGAAAAAACTCCCAAATTCTCTAGTATCTATGAATGTTAAAAAGATTCCTAAAGAGATTTCAGACGAGGATCTTCCTTCTGAAGAAGAAGGTACTGAACAGAAAAATCAAAATATTTTTGATGAAGATATTGCTTATTATAAATATTTTTTTGTTCTTTATCAACAATTCATGGAATTCAAGGAAAACACCATTGTTAATGATTATGAACCTCAAATTCAAGATTTTAATAGATTTATTGTGCCTAAATTGCCACCCGCGATATTATCGGGTAATCATGATGTTATGGCTGTCAAAGATCTTCTCGAAACTCGTCCAAAAAGAGCTCGACATTTAATCATTATAAAGCCTGTTGAAAAAATCAAGGAAATAGAAGATAAAGAAGAGCGAAAAGAAAAAGGATTTTTGAAAGGATTCCTCGAATTCTTCAAAGACGAGGACGAAGGAACTGAAGAACAACAATGAGCTCAAGAGCAAGAAGTAGATCAAGAAAAAGAAGAATCAAAGGAAGGGGAAGACGAAGAAGATGACCTGGTAACAAAAGACATACATGTCTTTAGTTTTCCATATGAAGGAGATTTTCGTAGACTTCTAGTCAAAGGAGCCGTTCATTTTCAAAGACGTAAAGTTTCAGTGGTAAACAATTGGACATTGAGACCACAGTCGATTCTTTTCCAGAGACTAAAGGAGATGACTCAAAAACCACGTCGCAAACCTGACCCTAAAGCAACTAAAGAGGAGATTACGATTTCAAGACTCCTAAGATCTTTTGACAAATTTGTCGATAGAAGACAAAAAAGAAAAGAAGATCAACGCCGTCAATTACAACAGGACTTCGATTGGAAAGTATTTCACTATCTAAGAGCTGGTGTCTTGTACACTCATGCATATCTTAGAAAATGAGTCTATTTCCCTTTATTGATAATAGCTAAAAATGTTGGTCGTAGTTTATTATTTCAGGTTCCCGAATGGGAACAAGATTGGTACCACTTGAGCAAGGAATTTTATCTCAAATGCAACTACGATGGGTATGAGTTGACAGACGCAGATGTCCCTAAAGATTGGATAAAAGATTATGTAAAGGAAGGTATTCAAATCAAGATTGTATATCCCTTTCGCTTGAGACCTTGGTATGAATCTAAACCCCAATCTACTGACACTGACAACAAAACAACTAGTTTCTTATCTATGTATGGAACGGAAAATGAATTACCTTCGGAAATACAGCAAAAGTGCCTTCTTTTTGGAAACCTATTGGCGAATGTATTTGGAATTATACGTCCCATTGGGCAAAAGCTATTATCGAATGGATAAACCCTATTATCGAATGGATGAAAGAATCGATGAAACCTATCCGCCAATGGATAGAACTGATAGAACTGCTTTGCTCAGAAAAGATGAAAGTAAAGATGAACAAATCCGAACTTTGATCAGATACTGGGAGTACAAAAAATATTCAAACGAATGACAAGCTTCTTGTAATGATTCGGACTAGGCCTATGCCTAATATTAAATTTTCTATAGAGGTTGTGCAAGATCCATTAGAACCATTTTCAATGCAGATCGAACCAGATATTGATCTGGAAGATCCAGATGATTAGACAACCACAATGAATGATCGAATTAAGTAGATGAATGAAGAGTATCTATTTAATCTAGATATTTATAAAAAGTTGCAAGCTGATTTGAAAAATAAAATGGATCAACCTTCTCCTGACATAAAATCCAGATTGAAAAAAAAGTGGGCTCAAATCAAAATTTGGGGTTCTATTTTCCAAAAGAAAACCACTCAATTCATTAGGAAGAAATTGCCCTATTTTATGAAAGTTCTTCATTTTAGGGTGAAACTAACACTTATTGATCTCAATATAAGCATCTTGAATCTCATCGAGTCAAATAAAATCACTATTTTTAATCTCATCGAGTCAATTTTGCAATTTTACATGCAATTGAGTCAAAATATTGAAGCAACTAGAAAAATATCTATTTCAAATAGAAATAGAATTATCAATCCAATTATCAAAAAGAACAACCGTTCCAAAAAAATTTCCCAAGCATATGTATTTCACAAAATATGGCCACAAATAAGAAATATGAAGGGGTCCTTTGCGAAGAATTTATTAAAATCCAGAGCATCGTCTCCTTTAATCAAACAAGATGTAAAGGAATTTTTATATTTACAAGGAATATTGGATTGTACAGAGCCTCAAGACTTGAGGGTTAAAGATTGGAAACAATGGTTAAAATGGTGTGCTGGCTACAGAATAGCACCACAGAAAAAGAAAAATGTAATCGGTAACCGATTGGGATGGAGTGAATTTGCATCTTTTTGGGGGAGAAACATTTTGCATCTTTTCTGAGACGGCTCAAAAATAGGATCAAATGTCACAGATATAATCTTTTAGCATATAGTTATCTAGATCATATGAAAGAGGATAATCACGGACCCGTGGTACAATATATACCGGAACTAGACCATAAAATTATTACAAAATTTCAAAGAAGGAAGAAGGGTTCCAATTACTCCAAAAACAAAAATCAGAAGGATTACGATTCCTCGACAACTAAGGAAAATTCGTATTACAAATTCCAATTCTGGTTGTTCCCAGATGTTAGAAGAAGAGTAAAGCATCTTGTCGCCTTTTCAACAATTTCAATTTTTCACTGGGTTTCTTAGTAGAACTAATACTTGTCGCCTTTTCAACAATTTCAATTTTTCAACAAATGATCAAACAGTCCTTTAAAAAATTCTGACTCTAAGAAGGAATAAGATTCTCTTATTTGATCTGATTCTTCATGTTCAATTTCTTCCAATATTTTGTTCCATTTCTCTCTTATTTTTTTTATTCCTTTTAGTTGTTCTTTGCATTTTTGGATTTCTTCGACTCTTTCTTTCCTTTTTGCAATTAGAAATTCTTCTGGTAAATCAAATTCTTCTGTTTGAACTAATTTTTTTTCTAGTTGCTCAATTTTGTTTGCTAGTCTCTCAATAATTTTGATTTTATTAATTACTGATCCCATCCATTCATAAAGGTTTTCAGGTTCCTTTTTAGGTTCCCAATATTCATTTTGAATCGAATTAAAAGGTGAATCAACCTGCAATTCGATGTTATTCGATTCCTTCTTTGAAGGACTTTCCCAACTTATTGTTCCTTGGTTCTCTGAGATTGTATCATTTTTCTGATTCAGATTTGTGTTGGAACTTGATAAAACCCAAACATGTTCTTTTGGATTGAGCAAGCAACGTTGATATCTCCTTTTGCCTTTTGGCAAAGACATAAACAGATGCAGAACGAGCAACAAATTTTTCTTTCTAGATCCAAAATGTTGTGCAAATGGAAATATCTTCATCAAATTATATGAAGATTTGTCTCTTTTAATTAAAGATCGACTGTTTAAATAATATAAAAGTAATGGTAATGTTATTATCATTACAGCTTTTATTGCTTGACCTTTTAAAATAAATATATGTATATCTCGTATAAGGAAGGTACTAAGAATCCGAAAGTCAAAAAGCTTAATAACACTTTCTTGACCAGAAAATATTTGACTTAACAATCTCACGAAATTAGATTCGTTCCATGGAATGAATATTTCCATCATGTTAACTTTAAATCTTGACTGAACGTTATAGAACCAAATTCTGTTTCAGTTCCTTTCGATAGGGTCCATAGGCAACGTTTTTTTATGTTTTTTCATAGCCATAGTTTTTAATAAAAAATATAATGTATATTATAATAAGAAGTACATAGTTAATACAACTTATTCAATTAATTTTGTACAATTTGGAAAAAAGAAAGTTTCTTTTTATTTATATCGATAAACATCTCGATCCTTAATTTAATTAAAGAAGGATCGTTCTTTTCCACTTTTTTATAAATATATACATATTCTTCTAAATAGAGTAGAAAAATACTATTTTATTTTTGGTATATTTGGTTTGGTATAATAAATACCTATCTATTATATCTTCATATATAATGGTTTGTATATTATCTATCTTTTCCACTAAAAAGTATCCTTTTAGTATCTATATGGAAGTAGGTATTATATTTATTAATGTGCATCTAAATATTGCATTGTTTACTAATTAATTAAATATCTATCTTTGTAAACAAGAGATAAATCATCTTATCTCTCTTTTGGTGTCTAATATAGAAGTTAATATTGATTATTAATGTGTATCTATAATATGGTATTGTTCACTAATTAACTCTATCTTGTAAACAGGAGAGACAAATCATCTTCCCCTTTTTTGTTATGCCAAAATCTCTTCTCTATCTTATGGTCAATTAATTAGCATTTTATGCTATACGAAATTGATAGCAATCCCATATGATGAAGTCTATTTCTTTTTGAAAATTATAAGCATAAATTAGAATTCAATTGGTTAATCTGAATTGATACTTATTATAATAAAATAAACTTGTTTTTTTTTCTTTTTGCTTTACCATAGCATCCATGGCTGAATGGTAAAAGCACCCAACTCATAATTGGGAAGTTGCGGGTTCAATTCCTGTTGGATGCACAATAAATAGTTATTGCACTTTTCTCGCAATAACTTTTAGATGAAAGAATCCCATTATCTTGATTCAATTAAGTATCGAGATTAGATTAGCTCCGTGCAGGTTTTTTTTCTTAACCTCTATTCTAACTTAAATAAGTTAAGAAGAATAAATTTCTTAAATAATTCTTTAAAGATAGACATTGGATACATAAATGTGGAGATAAATGCCATGCCATAAATGATCTCAATTCTCGTTCCTATAGTTGCGCTATCTAATTAGCGTGCCTAAAGTGCGATATCTAATTAACTTATAATGAATAAGTTAAGAAGAATAAATTTGTATGTGCCTAAAGTGCGATATCTAATTAACTTATAATGAATAAGTGAAGAAGAATAAATTTGTAATACTTTATATAATTAGATAGGAATCTTATTTATTGTATTGGTAAAAATAATATGCATGAGATGGAAGTTAGGAGTTCTCTAATCAATAAAAATAAATAACAAATTATGTGGATTCAAAGAAAGAAAGAAATAATCTGTGTATAATGCTAATTGACAGAAAAAAATTATTATAAATATAATAAAGGTATGGTAAGTATAAGGAAATTTTGATTGCGATAAACCTATTCTATATTATTTATATATATTATTATTTCTATATATTGTAACTAATTAATATGCTTTTTAATATTACGAGCAATAATGAAACAAAACTTTTCAAAACTAAATATAATAAAGGTATGGTAAGTATAAAGAAATTTTGATTGCGAGAAACCTATTCTATATTATTTATATATATTGTAACTAATTAATATGCTTTTTAATATTACGAGCAATAATGAAACAAAACTTGTCAAAACTAAAAATAATAAAGGTATGGTAAGTATAAAGAAATTTTGATTGCGAGAAACCTATTCTATATTATTTATATATATTATTATTTCTATACATTGTAACTAATTAATATGCTTTTTAATATTACGAGCAATAATGAAACAAAACTTGTCAAATACAATGATGACATTGTAATAATGATACATAGAGATATTGTGTTGCGTTGTTTACAAAACATGTTATGAGCAATAATGAAACAAAACTTGACAAATACAATGATGACATTGACGATCCGAATTTCCTTTGCCTATTCGAGGGTCAAAAAAGTATGATAAAGATTGTTCTGATGGATTATACTAATTGATTTCTTATTTCAATAAGACTAACTAATAGTTCAAAATTTACCTTCATTAGAATAAATCCCCCTCGTAGTACGGGGATATAATAATAGATAAAACGAAAAAGAGAATTAATTCTCTTTTTCGGGTGAGAGAGATGTTGAAGCTTTCATTACATAACAAATCAATGGGGTAACTGGAGCTGAAAAAAGGGGGGGAACAAAGTCCTAGTGATGTTGTTGATGTGAATCGTCCGAGTGATTCACTCAATAAATACATAATTAATTTATGTTTTTGGTGAAGATCTTTTTCAATACTTTGAAAATCTTGACCATAAAATGATTCCTTACTTTTTAATTAGAGGACATCCCAACATATGCCTATATATATATATTGGATAAAAAATGCGTAAAAAAAACTTTTGCTTGCTACTTCTGGAAGGCATAGATATTTCATCTTGATTTCCAAAATTGAAAGGGATGGAATATTAGACCTATCAATTGAATATCGATATTTTATTTACACTAAAAAAGGACAATGTATTTTTCTTATTCATAAGTTCGATTGATCTAAATTGATCGGGACCTAAAAAGGGTAATCCCAAGAATCCCCAAATTTATTAACTAAAGAACCTAGAGAAGAGCAATGGGAGGGAATCTTTTTATCCCTTGGAGTTATAAGGATGGTCGGGCAGAAGGGACACGGTTCTAAATTAGTTCCACTACAGTCGTTCTCTCTGACCAATTTTAAAGATGGAGAATTTTCTTAATCATTCCGTCATCATTTTTTTTCCCTTTACCAATGGAAAAGGATCAACGTGCATCATTCTTTTTAATAATCCCAGATCAACTTTGACATTACATGTTGCTGGTAGCTTTATTCTATGAAAGTTGCATTTTATTTATCTATGCCAAAGAGAAACTCGATCGAAACGTAGGAATATATAAACCATGAACAAAAAGAAATGGATCTCATTCCTTTTTTTTTTACTTATAAATAAAATAAATCATATTTAACTTCAAGAATATTGTTTTATTTTTATTTTTATTTTTTGTATTTTAATAATTCCATATTTAATTTTATTTTATAGAATTATAGCGAATCGAATTATAATAATGCAATTCATATTACAATAAAACATTGCAAAAATTTTAATTTTTGATTAAAATAAAATAACAATGGGGCGTGGCCAAGCGGCGGTAAGGCAGCAGGTTTTGATCCTGTTATTTCGAAGGTTCGAATCCTTTCGTCCCAGGTGGAACAGTATTATTAAAAAAAATAATAAGAAGATTTTTTTTTTGATTTCTCATCCTTTCATAGACTATACTTAATAGAAGAGAAATATGATTTAAATAAGATCTAAATATAGAAAGGGATATTTTTGTGGTGTAGGATGGGAATACAGATCAAATTGAGATAAAGTCTAATTTATGAAATTAGCCTATTGGATGTATGCTAGTCCTGCTCATATTGGAACCCTACGAGTAGCTAGTTCTTTCAAAAATGTGCATGCCATTATGCACGCTCCTCTAGGAGATGATTATTTTAATGTAATGCATTCTATGTTAGAACGCGAAAGAGATTTTATTGTTGCAACTGCTAGCATAGTAGATCATCACGTACTACCACGTGGATCTCAAGAAAGAGTTGTGGATAATATTCTCTGGAAAGATAAGGAGGAACATCTTGATCTTATCATATTGACACCTACATGTACCTCTAGTATTTTGAAAGAAGATTTACAGAACTTTGTGGATAGAGCATCCATAATTTCTGATTCTGACGTAATTTTTGCGGATGTAGATCATTATCAAGTAAATGAAATTCAGGCAGCAGATAGAACTTTAGAACAGGAGGTTCGATATTATTTAGATAGATGTCATAGACAAGAAAAATTGGATAAATTCCTAACCAATGCACCTTCTGTCAATGTAATTGGGATTTTTACATTGGGGTTTCATAATCAACACGATTGTCATGAGTTAAGACATTTATTACGAGATCTGGACATCGAAATTAATCAAATAATTCCTAAAGGAGGATCTGTAGAAGATCTTCAAAATTTACCAAAAGATTGGTTCAATTTAATTCCTTATCATGAAGTGGGTTTAATGACAGCGATGTATTTAAATACAGAATATGGGGTGCCTTACATATCTACAGCTCCCATGGGAGCTGTAGATATGGCAGAGTGGATCCGTCAGAGAAGGTTACAATACAATCACAAAGCCAATGCTCTTGTAGGAGTCTTTAACACTCGTATCTGGAGATGTTCCAATAGCATAACAGTACCTATCAAATCTGTAGTACTTCTCCTCTCCAAAGCATCTGTTTATAAAGAGAATACAAGGCAAAAATGGCTCCACATTGAGATAGGCGTCCAACATGGCCTCATGGCCCAAAACCCACATCTATGGACACTTGTCCAACACTGTAGGATGTTCCTAAAACTTGTCAAGTCACCCCATCCCAAAGAGGTCACCTATTCCCAAAATGGGCTATGACAAATGCTCTTACAACTCTTACAACTGTCATAGAATCTGTCATAGTTGACATAACTTACAGCTGTAAGAGAATCTGTCATACACATGCTATAAATAGCATATTCTCTTACAACATGTCATAACCCACCTTGGGGCACCCAAAGATGCCTTCCTTCAAGATGCTTCTTGACACATGTCCTCACCCATCATAGAATCTTCTATTTTTGACTGTTACGTGTCATAGAACTGTCATAGGAATCTGTCATGACCGTTTCGGTCAATATTCCCTTACACATAAATCAAGATGCCGACACATGGCAAAATATTCCTACCACTAAGTGGGATTACTATCTCCTCAAGTGAAGACAAATTTACATGTGGTCATATGCCATGTAGGATGACACATCACTGTGCCAACTCCCACAAGATGACAACATAGGATTTGCATCCTAATTATACAATAGGAAATAAATAAACAAATACAATGAAATAATACAAGGAATTACCAAGGTTGAGACACCTTCATTCCCAACATTCTCCCACTTGTCGAACACCTTATAAGAGCCAATAGAAAAAATATGTTTTAACTGCTATAGGCTGAAAGGCCTATAGACTCCGAACACCATCTGAACTTCTTTGTGCCCACTAGCTTTATCAATGCATCTGCAACATTCTTCAAAGTATCTACCTTCTCCAAATTTACTTTCCCATCCTCTACCATGTCTCGCACAAAGTGAAATTGTACATCAATATGCTTTGTTCTAGCATAGAAAGTTGGATACTTCACAAGGCAAATCTCACTCTGACTGTCATGACAAATCGTAATTTGTCCTGCATCAACACCAATATTTGAACACAATCTCTTAAGCCAAATGGCTTCCTTGCAAGCATGAGTTGCTGCCATGTACTCAACTTCTGTCGTGGACAAAGCAACCACAGGTTGTCGCTTACTCATCCAACTAATTGCACCACCAAACATAGTGAACACATAGGCACTGGTGGATCTCCTGTTGTCATGTCACCTACCCAATCAGAATCCACAAATCCACGAATACAAATTAAATGCGGAGGTCCTGTAACATTACCATGATAGCATATGGAATACTCGAAAGTACCCCTCAAATATCTGAACACTCGCTTAACTGCATCCCAATGTACTCATCCAGGATTAGCCATAAATCGACTAAGGACTCCCACTGCTTGGGCAATGTCTGGTCTTGTTCATACCATAACATACATCAAACTACCAACAACACTAGCATAAGGTACTCTGCTCATGTCCTCCACCTCACTAGGAGATTTTAGACAATCATTAATAGATAACTTTGTCCCCAAAGAAACGAGAACACACAATGGTCTACAATCTGCCATGTGGAACCTATCCAACACGGTCTTCACATACTTACTCTGCCTTAACCAAAGTTTTCTATTAGCTCTGTCTCTTCTTATTTCCATTCCCATAATGTACTTGGCTGCCCCAAGATTTTTCATCTCAAACTATGTTGACAACTGAGACTTCAAATCATAAATCATATTCTTACCATTCCCAATCAACAACATATCGTCAACATACAATGCAATAATGAGAATACGATCATTGTCAAATTTGTAATACACACAATGATCTGATTTCAATCTCAGATATCCAATCAACAACACAAAGGCATCAAACTTCAAGTACCACATCTTAGGAGACTGCTTCAAACCATACCAAGACTTCTTTAACTTGCAAACCAAAATTTCTTTACCTTTCTCTATGTAATTCTCTGGTTGTGACATGTAAATCTCTTCATCCAAATCACCATAAAGGAAAGCTGTTTTCACATCCATCTGTTCTACCTCTAAGTCATAAACAACTGCAAGAGATAACAAGAACTGAATGGATGTCAGCTTTACAACAGGAGAGAAAATTTCAGCATAATTAATTCCCTCCACTTGTGAATACCCCTTCACAACCAATCTAGCCTTGTACTTTTCAACACTGTCATCTGTACCGAATTTCTTCTTGAACACCCATTTGCATCCAATGGGTTTCCGTCCTTCAGGCAAAGGCACCAAGTCCCATGTTTTATTCTTCTCCAAAGAAGCCATCTCATCTTCCATGGCCTCCTTCCAGGAACCCGCATCTTTCATGCCCATAGCCTCTTTCACAATTCTAGGCTCATCAGTGTTAGTAAGTAAAACAAAAGCACAACTAGAATCAAGTAATGAATAACTAAACCTATCAGGTTGCTTTCTCGTTCGTGTAGACCTCCTTAATGGTTGAGGTTGAGGTTCTACTTCTTCTTCTGAACTTTTAGAGTTGCTAGAGCTCTCCTCATCATCAGGTCTCACAAGGTCTGTCGGTTTAGTCTTCTTAAGGGTAGAAGGAAACTGAACCACATCTTCTTTATTTTCTATCTGTTTTGGTTGTAGAACAACGGAAGAAGGTGTTAGCTCTCTAAAGATAAAACTTTTGCTATACAACACTTTTTCAGCCATAGGATCCCAAAGCTTGTATCCTTTCACACTGACACCATAGCCAATGAAAATACATTTAACAGCTTTGTTTTCCAATTTAGACCATTTCTCCCTAGGCACATGTGCATATGCCTCACAACCAAAAACATGAAGATGCCTAACTGAAGGATTCTTACCAGACCAAACCTCCATGGGTGTCTTACCAACAAAAGCTGATGTAGGAGACCTATTTACCAAGTAGCAAGTAGTGGCAACAGCTTTAGCCCAAAACTTTTGTTTGAGGCTTGCTCCACTAAGCATACTTCTAGCCTTCTCCATCAGTGTTATGTTCATCCTCTCTGCAACTCTATTTTGTTGTGGGGTGTATGGAGTTGTCTTATGTCTTTCAATCCCTTGCTCTTTACAGAACTTATCGAACTCTGTCGAACAAAACTCACCACCGTTATCAATTCTCAAACACTTATTATTTTTACTAGTTTGATTTTTAGCAAAGGCTTTAAACTCTTTAAACCGATTAAAGACTTCAGTCTTGTTTCTGATAAAATAAACCCATGTCCTTCTACTGTAATCATCTATGAAAGATACAAAATATGCAGATTTAGAAATCGAAGGAACATTAACAGGACCAAACACATCAAAATGAATAAAATCTAGTACACCAAAAGACTTGTGAGAACTAGAGTAAAACTGAACACGGTTTTGCTTTCCATATACACAATGTTCACAAAAGTTGAATTCGAGATTACAATCATTTAACCCCTCAATGAGGTTTTTATTTTTTAGGGTTCTAAGACCCTTCTCGCCAATGTGGCCATATCTCAAATGCCATAACATAGTATTTTCAGTAGGAATTTTAACTTCCAAGGCATGTGCACTACCATCAAAATGTGTTACAATAGATTTCTTCACTGCTCATTCAGATGGTGGGGATGAAGTGACTGCAACTCTTTTCATCGAATCAGAAGAACTATTGTACTATAAAGTGCATGCCTCCAGTTGAAACTGAGTACCTCTCTGAGTACCCTTCTCAAGCACCATAGATCCTCTAGTCATCTTGCATCCATCCTTCGAAAAGATAACCTACACACTTGTATCATTCAACATACTTACAGAAAGCAGGTTCCGTGCCAAGCCTGGGATGTGCATAACCCTAGTGATCCCCTTCACTCGTCCATCAAGGAATCAGATTGAGACTCTTCCACGACCAATAATCTTTAGATGAGAGTCATCACCCAAGTACACTCTTCCACCATCGAACTCTTCATACTTCATGAACCAGCTTCAATGTGAGGTCATGTGGAATGATGCACCAGAATCAATCAACCACACATCATCAGATGCATGGGTGGCCAGGGCTACAATGAAGGCATCACCATCATCTTGTGACTTGTCAAAATCTGAATCAAGGGCATTCTTCTTTTTATTTTTCTTTTCCTCTTTGCATCCCTTTCAGAAATGCCCCATTTTCCCATAGTTCCAACAAAGATCCTTGGACTTTCCAGGAGATTTGGATCTCCCACAGGATTTGGATCTGCCCTTTTCACCTTTCTTGTCCTTCTGCTTCCCTTTCTCTTTGGGTCTTCCACAAACTGCAAGAGCCTCTTTGGCTGACTCAGATGTCTTTCTCTGCATTTCTTTAGATAACAGTGAAGAAACCACATCTTCCATCTTGAAGGTGGTAGTGGTGCTTCCGATGGCCATGACAAGATGATCCCATGAATCTGGCAAAGAACAAAATAGGGTCATACACCGATCCTCCTCCATTTTCACACCCACAGATGTCAACTGTGCAACAATCATGTTGAAAGCATTCATATGGTCCGTAACAGATCCTCCATCTTCCATTTTCAAAGCAAACAACTTCTTTTTTCAGAAAAAGCTTGTTCACCAAGGACTTGGCCTGATAAACATCACCCAGCTTCTTCCAAAGGTCTTTCGTGCTCTTCTCGTCATGGACATTCAACAGAACAGAGTCAGCTAGACAGAGTCTTATGAGACCCTTAGCCTTCCGATCTTTGAGGTCCCAATTAGCTTGTGACATTGTCGTAGGTTTTACACCGGATATGGTTTCCCATAGTTTACGATCAACAAGTAGATCTTCCATCTTGAGTTTCCACAACTTGAAATTAGTGCCATTGAATTTCTCCACCTCTAATCTTTCAGATGTGGTTGCCATCTCCTTTCTGCAACAAGATATAGAATACTCTGCACAAACTCCCAGTCAACCTAAGATTAGCTCAAAAAACCCCTACCTAGCAGCAAGAACCAAAACTGGTCAGGCTCTGATACCAACTGAAAGGAAGCTAGGTGTGTGGAAATCGCTTCCTACACTAATTTAAAGAGGAGAGAAGAGTGCAAATTTATTTTAATCCTTAAAATTACAAAATGTTAACAACAACAATGGAGATATTGCAGCAATACACATACACATAGAAATGAGACAGAAGAAGAGAGACACAAGATATACGTGGGGAAAACCCTTACGGGTGAAAAGCCCCACACTCCAAAACATAGCTCCAATGTATTCCATAAACAATGAAGGTTACAATACAGTTACATAGCCAATGCTCTTGCAGGAGTCATCGACACTCGTATTTGGAGATGATCCGGCAGCATAACAGTACCTGTCAATCACATAATGCATCACCTCTCCAAAGCACCTATTTATAAAGAACATACAAGGCAAAAATGGCTCCACATTGAGATGGGCATCCAACATGGCCTCATGGCCCAAAACCCACACCTATGGACACGTGTCCAACACTGTAGAATGTTCCTGACACTTGTCAAGTCACCCCATCCCAAAGAGGTCGCCTATTCCCATAATTGGCTATGACAGATGCTCTTACGACTCTTACAACCGTCATAGAATCTGACATAGCTGTCATAACTTACAGCTGTAAGAGAATCTGTCATACATAGGCTATAAATAGCATATTCTCTTACAATATGTCATAACCCACCTTGGGGCACCCAAAGATACCTTCCTTCAAGATGCTTCTCGACACATGTCCTCCCTTGTCATAGAATCTTCTATTTCTGACTGTTACATGTCATAGAACTGTCATAGGAATCTGTCATGACCGTTTCAGTCAATATTCCCTTACACACAAGTCAAAATGCCGACACATGGAAAAATATTCCTACCACTAAGTGAGATGCCTATCTCCTCATGTGAGGACAAATTTACATGTGGTCATATGCCATGTAGGATGACACATCACCGTGCCAACTCCCACAAGATGACAACATAGGATTTGCATCCTAATTATACAATAGGCAATAAATAAACAAATACAATGAAATAATACAAGGAATTACCAAGGTTGAGACACCTTAATTCCCAACACAAGGACCTGATCAATCATATCAAAAGTAATATCCAAAATGATCTATCCTGCTAGTTTGATGATTCTCTTGCTTCCGAGATTGTAAACTTTGGCACATGCTTTGACCAACTCTGGGGACTGGAGAGAAATGGGAAATATTGTTGTTTGGAGCAACCTAGAGGCAACCATTTGTTGAGCTTTGAAAGATCTTACCTCTATTGTGTTGACCTTCCTTAAAAAGGCATGCACATCAGGAACCCCAAGATCTGTGTCCCCAATTTTAGGACATTGACTGAACATCTTCAATGGTGGAAGATACCCCTTATAATCATGCTTGACTTCCTTTGCTGGCATATCCTCTTCCATGTTTGTAATTCTGAGAAAACAATATAAAAAATGATAGAAGTTATTTGTGATAATCTCACAATTCACAACCAATTTTCATTAAATAAGCTTATTTTAACTCAAAATTGCATCATGTCGGGGATCGAGCATCGAGTTTGATCCCTTCCCTATTCTCAAAGTGTAGCATCGGGAACCTGGAAAGTCCTGACACCATGATCCTGAAAAGAAGCATATATGCAAGGTAGAATCTCGAAGATGTGACCGTTAGGACAATTATGTACTTGAAGTTAGGGAGTGGGGTTCGGGGATACTCTATAATTCTTCCCTAAAACTCAGCCTCTGAGAAGATGAAACTCTGTCAATCTAAACCCGCATAAGGAGAGCAAAAGGGATGTCGGGGATTGGGGATCGGGGATGACTCGATAGTTTTGACTCCAGACCAACTAACAGATAATACAAATCCCGCGAGTTCAACTCTGCTAGAGTTGTACAAAGGAAAAATCAAGAATCGGGGAGCGGGGCCATCGTTTACCTCATGCCCCAAAACTAACTTCACCAAATCGGAGCACTGCGAGGATGATCACATCGAAGGTAAGGAAAAAGGATAATCGAGGATCGGGGCTTCAAAAAGACCTATGACTTGGACTTCCTCTTAAACTCAGACAACTTAAAACATGGCAAATTTCAAACTTTAAGGGTTTTCTAAGGGATGCTCTACCCAATCATTATGCTACTGAGCCGACCCTAAAGAGCGAAAATAAAATGGATTGCAACTATGGGAGACTACAAAGAGGGCTATTTCACCTCGTATTCAGTACATAAACCCTTAGATAGAGATAGAATGGGGAAAACATGGGAGTCTCAAGCCAAGACCCTGGATGGGCCAAATGAAAGCAAAGCTCAACATATCCATAAAAATGCATAAAGAACAACTTTTAGTTTCCCTGGTGTGAAAATGAAAGAAGCAAATGTAAACCCTACCTGGCTCGAAGGAAATGACAAATGAAAACACGACAACTAAGGATCTTCTACAAGAATGCTCTCAAGGATAGGTCTCACACAATCACACCTATGAAATCAACCAGCAAATGCTTAGAAAAATGATTCAGGCTTCGTTGTATGGCTTCGAAAGGGAGCTTAAATTACGAGCGAGGGAAATCTAAATGAGTAAACGAGCAATCAAATGGCAATAAAATCCCTTTTTAGATATGCGGGAAACCAACAATAAATGTGCCACTAGGGGTAGGTAGAATGTCGGTTAGATATTATGTCAGAGAATAATTCTCGGAACCTTGTCTCCGATCATGCCAAGAATAGACCTCCCAAGACTTTGAGATAGGTGACACTCAACATCAACACCTATTGTCCCTTAGAGTGGAGTGTCAGAGATTCCTTTATAGTCACACTAGGATGACTAACCCTGATAGATTGGTTAACACCACGCAAAAAGATTATCAAGTTGTTGGGGATGTTTCTATTGTCGTTCTAGAACGACAAACCCCACAGGCCCGAGGGATCAACAAAAATATGATCTTCTAAAAAGACTAAGGCAAAACTTATTAGATGAAAAAGAAAGAGGAAATACAAAGAAAAGAAGGGGGTCCCTATTTACCTAAGCCAAAATGGCGTGTGTTGTGCAAAGGGCACAACATGTTGTTTCTTTGGAGACGTTCAATTGTTGTTGTAGTTGTTATGATTATATGGCCTGAAGAGTCATGAGTCCTAAGTCTTCCTAGCCTAGAATGAAGTTTGTTATGTTCATTGAGGAGTCTTTTCCATTCTAATCTCCTTTCTTGATCCTTCAAGATTTGTTGAATCAAGGGATGTTGATCTTTGATTTGTTGTTGATGTTCTAGTTCTTCCCTTGTTTGCTCTATGTTCTCTTGTTGAGTTAGATTGGGAAAGTTTTTTCTAATCGCATTGAGAATGGATTTAATCCAATCTTCTCTAATGCCAGGGCACATTTGCAACAGGGGAAGTGTTGTTTGTTAAATGTGTGTAATGTTGATGTCTGCATTGATGTTCACCTCGTGATGTGATCAAGGGTCTTTGACTTTGTTTAACTTTGTTTTGATGTGTACCTTGTGATGTGATCGAGGGTTTTTCCTTATTCATGTGAGTTGATTTGTATCTACCTCGTACATGTATGTGATTAGGACTATGCTCATCCTTAGGCCGCCATGTAGGCATGTGCATCTTTTTCATACTTATAGGCTCATTGTTGCATAACTAAGAACCTTTAGAACTTGCCACTTTCTCGTCCACAAGAAAACCTACTTTGGTAAATATAGTTGGACCAAGGTGATAAGATGTTTGTGATTTCTTATTGCTCATGATTGTTGTACCTTGATCAATTAATTGTGACTTGCTTGTCTATATGCTTAGCATTATCCATATCAATTAAAACTTGATTGTCAATATGATCAATGTGATCAATTTGCTTATTTATATGCTCGATATGATCAATATGATAAATGTGATCGATTTTCTTATCTATGTGCTCAATATGATTCATATCAATTATAGCTTGATTGTCAATTTGCTTGTCTATGTGCTTAATATGATCCATATCAATTACAACTTGATTATCAATATGCTTGATGTGATCAATTTGTTTGTTTATGTGCTCAATATGATCAATATTAGTTACAACTTGATTATCATTATTATCAATGTGATAGACTTACTTGTTTATGTTCTCAGTGGGAACAAGAGTCTCATCATGGGAAGGGGGAGTTGTTGGATGATGGATAGGATCATTTTAGGTCTCACGATGTCAGGAGTTGGTTGCATGATGGATGGAATTGGCGTGGATGTTTTGTCCTTGACTTGACTATGGGCAAGGTTGATCATGCTTTGGATGAGCTCTTGACATAGTTGTAATTGCTTCTTTGAAAAGATGGATGTACTTCATTTCACTTCAAGATCCCCTTTGTGGATTAGATCCTGGATACAGTTCTTTGATCTCATGCACTAATTAGTAGAATATCTTTGGCTCTTATGGATCTTAGATCTTATGGGATTTATGGATCTTATGAAATGTCTTCATTTACCTTCCCACATGGGTTGACTTGTGGAGATGGTAGTGTTACGAGGGGATTAAACAACATGAATATGGTTTTTCCCCAAGTGTGGATTGTGTGATATAGGTGTATCTTCTTCAAGGTCAAGAGTCTCACTATCAATTAGATCTTGAATGTAGTCCTTGAACTTATTGCGACAATTAATGCAGTGTCCTTTGATTCTACGGTATTCACAATATTCATTTTCTCTATACCATTTGGGATTTGGCTTGCTTTCATCAAAAGGCATGGTAAGTGGAAAGATGATCCTACTAGCCTTGACTAGCTTGTGAAACAATGCTTCTAAAGTCTCTCCCAAAGGAGTATATTGTCTTAATTTTGTCTCTTGCTTACATTGACTTGTAGAAGTAGTAATATTAGGAGAATCTTAGACATCCTAAACATGCCTTGAATTGGTAACATTGTTGTCCACACATGTTAGTACTTCTCAAATTCATAATTTTGATTATATTTCCTCATATGTAGTCCTTAGAGAACATCCTTTGTGAGTAAGTTGGGTGAGATAGGATTGGATCATTGATTGGATGAGTGATAGAATTGTTGATTGCATAGCTAATTGGATTGATGGTATTGTGAAGGTTTGGATAATGAGGGACTTACATGGGAGGATGAGGTGAGTAATTTCTTGTGTAAGGTTTGGAGTTCAGACATGAATTAGCTGGGGATCTTGAGCTATAATGGTGTTTCCCTTGTCAAGGTTGGCATGAGAATGTCTTATTGATGTTTGATTTTGGCATCTTACTTGTAGTCGTTTTATTGCATCTTTCATGGTTTGCAATTCTTGGTGAATTCTTGGTGATGGATAAGTTTGATTGTTTGAGTTTATTTTATTATTTAGATTGATTAAATGTTGTTCATAGGTTTTCCATAAAAGTTTGGGTGAAAGCTTGCTCATAATGATGTCATCAAGGATTTGGTATGGAACTTTGTTTTGAAGTATGTATCGGTCTATTATACTATTAGCATCACCATATTCACTTCAATCTGCAAGGCTATCATCACCATCATTTTCAAATGAGTTGTTAGCTTGATTTGGATAAAGGATCTCATCTAATAGATGTGTGACTTTTTTTTTCTTTGATTTTCACTTAGCACAGACTTAGCACAAAGGGAAAGACAAAGAAGACACAACAACAACCTATACTATTCAAGTTGGTGTGTTTGTCTTGTGAGCCCACCAATATATCAAACTTGGTCATAAATAATGTTGGCCCAATATCTTAGAGCACCAAATATGAAGAATTAAGACCATTCCTATAGCCCACTATTTTGTTTTCAATGACATGCAATGAGTAACTTCCTAGGGCTAACCACTTACTAGTGCATCACAAGCTACAAACGACCAACTATCTCTTAATCTAGGCTTTAACAAGGCTCAACTAAGGGAGCCCTCGATATACCTTGTGATATGTAAGGCCCAAGTCTATGATACAAGGGTGTTGTCTAATGGATTGGTTTGAGAAAGCAACCATTCATATCCTTTAGTGGAAACCTATATGGAAATCAACTTAGCGTAGAACAATAGTTGCCCAAGAAATTTATATAGTCCACAAGAACATGGGATTTACAAAAAAAGAATAGTTACTTTTGATTCTCAATATCACACAAAGGGTAAGAGAAGAGCATACACAAACTATCCTTGGGTAACACAAGTGACCAAACTGCTTTTGATTCTCAGGGTTACATTAAGGCACAATAGAAGAGCATACATGGCTAGATCACACAAGCATGTGCACTCAAAGACAAAATAAAGATCGATTCCTTGTTTAAGATTTAGATGTTAATTGTATTTGAAATAAAGTCTTTGATCTACAAAACAAAAATGTTAGTAATTTGAGATTCATTGGCCTTGGACTCACGAAAGTTGCACTCAAAGAGAATTAGCAATTAGTGGTGCTCAAGCCACATAGCATGAGTAGAGGATGAGTGGAGCTTTGGTGACTCCTGGGTGAATTTGTGTGTGTCCAGCAGTATGGTGTTGTGTACCTAATTGAGGAATGGTGGTGGGAGGAGTAGAGTGCATAACTCCAAACCTGAAGCACTGAGCATTGGTCATGACTACGTGCCTAACCCCCACGTGTGACTAGAGGCTAGTCCTAGCAACCAGCCACTTGGTGATAGTGACCGATCCCTAATAATATCATGGCTTTCAGCCTCCAATAAATAAAATATTTTAAAATTAAAACAAATGCATGCCCATACTTGTGATGATGCAAATGTCGATGCAAGCTAGCACAATGACTTGAATATGCTACAAAATATTCTGGAGGTGGTAGACTTGAAACAATAGTAGTGTACAGCCTATATGAATCATATGGCGAACATATAGAGTGTACAAAATCTAGGTGTTGAAGACTATGAAACCCCTAAAAATGCTCTAAAATATTTTTTCTCCAAACCCTAGTGAGTTATATGTCGATTTATAAGTTTTTGAGCCTTTTGGACTTAATCATGAAATTTGTTTTACTCTAGGATGAACCCAACAAAACTTCTTCACAAGATCTCTCTAAAATTAAAAAGGAAACAATATTACCAAATGAGTCCTTGTTGCCTTTGATATTTGATAGTGATTGTAATATGTTGGTTGCTCAAACTAGCAGCATAACATTAGATAAAGATGATGGATATATGATGACTTTGACAACATAAGATTACTTTCAAATGTGGATGATAATGGCTTGGTTGATGTTTGATTTAGAGATGCTTGGATAATAGGATGAATGGCTAGGATTAAGAGGTTTAATGGATGGCTAGGATTAAGAGGTGCAATATGAAATAGATGGCTAAGATTTGATGAGAGGATTATAGGATATGGACAAAGCTTTTAGGGCATCCTCATGTGAATGGATAATTTTTGGAGATATAATATGAGATGAATGGTGGAGATGAAAAACTCATCTATTAATTGTAGCAAGTCATGTGACTCTCAATAATTAATTTAAATAATAAGATTATTTAATTAATTATTGGACAGGGGATAATGGGAGGATAAATTAATTAAATAAATAAGATTTATTCAATTAAGTTTGGCTAAAAGAGATAAATGGATCAATTAAATAAATATAATTTATTTATTTAATTTAGGTGATGGAGGAAATGGATTAATTAAATAAATATAATTTATTTAATTTGGGAAAGATATTAAGGGACAATGTGTTGCAAGATGAATGTCTAGGTGATGTCAAAGGGTTATGAGGACATGGTCAATTTTAGGTGTCTACACATTTGATGGTTGATTTGATTATTGATTTCCTCTATTTTGATATAACTTGTGTTCTTGCATATTGCATCATTTATTTTGTGCTTGTAGCTATTGTAACTTTCTTCATGCACCTAGATCTTGGCTCATGTGATTAGTATCAGAGCATTGTTGGTATTTGGAGTTTTTTTGTGTCCATTGAAGAGGGGGTTTCATTTGAAGATTCACATTGAAGATTTACGTCAATGATTCCTAAGTTGGATCTAAGCCCACCATTATTTCCAGAACAACTAAAAAAATAATAATTGACTTTTATTTCATCCAATTTGGATATTCTAAAGTCAAGTTTTTCCCTTTTTTGGTTGCATATATCTCTAGTAGATTTTGTGAATTTAGTTTTTGGAGCATTTTGAAGTGCACTATTGCATCTAAAGCAACCAAGAACCTATAAATTGACATAAATTTTGTCAAAATCGAAGCAAGCTAAGAAAAAACAAAAAAAATTCCCAAGGATGTCATACAATGTCCATGTGTAGTTCTATGTAGCACTGTAAAAAAATATTTTTTCTATACTATGTAACTTTTTTTTATTTCTCGAAAGAAATCAAATCAAAAAATATATTAAAAAAGCCTATTTTATAGCATTGGGCTAAGCTCTTAATCAAAACTCAAAAAAAAAATTAAGGTGGTACCTCATACTCTTAGCCATGTGAGGGTACCATCCCCACCAACCCCCACTTATATAAAACAACCATAGTTTTACATTAAAAATTATATGGTTGTGTTGATGCAATATTAATTATTGATTTCCTCTATTTTAGAATAGCTTGTGTTCTTTCATATTGCATCATTTGTTTTATGCTTACAGCTATTGCAACTTTCTTCATGCACCTAGATCCAAGCTCATGTGATTAGATTTCCAGTGAATCTTTACACGAAGGAGTAGTTCCTGCTTCTAGAACCATTTTAGAGGTTGCACATATTTTTGATACAAATTTAGGCCATGTGAACCTAGTAGAGTCCCACAAAAACATAGATCAAATGAAGAAAACAAATTTCATGGCTAGGCACCTTGCAAAAAGTGGTATCATACAGGCAGTTCTCTTTCCCATTTTTGTTTAATCCTTGGAACCAGTCATGACTTGTACAAATTTTATAATCAAGATAACGGGAAAATTAGGAACTCCTCAAATCAAGCAATTCTCCAAAACATGCCTAATTGTATAAAAGAAATGTTTTTTATTAGGGTAAAAACTAGGTTTTTGAAAGGACATAGACCCTTTTACAGAAGAATAGCCAACAACAAACAATAGAAACACCAAGAAGCCAAGGAAAACTAGAAAAACATAAACAAGAGATGAACAACCCCAAGGCTATAGAGTAAAATTAACCTAAAAGATAAAACACAAAGAGGAACTGGTGCAGGAGCACTTGGTTGAGTTTATGCCTCCATGAGGCAAATTGTTCGTTTTTTATTTAGTTTTGTGTTTTTTATGTAATAAGGTCAATTAAGACCATTTTAGGTGTGTTTGAGTCCATTTATAGGTTATTAGGTGATTTAAGTTGTTAAGTTGTCAATATTACACAAAAATTGTTATAGTTGTAAAAGTGCAAAATTAGGGAATATGAAGGGTCATGGGTTGACATAGGTTGGTTAGACTGTTGGGATTCACTTAGTAGTTGGAGAAACATTAACATGTTTAAATAAGCCTTGTAAGGCTGAGCACAGGGTGGAGGATGGTGTATATGTGAAAACTTCAATGAAATGCCTCTATTTTATGCAAATTCTAAACGTTCTTTGTTGTTTCTAAAGATTGTACGACCCCATACAGTCAATTTTTTATTTATAATCATGTGTAGATGATAGTTCTTTGAATCTATTTTAATTTGGTGGTGATTTCATGTGCTTTGGTTAAGTATAGAGCAAGATATCTCGATTTTACTAAAAACAGTTTTATAAACCTAGGCAATGAGGGTTTTGAGCAAGAAAATGATATAACTCCTATTTCCACTGGTAGAAATGGCTATAACTTGGTGAAATGGAAGAATATGGATTAAATTTGTTTCCCACAAGTTTGTAGATGTAGGAGATGGAGTCTGATGTAATATTGATGATGCCCTAGGCTGTTTTCTTCTTGTTTTGTGCATTAAAAGAACCCATAGGTATTGGAGTTTGCAATAAAACCATTAGAGGAAGGTTGGAAATGGTTGGGATAGTCCACATAGGTCCCATACATCATGTTTTGAAGGTTAAACCCAAGTACTAAAGTCTAGAGTTGTGAGAAGCCATTGTCACCTATTTGTACAAGCCTAATTAGGCCTAGTCTCAAAATGAGACAGTCAATTTTAGGCCCTCACTTTCTGAAACAACCTATACCCATTTCAACATATGTTCAATAAGGCCGAAATGGGTATCTGAAACAGGTTTTAGATTGTGGGTTGGAGCTGTTCTCTGCAAGTTATGACCAAAAAATGGTGAATTTATGCTCTTTTAGGCCTATTTGCAGAATTACCACTTAATTTTAGAGGGTGTCGTTACAAAACAAACCCACCTAAGTTTTTGGTATGTTATCAAACTCCTTAATGGGTACTCATAATTGCATTCAAAATTTGGTTATGAATTTTGTATGAAGAGTTATGCTCAGAAAAGCCTCTGTGAAAGGCTACAAGGGATTAGAGCAGTTTGTGAAGGAAGGTCATATTGTTGAAGAGTCTAAGTGGTTGATAAGGTATTGTGAGATGGTATTTGTCATTTTTACCTTGTGGAAGGTCTTCCAAGTCTCAAATAAGGAATTATGTTGTTGATTTCCCAATTGAGTTGTTGTCAAGTATGCTCCAAGTGAACCAATAATCATGAGTTATGAGAACACTACCTTGAGTTATTTGTTGAGTTGAGAAACATTGTATTTTTGCCTCCTTACCTCTGCAAAGGTTGGGTCAAGCTTTGGAAGAAATGGAGAAAATATTTGTTCTAGAGATGCAGCAGTTGAGTAGTTGGCATTTACTAGTCAAGAAGAAGGTTATGTGGCCTATCAAGAAGATTATTTTGAAGAGGAGAAGGCAATTTGATGTGATGATAGTTGATAGGGAAGAGTTCATCAAAGTAGAAGAAGAAAAGCACATGGAGGTTGTGGCTATTTCAAACCTTGAAGGTACCAAGACAACAAAGGTGAAGAATGGTCTGATTTTGGAGGGAAATGATATTAAGTTAGTGTCAAAGTCTAATTTGTTGAAGGTCAAAGTTGAAGTGACTCTTGGGATTCAAGATTGCCTTAAGGGGTATGTTGATATGGTGATGTTTTCTTCTTTATTTTAAAAAAAGGATAATGGACATTCTATTTCAGTTAATTCAAAGGTTCCTAAACCTGAGAAAGTAGCAATTGTAGGGGTAGAGCATCATGTGGAAGAGGGGCAAAACAAAACCGAAGAGTTTAAGGATGAGTTGCAAAGGAAGATGGGCAAATTCAAGCATGCACCTAAAGTGAAGAAGAAGAATGGAGGAGGTATATTTGCAGTAGGTTCAACAATGTTTTCATATGAGGAAGGAATATACAAATTTCTTGTTGAGATTGCAAGGAGGGATAGACCCAAGTTCAAGATGAAGCAGCTACATGTTGAAGTTGACAAATGAAATCAAGGGACAGATGTGTAAGTTGCAGCTTTACTTTTTGTTTTGTTCTTTTCACAAGTGATTGTGGTTGCAGGTTGTGGTGCATGTTCTCTTGTATTTGCAAGTCCTCACTCAAGGGACTTGAGTTCTTTTTCCATGGGGAGTATGGTGCAGGAGCACTTGGTTGAGTTTATGCCTCCATGAGGCAAATTGTTCATTTTTTATTTAGTTTTGTGTTTTTGATGTAATAAGGTCAATTAAGACCATTTTAGGTGTGTTTGAGTCCATTTATAGGTTATTAGGTGATTTAAGTTGTTAAGTTGTCAATATTGCACAAATATTGTTATAGTTGCAAAAGTGCAAAATTAGGGAATATGAAGGGTTATGGGTTGTCATAGGTTGGTTAGACTGTTGGGATTCACTTAGTAGTTGGAGAAACATTGTAACATGTTTAAATAATCCTTGTAAGGCCAAGCACAAGGTGGAGGATGGTGTATATGTGAAAACTTCAATGAAATGTCTCTGTTTTATGCAAATTCTAAATGTTCTTTGTTGTTTCTGAACATTGTACGGCCCTGTACGGTCAGTTTTTTATTTATAATCATGTGTAGATGATAGTGATATGAATCTACTTTAATTTGGTGTTGATTTCATGTGTTTTGGTTAAGTATAGAGCAAGATATCTCAATTTTACTAAAAATAGTTTTATAAACCTAGGCAATGAGGGCTTTGAGCAAGAAAATGATATAACTCCTATTTCCACTGGTAGAAATGGCTCTAACTTGGTGAAATGGAAGAATATGGATTAAATTTGTTTCCCACAAGTTTGCAGAAGTAGGAGATGGAGTCTGATGAATATTGATGATGCCCTAGGTTGTTTTCTTCTTGTTTTGTGCATTAAAAGAACCCATAGGTATTGGCGTTTGCAATAAAACCATTAGAGGAATAAAACACAGGTCCCATACATCATGTTTTGAAGGTTAAACCCAAGTAATAAAGTCTGTAGTTGTGAGAAGCCATTGTCACCTATTTGTACAAGCCTAATTAGGCCTAGTCTCAAAACGGGATAGTCAATTTTAGGTCCTCATTTTCCGAAACAACCTATATCCATTTCAACATATGTTTAATAAGGCCCAAATGGGTATTTGAAATAGGTTTTAGATTGTGGGTTGGAGCTGTTCTCTGCAAGTTATGACCAAAAAATGGTGAATTTCTGCTCTTTTAGGCCTATTTGCAGAATTACCAGTTAATTTTAGAGGGTGTCGTTACAAAACAAACCCAAGTTTTTGGTATGTTATCAAACTCCTTAATGGGTACTCAGAACTGCATTCACAATTTGGTTATGAAGTCTGTATGAAGAGTTATGCTCAGAAAAGTCTCTGTGAAAGGCTACAAGGGATTAGAGCAGTTTGTGAAGGAAGGTCATATTGTTGAAGTGTGTAAGTGGTTGATAAGGTATTTGTCATGTTTACCTTGTGGAATGTCTTCTAAGTCTCAGATAAGGAATTATGTTGTTGATTTCCCAATTGAGTTGTTGATTTCCCAATTGAGTTGTCAAGTATGCTCCAAGTGAACCAATAATCATGAGTTATGAGAACACTGCCTTGAGTTGAGAAACATTGTATTTTTGCCTCCTTACCTCTGCATCAGGAACCAACAGGGTTAATAACCCACCAAACAGAGACCTAGAACTAGATTCTCAAGGTCGCTTGAAAATAAAATGCTTTAGAGAACATTGGGCACTCCCAATATCTCCTTTAGTTGTCTTATTGATACATATTTTCTTCTTGTTTGGTTGCTCATCCTTTGGAGCCAAACTATAGTCAGACATATCTGATTCCTTGCCATCCTTCTCTAACACACAAGCCTCGGAATGAGGCCTATCCTTTGTAGGCAATTTATATGGTGGAGCATCTGCACCACTATGATCTATAAATGATTCATTAATAGGCTAAGTAGGAGACACCAAGTAGATGTTATACCTCCGAAAATTTTTCTCCCTTTGATTATGCATGCAACTAGTCTCCAGATGACCCACTTTGTTGCATTTGAGGCATAACATTGCAAATTTTTCATAGACTATTTGTTTTACCCATTTCCCAAGCTGGGAAGAAAAAAGTGACAAGACATAAGCACCTTGTCAACATCAACATTAACACAAAAGCATACAACCAATAGTCATTTTCTTGATTTGGTCACTGAATCCATAGTAATGAACTACCCAATGGAGTTCACAATGCCTTCTAGTGCCCTCCTTATCCCAATATTCTGAAGGTAACTCAAGAAGTCTAACCCAAATAGGGACTTTCTTAAAGACTTCCTTCTTTGGGTTCAAACCTGGGTGCCAATTTTTAAGCAACAACCCTGATCTCCCAAGAAACCACATACCAGACAACATAACCCAGGCGCAACCTTCCTGATTGGAGAAAGAAATTAGGAAGAATCCCAGTGTCATGGCCAAGATAACAAACCAACCACTGAGTCGCCATTTCCTTAGAGCCCATGACCTGGACACATCCATGTTAGGTCAGGAACCTTAAAACATCCCGACAAGGGCTTTCCTCAGCCTAGAAGCATCTCTTTCAACAAATAAATTTAGAATATTGACCACAACCATCTCGAAATAACCATATGAGCTTTGAGGGTGGAACAGTGGAAGCGTCCATGCCACACATCCCAATTTAGTCACATAACACAATATTCTTGACTAAAGCCTTCTCTTCCGCAGAGTCCCATCCATGCCTTACAATGCCCCACCATTTTATGGATTACCAACGTCACCTAAAGCTATAGCAAGCTCCTCTACCAACCTTAGATGACAGGCAACTAGCAATTGTTAGGTCTGAGTTCGACAAGGGAGACAACACCTTCGCAATCACCATTTTAGAGGTCCCAAATCCTCTCGATTGACCAAAGGGCAGTAGAAAATCCCTGCATAGACTGTTTCACTAAGAAGAGGTAGTATCATCGCCACCAGAAACCACCAAAACCCACGATAAGGGCACACTAGACCCAATAGCAGGCGTGGAGAGAAAACGATCAACACTAGACTTTGTTGCAAAAGAGAAATCCAAGCCATTACAAAAGTGAGATTTCCTGGGATTGACAATCGAGCCAACGCTCTAGCATGCCTCCAACCATAAATCTAGAAGGTAGACGTCATCCTATTCATCGTATTTTACCCCATTCATCATTTCTAACCAGATCTCCATCGAAGCCACCCTCATCATCATTGTCTCCTCCATCTCTATCTGGATCATTGTTGCCATTTTATAGTTCAAAATGCTCGCTCAAACCTCCTCTCTTCTCCTTGATTGAGTTGTACAAAAGAAATGTTAAAAATCACAAACTATGCAAATTATGTTGATATAATAGTGGAATCCTCAAGAAGGTTCTTTGAATTCATTGTAAATCAATTCCATGCATATACAAATAATTTGGAGCCTTCAATAATATTTCCAATGTAGTTTCTTGTCACACCCCAAATTTTGACTATACTTTACTTTTTACTTATATGTAATTAGTGGGTAAACTTGCATGGATGAATGATTTGATGTTTAGACAAATATCAGGAAAAATCAATGATTTCACGAGTTATGATTAAATGGATAGAATTTAAAATGTGAATATATGTTGTTGAGATTATCTATTTATGATGATTAAGGATTTACTAATGATACACTGATCACAATTTGGTGACTGTGAGTTGTAATCAGGGAACAAATTACCAACCTCTGAGAAAGGGAGGGAGAGCATCATTTGAGAGAAGTGGATAGACATTAGAAAGGATAGGTTATTGCCATATAAGTCTTGTGTTTATTGTCTAGTGACCCTTTGTCAAACTTGGTAAGTCGTAATTGCTCCCTTTGGTCTAAGTATGGTGTTGACTTGTCAGTCGACAATTTGTTGACAAGATCCATTAAGCTTAAGTTTGTCGTAAAACCAAGTAGGGACGGTACAACCATCAACAAGATGCAGTCGATAGTCTTTATTTTATTTATTTGAGGTGAATATAGTATATATTTAGGATTATATTTTTGATAGTGTTATCCTATCAAATTATTTAAGTTCAACTATTGTGTTATATTCGTGAGACAAAGAAGGGGGAGAATATCTCGATCTTGTTTTCATATCTTGTTGGATGTTAGTGATAACGAGGATAAATGTTAAATACACCAATTTTTATGTCAATATATATATTATTAAGAATTATTGGTCAAACCCCCTTTTAATTTTCTATAATTGAATTTCTTTTGAGAGGAAAAGTAGTTCTAATTCAATGTACTTTACTTTATAGTGAGTTTGTGCTCAACTCCGTACTCTACATTAATATGGAGAGAGTGGAGGAGCTGCTGGTAGGGAATTAGAGTGGTCCATCTAACCCATCACTCCACTACCCATTTCATGCACTGATGTGAGAGTTTATAGGCTTAGGAGAAGCAGAGTTTCTTGCGGTTAATGGGGGACAGGCCTCGAAGGTAGAACCGAAGGGGAAGTTGGCAAGGGAGTGGGATATGGTATGCATTTTTTGGGAGTGTCTTTTTCAGTATGCGAGAGGCGGCTCGAAAGAAGCAGAGATATCATGGATGTTAAAAAGAAACAAGAGAGAGATTACTATACATCCTTTCACAGGAAAAACATAGAGAGATAACAATAGTTAAGATGTTATATTCTAAATCTCTAGCCTTTGCTAGACTCGAGGCACCTCCATGCAATAGAGAGACATCAGACATTACCTTAGACATAATTTTAGGGTTACTCAAAGAGCCTTGAGAAGTTATCTTTATACGACTTTACTACAACAGAAAAGAGGATTACTGTAGACAGTACATGCCACATAAGAGTGAAGAAGGTGAGTTTTATATTCCTTATGTATCAGTATGGTTTATTTTGAAAACATTCACAAAAATAAAGAGACGTCGACGGATAAATGATATTTATATGGTGCTAAACTTATAGAAAGACAATTTATTATATATCTTACAAAACCATCTTAGCCACCCTTACTATGTTAGTACATCTTAACGTATGATAAATGGTTATGTCTTGTAAGGCTCAAGATTGTGAGTTGAGTGCACCAGATAATATAAATCATGAGTATGATAGAAGTTGTTTATTGTGTATTACCAAGGATATAATGGTGTATTAAATCTGTGTGGAGAAGAACTATTCGATTGTGCATACATAGACTGTACCTTTTCTCTACAGAGGAGCCCGAACAGCTAGGAAAGGCCACAAAGATAAGACCTTAGTTAAACGGTTGAAAATATATTGAGTCTTTGCAAACCGTAGGGTCTTGTTTGAAAGAAAAGCCAAAAGAATTTGTCATCATGGCGCATGTGTAGACCAAAGACTTATTATTACTGTGCATGGCCATAAAACTTGTTTTGTGTAAGGCCAATACACTTAAATTATTACTGTTTGAGTACAAGGTTGAATAGCCTTTATTTTATAAATCTATTTTATGCATACTAGTGGATGGATAAATATATTCCTCATATCATGTATTTATTATTGTGCTATGTACATAGAAGATATAGATATTCCAACACTTGATATCATTGTTTAACCAAATCCGAGTAGAGAAGGTTGGGAGATTTGAAATTTAAACATTCATGATTGTTGCACCTATGTTTTTAAAAAAAATCTTGTCAATTATATACAAAGGGTAATATATATATGAATTTATACATGTCCTAAATTGGAAGTTAGAAGATTTAAGATGGCCAAAGGTCGTAATTATTTAATTATCTCTTGTGACTTAAACCTAATAGGGATGAAAGATTTAACTTAGTCAAATGACTAGTTTCAAAAATGAAAGTATGCACTAAGATATTATATGAACGAGAGTATATGAATGAGAGTATACTTTGTATACTATGATTATTCATGTTATGTGCAAGTTGAATTTGAACAATGTCTAGTGGTCTAGGGAAGACTAGAGGCATTTGTTCCCCTATCGTGTTCTGTTATACACATGTTTTTAATTTTGGAAAAAAAAGGTATTGATATTTCCATGCATTTGGTTAGAGAGGTTAAACTCTAGAATCATAACCTGAGGGGTTTAGAAAACTTATAACCCTTATGACGAATATGACATTGCTTTACATATTGGTCGACAGTGAATGGTCGAGAAAACCACAAGGCTATACAAAAAGAGTCTAAGTAGTACTTTAAAAAATTTAAGTGATTCTATGATAGAGTCAAAACTTGTTTTATTGCACAAAGGATGTTTGATATTATAGTTAGTGTGTAGAATGACAGGAGGTCATAGACCCTAGAAATCACAAGTATGCAAATAGGGACTCTCTGAAAGGTTAGAATTACCTATAACTAAACATTGTATGTATATCCTACAATAAGGATTTGTTCTAAGTCAGATTGACTAGAATTGAATATGGTACAAAAAAAATTATGTCTAGAGATGCTAAGTGAAGAAGGTTAAACTGTAGGATGAGATAGTTTCAAGTCGAGTTAGAGGTGTGTGAACTTACGACTATGGTCATTGCGAATGTCTATTTATATTGAATCTTTGGCCAAAGTAAAGCATCTGTCTTTGCATGCATTAGTCGGTTCACTGTGCTCTAGATTTGTATAACAATCCAGTAGTGTCATACTTAGTTAGAAGGAGTCTATATTTGTATGACCGTGTTGGTTATGTAGGACAGAACACTACAAACTCAAATGGAAAAAACCTGTTGGCTCCTTATATCTATACTCTTTGTGAAGGGTAGGGCCACTTCCAAGAAGGAAGGTGTGTGGGGGATCATTAGTCTGTGGTTGGAGGTAAAGCACTCAAGTGATGCTCTCCCTCCCAAGCAAAAGACAAGTTGAGACTTGAGTTACAAATGTCAAGATTCCAGATGCAGTATTATTTATGTATTGATGTAAAATTATTTATATTGCGAAGAGTAGAATATTGTAATTGAAAAGTGAAAGATTTCTCTATGATTCTAACTTTGAATAAGCTGTAATTTCAAGAATAAAATATTCCAAAATGATATGCTTTTACTCATTGGTGATTATGCAAAAGATATGTATAAAACAATTTCATTCATGTTTACCTTGTTTATTTACTTTCTTGTAAATTCTTGAGTTTATTCGAGTATTACAGGAAGGCATATTACATTTCTCCATCTATTTAAATGTTCATAAAATGGTATAAAATTCCTAATGAAAATGGGATGTAAAACAATGGAAAGAAGATGAAGAAAGTTTTCTTGACAAAATTTGTAACTATTGTAAACATTTTTTTATCGATAATTGTTGTAAACATTTTTTATTATTATGTATGTAATGCTTTTATGTTTATTTTGAGGGTTGTTGATTGAGGTGTGAGATTTTAGAAATCATGTGGCTCATTGTTGAAGATTGAGACATGATTTCATCAACAAGGAAGAGGTGTGACTTCCCAACCTATCTTACCAAGAAAAATTTCAATGTGTTTGAGAGATAACTATGCTCATGAGTATTTGGAAGAAATTGTTCTAATGACACATTTTTTTATGACAATTAAAAGTTCATAGTTTAGTTATTATTTTTTAGTCTCATGTTATTAGAATAGTAGTTCCAAACATTTAAGTTTCAATAAAAGGACCCACCAACCACCAATCTTTGTGTGAAAAATAGAAACCTATGCTTGGTGAGTTAAAAAATAAAATATTTTGGAACATGGATTCTCAACAAGACTAGGTTTGAGAATCATACTCCTAATATTTTGTCTCATTGGCCACATTTGTATTGAAAAGGAAACTAGAGTTAAAAGTGTGTTTACATGGAAACACAATCTAGATTTTGATAAGAAAGAAGGATTTTTTTGGAGTAGCAACAAAATCATGTAGAAATTTGAATTGAAAGTGAGGCTATTGGTTTGTGATTTGATATTGGTGGTTTAATTTGTTGATGTTTGAATTATATGTTGCTTTTGCCTTATTCATAAAAGTGCCTTCAAAACTTGCATTCGCAACAATATACGTAAACTTGATATAGACAACAGAGTTGGTGATAACATTAAATATTGAAGAAAGAGGTCAAATGTTCAAGTCCCTTCTCTATCACTTTCATTTATAAGGTGGATTTAAAACTATCATTTATTTCTTGGAGTGAGAAGTTGTACAAAGGAGTTATAAAGGTTTTTTGTATACAAATAAATGTCACATTATAAAAGCTGCACTTTCAATAGAAATTGATGCCTTGAAACTAAAAAAAATTATGTTGCCACATGCTTGTGCTATTGGAGTTATCAATGTTTACATGCTGCCTAACAATGCTTTCAAAGATAAACATGTAATGTCTTGTGATCTATAGGTCTCTCAAGATAAACCTGATTGATAGAATCTAAGGGACAAAATGGAGGTTGGAGGACCAACAATAAGCTAGAAGAATAATCTCATCTCCAAGTAGCTTCTCCCTTAAAGATTGGGCACATTGCTTAAGAGGAAAATTTGGTAGGAGTAATTGCATTTCCTTTAAGTTTTATAGTTGCAGTTTGTTTATTTTTGGTTTTCCTTTTTGATCTTTGATGAGGAGCAGACAGAGTTGTTTGGATTTGTTTTTCAATGCAAGGACTTTTTATCTCACTTGATAAGGGAGAAGAGACTATATTGGCTTTTAATGGGTCATTAGTAAATGTATGAGTTGATGTAGTTGAACAAACCATGACTGTGCTTATATTATAGTATAGGTACAACATGGTCAGAGAGGATCAACATGCCATCATGATGTTCATCATTCATGTCACAACTCGTGGATTTACAAACCTTTGTGTGAAGTAACATTGGTTGAACAACACTAGGATGTACAATGTGTCAATTTTTAGGTGCTCCAAGGAGTATTGTCAAGGTTGGAATGGGAATCTATTATTGATGTTTGATTTTGGCATCTTACTTGTAGGTCTTTTATTTCATCTTTGATGGCTAGCAATTCTTGGTGATGGATAAGTTTGATTGTTTGAGTTTATTTAAATGTTCAGATTGGTTCAATGTTGTTCATAGGTTTTCCATAAAAGTTTGGGTGAAAGCTTGCTCATAACGATGTCATCAAGGATTTGGTATGGATCTTTGTTTTGAAGTATGCATCAGCCTATTATGCTATCATCATCACCATATTCACTTCAATCTACGAGGCTATCATCACCATCATTTTCAAAGGGGTTGTTAGCTTGATTTGGATAAAGGATCTCATCTAATATAAGTGTGACTTTTATTTTTTTTCTTTGATTTTCATTTATCATAGGCTTAGCACAAAGGGAAAGACAAAGATGACACAACAACAACCTATATTATTCAAGTTGGTGTGTTTGTCTTGTGAGCCCACCAATCTATCAAACTTGGTCGTAAATAGTGTTGGCGCAATATCTCAGAGCACCAACTATGAAGAATTAAGACCATACCTATAGCCCACTATTTTGTTTTCAATGATATGCAATGAGTGACTTCCTAGGATTAACCACTTACTAGTGCATCACAAGCTAGAAAAGACCAATAGTCTCTTAATCTAGGCTTTAAAAAGGGTCAACTAAGGGAGCCCTTGATATATCTTGCAATATGTAAGGCCCAAGTCTATGATCTACAATGATGTTGTCTAATGGCTTGGTTTGAGAAAGCAACCATTCATCTCCTTCAGTGGAAACCTATATGAAAATCAACTTAGCCTAGAACAATAGTTGCCCAAGAAATTTATATAGCCCACCAGGACATGGGATTTATAGAAAAAGAATAGTTACTTTTGATTCTCAATATCACACAAAGTGTAAGAGAAGAGCATACACAAACTATCCTTGGGTAACACAAGTGACCAAACCGCTTTTGATTCTCAGGATTGAATTAAGACACAAGAGAAGAGCATACACGACTAGATCACACAAGCATATGCACTCAAAGAAAAAATAAAGATCGATTCCTTGTTTAAGATTTAGATGTTAATTGTATTTGAAATCAAGTCTTTGATCTAAAAAATAAATGTGTTAGTAATTCGAGATTCCTTGGCCTTGGACTCATGAAAGTTGCACTCAAAGAGAATTAGCAATTGGTGGTGCTCAAGCTACATAGCATGAGTAGAGGTTGAGTGGATCTTTGGTGACTCCTGGGTGAATTTGTGTGTGTCGAGTGGTATGGTGCTATGGATCTAACTAAGGAATGGTAGTGGGAGGAGTATCTAAGTTCCTAACTCCAAACCTAAATCACTGAGCGTTGGGCATGATTGGGGGCCTAACCCCCACCTATGACTAGAGGTTAGTCCTAGCAACCAGTCACTTGGCAACAGTGACCGATCCCTAATAATATAATGGCCTTCAGCCTCCAATAAATAAAATATTTTGAAATTAAAACAAATGCATACCCATACTTGTGATGATGCAAACACTGATGCAAGCTAACACAATGACTTGAATATGCTACAAAATATTCTGGAGGTGGCAGATTTGTAGCAATAGTAGTGTACAGCCTGTATGAATCATTTGGCGATCGTACAAAGTGTACAAAATCTAGGTGTTGAAGATTCTATGAAACCCCTAAAAATGCTCTAATGTTTTTTTGCCCCAAACCCTAGAGAGTTATATGTCTATTTATAAGTTTTTGAGCCTTTTGGACTTAGTCATGAGATTTGTTTTACTCTAGGATGAACCCAACGAAACTTCTTCACAAGATCTCTCTAAAATTTTAAAAAAGGAAGAATCTACAAAATCAAGCTCAAAAGATCGTATAGAACCAAAATTTGTCAAGGACCAAGGGGTCCCACTGGGCATGCTAGAATGTATAATGCTAGATCTAGAACTAAATACAAAAGATTAGTCATAGTAAACTCTTATTCTAAATCAAGCATAATACCTTCAGTTTGAGCATAAAGAAGATCAAATCGAATAATTCTTACCTTCACTTATCAAGAAAGATATCCCCTTTATTGAGTGGATGTGCTCTTGATTTGTGTTATAGTTGCTCTTGGAGTCTTCAGGATCTTGGTAGCATGTACTTTGCCAAATGTTGTATTTGTCACATAAGCATCTAAAAGTATCTTGTAGAAGGCATGCATGAAGAGAGATGAATGATTAAGGGTTGGAATTTATAGGTGCTTGCATGAGCATGTGAATGGTTGAGATTAAATGATGGATGGACGATGGAGATGTACTGGGGGCATTGGATCATGTGTAAGGGACCCTTTAATTTGATAATGTTTAATTTATGTGAATGGTGGAAATTTCATTTGTAAAAATGAATGGCTAGGATTAAATGCTTTGTGTTTATTTAATTACCGTGGAAGGGAATGATGACCTATTTACTTGAATTTTATAGGGAGGACTTTATTTAAATTTTATTAATTTAAATTAATTTAATTTAATAATGGGATGGAAATGGATTTACTTATTTTAATTTAATAATGGGGTGGAAATGGATTTAATTTAATAATTAGATGGAAATGGAGTTAATTTACTTTAATTTAATAATGGGATGAAAATGGATTAATTTATTTTAATTTAATAATTCATGATGTGGACTAATGATGTGAATGGATGGAACTAATTTGTCATTGAAATTAATTAATTATTTTAGATGTGATGAATTTAGGTGTCTCCACTTTAGTCATGTAGTTATCAAGTGTGCAGACTTTTTTTTATCGATTTGTAACTTGCAAGGTGAGTAAAAATAATATTGTTAAGTGAATTGGCACATGCCAATCACCAACGGTTGTTGGAGTAAGAACTCCTCCTCAAGAGAGGAGGGTGCCTTATTGAAAACCAAAATCCTATCTACAATATATACACTTTACAAACTTGTATTTTGGGGTTTTTGAAGGGTTTTACAAAATAGAAAAAAATATAGAAGTTGAATTTAGTATGTTGAAAGATGTGTGAATTAAATCAAAGGGAATGCAAAGATCAACACAATAAAACACAATGGGAAGTAGTAGTAGGGTTTTGTATGTTGAGAAATAAATCAGGTTTGTAAATTTAAAAAGAAAAATGCTAAGAAAATTAATGGCTTATAACAGACTTAGGAATACCACAAATCTCAACAAAACAACCAAGACACAAAGTTCCTTAATCAATTTTATTGATTTCCTCCACAATAAAATTACAAAGTATTTTGTATTTCCTCCACATGCTTCTACAAGAATTCTCAAAAAAGTCTTTTACAATAGTTCATTTTGAGACATGTTGTTCCATCATGATCATTAGTCAAATAACAATTGCACACTAGATTAGTAGTACAGTTGCTTGAAGGAGGTGCCTCAATAGTTAACTGTTGATTCAGAAGTAGTAGCCTACTAGCCTTGTTATTACAAGGAATAAAATTCCTTTGCGTAATGTCTTGATATAAACAATTTTGTTGATACACATGTGGTAGTTTTTTTTAAGGGCAATCACCGCTTTAGATTACTTTTGCGATAAAGGATTGGTTGAAGTAGATGCAATTGCTAGTGTTTTCTCCTCATGCAATTCTTTCTTCCATTTTATGACTATTAGTAGGTCATCTTCAAATTCAATTTCCAATGTTTAAGCATCCTGCAAGGTTGCAACTCTTGCTCTCCTTAAGTGAAAGATAACATGTAAGAGGTTGAGCATTTATGAAGATTCATTTTTTGTTGTTAAGTAATGGTCTTTTTGCATTTTCAATCTTGTTAACCAACTTGTTGAACTTAGTGATGACTTCTCTCATAGGTTCATGCATCTCCTTTTTTAGTTGTTAATATAGCAAGTAGTGCATGTTCATCTTCAACACTTTTGAATCTTTCCTCAAACTTGTGTTTCATATCATCCCAATTGGTAATAGTTCTTGCGGATAAATGGTAAAACCATTATGTTACACCATCAACAAGAATTTCAACAAATAACCGAACAACACATATCCTCATGTTGGATGCCTAAAAAAACACATAACAATGAATGCAAATATGTGTTCATGAATACAAACTTTTTCATCACCTCTAAATTTAGGAATATTCTTTCTAGAAATCATGGTAAATCATGTAATTGATTACTTAGTATTAGAGAACCAATTGTAGTGCTCCAAGGCAAAGGAGAAATCATGATATGATTATTGGAGCTTTGAATGTTTACAACAATAGGCACAACAATTCCATGCAAGATCAATGTTTGACTTAAGGAACACTAATTGCAAATTTTGCACTCTTCTTTGTAAGAGAATAAGGAAAATTTGTTGGCTTAGAATTTTTGCAAACATTCTACGAGTTTAAACTGAAATTAAAACTTTGTTGTAAATTGTAGAAAGGAGCTTGAATACCTTTTTGTTTGTTAGCTCATGTATATCTTTTTGCAACCAACTTGCAAGATAATCACTGTTGTCCTAGTGGTGGAAGATTTATTGCTTATATGAGAGGATCTTGATTTGGTGGAGTTACCAAAAATATAACTACACCTTCAAGCTATGGATTTTTCAAATATTTCTATTTGCAACCCTTCTTGTAGTTTCAATTATATCTTCTTCTTGATTCAATATGTTATCAACTCTATGGTATTCTTGATTGTTGCGACAATTCCTCCAAGTGAAATTTCATAAATAAATTATGATATCTTCTTGTTCAACCTCCAGCCAATTGATATTGGGTTGTAACATAGGAGGGTGATTACACTAGTTGGCCATTCATAAATTTGCCAAAATATTTGTAATTTTCAAACTAAAGGACAATCAATATGAGTTGATTGGGCCCCCAATACAGTCGCCAAAAAATTTGTTGTAAGTGAATTGGCACTCATCAATTACCAATAAATGTTTGAGTAAAAATTCTTCCTCAAGACAATGGTGTTGCCTTATTAAAAGACAAAATCCTATCTATGGCGGTACACTTTATAAACTTGTATTTTGGGGTTTTGAAGGGTTTTACAAAATTGAAAATAAATCGAAAAGCTAAATTTGATATGCTTAAAGATGTGTGAATTGAATCAAAGAGAATGCACATATCAACTCAATACAACACAATGGAAAGTAGTAGTAAGGTTTTGTATGTTGACAAATAAATTACTTTTGCAGATTTAAAAAGGAAAATGCTAAGAAAATTAAAGGCTTACAACAAACTTAAGAATGTTGCAAATATCAACAAAACAATCAAGACATAAATTTCTTGAATCAATCTTATTGATTTCCTTAACAACATAATTGCAAAGTATTTTGTATTTCTTTTACAAGTTTTTATCAAAAATTTTCAAAAAAAATCCTTTATAATAGTTCATTTCCCAAATATATAGACTATTCTCATAACTGTAAGGTGGTTATGAAAATAAAATAACAATAATAATAATATATTTTAAGTCATTGGGAATATTAATCATTGTTACATTACAAATAAGTAATATATTAAAATATTTTCAGCCAAAATTTGACATGCATTTGAGTGTCGTGATTTTGGATTAATGAGCTTCTTCTTGTTGATTTTCTCCAACACTGAGTGTTATTTTTCTAGCCTTTGATTTTTCTATTGATATAAGTTGAGCTTGTCTACCATCGCTGTGAGTGCTTCTTAATCTAAACCGTCAAAATATCTGTAGTGCACATCTTTGGCAATGTAAATATCTAGAAACAAAACCTTACAATAATCAGATTATGCATGTTGGTAGATGAAAACCACAGAAATTGGCATAGTAATTTTTTTGATGCATTATGGACTGATTATATTACCTCGAAAAGAGTAATTGGAATATCTCCTTTTGAGTTGGTGTATGGGGAAGGTAGCGAACTTCCCATAACATTGGAATGACCATCTCTTCAACTAGCCCAAACCATTAAAGATGAAGAATTCAAAGATCCTCTATAAAGGAGAATCATATTTTTTTTTTAAACAAAGGGGTAAAAACTTTATTAGAAATCAGAAAAGAGCATTACAATAATAACTAAGGGACCCAGCCCCAGAAAACAAGGCAAAAACCCCATAGCATAAACAATGTAACATCCAAATCCAAAATGACAAGAAGTAACTAAGTTTTCACAACGGTAAATTTTTTTTTTTACTAGGTAATCAAATACAAAAGTAACTCATCTATAATCCAATACAACATTTTTCATTCTATTATAAACATGATTTCATTTTCATAAAAACTTGAAAGAAATGATATACATTAAACTCTTTTCTAATCAATAAAATTTTCTTGAAACAACAAATATTGGAAACATACCATGATCTTGCATCTCGATTATCGGCCCATCACATTCAAGACTCGGCATTCCTCAGTATTTGGAAGAGAAAGTATCTTCAAGGAGCTTAACCTCCAACCACAGACCGTCGGTCTCCCGCACTCCTTCCTAACCGGAAGTGGCCCTACCCTACTCAAGAGGATAGACTTAGGATAACCATCGGTGTTTGCCATCTAAGCTCTGGTGTTGTAACCTACGTATCTTGTTATCGTACAGATCCCTAGATACCCTCTAGTCATGCACGACACTCCACAAGAAACGCCATCCAGTTACGGTGAACGTTCGATGCACTTGAGGATAGTACACCACCTTGGCCAAAGGATTTGTTTTTCGGTAGCGTTCTAAGAACGCACGAACTTGGTTCACCCACCCTACTCGACTTGAACTGATCGAAATCCTACAGTTTCCCATTTGTATAATTTGAAATAATGGACAACCTTGATGACCTCAAGGGTTTAGGATTTCCTCCTGTAATAGCGCCAGCGCAACATTTACTCTAATTCAGAGTTCATAGTTTCATAAACTCTTGTTTATGTAAAAACATTATTTACTGACGCCCACACCTAAGCGATCTCTATCTTAGCTTTCCGGTTCCCATAAGTTTATACGACTTACTTACGTATATATCAATAATTACTCGTAATCCCAGAATTTAAAGTTTTAGACCCAAAAAGGTCTTCATTAAAATAGCGACACCAAACTCATCGCAGGCAATTTTATTTAAAACACAAAAAGTGGGTTCCATAACCCCCACCCATGTTAATTCTCAAAAATAAAGCTCCCACTTTAGTTGGTTGCATTAACATTACTTGTTGTATCTGGTAGCTCATCGCCATTCAAGAAATACTCTATTGTAGTATTGTTGATGACTGGTCTTGGGTTGACAATGTCTTTAGAGTGAAGACGATAACTCAGAAACTTTCCTAGATCTCCTAGATTAGTTAATGAATGATTTAATAATTTCAAAGATGCTTCAATCACATAACAACCTGAATGTTGTTCAATCTACACAAGTGGGATAGTTATAATAGTTTATCTGACATCATAGGGAGGTTCGATGCTTAGTTCACGTAGGGACATTTTATCCAATGCCAGAAAGTCTCTACAATCATATCTCAACACTTATTCACGGTCAGAGAGCCATGCAGTAATTAAAGATGAAACTTATGGTTCTCTGGCCATATTCACAGATATCATGATGTACTCTTCACTATACAACCAAAATATTTTGCTACGTTATAAGTTTTAATGACTAAAGAAACATAGCTTTTTCTAAGCTTCCAATGCGGCAAGCAGACTAAACTCTCCACTCACATACTTATGCAGAAAACTATGATGCAGATTATGTGGGGTAGACTTACTTGAAGATTATCGAAACATATGTTTGAAAACAAAATCTTATACATCAATAGCAACACTCATACGTTGCTAGACAAGACATGAAATACGTGAACAGACAGTGCAGAGAGAGAGAGAGATAAGAACCTGTCTCTCTGTAGTAGAATAATGCTCTAAACTAGAAGTCTTAGCTGCTCCTTCGATGTTGTCCTTCCCCAAACTTTACCCACAACACCTTCCTTTCTCGTCCTCACTGGTTTCCCCGAAATCTTCCGCAGAAAACTTTCCCCAGACCAATAACGACCACCCGTTCTCTCCTTACCCACGAGTATTTCCCTTCCCCCATCTCTCTCCCGTGAAGGAAAACAAACTCTCTTTTTACTGCCGTTTCTCCCGCCACCTTGCGAAGGAATCTCTCTCCTTAAACACAGCAACCCCACTTCACAAACTGTTCTCTCCATTTTCCCCACGTCGCAGTCCTTACTTGCTCGCCCCCCGGCCACTACTAACTACCTCCGACCCTCTTAACTCTCACCTCCAACTAAGAAACACACTCCTTCCTCCTATGCCGTCGCCACTATTCCTTCTAACCACAACAACCGCCGTTTGTTTCATCTTTCTCCGCAGCTTCTCCCTATCCGTCGGTATCTCCCATACCATGCAGGTGTAACTCCCAACATACTACGGTTTAGATAATGATTTAATCCCAAACACCCCCGATACCTTCCACACACTTTAGTGATGGCATCAATCAATAAGTTGCGGTTTTCTCCAACTCGCTCCACTACCTTCCACGATGATGAAGCTCCTCGAGCTGAGGTTTGTTAACCTCATTCCAACCGCACAACTATGATTTCGTTCCCTCTACAATGAGACAGCATGGCATTAACTTCGACGGTCGCACTTCTAACACCATCACTAAATTTTCTCTCTCACCCACGGAGGAGGAACTTAAGACATTCTACCACTATCAATACTAGCCTAACTCAGGGGGGGTCGACATTACTGAACTTAAACTCGATTTCCCATTTATCACGACCAAACAAAAAGGTGATGGCTCCTATAGCGACATGACTTCGCTAAAGGACATGGCAATTCCGTACTTACTCAAACATAATGGCATCAAACCTTCCAAACCAATTAAAGATGAATTGAAAAGTTAAACTCGACACGGCGGCGGTTAGGAAATGATTAGAGCACCGTTTTGGTCAAAATAGAAAAAGAGACAAAGACCACCTTGTTAAGAAAACTCAAGGTCAGATTGACAACAACTCGCGGTCAAAGATAGAAGAAAAGACTCACGTTAAACGACGAACATAATAAATTATTTCACGCTAAGGCTTTCAAATCGACATTCGTCGATCTATGCGAAAAGAAAATATTCGCAACATAAATTCGACGCGATTTACGACAATCACGACGGATTGATCATATCGCAAACGAATTCTTACAACGTTAGACGCTCAAGGTCGACTTCTCGTGTCCTTCGACTACAGAACAAGATTTACTATTTCGCCACACCATGGTTCATTAAATACTTATAAATGAAAATAGTAAACGTCTAACTAAGTCGACTTGCTATAATGGACTTACGACGCCATCGACGACTCCAAGATTCTACAAGACGACTTTCGACTAGGATGTTATACTTTATCCTTTGGCGTCGATATCAAATTAACTACCCAAACCGACAAACAAGACTTACTTGTTGGTTCCCAAGTTTATCTATCTGCTTGGCGATCTCAGTGACAAACACCTTTGGTTAGTTTCCAGAGTCTATACTCTCTCTTGAAGATACTTTCTCTTCCGTCGAACACGGTCCACCTGTTCCTGCATCGACAGACTCGCATACAATTTTGTGGTCAAAGCATCTATGATCCAAATATAATATATTCAAACATCATTGCATTTATTCTAAAGACATTTAGTCTACGTATCTTGATCGTAATCAATAGATTCCGCAATTTCATATTACAACTTTGTAAGATAAATTTTCAGTTTTCATGTCGTTCACATCATAGTAATTTACTGAAATTTGCAAGAAAGTAAATAGCATAATTGTTTTCAAAAGGAGGGATGTAACATATCCTTCCCCTTTAAAAATCATCGTCCCCGATGATTAAGTTTATCAAGCAAAACTTAAACTTAAAACAAACTTTCTATAATGCAACATTAATGTCTTTAAAAAGTTTTGGAAATCTTTGATAAATGTCTTTGTAGTCTTCCCAAGTGGCGCTATCCTCGCCATATTGGTCCCACTGTATTTTGCATTGTAAAACTTCTCGATTACGTAAACGAAGTTTACGCATTTCGAGCACCTTGAGTGGCTCGATCACAACCACCCCGGGTTCTTGCATCTGTAAGGAATTCCAGTTAAGGATGTGGTTATTACCTACAAAATATTTCTTTAAATACGAAACATGAAAAACATTATGCATCTTAGACAAGGCTGGAGGTAGAGCAACTTTGTAGGCAACCGGATTGATAATCTCTAGTACTTCGAAAGGTCCGACATAATGAGGAGCCAATTTCAAAGATTTACCAAACTTGATAGAACTCTTTTGGGGTTTCACCCGCAAAAGCACCTTCTCGCCAATAGAGAAGTGTCTAGGCACTCGTTTGCGATCAGCATAACTCTTTTGCCTGTCATTGGCTTCTGCCAACCTCTTCCTAATCACTTTAACTTTTTCTTCCATATCAGCAAGCATTTCAGGTCCAATGCTTATCCTATCTTCCAGCTTATCCCAGCTTATAGGAGTTCTGCATTTCCTTCCATATAATGCTTCAAATGGCGCCATCTTAATGGCAGAATGATAGGAGTTGTTATAGGCAAACTCGACAAGAGGTAGATATTCCTCCCATCTATATTGCTGATCCATGCAATACATTCTCAAAAGGTCTTCCAATACCTGGTTCACTCTTTCTGTCTGACCATCAGTTTCGGGATGATAAGCAGTACTTACATTCAGTTTAGTCCCTAATGCAGAAAATAAGGTTTGCCAAAACCGTGAAGTTATCCGAGCATCTCTATCAGATATTATCTTTTCAGGTACCCCATGCAATCTGAAAATCTCGTGCACAAATTTTCGAGCCAAAAGATGTGCTCCATCTGTCAAGTTTCCCGGTATGAAATGTGCAACCTTGGTTAGTTTATCCACAACAACCAATATTGCATCATGCCTATTCTTAGACATTGGCAACCCCTGGACAAAATCCATACTAATAACTTGCCATTTCCATTCTGGAATATCATGTGGGTACAACAACCCAGCAGGATGTTGGTGTTCTGCCTTCACTCTCTGACACTCCAAACAACTAGCTACAAACTTTGCAGCATCGCTTTTCATTCCTTTCCAGAAATATAACTACTTGACATCAGCTAACAGTTTTGTCACACCAGGGTGTCCCGAGTAAGGAGCACAGTGAACTTCCTTCCACACAAGGTTTCTAAGTTCCTCTGAATCAGGGACATAAATTCTTCCCTTAAATCTCAGCAATCCATCGGATTCAAAACTGAATCCGTCATATCTTGGATCCTTAGGGTTTAGGTGCAGAGCCTGTTTCACTTGTTCATAATACTCATCCCCAGATAAGTTTTGCAATACTAAATCTTTAAAGTTAGCATGTATGGAGATTATAGAGGCTATGTGCCTTCTTCTACTTAGGGCATCTGCTACTCGGTTTTCCTTGCCCTTGATATAAGAAATTTCAAAGTCATAATCTGATATGAGTTCCAGCCATCTCCTTTGCCTTGCATTGAGATTAGGTTGTGTGAATATGTAGCGAAGGCTTTGGTGATCAGATTTTAAAATAAAAGTCCTTCCCAACAAGTAATGTCGCCACATCTGTAGGGCGTGAACCACTGCTGCCATCTCTAGGTCATGAGGAGCGTAGTTCTGCTCATAATTTTTCATCTTCCTTGACTCATAGGCTACCACCCTGCCATCTTGCATAAGCACACCTCCCAATCCTTCACTCGAGGCATCAGTGATAACCTCAAACTCACCCTCTGGATCAGGAACTTTCAAAATTGGAGCGGTTGTTAATTTTTCTTTTAACAAGTCAAATGCCTTTTGACATTCAACCGTCCAAACAAACCTTTTTCCTTTTCTCTGCAATGAGGTGATAGGACTAGCAATGCTTGAGAAGTTCAGCACAAATTTCCTGTAATACCCTGCCAATCCCATGAAACTTCGTACCTCTGACACATTGGTAGGTTCAGGCCATTCCATAATAGCTTTTATTTTGGCTGGATCAACTGATATCCCATTGGCTGATATAATGTGCCCTAAATACTGTACCTCTTTCTGAAAGAAAGTGCACTTGGAGAGTTTCACATACAGCTTATGCTCTCTTAATCGCTGCAAGACTATTTGAAGATGTCGTGCATGCTCCTCTTCATCCTTGGAATAGATCAGAATATCATCAATGAAGACTAGTACAAACTTATCGAGACAATCTCTGAATACGCTATTCATGAGATTCATGAAAGCAGCAGGTGCGTTGGTTAATCCAAATGGTAACACCGTGAACTCATAATGACCATACCTCATTCTAAAAGCTGTTTTGGGAATGTCTTCCTCTTTTAACCTTAACTGATGGTATCCGGATCTCAGATCTATCTTGGAAAAGACCGATGCGCCATGCATTTGGTCAAATAGATCATCAATTCGTGGCAAGGGATACTTGTTCTTTATAGTTGCCTTATTAAGCATCCTATAGTCTATGCACAGCCTGAGAGTTCCATCTTTCTTTTTGACAAAGATAACCGGAGCTCCCCACGGTGATACACTTGGCCTAATCAAATTCTTAGACAAAAGCTCCTGCAACTGAGCTTTTAATTCCATAAGTTCAGTGGTAGTCATACGGTACGGAGCTTTAGAGATTGGCTCCGATCCTGGTTTAATATCTATACCAAAGTCAAAAGTTCTCTTCGGAGGCAAGCCAGGTAACTCCTCGGGAAATACGTCTCTGAAGTTGCACAGAAATGGATATTTTTCCTCAAAAATTGCTTCTCTGAGGTTTCCTCTACTAGGTCCATCTTAACTGCAAAAAGTTGACACCCCTTTTGTCTAGCCCGCTTTAGTTGTTTTGAAGAAATGGATCTAACCTTTATTTCCCGCTGAATTCCTTGAAGATTTACAGTTTTGCCCGTCTCATCCAGACACTCGATGGTTTTATGAAAACAATCTACTTTGGCTCGATGTTTCCACAACCAGCTCATTCCTAGGATGACATCGTAGGACCCTAAAGGCGCTACGTACAAGTTTGCCTCAGTGGTGAAGTTAGAAACATCAATCCTAGCTTCGAACAAACATTGCTCTACCTGAGCCTTTGAATTATTTGCATACTCTACTGTCCAAGGTTTTGACATAAAGCCAGCTTTTCTAGAAAATTTACTTAGGACTCTAGGTGACACAAAATTTTCTGTTGCACCCGTATCAAATAAAATAGAAACAGGAACTCCAAATAAGGTACCTGTCATCTCAATAGAAGTGATCTGATACTCTGCTTGCCGATTGTCGAGAGCGGCATGAATCCTTTGCTGAAAGGCTTCCTGTTGTGAAGGAAGCTCCGTGTTCCTGGGCCTCCCATTTGGCTTCTTGTTGGGGCAACGGTTGGCATAATGATCTCCTCCACAAGAGAAACATCCTCCTATAGGTCCTCGCTTCTCAGTTGGCCTACTTGCAGAGTCACCATTCTTCTTAAAATTTGTATTTCTCTTAAAATCTTCACCCCTGCGCTCATTACCAGATCCTCCTTGATTCTTTCGATTTCCCCTATCAAATCTCCTGTTTCCATATCCCTTATCATTTTTCCTTTTAAAAGACTGATCATTGTAGTTCTTGTCAAACTTCTTGCGTTTCTTGTCACGGTAAGCGGAGATAGACTTAATCTTCTGCTCCTTTTTTATTGCCTTTTCATAAACTTGATCCATTGTGCTTGGACCATGCACCTCCACTTCACCACCGATCTGAGGGTTGAGTCCCATGATGAACTTTCTGATTCGGAACCTTTCGTCCTTTTGGTATTGGGGAACATACTTCAGTAACCTAGTGAATTTTTCTGCATACTCAATCACAGATAATTCACCTTGCCTAAGGTTTTGGAAGTCCGTTAACTTCTGATCAAAATACAACTGTGGTAACCACCGTTTACGGAATAGTTCCACGAACTCGTCCCATGTCACCTTCAAGGGACTTAGTTCCAACTCCATTTTCTTATTCATCCACCAAGTGGATGCTTCCCCAGACAGCTGATAGGCTCCCCACACGGCTTTAGTAACCTCAGAGTAGTTTCTGATCTCAAAATATTTCTCCATCTCCGTCAACCATGCTTCAGCTGCGTCTCCAGTTTTTGTCCATCAAACTTTGGAGGATTAACCTTCTTCATATCCTTAGATAGCTCTAAGGCAAGTTTATCCTTGGTTCTTCTTTGGGCTTCACTGTCATCATGATGTTCACTTGACGTGCCATTTTCCCAATGTTTACTCTTGCTTGTGAAGTGAGAGTTCTCGTTTCCATCCTCTGTGTTACCAGTTTCATCTATTTTCCTCTCCAGTTTGTTCAATCTTTCCTTGGTTTCAGTGAGCATGTTGAGGATCCTATCCAACTTGTCAGTGGAATTTTCCCGAGAGTTACGACCTTCCCGATCCTCCCCCTCGTTAAACCCTGATTGGTCCATGCTAGTTTAGTTTCACACCTGTTTAAACATATACTAATCAGTTTTACACTTATTAAATTAAACACCATCAAAAGAACACAGCATTTGATCATATTCATAATTGCTCTCAAACCAAAATTTTGTCTTTATTTATTTTGCAAAATTGTTTCAACATCATTAGAGATAGACAAATCTCATGTTTCTACATAATGTTATCTAGTGGAGTGTAACCTTCGGATTCATTGTCCGACACATAATCACGAGGTGTATACCCCTCAGACTCACTATCTGAAGATAACTCGATAATCTCAGCTCTAGGCATTACACGTGGATCTCTAGTGATCATGGGTATAGTACTAGGTACAATCTTAGGTACACTAACAGGTACACTATCAGTTTCTATCCAGGAGCAACGGTCGATCATGGTTCGAACTGCCATCGCTGCTCCCTCTAGGAGTTCTCTCCTCACTCGCTTAAGTCGTGACATTGCATTGGCTAAGGTTTCCACATCATCAAGCCAAATGTCATTCTCATCATTGGTTTTCTCTATGGTCTTGACCATCGCAAGTCATTTCTGCTTAGCTTGCAGATAACGCTTTTTACCCGCGAAGGATTTTCTTGTGGTTTTCTTGGTGTATACCATCCTGGCACAATAAACCAAATCATTAGCTACCCGCATAATGATGATTTCCTAATCAGGTTAGTGGACTCATCAGCCCTAGTGCTGAACCTAGCTAGCTCTGATACCATATGTAACATCCAAATCCAAAATGACAAGAAGTAACTAAGTTTTCACAACGGTAAATTTTTTTTTTTACTAGGTAATCAAATACAAAAGTAACTCATCTATAATCCAATACAACATTTTTCATTCTATTATAAACATGATTTCATTTTCATAAAAACTTGAAAGAAATGATATACATTAAACTCTTTTCTAATCAATGAAATTTTCTTGAAACAACAAATATTGGAAACATACCATGATCATGCATCTCGATTATCGGCCCATCACATTCAAGACTCGGCATTCCTCAGTATTTGGAAGAGAAAGTATCTTCAAGGAGCTTAACCTCCAACCACAGACCATCGGTCTCCCGCACTCCTTCCTAACCGGAAGTGGCCCTACCCTACTCAAGAGGATAGACTTAGGATAACCATCGGTGTTTGCCATCTGATCTCTGGTGTTGTAACCTACGTATCTTGTTATCGTACAGATCCCTAGATACCCTCTAGTCATGCACGACACTCCACAAGAAACGCCATCCAGTTACGGTGAACGTTCGATGCACTTGAGGATAGTACACCACCTTGGCCAAAGGATTTGTTTTTCGGTAGCGTTCTAAGAACGCACGAACTTGGTTCACCCACCCTACTCGACTTGAACTGATTGAAATCCTACAGTTTCCCATTTGTATAATTTGAAATAATGGACAACCTTGATGACCTCAAGGGTTTAGGATTTCCTCCTGTAATAGCGCCAGCGCAACATTTACTCTAATTCAGAGTTCATAGTTTCATAAACTCTTGTTTATGTAAAAACATTATTTACTGACGCCCACACCTAAGCGATCTCTATCTTAGTTTTCCGGTTCCCATAAGTTTATACGACTTACTTACGTATATATCAATAATTACTCGTAATCCCAAAATTCAAAGTTTTAGACCCAAAAAGGTCTTCATTAAAATAGCGACACCAAACTCATCGCAGGCAATTTTATTTAAAACACAAAAAGTGGGTTCCATAACCCCCACCCATGTTAATTCTCAAAAATAAAGCTCCCACTTTAGTTGGTTGCATTAACATTACTTGTTGTATTTGGTAGCTCATCGCCATTCAAGAAATACTCTATTGTAGTATTGTTGATGACTGGTCTTGGGTTGACAATGTCTTTAGAGTGAAGACAATAACTCAGAAACTTTCCTAGATCTCCTAGATTAGTTAATGAATGATTTAATAATTTCAAAGATGCTTCAATCACGTAACAACCTGAATGTTGTTCAATCTACACAAGTGGGATAGTTATAATAGTTTATCTGACATCATAGGGAGGTTCGATGCTTAGTTCACGTAGGGACATTTTATCCAATGCCAGAAAGTCTCTACAATCATATCTCAACACTTATTCACGGTCAGAGAGCCATGCAGTAATTAAAGATGAAACTTACGGTTCTCTGGCCATATTCATAGATATCATGATGTACTCTTCACTATACAACCAAAATATTTTGCTACGTTATAAGTTTTAATGACTAAAGAAACATAGCTTTTTCTAAGCTTCCAATGCGGCAAGCAGACTAAACTCTCCACTCACATACTTATGCAGAAAACTATGATGCAGATTATGTGGGGTAGACTTACTTGAAGATTATCGAAACATATGTTTGAAAACAGAATCTTATACATCAATAGCAACACTCATACGCTGCCAGACAAGACATGAAATACGTGAACAGACAGTGCAGAGAGAGAGATAAGAACCTGTCTCTCTGTAGTAGAATAACGCTCTAAACTGGAAGTCTTAGCTGCTCCTTCGACGTTGTCCTTCCCCAGACTTTACCCACAACACCTTCCTTTCCCGTCCTCACTGGTTTCCCCGAAATCTTCCACAGAAAACTTTCCCCAGACCAATAACGACCACCCGTTCTCTCCTTACCCACGAGTATTTCCCTTCCCCCATCTCTCTCCCGTGAAGGAAAACAAACTCTCTTTTTACTGCCGTTTCTCCCTCCACCTTGCGAAGGAATCTCTCTCCTTAAACACAGCGACCCCACTTCACAAACTGTTCTCTCCATTTTCCCCATGTCGCAGTCCTTACTTGCTCGCCCCCCGGCCACTACTAACTACCTCCAACCCTCTTAACTCTCACCTCCAACTAAGAAACACACTCCTTCCTCCTATGCCGTCGCCACTATTCCTTCTAACCACAACAACCGCCATTTGTTTCATCTTTCTCCGCAGCTTCTCCCTATCCGTTGGTATCTCCCATACCACGCAGGTGTAACTCCCAACATACTGCGGTTTAGATAATGATTTAATCCCAAACACCCCCGATACCTTCCACACACTTTAGTGATGGCATCAATCAATAAGTTGCGGTTTTCTCCAACTCGCTCCACTACCTTCCACGATGATGAAGCTCCTCGAGCTAAGGTTTGTTAACCTCATTCCAACCACACAACTATGATTTCGTTCCCTCTACAATGAGACAGCATGGCATTAACTTCGACGGTCGCACTTCTAACACCATCACTAAATTTTCTCTCTCACCCACGGAGGAGGAACTTAAGACATTCTACCACTATCAATACTAGCCTAACTCAGGGGGGGTCGACATTACTGAACTTAAACCCGATTTCCCGTTTATCACGACCAAACAAAAAGGTGATGGCTCCTATAGCGACATGACTTCGCTAAAGGACATGGCAATTCCGTACTTACTCAAACATAATGGCATCAAACCTTCCAAACCAATTAAAGATGAATTGAAAAGTTAAACTCGACACGGCGGCAGTTAGGAAATGATTAGAGCACCGTTTTGGTCAAAATAGAAAAAGAGACAAAGACCACCTTGTTAAGAAAACTCAAGGTCAGATTGACAACAACTCGCGGTCAAAGATAGAAGAAAAGACTCACGTTAAACGACGAACATAATAAATTATTTCACGCTAAGGATTTCAAATCGACATTCGTCGATCTATGCGAAAAGAAAATATTCGCAACATAAATTTGACGCGATTTACGACAATCACGACGGATTGATCGTATCGCAAACGAATTCTTACAACGTTAGACGCTCAAGATCGACTTCTCGCGTCCTTCGACTACAGAACAAGATTTACTATTTCGCCACACCATGGTTCATTAAATACTTATAAACGAAAATAGTAAACGTCTAACTAAGTCGACTTGCTATAATGGACTTACGACGCCATCGACGACTCCAAGATTCTACAAGACGACTTTCGACTAGGATGTTATACTTTATCCTTTGGTGTCGATAGCAAATTAACTACCCAAACTGACAAACAAGACTTACTTGTTGGTTCCCAAGTTTATCTATCTGCTTGGCAATCTCAGTGACAAACACCTTTGGTTAGTTTCCAGAGTCTATACTCTCTCGAAGATACTTTCTCTTCTGTCGAACACGGTCCACCTGTTCCTGCATCGACAGACTCGCATACAATTTTGTGGTCAAAGCATCTATGATCCAAATATAATATATTCAAACATCATTGCATTTATTCTAAATACATTTAGTCTACGTATCTTGATCGTAATCAATAGATTCCGCAATTTCATATTACAACTTTGTAAGATAAATTTTCAGTTTTCATGTCGTTCACATCATAGTAATTTACTGAAATTTGCAAGAAAGTAAATAGCATAATTGTTTTCAAAAGGAGGGATGTAACAAACAACATCAACTATCCTCATGTATCCTCCTATCCTCCACCAAGAACCGGTCTAAATCCAGATGCAGCTCAGGGTTAACCTGATCCCAATCCTCAACTTTCCAACCACTATCATGCTCAGAGGCCCATTTGGCCAAGTAGTCGGCAACTCGATTCCACTCCCTTGGGATGTGAACAAAGGATGCCTCCTCCAACCGAGAACTAACCTGAAGAATCTGCTGAACCACCGAAGCCAACTGCCAATTAATATCAGATATCTTTCGCTCATTCAAGAGATTAATCAAAATCTGTGAATCAGCTTCACATATGACTTTTCTCCAGCCCAAAGCAAGGGCCCTCAATAGCATGCAGAATTGCCAGACCCTCCATGAAGTTAACAGTCTTCACCCCCTCATGTATAGAGAACAGAAAAATCACCGACCCAGCTGAGTCCCTACCAACTCCACCAATTCCAGCAGGCCCAGGATTGCCCCTAGAAGAACCGTCAGTATTGATCTTTAAAAATCTATTGGGAGGAAGTAACCACCTTCCAACCCGTTGAACCCTCTTTTTTCCATGCCTACAGTTCCTGGAACTGACAAAAGAAGAATGAATTTCTTGAAGACCTAGTCTGGCCACCAACTCATCATCACCTCTCTCCAAGGGGAAAACCAAATCACATTTAGCTGAAACTGACTCCTGCACCATTCCTAGCATATGCAGCCAAACTTGCCGACCCACCAACTTCTGATCACGAAAAATTCGGCGGTTCCGCTCCAGCCAAATCTGCCAAAGCAGAAAGGTAGGACCCACGAACCAAACTTCCTGCAAAAAGGAAGCCATAGAAGGAGGTCTTCCCATACTATCCCAGAATTCAACCAAAGAGCACGCATGAATAAAAGGAAGCTTCCATACCTCCCACCACCAATGCCAAAGCTGCACAACAAAGGGGCACCGGAAGAACAAATGCGAAGAATCCTCTTTTGCTCCCCCACACAAAACACAAATTAAAGGTCCTTGAAATCCCCGTTTACGAATGTTATCCCAGGTCAAACACCTATTCCAAGCCAAAGTCCAAACAAAGCAATTGCATTTAGGCCATGAGAGTTTATTCCACACCCTTTTCCACCAATGAACCTCTACCCCAGTTAGCTTCTGAGCCAATAACACCTGATAACCAGAAGTAACAGAGTAAACCCCCTTAGGATTATGGGTCCAAGCAAGAATATCCTCTTCCAGAAGAGAACTACAACTCCTACTATGAAGAATCTTGTGAAGCTCAGCACTATCTTCCGCAAGTCCCAAATCTGGCCACACTGCGAGATCCTTCCAATGAGCTACCTCCAACTGACCAAAAGAAGCAACAGACTTGAAGTCACTCACCCTAGCCCAGCCAGCCTCGAGAAATCTTTGGCACAAAGGAAGAAGGTTGGGGAACTGAGAAGTAAGTGGAGGGAATCCATCCCAAGAATCCGACCAGAAGAGAGCTTCAGTTCCCCATCTACAAATCGAAAATAAACCTTCCTTGATAAGCTTTGCACCCTTTTGAAGAGTATTCCAAATCACTAAACCTTTCCCCTCAAGAGGGTAACGAGGGAGATCCTACCGTGGAATCCCCGGGAAATACTTATGAGATAATATCCTGGCCCATGGCTGATCCGGTTCCACACACCATCTCCAAAATAGCTTAGCAGCCACAGCCACTCCAGATAACGTAGACTGTCGAAGACCAAGACCACCAAATTGCTTTGGGCTACACACAACATCCCACCTGACCAGGCTCCACTTGGAGGATGACAAACTTCCCGCCCATAGGAATTGCCTCGCAAGAGAATCCAACTCCCTCAGAAAACCCATTGGAGCCACCTGAAGCATACATTGGTAGGTAGGAAGAGCCTGCACCACCGACTTGAGAAGCTGAACCCGCCCCGCAAAAGACAACCATCTGTGGGTCCAATGATTAACTTTTGCACGGAGCTTATCAATAATATTCTGCCAAGAACCCTTGGGAAGAGGGCGAACAGAAATTGGGAAACCCAGATACGTCAAAGGGAGAACCCCTATCTGAAACCTCAAGATATTAGCAATTCTTCTCTGAATGGGGGTCAGCGTATTGAAGAAGAATATGGACGACTTCTCCTCATTAATCAATTGTCCTGAAGCAACAAGATATATGTCCAACACCTGCCTCAAGTTAGTAGCTTCCCTAATAGTAGCCATCCCCATCAAGGCAGTATCATCAACAAACTGTAAATGAGATTGCGGAGGCAAGTCTCCACCCCATCGCCAACCCTGAATGGTGCCAAGCTCAACCCTTCTTTTCAACAAACGTCCAAGGCCTTCCACAAGAAGCAGAAAAAGATACAGAGAAAGAGGATCCCCTTGGCGCAAGCCCCTTGAGGCACCAAAAAGTTCAGAATGATCTCCATTTATCAAAACTGAGAAGGAAACAGACGTGACACAGCTCATGACCCATTGGATCCACTCCTCACCAAAACCAAAAGAAACAAGGGGGTGTGTGCAAGAAGTTGTGTCCACTTATTAGCCAAAAAGTGGAAGTGTTTTCCCTGATTTTCAGAATTTGTCACGTTTGACCTAAAAATTTGAAGCACTTAATGGTGGAATCTTGGAAAAATTCACTAAATATGAAATGTAGTACTCGAAGTCTAGTTTCCAAATATGTAATTTTTTTCAATACCCAGATGATAGAAAGTGATTTTGAATAGGTGTTTCTAAAAACCACTGTTTAAAAGTCACTTTTTTTTTACTATACCATGTACGTGTACGTCATCCATATTTTGACCTAAATAATCATATTTTTCAAAATCCTTTTGGGAAAATATTTGTAACTCACTGAAGCACGTTTTCCATATTTTTTTGTAATTTTTTATTGAATATTTTTTTTTTATTGGCCATTTTTGGTCTTTTAAAAAATCATCATGTACGTCACGCATAAGATGACCTAAACTTAACATTTTTTGATTTTTTTTTTAAATTGAAAAGAATTGTTTAAAGTACGTTTTCCTACAATTTTTTTTACAAAAAAATATGTTAATAAAAAGTTATTAAAATACTAAAAAACCCTAATAATTCAAGTTTATGGACCTATTTCATCAGAAATTGATTAAAAAATAGAAAAATTAATCCAATTGTAAAAAAAATTACATATTTGGAATCTACACTGTCTCATCTATAATGGGTTTTAATTTCGTCAAAATATTCTGCAAAATAGACCTTCAGATATATGCCCAAAGTCACTATTTTGTTGTGACATTGACAGGACCTTCAAGTTGCAGGTCAAACCTGGTCCAGAGGTCAGGTTCGAGTCCCCAAAGCATTTCCCAAACCGGGTTACAAAGCAAAACCCGAGCTTAAAATTTAAATTTTAAATAACGGGATCCCGTTTTAAAACGGGATCTCGTTTCATAAAAGGTTAATATTTTAACCTTTATGGGATCCCGTTTCATAAAGGTTAAAATATTAACCTTTTATGGAACTCAAAACGAGATCCCGCTTTTGGCTCGGGAACCCGAAGCAAAACGGGATCCCGTTTCATAAAAAGCGGGATCCCATTTTGGTTAACCCGATTTCAGATTTTTTTCTAACTCTGAAACTTCCACCTTAAGTGGACACAACTTCTTGCATTTACCCAAGGATCTTCTACAAAAAAGACCATCTAACCCTGTCATAAGCCTTAGCCATATCTAGCTTAATGAACATAGCCTTCTCATGGGAGTTGTCCATGGAGTGGATGGTCTCCGTAGCAAAGACAACCCCGTCAAAAATCTGTCGACCCGCCACAAATCCACTCTGTTCCTCTGAAATCAGCACTTTAAGCCACTTCTTCAATCTCTCAGCCAATAACTTAGAAATGATTTTGTAAGCCACATTGCAAAGAGAGATAGGCCGGAATTGAGATAACCTATCAGCCCCTTCACACTTGGGTATGAGAGCAAGGAAGGTGGAATTCAGAGCACGAAGCATCTGCTTATTCCTCTGGGACTCAAGGACAACCGCCAGAAGATCCAACTTTATGATATCCCAGAATTCCTGAAAAAATTCAATCGGGAAACCATCGGGACCAAGAGCTTTACCCTTCTTCATCTGAAACACAATCCCCTCCAGCTCATCAAGAGAGATATCTTTCATCAGATACTCATTCGCCTCCCTGGAGACCAACTGAGGAATACAAGAAAGAACCTGTGCTTCCTCAACAGAGCCCCCTCGAGAATCCTCCCTAAATAAAGTAGCAAAATACTAAGATGCCTCAATAGAGATTTCCTAAAACGAGGCAAGACGTTCACCCCTATCATTCACCAAAAAAGGAATGGAATTACCATACCTCTTGTCCTTCACAGAATTGAAGAAGAAGGCGGTGTTTTTATCACCTTCCTGTAACCATTCAACCCGGGCCTTTTGCTTCCAATAGATTTCTTCCCGCAATTCAAATTCCTCAACCACTTTCAAAATCTTAGCCTCCTCCCTTAGAAGATCATCAGAGGCCCCATTCTCACGAATCAACTGCGTAATATTATTCAACTCCTCCTGGGCAGCAACCTTAGCATGAAAGATATTACCAAAACATCGCCGATTCCACCTTTTAAGCTGATATTTGACAAACTGAAGAAGCTTGGAGAATGTGTACATTGCCATACCAAAAGTTGGTCTACCAATCCGCCACCACTCAGCCACAAGTTCATGAAGAGTAGGATCCCGTAACCACATAATCTGGAACTTGAATGAGGGAGAACGAGGCCTCCGAGCAGAGATAATTCTAAGCTTAATAGGCCAATGATCAGAGCCTCTCTAATCAAGAATTTCAGATCGAGTGGACCATAAGTCTCCAACCCAATAACAGGAAACCAAGAATCGATCAAGCCTCTCAGCAACACAACTCTCACCAATTCTCCTATTATTCCAAGTGAAGCAACCATTACTTGGCAGAACATCAATAAGATTTAATTCAGAAATGGTATCTCTGAATAACAGAGCAGAAGGCTCCAACCTAGGAATACCACCTCTTTTCTCAGACAACTCCACAATAGCATTAAAATCGCCAGCCATAACCCACGGATGGTAAGGAGCTAAGCTACGAACAAAACGAAGATGGGACCAAAGAAGTTGTTTACCCGGAAACTCAACAGGAGCATACACATTAGAGAGGAGAATACACTCACCAGTCTCATACCAAGAGGCGACTAGGGATATAGAGGATCTAGAGGACATCCACCAGAGAGGGAAAATCTTCCGAGGGTTCCAAAAACAAGCCACCCCTCCAGAAGCACCAAGAGCCCCCATACACTGGCATTCACCAAATTTCCACAACTTAGGAGCCATGGCCAACATATTATCTACAGATAATTTAGTCTCCTGAAGAAAAAGAACATCCGGAGAATGATTCCTAACCAAATCACGAACAACTTTTTGTCGAGGGCTACTGTTCAAGCCCCTTACATTCCATGAGAGAACAATCATTTCTGGGGGCATGAAAAATGTGAATCCAGAGTCTTGACTGACCCTGACTCCACCAAAGTTTCCCCAGTTAATTTAATCTTCTCCATATCCTTCTTCCTTCCCAACTTGGAAGTCCTGTCACCAATCCCTTTCTTCAGTTCAATTTGCTGAATACCCAAAAGAGGGGAGGCCAAAGAGCTCTTCCCCACATTCTTGCCTCCTTTCAGGGGCAATGGGGAACCACCTCCACCACTCTTTGAAGCTCCAATAGAAGATTCTTGTTCAGTCTGGACAATCAATTGTTGATCCGTATCCATCTGCCCAACCCCAATCTCTTGCACAACCTGCATGGCCTCCAATGGTGGCCCATCTTGTCCTGTACCCAAAGTTCCCTGATCCAAGTTCAGCAACCCCGGATTCACTTCCCCCTGGCTAAGATCATCCAGCACCTCAAACCTATTAAAAGTTTCATCAACCTGCCTCTCCCTCAAGGTCCGCTTCTGGCCCCGATTCCTATTGCGAGCCTTGACAGGGACATAGCCATCATCTCCATTACCATCACCCGGAATAGGCTCCTTGCCATTATTAGCCCTAGGTGGATTACGAGAAGGTTGAGAAGGTTGGGGCACCACAGGCTTAGCCCTAGGGCACCTACGCTGCAAGTGACCATATTCATGACAAAGATGACACCGAAAAGGTAGGGTTTTGTAATCTAGCTGTTGCACCCAAGTATATGATCCAGCACTCACTTCAATAGAATCTGGTAGTGGCTTGCTTAAATCAATTTCTACACAGATACGAGCAAAAGTCATTACCTTTTTATACTGCGTCTGTTGTGAAGACCCAACAGGTTTATCGAGCATTAAAGCCACCAAATGCAAAACGTCATCCCGCCAACACTCAACTGGAAACCACGGCAACCGAACCCAAACTGGGATCCGACTTGGTAGTGCCTTAGTCGAGTTGAAGCCAGCATGCCATGGCTTGATAAACAAACCCACCTGGTTATAAAAATAGGGGCCGCCCTCGAAGACCTTATTCCGATCTGCCATGCAATCAAAAGAGACCATAAAAAAGTTGTTCGCAAGGAGCCTAATCTCCATCTCCCCCTCTGGCATCCAAGTCCGCTAAGCCCAAGATTCCAAAAATTGCAGCGAGACTCTCAAACCCATGAACTTGCAATAAAAAGAGTGCCTTGAATAGTATTCAATATTATCTGCAAGCATTTCCATCGGGATAATCAACTTCGGTCGCTCTTTGCATCTTTCCAAACACCCATTAATCTTTGTTATTCGGGAACCACTAACCGATCCTAGATCATTCATCTCCATCTCTGAAGAAAACAACGTATTATCAAAAACATTCACTCCATGCGCCGGAGGCTTCGAACCAACTGCTGATCGGAAAACCAATTTGGGGCTAGCCCCAGATGTTTCCCCACCCTGCATAGCAAAAAACAAGAACCCCAGCAAGCATGCAAACCCCCAGGACACGTTTGCAAGAAATGGAAAAAGACAAAACCCCAAGGGAAGGATCAAAACCCTTCCACCCACAAGCCACCCAAACGGCAGCAAGAAGGCCTCCAGAAAAGAAAAAAACCCACCACCACCACCCCGAAAGCTGCAAAAAACCCCCCCCACAACGCAGAAGCGAGCAACACACAGAGAACGAGCTAGGGCGCCGTCGCCCTAGCTCGGCTTGCAGAGCACGTGAACGCCATCATGTTTCACCTCCCAAGAATCATATTTTTAACTAGACTTGAAGAAGTGAGAAAAAAGTTGATAAAATTGTCTAAATTTTAGGTAGAAGTGAAGCAATTTTTAGTCTCTGCCAAAGGTAGGAGACTTTAGTCTTCACCTCTAGTTCTCCTATTTTCTGTCTTTTTCAATAATTTAATGCTCGAATCCCGTAGCCTTCTACATCTATGGCCACTCCGCCAGTATTTCGCCCCACGGAGGAAAAACATGAAAAGGTGAGCAATCCATTTTTCTGTCTTTTTTCGTTTCTTTTCCTTTCCTTTTTTAAAGTTTAAGCCTTTTCTGTGTCTTTTTTCAATAATTTAATGCTCGAATCCCGCAGCCTTCTGCATCCATGGCCACTCCGCCAGTATTTCGCCTCATGGAGGAAAAACATGAAAAGGTGAGCAGTCCATTTTTCTGTCTTTTTTCATTTCTTGTCCTTTCCTTTTTTAAAGTTTTAGCCTATTAGCGTGTTTTTAATCTTGTGTGTTGATTTATGGAATACCTGGTTTTTTTTTGTATCAGTTGGCTTGGAGCTAAGTATTAATATCAGTTGGCTCAGATACTCGTTTGAGTATATTTGTAGACTATCAGAAAATATAAATGAAAAAAAAAATGCAGTTTTGTTGTGTTTTGGAATTCAGCTGCTTTTGTATGATCAGCTACACTGGGGTTTAGTATGTCTTTCATATCCGTCTTCACATTGAGCATCTTTATTAAAGTTTGATAAGACAGCGTAGGTGTATCATTTTTAGACGGTAAAGCTCAATCTTGTCTAGGGTTTCAGCACAATATTTTTGCGTTTTGACAGCCTGTATGTTGACAATCGGCCAATTTGTGATGTTTCTTTGAAGGTATGGTCTTGTTTTGGGTGTATGATAAACAGATTCTTGTTTTTCCTTTATCAAATATCAATATAAAGTTTTTCCATTAAAATTGCTATAATATTGCTGTTATTTATGAGCTGTTAGGAGATTCTAATCATTCTTCTTGATTGAATTTTCTCTGTTATTTCATTAAGGTGGCTTTATATGCCCTGAGCTTTGGCATGCCTGTGCTGGTCCTTTGATCACCCTGCCTCACAAGGGCAGCCATGTCGTGTATTTTTCTCATGGCCATTTGGAACAGCTCACAGACAACAATGGTGGCATCGATAAGTTTAGCTCTGGATCCTTTTGCAGGTTCACCACACCTGTTGCATCAATGGCTGAGGAAGAACCAACTGTGTCATCCTTGAATGTAGAGGAAACATCCGTTGCTCAGTAATTTTTTTGGGTGTTTAAATCATGCATTTTACATTACATAATGTAGAAACAAAAGTGCCAGATAGAAAAATCAAGCCTTGATTAGTTCTTGTTTTGTTTGAAATCATGCATCTACATTACATCATGCAGAACAAAAGAGTTAGAAATAAAATCAAGCCTTCCTTGGTATATGTTTTTGGTTGAAATCATTCATCATTCATTACATCAAAATTTAGCCTTGTTCAATGTTTTTATTTGGGCTGAAATCTATCCGTCTATTGATGGTAAAATAAGCCATGGTTTCTGATTTAGGGCACAGAGGAAAAAATGGCTTTGTAATGGAAGGATTAATGGCAGCACAAGTCGGGCGGAAAGAGTGGAGAATGGTGATGGAAAGTTCAGGTGGGTGGGGGGAGAGCAATAACAATAGTATGAGTTGTCACTTATAACTCAGAATGGAGTTTTGGCTAGAGTTTCTTGCAAGCACCTGGGGAAGAGAGTTTGTTGCTGGTGGGTTTGGAGGGATGGCAGGTGTTCTTGCAGGGCACCCACTTGATACTCATAGAATTCGTTTGCAGCAACCCATGAATTCAACAAGGCCTTCTGCTTTGCAATTGGTGCAGAATATTGTCAACAAAGAAGGCCCTTTTGCTCTCTATAAGGGCATGGGTCTCCCCCTCGCTACAGTTGTTTTTTTAGGTTAGTCACTACTTTCTCATTTTGTGCTTGTAAATTTGATAACATTTAAAAGTGGCAGTAGTTTTCTAACACAGGGTTTTGTCTTCTTTAGAAATGAGCGTTGCAACCTTAACCTTTGAATCCAAAAATAAGAAAATATATCTGCGCTGAGACTTTCCCCAAACTTTCAAATAACAGGGTCGGAGGAATAGTAATCCTAAACGCTAAGTTTACTGAAACCCTTGGAAATTTTTCTTAACATGTGACAAAAGTTGCAATAATAAGCTCCAGATCCCCTTAATGAGCATAACTGCAAACTATTTTGCCAATAGGTGCAGCCAGAACTAGAAGATTGTTGCAGAAAAGAAAACCTAAGGTGAGGTTTCAGGAAAAGCCCTTCTGCTCATCCTACATGAGTTGAAGACGTGCAAGTGAGAGTCAACATTGTTTGTGGAAATTCCTAAAATGAATTTGGCGTTATATGATGATGTGCTCTTACCATCTTGTGTAGTTTTGGGCTTTTTGCAGAAAATGTATCAGGTAAGCAATTAAAACATTTCTTCCCATGAGAAGCCCCAATCTTTTGAGGACTCACAGGGAAGATCTCTCCAAGGAACAAGTCTTCCTGTAGATGCCTGCCTGGTTTTAACCACAGATCCCAAGCCACATCTCCGATGGACTGCAGAGCTTCATGAGTGTTTTGTTGATGCAGTTACTCAATTGGGCGGTCCTGACAGAGAGTTTAAAAACATGCCTTATTTGTTTTTTTACTATACATTTGAAAGCTTGACCTATTTTTTAGCCTTCAAGTTTTCTATTTCTCACTTTTGATGACGAAAATAAGTAACAGAAAAAATACATGAAGAAAGGGAAATAATTTAAAGTGTTCTAGCTCAAGTTAAGAAAATAAACTCCATTTTCTTGTTGCACTAACCAATTCTAGAACATTGGTCCTTTTATTTGTGATTTAGTCTCCACACCAAAAGGCCTGAGCAAGCTTTTGGGCACTCCAATAGTGCGGTATCGTGTACTGGGTTCCTATGCTCAATGCAAATGTATTGTGTACTCCAGATGTTAAACTGTAAATACGTCTGCTTTTCAAGTGTCTATCTGGCAACTGGTGAACTAGTCTTGTAATCTCATCAATTAAGATTCTCCTCTGCAGTCTGCACTACAATCTTTGTTTCTTTTGGCACGTTGATTGTCACATTTTCTGTTGGAATCGCAACATATTTGGGCTAGATTTCATGAATCAAGATTTTAAAATATTTGCCTTTGCAAAATTCATATCTTTTGTCAAATCTCTTCGGGATAACCTGTGTAGAAGTTTTCTAGATAAATAACTTGTATACTATCTACAGACTATAAGAAATGCAGAAAATGTTTCCCTGCTAAAATCTTTGTTCTAAAGAATTCCTATGTTTAAAAACAAGTGTTTTCATTAACATTTTACCAAAATTCTTTTTTTGTTCAGTCCTCTTCTCACAGGATGTTTGCGAATAAATTCGAAGGAAAACAACATATATTTATATCATGGATACTGTTAGTTGGTTAGATTATGGGTGTTTTCAAGTTGTTTAAGCATAAGTGACCATAACACCATTGTATTATGTTTGCTTTCTCAAATGTGATGACAATAAGTTGACATATTCCATGCTATGAAAATTTCTCCAAAATCACAGCTATTATTAAGGTTACCATAAAACATGTGGGAATGACCTTCCATGTGAAAATGATATTTAGAGTTTACATTCATAACATGGCAGAGTGGCTAGTTTACTAACATTGGCGAGGTTTGTAAGTTGCCATCAGTCAAGTTGGTGTTGAATTTTTCATATGTTCTAAAATAAAGTGAAATTTATTTTTCAATCATATATTAATTATCGACAAAGTTTCACATTTCACATTTCATTGGTTTGGGAGAATGTGTACATGGCTGTATAAGTCTTTTCTTCAAATCCCAAATGTATTGTTGCGACTTGTGAGTGATGGTGTTACTCGCATAACATGTTTGAAATTATTATAAAGTTGGCCAAAAATGATCTTCGACTGTTGAAGTGGATGATATTTAAGAACAATCTTTAAATACAGGGCCTGCACTGTGTCCTAGTAGTTGCATAAGAGCCCCTTGTACTAGGGTAATGGAGCTACAAGCCAACATCTTACTCTACTTTGATTTGTTCCTCATATGGAACATATAATATAATAGTTTTTCTTTTTTGTTCACTGTATGGAATGGTCTTCTTTTTCATTGCTTATATGCAACAAAAGGTGATCATATAGTCTTGTTTTTGATGGCATTGCCCAATAAAAACACACTACTATATTGTTTCATGACAAAATTTGCCTTAATTGTCTTTATCATTATGGAATTATCTTGTTTGCCTCATATGCTATGTATTGATATTCATACATATATTCAAGTGTTGAGATAGCCTCATGTTATTATATGTGGACAATGCATATTGTTGTTGATTACGTATTCGTCATGTTGTATTGCAGGAACGATCTTCTACCCGTGTTTGAAGAAAACTGAGGCAAAAGAAACGGTTGGTTGGGCTATTCCTGTGGCTGTCTTTTGTCTCCTTTTGGACAGATTGGGCCTCTAGCAAACGTATCGTATTGGTCAGTCTATAGTGTCATTTGCAATTCCTTTTGTTTTATAGCCATGAGTTAGAAACTTTTAGTGGACTTGATAGCAAGCAAAAACTAATACTTTCATTGTATTAGAAATTGGAGACTAGTATATCAAATATCAAATACTTCCTTTGTGTGTGCTACGAAGCGAACAACAAATTATTTCTTTATAACATATAATCTCATTTGATTATAACATGTAATCTCGGTGAATGTACCAAAACTGTATATATGTATGTACAACCAAATTTATTTCAGATTGCTTGCACTAAAACTTGTGTCACTACAAACTCTTGGTTTCTAGACATCTGACTAACTATTTTTAAATGTTTTGAGAGTTTACTCATCCTTTCAATTGGATTAGTAAGAATAAGGAAGGCCCCTAGATTGCTTGGTCAACTAATTTCCTTTTCCTCTTAGCCAGTCCAATTCTTAACAACTACTCTCTTCTTGGTTTTGTACAATGACATAAGTCTCTATTGGCCAGTTAAGCACTTAATGAAATTTGGCTTGTTTGTCTATCCCAAAATGTTATTAGTGAAAGTATTTGATGTTGTAGTTAATTGTGAGGGGCTATCTTCAAGAAGGATAGATTCAAATGTTAGTGGTTGTACTCAAAGAAACAAAGATGATCTCATTCAAACTGTAGTTGGGAAGCAAGGCTGGTGTCAATAACTGGATGACTTTCACATTGGATTTCTACATACACTTTCTATTTAACTAAAATATTTTAGGCTTCTTTAAACTATAGCTTTTCTGAAGGCTAAGAGTAATCAAAATTTAGTTTCAAATAAGATCAACTATCCTTGAAGATGATCTAGAGCTATTTTACCTTGTACCCATTAATTTTTATTGCTGCTAGATTTGGATAGTTTAGAGTACTTCTGCAAAGCTAGTTTTACTTCAGCTCCAAGTTAAAAAAAAATCATTATTCTGGCATTTCTATCTCATGATATTGAGTCCATGGAAGGTTAATGTTTTTTTTCATACAACTTTGAATGCATTCACATATTTAAAAAAAAATGCTTTCTCTGGATAGTATTTAAGAGCAACTATCCTTGAAGATTAACTTAGAGCTCTTTTGGCTAGCACCCATTACTTTTTATTGCTTCTAGAGATGGATAGGTCTTAGAACTCTCTATGCGAAGTTTGTTTTGGTTCAGCCTTAAGTAAAAATTTCTAGTTAATCTAGCACTTTCATCTCATAGGATTAAACCCATGGAGGTTTACTTTTTTCCATATGAGATAGAATGCATGCAACTCTATCAAAAGTATATGATCATAACTCTAAATCACCTGAGAGAACATATTTCTTCAATGAGATGAATGGTCAAGTCAATAACTCTGGTCTTGTGAAATAACCTGTATAACTTGTTTCCATGGAATAACAAATTAAATCACAAACGTTCAAATGATTACACAGAATTCTGATAAAAGGAAAGGCATGTTTGTTTTCAAGGAATAGTTAAACCTAGTGAACTTTAAACACTGTTCCTGTATGGAATTAGGCTTTAGCAGTATGCCTCAATAGCTACTAGTTTTTAAACTGTTTGGAGAAAAGACACTTTTTTATCTAGTTTAGCAAAGGTCAAAGTTTTCTTGGTTGATGCATGGCTCTAATTTGTGTAATTGGCTATTTATTACATGCCATCTTAACAGATAGCCAATTTATGTACATACAATCACATTAGTTTGAATCAGCCATGTACAGGATGCCACTGAACCTTGTCCGTAATATCCATTCTTTCTACTTGGGTAATCTATGAACCAAGAGTACATGTTATGCAAGCAATTAAGACCTTGTTTTCATGCTGGGAACACCTCACCTTGTAAAAAATGGTTTGTTTATGTGTACCAGTATTTTATAAGTTATAACTCAAAGGGTCATGGCATCGTAGTTAATTGTCAGGGCCTATCTTTAGGAAGGACAAATCTGAGTCATATTGGTGTACTCACAGCTTGTCACAGGAACATACATGATCTTTTTCAAATTGTAACTAGGGAGTAGAGGCTGGTGTCAATACTTAAATTTGACTTTGCATGCTTACCATCCTGAGGAAAACATTTGATCCTGTCAATCCATGTTGACTTCTGTCCCCCCTGTTCTGTGGGTGATGTGTCATTAATTATATATACACACAACTCAACTCTGGAATGAGATTCCATCCTTACTCATCATACTTATCTAAACTATTCATATGGAATCGTTCTCTAATTACAGACATTAATTTGCTAGTGCCTCAATTATGCTCTCCCAACTTGATATTAGGATTCAAGTTGCTGGAAAAGTATTTGGATGAAATGCAATATGAATTGATGTTGATGTTATTGGGATAGTTGTGGTTCCCAGCATATTTATTCTATTTTTTAGTATTTCATATTTATATGTCAAACTGTAAAGCAAAAGCAAAGTAACATTTCTATGAATTTTCTGCTTTTATCAATTCAATCTATAACACATGTAATTCAAAATGCACATTTATTGCAGCATCTCTGTAGTTTCATCAACATCTCTTGTTTGTCATCTCTGGCTCATGATCGTTGAAGTTTGTAAAATCATGTGGTCACATTCTCACCTAACAAGTACTGACAACATTACATCATGGCTTTCATAACGGATGTGTTTCACATTTGTAGTGTTTCAATGCCCCTTGCTTATATCCTCCTTGCCTGAATTGTACAATCGCCCCATGAAAGCCCTTGACAATGAAATTGGCCTAACCAAACAGCAAATAGACATAGAAGAAATGTTGTTTTATACAATTGCTTTGCACCTGTCCTGGCAGCCCTTGGCAAGGACTGTAGCTGCACTGCAACCCTTGTTTGATAGAAAATCCAAGCAAGAAAAATTTAAACTGGTGATTTAGTTTTGTTGTAGGAAAAAGAAGCACACCTAGAGGAAGTCATGGCATGTTCAACTCCTTGTGGATGGGGCCTTTCAAGATCAGACATTGTTGTAGAGAAAATATGTACTTCCTTGCATATTTTGATGGTACAAACTTGCTCTTGTCATATAACAAGCAATATCTAAAATTGTTCAAGTAGTAAAAATAGGTTTTCCCCCACTATGAACATAGGTAAATTAGGATTTTGTTGTTCCATATTTGTCTTTGTTTGTTGTCCCATTTTTTAGCCCCAAATCTTTTGTTCCATCTTTTGCATGTTTGGTGTCTTTATTGCTCAATGGATAATGAATTGGTCTAACAATGAAATTCTAGGTTTGTCCTACGTCCTTGCAGCCCTTGTTCATAGTTAGAGCCAATTGTTGTCATGAAATTCTCCAACTACCATTTTCAAATTTCGTGCCTTGCATGTAAGTCAAAGTTGTCTCATGTATTTCCTAAATTGGCAAACTACCATGTCAAGTTTCATAATTTGAATCTCAAGCATGGGTAATTTGCATAAAAGTCACAATGTTAAATTGGTCAAATGTTCAATCAATCATAAGCACCAGCAAGCTTGCGAGAAATCAAAATTCTCAAGTCAAAAGTTGAGAAATTACTTTGGGCAAAGTTCTGTGGTTTTCATGTAGCTTTGTAATTTTTATTGTACTATGAAAGAACCTTGAGAGTTTGTGTGTTTGAACTAGGGTAGAGTTCCAAACATTCGAAATAACTTTGCAATGTTTACCAACTTACAAATAAACTCAAAAAGTCTACCTAGTGTGTATGTGTCAAAGATCTGGACTTCCATTATAACATTGTAATTTTTACACACCTAAGCCAAAACTCCATAAACCTATGTTGCTTCTTCATATGAGGTTTTCATCCCACCGTGCAATTTACTAACCAAAACAAAAGTTTGCACACACCCACATGACTAAAGAAAAGAAGCATTAAAATCTTGCATATGTGTTAGAACTTTACATACCTCTATGAACCCTTATCATTTGCAACATGTTTTCTTGTTATTCCTTGCACTTTGCATCAACACCGACTCCCCATACAATTCAAAATTCCTACAAAACCATCATCTTCCTTGATCTAACTAATTCCATTGGTGAAAATTTTTGATATCAGCATAGAAGAACCTGTATCAAGCTAGGGTCTCAAGGTGTTTCAAGGAGTTGGAAGCTTGACAAGGTTTCTATCCAAAGTTTTTAATCACGCTGACATGATCTCTTCGCTCAAATTGTTGCTTTATGCTTGTCCAGGTACCCTACATCATGTTTTCCTAAATTCTTATACTCTTTGAACTGTCTTTTCCAAGTCAAAACTAGGGTTCCCTTTGAAATTTTGTTTGCTTAGGCACCTTAGTATTTTCACAAATCATAGTTTTGAATTTATCTTCTACCCCTAGCTATGTTACACCGTAGGCATAAAACTCTACTTAAGCCTAAGTATTTGGATTTCCAAACTTTTGTTGCACCATTGCAACTATTACATTTTCAAATTAGTCTTGAAACCCTATGATAGCCCATTATTTGGTACTTCCAATTTTTTTGACTTTTACACATTTCATTCAAAATCTCAAAACCTTGCCTTTCTCTAGGTTTTAGGCTTTTTGGATTTGCTTGTAGTCTTACACATTTACATCAAAAACCCAAAACCCCACTTTTTAATCCTCTTTGAAAAAATTCTAGACATTTCTTGCACTCTTGTAATTGTTGCATTATTACAACAAAACTCTAAAACTCCATCAAAAACCAAGAATGAAACTTTTTCACTTCTTTGGTAATTGCATCCTTATATGAAAAGTCAAAAACCCTACCAAAGTGTATTTTGAACTATTTTTCTCTAGTCTTTTCACAACCAAGTAAATTTTGGACCTATGTCATCACTAGCCAAGATGAAATATGAATTCAAAGTGTTGGTTTAATATTTACTTCACCTTGGATGTCTATATCCTAAGTGTGATATTGCACCTATTAAATAAGTTTACTTAGGATATTAGGAATAATTAATTTTTCTCATCTAAGCATCTAATAATATGTGTATACTTTGAGCTAAGGTACACAAGTGCCACCACTACCTCATCAATCCTTAATTGATGGTAGTTTGATACTACAGGTATGTTCAGTCAAGGCCATCTTTATCTTAATTAAATTGAGTGAATTGATCCATTGATTGGAGGTTCAACTCTTGACCTCATAGTTACTGAGTTAACTAATGTATTGATTGGTAGTTAAACTCATTGACTTTTGAACATGGTGTCTCCTTAAGTCATGTATCTAGGTGGCCTATTTATATGTACTTCATTTATTCATTTTGTGTATGCAAAAATATAGAAATCAAATAAGGAAACAATACAAGCACCTATTCCATTTTTAAGACACATCAATAGTAAGTAACTATAAAATGCAAACAAAACATATTACCAAATGAGTCATTGTTACCCTTGATATTTGATATTAAAGTGATTGTAATATGTTGGTTGCTTAAACTACCAGCATAACATTAGATAAAGATGATGGATATATGATGATTTTGACAACATAAGATTACTTTCAAATATGGATGATAAAATCTTGGTTGATGTTTGATTTATAGATGCTTGGATAATAGGATGAATGGCTAGGATTAAGAGGTTTAATGGATGGCTAGGATTAAGAGGTACAAATAGGTGGCTAAGATTAAGAGGTGCAATATGAAATAGATGGCTAAGATTTGATGAGAAGATTATAAGATAAGGACAAAGCTTTTAAGGCATCCTTATGTGAATGGCTAAGATTTGGAGATATAATATGAGATCAATGGTGGAGATGAAAAGCTCATTTATTGATTGTAGCAAGTCAAGAGATTCTCAATAATTAATTTAAATAATAAGATTATTTAATTATTGGACAAGGGATGATGGGAGGATAAATTAATTAAATAAATAAGTTTTATTAAATTAATTTTGGCTAAAAGGGATAAATGGATCAATTAAATAAATATATTTTTTTTATTAAATTTAGGCAATAGAGGAAATGGATTAATTATTTAAATATAATTTATTTAATTTGGGAAAGGGATTAAGGGACAATGTGTTGCAAGATGAATGTCTAGGTGATGTCAAAGGGTTATGAGGACATGGTCAATTTTAGGTGTCTACACATTTGATGGTTGATTTGGTTATTGATTTCCTATATTTTGATATAACTTGTGTTCTTACATATTGCATCATTTAATTTGTACTTGTAGCTATTGTAACTTTCTTCATGCACCTAGATCTCGACTCGTGATTAGTATCAGAGTATAGTTGGTGTTTGGAGTTTTTTTGTGTCCATTGAGGAGAGGGTTTCATTTGAAGCTTCAAATTGAAAGCTTTACGTCAATGATTCCTAAGTTGGATTTGAGCCCACCATCATTTCTAGAACAACTAAAAAAAAGTAATAATTGACTTTTATTTCATCCAATTTGGATATTCTAATGTCAAGTTTTTCCCTTTTTTAGTTGCATATATCTCTAGTAGATTTTGTGAACTTAGTTTTTGGAGCATTTTTAATTGTACTTTCGCATCCAAAGCAGGCAAGAACCTATAAATTAACATAAATTTTGTCAAAATCGAAGCAAGTTAAAAAAAATAAAAAATTCCCAAGGATGTCATACAATGTCCATGTGTAGTTCTATATAGCAATGTAAAAATATATTTTTTCTATACTATGTAACTTTTTTATTTCTCAAAAGAAATCAAATCAAAAAATATATTAAAAAAGTCTATTTTATAGCATTGGGCTAAGCATTTAATAAAAAACTTAATTTTTTTTTAAGGGGGTACCTCATACCCTCAGCCATGTGGGGGCACCATCCCACAAACCTCCACTTATATAAAACAACCATACTTTTAAATTAAAAAAAAATATTTTTATATGGTTGTGTTGATGCAATATTAATTATTGATTTCCTCTATTTTGGAATAGCTTGTGTTCTTTCATATTGCATCATTTGTTTCATGCTTGCAGCTATTGTAACTTTCTTCATACACCTAGATCCAAGCTCATGTGATTTGATTTCCACTAAATCTTTACACGAAGGAGCAGTTCCTGCTTCTAGAACCATTTTAGAGGTTGCACATATTTTTGATACAAATTTAGGCCATGTGAGCCTAGAAGAGTCCCACAAAAACATAGAACAAATGAAGAAAACAAATTTCATGGCTAGGCACCTTGCAAAAAGTGGTATCATATAGGCAGTTCTCTTTCCCATTTTTGTTCAATCCTTGGAACTAGTCATGACTTGTACAAATTTCTATAATCAAGATACTGGGAAAATTAGGAACTCCTCAAATCAAGCAATTCTCCAAAACATACCTGATTGTATGAAAGAAATGTTTTTTATTAGGGTAAAAACTAGGTTTTTGAAAGGGCCTAGACCCTTTTATAGAAGAATGGCCAACAACAAAAAGTAGAAACACCAAGAAGCCAAGGAAATCTAGAAAAACATCAACAAGAGACGAACAACCCCTAGGCTATAGACTAAAAACAACCTATAAGCTATAACACAAAGAGGAACCAACATGGTTAAACACCCACCAAATAGAGACCTAGAACTCAATGCTCAAGGTCGCTTGAAAATAAAATGCTTTAGAGAACATTGGGCCCTCCCAATATCCCCTTTAGTTGTCTTGATGATATATATCTGATTCCTTGTCATCCTTCTCTGACACACAAGCCTAAGAATGAGGCCTATCCTTTGTAGGCAATTTATTAGGTGGAGCCTCCACACCACTACGATCTATCAATGATTCATTAATAGGCTAAGTAGGAGACACCATCTAGACCTTATAGGTCCCCAAAATTTTCTCCCTTTTGCATGCAACTAGTCTTCGGATGACCCACTTTGTTGCATTTGAGGCATAACACTCCAAATTTTTCATAGACTATTTGTTGTACCCATTTCCCAACTGGGAAGAAAAAAGTGACAAGATGGAAGCACCTTGTTAACATCAACATTAACACCCTTGGTCTGTTGTTTAGAGAAAGAAGAAGGGACTCCCCAAGTTTGTCGCTACTTCACAGCCTAGAGTAAAGGGAGTTAGATTCATCCCCTCAGGTTCTAGGGTTATCTAGTCCTTGTTTGTTGTTCGACAACGGTCTATCTACTGTTCTTGTCCTATTTTTGTTCAGTGTGTGACTTGTTTTGGCCTGTTCTACTGGGCTCCAATGGCCCTTGTTTGTAAGGGTTCCGCCCCTTGTTTGCTGTCTATTTAGTACACCCTTTTTTTTCCACTTACTTTATCAAAAACATCAACATTAACACAAAATCTTACAACCAATAGTCATTTTCTTGATTTGGTCACTGAATCCACAGTAATGAACTACCCAATGGAGTTTACAATGCCTTCTAGCACCTCCTCATCCCAATATTCCAAAGGTAACTCAAGAAGTCTAACCCAAGCAGGGAATTTCTTAAAGACTTCCTTCTCTGGTTCATTAAACTTGGGTACCAATTTTTTAGCAGCAACCCTGATCTCCCAAGAAACCACATACCAAACAACATAATCTAGGCACAACCTTCCTGATTGGAGAAAGAAATTATGAATAATCCCACTGTCATGGCCAAGATAACAAACAAACCACTTAGTCACCATTTTTGTAACATCCCAACTGGAATATTAGATAAACTCAAACATAATTAAGCAAATATTCACACTTTTTTTTAAAGAGAAATATCCATAACCAATATATTACATATTTCAAAAAGTCACTTCACATGCGACTTACAAATTGCACATCTAACAAATGGTCGTATTTCTTACGACTTACAATTTTATCAAAATCATTTACAAAATAAGCAATGTGTTCCTATTCACAAGTCTTCAACAGTCAACTACAGAGGAGAGAGAGAGCATCACCCTGGTGTTTTTCCTCCAAACACAGATTGACGGTCCGTCGCTCACCTTCCTTTGTGGAAGCAGACCTTCCCTTCACGAGGGTATTAGATAATGAGAATCAACTAATTCCATATGCCATCTGAGAGCTAGTGATATGTCCTAGCTAATGACAATCGGGTTTACAACTCTTGTCTAGCTCTAGCTATGTTTGACCCATTCTGATTGTTCAGCTATCTGGTATGCTGTGAACCGACAATGCAAGTAGTGACTTTTGCATTACTTTGGCCAAAGTTTCATATATGAAAATAGTCGTATGTTCACTCACTCTTTTCTTGGCTTGGAGACAACATTCTTATTAATCATTTATTTTCTTTATATATAACAACTCTCTTGGTCTTATACCACATTAGTCATAAAGATATATACCCTTATCTACTAGTCATTCTTGACAAGTCTAGAGGGCGAGAGTTTAGGTGACTGGTGTAAACATATATTGAGTCCCTCTTTGCATTATTGCAATCATTGGTCTATGACATTTTGTCATCTACTCAATAGCTTGTTTACCTAATCCCATGCTCATCCATAGTCATCTACACTTATAAGGTTGACATTTAAGCCATATAGATTATCAAATAAAGACTTTATCTGTCTTAATAAATATTCGACTCATAATCTATTGATAATAATCTATAAATGCGTAATCATACAAATTAAATACTTCTTTTTATATATCTCAAAGAGAGAATTCCAACTATCGTGCAATAGTCTAAATCTTGACTTTTCGTTGGCATAAAGAGTGTTGAACTCAAGACATTCTTGTGGCTATACTTGGCCTAAAATAGGTAAAAGAATATTTCTCCACAAAACTAGAATATAGATAAATTAGGATAATTCCATAATAGCATCCACAAATAACTCTAATTTTCTCCATATTTCAATTGAAATAACAATCTAACATCAAGTGTTTTCTACACTATGACTTTGTCTTTTATACTAGATTTTTAAGCTTTCTAAAACACACTCTCAATCCTCTTAATCCATGGTTAGTAAGAGAAGTATACTTTATAAATGACCTTCTCTTAGGTCCTATAAATTTGCTATTGACCATTTCTAGGTTACTAACCTAAGCTTGGTTTTCAACAAACAATCGGTCTCTTATAAGACTTGGGTTATACTTTTTACCATCGACCTCCATGTTGTAACACATTTGGCCTAAGTTTAAAACACAATCAACTTGAGTTTATTAACTCAGTCGGCCTCTATGTAATATCTCAATTGGCCTCTTACATATCATAGTCAGCCTCTATGTACTATCATGGTCAACCTCTTATATATCATAGTCAGCCTGTATGTAATATCATAGTACTTGGCCTAAATATATGGTAACACATTCAACCTACAATCATGAATGATCGGTTATTGACTTATACCATTAACCATTTAGCTTATTACTTGGCCAACAGACTTAATTAGTCAGCCTATAATCATGATAGTCGACCTTAAGACTTACACAGTTGGCCCTTTTATCATAATACACAGCCTCTTAAGACTTACACAGTCGGCCTCTTAACATATTACATGGCCTTAAGACTTACACAATTGGCTGTTTAACATATTTACTTCCCAATACACCATTATCGAATGGTTCGATTACCAGTCCTTCGACTGTTATCACCATTCCTAATATGTTTTGATAGACAATAAGGTATATATAAATACAAAGGTTAAACATGTCTTTTGAGTCATTCTACTCTATCTCTAACTGAGATACATAACTTATAAATACAAATTTTAATCCTCAATTGAGGACAAACAACAATAGAATCTTTGCATACATCTACTTGCAGTTTCAAACAAACGTAAAGCAATATCAAGATATAGATATCATCTCATTCAGTGTAAATAATGAACTTACCTATTGTATGCTACAGGCAACATGCTAACAAGATCTTGCTTCCTCCTACACTCCTCTTTTCTGCTCTCTTTCTCTCGAGTCTTTTCCAAAGTATCATCCCTTCTCTCTACCCTCTTCTCCAAAACACCCACCTCCCTTTAATCAAAAAGCTGCATCTCAAAGTTATGGGTGCATCATTAAACCACCACTCCACAGCTCTCTCCATATCTTCGCATCTTTCTCTACATGCAAAAAATAGTGGAGAGTATGGAGCTATTGCTCCTTTCTCCACTCCCAAGCATCTAGGGAGTTCGCTAGAAGAAAAATGAGACTTTTTACCTTATCTACATAATTATTAACTATAACAACAACAACAACAACAACAATAATAATAATAATAATAATAATCATAATAATAATAATAATAATAATAATAATAATAACTTTATAAATAGACATAACATACTTATCTAATAGATGTCGATATTATGTACTTTTGAACACTAAATGTGTTCATCTGAAGCACAATTATCGACAGAGAATTCTCACAAGTTGACTAAGATCTTAAAAACAAAATTAAACATGTTTAGTCAACTTACACACATAAGCTTGTCATCCAAAGACATACACCAAGTTTCTATCAGACGACAAAAAGGATTTAACTTTTGTCTTAATGACGACATAGCTGACAAGAAGTAACATGATCTCTCTTTACTAAGTATATGTGTGTGAGTTTCCATATGGCATAAGGATCATTGCATTCACGTGATCTAATATCCTCTCCATGGTGATACTCTCTCTCCTCATATCAGAGGGAAAAATACATTGTTCTTGCATCCACCTCAGTTACATGACAGTAGTTAGTCCATTTCATCATTTTAACCACGTGTTCAATAATGACATCATAAACAATTATTTCTTGCATATAAATAAATATAAAACAAATGCATTTCACATCATTACTATGATCATAATATTTTCTTAAACTAACTATCTGTTTCCTTGAAAATAATGAAAATAAATACATTAGTTTTAAAAACAGGGTGTGACCTATCTCCCCCTTTAAAGATCATCATCCTTGATGATTATGTCCAAGCCAAAAATAAATACTTCAAACATGTTCTTGTACGTCATGCTATATAAAAAGATGTGGAAAGTTTTGATAGGTATCATTGTAATCCTCCCAGGTAGCATTTTCCTCCGAATACTGGTCCAACTGAACCTTGCATTGGGTAACCTCTTTGTTATGCAGGTAGAGCTTATGTACCTCAAGCACTTTGAGAGGTTCGATCATGACCACTCCTGGGTCTCGTGCTTGTAGAGCATTCCAATCAAGTATATGATTAGATTCTGATATGTATCTCTTCAAATATGACACATGGAAAAAATCATGCATTCTAGCAAGGGCTGGTGGTAGAGCTATCCTATAAGCAACTAGATTAACCACTTCTAGGACTTCAAAAGGTCTAACATATCTAGGTGCTAGTTTGGTAGACTTTCCAAACTTAATTGGTCTCTTTTATGGTTTAACTCTTAAGAGAACTTTATCTCCTACTGAGAATTGTCATGGTATTCACTTGGCATCAACATAGCTTTTATGTCTATCATTTGCTTCTGATAATCTTTTCCTAATCAACTTTACTTTCTCTTCCATTTTTGGAAGCATTTCTAGCCCAAGGCAAATCCTATCCTCTATCTTATCCCAACTTATAGGAGTTTGACACTTCCTACCATACAATGCTTCGAATGGAGCCATTTTAATTGTAGAATGATAAGAGTTATTATATGCAAATTCAACTAGTGGAAGATACTCTTCCCACTTATACTGCTTATCAATGCAATAAATCCTCAACAAATTCTCCAGTATTTGATTTACTCTCTCAGTTTGTCCATCTATTTCTAGATGATAGGCTAAGCTTATATTTAGTTGTGTTCCCAAAGCTGAGAACAAAGTTTTCTAAAAGCTTGAAGTTATCCGAGCATCTCTATCTGAAATTATCTTTTTCTGGAATTCCATGCAACCTAAAAATTTCTTGCATGAACTTCTTGGCTAATATGGGCACTCCATCTGTAAGATTACTAGGTATAAAATGAGCTCCCTTAGTAAGTTTATCCACTACTATAAGATTAACATCATGCTTATAACAAGATGAATAGGTAATCCTTGGACAAAATCCATACTAATAACCTGTCGTTTCCATTTAGGTATGTCATGAGGATACAAAAGTCCTGCTGAGTGCTGGTGTTCAACTTTAACTCGTTGACACTCTAGGCATCCTACCACAAATCTTGCAACATCATTTTTCATTCCCAAAAATATAAGGGTTTCACATCCACTAACAACTTTGTCACTCCAAGATGACCTGAATATGGTGCAGAATGCGCTTCTTTCCACACAGTTCTTAAATCTCCCTGATTTGGAACATACATTTTGTTATTGAATCTCAATAACCATCAGGTTCAAAATCAAATCCGTCATACCTTGTATCTTGAGGATTTTCTGTTAAAGCTTTCAAATTTTGCTCATAATATTCATCATCGATCAAATTTTTCAATATATAAGCTTTGAAATAAGAGTGCACTGATACTCTTGCCGATATGTGCCTTCTTCGACTCAAGGAATCAACCACTCTATTTCCCATACCTTTAATGTAATTAACCTCAAAATCATAATCAAAGATGAGCTCTAACCATCTTATTTGTCGGACATTAAGGTTAGGTTGTGTGAAGATGTACTTCAAACCTTGTTTATCAGATTTTAATTCAAATTGCTTCCCCAACAAATAATGCCTCCATACTTGGAGAGCATGCACAATTGCTACTAATTCCAAATCGTGAGGGGCATAATTATGCTCATAAGATCACAACTTCCTGGACTCATAGGATACAACTTGGTCTTCTTGCATGAGCACTCCTCCTAACCCTTCTCCTGAAGCGTCAGTCACAACAACAAAATGATCCTCTAGGTTTGGCACTTTAAGAATTGGTCTTGAAGTCAATTTCCTTTTAAGAATATTAAAATCTTTTTCACATTTATTAGACCACTCAAACCTCTTTCCTTTTCTCTGCAAGGAAGTGGTAGGATGGATAATTCTAGAAAAGTTAAAAACAAACTTTCTATAATACCTTGCTAATCCAATAAAATGACGCACTTCATGCATGTTTTTAGGAGTAGGCCATTCTAAAATAGCCTTTATCTTCGATGGATCTACAAAAATTCCTTTAGACGATATGATATGACCCAAGTACTGCACCTCTTTTTGAAAGAAAGTACATTTGGATAACTTTCCATGAAGTTTATGATCCCTGAGTCATTGTAGAACTATCTGCAAGTGTAGATGATGTTCCTCCTCATTACAAAAGTAGATTAAAATATCATCTGAAAACACCATAACAAATTTGTCTAGACAGTCTCTAAAAACATTGTTCATCAAATTCATAAATATTGTAGGAGCATTGGTCAAACCAAAAGGTAAGACTGTGAACTCATAATGCTTATACCTTGTTCGAAAGGCTGTCTTGTGAATATCTTCTTCCTTCACTCTCAATTGGTGATAACCTGATCTAAGGTCAATTTTGGAAAATACAGCGACATCACGCATTTGATCAAAAAGATCGTCTATGTGTGGTAAATGATACTTGTTCTTAATCATTTCTTCGTTAAGCATACAATAATCTATACAAATATGTAGAGTGCCATCTTTCTTCTTAACAAAGATCACTGGTGCTCCCCAAGGCGATACACTAGGTCTAATCAACCCTTTTTGCAACAATTCCTGGAGTTAAGCTTTTAGCTCCATCAACTCAGTAGTAGTGATCTGATAAGGTGCTTTGAACATCGGTTCTGAACTAGGAATAATATCTATTGCAAAATCAAAAAATCTCTTCAGGGGCAAACCTAGAAGGTCTTCTAAAAACACATCTCGAAAATCTTGAAGAAAAGGGTACTCTTCAAAATCCATCTCTTCATCTTTTACCTCTTGCATTTTAACTACACACATTTGGCATCCTTTTTATTTTTCTCTTTTTAGTTGCATCACGAAAATTTGCCTAATTTTCATTTCTCACTGAAAACCTTGGATAAGGACAACATTTCCATTATCATCAATGCATTCTACTATTTTGGATAGACAATTAACTTTTGCCCTAAGTTGAGATAGCCATTTCATCCCTAAGATGACATCGTAGGATCCTAGATGTGCTACATATAGGTTGACCTCCGTGCAAAAAATAGGTAGGTTTAATCTAGCTTCAAATAAGCATTGCTCTACTCAAGCTCTTCACTAATTTGTGAACTCTACTATCCATGAATTAGCCATGAAACCAACTTTCCTAGATATTTTATCAAGTATTCCAGGGTTCACAAAATTTTTAGTTTCTCCTGTATCTATAAGAATAGAAATTGGGGTTCCAAGAAGAGTACATGTGGTTTCAATAGGAGTAACCTGATACTCATCTTGACTACTATCAAGAGCAACATGAATCCTTTGTTGAAAAGTCATTTGCTGTGAAAGTAAAGGTTTACCTCCATAAGAATTCCCTTGACTCTTTATGGGGCACTGGTTAGCATAATGATCTCCTCCACACGTGAAACTCCCTCTAGGAAGACCTCTCTTTCTTGAAGATTGGTTGATATTATCTTCCTTTAGGATTAGAATCCTTATTTCCATCCCTGGATTCATTTCTGTTAAATCTAGAACTTTTACCATGGTTCCTTTCTTTGGATTCCTAATTCTTGTTTCTCTTTTTGAAGGATGTTGAAGGATGACTCCAGTTAAATTTCCTTCGACATCTTTCTCAATACACAGAGATAGATTTGAGCTTCTACTCTTGCTTGATGGTTTTCTCAAAAACTTGATCCATGGTTGTCGGTCCATGTGAACATCTACTTCTCTGCCAATCTGATCATTCAAGCCTAGGATAAACTTCCTTATTCTATATCTTTCATCCTTTTGATATTGTGGCACATACTTCAATAGCCTAGTAAAATTTTCCCAATATTTAGTGACAGCCATATCTCCTTGACGCAGATTTTGAAAATCTGTTAATTTTTGGTCAAAATAAAGTTGGGGCAAGCACCTTTTCCTAAATATGACCACAAATTGATCCCAAGTTAGGCTCAAGGAACTCAATCCTAATTCAATTTTCTTGTTCATCCACCACATGGATGCTTCTCCAGCTAACTGGTATGCTCCCCATATAGCCTTGGTGATCTCATAATAGTTTATTATCTCAAAATATTTTTCCATCTCTGTTAGCCAAGCCTCAACTGCATCTCCACTCACCGTTCCATTGAACTTAGGAGGTATAAATTTCTTCAAATATCGGGCTAACTCGCTGGTGAGACGGGTTTTTTCCTCATTTTGCATTAGTGAGTCTTGGTTATTTAATCTTGGTTCTCCATGAAAACCAGATTCTTCTCTTCCTTCAGAGTGGTGTTCTTGATTTGTTTCTTCGCTCTAACTTCTTGTTCTAGGGCTTCTAATCTTCCTTCTGTTTCATTTAAAACTAACTAAATTTGATCTAATTTTTCCATGGGGTTATTCTTAGGATCTGTGCCATCTGGGTTCCCTCTTGGTTGATTTTTAGAGTGTTCCATAACAATACCACACCTAATCATTGCATAGAAATTTATCAAAACATGTAACTTTTTAGTACACTGTCATAAAAGTACAAGTTCATAAATACTGAAACTCAGAGATTCATCACACAAACATTTGCTTACTCAAAAAGGCAAAACTTTACTTTATTCACTTTCTGGATCTTTACATCCTTATTCAAATACAAAACTTTTTGTGAAAAGAAAATGTCTACATATCACTTTCTGATAGAGTAAATTCCTCTGGTTCATCTTCTCCATTAGAATCAAGTACCACAAATTTAGCAGGTGAATGTACTCGTGAGTACTCCTTCAACACCTCTAGACTCATAACAAGCACATCTTGAACACACCCGAAAAGCATGTCACAATGTGCAGATGGTTTACTAATCTTAAAAATAGTAGGGGTTGAGAATCTTTTTGCCTCCTCAAGTTGTTTCCTCCTTTCCAGGCAGATACGTTTGAGTGCATCAGCTAGAGTTTAAAAATTAGTGAGCTAAGCTTCCTTTGCATAACTCACTATATCTTCCATCTTTGGTTCAGGAGATGGCTCTTTCTTAATAGTGATCTTAGGCATTTCACCAAGTTTTGTTTTCTTGGCTCATTTTCTTGTCCTTCTATTTCCTGCCATTCTGCCACAAGAACAAATGTTTTAACATTAGCATATCTTGCCAATCTTGCAAAACCTTGCAATGAGCTCCAAGGTCCAAGTGTTGAACCTGGTAGCTCTGATACCATGTGTAACATCCCAACTGGAATAGTAGATAAACTCAAACATAATTAAGCAAATATTCACACCTTTTTTTAAAGAGAGAAATATCCATAATCAATTTATTACATATTTCAAAAGAAGGTCGCTTCACACGTGACTTACAAATTGCACATATAACAAATGGTCGTATTTCTTACAACTTACAATTTTATCAAAATCATTTACAAAATAAGCAATGTGTTCTTGTTCACAAGTCTTCGATAGTCAACTATAGGGGAGAGAGAGAGAGAGAGAGAGAGAGAGAGAGAGAGAGCATCACCCTAGTGCCTTTTCTCCACTGGTCTACCTTCCTTTGTGGAAGTGGCCCTTCCATTCATGAGGGTATTAGATAATGAGAATCAATTGATTCCATATGCCATTTGAGAACTAGTGATATGTCCTAGCTAATGATAATCAGGTTTACAACTCTAGTCTAGCTCTAGCTATGTATGACCCATTCTCATTATTTAGCTATTTGGTACACCTTGAACCGACAATGCAAGCAGTGACGTTTGCATTACTTTGGCCAAAGTTTCATATATATAAATAGTCATATGTTCACTTACTCTTTTCTCAACTTGGAGACAAAATTCTTATTAATCATTTATTTTCTTTATACATAACAACTTTCTTGGTCTTACTTATACCACATTAGTCATAAAGACATATACCCTTATCTACTAGTCATTCTTGACAAGTTTAGGGTGAGAGTTTAGGTGACTTGTGTAAACATATATTGAGTCCCTCTTTTCATCCTTGCAATCATGGGTCTATGACATTTTTCCATCTACTCAATAGCTTGTTTACCTAATCCCATGCTCATCCATGGTCATCTACACATATAAGGTTGACATTTAAGCCATATAGATTATCAAATAATGACTCTATCTATCTTAATAAATATTCAACTCATAATCTGTCGATAATAAGCTATAAATGCGTAATCATACAAATTAAATACTTCTCTTTATATATCTCAAAGAGAGAATTCCATCTATCATGATAGTCTAAATCTTGACTTTTTGTTGGCATAAAGAGTGTTTCTCAAGACATTCTTGTGGCTATACTTCCAGCCTAAAATAGGTCAAAGAATATTTTTCCACAGAATTAGAATATAGATAAATCAGGATAATTCCATAATAACATCCACAAATAACTCTAATTTTCTCCATATTTCAACTGAAATAGCAATCTAATGTCAAGTGTTTTCTACACTATGACTTTGTCTTTTATACTAGCTTTTTAAGCTTTCTAAAACACTCTCAATCCTCTTAATCCATGGCTAGTAAGAGAAGTATACTTTATAAATGACCTTCTCTTAGGTCCTATAAATTTTGTATTGATCCTTTCTAGGTTACTAACCTAAGCTTGGTTTTCAACAAACAATCAGGTCTCTTATAAGACTTGGGTTATACTTTTCACCATTGACCTCCATGTTGTAACACATTCGGCCTAAGTTTAAAACACAGTCGACCTAAGTTTATTAACTAAGTCAACCTCTATGTAATATCTTAGTTGGACTTGTAGATATCATAGTTGGCCTCTTATATATCATAGTTAGCCCCTATGTAATATCACAATAGGCCTCTATGTAATATCATAGTACTTGGCCTGAATATGGTAACACATTCGGCCTACAATCATGAATGATCGGTTATTGACTTATAGCATCGACCATTTAGCTCATTACTTGGCCATCAGACTTAATCAATTGGCCTATAATCATGATACTTAGCCTTAAGACTTACACATTCGGCCTCTTAACATATTACATAGCCTTAACACTTACTCAGTCAACCATTTAACATATTTACTTCCTGTTACACCATTATCGAATGGTTCGATTACCAGTCCTTTGACTATTATCACCATTCCTAATATGTTTTGATAGACATTAAGTTATATATAAATACAAAGGTTAAACATGTCTTCTAAGTCATTCTACTCTATCTCTAACCGAGATACGACACTTATAAATATAGATTTTAATCCTTAATTGAGGACAAACAACAATAGAATCTTTGCATACATCTACTTGCAATTTCAAACGAATGTAAAACAATATCAAGATATACATATCATCTCATTCGATGTATACGATGAACTTACCTATTGTATACTATAGGCAACACGCTAACAAGATCTTTCTTCCTTCTACATTCCTCTTTTCTGCTCTCTTTCTCTCAAGTCTTTTCCAAAGTATCCTCCCTTTTATCAAAAAGTCACCTCTCAAAGTTATAGGCGCATCATTAAAGCACCACTCCACAGCTCTCTCCATATCCTTGCATCTCTCTCTACATGCAGAAAATAGTGGAGGGTATGGAGAGTATGGAGCTATTGCTCCTTTCTCCACTCCCAAGAATCTAGGGAGTTTACTAGAAGAAAAATGAGACTTTTTACCTTATCTACATAATTATTAACTATAACAACAACAACAACAACAATAATAATAATAATAATAATAATAATAATAACAACTTTGTAGATAGACATAACATACTTATCTAATAGATGTCGATATTACCTACTTTCGAACACTAAATGTGTTCATCTGAAGCACAATTATTAACAAAGAATTCTCACAAGTTGAGTAAGATCTTGACAACAAAATTAAACATGTTTAGTCGACTTACACACGTCGACTTGTCATCCAAAGACATACACCAAGTTTCTATTAGACGATGAAAACGATTTAACCTTCATCTTCACGACGACATAGCTAACAAGAACTAGCATGATCTCTCTCTACTAAGTATATGTGTGTGAGTTTCCAGATGGTATAAGGATCATTGCATTCACATGATCTAACATCCTCTCCATGGTGATACTATCTCTTTTCATATCGGAGGGAAAAACACACTGTTCCCACATCTACCTCAGTTACATGATGGTAGTTAGTTCATTTCATCATTTTAACCACGTGTTCAATAATGATGTCATAAACAATTATTTCTTGCATATAAATTAATATAAAACAAATACATTTCACATCATTAATATGATCATAATATTTTCTTTGACTAACTATTTGTCTCCTTAAAAATAATGAAAACAAATACATTAATTTTAAAAATGGGGTGTGACAATTTCCTTAGAGCCCATGACCTGGACACATCAATATTAGGTTAAAAATCTAAAAACTTTTCGACAAGGGATTTCCTCAGCCTAGAAGTAGATATTTCAACAAAGAAATTTGGAATATTGACCAAAACGGACTGGGAATTACCATATGAGCCTTGAGGGTGGAATAGTGGAAGCATCCATTTCACACATCCCAGTTGAGTCACATGACACAATATTCTTGACTAAAGCCTTCTCTTTTGTAGATCCCATCCATGAATTACAATGCCCCACCATTTTATGGATTACCAATGCCACCAAAATCTATAGCAATCTCTCTACCAACCTCAGATGAGAGGCAACTAGTATTTGTGAGGTCTGAGTTTGACAAGGGAGACAATACCTTCACAATCACCATTTTAGAGGTCTCAAATCCTCTCGACTAACCAAACGATATTAGAAAACCCCTGTGTAGACCCTTACACAAAGAAGAGGTAGTAGCATTGCCACTAGAAACCACCAAAACCCACGACAAGGGCACACCAGACCCAATAGCAAGAGTGGAGAGGAAATAATCAACACTAGACTCTGCTGCAAAAGATAAATCTAAGCCATTACAAATGTGAGATTTCCTGGGATCGACAATCGAGCTAGTGCTCTGGCATGACTCCAACCATAAATCCAAAAGGCATACATCATCCTATTCATCGCATGTCACCCCATTCACCTTTTCTAACAAGATCTCCATCGAAGCCACCCTCGTGATCATTGTCTCCTCCATCTCTATCTAGAATGTTGCTGCCATTTTATAGTTCAAAATGCTCGCTCAAACCTCCTCTCTTCTCCATTGAGTTGTACAAAAGAAATGTTAAAAATCACAAACTATGCAAATTATGTTGATATAACAGTGGAATCCTCAAGAAGGTTCTTTGAATTCATTGTAAATCAATTCCATGGATATACAAATTTGGAGCCTTCAATAATATTTCCAATGTAGTTTCTCCATCTATTTAAATGTTCATAAAATGGTATCAAATCCCTAATGAAAATGGGATGTAAAACAATGGAAAGAAGATAAAGAAAGTTTTCTTGACAAAATTTGTAACTATTGTAAACATTTTTTTTATCAATACTTTTTGTAAACATTTTCTATTATTATGTATTTAATGCATTTATGTTTATTTTGAGGGTTGTTGATTGAGGTGTGAGTTTGTTAGAAATCATGTGGCTCATTGTTGAAGATTGAGACATGATTCCATCAACAAGGAAGAGGCGTGATATCCCAACCTATCTTACCAAGAAAAATTTCAATGTGTTTGAGAGATAACTATATTCATTAGTATTTGGAATAAATTGTTCTAACGACACAATTTTTTTATGACAATTAAAAGTTCATAGTTTAGTTATTATTTTTTAGTCTCATGTTATTAGAATAGTAGTTCCAAACATTTAAGTGGTGATAGAAGGACCCACCAGCCACCAATCTTTGTGTGAAAAGAAGAAACCTATGCTTGGTGAGTTAAAAAAATATAATAGTCTGGAAAATGGATTCTTGACAAGACTAGGTTTGAGAATAATACTCCTAATATTTTGTATCATTGACCACATTTGTATTGAAAAGGAAACTAGAGCAAAAAGTGTGTTTACATGGAAACACAATCTAGATTTTGATAAGAAAGAAGTATTTGTTTGGAGTAGCAACGAAGTCATGTAGAAATTTGAATTGAAAGTGAGGCTATTGGTTTGTGATTTGATATTGTTGGTTTGATTTGTTGATGTTTGAATTATGTACGTTGTTTTTGCCTTATTCATAAAAATGCCTTCAAAACTTGCATTCGCGACAATATACGTAAACTTGATATAGAAAGCCGAGTTGGTGATAACATATTTTGTTAAAATGTTGAAGAAGCTAGAAGAATAATCTCATCTCCAATTAGCTTCTCCCTCAAAGATTGGGCACATTGCTTAAGAGGCACTTTTGGTAGGAATAATTGCATTTCCTTTAAGTTTTATAGTTGCAGTTTGTTTAGTTTTGGTTTTCCTTTTTGATCTTTGATGAGGAGCAGAAAGAGTTGTTTGGATTTGTTTTTTAATGCAAGGACTTTTTATCTCACTTGATAAGGGAGAAGAGACTATAATGGCTTTTAATTGGTCATTAGTAAATGTATGAGTTGATGTAGTTGATCAAACCATGATTGTGGTTATATTATAGTATAGGTGCAAAATGGTTAGGGAGGATCAACATGCCAACATGATGTTCATCATTCATGTCACAACTCATGGATTTACAAACCTTTGTGTGAACATTGGTTGAATAGTACTAGGATGTATAGTACGTCAATTTGTAGGTGCTCCAGGGACTATTAGATAACTTTAGGCATATATGCTATAGATCAGTTTCTAGACCCCTTTGGATCAAGGTGAGGTTTGTTAGGTTTGTCATCGAAATAATAATAATATAGTTTTTTAATAAATGTTGTGTCAAGGCATGCTTCTCCTTGTGAGACACCCCCTTTAGAGTTTGTAGATATGTTATTAGTTTATTAATATGTTAATGACAGTACATAGTTGTATGGGAATAGTCACATCTTGTAAGGTAGTCGGGTAGTTTGGGGAGTTATGAGATGTGTCTTTATAAAGGCCTTTTAATTTGATGTTAATATCAAATCCCACACAATATAATTTTTAAGAGCTCATTTACATTATTTGTAATGTAGTTTTATTTTATTTTAATTCCAAAAACTATTGGTAAGTGAATTGGCACTTGTTAATCACCAATAGTAGATAAAGATGATATGTGTTATTATCATGCTTTGATGTGTTATACATACCTTGATTTCTATTAATAAGAACATGTTGATATATTGGCTTAATTGTGCTTCAACTATAATATTCGTTATGGGATTGATGTATACAATGAGTGTGCAGGACTTATACAAGTGTATAGTAATGAAAGATATGTGGAGGAGAATGTAATAGATATCACTTAACCATCTCACGTCATCTAATGAAAGTTTGACACCCATTTATGTGTGTTGACCAGCTTCTCTAGTCTATGTGGTCTAGTAGGAGACCTTGTGTCTATGTTCGCTCGCATCTCCATAGTTGGTTTGACATTTATGAGTTTTACATGATTTCCACACTTCTTGGAGAAGGTTGGAAAGTTTGTGCTTTTTTATTTAATTTGCTTCAAATGAATATCAGGATTTAAATCCCCTTAGTGATTTCTATTTGATTTTTGATTTAGGTTTTCTTCCTTTTGAAAAGGGAATACATTATATTATGTTTGATTATTTTTTGGGAATGGAAAAAGGAGAGCAAAAGCTTGAGTGTAGCTCTAATAGAGTTTCAAGTTTTGGAGAACTATATGAAATTATATCTTTCGTGGATTTTCATTTGAGGGTTGTGGGTACTCTTCTTATGGAAAAGCATGATCCCTATCTATGAGTGGATGAATTATTAGAGATTGTGGAAGCTTTCTTGGTGTTTTAATGGAGGGGTGTGGACCTTGATGGAGCTCACCTTGTAATTTGTGGACCTTTCTCAACGGATTAGGAGAATCAAAGGTTGCCTCTTCTTCAATTGGTTGGTCCTTGGAAACAAGGGAAGGTATTTCCCTTTTTTATTGGTTTTACTTAGTCTCTTCCTTCATATGTGATATGTGTTGAATTAGGATTTTGATGCCATGAGTGGTGATTCTTTTAGTTTGTTGAGCTATGAATTTTAAATCCTTTGTGGTCTTGGTATCCCTGAGTAGAAAGGATAGGTTAATTTAATGAAGTTTTTGGCTCCTTGTTTGTGAAACATCATTTAGCTATTTTGGCTTGTGTAAGCATTTGGGTTCAAACCCTTGTTTTATTGAATTATGAATGTGTTAAGGGTAAATGCAAGGAGATGGGGGACCCGAAAGTCACAACCATCTCCAAAATTAAAAAAAATGCGAGCATGTTATAACACGCTCGCGTTTTGCTTACAATAAAAGCAAAAAAAAACCATTTCTGCTCATTCATGCCCTGACTATTTCTCTCACAGCAGCAAAGAAAACAAGCAAAAACGTGATCATGTTGAAGAAGAGGCCATTAAATCAAGTGTAATAGAGAAAATAAGAAATTTACAATGCCACCTCACTACCAAAGACATCATCATGCAAATTTGGAGGCTCCAACACAAGAAGAAGGTAGGGTTTGACTGATTTTTTTAGTTTGAGAACAATTTTTGAGTTTTGCAATGTTTGATTTATTTTTATATTGCATTTATAGTTATTAGAGAAGGAGAAAACCTAAATCCAGCTAAGGAGAGTGAAAACAACCCCCAAAACCCTCCAAACCCTCCAAACCCACCTTCACCTCCTTTTCATGTAAGGGATAATTGAGAACACTACCTAAGGATAATAGAAGAAAACAAGAAACATCTTGAAACTATCATTCAAACCCTAAACAATCCAAGTGGAACCACTGATCGTAGGAGGGCACTTGCAAAATCACTATAGGAGATTGTTTCCCACACGGATTTGGTGACAAAACACATCATCGAATTCCAAGACTATAGGGAGAGGAGTCTACAATATTATGTCGACAAGTTGTCATATGAACAAGTCAAGAATGAAAAAATTACAAAATCTCAATTATGTGCACAATTTATTAATCCCAAAATCGGCCAAAGATTAGAAGAAAGTTGCAAACAGTTTCCTATACATTGGTATAGGAATGAAGAAATATTGTGAAACTTTTGGGATAGATGGTACATGGTCTTTGATGAGTGCCCATGCAACAATGATGAGGTACCACAATATTTCTTGAGGAAACTCTATTGTGAGTTTGTCCTCAACAAGATTCTGAATTATTTTGACATTCGTGAGTTCTAGGGTAGAGGTGATGGCTCTGCCCAAGATAGACCTGGGGCTCAGCGAGATGAAGACCATGTGCCTATACCTCGAGCGAGGCCATAACATAGGTCACTCCCTTTGGCTTTGAAGGAGAGTGTTAAGTTGGAGACTTTACATTCATTAACTACTCTCACCCAAACTCTATCACAGCATGCTGATGATTTTACCCAGGTCGATGAGGGTGAGAGTAGTAGGCGTCATGTGTCCCCACATTTGGACAGTACATGTGGGAACCTATGTGATTATGGGATGCAAGGGGCATGACAAGACTCTATGACACAGGGGCAGCATGCTGCGACACAGGGGCAGGACATATTGGATGATCTTGTTCTCAGTGACGATCTCTTATAACATATATTTGGTATTGACTCTCAGGTAATTTGTTACAAGTTTCATCTTGATTTAGTATATTGTTATTTGAAATTTGTAATTAATTTTATATGATTATCTATATTATAAGTCAAAAATAATGTATGTAATTATTTGCACAATGAAATTCCAGGGTCAGAGTCTTCATCCTGCCTCCGTTAGCCATCCATTGGCGGGTTATGAGAGGTCAAGTCAATAGGTATGTAATTTATCACATAATCGTAATTATTGTAGATATGTCAATGGTAATATTATTTTGTGACAATTTGATGATTTCAACAATCACTAGCACCTCCATGGTTTCCTTGGTCCCCTGGATGCCAAACCACCACTTTTACAGAGGTAAATTTCACCATTTCTAATCATTATGCATTTTTAAAATAATGTTATGTATTTATTTTGTTTGAATAATCTTGAACTTGATTTTCAGATGCTGAATATAGTGGAGACTCCTCCCGATCTTCGTGAGTCAGTGCAGATAGGCATTGCTACAACCATGATGTCTGTAAATCCTTTGACTGAGGTATGAGCCAATAACATGAAAATATCATAATTTTGTATTTCTTGTTTTATCTCATGTCATTTGATGTATATAAATGATATTTATGTTTAGTCAATTTTGCTTCTTGATGCTTCTCATAGGAGGTCACAACTCCAGTCTGTCCAACTACGGACGAAGAGAGAGACAAGATGATGGAGAGTGATCATCGGTTGGCGGTAAGTGATCAATTACATATGTGATGTTATATATTTCATATATTTTCTATACTAATGTGCATATTGTTTGTTTGTATTAATAGGTGTAGCTAGATGAACTTTATTCGAAGAGGTCTACTCAATGACAGAGAGAGGATGTGTCACTGACTGGGTCTCCATCTTCACAGTCAAAGAAGGGCTACCGATTATTTCCTAAAAGTCCATAGGAAACAAGTTTTTGGGACATTTATTGTATGCCTAGATGGCTTTGTATACATACTTTTGTATGTTAATCCGATGTATATTTTTGTATATTTGCCTGTATGGCTTTGTTTGGACATGTTGTGGACTAGAGAAATGCAATAAGGTAAAAAACCAAAACCAAATGTAAACAAAACACAAGATTATACCTCATGCAAAACCTAATCCCATCAAGGGAAAGAGGAGCCCTTGCACCCAAGAGAAGCTCCCAAGACCAAGATTGTCCCTAGACTATTGATTCAAATGTGAAATGCCTTCTCAAATGTGCAACTCACTATAAGCTCAAATGTGATTTTGGCATGGTAACTTTGCATAAAAATGGATGATGAAAATGACTTGTGAGATGTTGTATTTATAGACTTTTGGAGAGGATTTTGATCCAAGGGTGGAGATTGATTGGAGAGATCAATGGTGGAGGATGAAAGTGAGGTGGAGGACCTAGATTTGATCTTGGAAGATGGAGGGCTAGGAATAAAAGTAAATCTTTTATTCATTTTTGGGAAAGGGGTGAATAAATGAGGTTTGGTGAGATGGATTATTTGTGAATTAAAAATTCACAAAGGGAGGGGTAAAATGAATTAAAAATTCATTTTTGGGAAGAGAGTTATGACATGTGTAAGAGGAGTAAATGTGATGTGTGATTTATTTGAATTTTAAATTTGAGGAATGTGGAGAGAAGTGCTAATGGGGATTTGACTTTCTTAATTAGGGTGATTAACCTAATTAATATGGCTGGAATAAATTAGTAGAAGGATTAGAGGGGGGATAAGATTAATTAATTAGTGATTTAATTAATTAATCCTAAGGCTAGGATGGGATAGGCTAGAGTAGGCAATTAAATAATATAGCTATTTAATTGTCTAGGGTAGGGATAGGCTAATTAGTAGGCTGGATTAATTAGTTAATCATGGTTTTAACTAATTAATTGGATTTAGGGAAAATGGGGATTTGATTTAATAAATTTTGCATATTTATTAAATCATTTGGCTAAGGTTTGGACTATTGAATTAATAAAATTAATTCAATTTTTGGGATAAAATGGTGTGGATTTGGAAAATGAACGGGGTGATTAATTAAATAAAAATTTAATTAATTAGTTGGAAAGGGAATTGGTAAGTTTAGGGGTGTTGGGAATCAGTTTGGTGGTCGAGACATTTTTAGGTGTCTACATTTGCCCCTCTTTGACGTGGCGTCAGGACCTAGGAGGGAAGTGGCGTCAGGTCGAAGAAGAAAAAAAATGCCCTAGCTGCCGGGAAGGAGTGAGATGGATAAGGGATGCCCCCTCGAGAGGTTGGCGGGAAAAAACATTGATTTTGTAGGTAAGCTCTCGAAAGGATGTGACGAAAGCGAAGGTGATGGAAAAAGAAGATGGTGGGAAGAAAAACAGAGGAAAAAGGCTGGGATCTGCACCCTGGAGGGAGAAGAAAGGGATGGAGGGAGGACATGGCCCACTATATTAGGAAAAGTGGGCCCAAAGAGTGCCACATTTGCACACTTTGACCTTCTAGAAGAAAAAGACAAAGGAGAGATGGGCGAGCGCAACCCACAGTTCCCGCTACTTCATCATATCTCAGAGTGATTCCGAGAGGTTGGACGGTCTCTCGAGGCTGGACCCCAGGTAGGGCCTAACCCGGACTTTGTGATTTTTTATTTTACGCACTTATTTTTGGGTTTCAGGAAATGGGTTAGGAGCGCGTGGCGCCATAGACAAGGCGAATTAGCGCAATCCTGCGGATTAGCGCTATTCGCCAGGGTAGGTTAAGGCGATTTTGTCACCATTTTGGACAAATGTTGGCGCTATCCTCTGGATTGGCGCCAAAACTAAGGGCGAAGCAAATATGGCATTTTGACGCCATATTATGGGTAGAATGGCGCTATCGTCTGGAATAGCGCCATGATGTGAAATAGCGCTATGGTTAGTTTTAGCGCTAAAAGGTTGATTGACGCGAAAAAGAGGAACTGCGCCATCGTCTGGATTGGTGCGATATAGGGCACGCAGTGGCGCCAATGTATGGATTGGCGCGATACTTGGAGCACAGTGGTGCCAATGTCTGGATTGGCGCGATAGGCAGGGGAAAGTAGCGCTATTTTCTGAATAGCACTTAGGGATTTGTCTATGTGGGGCCGCATGATCTGGGCCTTTGAGACATTTAGAAAAAAAAAGATGTAGGGGGACAGCAATTTTGTATCTAACGAAGAAGTGGTGGATGCAGGATACGCAGCGGTTTATACTGCAGTCGCGAGAGCGACGAGTACGATCCGTGATGCCACTATTTGACGAGGCATGGCAACCTCAGCTTGCGACACTAGGGCTTTGGATGGTGGCATCGATGCCTGTGCTGTGAGCTCATAGAGCTCTAATGACGGCCGCAGTGGAGCGATACCACAGCGAGACCTCCAGCTTTCTGCTGCCGACAGGAGAGATGACCATCACACTTGAGGATGTTTATCGCATCCTCAAGCTGTTGATTCATGGTTGACGTGTGAGGTATGACACGAGGAGGGTGCGGACTGCATTGATCAGAGTGTTCGGAGCAGAGCACGTGGTGCTTTCCGTAGATGGGAGGGAGATGGATTACGACAGGACGCTGGCGGCAGGTGTAGATCCCTTTGCCTTATATTTGTGTGCGCTGATTGGAGGTGTAGTGCTGCCGGATAGGCGAGGCAGGGGTTTTCCTGTGGGCTGGGGTGGGATGATAGAGGGGATGGTGAGGCATGAGACTGTCTACGCATGGGGGCCGGTGATGCTAGCACAGCTGCTACATGAGATGCACATGGTTGCCTATCTTCATGACAGGGCTTTATCGGCTGGGGTTACACTGCTGCACGTATGGCTTTGGGAGCATATCCCCGTGACTCGGCTGATATGCGGTTATTATCGGCGGCCGTTTGAGGCATTTGTGTTCTTGTATCGGGATGCCGTGTATACTTATACTGGACAGGTTCGCCACTGGTGGAGGATATTGGATGATGTGATTAGCGTGGTCTATCGTCCATTTATTGATTGTGAGGATTGGCCTGATGATGTTATCCAGCTCCCGTACACCTTTCAGCAGAGATTTCTTATGGGTCGTGCGAATCGGACTATAGAGATGTACCTACCTTCACGGGTGATGCGGCAGTTTGGATGGGTACAGGATGTGCCCCAGCAGATGGCCATATATGCACGGACACCGCGAGATACAGCTTATTGGCCCACAGCATTATAGCCACAGGTTGCGCTGAATGACTGGGCAGCACTTCGGCCAGTTCAGTGGGATTGGGGGAGCACCGTGGTAGATGCAGGTACTACGCCTGCCTATGATGCATGGTGGCAGACACATCGGCCCACCCGATTTACCGATCCAGCAGCGGAGCTATCAGAGGATGAGGGGGATGGAGATGATCCAGATGGGGGTGGTGATGAGGTTATTGCAGATTTTATTGTAGAGGTGATGGATGATGGATCGGAGAGGGTGATCGCCAGAGATGGTCAGCTGGTGGATGAGGGGGAGGCAGCGGTAGCGGGACAGGGGCCAGTGGGGCAAGATGTTCCAGGACAGCAGGTTCCTGCTCAGCAGGTTCCAGCACAGCAGGCTCCAGCGCAGCAGGTTCCAGCGCAGCAGGTTCCAGCAGAGTAGGTTCTAGCGCAGCAGGTTCCAGCAGAGCATGTTCCTGCGCAGCAAGTTCCAGGATAGCAGGTCCAGGCTAGGGGTGGACGGCCAGGTAGAGCACCACGACGACGCGGTGGTCGGCCGAGGACAGAGTAGGGTGATCTATCCCCATCACGGGTGGAGCAGCTGCAGGTCAGTAGGCACGATGTCGAGGCAGGGAGCTCGGGGGCAGCGATGGAGGCAGAGGTTGAGAGGCTGACGCCTCGACGACGGTCACGGGATGAGATGGAGGAGATAGAGACACTACGTGCTCAGGTGGCCAGTCTAGAGGAGGTGTTGGGGCGTCGAGAGGCTGAGTTGAGACAGCTGCAGGGAGTAGATGGGCGGCTGGCAGTTGCAGAGGCTCAGCTGGCTCAGGCTAGAGAGGATATGGAGGACTTGAGGATAGAGCGGGATGTAGCGCTGGTGAGAGCACAGCAGGCAGAGACTGCGTTGAGCAGTGCACAGGCTATGGGTGGGGGCCTTGCCCCGATATTGCCAGGGATGCAGACTCAGCTGGCCCAGGCTCAGACACATGCGCATCAGATACAGGGTCAGTTGAGCCAGGCACAGGGACAGGTAGCTCAGGTACAGGGACAGATGGCTCAGGTACGAGGGGAGCTAGCAGAGGCGAGAGCACGGACTGAGTACTATCAGGGGTTATACTATGTAGCCATACCTGCAGTGCAGCGAGCACCGAGTTACAACCAGGTCAGTAGATCGGGGGCGTCGAGATCACATCGATCTAGATCTATTCAGTCAGTTCAGCAGACGATGCCCCCTCCCACGTATGTGCCCCAGCAGGATCCTCAGGTACCAGTAGCACCACAGCCACAGCCACCACCAGGATCACAGGCTCGACCAGGGTCATCATCTCCTACCCCCTTAAAGAGAGGATCCTCGATGTGAGAGTTATACCATGATAGCCCTTAGAGGCATTGTATCAGGACACTATATTTTTTGATGATGTGAGCGATGTACACATTTTTTTACGGTGATTATATATGATGCGAGACTTCTGATGGCTTATGATGTTCTATTGTGATTATGCTTATATGATGGATGCACATGTTATATTTTATATGTTGTGGATGTATGATGTGTTTGTGATATATGCATGGTGTTGTGATTTTATGGACTATATGATGTAACTAAATATGCGAATTAACAAATATTTATTATGGATGAACATGTATGGGATTATGTTATATGCCACTAGTTGTTTCAATGGTGATGTGTGTGATGTTTGTAATTCAATTTAAATGTTTATGAGATGTTGATATGTATGGAATGCAATGTGATGATGCTGTTTATGGTATGATGTGTAATGATATGCAGCTGAAATGAATCTACTTTGTGTTTTATGCAAACTTAAATGGATTTTAAAATGAACCTAATATGTGATGCAAACAGATTAAAATGAACCTAATATAAGATGCAAAGTGGATTAAAATGAACCTAACATGATATGCAAATGGATTAAAATGAACCTAAAAATGAGATGCAAATAGATTAAAATGAACCTAACATGTTATGCAAATGGATTAAAATGAACCTTAAAAATGAGATGCAAATAGATTAAAATGAACCTAACATGTTATGCAAATGGATTAAAATGAACCCTAAAATGAGATGCAACTAGATTAAAATGAACCTTATATGATATGCAAATGGATTAAAATGAACCTAACATGTTATGCAACTAGATTAAAATGAACTTAAAATGATATGCAAATGGATTAAAATGAACCTAACATGTTATGCAACTAGATTAAAATGAACTTAAAATGATATGCAAATGGATTAAAATGAACGTAAAATGAGATGCAAATAGATTAAAATGAACCTTATATGATATGCAAACGGATTAAAAATAAACCTAATATGATATGTAAATGAATTAAAATGAACCTAAAATGAGATGCAAAGTGGATTAAAATGAACCTAACATGATATGCAAACGGTGGTGAGATGTAGTTAAATGATATGTGCTAAATGCATTATCGGTGATAGGTGGTATGCAAACTAGGTGATAGGTGAGGTAGCCTAATCCTGATACACATGGTGTTCCTTGTGTTGACCCTGAATAGTGAGACTGTGGGAGAACGTGTTAGGTGTTGTAGATGATAGGGGTGAGAGCGTCTAGGGGATGGCGGTGGGGGGACTGGAGGATGGTTAGGTCATAAGATACCACGTCATTGAGGGGGGGGGTTTGGTTCAAGATATGTTAAGTGGAGATAGGTTGGGATGATGGGGTTAGTGCGGGAATTAGATTGGTGGGGGGGGTTGGAAAGTGTTGATCAAATCTAGGCCGATATGGGATAGGTGACTGAGTGATTAGGATGATGATGTTGAGCTAGTATCAGTAGTTGCACAAAATTAATTGAGAGCATTTCTAAGTTTATTGTAGCAATGTCGGATACAATTCACGAAGGTATGAAATGACCTAGGTGATGATGTATATCCGACAATTGCATGGACTAGACCCACAAACAATAGGTTAGCTTCATGCATGCCCAATGTAGTATAATCTTGTCTAGTAGAGGAAGGGGACTCATAGCAGTGAGTGTGAATAATGCATATAAGGTGTTGATGCCTGTATATGCAGAATAGGACTCATTATGCTAGAACCGACCTGGACTTCAAGATATGAATACTATTCTTGGAGTAATGAAACCAACCCACAAGCACAGCATACTGAAACAATGACTATGTCCACTCCAAGGGCTACGTACCATGATATAATGAGATCAAGGTAGCTTTGGAGTTTTCTTGGAGCGAGACAAAAAGATAAAATCAATAAGCAAAAAGACCAACGAAAGATACAACTAGCCTTTTGTGTGCTCTTGCCAAGAGACGTGATGATAGAATGATAGATTTTTGTCCATTGTAGGAAAGACATATCCTAGGACGCAAATCTGTTTTTGATTGGAGAGTTTTTTGTGGAAGATGGGCAAAAGAACAATAGGGCCAAATGGAAGATTATAGTTGGTAGGTTGCTTGATGATTTTTGCGCGAGGGACCCTATTTCAGTGGTATGTGTAGCATGCATATCGTTTCGTAGATCTAGAAAGCTCAGTGAGTGGGAACCATCCCAATGGGTGGGATGGGTGCATCTTAGATACCTGAGTACTGGAAACATCCTTCGTATTCCAGACTGCCTACATACCCTGTGTCCACGGGATCAAGGTACTTTTAAGATGCGGGTGAAATGAATATGTAGTTCTGGCAAGACTTGATGATGTGGGAATGGTTGGCGATGTGATGTGATGAGGGTTGAGACGTGTTTAGATGATTGTGGTGGGATGTGAGATTGATGTATGTGGTGATTATTTTTGGATTTTCTAATTTTCTGTTGTTTTTGGATTTTCTGATTTTATGATGTTTTTGGATTTTCTGATTTTATGATGTTTTTGGATTTTCTAATTTTATGAACTGTACAAAGGAGAGCTTACAAGGATCCTCGTTCCCCGGGTGGGGTTGTGGGTGGGTGAGTGAGTGCGGGATGGGCGAACAAACTTGATGTGTCAGAATTTCAAGCCATGGGATGTGTGGGTATGGAGTGTTATGCTGGAAAGAGGACTTATTAGATGGTAGAACCGGCCATTACGCATGGTGCCTGAAACAGGTTTTCACCATGGTACTTATCCAAGGCGTCACTGAGGTGATTTTCACCATTGGAAGTTTTTATTGCACTCTGATTTTTTCTTGATTTTTTTTTTTTTTTTTTTTTACATTTTTTTGATTTTTTGACTTGTGGTATCAGATGGGTTATGCATAGAATCGCTTGAGATGCAAGATGTTCATTGGCTCGTCTAGAGGCTGCCCCTCGGGTGTTGCAAGCTGATAAGCTCCTGACCCATAGTCGGCGGTGATGACATAAGGTCCTAGCCAATTAGGTTCAAATTTTCCTTGCTTCGGACGCTCTTGCAGGTTCTTTTGATTTTCCATTAGGACCAGGTCACCTACCTCAAACTTTCTGGTTCTGATCTTTTTGTTGTAGCTTCTTCTGAGGCGGTTTTGGTATGCTTGTAAGTGATTTAATGCATTCAGGCGTTTCTCATCCAACAATTCAAGTTGATGCAACCTTGCGACGTGATAGTCTTCATCAGATATAATATTTTGCAATGATACTCGGAGGGACGGGAGCTCGACCTCTATAGGTAAAATGGCTTCTGATCCGAATACTAGTGAGTATGGAGTGGCTCCAGTAGGAGTGCGGATGCTAGTGTGGTAAGCCCATAGGGCGGGGTTAAGTTGGAGGTGCCAGTCGCGGCCAGCTTCATTGACTGTCTTCTTTAAGATGCGAAGGATGGTTTTGTAAGAAGCCTTTGCTTGACCGTTTCCTTGGGGGTAATATGGCGTGGAGAAGCAGTGTTTGATGTTGAATTTTTCGCACAAAGTGCGAACTTCTTGGTTCTTAAATGGTTTCCCATTATCAGTGGCAATGGAATGGGGGATACCGTAGCGGCAGATTATGTAGTGGAGAATGAACTTGGAGATTTGGATGCCTGTGGTGAAGGTGAGTGGTATTGCTTCCACCCACTTTGTGAAGTATTCGGTAGCAGTTATTATGAATTTATGGCCGTTGGAAGATGGAGGGTGTATTTTACCTACAAGGTCGAGTCCCCACTGTGAGAAAGGCCATGGTGTTGTGATTGGTTGCAGCTCCTGTGCTGGTGCGTGGATGAGATCGCCATGCTGTTGGCATGGGAGGTATTTTCTGATAAACTGATGCGCATCCTTGTCCATAGTGGGCCAATAATAACCAGTCCTTAGGATCTTCTTAGAAAGAGCTGGTCCACTTGAATGTGCCCCACAAATATCTGCATGTACCTCTTCCAAAGCTGCTTCGGCTTCCCTAGAGTCTAAACATCGTAGAAGCGTACCATCAAGACTCCTTTTGTAGAGGGTGTCACCTATAAGGATGAAACGGGAAGCTCGACGGATGAAGGATTTTTTCTGTGATGGGGATAGGTTGTTGGGGAGGATGTTATCGTGAAGATAGAGGTAAGTTTCCTGATACCAGGGGGATAAGGGACCAATGATTTCGCACACTAATTCAGACTGGGGAACGTCATATGCTGGGATGGGGAGCTCTTCGATCAGGAACTCGCATTTCTTGCTGCCTTGCTGCATATCAACCAAAGATCCAATGGTGGCCATGGCATCTGCCGCTTTGTTGTTTAACCTTGGGATCTGCTCAAAGTGGATGTCACTAAAATAATCTTTAAAGTCATCGACCATCTTCTTATAGGGAAGAAGCTTATCGTCCTTGGTTTTATATTCATTATTGACTTGTCTGATGACTAGTTGAGAGTCGCCATACACAGTTAGTTTGTCTATTTTCCATTGGATGGCCATTCGGAGACCTGTGATTAGGGCCTCATATTCTGCTACATTATTGGTGCATGGAAATGTGATTTTGAATGATTTAGGGATCGTGTCACCTTGAGGGGTAACAAACAGGACGCCTGCCCCCGAGCCTCTGTGAGTGTAGGATCCATCAAAATACATCTTCCATGTATCTGTGGTTGGTGTGATTGTCAAGATGGCCTCGTCTGGAAATTCTGCTATTGTAGGATGCTCTGCCTGAATAGGTGCCTCAGCCAGTTGATCTGCTATGACTTGTCCCTTGATTGCCTTCCTCTCTGTGTATTCTATGTCAAATTCGGTGAGAATCATGACCCATTTGGCCATCCTTCCTGTGAGAGCTGCCCTGTTGAGCAAATATTTGAGTGGGTCGATCTTGGCAATGAGCTTAGTCTTATGATTGAGCATATAATGTCTTAACTTTTGTGATGTGAAGACGAGGGCCAGGCATGCTTGTTCAATTTGTGTGTAGTTAAGCTCATAGGAAATCAAGGTGCGGCTGATGTAGTAGATGGCTCTTTCCTTTCCCTGTTCATCGTGTTGTGCTAACAAAGCCCCAATTGCTGTGTCAGTTGTAGAAATATACAAGAGGAGGGGCTCTCCTGGTCTTGGTGGAGATAGAATAGGGGGGTTAGCCAGATATGCTTTTAGCTGGTTGAAGGCATCCTGACACTGAGTAGTCCAGGTGAAAGCTGAATCTTTTCGGAGGAGATGCTGGAATGGTTGGCATTTGTCGGCAAGTTGAGCAATGAACCAGCGAATAGACTGTAGTTTACCCTGTAGGCTTCTCAATTATTTCAAGGTTTTTGGAGGTGGCATTTCAGTAATAGCTTTGACCTTTGCCGGGTCCACCTCGATTCCTCGTCTGGAGACTATGTATCCCAATAATTTGCCTGAAGTGACGCCAAAGACACATTTTTTTGGATTTAGACGAACATTATATTGCTCTAACCTGTCAAAGATCTTGGCTAGCACGTCTAAGTGCTCTTCTCGGGTCTTTGATTTGCCGAGTAAGTCATCAACGTAGTCCTCCATGATGTTGTGAAAGAGGTCGTGGAAGATGACAGTCATCGCTCGTTGATAAGTAGCTCCTGCATTCTTTAGGCCGAACGGCATTACTACCCAATAGTATGTCCCCCATGGGCATATAAAGGATGTTTTGTGCTGATCTTCTTCGGCAATTTTGATTTGATTGTATCCTGAAAAGCCATCCATGAGGGATAGCATCTCATGCCCTGCGGTAAGATCCACGATCATGTCAATGTTGGGAAGAGGGAAGTCATCTTTTGGGCAGGCCTTGTTGAGGTCTCTGAAGTCAGTGCAACAGCGGATTCTGCCATCTGGTTTAGCAACAGGTACTAGATTCGAGACCCATTCGGGATAATCAATTGGACGTATGAACCCCACGTCTAGTAACTTTTTAAGCTCTGCTTTGACAAGAAGGGCCACCTGAGGATTCATCTTTCGGAGCTTCTGTTTGACTGGTTTGGCATCAGGACGTACTGCAAGGTGATGTACAACCAAGGCGGGATCTAGCCCTGGCATGTCTGCGTAGGTCCATGCAAAGTTGCAATTTCTGCGTGTGAAGAATGCCAAGAAGTCCTCCTGTTCGAACAGGCTGAGAGATTCTGCTCGATATGTGATTTTTAGCTCTTCCTCTGTCCCTAGATTCATTTCCTGCGCTGGTTCAACCAAAATGGGTGATCTGTCAGGATATACCTTATCTATTTTAGGGAGGCCCATGCTTCCATCTCCTGGCACCTCATGGAGGTTTTCACCAGGAGATACGTCCTTTATTTTTACTTTTTTAGGATCTGACACTGCCGTAGAACGGTTTTCACCATCAGATCTATTTTTTGTTTTTGTATTTTTGCGACTAGAAGCAGGGGTTGTCTCCCCAAAATAGGTAGCCGGATTGAGTTCCATGATGTATCCAGCTTTGTGGTCTCCCAAGGGGAAGTTGTCTCTTACTCCCATCATTTCAGCAATGGCTTCGTCATTAGGTGCAATATCCAAAATAGGAGGTCCTCGTTGGTCCCAGTCGATGAGGTCAGGGTATACTAATGGTAGGTCATTAGGTGATGAGGCGAGAGTAGTGACCGAGTAGATGGTGCAAATGGAGGAGGCGAAGAAATCGGCAAAGTCGCTAAAGGAGTCTTGTAGGTCCGTTTCATTAATGTGGTCGACATCTAGAGAAACTGGAGCAAACTCAGCTAAGGTGCATTCGCCGGTATTTAGGATGCGTTGTGGTTGGCCATACCCTAACCCTTGAGTATAGGGGTTCCTTGTTGCTTGCAGTGGTTCCACAATGCCCTGTTCATGAAGGCCAATGCCGCCTTGTCCTTTGTAACCCATGCTTTTGACTATCTCAGAACCTTTGCCGTAACTATTTGCTGGGATGGTGGGGATGTCTTGTTCTGTTTCCTCGTCCTTGTAAAGCCAGGATGAAATATCTTCAAGTATGTCCTGATCCAGAAGGTGTTTTTTCTCAAAGATGAGTGAGGGTTTGCATTTGATGATGACTGTGTCAGCTGCCTCTGTGTGCGGAGTACCAAATGTCTTAGGAGTGGGTAATAAGCCCACGCAAAAGGTGCCGTGAAGGTTGTATTCTCCACAGCCTTGGTCGGTGAGCTTAATCTTGACCTCAGGTGGTGAAGGTGTTTGGGATGAAGTGGTGGCGATGTTGGCAGGGTCGATGTATGAAGTGGAAGCTGTTGGGGTGATTTGGTTGGTGGCTTTATTGTACGGACAGAATGTTTGGTTGTGTCCTTCCAGAAAACTACAGTATTGGAAAGGACGAGGATCGGTATAGATAGTGACTTCAGTGCCGTTGTGGGGGAATTTGAGACATTGATGGAAATTGGAGGGGACGGCTTGCATGGCATGGATCCATGGGCGGCCGAGAAGAATGTTATAAGGGAGGTCAAGATCCAGAACCTGACATTTGGTTTCAAGGATTTTCTGTCCCACTTGAATAGGAAGCTTTATGGTACCTTCTGATAGCCTCTCGGTGTCATCATATCCTTTGATTGTTATGTACTCGCTAGCATCCACAACCACATCTGAATACCCCAAGTGTTTTAACAATTTTAGAGTGCATATATTTAGGCCGGAACCACCATCTATTAGGACCCTTTTAATGGTGTGTTTGTGAATGCGGACCTCGATATGTAGTGCATCATTATGTAGGTGCTCGGAGGCAGGAAGGTCTTTTTCAGAAAACGTGATATGGTGTGGTGTGGCAATATGGCCGACCATGGCTTGAAATTGATTGACATCCAAGTTTGCAGGGACTTGTGTTTCTAAAAGGGCCTTGTCGAGAATGTCCTTGTGGCGGGGTGATGTATGAAGGAGTTCAAGGATGGAGATTTGCGCGGATGTCTTTCCTAGATGGTCTAGGAGGTTGTATCGAGTGGTGAGTGATGGACGGGCTTTTGGATGAGGGGGGAGAGGATCAGATGTGGATGGGGGTGTTGGTTCAGTGGGAGGGGCAGTGCGGATTGAGACACGGCCTCGACGGGTTGTGACAGCGCAATCGGGTGCTTGTGCCCAAATGGTGATTGTGTTGACAGAATGGGATGAGGGTTCAATGCGGCCAACAATAGAGTCGTAGTGTGTGGGTGGTGGAGTGACATTGTACGCTTGATTGGATGATGAAGCTTTGTTATGGTTGGGTAAGGGATCCTTGTAAGCTCCAAGATTGGCATTTGGTGATGGCTGTGTACTGTGCTCAAGGTTGACAAGATTTTGATCTATTAGGTCTTGGATACAATGTTTTAATTGCATGCAGTCCGCTGTTTTATGACCTGCCACGCGGTGGTATTCGCAATAATCATTTTCATTATACCATGCTGCCTTGAGGTCATTGTCTTGGTGTGGTCTGACAGGCGGGAGCGTGATTTCTCCTTGCTTGAGACATCGATCGAGGATGTTCTCAATAGGTTCTGCTAGCGGCGTGAAGTTTCGGCGAGGTTTGCGGAGTTTGTTTGGTCCTCGTTGGTTATTGGTGTTTGTCGCATACGTGTGTGCCGGTGTGTGATTTTGGATGTGTTGGACGGCCTTTATATCAGTGATGCCGTCGTTCAAATTATTCTTGTTCTTCCCCCAATAATGTGATTTATCATTAGATTGCGTGTTGGTATTGTTGTTGTTGTTGGGGGTGTTATGATTGGATTTGTGGTTATTATTGTTGTTGTTGTTGTTGGACTTGGGATCGTAAAGTTTGATGGAACTCTTGGCAATGAGGGCTCGTTCCATGGTGGTGCCTTTGTCGATAACCTCTTTAAAGGTAGATGCGCACAGAATCTGTAAGTGAAAGCCTAATTCCTGATTGAGATTGGCCACGAACATGGTGACAAGTTGTTTTTCAGGAATAGGCCATGGGAGCTTGCTTGCTAGACCCCTCCACCTTTGTAGGAAAGAAGCGAAAGCTTCGCCGTTCTTTTGTTTGGTGTTACAAAGGTCGGTCATTGACACCTCATGTTCAAAGTTGTAGGAAAAGTGATTGACAAACTTCTCCGCAAGCTCGGGAAATGTTTGAATTCCTGGTGGCAGATGGGCAAACCATTCAGCGGCTTGGCCGCCAAGACTTCTTGGGAAGAGTCTCATAAGATACGTGTCGTTGTGAGAGACTTCAAGGCAAGCAATATAGAATTCCCTTAGGTGGTCCCTAGGGTCTCCCTTTCCCTTATATTTGTCAAATTTTGGCGTTTCAAAGTTTTTAGGGAAAGGGGGCATGTACAAGGTGCGATCAAACGGGTAGGGACAAATATCCTCAAAAGAATAGTACTTGCGTTTGCCCCCAGTTTGTAAGTCATCCACCTTTTGAATTAAGCTTTGTAGCGCGGTGTTGAAGTCCTGTGGTTGTTGTGGTTGAAATGTGTAGGGTTGTTGATTGGTGAGATATTGGAGGTGGGGTGGGAGTTGGTGTTGGGGATTGGTTTGGATGAGATGTTGATGTTGCGGGTTGGTTTGGATGAGATGTTGGTGTTGCGGGTTGGTTTGGATGAGATGTTGGTGTTGCGGGTTGGTTTGGATGAGATGTTGGTATTGCGGGTTGGGGTTTGGATTGATTGGTGTCTGTTGTTGTTGTTGTGCGTATAGTTGTTGGAGAACATGTGGTGGTATTTGGGGATTGGGATTGTGTTGACTTGTGAGATTGACGTTGGGTATGTGGACATTGGATGGGTTAGTCGTGTTGTGGGATTGTTGTGCGAATAGTTGTCGTAGGTATGCAAGGGTGTGAGGGTTTGGTGGGGGCACACTTGTGGAGGTATTTGCTTGTGTGATGTTGCCTTGTATGGCTGTTGTGTTTGAAGCGGAAGGGTTGACGGTAGTTGTGGTAGTGGAGGTGATGACGGGTTGGGAGATGTTAGCAGTGGATGTGGAAGTAGTAGATGTGGTAGCGGTTGAGGTTGTGGATGTGGTAGATACGTTAGGTGTTGACGTTTGGGAGATGGTGGGTTGGGTATGTGATGTAGATGCTTGGGTGTTTGATGGGGTTGGGACAACTGTAGAAGTGGATGGTTGTGATGATGTTGTGACGGGGGGAAATTGAGCACCAAGTTTGAGAAGGTGGTCAAGATATCTCTTTGGATCCGATCTTAAGACTTTATCAAGTAGGTCCATATTATCGGCATCTTGCGTGAAAGTCAAGACATCTAGATCATCTTGGGGTATGATGGGGACATTTTGTGGTGGTGGTGGGGTTGGTGTTGGTGCTTGTGGTAAGAAGTGAAAAGGGTCGTTGGCGCCAAATGGGGGGATGAAGGAATATGTAGGTGGATTGTATGTCTGATAGATGGGTATGTTGGTAGTGTCGGTGTTAGGCATGCCAAAGGGCCATCGTTCTGCCATTTCTTGATTTCTTTTGTGTTGTGATCTTGTGGTGGGCATACACGTATGGATTTGATTTCTAGATGTGGGATGAGGTGGAGACCTTAGAGAATCGAATTGATTGTGTTGGACCCAAAGATGGATGTGGTCGTGAGATGTAGTAGAGGGATATGATAAAGATCGATATGTTTTCCAAAGGTTTTATCCTACGGGTGATATGAATAGGTGGTATATATTTTTTTGCACAAATTTTGGACCAAAGATGTATGATAAGAAAGGGATTTGATGTTTTTGATTTTTTGATTGATTTAGGATGGTGAGGATGATATTGTTGATGTTTCTCGAATTGAGCTTTTGGATAAGATCTAGATTTTGATTTGACACACAAAGGATGACGATTTTCTTTGTTTGGGGTAGACTAATGACCTTACACAAAGAGAGGTGATTTGTTTTTCTTGAAATGTAGACTAATGACTTTCCAAGGAAAACGTGATGTTAATGATAGGATCTAGATCTATCTTTGGCTCAAAAAGGGTGACAAGATTTGATGAGTGATTTGATGTGAATTTTTGAAACGATTTTATATTGGTCCAAGGAGGTATGCAAAAAAAGAAATGAATGGGGATGGATAGATATGTATTTGGGTTGATTCTGATGTATCAAAGTGGTCCAACAAGGGTGGTGAGTGATTCTCTAAGGTCAAATAGAATATGTAATTTTTTGAAAAAAAGGCTGGACGGTCGGCGGATTTCTATGAGATGGATATGGATTATGGCAGAACAGAAGGTGTAGATCACAACAGAGTGGGTCTTTGCTATAGGCAAGTCAATCTCATAATAGTGCCAATCCACGGGTGAAAAGGCGCTAGAATCAGACTGATATGGCGCTGAAACAAGTTACACAGATTTTTGATGGCAAAATTTTGGATTCTTGATGGGAAAATTCTTGGATTGTCTGCTTTGAATCTGACCGACTAGTTTGTTCTGTCCTAGGCATGTCAGTCTAAAAATAGTGCCAATCCACGGGTGAAAAGGCGCTACAATTAGGTAGATATGGCGCTGAAACAGGAAAAAATAGATATCTGAAGGCAAATTTTTGGATCTGTGTGTTTGGGATACGACAAACTGATTTTATTTTGTCTCAGGCACGTCAATCTCAAAATAGTGCCAATCCACGGGTGAAAAGGCGCTACAGTCAGACAGATATGGCGCTGAAACAGGGTTTGACAGATGTCTGATGGCAAATTGTTGGATTTCGTTTGCTTGGACTGTGATCAACTGATTTGTTTTGTCTCTTGGCAATTTGTTTGTGAAAAATCAAAGCACTTTAACACACATTTGAATGCATAACAAGCAATGATTTTTGTTTGTGAAATGATATGACTTTGTTTAGAACAAGCACATTTTTACAACCTATGGTGAGAATGGGACAGTATTTATTGAATCCCCTAGCTGCGCCTATTCAAAGCGGGTAGCTCTAGGATCTTGGTAGCACCGGCTCCTCCTTACATTTGCACACACTTCTCACGCATACCAAGATCCAGGTTTCTTATAAGGCTTGACCCTCTCCAAACCTTTAGATTATCCCTGCTACCTCGGCTAAGAACCGCATGAATCGGGGCCGCTTCAAGGGTTTTGCCCTCTGCGTCAACAAATAGAAGGATTTTGGCTTTCTAAACAATGGCTCTTAGTAAGGGCATCCGTTCAGGTGGTTATACGTGCGGCAGCGCTACTCTCCGTTATGGAGTCTCCCAGCCTCCAAGGGTTGCGCCTTGGAGGGTTTATGGGGAGGTTGGTTGTCGGTATAACAAAACAACACCTGTCGCTTGAGACTTTCATCCCAAACGCCTTATTTTATATAGCGGCTTGGAAGAGCTTGGCTTTAGCCCGTTGCCGCTTGGGTCGTTCCCACCTTTCGAAGCGGGGTGGCAGGCCCTCTAGGGATTATAAAAGTGATACAATCATGAAAACACTTTTGATCCCCAAGTTCATACAAAGATGCGAGGGGAGAGCATACGTGTTCCCTATGATTATACCACACTCAACATGGTTCAATTTTAGATCTTTGGATTAGATGGGGGGGTGATTAATGCAAAGTGTTGTGAGAAGTTTTTGATTCCCAAGATCACCAAAAAGGTGCGAGGGAAGAGCATACACCTCTCACTCTACTTGACACAATCACGAAGACACTTCACACAAGTATTAAATGATCTTGTTTAGATGCATGAAAATGCAAGTTTGTTGTTCTTTTTACCCAATGAAGTATGCAATTTGTTGTTCTTTTTATAGCCCAAATTGAAGTGTTTTGATTGTTTGTTTGTTTGTTTGGCACACAAAAGGAAGTATATTTTAGAGCACCAAAAGTAAATGTTATGATCACACACTTCAATCAAGGAGTTGTGGTTAATTTTAAAACACCAAATTGAAATGTTTGTTCAAGACATGGCAAAGGGTTCCTTTTAGTTTCCAAATTGAAGTGTTTTGCTAACTAATTAACAAACCATCCTGCAAAAGGATTTCGTTAGTACCCGTAGTACCTGTCATAAACAGAAAGAAACAAATAGCGCTAAAACAAAGATATACAGGCGCCACTGCGGGCAGAATAACCTGACTTACGTGAAAATAGCGCTAAAACAGTTGATGGCGCTAATTCAAAACAAAGATAGCGCAAATTTAAAAGCGTAAATACAGAGGATGGTGCTAATAAACTCTAATTTAGGCGCTAATACAGAGGATGGCGATAATATAAAGTAGTTAAGGCGCCACTGCGCGGTGTTTCTGAAGCTGCGGAGAAAACACCGATGGCGCTAATCTGAAGGATAGCGCCAAAACGCGGAACTGAATCTATTTGGTCGTTTCTCTCAAAAATTTGCCATAACCTCCCCCTGTAATTCTTGGTTTTCCTGCAAAATAGAGAACAGAAAACACCAAAAAACAATAGGAATATTGAAAAAACGCACGTGAGTGTGGTTAGCCTATAAAATAGAATCACACAGAAATAGCGCTAAAACAGATATAGCGCTGAAATACGGCAATAATAGCGCTGCTGCGACTGTTGAATGGTGCTGAACCTGCAAAATGTCGAAAACTAACACACAAACTCACAAGCAAAGATTAGATTGGACCTTGTGGGTCCCACCGGGCGTGCCAATGTGGACTAGAGAAATGCAATAAGGTAAAAAACCAAAACCAAATGTAAACAAAACACAAGATTATACCTCATGCAAAACCTAATCCCATCAAGGGAAAGAGGAGCCCTTGCACCCAAGAGAAGCTCCCAAGACCAAGATTGTCCCTAGACTATTGATTCAAATGTGAAATGCCTTCTCAAATGTGCAACTCACTATAAGCTCAAATGTGATTTTGGCATGGTAACTTTGCATGAAAATGGATGATGAAAATGACTTGTGAGAGGTTGTATTTATAGACTTTTGGAGAGGATTTTGATCCAAGGGTGGAGATTGATTGGAGAGATCAATGGTGGAGGATGAAAGTGAGGTGGAGGGCCTAGATTTGATTTTGGAAGATGGAGGGCTAGGAATAAAAGTAAATCTTTTATTCATTTTTGGGAAAGGGGTGAATAAATGAGGTTTGGTGAGATGGATTATTTGTGAATTAAAAATTCACAAAGGGAGGGGTAAAATGAATTAAAAATTCATTTTTAGGAAGAGAGTTATGACATGTGTAAGAGGAGTAAATGTGATGTGTGATTTATTTGAATTTTAAATTTGAGGAATGTGGAGAGAAGTGCTAATGGGGATTTGACTTTCTTAATTAGGGTGATTAACCTAATTAATATGGCTGGAATAAATTAGTAGAAGGATTAGAGGGGGGATAAGATTAATTAATTAGTGATTTAATTAATTAATCCTAAGGCTAGGATGGGATAGGCTAGAGTAGGCAATTAAATAATAGCTATTTAATTGTCTAGGGTAGGGATAGGCTAATTAGTAGGCTGGATTAATTAGTTAATCATGGTTTTAACTAATTAATTGGATTTAGGGAAAATGGGGATTTGATTTAATAAATTTTGCATATTTATTAAATCATTTGGCTAAGGTTTGGACTATTGAATTAATAAAATTAATTCAATTTTTGGGATAAAATGGTGTGGATTTGGAAAATGAACGGGGTGATTAATTAAATAAAAATTTAATTAATTAGTTGGAAAGGGAATTGGTAAGTTTAGGGGTGTCGGGAATCAGTTTGGTGGTCGAGACATTTTTAGGTGTCTACACATGTCTATATGGCTTTTTATATAAACTAGATGTTATGTTCATGACATTATGTATATGACAGTTTATATTAAATATTTAATATGATAATCAATTATTGTTACAAGAATTTGGTTTTACAAGTCCCAATTGCATTTGCTTGAAAGCTTATAAATTGTTTTCAAATAATCCATTTTGTGCATATCTTACAATCATTGAATTCTGTGGGACTGTGTATTTCTTTGAGGCATCATTTCAAATAGTTCACGTGCCTTGTCTATGCTTCCATACTTTCCATTCATTTCTACAAGGGTAACTTTGCAAATGCAATACATGTGACAAAATTCCTATATCATTTATGCTTTGATGGTTGTCCACACCATGTTCTCTAGATCCCATTATAGCATAGGCAAGGAGAAAGTTGGTTAAGGTTGTGCAATTTGGTTTTAGATGTGCCAAAATTTGCGTAAATGGTTGAAATTCATTTTTGTGCATTTGCTTGAGAGTTTTTAAAGCCTTATGAAAAATCCATTTTGTGCATATCTTGCAATCATTGCATTCCATGAGACAATATTTCTTTGAGGCATCGTGTCAAACAATTCATGTTCATTGTATATGCTTCCACACAAGTTGCATACATGTCTTGTAGGGTACTTACAACTATGACATTTGACAAAATTCCTATATGCTCTATGCTTTGATGGATGTTTATACCATGCTCCAAACATACCATTTCCAAGGTTTTGGAATTTGGCTTTACACTTGCCAATTGCATTTTCTTGGAACTTTCTAAAGGCTTATCAAAAAATCCATTTTGTTCATATCTTGTAATCATTGTATTCTATGATGCGACATTTCTTTGAGGCATCATACCAAACAGTTCATGTGCCTTGTCTATGCTTCCACACTTTGCATACATGTCTCTGAGGGCAATTGCAACTACAATATCTAACAAAATTCCCATATGTTTTATCCTTTTGATGGATGTCCATTTTGGCATAGGCAAGGAGGATATTGGCTAAGGTTGTGGAATTTTGCTTTACACCTGCCAATCACATTTGCTTGAAAGTTTCTAATGCCTTATCAAAAATCCATTTTGTTCATATCTTGCAATCATTGCATTCAATGAGGTGACATTTCTTTGGGGCATTGTGCCAAACAGTTCACGTGCCTTGTCTATGCTTCCACACTTTGCATACATGTCTCTGTGGGCAGTTGCAACTACAACATCTAACAAAATTCCCATATGTTTTATCCTTTTGATGGATGTCCATTTTTGCATAGGCAAGGAGGATACTGGCTAAGGTTGTGGAATTTTGGTTTACACCCGCCAATTGCATTTGCTTGAAAGTTTCTAATGCCTTATCAAAAAATCCATTTTGTTCATATCTTACAATCATTGCATTCAATGAGGTGACATTTCTTTGGGGCATCATGCCAAACAATTTACATGCATTGTCTATGCTTCCACACTTTGCATAAATGTCTACAAGGGTAGCTGCAATTACAGCATGCAACAAATTTCCTATATCCTTTATGCTTTGATGGATATTGATAAGTCATTCCAAACATTCTATATTGGTGTACAGACAGGGAGGATGTTGGCAAAGGTTGTGGAATTTGGCTTTACACATGCCAACTACATTTACTTGAAAGTTTCTAAAGTCTTTTCAACAAATCCATTTCATACATTTCTTGCAATCATTGCATTCCATGAGACAACATTTCTTTGAGGCATCATATCAAACAGTTCATGTTCATCAAGTATATGCTTCCACACTTTCCATACATGTCTTGCAGGGTACTTACAACTACAACATTTGACAAAATTCCTATATGCTTTATGCTTTGATGGATGTCTATATCGTGTTCCAAAGATACCATTTCCAAGGTTTTGGAATTTGGCGTTACACCTGCCAATTTCATTTGCCTGAAAGTTTCCAAAGCCTTATCAAAAAATCCATTTTGTTCATATCTTGCAATCATTGCATTCAATGAGGTGACATTTCTTTGGGGCATCATGCCAAACAGTTCACGTGCCTTGTCTATGCTTCCACACTTTGCATACATGTCTACAAGGGCAGCTGCAATTACAAAATTCATTATAAATGATGATGATGAGCCTCATCATGATTATTCTATTGCTTCACATCCAAATGTACAAATATCATGCACCTCCCCTTGTGGTGAAAGACTAGCTTGATTTATATCCATTTTCTCAACAAAATCTGTAACTTGTTCTTCATGTTCATGGCTATTGTAGGTTTGATAAAAATCATTTTTATGATGCCTAGGTTGTCCTAGACATGCATAAGGGTCATAACTTCTAAAAAATTAATCTGTATTTCATTTTCTTGACCCATGGAAAAAGTTATAACCGTTGTCCCAAAGTCTAGAGGAAGACATGTGGAGACAACAATCATGACTTGAATGAAGCCCTTTGCAAGTAGTTTCAAATTGGGCATGGAGTTTACCTTCTTGGACCATGGTAGATGTTGTGATGACTATTTTTAAGCTTCAAACCCCCATGATGACAACCCCCCATATGGTCGATCAAGGTAACCACCATTATGTAGTAACAAAGGACAATTAGGAAATTTTGAAATATTGTTGTGTCATGCATACAAATCATCATGAATAGGTGCATAAGGAATGTTGAGACAATCATGTGATGTCAAGGCATGAAGAGCTGAAACATGATGAATTTTGAGTCTCTTTGACTGAACTAACTGATATACCTACACATGCATGGATACAATGGTCAATGATGATAGAAAAATATGTTAAAACTAAAAATAGATGATCACATGAATCTTTTACCTAATTTCTTAGGCTTATATGTTACTGCTACACCATTTTCAAGGTCCTGGTTGGCTAGATTAGTAAGAGGAAACCATGGAAAGGCCTTGAAAATATTTGAGTGATGCAAGAAATAGAAGCTATGATGTAGAATAATTGATGTAAAAATCTCTCCCAACTCAAGATCAGCCTTGTTACAACATCATATTATTGTTTTATGCATGAGGAAGGATAAAATGGGTGTAGCCCTTAAGATCCCTAAGACGAAAAAACTACCAAACTTTGACGGAGCAGTTCTTGAAATTCGTGGTAGCTGGGAAAATTATGTTTGGATGTACAAGTGCATGTGGGGTTTGTCCACAATAACCTCTCTCGATTTCGTTCAACTCTAGTATATTTGACCGTGTTGGGATCAAAAATATTCTTGCAAAATGCTTTAGTTTCATGTAGTGGAAAGGTGCTAGGAGTGACGTTTTGCATTCCATAGCTCGTGGGGCTGAACGGACTTCGCCAATGTGTCAAAGTGGGCATTTAAATTCTAGGGGAGGTCTTGTTTCATGTGCCAAGCACCCCAGTCATTCGGGGCAGCAGGCTACTGGCAAAGTCCCTTAAGATCCCTAAGACGAAAAAACTACCAAACTTTGACGGAGCTATTTTCAGAATTCATGGTAGCTGGAAACATTTTGTTTGGACCTATAGGTACATTTTGGGTCTGTCTACAATAACCTCTCTCAGTTTTGTTCAACTCCTGTCCGTTTGACCGTGCCAGAATCAAACAAATTCTTGCAAAATGCTTTAGTTTCATGCAGTGGAAAGGTTGCCAGGGGCCATATTTTTTGATCTGCTCATCGTGGGGGTGAACTGACTGTGCCAACATGTCAGGGTGGGCAGGTAAATGGTAGGGAAGGTCTGGTTTTGTGTGCCAAGTGTTCCGGTCGTTTGGGGCTGTAAGCTATCGACAAAGTAGAAAGTTGCTAACACTAAAATTTTGCATTCCATAGGTCTTGGGGGAAAAATGATTGCGCCAACATTTCTAGGTGGGTGGGTAAATTCTAGGGGAGGTCTTGTTTTGTGCGCCATGTGTCTCAGTCGTTCCGAGTTGCAAGCTATCGGTAAACTTGAAAGGTGCTAGGAGTAACATTTTACATTCCATAGCTCGTGGGGCTGAATGGACTTTGCCAATGCGTTAGGGTGGGTGGGTAAATGCTAGGGGTGGTCTTGTTTCATGTGCCAAGCATCGTAGTCGTGCGGGGCAGTAGGCTACCAGCAAAGTCCCTTAAGATCCCTAAGACGAAAAAACTGCCAAACTTTGATGGGATAGTTCTCAGAATTCATGGCAGCTGGAAATGTTCTATTTGGACCTACAGGTGCATGTGGGGTCTATCTACAATAACCTCTCTCAGTTTCGTTTAACTCCTGTCTGTTTGACCTTGCCAAAATCAAATGCATTCTTGCAAAATGCTTCAGTTTCATGCAATGGAAAGGTTGGCAGGTGCCATATTTTTTGATCTATTCCTCGTGGGGACGAACCGACTATGCCAACACGTTGGGGTGGGTGGGTAAATGCTAGGGGAGGTCTCATTTTGTGCACCAACTGTCTCAGTCATTCCAGGCTGCAAGCTACCGACAAACTTGAAAGGTGCTAGATGTCGGTAGCTTGAAGGTCAGAATGACTGGGACACTTGGCACATGAAATAAGACCTTCCCTACCATTTACCCACTCACCTCGATGTGTTGGCGTAGTCCATTCTGCCCCACGATGAGCAAAACAAAAAATATGGTACCTGGTAACCTTTCCATTGCATGAAACTAAAGCATTTTGCAAGAATGTGTTTGATTCTGATACGGTCAAACGGATAGGAGTTGAACAAAACTAAGAGAGGTTATTGTAGACAGACTCCACATGCACTTTTAGGTCCAAACAGAACATTCCCAACTGCCACAAATTCTGAGAACTACCTTGTCAAAGTTTGGCAGTTTTTTCATCTTAGGGATCTTAAGGGACTTTGCCGGTAGTCTACTACCCCGAATGACTAGGGCGCTTGGCACATGAAACGAGACCTCCCCTGGCATTTAACCGCCCACCTTGACGCGTTGGTGAAATCCATTTGGCCCCACGAGCTATGGAATGAAAAATGTCACTCCTAGCACCTTTCCACTGCATGAAACTAAAGCATTTTGCAAGAATGCATTTGATTTCAGGATGGTCAAACAGACTAGAGTTGACCAAAACTGAGAGAGGTTATTGTGGGTGGACCCCACGTGCACCTGTAGGTCCAAACGAAATGTTCCTAGATGCCACAAATTCCAAGAACTGCTCCGTCAAAGTTTGGTAGTTTTTTCATCTTAGGGATCTTAAGGGACTTTGCCGGTACCCTACTGCCTCGAATGACTGGGGCACTTGGCACATGAAATGAGACCTCCCCTAGCATTTATCCGCCCACCCCGACACATTGGAGAAGTCCGTTTGGCCCCATGAGCTATGGAATGCAAAATGTCACTCCTAGCACTTTTCCACTGCATGAAACTGAAGCATTTTGCAAGAATGTGTTTGATTCTGACATGGTCAAATATACTAGAGTTGAACAAAACTGAGAGAGATTATTGTGGACAGACCCCACATGCACCTGCAGGTCCAAACAAAATGTTCCCAGCTGCCACGAATTCCAAGAATTGCTCCATCAAAGTTTGGCAGTTTTTTCATCTTAGGGATTTTAAGGGACTTTGCTGGTAGTCTGTTGCCTCGAATGACTGCGATGCTTGGCACACGAAACAAGACCTCCCCTGGTATTTACCCGCCCACCCTGATGCATTGGCGAAGTCCGTTCGGCCCCATGAGCTATGGAATGCAAAATGTCACTCCTAGCACCTTTCTACTACATGAAACTAAAGCATTTTGCAAGAATGCATTTGATTTCGACACTGTCAAATGGACTAGAGTTGACCAAAATTGAGAGAGGTTATTGTGGATGGACCCCACGTGCACCTACAGGTCTAAATGAAACATTCCAAACTACCATGAATTATGAGAAAACCTCTATTAAAGTTTGGCAGTTTTTCTGTCTTAGGGATCTTAAGGGACTTTGTCGGTAGCCTGCTGCCCTAAATAATTGAGGTGCTTAACACCATATTTTGTGATCAACATCAACATCATGAGGACACTAAATAAATCCTTGACACATGAAGACATTGAGAACACTGAAGACATGGAGGACAAAGAAGCATGAAGACATGAACAAACTCCTGTCATGAGGAAGAACCACAACCCAATCCAACTCCTGAAAGCATGACATGTTATGATGAAGAACCACAACCAAATCCAACGATCCAATGGCATGAACCAATGACATAAGAAACTATGTCCTACTATTGTAACATGATAAACATGAATGTTATGAACTAACATCCAAACCCTGTGACATCAATCTTGATATGACATGAGTGAAACACGAGTGAACATGATTAAGAACAATTAGGATCAACTTCATCCATTACTTAGATCTAAACCCATGAATATGATGATGATGCAAACATCAAATGTATGCCATAGAAAACAAATCAAATGAAACATGAGGCCTTCACTGCTCAAGTTCATACCACTGCTTAAGTGAGATCTTCACTATTCAAGTTCATGCCTTGTCTTGAAGCACTACAACTCTGTGCATCACATCACATACTCTATGAAGAAGCATAATGGTATCATCAAACAATAGACAACTAATAGACCTACACAATTATGCATTCCTTACTTTCAAGAAAATGCAATTGGCACGTGTAAAACCAAATTCATGTAAGGATAATTTACTGTTCTTGCTACTACAAAGAGGCAATTAGCCCTATTTTCCAAAGTAAGTACTCAAAATCCTTCACCCAAACTTACCACACCTACTCTATCACCCTTATTAGGTTTCAAATAGACAAAATCAATAATTTTTGGTCAAATATGGGCCTTCTACATCACCTAACCACCATACCCTTACTCTAGGCATGTTTTAGGCTAGTTTCCATGAGGGTTTATTGAAAATCTATCTTCTACACCCTGCCACACCTTACCAATGGTTCAAACACCTTAGGTTAGACCTGCACATGCTTCCCAAACTCTCCTTTATCCCTTGTCAACACTGTTTCATCAAACTCTCACTCAAAACCACCATTCTCAAGCCAAATTTCACACAAAACCCTTGGGGCAACCACCAAAATCCCACCAAATCACCTTCTCTACTCCTCAAACCCAATACTACATCTAATACCATCTAATTGGACCCATCCCACCAAGTTACAGGAGCCACAGTAAGTGGAATGGTTCATTATAACATTCTATGTAATCAAATTCCTCAAAAACACTTTTCTCGGGCTGCTACAGAAAAATGACTCAAACTACTACCAAATTCAATGTGAAAAGTTCAAACTAGGTTTAAATTAATGTTAACTCAGTCCTATACCAAATTCATAAGGTTTTAGAACAGTTAGCCCTTGTACGGAACCGTACCAGGTCTAGGAACAATTGATTTGCAGAGAAAAATACAAAAAACAAGGGTCTTTTGTTATTGATATTCACTTCAAAACATTCTTCCTCCCTTACAACGAGTTCTTCCACACACACACACACAGAGATATATATGTTTTCCCTCCAAAGACCAACCAATTAAATTGACTAAAATGGCCTTTTTAGACTAATTGACCCTTGGTATTCCATAGCATGTCTTTGCACTTCTTACATAGCATTTTTGACAACATTACAAATATGACACTTTTTTTGTAATAATAAAACCCACTCAAATTGCATTTGAAGTGGTCTATTATGACCTTATTCAATGACAAAAGACTCAAACTCTCCTAGAACCTAACACTTGACCAACATTAAGACCTTATTTACCAACTTTGCACAAGATAAAATTTTGTTATGTTGATGAAGTATAATACATAATCTCCATCATATTTTTTATGGATAGAGTGGTATCAAAGTGAGTTGTAACAATTTGTCAAATAGGTTGTGGTTCTCATTTCCTCCATTTTTGTAAGAAAACTATCATTTCATGCTTTGGTGAGATGTTAAGCCTAGTGCAAAGTGTTGTTTTTAGTACAGGGGAAGGCAGCATATAGGGTATTTGTGAAGTTGCCAATGGAAACAAATTTACCACCTAGCCATCCTTAACTAATCCATGATTGCAAATGGATGTATTTATGAATTGGTGCATAAGGAATGTCCTAGCCAAAGACACTAAAGAGGTCTCCACATCCTCCAACCTTCTCCAAGAGAATTCATACTATGAAACATGCATGGAGAAGTTATCAAAAGGACACCTAACAATTATGTCTAAATGATCAATAGAGACAAGTAGGATTTTCATAATATGGGGCATAGGATAGTCTAAGATTCAAGCCATTGCATGGTTCTATTAAATGAATTGGATTATGCATGTATTAAGGAATAAATCCTTCTATATCATCTTAGGGCAAAAATTAAGAGTCTTCCAAAATCAATTTTGGCTCCATTGATCATGAATATAAGTATGACAAACAATTGTTCACTAAAATTATTTTGTGAAGTATTTGATAATGTTTTTATCTTGTATAGCTCAAAATAGGTGAAATGAAGGCATGAAGGGTCTAAACAAGGTGGAAACATGAGGAATTTGGAGTCTCTTTGACTAAACTAATTGATATACCTAGACACATATATATCTTATAACATAAAGAACATAAAAAATATAAAGTCATTTAAAGACATAAAGAACATAAGAACATATATCTGTGAATTAAAATAGACATAAATTGAACATACCTTAGAATTCGATATTGCAGTTGACCAATTCTCCAAAAGATGGCTTCAAAATCCTCAAATTCTTCTTTTTCATAAGTTTGATTATGAATTCTATATAATTCTAGAATAGGATTAGTGAAATTTATGGAAAAAACAAACATATATCATCAAATTCAATCTATATATCAATGGTAATTAGCTTTGAAACAATATCACACATGAAACATGAAACTTTTAGTTTAAATAATCAAAATTTCTCCAAAAACATGCAAAATCAGTTCTTCTACATTGAAAAAACAAAAAAAGGTGGTGGATTGATATAAAAATGATTCTCAATTAGTCAAACAACATGAAAAGTGTTTTCTTGTCCGATATACTTGTGAAAAGCAGGAATAACAGTCATGTGGGGTCTGAAACACGGATCCCATATTCTTTTTTACCATTTGTTATGCTTCCCAAAACGTGCTCGCATTATAATGCGAGTGTGTTCTGGGAAGCATGAAAACATAAAGGTTCATGCATGCAAAAATCATAACCTTCTAAATGTTGGTGCCAAAATCATGGTCTAGGATGTCATGCTCTCACATAAAATATATTGTAACTATGCATGTAGTGCATCAAATAGGTAATCAAGTGACGATCCAAGAGTATCCCTAGACTCAAATATCCATGTGGTTCATGAAATAGAACTTTTTAAAACAAGGAGGGACAAATGTAACCTTATATCTACATGGGAGAGTCTCTCTCTCTCTCTCTCTCTCTTCATTTCTCTATCCTATAAATAGAGAGGGATCGGGAGACAGGAGAGATAGAGAGGGACATGGAGATAGAGAGGATAGGTGGAGATAGAGATGGAGAGAGGGAGAGATGGGGATTGAGATAGAGAAATGGGTCTATAGAGGGAGAAAGATAGAGGTACATATATATAGAGAGGGGAGATATAGGGAGATAGATCTAGCAATGGAGAGATAGATAGGGAAATACAAAGAGAGAGGTAGAGAGGTGCATATTAAGAGATGGGGTTATGAGGATAGATAGCTTGATAGGGAAAGGGATCAAGAGATGTCTAGAGACATAGGGAGAGAGATTTTAAGAGATAGATGGATGGGGAGAGAGATAGAGAGGAGGAGAGAGAGGTAGCGAGGGATAGATTAAGAGATAGGGATCCATATGTCCAAAGAGATAGAGATAGGGATCCCTATTCTCCCCTCTACCTAAACCCTAAATCTAAACCTCTAAACCATAAACCTAAACCCTAAATAATGCCCCTAAACCCTAACCCCTAAGCCCTAAACCATAAAACCTAGAAGCAACCCTAACCTCTATCTCCCTATCTCTCCCAATTTCTATTGGTCTCCTCACTCTATCTCTCTCTAAACCCTAAACCCTAACCCCTAAACTCAAGCAACCCTAAACCCTAAACTTGAGCATCCCTAAACCTCTAAAGCCTAAATAATTCCCCTAAACCCTTACCCTAAACCCTAAACACTATTTACTTGAGCAACCCTAAAATCATGTAAACCTCAAATAGTGATGGAGGAAGAGATAGAAAGGTAGAATTAGAGAGAGAGAGAGAGAGGAGACATAGATATCTCTCCTAGGCTTGGTCTCCTCTATATCTCCCTATTCGCCTCTCTACCTAAACCTCTAAACCTTAACCCCTAATCCCTAAACCATAAAAAATGCCCCTAAACCCTAACCCCTAACTCTTAAACCCTAAAAATGAGCAACCCTAAACCCCTAACCCCTAAACCATAAAACCTGGAAGCAACCCTAAACCACTATCTCCCTATCTCTCCTAATCTCTATTGGTCCCCTCGCTCTATCTCTCTCTAAACCCTAAACCATAACCCCTAAACACAAGCAACCCTAAACACTAAACACTAAACCCCTAACCCCTAAACACTAAACCCTAAACCCCTAAAGCCTAAATAATTCCCCTAAACCCTAAACCCTATTTACTTGAGCAACCCTAAACTCATGTAAACCTCAAATAGTGAGGGAGGGAGAGATAGAAAGGTAGAGTTAGAGAGAGGGGATCGAAAGAGATCTAGCAAGATAGAGAGACAGGGAGAGAGAGAGAGAGAGATAGAGAGAGGTAGGTATAGTTAGAGAGAGGGATAGAGGAGATAGAGATATCTCTCCTAGGCTCGGTCTCCTCTATATCTCCCTATTCACCTCTCTACCTAAACCATAAACCTAAACCTCTAAACCTTAACCCCTAACCCCTAAACCATAAATAATGCCCCTAACCCCTAAACCCTAATAACGAGCAACCCTAAACCACTAAACCATAAAACCTAGAAGCAACCCTAAACCTCTATCTCCCTATCTCTCCCAATCTCTATTGGTCCCCTCATTCTATCTCTCTAAACCCTAAATCCTAACCCCTAAACTCAAGCAACCCTAAACCCCTAACCCCTAAACCCTAAACCCTATTTACTTGAGCACCCCTAAACTCATGTAAACCTCAAATAGTGAGGGAGGGACAGATAGAAAGGTAGAGTTAGAGAGATGGGATCAAAAGAGATCTAGCAAGAGAGAGAGAGAGAGAGAGAGACAGAGAGAGAGAGAGAGAGAGGAGACTGAGATATCTCTCCTAGGCTCGGTCTCCTCTATATCTCCCTATTCACCTCTCTACCTAAACCTCTGAACCTTAACCCCTAACCCATAAACCATAAACCATAAACTATAAATAATGTCCCTAAACCCTAACCCCTAACCCCTAAACCCTAAAAATGAGCAACCCTAAACCCCTAACCCCTAACCCCTAAACCATAAAACCTGGAAGCAACCCTAAACCTCTATCTCCCTATCTCTCCCAATCTCTATTGGAACCCTCACTCTATCTCTCTCTAAACCCTAAACTCAAGCAACCCTAAACCCTAAACCCTAAACTTGAGCATCCCTAAACCCCTAAATCCTAAATAAATCCCCTAAACCTTTACCCTAAACCCTAAACCCTATTTACTTGAGTAACCCTAAACTCATGTAAACCTCAAATAATGAGGGAGGGAGAGATAGAAAGGTAGAGTTAGAGAGAGGGGATCGAAAGAGATCTAGCAAGATAGAGAGACAAGGAGAGAGAGATATAGAGGTAGGTATAGTTAGAGAGAGGGATAGAGGAGACAAAGATATCTCTCCCAGGCTCGGTCTCCTCTATATCTCCCTATTCACCTCTCTACCTAAACCATAAACCTAAACCTCTAAACCTTAACCCCTAACCCCTAAACCATAAACCCTAAACCATAAATAATGCCCCTAAACCCTAACCCCTAACCCCTAAACCATAAAACCTGGAAGCAACCCTAAACCTGGAAGATAATTATTTGATTGTCCATGTTTTCTTGGGGACCAATTGTCTCATCATGGGATATTGATGGATAATGAATAGGACTAGCACGGGATGATGGATAGGGCTAATGGGATGGTGGATAAGAGTGATGTAGGAACTTACTTGCTCATGGATAAGATCTCAGGATCATAGATAATATCTTGATCACAAGGAGGGTAAGCATGGATAGTGCAATATTAGATATGGATAGGATAAGTGGGGATGCATTAATATTCATTTGATTGGGGAGTAAGAGGTGGTGATGGGGGTTCACTAGGAGATGTTGGAGGATTAATGATGGGATCTATGTATAGAGGGGTTGATCATGAGATGGTAAGGGAAACGAGATGGGATTAGATGGGATGTTTGGATTTAGATTAGGATGGGTGGTTGGTGTTTCCACATTCTTTGGACTAGGCTAGATTAAAGTATAGCTATTGGGTTTCTTAGTTGGATGTGATGGGTTCTTGGATCCAGGATCAATAATCTTTGGATGTTTGACAACATGGCTACATGATGGGGTTTGACTTGGACTTATGGTAGGAGACTCTTAAAGTGAAATGGATAGACATAGGAGTGGATGATGGTGTTGGAGTGGTATACATGTTATTAGGGGGTTCTTTGTTGGGCTCGAGGATAGGAATTTGAGTACACGATGTTCTTAGATTCCTTGCTAATAGTCCTTGGGTCACATCCTTCATGGCTTCATGGGTTGATGGACTAGGATATGCATATAGTTGATGGATAATGATGGAAGATGTTGTGGGGTTACAATTAGGATCGAGTGAATGGATATAGGAGGCCCGGATGGATTAGGATTGGGAGTGTTAGAGGGGGATGAAATTGGATTAGTGGATTTGGATGGCTCCATATCTTTGCTTTTATTTTTGGATTTTGTAAAAGACTCTTCAAGGAGAAAAATTTTCAAGCATTCATGGGTTGATGGATTAGAGCTTAGAATGTTTGATGGTGGATTAGATAGTAAGTTATATGGTGGATGGATGATAGGGATTGATGGATTAGGAGATGGGTGGACTAATGCATTAGTATTACGAGGATTGGAGGGAAATTATAAAATAATTCCCCTTTATCACTAACCCCTAAACCCTAAACTTGAGCAACCCTAGAAACTCATAAACCCTAAATAATTTACCCCTAAAGGTCTGAGCAACCCTAAACTCATAAACCCTAAATATGCCCCTAAACCTGAGCAACCCTAAACTCTTTGTCTCCCAAAACCCCAAAACCCTAAATAATACCCCTAAAATCTAACCCCTAAACCATAAACCCAAGAAACCGTAAACCCCTAAACCATAAATAATTCCACTAAACCCTAAACTTAAACAACCCTAAATTCATAAACCCCACCAACCCTCTCTCTCTCTCTCTCCAAAACAAGAAAACTAGGACTCTCTCTCTCTCTCTCCCATCCATCTCTATCCTCTCTCCCTCTTCCTCCCTCTCCTCTCACATGCCGACAAAGAATATGGAAACAAGAAAACTAGGACATGCAAAGAGGAATGAGGATATAAATTGGGAGGATGAAATGGAAACAAGAAAATTTATGAAATTTGATTAGATGGGAATAATGACGAGGAGAGGTAGAAAGGGGAGGGAAGTAGAGAGTGAGAGAGAGGATAGGAGGTAGTGACAGGAGGGAAGTAGAGAGTGAGAGAGGACCGTAGGAGGTAGACAAGGGAAGGAAGAAGAGAGAGAGGGTAGGAGGTAGACAAGGGAGGGAAGCAAAGATTGAGAGAGAGGGTTGGAGGTAGACAGGGGAGGGAAGTAGAAAGTGAGAGAGAGGGAGGGGGGATAAGAGAGTGAGAGAGAAGGTAGGAGGTAGAGAGGCGAAGGAAGCAAAGACTCAAAAAGAGGGTAGGAGGTAAATAGGAGAGGGAATTAGAGAGTGAGAGAGAGGGTAGAAGGTAGATAGGGGAGGGAAGAAGAGAGTGAGAGAGAAGGTAGGAGGTAGAGAGGGGAGGGAAGCAGAGACTCAGAGAAAGGGTAGGACGTAGAGAGGGGAGAGAAGTAGAGAGAGAGAGACAATAGGATGTGTAGCTGCCCTTGTAGACATGTATGAAAAGCATGGAAGCATAGACAAGGCATGTCAATTGTATGGCATAACACCTCAAAGAGATGTTCTATAATGGAATGCAATGATTGCAAGATATGTAAAAAATGGATTTGTTGAAAAGGCTTTAGAAAATTTCAAGCAAATGCAATTGGCATGTGTATTGCCAGTTATGCTCATCATAACGTGCTTGCGTTATGTGAAATCACATAATGCAATCACGTTATTGATTTCACATAATGCGAGCGCATTATGCTCAGCTTTGTTTGACATTTTTTAATCAATTTTTAGCAAAATCTGGAGATAATCCGAAGTGTGCTCCCCATCATCACATAACGCAAGCACGTTATTGATTTCACATAATGCGAGCGCATTATGCTCAGCTTTGTTTGACATTTTTTAATCAATTTTTAGCAAAATCTAGAGATAATCCGAAGTGTGCTCCCCATCAGGATGGCACTTTTTTCAATGAAAATTCAAAAAAATACCACCATAATCTTAATCTCTCTGTTAGCTATCTAACCATATAATTTTTTTCACATTTTGAGTATGTTTAGTGTTTCATCTTCAATTTCTTTTATTAGTGTGTCCAGTTTTTGTCAAAAACCAATGTCTAGTATTTTTGACTTTTTTTAACCGTTCATAAAAAATTGAAATAAGTTATATTTTTAGAAACTAGACTCCATTCTACACGAATTCAAAAAAAAATTTGATTTTCAATTAGTTTTCAAACATTTTAGGGGGGAACACGCTCAAATTTCTATTTTTTAGGATGTCTCCACTTTAAAAATTACTAAAAAATCAATTATTCATTAAAAAAGTATCAGAAAAATTAGGCATAAACTACATGATGTTACCTAATTTCTCACTAGAGCAATTATTGAAATACTAAAAAAAAGTTAACATTTTAGGGGGAGCACACCAGACGCTATGTTATTTTTTTTGAGAAAAACAGGACCAATTTGTGTGCTCCCCCTTTTTGAACCCCTTAATCTCAACCATTTTTGGAAAAAAATAGTAGTTTAGAAACTAGATTCGGAGCACTACAACTCTTGTTTTCGTTCCATCTTCAAATTTTGAGTGTAGCTATCTTCAATTTCTCATCCAACATCAATGTTTCCTGATTTCAAAAAAAGAAAAAAAAAGTGGCAACTTAAGACCCCATTTTTGTCCCTCATTTTTGTGCACTTACCCTAAATCCTTGGTTTTCTTTGAGAGAAATCAGTGTGAAATGTGTAGGGTTTAGTATTGAGACCAAAATAGTTGTGTGAAATCTTGTGAAAACTTAGTGTCGTTCCTTTTTGTGATTGTAAGCAATCTTTGTGTTTAGCTAAGGGTAACTCATTTGTGATCTTTGTGTGTAGTTAAGAGTAGCTTGACTATGATTTCTTGTGTGAAGCCATGAGAGTCTTCAAAGTTAAATCAATTCAAATCTTTGGCAAGTCTTGAGATTGACCCTTGTTTGGATTCTTGAGTGTTATGTGAGACCTTTGTGTGTGCTTGAGAATGACCTTGTTGATGTTGTGTCCATGGTCCTTCTTTGTATGTAATGTCCCTTTTTGGAATATTCTTGATTTTATGCCTTAAAACATTAATATATAGAGCAATTGTAATGTCCCTTTTTGGGATATTCCTAATTTTATGCCTTAAAACATTAATATTTACTCAAAATGATAATAGCTTTATCAAAGATCATGGATTTATGATAATATTTAGATCAATAAATCATAACACAATTCTCAAAATCAATCATATCATGAATTCTTTGGAAATACTTACAAATTTGTTGAATTAGAGGTTTTTGTCCCTAACTCAATAGTGGCAATATCAAGGGTTTTCGTCCTTAACTTGCCAAAAGCATGAAAGGGTTTTCGTTCTTCCAACACTTAGTCCACTTTGAAGGTTTTCGTCCTCCTTGACCAAGGTTTGGGTTTTCATCCAAAATTGATAAGAGCAATAAAGGGTTTTCGTCCTTATCCTCTCTTGAACTTAGAAGGGATTTCATTCTTCCTATTTGCAAGACACTTCCTCAAATTCAAAACTAATTGCTTGATGAATTTGTTAGATTATTGTTGATTGCTCTGTTGATTGATAATTCTTGATTGATTGACAATTTAATGCTTGAATGAATTTATGCTTGAATGAATATTTCTTTTTCACTGATGATCTTTTTCAAAATGAAACGATCCTCCTTTATATCGTATTTTTGAGTCACAACCTTTCATGTGCAACCACTGCCTTTTGAAAGAGTCACATCCCCTCTTATTCAATCACTGCCCTTTAATAACTTAAAGTTTAATTTTATTTTAATTCCCTTTTTATTCCCCATCGCTGGTATGAGACTAGCATCATTTCTTCCTTAAATATTATCTTCATAAACTTATATGATAATGGCGCCACTTCTGAATCGATCTCCTTAGTTGTTGATTGATGCCACCTTCTAAATCACCTTCTCCTGTGAATTCCTTAAGTGCCACTAATCAATTGGTTCAAACTCCTTGACGCATATTACTTTCATACGCTATCCTTATTTGGTGTGGCTAACAGATTACTAGCATACCTATATTTTAAAAATATATCTAAAGTACACCGAGAGATATCCTTTTCGAGGCGCCTATAATATAAATGAAATAAAATAATCCTTAAATATCTCTAAAGTAAAAATAAAATAACTCTTAAGTAAATAAAATAACCTCAGAGTGATAAAATAACTTGATTATAATATTAATTGAATTTTACTTACATATTTTTTTGATTTTTTTAAATTTTATTTACATGTTTTTTTGTTTGTGGGCTTTTAGCCCCTTCCTGCCACTATAAGACACCTCTCGGCATAATAATGTGTGGTTGCGGCTAGACTTTGGGCAGATGTTCTATATGTTGCAGTCAACTAAAGAGGCAGCTGCAATGGTTGATTAACAAATGATATAAACACAATAACAAACTGTGACACCCTCTATAAATGGCGATCTCTTTATTACTAATAAATGCACTCTACTTAAATATCATTCACTTCAATGGTCAAACAATCAATAGCAATTTTACACACCTCATTCACAATAAAAAGTGGTAAATATTTGTCCTATTTTTTATTGGCCAACATTGCCCTTTGACTATTGAAGTAGATGATATTTAAGAATAGCCCTAATAAATGTGGCTCTTTGTTTGGCTTCCTCTTGCCTCCAATAACCCCTTTATGTCTGTGTGATCTGCAAATGGTTGTGGCTTTCTGTAATGGGTTACTTTAAATCATTCTCTCTAAAGTGTTGGGTGCACTCCCTCAAGGCCTTAATCGATGCTATAGACTCAGTTGCATATGTGATGTCCAAATAGATCAAATGTTGTATTAATACGTATGTCTGAACTTAATATTCATGCTGAGCACTATGTATACATTTCTACACCCTTGGAGATGTCAATGTAAACAATACTTCTCCAGTAGAAATGCTAAAACCCAAAAGCAAGAATGCCAACACCCATGTCTAGTCCAAATAAGCCCAAAGGCAATTGTATGAAACATTTATCTCCTTTAATGCAATTTCCAACTGATTTGGAGTAGCGGCCCGACGGATGATTTCCATTGTTAAACCCAACCAGAGCAATGCTTAACAATTGGTTTATGTTACCCATTTTTCCACGTGATTACTGAAAGCTTCAAAACATGTGTCGTCTTTATTTTGAAAATGAGACATTACATTGTAACTCGAGGGTTGTCTAGGGTGACATAAACATGTATTGCACTTGACGATGGTAATATGGTAAGGTGGCATGTACATCCAATGTTGGCCCTCATCTTAAAGATATCGTGGGAGATTAAAGAACTCCTTGTTTGGCTTCTTTTATTGTTGCATTTTATCATTTGAGCAAAAAATGTAATTTAAGAGTAATTATCTCCATTGGGCTTGTTGATGAACTTTAAACATATCAATCCATGTGAACAATAGATTCATATGTTATTTTGTAATATTATTCATTTTATGTGTTTTGGATGAAAACAAACTTGAAAACGGGTATTTTCATTATAGTGAAAAAAAATGTGATTTTTTCATACAATTTGAAAACTGATGGTTTCCAACTTTTTGTCTTGGATGTGTTGTGTACCTTTATAATTCAATGTCATAATTTTAAATACAAATTTAGATTGTGAAAAGTTACAAGAGAAAATGTGATTTCAAAGCCTCTTTCCTAGTAGTATTGAAATGCTTGTTTATTGGAAGCAATTGAGCTTGTTGTAGTTTTCTTACTCGAAACTTAGTGTGTTTGGTTTCCTATCATAGGCAATTTGTAGGTGATCATTCCCTCTTTCCTTGGGATAAAATTTGTGAAAAAATGAGTGTTTTTGCTCTCTCTACCTTCATACAATAGAGTTCACTTGTTTTGACAACAGGGTTTGCTTGAGGCAAATTCCCAATTGTTCACCCGAGAAAATGTAGGTTTGTCAATGCAAATGCCAATTCACCAAGGCAAAAAAGACTATAAAGGGGCAAATAGTGATAGTGAAAATTGATTATCCAAGAAGCTTGGAAAGGTAAAAATTGACCCATGAGACCTACATTTCTCTTGTCTTCCTATAGGAATGTTCAATTATGTTTCTTTAAGCGTTTTCAACATGTTTTTAGTTATTGTATGAGAAGAAACATTCTCTTGTGTGAACGAGGTGAGATAAGATCCTCCCTAGCGTTCATTCACTTGCACAAGAGAAATTGTGAAGAAAGATTGATGTGATCTCTTTCAATTTTTATGTAAGCTCAAGTGATTAAATTGACTTAAATGGATGTAGTTTGGGCTTTGATGACCACTATCTTGTTGCAAGTATGGGCCTAACCGGTGTTGTCATTGATGTCAACATACTCATGTTGCATTAATTGAGCTGTGTGCTGAGGATATTGAGAAAATTAGTCTCAATCAGCAACAGTGAAGAACAATGATGACAAGAAGGTAAAAGTCCTCAATAGGTTGAGGATCAGAGGATGCGGTTTAAAGGGTTTGTAGATATAAGTCTTGAGATGCTTCAGTCAAGTTTTCAGAGGTCCGCATGAAGATCTGAAGAAGTTATGGTGGCTCAAGTAGAACCGGTTTCGACAGGTGTTCAGAGGTGACAGAGTGTCACAGAAAGGTCCGGTGAGATCCAGAATTTCATTATCCCATTCTGTGGATTTGAGGGAGTGTTGAGGATGTCCCTGTGAAGTATCAAATAGATTAGTTCATGGTTTGAAGGTCCGGAAGAGCCTATTCATTTGTGACAGTGATGACAGACTGTGTTTTTGAAGCTCCGAATGAAGGAGAGAAGAATTCCAGCAGGATGATGAAGTGCGGATGTTCTTGGATGTTATGATGATCGTTGAATCATGTCCAGTTCATGTTGGTGGTCCGCATTGAAGTTAGAGTTTGCATTTGAAGAATAACCACTAGATATTGGTGTTCTTCTTGAGACTGGTCGACCGGATGTATTACATGTCTTGCGGATGTTCTTGTAGGTGTTTGCCGACTTAGATGATTGTTCCTAAGTCGATGCCTTGTATAAATAAGGGATTGTGAAGTCATTTTCAAATGTGACTTGTGGTGATGAGTGTGTGGTAGCAAGGAGAAGTGTGAAAGGCAGAGTAGAAGTATTGGGCTTAAATGGAACTAATTCAAACATGGTAAAGATGCTATTCTCCAGTTCATGAAGGTGATTCTTATTTCTTTATAGACAGTGTGTCTCTTGTAGGTAGTGAGCCTCTTGTGAGCAATGTGCTTAGGTAGTGAGCCCTAATTGGCATGTGCCATTTTGTTCTTTCTATTCTTCTAACAGAGAATACATTCTTGGGTTAATCACCCCATGGTTTTTCCCTTAATCAGGTTTTCCACGTCAAAATCTTGGTGTCTTATGTATTGATATGTTTCTGCTTTTAATTGGAACGCATTATGGTTCATGATTAATATTCTGCTAATCACTAAAGAAGATTTAAGTGTTTAATTGATAGAAAGTTTCACACAACTAATTCACCCCCCTCTTAGTTGTGTGCCCTAAGTCTAACAATTGGTATCAGAGCTAAGTTCCTCTAAAAGGAGGTTAACCGCTTGAGGAGATCCAAGATGTCGTCATACAAGAAGGATAGTCTAAAGTTTGATGGAACCAACTTTGCTCTTTGGAAAGGTTGCATGAAATATCATTTGCAGTGTATGGGAATGGCGTACTGGTCCATGGTCACAAAAGCGTATGTACCTCCACAGGGTGGTCCGACAACCCTAAATGAAATCATAGATGCTGAAAATAATCTGCGGACCAAAGATGCTCTTCTAAGAACATTAACTGACTTAGAGCTCTCAAATGTTATTGACCTACCAACTGCTTATGAGATCTGGATTAAACTAGAACTCTTGCATGAAGGAGACGAGTATGTTAAATGTGTAAGGTTACAGAGTCTAAAAGAGAAATTTGAAAAACTGAAGATGAGAGATGATGAAAATATTACCACTTTTATGCCAAGAGTGAATGAGCTGGTTTGTGGAATTGGAAATTTTGGTGGAGTCTTGGATGAAAATGAGATTGTTGGTAAAATTCTCAGATCCCTTCCTGCCTCTTACAAAATCAAGATTGCTGCCATTGATGAATTCAGAGCCCATACAACTGTCACAAGAGACCAATTGGCTGGCAAACTAGCTACTTTTGAAATGACCGAGTTTGGAGATGATCCCCCCAAAACTGAATCTGCATTCAAAGCCAGTGCCTCTATGAAAGTTAAATAAGGATTTGATCCGGGAGAGAACTCATCAAGGAAACTGTCATGGTATGAAAAAGCAAGAAAAGACCTGGAAGAAGAAGAAGTAGAAACTGCTCAACTTGAAGCCCTCATTGCACAGAGACTGCCAAGAGGATCTGGTAAGTATGAAGGAAAATTACCTTTTAAGTGTTTTAACTGCAATAAGATTGGTCATTTTGCCTCAAGATGTCTGGAAATATTTTCAAAGCCAAATCCTAACAAATCAAGGTTCCAAAAGAATTGTTACTATGTTCATGAAGAAGATGATAATGAAGGAGTAACAGATGATGAATCAGAGACAGGAAACAAATCCGGAAGTGAATGGGTGTTTTTTGCCATCAAGGAAGAAGAACCAATATCCTCTGTATCTATCAATCATAAAGTTGTAGAAAGAGCTCTGGCTGCCCAAGTTGAAGAAAAGAATGATTGGGTCATTGACAGTGGTTGCTCTCACCACATGACAGGTGACAAAAATAAGTTCATAGACTTGGAAAGGTATGAAGGAGGAGTGGTGAAATTTGGTGATAATTCTGCTGGTAGAATCAGAGGAAGAGGAACTATTTCTTTTGATAGAAGAAACAAAATTGGTAATGTACTGTATGTTGAAGGTTTGAAGCACAATCTTCTCAGTGTTGGACAGTTGGTGGACAAAGGCTATGATCTCTGATTCAAGGATGGAAAATGCAAAATCTTTGAAAGATCCGGAACAGAGATTACATCCGGTGGTCAAACTAAAGGTAATATCTTCCACTTGGTTGGTACTGGTAAAAGATGCTTATTTGTTCAAGTTGATCAGAGTTGGTTATGGCATAGAAGGATGTGTCATGTGAATTTTGATAATATCATCAAGATAAGCAATACTCAGGTTGTAAGAGATCTTCCAAAATTGGTGAAACCTACTAACAGCTTGTGCAAGGAATGTCAGTTGGGTAAACTAAGTAGAGTCACATTCAAAAGCAAGGAACTGTCTTCTACCAGATTATTGGACTTAGTTCACATTGATCTTTGTGGTCCGGCAAGAACTAGAAGTATTCAAGGTGATAGATACTTCATGCTACTAATAGACGACTATTCCCGGATGATGTGGGTAACCTTTCTAAAGGAGAAATCAGAAGTTCTTGAGAAATTCAAAATATTCAAGGCTATGGTAGAGAATGAAACAGGAATAAAGTTGAAATGTCTGAGGTCTGATAGAGGTGGAGAATTCACATTCGGGGAGTTCGTAGAATTCTATGAGAAACATGGAATTAAGAGACAGTTGTCTGCTCCGAGGACTCCACAACAGAATGGAGTAGTGGAGAGAAAGAACCGGACCATCCAGGAAGCATCTAGGACCATGATGATGGAAGCAAATGTTCCTCAGATCTATTGGAGAGAAGCTGTTAGCACTGCAGTCTATACTCTTAATTGAGTTCAAATTAGAAGCAACACTGGTAAGGCCCCTTATGAACTCTGGTTTGGCATTACTCCTACTGTTAGATATTTCAGAGTCTTTGGTAGCAAATGTTACATCAAAAGAGATGAAGATTTAGGCAAGTTTCATGCTAGAAGTGATGAAGGAATATTCTTGGGTTACTCTACTCAAAACAAAGCATACCGGTGTTATAACAAGAGACTAAGAAAGATGATAGAAAGTACAAATGTGAAGGTTGATGAGGGAATAGAGAAACCCTCAAGGTTTTATGAATATGATGAAGATGATTAGAATGGTGTTCTGGTTCAAGGAGCTCAATCCTTTTCTAAAAGTCAGATTCAGACTGATTCGGTAAATCAGGAAGAAGAGTTAGGTCTGAATGAGCCTGATCAAGAAGCAGAAGTGCAAGAAACTCCCAAAGTTCCAAGGTATGTAAGACTGAACCACTCTGAAGATCAGATCATAGGTGACAAAAGCAAAGGTGTGCAAACTAGAAGAAAAATTGCTCAAAATTTAGATGAATATTGTCTGATTTTAAAGATTGAACCTAAGACAATAAATGAAGCTTGCAATGATGAAAACTAGACCAAAGCAATGGAGGAAGAGTTAATGCAAATTGAGAAAAATCACACTTGGGATCTTGTTCCCAGACCTAGAAACAAGAATGTGATTGGAACCAAATGGGTCTTCCGGAACAAACTAAATGAAGTTGGTGAAGTAATCAGAAATAAAACTAGATTGGTCTGCAAAGGCTACTCTCAAATAGAAGGGATTGATTTTGAAGAAACCTTTGCTCCGGTGGCAAGAATTGAAGCAGTCAGATTATTTCTTGTATTTGCTACCTTCAAGGATTTCAAGGTGTATCAGATGGATGTCAAGTCTGCCCTCTTGAATGGTGACTTTGAAGAAGAAGAAGTGTACATTGAACAACCGGATGGTTTTCAATTATCTGAGCATGGTTTGTGGTATCCTAGAGATCATAATATTTCTCTTCATGCATATACAGATGCAGATTGGGCAAGAGATGTGGATGACAGGAAGAGTACCAGTGGCGGAGCATTCTTTTTTGGGAAAAAGATTGGTTTCTTGGCTAAGCAAGAAACAAGAGGCAATATCCCTGTCTACAACTGAAGCAAAATACATTGCAGCAACAGGTAGTTGAACTCAAGTTTTGTGGATGAAGCAGATGCTAAGAGATAGTAAAGTAGAATATGAGGAGCCTATCACAATTTTCTGTGATAATTCAAGTGCAATAAATATTTCTAAGAATCCAGTGTTGCATTCTAAGACTAAGCATATATCTATCAAGTTTCACTTTCTGAGAGAGCAAGTGAACAAGGATGAAGTCAGATTGGAGTATGTGCCCTCCAAGGATCAGATTGCATATATCTTTACTAAACCTTTTCCCAAGGACTCTTTTGAGTATCTCAGGGAGAAGTTAGGGGTTATTGCCCCTCCAGTGATGAACTAAGATGCACTGATGTGCATCAATCTAGTGGATATCACAGTCATATCTTGTGATCCGGATTGATGATAGGGAGTTGCTACTTAGGGGGAGCAGCTGGTATGTTATGAAGTAATGGAGTTGCAAGTATGAGCCCTTTACCATTGATGTCAAAGGGGGAGAGAAGACATGTGAAAAACAAGTGGTTGCTGATCAAAGGGGGAGCAATAAGGGAAGAGAAGACATGTGAATAGTTGTTGTTGTTAGGGGGAGTTGTGACAGCAAGAAGTTCTTGTCTTAATGGTTTTTCACATCATATGTTGCCATCAATGACAAAGGGGGAGATTGTTGCAAGTATGGGCCTAACCGGTGTTGTCATTGATGTCAACATACTCATGTTGCATTAATTGAGCTGTGTGCTTAGGATATTAAAAAAATTAGTCTCAATCAGGAACAGTGAAGAACAGTGATGACAAGAAGGTAAAAGTCCTCAATTGGTTGAGGATTAGAGAATGTGGTTTAAAGGGTTTGTAGATACAAGTCTTGAGATGCTTCAGTCAAGTTTTTAGAGGTCCACATGAAGATCTGAAGAAGTTATGGTCGCTCAAGTAGAACCAGTTCTGGCAGGTGTTCAGAGGTGACAGAGTGTCACAGATAGGTCCGATGAGATCCAAAGTTTCATTATCCCATTCTGCAAATTTGAGGGAGTGTTGAGGATGTCCCTTTGAAGTATCAAATAGATTAGTTCGTGGTTTGAAGGTCTGGAAGAGCCTATTCATTTGTGACAGTGATGACAGACTGTGTTCTTGAAGCTCCGGATGAAGGAGAGAAGAATTCCAGCAGGATGATGAAGTGCGGATGTTCTTGGTGATTCAGAGAAGGTTATGATGATTGTTGAATCATGTCCAGTTCATGTTGGTGGTCCGCATTGAAGTTAGAGTTTGCATTTGAAGAATAACCACCAGATATTGGTGTTCTTCTTGAGATTGGCCGACCAGATGTATTACACGTCTTGCAGATGTTCTTGTAGGTGTTTGCCGACTTAGATGATTGTTCCTAAGTCGATGCCTTGTATAAATAAGGGATTGTGAAGTCATTTTCAAATGTGTCTTGCGGTGATGAGTGTGTGGTAGCAAGGAGAAGTGCGAAAGGCAGAGCAGAAGTATTGGGCTTAAATGGAACTGATTCAAGCATGGTAAAGATGCTATTCTCCAGTTCATGAAGGTGATTCTTATTTATTTGTAGACAGTGTGTCTCTTGTAGGCAGTGAGCCTCTTGTGAGCAGTGTGCTCGGGTAGTGAGCCCTAATTGGCATGTGCCATTTTGTTCTTTCTATTATTCTAACAGAGAATACATTCTTGGGTTAATCACCCCGTGGTTTTTCCCTTAACCGGGTTTTCCACATCAAAATCTTGGTGTCTTATGTGTTGATATGTTTCTACTTTTGATTTGAATGCACTATGGTTCATGATTAATATTCTGCTAATCACTAAAGAAGATTTAAGTGTTTAATTGATAGAAAGTTTCGCACAACTGATTCACCCCCCCCCTCTCAGTTATGTGCCCTAAGTCTAGCATATCTCTCCTAGTTCAATGTTTGCTATGCATGATAGTTGGAAAAATGAATGATTCATCTTGTGAATGCATGTATGATGTCATCATTGTGCTCTCATTTATCTTAGTACATCCTAAAATGAAATTGGAGTAGAGATTGATTGTCTTATGATGTGTGTGTTATGTATTTCTCTCTTCTATTGTAATGTGTGTTAGTGGCACATTGTGTTGCATGTCTTCTTGAGTAGATTGAGTTGGAGACAAATCTCTTATGTTGGTGCTTGTGTTTTGGAGAGTGTGCCACATAGAGATTCTTGCAACTCCTTCCTTATTGAAATTGTTGCCATGGAGATGACACCACTTGTGTGTGTATGTTCATTCCAACACTACTTATGTTGTATATTTGAACACATAAAACTTGTTGACCCATTTTAACCTATTAATGTCTGTAGTAAAATTTGGGCATTATAGAGCATGTGCTCCATCTCTTTATTTTAAATTGATGGGAGGGATAAGAGCATGTGCTCTCTCTTTTTTTTAAAAATGGTCAGAGGGGGGTAGTGTAGGAGCATGTGCTCTTATCTCTTTTTCTTAAATTGGCGGGAGAGGCAAGGCCAAGATAGGAGCATGCACTCTGTCTCTTTATTTCAAACTGGAGAAGGGGTAGGAGCATGTACTCTCTTTTTTTTGTATTAATGAGCAAGGGGTGTAGGAGGATATGCTACATCACTTTATTTCAAATTCGTAGGGGTGGCCAGAGGTAGCATGTACTCCATCTTTTTATTTAAAATTGGCAGGAAGAGGGGGTAGGGTTGTGCTCCATATCTTTATTTCAAATTGGTGGGGAGCAGGTTGGGAGGAGCATGTGCTCTGGATGTCTTTTATTTCAAATTGGTAGGCTCATGGTGGGGAGGGGAGGAGCATGTGCTCCAAGCCTTTATTTAAAATCAATGGGAGGGGGGGTGAGACCAAGGTGTAGGTGCATGTGCTCCATCTTTTTATTTTAAATTAGTGGGTAGGGGTAGGGGTAGGAATATGTGCTTTGTCTCTTTATTTTAAATTGATGGGAAGGGAGGGGAGTGAGGAAAGTAGTGTTCGAGAGTCAAGTAGGAACATTTTCTCCATCAAATTATTTTAAATTGGAAAGGGGGAGGAGCACATGCGCTCTATCTTTTTCTTAAATGGTTGGAGCAAGAGGGTGGGAGCATGTGCTCCATCAATTTATATCAAATTAATGGGTAGGAAGTGAGAGGGGGGGAATAGGAGCATGTGCTCCAGCTCTTTATTTCAAATTGACAACGAGGGGAGGCCTAACAACATGCCTTTGTTTCAAATTGGCAAGTGGGGGTGAGTGGTAGGAGCATGGGCTCTAAGTCTTTAAAGTCTTTATTTCAAATCAGTGAGGGGGTGAGGGAGGACGATGATAGAATCATATACTCCATCTTTATATTATAATTTGGGGGGCAAGCATGGGAGGGAAATGGTAGGAGCATGTGCTCCATCTTTGTATTATAATTTGGGGGGCAAGGGGAGGAAGATAATGGTAGGAAATGTGCTCCATCTTTGTATTATAATTTGGGGGGCAAGGGGAGGAGGACAGTGGTAGGAAATGAGCTCCATCTTTGTATTATAATTTGGGGAGTGGGATAAGAGCATGTGTATCTCTTTATTTTAAATTGGTTGAGGAGAGGAGGGTAGGAACATGTGCTCCATCTATTTATTTCAAATTGGTTGGGAAGAGGGAGGGTTAGAAGCATGTGCTCAATCTCTTTAGTGTAAATTAGTAGGAGGGGAAAGCAAGTAGGAATGTGTACTCCATCTCTTTTATTTGAATTAGTTATAAGAGGGATATGAGTGTGTATTCCATCTCTTTATTTCAAATTGGTGGGCAATAGGAGGCTAGGATCATGTATTCCATCTTAAATTAGCAAGAGAAGGTGAGGGGTTGTAGCATGTCCTCATCTCGTTATTTCAAATTGGCGTGGAGGCGAGAGGGATTAGGGGCATGCACTCTGTGCCTTTATTTTAAATTGAGGTGGGGAGGTGGAGGCATAGGGGCAATGTGCTCCAAGTTTTTATTTCAAATAGGGGGCAAGGGGAATAGGAACATGTGCCCCATCTCTTTTCTTTAAATTGATAGAGGGGGGGGGTTAGGTAAGATCATGTGTTCCATCACTTTATTTTAAATTGGCAGGGGTAGGAGAACTCATTATTTTAAATTAGTGGATAAGAGGGAGGGGTAGGAGCATGTGCTCCATCTCTTTATTTTAAATTAGTGAGGAGCACGTGTTCCATCACTTTATTTTAAAGTGATGGGGGCAAGGGGAAGGAGCATGTGCACTCTCTTTTTTTAAATGGTGGAGGGCCCAGATTGACTTGGAATTTGAAATTGATGGAGATTGAAGGACAAGGTTTTTGGCTTTTAGTGGAATGGGATTGAATTTTTAATTAGAATAAAATGGGAAATATGATTAATTAGCTCGATCAATTAGATATGTATTACCTAATTAATTAGTTGGAGGAATATTTAGGCTAAGGTTAATTAATTAGTTGTATTTAATTAATTAACCTTAGGGATGAGAAAAGGGGTTAATTGCGATGGGGACAAAATTAGTTGAATTAGGATAGTCGCATTAATTGTGGCATGGAAAATGAATGGTTGATTAAATTAGTCGCAATAATTATGACATGGAATTTGGTCAAATTAGGCTAGTCGCATTGGCTTAAAATCGATTAAATTGGTCAGCTTAGTTAAGTATGACATGAGAGGAAAATGTTTAGGTTAGTTGCATTAATTAATTGGAACATGGCGAATAGTCAATTAATTAATTGCGACATGGGATTTAATCAAATGGCAAAAAAATGTTAGTTTGGGAATAATTGCAGAAAGTCGATGTGAGGAGATTGGAATGGATTTAGGTGTCTACAACTAGAAATGTCCATGTGGGGCTTGAAGCCCATCTTAGAGATGGCTCTTAACAATCTACCCTCTCTTAGGTCCTCATCCATCTCATCCATGTGCACTTTAGGTGCCTCATCATCGCTCAAGTCTATGTCCACTTATCTTCAACGATTATTCTCAACCTCCAATCTTGCATGGAGGTCTCTCATCACATCCTCTAGATCTTCCTCTTTGGGTGCTACATTTCTTCTTCCTCTACCAAGCAAATTCCATCTATGCAGCATTTTGTTTCCTCAACGCATTCAACAACAACTACACTCACCCAACCTTCTACCCAACAACCTTTGTGTTGGAAGACATTTGCACTGCCTTCAACCCACACTTACAACATGGAAGACAAAAATCACTCACGGGTTAAAAAGCTATGTTGATACCAGATAATACTTATGTCATAACACCACCACCACAAGGAAAGAATCCTCACTCTAATACCAAATGACATAGTCGTGGTTAAGGGTCTTAATGAAGGGAAGCCTTACACCATGCAATCCCTAGAGTCACAACACAACACACACAAAGAAAAAACTCAATGAAATGGACAAGAAGCTAGATTTTATCACAATCTCACTGGAAGATTTACATATTACAATAGTGTTGAATGGGATATCTACAATAATGATTTGTGCAAGTTACAATAGATACAATAACTCTCTTGCTCAGCCTTACACTCAATCTCACGCTTGCAGACTCTCTATCTCTCGACTCAACAACTTCAAAAAGTCCCTTCTCCATACACAAGTTGACTATACATATAGTCATCTTCAATGCCAAAACTCCACTGACATCGTTTGAAATTGCCTACCACACCATCTGCATTAAATGTCATCCACTCCAACATTTTAATTAATTTACTCCAACTTAATCAATGGCACTAATTTTCTACCTAATCATTGATTAAACAACTAGTTAACCTAGCCAACTAACCACAAATCATGTTGTCGCATCTTGCTACCACATGGACAATGCTTTTCATCTATCCTCTAGTGACCAACAACACATGCCAATGGATAATGCACACTATCACACAATCAACACTATTGTGCAACGAGCACAAAGCAACCCTTCAACACAAAACTCCTCATCATACACATAACCAAGGCATGATCCACAAACCTTATTATATTTATGCTATCACGCACACCAAAACCTATACAAGTCACTTATTCTACAAGACTTGTTGTACAATCAAATGCTCTTACATTAAAACATCTTTTTAATTTTAACTTAAGCTTTATACTCAACTTGAAAATATATAAAAATTACAATATGTACACCAAAATCGACACAAGTCACTTATTCTACAAGATTTGGTGTGCACCCTAATGCTCCAAAACATCTTTTTATTTTAACTTAATTTTATTATTCAACTTGAAAATATATAAGAATTACAATATCTTTATTTTAACTTAGTTTTATTACTCAACTTGAAAATATATAAGAATTACAATATCAATAAAAACAATATAATTGGAATTATTCATTTTTACCATGTTCAAATATAATAATATAAAAATGTCTATATTCTCTCAGATAAGAATTACAATATCAATAAAACCAATATAATTGGAATTATTCATTTTTACCATGTTCAAATACAATAATATAAAAATGTCTATAATCTTCTCTTAGATAAAATATCACATAATGAGTTTTGCTTTTTATTAATTTTATAATTTGCATCAGATTGATTCTCTTAGATAAAATATCACATAACAAGTTTTGTTTTTTATTAATTTGGCCAATAGGCCATTCTATATGTGCACACATCTTGTAACTGTCAAATTTTGGTAGTCCTTCAAATTTTTTTCTCCAAAATTTTAAAAAATAAAATTGTTAGAAAATCTGTCAAGCCACAACTAAAATTAGAATTTGGTTTCAGTTACGCTGGCTTCCACTTCTTTGTGGCATTTCTAGCCAAACCTTCACATTTTCTGGGTGTTACCTATAAGGCTTGCATGCACAAGAATGTGTTTTTGATTCTCATCAGTTACCTACTTGGTTGGCACCACAACTATAAATAATCCTCTTCCCTGTTCAAATCACATTGAAATTTGAGTCGACGCTCCAGAGAATCCTCTCTGTGCCCTGTTGCAGTTTCTTCACAATGATTTCAATTTCGTTCAAGTTTTGATACTTTACAGTGGTTATTCTATGCATTGTTTCTACAATCTGAAGCTGATAAATCTTTAACTCAATTGTTATTGTGTTTCATTCATCTTTACATTTGGTTTTGATTGTTTCCATATTTCATCTTTACTATTGGTTTTAATGGTTTCCATATTTCATCTTTACAAGAATGGCAACCTAGTTTTGGCTTCTCCTTTCTCCTTTCCGTTACTATCAAATGGTGTAACGCATCACTCTCTATGCAGTGATCAGGTTCATTCCCGGTGATTATTTTTCCTCTCATGCAAGAAGATGCTTATAAGGACTCTTAGAACTGTGAGGGTAGCAGTCTTCCTAATGAGGCTACTGGGGTGGCGATGGAAGCTGGATCTGTATGCACATCTGGTGTAGCCAACGATCTGGGTGTTGAGTAGGCCCTGACAATGTTTCCACTGGTGTAGCTCTTTGGCTTTTTTATGCAATTGGTAATCTGTGTTTCAGAACCCAAGTTGCATTATTTTTATTTATTTGATTGCTTTGTATGTCTTTGGGCTCCAGGGCTTAAATTTGACGGTTGACCAATGTTGGAAGCTCCTATATATATCTCTATCTATATATATCTCCACAGGTATTCTCTTATGCACTGATTGAGAGTCACTTGAAGTTTTCAATTACAGAAGCCCTTTTTATTAATTTCTGTTTAGACCAGATGCATGGCGATCCTTATGAGATACGCTGCCCTGGCCATTCTGGTCTCATTCTGTTGCTATGTTGGTTCGAATGCAAATTACACAGGATACATTTCAACAACATGCAACGATCTAAAAATCCCAACTGGAAGTGCTTTCTTCGACAATTTGGGGTCCGCTTTAGCTGACGTGCTGATCAACACGTCATACCATGACTACAACTACAAGACCAGCCATGGAGGCTGGGAAGCACCTACTGCCTACATGGCAGTCAAATGTATGCCCTATCTGACGGTTATCCATTCAAAGGTGTCCTTAAAATACTATGACATATCTTAATATAAGTAAAATTAGATATAAGTCAAATATATATATCATCACAATTCTATGTAAATTTTGACAAGTCTATCCAAAATTTCTCCTTTCATATGATACAATGTTTTTAAAATTTTGATTGTGTTTTATGGCAAAAACACGTAAATACGGTCATACGACCATCAAATTTAGGTCATGTTGGGCTCTTAAGGATTAAGCCTTGTAGCTCACAGGGTTTGATGCCTCTCTTGTGACTATTTTTGTATATACATTTCATGGGTGAGTGCCCCAATAGAACCCTCATTATTTGATCAAAAATAAAAAAAATTAGTCTGACCCAAGATAGACAACTCTAGTCAATTAGACAAAATGGTATCCAAAAAGAGCTCTAAAAATTAAAATATGCTCAATAACAATGATTTGATAAGGTAATAAGATCCCTAATAAACCTCTTATCAGATATCTAGATGCTTAATAGTTATTTTGTCAAATATCAATATGCTTAAAAAGGATTACATCAGATACAAAGACAGCTCTGACACATTTTAATAGACGATTAGTTGCTTAAGACGAGTTGTATCAAATGACATGATTTGCACCAGAATCTCTAGGAATGCTTAACAGAATATAAGGTATCTTGATTGGTGCTCATATTTATACAAAAAAATCTATACTAAGAAATTGCAATGCCAAAAAAAAAGGCATTATTAAACAGATCACCAGATCATTGATCCAAGATTTAGTAGATATAAAAAATCCCAAATTTATATTTAACAAGGATCTAGAGAATTGCCAAACGAATGAAAAATAGATTGAAATCCCCCGCCCTTGTGGAAAATCAAATTATCATGTATCTAAATGACCTAACCAAAAGCAAATACCCAAGTTCTCATATACAAAATTTTAAATAGAGTTGAAGATTTATAGATACGCATAAGCAAAAAGGTTATTTAAATCCCCAAACCCATGAAAATTTCAATTAACAAAGATCTCAACGGCCTACAAAATGCAAATATCTAGACATCAAAAGCCCATAGGAAAAGAACAAAAATTATAAATCCCCACCCAGATGAGAAATCAAATTAGTGTGGATGTCAAAAACATACCCAAACAACCATACACAGATTTCAAAGTTTATCAAAAACCCATAAGCAAAAAATTGATTTAAATCCAAACTCACAAGATAAGTTGAATTAAGTTAGGTCTCAACAACCTATCCAACTGCATAGAAAAAATAAAGTTACACTCACCACCAACAAACTATTTATAAATACTCATAAGATACACTTTGGCTTACATCTCCACCCACATGAAAATTTTAATTAACCTGGATCTCAATCGCATACCATATTTACTATGGCACCGGCTAGAAGGGACACACATTGGATAAGGGCAGTGTCCATCCATTGTTTGAAGGCAATTTTTACCTTGCCCAACATGGTATCATTGCAAATGATTAAGAGTGTTATGGGGCAGGATGAATTGGCCAATAATGGTGTTCTGCAGTCAACACAGTCCATTACAGAGGAATTTTTGGCCAAGTTGAATGTCTTGGTGCCAAATGTTGTTGTGCAGGATTGGGTTATCTCCAAGATTGTTCCAAGATAAATTGTTGTAAGAAATACAAACTATTTCTATCATTTCAAACATGGTCAATGTTCTCATGGAGATTACTAGTGATGCTATGTGGAGCCAAATATGAACATAAGATTGTACTCTAATAAGATACATTGTGTCATATAGTGTAGTGGTTGGAAGGAATTAGGATATAGTTTTAGTTTGTCAAAACAATTTGTTTGACAGTATTTGGAGAGCTAGACCATGACTTTGATTGGATGAGTTGTTAAAGCCCTGTTATATAATCCCATGGATAAGAAATGCCATTCAATTATTTTTTAGGAAGCTTGTACCACTCTGGATTGAAACATTGAAGGAGACAAAAGAATGGGAAATGAGAAAGGAGAGGAATACTTAAAGGAAATGGGAAGCTTCCTAGACACCAAAAAATGATATAAACTTGAAAGGGTTTACAATCAAGCCAATTGCTTGGATGGGATGAAGAAAGCACCTCTTAATTAATACTATTTATCTTGTGCGTATTTTAGGTCTACCATTTCTATAGATTAGTTTTATATAGTTTGTTATATGATTACCAAGGACATTTTGCATCTATATTGACAATCTCCTAGGTAGTTGAACTACTAAATACTAGTCAAATCTGGTTAGCGTAATTCCTTAGTGGAAAGGAGTAAAAATCACAATATGATCTCCAGACCTTCAAAAATGTAAATATAGAGAAGTTCTTTTTACAAAAATCATAATAATTGGTATTGACAAATGAGTAAAAGGTATCCCAGAGCTAATATGTTTGTGATAGTCATGCTTAAAATGCATATTCGTAAGGTAAGTCTCTGGATTCAACTGCATAGTATCACCCTTTTTCTAATATGCAATTGAATCCAGAATCCTCAAACCTTACTGATTTTTTAAATTTTGTAATTTGGCCAATAGGCCATTATATGTGAAATTCAAATGTGCAAGGATCTTCAGTGAAGCAGCTTGAACTAGAAGAGAATTTGAAGTAGACTCCCTTTATTAAATATTTATAAGAGAATAAATATATACAATGATAATTAGAAATGTATAGATTACATGTTGATTCATCATTAAAATAAAATATATTTCAAAAGAGAAATTGTAAGCTTATCTAGATTAAGAGAAGGTTGAGAACTATATGCAAACAAAAAGGAAATGAAAGAAATTTGATACAGATGTAACAAAGAGACCAATAAAACCTAAATTTTGTATTTGGTTTCTATTCCTCCATGAACAAAAAGGTATCCTACACACATATGTACTTACAATTACTTGCAACATTGAATGGCTAAATGTTCATCTTACTTGTAAGTGTTCACTGCTTGTAAGTTTGAGGATATCATTTGGATATTTGCAAACTGCCAAAGCTAACTTTTTAGTTCACATAAGAATTTCACAAAATTTCAAATTACAAAGTGAATGGATAACACTTTATGAAGTGGCGATATTTGTTGATTTATCAACACCTTCATTTTGTTAGGCGTCACACGGTTAAGATTAATAAGCTATTTGGCAGCTTCTTTCTTCAAGTTCTATTTTCAGTAGTTGAAACTTGGTTAAGTGCCTTCAACATAATTTTTAAAAAATTCCTTGATAAATTTTGATGATCACATGTTTCCTTTGCCATCAAAAGGTGTGCAGTGGATCTTTTCAATGAGTTCTTTAATTTGATATGTGAAATTGATGTTCTCAATACCGATTTCTTGGAATGGTGTAATTATTTTAGTTAGTACTTTGATTATGAATTCATGGCTTGTGACTGTTCATATAAAGTGTCATGCCAACCGTACTACCCTCTTCCCCAAACTAATAAATATTAATGTTTCATGGATTTTATTTTGTAGTTTAATTTAATTGTGATATATTACTAATGTCATTAAAATAAATATATTAATTCTAATTTAATCGATATATTCCTTCATGTCTTCTTTTGTAAGTTCCATTAATAATTGTAGAGCTGCATAAACATTATGTTTCATGGATTTTATTTTGAAGTTTAAATTAATTGTGATTAATTACTATTGTAATTAAAATAAATATATTAATTGGAATTTAATTGATAGATTATTGAATGTTTATATTAAAATTTTTCATTGGGAAGCCAAAGTATTTTAATATTGTGTAATATATATTATTCATTGCTAAGTTTTACCATGTTATGAATTTAGACAAAATATCTTAAAAATCTAACTAATGGGAAGCCAATTAAGAGTATAGAGAGCCCAAAATAGTAGCAAGATGAATATTCTCCCACATAATAGATACAATAACTATTTTTATACATACACAAACACAATCCACACAAAACAAACTTTTAAACATACACAAACACACTCCACATAAAGTGATAGTTGAAGCACATTCATACACAATGAAAATGAATGTCAAAGTACTTTCAAACACATACATACAATGCATACCAAAGTTAGTTCAAACACACCACATGCATTTCAAACAAAGTGAATGCCAAAATTAACTTTCCACACACACACGTGCATGCACATAGAGTGAATTCCAAAATTCATACACACACAATTCACACAAACAATGAATGCCAAAGTTAACTTTCAAATCCATGCACACACAATGAAAGCCAAAGCTCATTCAACACATTAAGTGAACATCATTGAAGTTTCAAAGTATTTTTATACATATACTTCACGCAAAGTGAATGTCAAAGTATTTTTCTTAGTGTTAAGTTTCAAAGATACACACGCATACACTCACACATCCACTTTAGACAAAGTGAATGCCAAAATTAACTTTCAAAGCCACACACATAGTGAAAGCCAGAGTTAGTTCAAACACATAAAGTGAACATCATTGAAGTTTGAAAGTATTTTGTAAATACACTTCACACAAAGTGAACATCAAAGTACTTTTGTTATGCTTAGGGTTCAAACACACACACACACACGTGCATTTCAAATAAAGTGAATGCCAAAATTAACTTCACACACACACACACACACACACACACACTTACTTCAGACAAAGTGAATGCCAAGATTTACTTTTCACACACACACACATGCACTTCAAACAAAGTAAATGCCATAATTAACTTCACACGCGCACACACACACACACGCACATCGGCTATAGATAAAGTGAATGCCAAAATCAACTTTTTACACACACACACACACACACTTGTGCATGCACATAGAGTGAATGGAAACATTCATTCACATACACAGTGAATTCCAAAGTAAACTTTCAAACCCACTCACACAATGAAATTCAAAGTTAGTTCAAACACACACAAAGTGAACATCATTGAAGTTTGCAAGTATTTTTGTACATATCCTTCACATAAAGTGAATGTCTTTTTAGGGTTATGGTTTAAACACACACACGCACTTTAAATAAAGTGAATCCCAAAATTAACTTTTTCACACACACACACATCCACTTTAGACAAAGTGAATGCCAAAATTAACTTTTCACACACACACACACACACACACGTGCATGCACATAGAGTGAATGCTAACATTCATTCACACACGATTTGGTGAATTATGTAGATATAGATAGATCTACATAATCCCTAGTAAATCTATTCTAGTCTACTCTCTTTTCCTATTCTAGTCTACTCTCTTTTCCTTTTTTGCTCTTCTTTGGGGCAGAGATCGCTCAAAGAATTGATCAATTTATTGGATGGATCAGGACTGACGGGGCTCGAACCCGCAACTTCCGTCTTGACAGGGCGGTACTCTAACCAATTGAACTACAATCCCACTAGGTACAATTGACTTACTAATTAGTCATAGTAATTCAACTGTTAGTTAGTGCCGGGTCGATAAAACATTTTGTAAAACTTCTCTTTCAAATCTTCTAAAAGTATCTATTCATTCCGATTCTTTCTATTTCGGAGATTCAAAAACCAATTACCTTTTTTACCAATATCATCGATTGATATCAATATAAATCTATCGATCAAGTTGGTATTGGGCTGAGCCGGATTTGAACCAGTGTAGGCATATTGCCAACGAATTTACAGTCCGTCCCCATTAGCCACTCGGGCATCGACCCAGGAAAAAATGGGAAGTAATTATAATACCTAATAAGGTATTATAATTACTTTCCTAGCATAGTACCCCTAGGGGAAATCGAACCCCCGTTGCCTCCTTGAAAGAGAGATGTCCTGGGCCACTAGACGATAGGGGCCTACTTAATTGTAATAATATTAAAATCCCTAGGAATTTGTCAATAAAAATATTCTTTCTTTTTATTAATTAACTTTTCACACACACAGAGACATGCATGCACATAGAGTGAATGCCAACCATTCACACATTCATTAAAAATATTTTTAGGGTTAGGGTTAGCATTAGAATTAGAGTTAGGGTTAAAATTAGTCTTAAGGTTAACATTAGGGTTATAATTATGGTTGGGTTAGAATTATTGTTAGGGTTAGAATTAGGATATCTCAAATTTTTTAGGATGCAAAAATGGTATCATAAATTCACATTGTAGAGTTCGTGTAATGTTTTTACAACATTCATCAAATACATTTTTGTAAGGTATACTTCAAAAAAAATTATTTTAATAAGAGAGTTGAATTGCAAGTATTTTTTCCATCGTTTTAAAATTATGCTTTATAATTAAAAGGATCAACCAAACCAATCAAATCATGATTGATGCAGAGTGGAACGCAACGGAGGCTAACTAACAGGAAGGAGTAGCCAATAATACAAACAACCTGATAAAAATGTCTATCGGCTGAACATCATCATCATATTTCCTAACACCAACAGCATCATCACATTTCAACAGCATCATCATATTTCGGATGATCGCAAATATCCTCCTGTCGACTAATATTTACCTCCTCCGTTTGTCGCCTATCATCATCATCATGATAATCAACGGGCGCAAACATCCTCCGGTTGCACTGTTCATCGGGTGCCAAATACAAGCGGCATCATCATGATATTCAATATCACCTTCGTCAGCAGGATATCCAAATATCCGGTTGCTCCAAATATCCTGATGACGTTGCACTTCAACAACTTGCCTTCGATGCTCCACTGCCCGACGATACAAGCAACAGCATCATGATATTGTTCATCCGGTTCCTCGAAACCTCCTGATGATGCTAATACAACTTCCTGCCTACGCCGATACTCAACCACTTAGCGCCAACAGGATAAACTCGCATTGAGGGATTTCTTAATATCCTGATGACGATGACGTCATATCCTGATGACGATGACGTCACACATCATCCTGATGAACTCTTCAACACTTAGCCAAAAAAACTTAACTTTCACACCCGCATCAGTTAGCGATACGCGGATGGTGAGCTTCTTCGAGAGATGATCCTGACTGCGATATATACACTGAGTATATATCCAACTCAAAACATCATGATGCACCTGCAACATGCAAACTTCAACAACTTCACGACCCGATCCTGAAGGCGATGCATTCGCAGATGACGATGCGGCTTGTTCCGGCTGGAAACACACCTTCAAACCAAATCTAACAACTTTTCTTCTAGACCTAGCACATGAGGATGCTAGGCTGACTCACAGCATGCTCCTGACTGATCTCCTGAACAATGCAATGCATAAACAGAAAACACAAATGCAAACTAAACTATGATACAGGACCATTCCACCGATTTGCAGGATCAACCGGTGGAAGGGTTGAAAGTGCCCATTAACTTGCAAACAGAAAAGGAAATCAACACAGATACAACTGATCAACTCAAATACTGCAAAAGATGAGATCTTATTCAATTGAGATTCAAATGTCCTGCTTTTACAATTCTACTTCACAATATCTGGACTGATCACCAGTACAGCATATCACCAGTACTACTCTCCTGAACATAACACCTATCAAACTCAATATGAACTATCTTTATGAACTGTGTCTAAACCCTAACAGATCGAAGGTATATATCACAAATCCTTCGAGTACTACCAACTTCACTTCCCAGCGGCTGGGAGCTTCCAAGCGGCTGGGAGAGAGGACAACTCAGACTATCTTATCCCGATCTCTAACTGCCTACACATACTCCTAGGCTGAACTAATACATAGCATCGGTCCAATGGACCTTATTACATGATAAAGTCAAACATACTAAAAATAGCCTACTGCCCTGTCATCATGCGGACAATTCACCTATATCCTGATCATGTTATCCTATATCCTGATCCTGTATGTCATCATGCGGACCTATAACAAACTAACTGCCTCAAGGAGGCCAGCTGTTAGGTAGGTGCTTCTGCACCATACTCCCCAAAAGAAAATAACTCATGTCCCATGAGTTAGGATATGGAAGTCCTCCACCTTTACACTTTGCCTGTGCAATGTGCTGCCCTGTTCCAGCTTTGTCTGCTGCTGTCTCTTGGCTGCTCCAAGACTTCTGAACTGTAACTTGCTTTCTGGCAAGTAAATCCTCATGCCTGTCAATGTAGGCTTGTCTCTCACATACCTTGTGTTTGTCAGGTTGCCTGACTAGAACCTCTTGCTGAACTGCCTCTTGAACTGCTGAAATGTCCAACTCTATCTTCCTTTCAATCTTTATAGGACAAGCAATAGTCCCAACTATGACAACATCCTTGTCATGCCTCTCAACTGGTTGCTGTTTACACACCTGTTTCTGAACCTGCTGCTGACCTCTGTCAGTCACAACTGAAACTTTCTTCAGCTTGTTGTATTTCACAACTCCTTTCCTTGCAGTGTCTTCAACTGCCTGCCTGCCTGCTCCTATAGGCTTCTGCACAAATTCCTTCTTTCCCATTAAAATGACTTTGGCTGCCTTCTGTGCTGCAGCTGCTTCCTGTAATGGCATCAACTTAATAGTCTTTCCATCTTTCTGGATGGTGTAGGTATTAGCATACCCATCATACAGTACCCTCCTATCAAATTGCCATGGTCTACCCAACAGTAGGTGACAACATTCCATGGGCAAAATATCACACAAAATTCTATCCTGATATGCTCCAATCTGGAAATCAACATATGCCTGTTCAGAGACAAAAAGTGAATGCCTTTCACTCACCCAAGATGCCTTGTAAGGGTGTGGATGTGGAATCCTTTCCAAATGCAGTTTATCCACCATCTCTTGAGATACCATGTTGTCTGTTGAACCAGTATCAATGACAACCTTACATACTTTACCTTTGCTCTTGCATGTGGTTTTGAAAAGAGCTCTTCTTTGCATCATATCCTTTGATGCCTGCAAACTAATTCTCCTTAGCATCAATGATTCTCCACTCTCTGGATATCCAACATTATCAGCCTCCTGATCCTTTTGATAAATGTTTGGACTCTGCACACTTTTCTCTTCTTTCTCTTCTTGCACAAGTTGTACTCTCTTGTCATTAGTTCTATCATTTCTGGATGATGAACCTTTGTTTTCTGGACATTTGAAGGATGGATGACCAAACTCACCACAGGTGTAACATTTCCCTGAAAATGTAGTAGAACTTCTACCACCTCCAAATCTTCCTTTACTACCTTTCCATCCACCTCTGAAATCAGACTGTCCCTGTCCTTTACCAGTATCTTCTTGACTTTCATTGGTTTGCTTTGTTCTATGGGCTGATCCTCTTCCTCTATTGTTTTGTTCTTGTTTTCTCTTCAACTTTTCTTCCACTTTCAATGCCAACTGGAAACATTTCTGCACTGTATCTGGGTTATGCAGACTTAGATCATCCTGAATATTAAACCTCAATCCATTAAGGTATTTGGCTACCTTCTCTTCTTCACTTTCTTTCACCTTTGTCTTCATACAGAGTTTCATGAACTCTTCTGTATATGAGCTGACATCTAGCTCCTTCTGCTTCAGGTTCTGCTTCCTCTTGTGTAACTGGATACTGTAATCCAAAGGGATATAAGCCTCCTTTACCAATTCCATCATCTTCTTCCATGTGGCAACTCTACGTTTTCCCTCCTGCACTCTATCATCCTGAACAAAGTTCCACCATGTCAAGGCAGCTTCTTTCATCTTTGACTGTGCTATCTTCACTCTCTGCTGTTCTGGTATCTCCTCTGTTACAAAGAAATTGTTCAAACAATCTATCCATTCCATTACTGAATCAGGGTCCATCTTACCTGTAAACACTGGCAAATCCAGCTTCACATCCATGGTTCTCCTCTCCATGGCCTTGAGGGCGTTCAACAGCGGTCTCTGGTCTGCAGGAACGACCTCCTCGCTCCAATTAGGGATATCTTCCTCTTCCCTATCATCTTCTCTACCAGAACCTACTCTGCTCCTCAACCTTGCTAACTCATCTTTCAACTCCTGATTCTGAGCCTTCACGGCCTTACTTTCTGCAATCTGTTTCTTCACCAGAACTGCCAACTCAGCGTTGGTCATCTTTGTTGGAAACTCAGATGTTCCTTCTTCGTCTGACATCCTGCTTATCTTTTCCAAAAGATCCTAACCTTTGCTCTGATACCACTATGATGCAAAGTGGAACGCAACGGAGGCTAACTAACAGGAAGGAGTAGCCAATAATACAAACAACCTGATAAAAATGTCTATCAGCTGAACATCATCATCATATTTCCTAACACCAACAGCATCATCACATTTCAACAGCATCATCATATTTCGGATGATCGCAAATATCCTCCTGTCGACTAATATTTACCTCCTCCGTTTGTCGCCTATCATCATCATCATGATAATCAACGGGCGCAAACATCCTCCGGTTGCACTGTTCATCGGGTGCCAAATACAAGCGGCATCATCATGATATTCAATATCACCTTCGTCAGCAGGATATCCAAATATCCGGTTGCTCCAAATATCCTGATGACGTTGCACTTCAACAACTTGCCTTCGATGCTCCACTGCCCGACGATACAAGCAACAGCATCATGATATTGTTCATCCGGTTCCTCGAAACCTCCTGATGATGCTAATACAACTTCCTGCCTACGCCGATACTCAACCACTTAGCGCCAACAGGATAAACTCGCATTGAGGGATTTCTTAATATCCTGATGACGATGACGTCATATCCTGATGACGATGACGTCACACATCATCCTGATGAACTCTTCAACACTTAGCCAAAAAAACTTAACTTTCACACCCGCATCAGTTAGCGATACGCGGATGGTGAGCTTCTTCGAGAGATGATCCTGACTGCGATATATACACTGAGTATATATCCAACTCAAAACATCATGATGCACCTGCAACATGCAAACTTCAACAACTTCACGACCCGATCCTGAAGGCGATGCATTCGCAGATGACGATGCAGCTTGTTCCGGCTGGAAACACACCTTCAAACCAAATCTAACAACTTTTCTTCTAGACCTAGCACATGAGGATGCTAGGCTGACTCACAGCATGCTCCTGACTGATCTCCTGAACAATGCAATGCATAAACAGAAAACACAAATGCAAACTAAACTATGATACAGGACCATTCCACCGATTTGCAGGATCAACCGGTGGAAGGGTTGAAAGTGCCCATTAACTTGCAAACAGAAAAGGAAATCAACACAGATACAACTGATCAACTCAAATACTGCAAAAGATGAGATCTTATTCAATTGAGATTCAAATGTCCTGCTTTTACAATTCTACTTCACAATATCTGGACTGATCACCAGTACAGCATATCACCAGTACTACTCTCCTGAACATAACACCTATCAAACTCAATATGAACTATCTTTATGAACTGTGTCTAAACCCTAACAGATCGAAGGTATATATCACAAATCCTTCGAGTACTACCAACTTCACTTCCCAGCGGCTGGGAGCTTCCAAGCGGCTGGGAGAGAGGACAACTCAGACTATCTTATCCCGATCTCTAACTGCCTACACATACTCCTAGGCTGAACTAATACATAGCATCGGTCCAATGGACCTTATTACATGATAAAGTCAAACATACTAAAAATAGCCTACTGCCCTGTCATCATGCGGACAATTCACCTATATCCTGATCATGTTATCCTATATCCTGATCCTGTATGTCATCATGCGGACCTATAACAAACTAACTGCCTCAAGGAGGCCAGCTGTTAGGTAGGTGCTTCTGCACCAATGATGATACGTTACAAAGAATAATTACACTATGCAAAATACAAATATATACTATTTGGTGAATCTAGGCCTATGAATATTTGTGCCTATTCGGCCATTTGATAGCACCTTTGGTACTTTACTAGTTTTATAATTTGCATCAGATTGGTTCTTTTGAAAGCATTTATTAGGCTTCTCCTTGTTTAAACTTCCACTAGAATTGAATTTTGCTTTAGCTAAATAGCAATATTACCATTTTAGTTTTATTTGTGTACTCTCACATAAACTTTGGAAGGAGTGTAATTCAATTCCACCAACTTTTGTGTGAAAAATATATTTTTTATATTTTAATATAAAAGTGCACTAATCATTAAAAAAATGTCATTTGGTCAAATAGCCCTTAATTTTGCTGAATGCTTCCCCAGAAATTGTCTTACTAAATATAAACCTCGTAACACTTAAAAAACGAAGCCGAAATCATGTCCTAAACAACTTTCACAGAATGAACACCAATGTTAATTTCAAATATGTCAATCTATATAGTACACTTTGTCAAAGGTGAAAGGACTGCAACATAAACGTCAATTTTAAGTACGACAATTTATAAAGAAGACACCCTGAAGAAGGGGAAAGAAAAGCAGTGCAACATCGATAACCATTACAAAAATGACACTACTTTTAAGCATCTAGACGACATGAAAGTCCAGGTATAATTACAGAACATTTGCGAACCATTTGTCTTCAATTTGTAGTGAAAGGAATATAGATTATTTGATAAGAATCATAGAGCTTCATTATTGTATAAATAAGGGTTACATAGTAGTAAAATACAACTAAAAATCTATTCAGATAAAGCATCACATAAATCCATTAAAAAGTACTAAAGAAAAAAAAATCATAAACCTATAAAGTAACATAAGAAAAACATAACATTATATAAATGGATTATGGATAAGACAATGTTTTGCATGTAACGCTGAAAAAGCAAGAGCTACAAATATCAAAAGCAAAACTCCAGATACAATTGTAAGGAATTAATTTCAAAAGGTTCAATTGCTAAAATAAAGCAATACTGTTATTTATTCTGGAACAGAGCTAGAACTATAGAACAACTTAATTTTTGTTAGAGCTGCAGGCTTGCAATGTCATGTTGCCACTACAAGCTAAAACAAAATCAATCAAAAAAGTTGCTCGAACAGATAACAACCACCCCTTAGCTCGTAGAGGAAAGTCATTTATATACCAATGAACATTGAGATCACCTTTTAAGTATTGTAAGCCTCCATCCTCAGCAAACTTTATGCTTAATCAAATACCTTCAAAAATCTTGTCACCCAAATTTAAACCTGAGCTGTGCCTTGAGTAAACCCTGGTTCCTCACACCTATACCTCCCATCTGGGCCAATCCCAAATCCTTTGGGATCTGCAAACACATTTTCCAGAAGCTGAGCACGCTCAGGGTGAGGACTTGCATCTGCAAATTCAACAGCCTCTTCAACCAGCTCATCAATTCTCTTTTCAATTGACTTAAGATCTGATTCATTGGCAAGATTGTTCTCAATTAGGTAGCTCTTTAAAGCCACAATTGGGTCTCTTGCTGCATAGTGAGCCTTCTCAGCTGCAAATACAACACATAAATAATCATTTGTCAACAGTCTTCACCAGACAATAAAATACTCACATGAATGCACAAACTCATACCATTAACAATTAGTAGCAAAAGCTAACTTGAGCTCCAACACTGCATCTTACATCTGAAAAGGACTCATAATTTCATACTTGTGGTTATGACTCCTTAACAAAAACACCAAACCAGAGTCTTTTGTTAAGGTGACCACTTTCCTTATTACTTACATTTGACTTGGGATGGACTTGCCAAAGTTATTTTCGTGATGATGAACATCACATGCATATATACAACCAATTGGTCCTAGGAGTAGGCATTATGCTGAGAGTTTAAAGAAGCTAGAAAATGTCAGTAGTAGCCTTGCAACACACATCTGTTCATCCTACTAATTACTAATCATTTGTCAACAGTGTTAACCAGACAAGAATACTACTTGAGCTCCAACACTGCCTCTCACATCTGAAAGGAATTCATAATTTCATAGTTATAACTTGTGGATATGAACTCTTAAGGCCCAAGTTGGTTAGGGGTCCTTAACAAAAAGACCAAACCCGAGACTTTATTAAGTTACCCACTTTCCTTATTCGCATACACACACTTGGGATGGACAAGTAAGTTTTGTGATGACGAACATCACATGCACGTATGCAACCAATTGATCATAGGAACTATGCTGAGAGTTTAAAACAGCTAGAAAATCTCACTAGTAATCTGTAGATTTGCAAAATACATCTGTTCACCCTACCCATAAATAAGCCATATGATATAAGCTTTCCAATCCTTAGGCTTGCCAATCTTATAGGACTGTCTATATCCTAAACTGATAAACAGATGAGATCATGAGATCCATTGCAAAACGAGTGCGTAAAAACACAAAAGACACCAAGTTTGTTTACTGACAAACAAAATCCTAACTTTCTGGTTAGAACAGACGCTCAAAATATGTGGGATTAAAATCCAACTAGATTGTTAGGAACCCCTACACAGTAAAACACCTTTAACTTCTGTTCTTGTGCATCTTTATGGCCTAAAGTCTCATGTAACAAACAAAGATGGACATAGATTTGTGCAGATAGAAAGTGCATATCATCCACAGAAGACTACTAAATATTAAATAATGCTTTTCCTTACCAGGATTACGAAGCTCATCTGGATCAGCAAGAGAATGTCCTCTAAACCTATATGTTTCGCATTCAACTAGAGTAGGTCCATCACCCCTTCTTGCTCTGGCTATAGCCTCAACGGCTACCTCTCTGACTTTCAACACATCCATGCCATCCACATGAATTCCTGGCATCCCAAATGCTGGTCCTTTCTTCCAGATTTCTGGATCAGAAGTAGCTCTAAGATGAGACATTCCAATAGCCCATAGATTGTTCTCCACCACAAAAATAATAGGAAGCTTCCAAAGGGCAGCCATATTCAAGCATTCAAAGAACTGGCCATTGTTGCAGGTACCATCTCCAAAAAATGCAACAGTGACACTGTCAGACTTATCATCCTTCATAACTTCTCTTTTATACTTGGACATAAAAGCAGCTCCAGTGGCAACAGGAATTCCTTCACCAATAAATGCAAAACCACCCAATACACCATGTTCTTTAGAGAACATATGCATAGAGCCTCCTTGCCCTCTACAGCAACCAGTAGTCTTGCCAAAAAGCTCACTCATTACTGCACGAGCAGATACGCCCTTGCTGAGTGCATGCACATGATCTCTATAAGTACTGCAAACAAAGTCATGGGGTTGAAGAGCCTTTATAAATCCAGTGGAGACTGCCTCCTGCCCATTGTACAGATGGACAAACCCAAACATCTTTCCTCTGTAATACATTTGAGCACACATGTCTTCAAATGATCTTCCCAAAACCATATCCTCGTACAGCACCAAGCCCTCCTCCCTGGTGATTGACTGTATTAAAAGAAAGAAACTTCATAAGCACTCTCTTCTAGCGATTAACTTGAATTGTAATCAACAAGTATCCTGTGTAACCATTTATTTTCCAGGTATATACTTGATTCAAGGCTGTGTATAACTTATGAAGACAATGGTTATGAATCATCCAGTGAATAAAGAAATTGGAACAACATGCCTAAGAAGCCACAATAAATAAAAAATAAATAGCCCATACAAATGGATAGTTATTTTTCCCAGAATATGAGGAAATCCAGATCTTCGCCCTGTTTTGCATAAAAATGGCTTGCAAAGAAGTACAGATCTTCACCATGACTTGCATAAAAATGACACTACTGAGCATGAAGATCTGTAGCAAAGAAACCAAGATCAGCTTCTAATGCTTGCCATCGAGAGGCCAGATCTTCAATATGATTTGCACAAAATGACACAGCTAAGGAATGAACATATAATTTCTATGACAAAAATAAAAACATATGGGGCATAACACTTTTTCCAGCTACACTACAACAGACAGGCAAAAGCTTCGAACTAAGATATCAAATTAGGCATGGGGATTGGCAACACAGAGACACAAATAACCTAAGGACATGAATCCCCACAATCTCCATACCCCAAAAAGTAAAACAAAAAATGCATCATGATTTTAGCCATTGGCAAATAAGGAATTATGTCAATCTTTTAGCTCAAATGCAGAAATCACACTTAAAAAGACAATGATAGACATTCAAATCCAGGCAGCACATAAGGATTAAGAATCTACGATGCAGAGTATCAACAAAAAGCACGAATGACAAGAAAAAATATCCTATATTCTACACAAAGTGAAATATATATGTGAAAAGAGTTCAGAAGAAGAATTTGTAGAAGAGATTCCAAATCCATAAAATGCCCACATACATACAATAATATCAATCTACTATTCGAGACCTACAAACGCATATTACAGATCCATATCAATATATAAAACATTGCCTAAAAAGCCATTGGAGTTCTTACCAAATAAAATATTCAAATGCCATACAAGCCCAAAATGCCATTTAAAACCCCAAAAGGAATTTTTATGTCTTTTCAATAGCAATACTTAACATCAAAATGCAACAAAACTCTTCAAATCTGGAAAATTGAAACATGGAGCTTACCGAGTCTGTCTTGGTCTGGAGCTTCTCCTTAACAATCTCTGAGGCAGATGCCACTGCAGCGACAGGGGCACGAGGTTTTCTCTTTGCAGAACAAGAAATCCTCTGCAAAACGCTTTTGGAACCACTTTTAGAAAAATGTGGATTGGAGATATTGAAATCCTTACGAAACAACCCCACTTTAGGAGACTGTTCCAGCAGCCCACAAGGAGCCTGAGGAGCCCCGATTCTGCAAGCTGCAAATGTAGACATTGTAGAGATACTGTAATCAAATGGGTATGTGATTACAGGTTTTGTTTATTCTTAGAAATGGAAATGGCAGAAGAATTAATAGAGAAGAAGGCGGAGATCACAAAAGAGAAGGCCCTGGAATAGGCCGTCTGTGTGTTGGCTTCATTCAACACTCTTCAACTGCTTTGTCCTCACAATAATCGTCGAAAGAAATAACAATGGGACCCTTTTGCCCTTCCTCGTCTATTACATCACCCAGGCGGACGGATCGAAGATCAACTATATAGGTATTCAAAAAATAGAGTTCTTAAAATTTAAAAAAACTACGGCATGCAGTTGACATGGGGCGAAAATATTATGAGGGGAGATCGTTGGCAGCAGAAAAAACAGACTCCACGTGGAGATGATCCAGCTTTGTGGGCATTTAAACATAGCGTGTTGGAACTTTGGTCATACTGGCAGATTACCTAACATCTAATGAAGGGGAAATGGGAATTAAAAGAGGCAGCTATATCAACTGAGGCATTAACTTTTATGTCATGACATGGTTGAAAATGCTACAGATGTTGGTTGCCGTATTAACTTCCCTAGCATCTGGTTAACTCACCGAAAGGTTAGGTGCTTCTAATTTAGTAGCTTGATATCTCTAGATGTTGAAAGTTGAAAGTATGGGAGGAATGGAGATAAGTATGTTTAAGGCTGAGGACAACTTACTAGGCTCGACACCCATTGACATTAAGAAGAATGCTCAACAAAATATTAATGCAAGTTGGTTGAAAATTATATATTTATGTTTTTTTATGGAAATCGTTCACAAGTTTATTTTTGCTATTTGATACGTGAGCATGAGTCTTATGTTGAACCTCTTTGAACCTCTTTGGCTGAGAGCCAAGGATTGAGGGGTATCCATTCTACCAAATTTGGGTATCCATTTCGCCAAATTCGTTTGAGGCACAATCCTGACCTCCATTCCACCAAATTCGGGTATCCATTCGGTCAAATTTGTCCGAGACATGACCCCAACCTCATCCCTTATGGTGTCGAGGGTCTTGCACTCAATAAGACTCAATCCCTGGTGGGCTCATTCAGAACCTTTCAACTTCACCAGCAGACCAAGGGCCCTTTGTTTGCAAGTGGTATATTTTTTTTGTTAAACATAGTTTATGACTTCACTCTATTTTGTTTCTATTATTTTTTATTTCTAGAATTTGGTTTTGAATCCTAAATTTCGTATCTACTACCCTAGATCAATTTACAAGTGTGGAATTAAGCCAAGTCATTTTCGTGGTCATAGATATGAATCTCAAACTTTTAAAGTTTAAAATGCAAATTTAAATCCTTACTAGCCTTTTCACTAGTCATTATGCGCTGACCTAACACACATTTGTGTGGATTTATGTGTTATGTTGTTGTATTTAAGGACATTTGACACAAGTGGAGTTGGAGGGTCTAATGAAAGACTATCTAATTATGCAACAAATGATAACACTTAATACAATTACACAACAGATTATAGAAGTTCACATAATGAAATTGATTTTATTGCTTCCAACACATAATTACATCATAAGCTTCGTGAGCTCCAATACAATTTAGACATAAATATTCCAACACAATATAGATCTTCTGAGATCTCAAACTCTCTATTGCTCTAGCCCTACTTTCTCTCACTTGTCCTAGCTATGCTCAAATGACTTTGGTCACCGTCTTATATGAAAGAAAGATGTAGAAAAATGGTGCCAATGAAAATGTAGTACATCACCTTAGGTACAAGTGAAAAGGATTAATTGCCCCATGTTAAATGATTTTAGTCTTGGATCTGACTTGGAATTGGACACATCTACTTGAAATGTGTATAATGACCAACCTTCGATGCATATTTAGATGTGGGTCTCAAAACATGATGCAACTCCATTCATGAACCTTCTTAATACCAATAATTAAATAAGTAACCTTAGACTTTGGTGCAAGAAAACGTGTTATGGCTTAAAATAAAGCATCAAATACAAATTTAGGCATGTGGACATGTTTAAGATGCGTATAAGATATTATTCAAACCGCTATGTTGATTGGCTATAAATGTGGTAGTGCATGACTAGATTACTACTGATTAGGCTCAAAATTACTGGAATAAAACCATGGCAAGAAATATGTAAATGTGGCAACACATAATCAACTTTGAAAAAACCTATGATAGAATTGAGTGGTTTTTCATCCTAGCCATGCTTACGACTCTTGGCTTTGGCTCCAATTTTATACAATAAATTCAAATGCTATTTTGTTGATGCTTTGCTTGCCTTATGGTCAATAACATCTAGTCTAAATAGTTTGGTCTTTTTAGGTCTATTCGATAGGGTTGCCCTCTATTACCTTCTCTATATGTTTTGGTTGCTAATGAATTTCACTATCTTCTTGCCAACACTATCTAGCATTAAAGAGTGAAAGAGATATCCCTTCCTTGCATCTCCAACAATTGGTCAATAGACTTTTTGTTGATGACTCCCTCTTCAGATTGCTTGAGGATGAAGATAACACTAAGCAATCATTCAAGTGTCTTGACACCTTCTACTTAGCTTTAGGTTCCAACATCCAATGGAGTAAAACACAATATTACAAGCAATCCTTCTTTTTATCTTCTATCTAGTTTAATTATTTTGGTTGGAAGCCTATTGACCATATGGAGATCTTCCAATTTCTAGGAATCCCCTTTGCTTTTTAGGCTTGTCACTCTACAGTGTGGATATATGCCATTGATAGGGTTGAGAAAATCTAGAATATTGGATTACCAAGGTTGTTTCACTAGCACTTGTAAGTTTCAAATATGTTCTAAAGTTCTTGCTTCTATGCATGTTTACTACTCTTCCTATTGGGTCCCTTCCAAAGCTTCATACTACAAGCTTGATAAGATTTTGTGAGATTTTCTGCGGGCCAATTCAAACTACAACAAATGCTCCCACAAAGTTGCATGTGATATATATGTTGCTTTTCTAGAGATTTTGGAGGATTAGATCTTATTGATGTTAACAAATAGGGTATTGCACTTTATGCTAAATGGATTGTCAAAGCTTGTGATGATTGTGAAACCTAGAAATCTCTACTACATAATTAAATGTCAGAAATAAGCAACACTCGATCGACAATGGATTGGCCACAAAGGGCCCAATAGCTCAGTTGGTAGAGCACGCTAGCAATAAATGGAAGGTCCTAGGTTCAAGTCCTAGCTAGTTCATATGAGTTGTAGCTTAATAATTGGTATTAGATCCAGGCTAGGAGCCCCAAGCACTTGTAGTGTGGCTTAAGGGGGGCATTGGAAATAAGCCACACTCAAACCAATGATGGATTGTCCACAAAGGGGCTAGTAGCTCAGTTGGTATAGCACTCCAACAGTAAATAGAATGTCCTAGGTTCAAGTCTTAGCTGGTCCATATGAACTATAGCTCAATAATATGTAAGAGTTAGTATAGAATGCTCTATACCATGCAATATTTGGCTATGTAAGTAGCCACCCAAGATCTAGGAGCTTTAATGAAAGCACAAAAGAGACCCAACATGAAAGAATAATTCTATTCTATCAAAGAATGTAAATACACAATATGTACATCAATATGACATGAGTATACATTATATGAAATTACAATGAGAAGCCCTTGGTTATATAGGCCAAGGTGAAACATAGGACAACATAAGATTATGGAAAGTGTCTTAATCTTATGACTTGAGACACAAACAGATAACTATCCTTAGTGTACCCTAAGTATGCCCTAAGCAAACTTAACTAGACAAGTGTGAATAGGACCTAATGTAGAACCAGTTAGGTAATATACCTTGTTCACACCAACACCCCCCTTAAGTGAAACTTAGGGAGAATGAAACAAATGTAAAGATGCAAAGATGGGTCTCAGCTATAAGGCCATTATAGGTACCCATGCACAATCTCTCATAACTAAAGAAAAGGAGAAAAACTCGTAGGAGAAAACCCCTCTCCAAAAGAGAGAAAACACAAGATGCTCTCTAAAAGTATGAGAAGGAAAAGCCCCATGTGAGGAAAAAGTCCCCCCCCCATAAGAGAGAAGAAGAGAGACCATGTAGCCCCCCTCAATGTAAAATCTCCTACACTAATGGTAGATGTTAGACAATGAATGCTGAAGATGAGCCAAGATTGTCAAACAACTTTCCTCCCCTTAGGAAGAAACAAATCCAAGGATGTATGCAAGATGTCTTCCCATTCTTGAAAGGAATATGAGTGAAGAAAACTCAATATGTATGATGTCTCTAAGCTCTACTCAAGTGTTGCCATGTTGATACTAAAAGGTGCCACAATTAAATCAAGAGTCCCCTGGAGGCCTACCTACAGAAAGTGACAATCCAGAACCTAATAGAAATGGATGTAGAACATAATCCAAAGATGATGAAGGGTCCTCTAAATGTTGCTCAAGGATCTCCAACCCAATGCCAAATTGTGACAAATAAAGAGGAGGAGAAAGAATAAGAGGATTGAAAGGTTCCCTCATGACATTTGAAGAAGATGATGCAACTTCATGAGAGCTAACATCAAAGAGGAGATGAATATCCTTAATAGTGTCCTCCAAGTCTGCAAGATAGGACTCACAAAACAAACTTGCAATATTTGTTAGGTACTTATGCCAAGTAGTTATATCTGGAAGATGATGAATATGATCCTGTTGCACTGAACCACTAGAAACCATGGGTGTAGCAACACTAAAATCTGTAGATGCAATAGGATATGATGGAGGAGATTGAATTCTTGCACATGTCTCTAGAACCTCAGTTGATGAAAGAACACTAAGATTCAAATGACCATATTGTATCTCCTCAAAAGTGTCCACACTAGATGCTTGATTGTGTAAATCATCCAAAGGAACAATAGGAGCAAAATGCGAGGTGTACACTCAAGATTAATGACCTACCATCCCAAATACAAAAATATCTCTGCTATACAACTCTTGAATAACCACATAATATGGTGTGAACTCAACATTCTTCTCTACTCCACCATGTGTGATCTGATAGATAAAAAAGATATTGGTTAACAATGACAACACACAAAGGACATCATTAAATGATCCTTCATCCATCTCACTAGATCCTTTCCCACAAACATGCATATATGTGTTGTTGGCCATCAGGATATGTGGTGATGAACAAGTCTCGGATGATGAGAACATACTCTGTGATGAAGCCATATGATGTGAAGCTCTAGAATCAAGAATCCATCTCCTTGACTCAGAATCTACAACTAAAAAAGGTGCTTGCCCCTTTTGTTTCTCTAACTTTTAAAATGAAGAAGAAGAAGATGAACCCCCTAACATAGTTGAAGGCAAATATATTTGATTCTTCTTTATAGTTGAAGGCAAATATATTTGATTCTTCTTTACAAGATGCTTTAACTCATCAATTTGTTTTGAATAACATTGATGTTCATCATGCCCTGATTTCTTGCAATATGCACACTTGGGCTTCTCCTTCTTAGATGATTCCTCTTTGGAAGATGATTTTTTGTGTTCTTTTGTGGAAGTAGATGTGGATTGTTGTTGTGGGTTCTTCTTAGGCTTGTTATTTTTATTTTCTTTACCACTATAAGCCTTCTCATCCTTTGCAATCGAGGCTTGTGATTTTTAAGACTTCAAGGTAACCATTTGAATAAGCTTATCATTCTCCCTAGTGAGTTACATAGAAAAATCCTCAAAGGAAGGCATCTTAAAATCACTCCCCAAAGCACTCTTTGTAGCATAGAAAGTAGACACAAACACTAAATATTCAATTCTTAGCTTAGAGAGAACACTTGATATCAACTGTGTATTTGATTTTTTAATTTTACAATCCTTCAATGGAATGGAATCCTTTTATATTCCATGATGCCTCTCGACCTAGCTTATAGGCAGCTTGTAGCATATGGTACTACCTCACACTCCCACATATGTTGAAGGAGGCACCTAATTGTGCTTCAATATGAGGCATACATATTGTATCCCCTACAAGATTTGAACTTGTGACCTCCCTTTCAAGAGGACAAGTTTTTCACCAACAGGCCAACTCAGATTGTACTCTTAGTGACTTAAATTTGGTGATGAAGTCTTGTATGTTGTCAAAATTGCATGGATTGAGACTTATTAGTTCATTTTCTAAAAAGTGTCCTTGAATTTCATCTATTTGCCTAAATATTTTGACAATGTAGTCCACATAGCCATAGGTGTATCCAAGTACTCAATGTGAAACAACAACTTAGGAGAGACATACAAGCACAAACATCCAATAGCTTCTTCACAACTATTCAACCACTTATTCTTTTTAACTTCATCATCGGTTGGTTCACCATCAAGCCCATGAACTATCCTATACAACCTCTTAATTCTTAGAAATTTGTTTATTTCAAATTTCTATTTGGGATAGTTGTAAAGTGTTAGAAGTGGAACCATAGATTACTCCATGATGAAGCAAGAAAAAATACAAATCAAGAAGAATGCAAGCACAACCACAAGAAGATCCCCCCAAAATTCACTCAATTAATGATTCCCCAACAATATATGATCTTGGCACTTTATACTTATTGCAATTACAACTGCCACTTGCTAAGTGGTTTTGATCTTGGTACATGCAAATACCAAATTAGGTCACAAATTGAAAGTACAATTTTGATGTAGAATGAGATCAATATGATTACACCACTTCAAAGTACATGGAAAATTATGCACTTTCAAAAAAAATTACCCAAAAATGTTACTGATGAGCCCAAATGGAGCCCCAGAAGTTCCCAAAATGAGAATTGCTTAGTAACATGTGTGAAAATATGTAATTATTTATAAAAAACTAGATAGCAAAATTAAAAACCATCTCCACTATTGGAAAGCCTGCAAAGTTTTGCCCCAAATAAAAAAAACTCCTTAAAAAAGCCCATATGATTGAGAAACAGGACTTCAAAGTCTAACTGCCAAATTAAAATTGCATTTTGGGGGGGGTTGGATTTGAAAATCCACCTGTCGCTGAATTTGGCAGAACTATAATATAGTAGATCTATCAAATGTGGAGGTCCACTAGATAAAATCTAGATCTTAAATTCCAAATGTGGAGTACAACAAGATAATTTTAGAGGCTCTGCTAAATTTAGAGGAACTACTGAATTTAGAGGATGCCACTAAAAGTACTGCTAAATATGGAGAAGGTTGTAAATCTGGTGGATATGCCAAAAAAGATACCAGAAATGGTGAAATGCTTAAAAAGCTACCTAGTATAGTGGATTTGAGAAAAATTACAAAGGGCCAAAGATAGGAAGGGGTTGAGGAGTCGAAGGCCACATCCCAAGACTTGATATAATGGGTTCACGACCTATTTGGAGGGGTTCGCGACATGGTACCTAGTGGGTATAGGGCTTAATAGGCCTTGCGGAAGGTACCTGTTGGGTACTCAGTACCTTCAAAAAAATTGATTTTCTTAAAACTTTATAAAAAAGTCCGTAGATATATATTTTTTAATTTTAATTTTGAAAATTTTATTTAAAAAATATCATATAAATTTTTAATACCTGTGCCAACAAATATATTTTTTAATTTTGCAGAATATTTTTCCATATGGCCAGTGAGGGGGGCAAATTTTTTTGAGGGCTCGAGGCAAAGTGCTCCAAATCTGATGAATTGACAGTTGCTCTTTAGGTTCTTGGGCCTTCTCGATGTGATAGCCAGGTTAGATCTTGACTCAAAATGCTCCAAAAATGTAGCTACCTCCCATATCTGGTAACCACCTCCCAACTTTAAACCCTTGTAGATTTGGCCTCTAATGTCTAATTTGGACAAATCGAAAGGATAAACTGACTTTCTTGGACACTCTAAACTCAATGGTGAGCTCAGATTTGCATCAACAAGCTCCAAAATGAACATGTAATGGAAAGTCACAAAGAAGAAACCCTCCCAAATTTTGTATTTCTATCAAGTTTTTCTAATTCTCTAGCTCATCATATGATGGAAGAGAAGAGCATACTCAACTTTTCAAGATCAACCAAGATTTGCATGCTAGATCTCTCAAAAAAGATTAACATAAATCAATCCTACAAGATCTAATACCATGTAAGAGTTGGTATAGAATGCTCTATACCATGCAATATTTGGCTATGGAGGTAGCCACCTACTAGGAGTTCAATGAAAGCACAAGAGAGACCCAATAGGAAGGAATAATTCTATTCTATAAAAAGTTGCAAATACACAATATGAACATCAATATGACATGAGTATACATTATAGAAAATTACAATGAGAAGCCCTTGGTTATATAGGCCAAGGTGAAACATAAGACAACGTAAGATTATTAAAAGTGTCTTAATCTTATGGCTTGAGACACAAAGCAATAGCTATCCTTAGTGTACCCTAAGTAAACTTAACTAGACAATTGTGAATAGGACATAATGTGGAACCAATTAGGTAATATACCATGTGCACACCAACATTACATTGCATCTAACTCTATGTATGGGGGAACTTCCTAGAATGGCCTTGGTTTCCATTCCCTTGTGATGTCTCCTATTCCTATCACAATTATTGGTACTTTTGTTGTCAAAAGTATATGGAAGCCTTGGGAAGTAGCCAAATTATAGCTACGTTGGAATGGGGATAGATTTCTTATTGGATTATCAGTCAACCACAATCCTTATGGTGGTCTTCCATGATTGTGTTTCAAGAAAAGACATTAGCATTGATTCCCTTGATGCACTCCCTTAAGTTCTTTAGAAGAGCAGTTAGACATCTACAAGATTTATACTTCAAGGTTAATTATGCGTGGCTTTCTTAGTCATTGTCTAGGGCTAATTTAATTTTAATCTTGTAGACAATGAAACCTTTCAAAAGATAATTGAGGCCACACCATCACATCACTTGCATATTGTTTTGTGCAGTCTAATAAGCCTTGGTAAAAGGAATGGAAGTGGTATGTTGATACTCCCTTCCATAATTATACTCATATAAAAGGGTATAGATGGTTGTCACTATATCTTACTATGATTTAAAAGCTAAATTCCATGTGGCATTTGTAGTCTCATTTTTTTATGTGAGATAGATAGTTTCAAACAGTTCAGAAAGTAGTTGAAGAGCACAAGATTATTGACTTTCCTTGGTTTTTGATTTACCATGGACTTCCTGTTGGCAAGAGACACTATGTGCATTCATGAGTGTTGTCATTGATGGCAACAAAGTCCATCCCACACATCCGCAGGACATGGTGTGTCTATACTGGAAGTCAAATTGAAGAGTATTTTGGTCTGGTGACCAAGAACAGAGCATGCAGCAAGGTCTAACAATCAGGTCCGGATCTCTCAGAGGAAGTATCTCAGCAAAGTACAGACTTGGGGAAGTCAAGAGGTGTACCTTGACTGATACATTCCAGAGATTGAGCCTCCGGTGATGAAAGAGTGAAGAGATATGAGCACCTAAGTGTTGGGTTCCTGTTTGGCAGAGTAGACTGAGGAAGAACTGACCGGTAAAGCATCAGACCTTAATCCAGATGAGATATTGATGGTAATCAAGTTTCTTAAGGGATCATTCATGATTGGCCGACATGATTAATGACTTCTATAAGCATCTCTTTGATACGCATCACTTGGTAAGCAAGGATTCATCCGACAGACCAGAGTTTGGGAAAATATTGAGTATTCCGGATGCCGACTAGAAAGGTCTTGAAATCCTTTGTGCGGATATATATACCAGATGGATTTTGATGAGAAGTAGTGTGTGGTGTGTTGTGAAGTGCGAAGAAAAGCATAGAATAGTGTCGAAGCAGTAATACAGGTCCGGTATGTGACAGGACAATAGCACCAAAGAAGAGGAAGAATGAAGTGCAGTAGATCAGTGTATTGAGCCTAACCGGAACTGAACCTTAGCATATGTGGATGCTTCTCATTAGTTCAAGTATCTTGTTACTTTCTTTGTACCTTGTAGACAGTGAGTCTTTTGTAGGCAGTGAGCCTCTTGTGAGCAGTGTGGGCAGTCAACCTTAATTGGCAAGTGCCATTTTGTACTTCTATTCTTTTAACAGAGAATACAATCTTGGGTTAGTCACTCCGTGGTTTTTCCCTTAACAAGGTTTTCCACGTCAAAATCATTGTGTTATGTGTATTGACTTTGTTTCTGCTTTCATGGTTATGGATGCTTATTTGTTTTGATGCTGCACTAGTTATTAAAGAAGAACAAAAAGTTAAATTAATAAAGATAACTGATTCACCCCCCCCTCTCAGTTATCAACACTTCCTATCGGAAATCATCTTAATGCATTAGGGTGTTTCTATTCCAAGATTACTATTAATGGGAGACCAAAAAATATGTTGTATCTTTTTTAGTTATGTGCTTGTACATAAAAGGTTTCATAATGGATTCATGATTTTTTGGCCACTAAGACCTAAGTATTTTACTTGGCACAATGTTTTGTTGGGTGATGGAGCCAAATTTATAATTGAGTTCTCCTAGCTATGGTATTCTTTTAGATTGAAAATCCTTTATTATATATAGAAATATATGAATTCTACTATTTTTGCTAATTTTATTGTGGATTTTATTTTTTCTATTCACTCCAAATCATTGGTGGTTTCTAATGCATTCATGTATACACAAGTTTAGGCCAATAAAGTGACCTTTAAAGTTTAGCATCTTTAAATCCCACTCGATCATTAGGAGAATACTCCCTACACTATTTCTAAGGTCCTACCCTCTTCACCTTCTCATTATAGATCCCCCATTAGGGGAATTTATGCACTCATTTAGAGTTATCTTGGCATTACTGTCATAACTACTAGAGAGGTTTTTTTGCTATGAACTAGGTAGCCTTCTAGATGGACTCTACTTGTTGGTTGTTAGTGTGGATGCTCATCACTTATTTACTTCTCTTTTGCATCCACTCTAGGTAGTAAGTAAGCAATGACCATCCCCAATTTTGTTCACATATTTTAGACACTCTTTTATGGTGTCTTTGGCATGCACTACCATTAATCTTATCATTTTGAAGAATTTGGCATCTTTCAATTTATCCACATGATTGTCTTCTTTCTCATTCTCTTTATGTTCTATTTGTGGAGGGGTTTGGGATACTATTTTTATAAATTACACATCTAGGGGTTTGATTGAATATACTTCCCACTTTAAATAGTCCAACTTGTAATTGGTTAGTGTCCATTTTGTAGGGACTAAATGTAGAAGTATTTGAGTGTCTCCTTATAGATTACACATCTAGGAGTTTAGTTAGAGATATTTCCCTTCCCATAGCATCTAATTAGCAGTTGGTTAATGATAATTTTTCAAATTCTTATTTTATTATTCTTCTAGAAGATGAATTTGTTGGTTCTAAGTGTAGACACTTGAAATTGACCACACCTCTAATGTCACTTTCGACACCCTCCAAATCCCATCCTAAACACATTCATCCTAGTACAAATTAATTAGATAAATTATAAATTAATTTAATTAATTAGGATTATCCTTTAATATTCTTCCATCATTAAAATTAATTAAATAAATTACATTTAAGTAATTAATTAGGGTTATCCCTTTAGTATCCATTCCCCCTTTCATTAAATTAATTAAACATATTATATTTATTTAATTAATTCAATTTTCCCATATCTCACTCCCCTTATTAATTAAATAATTTCATTATTTAATTAATTAAAAATCCTGACATATTCTAAATCCCCCACTTGTCCTAATTGATGCAGATCAAGGTCCAAAGGCTTTGACAAACTATTGAACTAGGCAGCAAAATGAACAACACACAAGAATGAAAAAAAAAACTCTTTATTCATATGCAATAGAAAACATTACAGCAGGAGTACAATGGTCTTCATACATGCCTTGGCCTAAGCCTTACAATCAGTCCAATGGTCAGACCAGACTATCCTAGCCTTCTTGTGAAAACCTAAAATAATCTGCCTTCAAATCTGAAATCTGCAGAAGGAGCTACAGTAGAAGTCAAAAACTCACTATGGAGAGGTTAACCTCTTTTAGTGTGAAATTCCTCTACTTATAGGTATTTGAGGTGGCCACCACATTCATCACGTGAATGGGACATGTGTTAGTCATTAATTGGCTCTTGGATCAGTCGTACATGCAATCAAAAACTATTTTTATCACTTTCTAGGCACTTTCATGCAGTGTAGCGGGAAAAAGTGACCCATCGAGATATTGTGGAAGATATTGGGTCATCTGCATATTGGGGGAAAAACTGGGTCAACTGCATATTGCAGGAAAAACTGGGTCAATTGCATATTGCGGGGAGAACTGGGTCAACTGCATATTGCGGGGAAAATTGGGTCAACTGCATATTGCGGGGAAAACTGGGTCAATTGCATATTGCAGGGAAAACTAGGTCAACTGCATATTGCGGGAAAAACTGGGTCGACTGCATATTGTGGGGTGTTGGGGGTCTACTGCATATTACGAGATTTGGGGGGTCTACTGCATATTGCAGGATTTCGAGGGTCTACTCCATATATCATGTTGCAGACCAAAGTCTCACATATCCTGTTGACACTCAAAGTTTTGCCTAAGCATAACTTGTCCAATTTAGCTTGGATCTTCGCCAAATTTAAAATGTGAGTACCCATTTAGATCTTCTTCAAGGGGAACCTCCCAATTTCCCATGAAGTTCTGCATATCCTGTTGCAGACAAAAGTTCCGTATTTGCATAACTTGTCCAATTTAGCTGGGATCTTCGCCAAATTTGAAATGTGAGTACCCATTTGGATCTTTTTCAAGGTGAACCCCTCAATTTTGTATGAAGTTTCACATATCCTGTTGCAGACCAAAGTTTTGCATTTGCATAACTTGTTTAATTTTTCTTAAAATCTCACCAAACTTGAAATTTTGGACACCCATTTGGCTCCTTAACAAGATGAAGTCATCACTTGGACAGAAACCAACTAGAATTATTTTTGAAAACTTGATCATCAACTCCTATAACACAACAAGAAGGAAAACAAACAAGCAAGAAAACAAAAAAATATTTTTGGTTGATGATGATTGCTCGTGGACCCGAATGTTCCTATATTAGACATGTTAGGTAACTAAAATGTTCCACGAGTTGCAAACTCATGAACATTTTGGCAAGTTTGGAACCCGAATTCTATACTTGACTAGCTCTGCAACGCTCAACCAAGAAAATTCATCTACAACTCTGTTCTTCCATCGGACTAGGTATTCCATGTAGTCCTTTCCCATGGTCTTCTTAGCCACTTGAGAGTTAATCACTCTATCTACTTCATCCATCTTCTTTTTAGGTAACTGATCTAACCATCCTTATGCATCAAGCAAACATGAGTGTGTACCCACTTGTAAACTTATCTCTCCTTAATGGAACTTGTATAGATCAACAACATTGAAAATAGGAGATATGTCTATTCTTGATGGTAGCTCAATCTCATAAGCATTGGATGAGAACTTCCTCAACACCTTGCACGAGCCTATCTTCTTAAATTTCAACTTATTATATGTTCCCTATGGAAACCTTTCTATCCTCAAATGTGCCAAAACTAAATCACCTACTTGGAACTCTTGTTCCCTCTTATGCACTTCAGCATATTCTTTGTATTTGTTGGCACTTTTCTCCAACTTTTCCTTCACCTCCTTGTGAACCTCATGAATGTATTCTGCAAAATCTTCTGCTGCAACACTCTTCCTATTCAAATCTGCACTATCTTTCAGCTCATCAACACCTCTTGGTTTGTACCCATAAACTATTTGGAACATGTTCTTTCCTGCACTTCTATTACTGAATTATTGTAAGCAAATTCTGCTTGTGCCAAGATAAGATCCCATTGATGTGGTTTGTCTCCCACCAAACATCTTAATAAGTTTCTCAAACTTCTGTTCACAACCTTAGTTTGTACATCATTCTGGGGATGATAAGTTGAACTAAATCCTAATTTAGTGCCCATCTTCCTCCATAATGTATGCCAAAATGGCCAACAAACTTTGTGTCCTTGTCAGAAACTATGCTCTTAGGCAATCCATGCAGCTTGACTACCTCTTTGAAAAATAATGCAGCTATGTGGGATGCATCACTAGTTTTTTGACATGGTATGAAATGAACCATCTTTGAAAATCTATCCACTACAACAAAAATTGAGTCATTAGCTCTTTGTGTTCGAGGTAGACCCCAAAAAAATCCATACTTAGGTGCTCCCACTATCTCTCTGGTATAGGCAATGGCTGATATAGTCATGTGTTTTGTCATTCTCTTTTAGTATGCTAGCAAATTCTGCAACCTTGTATCAGTCTCTTCACATCTGCACTCATTCCAAGCCAAAAACAACCTTCACTCAATTATGTCAATGTCTTATCTATTCCAAAATGTCCACTCAAGCCTCCACTATGCTTTTCTCTTATTAGATTCTCTCTCATTGAACCTCTAGGTATACATAATTTATGTCCTTTGAACAACAAGCCATCTTGGATGAAATATTCTAACCATGAAGTCCTATCTCCCTCCACTAGACTTATACTAGTTGTCCATGCTTCCTTAAAATTAGGATCATCAGGATACAACTCCTTCATCGCATCAAATCCAACAACACTGACCCTTAACTCATTCATCAATAAACACCTTCTACTAAGTACATTTGCTACGCTATTTGACTTACCACTCCTATGTTTCAAGACAAAAGAATAACTTTGCAGGAACTCCACCCATTTCATATGCCTTTGGTTTAACTTACCTTGATTGTTGATGTACTGCAAGGCATGGTGGTCTATGTATAATACAAACTCATTTGATAGCAAGTAATGCCTCCACTTCTTCAAGGCCTGCACTATAGCATAGAATTCTTGGTCATAAACTGAGTATTTCCTCTTTGCTTCATTTAGTTTCTCACTGAAGTAGGCAATGGGTCTACCTTCTTCGCTTAACACTTCCCTAATTGCACTACCACTAGCATCACAATCCACTTGAAACACTTTGCCAAAGTTTGGCAATGCCAACACTAGCTGTATTGTCACCTTCTTCTTCAACAACTGAAAGCTCTTTTCTATTGTAGTTGTCCACTGGAACTCTTTCCTAACACCCTTCATTGTCTCAGTGATTGGTGTACATATTCCACTAAATTTTTTGATGAACTTCTTATAGAAGCGCACCAAGCCATGAAAACTTCTAGGCTCAAACATGTTTCTGGATGAAGGCCAATCCATTATTCCCTTAACCTTCTTGGGATCCATCTTCAACCCTTCTTCAGACACTACAAAACCTAGATATACTAGTACACTTTGCATAAAATTGCATTTATCCATGTTTACCAGTAACTTTTCTTCTTTTAACCTCTACAAAACTGCCTTAAGGTGCAGTAGGTGTTCCTCTTTTGTTTTACTAAAAATTAAAATGTCATCCAAATAAATGATAACAAATTTGCCAAGGAAAGGCTTCATTACCTCATTCATCAATCTCATAAAGGTACTGCTAGGTGCATTTGTCAACCCAAATGGCATCACTAGCCACTCATACAGTTCATCCTTAGTCTTGAATGTTGTCTTCCATTCACCTCCTTCTCTAATTCTGATTTGGTGGTATCCACTCTTCAAATCAATCTTATTGATGTACTTTTCTACACTCAAACAGTCCATCAAGTCATCCATATGAGGCAATGGAAACTTGTACTTAATGGTTATTTTATTTATAGCCCTTGAATTAGTGCACATTAACCATTTCCCATCTTTCTTAGGTGCCAGTACAACAAGTACATCACATGGACTCAGGCTCTTTCTAATCAACCTCTTATCCAATAGCTCTTGCACTTGTCTATTCACCTCTTCATTTTCCATAGGTGTCATTCTATATGGTGCCTTATTTGGTAGGATTGCACCCAGTAGCAAGTCCATGCAGTGACTTATGCTTCTAGTTGGAGGTAATCCATCAGGCAAGTCCTTCATTAGAATGTTATTGAATTCATTCAGAATTTCTTGGACTTTTGTTAGGACTTCTATCCCTTTCTCTACTATCATAATTTCCACAACTTGAGGTAGGAAGGCATAACATACCTTCTCCTTTTTTATTTCTTTTAGGAATTGTTTTCTAGTCACTAGACAAACCCTATTGGTTTTCTCAACTTCCTCATCCTTATCCTTCAAAGTATTCAACACATACTCAACCCCATCCTTCTTGATTTTAATACAATTAATCTTGCCATCATGAATGGTCTGCCTATCATATTGCCAAGGTTTGCCTAATAGAATGTGGCATGCATCCATTGGCATAACATCACACATTATCTCATCTTTTTAATTCCCAATGTGAAATTTAACAAGGAATTTTTCACTTACCAATAAATGATATCCCTTTTGCAACCAGGAAACCTTGTAGGGAGTTTGGTGTTTCAACCTCTTCAGTTTTAGCTTCTCCACCATCTCTTCTGACACTAAGTTGTTAGTGTTGCCATTGTCCACAATGACTTTGCAACATTTTCTTCCAAACTTAGATATGGTTCTAAACAAATTTCTTTGTTGTTTTGGTTCCTCTTGTACCTTTTCTAGTGTTAGAAGAACTTTCCTTAGCATCAAGGATTCTCCATCCTTAGGTTCTTCTCCAAATTTTGGTGAGGGTACACTTTCCACACTCTCCTCCTCAGCTTGTGCTATATGGACTCTAGTCTATTTTCATTTTCCACTACTTTGTTGGACTTGAGGACATTCAAATGTCCTATGTCCAGCCTGTCCACACTGGAAACATGTTCCACTAAATCCTCTTCCTCTTCCAGAATTTCCTCCACCTCAGGAGTAATCACCCATTCCTTTACCTCCTTGGGTATTGGTCTAAGAAGAACTTGTTTCTCCTTGCTTATCCTGAGAACCACATCTTGGATTTGACTTCCCCTAGAGCTATTCTGTCTTCTAGAGATCTTTTGTTCTACCTTCAATGCAAATTGATAGGCTTCTTCTATGCTGGTATTTTTGACCATGCTAATTTCATCTTGGATAGAATAATGCAAACCATTTACATACCTGGAGACCTTCTTAGCATCATCTTCAATGTGACCAACCCTAATGTTCAATCTATAAAACTCTTCGGTATAGTCGTACACACTTTTCTCTCTCTGCTTGAGGTTTTGCATCATCATAAACATGGTGATCTGATGGTCTGCAGGCATAAATTTTACCTTCAACTTAGTTAACATCCTCTCCCATTTTTTAATCTTTTCCTTTCCTTTTCTTTGTCTCTCAACTTACACATGATCCCACCACAAAGATGCATGTCCCTTCAGCTTTGTAACTACAAGTTTTACCCTCTTAGGGTCTTCAATAGATTCCAACTCAAAATACTTTTCCATCTCTAAAATCTAGTCTATCAGCTCATCTGGTTTCATACTACCACTGTAAATGGGTAACTCTACACAGGGTTTACTGGCAATCTTTGTCATTGCACTCAGAAACCTCCTTTTATATACGTTTTCTCCTTCTTATACTTATTCTTCAATGACTTCTTCCTCATTATCACTCACATCCTCTATAGGTACCCCTCTATGTTGTGTTCTTTTCATTTCATCCATCCTAGCTTTGATGCCTCTCAACATCTCTACTAATGCTGCATCTCCAGCTCTTGGAGCAACTCCTCTTCTTCCTCTTGCTCGGTGTGCCATGTTTGCAAACCCTCTGTAGTTGTACATTTTTCTCTTCACTCTACCAACAACAATCTCCTTAGGGTCCCTTGCATAACAATCCCATAGCCTCAAGGAATTCTAAACCTAAGCTCTGATATCACTTGATGTAGATAAAGGTCCAAGGGCTTTGACAAACTACTGAACCAGACAACAAAATGAACAACACACAACAATGATATAAAAAACTCTTTATTCATATGCAATAGAAAACATTACAGCAGGAATACCATGGTCTTCATACATGACTTGGCCTAAGCCTTAAAATCATTCCAATGGTTAGACTAGACTATCCAAACCTTCCTGTAAAAACCCAAAATAATCTGCCTTCAAATTTGAAATCTATAGAAGGAGCTACAACAGAAGTCAAAAACTCACTATGGAGAGGTCAACCTCTTTTAGTGTGAAATTTCTCAACTTATAGGCATTTGAGGAAGCTACCACATTCATCACGTGAATGGGACACGTGTCAATCATTAATTGGCTCTTGGATCGGCCATACATGCGATCAAAAAACATTCTTCTCACTTTCTGGACACTTTCAAGAGGTGTGGCGGGAAATAGTGACCCATTGGGATATTACAGAAGAAATTGGGTCATATGCATATTGCGGGAAAAACTAGATCATCTGCATATTGCAGGAAAAATTGGGTCAACTGCATATTGTGGGGAAAATTGGGTCAATTGCATATTGTGGGGAAAACTAGGTCAACTGCATATTGTGGGAAAAACTAGGTCAATTGCATATTGTGGGGTTTTGGGGGTCTACTGCATATTGCAGAATTTTGGGGGTCTACTGCATATTGCAGAATTTTGAGGGTCCACTACATATATCCTGTTGCAGACCAAAGTCCCGCATATCTTGTTGACACTCAAATTTCTGCCTAAGCATAACCTGTCCAATTTAGCTTGGATCTTCTTCAAGGTTAACCTCTCAATTTGCCATGAAGTTCTGCATATCCTGTTGCAAACAAAAGTTTAGCATTTGCATAACTTGTCCAATTTAGCTTGGATCTTTGCCAAATTTGACATGTGAGTACCCATTTGGATCTTCTTCAAGGTGAACCCCTCAATTTTCTATGAAATTTCACATATCTTGTTGTAGAACAAAGTTCCACATTTGTATAACTTGCTCAATTTTTCTCAAAATCTCACCAAACTCAAAATTTTGGACACCCATTTGGCTCCTTAACAAGATGAAGTCGTCACTTGGACATAAACGAATTGGAATTATTTTTTTTTAAAAACTTGATCATCAACTCTTGCAACACAACAAGAAGGAAAACAAACAAGCAAGAAAACAAAGAAATATTTTTTGGTTGATGAGGATTGCTTGTGGACCCGGATGCTCCTGCATCACTAATTAATCCCATCCTTATCCATTTTCCACAAATAAATAAATTCAAAATTCAAAAAAAAATCACATGACTAGCTAAGAAGTTGTCTAGATTCATTAAACCTAGATACTCCCACAAAAGTCAAACCAACTTTACATCTCCATCATCCATTCCATACTACATCTCTTAATCCTAGCCATTCACATAAGGATAAGCCCTAAACTCCTCCATCCTTACCCTAATTCCTCTCACTCAATCCTATCCATCCATTTATCTTTAATCTCAACCATTTATCCTTATATAATGTCTTAGAAGATTCTAATCTTGTCCTAATGTGTCTCATTCAATCCTAGCCATCCATTTCTAATCAAATCTTAGTCATTCATCCTATCATCCAGAAATCTATAAATTAATCCTCAATCAAGCCATTTGACTTAAGAGCTTTGAAGGTAATGTTAATTTTGTCCAAGTGAGTAATCAACAATCAATCTCAACATAAAAAATCTATTGGAGCACAACCACCAATTCTTGGTGCAACAAGGGCTAGCTTGGTGAGATCTTTTTATGTTTTCATTTGATTTTGCTAACCCTTTGCGCAATTAGAGGTGTTGTTAGATATGAAATAGGTGCTTTGTTGTGATGTATTATTCCTAATTTTATTTCATATTTTAGCATACACACTAAGCCTATGGAATGTCTAGATAGTTTTTTCCTTTTTCTTTGGATCCAATTTTTAGTGGGGAAAAACTTAATGCTACTACAAAAAATGGTAACTATTATTGATTTTAATTTCTCATTTTAATTGGAATAGGATTGAGTAGGGAAATGTTTGAATTCTTTAGTAACCTATCTTTCTTGTAGGGCAAACCATCTAAACTATATAATTATGTTGTTGAGAGGATTGAGAAGAAGATTGGCCTATTAGGTGGCCAAACCCCAACCTTTGGATAATAAATTTAAAATATATTCTAAAGTTATTTTAATCTCATGTTTCCTAACCTTCTTATTAAGCACCTTCTAAAATTTCTTACAATAATAGAGATACTTTTTAGGGATCTTTGTTCAATTATAAAGGTCTTGTGGTTTCGATAGAGGTTCTTATGTTGTAATGCCTCCCAATTTGAAGCCTAATTATTAGTATTATAAACGTTGATTGGAAAATCTTAATTTAATTATGATGATTAATGTATTTGATTAGATTAGTTAACTATTTTATTGAATTGATGATCATGATCCGTAGTTGTTGTACTAACTCACTCTTTGCATTCTTACTAAGTTTGTTTATGTTTGATGTGAACAAAAATAGGGTATCATTAAGAGGTATTTAGTAGGAAAACAAAAATGACAAATTATTTTAGAAACTATCATAGCACAAACCACCATGCATTTGGTGTGAATGATATATTTTTTTGTTGTGTTTACTTTAGATTATTGTCAACTTGGTTTGTATTATGTTAATCACTTTTTGAATGTTTTAGACTCTAGTTTTAGTTGTCATTATTTAAATCTATACAAAATTTAATCAAACTCATATTACTATTAATTGACATAGCCAAATCACCTACAATCATTAATTAGTAAAGTTGACATGGATTTAGGTCAATGTAATTAATGTAATGTATAGGTGTTAGTTCTATAATTAAAAAGCAACATGTAATTCTAGTTCTAGAAGTGTGACTTGTTTGCACAATAACACTTATCTAAGTAAGTCTAATTAGGAACATTGTTAAATTATTTAGATGATGTTGCTTATACAAAAAATATTGTTTATATTTTAATTGTCTGTGCTCAATAATCATAAAATAGTGGTTACAAATCAAATAGGGTTGTTTTTATTATCTTTAATATAGTGATAAAGAATGGAAAAATTACATGTGTATAGTATGTACATATATGTATATATAATAATTATGATATATTTTATCTTAATTTAAAAAATAAAATTATTAATAAAAGCTATATAGAAAAGTGGATTTATATAAAAAATAATATGGAACAAAAGAGTAAAAGTTTATATAAATGTATGCTATAATATATTTGAAATATTAAATCTTATATCTTATAAAATAAAACAAAATATATTATTTAATATAATTGCATATTAGATGTTATTAGAAATGGTGGGTCATTAAGGGAGGATTAGGTGCGAACCTTTGTTAGAAGACATCGAGGGAGTGAACGATGAAAAATTGGATGGGTAAGCAAAATGTGAGAATCGAGTGAGGTAGAATGACATATTTGCCAAACTTGTGTTGAGTGCCAGAGTTGCGGGCTTAGTTCTTTTGTCTTTAAGAAAGGTTTTTTTTGCTAGGGTTGTGTTGGTGTTTTTTCTAGATACCCTCAGCTCTAAGAGATGACACGGTACCTTGACTAGCGATCAAGTTGATCCAAGTGAAGTGACAACACTATGACTAAACCAAGGACAAGAAAGAACCAACTGACAAGACTGGACACTATCTTCTACACTTTGAGCTCTACAAGACTCGGTAATCCTTATGAGGTTCTTGAAAATAATAAAGATCACTGATAAGCACTACTTCAAAGGCAAAACCAGATTTGATTGGTATAATGCACAAGTCTAATTCATTGTCATTTACTCATTTGTTCTAGTTTCACATAAATTTGTAGCTATAGACCCTAAATATGTAGATATTTGACACATTCATAGATATATAAGCAAAGGATTTAATGTTCAGCATGTGTATGCACGATCCTTTTGTACCTTGACAAACATTGTGAACAAATAACTTATTTAATAACTAGTCTCCATTTTATTTAGGAAAAGGGGTGATGAATTTGCAAGCATTTAATTCTATCCTCTATATCTTTCAGCTCCATGGAGACATACAAAACTCAAATAAATTACTTTTTGCAAATGTTTATCATTTGTAATTGAGGTGTTGGATCAAATGCAATTAATAGAGATCGTTGCCTAATCCTGTAGAAACGGAGTTAGTCCAAAACAAGAGGCCACACAATGGAAATGCAACTTCAATTTGGATGAGCCTAATTGACTTGGCTTCTACCTTGTAGAAGCTTTAGACCCACAAATACCTTCCAACCCTTGACAATACAACTATTCTTAGTTCTCCTCTCCCAATTTGCAAAGCCCACATACTAGGTTAGAAAGACTTCCTATTACAAACAATTCATAAGAGGAATTTTCACTGCATTCTTTGAATGAAAAACTAACTAATCCTCGATACAAGTGTAGCAAATGTGCACCTAGAAACTTGCTAAGTTCCCTAATACATACAAAAGAGATATGAGACATATTGAAAAATAGAGACAAGAATGTGGTCTTATATTGATTTATCAAACAAACATTACAATGCAATTTATAGAAAATTATACTAAAAATCAAACCCTATTTCATTATTTAGAGTATTACCTAGATATAAGCAATACAAATCCTAGAAGCTAACTACATATAGACCCAGAATTAGCTTGGAAATCCCAACAACAGCCTAATGAACTACTGAGAACTCTCAAACCCCTTTATAATGCCCATAAGTTCAAATTTAAAGAGACAGAGAGAGACTCGGAGTGAAAACATGAGTGACATCTGGCATGCGATGAAACCCTTAATCTATAACTACACATGGGCATACATGAATATGCCATAAGATCTTTGAAATATCCCTCCTTTGCAACTGTTTAATAGAAAATGTGATCCTAACTAAACTATTTGTAATCAGAACCAATTCCTATTGAAAATTAGGACACTAGCCATCGAAGGTGTTTTTTCTTATTGCTATCTAGTCAGGAAGAGTAAGACTACTTGAGCTATGTACTTTTGTTGCAATCAAAATTGAATGATTAAATGATATTGAATACAACTAACTAAAACTTAAAGAAAATAGAGGAAATACAAAGACAAAGATAGTAATTCACAAAACTAAGTACATAAATGGAAACTACATTTACGAGGAACTTGGCACTAGGTGGGCAGCCTCACTGCCTAAGATGACAGCATGTGGCATAGACGTCTGCGCTTGGCATTGTAGTTCGTATGGCGTCAAAAAACTAGAAATCATGATCTGTATAGTTCTATACAAAGTTTGAAGAAATCCATGTTGTCAGCAAACACAATTTATTAGTACACAAAATTGATTGATAAAGCAAATAGATAAGAATGATGTGAGAATAATGAAATAATGCAATTGACGAGGAAGGGAAAAGGGGGTGCAAACACTCGTGCGTTTGAAACCTTTTCTCATGCAACTTGCAATCACAACCAAGAGAAAAGGGTTGGGCTATATAGAGGTTTGCCTCAATCAAACCTCGTTTATGATGTTTCCACCTTAACAACAGCCAGATATTGAAATATTGATAAAAGGAGTGCGTGTGTTCTAAATTTTTTGTGTGTCTAAAATTGTGGCGAGCAGTGACAAATGATATTGAAATAAAGAAATGATATTCAATAACAATTTAAATACTAATCTAAATAAAATGGATAAAGAGTTGGGAAATACATTACAAGAGTCTCGTTGGAAGACTATCACATAAGGAAACAAGATGAGATTTTGTTCCAAAGGATAGAAATCTTGAATGAAGACTTCTTGAATGGCACAGAGTACACAAGCAAATGACATCAATCAATGGTTCTTGATAACATGCAATGGAAAAAGACCATGCAATAACAATGATACAAGCAAAGTGGTAGTTCAGTGATAATATCAGTAGAGCTTTGCTACATAGAAGATTCAATCATTTGAATGGCAAAGTGGCCTAATTTTATAGAAGAGGAGAGAGATCAAAAAGATGTGAAAGGAGCCGTTTGGGCACAAATAGGCATTAGGAAAATCTTGGAGTGCCACAAGCAAAAAAACATCTTCTAAAAATGGTTGACGAACTGGAAAACACTATCGGGATGCCAACACATGGTGCAAACGTCTGCGCTTAGCACTCGGGTCCATGTAACTTCAGTTTTAAAAAGGTCTAGATTACTCAAGGCACTGCTAAGGCTAAGGCACTTTTTACTATTTCTGGGTAGGTTAAGTATAAAGGGTCAAAGCAGTGTTTGGAAAGCATAGTAAGGGAGCGGACACTAAAGTGAGTACCAAATAGAGCATGAAATTGTGGATAACCATAATTTATGAAACTACATTTAGCCCCCACATTAGCGGGTGTATAGCTCTGTGGGCGTATGGCTCTGCGAGTGTATGGCTCTACAGGCATATGCAAGCTAAAGTAGACAACATGAGAAAAAAAGGAGAGAAAACCTTTTCTACCTATGGGTACTATAGAGGATGCAGAATGTTGTCAAGTGAGAGAGACAACGCCTCCAGCTTAGGATTTTGCAAAACCATAGTGTAAGGTCAAAAAATCTGCACATGGAATAAATGTCAAACACACATGCATACATATATATAAAGCTAATAAGGGGGAGGATGAAACCAAATATTATTTGTTGAAACCGTTGCAGTTAATAAATAATATGGTCTAATGCACATTAATCTAATGCAAACACATAGAGAAAGAAGAATAGAAGGGTATGGTTCTAGAGCTAGGAAAGTTTGTTGTTTGCTAGGAACTATACTAAAAAGATTTCATAGGTCACTAGAGCTAGCAAAGTACATTACTTTCTAGGTGGCTTATGGGAAAGTGTTGATAACAAATGAAGCATCACAGACTAGGATTGCTTTGTTAGGTGAGCTACATGTCAAGCAGTATCAGAAATTACATGACTAGCAAAGTCCATTGTTTGCTAGGTAATTCTGATAAAGGTGGTTAGTCTAAACAAGTGTGTCTACTTAGGACCACAAATGTTATAAAAAGTTCTACAAAGAGCATACCATTCAGTGTGGTATGTGATTAAGTGTGAGATCTAACAAATGTATGCCCCCACCTTAAATTATTTTCTTACATCATGGAGGAGCAATTGATTTTAAGGTAAGGAAGGGAATAAGGCATGAGAGCTTTCAGGAAGCATATGCCTCGAGGATATGTTCTAGAGAGCTACGTCATGAAGGAGTTGCCCCCAAGCAGGACAACCAAGGCGATGTTGTAGGCATGATACACAATGATTTGTGTAAGCATGGCATGATGCCGAGGAACACAACAAGGTGTCACATAAGACAAACAACATCAATTAACAAATACAAAGGGATCTATGTGCTTTGGAGTCAGTACAATATATAACATGACCTATGTGGCAATTTTTGTAATTGATCTTGTCAATTATTGTAATTGATTTTTTGTAATTGTCATCATCCTCCTAAGCACATAGAACTATGAATACAAAGGAAGAATGTCACAAGAAGACAAATAAAAATTTTGGGCCATCATGGAAGGATGCTAAATCATCCAACACTTTGCATCATCCCCAAAATGTGGAAAATTTCAAGTACAACATAGAGAAGAATGTAGAAACATATAGAGGAATGTCACGATATTTTCGTTCCCCCTATATCCATGTGCCTACAAGGGCATCAAGGGTCAGCCAGGTGGATCTAACAAACAAACAATCACACCATAATCATATACGGGGATTACAAAACACATAGTCAAACCACAAATAAAAATAGATGAATGAATGGATTGCACTCAAGGATCAGGGTCTAGCAGGTCATCTGCCTCCCAATCTTGCTCATTATATAGGGATGGAGGATAGGCCACTAGAGGGACCACATTAAGGGTAGTACTAGGTATAGCATTTGGCCACCATGCAGAGGATCAACATCTAAGGGAGGATCCTAGCGTAACTCAGCGAAGGTGAGGTCCATCGATCGTGTGAAGATCGAGGACATAGATTGTATCTCTTCCAAGGACTCAAATACATCTTTCTTGGGGGAAGGTTGATTTGGGTCATTGTCAGAGTAGATGACAATCAGTGGTTGCCCAATGCTAACAGTGGGATCGTGAGCATTGGTGGCCACTAGTGGAGCAAAGGTCTCCACAACCAGAATAGACAAAGTGGAAGGACTTAGTGGTGACAACGATGGTGTGTGCTTGGGTTTGCAAATGGGTGGGGTGGGATAATGCTTGCACTTGCATTTAGATAGGGTGGTGGAATGTCCATGTATATGGTAGCAGGATGCAAGGCATCAGGGAACACCAAGTGTCAGTTATGCTGTGGTGGGAGTGGCTCTAAGACAGTGGTACTAGGTGCGATGCTGACGTTTGGCTGAATTGGTGGAGAGGATGGAGTGGGAGATGGTAGAGAATCATGCCGAGGAGAGGATGGAGTGGGAGATGGTAGAGAATCATGCTGAGGAGAGGATGTAGAAAGATGAGGTGGTCGGGTTGAGTTAGGGTTGACTGCATGGGAGAGGAAAAGGGTTCCTTTCTAGGTTGATGCTCATGAGCTACAACACATTGGTGACGCTTGTGATCTCTCGCAAGTTGGTTATGTCTAGAGCAGCTCAAAGCATTTGTAGGAGGAACTAGGGAGTCTCCCAACATGAGCTCCTTTTCTTCTGTCACTCTGGGAGCAGGCAGAGGAACAGAAGGAGCCACCAAAGGTTGGTGTACTACCAGAGGAGGGTCTCTTAATGTGGGTTGCTTTCCTCTAGCCACCAAAGGGGTTGGAGGAACAAAGACTGCCACTGAAGATTGAGGGACCGAAGGGGAAGGGTCCCACACCATGGGATGCTTTCCTCTAGAATCTGAAGAGATAGGAGGAACAGGAGCAACCACTGAAGGTCAGGAAGGCCTGGATTGTCTGAGTAATGTGCCTTTAGGTCTTGGGTAAGATACTAGAGGTGGGACCTTTGCATAAATGCCAGGTGCTTGGGTCAAGGGAGGTCAGTCGATTTGGGTTGCTTTCCCTTCTCTTCTTGTGGGGTAGGGGGAGGGATAGAAGCATCTGATAGAGATTGAGGAACCTTAGGGATAGTAGCTAGTTGGGTTGATGAGGAGGCATTGACAAACAACCGAGTAATGTGGTTAGCTTTGAATTTCTGGTATGATAAAAATAAGAAATCATTATGAGGCTACAATGGCTTGGTTGGTGTTGGCTAGAAGTAATCCAAGGAGAAGTTTCCTCTAAATATGAGAGGTTTGAACCCACTATGGTAAATAGTGTGTACTTGTCCATCATGGGGAAACTTCAAGTACTTGTGGATTACTGAGGGGACCACTCTCATGGAAGAAATCCATGGATGGCCCAACTTCACATGAAATTGGTCAGAAGTGGGGATGATGGAGAAAGGGACGTCCAGGAGTTTTGGTCCTAACCAAACACGAAGGGTGATCGAACCCAATGTACAACAAGATGATCCATCATGCATCTGTATCAAGACTTTTGATTGCTCATACTTGTCTCGATACAATTCATGGACTATAATTTTTTTTGTGACCACATTTACCATGCACACAGGGTCAATTAGTGCGCCCTTGACATTATTTTCATTATCAAGTGTAAAACTCTATAGAGGTTCATCATATATGTGCACGGGTGCATTGATGGGAGAGAAGGAAATGATCGACTCATGAATGGGTTGCACTTGACTAGGGTGAGGGCAATGGTCCACCATTTTAATCATCTTGGCTAGATAAGTAGTAGGGTCATTAGCAGGCATGATAGTAGCCACGAGATCATAGGGAAGCTCAATTAGGTTTTGCAGAATGTTGAGGTAACGGGTTTGTGTAGATTTAGAGGTTTTGGTTGGGTGGAGCGACATATTTATTCCCTTTGTCATTTACATCAAAGACTTAGATGACATTATGATCGATGAGGTCTTGCACTTGGTGCTTAAGACACATACATCTTTCAGTGTCATGTCTTGGTGTTCTGTTGAATTGACAAAAGGATTTCAGGTCGAAGGAAGGTGCCACAGGTTTAGTTGTGTCAATGGGGTGAATAGGATGAAGCTGGATTAGGTTATTGTTTAGCAACTATTGCATGATGGCATAAAGGGATTCTAAGAGTGGGGTAAACTGTTGAGTCCTTTGCTTACTCTATGATGAGAGGGCCATAGCACTTTGGGTTGGTGTTATAGCTGCTACTTGTTGAACATTATTGGAAGAATTTATTTTGATGAAGTTTTTGTTTTTCCTGTAGTTTTGAAATGAGGAAGGGGAATCAGACTGCCCAATGAGAGTTTGTGATGAGGAGCCCTCATACTGACTGACTGATTGCTGGTAGTCGCAAAGCGCTATGCAGAGATGGATGAATGAGGGATAGAACATCAACATAATCTTATCCCTTATTTGTGGCTAAAGGTTTCCTATGAAAACCTGCTACACATTAGAATTTGAGAGTGAATAAGGTATCTACAAGGAAAGGGCCTAATAGTGGCCAATGAAGTCAGTCACTTTCTCTTGTGCTCCCTGGCGACAATGGACAAGATCAGACAATGTCACCTACGATCCAATATTCACTTGGAAATGTTGGATAAATTGGTTGACAAGTTGAAAAGAAGTAACTGAGTGATCATGAAGCAAGTAGAATCAGTCCAATGCAGTATCTTTAAGAGACCACAGGAAGATTTTTGCTAGCAGAGTATTCTGAAATATGAAGTCACTACACAATGCTGTAAATGTTGACATGTGGTTTTGCTGATGTCCTTTACCATTGTACTTTTCAAAGTGAGGAGCTTCAAAGTTCTATGGAAGGGGAGAGGCAAGAATGGCTAAGGATAGTGGACTCCTTATATAATATGATGGGATGTTAGGTTGAGATGAACTTGTGGACATGGTGTTTATCTATTGTTGTAAGGAGCTTACATTCTAGAGGAGCTGGGTGATAACAAGATCTATGGTATGTGGATTGGGTTTGGGTGACAAGTGGGTTGGTGTTGTTGTTTGGTTGAGAAGTTATGGGGTTAGCTCCAAGAAAGTAAATGATAATGAGGAGTTTGGGGGAATAAATCCATATTGATTAATAGGATTCCCACCCATTTCGATAGAACTAGTATGAGCATTTACCGATTGAGTAGCACTTGTAGAGGGATGAGATGAATTGAATGTTGAGGTAGAAGAAGTCAACATTGATATTGATAATTGAGCTTGCGTTGTGTTTGAATGTGATTCATTAATTATTTATGTGCAGCTAGCTAGTGAAGGAACATTATTGTTCATAATGTGATCTATGCTACGTAGAATATCCAAACCATGCAAATCAGTGCTTATAAAACTTAAGAGGTTCTCCATGAGTGGGATAGCCTCGGTAGCTTGGTGCTCCATACCTAAAAATTCTTGAAAGTTAGCCAGGTGACTGTCCAATGTCTGGATAATTTGGGCATGGGGTACACTAGCTACGGGCATGTCTGTATCAAGAGGTTCTCTAAATGAATGTTGTCCTAGGAGCACGAGGGTGTTAGAGAGTGAAACGAGAGGTGGTTGAACTTGATAGTTTCCCATCGAGAAGTTAAAAATGTCTATTTCCAGTTGCGTGGAGCTAGAGCTACCAAGAGCATGTGGGAAGCCATGAACAATCTTATACTTTTGCGAACAGTGAACTCTGAGTCGAAGCACTGGGTTGTGAAGCTCATAAACTACTAAAAGCTCTGCAACACACAAGTACTCTAAATTTTTTTAGGATTTAGAAGGAAAAAAAATGTTTTTAGAGAGGAAGTTTTTTGGTTTTAGAAGAAAAGAGAGAAGGTTTTGTTTTTGTTGTTTCAAGTGTTTCAAGCATGTTGGGTTCACCAACATGTTTAATAGAAAATGTGATCCTAACTAATCTATCTTTAATCAGAACCAATTTCTATTGAACATTGGGACACTAGCCACCGAAGGTGTTTTTCTATCCAATTAGGAAGAGTAAGACTACCTGAGCTATGTCCTTTTGTTGCAATCGAAATTGAATGATTAAATGATATTGACTACAACTAACTAAAACTTAAAGAAAATGGAGGAAATACGAAGACAAAGATAGTAATTCACAAAAATAAGTACATAAATGGAAACTACAGATTACGAGGACCCTGGCACCAAGAGGGCAGCCTCACTGCCTAGGATGAGTGTGTGGCACAAACGTCTGTGTTTGGCACTATAGTCTGTATGTCATTAAAAACCATAAATCTTAATCTCCATGGTTTTGTACGGATTTCAACAAATCCCTGTTGTTAGCAAACACAATTATTAGTGCATAGAAATAGATTGATAAAGTGAATAGATAACAATGATGCGAGAATAATGAAATAATTCAATTGACAAGGAAGGGAAAAGGGAGTGCAAACACTCATGCATTTGAAACCTTTTCTCATGCAACCTGCATTAAATAGCCCACCTCGATGCATTAGAACCATTAGTTCAATACCATGAGGTGTAGAATAGAAAATATTAGTCATAGTACCCTTACACTAAACAAAATTGAAATTTTGCAACATTGCATTTGTTGCAAGTGCAAAAGAACTATCAATAATTGAGAAAAACTAAGATAGGTTATTGTAGATGGACCTAACCTCTAACTATAGGTGTAGGAAAAATATTTGTAGGTTCAATGGTTTGCGAGTATAGTAATATCAAAGTTTAACCCTTTTTTGGTCTTAGGGATCTTAAGAGATTTTGTTGGATCTATGTAGCCTAGAAGGATTGAGATGTGTGCACAATGAAAACACACCTACCCCCTCTCCCCCCTCTCTCTCCCTCCCTCTATCAATTTCAAACAAAAGGCATGCAATTAGAATGTTTTATATCAATGTAAGACAAAAAACTAGTTGATTTTGTCAAAGAATGATTGGAATTTCTCAAAAGAATAAAACAATGATTATTTGGTGTAGAAATATACAAAGCATGGGAAAGATCAAAGTTTGTGGGAACAAATATAGGGGATTTTATCTTTTGGTAAGTATTTTTCTATTTTTGTCATCTTAAGAAAATTGAATGCACATTTTCTTTATCTTTGCTTTGGAAATTCCAACCCTTAGGCTTGGATATCTAAGCCAAAGTGTTGGACCTGCATGTAAGGTGTCCAAATCCATATTTTTCATAAAACATAAATAAACAAGCAAATGTTGAATGTGATATCCATTAGGTTTGCACATTTTAAGACATTATTCTAAAAAATGCCACTACAATGTAAAGCTCTCTCTTATCTTAGCTTTCTAATGATGCAATTTTTTCTACAATTCAAATATATTAAGGTTTTGATCTTCACTTACTTTTTCTAGTGTATTTATTTTTGTCAAAAATACATGGATTATTTTTTTGGTGTCATTTTTTATTTGCTCATCTAAATTTAGAATAGGTTACATTTATATATTCTACACTCTATTCTATACACATTAAAAATATAATTTTTGATTAATTTTCTCAAAATTAGGGGGAGTACACTCAATTTTCTAATTTTTTAGGATGTGTCCACTTTGAAAATTAGTAAAAAATATTATATTCTTTAAAAAAATAGCAAAAATATCTAGTGTAAACTACATGATGTTAGCTAACTTTCCACTGAAGGGATTTATGAAATTCTTTTAAAAAGTCAACAATTTAGGGGGAGCACACTTGACACTATGTTATATTTTTCTAACAAAAATATGACCACTTTGTGTGCACTCCCCATTTGACCCTCTTAATCTCCACCATTTAAAAAAATACTAGTTTAGAAAGTAAATCCCGAGTACTAGTAATCTTGTTCTTATCACATCTTGAAATTTAGAGCATAGGCATCTTGAATTACTCATCAAAGATTAAAGATCCTAACTATAGAGAAATTTAAAAAGTTTATTTTGAAGGACCCTCAAATTGTGTTCTTTGTAGAGTAGTTGAGATTTCATTAATCACCTACTAGTAAACTACCATTAGCAATTGGTCTAATCTAGAGGATTGTTGAACAATATCTTGGTATTGTTCACATCCTAGCCCATCATTTTGAAGCACTTAGTTTTCTCATGCCTTTGGATCATTTCCCTATCAATTCTTATTTGGGAGGTCTAGAAAGAAAGAAATAAGTACACTTAAAAAAATCCATTAATGAAACAAGATCCTTAATAAAATTAGAAGCAACCATGTTAGCAAACAAACTTGTCATTGCAATGTTTGTAGTTTTTAAGCTGACTCACCTAGTGGGCAACAAAGTATGCTTCTAACAGTTCGAGATATCATCATTGATAGGATGATCTTCCTTTACATTGCAAGAGGGGAAGCTCTCTCATATGATTTAATATATTTTTTCCTCATAAAAATAAAAAATTGTTACTAAAATAAAAATTGAATATTAATAGCACAAAATCTATTAATATTTTTGTATACATGTAGTGCATGTTAGTGTAAAAAGTGTTATTTCCTAACTAGTTAGTCCTAAATTTACACTCACTTAGAGACTTTTACCTTTTAGTCTCACCTTATGAGTGCACTACATGTGTCCTCACACTTGTCCCAAGTGTGCCCACACGTGTCATTACATTGGAGGGGTAGTAAATCTCTCAATCCTATCTTCTCTCCCCCTCCTTCTCCTACATATACAAGGAGCCCATTGTACTTTATAAGCTTTATGTTGTTAATTCGCTTGTATGATAGTTTTGACATTTTATTGTGCATGTTCATTTGTGGAAGTTATTTGATCTTGTAAGTTTGATTTGGTTGCTCCAACATGCTACTAGAGCCATTGTGCAAATCCCTTCCCAAAATTTCTTGAATCTATAAGCCCCTTCTCTTGTTTAGGATATTTTCATTGACTATTTTCATGTATGATGCATCTTAGAGAAAAACCAACCTCATCGTTGCATCTAGAAGACCCAAAAATGTATGGATCAATAATAAACTCGATAGGGTTTGCTTATTGTCACAACAAAGGTTTTGAGGAGATATTTCATTGGTAGCCACATAGAAATCCATGTAGTTTGTATGGATATATACATATGCACCAATGTATAGTCACCATACTATTTTTGTATAGCATTTGCATCAAAGGTACAACCTCTGCATCATATCTATGCATCTGTACGGTGGTGTTTTTTATAATTTTTTAAAAAATAATTTTTTTCAAGTACAATCCCTATGCAAGGCTGAGATTAGTTATTAGCCTACGTAGGGTTGACACCTATGTACACTAGTGGTGAACTCAGCACCGCCACTTATTTTAGCCACCGTTGTCGGAGTTTCAACATTTGCTACCGCCATTGCACAACCATCCATCCACTGCTTCCCCACTAGCCCACCACTGAGGGCTCTATTTCCCACCCACTACCAATGGGCCACCACTACCTTGCCCTCCTACTACCATTTCTCAACCCAACTAGTGGTGTCACCTAAGCACCACCCCAACAATGCTTAGGGATCTTTTATTTTTCTAAAGGGGGTTTTTTTGTGGGGCATAACTTTTGCCCACAAAGTTAGATTTTTGACTTCTTATAGGCATCAGAAATCTCTTTTCGAGTTAGTTTTTTTATTTTATTGTTTGTGACTGTAATTTCTATTTTAAGCTCCCATTTGCTTATTTTTTTGACATGGCATATCTTTTGCCCACAATATCAAAATCAAGCAATTTTATTTGAAATTTATTAGAAAAATGTAAGGAACTTAGTTGTAATATTAGAATTTCATTTAGAAAATCCTTTTTTTTTCAATTGTAAAATCATTGTGTTATAAGTGATTGATTCAGACTTGTAACTTTTTTGGGGGGGATCTACTTTTAGCATTATTCCATTATGGGGGGGTTGTAAGGCATGATTTTAGTGCCTATTTATCTTTTTTGTGTGTAGTCATTGTAACGTCAAAAATTGCATACCCTTGTGATTTCATGTATTTTGGGCTTGCTTTAGTGTCCATCCCTTTAGCATATTTTAGGTATCATTTTAGCCTAGACTTAGCCTTTTCCTTCACTAGATTACCAAATTTCTCTATTAGATTCTAATTCTTCTCGTTGTCCTAGGAACATGTGTTGAATTTTGTGTGATTTCTCTAGGACACTCGTGCTATGCGCAAACATTTGCATAATGTGCTAGCGTCCCATGAGTTCCAAAAATTTAAACGTTGATTTCCTACTCAGCCACCAGTTGTTACCTACTATAATGCTCGGTTGTTAGAAAAATTCCTTCAGCGTCTGAATCTGACCCTTTAGCTTCCTCACAAACCCTTATGCAAAAATAATTTTTGGAATCTCTCTCATGCTCTCTCATTCTACTCTTCTCTTGACTATGCTTGGCTGCACATACCAGTCCATTGTTGAACTTGCTAAAGCTGCATGCTATTGAAATAACACCATTTTTTAATCTCTCTCAAGGATTCACATTGTTACACTTTGGTTGACTCCTCCAAAGAGCTCATTTTTTCCTCTTCTACATCATGCTGGTAATACTTTTCTTGTTATTATTTTGAATAATGTTGTAACTCTTCTTTATCATTTGCTTCTACATTTCTATTTGGCAAATCTTTGGTGTAAACCACCACCTTTTTTATCTTCATATGCACACTAGGGTATTCTTCCCCGTTGACTAGGATTGATACTTATAGATTTATTTTATTTTCACTGCTCTTAATTCCTAGATGCACGTAGGATAGGAGCACACAATATTTTTCTATCTTTTTATCATTGGTTGTTGTGGAGGTAGAAATACCAAAGCAGAGGTTTGACCTAAATGCAAACCCCAAACAACCCCAACATATTCTCTTGTTTCAACTACAAGTATCTTGGGAGGTATTCAACCACATGGAGGTTTGTTGGTGTCTCTTCCTTTCTCTTGTCATTTCAATATTTCATTTGATTTAATTACTTTAACTTCATTTCATCATTTATATGTATTTTGGTATTCTCTAGTTTTCTATTTTGGCTATCTCTATTTCCTATTGTGTAGGAGAGTTTGAAATCTAGAAAAATATTGAACTTTGCAACTTTTCTAGATGACAGCGTGAGACTAGGACTACAGTGCTTCCCGTGGATGTCCCCACACCACACTGGCGTCCGAGACAATGAGCCTCATCTTTTGGTGCCAGGTTCCTTTATTTTTGCTATTTACAATTTCGATTCCTAGATGCACGTAGGATAGGAGCACACAATATTTTTCTATCTTTTTATCATTGGTTGTTGTGGAGGTAGAAATACCAAAGTAGAGGTTTGATCTAAATGCAAACCCCCAAACAACCCCAACATATTCTCTTGTTTTAGCTACAAGTATCTTGGGAGGTATTCAACCACATGGAGGTTTGTTGGTGTCTCTTCCTTTCTCTTGTCATTTCAATATTTCATTTGATTTAATTACTTTAACTTCATTTCATCATTTATATGTATTTTGGTATTCTTTGGTTTTCTATTTTGGCTATCTCTATTTCCTATTGTGTAGGAGAATTTGAAATCTAGAAAAATATTGAATTTTGCAACTTTTCTGGATGACAACGTGAGACTAGGACTATAGTGCTTCCCGTGGATGTCCCCACACCACACTGGCATCCGAGACAATGAGCCTCATCTTTTGGTGCTAGATTCATTTATTTTTTCTATTTTCTACTCTAGCCCCTATGTAATGTAATGTAGGAAGTTAAAGGTATCACTTTTTCTACATTAAAGTCATAATGGCTTACACTAGGACAATTAAAACCTTAATTCTACATAATTTACAACAATTCAAAATAGAATCAACTTCAAGTAATGAGCATCCCTCTCACTTGAAGTTAAATAATCAATTCACTCACTCTTCCAAATCTAGTGAGGCTCCTTCCATGATAACAAAGAATTCAAGGATAATTGCACCTTTTGTGGTAAATGGGACATGTTGAGTTTTATTGTTTCATGCCATAGTCTTATTTTGAACATTGTATAACTCCTTTGTATGCACTTTTATAAACACACTAAAATAAAGTGGCAAATCTAATTTTGTGTTCTTTGGGGGATTCTTGCACACCATATTGTACCTTTTTGCGCTCGTACTACCTGTTGACACTCATTTTGACCAGGGGTTGATTTGTCATGATCAGGAGGTTTCTTCATTTGAAGCCTTTATCTTCTTGCCCATTTTTCTAAGTGTTGGACCTCCTCAGCATTTTTCAACTGCAGCATCATATTTTCCTGAGGAGGAGGTCATCATCATCATCATCTTGTCTTCGATGATGATCTGCATCATCATGTTCCTCGTCGACTTGTTTTTCAACGTCATCATCATATTTCAACTGTCGGGTGATGTTTGCTTTTTATCCTGATGATACTGATGAGTTACAGTGCGCCCTCATCTGCTTGCGAGGGTGATTTTTCAAAGTATCCGGTGATCTTTCATTTATCACCTTGCTCAAACATGATGATGTTGCCCCGGTATCCTGAAGGGGTTATTCTCTAAGTGCTCGACACAACTTGTTTTTTCTTAAGGGTCGTCATCATCATGATATTTCCAGTTTTCATCCTGCTGCTTGCGGAGGTCATCATATTTTCTGCCTTCATGATATTTCGCCGGGGTGATATTTTTATCATCGGGTGATCTTGGTTATGATCATCCTGATGATGTTGTTGAAGAGTTCTAAGTGCGACCCGATATTCACTAGGGTCATCATATTTTGAACGTCAGGATGATCTTAGTCAATATCATCCTGATGATGTTGTATCACTTCTTGTTCGTTGTTTCTTCATCCTGATGATGCTGACGTCATCCTTATCTCAGGGTGATATCTTTTTCTCTGCCTATCTGCATCATGATATTCCGAAGGAGGGGGTGATATTTTCATATCACCCGGATATATGTTTGTTTGTTCGAGCATCATGATGATGCTAATATTAAGGAGATATCCGCCTGCTAGCTTCGCGCATTATCTACTGGGGGTGATCTTTTCAAGCAGCATCATCATATTCAGTTATCGCCTCGATCTTATAGAGGAGCTACAGTGCAACCTGATATTTGAACATCAGGAGGATATTTCCAAATATCCGGTTGTCTTCCGAATATCATGATGATGTTAATATGATGATGACGTCATCAAGGTCCCGCGGGGGTCATATTTCTAACACTGATCATCTTGAAGAGACTTCCTGATATTTGCAAACATGATGATGACGTCATCCGGATATAAGGAGGTGTGCAGTAGGCAGATATGATGATGACGTCATCAGGATGATCATCGGCCAGACTTTTGGTATAAGCTCAGCAGGAGGATGTTCCTCCGATGGATCAGGTTGTGCCGATTATCATGCAGGTTATATTTCAAATATCATGATGACGTCAGGGTGATATTTCGAACAACAGGATATCATGCTGCTGAGGGATGATGATGATGAGGTTATATACTAATGTCGTCAGGAGCAAAAGCACCGACATGATATATGCTCATGACCTAGTATATAAAGTGTTATTGAGGTCATCGCGGGGTGCATGTGGGATATTGTTATCCTGCATTTTCAAATATCATGATGATGAATCTCGGCGGGAAATGCTTGCGATAGTCTGTATGATGTTCTTCCCGAGGCCGCGGGTTGGTGCGCCATTAATGGCGAAGGTTGCAGAGGTATGGGCGATGGCGTGGGTCGATCTGGTACCCGACTGAAGGTGTCAATCAGCGGATGATGGCGCAGGGCTCGAGAAATCTTCCTGTCTCCTCCCCTACCTGCTGCATTCAAGTTTGGGCGCCAATCCGGTTGTGTTTGAGCGCCATTTTCATGATACTGTGTATCTGGCAAAATTTTGGTCAACAATGTAATTAATTGCTGAGCACCTACCTGGCTGTTATAAGCGGGTGGTGTTGCTCATTTCAAAGGTTGTTGAAAGTTGTAGATTTTTGGCTCTGTAATCCAAAACCAGCTGATCTGGTTGCTCTGTACAGTTTTTCTTGTGAGTTTATGTATCTCCTGTTGTAGGACTTGGCATGAATCCACTGATTTCATGGTTGATCTTGTATGAGTAATGCTATCTTAGCATGTGTTGTGTTAATTCTGTCTCCAGTATTGCATGTATCCTTCTTCTGGATCTGGATGTTTGCTTATGTTTAGATTCTAGAGCATAGAATTCCTATGTTGAATGTCTGATCTTTTAACCTCTGCTCAAGGGGCAGATTAAACTGTTTTCAGGTTGAACATTGGGAAGGGTATACTGCAGTAGGGATGCCATAAGTAGAGATAGCTCAGCACTCTATATTGGGAGATATCTGTAGGGCAGATATCATGTGTATCCCCCTGAAATCCAGTTTTAGCTATTTATGCTGATCATTCACAGGTGTATGTCTACCGACTCCAAGCCCTGGATAGGCACCAGTCATGCTGTGTTCTTGTGTTATACACCATGTCCAGCTTTGCATCCAAATTCATATCAAAACATTTCATACTTCCACCTGTTAGTTGTAGGAGTAGGATTAGGAACCCCCTGCATGCTCTCATACCCAACCAGACATCATGTCCAAGAATGTTGCCAGCCTTGTGATCTATCATGCAGATCTTGGTCAATACATGAGAGTATTCTGCCTGTTGTTGTCAAGTTAGATCTTTCTATCTTTGAGCTAGTCAAGGTTACATCTTAAGTTATAGGGATACCCCCCTTGGTGCGGCAGAACCAGAAGTGAAGGGGAGGAGCTCACGCAACCTCCTGTATTCAGTTGGCCTGAATCTGCCTGTGCATTAGAAGTGGCAAACCCTAATGCTGATTCAGAAGAAATGTCAACACTACCTATAAAGTGCCATGGGGGTTCTTGTGTGTGCATTGTTTTGTAAACATGAAGTTAATAATCCTGCTGTATGTGTGCCTTGTTAGTTGCACACCCTTATTAATTGATCATACATCATATTGGACTTGATGTTGCATCTCTTTACACGCCTTTGTGCCACATTTCAATTGATCTTCCAATACCTCTCCCTTGTTAGCATTATGGGGGGTATCACATGGTTATGCTAATGTTTCTTTGGTTTTAATGAAGTAATGGAAACACCTCTCTTATTTTAGTTGATCAATATTCGTGAGACTTTGGTACCTTTCTAGAGCATCATTTGTACATATAGTAGTTTCATTAGGGTCACTCCTACAGGTACATACACATATAATAGTGTCATTGGGGTCACTTGTGCGGTGTTTTCTGTCTCTTTGATCATAGTACCATCTACAATTTTGACTGTCAGATTGCTCCCTTATTGTAATATTTGGTGTGATCCACCATTTGAGCATATATGGTTGAGTAGTGTCATTGGAGTCACTCATGCAATATTTTATGCCTCTTATCCTGATCTACATTCTTTGATTCTAACAAAAACTAGTTATTCTTCAACAAAGTTTATAGTTTCTATGTGCTTTAGGAGTTCTTTATGTTCCTCATCTTTTAGGGACATCTTTTGAGAAGGTTTATTTGTCCTTCTCATTCTCTCTTTCGGAGAGTGTTTTTCCTTCACAAGGTGTTCTCCTTTTCTCTATTTTCAAGAGACTTTATTATACATGGGTATCTCATTAGGCTTTATTGTTGGGACCCATTTTTCGATGTTTAGATTTCTCCCTAAGTATTACTTAAGGGGGGTGTTAGTGTGAAAAATATTTTTTCCTAACTATTTAATCACCTAGCTAGTTAGTCTTATTCACATTAGTCACAAGTAAACTCACTTAGAGACTTTTATATTTTAGTCTCACCTCATGAGTGCACTACATGTGTCCTCACACTTGTCCCAAGTGTGCCCACATGTGTCACTACATTGGAAGGGTAGTCAATCTTTTGGGTCTACCTTCTCTCCTCCTCCTTGTCCTAAATATACAAGGAGCCTATTGTACTTTACAAGCTTCACATTGTTGATTCACTTGTATGATGATTTTAGGTTTTTATTATGCATGTTCATTTGTGGAAGTTGTTTGATCTTGCAAGTTTGATTTGGCTACTCGAATAGTACATAACAATGAAATAATTATTTGTAAATAAGAAATATACATATATCTAAATATTAACAACACAAAGTCATATTAATATTCCTCCATATTTGATGATACAAAGCTTGCCATCATTTTCAACAGTACAAAGTCTGCTAGAAAATAAATCTATAAGAAAGAAAATATTTATTTCTCATTACAATGGTATAAATTTCACATGACTATAAACATAGGATAAAAATATTAAAATCTATTACATTCAGTATGAGGAGGACAGGAACCTCCATACAATGAAAATATCTCCTTTCAGACTTTTTACCCACACACAAGTAGTTGTGTAAGTACTTGTAACTTCCTTTTTACCCAATTCCCACCTTTTAAATAATTTGCCTACCCTTTTTTTTCACCACATTCATAGGAAATCATGTGCAATTACATTAATCACTTTACCCTTTGCTCATTAATTAATTCTAAAAAGAATTAATTTTAACCTAACTTGACACTATCACTTACCCGCTTTACCATAGTGCAATATTTTATTATTTTTAAACATTTTAATAATACCCTTTAATCCTTAAAGGATTAAATAAACAAGATAGTGCAAAAATAACCTATAAACCTATTCACCATTACCCTTCTTGACAAGGTTAATTGTTCTTGTCATGACTTTGCAATTTTAAATCAATTAATTCAAAAAAATTAATATGATTTAAATTATTTAGACTGTTTTCAACTTTATCCTTTTCATTCACCTTATCAAGAAGGTAATGAAGTCATTAAAGCTTTGTGGAAGTGATCAAATTTATTCAATTCCTTTAATTTTTTGATCACATCTCAACCACAATTAACTTTTAATTGCTCATAAGGTGCAATTGAGAGAGTTATTTGAGATTGTCAAATTTGGGGGATAACAAACCATCAAACAAGTAGTGTTAGACTCTAGGATGGAAAACTAGTCTTCAAAATAAGACATTCTCTTCCTAGGACAATGGAATATTATAGAAGTGGAAAGGCCTAAAAGTTCCCATCATTCAAGAGGTAAGTAGAATTTGTAGACACCCAAAATTAACATAGATTATTTCTTCTATTTTAATTTTCATCATACTTTCATATTTCTTCTAGTCTCCCTTATTTAATTAAATCTAACTATTCCTCTAAATCTAATTATCTCTCCTCTAAAAATAATTAAATAATATTAGTTATTTAATTAATCTAACTATTCTTCCGATAAAATAATTAAGTTAAATTAAATTATTTATCCCTCTTCTAATAATTAAATAAAAATTATATTTAATTATTCTCATCATATTTCCTCATGATTAAATAATCTAAAAATTATTTAATTAACTAACACCTCTCAAAATAAATAAATAAATAAATCAAATTTATTTAATTCCTATCATGTTGCTTCTCAAAATAAACAATAAAATATTATTTATTTCCTCAAATGTTTGGATGATAAATAATAATAATAATAATTTATTTAAATTCCCTAATTATGTGGCTTTTTGTCTCAACTCAATCTCCAACTCTAAAATTGACTTTGAGTTAACATGTCAATTTCCATGATTTTTGAAATTTAACTCCTTAGTTAACTCATACAATCCCTTAATTTTTGGATATGATTCCTTGATTATCTCATGGCTTGTTGTCTCATCAATTATCAACCATTGATCATAATTCAGTTCCTTTCGATCTCAACCCTCCGTTCCTTTCAAGGAAAAGCATATAAACTTGTCTCATCTAAGCCATTTAAACACATCACTTCTCATTGTAGCCTTACGTTGTCGTTTTGATTCTCGAATTCTTGAAGCACTCAAGCATTCTATAGATCATTGAAGCACTCAATCATTGAAGCAATAGCAAGTACAATTATGTGAATCTGAAAGCACTTGTATCACGAAGATCACAATATATAAAAAATAGAGCTATTTAGTTTGTTTTGATTGTTGATAGTTGATTTGTATTCATTGTTTTTATCTATGCTCTATTGTGTAGTTTTAGATTTGTAGGTTTATCTTTGTATTCTGTTGATTTGAATCATTGTTAATCTTACATTTCTAATGCTTACATTTTGGCACCCATCGTGGAGCCCACGCCCCTGTTCTAATCTCTTTTTGGAGCCATTATTTGCCAGGTGATAGGATTCTGTGTTTCTTGTTGCTCACCCTCAGACATTTGAACCGAAACCTGGAAGTGCTCTGCTCTCTGCTGCTTCTTTTCCAAATCAGACCCAATATTTGATGCAAGTTGCCTTTCAAAAGGCTTTGGTTGCTTTTATTTATCATTGCAGATCTATTTAGGCTTTGGTTGCCATTTTCTCCTCTGCATACAAACTATATAAAACTACAATATTAACATGATTTGAATCTTACCACGTTGCCATTATTTTCAATAGAGATAAGGTTTTTGTTTTTGTCTTTATTTTCTTTTGTAGATCAAGGTTCGATAGTTGGTCAACAAGATCCACCCTTGCTACATCTGTATCTACAGAGATACGTCTTTACATCTGCAAAAAAAAATATAAAGACGCTTTCCTTCTCTCCATGGTTTTGTAACATTATCCAACGAGCAACATTAAAGTAACTTATCTATATTCTCATCATGGTTTTGTAACATTTCTTTGTAGATTTTTAGTTTTTGTAGGCCACTAAAATCTTCAACCTATCGGCCACAATCAAGAGTCGTTGTAATTTGTCTTTCATCGCCAGCCATGTCGAAACATCTAAGGTTGTTGATTTATATGGTCACGGCTTACCATTCTATTTATTTAGATTTCTTGATCTATAAACCAGCATCCACAGCCAACGGGAGCCATCAAGTCGATGTTGCGTATCCACAACTCATAAAAACTTAATCCACTTCATTGTTTTTCAGCCTCTGTAACTTTTCAGTTTCTTATTCTAATCCCCTAACATCATTTAACTTTATTATTTTTGCTAGGATTTGTTGTTTTGTTTTGCTTTGTTGTATTTGTCTATGTGGAGAAAAAGCATTTGCCTAGATAGAGCTACATCAAAAGATCGCTTTACTTGCAAGAAGCTAAGGAGAAAACATAAGGTGCACTCATTCCAAACTTTTATATCTTTAGTATTATAGGTTGCTTGTATTGCATTTCATTTTGGGATTTTAAAAGAACAAGTGTTTGGTGAAGAAGTTGTTGGCCATCCAGGAACGGTGTGTATGCTTTCCTTTTGTGTTTTTAGCATGATCCTAAGGATCAAAAACACCCTCTTACACCTTCATCTTCACATTCTTTCACATTTCATTTCTAGTCTGTGTTTGTTAAAGTTTGTGAACTGTTCAAGATTGGTGTGTATGCTCTCCTCTTGCGTGCTTGCACGATCTGGAGGATCAAAAACACCTTCTTACATTCACAACTTTGCATTTTTATTTTTATCACACTTTTCTTAACGATTAAAAGAAAAACTTGTTTTGGTAAATAAACATGTGTTTGATCTTCCCTTGCGTGACTACACAATTTTGAGGATCAAAAACATTGTTTGTTTTACCCTTTGTAACCTCTTAGGAAGGCCTGTCTAGAGAAGTGATCACTCTAGGGACGACCTTAACTCCAGTGTTCCGACAGAGTATAAATAGTGGAAGGTGAATCAAAATACACCTCTCTTGGATCTAGTATATTATCACTATAACTAAGCCTCCAAGAACTTTATACCTTGGGGAAGTGATAGAGGAGGCAGGGTTATTGTGAGGATATCCTTATCCATCTACAGATTTGGGCCTCAAGTACCCTCGAGGTATATAGAGGATGCTTCCATTAGTGAGCTGGTTTTATCCTAGTTAAGCCATCTAGCCTATCTACCCTCTTATCCCTAGGATTGTTGTTGTGTCTATTGTGTTTGTAAGATAAATATCAAAATTTGAACTAAGATAAAAGTTTTCAAGTGTCTGATTTGATTTTTTGCTTTTAGCATCTATATTTCATTGCAAGAATGGAAGTACAAACCAAGTTCTTTGTCAAAAATGAAACTAATCTCAATCAAAAACCTTTTTCAAAACTCATTTAAACTCTTTGTTCTGGGGTGGGTTTTTCTTTGCTGGTTTTTATCAGTTTACAATACAGTCATTTTGCCAAAAATATCTTAAACCTAATCAACTTTAACCAAAACCCAAAAAAAAAACTAATCAACTTTAATCAGATTAAAAGAAAAGAATTTTTGTGTATTAATTCAGGGAGCTACATAGGAAACATTCTGAAAAGTTACAAATTGTTGTTCTTATCTTTATGATATATCCAATTGTTGAACATTTCAAGATCTTGGTAAATATCAAAATCATTTTGAACCTATCACTTATCTATATCAAGAACATATCAAAGAGAACACTAGATCTCTCCATCCAGTTGCATATCAGTTTGCTTGGACTCAAAAATCTAGTAAAAGTAAACATTATCATTATCATGATCATATTTGTTGCATATCAATTTGCTTGGACTCAAAAGTCTAGTACAAGTAAACATTATCATATCATGATCATATTTGTTGCATATCAGTTTGCTTGGACTCAAAAGTCTAGTACAAGTAAACACTATCATATCGTGAGCAAAATATCATTATCATTATCATATCTCATATCATTGGAGATCTAGCATATCTTTGACTTCCTTGGTTTAGATTAAGCCTAAGGGTCTTAAATTTGATCTTTGAAACATATCCAAACTTGATATCAATTTAACAATAGTATATGGTGAATACAAGAGCATGTTCTAAACAAGAAGAAATGGATCCTAGAAGAATATCCATCAATGTCTCAAGAACCTCTTATGTTTCGGCTGCAAACACTACTTCTAAACAATATGGTATGCCATCTATGGCATCACCCTTGCCCTTGGAACAAGTTCTTGTGGAAGACCTAGATGACATGCTTACTTCTAACGAAATAGAAGATTTTGTAGTTGATCCTTGAAGGGGCTCTAAACTCATCAAAATATTGATGGATAGACACCCCGATTACTATACGGAAATGTTGCTAAAACTTGGGGCTATAATTCCCTTTCAAGAAGAACAAAGACCCCTTGGGGATGGGGATCCCATCATTAGTCAAATATACACCCCCACGGACCTCTTAACCCCTACCCTTTCTAGAGGTATCCCAAGAATGGAATCTATGTCTTTGCCTCAACCTTCAAATTCCATATTTATCCCAAGTTCACTCACCATTCACAGCTTGTCCATGCCTCAACAAACTCAAGTTCCTAGCTCAAACATCATTCAAACTACCTTGCCTTTCATCTCAACACACTATGGTGCCCAAAATCCTTTTTCAATACCTCCACCAATATCCAGGCTCAAACCCAAGTTCAAACCTCATCCTTTATTCCCCAAGGGCCAAATTTAATGTCTAATAATAACCCTTTAAATCCAAATTTAATGTCTCATAATAACCCTTTAAATCAAAATTCAAATTCTAATCTTAATCCCCAAATTGATGAAGTAATGATAATGAAGAAACAATTTCAAGAGTTGCAAAAACAAATGTTGGGCCTTCAAATGGGAAGTACCAAGAAGAGTTATACTTTAGAGGACATTTGTCCCTAGCCATTTGATAGATCCATTAATACGATTCCTTTCCCTAAGAACTTTGAAATATAAGGGTAAAGGCGATCCTATAGAACATGTGAGAGAATTCTATTTAGCTTGCATGGAAGTATCCTATAATGACACTTATCTCGTGTGCCTATTTCCTAGAAGCCTAGGGGGCCAAGCAATAGAGTGGTTTTCTCACTTGCCTCAAGGGATCAAGAGTTTTCAAGAATTGGCTGAGAAATTTATCCAACATTTCTCCTATAACATTGAACATGAAATATCAATGATTGATTTTTACAATACCAAGCAAAAGAATGGTGAATCTTTTGCTTCATTTTTACAAAGGTGGAGGAATTTGGCAAGTAAAATTCCTTGGTCAATTCCTGAAAAACAATTAGTCAACATCTTTACCCAAAACCTAAATCAAGAAATGAGCTTCCATGTTCAAGTTCAAGGTCCTAATACCTTTTCAAAAATCATAGAGAAGGGTATGACCATGAAAGAGCATTGATAGCAAAAGGTCTTGTTAAGATATATAAGGAAGATAAAGGAAAATCCTCTAACAATAATAATAATGATCAACCTAAATTGTGGATTAAAAATAGGAATGTTGTACATGATGGAGTGGTTGATTCAAGGGCTATTCAAATGGCCCCATCTTCATCAAATACAACATTGTCAACCAACCCTCAAGGTAATGAACGTCCTTACATATCACTCTTTCCTTCAAAAAGGAAGTTCACACCCCTAGGGGAACCTATTGAGGTGGCCTTGTAGAAGTTGGTCAAATCTAAATTAATTGATCTACCTGAACCTAAAAATGTCAAACCCCAAGTAAAACTGCCTTGGTACAATGACAATGAATTTTGTGACTTTCATAGGACCAAGGGTCACAAAAATTTTAGTTGTCTTAGGCTCAAACACCTAATCCAAGACCTCATTGATCGTGGTGATGTAACAGTTGAAAATAACTCTCATACCACCAATGCAGATTTAAATTTTTTAATGATCCTATGCCTAACCATGGAAAATGACATGCCCCTAACCCAGGTAATTCTTCTAGAGATGCCAATTACACCAACGTAGCCTTTAAATATGTAGTAGCTTGTTTAAGACAAGAAAACAACCATGTCTCTACATTAACCATAAAAAATCTAGCAATTGATTGTAATGCAACCACACGGAGAAGTAGGGTCACTATTCAGGGACCTTCTACTTCCTCTAGACCTTCATCCAATTATAAACTTGAAGAACATTTGAATAAAACCCCAGCTCAAATCTCTATCCTTAAAATTCTAAAAATATCCCCAACCCATCGTGCAATCATTGATAAAATTATCCAAGAGTCAAGTGTGTCTTCCAACATAGATGCTAATGAGTTTCAAGCCATGGTCGGTAATATTGCCTCTACACATCACCTTGTGTTTTTTAAAGTGGACCTTCCATTTCTTAGTCCCACACATAATGAGGCTTTGTACTTGGAGGTTCTTATTCATAAGCATAAAGTCAAAAGAGTCATGATTGATTGGGGAGATGGTTTAAACATTTGTACTCTAAGTTTGGTCCAAAAGTTGGGGTATTCTGATGGAGTGATAGATCACTTAAAGAAAATAACCATTAAGGGTTATGATGATGTTGAGAGAGATTCAAAAGGAATTGTTGAATTGCCTATTCAAGTGGGCCCTATATTAATAGCAACTGTGTGTCAAGTTTTGGACCTTGATCTACCCTATAACATCCTTCTTGGTCACCCATGGATCCTGTTAGCACTCATTTATGTTTAGGGTTTTAAGTTCATACATTTGCAAGTTTTTTCCATTCAAATCCTGAAATTTTTGAGCCATGGGATCTTGCATTATTTTGTTTCTTCTGGTATTGGTTTTCTGTGGTGGGTTCCTAGTTTTTTGTGTTTCATCCTCATGCTTTAGTGCTCGAGAGTTGACCTGTCCTCATGCAATGTGGTGGTGCCCCATCTGTAATTAGGGTTTCAAAGTAAAAATTAGTGGACACTTTTCATTTCAAACCCTCAGGATTTATTGGTCCATCGGTGTGAGTTCATCTTTGTCTTGGTGACCACGTTCTTCACAATAGTATGTTCATTCCATCGCCAAGACTTTTTCCATTAGCAGTTGTGCTACATGTCTCTCCGATAGGCCGATGGGTGTTGTACAGGGTGGCCATCGGCAAGAGTAGTGATATCGGCAGAGGAATTTTGGGATCCACCAATATGTTTGAGTTACACCGACTGGGATACTATCGGGGTGATATGATTCATCAGGTGGATCGCAGAGCATTGGGCCGATGGTCTTAGTCACGCTGACCAAGGTGTACATTGGTGTGATATGTGGCATCGGCATATCCGATGGAGGTTGCTCTGACAGGTTGAGGTCAGGCTGACAAGGGAATGTGGAGGCTTCGTCGGTAAGAGCGGTATATCGGTAGGAGAATTTTTGAGTTGGCCGACAGTTTATGGTCTCGCCAAAGACCGAACAAAGCGATGTCCATCGGTGTAACGGGTGATGTCGGCAGATGGATTTTTGGTTGCTCTGATGGTGTGGGTCACACTGACAGAGGCGGGAGCTACACCTATGGGCTATTGGCAGATGGTTTAATGGTCATGCAGGGCAAAAGCGCATGACACTAGGTTTGCTTGTGACTTGGTTTATATGATAGTCAAGCAAGCATTGCAAGATGAATGTGGGATTATTAATCTTGCATTTTTGAAATGGTCAGCGATGGATGCACGGGGTGCCTGCGTGGCACGTTTTTATTTGTTCTTGACTTTTTAGACTATTTTGGCACTGCGGATCTCAGCAATAGGTAGGATTTCGATGGTCACAGTTCAAACTTTCATCAGCGTGGGATTTCCCAGGCTCGATGCATCTTTCTTGGCGGGAATTTTCAGACGTAGACCGTTGCTACGTCCTACCGGTTGGTGTGCCATTAATGGCACAGGAATTGCAGAGGTATGGCCTGATTGACTTGATAGCTACTCGACTAAAGAAGAAAATCCTCAGGTAGTGGCATGGGGCTCGAGCTCAGCTGCTCCTCATCCTTCTCTTGCTTATCCATGTTTTGTCCCCTGCTATATTTATTATTTTTGAGCGTCATTTCTGGTACTATGTATTTGATGGGAAATTTGGACCTTATCTTGTAATTAATTTTTGCTAGGTACACAGTCTTGGTATAAAGACTAAACTATGTTACCCATTGTTGGGGTTGGAAAACTGGACAAACTTCTGGCTCTATGACACAATACAACTTAGTTGGCAGCTCTGTCTTGAAAGTTCTATGAGTTTATGAGTCTCATGTTGTATGTTTTTCTACATTGACCTACTGATATCATGTTAATTTAAATGAGTAATGCCATATTGCATGCGTTCTGTTATCTGTCTCCAAACTGAGTATGTTCTTCTGAGTCTGAGCATCTAAGGGGTGTTTTTGATTCTAGAATACAGGTTTGTTGTATTGAATGCTTAATTTCTTACTTCTACTCAAGGAGTAGATTAAATGTTTTAGATCAAGGATTGGGAAAAATATATTGCAGTAAGGATATTGTAAGTAGAGATAATAGGATACCCTATCTTGGAGGTATCTGTAAGGTAGATACTACAAAACCCCTTGATATCCAGTCTTTGGTATATGTTCATGCAGGCCATTCACATGTGTACGTCTACTGACTCCGAGCCCTGGATAGGCACCAATCTAGTCTTGTATTGAGGTTATACCCAAGGTCCTAGTTTTGCATCCACATAAAATCAAACTTAACTTTTAAGATCAAACCTTTTAGAACTTTAGAAATAGTTTTAGGACCAAAATCCTCTGACTACAACTGAATATAAGCCCAAAGCTAGCCCCTTTGCATTTATCTCATAGTTTTGGTCTGCATAATAGAGGATTTATCTGCTTTGTGTCAGCATCCCAGCCTTTGTGTAGTTGTATCTCATGGATGCTGAGTAGGGAATACCCCCCTTTGGTCCTGCAGAGCCATAAAGAAGAAGAGGAGATATTTATAGTCTATCTCCTATACTGTTGGCCCCTGGCCCGGGAATCCTGTTGATCATTGATGGCTACCTTGTAGGGATAGCTGGGAATAAGCATCCAATCTGGGAAAATAACCAACAATTTTTGGTGACTCTGCTGGGGAATACTTGTAAAAGAACCCAAATTCCAAAAGGAAAACAATTCCTAGTAATAGGTGGCGACTCCGAACCAATCTCCCAACTGGTAAAGTAAAAATTTGTATGCAAGGGAGAAGATCCCAGCGTAACACTCTGTTTGAAGAGTTGCCCACAAAAATGATGTATAGGAAAAAGGGGACTGTTCGAGCCAGTCAAGATGGTTCTCCTAGCCCCAGGAAAAATGAATTTATTCAGGACAATCTAGGATCTTCAGAGCAAACAATACCTTATTTTTCAAACACTGAGGCTGAAATCCAGAATGGTGGTGCTCTGAGAATAAGGTTAGAAGTTTTTCAAGAACGCCCTTTCTTGGATCCCAGTGACAGATTTGAAGAGGATGAGTCTCTAGGGGATGAAGATAATGATCATCAGAATGAAATGGGACCATCCTCCTCTATGCCCAAAGAGGAAAATTAGCTGATGAAATTAAGAGCTTAAGGGCAGAAATAGAATATCTGCAGGTAGTGAAAATCAGAGATGATATGAGACAAAAAGTGCAAGCCTTGAGAGTTGCTTAGAATGATTCAGTTCCTACCCTTGGCAACGCAGATATGCAAAGAAATCAACACAGGAATGAAGTACAGGATCAGCACAATGATCAAAGACAGAATGCACAAAATAACATAAGAGCTCCATTAAATAACGTAAGAAATCATAATGCAAATAGAAATGCCGATGCTAATCAATTTGGTAGATAGCCAATGTAGTTGGACAGATTCAGACAATTGGTTTTTGATGGCATTCCTAGTTATCCAAATCCTATTGACAAACATGTGAGGCTGCAAGTGCCTAAATTTTCAGGAAATAATACTGTACCAGGTGAAGACCATTTGAAAGCTTTTCAGAATATCATGGACAAATTTGAGGTTGAGCATGAGGATGTATTTATGAAATCATTCATGCAATCCTTAGTTGATGAAGCCAAGGAATGGTATAAAGGTTTACCTGACAGAAGCATTTCATCATGGGATGACTTCAGGAGAATATTCAAGGAACAATATGGTGACAAAACTGATCCTAGTTTCTTCATTAATGAATTCACTGGCATTGCCAAAGGATCAAATGAATAGGTTGCTGATTTCAATGCTAGATTCATGAAGGTATTGAACAAATTGCCACAGGACTTGAGGCCTAATGAACCTATGTGCATAGTGTTGTACATAAATGCTTTTGATGCCAAGACAGCTTATGGATTAAGAGACAAGGGACCTCACAGCCTCAGAGATGCATTCAAAATAGCAGCTAATATTGAAAATAATAGGAAGGCGTCTGGTAAGACAAACAGAAGGGATGATGTGAAGATTTTGCAAAATCCAAGTAAACCTCAGAATATTCAAGGTAATACATATGCCCCTGAAGATAAGATAGATAAATTGACAAATGTTGTTAAGGACCTAAGCTACAGACTTGCTAGAAATGAGAAAGGGATAGGTCCTGACAGGCAGGTTTACTAGAGGCAGGAGAAAAGATCATCACTGCATGACATGCCATATCATACAAATTGGCATAATGGTAAACCGGTTCTCCCAAGTAGAAACCCCAACCAAAGAGCTCAACATGTCAAGGAGACTCCTGATCCTTTGAAAAGAACTGTTAATATTGCTGATGATACTCCATGGTGTATCATATGCCAAATGCCTCATTCATAGTCACAATGTATGATTGCTCAATCTCTGTATGATAATGCTGTTGCCTATGATGAGTGCAATGAACCGCACTACATACAGAAGGATGATGTCAATATGCTATCTACAAACAGAGGATACTCTTTTCATGATGCTAATGCAAGTGTAGATGATGAGATGCAGGTCTATCAGCAGTTTCCTTATGACAAAGATGAGGGAGACAGCTACGCTTATGCTTAGGATTCACACAACTTTCTGAATAGTTTGAGGAGACCTTCTGATGAAGAAATTAGAGCCCTCACAGCTGCAGCTGTAGCTCAAGTCAAAAGTAATTACAATCTCAGGGGTAAAGCTCAGGTAAGCAGCTCACCTCAACTAGATAACACTTTTGTGGGCCAACCTGTGCACAGTCATAAGGGGACTGAAACATATAAGAAACAATGGAACAATAATAAGCAAGGTTTTAAGCAAAAAATAGGTTATGATTCTCAAAAAATAGAAAATACAATTTCCCAGGGTGAGAATCAGAATAAAAATTCTCAGAACAGCAATGACAGTCAGGGAGCCATAAAAACTAAAGTTGGATCATCTCAGGATAGAGGTAAAACAATGGAGCAAGCTACAACTGTTATTCAAAATTATGCTCCATTCGACATCACTCAGGTCTTGTCTCAAATAAAAGTCTCTATTCCACTAATGGAACTGATGAAAGTAGAAGAGTTCAGAAACAAGGCTGTATCTTTGATCTCAGGAACACCATGTCAAGCCAAGCAGATTCATCAACCTCAGGGTAAGAAACATGCCCTATATATTGATGAAGATGAAGTTCCTGAAGTATATTTGGGGATGACCATGACAAAATGTCCTTCACAAGTGGAGCCATTTTATGTCTCCCTTGTCATAAATGGAAGAATAATTAGAAATTGTATGCTTGACTCAGGAGCATCAATGAACATCATGCCTTTGGCCATCATGCATCAAGCTGGATTAAAGATAGATAAGGCATGTGGGAAATGCTATGCCATGGATGCTAGAGAGGTACCTGTCATAGGAATCATGAAAGATGTCAATTTTAGACTGGCAACATATCCTAAAAAGACCTACAAAATGAACATAACAGTTGTTGATATCAAGCCACAGTATGGCATGTTGCTGTCAAGAAGGTGGGCAGCGTTGATTGGTGGAAGTATGCAATTAGATCTGTCATACGCTATGATCCCTATGAATGGCAAGGATGTCAAATTGATCAGAGAAGAAAGATCATCAGAAATAGTTGAAGACCAAGAGTCAGAGGAGCATATATGTTTTGTGGACACTGACTGTGAAAATTTCAGGGTTATCTCAGATGATCAAGGAGGTAAAGGGGGAGACACATGCATTGAAGAGCTTGACCAGCAGGGTCTCTGATCCATGTATTTTGATGGAGCTTGTTCGAAGGAGGGCTCTGGTGCTGGAATTATTTTTCTGTCTCCAGCTGGCAAGCTTCTAAAATTTTCATTCTTACTGAAGTTTGCCTATACAAATAATATTGCAGAGTATGAAGCTCTGTTATTAGGATTGGATGTGGCTTTGAAGCATGGAATGAAGATGCTCAAGGTATTTGGTGATTCAGAGCTTATTGTTTCCCAAGTTAGAGATAAGTATGCATCAAAAAATAAGAGGTTAAAGCAATATAAGCATGTTGTTTGGGATACAATCGAATTGTTTGATGCCTTCTCAATAAATTGGATAGAAAGAGCAAAAAATGTTAGGGCAGATTTTCTAGCTAATGTAGCTATAAGACCAGACGATATAACTCTATCAGATGTTACTGATGTTGAGATCAAACTCAGACTTGCAGTGCCAGATAATGTATGCAGCTGGCAAGTATTTGATGATGATAAAGATTTACTGAGATTCCTACATTGTATTGATGAATATGAGAACCAGGAAATGGATTTTCAGAATTTTGTAGAGGTAGTGGATGGGAAAGAAACTCTCTTAGAAAAGGAAGTAATTCAGCTAAAGACAAATAATATCCCTAGAGGGCTAGTTTTTTTAGAGAGAGATTTTGACAATAGGGACCAACTCGTCACAAAGTCATCTCCAACAAATAAGAATGATTTAGAAGAGGTAAATTTGGGGACATCTCATGCTCCCAAAAGGGTATACATTGGCAAACAACTCAAACCACACATAAGGAGCATGCTGATTTCACTACTTAGGAAGTATAAGCATGTATTTGCTTGATCTTATGAAGACCTAAAAGCTTATAGAGAAGACATATTCCAGCATGAGATCCCATTGAAGCTTGGAGCTAAACCATTTAGACAAAAACAAAGACCTATTAACCCAACTTTAGCTCCAAAAATGCAAGAAGAACTTGTAAAGCTTAGGGAGGCTGGAATAATCATGCCTATCAGACATTCAACTTGGGTGTCTAATCTTGTCCCGGTCAGAAAATAGAATGGTGATATCAGACTTTGTGTGGACTTTAGAAATTTGAATGTATCTTCTTTGAAGGATAATTATCCACTGCCTAACATGGAGGCTATGCTGCAGAAAGTGACTGGTTGTGAACTTTTATCCATGATGGATGGATTCTCAGGGTACAATTAGGTGAAGGTAAAGGAATCAGAGCAATTCAAGACTGCTTTCACTACTCCATGGGGAACATATGTATATGTTAGGATGTCATTTGGACTGACAAATGCATGTGCCACATTTCAGAGGGCAATGGATGTTGCTTTTGCAGGATTGATTGATTCAATCTTGGTTGTGTATCAAGATGACTTAACTGCCTTTTCAAAGAAAGAAGATCAACACTGTTTGCATTTGGAACAAACTTTTATTAGAGCATTAGAGTATGGCATCTCACTCAACCCAAAGAAATGTGCTTTTGGGGTTGTAGAAGGAAAATTGCTTGGACACATTATTTCCAAGGATGGAGTCAGGATTGATCCTGAAAGGGTAGCTACAATTGACAAAATCCAGATCCCTAAAACGGTAAAAGGTGTTCAGTCCTTCTTTGGACAGATTAATTTTGTTAGGAGATTTGTTCCTAATTTTGTAGAGACCACCAGGGAGATCTCTAAAATGATGAAGAAGAATGCAACTGTCAAGTGGGAAGATGAAGTAGCCAAATCGTTTCAGAACATAAAAGAAGCTATAAAGATGGATCCTGTATTAAAATCTCCTAATTTTTCTAATCCATTTCAGTTATTCTCATTTGCTTCTTTCCATACTATTGTTGCATGCTTATTGCAGAAGAATGAAGAAGGGTTTGAACAGCCTATAGCTTTCTTTAGTAGGTCGTTGCAGGCTGCTGAATTAAAGTATGATATAATGGAGAAGCAGGCATTTGCATTGGTCAGAGCAGTTAAGAGCTTTAGACCATATTTGGTGGGCCCTCAAATAGTTGCATATGTGCCTCATGCAACAGTCAAAGATATATTTACTCAGCAGGAGGTAACTGGAAGAAGATGCAGGTGGATAAACAAAGTGCAGGAGTTCAACCTAGAGATACAGATCACAAAATTGGTAAGAGGACAAGGTTTGGAAAAGCTAATGACATAGTCAAATTTAGAGGCGTGCCAAGTGAATTCAGTACATGATGAAGCTATAAATATGTCAAGGTCTGAGTGGTATAAGGACATAGTATATTTTCTGCAGAATTTGAATTGTCCTTCCCATCTCAGTGACATCCAGAAGAGAACTTTGAAGCTACAGGCTATTAAATACATCATTGTTCAAGGAGAATTGTATTGGAGAAATCTTGATGGAGTATTACTCAGATGTGTGAATGAAAATCAGGCCAGAGATATTTTAAGTGATATGCACAACGGGGTATGTGGTGGGCACTATGCTACCCGGACAACAGCCCACATAATTTTCAGAGCAGGCTATTGGTGCCCAACTCTTTTCTCAGACGCACACAAAGTGGTAAGAAAATGTGAGTCTTGCCAAAGGTTCTCAGGAAAGCTAAGATATCAAGGTGCATTATCCCTTAGGACTATAACTGTAGAAGCCCCATTTCAGCAATGGAAGATTGATTTTATAGGGGAAATCTCAGAAAAATCAAGTGGAGGGCACAATTGGATTCTGGTTGCCACCGATTACTTCACTAAATGGATTGAGGCCATTCCAACTAAAAAAGCTACAAGCAGAGTGGTGATGGACTTTATTTTGGAAAACATTATTGTCAGATTTGGAGTACCAGCCAAATTGGTCACAGATAATGCAATGTACTTCAAGTTTGATTAGTTTATTGATTTTTGCAGCAATTACGGAATTGATTTGTCTCATACATCACCATATCATCCACAAGGGAATGGTCAGGCAGAGTTGAGCAACAAAAGTCTCATGAAAATCATCAAAAGGATGATAGATAAAAACAAGAGGTCCTGGGATTCAAAGCTAAAGTTGGCATTATGGGCTGACAGGGTGACGGTAAAAAGAGCAACTAGAAGGTCACCTTATGAATTAGTATATGGCGCAGCAGCTAGATTGCCTGTGAACAACCTCCTGCCAGTTTACAAATTCATGTAAGAAGATGAGGAGGAGGTTGAGGACTCAATGACAGAAAGAATAAATCAGCTGGTTGCACTAGACGAAATGAGAAGGGAAGCACAGAAAACAAACATCAAGGCACAACAACAAGTGAAATATCTGTTTGATAGAAGGGCTACAGAGAGAAGGTTTTAGATAGGTGATTTGGTCCTTATGTGGAATGCTAGGAGTCAGGATAAGGGAAAACATGGTAAATTTGAGCCCTTATGGATGGGCCCGTACCAAATTAGCAATGTCTATGGGGATGATTCTTATTTTCTCCAAGCCCTCAATGGTGAATTACTAGAATTGCCAGTGCACAGTAAATTCCTTAAGACCTTTTTCTCATAAATGATCTTCCTCTATGCACACTGTAGACGAGGTGTAAGTATTTTGTACATGCCTTGTATAGTCGGTCGCTTTTTGAATTTTGGATTTTGGTCTAGTCTACCCCGGAGTATTCTAGTCCTCGCTGCAGCCTTGCGCCTGCACGTCCCCAATTGGAGCCTATGTTAGCATTCATTTATGTTTAGGGTTTTAAGTTCATACATTTGCAAGTTTTTTCCATTCAAACCTTGAAATTTTTGAGTCATGGGATCTTGCACTATTTTGTTTCTTCTGGTATTGGTTTTCTGTGGTGGGTTCCTAGTTTTTTGTGTTTCATCCTCATGCTTTAGTGCTCGAGAGTTGACCTGTCCTCATGCAATGTGGTGGTGCCCCATCTATAATTAGAGTTTCAAATTAAAAATTAGTGGACACTCATTTCAAACCCTTAGTATTTATTAGTCCATCGGTGTGAGTTCATCTTTGTCTTGGCGACCACGTTCTTCACAATAGTATGTTCATTCCATTGCCAAGACTTTTTCCATCGGCAGCTGTGCTACATGTCTCTTCAACAGGCCGATGGGGGTTGTACAAGGTGGCCATCGGCAAGAGTAGTGATATCGGCAAAGGAATTTTGGGATCCGCTGATATGTTTGAGTTACATCAACTGGGATACTATCGGGGTGATATGATTCATCGAGTGGATCGTGGAGCGTTGGGCTGATGGTCTTAGTCACGCCGACCAAGGTGTACATCAGTGTGATATGTGGCATCGGCATATCCGATGAAGGTCACTCCGAGAGGTTGAGGTCTGGTCGACAGGGGAATGTGGAGGCTTCGTCGGTAAGAGTGGTATATTGGTAGGAGAATTTTTGAGTTGGCCGACGGTTTATGGTCTCGCTGAAGACCGAACAAAGGGATGTCCATCGGTGTAACAAGTGATGTCAGTAGATGGATTTTTGGTTGCTCCGATGGTGTGGGTCACACCGATGGAGGCGGGAGCTACACCGATGGGCTATTGGCGGACGGTTCAATGGTCATGCAGGGCAAAAGCGCACAACACTAGGTTTGCTCGTGGCTTAGTTTATATGATAGTCAAGCAAGCATTGCAGGATGAATGTGGGATTATTAATCTTGCATTTTTGAAATGGTTAGCGATGGATGCACGGGGTGCCTGCGTGGCACGTTTTTATTTGTTCTTGACTTTTCAGACTATTTTGGCACCGCGGATCTCAGCGATAGGTAGGATTTCGATGGTCACAGTTCAAACTCTCATCAGCGTGGGATTTCTCAGGCTTGATGCATCTTTCTTGGTGGAAATTTTTAGATGTAGGCCGTTGCTACGTCCTACGGGTTGGTGTGCCATTAATGGCACAAGAATTGTAGAGGTATGGCCTGATTGACTTGATAGCTACCTGACTGAAGAAGAAAATCCTCAGGTAGCGGTGTGGGGCTTGAGCTCAGCTGCTCCTCATCCTTCTCTTGCTTATCCATGTTTTGTCCCCTGCTATATTTATTATTTTTGAGCGTCATTTCTGGTACTGTGTATTTGATGGGAAATTTGGACCTTGTCTTGTAATTAATTTTTGCTGGGTACACAGTCTTGGTATAAAGACTAAACTGTGTTACCCATTGTTGGGGTTGGAAAATTGGACAAACATCTGGCTCTGTGACACAATACAACTTAGTTGGCAGCCCTGTCTTGAAAGTTCTATGAGTTTATGAGTCTCATGTTGTATGTTTTTCTGCATTGACCTACTGATATCATGTTAATTTAAATGAGTAATGCCATATTGCATGTGTTCCATTATCTGTCTCCAAACTGAGTATGTTCTTCTTCTGAGTCTGAGCATCTAAGGGGTGTTTATGATTCTAGAATACAGGTTTGTTGTATTGAATGCTTAATTTCTTACTTCTACTCAAGGAGTAGATTAAATGTTTTAGATCAAGGATTGGGAAAAATATATTGCAGTAAGGATATTGTAAGTAGAGATAATAGGATACTCTATCTTGGAGGTATCTATAAGGCAGATACTAGAAAACCCCTTGATATCCAGTCTTTGGTATATGTTCATGCAGACCATTCACATGTGTACGTCTACTGACTCCGAGCCCTGGATAGGCACCAATCTAGTCTTGTATTGAGGTTATACCCAAGGTCCTAGTTTTGCATCCACATAAAATCAAACTTAACTTTTAAGATCAAACCTTTTAGGACTTTAGAAATAGCTTTAGGACCAAAATCCTCTGACTACAATTGAATATAAGCCCAAAGCTAGCCCCTTTGCATTTATCTCATAGTTTTGGTTTGCATAATAGAGGATTTATCTGCTTTGTGTCAGCATCCCAGCCTTTGTGTAGTTGTATCTCATGGATGATGAGTAGGGAATACCCCCCTTTGGTCCTGCAGAGCCATAAAGAAGAAGAGGAGATATTTATAGAGTCTATCTCCTATACTGTTGGCCCCTAGCCCGGGAATCCTGTTGATCACTGATGGCTACCTTGTAGGGATAACTGGGAATAAGCATCTAGTCTAGGAAAATAACCAATAGATCCATGCCATGCAAGCCGTCCCATCCACTTTCCACCAATGCATAAAATTCCCACATGATGGCGAGGAAATTACCATCTATGGAGATCCTCAACCCTTTCAATATTGTCAAAATTTAGCTAAAAATACCAAGAGACTCATCATATCCCTATTAACCATGAAGCCTCTCCATCACCATCTTATGTGGACCCATCCACATTAGCCTTATCATCATCCACTCCTTACACTTTGAATTCATCACCACCCGAGATCAAGGTCCAAATCCATGACAATGGTTGTGGAGAATATAAAATGCAACGTTCCTTTTGTGTAGGTCAACTACCTCTCATTCCTAAGTCTAATGGTAAGCCTAAGGAAGGTCTATTTAAGATCATTACCAAGCAATGGTTCCCCAAGTTTCACCATTGGGGTAAGTTGGATCAAGAAAACATTCAAGAAGATGTATCATCATGGCTCTATAGAGAAAGAGAAGAAATCCAAGCTCCTAAAGTGAACCTTGAGAACTATCCAAAAGGTCTCCATATCATAAAGAACATGGGTTATAAAGGAGAAGGTAGTCTTGGGAGTCAAGGTCAAGGTATCATTGACCCTATCTCTCTAGTTCTTAATGGTAATCATGGAGGGTTAGGGTATAAGTCTCTTACGAATGTGCCCCTAAAGTCCACATACACTCTTGATGAAGTTGGTGTACCTCCCCTTTTGTCTAAAAACCTTAATGTAGACATTTGAGAAGAGTCTTCCTTTGGTCTAAAGAATATTTTCCAAGACATGTCCATTTGGACCACAACGCCCATGCCATCTACTTCTCAAGCCCATTGTGTTGACCTCATATATCCTCAACTTATTGATTTGGACCAACAAGAACCACCCTCTTTGGATCTTTTTCAAAATGATGAAGCCATTGCAAAATTTATGGGTCTTAGGGATGGAATTCCCTTAGGTGATCGCAAAACAAGTTTTGCCACAGAATTAGATGCAAAGGCTTGTTTTAAGGAAGATGCTAACGGGTAAGTGCACAAAGACGAGGGACCAAAATGGGGTCTTAAGATGCCACTTTTTTTCTGAAATCAGGAAACATTGATGTTCAATGAGAAATTGAAGATAGCTACACTCAAAATTTGAAGATGGAACAAAAACAAGAGTCGTAGTGCTCCGAATCTAGTTTCTAAACTACTAATTTTCTCCAAAACTGGTTGAGATTAAGGGGTTCAAAAAGGGGGAGCACACAAATTGGTCCTATTTTTTTTCAAAACAACATAACATAGCATTTGGTGTGCTCTCCCTAAAATGTTAACTTTTTTTTAGCATTTCAATAATTGCTCTAGTGAGAAATTAGCTAACACCATGTAGTTTATCCCTGATTTTTTTGATCATTTTTTCATGAATAATTGATTTTTTAGTAATTTCCAAAGTGGACACATCCTAAAAAATAGAAATTTGAGCGTGCTTCCCCCTAAAATTTTTGAAAATTATTTGAAAATCAATTTTTTTAATACGTGTAGAATGGAGTCTAGTTTCTAAAAATGTAACTTATTTCAAATTTTGATGAATGGTTAAAAAACAAGTCAGAAATACTAGACAGTGGTTTTTGACAAAAAATGGACACATAACAAAAGCAATTCAAGATGAAATCCTTAACCTACTTGAAATGTGAAAAAAATTATACGGTTAGATAGCTAACAAAGAGCTTAAGATTATGGTGGTAGTTTTTTTAGTTTTCATTAAAAAAGTGCCATCTTGATGGGGAGCACGCTCCAGATTATCTCCAAATTTTGCTAAAAACTAGTAAAAACATGTCAAAGCAAGCTCACCATAACACAAGCGTGTTATAACGTGCTCGCATTATGGTGAGCTAAAACATCTCTCTCTCTCTCTTTCTCTCTCTCCCTCCCTCCCTCCCTCCCTCCCTCTCCCTCTCCCTCCCTCCCTCCCTCCCTCTCCCTCAGATAGGGAGATATGGAGAAAGTGATATATAGGGAGAGATAAAGAGAGAGAGATAGAAAGAGAGTCATAGTTTTCATTTTTTCCATTTCCTTCATCGATAAGGGCGAGGGAGAGATAGGGAAATAGAGGAATGATAGGGGAGAAGGAGGTAAGAGATATGGAGATAGTGAGAGATAGATAGGTAGAGAAAGAACAAACAGATAGGGAGAGATAGAGAAGAAAGAGGGGAGAGATCTAGGGTGATAGAGAGTGAGTGAGATGTCCAGAGAGATAGGGAGATAGAGGTTTGGGGTTGCTCAGGTTTAGAGTATAGGGCTTAGGGATTACTATTCAGTGACATTATTTAAGGTTTAGGGGTTTAGAGAGAGAGAGAGACTACTTTCAAAGACATGCAACCCATGTCTTTGGCCATGTCCATCACTCTCTATCTCCCTATCTCTCCCCTCGGTCTCCTCTATATCTCCCTATCAGTCCTCTCTCCCTAAACCCTAAACCTCCAAATGTTAACATCTAAATAATGCCCCTAATCTCTAAACACTAAACCCTAAACTTGAGCAACCCTAAACCCCCAAGAACCAAACCCCAAACATCTAAACCCTAAACCCAAGAAACACTAAAACTCTATCTCCCTATCTCTCCCCTATCTCCCTATCTCTATCATCCCTCTACCTCTCAATCTAGAGATTAGGGGCATTATTTGGATGTTAAGGTTTGGAGGTTTAGGGAGAGAGGACCGATAGGGAGATATCTAGAGGAGACCGAGGGGAGAGATAGGGAGATAGAGAGTGATGGACATGGCCAAAGACATAGGTAGAGAGATTGAGAGGTAGGGGATGATAGAGATAGGGAGATCAGGGAGAGATAGGGAGATAAAGGTTTAGGGTTTCTTGGAGCTACATGAGCTTGAATTGTCAAAGAGGTCTACTTGACGGCAGAGAGAGGATGAGTCATGGATTGGCTCTCCATCTTCATGGTCAAGCAAGGACTGCCAATTATTTCATATAAGTCCATAGGAAACTAGTTTTAGGACATACTTTTGTATGTTACCGATGTATGTACATACTGATGTATATTTTTGTATATATGCTTGTATGGCTTTGTTTGGACATTGCTATATGGATTTGTATGTAAACTAGATGTTATGTTCATAACATTATGTATACGATAGTTTATATTAAATATTTAATAGGATGATCAATTATCCTTACATGATTTTGGTTTTACACGTGCTAATTGCATTTGTTTGAAAATAAGGAATGCATAATTGTGTAGGTCTATTGGTTGTCTATTGTTTGATGATACCATTATGCTTCTTCGTAGAGTATGTGATGTGATGCACAGAGTTGTAGTGCTTCAAGATAAGGCATGAACTTGAATAGTAAAGATCTCACTCAAGCAGTGGTATGAACTTGACAAGTAGTGGTATGAACTTGAGTAGTGAAGGCCTCATGTTTCGTTTGATTTGTTTTCTATGGTATAAATTTGATGTTTGAATCATCATTGTGTTATGCTTCATGGGGTTAGATCTAAGTAATGGATGAAGTTGATCCTTATTGGTCTTAATCCTGTTCACTCATGTCATATCAAGATTGATGTCATAGGATTTGGATGTTAGTTCATAACATTCATGTTTATCATGTTACAATAGTAGGACATAGTTTCTTATGTCATTGGTTCATGCCATTGGATCATTGGATTTGGTTGTGGTTCTTCATCATAACATGTCATGCTTTCAGGAGTTGGATTGGGTTGTGGTTCTTCCTCATGACAAGAGTTTGTTTATGTCTTCATGCTTCTTTGTCCTCCATGTCTTCAATGTTCTCAGTGTCTTCATGTGTCAAGGATTTCTTCAGTGTCCTCATGATGATGATGTTGATCAAAAAATATGGGGTTAAGCACCTTAATTGTTCAGGGCAACAGGCTACCAACAAAGTCCCTTAAGATACCTAAGACATAAAAACTACCAAACTTTGATAGAGGTTTTCTCAAAATTCATGGTAGCTAGGAACATTTCGTTTGGACCTAGAGGTGCATGTGGGGTCCATCCACAATAATCTCTTTCAGTTTTGGTCAACTCCAGTCCATTTGACTATGCCGAAATCAAATGCATTCTTTCAAAATGCTTCAGTTTCATGTAGTAGAAAGGTGCTAGGAGTGACATTTTGTATTCCATAGATCGTGGAGCCGAATGGACTTCTCCAACGCATCGGGGTGGGTGGGTAAATGCTAGGGGAGGTCTCATTTTATGTGCCAAGCACCACAGTCATTTGGGGTAGTAGGCTACCGACAAAGTCTCTTAAGATCCCTAAGACGAAAAAACTGCCAAACTTTGACGGAGCAGTTCTTAGAATTTGTGGCAGCTACGAATGTTCTGTTTAGACCTGTAGGTGCATGTGGGGTCCATCCAAAATAACTTCTCTTGGTTTCGTTCAACTCTAGTATATTTTACTGTGTCGGAATCAAACACATTCTTGCAAAATGCTTTAGTTTCATGCAGTGGAAAGGTGCTAGGAGTGGCATTTTGCATTCCATAGCTTGTGGGGCAGAACAAACTTTGCCAATGCATCAGGGTGGGTGGGTAAATGCCAGGGGAGGTCTTGTTTTGTGTGCCAAGCACCCCAGTCATTTGGGGCAACAGGCTACTGGCAAAGTCCCTTAAGATCCCTAAGATGAAAAAACTGCCAAACTTTGACAGAGCAGTTCTCAGAATTTGTGGCATCTAGGAATGTTTTGTTTAGACCTACAGGTGTACATGGGGTCCATCCACAATAACCTCTCTCAGTTTTGGTCAACTCTAGTCTGTTTGACTGTACTGAAATCAAATGCATTCTTGCAAAATGCTTTGAAGTTTCATTTAGTGGAAAGGTGCTAGGAGTGACAGTTTGCATTCCATAGCTCGTGGGGCTGAAGGGACTTTGCAAACACATCGGGGTGGGTGGGTAAATACCCAGGGAGGTCTCATTTCGTGTGCCAAGCACCACAGTCATTCAGGGCAGTAGGCTATTGACAAAGTCCCTTAAGATCCCTAAGACGAAAAAACTGCCAAACTTTGACTGGGCAGTTCTCAGAATTCATGGTAGCTGGGAACATTCTGTTTGGACCTATAGTTGCATATCGAGTCCATCTACAATAACCTCTCTCAGTTTCGTTCAACTCCTGTCCGTTTGACCATTCTAGAATCAAACACATTCTTACAAAATGCTTTAGTTTCATGCAATGGAAAGGTTGCCAGGTGCCATATTTTTTGTTCTGCTCATCGTGGTGTTGAACGGACTGCGCCAACACATTGGGGTGGGTGGGTAAATGGTAGGGAAGGTCTCATTTCATGTGCCAAGCGTCCCAGTCATTCTAGCCTGCAAGCTACCGACACCTAGCACCTTTCGAGTTTGCTGGTAGCTTGCATCCCGGAACGACTGAGACACTTGGCGCATGAAACAAGACCTCCCCTAGCATTTAACCACCCACCTCGACATGTTGGCACAGTCCGTTCGGCCTCACAATGAGAAAAATAAAAAACATCGGTAGCTTACAGCCCCAAACGACTGGGACGCTTGGCACACGAAACTAGACCTTCCCTACCATTGACCTACCCACCTTGATGTGTTGGTGCAATTGATCTACCCCCATGATGAGCAAATCAAAAAATATGGCACTTGGCAACCTTTCCATTGCATGAAATTGAAGCATTTTGCAAGAATGCGTTTGATTCTGGCACAGTCAAATGGACAAGAGTTGAACGAAACTGAGAGAGGTTATTGTAGATGGACCCCACATGCACCTGTAGATCCAAATAGAATGTTCCCATCTGCCATGAATTCCAAGAACAACTCTATCAAAGTTTGGTAGTTTTTTCGTCTCAGGGATCTTTAGGGACTTTGTTGGTAGCTTGCTACCCCGAATGACTGGGGTGCTTGGCACATGAAATGAGACCTCCCCTAGCATTTACCTACCCACCCTAACACGTTGGCGAAGTCCGTTCAGCCCCATGAGCTATGGAATGCAAAATGTCACTCCTAGCACCTTTCCACTGCATGAAATTGAAGCATTTTGCAAGAATGCGTTTGATTCTGACACGGTCAAATATACTAGAGTTGAACGTAACCGAGAGAGGTTATTGTGGATGGAACCCACATGCACTTGCAAGTCCAATCAGAATATTCTCAGCTGCCACGAATTCCAAGAACTATTCTGTCAAAGTTTGGCAGTTTTTTCGTCTTAGGGATCTTAAGGGCTACACACATTGTATCCTTCCTCATGCATAAAACAATAATATGATGTTGTAACAAGGCTAATCTTGAGTTGGGAGAGATTTGTACATCCATTATTCTACATCATAGCTTCTATTTCTTGCATCACTCAAATATTTTCAAGGCCTTTCCATGGTTTCCTCTTACTAATCCAGCCAACTAGGACCTTGAAAATGGTGTAGCAGTAACCTATAATGCTAAGAAATCAAGTAAAAGATCCATGTGATCATCTATTTTTAGTTTTAACATATTTTTCTATCATCATTAACCATTGTATCCATGCATGTGTAGGTATATCAGTTAGTTCTGTCAAAGAGACTCCAAATTCATCATGTTTCAACCTTGTTTCAGCTCTTCATGCCTTGACAACATGACTGTCTCAACATGGTCTTTCATAATCTAAATAGTCCTCTTTAGTGTATTGGGCTAGGACATTCCTTATGCACCTATTCATGATGATTTGTATGCATGACACAACAATATTTCAAAATTTCTTAATTGTCCTTTGTTACTACATGATGGTGGTTACCTTGATTGACTACATGGGGGATTGTCATCATGGGGGTTTGAAGCTTAAAAACAATCATCACAACATCTACCATGGTCCAAGAAGGTAAAAATCAATGCCCAATTTGAAACTACTCGCAAAGGGCTTCATTCAAGTTATGATTGTTGTCTTCACATGTCTTCCTCTAGACTTTGGGACAACGGTATAACTTTTTCCATGGGTCAAGAAAATGAACTACAGATTGATTTTTCAGAAGTTATGAACCTTATGCATGTCTAGGACAATGTGGGTATCATAAAAATGAGTTTTATCAAACCTACAACAGCCATGAACATAAAGAACAAGTTGCAGATTTGGTTGAGAAAATGGGTATAAATCAAGCTAGTGTTTCACCACAAGGGGAGGTGCATGATATTTGTGCATTTGGATGTGAAGCAATAGAATAATCATGATGAGGCTCATCATCATCATTTATAAGGACTTTTGTAATTGCAGCTGCCCTTGTAGACATGTATACAAAGTGTGGAAGCATAGACAAGGCATGTGAACTGTTTGGCATGATGCCCCAAAGAAATGTCGCCTCATTGAATGCAATGATTGCAAGATATGAACAAAATGGATTTTTTGATAAGGCTTTGGAAGCTTTCAAGCAAATGAAATTGGTGGGTGTAAATCTAAATTCCAAAGCCTTTGAAATGGTATCTATCGAACACGGTATAGACATCCATCAAAGCATAAAGCATATAGGAATTTTGTCAAATGTTGTAGTTGTAAGTACCTTGCAAGATATGTATGCAAAGTGTGGAAGCATATACTTGACAAACATGAACTGTTTGACATGATGCCTCAAAGAAATGTTGTCTCATGGAATGCAATGATTGCAAGATATGCACGAAATGGATTTGTTGAAAATACTTTAGAAACTTTCAAGTAAATGCAGTTGGCACGTGTAAAGCCAAATTCCACAACCTTTGCCAACATCCTCCCTATCTGTACACCAATATAGAATGTTTGGAACAATGTATCAACATCCATCAAAGCATAAAGGATATAGGAAATTTGTCGCATGTTGTAATTGCAACTGGCCTTGTAGACATGTATGCAAAGTGTGGAAGCATAGACAAGGCACGTGAATTGTTTGGAATGATGCCCCAAAGAAATGTCACCTCATTGAATGCAATGATTGCAAGATATGAACAAAATGGATTTTTTGATAAGGCATTAGAAACTTTCAAGCAAATGCGATTGGCGGGTGTAAATCAAAATTCCACAACCTTAGCCAGTATCCTCCTTGCCTATGCCAAAATGGACATCCATCAAAAGGATAAAACATATGGGAATTTTGTTAGATGTTGTAGTTGCAACTACCCTCAGAGACATGTATGCAAAGTGTGGAAGCATAGACAAGGCACGCGTGAACTATTTGGTATGATGCCCCAAAGAAATGTCACCTCATTGAATGCAATGATTGCAAGATATGAACAAAATGGATTTTTTGATGAGGCATTAGAAACTTTCAAAAAAATGTGATTGGCGGGTGTAAAGCAAAATTCCACAACCTTAGCCAGTATCCTCCTTGCCTATGCCAAAATGGACATCCATCAAAAGGATAAACCATATGGGAATTTTGTTAGATGTTGTAGTTGCAACTGCCCTCAGAGACATGTATGCAAAATGTGGAAGCATAGACAAGGCACATGAACTATTTGGCATGATGCCTCAAAGAAATGTCACCTCATGGAATACAATTATTTCAAGATATGAACAAAATGGATTTTCTGATAAGCCTTTAGAAAGTTCCAAGAAAATGCAATCGGCAAGTGTAAAGCCAAATTCCAAAACCTTAGAAATGGTATGTTTGGAGCACGGTATAGACATTCATCAAAGCATAAAGGATATAGGAATTTTGTCAAATGTCGTAGTTGTAAGTACCTTGCAAGACATGTATACAACTTGTGTGGAAGCATATACAATGAACATGAACTGTTTGACATGATGCCTCAAAGAAATGTTGTCTCATGGAATGCAATGATTGCAAGATATGTACGAAATAGATTTTTCATAAGGCTTTAAAAACTCTCAAGCAAATGTACAAAAATAAATTTCAACCATTTATGCAAATTTTGGCACATCTAAAACCAAATTGCACGACCTTAACCAACTTCCTCCTTGCCTATGCTATAATGGGATCTAGAGAACATGGTGTGGACAACCATCGAAGCATAAATGATATAGGAATATTGTCACATGTATTGTATTTGCAAAGTTGCCCTTGTAGACATGTATGGAAAGTATGAAAGCATAGACAAGGCACGTGAACTATTTGAAATGAAGCTTCAAAGAAATGCACAGCCCCATAGAATTCAATGATTCCAAGATATGCACAAAATGGATTATTTGAAAACGATTTATAAACTTTCAAACAAATGTAATTGGCACTTGTAAAACCAAATTCCTGTAACAATAATTCATTATCATATTAAATATTTAATATAAATTGTCATATACATAATGTCATGAACATAACATCTAGTTTATATAAAAAGCCATATAGGCATGTCCAAACAAAGTCATACAGGCAAATATATAAAAATATACATCAGATTAACATAAAAAAGTATGTATACAAAGCCATCTAGGCATACAAAAAATGTCCCAAAAACTAGTTTCCTATGGGTTTTTAGGAAATAATTGGTGGCCCTTCTTTGTCTGTGAAGATGGAGAGCCAGTCAGTGACACATTCTCTCTCTATTGTCGAGTAGACCTCTTCGAATAAAGTTCATCCAGCTGCACCTATTAATACAAACAAACAATATGCACATTAGTATAGAAAATGTATGAAATATATAACATCACAAATGTAATTGATCACTTACTGCCAACCGATGATCACTCTCCATCATCTTGTCTCTTTCTTCATCCATAGTTGGACAAACTGGAGTTGTGACCTGCTGTAAGAAGCATCAAGAAGCAAAATTGACTAAACATAAATATCATTTATGTACATCAAATGACATAAGATAAAACAAGAAAAATAAAATTATGACATTTTCATGTTATTGGCTCATACCTCGGTCAAAGGATTTGTAGACATTATGGTTGCATCAATGCCTCTCTACACTGACTCACGAACATGAGGAGGAGTCTCCAGATTCAACATCTGAAAATCAAGTTCAAGATTATTCAAACAAAATAAATACATAACATTATTTTAAAAATGCATAATGATTAGAAATGGTTAAATTTACCTCCATAAAAGTGGTGGTTTGACGTCTAGGGGACCAAGGAAACCATGGAGGTGCCGGTGACTATTGAAATCATCAAATTGTCACAAAATAATATTACCATTGACATATCTACAATAATTACGATTATGTGATAAATTACATACCTGCTGACTTGACCTCCTCTCATAACCCACCAATGGATAGATAACAGAGGCAAGATGAAGACTCCAACCCTAGAATTTCATTGCGCAAACAATTACATACATTATTTTTGACTTATAATATAGATAATCATATAAAATTAATTACAAATTTCAAATAACAATATACTAAATCAAGATGAAACTTGTAACAAATTACTTGAGTCAATACCAAATGTATGTTGTAAGAGATCGTCACTGAGAACAAGATCATCCAATATGTCCTACCCCTGTATCGCAGAGTCCTGTCGTGCCTCTACGTCCCATAATCACATAGGTTCCCACATGTACTGCACAAATGTGGGGACACATGACACCTACTACTCTCACCCTCATCGGCCTGGGTAAGATCATCAACATGTTGTGATAGAGTTTGGTTGAGAGTAGTCAATGAATGTAAAGTCTCTAGCTCAACACTCTCCTTCAAAGCCAAAGGGAGTGACCTACGTTTTGGCCTCGCTCGGGGTATAGGCACATAGTCTTCATCTCGCTGAGCCTCGGGTCTATCTTGGGTAGAGCCACCACCTCTACCCTGGAACTCATGAATGTCAAAATAATTCAGAATCTTGTTGAGGATGAACTCGCAATAGAGTTTCCTCAAGAAATATTGTGGTACCTCATCATTGTTGCATGGGCGCTCATCGAAGGCCATGTACCATCTATCCCAAAAGTTTCAGAATATTTCTTCATTCCTACACCAATGTATAGGAAACCGTTTGCAACTTTCTTCTAATCTTTGGTCGGTTTTGAGATTAATAAAGTGTGCACATAATTGAGATTTTGTAATTTTTTCATTCTTGACTTGTTCATATGACAACTTGTCGGCATAATATTGCTGACTCTTCTCCCTATAGTCTTGGAATTCAGTGATTTGTTTTGTCACCAAATCCATGTGGGAAACAATCTCCTATAGTGATTTTGCAAGTGCCCTCATACGATCAGTGGTTCCACTTGGATTGTTTAGGGTTTGAATAATAGTTTGAAGATGTTTCTTGTTTTCTTCTATTATCCCTAGGTAGTGTTCTTGATTATCCCTTACATGAAAAGGAGGTGAAGGTGGGTTTTGAGGGTTTGGAGGGTTTTGGGGGTTGTTTTCACCCTTCTTAGCTGGATTTAGGTTTTATCTTTCTCCAATAACTGTAAATGCAATATACAAACAAATCAAACATTGCAAAACTCAAATATTATTCTCAAACTAACAAAATCAGTCAAACCCTACCTTCTTCCTGTGCTGGAGCCTCCAAATTTGCATGACAATGTCTTTAGTGGTGAGGTGGCATTGTGAATTTGTTGTTTTCTTTATTACCCTTGATTCAATAGCCTTTTCTTCAACGCGATCATGTTTTTTCCTGTTTGCTTGGTTGCTGTGAGGAGAAATGGTCGCGGCGTGAGTGAGCAGAAATGTTTTTTTTGCTTTTATGCAAAGCAAAATGTGAGCGCGTTATAACATGCATGTATTTTAAAATGTGTGCATATTATAATGCAAGCGCATTTTTCTTTAATTTTGGAGATGGTGGCAACTTTTTGGTCCCCCATCTCCTTGCATTTACCCTAAAAGTACAATTTATAATATGGAATCCTATGACAAGGAAGAAGAGAATATAGGACTTCCAAATATGGCTCAATATCCAAAAAGATCTCCTATCTTAGTGGAAGAATCTCAAGTAATTAATTTAGGTATCCAAGAGGATCCCAAGATTACCTTCTTTGCAACATCTTTAACCCCTTAAGAAAAACAAGAATTTACAACTTTCTTTGAAGGAAGGAAAATCAATTTTGCATGGTCCTATTCTAATATGCCAGGTCTTGATCCTACCTTAGTGGTGCATCATGTTGGAACAAAATTTTAACCCCAATTTTTTTTTATAAAAAATCCATTTCCCGCCATAATATTATCTCCTAAAAATACCATTTTAAATTTTCCCCCGCTCAAAATAATATTATATCCATTCAACCCAGATAACCCTAATAAATTCATGTCTTGTTGCCTTCACCCTACAAGCAAAAGCCATATCAGAAAAACACTTCTATATCGCTAAGACCTACCCTAGGGTCCCTTCAATAAGTGATATGAAGGATATCGGTGAGAAGCCACCATATCGGGGAGACTCACTTTGGAGTCTCTTTGATAATCTGAAAGTCCAAAGGGACATAAACATACAACTCATCGGCATATCGAGCTAACATCAAAAAATCGAAGGGATTGAAAGATTGAAGAGACTGAGAATTATCAGAGTGAGTCATTTAGGGGTCTCTTCGATATTCCTAAAACACCAAAAGCATATCGAAGAGATAGATGTATATCGGCATGACACTTAAATGTGTCCCGCCGATAAAGTGATAGCATTTATAAAGGGTAACTAAAGCATTTTGAGATGACTTTGGAATAGTAGAGTAACGTGATTTCCAGTCCCGCCAATAAGCTAACGACATGTATGAATAAAGGAAAACATTAAGAGTATTTTTAAGAGACTTCGGGATGTCGGAGTAAGGTGATCCCTAGTCTCTCCGAAAAAGTGAACGATATAATAAGTAAAGAGATATTGAAGAGACAAGCAAATATCAAAGAAACTATTCAAAAAAGGGGTTTCGGGAGGAAGTCGTGATATTAGTATGATACCATCTAGGGTCATTCTGAAATCCTGAAGGAAATAAAAGGAATAAAAGAACATCAGGGGAAGAGAAGGATATCGATAAGAACATAAAAGGGTCATCCTGATGAGCTATTGAAAAGACTATTTGGCACAAATCAAACGGCTCACATTCAAATAAATTAATTACTCTTGCGCTGATATGAAATCTGCCACAAGATGCCATCAATGAACTAGAGCCGAGTGTAGTAAAATCAATCTCCAAGAGGATTTTTGAAATCATTAAGCAATCAAGGAAAACCAAGGCGGCGAGTGGCTAAGGGTAGCAATTTAATAACTAGAAGAAGGTCATTTAAGTAAGTACCCCAAGCTCAAGCCTAAATTTGTAGAATATACATAGACTCATTGAAGTATAAACACAGAGAGATAGCTTCTCTTCTTCTATCATGGAAAATGTAACCGAAAACCCTAAAAAGAGGCAAAAAATAGAAGAGAGGCACTTGAACTAGGATTTGATGGACCAATGCCCAGGTTCTGGACAACAGTCCAGGAGAAACACCCAATTGAACCCCCAAGTTGAAAAATTGGAAGATGTGAACAAACAAGTAGGCGACTCATGGACCTCGATAAGAGGGTATGACCTATTTATATATCACTATAGGAAAATGTATAGACATGAACCTGTTTCAAATCCATGGAGGTTAAACTTGGGGAAATTAGTGGTGCCTAATGTGTTTGTAAATGTGGAATTGCTCAAAGTGTTGGCCGATAGATAGAATCCACAAACTCATATGATTGAGCTTAAAGACGAGTCTGCCTTTATCCCTATTACTAGGGATTATATATCCATGGTATTTCAATTGGATACTAGTCTCGACATGAGGTTCAAGATTAGGGACCTCCTAAATGAATATCACAACCTGAGCAATAGTTATAAGAGGTGGGAGGCTACCATTTCATAGGCCTCATGATAAAAACAATCAGCTTAGAGTGTTTTCTAGGGTAGAAGATCCCCCATATTATGTTGACTTATTTAAGAAATATTTTCAATACACCTACTATTTTGTCTGTCAACTGTTAGGCTTGGATGCCCTTGCAATCATGGAAGTGGCACCAATGGTTTTGACTACAGATGTGCAGAGCCAAGAGGCTCAACCAGTAGATTATGCTGAGTATCTTGCAAATGATCTCCATAATGATTTGATTGCTGCAAAAAGTGAGAAGGTAGGTGTTAAGTTCATGCATTATTATGTGTTTATGCATCTTGTTCTGTATGAAGGATAGAACGTAGGTCTGTGGAATGAGTGTCTTAGGTTCAGAGATTTGGATAGGGATGGAAGCATTAAACCCATATAGATGTGGACAACTATCTAGGACAGTTGATTATTGCACCAATGGTTTTGACTACAGATGTGTAGAGCCAAGAGGCTCGACCATTAGATTGTGTTGAGTATCTTGCAAATGATCTCCATAATGATTTGATTGCTGCAAAAAGTGAGAAGGAAGGTGTTAAGTTCATGCATTATTCCTTGTTTATGCATCTTGTTCTATATGAAGGACATAACATAGGTCTATGGAATGAGTGTCTCAGGGTTAGAGATTTGGATAGGGATGGAAACATTAAACCCATACAGATGTGGACAACTATCTAGGATAGTAGATGTGATAAATCACACTACTTATACTTTGAAGAGTATTTTGTGAAGCCACTATATTGTTTGCTCGGTCACCCATGTAATTATAATTTGTCACCTACTATACAAAAGTTTCTCAGACCTAAGGATATGGATAAAGATAAGAAAATCAATCACAACTGGGGTGCTTGGTATGCCTACAGTGATGGCACAAAAATTAGGGTTTTTGGGTATGAAGGAGCACCACTCTTGCTTCCAAAGACTTGCCCTGATAGGATTGCCTATTTAGAAATTGTGAGGCAATTGGCCTATTCTAATTTTATGCATTTGAAATCTCACAATAAACAGTCTTTTATGCTGGGTACTTCATATTTTGGAGATTTTACTACATTTTCTGAAAAGAGGTATGAAGCAATTGATAAGAAATTAGATCATTTTAGAATGCCATCAGGAAATGCAAGAGAAAAATGACCCTAAGCATTTCATAAATAGTGTCAAAGTTAATAAGAAGTTGAAAGGATATCAACATATTATTTTTGTAGATGATGATCTAATCAAGAATGTTGATGAAAACTCTGCCATTGAAAGGAGAAATAAGTATCACAAGGTAATGCTAGAAATCATGGAGAGTTTCAAATAATAATGTGTATAAAGGGGCCTTTATTGAGATTGGTGATCCTATCTCAAGATTGGAAAATTTGGTTGCCAATGAGGCAACATTGACTGAAAATGTGCCCTTGTGGGTTTTTGAAAGAAAAAAAAGAGCGTTAGAGATACACAAGCTGAATATGAAGCCCCTCTTAGCCATCTATCCCCACAGCCAACACTTGATATTACCTTTGACATTGAACAAGAAGAAGAGAAAAGTGAGGATGAGGATGAGGACTTACAGGCATTCTAGCCTATGGTTAACAAATATGAGCACCCCGTGGAGAGAGAATCTGTTACGATGGAAACTCTTGATGAGCTGTCAGATGATATCAGACACATGGCAAACAAAAGATTTGTCTTAGATGATGATTTTGTTAAAATTCTTGAATTCAAAGCCTTTTTGTATGAGTACAAAGGCAAACAAGCTAGAGAGAAAATGAAGAACATCACTCCTGAAGTGGAGGCTGAGGCATTGAAGGAGCTCCAAATAGAAATTGATAAAGTAATGGAGAGTATAAATCCAAAAAAGGGAAGAGCACTGCTTGAAGAAGCAAGAGTCTTGTTAGTATCTGGATGGGACATGACTTCAGCCATTGTCTTTGACAGTTTAAGAAGAAATCAGGATAAAAAAGTATAGTTGAGTGCTGAGGGAGAAGAAAATTTTTATTCTGGGTCAGGCTTTGATCCAGATAATGCTACCCTATTGATGTGGGCCTTGTACCCACCAAATAAAAGGCCTCTGATAATTATTGACCGAAATAAGGCTTTTGGCCATCTTTTTGTGCAAAGAGTTGAGGACACTGACCTAATGGATACTACTGATCTGAATGTAAACGTTGCCAGATTCCCAAAGGCTCAAATTGAGCGATTGGTAAGGAATAGTAAAGCATACATGACAGGGAATGAAAAACTGAGGGAAGAAGTTACCACTTATAAGGATAGGTTGCCATCATCATCAGGGAGCTATTCACCTTACCTGGAATCTAACAAAAGAGTGGTGGAGGCCAGAGTTGATACTGCTTATTGGAAGATTAAGGCAGAGCAATTCCAAAAGAAGAGTGATCAATTGGAGACAGAGATAAAGGATATTAAATACAAGATGGTCTCAGAATTGATCTAGAACATATTTGAAAAAATGATTGCAAATGCCGATAAGGTGTGGGTAATACATAAAGGGTCATATGCTGCATATCAAGAACATAAGAGAATATGATGTCCAAGGAGGATGTTAATGTACATGTCCTCAAAGAATATGATGAATTGATCAACATACATGAGAGATTCAACACTGAGCTAACACAAGACCTCAGTGACTTTGATCAACTATTGGATCTATCTTTTCCTAGCTTTTTTTGATGATGAGGGCAATCTAAGAGAACATAATGTCTGGAGGGAAGAACTTGCCTTGTTGCTACCAATGGCTCTGAATAAAGTAAATGATGAGTCCACAATAATGAAAAATACACATGAGTAGTGAGAAAATATTTTTACTCTTGAGTTTGTTATGAAAGAAATAGTATCAACTACAGGTACTTATGCAACCCAAGAGTATATTGATCATATCACCAAAATTAATCTGTTTATCTCCAGAGCAGCATGAAGGGTTGAAGGAGCCATGTCCACATCCTTAGCTGATTTAAAAATGGAAGACAATGGTTAATGTTGGAGTAAATGGTTTTTACCATTTTCACATGCTTAAGTTTAACTTAGGTAGCCAACATTTAATGCATCATAATGCATAGTTAGGTGCATTTTAGTTTTGATAGTTGTGTTGGTTATTTCTTTTACCGACTCATATTTTTGCCTTTAAATAGGCACTTGTGTATTATATTTTATCATCTCAATATATTTTTCATCTCTGGTGAAGTATTTCTCGCATATGTGAAGGTTTTATCTACAGTTGGTGATCTTGGGTTCGGTGGCATACACCAACATGGTATCAGAGCCTCCCTTTTGCCCTCCTTCCGCAAAAGAGTCTTCATCAGGATTTTGGTGAAATACATATTTTGGTTGGATCGATATTTGTCTTGTGTTTGAAATTTATAAATTTCTATTTCGCCTTTTCTACTGATATTCTTCCTCAATCTTCACCAGTTCGGAGTTGATCATTGTCAAGATCTTTTTCATTGAAGGAATCATATCATTGTTGTATGCTTGTATTACTGATTTCTTGTTTGAAAGTCCTACAACATATAGGTTGCCGGATTCACATTTCCAAATGTGAAAGGAGCAAATTCAATCCAGCGAGCTTGGAGTGCATGTATGTGCAAATTAGCGAGGATTTTTGAAAGGAAAGGCAAATGTTTGGTGCAGTGATGGTGGCGTGAGATTTGACCTACATAGGCCATTGATTCCTCTGTGTTGCACAACTTCAAATCTGGAGGAGCTGGTGCCCTTGGAATGTTGTAGCAATATATATATTTTTCTCACTTTATGATTTATAAAGTTTCATACAAAATATTTGTTAGGGTTTTTATCTCTCCGTGCTGTGTGGTGGGTCCATTTGGAGGGTCGTTGAGCATTTTGCTAGGACTTTAATCCCACATCGGAGGTGCAAAGACATATTTATTCTTTTTATAGCCCCACACTCACTAATTTGGTGTGAGCAAATTCTCACGTGGTTGTAAGAAGCCTCTCTTGTGCGCGAGTGGTGTTTCGTTGTGACTTGCATGTCCAGTGTGCTAACTAGGTATTTGGCTCCTACATGGCACGGGAAGCTGCCACATATCGTCGAGATCTAATCAGGCTCTAGAGGCCTTTTTTTCATTTTGCATATCTTTTGCAAACGGAGGTCATTTTTCACAAACTAGATATCGACGGAAAGGTATTTTTGTCACCTATGCAATGGAAAAGGTATTTTTCAAATATTTTGCTGTTTGATGCTCTTTTTTGTCTGTTGAAGTTTGATATTGGTTCTTCACATTTCTTGAGAACAAAGGAGTTGGTTTTTTATATTGTGAAGGATATTTGCTGCATTTTCTTGTTTCATCATGGATTTGCCTAAAATTGAACTTCTAACTACAACAAATTATCAAAAATGGAAGTCTGATATGGAGATTTTGTTGTTAAAATTGAAGTTGCAAAGAATAACATATGATCAAGATCTTGAACCCACTAGTGTTGTAGAAAAGAGAAAATGGTTTGATCGAAGAGATGAAGCTCTTGGTACACTCATTATGTCCATTTATCCTGATTTGAGATATCATGTGACATCTTGTAAGCATCCTAATGAAATTTGGACTACCTTAGAGAATCTTTTTGGTAAGCCAGATAAGATGAGGAAATATCATTTGGAGAATGAACTAATGAATCTAGATCCTAGACATTTTGATAATATTCAGGACTTTTTTACCAAGCTTAATTCTCTCAAATTGCAGTTGACTGAATGTGGGGTTAAAAAGGATGATGAGCAGTTGATTCTATCTACTCTCTCTAAATTAGGTCCTGATTATTCTATATTTGTCTCTACATTTTATGATACCATGGATGCTCTAGGTAGTGCACACAAAATGCCCTCTCTTGATGGTTTTGTAGTGCAACTCACAAGGAAATAAGCAAAGTTGGCACAAATGGGCACATTGACACTTACAAAGGCTCAAGCACTTCTTACAAAATATTCTAAGACTTCAAGTGACAAGACAAGAAGTAGAATAAGGATTCTAAGTCTAAAGAGAAAGATAAGGATCCTCCTTCACAGCCTCCTCAGAACAAGACCTCTTCTAAAGAGGAAACATCACAAAAGAAGAAGATCAAATGTGCTTATTGCAAGAAATCCAGACATGATGAGCATAGATGTTATACTAAGAAGATTGATGAACTTACTCATCTTCTCCAGAAGAACAACATCTCATTGCCCTCATCAGAGTCTTCTTCTTCTTCTTCCACATCACAATCGGTAGCATCTACATCTACACAGTCAGGGAATGCAAGATTTGCTAATGAGATGAAAGGTAAAGCACTCCTAGCTTCCACTATTCCTAAAAATGGGAGATGGCTTCTTGATTCAAGTGCATCTCATCATATGGCATATTCTATGAATATGTTCTCTTCTTTTGAGCCTTGTAGTTCATCTAATATTTTAATGGGTAATAATACATACATGAAGGTTTGTGGGAAAGGTTCTATTAATGTGGGTGAATGATCTTTTAATGATGTTCTTTGTGTACCCTCCTTGACCACTAATCTCCTTTCAGTTTATCAAATTACTCATGGTGCACAAGGTAAGATAGTTGAGTTCACACCTGATCATGTTTACATTCAGGACATAGAAACTAGAGAGATCATTGCTATAGGAGTTGTGGATCATGCATCTTGTTTGTATTCTTTTTCTCATTTTGCTCCTGATGATGATATTCCTTTGGCTGATGTTCACACCCTTCCATCAAGGGTGAATGATGTTTGTGAGGAGAAATTTGGACATTTGAATCTTAGTGTTCTAGAGACTAGTGTTGAGCCTCCTCCTCCTCCTACATCTCCTACTTTTCCAAATTTGGGTCCTACTCTTGAGCAGGTTGATCATAGTTTTTTAGATCTTACTTTATTGGATGAGTATCTGGTAGGTATTTCAGACTTGTTTGTAGAGTCTCATCTTGCAGATTTGGGAGACATACTTGAGGGGATTTCACTCCTCTTTGATGATAGTTCCAACATGGCTGTTGATACAACTACATCTTCTTTAGAGATTGGCATTGATGAGTTTTCACTTGATTTGTCACATTTCTTGGTTGTGTTTGATCATGATATTATGTGATGGATTATTTTTTGGAGACTCCTACTCAGTCTTCAGAGACTTCTATTTGGAGACTTACTCCCTCCTCCTTTCAGTTGGACATGGAGTGGCTTCTACATCATTTGGTGGATTTATTTCTTCCTAAGGGGAAAAGTGTTGCTTGTAGGCATTAGATCATCTTTTGTTTTTAGGCATACTTCATCAACATTGGAGCTTCTTCACTATGGGGGGGATATCATGTCTCTCTTTTTCCTTCCTATGGAGGGATTCTTGATTGTATATACATGATGTATGTAGTCCTTGGGGGGTACTAGTGAGTCCTCCATGCATCATTTTTCTTTTCTCTCTTTTGAAGAGGGGTTTTTTCCCACAGGATTTTTCTCCTTTTCTTCATTTGTGAGAGATTTCTTTTTTGCATTGTAAGTGGGTACCTAACATGGTTGTGTAGCTGGGACCCATATTCATATTGCATAATAATCACCCTAAGTTGCACTTAAGGGGGGTGTTGGAGTAAATGGTTTTTACCATTTTCACATGCTTAAGTTTAACTTATGCAGCCAACATTTAATGCATCATAATGCATAGTTAGGTGCATTTTAGTTCTGATAGTTGTGTTGGTTATTTCTTTTACCGACTCATATTTTTGCCTTTAAATATGCACTTGTGTATTATATTTTATCATCTCAATATATTTTTCATCTTTGGTGAAGTATTTCTCGCATATGTGAAGGTTTTATCTATAGTTGGTGATCTTGGTTCAATGGCATACGCCAACAGTTAAGAAAAAAGCTAGAAAATCTAGATAATCTTTTTGATCCTTAGGAATTTTACCAATGCTAATTCAAGAATTTTTGCAGCAAAGTTTACAACAGTGGTGGGCAAAGCATATGCATCAAGACTCTACATCATTGGAGAGGAGAACCTTGCCAGATTGGGATGATCATGAGTTCTCCATGTTGATTAACAGACTTAGATCCTGACAATTGTGAACGCCCATATTGTTGTCTTTGTCTATTTCTTAATTATGTTCTAAATGTTTGTTAGTTATTACAATAGGTGCAAGTCATGAAGTGACACCCTCTTTCAGCCTGAAGCTTGTTCACTTCCCATATATATGGGAAACCAAGGCCATTTTTGTATCATCATCAATAACATCATTACTTGACAGAACTTTATATATACAAGCAATTAAAATCAAATTATACTATTATCTCCAGTTATTGATAAAAATGCAAGAATTCTCTTATGAACTTTAAGTAATACAATGGGGAGGAATATATAATTAGTGGCTCAAAACTTTGGTGTTCAATTACTTTGTCATTATTAATATTTATGAGTTATTTGGTTGTCTCCAGAGTGGTCTTTTCATGTTATTCAGATCAAGTATATTGAACATGTATTTGATCTGTCGAGACACATTTGTTGCCTTTGTATGATTGTGTTGATTGGTTTCTGTAAGGAGAGAATTAAATTCCTTTTAAGTGATCTCTATTTATTGGTTTCTATCCAGAATTAAAATCCTTTAAATGAATCATCTTAATTGGTTTCCTGCCTATAAGAACTAAAATCCTTTCAAGTAATCACATTAACTTGGAAAGATATCACTGGGATCGATAAGAAGAGCCTCATAACCAACATTCTTGCATGTTTATATAAAGTATAAACATTTATAAGTGCCAAGTAATTAGAGTTAAGCCAAGTAAAAAGATCCACATATCATACAATTCTTGACCCCATTCACCCAATAGAATTAGGCACTGGTCATACTCACTTTAAAACATCAATTTATAGTTTATATTCTCACATTTCAAACCTTAGTAGTAGGAATAACTCTCAGCCTTATATCTGTCTCACATCTACATGCCACTATGAGTAGATCACTAAGGTCACACAAATCTGCATCAGCTATCAAGGTACACCCGCCTAGGTTTAGAAGAGCCTAAAGAGAAGGGGGTTTTCAATCGTATCAACCCTGTTTCGTTAGCCAAAAGACTTAAGAGAACTTGGGCATCCTCTTAAGGTTTACAACCTACATTTTTGAGACCTAACACATCATTTAACAGTTATGCCTAATGCTAAACCAATCAAACAAAAGCTTTGTAAGATGCATCTCCAAATAGCTCTCTTGGTTAAGGCAAAACTTCAAAAACTGTTGGATGTGACATTCATTAGGACCATTGATTATCCTGAGTGGGTCTTCAACTTGGTTCTGGTCACCAAGGTCGATGGGGGCATCAGAGTTTGTACAAATTTCAGAGATTTAAACAAGGCATGTCCAAAGGATGATTTTCCTCTTCCTAATATAGATATCATTGTGGACTTAACAGCTGGCCATGAAATGCTCTCTTTAATGGATGGTTTTTCTGGTTATAATCAAATCAAATTAGTTGTTGAAGATTAACATAAGACTGCCTTCACATGTCCATGGGGAACTTATTGTTGGAATGTTATGCCCTTTGGCCTTAAAAAATGCAGGGGCCACATATCAAAGAGCTATGACCACCATTTTTCATGATCTTTTTCATACCATTATGGAGGACTATGTTGATGACCTTTTGGGAAAGTCAATAACAAGGGTAGACCATTTAAAGGTCCTATAATAAATTCTTGATAGATTAGAAGCATATCAAGTTAGATTGAATCCTAAGAAGTGTGTCTTTGGGGTCACATCAGGAAAGTTGCTTGGATACATTGTATCACGAAGGGGAATTGGGGTAGATCCTACTAAAGTCAAGGCCATTGTAGACATGAAACCCCCATCTAACCAAAAACAATTAAGGAGCTTACAAAGTAAATTACAATCCATAAGATGGTTCATAGCTCAATTAGTGGATAAATGTCATCCTTTTACTCATTTGTTGCATAAAAATGTGGTCTTCTAATGGGATGATAAATGTCAACAAGCTTTCCAACAATTAAAGGAGTATCTTATGTCACCTCTGGTTCTAATGCCACCTATCCAAGGTAGACCCCTATTATTGTATATCTCTACTACCTTAGCAGCTCTAGGGGCACTCCTTGCTCAACATGATAATCATGTAAAGGAAAGAGCTATATATTATGTCTTCAGAACTTTGGTGGGTTAAGAATTAAATTACACCTTCATAGAGAGAGCTTGCTTAGCAGTTGTTTTTGATTCTCAAAAACTCTGGCACTACATGCTAAACCAACAAACTAAACTCATATCAAAAGTGGACCCTCTCAAGTATCTTTTGTCTAACATAACCCTAACAGAAAGAATGGCTAAATGGGTCATGATGTTAAGTGATTCGATATTGAGTATGTGGATAGGAAGGTTATCAAGGGTCAAGTCATAGCAAATCAGTTGGCAGATTTCCCATTACAAGTGGATTATCCCTTAGTATCAGAGTTTCCCGATAAATCAGTCTTTGCTATGGAATCTTCATCTTTGTGGAAATTGTATTTTGATGGGTCCTATACCAATCATGGATCAGGGGTAGGAATTATTTTTGTTACCCCTTAAGGAGATTGCATACCTAAGTCATATCGCTTAGGTTTTCCATGCACAAATAACATAGCTAAATATGAAGCTTTAATATCAGGTCTAAGAACATCTATTTCATGGAATATTGAGGAACTTCAAGTTCTAGGGAACTCTCAATTGGTCATTAGACAAGTGAATGAAGAGTACCACACAAAATATGAAAAACTATGGCCCTATAAGAAAATGGTAGATACATTAAGGGAGTATTTCAAAATGATCACATTTGAACAAATAGCAAGGTTAAAAAATAGGGCTGTGGATGCAATGGGCACTATTGGATCTCTTTTGGACATGCCTCATGGTAATTAGCACTATGAGTTTCTAGTTGAGCATCTTTTCATACTAGCCTATGAGATGTCAGAATCAGAAATGGTGTGTGTCCTTGTTGGTCCTAATTCCCCTTGGTACAAGATGTCTACACTTACCTTTGTAATAACACTCTTCCATCCAATTTGTCTAGTTCTACAAAGAGAAACTTTATTCGCTGATCCACTCACTTTACCATCCTTGGTGATACCTTATATAAATGAAGCCTAGATGGTATTCTCCTTAGATGTTTAAACCTTGAAGAATCCAAAACCGCTTTACAAGAAGTGCATGAAGGAATTTGTGGGGCACATTCTAGTGGATCATCCCTAGCTAAGAAGTTGTCAAGAACAGGATACTATTGGCCAACTTTGGAACAAGACACTCAAGAATTTGTCAAGAGATACAAACAATGTCAACAATATGGGGATTTAATACATGCACCTGCTCAAGAGTTACAACCACTACTCCTTGGCCTTTTTCTCAATGGGGACTTGAACTTGTGGGCAAAATTCACCCTCCTTCCTCTGATGGTCGTACCTTTATCATAACTGCCACTAAATATTTCACAAAATGGGTAGAAGCCATTCCCTTAGCCAATATTACTGGTAAGCAAATTTCCAAATTTATCCTCAATTATATCATTTGTTGATATGATATTCCATCCGCCATTATTACTAATAATGGTAGGCCCTTCAAAAATCAAGATGTCCACGAACTTTGCCGTACTTTCCACATCCAACACCATTTTTGTATCCCTTACTACCCACAAGGTAATGGTCAAGACGAGGCTTCAAATAAAACTATCCTAAAGCTCCTCAAGAAAATAGTCAATGATGTTGGCTGTGATTAGCACTTGCAGCTTAATCTAGATTTATGGGCCTACCAAACTAGCATTCATACCCCTACTGGAACCACTCCCTATTCACTTGTTTATGTAACCAAAGCCATTTTGCCCATTAAGGTTGAGCTCCCATATTTGAGAGTGTCATTAAAACATGTGATTGATGAAGAAGAGTATCGGCTATCTAGATTGCATGAGCTTGAGGTCCTAGAAGAGAAGTGTTTGCATGCTTTGAATTATTTGCAATCCTATCAGAATCAGTTATGAAGAAGTTATAACAAGAAAATTAGAGTTAGAAGATTTGAGATTGGTGACTTGGTACTTAAGGAAAATCAGAAGAATCAACAAGAAAGAGTGAAGAAAGGAAAATTTGAGCCTAATTGGCTTAGACCTTTTGTGGTTATAGTAGATTATGGATTAGGGGCATATCAATTGGCAACTCCCGAAGGGGAATATTTGGACAAACCCATCAATGTCATGCACCTTAAGAAATTCTATGCTTAATCCTTTAGAATATAAACAGTTGCTGTACAATATTCCTACCTTGTCTCTTGTACCTTTGACATCTATGTTTCCCCCATCCATTTGGTGTATTGTTGTCTCTTTTAAATTATATTATTAGGAGCATGTCTTTAGTATATGGTTATGCATATGGATCCTTGAAACAAATCTAAAAAATTCTAAAAGCCAATATCCTAATAAGCAAGAGCCTTGACCTTAAAAGATCCTTGTAAATTAAGTTAATCTCCTAATTTTATCTAAAAGCCAAATCTTTCACAATCAAAATCTAATATCAAAATTATGATGCCTTGATAGGATATATCTTTCCTATATCAGGCTATCATCTTTTTCTAAATCTTGAGCTTAATAAATTGGCAAAAGACATTGTGATGTTTTAACTTATTTTATTTGGTGACCTTTTGGGGTCATTTGTGTTTTCTTTCTTTTTGGTATGTTGTGTGTATTATATATATCTTTTGTCCCTTATGGGTAGTTTAGCACAAGAGTATCTTGGTCGGCGTATATAAATTTGTATCTTTTTCTGTTATCATGTGTGTTTGGTGGTCAAAATGTGGCTAAAGAATGGTGTCTGTGTGCATCAAATCATTTTGTTGTCATCTATTTTATCATAATTATCTTTATCATTTATCACTATCTATTATCATTTTGTATCCTTTATCTTATCTCATATCTCGTGTCTTCTAGTGTTTTATCTTTTATCATTCATATTTTTTATGATCTTATCTTGTTTTATGTCACATTCTGAGGAAGCTTAAAGATCTCTACACCATGCTGTGTATGAAGGAGAGTGAGGAATGGGGACATGAGTGCATGTATTCATATGTGTGTAACCACTCTATGATGAAAAAGAAAGCATAACCAATAATATCCTAGATGGATCTATTCCATTCTATGAAGGAAATAAAATGAATGCAAAATCATCCATATCCATATACCATGTTCATATCCAAAGCATATCACATTACATCATAACATACAATCATCGAAACCATAACCATATCACATATCCGTTTTATCTCAATTTTCATTTTATATGCTTTTCCTTGAAATTAATGTCACTTCTTTTCGAGAGTTTGCCTTGTCTTCTCCAAGCCAACCTCTCGAGGGTGCATCACCAAGGCATGCTTCCAACTTTTGCTTCCAGCTTTTTCATCCAATTTTTTCTTCAATGTTCTTTCATACAATGGCACATGGGCATGACATTATATCAAAAAGAGGCAAAATGTGGACACCCAAAATTAACATAGATTATTTCTTCTATTTTAATTTTCATCATACTTTCATATTTCTTCTAGTCTCCCTTAAATAATTAAATAATATTAATTATTTAATTAAATCTAACTACTCCTCTAAATCTAATTATTTCTCCTCTAAAAATAATTAAATAATATTAATTATTTAATTAATCTAACTATTCTTTCAATAAAATACTTCAATTAAATTTAATTATTTATCCCTCTCCTAATAATTAAATAAATTATATTTAATTATTCTCATCATATTTCCTCATGATTAAATAATCTAAAAATTATTTAATTAACTAACACCTCTCAAAATAAATAAATAAATCAAATTTATTTAATTCCTATCACGTTGCTTCTCAAAATAAATAATAAAATATTATTTAAATATCCTCACATGTTTGGATGATAAATAATAATTTATTTAAATTCCCTAATTACGTGGCTTTTTGTCTCAACTCAATCTCCACCTCCAAAATTGACTTTGAGTTAACATGTCAATTTCCTTGATTTTCGAATGTAACTCTTTGTAATTCCATAATTTTTGGAAGTTAACTCACGATCACATGTCAATTTCCAAGATTTTTGAAATTTAACTGCTTAGTTAACTCATGCTATCCCTTAATTTTTGGATCTGATTCCTTGATTATCTCATGGCTTGTTGTCTCATCAATTCTCAACCATTGATCATAATTTAGTTCCTTTCGATCTCAACCCTCCGTTCCTTTCAAGGAAAAGCATATAAATCTGTCTCCTCTAAGCCATTTACACATCACTTTTCATTATAGCCTTACGCTGTCATTTTGATTCTCGAATTCTTGAAGCACTCAAGCATTCTATCGATCATTGAAGCAATATCAAGCATAGTTATGTGAATCTGAGAACACTTGTATCACGAAGATCATGATATATAAAAAATAGAGCTATTTAGTTTGTTTTGATTATTGATAGTTGATTTGCATTCATAGTTTTTATCTTTACTCTATTGTGTAGTTTTAGATATGTAGGTTTATCTTTATATTCTGTTGATTTGAATCATTATTATTAATCTTACATTTCTAACGCTTACATTGTTGATTTGAATTAACTCTACCATAAATGCATGAGATGAAATCCAGTTGTTCCCCCTCCAACTAGTTGGGGAAACTAAACATTGATGTGGATGCAAGTGGAAATCACAAAATTTCTAGTGCAAGATGTATTGTGAGGGATAAGTAAGGAGAACATGTTAGTGCAACTTCAAAGAAATTGAAAATTAGAACCAATAATGAAGTAGGGGCACAAGCCCTCCTCCTCAGATTGTAGGTATGTAAAAAAATTGGTGTGTCCTCTATGTAGGTGGAAGGAAACTCAATGGTGATCATAAATTCCACTAGTAAAAGATACTCTCTAAACTAGAAGATTGTGGATATCCTAAACAATGCTTGTCCAATCTGAGAATCTTTCACCACCTTTTCTATCTATCACGTCTACAAGGAGATAAACAAAGTGGCTAACTTTCTAGCCAACTATGCAATATATAATATGGAAGCTTGTATTATTGATGGTAAAGTAGGGGCCTAGAAAATTTTGACACTAACTCTGATGGTTAAAGTTGATGTTCAAATCAAAGTAATTAAACCAATTGCAGTCTCCACCACTACGCATTGGTTGAACGTAAAGGGTATTAATTACTTTAAATGGTGAATGCTGAGATCATGAAGTGTCTTTAGTTTCTACTAAAGATGGACTTTATTACCAAAGACTACCCTTGCCAGTGAAGATGATAGTAGTTGCTATAGAAAATTCATGAAAGTTATTGTAGAAGTCATAAAGGTTATTGTATAGTCATGAAGGTTGCAGACTAAGATGAGGGTGTTGCTAAAGTCATGGGCAATTGGCTATTTAAGTGAGCATGTGGCTATGGAATGGGCATGATGTTGTCAAAGTGAGTTTTTTGCTAGAGTACATGTTTCAAAATCTTTAGGCAATCATTGACTTATATGAGGTTGATTAAGGTCTATCCGCATGGGCACAATGATAATGTGGCAAGTTTCATGTGTTATGAGTGGTTGTTAAGTACAACCATGGAATGTTAGTTATCAAAAAGGGCATGTGGAAGTAGGCACATGGCAAACAGTTAATAATGGATCAAATTCACTTTTGTAGGGTGAATTTTGTAGTGTAATAATTTACATTTTTTTGGATAGCTACAGATGTAATCTTTTCTAATATTTAATATAATGGGCATGGCTCTCATGGTCACATTTTACCTAAAATAATAAAATCCTTTGACCAATGATATAATTACATTATACGATGACATTTATTTTGTTTTGTTTTCAAATTGAAATAATATATAGAAAATTGAAAATCACAAAATATAACAAAGCCCCTAAGATTTTATTGTTTGAACTTTAAAATTGGCTATAGTGGCTCAAATTTTAGTCTTGTAAAAGGACAAATAAACTCTAAGTAAATTATTTTCATGAACCTTTGAATTGGATTAAGATAAGAAGAATTTGATGATGGTTAGGGTTTATAGGAAGAGGAAGTTAAAAGGATTTTGGTGTTATAGGTTGTATTGTTTTAATTGATTGGATTATAGAAATTTTAGATGCCCAGTTTTTAGAGGCCTTTTTGAAGATGTCACATAAAGCTATATGTTTCCCTTTTCTTCGCACTTCAACAAATATCATATAGAATTTTTCAATATGATTCAAATTAGCCCATTACTTTGCCTAGATTTTATAGTCAATAGACTAGGTTTTGGAGAGAGATTGTTGTTAAGAGACAACATTCCAATATAGGTATGAATCATTGGGGTTGAGAATCTAGGATATGAATCATAGGTATTTAGTATAAATTGTTTTAATTATTCTGATAATGGCAGACTTTGATGCCACTCCTTACAAGTTTTTATAGTACCACTCCTTACAAGCTTTTATAGAATTGTCATAAGCCCAAAAATAACTAATCTTACCATATAATTTATTAAAACTCTAGTATAACTTATTCTTAATAGGGTGGTTCTACGTAGTTGCTTATCTTACATTGTAGTAGCATAAATTGTTCCATATAAATTTTTAATTAAGCATAAAAGATAATTTAAAATTTTCTTCTATAATGGTTAAGCTGTAAAAAAAATAGGAAGGCTAAAATTATGCAACTATTACATAATAAAAAATATGCCACATGGTTGGATAGATTTCCTTTCCTCATTTTTTACATTTCTCTTTAAATTTGACCTCTAAAATTTCTCTTATTAGCACAAATAAATAATAATTTTTTATTTATTTTAAATATACAGTAAAATATAAATTATAATTTTTTATTTATTTTAAATATATAGAAAAATATTTATTTAGCAATATATATATATATATATATATATAAATATATATTACAATTTAAAACAAATACTTAAAATAAGCAAAAATAAATAAATAAATAAGTATGAAATTATTAAATGTAAAAAACTTCTCAAAAATTTTAAAAATAACTATATAATTAAACAAAATAAACTAAGCAACTACATAAAACCTTACTCTAAAATAGTCATATAACAAATAAGTATCTAAAATTCCTAAGAAATCACATCTATTTAAGTGTCTTTTCTATAATCCCAGATTTTGAATACATGTGTATCGAGCAATCACATTAAACAAAAATCCACTTTTCAATACTTTTTGATGGATTTCCATGCCTTGTTCTAAAGCCTCAGGTTTAGTGTAAGCTAGTAGAATAATGAAAAATAAAAATAAAACCAAAGGGTTGTAGCTCAATTGGTTGAAAACAATTGGTGAGGATTATGGTATGTACCTTGATTACTCCATCTACCAAGGTTCAAAATTATTATTTTGTTTATATTACCTGGCTTTCAAGACCAGGAACCTTCAAAATTGGGCCCAACCCAGAGTCCAAACACAACTGTAAATACTGAAAACATATATCAACCACCCACCCCACCCTAAAACTAACTATTGCCGGCCGAGGCCATCAAAAAGGAGACTACCACCCAAACTTCCCCCTACTGTAACATAAACTTTCTAATCTAAAAGGGGGGCAGGGCAAATTACTTAGGCCCCAACCCACCCTGCCTCTTATCACTACAAACACTACGTATTGAACCCTTTCTCACCGTTGGGTCCTCCTCCGTTGTTCCAACACCTTCCGAGCTGCAACAATCTGAGAAAAATGGAATGGCCTCCACAGGTAACTCAATCTTTAGCTTTTTAGCAATCTCCTCCACCGCGAGCTAAAAGCATACTTTTTGCTTCTTCACTGCATGTAGATGGGCCATGAGGCAGTCATGGTATGCATCTGCCTGTTGCACAACGTCCCCAACATCGTTGTGGAGCAAATAAGAGCACGCAACCACTGCGATGATAGAAGCGCATGAAAGTGAATGCGGTGCATCGAATGCATTCCAGTGTCCCCGAGTATACTTAGGGTCCAACATATAGTTTGCCATGGCTCCACGTAATCCCACTTTTGGCTTCCCGTCTAATTCCTTAGACATCACCTAAATTTTCTTCATCCACTTCCTCAGGTTTGGGCTCACAATCTCTTTGTCAATATACCCAATGAAATCCCTAATATCTTCCTTGCTGCATACCCTCTTCTTCCTTCACCTACCAGCGATCGCCTCCGCTTTCCCCTTGCTCTGCTCCTTAATCATAATTCCTCCTATATGCCTCTTTCCCGCAGACTCTGCCATGGCAGACACATAGCAAGAGAAAGCCCCAAATTTTACCACCACATCGAAAAAGAAAACACTAGTATTACAAGTTTCGACTGCACTGCCACCTCTTATCTCACGACGCCACCACATAATATGAATGCTCGCACGCAAGAATGCATGGATCCACATTCACCTTACTCCATCTTAATTAAACATAATTGTCTCTAGATTAGGGCCTAAATTTGATGGTCGACCCTGCGTGTCAAGCAAATTTTTTATGACAATTATCCGTTCAAAGGTGTCCTTAAAATACTATGACATATATATATATATATATATATATATATATATATATATATTCACAGTTTGTCCAAAATCTCTCCTTTCATGTGATATAGTCTTTTTAAAATGTTGATTGTATTTTACGACAAAAATGCCTAAATACGGCCATATGGCCATCAAATTTAAGCTCTGCTCTAGATCATTCCTCCGGACAAGGTTCAAAATTGTTGAAGATTATTTATATTTTATATTTTATAAAATTATAATATACTAGAGGGGAATATGTAATTACCAAGATTAAATATTTCTATATAAAATTATATATAGATATATAAATAATATTCCGTTACACAACCTTTTTAAATCCCGTCCGTTGCCATTTCATTTCTGGTTTCTGTTGACATAGGGACTCCACTTAAATACCCTATTTCACCTACGGCCTCCACCATGCTCATGGACAAATGAGCTAGGCATCACATCTTTGCACAGGCTGCGAGGATGCTGTAAAGGGTAGATAAGGCTGACTTCACACCTTCTAAAAAAGCTCCAAGGATTTCTGAACCAGCCCATTTTGGGCATATCCTACAATCAGCGAACCATAGGACCACATTTTGTTCGGGGTTATTTTCTCAAACAGCTCGTATTCCTTCTGTACGCTTCTGCATTTTGCATACATGTCTCTCAGGCTAGTCAAAACTACAATATCTGACAAAGTTCTAGTTTCCATTTATTTTTGGTGGATTTCCATATCAGTTCCAAATCTCCTATTTTAGTACACGCTGGTAAGTTCTGCTTCACACCTTTCAATTGCATTTTCTTAAAAACTATCAAGATATTTGAACAAGCCCGTTTTGTGCATATTCAACGGCGATTGCATTCCATACTACAAAATCTCTCTGAGGCATTTTTTCAAAACAATACATTTTACATACATGTTGTGGCATTTTGTCAAACACTTCGCGGTCGTTCTGCATGCTTCCACAGTTTACATACATATTTATCGGGATATTCATCACAATAACATAAGCCCACATCTAATGATTTTTCCATGGATCAGAGATACCATGCTACCACATACAAAGAGAATAGGGTAGAAGGTGAAGTAATCAGGCTCTTATTAATTACAAAGAAACAGTTAAGATGCACACTGTTTTCAATTTTTTTTATTTTCCCTGTTTATGGTAGGGATTCTATTGTTTTCATATGTAAGTATTTGTTTGCTTCGTCAGTGGAAAATTTGGGCTTGTACAAAGGTTTGGTTTTTTCAACGAATTTATGTACGAAACTTAATTTTATGACTGGTCCGTGGCTGTTTTAGTCCATTAGTATTCATTTTTCTAATTTGTTTAAATCTAGAAAAATTATGTCCAGTGAAAACTATGGCGGTTTGAAAATTGAATGTGTTTCTAATGTTTTATCCTGTTTTCTATAGCAGTTGCATATTGCAAGATGCGGCAAAATTAAATTATGCATGTACACCTTGGACTAGGGCATGGATATGTGTAAAACAATCTTCACGGCAGGCGAGATGGGTTAATGTGGTGGTGCCTCATTCCATTTGTAGCTTTGAAAATATGTTTAAAATTTTATATCTTGTGTAGATTGATGGGTTGTGGCATTTTGGTATGCAAGCTTTACTCATGCTCATTTCCTCAATACACATCTATGGCGGGTGACTCTATTTTCTCAGGCACGTTTTTGTTGCTTAATATTTTTTTAAGGTTGCAAAACTTTTATATTGTCACAGGGAATGTCTCCTGCTATTGTCTGTATGTCCATGTTTGTACTGTTTCTTCTTTGTCTATGTGATCTTTTCTTCTGCTTGTTAACTTTATGCCCGTCAAGGCATTTTAATGTATTCATTTTCCCTGAAGTGCAAAGCAAAACTGCATGTAGTTTGAAGGCTGTGTACATTTATTTGTATGCACTTGATTTGTTTGTCTGTCTACACTATCACCAGGCCCTGGCACAATGAAATTCATACCACGAAAGGGCCCAACTTATTAGGGATACCACTTAGCAACACCCAATTATGATAATGGACAGACTTAATAAGTTAATATGTTTAATAAATTAATAAATTAATAATAAATTGGGAATTATCTTCAATCATTAGGTTTTCAAGGTCCATATGCAGGGTACCTTCATCAAGGGCTTCAGTTTCTTCAACATTGTTTGTTTCCCTTCTCAAATCCATGGCACATAATCTTTACTCCTGCCTTTACAATATTTTAGAACATCCCTTTGTCCACCACAATTCAATTCATTGTAGGATGGGAGAGAAGTCCATTTGTTGGCATCCTTAGATTTGGATCCATTATCTTGTTGGACGTGGAAGTTCTGTGCCTATTAGATATTATTCAAGATGCAAGTATTCTTAACAAACATGCTTTTAGATGCAATTCTACAATCCATAGGCTCTACATTAAAAAAAACAGAAGTCCCATTTAACACTAAATGGTGTAAAAGGGCAACCTCTTGTTGTCTTACGATAAAATAGGGAAGAAAACTCTTCCTTGTGTTTATTTTAATATTTTCAAAGTTTCTGAGGAAATGTAATCACTCAAGTTGTTTAAACTTTAAACCTAAATTGTTATGAAGATGCAATGAGCAGTTATGAACAATTCTTTTTAATCACTTGGCATAGATTTAGGCAATTCTAAATTAAAAAAGGTAGATCTTAGAGTCTAAAGCCGTGTGCCACAACAATGGTATTTTCCATATTTCTTAACTATATTAGATAACAAAGGGAGCTAACAAAGTACATGTTATTCATCAATATTTGTTTGTATAATTGAAGAATTGGTTTGTCCAGACATGTTTGTTAATGAACTAATATATACATGAGAAGCATAGTAGTTTTGGGCTTGTTGAGAGGTAATGTTCTGCTAGCAACCAAATCAGATGGAAAACTACCTTAGTAATGTCAAACTGGGGGCAGTTACACATTCTAATAATAATTATTTGAAATTCTTTTTAATATTTGGTAACAACAAGGTTTTTAGGATTTCTTATTAGTTAATAATATGGTTTAGGATGTCTCTCCTTTTAACATACTAAAATTTATACTCTACTTTCATATTGAATAAAGAATATAATATATATCACCTCTGTAATTCCTTTCATTGACAAGGATCTTTATATCCCATTAACACAGCTTGTATCATTCATTCGGAATAGTATTGCCTAGTAAAGTTATGGAATACTTGAGAGCTCAACTTAATGTGTTAATATTGATGCTAGAATCCCTATTGCATCTCTACATCTTCTCAAGTGTTAGGTGGTTGAGCATATCAAAATAGAAAAAAGTAGCTTTAACTATTGGTGCGCTTTTTTATAGCTTAAGAGTGTAATTAAAGAGAAAATGAGGAAAATGAAAATTTCTTGCTAAACCAAATTAACTTGCCCCTCTCTATCATTTCCAACTATGTCTTGATGTGGTTAATATTGTTGTCAAATTTAATGTTATTGCCTTGGTATGTGCTTTTAATTTTGTGTGGAATCCTCTGACAATTCTCCCCTGCATAATTGTTTGTTTAACTTTGTTTTTTTAGATTATGAAACATCTTCCCGTATCTTACTTGATCCCGTTCTTTTACTGTAAAAAATCCTGGGTTTAGTGGGTTTAGACCGTTCTTGTGGTGAAGGTTATCTTGATATCTAATAATGCAATGTTTGATTTTCTTACAGGATATTGTCTTAGCAGGCTGATTGAAAGTTGATGTTTAGGTGGGGATAGAATCTCTTCATCATTTACCTTTAATATTAAATTTTAACTTGATTTGGGGAGTCTTTGCAAGATATATTTTAGTAAGATAAAGATTTAATTATGTGATCTAGCCAAATAATTGTATTTGTTATCAGAAATCTGAGCAACATGCCTAAGGCAGGGGAATAGAGAAGATGGAAGTTATAAATATAATTCACTTGCAAGATCATCTATCTTATTTTCAATTTTGGTAAGAATCCCCAAATGGTGGCATTTGTGTGTGTGTTAAGTCTATAGAAACATAAAGAGCTAAAGTTGTTATAGATATGTTATCCCTAAAATTTGTCCTGGGACAAATTTGTTAGGAGCAGTGTGCAGGGATCATAGTTCCCTCTCTATTTGCAAAGAACTAATAAAATCATAAATGGTTCCAATGCTACATAATTAAGAGAAGCCACAACATCTCAAATTTCAATGGACCTGATGTCATAGGCAAGACCACCACTAGGTTGTTCTAGAGTTATACTTTCAGCTCTTGAGATCTTATTATCTTAAGCAAAGTGCAAGAAAGCCTTGGAATAAAGAACATGTTCTGGGATCAAGAACACATTCATTTTTACTGAAATGTTCAGAGAGGCAAATGAATTGTCAAAATAGATTGGGAAATTTTGTATCCATTTCCTCATTAATGGAGTCGAGAAGCCCTTCAAAATTCTGTCTCCCACATGAGCATCTTTGCTAGCCTACTAATCATCTCTACTTTGTTGTTGCAGCATTTGGCAGGGACTCAAGCTGCAGCACAACCCTTGTTTTGGATTCTTTGATCATTAGCCTATTAATTTCTCTGTCGCATTGGGGAATCAAAGATCCTCTGCAGATCAGTTGTCTTTTAAGCTCAGTTGTCACACATCCAATATGAATATTGCTTCCTTAATACTGGCAATGTGTTGCATCCAATTCCCAATCTCAAAGGTGATATTGTCTAGATTAAATGGTATGAGATTATTGCTCGACTTATCTCTTTCTTGAGAGATTATAGCTAGCAAGTTACGAAGTTTAATAAGAGAGTAATGAGAGCATCCTCCAAAGAGTTGCTAAATATAAACCAATTATTGTATCAGTATATTTCGACATAAAATTGCAGGAAAGGGTTATCAGGATCTACCATGAAGTCAAAATTGCCAACATTAGGTGGGCTCGAGAAACCCAAATTTGCATCTGTCTTCACTGGCTCAATGTTGATGATTGACCAGCTAAAGTCCTTTTGTCATTCCCTCAGTGTTGAAGCATACATTTGAATTCATCTGTGTACCACAATTGAATTCTTGCATTGTGGCATAACGGCAGTTGCCTGGATCCCATATTATTGAAATATATCAATATATTCTTAGTAGCTTCTTCTGAATCTGACATTTTGGTCCTGATGTGGAGATACTAACCCTAATTATGCTTCCTGCGTAGTTTTAGTTTTCCACAATAATATGAGATTAGCCTTACTTTAACGAATTAGATTTGGATGAATTCTGTGTTTATGCTCTTCCCCTAATCCTATAGTGTTCTATGATATGAGCTCAATGAGGTAACTGTTTGGATGTGACTGGCTCCCTGAATTGATTTCTTTGGTTTACATGCCCATTATTGCAACTGGATCTTCTTGGGATGCTTCCTAAAGATTTGTTACTTCCCTGGTGGTATATTAAAACTCTCCTGTCATACTTATCCATTTCCTCTTTTAATTGAGATAAGATGGTATGAGTCCTTCTATCTCGCAGCTTTCTTTTTGTGATTGTTGTTGCTTCTTTCTTCAGAACACTCTTTGGACCGATTAATATTCTTGGCTTTGGGACTGCTTGATGCAAATTCAACATACCCCTCCATGAAGGAGAAGCTCAATTTGTTCATTGTAGTGTTTAGCAGCTCAATGTGTGTTCAATTTGAAGTTGCAAGACTTACTATATTGTCCTATGTTGCAACTTAACTAGCAAACACTACAGCAAATCAAATACTAGGATCACAAAGGATGAATGTAATTGTTTAACGTCTAAATCAAAGTTATGGTTCCAACTAATTCCAATGATTACAATATAGAAATGCAAAATAGAATCTCAGTCGTTTTCCTACGATGGAAGAAACCTCATGCAATTACTCCAAAATTCCTGAAAATTGGGTGGTAATGACAGTTATAAAAGAAAGAAAAGATAGAAAACAAAACAATTTTAAAACTGACTAATGGGAATCTCTTCCTTTAACTGCAAAGCGTCAGTTAAAAAGGCCGCAAATATAGACTCTAGAGAAATGTTGAAATTAATAAAGAAGCATTACTTACAATGCCAAATATTTTATGTATCTCCAAAGTATAGGTATCAAAGAAGTTGCTAGATTCATAAAGTAACAAAGTTCAAACTGATTTCTTTAAGATTCTTTCTGAATACACCCAGAACAATAAGAATTCAAGATTTCGTGGATTTGCTACATCAAAATAGCCATTTCCTGTGCCACAACAGGTTTCCTATGTTAGAGATGGAAAAGAAACTGCAAAAACTAAGTTAGGCGAGAGCCTCCATACAAGGTAATATATCTATTGTACCCATGAACACATGACAAAGAAGAAGAACTAAACCCTTAAATGTTTTGTATATTATTCCCTGAAACAAGCAAACATAAAGAATTTGATTCTGTTAGGATTTTCAAATAAATATTGGCTAAGATCAACTACCCGTATACCAATTGTTGCTAGTAGTATCTAAACTTCTAGAGATCTGATGATTTCACAGTCCATAACCTTTAAAATGTTTTGTATTTTATTCCCTGAATCAAGCAAACATTAAGAATTTGATCCTGTGAGGATATTCAAATAAATATTGGCTGAACTCAACTACCCTTTTATCGATTGTTGCTAGTAATATCTAAACTTTTAGAGATTTGATGATGTTCACAGTCCATATGAACTAATAAGAAGGTATTGATGTTTTTCAATAATATGAGATCCATGCCTAGCGTTGTTATAAGTAAACTGTGATGGAAACTCACCCTTTTGGAACCTACTTTTGTTCTTTCATATTCTACTATTCTTCTGCTACCAACTATGACTTGATTGACATGTTCTGATAAATTACTGCTAAAACCAGTGTTTGCAAACAAATCAATTTTGGCACATTGTTTGTAGTCTATGGGGCAATAAATTCTAACAGGCAGTTTTTCAATGTCAATGGTATTTGCACGTATATAGTAAGAAAGATGGCCTGATGCATCGCACTAAAAAATAGAGATGAACAGCTAGAGTAATGAACTCTTACCGGTACAACAAAAACCACAAGCAAAACGAACACAATGCCAAGTCATTTGTTCCTTGAAACTGCAAGAGACACACTTACATTATATTAGAATCTTATATATATCACCTACCATAGTCATACTCTCATTCAATTAAGGATTTAGAGATTTCTTCCAGCATTTTTCCTTGCAAAGCTCATGCATTTTTTTCTTACAAAATACTTTCTAATTTAATCCAACAAGAGTCAAAGCATCAAATTTAATAGAAAGTGCTTCTGTGCTCACTGCTGCTAAAACCATCTATAAACTCACAGATAGGGCATCAATGGGTCATTCTATCAATCATTACGTATTACTCGCACAAGCTTGAAATTCTTGTCTGTAATTTCTTCAAAGCGTTAGTACCAAAACCCCTTCTTTACGTATGTGTGGATAAGGAAAGATTCTACCAATTCGGAGATTCGGGGAAGATCAGACACCAAAATTGGGCGTGTAGATCTTTAATATTTGAGAGACATTTTGAATAGAGAAGGGAGCACCTCATACGCTCATTTGTATAATAGCAGATTGGTTGAAGGCAGGTGTTATCCCCTGTCAGTTGAAAGTCTTGAATAGGCCATGGTGTGTGGGGATCATTACAACCCGTAAATAAGGTCTATTTGTTCAGGGCTATTCTTAAATATCATCCATTTCAACAGTCAAGGTCAATTTTGATTAATAAAAATAGGACAAATATTTACCACTTTTTGTTTAAATGAGGCATAAAATTGCTATTGACTTGTTTGACCTTTCAAATGAATGATATTTAAATACAGTGTTTGTGCTGTAGAAATTTAACTTATATTAGAATATATTCTTTTGTTTGCCACAGTAGAAACTATGGCTTACCTTGTAATAGACTGTCTCGAAAACATACTTGGAATCCCTTCATATGAGGTGGTAGAAATGCCCAATAATTCTCAAGAGTTATTGATTAGAATTTAAAGAAATGCCTACGCATTATCAACAAAAATTGGCTAAAACAAGCACGAGAAAATGTTCCATTGATGCCAAAACTGTAGTTTCGTAGTGATTTTGTCGACTCCTTTAGCAACATGATCACATTGCTAAATCAGGATGTAGGAAATCATCAACCAGGCCACAATCTTCAGCAATTACATTCATCAACTATGTGAGCTAAACAAAAGTGGGAAATTTTAGAGGTCTTCATTGATGGACGACAGCCTCGTATAGATTATATTCCTTTGCTTTACAAGCAGTATTGCTCCACCTCCTCTCACCTGGATTTAGGAACTGTACCCTCAAGTAGAACAGGAGGGAGAATCTCATTTTGAACACTTGAATGAAGCATTTGTCTTCCTCGTCATTAAAGACTTGAAAGGAGATTTCAGCAAGAGGATCTTAGAAGGAATGATCATATTCAATGAATGGACAGATTGGTATATCTAATTTCCCACCTTCAACTTCATCAGATTTTATGGCTTTAGTGGTTGCTCGTACATATTCACCAAATATCTGAATGATCGCAAATCAAGTACTTAAAAGAATCTCAATGACCACTAGTATGTAACAAATGACAATTCATTTCAATTGCCAAATGTTAATAAAATTTAAAATTCATTTTGAAATCAATTGATCTACAAGAGTTTAGCACAAATGACGGTTTCACAAGGGCTTAGAGTACTGGTACTAAATCCATCAATATATCTTTTGTGAATGTGTTGGTAAATGAATTTATACTTATCAAATCAACAATAGTTATTGGGATAAAAACTTTTTACTAAAAGCTAAAACTGAAATCTACTTTAAAGTTGTACACTTTACAAGATTGCATTTGAGGTTTTCAAGGTTTTGAAAATATTTAAATTGGATAAAATAATGAAAATGCAGGGTCAACCAAGTATCACAGCCTCTAAACAACCCCACACAAAGAAAAAATATAGAAGATATGATTGAAACTAATAATTATATTTGTAGATTGTAGAGAAACAATTTAGATAACAAACAATAACATTCAACATTTTTGCAACCTTAGAGAAAGAAAGAGTATTAAAATATTCTTTTCCCATTTTAAATGTACAACAATAACACTTAAATATTAAATTTTACAAACATTAATGTTATGCCTAATATTTAATTACTACATTCAAGTTGAAAATTGACGTGCAAATATATATCATCATTGTTCATACTTTTTTTTCCTTCTCAATGTCATTGTCGATTTGTATTATTTTTCTTCTTAATTCAAATGATCTCCTTGCAAAAATTCTTGTAGACTATCCAAGGGTTCTTTCACTACATTCATATTTGACCCATGTGAATATTTGAAATGAATATCTCTCAAGATAATAGCATTTGAATTTTTTTAGAACTTTATAATGTGTAGGTAATTACTCCCTAAAGACATCAAATAAAGTTTTCATCTTCACAAGACCATTGATAGTTTCCTAGCTACTACCACCTTTAACTAACATCATTAATTCTTTAATGAATAATTTACTTGAGATCACAAGTTATTGTTCATTGGAGAAAGAATAGGGGATTGCCTAAACAAAAGCTTGAATATCAACCAATGTGTTATTACCGAGATTTTTAACCTTTGTAAATTTTATTTTACTCTCTTGCAATATTTTGATTCTCCATTTGGTTGATTTATGCCATTCCAAAGGAATCCCAAGATTAGTTCCATCAAGGATACCATTTGAAGCAAGGCTAGAAATTTTCATTTTCATAATTCCATGGAGTTGGAGTAGGTTATCTTCCATAACTAATAATTCCTCAATAACTTTCCCTTTCAATTCCTCTAGTGAACTAAAATTATCATTGATCTTATGATATAGCATATAATAGATTCCCTAATAATCTTCAAACCTTGAATGATAAGAGCATCTTTACATGCATTGATGGCTTGAATAATTTCTTTGATTTCACTTACAACTAGTAAGTCTTTGTCTAAAGCAATAAAAGAAGGCGACATAGGTGCAAAAGAATCAACTGGACCAACTAAATATTGTATATAGGTAGTAAGTTTCCCTACTTGAGTTTTCAATTGGTTCTTTATTTTTTCATCCTTATCCATTATTTTCAAAATGGTAGTTATAGCTATTTGTACATTTTCTTTCTCAACTTCCCTAGTTTGTTGTCCTAGATTAACTTTGGTGATCTAGTAGTTGGAAGTTCACATATCTCTCTCTTCTTTATCACAAATTGAAGTAGCAATTTCCATAATTCTTGTCCCTTAAGAATCCATAGTAATAGAAGAGAGGATTCTTTCTTTCTTAGAATGATGGTGTGTCTTAATAAATGAAACAATAGTTGAAAAAAATCCAAAATGGGCACTATTTCTCTTTTCCTCTTTTTCACTATATTTTCTAACCATACAAACACACTCAAATCTAGTGCATCTACTTGTTGGGATGATTCTTCTTGAGCATTTACATTCTCATGTCTATACTAAGGTGAAGGCATTAGAGGAGGAGATGTGTGCTGAGATGGAGACTTCTATAGAGGTGTGGACTCACAAAAAAGAAGAGACTCTTGACGCAATGGTGAATTTTCTCATGTAGGAGTCCATTTAGGAGAAGGAGAAGGGGTCTTCTCATTAATAGGAGTGAGTGTGATATCATCATGGTCCAAATAGTGGAAATGGAAGAAAAAATCACGTGAAAGTGTTAGCCAAAATTGTGAAACTCTTTTTTAGGTTTAGATTTTGGCTTGGTAAGTGAAAAGAAAATAGATATTCATTTTGGGAAGTGGATATTGTTGGCAATATTTGTTGTAATTGATTTCAACACTTAGAGTAATGTCAACTCTTGGAGTTAGGTCAGCACTCAATTTATGATGATGATATACCCGTGAGATACAATGGTGATGATGATGCTTAAGGTTGCTGACATCAAGTGTTGTTCTTGAGGCTCATAAAGGTTCATAATGGGTTGCTGATGCTCATGGTTGGATGTCATGACCTAATAATTGATGTTCCTGATGTTTATGGTTGGATGTCATGTTTCATCTAGTGACAATTAAGAAGATATTTTAAGATGGGAATTAAGAACTTCATAGTTGGATTAATGTCAAGACAAGTTGTTGGTCAGCAAAGATGAATGAAGGGAATTAGAAGTTCATGGTTGGATGTCATGTCCTATCTAGCAAAGGATATATAGTTCATGGTTGGATGTCATGTTCCTGAAGTTCTTAGTCAATAGAGACTATATTCATTGAGTATGTTTGTTGACAACAAAGGAGACATATTAATATGGGAATTAGAAGCACTAACATGATTAGATGTGTTGTTGATGTTGTTGATGGTTTGAAGCATGTGACATGCCCCTTCCTATTGTTTCCAAGAATTTAAGCATTAATACAAGGAAGTTTTGGCCTTCGGGTGTTGGTAAAAGTTTCTGCTATAGGAAGATTGCTTTGAAAATTGTCTGGGAGATCGCTCTGCATTTTCATTCTCTTGATATTGTGCCTCTACAGATTGGAAGATAGCGTCATATAGTGTCAAAGCATGTATGTTCCAAGTTTCATGATGTTTAGATTACTGGAAGAGTGTTTTGTAGTTGACAATATGAAGACAATGTTGTTTCTGTGAAGGTGTTCTAGTAGGGTAATGGAATGCTCCGCAATCATCCACATTTGTAGTTATAGCTATGTATTTCTGGAACTATGTTTAGGGTGTTGTGAAAGTGATAATTCCAAAGTTTTAGATCATCTGTCCTTCCACTATGAAAGTTATGCATGATAGAGTACAGACATATGTTGTGGCAGAGTAAGGTGGTGTTGAAAGTCCGTTGGAATGTCCCGCATTCCTCTGGATGTGAATGTTTGCCTTTGCGGTTTTGTGGACATGTTTATGGATGTGCATTACATGCATTCTTGTTGTTTCAAGTGTCTTGGTGATCCACAAGCTCAATTTTTCAATGACAGTATGTTGCAGTGTGTTTTGGATGACTTGTTCTCATAGTTCATGGTTGAAGATGTATGGCATAGAATCTTTGATGTGCGGAGGTAAAAGAATGTTTGAAGATGTTGTATGAGTCCTGTAGACTCATCTGGAAGAGTTTCATGAAGATCTTTCTTGTTTCCAGTACCGCACAAGGTTTTCAAGTTGTTGTGGCCGTTATGCTTCAAGCTTCATGTCTTTGCTTAAGGCTGTCCTATTTTCAAATGAATGGAGTGTGCAGATGTAATTCCTTGTTGTTTGATGTTGTGAAGGATGTTTTGGACCTGGTTAAGCAAGAGTTGGTGTTCACAAGGCATGGGTCTTTTGCTGGTGTAGCGTGTAGTCTTGTTTAGGACTTGTCCTCTACACGTTTCATGTTGTGTGTAGTCTGGCCGACTTGTAAATGCATTTTTCATGTTGTCTCTAGACAACAAGCAATGTAATCAATGTAATATCATGTATAAATTGTAAATCAAATTGAGTTAGGCTAGGTGTGATTGCAATGTGATTGATAAGGTTCACAAGTAAGATAAGGAGCAAAATCAATGCATTATGATGTGCGACTGAAGGAGAAAGATTAGATGTGTTAGAAGTTGTCGTGATTCATCTTGAAGACATTTATATGACAGGAAGGAAGTGAAGAGTGTGCCTAATTGATCCAATTATCAGAAGAAGAAAAATTGCAATAATCAAAGGTGTGAACTTCAATGTGAGTTTTCAGGTAGTAGAAGGACTGTCATGCTGAAATCCTTTATGAGTTTGTTCTCAATTCAGGGAGTAGTTACTTCCTTGGGAGTGACCCTAAAACAAAGTTTTCAGGGAGTAGTTGCTCCTTGGGTTGTAGCCCTAAAACAAAGTTAGTAGGGAGTAGTAGCTTCCTTGGGTTGTAGCCCTAAAACAAGTTGTAATTTTGAGCTTCATATATTGTGAGTTAATCCTCACTGTGGTTTTTCCCTTCTTGGGTTTTCCATGTATATCTGTGTTATGGGTTGATGTGCATTGTGTTAATCTTTCATGTTTATGTTGATGCTGTAATGCTTAAGTTTTAATCTACTTTGGAGGACTTGAATTTTGATTAGATACTAATTCACCCCACCTCTCAGTATCTTGGTGTGTTCAACAATTGATATCAGAGCCAAGTTACTCAGAAGAAGCTTAACCGCTTGAGGAAGGTCCGAGATGGCTCAGAATGGTTCTCTCAAGGTACCTATGTTTGATGGGACAAATTATTCCTTTTGGAAGCTAAGGGTGGAAAACTATCTGACCTCTCTAGGGTATGGCATTTGGCAATCAGTCAAGAAGGGCTACACTATTCTTAGTAGTGAACCTAAAGATGCAAATGAGATCAAGCTGTATGAGAACAATGCCATGGAAAAGAGTGCTATCATGAGTAGACTAGCTGATTCTAAACTTGTGAATATAATGAGTTGTACATCAACTCAGGATGTCTGGAACAAACTTGAAAGTATTTATGAAGGAGACAGTAAAGTGAAACAAGCCAAGATGCAAATTTTCAAGAGCAAAATTGAAACCCTAAAGATGACAGAAGATGAAGACATTGCTGGTTACATGCTCCGGGTGGATGAGATAGTCAATGACATAAGAGGTCTTGGTGAAGTGAAAGAAGATGAGGTGAAGAAGGTCTTGAGATCTCTTCCTAAATCTTACATTCATAAGGTGTCTTCCACTGAAGAAACTCAGGATTTGAGTAAATACACAATAGATTAGTTGTTTGGCTCTCTCACAGCCTTTTAAATGAGAGAATTTGACAAAGGTGTGTTGGGAATTAAGGTGTCTCAACCTTGGTAATTCCTTGCATTATTTTGATTGTATTTATTTATTCATTGCCTATGATGTAAATTAATTGTAAATGCCATATTGTCATTTTGTGGGATGTGACACGGTGATGTGTCATCCTACGTGGAAGATGACAACTTGTAATTTTGTCCTCACATGAGGAGATAGGTGCCCCACTTTGTGGTAGGAGTATTTTGCCATGTGTCGGCATCTTGGATGTTGTGTAAGGGAATGTTGACAGAAACGGTTATGACAGATTCCTATGACTAAGTTATGACATGTAAGAGTAAAAAATAGAAGCTTTAAGACAGGTAAAGACATGTATCTAGAAGCATCTTTGAAAAAGGCATCTTTGGGCACCCCAAGGTGGACTATGACATGTAAGAGAATATACTATTTATAGCATGTGTATGACAGATTCTCTTATAGCTGTAAGTTGTAACTACTATGACAGATTCTATGATGGTCGTAAGAGTCGTAAGAGCATCTATCATAGCCCATTTTGGAAATAGGCACCTCTTTGGGATGGGGGCTGTGGACAAGTGTCATATGCATCTTACAATGTTGACCAAGTGTCCATAGGCATGGGTTTTGGGCCATGAGGCCAAGTTGGATGCCCATTCCAAGATAGAGCCAATTTTGCCTTGTATATTCTATATAAACAGGTGCTTGGAGGAGGAGATGTAGTATGTGATTGACAGGTACTGTTATGCTACTAAATTGACTCCATACATGAGTGTAGAAGACTATTGAAGCTTGCATTGTAAGTGTATTGTAAACCATATTTAGTTTTGATAATACATTGTGCAGGTTTATGAGTGTGGGGTTTTTCACTCGTAAGGGTTTTCCCCACGATATATCTTGTCTCTCTTCTTCTGTCTTCTTTCTGGTTCTATGTGTATTGCTGCAATATCTCTGTTATATGTTTCATGTTGCTGTAATTGTAAAGATTAAATTGAATTTGTATAGCTCTCCCCTCATTAGATTAGTGTAGGAAGCGATTTCCGCACACCTAGCTTCGTTTCAAGGTGCCCCAAAGAAGGAAGCAACATTCAAAGCCAATAAGAAGATAGAAAATGAAGCAGCTGATCAGGATGATGACCTTGATGAGGTAGAAGCAAACTTTGTAAGAACCTTGAAGAAAGGCACAGGCAAATATAGAGGAAAGTTACCTTTCAAATGTTTTAATTGTGGAAAAATTGGTCATTTTTCTTCTAAATGTCCTTTTAAAGAATCAAGGGGTGGTAACAGAAGAGACAAGTTCAAAAGAAGCCTGTATTCCATAGAGAGCAGTTGTTCTTTAGAAGATGAGGATCATGATGATTCAAATAATGAAACACTTTTCATGGCCATGGAATGTTGCTGACAAAAAGGATGATGTTGGAAAATGTGAGAAGACTGATGACTTGCAAACATACCAAAACAATGATAGATCAATGGTTGTATGGACTGCTTTTCATGCAAAAAAAGAAGCCAAAGCTTGGGTAATTGACAGTGGTTGCTCAAATCATATGACTGGTGATAAAGAGAAGTTTATCATCCTTGAGAAGTGGAATGGTGGAGCTATCAAGTTTGGTGGTGATGAGTCAACACAAATCTGTGGAAAGGGTGATAGAACTATTGATGTGAAGAACAAGAATGAGGATGTCCTCTATGTCAAAGGGCTAAAGCATAATATTCTTAGTGTCAGTCAGATGTGCAGTAAAGGATACGATCTTACTTTTCATGCCAAAGGTTGTGAAATCAGGAAGGCAGGGTCCAGAAAACTAGTTGCAGAAGGCATCAAGTCATATGGTGATATCTATCATCTGAAGGAGGTAAATAGAAGAACATGCTTATTGGCTCAATCTAGTGAGTGCTGCCTATGTCACAAGTGAATGGGACACAACAACTTTGACAATATGGTAAAGATCAACTCTATTCATGTGGTGCGAGATATGCCCAAGATAACAAATCCTGCAAACACAATATGCAAGGAATGCCAAATGGGAAAGAAGACAAAGACAATTTTCAAAAGCAAGGAATACTCTGCTTCAATGCTATTGGAGTTGATCCATACTGACCTTTGTAGTCCTACAAGAATAAAGAGTCAACAAGGTGAAAGGTATTTCATGTTACTTATTGATGATTATTCTAGAATGACTTGGGTTACTTTCTTACAAGAAAAATCATATGCCCTTGATAAATTTAAAGTTTGCAAAGCTATGGTTGAGAATGAAATGGATGCTAAGATCAAATGTTTAAGGTATGATAAAGGAGGTGAGTTTATTTCAAATAAATTTGAAAAGTTTTGTGAAGATCATGGTATTAGAAGACATCTATTAGCTTCTAGGACCCTTTAGCAAAATGGGTGATTGAAAGGAAGAATAGGATTGTACAAGAGATGTCTAGGGCAATGTTGAAAGATGCAGATCTGCTAGATATGTATTGGAAGGAAGCAGTTCACATTGCTGTCTATCTAATTAACAGAGTGCAACTAAGGGTCAATAGAACTAAGACCCCTTATGAGCTATGGTATGGAAGACCTCCCACTATCAGTGTTATATAAAAAAAGAAGGTATGAGTGAGTTGAAGTGTGGCTAAGATAGATTCAATCAAACCCTCCTTTCACATACACATTCAAGGATATAAACTGAGTTAAGTCACTACTGTTGCAAGAGGACTCAGCTACAGGTTTGGTGTCACTATGAAATGATAAGGAAAGAAAGAATGTATTGATGAATTTGTTAAACCCTAATCTGGTTAATCCTTAAACCCTAATTATATGATTCCGAATACAGACGAATAAGATACGACAAATGATCGCACAAGAAAGCACTAAATACATATTAGAAACATACTAGAATTTAGATTTTTGAAGGCAAAAAATTCAGGGACACTGGAGCGGCTGCCCTAGTCCAACATGCCACTTTTTTTGTAGATCTGGAATACTAATGTGATGAGGACTGCAACCTACTTCAAAGTTTCTGGCAATGACAATCGGGAGGACTATGGGGCAAGCGCCCTAGTCTAGTAGGTCTAATTTTTCAAATTTTTTGCTCAGTTTCTGAATCTTTATCTTATGCTCAGCTTTTTTGCAACTCCATTTCGCAAACTCCCGCACCTATAACCTACAATCATAAAGAAAGGGGTTTGGGGGTTGTGGTGTTTAGGAGCTTGCCTCAGTCAAGCCCCAGAATGGCATTCAAGGCTTCGAACACTGTTGTTAGATAGAGTGTGTCCTTGATGGACATAGGCAAAATCAAATGATAAGATAGATTGATTGAAACACAAATAGATGTCACCTTAGAGGTGAAATCCTCACGGAGATGAAGAGCCTTCAAATCATGAGGAAATGAGTTGATGAAGCCAAATATGCAACCAACACATACAAACACAACATAATTATGCTCTGTAACACAATGAATGCTTTGAATGCTCTGTGCTTGATGATCATAAGTTCACCTTAATCAATTAGGAGTAAAATGAAGTCTTAAACATGTTTATATATGCATTCTCGCTAACATTTGTAATTCAAATTGAGAAGGCTGACAAAGGGAAACCTTTTTAACGGTCCAATGCTGACAATTTAAATTTAGGTCCCGATAAAATAGGCCTGGACTAGGGTGTGGGTGCCCAAGTCTAGGGGTACTTTTTGCATCTTGATTAAGCATTAAAGTGGACCCCTAAGTCCCATTTGACATGGGTTTTAGGGGAAATTGCTCCGGGATAAGTTTTAAGATGCATGATTAAATCAAGAGGACCTAGGAGCTAAACTAGGAGGTAAAAAGTCATAGGGAAACTTTTTACAACATAACATTTAGCTCCCACTTTAATGTATGTATGATCTTACGACCCATACATGCATTAAAGTATGGTCAAAAACACATCAAACACATCAAGCACATGAAGTTGAGGCATACATAAAGATTTGAGGACTATTTCTAGCCCCCAGTCTTAGGTAAGCACTAGAAGACACACTAAAGACACGCATGACACAATGAAGATAGTAAGAAGCACGCAAAACATGGAGAATACAGTGGAAGCACGTAAAACACGATGAAAACATGAGAGTAGTCACACAAAACATGATGAATATATTGATATAACATTTTCATATATGAAATAAAATCCTAAGGGGTGAGGGGAGCTCATTGCTACGCCCTTGAAACCACCAAAAACATGTAATACAAAACCCAAAATGTAGGGGGATCTCATCGCTACACCCTTGATACTACACCAGGGGGAAGACACGCCAAACAAAAACCTGAGTGTGGGGCAAGATCATTGCTACGCCCTTGATACCACACAAGGGGGAAGACACGCCAAACAAAACCTGAGTGTGGGAGAGCTTATCACTATGCCCTTGATACCACACAAGGGGGAAGACACATAAAGAAGACACACAGAATACACGAGCATCATATAGCATGTCATAGACATACTATACGTCTTATACATGGCAAACACGAGTGATGGAAGGAGCTTATTGCTAAGTCCCACCATCTAAAACATGCCAAACACACTTGACAGTTGAGCTTATGATACAACAACCGCCAAAGACATGCTTAAGGGAGGATATCTCAAGATCCAACCCTGCCTTTTGATGAGGACTTTGTATAAAAGGATGTGGACTAGCTCAAGAGATACACCATCCCGCCTTCTGCAGAAGGGCTTTCAAGATGCAACCCCACCTGCATCATTGAGATGCCTTATGGTGAAAAGGAAGCATGTGCTGAAAGTATACAACCCCACCCACATCACAGAGATGCCTTATAGTGAAAAGGAGGTATACGCAATAGATCAATGTTTGAAAACACGCTTTGTTAGCACCAAAATAATAAGATAGATACCATTATATATGCCCCCACCTTAAGGTGGTTGATGTCGCTTACTGATATCAAATACATTAAGGTAGAGAGAAAATACGTAAGGGAACAAGAGCTCTCACAAAGCCCATGCCCCCGAGGTGACATGTGCTTACGATCACCAAATGTTCCCACAAACACATTGATAAGATTTGCTAGGATAAAAAACAAGATCAAATCATGAAATCTATGCATGAAAATAGTCAGATTAAGGACCAAGGCTATACTCATGGGTTCAGAGCTGAGTATAACTGTTGGGCTATATTGCAGGTACCTCAGAACTGAGTGTAGCAACAAGGTGAGATACCAATCAAAGTGTACACGAGTAGATTGTAAAATGTTAGTCACAAGAAATTCCATAAGATGATACATCACATGGAGTGATTCTACTAGTCAAGCATCGGATATATATATCAACCCCATCTTCATAAATGGACTGGGTCCATTTTTGTTTTCTTGCTGAAGGGATACGCGGTCCTCAATATTCATTTGTTTTTGTCATCCGCCAACTAGGTAGAATCATTGAAGAAGGTAAACAATAAAAATAATAGAGGAGAACAAGTGCCTTAGGAAAACCACATAGGAGGATGCCCCCAAGACATTAGTCGCAATGCTATGCCCCTAAGGCAAAACACACAACAATAAAATAGAGGAGAGGAATGATAGAAGAATGATGAAACAAATAGAAGAATGGTCACAACAGAGGCGGTCTCCTAGTATCCTTGACCTTACAAGAGTATCAAGGGTCATCCAAAGAGACCTAAACAACACATAACACATCATGGGGGAACACAATACAACATATATTATATATATATATTTAATAGGAGCTCAAACTTGTGAGCATTTTAGAAAGGTGCTCTATCAAGTGCGGTAAAAAGTCTGAGTAGTTCATACCTGATTGATTCTTATTTCCAGAATGGTCATGCGGTGCACTTTTTTTTCAAGTCCCTGTATATTTGAAATCTTTTATTGCTTGTGAAGAGGGGAATCATTGTTATTTCCCACTGATGATAACCGCCTTGTTCTTTTCTAATCCTTTGCTTTCTTATTTTGATGAATGAGCCTTTCACGGCGGAATGAGATATTTTCCATCGTGGCAATTGAGTAGCTGTTGTTCAATTTGCGTATCCGGTACTTTTTGGTTGTCTCCCAATCCTTGAAGGGATAATGGTGAAGGAATCTTAGCATATATACCTTTACCTCATGGACGAGACGAGTCTCCAACTTTCTCCTTATCCACTTCTATCATGCCAACTATTCCATCATAGTCCAGATAGTCATCTTCTTGCTCTATTGTATTTTGTTCTACCATATTGTTGTTGCTATGCTTAGGAAAAGGATTAGTAAAGATCTACAAATTATGATTCAGAGGGGCAATTGACTTATTTCCATTGTCATTTACTCCAGTTACTTGTATTATATTAGAATCAACGAGGTTTTGAATTTCATGTTTAAGACACATACATCATTCGATGTCATGTCCTGCCGAGAGGTGATATTGAAAAAAAACATTACAATCAAATGATGGTCCTTGTACCATGTTACTATCAAATGGTTTCACAGGAGGAAGATTCAAAATATTGTTGCTTACTACTTGATTCATAATTGATTGAAGAGAGTCAGATAATGGAGTAAATGTTGTTTGAATTGAAATGGTGCCCATTTAGGATTACTAATAGCAGACACTTGTGATTGAAAATTATTTGAATGCTTTCCATTGATCTTGATGAAACTCTTGTTATTCCTCTTAAAGTTGTTTTGAGAAGGTCTAGCCGTGGATTGACCAACTTGAGCCGATGAGTTTTGATTCTCATACTAACTAGACGAAAGCTGGTAATCACGAAGGACTGCGCATAAATGTTGAAAAGAACTATACTTCATCAAGAGGATTTTATCACAGATGTTAGGTTGTAGATTCATAATAAATACCTTATGGAGATCTTTATCTTTAATCAAGTATTATATTTGCGAGATGAGACCTTGATATTGACTGATGAATTCTGTCAACTTCTCTTTTGAACCTTGTTTATAATGAACCAAGTCAATCAAAGAGACTGTAGGCCCAATGTTTGCTTGGAAGTGTTGTAAGAAATGATCAACTAGGTGTGAGAAAGAGTTTATTGAGTTTGGAGGTAATGAGAAAAACCATTCCAAAGAAGTATCTTTGAGAGATTGTGGGAAGAGTTTCACTAGCAAGTCCTCTTCGAAGAAGAAATCACTACACATCACTATGAATGCTGCCACATGAGTATTAGGATCACCTTTACCACCATATTTTTTAAAGCGAGGAGTCTTAAATTTTTCAGGCATAGGAGTTCTTAAGATTGCATAAGATAAAGGACTACATACATGATATGTTGGTAAAGTGGGTTGGAAAGAATTAGTCAAGTTTGTCACCTTTTGTTGTAAAGAGGTCATGCCTTGCAAAAGTTGATTTAAAAGGGCATCATTAGGAGATGCGGTTTGTTGTTGAGAAGAATTAGAAGTTGTGGTCATGAAGTTTTGAGGTGATTGGTTGTGAGTGGTAATGAAAGGAGGTTGAGAATAATTGTAAGTGAAAGGTGGTTGAGAACAATTGTAAGTGAAAGGTAGTTGAGAGTAGGTGGAATGAAGAGGTGGTTGAGAATGATTATTCATATAAGAAGTTACCCTAGGTGTGAGGTTTTGATAATTAAATCCCACAGCCTTGTAATTCTATGAATTAATGCCATTATATACTCCCATTCTAGTGGTAGCATTAATAAAAGATTGTACATTAGTAGTGAGAATTGATGATGTGAAAGTAGACATTCCGATAGTCGGTATAGGTGCCGATACCTGTGTATGATTCAGTGATGACATATTATTAATAGTATTTACACATTTAGTTACTATCATAATGTTGTTATTCACTATATGGGCTAGTCCACATAGTGTATTAACACCATATTATCCTTCTTTTAATAACTCTCTTAGACTATGAACAATAGGTACAACCTCTTCAGCTATCCTTTCTTTTTCCACAAATGCTTGAAAATCAGCTAGTTCCTTATCAAGTTTGTTTATTTGATCATCAGTTACATGTGTTATCACATCAATAGGATCTTCAAAATCATGAAATGTTTGTTCTTCCATTGTAGTTGTAGGAGGTATGATATCTTTCAAAGTTTGTGTTTCACCTTTTGTAAAGTAAGTGTTCAATGGATTTTCTGGTGTTGGTACACCGTTGCTATCAGGAGCACTATAACCCATTAATCTAAGACTTCTCCTTATAGGGATGTTTCTATTAGGGAATTGGATTATACAACTCATGCAAAGGCATACAACACTCAATGCACAAACTAATAGAACAAACCAAAGGAGAAAGATATGATTGTTGAAATACACACTGTGTAAATTAGAAAATATGCCAATTTTCAATCTAGAGCATTGAATGATGCCAAATTTTCAAATGACCAATGAATATATGCTTTAAAATGAATGCAAGATCTGAAATGAAAGATATTTATGACAAATGCAATAAAGAAACACAAATCTATGCTTGTTTATGAACCTAAAGTGCTTAAATTTTTCACTTCTTCAATGCAAATGTGCTAATGATGAAAATGTAAATGTAAAAACACACAATGCAACCACACTATAGTCCAAAATCAGATTTGAAAGAGTGTTTAAATGAGTAGTAAAATCTAAAACAAGATTTTAACTACAAACCCTAGCTTTTGAAATTACTAGGTTATATGAAAAAATGCAAAATTTCAAGCAAAAAACCTAGCAAATGAGATATGCAAATGCAAGGTAAATGATCATGAAATGCTGTAATTTATCTCAGATTTGATGTAAATATAAAAAAATTAAGTGTTTTTATAAAATGCAACACAAAATATGCAAAACTATGCCTTAATGCAAGCCTAGAATGCTTATTTCTTCAAATTTATGCAAGATTTTTGAATGTATGATGATGAATATGATATGAATGAATGCAAAACTAATTACAACACTCAGCAAGATGCAAGTTCAGTAAAAACACGGGTTCACCAAAATGTTATATATAAAAAGAAGGTATGATAGAGTTGAAGTGTGGTTAGGATAGATTCAATCAAACCCTCCTTTCACATACACATTCAAGGACATAAATTGAGTTAAGTCACTACTGTTGCAAGAGGACTTAGCTACAGGTTTGGTGTCACTATGAAATGATAAGGAAAGATAGAATGTATTGATGAATTTGTTAAACCCTAATTTGGTTAAGCCTTAAACCCTAATTATATGATTCTGGATACAGACGAATAAGATATGACAAATGATTGCACAGGAAGACACTAAATATAGATTAGAAACATACTAGAATTGAGATTTCTGAAGGCAAAAACTTTAGGGACACTGGAGCGGGCGCCCTAGTCCAACATACCACTTTTTCTGTAGATCTAGAATAGTAATGTGATGAGGACTACAACCTACTTCAAAGTTTTTGACAATGACAGTCAGGAGGACTACAGGGCAGGCGCCCTAGTCCAATAGGTCTAATTATCCGCACTTTCTGCTCAAATCCCAAATCTTTATCTTCTGCTCAGCTTCTCTGCAACTCCATTTCACAAATTCCTGCACCTATAACTTGAAATCATAAAGAGAGGGGTTTGGGGGTTGTGGTGTTTAGGAGCTTACCTCAGTCAAGCCCCAGAATGGCATTCAAGCCTTCCAACACCATTGTTAGATAGAGTGCGTGTCCTTAATGGACAGAGGCAAAATCAAATGATAAGATAGATTGATTGAAACACAAATAGATGTCACCTTAGAGGTGAAACCCTCACAGAGATAAAGAGCCTTCAAATCATGAGGAAATGAGTTGATGAAGCCAAATCTGCAACAAACACACACAAACACAACACAATTTTGCTTTGCAACACAATGAATGCCTTGAATGCTCTTTGCTTGATGATCATAAGTTCACCTTAATTAACTAGGAATAAAATGAAGTCTTAAACATGTTTATATATGCATTCTCGCTAACATTCGTAATTCAAATTGAGAAGGCCAACAAAGGGAAACCTTTTTAACGGTCTAATGTCAACAATTTAAATTTAGGTCCCAGCAAAATAGGCTTGGACCTAGGCGTGGGCGCCCAAGTCCAGGGGTGCTTTTTGAGTCTTGATTAAGCATTAAAGTGGACCCCTAAGTCCCATTTGTTAGACTTAGGGCACACAACTGGGGGGGGTGAATCAGTTGTGCAAAACTTTCTCCAATTAAACACTTAAATCTTCTTAGTAATTAGAAGTATATTAATCATGAACCATAATGCATTCAAATCAAGAGCATCAACACATAAGACACCAAGATTTTGACGTGGAAAACCTGGTTAAGGGAAAAACCATGGGGTGATTAACCCAAGATTGTATTCTCTGTTAGAAGAATAGAAAGAACAAAATGGCATATGCCAATTAGGGCTCACTGCCTGAGTACACTACTCACAAGAGGCTCACTGCCTACAAGAGACACACTATCTACAAAGAAATAAATATCACATACATGAACTGGAGAATAGTGTCTTCACCATGCTTGAATCAGTTCCATTTAAGCCCACTACTTTCGCTCTGCCTTTTGCTCTCCTCCTCGCTACAACACTCTCATTCCGCAAGAACAACTTTGAAATGACTTCGCAACCCCTTATTTATACAAGACATCAACTTAGGAATAATCATCTAAGTTAGAAAACATCTACCAGAACATCCACATGAAGTGTAACTTATCTGGTCGGCCAGTCTCAGGAAGAACATCATCATTCGGAGGTTAATCTTCAATAGAGAGCTCCAACTCCAATGCAGACCACTAACACATGCTAGACACAATCCAGAGTCCTTCACAAGATTTCCTGAATCACCAAGAACATCCGCACTTCATCTGTATACTGAAATCCTTCTCTCTTTCATCTGGAGCTTCAAGAACATAGTCTGTCACCACTGTCACCAAAGAATGGATACTTTTGGACCTTCCATTCATGAACCAATCAAGTTGACACATCACAAGGACTTCCTTAATACTCCCTCAAATCCACAGAGCAAGAAACTTCATTTCCGGATCTCATCGGACCTTTCTTGTTACACTCTGTCACCTTTGAACACCTAACCGAAAATAATTTTACTTGAGCGGCCACAACTTCTTCATATCTTCATGCAGACCTCTGAAATCTCTACTGGATCACCTACAGACACATATCTATAAACCCTTTAATCCGCATCCTCTAATCCTCATCCTATCTTGGACTTTTGCCTTACTGTCATCACTGTTCTTCACTATTCCTGATTGAGACTAATTTTCTCAATATCCTCAGCTCACGGCTCATCCAAACCTTATCATTAATGCAACAGGAGTATGTTCACATCAATGACAACACTAGTTAGGCCCATACTTGCAACACCATTTGACATGGATTTCAGGGGAAATTTCTTCAGGATAAGTTTTAAATATGCATGATTAAATCAAGGGGACCTAGGAGCTAAACCTGGAGGTAAAAAGTCCTAGGGAAACTTTTTATGACATAACAGTTAGATACTTTAGGATCTTTGGTAGTAAATTTTATATTAGAAGAGATGAAGAAGACCTAGGAAAGTTTGATTCAAGAAGTGATAAAGGGATCTTTCTTGGTTACTCAATTAGAAGCAAGGCCTATACATGCTACAACAAGAGGTTGGGAAAGATGATTGAAATCACAAATGTCAAAATAGATGAAAACCTATATCAGATCTCACAAGAATCAGAAGACTCCGGATCTGATATCTTTCCATGCATTAAAGATGAAGAAGAAGAAGAGAAAGAAGAAAAGGAACAAGAACTAGAGTAGGTGCCTAAGACTCGAGAAAAGTATGTTCAGAAGAACCATTCTACAGATTAGATCATTGGAGATAAGAATGAAGGGGTGCAAACAAGGAGAAGGTTTGCTAAGACACATGAGCAAGTAAACTTATGTTTACTATCAAAGGTAGAACCAAAAACCTTTGCTGATGCTAGCAAAGATGATGGATTGATAAAGGCAATGGAAGAAGAATTGGATCAGATAGAGAAGAATCAGACATGGGAATTGGTTCCCAGACTAGCCAACAAGAATTTCATAAGAACAAAGTGGGTGTTCTACGGTGCAGTGCACCTAGAATAAGTTTTAAGTCAATATTTGAAAATTTTAGTTTTAGAGACTAAATAAGTTTTGAAAAAATGTAATAAAGCCTTTAATAGGCAATGTCACGAAGTGGAGGCCTAGATTAGGCAGTCAACTTTAGTGAGTCTGCAGTCACTTAAGTTGTGACAGTCTATTTTTTTTTAAAAATAGTTTTTTAGGAAGAGCAGTTAGTGTAGGCTATTTTTAAGCCTCTTCCCACAACGAGAATGGAGAGTTAAGATTTTAAACAAGTGAAAAAATGCATTGTAGAGGATGTATGGTTGAATGATGGTGATGGGAAATGGTTTGAAAACAAAAGAATGAAGAGAAAAGACTGTTTTGTTGTCCCACTTCACTGTTTTCTATATTTTTGCTGTTCCCTTGCATTTTTCTCAGGCCGTACAATGTTTTCATGATTCCTCATGCATGGAATGTTAGAGCGGATGGTCTTATCTTTGTTTTGAATCTAGTTGGAGGAGATTTGGTGGGGTTTAAAGCATTCTTCCAAACATTTTGTTAGAACTACCCTGTTTTCATCTTTATGACTATTTTTTTTGTTGTTCCTTTGTGTTGTACTTAGCTATACAATGCAGTCATGATTTAAACTGATAAGAATTTTGTATTTGATACTCTTACCTTTCATGTAAGCCAAGTTGGAAGGAATATCATTGTGGTTTGATCATTTTGTGAGTTCTTTTTGTGAAGGAGGTTCCAAAACCTAGTTTTAAGGGTTTTAGAGAGGTTTTAGTTTTCCCACCTTATGATGCTGTTTTAGAACCCCAAAATGGGTGGAGTTAGTGTAAAATGGTGTGTTCTCTAATGGGTTTTGCATGTAGGAGTAGGGGATAAGAAAAAGATGAAGATTTGAGCCATGAAGACCTCATTATGTCATGTTAAGGCAAACTAGAGTTGGAGGAGTGAAGTTTTGATCATAAAACAAGTTGAAATGATCTTAGACCCATAAAACCTCTGAAATTGGTCTATTTGGAATGTGTCTAAGCTCATCAAAGTGGAATTTTGGGTGTGGGCTAAAGATTTTGTGTACTTCCTTTGTAAAACATGGCTAATTGCCCTCTAGGACAGTAGGAACCGTCTAAATTTGAGGTATATGTTACAAAACAACCTACCTTGCATGTTCAATATGTTGTGTAACTCCATAATGGGTACTCAAAAAGGTATTTTTTTGTGGGTTTGTTATGCCTTTTGAAAGTTATGCTCTAAAAACCTTTAAAACAGGGCTACAAGGAGATAGGTCAGCCTATGAAGGAAATGGTACAAGGAGGTACCTTCTGAGAAATTTGTTAGTTTTGTAAGCTTGGGATAGTCAAACTTAGAATGTCTAGGGTCCCTAGAATGTTTGAGAAATCTCCCATTTATGCAAACCCAAAGATGGTGTTATTATGTAGTGTTGAATCCATGTAGAATGAGTGGACAGTCATGTCCAGTTTAAAATCAAATGTTGTAGTTTGGTCCACTGAGGCCTAAAAGATTTGTTTTACCCTACCATCCCCTATATCCTCTTCCTCCTATGTGGTTGTTTGTGATCCTTTGTGGTCTTTGTGTAGTGAGCTTTGCATCAAATTGGTATCAGAGCACAGTTAGTAGGTCTGTGAAGTGTTAATTTGAAGAGGTAGTTTACCAAGATGCCTCCAAGAGTGAGAAACATGGCTCAAGAGATGAATGAGCTGAAGGAGAAGCATGCTAGAGAGTTGAGGGAGCTGAAAGAAAGAATGGCTACCCTAGAGCAAAATTAGAGAAGAGGAGTGGCTCTAGGTGAAGAGATTGAGTCTGAGGAAGAAGAAGAAGCTGAGTATGAAGATGTGGAAGAAGAGTTGGACCTTGAGGATCAAAGGATGGTAAAGTTGCTGAGGGCAGTAAAAGATGACAAGCACAAGATAAAGAAAGATGTGCCAAAGTTTGGAGGAAGCCTGAATGATGAAGAGTTGTTAGACTGGATTGCAGCATTGGACAACCACTTTGAGTGTGAAGTTCTTGAGGATCAAAAAGTGAAGATTGCAAAGACCAAGCTAACAAGTCATGCTTTGTTATGGTGGGATTATTAGAAAACAGAGAGGAGAAAGCAAGGAAAGGCAAAATTTGTTTCATGGGACAAGATGGTAGCAAAAATCAAAGGTAAGTTCTTGCCTAAAGATTATGAAGTTCAAATGTTTAAAAAGCTTCAAAGTTTAAGACAAAAGGAAATGGATGTTAAGACATACACTGAAGAGTTTTATAAGCTGAGTATAAGGTCTGGTCAAAATGAAAGTGAAGTGCAAAAAGTTGCTAGGTATATTGGTGGTTTGAGGTTTAACATGCAGGATGAGTTAGTGTTGGTAAATCCAAGGAATGTTGAAGACTGTTATCAGATGGCAGTAAGAGTGGAAGGGAAGCTGAAGAGGAGACAAGATAAGATAGCCAGAGGTAGAGGCAACACATCTAGAGGTAGATGATCTTTTCAAAACACAAAACAAGCCAATGAAAGTCAAGAAGATATGAGCAAGGCACAAGGACAAAGTGCAGATTTTAGAGGCAGAGGTTCTAGAGGTAGATTTGGTGGTGGAAGGAGTGCAAACACCTTTATGGGTAAGTGTTATAATTGTCAAGAGTTTGGGCACCCAACATATAAGTGTCCTGAGAAGGAAAATTTTTCAAGTGATGGTGAAAGGAAGAGTGAGAGAAGGATTCAATTAGTCCAAGAAGAAGAATGTGGTTCTAGTTCCACAAAGTGTGATGCTGAGACATGAGAAACATTGATGCTGAGAGAAAGAGCATTATTGAAGACCTCTAGGGAGAAGGAGCTGATTTAAAGGATAGCATTGTTTAAGACAAATTGCAAAAGCAAGGACAAGGTATGTAAAGTGATAGTGGATTCTAGTTGTACTGATAATATGGTGTCTAGTGAGATGGTAGACAAACTGAGGTTGAAGAGAATACCTACGGACACACCTTACAAAGTCTCTTAGGTAAGTGATCATCAGTTCATTTTAGTGACTGAGCAAGCATTAGTTGAGTTTAAGATTGGAGCATATGAGGATAGAGTACTTTGCGACATCCTAGCAATGGATTGTTGTCATGTGATACTAAGAAGACCTTGGCAATTTGATAAGTTTGCAGTTTATGATGGGAGAGCTAATACCTTCACTATCAAGAAGGATGAGAAGAATTTTGTGCTACTACCATTAGAGGAGTAGTCAAGAACATCAAACATGATTATGTTTTGCAAGAAGGAGATAGTGATGTTTGAGGAGAGTGAAAACAAGGAGTGTTCAGCCTTTTCAAGGCATAAAGTTGTTGAAACAACAAAGAACAAGTGTGGAGCTGAGTTGCAGCCAATTGTGGAGAGGAACATCTTCATGTGGAAGGAGGGGAGTGAAAATGAAAAGTGCAAGAGTGTAGAGCCTGTGGAAAGGCAAGAAGTGAGTGAAGGAGTCTTAGTAGGGACAATCATGTGACCTATAGTGATGAGTAGAGATAAGAGACAACCAAGTGAAGTTGGTGCAGTAGTTTGCAAGGTTGATAAGACAGTAAAAAAGTTGAATAAAGGCCTGACAGAGGTTGCAAAAGGTAATGTGATAGTGGATAGGGGAAAGACAGTTGAGAGAAGCATGGATGCTGATGAAGGTGACAAGGTCAGAGGACCAAAAGTGGGACAGTCTCCAAAGAATGCATATGGTCAAGATGCAAGTAATGTTGGCAAGCATACCGCAGACGGTGAAGGATCAAATCCAAAATCACCTAATGAAGACAAACATGGAGGACAAAGACAAGCAATAAAGGACAATTTGTAAGAATATTTCCAAGGGACTTGGAAAAGTTTCAAGTTAGGGTGTATGGTGCAGTGCACCTAGAATAAGTTTTAAGTCAATATTTGAAAATTTTAGTGTTAGAGACTAAATAAGTTTTAAAAAAATGTAATAAAGACTTCAAATGTCAAGAAGTGGAGGCCTAGATTAGGTAGTCAACTTTAGTGAGTTTGCAGTCACTTAAGTTGTGACAGTCTATTTTTTTAAAAAAGTTTTTTTAGGAAGAGTAGTTAGTGTAGGCTATTTTTAAGCCTCTTCCCACGATGGGAATGGAGAGTTAAGATTTTAAACAAGTGAAAAAATGCATTGTAGAGGATGTATGGTTGAATTATGGTGATGGGAAAAAGTTTGAAAACAAAAGAATGAAGAGAAAAGACTGTTTTGCTGTCCCACTTCACTGTTTTTTGTATTTTTGCTGTTCCCTTGCATTTTTCTTAGGCCGTACAATGTTTTCATGATTCCTCATGCATGGAATGTTAGAGTGGATGGTCTTATCTTTGTTTTGAATCTGGTTGGAGGAGATTTGGTGGGGTTTAAAACATTCTTCCAAACATTTTTTTAGAACTGCCCTGTTTTCAGCTTTATGACTATTTATTTTTTGCTGTTCCTTTGTGTTGTACTCAGCCGTACAATGCAGTCATGATTTAAACTGATAATAATGTTGTAGTTGATACTCTTACCTTTCATTTAAGCCAAGTTGGAAGGAATATCATTGTGGTTTGATCATTTTGTGAGTGCTTTTTGTGAAGGAGGTTCCAAGACCTAGTTTTAAGGGTTTTAGAGAGGTTTTAGTTTTCCCACCTCATGATGCTGTGTTAGAACCCCAAAATGGGTGGAGTTAGTGTAAAATGGTGTGTTCTCTAATGGGTTTTGCATGCAGGAGCAAGGGATAAGAAAAAGGTGAAGATTTGAGCCATGAAGACCTCATTGTGTCATGTTAAGGCAAACTAGAGTTGGAGGAGTGAAGTTTTGATCATAAAACAAGTTGAAATGATCTTAGACACATAAAACCTTTAGAATTGGTCTATTTGGAATGTGTCTAAGCTCATCAAAGTGGAATTTTGGGTGTGGGCTAAAGATTTTGTGTACTTCCTTTGTAAAACATGGCTAATTGCCCTCTAGGACAACATGAACAGTCTAAATTTGAGGTGTATGGTACAAAACAACCTACCTTGCATGTTTAGTATGTTGTGTAACTCCATAATAGGTACTCAAAAAGGTATTTTTTTTGTGGGTTTGTCATTCCTTTTGAAAGTTATGCTCTAAAAACCTTTAAAACAATGCTACAAGGAGATAGGTCAGCCTATGAAGGAAATGGTACAAGGAGGTACCTTCTAAGAAATTTGTTAGTTTTGTAGGCTTGGGACAATTAAACCTAGAAGGTCTAGGGTCCCTAGAATGTTTGGGAAAGCTCCCATGTATGCAAACCCAAATATGGTGCTATTATGTAGTGTTGAATCCATGGAGAATGAGTGGACAATCATGTCTAGTTTGAAATCAAATGTTGTAGTTTGGTCCACTGAGGCCTAAAAGAGTTGTTTTACCCTGCCATCCGTTGTATCCTCTTCCTCTTGTGTGGTTGTTTATGATCCTTTGTGGTCTTTGTGTAGTGAGCTCTGCAGATTAGATCATTGGAGATAAGAATGAAGGGGTGCAGACAAGGAGAAGGTTTGCTAAGACACATGAGTAAGTAAACTTGTGTTTAATATCAAAGGTAGAACCAAAAACCTTTTTTGATGCTAGCAAAGATGATGGATGGATAAAGGCAATGGAAGAAGAATTGGATTAGATAGAGAAGAATCAGACATGGGAATTGGTTCCCAGACCAGCCAACAAGAATGTCATAAAAACAAAGTGGGTGTTCTAGAACAAGCTGAATGAAGAAGGTGAAGTTGTAAGGAACAAAGCAAGGTTGGTATGTAAGGGCTACTCTCAAGTTGAAGGCATTGATTTTGAAAAGAATTTTTCTCCAGTAACTAGGATGGAGGCAATCAAAATGTTTCTTGCCCTTTCTGCTCATAAGAACTTCAAAGTATATTAGATGGATGTTAAGTTAGCATTTTTGAATGTTGATCTAGAGGAAGAGGTTTACATTGAGCAACCAAATGGTTTTCAGGTATCAGAAGATCTAGACATGGTATGCAGACTTAAGAAGGCTCTGTATGGTCTCAAGCAAGCACCTAGGGCTTGGTATGTCAGGTTGAACAAGTACTTACTTCAGCAGGGCTTCAAGAAAGGTACTACAGATAGCAATCTTTACATCAAGGAAGAAGGAGATATGATATTGATAGTTGCAGTATATGCTGATGACATCATCTTTGGTGAAGATGATGATATGTGTAAGAGGGTTGCAGAGGAAATGCAAAAATATTTTGAGATGTCTATGATTGGTGAGATGTCTTTCTTCCTTGGATTTCAAATTACTCAGCTAGATGATGGTATCTTTATTCTTCAAGCTAAGTATGTCAAAGAGTTGTTGAAGAAGTTTGGTATGGGGGATTGAAAACTAGTGAGCACTCCCATGGTCACTGGATGTCACTTAAGTAAGGATGATTAGTCTCTGGAGGTGGATTAGACTTCCTATAGATCTATGATTGGAGGATTGTTGTACCTAACTGCTTCTAGACCTGATATTATGCATGTAGTATGTGTGGTTGCCAGATATCAAGCCAATCCCAAGCAAACACATAAGAAGGTAGTGAAAAGGATATTCGGATACTTGAAAGGAACTTTGAATTATGACTTATGGTATCCAAGAGGTAATGAATTTTATTTGAGTGCCTACACTGATGCTAATTGAGCTGGTTGTGTTGATGATAGAAGAAGTACAAGTGGTGGTGCTTTTTATTTTAGGAAGCAGATTGGTTTCATGGCAAAGCAAGAAGCAAGATTTAGTGTCCTTATCAACTGCAAAGGTAGAGTTTATTGCAGCAGCATCCTGTTGCACACAAGTGTTGTGGATGAAGCAAACCCTAAAGGATATCAAGGTATTGTATGATGAGCCTATTCCTATTTTGTGTGACAATACAAGTGCTATCAATATTTTCAAGAATCTAGTGATGCATTCTAGAACCAAGCATATAGGAATCGGGTATCACTTTTTGAGAGAGAAGGTTACAGATAAGGAAGTAAAGTTGGAATATGTTCCAACAAAGGATCAGATTGCAGATATTTTCACAAAGGCTCTTGCAAAGGACACTTTTGAGGATCTCCAACAGAGGTTAGGGGTAATTGCCCCTCCTTCTTGCTAGAGGCATAGTAGTGCATCTGTCTAGGGGGAGTTCATGATATATATTTTTCCTAGATTGATGGTGGCTACCTCTTAGGGGGAGTAGGTAGTGATTGTTGCTGACAGGGGGAACCCTGGATTGTTTCAAGAAATAAGGTATGAACATCAAAGGGAGAGAAAGAGAGTTTTGTGCCCTAAGGGAAGAACTAGTTGCCCTTTGTCCTTGATGTCAAAGGGGGAGAGAGAGAAATATATATCTAAGGGGGAGTATGTGTTGCCATCAATGACAAAGGGGGAGAGAGGGAAATATATATGTAAGGGGGAGTATGTGTTTCCATCAATGACAAAGGGGGAGATTGTTGGTAATATGTGTTGTAATTGTGTTATTGATGTCAACACTTGGAGCTAGGTTAGCACTCAATTTATGATGATGATATACTAGTGAGATACAATGGTGACGATGATGTTTAAGGTTGTTGATATCAAGTGTTGTTCTTGAGGGTCATAATGGTTCATAATGGGTTGCTTATGTTCATGGTTTGATGTCATGACCTGATAAGTGATGTTCCTAATGTTCATGGTTGGATGTCATGTCTCATCCGGTGACAATAAAGAAGACATTTTAAGACAGGAATTACGAAGTTCATAGTTGGATTAATGTCAAGACAAGTTGTTGATCAACAAAGATGAATGAAGGGAATTAAAAGTTCATGGTTGGATGTCATGTCCTATCCAGCAATGAAGATATAGTTCATGGTTGGATGACATATAGTTCATGGTTGGATGTCATGTTCCTGAAGTTCTTAGTCGGTAGAGACTTTATTCATTGAGTATGTTTGTTGACAACAAAGGAGACATACTAATATGGGAATTAGAAGCACTAACATGATCATATGTGTTGTTGATGTTGCTGATGGTCTAAAGCATGTGACAAGCCCATTCCTATTGTTCCCAAGAATTTAAGCATTAATACAAGGAAGTTTTGGCCTCCGGGTGTTGGTAAAAGTTTTTGCTATAAGAAGATTGCTTTGAAAACTATCTGGGAGATTGCTTTGCATTTTCATTCTCTTGATGTTGTGCCTCTACGGATTGGAAGATAGCTTCATATAGTGTCAAAGCATGTATGTTTCAAGTTTCATGACGTTTAGATTACCGGAAGAGTGTTGTACAGTTGAAGTATGAAGACAATGTTGTTTCTGTGAAGGTGTTCTTAGTAGGGTAATGGAATGCTCTGTATTCCTCTACATTTGCAATTATGGCTATGTGGTTCTGGAACTGTGTTCAAGGTGCTGTGAAAGTAATAATTCCAAAGTTTTAGATCATTTGTCCTTTCGTTGTGAAAGTTATTCATGATAGAGTACTGACATATGTTGTGGCAGAGTAAGGTGGTTTTGAAAACCTGTTGGAATGTTCTGCATTCCTCTGGATGTGAATATTTTCCTTTATGGTTTTGTGGACATGTTTATGGATGTGCATTACATGCTTTCTTGCAGTTTCAAGTGTCTTGGTGATCCGTGAGCTCACTTTTTCAATGACAGTATGTTGTAGTGTGTTTCAGATGACTTGTTGTTCTCAAAGTTCATGGTTGAAGATGTGTGGCACATAATCTTTGATGTGTAGAGGTAAATGAATGTTTAGAGATGTTAAATAAGTTCTATAGACTCATCTGGAAGAGTTTCATGAAGATCCTTCTTGTTTCTAGTACTGCACAAGGTTTTCAAGTTGTTGTGGCTATTATGCTTCAAGTTTCATATGTCTTTGCTTAAGGCTGTCCTATTTTCAAATGAGCAGACTATGCGGATGTAATTCCTTGTTTGATGCTGTAAAGGATGTTTTGGACCTAGTTAAGCAAGTGTTGGTGTAGTGTGTAGTCTTGTTTAGGACTTTTCCTCTACACGTTTCATGTTGTGTGTAGTCTGGCTGACTTGTAAATGCATTTTTCATGTTGTCTCTAGTCGACAAGCAATGTAATATCATGTATAAATTGTAAATCAAATTGAGTTAGGCTAGGTTTGATTTCAATGTGATTGATAAGGTTTGTAAGTAAGATAAGGAGCAGAATGAATGCATTATGATGTACAACTAAAGGACAAAGAGAAGATGTGTTAAAAGTTGTCCTGATTCATCTTGAAGACATTTATGTGATAGGAAGGAAGTGAAGAGTGCCTAATTGATCCAATTATCAGAAGAAGCAGAATTGCAATCATCAAAGGTGTGTTCACTTCAATGTCAGTTTTCAGGTAGTAGAAAGACTGTCATGCTGTAATCCTTTCCAAGCTTGTTCTCAATTCAGGGAGTAGTTGCTTCCTTGGGAGTGACCCTAAAACAAAGTATTTAGGGAGTTGTAGCTTCCTTGGGAGTGACCCTAGAGCAAAATTTTTAGGGAGTAGTTTCTTCCTTGGGTTGTAGCCCTAAAACAAAGTCAACAGGGAGTAGTACCTTCCTTGGGTTGTAGCCCTAAAACAAAGTTGTAATTTTGAGCTTCATATATTCTGAGTTAATTCTCACCATGGTTTCTCCCTTCTTGGGTTTTCCACATATATCTAGTGTTATGTGTTGATGTGCATTGTGTTAATCTTTCATATTTATGTTGATGTTGTAATACTTAAGTTTTAATCTGCTCTGGAGGACTTGAAGTTTGATTAGATACTGATTCACCCCGCCTCTTAGTATCTTGGTGTGTTCAATAGATATCCATTATCAAAACAAAATTGATATGCATTTTGGAAATCTTTTTTTTAAAAAATTTTGTCACCAAATAACTATGAATTGCATGGGGGAAGAAATGAATATCCATTTTGGTTTCAAAATTTCCCCCCAAAAAATTACATGGGAATTCAAACCTACCTTTTCCATGAAAATGATGAGTTGGGATGTTTTTAGAGATTTTCCTCAACTTCACCTTTGATGTTGACAGACTTGTTTTTAATCCAAATTTGATAAAACAAAAAGGGTATATCCAAGACACTCTCAAAATTCTAAAAATATAATATATGCTCGATTATAATTTTAATAGGTAATTATTAATAATTTTCTACATGCACTATGTCTAAATTCTTGATAGACATATTTATTGAAAAGCATCCATAAATTTCAAACCATTTAACCTTTTCCAAATCCATAAGTTGTGTCACACTCTATGCTTTGCTGGCTACAGGTCTAGAAAATTTTGAATTTCATATTTTTTTGACCAAGTTAGGTTGGCTGGAAAATTGTTTCTTAATATTTTAAAGATTCCTAACTAATTATTTACTTAGAAAAAAAACCAAAAAAATATGTCACATCCAAGTGTGTCCTTTCCTTATATCTAAAGATTAAAGAATTTTTTTTTTCTCATACATAGGTTGGCGAGAATGACACCTACTTTTTTTTTCTAAAAATTTTAGTAGTGTCTCATTGAAATATCTAATTTTCACTAAATCAATTTATTTTTTTTCAAAAAAATAGTAGCCCATAAACTACATTCAATTTTCTACAATTTGACATATTTTCCAAATTGTGTAGATAACCCATTCAAAATTTACATGAAGTTGCTTAAGTTTGTTTTTTAGCATTTTCAATGCCATTTAGAGGTATTATTTGGCCCATGATGATCTCACACTCACCTATAGGAGATTTTTGAAAGATCAGATTCTCTTTTTCAAGAGAAATCTCATCACGAAGAGTAGGATTCTCAACAATTTGTTTCTTTTTAGGAACAAGATGTTTTTCCAAGAGGTTTCCTTTTGGGGAAGCTCATGGGCCAAACTTTGAAGAGGTTGTTGAAGTTGTTCTAAAGCATCTTGATAAATAAGAGTTGTATTTCCTATAGGATTCTGAGATGGTTCATGAAGAAGAAAATAAACAATAAGAGAAGCTTCAATAGTGGAAACAACTATGGTTGTCTTGTAGAACCACTTGTTTGATTATCTACACTCTTAGTTTTGATTATAATCTTGGGCTTCTTCCTTGTCAATAGCATATGTTCACCTAGAGTCTCTTGTTACTCTTCTTCAATAAGAACCCTCTTTGTAGGAGTAGTTTATTGATGCAGGAGCATCTGGGTTCACTGGCAATCCTGTGTCACCAAAAAAATTGTTTTATTTCTTAAGTTGTTTTGGTTTTGTTTCCTTGCAAAGTTGGTTTTTGTGTTTCAGGAGCAATTTCATATTTATTTCGTCAATTTCAAGACATCATCTTTTAGAAGACCCAAATGGGTACCTCTAGTTGCATTTTGGTGAAAATTGGGTAAAATTTGGCTAAGTTAGAACTAGTCAGCTAATTCTCCAGTTCGCGAATTGTTAAGTTCACCGATCCAACAGTTTTCCAATAGATTAGTTTGCCGGTGGACACTTTCGCGGACAAGCTTCAAAGGCTAGTTTGCATTTTTCAAAAGTTTAATGAAGGGGAGTTTATAGTCGGCAAAGTTTTGAGTTTGTGAACTATACAATTCGCCGATGTAGAGGTTTGTCGATGGTTTGATTTGTCGACAAGCCTTATTGCCAGAAAGATTTGGAAGGAAGTTCAAAACTTTGTATGTTAGTTGATTACATGATTTGAAGGGTGAGTTTCCCAAGTTCAAGGAATGGCCAGATCACTGATAGAAAGACTGAGTGTCGACTAAAGTGTGATATCGAAAACTTTGGTGGTTTGCAAAACCTTAGTTTTGTCGATAAGCCATTTGTTGATAAAGGATTAAGAATGGAGTTCATGATTGTTTTAGTTCACCAATAGGTGATATGGCCGATAATGTTTAAGTCAAATTGTTGACTGACTCCAAGGTTCGAAAAAGTTAAATTTTGCCGACAAAGGGCATGGTGACTAAAGGGCTTGTATTGACAAGTCATAGTTCGTGAAAGCAGGTTCTTTCTGATAAAGCCTTCAAAGAGATGGTTTGCAAATGGACTAATTCACCGATTGAAGTGACAAGTATGAGTTTCACAAATTTGATTTTTGCTGACTGAATGGACATTGGTTTGGAAAACAAAACATTCACCGATAGGTGTTTATAACTGAGGTTCAAAAAATTGAAAGTTTGCTGATAACAACTCAGTTTTGAAAAGTTTGTTTTTGCTGATAGAGGCACAAAAGATGATATAGGGATCCTTGGTTCACAGAAAGGGCATTTTTTCGATAACTGCCTAGATCCCTAATATGTATAAACTGATGAATATACAAGATGGTGATTGTGATATGCCCACAAGGAAGTTTAATGGCAGTGGTTTAGTTTTGTAAATGTTAAACTACTTGGTGATTTGTTTAGTTGTATAACGATTCGTGGCAATTGAACTATTTTTAGCTGAGTGCCATAAATATAATTTCTTGGTCCAAATTGGGGGTTCATTGGTTTAGTTAGTTAGATTCTTCCTGGTTCGATCTCTTGGAGAATAGAGATGTTGGAGAAGTTTTTATAAACAAAGATTGATGTACCTTGAGACTGTGTAATGAACTTTTGTACTTCTGTAATCATTTTGTTGTTGCTAATTGAAGACAAGATAAATCTTAGAGGTTAAAAACACAAATAAAATGCATGAAAACACACACAAAATATACCTCAAGATCTTATTTCTCCTTTGATAAGGTGGAGGATCTTGCACCCAAGAGCTCCTTTCTTTACCCAACTTGAAGATGTGTAGATGTGGGTTGCTCTTTAAGATTCAACACAATATGATGAAGGATTTGATGAGAGATTGGATAAGGATAGAGATTTGGATATGGATGTGATGAGAGGCTAGAAGGATTTTGGCATTATGATGGCATGATGAGAAGATTTGAGAGAAATTTAGGCATAGTGATGATAGGATGAAGAAGTGATGAAAATGGCTTGGGTGAGGGTTCTATTTATAGATTTTTGGTAAAAGGATGGAGGGTGAGGATTGAAAGTTTAGATCAATGGCTAGGAATACTCGAGGATTAGGGTTTGGATTGGAGTTGTAGTTGTATACGTCTAAAAATGCCATGATTCGCATTCTTCTAAGTTAATTAAATATCAAAATATTTAATTATCTCTTCTAAAGTCAAAATTAAATAAAATCCTTTATTTAATTAAATTCTTCCAAACAATTAAATAATTCTTAATTATTTAATTAAATCAAATCATTCTTCCAAATTTGAATAAATCAAATCAAATTTATTTAAATCTTCTCAATCTCCAAAAATAAAATATAATTAAATATTTTATTTTTTCTTCCAAATCATGCACAACAATTAAATAAATTTATTTATTTAATTTGCTTTCTTATCTTCAAATTCTTCAAATATCTTCCAAATCTTCTAATAATAAGTCTTCTTCTCCATGCACACAAAATTAAATAATTTATTATTTAATTTCTCTCAAATCATGCAAAAGCAAATCTTAAGTTGAGTTATCTATTCAATCAAACCTTGTTTTTATCAATATCTCTTAAATTAGAAAAAATATTTCTAATTTATGAAAAGCATGTCTTATCTTTAGAAAAGAAAGTGATTAACTCAAATAAAACAACTTTTGTGTGACACTTGTCTTCTTCTTATTCATTGCACATTCCTCAACTATCCTCAACCGTTGATCTTCTCAAGTCTTCTATACCGTTGATCTTCATTCTTCCAAGTCTATAAATTGAACTCTATTCTTCCATTCTATTCATCCAAGATTTTAGTATTGTTACTCTGTAGGAATTACAGCGTGCCTTTGGCACCAATTATTTCATTGCTTGTGATCACACTTTTTACTACGCACTACGCACTACTACCTTTGTTTTGGAGCTCCTCTTCATTGCAATATCACCACAGCCATTCTTAATCGACATTCTTGACAAAGCAAAGAAGTGCACTCACTAAGGGCCCCTTTTCATACACACAAGGACAATTTTTGATAGGCAACAATGGAAGTTTCGATCTAAGGAAGGTTTGCTTTGTTGATTCATTACTTATTTGATTTAATCTTCTTAGTTCACTATTCTATTGAGTTTTGGGTATTTGATATTGTTTATCATTGCATATTCATTGTTGAATCCAATTTACCGCAACAGGCCAAATCATAATAGTGGGAATAGTAATGCCAACTATGCAAGTGTGCCATTAGACTATACCATCAATTGCCTATCCGAGTATGTCCCACAAATCAATGTGGTCATGCCCAATCAACAATCATAACCTAACAGAACTGGTTGTAGTATCATTACCTGTAGTGGTAAAGTCACGTTGAATACCATCCCTCCAAGGTAGTCACCTTCTCAGTCCAACTTCCGTCAGTATAATGTCATAGACCAACTACAGAAGACTCCGGCCCACATTTCTATCTTGGAGTTGTTGCGTCTATCTCCTTCCCATAAGGAGATTCTTAATAAAGCCTTAGTGGAAACCACCATCCCCACTAACTTGGCCCAAGAGAAGTTTCAGGCCATGGTAGGTAATCTAACCTCCTCAAGTACCATATCATTTACCAAGCAGGATGACCTCTCTATATCTCAACCCCATAACACCCCTCTACATATTGTTGCCTTCATCCACAAGCACCACATCAAGAGGGTTCTCATTGATGGGGGAGCCAGTTTAAATATTTGCATGTTAAAGCTAGTCCTTATATTGGGGTTCTTCAAAAATGCAGTTGATCCAAGGAAGAAAATTACTATCAAAGCCTATGATGAAGAGGAGAGAACTACAAAGGGAACAATCGTCTTACCCATACAAGTGGGACCTATCATAAAAGATGTTGTGTCCCAAGTCCTAGATAGGGAGCTCACATATAATATTCTCCTAAGGAGACCATGGATTCATGCCATGAAAGCTATGCCCTCTACTTATCACCAATGCATAAAATTCCCACATAATGGCAAACAAGTCACCATCCAAGGAGACCCTGACCCCTTCCAACATTGTAACTCTGTCCTTTCAAAACATGATTGCATCATACCAAATAATAGAGCATCTACATCCCCTACCCCACATCAAGACCATACCTTTGAAGCTTCCTCATCGAGACCCAAAGAGCAAAAAATTACTATCAAAGAAACCGGAGTTGGGGAATACTCCATTGAGCACAACCTCAATCTAGCCAAGATGCTTTATCTCCTAGATCCTTTGGTCGACCCAAGCATTTTCCAAAGCCATCTGCTCCTCCTATACCTCCCACAGCTCCCTTTGTCAAATGGGGGACCTTATCCGATGAAACAAAAGAAAGAGATGTCCTACAATGACTTTATACCGAAAAAGAAGAGAACATACAACAAGAACCACCTAGGCTCCCAATAGAACTCTATGGGCGAGGTGAGGCTACCCTACACAGAATGGGTTACAAAGGACAAGGCCTTATCAGCCTAAGAAAAGAAGGAATCGTAGAACCCATTCAACCTTCTTCATCCTCATTGGCTAGAAATACAAATGGCCTAGGATACAAAGGCAAGGGCAAAGCTAAATAAAATGCTTGTTTAGTGGAAATGATACATACACTTCAAGTAGACAGTGACACAGACTCCAATGAATATGAGTGGGATGAGTTGACAGAGCATTCCTATGATGATAAAGAATGTGATACCATTCAAACTTATAGCCCCTACCGTGAGGGACAAACACTACCGAACAGACCGCTAGAGTCTGATTTGCCTATCTCTGAGAATATGAATTTCAAGGAAGGTTTGAATTCTATCGCAATAAACAATTTGGAGGAAAGTACCATCCCAAACACTCCCCCTCCCAATACTCCTAGTATATCCATTCAAACTATCAACGAATCAGATCTATCCTCTGACTCCCTCCCCCTTGTGCATCCTGAACTTATTGACTGGGATCTATGAGGAACTCCTCAACTAGATATGTTCCAAAATGACGATGCTTATATTGACTACATGGAACTTAGGGACCACCTACCTAAAGGAGATCATAAAGCTAGTTTTGCTATTGAACTTAATACCATGGCTTATTTTGGAGCATCTACCAAGCCTTCCAATCGCAAAAATATCAAAATCAAAACTGGATCTGATGGTGAAAATTGTTCTGCGGTAGTGTCAAATCCCAAAACAGTAAAAATAAAGGACGCATTTGAAGGTGAAAACCCAACTGTGGCCCCTGACAATGGAAGGCTTGACACTCTCCCCAATGACATGCACCAGGAGAAGTCTCAGATTGTTGTGGAACCCACAGAGCCAGTTAACATTGGAATAGAGGAACAACCTAAGATCATTCACTTTGCTAAATCTCTTACTCCACCAGAAAAGACCAAGTTTGTATCATTCTTCAAGAAAAAGAGAGGCAACTTCGCTTGGTCATATGCAGACATGCCAGGTCTAGACCCAAACTTGATCCTACATCATCTTCCACTAGATCCAGGTGTGAAACCTATCAAACAAAAGCTTAGAAAGATGCATCCACATATAGCACTATTGGTCAAAGAAGAACTGAAGAAGTTGTTGGATGTGGGGTTTATCAGAGCAATAGACTACCCTGAGTGGATATCCAACATTGTACCAGTGTCCAAACCAGATGGCAGAGTCTAATTATGTAATGATTTTAGAGATCTAAACAAAGCTTTCCGCAAGGATGATTTTCCATTGCCAAACATAGATATCATAGTCACCTTGATAGGAGGACATACCATGCTATCTCTCATGGATGGATTCTTAGGATATAATCAGATCAGGATAGCACCCGAAGACCAACACAAGGCAACTTTTACTTGTCCATGGGGCACTTTTTGCTGGAATGTCATGCCATTTGGGCAAAAGAATGCAGGAGCCACATATCAGCATGCTATGACCACTATATTTCATGATATGATGCACGTAACAATGGAAGATTATGTAGATGATATCCTAGCAAAGTCACTCACAAGGGAATCACATTTGGATGTGTTAGAGAAAGTCTTTCAGAGATTCGAACAATTCAAAGTCAGGTTGAACCCAAAGAAATGTGTGTTTGGAGTCACCTCAGGCAAGCTTCTAGGCTTTATTGTATCAGCAAATGGAATAGAGGTGGACCTCGCCAAAGTCAAGGCTATCATGGACATGCCACCACCCAAAACTCTTACACAGCTAAGATTGCTACAAGGCAAGCTACAAGCAATCCGTAGATTCATATCATAGCTGGTAGACAAGTGTCAACCATTCAGTCATCTCCTGCACAAGAACATTCCATTCAGATGGGATGAGAAATGTGAAGAGGCATTCAACAAACTAAAAGAGTACCTTATGAATCCACCTATTCTCATGCCTCCTATCCAAGGGAAACCATTCATACTATATATATCTACTACACCTATAGCTCTTGGAGCTCTTCTAGCACAACAAGACTATGAGAATAAAGAGAGAGTCGTCTACTATATCAGTCGAACATTAGTGGGCTATGAGTTGCAATACTCACAGATAGAAAGATCATGTCTTGCGGTAGTTTTTTCTTCCCAAAAACTCTGACATTATATGCTTGCACATCTAATCAAACTTATTGCAAAAATAGATCCACTGAAATACCTACTAAGTAAAGCAGCTCTCACAGGTCACCTAGCCAAATGGGTAATGCTCCTAAGTGAATACGACATTGAGTATGTAGATAGAAAAGGTATAAAAGGGCAAGTCATTTCTAGTCAGTTAGCAGATGTACCACTATAGGACACCGCACCAATGCAATTTGACTTTCCAGATTGATGCAGAGGTAGGAGGACCAAAACTATCCTCAATAACATTAACAAATCAAAGAACTAATCCAATTTCTTTTGTTAGGTTGAAGAGAACATTAATACAGACTTTTAATCTAATTTTCATGAAGATCTAATGGTAGGAGAGAAAGTTATGACTCTTTTCCCAAAACTACAAACCCTAGGCAGCATTCAGACCTGCCCTCACCAAAAATGCCATAACTTATTCAAATATTAATAAAATTTGATGCAACAAAAAGAAATGGAAAGTAGAATAAATAATCTTTCCAACCATATATGGATTTTCCCTGTATCTATCTGTACAAAACCGTACCAAACGCTGCAACAGGACTGTTATAGGAGAATTCTAAAAATTGCAGTCACTAAAACGGTCATAACTTCCTCAATATTGCACCAAAATTGATGAGACAAAAAGGAAAGGGAGGGTGATTGAATATATTTTCATTTGAAATCAAAAATAAATGTCTTCCTACCCTTACTGGGCCATACCATGCAAGAAAACAGTAAATTTCTGAAGTATAATACAAAAAACATTGTTTTTTACCATTCCATTCTCAATCTTCAATCACCTCCAAGTTTTCAAAGGTATACACGGCCTTTTTAAAGGTATTACAAATGACCTTTCAGTTTCCAACTACTTGGAACAAACCAAGAGCCAAATGACTCTTCACCTTCCCTCATTCTTCATCTTTTTTTTCCAACTTTACATTGACAACCTTTACATGGTTTGCAATATTTTGCATATTTGAACTACCTAGTGACCTCTAATACATAACAATGACTTGATTAACCTTATACAATGATGAATCATTACAATATTGGATCATTTTAATTAAACTCCTATGGAAGTCAAGGTGCTTCTGCACCACAGATGAATCCTTATTCAACATCTCAACACATTCCTGGAAGCTCTACTTTGATGGGTCCTACACAAACCATGGATCGGGGGTAGGAATCTTGTTTGTAACTCTTCATGGCGACACCATTCTGAAGTCTTACCATTTTCTATTCCCATGCACCAACAACATAGCAGAATATGAAGCCTTAGTCATTAGTATCAAGATGGCAACAAAGTGGAAAATCAAAGAGCTACATGTCTATGGTGATTCTCAACTAGTGATAAATCAGGTCAATGATGATTACCAAACCAAAGATGAAAAGCTTATCCCTTACAAGCGGATGGTCGATGACTTTAAGGAACACTTTGTGATCATCTCTTTTGAGTAGATACCTCAGATTGAGAACAAAGTAGCAGATGCCATGGAAACCATTGCCTCTCTTCTTGAGATACTAGAGAATGAGTCACGGTATGAGTTCTTAGTAGAAACTATTCAACAACAAACTTATGATCTTCTGGAGAACCATACCATATGCCTTTTAGTTGGATCTGATTCACCTTGGTATGGTAAGATTTATACTTACCTCAAGGACAACACCCTCCCACTTGACCTATCTTCAAACCAACGACGAACCTTTATACGCCAAACTTCTCGCTATACCATTATTGCCGATACCCTATACCGACGTGGTCTAGATGGTACTTTACTCCGTTGTTTAGAACGAGAAGAATCCCTAACCACCTTACAAGACATGCACAAAGGGATTTGCAGAACACACTCTAGCGGTCCTTCCTTAGCCAAGAAACTCATGCATTTGGGTTATTACTGGCCGAACATGGAAACAGATTCATATCAGTTTGTCAAGAAGTGCAAGTAGTGCCAAATACATGGGAACCTGGTACATGCACCAGCTCAAGAGTTGAGACCTTTAACGACACCTTGGCCCTTTTGCCAATGGGGACTTGACCTTGTGGGAAAAATCCATCCACCCTCATCCAACGACCACAAATTCATTATAACCGCCATTGAGTACTTTACCAATTGGATTGAAGCCGTTCCCCTCACCACCGTCACAGGTAAGCAAATATCCTCATTTATCCTGAATTACCTCATCTGTAGATACAAAATTCCTTCATCAATTATCACAGATAATGGAAGACCCTTCAAAAACTAGGATGTCCAAGAACTCTGTGACCGATTCAAAATCCAACACCGTTTCTCCACAACTTATTACCCCTAAGGCAACGGTCAAGCTAAAGCATCCAACAAGACCATCTTGAAACTTCTCAAGAAGACTATCAATGATGCTGGCCATGATTAGCACATCCAACTCAATCCTGCTCTGTGGGCCTATAGAACTATTATACGCACTCCCATAGGTGCTACACCTTACTCCCTTGTCTATGGCTCAGAAGCTATCCTTCCCATAGAGGTTGAATTACCATCTCTTAGGGTGTCGTTAAAAGGTTTCATATCAGATGAAGAGTACAGAGTCTCAAGATTACAAGAACTAGAGTTGCTAGAGGAAAGGAGATAGAAAGCCTTTGACCATCTCAAAGCATACCAACAAATGATGTTGAGAAGCTATAACCACAGAGTTCACCCAAGAGTCTTCAAAGTTGGAGATTTGGTCCTTAAGGAAAATCCTCGCAATCAACAGGATAGGGAAAAGAAGGGCAAGTTCAAACCCAACTGGCTTGGGACTTATGTAATTGTAGCTGCTTATGGATCGGGGCCATATCAGTTAGCAACATTAGAGGGTGAGCTATTCGATGACCCAATCGACAACATGCATCTTCACCGGTTCTCTACCTAGGAGAACCCCAATGTAAGGGGGGCATAAAATGTAAAAAAATAATAATAAAAAAATTAGAAAAAAATACAAAAAAAAAAATCAGAAAAATACAAAAAAATCATCCTTTGGTGAAAACCTGGCAAACAGGCGCCTTGGATAGGTATCATGATGAAAACCTGGCAATCAGGCGTCATGTATACTTTCTAGCTTTTCGCACAAATAAAAGCATGTGGTGAAAACCTGGTAAAATAGGCATTACTTGTGATGAAACGCCTTCTCTGTCTTTGGGAAACCAATCACCTTGAGCTCATTCTTCCTTGTGTCCCATTCGACCCATGTCTATCCCATAATAAAATCCTGATAGTAACCTATCATGGCTTGATACTCTATCTCTTTGTTGGCCTTGTCAACCAAGGTTTTATCCCATATCATACCTATTGTGTCAGCCTAGCATAGTGTCTCTCGTTGGTATCCATGGTCCAAGTCCATGAACTATGTTGCCTCTGCACCGTCACGTAGGCAAGGCCATTATTCCAATGCGCCCCCGAGGCCTTCTTCGTCCATCCCATATCTTGTCGTCTATCTTCTAGTCCATCCATGGTCCAAGTCCATGAACTATGTTGCCTCTGTGTCGTCACATAGGCAAGGCCATTATTCTAATGCGCCCCTGAGGCCCCATTGTCCTATCCATGCCATGTCTAGGCCTTCTATTTATCTAAGTCTACCTCCACTTTCTACCGCCTAGGTCTTAGGTCCGTTAGGGTTTACCCCAAACTATGTTGCCTTTGCATCGTCACGTAGGCAAGGCCATTTAGCAATGAGCCCCCAAGGCACTAGGTCAGTCCCTTAGGGTCCGTCTCACCAATAAGGATTGTGGAATTCTCTCACCAAGCAAGCAAGCGCAAGCAGAACTGCTCTTCAGGCAGAAATTTTGATGCAACAGCTTAACCTATCCAAGGCAAAGCAAAAAAAAAAAAAAGAACCTAAAGCCTTCTAAATGATTTTACTCCAATTATGGCAAGAAATAAACACATCTAAATGCAAAAATGTTTTGTGGATTGGAAACATGGTTAAAACACTGAGTCTTGATCTTTGCTATCATGTCTTTCTATGCTACTTGAGGATGCCAAAAGCTAGAGATGCTATGATAGGGGCATGATTATTTCTTTGTTTTCTATTTGTGGATTAATCTTTAGTAATGTGAAGCCTTGTCTAAGGAAATGATCGGTAAAAGATCATCGAATACATCTAAAGGTCTAAACATGAATGGGGGCAATCCTTGTTTGTTGATACGCAAGAATACTCAGGTCATCTCGGTTCAATTATACCTCGATGCTTGTATTAGCTTGCTAAAGCAAAATCCATGTAAGCAATGCTCAGGTCATCTCGGTTCAATTATACCTAGATGCTTGTATTAATTTACAACATTTCAGAAAAAAGTATCAAAAAATCACCCAATGATGAAATAAGCACTTCAAATTACTTGCACTGTCAAGATGTCGAAATCAAATCCATCCATTTACACATCCATACATCCATATCCCATGTAATAAAAGATCCAATCAATGCAAAGTAACAATACAAGGTGAAACTTGTGAATCTTTCTATCGAGTCATTCTTCTGTCAATCAATCTTCTATCTATCATCCTACCATTTATGTATCGATAGAGTACATTTGGACATCACAAGAATAGAGCATGTAGTTGCATATCATATCATATGAGATAGTTATTTACATGATTAAATCAGTTGCATACATAATAGAGTGCATTAGGTCATCCATATACAATCATCATATAGTGTCGAAACAAAAAAATAAAAAACATAGATAAAGTGCATCACATAAGTTGCATAATCATATAGATATCATTTTGCATTCACACACGTTAGATACATATCAAGTAAAGCATCTAAGTCTGCATTAGGTCATATAGCATCACATAGCATCACATCAAAAATCTGCATCAGATAACATCTCATAACATCAAGTAAAACATCTAAGTCTGCATTAGATAAACACATACATCGCATCATGCAATAAAAAGTGCATCATAGACTCATCCATGTAGAGAGAATCAAAATAGATGCATTGTCATATAAATATCATAAAATATGTCCAAATGTACAATATCCAAATGTCTGTCTCTGAATCGGTGTCATATACAATAAGTACATCCCAACAGATGGTGATACATGTCTCAAAATACAAAAGTGGTACAAGTCTATCCGGCTGTCTGAGCCATCAAAAAGTACATAGGATCCAAAAAAAAGTCTGCGTGTCACTGCTACTCCTGCTGCTGTGGACCATTGCTACCGACAGTGTCTCCTCCTCCTCCCCTGCCGGCCTCAGACTTCTATGGGCCCATCATAGAGGCCCCTGACCTTGATGGACCTGCTCTTTGTGAGGCCATAGATTGACTTCTATAGCTCAGAGCCCTCTGACTAACTAGCACTGCACCATGGTATAATCCATGATAATACTGTGTCTGGGCCTGCGCCCTAGCAAGCTCACCCTGTACCTGTGCTAGCTGCCCTCGTACCTGTGCTAGCTCTGTCTGTGCCTGTGCTAGCTGCACCTGTACCTACTGCACTTGCCTAACTAGGAAGCTACTTGTCACATCTGTCCCCAGGGCTGCCACTGCGGTATCCCTCTCCACCCAAATAACTCGTATTTGAGCATCTTCCATGTCCCTCTCTCTGGTCAGACCCACAATGTACTTTGCGTCTGTCTCTTGTCGAGCCTCAACCCTCCTGAGCTGGGCCTACAACTGTCTAACCTGCCCCCTCAGTGTACCTATGGTCCTCTCATGGACATCTGCCTATGCTGGACCCTAGGGCACCTATTGCTATGGCACCTGCTGCTGTGCCACCTACTGAGGTGGTGGCATCTATCCTCGTTGTACCTATGGTACCTCCTGTGGTACCTGCTGTGTGACCTTTGGTCCCTCCTCAACCCTCTGCCTTTGTCTAGGTCAACCTCCATCATCACCACCTCCTCCCCCTCCTCTGTCATCTCCTCCATCTCTTCCACCTCTCTGTCCTCCTCTCCCTCTCCCTCTCCCCCTCCTCCTCTGACCAACTTGGCCCTCATCGTCTGAATCTGCCTCATCTATACGAGGCACCAACATGCTGGGTGTTGGTTTTTTCCTAGACTAGATGCTTATTCCCAGATTTCCCTACAAGGTAGCCATCAGTGATCAACAAGATCTCTGGGCCAGGGGCCAACAGTATAGGAGATAGACTCTATATTTTATCTCCTCTTCTTCTTCAGGCTCTGCAAAACCTAGGGGGGTATTCCCTACTCAACATCCATGAGGATATGCATACAAAGGCTGGGATGCTGACAGAAAGCAGATAAGTCCTCCTGTAAGTAGACCAAAACTGAAAGATAAGAGCAAAGGGGCTAGCTTTGGGCCTATTTGCAGTTGTAGACAGAGGACTGAGGATCCTAAAACTAATTCTAATGTCCTAATGGTTGTTTTAGATTTTGATTTGGATTTTAAGTTTGGATGCAAAGCTGGACATGGTTGTAACACAAAAACAAAGCAAGATTGGTGCCTATCCAGGGCCTGGAGTCAGTAGACATACACCTGTGAATGATCAGCATGAACAGCTAAAATTGGATTTCAGGGGGATATATGTGATACCTGCCTTACAGATATCTCCCAATACAGAGTGTTAAGTTATCTCTACTTATGGCATCCCTACTGCAGTATACCCTTCCCAATGTTCAACCTGAAAACAGTTTAATCTACCCCTTGAGCAAAAGTTAAAAGATCAGACATTCAACATAGGAATTCTATGCTCTAGAATCTAAACATTACCCAAATATCTAGATTCAGAAGAAGAATACATGCAATACTGGAGACAGAATTAACAAAACACATGCTAAGATAGCATTTCTCATATAAGATTAATCATGAAATCAGTGGGTTCGTGCCAAAACATACAACAAGAGATACATAGACTCACAGGTTTAGCTGTAAAGAGCAACCAGATCAGCTTGTTTTGAATTACAGAGCCAAAAATCTTCAACTTTCAACAACCAAAAATGAGTAACACTTCCTGCTTATAACAGCCAGGTAGTGTACCACAGCAATTAATTACATGGTTGACCAAAAATCCCGCCAGATACACAGTATCAGAAAAATGGCGCTCAACGCACTACCAGATTGGCGCCCAAACATGAATGCAGCAGGTAGGGGAGGAGACAGGAAGAAACCTCGAGCCCTGTGCCACTGTCCGTCGATGTACACCTTCAATCAGGTACCAGATCCGCCCATACCTCTGCAACCTTCGCCATTAATGGCGCACCAACCCGCGGCCTCGGGAAAACGTCAATTCTGCATCGCAACCATTTCCCGCCAAGATTCATCGTCATGATATTTGAAAATATGCAGGATATCAAATATCCCACATGCACCCCGCGGTGACCTTTTCAACACTTTATATACTAGGCCACGAGCATATATAATGTCGGTGCTTTTGCTCCTGACGACACTAGTATAAGACTTCATCATCATCCACCAACAACATGATATCCTGTCGCTTGAAATATCACCCTCACGTCAGCATCATATCGCAATATAACCTGCATGATAATCGCCTTCATCGGCACAACCTGATCCATCGGAGGAACATCCTCCTGCTTAGCCCATACCAAAAGTCTGGCCGATGAACATCCTGATGACGTCATCATCATATCCTACTGACGTCATCTGCATATCTGCCCACTGCGCACCTCCTCATATCCGGATGACGTCATCATCATGTTTGCAAATATCGGGGGATCTCCACAAGATGATCAGTGTTAGAAATATGACCCCCCTCGGACCTTGATGACGTCATCATCATATCGACATCAGGATGATATTAGGAAGATAACTGGATATTTGGAAATATCATCCTGATGCACAAATATCATGCTACACTGTAGCTCCACTATAAGATCGGGGTGATAGATGAATATGCCAGATATTTGAAAAGATCACCCCCCACTAGATAATACACGAAGCCGGCAGGCGGATATCTCCTTGATATCAGCATCATCATGACGTTGGAACAAACATACATCTGGGTGATATTCAAAAATGAAAATATCACCCCCTCCTTCGGAAATATCATGATGCAGATAGGCAGAGAAAAAGATATCACCCCGACATAAGAATGACGTCAGCATCATCAAGATGATAAAACAACGAACATGAAGTGATACAACAACATCAGGATGATATTGACTAAGATCATCCTGACGTTCAAAACATGATGACCCCAGTGAATATGGGGTCATACTTAGAACTCTTCAACAACATCATCAGGATGATCATAACCAAGATCACCTGATGATAAAAATATCACCCCGGCGAAATATCATGCAGGCAGAAAATATGATGACCCTCGCAAGCAACACGGCGATAACTGGAAATATGATGATGATGATGACGACCCTTAAGAAAAAACAAGTCAGGTCGAACAACTCAGATTATAACCCCCTCAGAAGATCGGGGTAACATCATCATCATAAAAGGGCAAGGTGATAATTGGAAGATCACCGGATACTTGAAAAATCACCCCCGCAAGCAAATCAGGGCAGACTGTAGCTCGTCAGCAGGATCAGGATGATATCCAAACATCACCCGATATTGAAATATGATGATCCTGATGAAAAACTGGTCGACAGAGAACATGATGATGCTGACCACCATCGAAGAAAATATGATGATGATGACTTCCTCCTCGAAGAAAATATGATGATGCAGCTGAAAAATGCTGAGGAGGTCCAACACTTAGAACATTTTTTGGATACTTAGGGAAAGTGCCTGCATGAAAATTGCTCAAAAACTGTCAGTCAATTCAGGCACTAACACTAGCTCTGTCTGGGGACGTGCAGGTGCAAGACTACAGCGAGAACCCCTGATCTCTGGGATGCAGACCAGTCCCTTATCCATTGGGCACAGAGTCAAATACTGCTCCGACCTGCATCACCAAACACACTTGATGGCCTAAGGCCACCAAGAAAAGAAAAACATGTATCTCCCTTTGTCAAACACTTTGTTTTCATCTGCATACACTGGGTCAAGCTTGGAGATACTACAGACATCCACCCACAAACAAATCTTGTCATCTGCATATTCAACCCTCTGATTTGGCTTGTCATTATCACCCATGTGCAGATAACCTTCAACATCATGTGACATGTGGGTGCAGAATATATCAGGCAATGCATACTCAAATGGTATAGAACACAGGTTATCATCTGTATCATCATCATGCATTGCAACATGGTCTCCTAGCTAGACTGCAAATAGGAAACACTCAGAGTCCACCACACAACTAGGAAGATCAGGGCTCATTGTATTATATGCTGGCACATCAAAAGAAAAGCTTTCAAAATCACAATTGTGCACATCATGTACACAACAATCAGCAGCACCAGGCTGGAAAAGATCAGGCTCTGGCATCTCTTTCAAATCAGGCACATTTTCACAGTCACTTACCTGATGTATGTTGTTTCCTCTTTCATCAGGATGGGAAACAGAATCCAAGCCAAAAACAATGTCTAGATCCTCACCATACTCAGACAGATCCTCATCGCCATATGTGTCATAAATGGGTGACCCAAGTGCATCAGTTTCATCATAGTATGCCATTTGTTCATGGGCAGCAGAGCATGCATCTTCATCACCAATGGATTCCCTCTGTGGAGGAGTATCAGCCTATATGCTTATTTCTTCTCTATCTTGAGTACAATACTCACAATTGTCTCCACAGGTCCATTCCAAAAATTGCTCATTGCTGTCCACAACCTCGTTATTGTTTTCATGGTCAGCTGCCTCATCATTGCAATGGGAATCCTCATTAGTCCTTTCACTGGCATCCCCAACTGGTGAACAATCCAGTTGAGCAGTATTGTTAGCATTATGTTCAAACACAGCAGTCTCAACCTCTATGCTTTTATTTTCATTTTCATTTTTATCTGCACATGATGCCATAATCATTTGGTCATTTGCAGCTTCATAACCATTTCTCACACCAAGGCCTGGGCACAGGGGTTTCAGCAGGTACACATTTCTGATTTTTTCTATCTTTTCTATGAACCTGTATGCCATCTGCATACTTGTCACCTTGAAATCCCTCAGTATTGCACTAAAGCCCTCCTCAAAAGCTTCAAAGAATATGCCAACACAGGCTGAAATATCAGGTCTGAAGACTTCTGGGATCTGTGAAAGGGCTATTGCAAACCTATGACTGAAAATAACACATGGCTCTTCATCTTGTTTTCTGATTCTCATCAATTCTGCAACAAGATCAGCTGGTTCTTTTGCAAATTCTTCCTTGAAACAGTCAGCAAGCTCATCCCAACAGGCAAAGGATTTCTTTGGAAAGCTCAAATACCAGTCTTTTGCTTTTGCATCAAAGGACCTAACAAAAAACCTCATCCACATATCCTCATCTCTGAATGAATATTTTCCCATAAAACCGTGAAAAGTTTGGATATGTGCATTCCCATCACAAACATTGTGACCACTAAATCTAGGCATCTGACAGTATATCTTAGCAGGCATAGTTTCTACTTTATAATCCACCCATGACAAATCCAGTTGGTCATACAAAGGATCAAAAGGGCTGACAGGAGGTTTAGCTTTCTGACTGGCAGACACAACAGGGTTACTGCTTTTTAACTGGGCCTGCTCAGCCTCTAAGAATATCAACCTATTTCTTATCTCTTCTATTCCTTTATCATTCCCTTCCTAACTGAGTATGGGATAATACATACTTGGATTCATAAAAATCCTACTCTTAGACATCCTTTGTCTGTCTAAGACCTAAGGCTTCCCCTGGCATCTAACCTATGCAGTAGAACAACAAATAAAGGGGAAGTAACAAGGTACCTTTTCTCATACAGATGCAGAAATCTGAACATCTTTCATCAAATAACATACATCTATCTTTCATGTGCATTTAAATCTTTTGCAGAGTCGCCACCTCTCCAGAGAGGACAAAATTTTCAATAGCTGAAAGCTACTTTTCCAGGTTCATTCCACCAGCAGAGCATCATTTTGTCAGTGACTCAGATGGGCCACAAGATATAACACTTTTTCATCAATTTTCTCCCCAGCAGATTCGCCAATTTCTGTTGGTTTTTTCCCAGACTGGATGCTTATTCCCAGATTTCCCTACAAGGTAGCCATCAGTGATCAACAGGATCTCTGGGCCAGGGGCCAACAGTATAGGAGATAGACTCTATATTTTATCTCCTCTTCTTCTTCAGGCTCTGCAAAACCTAGGGGGTATTCCCTACTCAACATCCATGAGGATATGCATACAAAGGCTGGGATGCTAACAGAAAGCAGATAAGTCCTCCTGTAAGTAGACCAAAACTGAAAGATAAGAGCAAAGGGGCTAGCTTTGGGCCTATTTGCAGTTGTAGACAGAGGACTGAGGATCCTAAAACTAATTCTAATGTCCTAATGGTTGTTTTAGATTTTGATTTGGATTTTAAGTTTGGATGCAAAGCTGGACATGGTTGTAACACAAAAACAAAGCAAGATTGGTGCCTATCCAGGGCCTGGAGTCAGTAGACATACACCTGTGAATGATCAGCATGAACAGCTAAAACTAGATTTCAGGGGGATATATGTGATACCTGCCTTACAGATATCTCCCAATACAGAGTGTTAAGTTATCTCTACTTATGGCATCCCTACCGCAGTATACCCTTCCCAATGTTCAACCTGAAAACAGTTTAATCTACCCCTTGAGCAGAAGTTAAAAGATCAGACATTCAACATAGGAATTCTATGCTCTAGAATCTAAACATTACCCAAATATCTAGATTCAGAAGAAGAATACATGCAATACTGGAGACAGAATTAACAAAACACATGCTAAGATAGCATTTCTCATATAAGATTAATCATGAAATCAGTGGGTTCGTGCCAAAACATACAACAAGAGATACATAGACTCACAGGTTTAGCTGTACAGAGCAACCAGATCAGCTTGTTTTGAATTACAGAGCCAAAAATCTTCAACTTTCAACAACCAAAAATGAGTAACACTTCCTGCTTATAACAGCCAGGTAGTGTACCACAGCAATTAATTACATGGTTGACCAAAAATCCCGCCAGATACACAGTATCAGAAAAATGGCGCTCAACGCACTACCAGATTGGCGCCCAAACATGAATGCAGCAGGTAGGGGAGGAGACAGGAAGAAACCTCGAGCCCTGCGCCACTGTCCGTCGATGTACACCTTCAATCGGGTACCAGATCCGCCCATACCTCTGCAACCTTCGCCATTAATGGCGCACCAACCCGCGGCCTCGGGAAAACGTCAATTCTGCATCGCAACCATTTCCCGCCAAGATTCATCGTCATGATATTTGAAAATATGCAGGATATCAAATATCCCACATGCACCCCGCGGTGACCTTTTCAACACTTTATATACTAGGCCACGAGCATATATAATGTCGGTGCTTTTGCTCCTGACGACACTAGTATAAGACTTCATCATCATCCTCCAACAGCATGATATCCTGTCGCTTGAAATATCACCCTGACGTCAGCATCATATCGCAATATAACTTGCATGATAATCGCCTTCATCGGCACAACCTGATCCATCGGAGGAACATCCTCCTGCTTAGCCTATACCAAAAGTCTGGCCGATGAACATCCTGATGACGTCATCATCATATCCTGCTGACGTCATCTGCATATCTGCCCACTGCGCACCTCCTCATATCCGGATGACGTCATCATCATGTTTGCAAATATCGGGGGATCTCCACAAGATGATCAGTGTTAGAAATATGACCCCCCTCGGACCTTGATGACATCATCATCATATCGACATCAGGATGATATTAGGAAGATAACCGGATATTTGGAAATATCATCCTGATGCACAAATATCATGCTGCACTGTAGCTCCACTATAAGATCGGGGTGATAGATGAATACGCCAGATATTTGAAAAGATCACCCCCCACTAGATAATACATGAAGCCGGCAGGCGGATATCTCCTTGATATCAGCATCATCATGACGCTGGAACAAACATACATCCGGGTGATATTCATAAATGAAAATATCACCCCCTCCTTCGGAAATATCATGATGCAGATAGGCAGAGAAAAAGATATCACCCCAACATAAGAATGACGTCAGCATCATCAGGATGATAAAACAACGAACATGAGGTGATACAACAACATCAGGATGATATTGACTAAGATCATCCTGACGTTCAAAACATGATGACCCCAGTGAATATGGGGTCATACTTAGAACTCTTCAACAACATCATCAGGATGATCATAACCAAGATCACCCGATGATAAAAATATCACCCCGGCGAAATATCATGCAGGCAGAAAATATGATGACCCTCGCAAGCAACACGGCGATAACTGGAAATATGATGATGATGATGATGACCCTTAAGAAAAAACAAGTCAGGTCGAACAACTCAGATTATAACCCCCTCAGAAGATCGGGGTAACATCATCATCATAAAAGGGCAAGGTGATAATTGGAAGATCACCGGATACTTGAAAAATCACCCCCGCAAGCAAATCAGGGCACACTGTAGCTCGTCAGCAGGATCAGGATGATATCTAAACATCACCCGATATTGAAATATGATGATCCTGATGAAAAACCGGTCGACAGAGAACATGATGATGCTGACCACCATCGAAGAAAATATGATGATGATGACTTCCTCCTCGAAGAAAATATGATGATGCAGCTGAAAAATGCTGAGGAGGTCCAACACTTAGAACATTTTTTGGATACTTAGGGAAAGTGCCTGCATGAAAATTGCTCAAAAACTATCAGTCAATTCAGGCACTAACACTGGGTCCTGAGTATCTCAAGAAGGGGTGCTCAGCAAACCAGTCCTTGTAATCCTATGTCATCCCTGCGTCTACTATCTCCCTCCTCATGTGCTAGGTGACATAAGGTGCGAAACTCTGCTAGGGCCTCCTTGTAGGATGCCATTAGTCCCCATCTGACCCTCTCCGCATGTGTCCGTGCAAACTGAGCCTGCCCCTGTGGCATGCCCTGCCTCCTACCAAACTGTCTCAGCACTCTGCCAACAATCTACCTCTCTAGCATGTGGTAGGTCTGCCCTATCAGCCATCTCATCTGAAAGCAGTAAGGTAGCTCGTCTGCCTCATCATCTCACGGCTCGCAGTCTAAGTATGGTAGCTAGATGACCACATCTACTCCATCCAAGGCATGTCTCTAGTACTCTAGCTTCCCCAGCCTATGCTAGGAAATCACTCCTGCATAGCCATAGCTATATGGCTCTCCCCTCTGTCTCGCAAAAACACATATCGGCCTCGTGATCGCTATGTGCTCCCATAGCCAAAATTGTAGTAGTGATACGCCTTCAGACAGGCTCGTGCTCATGTGGTATACCACCTAATGCATATATCGTGGTATAAATGGGCAAGCACGCAGACACCCCAAGCATATCGGGTGCCCTCTGTCACCATCCTCTCCATGATCCTACCCCATCTAATGGGGAACCCATGTGATCTCCTGTCGGGGCATACAATGCCTCCGATCAATCCTGCTACAATCCCTAGGAAGTAGTCGTAGTAATCATGAATATCCTATCAAGGGATGACCTGTCCAACCAGCTCCGGGTCATCAAACACTTGCCTACACTCGGCGAGTCCCGCACCTCTCTGTGGATCATACTTCACAAGCTCGCCATCAATCGGCAAATGCAAAATCTGATAGACATCCTCTAGTGTCACGACCATTTCTCCAGTCAGGAGGTGGAATGTCCCGTCCTCATTGTGGAATCTCTCCACAGCAGTAGTCAGCAAGCCACAGTTTGCCCGCACCTCGGGCATGAAGCAAATGTAATCTAGTCCCATAGTGCCAAGTGCCTCTCTATCTATCTCAGTCGGCATATATCTCTGTAACAAGGGCATAGGGAACTGCTCCCTAGACTACAGCGTATCCTGTATCTCCTCCTGCAAGCACGCAAAGCAAGGCGTCAACCTAAAGCTACAAGTACCATACTCAACATATCTATAGAAACATGTCAACTAACTTAGCATTTCAAATTGATCAAAACAACAAACTACATTCCTTGACTAGATTCCTGCAATCTTAGAGATAGCTTATCGATTGACATGTCAAACAGGACACCAATCGAGTCAATTTCGCTAAGTAATCTACCTATCTATGACATATGCAGCTCATGTGGTAAATGCGCTATTTTTTCACAAAAGCACCATTTCTAAACCTATGTGCCATTTCTGGCAAGTGCGCTGCAACAATCAATGCATGCGCCGCAATTCTCTACATATGCGTAGTTCTGATATATGCACCGCAACATACCATGTATGCGCTATTTTATTATGCATGAGCCGCAGTTTTCTACAAAAGCGTCGATTTCTCATATGCGTCGTTTCATTCCACATATGCGCTGCAACACAATGCATGCGCCGCCTCGCGCTACATATGTGCCGTTTTGCATTTCTGCGCATCTATCTACCTAACTTTCTCCTAGCATTTATTGCTACCTAATTCAACCCTAGGAGAAATTTTTCAAGATACATATCGGGGGTCCTGCCTTTGCTAGCCAATCGAATCGACGAACGCACTCGAATCGATGCTCCTCACGTGGAATAGCTGCCTCTCTCGTTGCCATGCTGCTTTGAGCTCTCTGAAGTAAATCAAGCTAAGACAAGTGTGCAAATGAATTGTCTTGTGGACCTAGCTCCTATTTATAGCTTGCAAACCCTAATTTGGCTATGTGGTGACTATGACTACTTCCCGCATCTATTTCTTCCAGTTTTCTTTCCCGTTTCTCTGAAACGCATCCTATTTTTCTTCAAACCTAACCTAGTTTTCCTTCGTCTTCGTGAGATTGTCCGTCTCTCGTCCTTCTGCCTTCTTCTCGTCTAATCTCCCGAGGGGGCATCCTATCGGCATAACCTGTACTAGGGGCAAACTAGGGCATGTATCACTATCAGACTATCTATTTTTTGAAGCAACGTGATAAAACACATTGCATCAAAGAGGGGCAAAATGTATACGCCTAAAAATGACATGATTCACATTCTTCTAAGTTAATTAAATATCAAAATATTTAATTATCTCTTCTAAAGTCAAAATTAAATAAAATCCTTTATTTAATTAAATTCTTCCAAACAATTAAATAATTCTTAATTATTTAATTAAATCAAATCATTCTTCCAAATTTGAATAAATCAAATCAAATTTATTTAAATCTTCTCAATCTCCAAAAATAAAATATAATCAAATATTTTATTTATTTTTCCAAATCATGCACAACAATTAAATAAATTTATTTATTTAATTTGCTTTCTTATCTTCAAATTCTTTAAATATCTTCCAAATCTTCTAATAATAAGTCTTCTTCTCCATGCACACAAAATTAAATAATTTATTATTTAATTTCTCTCAAATTATGCAAAAGTAAATCTTAAGTTGAGTTATCTATTCAATCAAACCTTGTTTTTATCATATCTCTTAAATTAGAAAAAGGCTTTCTAATTTATGAAAAGCATGTCTTATCTTTAGAAAAGAAAGTGATTAACTCAAATAAAACAGCTTTTGTGTGACACTTGTCTTCTTCTTATTCGTTGCACGTTCCTCAACTATCCTCAATCATTGATCTTCTCAAGTCTTCTATACCGTTGATCTTCATTCTTCCAAGTCTATAAATTGAACTCTGTTCTTCCATTCTATTGATCCAAGCTTTTAGTATTGTTACTCTGTAGGAATTATAGCGCGCCTTTGGCACCAATTCCTTCATTGCTTGTGATCACACTTTTTACTACTCACTATGCACTACTACCTTCATTTTGGAGCTCCTCTTCATTGCAATATCACCACAGCCATTCTTAATCGACATTCTTGACAAAGCAAAGAAGTGCACTCACTAAGGGCCCTTTTCATACACACAAGGATGATTTTTGATAGGCAACAATGGAAGTTTCGATCTAAGGAAGGTTTGCTTTGTTAATTCATTGCTTATTTGATTTAATCTTCTTAGTTCACTATTCTATTGAGTTTTGGGTATTTGACATTGTTTATCATTGCATATTCATTGTTGAATCCAATTTACCCCTAACAGTAGTCTTGTGACAAGTGTCACAAGAGGGTTGGGTAAGAGAGATCAAGGGTTAAGATTAGGTCAATGAGATTGGATGGCTCTCATTATTTGTGAATTTTAAATTCACATGGGCAAGGGTGATGAGAATTAAAATGAATTAAAAAATTCATTTTGGGGGAAGAGTTGGATATGACAAGTTAGATATGAATTTTTAATTCACACATGGGGAAGAGTTCCCTTCATGGGGAAGAGTTCCATTCATGGGGAAGAGTTTCCATTAATGGAGACTAAGACAAGTGGGCAGGTCAAGGACACATGTATACTTACATGTGTAAGAAGAAGATGTGACCATTTGAATAAAAAAATGATTTTTATTCAAAGTGTGTGGGAGAAGGGGTTAAGAAAGGTTTAATTAAGTGTTTAGCTTAATTAATTTAGGTCTAGGGGATAGGTAGGCTAGGGTAGCTAATTAAATAATTGTTATTAAATCAACTAGGCTAGGTTTAGGTTGATTAGTAGGGTAGGTTATTTAAATAAGTATGGTTTATTTAATTAATAAGGATTAGGGAGATGGACAAATTAACTAAATAAATATTGAGAATATTTATTTAATTAACGAGGGATAGTGTTGTAAGGTATAGTGATAAATTAAATGAATTAATTGATCACAAATGATGGATAAATGGTTAAGGGTAGATGATTAGGGATAAATTAATTAAATAAAATGAATTTATTTAATTAATAGGAGGGATAATTGGTGGTGTAGAGATACAGGAAATTGGTTTGCAGAGCAAGTCAATTTTAGGTGTCTACATTTGCTCCTATTTGAAATGGTGTTGCAGCTAAGTAACATTATTTAAAAGAAGTTAAAATATAGAGTTGGATTGGATAGAAAAAGGTTTTGGTTTAGAAGAATAGGGTAAGGTTTAGGGATGATTTGTAAGGTTGATGCCCCCTTGAGAGGATATGCAGGTTTGCAAGAACATGGGTGTGCTCTCGAAATGGATGAAATAGATTGGTTGAGGGATGGAGGATAAGGGGTGAGATGAAAGATTGATGATTCATGGGAGATTGGTTGATGGATGATCATTGTGCTGAAAATGATTTAGAGCAATCCTAGGTTTGTTATAGCAAAGTGGATATTTTCACCAAGGTATAGAAGACCAGGGTGATTATGTTTATCCAACATTTGCTGGACTAGAAACACAAACAAGAGGGTAATCTAATGCATGCCCATGATAGTACAACCTTGCCTAGATGAGGGAAGTGAACTCATAACATAAGCCCTTAATACAAAAAGGTATGATGAACCTTAGATGCACAAGGAGACTAATATGCTAGAACCAACCCTAGCTTTGAGGTATGAATACTATTCTTGGAGTAATGAGATAAAACCACAAGCACAACATACAAAAACAATGATGATGCCCCATTCTAGATGTTCTCACCACATACCATGATATAGTGAGATCAAGGTAGTTTTGATATGATCTTCAAATAGGACAAAAGATAAAAGACAAAAACCAAAAGACCAACAAACCAAACAAATATCCATTGTATCATTTTCCAAGATGGATGACGATTGATAGATTTTGCCTATTGTAGGAATGATATATCCTAAGGTAGGAACCGCTGGATGATATTGATGGTTGATGTTGTAAGATTACCATAAGATATAATGGTTATAAGTTGTGATTGATGCTGATTTGATAGTTGATGATTTTTGTTAAGGTATGATTGCTTTGATATGTGATGTGATGCTTGGGATATTGTGTTTGGATCTAGTGTAAGCTTAGGGAATAGGGATCATCCAAGTGTGTTGAATGGGTGCATCTTATGTACTTGAGTACTGGAAACTTTCTTCATATTCCAGACTGCCTACATACCCTGTATCCACTAGATCAAGACACATTAAGATGTGGGTGGTGATGATAATTTGGGATGATTGATTGGTGATAAGGTGTTTACGTTGGTGGTGAGATGTTGATAGAACAATGTTGATTTTGGGATGGATATTTTTGGGATTTTGTGGATATTTTGATTTTTTTGGATTTTTTGTGATTTTTTAATTTTTTATTTTGAAGGTTTTGGATGGGGTATGGTTTTATTGAGGGATGGTTGCATTGGATTGTTTTGGATAGTCTAAGTGCTAGATACCAATGACAAGGGAACACCAAGTCTAGAGGTGAAGGTGATGGGGTTGGATAGGGGGATTGGCGATGAAAGGATAATGGATAGGAGATTTTGATAGATAGATAGATAGATACATGTGGATAAGGGATAGGATGGGGGATAAAGGATCAGGTAGGGATACATGATAAGTAGATGGAGGGATTGGCAATGGAAGGTGGTAGAGAGGAGGTTCATGATAGATGGATTGGAAGATAGCGATAGGGATGTAAGATAGATGGATGGGAGATGGGGATGAGGATTTTCTCCAAGGGCCATGTTGCAAGGAATCGTATGCCCCATTGTAGGTATGATGCTTAGGATTTTGTATGATGGGTAAATGCTTGGAAAGGATGAGTTTTGTAGTAGATAGATGGAGGATATGCTTAGAAAGGGAGTATGCCGAGAGGTGTCCAAAGCATGTTGTTGATATTTTGCCCCTTGTCTTTATCAAGATCTAATGAGGAAGATATAGTGGATAGAATGGATGGGAAATGATAGGATAATTGGGCAATGGTGGATAGGAATATGATGGGATAAGGTTAAGATAGTGGATAAGATGTGGAAAGGATATTATGGATGTGGATGAAGGGTATGATTTTGCCCCCAAGTGTAGGGATACCAAATGGATGGAGAAGGGATTACGCATGACGCCCACAAGGGGTTTTCATCATGGTACTTGCCCAAGGCGCTGCAAGGAGTGGTTTTCACTATTGGACGGATTTTTCTCTTTACTATTTTCTTGATTTTTTTTATTTTTTTTGCTTTTTTGATGGAATGGGGACTCTAACATCTGTTTCCATAGCAAGGAGAAGATGGTCCCATGTTGGATAACATTATGGATGACGATTGCATGGATGTTGGTAGATAGGAGAAGATGGAATGGATGGTGGATAGTGGATTATGATGTGGATGATGTGGATTATGTAAGGTTTATGCAAAAGCATGGACCATAGGGATGTGATGGGGGAGATATGTAGGATAGTGGATGAAAGATGGAGAGATGGAGGTATGTGGGAATGTCATGTGGTAGAGGGGAACCAAGACCAACGGTTGCACACACCGTGATGTATTTTGAAGCTTATATTTTTGATGGGGGGGTGGGTAGTAATGGGGATTGGGATACGGGATTTTTGGATGGCCGATTTGGGGTTTTAGGTACTCAAATGGACTTAGGAATTATGGGATTTTTAGATGGGGAGTGGGATGTTTTGGATTTTGGGGTAGATTGGGAGGTGAATGACTCATTTTCTTTGTTTTCTTTGTGCTTAGGGACCCATACCATTTTTGTTTTTGATTTGTCTTTTGATGGTGTGGGTTTTGATATCCTTTTGGATTTTTTCTTTTTCTTGGGGGAGATAACATTTTTAGGCTTTTTTGCTTTATGAGTTGAGGCATTCAAATTATTATTTTTGAATCCCATGGATTTGGTGGAAGCTTCATGTTTGGATGATGTGTGTTTCTATTGGTCTTGATTTGGAATTTTAGGGAATTTATGGGTGGAGGGGTTAAAAGTGGATTTATGGATAAATGGATGAGGGGATTTGAGGATAGGGATATTAGGAGTTGGGAGGATGGGAGGACAAGAGGATTTGTGGATATGAATGTTTGGCATTGGTAGGATAGGAGGTAAAGTGGATTTAATAGGGATATTTGGAGTTGGAAGTAGTGGAGGTAAATTTGATGGGGGAAGATGTTTGGTCACATGCTTTTGCAAATGATATGATGATGGAGGGGGAACGCCAACATATGATTTGGAGGTGCGATGAGATGCACCGGATTTGGAATTGGATGAATGGATTTTGGAGGATGCGTGGGTGTTACCATCATGTTTAGATTGTTTTCCTTGGGATGTATAGCCAAGGCTATGTGAGGATGGATGTAATGTGGTGTGGATGGGCTCCAAGATACCTTGTTCATGAAGGCCTAAGCCTTTGCCTTGATAGTTCATATGTTGGAGCATGCGACATGCAATGGGATGTTTAGTGCTTTGGAAACAAGACGCGAGGCCATTATTTGTTGGAGGAGGATAGGTGGTGGATGGAAGTTGTTCACCTCCTATGAGGGAGCCACCATGGATGAAGGTGCTTTTTCCAAGTGGATAAGGGGACGGATTTGGGGTTGGGATTGGTAGATGGTATGGGAGGATCAAAAGGGGTTGTTGTGGTAGAAGTGATAGGGTTGATGTGGATAGGGTGATCATTTAAAGATGGGAGGGGATTAGGGATGGGATTAGATGGGATGGTTAGATCTTAATTAGGGTAGGGGGTTGATGTTTCAACATTCTTTAGATTTGACTCTTGGCGTAGCTTATGTGTTTGGTTAGAAGTGGAAGTGACATGGGTAGATGTGTTGGGTGCTTGGATGGATGTGATAGGTGTTTGACTTATGGGTTCTTGAACATGGCTACATGATGGTTCTTGAATTATGATAGGGGATTGTTCAAGCGGCTTGGTGGGTGTTGGATTACATGAGGGTGTTTGATTCCTTGCTAATAGCCAATGGATGGCATCCTTCATGAGTGTATGGGTTGAAGAACAATATAATGGATGGATAGTAAGGGTGGATGGTGTTGGATTAGGATTGGGATTGGATAGGTGGGTGATGTGATTAGGTAGTGATGGTTATTGGATGGGTTAAAGGATAGGTGTTGGATTAGATGGTGGTGTTGGAGGTGTGGGGGATTTGGAGAACTCTCTAGCTTCTCTTAGTCTTTGGAGAAAATCAATCAAGGTTTCAGTGGGTGTTCTTGGCTTAAGATTTGGAAGGTGTGATGGTGGATTAGATGGTGGATGGGTGATAAGGATTGATGGATTGGGAGATACATAGGATGATGGATTAAGGTTGATAGGGTTGGGGGGATGTTGTGATGGAGGGACTGGATGATGGGGATGGGGGATTCACATAGGATAATGGTTGTTGATATAAGATTTGAATTTTGGCAATGAGGTGTGCTAGATTGGTGTTCCCTTGATCAAAGTTAGCATGACAAAGGTTGGGGGATGGATAAGTTGGAGGCATTGATTGGTTGGATAAGTATGATGGCATGGATGTATAAGAGGATGAAGATTGATATGATGTTAACGGGGATGAAAGATAGGGTGTTTGTTGATATGATGGAGGTTGGTACGAGGTTGATGGTGTGGATATGTAAGATGTAGGTTGGTATGAAGGTTGATATGATGTGGATGGGGATGAAATGTAGGGTGTTTGTTGATATGATGGAGGTTGGTATGAGTTGATGGTGTGGATATGTAAGATGTTGAAGGTTGATATAAGGTTGATGGGGTGGATATATAGGATGAAGGTTGGTATGATGAAGGTTGATATGATGAAGATGGGGTAGGGTTTTGGGATTCTCCAATGATGAGGTGTGATAAGGGGATATCTTTAATGATGTTTTTTGCATTTCTCCTTAGTGATAGGATCAAAATCCTCATAGGCATATTTAAGTCTTTGTAAGTGTTGCATTTCCACATAAGGATCCATTTTGTTGGAGAGATATGGAATAATGGAGGATAATGGATGATTGTGATGTTGGGGATCAAATTTCAAGACCTTAGTGTGATTTGATTTGATTTTAATTTGATCGATAATTGATGATTCTCTATGTTTAAGGTAGACTAATGACACTTAAGCAATATAGTTGATTGGTTTGATTTGATTGGATGACTTGAGATAGACTAATGATTTGAAGCAAGTTTGGATAAAGGTTGATGATGATCAACTAAGGTCTTGATTTTTGATTGGGTTGATTTGGATTTGGATTTTGATAATGATATTGATGATTGTGATTGGGATTTTGGATGAAGGGTTGATGGAGGATGGAGGAAACTAAGTCCTTTACCAAGGTTTGATTTGCAAAAGGATGGTTATTGATTAAGGATTAGGGATTGGGATGTTTGATTTTGGAGATAGATGTGGTTTATTAAGGATGAGGTAGATGTGATTAGGATAGGATTGGATTGAATGATTTGGATGAAAGTGATAGGTTGATTGAATGATGATGTGGATAAGATAGATGGTTAGGATGATTAGGATAGATGGGTGATTGGATTAAGATGAGGTGGATAAGAATGATTAGGATGATGAAGATATACTCTAACTAAGGATGAAGTGGATTAGGATGAATTTGATTAAGCTCAAATAAGGGGATTGGATAAGCTCAATTGATGGGGTTTGATAAATGGGGGGAGGTGGTTTAGTGGTGTTGGGAGGAAAACTTAGCTTAACGTGAGGGGGTGTGGTGGGCCGGACATAACCCTTTGCTGACAGGGGTTCAGGGGCATAGCCCCCGACTAGAATCTTTTTGAAAAATGGGCTTATAAAATTGATGTTTTTGATGGGAAATTTTGATTTTTGGACATGGATGAAGAAGGTGCTAAAATAGATGGCAATGGCATTGAAACAGAGGGAAATGGTGCTAAGAGATAGATAGATGGTGCTACGGGATCAATAGATGGCGCTAAACAGAGGAAAGAAGGTGCTAAATGGGTGGTTTGATGTTGAATTTTGTTGGATTTGATTGGGAATTTAGATTTTTTTGATGGTTTTAGCTCTTAACAAGAGATAAATCAAACAAGAAAGCATAATGGCTAAAGGTTTTGTTGTGAAAATGTGAACGATTTATCAAGCATGCACAACCTAAGGTGAAGCAAGGACAATACTTGTTGAATTCCCAATTGGATTTCTCCAGCCACACTTACTTAAAGCAGATAACTTAGAAGCTTGGTGACACTGGCTCCCCCTTACACAACACTCACTTCTCGGGTACACCAAGCTTCAAATTTCTAAAGACCTAAAGATCTCAAGAAATTTGTTATCTCTACTTTAAGTTGCGAGAACGTGGGACAGCTTCAGAGGTTCGACCTCCTGCACCAACAAATAGAGGGTTTTTGGCTACTAAAACAAAGGTTCATAGTGGAAGAACATTCGGGGACTTGACGCTCATTCATGCAGAAGTGACCCACTTAAGAGCCTATCCCAGCCACTTACATCAATCCTTTTGCAAGGAGAGAATGGCGTTGATGTATCACACACACAAGTGTGTGGATATTAGGGAATTGTTGGAATGAGAATACGTCGCCAAGAAGCTTCAACTTAAATCAGCTAGGCCTTTTATATAGCAGACCGAATGGAAAGCACTGCTTGGGGTTGCCAATGAGTTCTCCTTGCGAATGTGTCTCAAGAGCAGGCCCACTTTCTAAAAAGAAAAAGAGAGTAGAACCATTTCTCTTCACCCAAGATCTTTTTGAAGGTGAGGGGAGAGGATATTTTGATTCTATCCCTTGGGTGACAAAGATGTGCAAGTGCACCAAACATGACAAACAATTGCTAATGTTCTTTTTAAGCCCAAATGAAATATTCCTAATGATTGTTTGCAAACACTTGTTAATTTTAATGCACCAATCTCAAATGTTGTCTATGCTAAGCAAACAAAGATTCTTTTTAGTGCACCAAGATAAAATGTTCTCTAAGATACTAAATCCATGCAAGATGTTAGTAGTTTTAGGTTATGGTCTTGGACAAGTGATTTTTGATACTTGCAAAGATGAGTTAGATTCCTGCACAGATCCCAAAAAATACTGTCAGAAAATGGTGCCAAAATAGAGATAAATGGTGTTACAATTCAATTAGATGGCACCAAAATAGAAGATATTGTCAAAAATTTGGAAGGTGGCACCAAAATAGAAGATGGTGCTAGAGGTTTGGCAAATAGCACCAAAACAAAGAATGGTGCCAAACTAGAAGATGGCGCCAAACCAGAAGATGGAGCCAAACTGTGTAAATATGGTGCTAAAACATCAGAGTGCTTCAAAAACATGCATCCCTAGATAAATTTTGACATTATAACCCCTTGTTTCTGTGTTAGTTGATAAAAATAGAGAGGAGAAAAGATAAAAATCTACCCAAAACCTCTAAAAAGATATTAAGAACAACTTTCAAGCACAAAGATTTAGTATGATGTCACAGAGAGATGGCACCAAAACAGAGCCAAATAGCGCCACAGGGTGATGAAATGGTGCCACAAAAACTAAAAATAGCACCAAACAAAGAGCTTTTGGTGCCAAAACTTGTGAAACACATCTTTTTCACAAGAAAAATCACACAAAATTAGTTGTTAAGGACCATGGGGTCCCACTGGGCATGCCAAATGAAGACAAGATAAATCTTAGAGGTTAAAAACACAAATAAAATGCATGAAAACACACAAAATATACCTCAAGATCTTATTTCTCCTTCGATAAGGTAGAGGAGCTTGCACCCAAGAGGTCCTTGCTTTACCCAACTTGAAGATGTGTAGGTGTGGGTTTCTGTTTAAGATTCAACACAATATGATGAAGGATTTGATGAGAGATTGGATAAGGATAGAGATTTGGATATGCATGTGATGAGAGGCTAGAAGGATTTTGGCATTATGATGGCATGATGAGAAGATTTGAGAGAAATTTGGGCATAGTGATGATAGGATGAAGAAGTCATGAAAATGGCTTGGGTGAGGGTTCTATTTATAGATTTTTGGTAAAAGGATGGAGGGTGAGGATTGAAAGTTTAGATCAATGGCTAGGAATGCTTGAGGATTAGGGTTTGGATTGCAGTTGTAGTCTTCTGACAAGTGTCACAAGAGGGTTGGGTAAAAGAGATCAAGGGTTAAGATTAGGTCAATGAGATTGGATGGCTCTCATTATTTGTGAATTTTAAATTCACATGGGGAAGGGTGATGAGAATTAAATTGAATTAAAAAATTCATTTTGGGGGAAGAGTTGGATATGACAAGTTAGATGTGAATTTTTAATTCACACATGGGGAAGAGTTCCATTCATGGGGAAGAGTTTCCATTAATGGAGACTAAGACAAGTGGGAAGGTCAAGGACACATGTACACTTACATGTGTAAGAAGAAGATGTGACCCTTTGAATAAAAAATTGATTTTTATTTAAAGTGTGTGGGAGAAGGGGTTAGGAAAGGTTTAATTAAGTGTTTAGCTTAATTAATTTAGGTCTAGGGATAGGTAGGCTAGGGTAGCTAGTTAAATAATTGTTATTTAATCAACTAGTCCAGATTTAGGTTGATTAGTAGGGTAGATTAATTTTATTTTAATGCGCCTGGTAAACTTTTTAACGTGACCGACGACGCTGGTGCGACACACCCTTCGGCTCCACACAAATGCTTTTGCCTGGAGCAATGAACCGGTGAGGCCACAACATGGGGGACCTCATCCCCTAGCAAGAACACTTCAAACCCACGAGCTCGTTGGCCCAGCGAAGTCGTAAAGCTTGCAAGCTCGTTGGCCCAGCGGGGGTTTGAACTTTGGTGGCGGCCACTACAAATGAGTGGCTTAACCACTAAACCACGCCCTTATCCGTAGTAGGGTAGATTAATTAAATAAGTATGGTTTATTTAATTAATAAGGATTAGGGAGATGGACAAATTAACTAAATAAATATTGAGAATATTTATTTAATTAATGAGGGATAGTGTTGTAAGGTATAGTGATAAATTAAATGAATTAATTGATCACAAAGGATGGATAAATGGTTAAGGGTAGATGATTAGGGGTAAATTAATTAAATAAAATGAATTTATTTAATTAATAGGAGGGATAATTGGTGGTGTAGAGATATGGGAAATTGGTTTACAGAGCAAGTCAATTTCAGGTGTCTACACTAATAAATAGATTCTTTTTGTGGTGGCGTGGTTGTTTGTATTTTGCTTCTTAATTTGGTAGTCCAATAAGATCCCTGAATTTAGTCTTGCACCATTTATGTAGGAAATCACTTATCAAAGTTGTCTAATCAATTCTGTTCTTACCATCCATAATAATGAGCATGAAATAGAACATCCATGGGTGAAATTCTTTAACTATTTAGTTTCCTATTACATTGTTCAATAGGGTGATCAAATCACTTATATATTTGATAAATTTACTTTTGTGAAGGATCTTTGGCATCCTTGTGATAGTTACTCTTATTTTTATTAACCAATTATCATTTAATAATTTGACACAATTAACTATATGCTTTTCATAATATTCAATTACAAACTTGATTGTTATAGGAACATACTTATTTTAAGTATGGAGGCTAGGAGTTTCGTTAATTACTTCATGAGTGGCATCAAGGATGAGATCATTTGATGGTCCACATATTTTCCTCTTGTCAAGGTCATAGTGTTGATCACATGCCAACACTAACTTAGGGATTATATTGAAACCATAAACGAAGTATCTTGTACAATACCACTATGTGTAGTGTAAATAGCCCAATACAATCTATCTTCCACCTTATTGACCCTTTAGATGAATTCCCCAATATCCACATGTTACAAATTTGTGTCACCAAATTTTGGAAGTGTTGAGGTGATCTTTGAAGCAAGAGAATGGCCTTTGATTTCATCCTTCATATCTTTAGGTTGTTTAGATTTTGGTGGCAATGTCATGAAGATTACGCAAAAAAACAATAGAATAAGCTCTTTCAAACTCTAAGAATAGAAAATACATCAAGGGAAAACTAGGGATGAGAAGCAATTTAGGGAACTTATGACATATGTGAGCCTATAATATAGTGAAGTTTTGATTTCAGAAGGTAATTGCAAAGTTGATTGAAAGGTCTAAAATTCTAAGGAGAAGCATTATAAAAGTGGAAAAGGTTAGAACATTGAATGCAATTTTTAATTTGTGGATTTGTTTATAGACTTTGAAGTTTTTCTTTGAATAGCAAGGTGAGGAAAAAGAATTGAGCAGATGATTAAAATTTCACTAAGGCATTGGTTCTTCTAGGTTGAAAGATTGCATGGGGAATGTAAAATGATAGCATATAAAATCCATGAGGTATTTGAATACCAAAACAATGGTTTTTAAATAAAGTACATAAATTCAATAGAATGTAATTTAGGGATTTATTATAAACAAGGATAAGAAAATGATTAATAGTGGTAAGTCATAAAAATACCTAGATTTAAAGAACTAGGTTGTGATTTGTAGGAGAAATTAATAGGGTTGTAAAAACACTAATTTCCCTTAAAGACAACTCTTCAAATCCTAAATAATTTCACTCATGCAATGGGTGTGAGAGACTGATCCAAGCGGGTAGTTGAAATGCATGCAAGAGAATTATTTGTAGTTGCAAGTTGTAGAGGAGAGGTGAGATCATTCAATTACAAGATAAAATGATTAAAAATGATGTTGTTATGGGATATATTAGCCTTGACACATGTAGGGGAAAAGGTGCATTAAATGCCCAGTCATTGGGAGTGTAGAGGTCAAACACAATTTCATAGTTTTTTCTCAATTGCATAAACATCCCAAAGTTTTGCTTTGTAATTGTGTTGGAGATGTGAACTCAAAATGAAGTTTTTAAATTTACACATTTGTAAATTATCTCCAAAGTCCCACTTCATAAAACTGGTAGAAATAAAAAGTTGAGAAGGAATTCACAAAGGATTGCTTAGTTACTTTGTAGCTCTAGCATTTTGCTTTATGAATTATGTAGAGAAATGAAATTCATAAGCAATTTGCAAAAATTGCTTAAGTATTTAAAAGTTATGCTTCCCCACATTATAATTTTGGTAGAAACTATAGTTTCTTGAGCAATTTACAAAAATTGTAAAGCATCAAGAAAATCGTGGTGTATTTTGTCTTAAAAGATTGCTGATGTTATCATTGATTTCAACCTCTCACAGATGACCCACTTGGTTTCCAAGTGCTTTTGAGAAAATTTGAATAAAAAAGTGTGTAGTGTGACAGAGGTATGGTCAGTGTTGTGCTCCGCCTTTCTTCATAACTGAATATATGATTATGCAGTTTGGAAGTGATGCTCAGATGTGTTATTTCCAGAATCTCAAGTTCTGGATCATGCGGCAGTGAAAGATGTGTTTGACTGTGAAGAAGGTTGTCTAGGAGAAATGCGACTACTCTGCATTTCTCCGCATTAAGGTTTATTGTCTTGCAGATCTAGGAATGTGCTTATATTATCTATATCTACCTTCCCTTGAAGTTTCTAGTGTTGGGTTGCTTTGCAAGTTCAGTTCTTGTGTTGGTGTTCAGTGGTAGGGCATCCTGATGTGCAAAATGAAGACATTCTTTGTTTCAGGTAGTTGCAAAAGTGTTGCAGAAGATTATATGTTGATGCTAGAATACTCTGGAAAGATGTGTGGATGCTATGGAATTCTTCTTTGTGGTCCGCATGATGTTTTTGGACCTGGAGAGGCATGTATGTGGTTGCTTGCTGTGTTTGTTCAGGTTTAGCTGACCTAGCTTGCTAGCGCTATTTGTGGAGGTACCTCATGGATTGTGGATGTGATGAGTAGCATGGTGATATAGATTTGAGTCCTAGCTAACCCTTGATGTGGTCCACCTTCACTTCTTTCCACCATGGAAGTGTTTTATGCCGACCTATTTAGGCGTTGCACGTTTGAGGTGCACACATTTCATTAAGGCCAACCTAATTGAGATTGTCTTAGGTCATGGATGGTATAAATGCAAGATGAAGTTTGAAGTGGAGGAAGTAGAGAAGATGATGTGAATGTGAATCAAGGGTGGTGAAATGAGTGAGAACTTAAATGCTTATGAATCTCAGATGCATTGAGCAGAAGGTGTCTACATTTTAGTTTTCTTGAAGTTGCTAGAGGTAGTGAGCCGAAGGTTGCGGATGGCATAAAGTTGCAGTGGTGGATTTCCCTAGTTGCTTTGATATAGTAACTATCTCTGTAATAGTCCTCATCTATTCTTCTCTCTTCTGGGCAGTGAGTCCTTTTGGCAGTGAGCCTTTCTTCTAGGTAATGAACCTATTTGATTTCAGTGTTGCTATTCATATATAAGTGAGCTAATCCTCACCGTGGTTTTTCCCTTCTTGGGTTTTCCACATAAATCTGGTGTTCTTATGTGTTTGAATGTGTTTACATTGATGCTTCATATGTTTACATTTTGCTAATGCATAATAAGAGGTTGAAGATTGGAATAGCATTGAGGGTTTAATGTTTTAATATACAACTGATTCACCCCCCTCTCAGTTGTTCTGTGCATACTAACATTTTGGTGGAAGGTGGAGATTAAAATATGATTTCCAAAATTTGCATGATTGCATGAAAACTCCATGACTTTGCTTAGAGCAAAAATACTTGTGTTTGACTCTTGAGACTTAATTTTAACAAGACTTAGATTCATTCCCAATATTATAAGATGAAATCATCCCTACAAAAATTCAAATAAGGATAATGATTTGAAAGATGACTTCATGACTTGACTTGTAAAGAAGAAATTTTTGAGGCTCCTTGTGAAAAATGAGGACAATAGCTGGCTCAAACTAGGAAAAGGACCTTGTAAACATAAAAGGAAACCATGAATCTTTGGTAAGAACAATGCTTAGTTCATTGGGCAATAAAGTCAACTTTTTGACAAGGACAAGACTTAGATAGAATAACTTTGAGACAAGGCCAAAAATGACAAAAATGACAAAAACAAAACAAAAACCTAGATCGCCTATATACATGACGAGGAACAACATGTTTTCATTGTTTGAACAATTTTAGATATTGTGAATTGTAATGTAGGGGTAGATGAGTTCCATCCAAGTAAGCCAAGTAATAAGTTTCTATTGGTGTGAATGAAGTATATTGCCTAACTAGTTTTCTTTTAGGTTCTTATCACACCTAGTTAGTTAAGTTTACTTAGGGCATTTACTTTTTGTGTCTCAAGTCATATGATTATGGAACTTGTCATAATCCTATGTTGTTGTATGTCTCACCCTTGCCTATATATACAAGGGTTCTCATGTATATTATTCATCTTGTATGCATTATATCATTATTGGCATATAGCATTTTTCATTGCTTCTATCTTGTGTAGAAGGTTTTATGGTGTTGTAGAGTGTTCTTTCTACTATGAGTCCTTTTGGTGACTTCAACACAATATTAGAGTTCTAGATCTACAAGCTCCTCTTTTTTGGGACATGTTTGCCAAGATTTTTCATATGATGCATCCTGGCACAAATTTCACATCGTGGTTGAGTCTAGCGGTCCAAATCTATACATATTGGTAGTAAACTTAATAGGGTTTGGAGCAATTGTAATTTCAGCCATTTTTGGAGGGCATCCTTTTCCACCCATACATATTTTGTATCATCTGTATTGTCATACAATCTATATAATTGAACAACCCATAAGGCTCCTACAAAGTCTATTATAACATCACTAGCTAGATCTACAAAATATTATTTGTGCAACATCTACATCATCCATGGTATGACTACATGATTTGAATTTTTCAAATATTTTATGTTTTAGATAGGTCTCATAGTAGGGTATAGGTTGTACATCATCTTATTAGGTCATATTATAGGGCACAATCCATATGTTAGATCTCCACCTTATGTGAGATTTGTATGGCATGGCCTGCTCATATCTATAGGGTGTGACACCAGTAATAAGGAAGTTGCACCCTACTATGACATCAATAGGTCACTTCTTCAGCCCAACTAGCCAACCCCTAGTCACATGGAGTTCTTAGTCCTTGGTTATGCTCAACCCATGGTGGCTTAACTTTTTTGGCAAGGAGGTATTTTTTTGGTAGCCATAACTCTCACCCACGATGTTAGGTTTTGGACTTCTTATAATTGGTAGTAAGCTCTTTTTGAGCACTTTGTAGTGGCGTAGGTAATTTTTCTAGATTTTAATCCATGTATTAAAAATTATGTTTTTAAGGAACCTATTTTGTAACCTCCAATTTTCTATTTGGCAAGCATTTTTGGCTTGTCAATTATACAAATTACACATAAGTGCTCATTGTTATTTTTTGGGGTTTACAATTGCAACATTAAAACATTTTGGGGGGTGTAATGTGTGATTTAAGTGCCCATTATCTTTTCGCTCTCTTGTTTGTTTCTAATCATGGCATAACCTAGGACTATTGACCTCCTCATTCTTCATAATTATCACACATGTAAACTAAAAATCAGACAACTATTGTAATCTAAGGGACTTTGGAAAATGTTGGGTGCAACAAAACCTAGATACATTAAGGAGTTTGAAAATTTTACATATAGAAACAAGTTAGATGAGACAATGGGGTTAATAGGATTGCATGTATTATATAATTTGTTATTTCACATTATGAAGTGCATTACACCTAAGCAAGTATGGAATAAATTTAATGATTTATTTGGCACCATTAATGAGTTTTATTTTTTGAAACTATAGAAAAATATGACATCACTCTCTCTAGACGATTTTCCTTCTATTGAGAACTTCCTTGTGAAGTTCAAGTTATTATTATCACATTCAAAAGTTTGTGGAAGAGATAAAACATATAAAGAATGTATCTTATTGATTTTGTCTAAGCTGAAGGGCCCATTTCAAGTGTTCTCATATACATTTTACTCCACCATGGATGCCTTAGGGATTGATTTTAAGATTCGCACTTTTGAGTTATTTGGTGAGAATCTTACTACTGAACAAGGCAAGCTTATTTAGTTCGATGTACTTACTACTTCTAAGAGCCAAGTATTGATGGCTCAATCATCTAAGGGAAAATGTAAGAATAAGAAAAATCTTGAGACAAAATCTACTTCAAGTAGTAAGACTCCATCAAATTGAAGAAGAACACTCACATGTCCACACCTTCTAATTCTTTTAACTCAAGTGAGTCTTCTTCCAAGATGAAGAAGAAGACATGTGATCCTTGTACTTTTTGTGGAAATCTTGGACACTGTGAATATAGATATTAGAAAAGCTTAGAGGCTTTGGAAGAATCCATGTAGTAGGATAACATTTATATCTCCAAGTCCTCTTGCATAGATAAAGGGCAAGCCCTTTCTGCATATTATTTTTAGGGTTCATCTTCATATGATTGGATACTTGATTCTTACATGATCTACTTTGTTATCTTTTTGATAGCAATATTTCTCAAATCACAGTGGGAGACTCTTCATAAATTCCTATTTTGGGATTAGGTATAGTAGAGTTGGCCAATAGTTGCATCTATGATGTTCTCTTGGTTCTAGTGATTTCTTCTAACCTTCTTTTCATCTACCATATTTTTCATTTTGGTGAAGGAAATATTGTTGAGTTCACACCCCATGATGTTGTCTTTTGAGAGATACATGAGCCTAAGATTGTTGTTTCTACAAGGAGTGTTGATCATGGATCCCATTTGTATATGTTTGAGGGTTTTGAGTCTTCTTTAGGATCATCCATCATTACATATGCTAATTCTTTGAATGGGCTTTGGCACAAATAGTTTGATCATTTGAATTATAGGTATCTTCTATAGTTGAGCACACAAGATATTGTGATTGGTCTTCCCAAGATTTTTATGCACTAAGGGATTTTTTCAAGGTTGTGCACTTGGAAAACATCATCAAAAAACCTTTTCCCAAGGCTAAGGCCTCTCATACCAAGGAAACCCTCAAGATGGTTCGTAGTGATCCTATGTCATTTCTAACTCCATAATTTTTTGGGGCCAAGTATGTGCTCACCTTTATTGATGACTTCTCATAGCATACATGGGTGTACTTTATTAAGTACAAGAGTGAGGTTTTCATCACTTTCAATACCTTTAAGGTACTTGTGGAGAAGTAACTTGGTATTTCTATTTGGTGGTTATGCATAGATAATGGAGGGAAGTATGTGAACAAGGAATTTTAGTATTTTTATAGTGAGCATGGTATTCAACATCAACACAGTTTATTACACTCCTTAGTAGAATGATGTGGATAAGAGGAAGAAAAATACTTTACAAAAGATGGACAATTACACGATTCAATCCAAGTCCATGGAACCCACTTTTTGGGCTGAAGCAGTCAATTATGTTAACTACATCTAGAACCATATGCCTCATAAGGTAGTGTAGAATATGATTCCCAAGGAGGCTTAGTCTATTGCAAGTATGAGGATAACTAGTGTTGTCATTGATGTCAACATACTCATATTGCATTAATGAGAAGGATTGGATGTGCTATGTGCTGAGGTTATTGAGGAAATCAGTCTCAATCAGGAACAGTGAAGAACAATGATGAGAAGAAGGTAAAAGTCCTCAATAGGTTGAGGATCAAAGGATGTGGTTTAAAGGGTTTGTAGATATGAGTCTTGATATGTTCCAGTCAATATTTTAGAGGTCCACATGAAGATCTGAAGAAGTTATGGTCGCTCAAGTAGAACCAGTTCCGGTAGGCGTTCAGAGGTGACAGAGGGTCATAGAAAGGTCCGGTGAGCTCCAGAATTGCATTATCTCACTCTGCGGATTGGAGGGAGTGTTGAAGAAGTCTGTGTGAAGTGACAACTAGATTTGTTCATGGTTTGGAGGTACGGAAGCACCTTTTTCATTATGACAGTGATGACAGACTGTGTTCTTGAAGTTCCGGATGAAGAAGAGAAGAATTCCAGTAAGCTGATAAAGTGTAGATGTTCTTGTTGACTCAGGAAAGGTTTTGGTGTTCTTTGGATCATGTACAATTCTTATTGGCGGTTCGCATTGAAGTTAGAGATTGCATTTGAAGAATAACCACAGATATTGGTGTTCTTCTTGAGACTGGCCGACCAGATGTATTACACATCTTGCGAATGATCTTATAGATGTTTACTGACTTAGATGATTGTTCCTAAGTCAATGCCTTGTATAAATAAGAGATTGTAAATTCATTTTGAAGGGTGTCTTGCGGTGATGAGTGTGATATAGCGAAGGGCAGTGCGAAAGGCAGAGCAGGAGTTTTTGGGCTTAAATGGAACTAATCTAGGCATGGTAAAGATGTCATTCTCTAGTTCAAGTTTGTAATACTTGTTACTTTGTAGATAGTGTGTCTCTTGTAGGCAGTGTGCCTCTTGTGAGCAGTGTGCTCGGGCAGTGAGCCTTATTGGCATGTGCCATCTATTTTTCTTATTCTTCTAACAGAGAATAATCCTTGGGTTAATCACCTTGTGGTTTTTCCCTTGACCGGGTTTTCCACGTCAAAATCTTGGTGTCTCATGTGTTGATGTATATCTGCTCTGGTGTTTATGCTTTATGCTTTCATGAGTGATTAATTGATATGCTACTTAATAATAAAGAGGATTTAAGTGTTTGAAATAGAAGCAAGTTTTGTACAACTGATTCACCCCCCCTATCAGTTGTGTGCCCTAGATCTAACATAGTCCCATGTCAAGATTGATGTGTTATATTTTTGAGTATTTGGTAGTGAGGCTTACACATTCATTTTGGATGGTTGGCATAAGGCTATGGAGAAGAAGAGTCAAACTTTGATTTTTGTTGGTTGTTGTGAGAATGTGAAGGCTTATAGGTCATTTAATCCTATTAATCAAGATGCATTCTTTTGGTGAGATGTCATGTTTGATGAGCACTTCAATCACTCAAATGGATACACCATCACCTACTTCTCCATCACTACCTATTCCTCCTTCATCACTTTATGACACTTTGCTTCTTGAGGATGCTGATGATGATGATGGTCTTAATCCACCACCTCCTAGTGCACAATCTTTGCCCCTTTGGAGTCTTGGACATACACTACTCTTGAGGTGGTTTGACCTTTGGTTGATGATCTTATATATTCTTTTGGCACTCCTTCATATATAATAAGTTTTAGTCTTTTGGGTCATGCACTTTGAAATGATCGTCAGAGGTATTTAGATGCCACATGTATTCTAGAGTGGGAGAGTGCTATGGCTGAGGAGTATTCTTCTTTGATGAAGAATCACACATGGGATTTTGTACCTCTTCCTAAGGGAAGAAAGTTTGTTTAGTGTAAATGGGTGTACCAAACCAAATATGTAACAAATGGGTTCATTAACAAGTATAGGGCACATCTTATGGCTAAGGGGTTTTCGTAGGTTGAGGGCATTGATTATTCTAAGACCTTTGCTCCTATTACCAAGATATTCATTCTTGTACTTTCTCTCATTGCATCATAGGGATGGTTAGTTTATTAGATGGATGTGAAGAGCACCTTCTTGCATGATGATCTTCATGAGTAAATCTATATGGAGAAGTCTCTAATTTTTGTGCAAGACTCTTCAGTTGTTTGTGGGCTTCATTGTTCACTATATGGTCCCAAAAAATCCCCTTAGGCTTAGTATGAGAAGATGGATAAATTCTTACTTGCTTCTAGTTTTTTTCTACCATTCTGATATGACAGTTTGTACAATTTAGATGAAAGGAGGTAGAGGTGTAGAATATGCTTCCTACAATAATCTATGAGAGTAGGTATGTGTAAAAATTAAACTAATCATATAATTACAAGGAAATAAACACAAAATCAATATACCATAACACAATGATTTATGTGGGGAAACCCCTTTTTAAAGAAGAACCCCACACTCCAAAGCAACTTAATGTATTATTAAATAATCAATGGTTACAATATACTTGCAGATTCTAAGCCTTTACAAGAGTATCACCAACAAGAGATCTAGAGAAATTCTAGTAGCATAACAATACCTACAAAAACTTAGTATCAAACCTCCATATTAATCACCTAATAAATAGAAGTAATACATGAAACCATCAAGTGGTAGTTAGTAAACCATGATCTAAACCCACCCAAAATGAGACACTGAATCCCTAGTTAAAAATCCAATGCCCAAATCCCAAGAAGACTCCACAAGCTAAAAATAGTATATTCCTTTCATCTACCATAAGCTCATCATAATCCACTCACAAACTTGGGTGCTTTATTATCTCCATTCAAATATTCCTTATGACATGTCATAACATGCATCATAACTTGGTCAACGAGTGTAAATCCCTCATACAACTCTCTTATGCATCATAAATGTTCTTACATTTCCAATGTGGAAAGCCCAACTCTCGGAGGTGATAACTTTTGATTTGGGAAGCCAATTGAGCCCATTTATTTTTAATTGTAGATCTTGAAGAAATCTACGTCCTTGCAACTAGATTTATAATTATGGACCATTATAACATTTTTTAGGGTAAAAAATTACCTTTATAGCCTAGAAATTGAGTTTTTATGTTCTATAGCCCAAAAATTACATTTTTTGTGTTCTTAACATTAGGATGCAAGGTTGAGTCACTTTTCCTAACATTCTCTCAGTTTTCAAACACCTTGCAAGAGTAAAGGGAGTACCAACACTATCAACTAATTTCTAGGGGATGAGAGGTCCATAGAATCATAAGACCACCTAAACTTCTTTGTGCTCAATAGCTTTGTTAATGTATCTACAACATTCTACAAAGTGTCAAATTTCTCTAGAATCACCCTCCTATACTCTACCATGTCATGATCAAAATGGTCGTAGGCATCAATATGCTTCATTCTCACATAAAAGTTTTGGTTCTTTTCTTGACATATTGCACTCTAACTGTCACAAAGTATTATGATAGCTCCCTAACTTAGCCCCACATAGAAATATAATCTCTTAATCTAGATGACTTAAAAGCATGAGTAGATGCCATATAATTAGCCTTTGTAATAGACAAAGTGACCACAACCTATTGCTTACTCATCCAACTAATAGCACCACCAAGTAAATTAAACACATATCCACTAGTGGATCTTTTGCTATCAACATTTCCTACCCAATCCAAATTCACAAATCCATGAATATCCATTGGGTGTTGGTCCCATATAGAATCACCATGATAAAAAATAGAGTACTTGGAGGTACTTGGCAAATATCTAAAGACCCTCTTAACTACATCCCGATGATCTCGCCCTAGATTAGCCATAAAGTAATTCAAAACTCCCATTGCTTGGCCAATTTCTGATCTAGTACAAACCATAGTAGATCAATCTACTAATAGAACTAGAAAAAGATATTTGAGCCATGTCCTCTGTTAGGTATAAAAAATGTAGGTTTCAAACCCTAAGAGGTTGCCAAGCTCTCTTAATGATTTTGGCTAACTAGAACAGGGCTGATATGATTAAAACCCCCTTCTCTTTAGGTTCTACCAGACTTAGGTGGGTGTATCTTAATGGTTAAAGCAAATTAGTATGACCTAAGTGATCTATTCACAGTGGCATATGGATGTGAAATAGATGTAGGGATGTAAACTATTCCTACTACTAGAGTTTGAGATTTGAAAATGTGAATAAGGTTTTGAAATGTTGTTTTGTAATGACCAGTGCCTAATTGTATTAGGAAATGGGGTCAAGATTTGTATGATTTGTAGATTTATCTACTTGGCTTAACTCTTACTATCTGGCACCTTTTGAATGTTTACACTTTGTGTAAATGTGCAATAATGTTGGTTATTAGACTCTTCTTTAAAAATCCAATTAATATTTCTCCAAATTACTGTGGTTGTCTGAAAGGATTTTAATTCTACTTTGAAGGAAACCAACTAAGATGATTTATTTAGAGGATTTTAACTCAGGGCAAAGACCAATAAATGTGAATCATTTAGATGGACTTAAATCAACTTCATATAGAAACCAGCCAAGCATACCACACAGAGACAACAAATGTGCCTTGATAAATCTAATTGATTTAAATAATTGGAAAAATTCAATGTGGAGATAGTCAAACAACTCATAAGATTGAATATTAATAGAATAGTAGAACACCACAAATATATCCATAGATTTAAAGCATCTTGCCCATTATATTATTAAAATAACATGAAAGTTCTGTATCTCACTTCTAAAATATGACTAAAAGAGATATTACAGTATATAATAATTTTCTTGTGAATGATGATGATAAACATAGGCCTTGGTTTCCCTTATATATATGGGAAGCAACAAGCTTCAGGTTGAAACAACATGACTATTCATAAATTACACCTTTTGACATAACTAAAACATATTTAAGAAATAAATGATATGGACATAAACATTCGACCAAGATCTGAATTGGTTAATCATTGTGGAGCACCCATGACCATTGGTCTAGCAAGGTCCTCTCCAATGCTACAGTATCTGTCAAATATGCTTTGCTTGTCATCATTACTAGAAGCAATACATCGCAAAATATTGATAAATTTTATTTTGTTTTCCTTGACCCCTTCATGTTGCTTTGGCAAAAAAGAGATTTATCCTAGAGATGTGATCAATGTACTCCTGAGTGGTGTAAGTATCTGTAGAGATTATATCACTCATGACTGATTCTAGAGTGAAGATCTTGTCAAGGCATATATGTGTGTTTTCCACTACCCTGTCTTCATTATTTATCTTCTCAAGAGTTACTGGTTATAATTGAGTCAATTTATCTTTCCAACTATCCTTCTTCTATAAATTGCCTTCAGAGCTAAAGAAACTAGGAAATACCATATCTAGATGTTGATCAAAATCACCTAAATCTTCAGCTAACAGAGCATTGAATCTTTCATGCTCACTGATTAGGTTATCATATTATTTAAACACTTGTTCCTCAACATTTGTTTTGGCTTTTAACTCCTCCTTCTCCAACATTCTGAGGTGCAGTCTCTTATGCTCTTGATAAGCATTGTGCATCCTTTTATGCAATTCCCATATCCTGTCACTATTTCCCATCATTTTCTCAAACCTCTTCTTGACTAGTTCTGAAGCTATGTTATATTTAGCAGCTTTCATCTCAATTTCCAATTGGTCACTCTTCTTTTGGAAATTTTCTGCTTTGATCTTCCAATAGTTGGCATCAGCGCTTGCCTCTACAACTTTTTTATCAGCTTCTAAATAAGGTGAATAGCTGCTTGATAATGCTAGCAAATTATCTTTATAAGTTGCAACCTCTTGCCTTAACTTTACATTCTCTGCCATGTATGCATTATTCTTTCTCACTAGTTGCTTAATTTGAGCCTTTGTAAATTTGGCAACATTCACATTCAAGTCACCAGTCTCAAGAGGATTTGTATCTCCAACTTGTTAGATCATGAGATGACCAAACACTTCATTTGGATTATCAATGATTTGAGGTCTCTTATTTGGGGGATGTAGTGCCCATATTAGCAATGTTGCTTTGTTAGGATCATATCTAGACCCTGTTTTGATCTTATCCAAACCTTCAATACTTAGCTGCAATTTTTTATCTTGATTTCTTCTGAAAGTATAAAAAAATGGCAGATGTCATATCCCATCCTGAGACTAGCATTACCCCTATGTCTTCAAGCAATTCTCTCCCCTTTTCTAGAGTCATGGTCTCCATTGTTCTATCGATTTCTATTTGAAGTTCCTGCAACACCTTAGCCTGTACTTCTAGAGTAATATCTTTCATCTTTTCTCTGGTTTGTTTACCTTTATACTCATACAAGAAGGCTTTGAATTTAGGGGTTTTGATAAAGTCATCATCTGAAACAAATTTATGGCTTGCCATGTATCTCATGTCTTCTGACAACTCATTAGGGGTTTCCATGTTGACCTTTTCTCTGTCCTCAGGAGGTTCATAATTTTGAATTAGAGGCTCATAGCTCTATACATCTTCATCTCCTATATCAAATTCATCATCCTCTGCGTTAGTAGTATCAAGAGAGAAACTGATGTCTAGTGTAGGTTGTGGGGAAACATGACCCAATGGTACCTCACACTCAACTTGTGTTTCTTTGACAAATTTTCTTTTTCTCTCAAAAACATGAGGAAGAACTTTCATGGTCAAATCTAATGCATGTGCAATTAGCATGTCTAACCTTTCAATAGGATCATCAATATTTAGAAAAGATCCTATATAATTGGGGTTTTTGGCTACCCTCCAAGCCTTAGCCAACATTATTCTATGATACAAACTTCTTTCAACTGCTGTTTTCTCATCACAATTTCTGATTAATCATCGTCAACAGATAGAACATGGTAATATCTTTTCAAAATTTTACTTACTTTGACACCATTTATGAAATGTTCTTGGTCAAAGTTTTCTCTTGCATTTCCTGAAGGCAATCTGAAATGTTCTAGCTTGTTATCGATCATTTAATATCCTTTATCAGAAAGAATTGTAAAATCTCCAAAACATAGAGTGCTAGGCATAAATGATTGCTTGTTATGAATCTTAAGGTGCATGAAATCTAAGTAGGCTAACTACCTCACAATCTCCAAATAGGCAACTCTGTCTAGACAAGTTTTTGGTAATAAAAGAGGTGGTTCTTCATGATAAGGTGTCGTTGTACCTCATCATTTAATCTGTTTTCAGATGTCAAAATCTAGGCGCTGTGTCCTCGCTGTCTGCAATTAGGGATTCTACAGTTATCAGTTTCCCTAGCTAATCCTAACAACTGCTATTAATTTGAAGAGATTAATCTGTCTACTTGCTGAATAAATTTAAGGAATGCTGAAACAAAATTAAACAGGAAATTTACTCAAAGCAATATTAAAAATAGTAACATGCATCTATCTATCAAAATCATTTAATCTGTTGTACCTCATCATTTAATCTGTTTTAAGATGTCAAAATCCAGGGGCTGTGTCCTCGGCTGTCTGCAATTAGGGATTCTACAGTTATCAGTTTCCCTAGCTAATCCTAACAGCTGCTATTAATTTAAAGAGATTAATCTGTCTACTTGCTGAATGAATTTAAGGAATGCTAAAACAGAATTAAACAAGAAATTTACACAAAGCAATCTTAAAAATAGTAACATGCATCTATCTATCAAAATCAGTAAATACTTTTCATATCAAAAAGCTGAAGTAATAAAATAGTGGTACTAGCCTCCTGCCTTGGTGGTGAGAGTGGGCCCTTGCTCCACACCCTTAGGGCTGAAGGCTACAGTAGGGAATCGGTACAAAAGAAGATCACAACTAAATTCAATCCTATTCCATATGCTTTGCATTCATGAAAAATATTGATATCATAGAATTGGGATTACTGAGAATCAGAATAACTCAATCATTGTATATTTCTTCTGCTGTTTCTATATGTATATATGAAAATGAGTGATGAAATATCACTTATCTTATCTACCAGTTCTTCTATGAGATGACATCCATCTCTTTATTACACTAGCTATCTAACTTATGGAAAATAATCATGCAATAAAAGTAGACTGAGTGGAACAGAAGTCCACTTAGAATTCTAAGTTTGAGTCTTAATACATTTGGGCAGTGAGGCCCTGAAAATATGGGTATTGAATCAGTTCCATCCGTAACTCATGTAAAAACTTTATAAGATAAAAACTCTAGCAGTTTAACTAAAGATGACCCTTCACCACTCAAGTGATGATTTGAGTGAAATGAGGGGTATTGTGATCACTGTTGAGAGTGCCTGGTCGACAACTTATACTGGAAATATGCCCTACTCTCAGAAGGTGCTGGAGATATATGTCCCTATCTGCAGCTCCAGAGATATGTTTGTAGCTCTGGAAATGTTTGTAGCTCTGGAGATGTCTGTAGCTCTGCAGATACCATTGTGGCCTTCTTTGTTCAACTCCAGAGAGGCTTTCTCTTTCCTTCAAAACTTCTGGTGTCGTGGTATTTTGGTATTGTCTCTGGAGATTATTGAAGACTATCTCCGGAGGTGCACAAAATTGTTGTTCTTGGCATCTACACCTGTCGATTCAAAAAGAGAGAAGTTTCTGCATTTTTCCATTGATTCCATGCACATTAGTCACTCAATCAGAAATTATGATCTTAAGTAATCTATCTCAATTAATCATTAACTAGAACGATCTTGCTAGCTTATTTGGGTGCAGACATTAGGAAAGATGGAGTCAGGAAGGAGAAAAAGAGAGGTAAAAAGATGTATTCCATGGGTGCAACTTGGCACTCATCATCCCCCCATACCTAAGGTTTGGTAGGTCCTCCTACTTCTCACAATCTGGATTTATTTTAGTGAAGTAGCTTGTCAGTCAAGCTATAATCCTGTGTATAGGTGGTCCAAGTTGTGCGGTTGATATTACCATTGCCTCTGTATTCATCAACCTGCTTCAACCAGTCCTGCAATTTCTCATCTTCTATCTATTCAGCCCAGACATGGAGTGGTTCAATTATTAGAGGGGGCCTAAACCATCCACCTATCCATTCTTGTTTATGGTTATCCATCAGCTTGGATATCAACTTTTCTTTTCTCATAAATAATCTTAAGTTTGTAAGGGTGACCACCTCTCTCATTCTGCTCCGGGGTCAAAATATTCCATCTCTTCTTTGCTATGGCAAGTACTAGGTTTGCTGAACTGATCATGAAAAGATCAAAATTGATGGAGCACTCTTGCAAACTTTTTAGGTATAATGGCAAAATTCTGTTCTTATTCTCAGGATGATAGATAAGGGACATGAATTGAATCTTAAAAGCATTGGGATTGGGACATTCCTTCTTGATGAAGAGATCTGTTTTTAAATCTTTCTTGAGATGATCTTCCATCCTTTCATTCTAGATGTGATGATTCCTCATTAGGGACATAAATGCTTTAAGATGGCATTCCCCCACAAAATGATTAAGAATGAAAGTTATATCATTAACACAGAACCCATGCAGGTATAATTCACATAGGAAATTCTTGTCCTCATCATTACTCCTTGTATATGCTGTCATGAATCCTTCTGCTGTCTCTGTATCCTCAACCAGGTCAGACAGGACTAAAGAGAATTTCCTCTACAGTACTCTTTCTTGTAAGAACATAGAATAGTTGGCACTTGGAGGCCTACAGGATAAAATTTCTGAAGAAAGGGAGGCCATTTCAATGATTTTTCCTTCCAGAGTTGCTATTCTTTTTGTTTTGGCAGTGACTGCCCTTTGTAATTGCAACATAGGCTTGGAAGCCTCATATTCTCTACACTTCTTCTCCTAATGGAACAGGGCTTTAGGAATGTCAATGGGGATTGGACCCACATATGCATCCATTTGGATTTCCTATTCATTGGTTGCCCTTGGGCCAACCAATTCTTGAATATATTCCTCCTGGTCATCTAGTTTGTTGTTGGCCCACGTTAACTATCTATCCTGGCTATGTATTTTCTCAATCAATGCTGCCATTATTGTGAGGCTATTGTCTCTAGCCATGGTGAGCTCATAAACACTTTGTGCTACTTCTCTCTTTTTCTTCCAACAGTTTGGCTACCTCAATTTTCTGTGCCTCCAACTCTGCTTCTTTCTCAATTTTCTAGGCCTCCAATTCTACTTCTTTCTCCTGGATGATCTTATTTTTTCTTTGGAGTTTTGTTTGTAGATTTTCAATGACTTGTTTTTGCTCCATTTCTACCTCTATTCTAACTTGCTTGAGGTCAGTAATAATCAGATTCTTCCCCAGAGTAGTCTCTTTAGGTTTTTATTTTCTTCTAATAATTACTGTTCTTTTGAAATTTCAACATCCACTTGATCAGAGGGATGAGAGAAGGTATCTGCTTCTACCTCTTCTTCTACTTCTACTGCTGCTTCCTCTTCTACTGCTGTTTGTTGATCATCAGGGTTTTCCATGGCCATCTGCTCTGTACTACCAACTGTACCCATTTGCCTTGTTTCATCTTTTTCTATAGACTGACTGTCCTGAGGGTCCTCTTGGGGTTCGTCTACTTCTGCTAGCACCGATGAAGGCCCAGCCTTATCCTCATATGTTTTAAAACCTAGGAGTACCTCGGCTAGGAGGGCAGTATCTTTCTCAGCCTGTGAGAGCTATCTTTTTCTTTTGCTTCTCCATAGCAGAGGTGGGGTAGTGCCTCTGGAGCAGGTCTCTCATCCTCAGAATTTGAGGAAATAGTAAGAGTTATCTGTGTTCCGTCTTCGGAGCACATAATGGTTCTAAAATTGGGGTTGACCCCAAATGAACAGATGGTGCTAGGGAAACTTCTCTTTGTTTTCTCTTCCTGACCAAAGGGATCTCATTTGAATCATGAGATGGTTCCTCAGCCTAGAATCTCTTTGCTCTCTGTCCTGGCCTCTCCTCTTTTAATTCCTTAGGGAAAGATTCCTCAGTTAGAGTCATCTTTCTCCTAACTGATTGAGTCATATATAGGGTTTGTTTAGGAGCAGGCTCTGCAATTTCTTTGCCTTTCTTCTTTTTATCAGGAACATGGGTTGCAGATGAAGTTGCCTCCTGTGAGGACTTCTTTCCTCTTTAAACAACTATGGAGGAGGCTGAAGGTTCAGTTTCTTCTTCTTGGTGAGTAGGAGAACTCTCACCTCCTGGCTGTGCCATCTCTAGTCTTTTGTCTTGGGAATTCTGTTCAAGAAAGTTTTGCCATAATTCCTCCCCATTGGCCTAAGACAAGAAGTGGTGTTTGACTACTAGAAAAATAAGGCCATGATGTTTCATGGGACCCTTCTTCTACTGATATTTCTCTGCAGTTGCCTTGATGGTAGAATATAGGAAATTTGGAATGTTTATGCTAAACTTAGGGTGTGCATTCCCATGCCTTCAAAAAATCAGCATTTTCATGATGGTCCTAAAACTAGAGACAATTGACCATCACAAGTAAAATATTTCATCAGCTAGGTGGCAACAAATTGCCAAGGGTTTGGAAGGGTGGACTTAAGAATTCCTTTTACTTCATTTTTATTTGAATGCAGTTGAATTGCAGGTTCACCTCGAATAGAGAAATTCTTAATTAAATCAGTGTATAAGGTTTTCAAGTGATAAAACCTCTCACCTTGTTTAGGAAGTCCAGAAATGTGGCTGATAATGGCTGAGGAGAAATTGATTCAGACTCTAACAATGATCTGATTGCCCCTTAGATTTCTGAGGAATTCATCCACGACATCTTCTTGAAACCCTTCAAATTGCTCTAGAAAGTCCAGCCATCTTGCAGTTCTTAGGATGTTTGTTACAACTTCATCTTGCAGAAGACCCGCAGTACTTTCTGGTTCAGACTTCTTCTTTACCCCCATTGCCAAATTGGTTCCACCTTCTATGCTTAATTCTTCACCCTCCTCAATCTGTAGTTTATCCTTTCCTCTTAACTCTATAGGCTCTAGAGGACTGTTCAATTTGCTCTGTTCTTCAGGGTACTTCAGAGGTTCGAATGAGCATTGTTATGTTTCTTAGCTTAGGCTTATGGAAGATTTGTAGATTAGTTAGAGTACCTAGGCAGTCATAAATGTGACAGAATGACAGGACACTTCAGAGGCAAGGTGGCAGTACAATACAGATGGCAGCATGCATGAATTTAGAAAAGGAAATGATGGTTGGAGGACGTGTCATAGTGGCAGTACCCAAAATAGAAAGACAAGACAATTACTATTAATGACTAATTAAAGATAGAATTACCTAGATCATTGTTAATGATGAGGGTGATGTACATGACAGAGATGTTGCATCATTTTATGAGAATGCATGCGTTGCGGCATATGAGCAGCTTTTGGTGGCTTGAGATGACGCCCACTACTCGACTGGCACGTGACCTGCAATCATTGTGTTGAGTGGTTCGAGAATCCATGTTCTTTGGGTGATGTCAGTGCCGTCTTTGTGAATACCCCTGCAAATGATATGCATGCTAATTTAATTTATTCTTGTGATAAGGTAAAGGATGAGTCAGGATGACCTCATCATGTGATTGTCCACTTACTACCTGGAGAGGTGGGTCCCCTCCCTTATTATTGAAATTGACTTCTCTATTGACAGAGCGCCGGAGGTGCTCCTAGTTTGGAAAGCGCCGGAGGTGCTCCTAGTTTGGGAAGCACCAGAGGTGCTCCTAGTTTAGGAAGTACTGGAGGTGCATTTAACTAACTCTCAGCACCTGATCAACTCTGTACCTTGATTGTTTCAAGTGTCTTGAAGAAGGGAACCACCATTTGCTGGTTTTCAACTCCCTTGGTCAAGAAAGACAGCCATTTACTAGTTTTCCATCTTTCTCTTTTTTTTTAGAAGGCAGCCATTTGCTGGTTTTCAACCTTCCTTTTTTTTTTCTTTTTTTCTTTTTTAATCCAACACTATGATAGAGGAGGTATCCCCCGTATCAAGACACAAATCATTAAGAAACTCCTCTTTAGTAGATGGTCTTTTATAGAGTCTGATTCGGTGACCATTTACTAAGAATGTGTCTGTGCTTCCATCAATAGGTCCCAATAATACAGTTCCATTTTCAAAAACTTTCTTGATTTGATAAGGACCCATCCAATGAGTTTGTAATTTCCCCTTGAACTCTTTGAATTTAGAATCATAAAGAAGAACCCAATCACCTTGTTGAAATGTCCTCCTTTTGATGTGTTGGTCATGCCATTGCTTTCTTTGATACTGAACTAGTTCTATTTGCTGAATGGCCTCTGTCTGAATTTCATCCAACTCATTGAGCTCAAGAATTCTATTCTGTTGAGCTATAGACAATGGTAGACCAATATCCGATACAGTTTTAAGTGTCTGGAGTTCAAATTCTATAGACAAAATAGGCTTTTTCCCATAAACCAATTCATATAATGAGAACTTTGTTGTGGACTTCCAAGTGGTATTGTAAGCCCAAACTGCTTTAGGTAATCTGCTAGCCCAATCTTTTCTGTTCATTGCTACTATCCTTGTCAGAATATTTTCAAGTTCCCTATTAGTTACTTCTACCTATCCATTCACTTGAGGATGGTAAGGTGAAGATTTTTTGTGCTTGACTTGATATAAATCTGTGAATGCTTTGATTACTTGTGAAGTAAACTGAGGTCCTCTGTCTAAAACTATTGATCTTGGGGCTCTAAACCTTAAGAAAATCTTATTGTAAAGGAAATCAGCAACTTTTTCTTCTCTTGCAAATTGTAATGCTTGAACCTCAGCCCACTTATTAATATAGTCTGTGCATACTAGAATGTACTCTTTGCCTAATGATGGTGGAGAAATTGGTCCCACAAAGTCCAGACCCCACTGTTTAAATGGTTCCATCATGACTTGAGGATGTAGTAACATCTCCTAGGTAAAGGTTGGCTATCCCATCCTTTGGCACTGGTCATAGTGCTGCACATACTTCTTTGTATCTTTATGAAGAGAGGGCTAGTAGTAACTAGCTCCAAGGGTCTTGTGGACTATCTGGTGGAAAGAGTAATGGCCACCAGATGGCTCATCATGACATTCTCTCAATATATCAAAAATCTCATCAGATTTTAGACACATGTGTAGAATGAAATCAGGACCACATTTAAATAGTAAACCATTCAACCATTTGTAAGATAAACTTTCTTTAACCAAACATTTTCTTTGTTTTCAGGTAAAATGGGATGGATACAAGCATGTAGCTAAAAGATTAGCTATGTCAGCAAACCAAGGTGCAGTAGAGGAGATAGCAAAAAGATGTTCATCTGGGAACTTGTCCTCCACTAGTTGGTTTTCTCCTCCTGTATGCAATCTTGACAAAAAATTAGCAACCAAATTAAACTTTCCTGGATTATCAACTATGGTAGTATCAAATTCCTGCAATAGCAATAACCACTTGATGATCCTTGCACCCACTACTGGTTTATTCATTAGGTACTTGATGGTTGCATGATCAATGTGTACAAATATCTTATATCTAGTGATATAATGCCTGAATTTGTTTATAGCATAGATGACTGCCAATAATTATTTTTCAGTTGTGGTGTAATTTCTTTTAGCAGAGGTAAGGTTTTTGCTGATGTAATAAATGGTATGCATACTTTTCCTTTCCTCCTTTTGTCCTAAAACTGCCCCAATGGACTCATTTGAAGCATCAGTTTGTATGTGAAATGGTAAAGTCCAATTAGGTCCTCTTAAAATTGGTGTGACAGTAAGCTTTTCTTTCAAGGTTTCAAATCCTGATTGACATTCTTCTGTCCATAGAAATTTTGTGTCTTTGTTAAGCAGGGTAAATAGGGGGGCAACTATACTACTGAAATTTTCTATGAATCTCCTATAGTAGCCTACATGACACAGAAAACTTCTAACATCTATCTAATTTTTAGGTGAAGGCAACTATGTGATCACTTCTATCTTGTTTTGATCCACTTTGATCCCCTTTTCTGAAATGTGGTGTCCCAAAACAATTCCTTCCTCCACCATCATGAAACACTTTTCATGGCTAAGGGATAATTAATTTTTCTCACAGCATTTTAGTACTTTCTCAAGGTTTGTAAGAGCTTCTTCAAAATTATCCCCATACATAGTAAAGTCATCCATATAGACCTCCATGCATTCATTAGCTAGTTCAACAAAAATAGCTAAAACAAGTCTCTGAAATGTAGCTGGGGCATTGCATAGTCCAAAGGGAAGAAGTTTGTAAGCAAAAGTTCCCCAAGAGCATGTGAAGGTGGTTTTGTCCTAGTCTTTAGGTGCTACTTGAATTTGATTATACCCACTGAATCCATCTAGAAAAGAAAAGTACTTTCTCCTAGCAAGGTTGTCAAGTACTTGGTCAATGAATGGTAAGGGAAAGTAGTCCTTTCTTGTGGCCTTGTTTAGTTCTCTATAATCAATACACACCCTCCATTTCCCATTCTTCTTAGGTACTATGACAAGGGGTGAGACCCATTGACTGTTTGAGATTGGATATATAAATCCTGCTTGACTTAATTTTTCTATTTTAGTTTTGACAATGTCCTTTAAAGCAAGATTCAATCTTCTCTGGGGCTGTCTGACAGGTTTAATATCCTCAGTGTATATATGATGGGTACAGATCTCAGGAGGTATGTCTTTCATATCTTGGTATTCCCAAGCAAAAGATGCTGAGTGGGAAATCAGAAGTTGGATAAGTTTTTCTTCCTAATTTGTTGTTAGCTGAGTATTGATATTAAGTGTTTTCCTTGGTAAAATCATGACTTGTTTTGTGATTTGATCCATAGATGTGGTTAATCTGTACATTGGAGTCATGGTATTGAGAGGACAAGAATGTAGAAGCAACATATGGAAAGTGGCTAAGTCTTTGTAAAAGGTTTCCCCACAAGGAATGATGTTGGCGAGGCTACAATGAGAAGAAGTAAGAAGTTCTTTCTTGGAGTCTTGGGTGAGTTCCATCACATCCTTATTGATTAGGATGTGAGTGATGTCTTCTGTTGTATCATAGTATATTTCTTCTTCTAACTCTCCCAGATGTTCCTTGATGGTTACCATAGCTACTGAGGCACTGTTGTCATTGTTCTCTGGTTCATCCACCCATACTCTTCCTGTATAATGTATTGATGGTTTAGCTGGAGGATACAAAGATATTTTCTTCAATTCTATCCCATTAGAAATGACCATCTCTCCAGTTCGACAATCAATAGATGCTATTGTAGCCAGCCATGGTCTTCCTAAAATTAGTGGATAAGCATTTCTTTGGTTTCTAGGTTCTAGTATCAGGAAGTCCACTGGAAATTCCCATGAATCTATCACAACTGGTACATCAGTGATTACTCCCTTTGGAACAACTACTGACTGGTCAGCAAGTTGAAGAATTGTAGTTGTGGATTGGATAGCTGATAGAGCTAATTTGTTCATTGTGTGAACTGTCATCACATTAATTGCTGCTCCTAGATCAACCAGAACATTTGAAATTTCTACCCCTGAGATGAAAACAATTATGACAGGATTTCTAGGGTCTCCATATTTTGGGAGGAGAATTTCTCCCATCAATACATCTACTACTTTTCCTTCCACCTGTATTGTGGAGGGAAAGTTTTTCTTCCTGCCCTGCGTTTTGATACAATACTGTTTAATGAACTGATTTAGTTCTGGTACATCTTTGATTGCCTGGAAGAGAGGAATTTCAATATTTAGTTGCTTGATCTCTTGTAAAAGTTCTAATTCCAGGTTGGTTTGGATTTGTTTTTGTAAGATCTTTTTCTGGGGAACATACTGTTTAAGCCGTTTTGGCTATGGTGCTAGTTTTTCTATCTTCGGAGCATCTCCAGAGCTCTTGTCAGAATTGTGTTTAGGAATGTTCTCCAGAGTCGGTCTTTTAGGAGCAACTCCAGAGTTGTCCAAGGATGATTCCCCTAGCACTTTTTTGTTAGTAATCTCCTCCTGGAGTTGAGTGGATGAATTTTTAGGTTCCTCATCATTGGTTACTTCAACTATAGTTGGAGGAGATGGTCTTGGGAATGCTTTCCTAGAACGTAGCTGGAGAGTATTTGAATATATAGCATTAATTCCAGCTAGATTTTCTTGCTCTGTCATGTAAACAGTTGCTCCTTGTTTATTCTGTGGGTTTGGTATAGACTGAGATGGTAAAGGTGGTTGGCTAACTGCTTCATTTTGTGCTTGACCTTGTGTGTTGGAGGGTCTAGTTAGTAAAGCTTCTTGTTGAGCTTGGAAACATCTAGGTTGTCCCTGGTATTGTTGATTATATCCCTGCTAAGAACCCCATTGAGGTTGCATGTTTTATGATCCAAACTATGGTGGCCACTATTGATTTCCCCAAGGCTGATTTTGCTAATTTTGGTTTGGCCAATCTTGCTATCCCCAAGGAGGATTATTTTGAGGCCCATGCCAAGTTGGATTCCACTAATTATTTCCCCAATTAGAAGGACCCCTGTAAGAAGGCTGGTTTGGATACTGATTATAACAGAAATTCCTAGTTTGTTTTTGTCCCACATAGTTCAATTCCTCCTCTATTACAACATTCTTCTTACTCAATCTTTTAAAGGCTGGAAGTTGACTACATTGACTGGTAGGATGTTCCCTATCACAGATCTGACAAATTTTTGATTTGTCCAAAGGGTATTCTCTCAACAGATGTTTGTTTCTACACCTAGGACAATAGATGGAGAGTGGTTCAGTTGCTTTGTTTTGATTAGTTGTTCTATTTTTTGCTTGAATTCCATCCAATGTGGTATTTAATTGGACCAGAATATCTATTTTTAGAATTGCAATCTCTTCCATTAACTGTCCTATTTCATTCTTCCCTTTAAAAGTTTTGGATGACCTCACTCCATCTTGGGTTCTAGAATAGTTCCTGCAGAGTTCTTCTATAGCAGGTATATCCATTTTGTTGATATTCCCTTTTCCCATTAGATCCAGTGCCTGTTTTGATTCTTTATCCAATCCTTTTACAAATAGGGTTCTGGCCAAGGAGTGATCTACTGGGTTGCCATACCTTCTCAAGGCAAAATTAAACCTATCCACATAGTCCTCTAAGGTCTCTTCCTCCCCCTGCCTAATTTTAAACAATTCTTCATTTTTATTACTGGATCTACAGTAATCTTGATACTTTTCCAAAAACTTTATTTCCATCTGATCCCAAGAATGGATAGAATTCTAGGGTAAACCCATAAACCATCTCATCGCATAATCTTTCAGGGTTGAAGGGAATAGTTTGAGTTTTTGGTTATCTGATCCATAATCATAAGTTTGGCAGACTACTTTGAATTCAAACAAAAACTGATCTGGATCCTCAGAAGAAAGTCCTCTAAAATTTGGTAGGTGTACTGGTGAGATATTCTTCATAGGAGCATTGTCTCCAGCAGCCAAAACAATAGGATATGAGAAGGTTCTTGGAGCCTGATTTTCCTCTTCCTCATGATTATCATTTTCCATGTTTAGTACTAGTTCTTCTCCCTAAGGTTCTAGTAAATTAGGTTCTATCAAAGGATCTACTTGAAACTTTTGTTGTAATTCCTAGATATCATTGGCAAGTGGAAGATTTGGAGGATCTAAGGGATTATTGTTCTGAGGTGTAGCTTCCAAAGTAGGCTCTAGGTTTCTCTCTTCAACAAGATCTAGTGCCACCCCACTTCTTTCCCCTATGGCTTGTTGTTGGGGTGTCTGCTTTATATATCTTCCTTTCGAATCTCTAGCTCTAACCATACAGATCTATCCTAAAAACTATTTTAACTTAGTTTCCCTAATTAACACAAGATTTCCTTGGCAACGGCGCCAAAAATGACAAGGTGTCATTGTCCCTCATCATTTAATCTATTTTTAGATGTCAAAATCTAGGGGCTGTGTCCTCGACTGTCTGCAATTAGGGATTCTATAGTTACCAGTTTCCCTAGCTAATCCTAACAGCTACTATTAATTTGAAGAGATTAATCTATCTACTTGCTGAATGCATTTAAGGAATGCTGAAACAGAATTAAACAGGAAATTTACTCAAAGCAATCTTAAAAATAGTAACATGCATCTATCTATCAAAATCAGTAAATACTTTTCATATCAAAAAGCTAAAGTAATAAAACAGTGGTACTAGCCTCCTGCCTTGGTGGTGAGAGTGGGCCCTTGCTCCACACCCTTAGGCCTGAAGGCTACAGTAGGGAATCAACACAAAAGAAGATCACAACTAAATTCAATCCTATTCCATACGCTTTGCATTCATGAAAAATATTGATATCACAGAACTGAGATTATTGAGAATCAGAATAAATCAATCATTGTATATTTCTTTTGTTGTTTCTATATGTATATATGAAAATGAGTGATGACATATCACTTATCTTATCTACCAGTTCTTCTATGAGATGACATCCATCTCTTTATTACACTAGCTGTCTAACTTATGGAAAATAAGCATGCAATAAAAGCAGACTGAGTGGAACAGAAGTCCACTTAGAATTCTAAGTTTGAGTCTTAATACATTTGGGCAACAAGGCCTTGAAAATATGGGTTTCGAATCAGTTCTATCCGTAACTCATGCAAAAAATTTATAAAGATAAAAACTCCAATAGTTTAACTAAAGATGACCCTTCACCACTCAGGTGATGATTTGAGTGAAATGAGGGGTATTGTGATCACTGCTGAGAGTGCCTGGTCGACAGCTTATGCTGGAAATATGCCTTGCTCTCAGGAGGTGTTGGAGATATCTATCCCTGTCTGCAACTCCGGAGATATGTTTGTAGCTCTGGAAATGTCTGTAGCTCCGGAGATGTCTGTAGCTCCGAAGATACCATTGTGGCCTTCTTCGTTCAACTCCGGAGAGGCTTTCTCTTTCCTTCAAAACTTTTGGTGTCGTGGTATTCTGGTATTGTCTCCGGAGATCATTAAAGACTATCTCTGGAGATGTACAAAATTCCTATTCTTGGCATCTACACCTGTTGATTCAAAAAGAGAGAAGTCTCTGCATTTTTCAATCAATTCCATGCACATTAGTCACTCAATCAGAAATTATGATCTTAAGTAATCTATCTCAATTAATCATCAACTAGAACGATCTTGCTAGCTTATTTGGGTGCAGACATTAGGAAAGATGGAATCAGGAAGGAGAAAAAGAAAGGTAAAAAGATGTATTCCATGGGTGCAACTTGGCAGTCATCCCAATTGTGACTAAACTTTCCCTTTTCATTTTTATCCTTTGGCCTTAGAAACCTCTATATTTCTATTTATATACAGGTTTCTCAAAATACTCTTCAAAATAGAGGTAGTGGGATCTCTCACACCTGCTATCCCATATAGCAGTCCACATCTGTACAGGTTTAATATCTCCATTTTTGTCCAAATCCCTTACTCTCAAACACTCATTCCGCAGACACATGTTCTGTCCCTCATAAAAGATAAGGTGCATAAGCTAAGAATTTTCTGCCCCCATTTTTTATTGCAGTTAGTTCATTATGAAGGTCATTTGCAAGGTACTCTACCTAGTCCAAGTATTATGCATCTTGACTCTGCACATCTGCAGTCAGGACCATTGGTGCAACCTCCATGAATAGGGAGGCTTCCACACCAAGCAATTGACACATAGATTAATAGGTGGATTTGAAATATTCCTCAAACAACTCTATAGAGTAAGGTGGATCCTCAACCCTTGAAAAACACCCTGAGACTATTTCCCTCATCTCAAGGCCTATGCAAAGGAATCTCCATCTCTTGTAGTTATTACTCATATTGTAATATTCATTCAATAAATCCCTAATTTTGAACTTGACATCAAAACTAGTGTCCAACTAGAATACCATTGATATATAATCTTTGGTAATAGGGATAAAACCAGACCCATTATTTAATTCAACCAGGCAAGTCTGCGGATTGTAGTTTTTAGCCACTACTTTCAACAATTCCACATTGACAAACACATTCGACACTATAAGCTTTCCCAGGTTTAGTCTCCATGGATTTGAGACAGGTTTATGCCTATGCATTTTCCTATACTGATATAGAAAAAGATCATATCCCTTCATTGGAGTCCATATATCCCCTACTTGTTTGTATATATCTTCTAATTTTTCTACTTGGGGATTTAATTGGGCATTTCTCCTAGATCTTTGTCCTGAGTTCGGGCATTGATCTATTAAATCTTGGTTTAGGTACCTTTCATCTAGTTTTTGCCTTTTGCCCTTAGGGTTTTCAGCTGTTTCTTCCATGATATAATCTTATGCAAGAGAATTCCTACTTTTGTGAATGTAATTCAAACTAGTAAGCTATAAACTTCAAGCTTAGAGTACTTACTTGGATATCTTCTTCTGGTCTTGAATTATGGCTTTTGCCGCATCATGCCCTTGCTCACCGTGTTTTCTTAATGGTTAAAATTCTCTTAGGATTTGCCTCGATATACCTGGATCTGTGCATTAATGGTTTTTCATGACAACTTTCATGTCATCTAAGGGACATTTAATTTTTCGAATAAGGGTCGTTTAATCATCGCTAAGCATGTCTTGTCATTATTTTATCGGGATGATCAATTTCATTAAGATGTCTTTGATCTTTTATTACCTTCGAGAGTTCTGAATGACCTTGGATGGTGTTACACCAAAATTCCCTCCTATAAAAGTCTCTTCAATATTTATGTCTCTTTGATATCCCTTTACTCATTATGTGGTTCATCTTTTCGAAGGGACTAGAGATCTTCTCTCTTCAATATCTCGAAGTCATCTTGTAATATCCTTAATGTTTTTCTTTTATTCATAATTGCTAGTGGCTTATTAGTGGGACTAAGAATTTAGTCACCTCGATACTCTGAAGTTTCTTTTTGAAATGTTTGATTTAATCTTTATCATTTTATCGGCGGGACACATTTCGATGTCACGTTGATCTATTCATCGATCCCCTCTATATGCCTTTTATGTCTTCAGAATATTGAAGAGATTCTAAAAGACTCACTCCGACACTCTGATCTATTAGTCCCTTAAACTTTTTATGTCAGCCCAATATATTGCCGAGTTATGTATTTTTTCCCTTCTGATCATTCAAATTATCGAAGAGACTCCAAAATGAGTCTCCCTGATTCCCTGATACTTTACTTTTAGCTTTATCAAAAGATATCCTAAGGGGAAGCTAATGACATGGAAGACATTTTAATATGATTTTTTGTTTTTAGGGATAAAATGATAAAATATGAACTTATTAGGGTTGAGAGAGGAAATTTGAAATGGTATGTTGGAGATAACATGATGGTGGGAAATAGATTTTTATCAAAAATTTTAGGGTAAAAATTTGTTCCAACATCCTCCATCTTACTAGGTGATGTATAGGAACACACAATGGTCTACAAACTATCATACTGAATATCTCCAACATTGAGTTCACGTACTTTCTTTGGCCTAACCAAAGATTTCTATTTTCTCTATCTCTTCTAATCTTCATACCCAAAATATATCTATTAGTCCCTATATTCATCTCAAAATGTGTTGAAATATGAGACTTCAAGTCACAAATTACATCCTTACTAGTAACAAAAAACTACATATCATCAACATATAATGCAATAATAAGGAATCAATCAATATCCATCTTACAATAGATGTAATGATTTGATTTGGATCTTAGAAATCCGAAACCCAACACAAAGGAATCAAACTTTTGGTATCACATCCTAGGAGATTATTTGAGACCATACAAAGACTTTTTCAATTTTAAAACCAAATATTCTTTCCTTCTTCCACATAGATCTCTAACTATGTCATGTAGATATCTTCCTCCAAATCACCATGAAGGAAAGATGACTCCACGTCCAATTATTCAATCTCAAGATCAAAGGCTACTTTAGTAGATAATAAAAACTGGATGGATGTCATCTTAATAAATACAAAAAAATCTCACCATAATTAATTCTCTCAATTTGGGAATATCCCTTTCCAACCATTCTAGCATTGTACTTCTCAACACTTCCATGAAAATAAATATTCCTTTTGAGCACTCATTTACAATCAATGGTTTTTTTACCATTAGGCGAAGATACTAACTCCCATGTGTGATTTTTCTTCAATGTAGCCATCTCCTCATCTATAACCACTCTCAAGGACTCATAATCATCCATACGTAATACCTCCATAATTCTAGGCTCATCTATGTTAGTAATCAAGGAAAAAATACATCTCAAACCATTTGGAGTATACATGTATACACTAGTACAAAAAGAGCAATATATTACTAAAGAAACTACTAAAAACTTCTTATAAATGACCAAATATGGTCACGTGATGTAGAGTAGAGGTATAAAATGATCAAACTCACTCAGACAACCACACACAAGAACCTTTAGTCATCAATCAATGGGCTTTCCTTCACAAATCACCATTGTTCATTGTAGCCTTTCAAATAGGCATTTTTGGGTATAACTTTTGGAGCAGACTTGATATACAAGAAAGGAGACCTATTTAGGATACCCTTTTGGCTATTCTTACACATATCTAGAAATGAGGTAGGGTTTCTTTGTACTAAAGGGTTCAAAAACATACTGTCCTCCTTCTTAAGTAGGCCTAATTGGGCAATTAGGCATGACATAACTGAGTTCTTGACATCAAGGGGTCTCTACTTCTATTCCAATACTTTCAAGACACCTAATATGAACTCAATGAACTACTCACTCCTCATGGACCAGCCTACAATAGCCTTTACAACAAATCTCTAAGCCTCTAGGTTTTTCTAGGTCTGATACATAGAGATATCAGAGAGTCAAAGCTTCTTCACACGTGCAAACCTACACCTCTGCCCCTGCAAGTTTGGAATATCAAAATACATGTAAACATAGGCCATTCCACCAAGTTTTAGGGTTTTCTACTGGTGGAAGGCAAAAATATACATTTTTCTTATTCACTGGTTACCCTAACTAGGGTTTGGACTACTTTGGAAAGAAATACCTATAACTTCCTTAATTCTTATTGAAATTAGATGCAACAAAAAGACATGAAAAGTAGACTCACTATACTTTCATTCCCAATTGGTCTCAAACTAGTATAGGGTTGTACAGATCTGTACCATGCAAGGTAACAACAAAGAAATGTCTGAAATGCAGAAATAGAACTATTTTTTATTGCTTCAACTTCAAAACTTTTGATCACCAACCCCTGGGGTCATGTTTACAAAGCCTATTTATGTTATTACAATCATTTTTTCACCTTCAACTGATCCACAACTGTCCTTTAACAATATTTTGAAAAGTTGACAACAAATTGCAAAAAGTTATCAAGACAACCATGACAACATTTACAAGAATTAACCAATTGACCCCAAACTTAAACAAATGGGTCCAAATGGACAAAAATGGCCTTATTAACATGAAATAACACAAACCAAAAAAAAATCCCAACTTTTAACTCTTGGAGGCATAATGGACCTGTGGGTGCCCCTGCACCATACTCCTAAGGGAAAAGAAAGCTCAAGTCCCACTTGAGGATAGATCTGCAATTGTGTAACCATGTTTTGCAATGTCATCTTCTGTCATCCAAGAAGCATCTTCCATAGGAAGACCTCACCATTTGACCAAGTATTGGAAGTAGGTCATATGCCTTGTCTTCTTGAGTTCTTTCTTATCAATAATGCACTCTAACTCCAAAGGCTGGCTTGGTGGGAGATCTCTGACCCATTCCTCATCTAAAAAAACTAATGAACCTACATTATTATCTACAACAACATCTCCTTTGTAAGGGTAGAGATCAAATACATTAAAAATAGGAGAAATGGCAATGCCAGGGGGAAGCTCTATTTCATATGCATTCTCTCCAAATTTATGCACCACTTTACATGGCCCTATCTTCTTCATTTGTAGTTTAGAATATTTCCCCTTAGGAAACATTTTCTTGCTCTAGTGAGCCAAAACCAAATCCCCAACCTTGTAGTGAACCTCTCTCCTCTTGAGATCAACATTGTGTTTATACTTGGCTACACTCCTTTGAAGATTATCCTTGACTTGCTTGTGGATCTCTTGCATAGCCACAACAAATTGTTCACCTTCAACACTCCTCCTTTCCATTCCACTGACATCTCTCAATTAAAATACTCCCCTTGGCTGCAAACCATAAACAATCTCAAAAAGACTCTTTCCAACACTCCTATTCACTGAGTCATTGTATGCAAATTCTGCCTGAGGCAAGATCTGATCCCATTGGGTAGAATGCTCTTTTGTGAGACATCTAAGAAGGTTTCCAAGACTCCTATTCACCACTTTAGTCTGCCCATCAGTTTGGGGATGATAGGCAGAACTAAAACTCAAGTTAGTACCAAGTTTCTTCCATAGAGTTCTCCAAAAATGACCAACAAATTTGCTATCCCTATCTGAGATAATGCTAAGAGAAAAACCATGAATTCTTACTACCTCTTTGAAGAACAAGCCTGGTATGTATGAAGCATCATTAGTACTTTTGCAAGGTATAAAATGAGCCATCTTAGAAAACATGTCCACAACAACATACACTGAGTCAAAACCTCTTTGTGTTCTAGGCAACCCAATCACAAAATCCATACTTATGGATTCCCAAGGCCTATTGGGAATGGGAAGTGGCTGGTATAACCCTAAATTAGTGCTACATCCTTTAGCCGTTTGACAAATAGTACACTTTTCAACAAATTTTCTTACATCAGTTTGCATTTTAGGCCAATAGTAGTGCCTCTTCAATTGCTCCAAGGTCTTATCAAGACCAAAATAACCTGCAAGGCTGCCACTATGCTTTTCTTTGATCAAGTTAGTTCTCATAGAACACTTAGGAACACAAAGTTGTGCCCCCTTAAAAAACAAATCATCTTGGATTAGAAAATCAAGCCATTTGTCATTATTTCTGCTACAAGGCTACCTACAACTTGCATAAATTTCTTTAAAATCATCCTCAAGATACATACCTTTCAAAGAATCAACTCCCACACTTTGTAACTAGATTTCCTACACCATTAGATCCCTTCTACTCAATGCATCTGCCACTTTATTAGACTACCCCTTCTTATGCTTAGTGGTAAAAGTGAAACCTTGCAAATAGTCAACCCATTTAACATGTCTATGACTGAGTTTATCTTGACTATTCAAAAATTGGAGTGCATCATTATCAGTGTACACTATAAACTCCTTAGGAAGTAGATAATGTTTCCATTTCTTTAATGCTTGCACCATTGCATACATTTCAAGGTCATAGGAAGAATACCTTTTCTTGACTTCATTCAATTTCTCACTAAAGAAGGCTATAGGTCTATTTTCTTTACTTAGCACATCACCTATGGCATGACCACTTGCATCAAATTCAATTGTAAAGATCTTATCAAAACTAGGCAAAGCCCATATAGGCTGTTCAACTACCCTCTTTTCAAATATTTAAAACTCTTATTAGCCTCCTTAGACCAAATAAACTTCTTCTTTTTATCACCCTTAATAGTATCAATCATTGGAGCACAAACATGACTAAAACCTTTTATAAATTTTCTATAAAAGCTATCCAAACCATGGAAACTCTTTACCTCAGCAGCTGATTTGGGTGTAGTCCAACTTAGAATAGCTTCAACCTTTCTTGGATCCATCTTTAAGGTGCCATTTGTAACCACAAAACCAAGATATACCAACTTTGTTTTCATAAACTCACATTTCTTCAAGTTGATCATTAGTTTATCTTCATGCAATCTTTTCAAAACCAAATTCAAATGGTGCAAATGTTCTTCCTTAGTTTTACTAAAAATAAGAATGTCATTAAGATAGACTACACCAAACTTACCAATGAAAGGTTTGAGCACTTCATTCATCAACTGCATAAAGGTACTAGGCACATTTGATAAACCAAAGGGCATCACAAGCCATTCATACAACCCTTCATTTGTCTTAAAGGCTATTTTCCATTCATTACCTAGTCTAATTCTAATTTGATGGTAATCACTCTTGAGATCAATTTTAGAAAAGTAACATGCACCACCCAAACAATCCATTAAGTCTTCAATTCTTGGAATAGGAAATCTATACCTTATTGTAATCTTGTTGATGGCCCTGGAATTAGTGCACATCCTCCACTCACCCCCTTTCTTTGGTGCTAAGACTGTGGGAACTGTACAAGGACTCAAACTTTCTCTAATCAGTCCCTTGTCAAGTAGCTCTTGCACTTGCCTCTTTATCTCTTCATTTTGCTATGGAGTCATCTCATAAGCAACTTTGTTAGGCAAACTAGCCCCTGGAATGAAATAAATATGGTGGCTAATGTCTCTCATAGGTGGCAAGGTATTGGGAATCTCATCAACCGCTATATTAGCATAATTATTTAGTAAATCTTGGACCTCTAAGGGCAACTCATCCAACTTGACTGCTGTCATAACAGTCCTAGGGTTGGCTATGATGGAAATGTTAGAAAGAGACACTACTATGCATGATAGGTGTTGTCATTGATGGCAACTAAGTCTATCCTACACATCTGTATTACAAGATTTTTTCATACCAGAAGTCAGAGTGAGGATTTGTCTAAGTCTGGGAGTCAGAAACAGAGCAGGTGACTGGGTCCGGTATCTTAGTCTGAATCTCTCTGGTAGTAATTCATAGTGTGCTGCAGATCTAAGGGAGTGATAAGGATTATCAGGACTATCTAAATCTAGAGATTTATCCTCTAGAGATAAAGGATTCAAAGGTTATAAGGATTTGAGTATCGAGTTCTAGTTAGTCAGCACAGTCAGAAAAAGAATAGGGTGACCTAGTATTTGATCTTGGTCTAGATGCAGAAAAGCTATTGGATAAGCAATTAGTGATAATTAGTGGCATTGCTTGACATAATTGATGATCTGGGAACACAAGTTTTTGGTTCGCGTTGATATTTGTACATAGATTTAGCTGACAAAACACAGTTCTTAATAATGTTCTAAGTTTTCTTGAAGCCGACTACAATTGATTGAATTTCTTGATGTGGATATATATAGCTGATGGATTCAAGTGTTGTGGTGTGGTGTAAAGTAAGTACAAAAGGGAAGAGAGAAGGGCAAAGGGGAAGAGAGAAGGGCAAAGGAGATCCGAGGACCAAATCATGGCATAACAGTAAATAGGGCAAAGTAAGATGAAGTGTGTAAGATCAGTATTTTGTGCTTAACTAGAACTGAATCCCTGCATTAGTAGATACTATTCATTAGTTCAAACAATTTGTAATCTTCTTGTAATCATTCTTGTAGGCAGTGAGCCTCCTTTGAGCAGTGAGCCTGAAGGCATGTGCCTTCTCATTTGTAATACTTTTAACAGAGTATAATCTTTGTAGGTTAACCCCCACTGTGACTTTTCCCTTAACTGGGTTTCCACATAAAAAATCTTGGTCTCAAGTGTGTTATTTGTGTTTCTACTCATGTAATATTGATTCTTACTTTTTATGGTTATATCATTAATCCATTAATAAGTGGTAAAGAAGAATTAAACTACAACAAGCATTAAAAGTTTTAAGACAACTGATTCACCCCCCACTCTTAGTTGTCTGCCCTAATTCCAACAATTGGTATCAGAGCAAGGTTCCTTGGAAGAAGCCTAACAGCTTGAGGAAGATTTGGGAAGGTATTAGAATGGATTCAAACAACCTTGATGAACAACTTCAACTTGCTTTAGATGATCTTGACCAGTCCAGAGTAGAAGTCAAAGAACTGCAAGAAAATCTTAAAGATGCTGAAGACTGCATTGAGATCTTAAAAGAAAAATTGAGTAAATCTAATGCGAAGAGGAAGAAGCTACTCCTTCAACTAGGAACACAAAATGAGGACAATGACATGAATAACACCCTAAAAGAGAAGACAAAGGAATGTGATAAGTTAGAAAAAGAAGTTGTTGTTCTAAAACATGAAACGGAATCTAGGGTGATGAGGTTAACCAAAGAAATTGAGGAAAGAAAGAAGACTGAAGAAGACCTAAAACAAACTCTGAAAGAGAGAACATAAAAATACTACAAATTGGATAGAATTGCTGGCCATCTAGAGTCTGATCTACATGAAAGCAGAGACAACGAAAGAGAACTTGAAAGGCAAATTGTCATTCTCAAACATGACCTAGAAGTTGCTAATGAATATAAAGAGAAATTCAAGATAATCTCAGCTAAACTTGAAGTGCTACTTGACAGTTAGAAGAAGGCAGATGATAAGCATGGTTTGGGATTTGAGAAAGGTGAGAGCTCTAGATTGGGTCACAGAAATCCTGATACAAGAAATCAAAGAAGGAATTCTAGAAGACCTCTGGTAAGACAACCCAATGCTTAAAGGTATCCATCTTTCAATGGCAATTGTTTCAAGTGCAATAAATTTGGTCATAGAGCCACTCAATGCAGAAGTAGTGTGAACCAAAGGAGTCCATCATTCTCCGGTCAATGCTTTAATTGTAAGAGGTATGGTCATAGATCCAATGAATGCAAAAGTATGATAATGAATAACTCTAACAATAGAGGAAATGACAATTCCTTTAATGGCTACTATTTTGCATGCAATGGATTTGGACACATGGCCAATCAGTGCAGATCAAGAGGAAATCAATCCAATGGGTAAGGAAATGTTGTGTGCTTAAACTATAATTGATCTGGTCATTTTGCAAGATTCTGCAGAAGTAGGAATAATGAAAGAAGAGGTTCGGTAAATAGAAAACTAGATGAGCAGAGACAAGACAAAGGCAAGGGAAAAATTGATGTGAATGAGATCTAGAATGAAATGAGCAAGACATGGGTCAAAAAGGGTGTTATGAATAGTAGTAATGGGTCTGTACCGGAATCTGGTGTTGACAATTCCTCTGGAAATTGAATTAGGAGCTCTAGCTCAAGGGGAGAAGCATTAAAAATCAAATTCCCCTAGCCAGTAAGTGGGTGCCTGAATTTGGCATGATGAGAGATATTAATTTGGGTTATTATAGATCATTTGAAAGGATCTTTGGAAGAAAAGAAGTGGATATGACAATTTGTGGAGTAATTGAAGGTTGACTGTATGCAGAAACAATGTAACCGGATGTGTTAGGGAAGAGCATTTATTACAAAGGCAAATTAGGTTTTGTGGAGCATAAAAAGGTCATTCACTCTTCATTTGAATCACTTTGCATTTGAAGAGAGAAAGAAGAATAGCATCTGAGCTGAGATTTCAAGGATTTGAAGTGCGATCGATGAATTTGCCCGCCAACCCTAATTTCATGAAAAAGGTATTTATCTGCGAAGCTTTGAACTTGTAATCTTTTGCAAATGGCTACACCTTTGGTTGTTGATATTACTGAAAGGCCTTGACCCAAATTTAAGAAGCACCCATACAAATCAGTAGAAGTTGACCCATTAGGTGCATTTTCAAGTGTCCTGTATGGTGTGCTGCATGTTGAAGATATTAGGGTCTATATTCATGCGAGCATAGATGAATTTGGGGACTCAAGGTTTGTAGATTTGTTTGAGAGTCATCTAAGGGATGAAAATCATGATCTTAAACTTGAGTATAAGGCACTACACGATAAACATTTCATTTAGATTATGGGGTTTCCAACATTCGATGAAGATGAATGGGTCTGGTATGTTTTTAGCCGAATGCGCGATGAGTTCTTATGGTTGTTGAAACCATTCAAAATTACAAAGGATGCTATCAGGATTTAGACTAGGTTGAATTCAACAGGTGGTTTACCCATGCTAGAATCTGTGAAGAACTAGACCGTAACTGATGCAACCGATGCCAAATTCGATAAAAGGGCAATGACTATCAATGATATTATTGATCTGGATGTCAATTTTGCTTCAATGGTAATTGGTTACAAAATTTATCATTCCAGCAGGGAGAACTCTGTCTTCGAAAAAACCATATATGCTGCATACAAAATGTTAAAGGAAAATGTAGATTATGACTTGTGTGAATTATTCTAGAACCAACTAATTGAGAACTTGAACAAAATCATGAAAGATAAGAAAAACACCTTTAAATATGGTACATTGGTTCTATGTTTATTTTTCTACTTTATGAATGAGGTACCTAGAGTAAAGGGTGTGCACTGGACTAATTACGAGCTAGTTACTATTCAGATCAGAGATCATCTACACAACATTGGTGACTATAAAGCACAAAAAACTGCAATCTGGGGATACTTCAAGAATTTCTAGAATATGATGCATGATGAGACAATTTATTGTCTCATCTATTAGCTAAATAAATGCATGTATTTTTCTTAATTAGTGCCATTGTATGTATTAATGTTATTACATATTTAACCTTATAATCAACAATCAGTAGACTAAAGAATAAATTCAGTCAAGTTGAAACGATAACAAACTTCCTAAAAAGAAGCACGAAAATAAGGAGTTAAAAAATGCAGTCTTAGTAAAACATAGATATCTCCCTCGTTTCTCAACAAAATCTAGAATTTCAAAATGATCTGGAAAGCTGGGAATAAGAGAAATAAAACCTATAAACCTTTTGAGGAGATTCATCAAAATAAATGTGCAGTTTGTGACTAAAGTTGACTGAAATAAAACTGGCGTGAAAAAAGACAGTGAAATTAGATGAAGAAGATTTAGTTTTTCTCCCCAAAAGTAGGATCTCAGATCCACATTCTTAGTGGATTGATTAAGAATAATAATTCTATAAATTCATTGTAATCAAGGAATCAATTGGGAAGAGTTTCTGAAATAATATAGTTTAGTCTTTTAGTAGCTCTGAATAGCTCTAGATAGTTTCATTTTTTAACAGTCTTTCAATTTCTTGTTCTTTACATTTCCAGTATTTCCCTTTACAAGTTTCTTAGGATAGATTTCATTCTAGAAATTTCATTTACAAGCTCTTAGATTAGGTTTGATTCCAGCAATTTATTTTCCAGCAAGTGTGTTTATTTCCAGTAAAGTGTGTTTATTCTGTTTGTAGAAAAAGAATGTCATGCAAATGATTTCTTCTCCCTCTTGCATATTGCCATGGACACCACCTTAGATTGCATTTTTAATTAAATGATGAGGACTGCAGCGACCCTCATCATTTTTGGCGTCATTGTTGGGGATAGGTGTCATTAGGGAGTTGCTGTTGATCTGGTGATAGCAGGTCAAAAGAGAAAATTGGTTTGACAAGTCTTTTTAGGTTTATTATTTTAGAAACTCCCCCCAAAACAACAGATCTAAAGGAAGAGGTTCTTGCATGCAAAGGTGACAACTCTTATGCAACTTCCTCAACTGGAGGACCATGAATTCAAGCCCCAACAAGAAAAAGATTATTGTTTGGACACCTTCAAAGTCCAAGGAGGGCTACCCAATCAGATTTTTGAAGGAAAAGGAGTTGCATCCATTCATGTATGCAACAAAATGTGAGGAAGGATTGCAAGATCTTTCCAATCAGCCCATGCATCTACTAGAATCAGATATTATGGAGAAGGCTGCCATTTCAAAGGAAGGAGGAGCATTTGAGTTCAAATATTTAGCCATCTTCTTCTCATGGTTTTTCTCTCCTTTCAAAATGTTGAATACATGGATCCATCTCTTGAGAAAAAGGATGTTATTTTCCATGCAACTAGTTAATGGTTTTGTGTAACCTATCTCTACATCAATAAGTAGAGTAGGATAGAGTAGGTTTCTTTTCTCGAAATAAGTGCTTTGCACATGCTATGTCTTCTTCTCTAAAGCTCAAAACATGCATTTCTACATAAAAATTGCTCCTAAAAGCTTTTGCAGATTTCTTTTGGCATTTGGAGGCATTCTGGATCTCTCCATAGCTACCCATGGGCTCTATTTCCATCATTAGAACATTCTGGATCTCTTCAGAGCTGTTAAAGGAGGAAATATAGTTATCTCTGGATAGCTCCGGATTAGCTTCGGAGAGCTCCAGAGGGGTCCGGAGAGCTCCAAAGGGGTCCGGAGAGCCCTAGAGTAACTCAAAAAATTGACTATGGAGGAAAGACAACTAGCTCTGGATAGCTCCAGAGTGACTTAGAACATCTTCAGAGCATCTCCAATGCACCTCTCAGAAAAATCTTCATAGCAATTGCAATAAAGGTGAAGAAATTAGCTCCAAAAGCTCACTATGAGTTGCAAGAGGACCTGCAACACTTTAGGTGTGGGGGAGATGATGAGACAATTTATTGTCTCATCTATTAGCTAAATAAATGCATTTATTTTGCTTAATTAGTGCCATTGTATGTATTAATATTATTACATATTTTACTTTGTAATCAACAAACAGTAGATTGAGGAATAAATTCAGTCAAGTTGAAATGCTAACAAACTTCCAAAAAAGAAGCACGAAAATAAGGAGTTAAAAAATGTAGTCTCAGTAAAATGGTGATATCTCCCTTGTTTCTCAACAAAATCCAAAATTTCAAAATGATCTGGAAAGTTGGGAATGATGGAAACAAAACCCAGAAACCTTTTGAGGAGATTCATTAAAATAAATGCATAGGTTGCCACTAAAGTTGAATAAAACAAAACTAGCGTGAAAAAAGGCAGCGAAATTAGATGAAGAAGATTTAGTTTTTCTCCCCAAAAATAGGATCTGAGATCCACATTCTTGGTAGATTGATTGAGAATAAGAATTCTATAAATTCATTATAATCAAGGAATCAATTGGGAAGAGTTTTCTGAAATAATATAGTTTAGTCTTTTAGCAGCTTTGGATAGCTCTAGATAGTTTCATTTCTTAAGAGTCTTTCAATTTCTTATTCTTTACATTTCCAGTATTTTCCTTTACAAGTTTCTTAGGATAGATTTCATTTAAGCAATTTCATTTACAAGCTCTTAGATTAGTGGTGCAGGAGCACCAAGGGGCTTGGAGTGAGCCCATATGTATATAACGCATTTTTGGTGTAATGCTTTTGTTTTTAAATTAGGAAAGTGGACTGATGCAAGCGTAGATTCATTTGATAGCATATCAAGTAATTTATGCATATACAAAGTGGATCCATCGGAGTGAGAGAGCTCATCGGTGAAGCTTTATGAAGTTATGTTGATAGCCGGTGTCCCACTGATAAAAAGATTTCAGGTCTCACCGAAGTATAAGAAAAGATAATGCATATCGGTGTGAGGTGCATATCGGGAGATGGAAAGAATGTTAGGCTGATGTAAGAAGTCTTACCGATGGCTAGTTAATGATAGGCACATCGATGTGAGATATGGCATCGGTGGAGAAGTTAAAGGTGTCGCCGATGGGAAAGAGTCTGGCTGACGGGATAGGGCCAAGGCTCATCGGAGTGACTAAGGATATCGGCGGGAGAAGTTGAACATTGGCCGATGTTGAAAGTCACACCGACAAGTGTGAAGGGAAGACTCATCGGGGAGAAGATGGGTATCGGCCAGAAATAAGAAGGCACCACCGATAGAAAATGTATATGTCGATAAGACAATAGATTATCTTGCCGATGATAAAGTGAATGCATATTTCAGTATTGTATGATACAAACGAATGTATATGTGAAGGAGCAATACGAATGGAAGAAACCCTAACTGTCTGATAACAGAAAAAGGACAAAGAGTATAAGAACTAGTTTTTGGCTTTGTAAATGGGTTCGAATGTTGGAAAAAGTTAAAGAATAGACATTGAATGTAAAAGAAAGAACTCTCAGAATAAGAACATTGATAGTTTGAATCTATTTGTGCATTGTCTGTAGAATTCTTGCATAGCTCAGTTTAAAGTAGAGTAATCAGTTTGTTTCTGTTCTTTTGTTTCTGTTTGTACAAAATGTCTCTGTCTTGATGTCCTTGCATTTTTCCTGTACAGTCATGGAGGGCCATCAAGTAGAGACCTTCTTTCTTTTGTTTCTATTTGTGTTAGTGGTTGGATTGTCAATGAGAGACATTAGGAACTTGTTCTAGGTGAGCTGTGCTATAGCCCAGCTAGGTATGCAAGTTGCAGTCTAAGAAGACAGGGGTGAAAAATAGAGTAGCAAGAATTGAGCACCAAGCAATCAGAACCCTGGACCCAGAGAGGAGGGCTGATAACGGGCTCACAAAGGCTAGAAGCCTTGGAGATTGGGAATCTTGGAAGTAGTGAGGATAAGGAAGAGTACCTCACACCAAGAAAGTAGAGTTTGTATGGGAAACAACAGACAAATAGGTCTTTCACCTCTGTAATAGATTGCTTAGGTTGTTTTAGACATTTTGGGGTAGAAAATGTCTATGAGCACTTGAATTGGTAGGGAAACCTGGGGATGGCATAGGTCTTGAAGTGTTGTGTCAAGATAGGTTTTCGAAACCCTTAGGTCTCCCTATCAATTAGGTTTGATTCCAACAATTTATTTTCTAGCAAGTGTGTTTATTTCCAACAAAGTGTGTTTATTTTGTTTGTAGAAAAAGAATGTCATGCAAATGATTTCTTCTCCCTCTTGCATATCGCCATGGACACTGCCTTGGATTAACATTTTTAATTAAATGATGAGGACTGTAGCGACCCTCATCAATGCATTCTAGAGAAAGAATCCCTAAATCAGTTGTTGAGAAATACAAGAATGAAATATGTTTTATGGTTGACACTGATCAGTGCTTAATGGAAGTAGTAGAACCCAGAACTATTTGGATCATGCCCATGGAGTATGAGGTAGATGAGAAAAGCTTGAATATGTATGCTCAACACCTTTTGAGCAAGCCAAAAGACACAACAGTTGAAAGATTTGGGACATATGAGGAGCTAAGTGTAAAATTGCACGTTGAACTCAGAAAACCTAAAATCAATAGGAAAGTAAGAAAAGAAGTTGAATAGTTAGCCGAGAATCTAGGCCTCACAAAGGAAACTATGAGGCAATTCAGGGAAAGAACTGAAAAGGCAGAGAAGGAGAAGTAGAATAAGAAACAAGGAAGTGCTTCAGAAGAATCCTCCTCCACATCAAGGACTACTAGAAGCTCTACTGCTGCCACCGTTCCCCCAAAACCTACCAAACCTAAAAAATTGGAATGCGAATCATCCAGAAAAGAAGGGAAAAGAGTGAAAACTATGGCCTCCTGGACTTATAAAAGCATGAAGAATGATGAAGAAGAAACTGATTATGATATTGAAGTCAAATAATTAAAGGCATCAAGCACAAAAGCAACCAAGGTGTCTAAGGAGAAGCCTTTCAGAAGCAAAAGGGCAAGCAAGAGGCAAAAGACTGAAATATTTGTTGAAAAGCCTACTCTCTTTGTGGATGACATCATCAAATCAGTCACTGTAGATGGGAACTTAAGACCAATGACTGAATTCTTTGATTATTACAATGATGCTGATAAGAGGGTCCTAGAGGAAGCAACTGTCAAATATTTGAACATCTACAATAAGGCTTTGATTGAAATAACTTCTGAAATTCCAAGAAGTCTTGTAGATATTCTAGAGTTAAGAAAAGAAAATGCAAAAGATAAAGACATTGAGATTAGGGAGAATGTGTTGATAAATTTGTGCCCTCAAATTACTCCAGATTAGATGAACATGATATTCAAAGAAGTGAAGGATGACTTCAGGAGCAAGAAGAGAATGAATAAACTCATGCTTGGTGAAATAGATGAGATAGTCAAAGATATTCTCCTAAATGCATTGAAAAGACACAATCTTCCTTTTTTTTGAAGAAGAGATTGATGATGGGATTGACTCCTCAATTCTGGATGTTGAAGAATTGAAGATCAATGAGCAGCAAATGGAGTTAGATGACTCCTCTATTCTAGAAAAGGAAACAATGAACAAGGAAGATGAAAAGATGATAGATGAATCTGATGATGCAAGAGGTATTCAAACTCCTCCAGATCAATCCAAAGAAGATACAAAGATGAATGGTGAAGGTGATGATCAAACTGAAGATAATTCATTGAAGAATATGCAACATGAATTAGAAGAAGCTAAGGACAAAGAAGCATAAAAGGTCAAGGAGAAGAATGAAAAAGAGGAAGAGATAGCAAAGATTTGTTGTGAGCCCAAGCAGGACAACTTGGTTGACAGTACCGGAAAGGATAAACAAGATACATCATCATTTTGGGCAAGAGACACTGCAGAAGCAGTAAAGGAAATTCTAGAAAGAGACAAACAAAATGAAGAAGATCGGGACATTATACAAGGTCTAATAAATTTTGATACCTTATCTCTGGTGCAAAAGATAAAGTTGGCTTCCATTGCTCAAGCTAAGGCCAAAGAAGATATTTTGAAGTCTCACATAGAAGACAATGAGCTACTTGGTCTTGCATCTAGAATATTGGAGAAGATCATACCCCCTTTTTAGAAGGACTGTTCAGCATCCCCCTCCAGACATTTAAAGAACTTGATAAACTCTGTAAGTTCTTATTTTGAATCTCTTGAAAAATCTACAGAGGTTAAGGTTAAAAATGAATTCAATGATAAAATATTTGATGCTTTGAAAAGGATGATTGCACTTGATAGAATTGTGCTAGATACTGGTGTAAAGAGTATTCAAAATGCTCTTATAGAAGGAGGAAAGGTATATAAATTCTATTTATCCTATCCTAAAGCTATAGAGGACATTAAAACAAAAATAAAGGAGTTTAAAGAAAAACTATCAAGTGTATCCTAATCTTTTGATCCTCTGACACTTTCAATGATGAGCCAAGAATGTCAAACAATCAGCTTGATTGAAGAAATAAAGAAACTGATAAAAGAAAGACAATATTGAGACAAGGATGTGTGAGCTCTGGGGACTAATTTCCCCTAAAATGGAAACATTGTTTAATACTCTAACTGAAGCACAAACTGCAACTCAGTCAAGTGATCCCATTGATCTGTGGATGACAAAGTCACAAGCATTTCTATTCAGTGGCCACATATCAACTTTGAACACTATGAAGAAGAGATGGGATAGTGAGCTGGCACAATTAAAGAACATTTTTGGTGATGTACTTAAGTTTATGTAAATAAGACTTAAAAGACTGTTTGTACATATGCGGCCTGGTATGTAGAATTTTGGTGTAAATTTTAGTTTGCGGACCCCACCCTTTACCATTGATGTCAAAGGGGGAGTGAAGAGCAGTGAAAAATGAGGAATCTAGCAAAGGGGGAGCATTAGAGAACATTGAAAAGCATAAGTGCACATAGAAAGGGGGAGTTGTTCCGACACTTAGTCATTTTTCACTAAGTGTTGCCATCAATGCCAAAGGGGGAGATTGTTGGCAAGAGACACTGCTATGCATGACAAGTGTTGTCATTGATGGCAACTAAGTCTATCCTACACATCCACATTACACGATTTGTTCATACCAGAAGTCAAAGTGAGGATTTGTCTAAGTCTGGGAGTTAGAAACAGAGCAAGTGACTAGGTCTGGCATCTTAGTTCAGATCTCTCTGGTGGTAATTCACAGTGTGCTGCAGATCTAAGGGAGTGATAAGGATTATCAGGGCTATCTAAATCTAGAGATTTAGCCTCCGAAGATAAAGGATTCAAATGTTATAAGGATTTGAGTATCGGGTTCCACTTAGTCAGCACAGTCAAAAAAAGAATAGGGCGACCTAGTATTTAATCTTGGTCTAGATGTAGAAAAGCTGTTGGATAAGCAATTAGTGATAATCAGTGGCATTGGCTAACATAATTGATGATATGGGAATACAAGTTTTTGGTCCGCATTGATATTTGTGCATAGATTCAGCTGATAGAATAGAGTTCTTGATAATGTTCTAAGTTTTCTTGAAGCCGACTATAGTTGATTGAATTTCTTGATGGGGATATATATAGCCAATGGATTCAAGTGTTGTGGTGTGTGATTGTGGTGTGGTGTAAAGTAAGTGCGAAAAGGGTAGAGAGAAGGGCGAAGGAGAAGAGATCTGAGGACTGAATCATGGCATAATAGTAAACAGGGCAGAGCAAGATGAAGTGTGTAAGATCAATATTTTGTGCTTAACCGAAACTGAATTCCTGCATTAGTAGATGTTGTTCATCAGTTCAAACAATCTATAATCTTCTTGTAGGCAGTGAGCCTCGTTTGAGCAGTGAGCTATGGGCAATGAGTCTGAAGGCATGTGCCTCCTCATTTGTAATACTTTTAATAGAGTATAATCTTTGTGGGTTAATCCCCACCATGGTTTTTCCCTTAACCAGGTTTCCACATCAAAAATCCTAGTGTCAATTGTGTTATTTGTGTTTTTGCTCATGTAATATTGATTCTTACTTTTTATGGTTATATCATTAATCCGTTAATAAGTGGTAAAGAAGAATTAAACTGCAGTAAGCATTAAAAGTTTTAATACAACTGATTCACCCCCCTCTTAGTTGTCTGCCCTAATTCCAACAGGAAAAACCCACATTCTCCTCTTCCATGGTCTTTAAGAACTCCTTTTCATCCACTAGCATCACACTAGAGCCCACTTGTGATGTCACATCCTCTTATTGCAATGGTATTAGGTTATAAGAGACCCCATCCTTCTCTATAACATATGTATTCTTCCTCCCATCATGCTTATCATTCCTATCATACTGCCATGGTCTACCAAGTAGCATATGGCAAACATCCATGGGAATGATGTCACACAAGACTTTATCCTTATATCCCCCTATGTGGAACTTTACCCAAGTTTGTTCATTCATCAACACTTGCTATCCCTTGTTCAACCAAGAGACCTTGCATGGAGTGGCATGAGGTATCCTTTTCAACTTCAACTTGTCTACCATTTCAACAAAAACCAAATTGCCAGTACTACCAGAATCAATAATAACTTTACAACATTTACCTTAGCATTTGCATGCAGTCCTAAAGAGTGACTTCCTTTGTGGTGGTTCCTTCTCCATAGGCACTTTGATTAAGGTTCTTCTCATCATGAGAGATTCTCCAACTTCCGGAGTAGTATCATGTAATGGAGAGTTCACACTTTCACTATCTTCTACTTGTGCAATCTGATTTCTTCTTTCTCCTCCAAATGAAGTGGTGGACTAATTTTTAGTACATTGCCAGGCTTGATGGACTACAAATTTATTGCACTTATAGAATTTCTCAGTGAATCCACTTGATCCTCCCCTTTGGCCTCCAAATCTGCCCCTATTGTTGGGTCTTCTTCCTCTAAAGCTGCCCCTTGAATCTAAAATTTGTTCTTGATTGCTGCTTGTTTCACCTTGTGTTCTTTGGGACTACCCCCTACCAGCAAATGTCCCTCTTCTTCTAAAACTCCTTCCTCTACCCCTACTTTTCTTTTCTTGTCTCCTTCTCAACTTATCTTCAGCCTTCATGACAAATTGATAACATTCCTCCAACATTCTAGGACATGTAAGACTCATTTCATCTTGTATGTTGTACTTGAGACCATTGATGTATCTTGCAATCTTTTCCACATCATTCTCCATGTGGCCTGACCTAATACTTAGTTTGTAGAACTCCTATGTATAGATAGTCACATCCATGTCTTTTTGCTTCAGATTTTGAAGTTATTTTTGTAATTGAATGGCATAGTCATCGGGTAGGAATTGGCCTTTGAGTTTGGCAACCATCCTATCCCAAGAGGTGATTTTGGATTTGCGCTTCTTCCTCCTCTCATCTTGCACATAGTCCCACCAAAGTAAGGCATGGCCCTTCAATTTTGTCTTGGCCAACTTCACTCTTTGTCCCTCTAGTACATCTTCATATTCAAAATAGTTGTCTAGTGCTCCTATCCAATCTAAGAGTTCCTCACTGTCCAAGTTTCCTCCATACACTGGTAGATCCATCTTTATCTTAGGACCTTCTCCTTTGATTGCCTTTAATAGCTTTGCCAGTTTCAAGTCATCAAGATCCAACTCTTCTTGGGACCCTTCTTGGGAGTTTTCCTCCAACCCTTCTTCTTCTTCTTCTTCTTCTTCTCGGTAACTCATATCTCCTATGACCACTCCTCTTCTCTAACTTGTGTCAACTACAACAAGCCTGGCTTGAAGGATTTCTATCAACTTCTTCATTTGTCTCATCTCTCTTGCATGTTTCTCCTTCAATTCACTCACCTCTCTAGCAATTGTATTCCCTTTTGGAGACATCCTTATTTCTCTTCACTTCAATTTTTTCCTCTTCTAACCAACCTATGCTCTGATACCAATTTGATGCAGAGTAGGGGTATAAAGTAATCAAACTCACTCAGACAACCACACACAAGAACCTTTAGTCATCAATCAATGGGCTTTCCTTCACAAATCACCATTGTTCCTTATAGCCTTTCAAATATGCATTTTTGGGCATAACTTTTGGAGAAAACCTGATCTACAAGAAAGGAGACCTATTTAGGATACCCTTTTGGCAATTCTTACACATATCTAGAAATGAGGTAGGGTTTCTTTGTACTGAAGGGTTCAAAAATTAACTATCCTCCTTCTTAACTAGGCCTAATTGGGCAGTTAGGCATGCCATAACTGAGTTCTTGGATTTAAGGAGTCCCTACTTCTATTCCAGGACTTCTAACACACCTAATATGACCTTAATGAACTGCTCACTCCTCATGGACTAGCCTACAATAGCCTTTACAACAAATCTCTAAGGCTCTAGGGTTTTCTAGGTGTGATACATAGAGATATTAGATGGTCAAAGCTTCTTCACATGTGTAAACCTACACCTCTGCCCCTGCAAGTTTGGAATATCAAAATACATGCAAACATAGGCCATTCCACCAATTTGCAGGGTTTTCTACTGGTGGAAGGCAAAAATATACATTTTTCTTATTCACTGGTTACCCTAACTAGGGTTTGGACCAGTCTGGAAAGAAATACCTATAACTTCCTTAATTCTTAATGAAATTAGATGCAACAAAAAGAAATGAAAAGTAGATTCACTATACTTTCATTTCCAATTGGTCTCAAACTAGTACAAGGTCATACATATCTGTACCATGCAAGGTAACAATAAAGAAACATTTGAAATGCAGAAATAAAACTATTTTTTATTGCTTCAACTTCAAAAATTTTGATCACCAACCCCTGGGGTCATGTTTACAAAGCCTATTTATGTTATTACAATTAGTTTTTCACCTTCAACTGATCCACAACTATACTTTAACAACATTTTGAAAAGTTGACAACAAAATGCAAAAAGTTATCAAGACAACCATGACAACATTTGACAACTTTTACAAGAATTAACCAATTGACCGCAAATGTACACAAATGAGTCCAAATGGACAACAATGGCCCAAAATGGCCTTATTAACATGAAATAACACAAACCAAAACAAAATCCCAACTTTTGACTCTTGGAGGCATAATGGACCTGTGGGTGCCCCTGCACCATCATGTGACCATTAGTAGTTTATTGCCAGTCATTTATAACACGACCAAATTGATGACTAAACCATTTTTAGTCATTTATTGGTTGTTTTGATTGATCGATTTGGTAGTATATTTATTTGTTGATTTAGTCATTGATTGCTGTAATCTGGTTACTTATTTAGTCATTTTTTTCACTGATATATTTAGTCATTGATTGTTGTTAACTAGTCACTTATTTAGTCATTTTTATTCACTGATTTCTGTCCATTGGTAGTGTATTTAGTCATTAATTTTAATCATCATTTTGATCAATTTGGTAGTAGATTTAGTCATTTTTATTCACTGATTTAACATTGATCATATATTTAGTCATATTTATTCACTGTTCACTGATTTCTGTCAATTGATAGTATATTTAGTCAATTTAATTATTAATTCATGTCAATTAGTAGTATATTTAGTCATTTTGAAGCTTGCAATCTATGTAGATTTCCATCTGGCATTAATTGTTTTCTTCACACATGTCTCTTTGATTTTATTCATTAAATTCTGTGTAACAGGATTGTTGCGAGCTGAGCAATATAATCCACATTTGGATCTCATTTGCCTTGGTTTTATTTCCCCGCTGGCTTGAATGACTTCAATTCATTATGTTGGCTTGTGCGATCCTCTTTTTATGCAAGAGACGATGGAATCTGTGTCATTATTTTGTTCTTGCCTCTTCATTTTGCTCTTGCTATGTATTTGCAATGTCTATCTATTCCCGCAATTGTCAACTTCATTTGCCTGTTCAATCATGGGAACAACCAATGCACGGAAGCATCAACTCAGATTTCATGGCTAGGGCCTTCAAACTTCTCGATGAAGAGCCAGTGGAGGATGCTTTAATAGATGTATGTGATAGAGATTTTCTGCTGTAATCCAGGGTATGTTATGCTTCACATCTAGTATCTCATTTTATCTCAAATGCGATGGACTTATTTCATCAGGTTGATAAGGTTAAAAGGATAGCATCAATGTCTTTCATGACTATCTAGTCCCAAATGTCAAGCTATTTGAAGCTTTTGCTAGTTATAATCTCCATGATGGCTCAGCCTTGGTAGGGGGACTCTTCCTCCGTGAAGATATCATTAATAAACCCAGTTTTGACTATGTTTATCAAGCGATGATTTCAAGTTTGCAATTAGGTAATAGAGAGCTTTTTGATAATTCACTGCGGGTTCACAATTCTACATTTGGAAGGTCCAAAAGAGAAATGATAGAGGAAGTATTCAATGCATGGAGCTTCTTGTCAAATTTCCAACCACCAGTAGTTCCCTTCACCAATGATGACATGGTCCTTTCTCAAGAGAATCCAACTGGGGGTTCATGGCTTTAGGGTTGCAGATATAAATATGGACAACATGTGAACCACTCTTTCTGTTTTAAGTTTTTGGCTTCACTGTAACTTTGGTTTCCTTTTTGTCCAGAAAGGGCCTTTTAGATCTATAGCTCTGTTCAGGGCTCTTAGTTAAAATGCTTTGTTATGTTATCTTTTTGGCCAGGAAGGGCCTTTTTTGTAATTTGTAAAAATGCTTTTATTAATATTAATATATTATGATGCTCTAAGCATCCTTACCGATTCAAAAAAAATGTCAACCCTAGTTCATGTGTTGTCTTAGTAAATACTTGTACCATGAAAGAATCCATTAATTATACATAAATTCCAAATTAAGTTGATGAGAAAAGATCTTTGATATCCAACTGGGAAGCCTTAACATCCAAAAATTACTAACTTGATGTTTCATAACAAGTTTCCCAACTGTGACATCATATTTACTTAGGAAACCAGATATTGATCTACTGCCATATTGGATCTCACAGGATTCTCCTTCACAAACAACAAATGATATATATTAAGTGTTTAGTAACTTCTTTAATATTCCCATGTAAGCATACTAAACTAAGTGAGGTTGAGGGTTTGAAGTAGAGTACCATCTTCTTGGTATGTGCTTGACTTTGATGACTTGTATCTTAAATGAAAATAACAAGCTAGCTGCACTGTAAAATCATTGTTGCAAAAATAACCACAAAATCCTCTTTAATTAAAATAATCCTTCTAGATATTTCAAGACAAGATATTTTAGTTAATTTCTAAGAAAGCTAATAATTTCACTATCCAAACAACCATCAATCTATTTACTATATATAATTTCCCATAATTCAGAATTTGAATGTAGGCTGAGTATTCTGGAGCAACACTCTACTTTTTTAGTTGGATCCTAAAAATGCTGCAACTTATGTTCTTCTCTAAAACATCTGTGCAGAAGTGGGCAGGTGTGGTGAGGTTCAAATAGTAAGGAGATTGATGAAAGATAGAGGAATTAAAAAGATACCTGCATGTAGTTGGATCGAAGGGCATAAAATGGTACATGCTTTTTTGTGTAGGAGACTGATCACATCCACAAACATGGGAGAGCTATGCAAAATTGGAGAAATTGGCTTGGCAAATGAAGGCAGTAGGGTATTTCTAGATTCAAGACTTTTACTTAATGCCGTGGAATAGAAGAAAAAAGAATCATTTATCTGCCACCATAGTGAAAAGTTAGCAATTGCATTTGGTTTGTTAAACATGGCCCCTGGTACAACCATTAGAGTTGTTAAGAACCTTCGAGTATGTTCTAATTTTCACATGGCATCTAAATTCATCTCTAAGATTGTTGCAAGAGAAATTGTTCTGAGAGATGTGAACCATTTCCATCATTTTAAATAGGGTCAATGTTCTTGTGGAGAATATTGGTGATGCTAAATGAAACAATCTGAAAAATAGGCTTGCACTATAATAATGTGCACTACATCAGATATCCATTAATAACGAAGGGACATCCATCAAAGCATAACATCAGGGATTTTTTTGTCATATGTTGTAGTTACAAGTTCCCTGCTAGACATACATGAAAATGTGGAAGCATAGACAAGGCAAGTGAACTGTTTCAAAAAATGTCTCAAAGAAATGTGATATCATGGAATGCCATGATTAAAGGATATGTTTAAAATGGGTTTTTTCTGAAAAGTCCTTAGAAATTTTTAAGAAAATGCAACCAGTGGGTGTAAAACCCAACTCCTCAACCTTTGAAAGCATCTTTTTTGCCTGTGTGTGAATTGGAGCTTTGGATGAGGATATGAACATCCATCAAAAGCATATTTGGAAGTAGATTTTTATCAGATATTGTAATTGCAAGTTCCAGTTTGGATCACCAAAGCCTTCACAAAAATTTTTGCACAAAATTCAATAATGAAGAATTTATGCAGAAATTCTCTTTTGAATGATGCACAAAGCCTCCACCGCAACACTGCACAGTTTGTTGCCGGGCCTTGTGGTGATACGGGAATCACCCGCATCACTGCAAGGCCTAGCAATAGTGCGGTGTTGCAGTGGAGGCTTTGTGCATCATTCAAAAGAGAATTTGTGCATAAATTCTTCATTATTGAATTTTGTGCAGATGTTTTTGTGAAGGCATTGGTGATCCAAAGTGGAACTTGCAACATTTCTGTTTGAATAGATAGGCGGATAAGGTACACCCTCCATTCCACCAGCTCTGCTACCTCCAACTGGACCTATGACAAGTGATTGAAGGAATAAATTACAAAAAATATCATCCTATCTATTTATGATGTTTTTCTAAGCATAAAAAAATTAAACAAACAAACTACAAAGCATACAAGTACATCTCTTAGTTGTATAGACCAGGATACTTCAACCACCATTATACCACTCAATGAATACTAACCAACTCCTAAGTCATGATCCAGATGACTCCTTTGGCACCTTGTAGGTGGTTCTGCATATGAAAGCTTTGGGTCCTAACAAAAAACCACAAAATCAAGGAGTTCAAACCAAGAATAAATAATATAGGGAAAATAACCTACAATAAAGATACTTTCATACATTTGATAAAAGAACATTTGATAAATCCATAAATCCATGCAAATTTCCTTCCATAAATCCATCTTAGGGATCCATATTTCTTTTAAAATTATTCCAGGAGTCATTCATAAGCACCCCATACCAATTCCATGTGAAAGATATTTGTATTTTTTACCATTGATGTGTTTTTGTCTCTCATCATAGTTCTGCAGGTCACTCAAAAGGTCTTGGCGGGTGTACGGGAACCAAGGATAATAAGGGAGCAGTTATTGCTATCTCGCAGCATGAAGAGATTACACTTACGACATTGCGAGATGCAGAGATTGATTATCGCAACCCCGTAGTAGTCTCAAAACGAAGTGGTGAGCTGATGGTATAAATTTAAGTGGCATATGATACTTCATAGCGGTCCTGCGACAATTAAGAGAATAACTGGTGGTAATGCGGTAAGAAAAAGTAGAGGAAAATAGTACACCACGCCCTTGCAGTGGCCTCAAGTGAGGTTTGAGGTATGGCGGTAAGGAGCAGAGGAAAATAGTACACTGCGCCCCTGCGGTGGCCTTAGTTTGTGGTATGGCGGTAAGGAGTAGAGGAAAATAGTACACCGTGCCCCCGCGACAGCCCAAGTGAGGCTTGCGGTATGGCAGTAAAAAGGAGTAGAGGAAAATAGTACACTGTGCCCCCGCGATGGCCTCAAGTGAGGCTTGCGGTATGGTGATATAAAGAGTTTAAGTTATGTAAGTGTTGAATATCGCAGCCTAGCGACAGTTTCAATGAAGGAGTGTGGTAGTATGGTGAAAGGCTTCAAGTGATGTTTAGTATACTGCGGTCCCGTGATGGTCAAAGAAATAGTTTGCGGTACTGCGACAGGGAACAAGTCATGGTGATATAGTTGAATTTTTGAGACAATATTTTTGAAATGGAGATAGAACAAACTATGAACTTTCTCAGACACAACCAAGCGATGACTTACACCCTCTACATGTTCCATAGAGTTGTCTTTATGGTAGAGATAAGTCAAGGGATAGTAGTTTGCAGTCATTACATTTCATGAAGGAGTGGGATTCTAAATAATTTTTGGTGTTGAGATACCCCTACTACCAAGATAAGAATCATGTGAGGATCTACCTTAAGGCAATAAAGAGATACAGAGCTATGCCATGACTTACACCCCTTTGATAGTTGAACAAATATAATTAGAAGCAACAAAATAAAAGATCATTAACCATGATTAGACATTCACTTTAATTTTGTATCTATGGCCCATTGGCTCTAATAGTTGCCATCCTATCTTGTTTCTATTGTTGATTCTATGTGTTCCTCAGAGTTATAAAAGCAGACACGACAAACAACTCCATCGTAGGCAATCGATAAAATCATGAGCCCCCAAAGCCAAAGCATTGGAAGGCCTCTTTTGGTTCAAAATGACAGTCAATAGAATGGTAATAAAATCCTTGGTTGACACTTCACATTAGAAACTCATTTGTTAAAATATGTCAAAACAACAGACAATCACTACTAATCTCATTTTTCAATGCCTATTGGTATCCTAGATGATATCACCATTAATAGCATTTTGTGGATTGTGTCTAAATGTATGATCTATTTTAGCTTTTGGTATTATCCCATCTCCGGGGTCATATGCCTGTCTTAGTAAGATATATCATTTCTCTTTGTCAAGCTATCTTAGTGAAGCCTCAAATCAGTTTTTATTTTTGCCCATAATGCTCTTCATTTGTGTAATAATGTTGGCCAAGGTATTGGTAACGAAGTTGCCAAAGACATGGTGATATAGTTGAATTTTTCAGACAATATTGGCCCGATCAAATCAAAGAACACTTTTTCTGCCTTTTCTCCACTATTCTTTTATGAGCTGAGTAATTTCAAATTTGATTGTTGTCATTTGCAATGCATTTCTATTGCATTTTAATCTGAAACATTTGATCCATTGTTAGATTGTTGTCACCTTTACAGACATAAAAATGTACATGTTCTAATATTTTGAACTTATGACAAGTCAAAGTGGGTTGTGCTCATTTAGCAGCTGGTTGAAATTTAATTTGAATGTATTGCTTATTGATGTTCCCCTTGGCTCATTATCATTTTTGTTTATCATCTTGCTTTTTGGCTAACAACAAACATGTGATGCATTTGTTGTGATGTCCTATGGATGGTGGCTTTTTCCAAATTATTTTCAAACTATTTTAAGTTCTAGGTGTACACCTTGTGGAGACTTAGGGCATATTTCTATGCTTAATTTTTTTCCCAAGGTTATAGTGAGCTGATAAATGCAATTATTCCAAAGGTAGTGGAAATAATTTTGGAACAATTATCTATGTTCTCTCTTAATTTTCAAATTTGTGTAATATTTGATTTTGCAGATTTTTAATAGCCTTGTTTGATGAGTCTTGGAAATTGGCTTCAATTTATAGGGTAAAGCTTCCATCTGGAGCCAAGTAGTTGTAGAGCCATGATTGGTCAGGTTACTGGTGGTGGAAGGATAGAAAAGCCAATGCTCAAAGCTAGCAATGCATATCACAAATATAGGGTCAAAAGAAACTATTGGCCAAGGTTTGTGGTGTTGAGCATCCTCATGGTGGTGGTAATCATCAACACATTGGGCATGCTGGTACTATGCATCGTACAAAGAAGGCTTAGCATGTGCATGTACTTAATCATAATTAAACAATTATAGAGCTCTGATTATTTAAAAATGTCATCTTTTAGTTTCTTTTTTCTTTAGGTTGGTTTGTGTCAACAATTTATGGGGACCAAATTGTAAACCATGAACTTCCTATTATTGTTTCTTATCATTAATGGTTTACTCTTGATTCAAAATTTTGGGAAAGACTTCAAACTAGGTTGTAATCCTTATTTCCTTGTATTGTTTGAGGCTTATTTTAGGTTGCCATATTAATTGACTTTGTTATTTTTGATTCTTTCTTGAGTGCTTGTTATTTGCTTTCAGATCATAGAAATGGAAAAAAGATTGATGATTTCTTAGTATTATAAACTATGAACTTTCTATTTAAAAAAAAGTAATAATCATCATGCTAAAAGAACATTTTAGTTAGACGATCATCAGGGAGAGAAACATCCAAAAGGGTGACTTCCATATCACAGAAAAAAAATTAGAAACCCTAGATTAATCTGCAAGCTCGTCACTTGGACATTTTAAGCCAAGATGAACCACCTAAGATGACCCCAATTAAGAAAAATCAAACCCCATTTTAACAATGGAGCATATTGAATACTCTTCAAAGCACACCAACACTAGTATTAATAACCAATACTTCAACACAATAATGACTACTCAAGGGACTAAATTGCGATAGGGCTGGCAGATATTGAAATGGGTATTAAGCAATATAAGATTATTTTATGTTTTCTTTTAAAAAAGTTTGCAAGGTTGAGGCAATTCTTCTACAATTAGGTGAAATCCTGATCCTTCACAACTGAGCTTTGAAACCCTGGTCCCTAATAAGAGGGGTATTGTTTGAGTATTAATAGTCAACAAATTGAATTAGATTTTGGTGTTTGTATTTATAGCATCTGGCCAAGAAAAAGAACCCTTAGTAGTCTATTCTCCATAGGTGACTTTCTCTCTAAAGAAAAATAAAAACCCTTGTCCCTAACACCTAGAATCTAAGGTGATCAAGCTTTGATGCAAATGAAAGGAAGAAAAGGTACAAAATATGCTTCCTACACTAATCTACAAGAGGAGGTATGTGCAAAAATAAACCTAATCATATAGTTACAAGGGAATAAACACAAGAAATATAACATAAAATAATGATTTACATGGGGAAAACTCTTTCAAGAGAAAAAACCCACACTCCAAAGAAACTCAATATATTATTTAGTAATCAATGGTTACAATACACTTGTAGAGTCGAAGTCTTTATAGTCCAATATCACTAATAAGAGATCTAGAGCAATTCTGGTAGTATAATAGTACCTACAAAAACTCACTATCAAATCTCCATTTCAAGCACCTAATAAATAGGAGAAGCAATACATGAAACCATCAAATGGTAATAAGGAAACCATGGGATAAAACAACCTAAAATTAGGCACCCAAATTCCTAGTTAAAAATCTAATGCCCAATTCCCAAAACAAGTCCACAGGCTCAAATAACATATTCCTTCCACCTACCACAAGCTTGTCATAATCCACTCACCAACTTGGGTGCTCCATTTTGGATCCATTATCTCCATTCAAGGATTCCCTATGAGATGTCATAACATGAATCATAAGTTGGTCAATAAGTGTAACTCCCTCTTACAACTCTCTTATGTGTCACACATATTCATACATTTCTAATGTGAGAGGCCCAACTTCCAAAGGCTATAACTTTTGATCCGAGAAGCCAATTGAACCCATTTTCTAAAATTGTATATCTTGAAGAGATCTACATATCTATAACCCACTTGCCAATTATGTGGCCCATTTTGACATTTTTAGGGCTAAAAATGACCTCTATAGCCCATAAATTGAGTTTGTCTATTCCATAGCCCCAAAATTGCATTTTTTATATTCTTACCATTGTGGTGTGTGTCCCAAAATTTGACCTTGAAAACTTTTAAAACTTTTTCACACTCATTAAATTGACACATGTTGTTAAGTCACTATCCCAAAGTTGTGTCAATGCTCCAAGACACATGCAAATTTTCCTTGTTGCCTCAACTTGATCAAGTTGAAAACAACAATGTTTATGTTGATAGGTCTTGGTTGTACATGTTCTTAATTTTTACCATCAAATTGCCTATTAGGTCAAATTGTTAAACATTAGTCACAAATCTTGCAAGTCGAGTCATAAAATATTGTCAACCTAATAATCTATACAAAAATGATTAAATTCTTATCAAATCCCAATGGAAAAAATATTGGTTTTCAATGTAGTTTGATGGGTATATTATCTCAAGGTACTCTTTAGCATCTTTATTTTACCGTAGTTCAAAGTTTTACAAAGTCAAAAGATTACTCAGAAAGTTTGCAAATAGGTTTTATGGGGTGAACACCAAAGTTTAGACATGATTGGTTTTAGTATAAATTTCAAGTTCAAGTGCAGTTATAATTGTTTTGCAAGCATAAATTTGTAGTTATTTTAAGTTTGGTAAGTGGTCGCAAGTTAATTTTTAAGTGTGATTTGTCAACTTTGCCAAAATTTTAATTACTTGATTAATTAAATTACCCATAAGCAAAAATCTAAAAGTCAAAAGATGTGTTCGCAATCGAAAAACATGAGATGATTAAAATTAGGTAAAAATTAAACTTCCATAAATCTACAAATATTTTCATATTTCCAATTAACTTCTATCTTATTTCTAAAATATCAAAGTTTCAGAGTTTAAAAATCAAATTACAAAATTTGCATATTGTGCATGAAATTCCATTCTCATACAAAAGTGCAAAAATTTACTTTTTAAGAACCAAAAATCTGCCAATATGATGTAAAAGTGAAAATACGGTCTTAGAGTGCAAGAGTTCAAGGGTTGGAAACTACTTGCTTTCACACCCTGAAGTTTGGAAATAAAGGAAAAAATTCATAAGCAGGCTTGGCATGCAAGCAAGCAAGAAATTTGTATACTTTCTCAACTTCTCTACAATCCTGCAAAGAGAAAAAATATTAAAAGTTGGCTTTAAAATGAGAAATGTAGAGTCGCGAAGTTTGCACAAACATAAGCATAAAAAATAAAAGTGCAAGTTGCACCTAAGACTTTGCCTCCTACATATGTTAAAAAAAAACGAACAAAAGTTAATATTTATTTGTGAAGTTGTAGAATCTTGTTGCACGCTTGTGCATTTGCAAAGTCCAAAAAAGCTTTGGCCCCCACAACTTTTCATCTCCACTATGCCCTCCTCTACCCACACCAAGATGGAATGCCATGATTACAAGAGGGTATGATTAAATTGATTTGCTGAAAAGATTTTAATCCCACGCCCATTCCCAACATTTCATTTTCTACATGCATCCTCCCTACCTTTATCGCGATTGCAAGTCTTGCACAAATAAATTTGTGGATTATAATCTAGAAATTTTCAAGGAAATACAATTTATAGATGTAAGAACAACATCACATGTCCCTTGCTAGGCAACTCCACTACTTGCACCAAAATGGGAGATTTAAAACAACATAAACACATGGGTTGTAGACAAAACACATTAAAGAAATGTTATTTCAGGATGCATTCAAAATGAAATTTGTTAAAAATCATTAGAAACTCTCAAGATAATGCAATTGGTGCCTACAAAATTGAATTTCACACTCATTACCAACATCCTCCCATGCCTACACCATCGAATGGATGCTTTGGAATAGGGAATAAACATAAATCAAAATATAATTGGAAGGTGGATTTATGTCAAATGTTGTATTTACAACCACTCTAGTGAAATTGTACACAAAAGGTAGAAGCATGGATAGTGCACGATAGCTTTTTGACAGAATGCCTCAAGAGGTCGACGTTTCATGGAATGCAAAAGTTGCAGAAATTCACAAAATAGTTTTGTTGAATAGGTTTTACAAACTTTTGAGTAGATGCTTGACCTAGGCAAGAGTTGATTGGAACCTCTACTTTAGAGGGGCACACACTTGGAAATCTATGGTCTAAAGATGCTACGAGGACTCATCTTATATGCATTTAGCTATGGAATCAAGGGAAACTGATAATAATCAACAAAAAAATGAATGTTGAGAATACATTTCCAAGTATGTCTAAGTAAAAAGATATTTATCTAAAAGGGCTAAAGAGAACCTAAGTATTATAATTATGTATAACAAAATAAAAAAGGTGTAATCAAGCTTTAAGGGTATTCATACAAACACTAGAAGTTAATGATCGACCAAAGTAGAAAATGATAGTAACATATGAACATTTTCAAGAAGTTATCCATATGCTCATTATGTGACTAAGACAACATGAAGAATCTATTAAAGATGGTTATGTCAGGTAAGATGATCAATTTGAATTGGAGACCAATTAACAACTATAAACTAAAGGGGCATTAAATTTATTGATGGAAACCATGACCTCAATGTGATTGATTTACTACAAAAAATGTAGTTGTTGTTTGTCCTACTATATTGATTTGACTTAAATAAAAGTAGGAAGAATGGTTCATGGGTTTTCTACAAGCTACTTGAGTATGCAAATGAAGAAAATCAAAGAAACGGTTCTAGTCAATTATTATTGCTTGATATACGCAAAATTTAGTTTGATATAGGGGCCTTAGAAAATTTCAAGCAAATGCAATTAGTAGCAGAGTTTGTTGAGTTGAAACGATCACCACTTATGATCCTTCAAATAAAGAATCAATAATCACTATGCATACATGACACTCATATTGTAGTCTTCTCTCAACTTATTATCAATGGAAGGAATGACGGTGTGCATGCACTCATTGCGCAAATTAGAGATAAAGAGGGAAATGTTTGTTAAGGGATTCAAACTACTAATTATGGTCACAAATTGGTGCAAATAGAGTTGATAATGGATGAATTTGGTTTGAAAATTTGCATATTCCATGGGAAAACATGTTGAAATATATTTCTAATGTATCTCTAGATAGAAATTACCAAATTCTAATAAGTGATTCTAATCAAAGATTTGTAGCTTTCATAGCTCTTATAACATTTGGTCATGTGACAATTGCAGTTAGTGCTTTATATCAGTTGAATATTGAACTGGAAATTATAATTTGATACACATTAATAGGACATGATTATCAGATATCAAGGTTCATCATTGTTACAAATGCAACAACAAGCCCACCTTACCTGAGAGAATTGAGTTGAATGATATTCCTATAGTTCCAAGAGAGAGTTCCTCAAATTTAAATAACTTTTGAAGTGAATGTCAATGGTACTTTGAATGTGAAAGTGGAGCATAAAGGCATTTGACTTTGAATTTTGGTTCTTGGTCAAAGTTATCAAGTAACTTTTATGTCAAGCTTAGGGGTAGAACATTGACAACTCATGACAACCATTTAACAAATTACTTCTAGAATCATCATCTGTAGCTAACACATGCCAAATGTTTGACCAAATGACACTATTGCAAGTATGGGCCTAACCGGTGTTGTCATTGATGTCAACATACTCCTGTTGCATTGATGATAAGGATTGGATGAGCTGTATGCTGAGGATATTGAGAAAATTAGTCCTATCAGTAACATAGAAGAATAGTGAAGATAGTGAGGTAAAGATCCCATCTAAGATGAAGATCAGAGGATGCACATAAAAGGGTTTGTAAATATGTGTCTCAAGATGATCTAGTAAAGATTTCAAAGGTCCGCATGAAGATATGAAGAAGTTATGGCCACTTAAGTAAAAATTAGTTCTGGCAGATGTTCAAAGGTGACATAGTGATATAGATAGGTCCGGTGAGCTCTAGAAATGAAATATCTTGTTCTGCGAATTTTGTGGAGTGTTTAGGAAGTCAATGTGAATTGACAACTCAATTGGTTTGTGGTCTGGAGCTTCGCAAGCATCTATTCCATTATGACAGTGATGACAGACTGTGTTCCTGAGGTTCTGAATGAAGGAGAGAATGATTTTAGTAAGCAGATGTAGTGTGGATGTTCTTAGTGATTTAGGCAAGCTTGTGGAGGTCTTTGGATTGTGTCCAGTTCATGTTGGAGGTCCGCATTGAAGATTGAGCCAGAAATTGAAGAATTACTTCCGGATGATGATGTTCTTCCCAAGTCAGGCTGACCGGATGAGTTACACATCCTGTGGATGATATTGAAGAGTTTCTGTAAGGAATGGCGTGCTCCTAAAGGAAGATTGAAATCTTAGATCTGTGTGGCCAATAGTGTGTTGATCTGCGTGAAGTCTTTTTGTAATTAGTCATGTTGTATTTATGTATTTTCTCTGTAATGTATGCTGACTTGGATGAATATCCCTAAGTTGATGTCTTGTATAAATAAGGAGTTGTAAAGTCATTTCAAAAGTGTCTTGTGGTGATGAGAGTGTTGTAGAGAGGAGCAGAGCAAAAGGCAGAGTAGAAGTATTGGGCTTAAATGGAACTGACTCAAGCATGGTGAAGATGCTATTCTTCAGTTCAAGTATGTAATACTTATAATTCTGTAGACAGTGTGTCTCTTGTAGGCAGTGGGCCTCTTGTGAGAAGTGTGCTCGGGTAGTGAGCCCTAATTGGTATGTGCCATTTTTGTTCTTCCTATTCTTCTAACAGAGAATACAATCTTGGGTTAGTCACCTCGTGGTTTTTCCCTTAACTGTGTTTTCCACGTCAAAATCTTGGTGTCTTATGTGTTAATGTGTTTCTACTCTTGATTTAATGCATGATTGATTTATTATTATACTACTGAATTAGAAAGTGGAATTAAGTAGTTAATTTCAAGAAAGTGTTAAACAACTGATTCACCCCCACCCTCTCAGTTGTTTGTCCTGAATCTAACAATTGGTATCAGAGATAAGTTCCTCTAAAAGAGCTTAACCGCTTGAGGAGATCCAGGATGTCATCCTATAAGAAGGATAGTCTGAGGTTTGATAGAATCAACTTCACTCTTTGGAAAAGTCGCATGGAATGTCACTTGCAATGTATGGGAATGCAGTATTGGATCATGGCTTCAAAGAAGTATACTCCTCCACAGAATGGTCCGAAAACTATAGATGAAATCAGAGATACTGAAAATAATCTGTGAACTAAAGAAGCTCTTCTAAGTGCCTTGTCTGATTCAGAGCTGACAAATGTTGTTAACCTACAAACTACTTTTGAGGTTTGGGAAAAATTGGAACTTCTGCATGAAGGAGACAAGTATGTTAAATGTGCCAAGCTACAGAGTCTGAAAGGAAAATTTGAAAATCTGAAGATGAGAGAAGATGAAAATATCACTACATTTATGCCAAGAGTAAATGAGCTTGTTTGTGGTATTAGATGTGCTAGTGGAGTCTTGGATGAAGATGAGATTGTTGGCAAAGTTCTCAGATCCCTTCCTAATTCTTATAAGTACAAGGTTGCTGCTATTGAAGAATTTAGATCTATTTCAGGTATCACAAGAGATCAATTGGTTGGTAAATTGGTTGCATTTGAATTGACTGAGTTTGGAGATGCCCCCCCAAGACTGAATCTGCATTCAAATCTAGTGCCTCTCTAAAAGGAAAACAAAAGTTTGATCCGGGAGAAAACTCTTCAAGGAAACTATCATGGTATGAGAAAGCAAGAAAAAACCTAGAAGAAGATGAAGTAGAAGCTCCTCAACTTGAAGCCCTTATTGCAAAAAGACTGCCAAGAGGATCTGGTAAGTATGAGGGGAAATTACCTTTTAAGTGTTTTAACTACAATAAGATTGGTCATTTTGCCTCAAGGTGTCCAGAAAGATTTTCAAGGCCAAATCTTAATAGATCAAGGTTCCAAAAGAATTGTGACTATGTTCATGAAAATGATGATAATGAAGGAGTAATAGATGATGAATTAGAGACAGGAAACAAATCCATAAGTGACTGGGTGTTTATTTCCATCAAGGAAGAAGATCCAATGCCCTCTGAATCTATCAATCATAAAATTGTAGAAAGAGCTCTGGCTGCCCAAGTTGAAGAAAAGGATGATTGGGTCATTGACAGTGGATGCTCTCACCATATGACAGGTGACAAAAACAAGTTCATAGATTTGGAAAGGTATGAAGGAGGAGTGGTAAAGTTTGGTGATAACTCTGCTGGCAGAATTAGAGGAAGAGGAACCATTTCTTTTGATGGAAAGAACAAAACCAGTAATGTACTGTATGTTGAAGGTTTGAAGCACAATCTTCTCAGTGTTGGACAGTTGGTGGACAAAGGCTATGATCTCTTATTCAAGAATGGAAAATGCAAGATCTTTGAAAGTTTCGAAACAGAGATTGCATCCGGTACTCAAACAAAAGGTAATATCTTCCATTTGGTTGGCACTGGTAAAAATTGTCTATTTGTTCAAATTGATCAGAGTTGGTTATGGAATAGGAGAATGTGTCATGTGAATTTTGATAATATCGACAAGATAAGCAACACTCAGGCTGTAAGAGATCTTCCAAGACTTGTGAAACCTACTAATAGCTTGTACAAATAATGTCAGTTGGGTAAGCAAAGCAGAGTCACATTCAAAAGTAAGGAACAATCTTCTACTAGATTATTGGACTTAATTCATACTGATTTATGTGGTCCGGCAAGAATCAGAAGTGTGCAAAGTGATAGATACTTCATGCTATTAATTGATGACTACTCCCCGATGATGTGGGTATCTTTTCTGAAGGAGAAATCAGAAGCTCTTGAGAAATTCAAAATATTCAAGGCTATGGTAGAGAATGAAACCAGATTAAAATTAAAATGTCCGAGGTCTGATAGAGGTGGAGAATTTACATCCGGTGAGTTCATAGAATTCTGTGAGAAACATGGAATAAAAAGATAATTGTTTGCTCCTAGGACTCCACAACAGAATGGAGTAGTGGAGAGAAAGAACCAAACCATCCAGGAAGCATCTAGAACCATGATGATGGAAGCAAATGTTCCTCAGATCTATTGGAGAGAAGTTGTAAGCACTGCAATCTATACTCTCAATCGAGTACAAATCAGAAGTAATATTGGTAAGACTCCTTATGAACTTTGGTTTGGCATCACTCCCACAGTGAGGTATTTTAGAGTTTTTGGTAGCAAATGTTACATTAAGAGAGATGAAGATTTAGGAAAATTTGATGCTAGAAGTGATGAATGAATTTTCTTAGATTATTCTACTCAAAGAAAAGCATATCGGTGTTATAACAAGAGATTGAGGAAGATTATAGAAAGTACAAATGTGAAGGTTGATGAAGGGATTGAAAAACCCTCAAGGTTTTATGAATGTGATGAAGATGATTAGAATGATATTTTGATCCAAGGAGTCCAAGCCCCTTCTGAGATTTAGATTCAGACTGATCCGGTAAATTAGGAAGAAGAGATAAGTTTGAATGAACCTGTTCAAGAATCAGAAGTACAAGAAACTCCCAAAGTTCCCAAGTATGTAAGACTAAATCAATCTGAAGTTCAGATCATAGGTGATAAAAGAAAAGGTGTACAAACAAGAAGAAAGATTGCTCAAGATTCAGAAGAGTATTGTCTGATTTTAAAGATTGAACCTAAGACAGTGAATGGAGCTTGCAATGATGAAAACTAGACTAAAGCAAAGGAGGAAGAGCTGATGCAAATTGAGAAAAATCACACTTGGGATCTTGTTGCCAGACCTAAAAACAAGAATGTGATTGGAACCAAATGGGTCTTCTGGAATAAACTGAATGAAGATGGTGAAGTAATCAGAAACAAAGCCAGATTGGTCTGCAAGGGTTACTCCCAAGTAGAAGGAGTTGATTTTGAAGAAACTTTTACTCCGGTGGCAAGAATTGAAGCAGTTAGATTATTTCTTGCTTTTGCTACCTTCAAGGATTTCAAAGTATATCAGATGGATGTCAAATCTACCTTCCTGAATGGTGACTTGGAAGAAGAAGTATACATTGAGCAACCAGATGGATTTCAATTGTCTGATCATGGTGATATGGTCTGCAAGTTGAAGAAAGCTCTGTATGGACTGAAGTAAGCCCCAAGAGCCTGGTATGAAATATTGGATAAGCATATTTTGAAGATTGGTTTCAACAAAGGTATTGCTGATAGTAATTTGTACTTCAAAATTGATCATGAAAATATCTTGATTGTTGAAGTGTTTGTTGATGATATCATTTTTGGAGGAAGAGATAGTATGTGCAAGACTTTTGCAAATCAAATGAAAAGTGAATTTGAGATATCCATGTTTGGAGAAATGAATTTCTTCTTGGGTCTACAAATCACTCAAACAAAGAAAGGAATCTTCATTTCTTAGACCAAATATGTGAAAGAATTGTTGAAGAAATTTGGGATGGAAGACTCAAAGCCAATGAGTACTCCCATGGCAACTGGATGTAAGTTGAGCAAATATGATGATTCTCCCAAGGCTGATCATAAAAAGTACAGGTCAATAATTGGAGGATTGTTGTATCTCACTCAAACTAGACCTGACATTATGAATGTTGTTGGTCTTGTTGCTAGATTCCAAGCTGATCCTAGAGAATCTCATGTCATGGCAATCAAGAGGATTTTTAGATATCTAAAAGGGACAGTTGAGTATGGTCTATGGTATCCTGGAGATCATGATTTCTCTCTTCATGCATATACAGATGTGGATTGGGCAGGAGATGTGGATGACCGGAAGAGTACCAGTGGTGGAGCATTCTTTTTAGGGAAGAGGTTGGTTTTGTGGATGAGCAAGAAACAAGAGGCAATATCTCTATCCACTACAGAAGCTGAATATATTGTAGCAGTAGGTAGTTGCACTCAAGTTTTGTGGATGAAGCAAATGCTAAGAGACATCAGAGTGGAGTATGCGGAGCCTATCACAATATTTTGTGATAATTCAAGTGCAATAAATATATCTAAGAATCTTGTGTTGCATTCAAAGACTAAACATATATCCATCAAGTTTCACTTTTTGAAAGAGCAAGTGAACAAGAATGAAGTCAGATTGGAGTTTGTACCTTCCAAGGATCAGATTGCAAATATTTTTACTAAACCTCTTCCTAAGGACTCTTTTGAGTATCTCAGGGAGAAGTTAGGGGTTATTACCCCTCCAGTTCTAAATTAAGGTCCACTGATGTGCATCAGTCCAATGGATCTCAGTCATATCTTGTGGTCCAGATTAATGTTTGGGAAGCTACCACTCAGGGGGAGTAGTTGGTATGATTTTGAATTGGTGCAAGTATGTGCCCTTTGCCATTGATGTCAAAGGGGGAGAGAAGACATGTAAAAAACAAGTGGTTTCTAATCAAAGGGGGAGTAGTAAAGGAAGAGAAGACATATGAATGGTTTTTGTTGATAGGGGGAGTTGTGTCAGTAAGAAAAAGTTTGTGTCTTGATGGTCAAAATAGTTTTTCACATCATATGTTGCCATCAATGACAAAGGGGGAGATTGTTGCAAGTATGGGCCTAATCAGTGTTGTCATTGATGTCAACATACTCCTATTGCATTGATGATAAGGATTGGATGAGCTGCATGCTGAGGATATTGAGAAAATTAGTCCTATCAGGAATAGAGAAGAATAGTGAAGATAGTGAGGTAAAGATCCCAGCTAAGATGAAGATCAGAGGATGCCCATAAAAGGGTTTGTAGATATGTGTCTCAAGATGATCCAATAAAGATTTCATAGGTCTACATGAAGATATGAAGAAGTTATGGCCACTTAAGTAAAAAATGGTTCTGGGAGATGTTCAGAGCTGACAGAGTGATACAGATAGGTCCGGTGAGCTCTAGAAATGAAATATCTTGTTCTATGGATTTTGTGGAGTGTTTAGGAAGTCAATGTGAATTGACAACTCAATTGGTTTGTGGTCTGGAGCTCCGTAAGCATCTATTCCATTATGACAGTGATGACAAACTATGTTCCTGAGGTTTTGGATGAAGGAGAGAATGATTTTAGTAAGCAGATGTAGTGTGGATGTTCTTGGTGATTTAGGCAAGCTTGTGGAGGTCTTTGGATTGTTTCTAGTTCATGTTGGAGGTCCACATTGAAGATTGAGCTATAAATTGAAGAATTACTTTCGGATGATGATGTTCTTCCCAAGTTAGGCCAACCGGATGAGTTACACATCCTGTGGATGATATTGAAGAGTTTCTGTAAGGAATGGCATGCTCCTAAAGGAAGATTGAAGTCTCAGATCTATGTGGCTGACAGTGTGTTGATCCGCGTGAAGTCTTTTTGTAATTATTCATGTTGTATTTATGTATTTGCTCTGTAATGTATGCCGACTTGGATGAATATCCCTAAGTTGATGTCTTGTATAAATAAGGAGTTGTAAAGTCATTTCAAAAGCATCTTGTGGTGATGAGAGTGTTGTAGAGAGGAGCAAAGTGAAAGGAAGAGCAGAAGTATTGGGCTTAAATGGAATTGACTCAAGCATGGTGAAGATGCTATTCTTTAGTTCAAGTATGTAATACTTATAATTCTGTAGATAGTGTGTCTCTTGTAGGCACTGGGCCTCTTGTGAGCAGTGTGCTCAGGTAGTGAGCCCTAATTGGCATGTGCCATTTTTGTTCTTATTCTTCTAACAGAGAATACAATCTTGGGTTAGTCACCCCGTGGTTTTTCCCTTAACCAGGTTTTCCATGTCAAAATCTTGGTGTCTTATGTGTTAATGTGTTTTTGCTCTTGATTTAATGCATGATTGATTTATTATTATACTACTAAATTAGAAAGTGGAATTAAATGGTTAATTTCAAGAAAGTGTTAAACAACTGATTCACCCCCTCTTAGTTGTTTGTCCTGAATCTAACAGACACAACAACCACATGCCTATCAATTTTTTTTTATCGGTAAGATGCAACTATGTTGTGATAAATTATATTAATATCAAAAAGAGGTTAATTCTGTTTGAGCCAAAGTCAGCTCAATATAAACATTTTCTTGTCACTGGTATCAACCTCCCACCAAAACTAGACCCACCCACAAACAGACCCAAACCCGTATGAGACCATCGCTCGAAACCCCTAGACCACCTGATTCCTCATAACAGTGCCAACTTAAGTTTTATTTGTTGGCCTATTTAAGTTTTATTTGTTGTGAGTGAGTGGGAATGCATATTTAAATGTGTGTTGTAGTTCATTTTACACCTAGATGACCACAAGCTAATGAGAAGGAATTATCTTGTGATATTGTGTTCTATGCTTAAGTATTCTTCATGCTTGCAGTGTTATTTACTTGTGGATGCCATTGAAGTTTGTTTGCAGGCTTTGAAGGAAGTTTGAAGACCTATTCATCACTCTCCATTGTTGGTGTAGGATCTTGAGTCATCTTCATCAACTAATGTCATCTCCTTTGTGGTTATTATCATCATTATCATTCATTATTCTGTTGAACACAAGGAATACTGAGAGGGGGGGTGAATCAGTATTTTGTAAAACCTTTCTTTCACATTGTAACTTTAGAAAATGTCCCCTTGGGGGCTTTTTCCTCATAAGGTTTAGCTCTCAGGTCTTTTACATGCATTTAGGACATCTTACTTCATAATTTGGCATCCCGATGGAATGAGCCCTAGGTAACATGACAAATGGGACCTACGAGGACCCCTTGAGCTTGACCCTACCCAAAATAGGGGGGAGGACTTGGGTGCCCATGCCCTAGTCCTACCCTATTTTGGGGCAGTCCCATTTTTTGGGTCCTATGCCGACACGGTAAGTTTGAATTTACAAAATCTTGGCGGGAGTGTTTATAGTTGCATATAAAAGCATGTTTACGCATTTATTTGTAGACTAGACGTCAATTGTGATGTTCATGCATTCTTAAGGTGATTCAAGGCTTTCATTATGTTGCAAGAGCAGAATTATGTGGTTTATGTGTTTGTGTTTGCAGATTTGAGCATCCATTTCCTCATGGAGTGAAGAGCATCTTCCTTTCATGAGATCTTCACTAGAAGGTGACATTATATTGTGTTTTCATAATCATTTCCTTTGGTTTTTTCCTCTGCCTCACAAGGGCACGCACTCTCTATCTGACAAAGGTGTTCAAAGACTTAAGTGTTCTCCGAGGCTTGACTAAGGCAAGCCTCTAAACACCACAACCCCCTCCCAAAGTTTTGTGATTGCAGGTTATAGGTGTCACATCTGGAAAAAGTGGAGTTGTAGGAAGGATCAGCAGACAACAAGGATTTGGGGTTTGAAGAGAAGCAGGCCACCGGAGCCTTTTTGGGACTTGGGTGCTAGTCCCTATGTCCTATGCAGTTAAATTTCTAGAAACAGAAGTTACAGTGTAGATCAGTGTTGGAAGGAGGTCAGGATCCCACAAAGAAAATAGTACCTTGGACTTGGGCACCCACTCCTTAGTCCCTGACTTTTTTTGCCTCAGAACCCTGAAAATGGGTACTCTGTGATTTGATATTTTGCTTCCCTCTGCAAGAGCTTTTTTGTTATTCTTCCGTTTACAGTCGTATTTGCGAAATTAGGGTTTTAATGGTCAATTAAGCATAGGAGAAGGAAAATTGATAAGTAAACACCCTAATCCAAGCCTCCCTACATCTCACAACAACCTAGGGTATGATAGTGCATTGCCACTCGACCCTAGATCCTTGAATGTTAAGGGTGAAAGGAGGATTCAAACATCTAACAACACTAAACTAAATAATCCCAATTTTACCTTTAAACATTTTGGTGAACCCATGTTTTTGGACTTAAATTGTAACTTGTTGAGTGTGTGTATTTAGATTTGGATTGATTTCATTCATTCATATAGTCTTTCATCTTATTGCATTGAGAAAATTACAAAAAAAATGAAAAATTTGCAAAAAATTTGAAAACCCTAGCTTGCATTTTCATATAGATCACTAAATTGCATCAATTCTTTCTAAATTTCCCTAATTCATGATTTTTGCATCAGATCTGATATAAATTACAGAAAATTCAAAATTTCAATAATTTGCATTGCATTTTCATCATTAATTTGCTAGGCTTTTGTAGAAATTTTGACAATTTTCGTTAAACCTAGTAATTCCAAAATCTAGGGTTAGTAGGAAAAATCTTCTTTCAGATTTTTCTACTAATTTTAGAGGCTCATTCAAATTATAATTTTTCTTTAGTCTTGCATTTTAGTGTAAATTTTCATTTAGATTCAAAATATTTGCATTTTTGCATAGAAAATTTCAACAAAAAACTAGCAATTTTCATGCATTTTTATTAGATTTGCATTGACATTTTGCATATTAAAGTTTGGAATTCATCTTTAGATCTGATAAAATTTAATTTTCATCATAAATCAGACTTCAAAACATTCATATAGCATTTTGTGTTAAGATCTCAAACCTAGGGCTTCAAAAACACCAATTTTCACTAAATTTGGCCTTATCGACTCTCTAAACTTGCACCATAGGCATGTTTTGAAGAGTATTTTTGCATTAATTGGATGTTATTAGGGTAATAATTTTATTTCCCTCATAAAAATCTTCACAACACCCTTTTAACGAGCTCTTGTATTGAAAATTTGGTAAAAAACTACATATTTTTGCTATTTTTGCCCTAGGGTTTGACCTAGTTTGCACTCCAAGCATGTTGTGATCAATTTTATGGACTGAGGTGACTAATATAATTGATTTTATTTGCTTCACCTCATTAAATTCATTACAACACCCCTTTTGCTAGGTCTTGGAATTGAAAAACCGTGAAAAATAGCTTATTTTTGCTATATTTTCACTAGGGTTTTACCTTAAGTGGCACTAAAAGCGTGTTGTGTTGGATATTTTGACATTAAGTGGTTGTTATTACTGATATAATTTTTTTTCCATCATCACTTTCCTCACAACACCCTTTGTTATGCTCTTTTGCATTGAGTTTTGGTGAAAAAAGTGCCTATCTTGACATATTTTCACTATAGTTTGACTTGACATTATCTTGGATTTGCATAAAAAGTGTGTTGAGAAGGATATTATTGCTATTTTGGACTGATATCAGACATATAACTTTCTACCCCTGATCAAAATCCTTACAACACCTTTTGTTTCATTCATTTGCATTGAAAAAGTACAAAAAATCAAGCATCTAGGTCATTTTTACATATAGTTTTGCACTTGTCTTTTGCATCAATTTGACAAGCTCCTCAAAATATGATCTTACATTGAAATGGCACCTTCATGTCATTTTTCAATGGTATCTTTTTGTGCATTTATCAAAGATCTTGATTTTGACTAGTTTTTAACCCTCATGAGTGAACATCCTACGATATTAGAAAGCTTAACTGAGTTCTTCTCCATGAGTAGCAAGGAAAAAGCTGACGATGATCCCATAGGTTATCCTACTTGCCCTATAACTGAATACTCAAATGAGAAGACTAGGGATAGATTTAGTAATTCCACTGCTCTCCCTGGCCAAGATGAAGCATTAGTGAATGAAGAGCTCCCTTTAACAAAGAACATCCCATGGGTAGAAAATGAGCATTCATTTAACAATAATCAAATTCCTACATCTGTGGATCATCCCACCAACCTTCTTCCTTTAGTTGATTGTTCACACACCTTGGATTTCACTATGGAAGAGAAGACCTTTAATCTCCCTCCTTTGTTTGAATATCCAAGCCATTTGGACATCACTAAGAGGATAGAGAATGAGTATGCTAGTAAGCTTCAACAAGAAAACATTCCACCTAGACAAATGAACTTTGATCTTGGTACTTCCTCCTCTACAACACAAAAATCCATCATAAAGCAAATCCATATGTTACAAAACCTAAGTCGTAAAGCACAACAACATCAACACACAAAAAGGAGAAAGAGAAGGCAATGAGCTTACCTTGCATCTCAATAAGAAAACATTGATCCTAACATTGACCCAAACAAACATGATCCTAACAATGAACAACATGATGAGCAAGACAAGAGTTGGGCTATGGTACCTTATGTCCCACTTTCCTCTAGCATTCGGGGGTGGGAAGATGACGATGATTTACTTGATGATAAGACTTAGCCCAAAAGACCCTACAGGTAAGTATCTCTAACCCTTTATCTCTCTCATGATGTGCTTCCCCTGTGATGTGTTATGTGTTGTTTAGGCCTCCTGGGATGACCTCAGATTCTCCTATAAGGTCCAAGATACCAGGAGACCGCCTCTGTCATGACCTTCTATTTGTATCATCATTCTTCTATATTGCCTCTCTTTGATTTTCATTGTTGTGTGTTGTGTCTTACGGACATAGCATTGCGGTTGGTGACTTGGGGGCACCATCCTACATGACTATCCCTAAGACACTTGTTTCTCCTCTCTGATTTATTGTTTCCCTTCCTCTAGTGTTTCCACCTAGCGGTCGGATGATGAAAAACATTTATACTGATGCGGACCTAGTGTCCCTTTCGAGAGCAATCAAAAAATGGACTTAGTTCCTAATATAATGATGGGGTTGTATATTTTATGTGATGCTTGGCTAGTGGAAGCACTCGTGCTTTCCGTGTAGTGAATTTGAAGATGTTTCTATCGCATTTACAAACCTTAACAATACTACTACTCTATGCACCTTTGTTTGTCTTTGAATCTAGCCTCGGTGGTGCTCAATTTGGAGAGCTTCGTGATATAGCCCCATGGTTATCCTCAAACTCCAAATTCATAGTATAAACTTGGCTCTTTGTGTGGTTAATCATATGCATTGATGTTGTTGTTTATCATGATTTTGTAGACACTAACATGTTTCTTGCAAGGATGTGTTTGTGGGAACATTTGGCAATTGTAAAGTACATGTCACCTCTGGGGGGCATGGGCTTTGTGAAAGTCTATGTTCCCTTGTGTGTTTTCTTCCTACCTTAATGTGCTTGATATTTTTGCATGATATCAACCACCTTAAGGTGGGGGTATATATAAGGTAAGCTGTCTATTATAGATGTTAGCAATGTGCTTGCCCTCAGGTGTAGACTAGTGCGATGAGTACTTCCTGCATCTTGAGTTTGTTTGCAATCAACCAATCTATCATGAAATCTATTGCGTATACCTCCTTTTCACCATAAGGCATCTCCGTGATGCGGGTGGGGTTGTATGCTTTTGAGCTCATACCTGCTTTTGACCATAAGGCGTCTCCGTGATTTGGGTGGGGTTGTATGTCATGCTTCCTTTTCACTGTAAGGTGTCTCTGTGATGCGGGTGGGGTTGCATTTTCAAAAGTCCTCTATGGAGGCATGGAACGGTTCTATGACTAACTCAACCCTTAAGCGTGTCTTCGACGATTGTTGTGGTGAAGCCCAATTGTTGGTGTGTGCCTGTAATGTGCCTGAGATGGTGTTGAGCCTAGAAATAGGAACACTCCATCGCTTGTCTGCCGTGTTTTCTCCGTGTCTTCAAAGTGTGTGTGTTTGGCGTGTCTGTTGTCCCATATGTAGTCTATATTTTGGGAGGTTTTACATGTCTTGCGTGTGTGTTACCCCATATATACAAAGACCTATGCAATGAGTGCATCATGTATTATGGGAGGTTTGTTTACTTTCCAGTATCTATATTTCATATTTATGAGAAAAAGAAAAGAAAAGTTATCATTTCTATCTTGTATTAACGTGTCTTCTATGCATTGACTGTCTTCTCTATGTTCTGCATGACTGTAACTGTCTTCTCTATGTTTTGCATTCCTGTTACTGTCTTCTATGTGATTGGTGTGTCTTATCTATGCTTGGCGTGTTTGTTGTGTTTGTGACAATACTTTAATGCATGTATTGGCCTTGCATTTATACATACATTAAAGTGGCGGCTAAATGTAACGTTGGAAAATGTCCCCTTGGGGGCTTTTCCCTCATAAGGTTTATATCCTGGGTCTTTTGCATGCATTTAGGACATCTTACTTCATAATTTGGCATCCCGATGGAATAAGCCCGAGGTAACATGACAAATGGGACCTAGGAAGACCCCTTGAGCTTGACCCTGCCCAAAATAGGGGGGAGGACTTGGGCGCCCGCGCCCTAATCCTGCCCTATTTTGGGGTAGTCCCATTTCTTGGGTGTTAGTTTGTGACCGTTATTTGGGTCCTATGGCAACACGGTAAGTTTGAATTTATGAAATCTTAGTGGGAGTGTTTGTAGTTGCATATAAAAGCATGTTTAGGCATTCATTTGTAGACTAGATGGCAATTGTGATGTTCATGCATTCTAAAGGTGATTCAAGGCTTTCATTATGTTGCAAGAGCATAGTTGTGTGGTTTATGTGTTTGTGTTTGCAGATTTGAGCATCCATTTCCTCATGGAGTGAAGAGCATCTTCCTCCCATGAGATCTTCACTACAAGGTGACATTATATTGTGTTTTCATCATCATTTCCTTTGGTTTTTGCCTTTGCCTCACAAGGGCATGCACTCTCTATCTGACAAAGGTGTTCAGAGACTTAAGTGTCCTCCGGGGCTTGACTGAGGCAAGCCTCTAAACACCACAACCCCCTCCCAAAGTTTTGTGATTGTAGGTTACAGGTCTCACATCTAGAAAAAGTGGAGTTGCAGGAAGGATTAGTAGACATCAATGATTCAGGATCTGAAGAGAAGCTAGACATTGGGGCCTTTTCAGGACTTGGGCGCTAGTCCTTATGTCCTCTGCAGTTGAATTTCTAGAAACAAAAGTTATAGTGTAGATCAGTATTGGAAGGAGGTCAGGATCCTGCAAAGAAACTGGTACCTTGGACTTGGGCACCCGCTCCTTAGTCCCCAATTTTTTTGCTTCAGAACCCCGAAAATGGGTACTTTGTGATTTGATATTTTGCTTCCCTTTGCAAGAGCTTTTTTTTGTTATTCTTTCGTTTACAGTCGTATTTGTGAAATTAGGATTTTAATGGTCAATTAAGCATAGGAGAAGGAAAATTAATAAGTAAACACCCTAATCCAAGCTTCCCTACATCTCACAGTGACCTAGGGTATTATAGTGCATTGCCACTCGACCCTAGATCCTTGAATGTTAAGGGTGAAAGGAGGATTCAAACATCTAACAACACTAAACTAAAAAATCCCAATTTTACCCTTAAACACACATATTCATTAATCCATTTACCAAATTCAATAACATGAAAGCAAAATAAACAGAAGAAGAGTAGCGACAAAGTCATAACACATAGACACTGGGATTTTTAAGTAGAATACCCAAAAAGGGAAAAACCATGGTGAGTGTTAGCTCACAATATATTATGATATCAAAACTTAATTACATGAAGGCTCGCTACCTTAGGGCTCATTGCCCAAGGACTCACTATCTAGAGAAGTTCTCACTGCCAAGATGGAAAGAGAAGATAGAAGAAAGATTGGCTCACTGCCAAGAGAAGACTGCTACAAATGCATCTATAGAATGCTGAAATGTAGTTCCATGAATAGCTTAATATACAGATTCAAAAGTCTTCATTGTATTTGCCCTACTTTTCTGCTCTGCTTCACATATACTCTATTTTTCTGCCCTTACTGTTCTTTTTTGATCATAAAATTTCCTCAGATCACATAAACATCGAATTTGTACACACCATTTGCATCACAGACACCTTCAATACCAAAATATATTGAGTATATATATCTACAACATGAATTATTCCAAAACTAGCTCGACATGCAAAATATGAAACTTGCATACCAAAGCTGTACCTTGTCAGCTTGATCCTTTGCTCAAATAATAATGTGAACCCATACAATCATTCGGGAATCTTCATATAGGTCTAGATCTATTATTGAACCACTTAGAATAATGATCTAAACATTATCTCCTTACCACACACTGATCCAACTGTGTGTCAGCCTTATCCCAAAGTACGCACTTAAACCTTATTAACTGTCATATCATAACTTCTATTGTGGACCACATGAAACTTCAAAATTCACATCAATCATTCATTAGACATCACCAATGATACCTTTAAAACCACAAGTCATAATATTCTTGTGTGGTGATATACGAATCTCTGAACTGATGACTCTAGCTTTGTGAAACTCTATCAAACTGAATGCTGATACTAAAGAACTTGTAGATGATGATCTAATACACTTAAAGCTCTACAAATCTGGAATTAGATAGTTATCATGTTTTTACAACACCTTCAAATCTCACATCGAGATAACCAATAGAAGAGGAATGCGGAGTGAATTACTCAAGTGTTCTGCATTGTTCCTCACTGCACTCTACTTATCGGACTTAGTCAAATCATAACGTATCTTCTGGAGATTATCATGACTTGAAAACTAGAACATAACATCATCAAAGGATTGTGTATAACATACCAGAACTACATATCATGATCTTCAACTGCGGAGGAATACTAATTGAAACACTATCGCTGTCTTGGTAAACTACCAATACTTAGTCAATTTTGGCTAAGGTTGTCTTTCTAGACCAAAAGGCTACCCACAAATTTGTCTCAGGAGCTGTTCTAGATCATGTCTGATTGTTTCCATCAATGACAACATCAATTCTCCAGCATATCAGCAGTGTCTCTTGACAATGTTGCCAACAATCTCCCCCTTTGGCATTGATGGCAACACTTAGTGAAAAATGCTTATTTGCTCCCCCTTACTATGTACACCCTGTTTTCCATCTTCCCTTAAGATGTTTGGCCATTTTTCACTAGATCTTCTTCTCCCCCTTTGACATCAATGGCAAAGGTGTTTATACAGGTAACAAAATGGTGTCAAAACTACAAAAATGTTCTACTTGTCCGCATATGTACAAGTGCAATCTTTCAATTTAGTTAGTTGTGGGTGATAGGATGTCATTGTAAACAATCTTTAATTGTGCAAGTTCTCCATCCCACCTATTCTTAGCACTATTCAAAATTTGAATGTTACCATTAATCTATAAAACTAAGTCTTCTACCTTCTGCACATTTGAAGGTGTATCAGTTATTGCCTTGACCTTTAAGGCTTCAATAGCTAGACTTGATATTGAATCAATTTTAGGGCTTATTAACCCTCTCAATTGGCACATCCTATTTTTCATTTCTTCCTTTTTGCTCAGTAGACTACTTATGCTATTATGAATATTTATAGCTTGTACTTCTTGGCTACTCATGGAATTAATTAATGGATCATAAGACTTAGAAATATTCACTAGTTGAATTTCCATAGATTTGATCTTATCATCCATTTCCTTAGTGGTCTCAGGCCATGATAAGAAAAATTTGTATATGTCACAAGCTTCCTTAATAGCATACTCTATATTCTTGATACTATTATCTAACAAAATTTTATCACTGTCTAGCGTAGTCTTCAACTCTGTTAATCTTTTATCATCAAATTCCTTCCTAACCTTTATATCAACAGACTTCTCAAAGGATTCTAAATGAGTACTTATTGAGTTTATCAAGCCTCTGAGATGTTCAGTTGATGACAATGACGTATCCTTTTGGTATGTAGGCATTAGCTTCTCCAAAATACCAGATGCTTCTCCGATGAGCTCACTATCCTAGATGTGAGACCTTAGAATTTCTTCCTGAGATTTTGCTTGAACAATTGATACCAGTTTAAATTTTTGCAAATGAGACATTGAAGCCAAATTTATTGGTCCTTGTAGAAACTCAGGTGCATCCAACACTTGTATTTGTTGTTGCTTTTCCAAAAATTCCTTGACACAATTCATTGGATCCTATAAGGCAGCAGTGTCTCTTGCCATATTAGACACTTCTTCTTGATTCTTCTCTGGTGGTTCAAGATCCATGGCCTCTTGTTCATCAACATTTTGTTCCGAAGAGGGGCTCTTCTTGGCTTGTTCATTTTATTGATCATTGGCTTTAGTTTGCTCTGTAGTCTTTTCCTTGTTTTCTTAATCACCAGTTTGCTGATCCAGAGGAGGACTTGTTCTTGATTGGTCCTTGTCAACTTTGTCTTGACCATCAATAGTAGGGGCTTGATCAGATGCATGGGTTTGATCATCTTATTTCTCCTTTATCTCTTCATCAGTTTTGTCCAACCCTTGATCTAGACTGACTTCTGGAACAAATGTGTCATCTTCAACACTAGTGTCTTCTTTATCATAAATATTTGGGATGTTCTGATCTCTTAGGATATCAAGTATTTCTTGTTCAATATCCTTTACAAATTTTTCTGTATCCCCAAACATTAGAGTGTTGATCCTCTTCTTTATCTCAAATTTATCCCCAAGAATCTTGAAGACTTTGGATCTCTCCTCAGGAGTCACGTCTAGACATAGTTTCAACAATGTATTTTCTCTTGTCTCCAAATCTTTTACCATTGCTACTTCCTTCTTGGAAGACATTACGCTTCCAAGGGTGTCAGGGAGATGTACAATTATTTCAATAAGAGCTCTATTGTACATCTCCAGATATCTAATTACAATAGTCTCAATGATTTCTTTATCTGCATCATCATAATCATCATATAGTTGAGCTATAGGTTTGAGATTTCCATCAACTATTATAGCCTTCAAGACATCATCCAAGTTTATTGTTGCTTCTCCTTTCTCTGGCTCATCTTGCCTAGTCTTTCTCTTGATTCTACCCTTATCAGAGGGCTTCTCCTTTTTTCTCCCAGAGGCTTTAGTAGCCTCAGCTTTCTTTTTCTTTACTTCTTCATCTATCTTAGTTTACTCATCATCAACACCTATTCTCACATGCATCCTTTTGGGTTTGGTTTTCATTCTTTTGTGCCTTTTATCAGCAGGTTTCTTTGTAGGTGCTTTCACAGAAGGTGTGGGACCAGAGGATGCAAATATCATTTATGAAGTTGATGCTCTTGTTCTTTTCTTTGTTGCTACAGACTCCTCTTTCCTCTCAGACTCTTCTGGAGGATTTTCAGGCTCACCTTCCTTCATTCTTTCAGCTACCCTAGCTGCTTCGGCCCTTGCTCTTGTTTTAGCAATCTCTTCTTTAGTAAGTCCTATGCTCTGGGCATAATCCTCTACCAATTTCTTCATCTTTTTCTAAATTTCTAGGTTTCTCAGTTCAACATGTACTTTCATAGATAACTCCTCATAGGTACAAAATCTTGGCTCATTGGTGTCCCTGGGTTTCTTCAACATAAGGTCAGCATAACCATCCAGTATGTTTTCTGCCACTTCATAGCCCATTGGAAGGACCTAGACTATCCTAGGCTCAACAACCTCCAGCATGCATTGATCTTTGTTAACAATGAAACATATATCATTTTTGTATTTTTCAACAATTGACCTAGGGATCCTTTCCCTAGATTGCATGACCTTTTGAAAATTCTTGAAATAGTCCCATAGGGCTATATTTTGTGCATCATGGCTTCCTATGATATTTAAGTGATTCCTAATTTGTATGGCAACATGTTTGTTGTCAAACCAGAACAAGTTCTTCATTCCTAGAAATTCTTGCATAAAATAGAAGAATAGGCAGATAATTAACATACCATACTTGAATGGATATTTTGTTTCCTTTGTCTTCTTTAGGTTCTCCATTAACTATTGCTGGAGCAACTCAGAAAGGTCATAATTAGCATTTTTCTTCTCCATCTCATATGCTATGTATATGGCAGTACCAGAGGCAGAGTTCTCTCAGTTTGTGAAGTAGATCTTGTAGCCAATCAGCATGGATACAAACCTAATTGCATGGTCTTCAATGTCATTGATTATCAATGCCCTTTTATTAAATTTGGCTTCGGTGGCTTCCGTCACTATACTATTTTTCATTGCCTTCAATATAGGCACTGTACCGGTAGAGTTTAATCCCATGACTACCCTTATGGCATCTTTTTTGATCATGAATGGAGTATTAAGCCACATAAACTCATCATGAATTCTGCTTAGTACATACCAGACCCATTTGTCTTTTGCAAAAGTTGGGAAATCTATATACTGAACGGATTTCTTCTCTTCCAATGCCTTATATTCTTCCTTCACATCAAAATTATCATCGCTTAGATGTTTTAGATACAAATCTATAAATTGGATTTTGCCATGTTCTTCTAGGGCAACATGGATGTAAGCTCTAATATCCTCTGCATGCATCACTCCATGGGGTACTTCCGAAAATGCACCATTTGGATCGACTTCCATTGATTTGAAAGGGTGTTTCTTAAATTTTGGTCGAGCTCCCTCAGTGATATCAATAGCTTGCAGTGTCACCATTTCAGCAAGAATTCAAACAAGTTCACGGTAGGGTTTTAAACTATAAATACCTCTTTTACTGAATTAGGGTTTTCTTCACTTGAAATCATTTTGAGTTCCTTTGAATCATTGGAAATCAATGAAGTCACTTAGAATTCTGCTTCAGTTCTCCTTGGACACTTGATAACTTGTATGCAAAGTGATTAGTCTTTAGAATGCAACCCTTTTTAACCCTTGTTATGTAAAAACCTAATTGTCATAAATGTTGTTCTCAAAAAGCTGTTAAACACTTCACTGTTAAGTCTAGTCAATCAAGATTGCTCTGCAATGTGCTACATTAGATCCTTTTCTGCCAGTTTCTTCTTCAAATAACGCATCCAATACTTCTTTAACTTATACCTTAGTGTTGGATCTCAGCACCAAATATCTGGCTAGGGGATCAAGATTTTCAATAAGAGATCCCCCTAAGCTAGAGCACCCAATTCACTTCTTGGAAGAAGTGTTTGCACTAGAGGTTGGTGCAGATTCATCCTTGACTTCATGAACATCCTTATTAATCCAAACCTTGATTATTTCCTTCTTGATTTCTATCGGATCAACTTTGTTCTTACCTTTATCTTCCCTCTACTCTATTTTCCTCTTCTCTGCAGGATAGTTCCTTTTCTCATTCTTGCTTCTGCAAAATCTTGCAACATGTCCAAGTCTATTGCAATTGTTACATACCACATTCCTCTATCCTTGATTCCTTCCATTTGTTTGATTTATTCTTGATCTGCATTGGTTAGCCATATGTCCAAATCTATTGCAAGCAAATCACTTTCCATTGAAAGATTGAGTATTTCTTGCATTGTTGAAACCATTCCCTATCATACTTCTACATTCATTTGCTTTATGACCAATTTTCTTGCAATTAAAGCACTAACTAGAGAAAGATGAAACATTTTGATTCATTCTTCTCCTACACTAAGTATCCTTATGACCATACTTATTGCATTTAAAACAATAGCCATTGAAAGATGGGTACCTTTGAGCATTTGGCTGTTTGACTGGAGGTCTTCTAGTTCGCCTCTCATATTCTTGAACTTGTTGCCTTTGTTTTTCTTTATTTCAGTGTTTGCTTGACCTGATTTAGAACTTTCTCCTCTTTCAAATCCCAAACCTTTCTTGTCATCAGGATTTTTCTGACTGCCAAGAAGCTCATCAAGCTTGGCAGAGCTTATCTTGAACTTTTCTTTATAGCTATTAGCCACTTCAAGATCAAATTTTAGAAGCACAACATCTTTTGCCACCTTTTCACATTCTTCAGACTTATCTTTCAAGGATTGATTTAAATGCTCCTTAGCCTTTTCTTTCTCTTCAATATGTAGTGATAAATCATTTAGGATTTCATTTGCTGCTTTCAATTGTTCACTTAGCTCTCTACTCCTATCCTTTGATCTCTTGACTTGCTCTCTTAGCTTCAAGATGCATTCATCAGCTTCTTTGACATTTTCCTTCAAATCTCAGATATCTGCTCCATACTTATCAAGATCTTCAAGAGCAGTTTTTAATTCTTGATTACTGACATATGTGCAATCATCAATTGTGACACTACCTGGAGCAGGATACCTTCTGGCTACCATGTGCATACTTTCCCAGATCTTCCTCAAGCGGTTAAACTTCTTCCAAGGAACCTTTCTCTGATACTAATTTTTGAACACATAATACTAAGAGGGGGGGTGAATCAGTATTCTGTAAAACCTTTCTTTCACATATTTATTAATCCATTTACCAAATTCAATAACATGAAGGAAAAATAAACATAAGAAGAGCAACCAAAAAGTCATAACACATAGACACCAGGATTTTTACATGGAAAACCCAAAAAGGGAAAAACCACGGTGAGTGTTAGCTCACAATATATTATGATATCAAAACCAAATTACATGAAAGCTCACTGCCCAAGGAATCACTGCCCAAGGACTCACTGTCCAAAGAAGTGCTCACTGCCAAGATGAGAAGAGAAGATAGAAGAAAGATTGGTTCACTGCCAAGAGAAGATTGCTACAAATGCATCTACAAAATGCTGAAATGCAGTTCCATGAATAGCTTAATACACATATTCAAAAGTCTTCATTGTATCTGCCCTGCTTTTCTGCTCTGCTTCACATATACTCTATTTTTCTACCCTTACTATTCTTTTCTGATCATAAAATTTCCTCAGATCGCATAAAAATTGATTTTGCACACAATATTTGCATCACACACACCTTCAATACCAAAATATATCAAGTATATATATCCACAACATGAATTATTCCAAAACTAGGTCGGCATGCAAAATATGGAACTTGTATACCAAAGTTGTATCGTGTCGGCTTGATCCTTTACTCAAACAATAATGTGAACCCATACAATCATTCAAGAATCTTCATATAGGTCTGGACCTATTATTGAACCACTTAGAATAATGATCTAAACATTATCTCCTTACCGCACATTGATCCAACTGTGTGTTGGCCTTATCCCAAAGTACACACTTAAACCTTATTGACTATCATATCATAACTTCTATTATGGATCACATGAAACTTCAAAATTCACATAAATCATTCATTGGACATCACCAATCATACCTTTAAAACCACAAGTCAGAATATTCTTATGTGGCGATATGCGGATCTCTGAACTGATGACTCTGGCTTTGTGAAACTCTGTCAAACTGAATATTGATACTGAAGAACTTGTCGATGATGATCTGATACACTTCAAGCTCTACAAATCTAAAATTAGATAGTTATCATATGTGTTTACAACACCTCCAAATCTCACATCAAGCTAACCAATAGCAGAGGAATATGGAGTGAATTACTCAAGTGTTCTGCACTGTTCTTCATTGCACTCTGCTTACCAGACTTAGTCAAATCATAATGTATCGACTTCCAAAGATTATTAGGACTTGAAAACTAGAACATAACATCATCAATGGATTGTGTATAACATACTAGAACTGCATATCATGATCTTCAACTGTAGAGGAGTACCAACTGAAACACTATCGTTCTCTTGGTAAACTACCAATACTTAGTCAATTTTGGCTAAGTTAGTCTTTCTGGACCAAAAGGCTACACGTAACTTTGTCTCAGGAGCTATTCTAGATCATGTTTGATTGTTTCCATCAATGAAAACATCAATTCTCCAGCATATCAAAAGTGTCTCTTGACAATGTTGTCAACATATTTGTCATATTGATGCAGATCTGCCCTTTGTCATCCTAGGGTAGGCACTCTTGGATCCAATCATCACTGTAGTGGAGGTGGGAACACCAACACGGGGTTTGACTTAGGCAAACCCTTAAACACAACACAACCTTTTCCTCTCTTTGTGCACGTGCAGGTCAAGGAAACAGGTTTCGGGAGCTGATTTCTAAGAAGGCAGAGCAAACATTTTTAGGTTTCGTGACATCAGAGTTTCTGCTAAACCCTAAAAAAGGCCTAGGGTGGCCAAGTGCCCTGGTCTTGGGCATTTTTTCTATAAAATCTAGGTTCTGAATCCTTCCCTGATCTCTTCTATCCTTTTGGTTTTCAGGGATTTGTCTCCATTTGTTAATTATAATCTATGCTTCATCTTATAAGGTTTCATCATTAGTCTTAGCTTGCTTGTTTGACTTTGGTTGAACTTGGTTGATCCATATATATACAACAAAAGGGTAGAACCCTTGTAGTTTGGTTCTCCTTCTTGGGTAGAATCCAAGCTTGGTTTGTGTCCTAATGTTTGTAGAAGAGGGTTTTGACCTAGTTTAACTCCTTAGACTAGACCACACTTTTCTACACTACATTTTGGTGAACCCGTCATTTATTGCACTTTTGCATCCTTCTTCTTTCAGATATGAATTTTTTATCACTCTAGATTTGATTGGGAGTGGTTTCAATAATCATTTTGCATTCATACATAGTTAAAATTTGCATAGTTTTCAAACTAGGGTTTGTCAAAATCTTCCATTTTATAGAAAATGTCACTAGTTTTGACCCTATGGTTTATAGATTTGAAGATTGTTTAGATCTTGTTGCATTGATTAGTTTGATTATATCATTTGCCTTTGTTGTACCCTTTTCATTATTGTTTTTCAAATCATTTTTTGCATCCTTGCATTTAAAAATTGAAAAAGAAAAAATTGCATCCTAGACTTGAAAATTGAATAGTTGCTACTTTGTTGCATTTGGAAAGGGTAGATCATCATAGAATCATATAATTTTCTGATTTTTGCATCAGATCTAATTGGAATTATAGTAGTTTATCATTTCGTATTATTGCATCGTGCATTGGAATAATTGGCATTGCTAGAAATTGTTGAAAAAAGTTGCATTTGATAAAACATAGTTAATGTTGCATTCTAGGGTTTATGAAAAATAGTTTAATTTTATATTTTTCTGCTGTTATTTGCATCCTAAATATGATTTTTCATTGTTACAGAAGATTTCATTTGTCATCTTTCATTAAAAATTGAAGATAAGAACAATTTTGAATTGTTGCATTTTGGAAAGAGAATTAAAATTTGTGTTTGAATTTAGCATTAGAATTGTTGATATTCAAGTGGATTTGAGTAGAATTGGATTTTGTCAAGGGATATTATTGCTTCATGTAAGCATAAACTTAAATCCTTCTCTTGCTTCATTTATTTCTTCTATTGGTGCATCTTGTGTGTTACTAAATCTTGTAGATGCTTTATGAGATTTGTGACTCGGTGCTTCGATTCTAATCTTCTTGTGTGAAGAAGTTGGTGAATTATGGGTTTGAATTCTATGGATAACAATGATACCAATACATCAAAACCATAGATTCCTAGTCTTATTCCACAAGAAGACCCATCAATTCTTCCTAGCATTCCTACTTCACACCTTCCTGAAGCATCAAACTTACACGAATCCATCAACATTGATGACCTTGTGGCTCATGTTCCTGAAGCACAAATTTAGAGATTAGACATGAAGTTGTCTAATTTCTAGCAATTTGTGAGTGTGAAACACATAGCTAAGTAGGCCATCCTTTTTTTTGAGAGTCTACAAAGTCTCTTTCAAAAAGGTCAAGAAGGATTGGAAGTCTTGCATGGAGTTGCTCATATTGTTCATAACAACATTCTATCGGCATCTAGTTGCGTTGAGATCATTACGAATGTCACTTCGTCTAATCAAATAGGGACTCGAGTTTTGGGACCTATACCTACACTCCCTATTCCTACTTATACTTCAACTATTCTCACCATAACTACATAGCCGAGTAATAATGCTACCACATGTGTTGGGTTATCCACTGGGAATCCTGTTGGCCATTATAGTAATGTTCCATATAACTACACAAATTCCACACCTAATGTAACTCCAACTACATCTAAACCACCTATCACATTTCAAAAGGCTACTCATACACCATCACCTAGTCCTTCATTCCAATCTTTACCTGATTCTGCTTCCGACCCTATCATAAACCAACTGTTGAAGAATAGTCACTCCATCCAACAACAATTGGCCAACATGAGTAATAGTCCAGCTAAGCCTAGTATGAAAACACATTATCTCTGTAGCCCTTTGTCCTATTCCATCCTAAGAACTTCTATGCTTGAGAAGTTGGAGACTCCCTGCTTTGAGAAACATAATGGGAAGGGAGACCCTAAAAACCATGTGGCAACTTTTATCGCTATATGTAGTGACTTCTTCTTTGAGTATGCGATCTTACCAAAACTCTTTCCTAGGTCACTCAAGGACATAGCCTTGGATTGGTTTTGGGTGCTACCTCCTTAATCTATAACTTCTTTCACACAATTAGTTAGCAAGTTACTTGAGCATTTTCAAGCGAACATTGGACCTCAAGTCTCTTTGACAAACTTAGTTCATGTTGTAAACAAGGAACGAAAGAGAAAATAATAGATTTCATGGGCTGTTATCAAGCCCTCTTATCACAAATCCAATATTCTATTCTAGATGCTGATGTGCAAAGAATCTTTATAGGAAACTTACAATCTCACATCCATGATAAGATATTGTTGATGTGATACGATTCATTCACTTATCTTTGCACAACTCTTCATGATTATCAACTCTTGGTTAGTCAGTATGAGCATAATCCATCATCAACTCTAGTTGGTCAATCCAAAGCCTCTTATAATCATTCTTTCAAAAGACAAAACAAAAACTTCATCAAGATACATGAAATTTTAGAAAACAACATAAGAAAACATGTGGTGGTGGCATCATCCCCTGCTTCCACACCTTACAAGTTGAAACCAAAAACAAGAAACTTCACACCGTTATCAGAATCTCTTTATGCTATCATAACACAACTTCTACAAAACAACCTCATTAAGCTTCCACCTGTTAGACCCCTTGATCCAAGTAATATGCAATCATCTTCCTTTGATGCAAAGGCCTTTTGTAAATTTCACCTCTCTATTGGTCATGACACTAAAAGATGCATGCATCTTAAACATGAAGTTCAAGACCTCATCGAATCAAATGTCGTCCAAGTTGCTAGTGTGAATGACAAAGGGAATAAGTTGGTGGTGGCTCCTAATCAAAATCTTCAAATATACACTAATCCTCTTACTCATCATGAGTCTAATGTTGTTGATATTTGCATGGTGGATGCTTGCCCTCACAAAGAGCGAATAGATTCAAAACTTGCTATATCTTTTACTCCACATGATGCTACTATTGAAGCTCCTGATGGGCCTCTTTATATTATTATTCAAATCAATGATAAACCTATTCGAGGTGCTATGATAGATCCTATATGCATGGTGAATGTAGTAACTAAAGATTTTCTCTACATGCATGGTTTACATCGAGATAGATATGAGGTGTCAAAGATGGATATTAAAGCACACGATGGGTCTATCCTTCCAACTCTTGGTACTTTAACTCTTGAAGTTAAAGTTGGGCCAATAGTTTTGGATGTTCATTTTGTTATCATTCCTACATAAGACCTATTTCATGTGAAGTTGGGCTATCCATGGCTTTCTCCATGAAGGCAGTCCCCTCTGTGTTTCACAAGTACTTAAAGTTTCCATTTGTGGGATGTGTGCATGTTGTACATCACAGTCAGTATCACCCCATTTCTCGCAATAGACACTTTTCACTTGACTGCTTTTGGCCACAACTGGTTGGAACTGTGAGACCTAGAGAGGATATATTTTTCTAATCATATCAAAAGTTCAAAGCAAAGAAAATAATAGAGTTATTGCTTAGTAATATTCCTCCTAGTGATGTTCCCAAACCTCCTCGATCCTCTAAGGCTACAACTATAATTCCTCCTATCCCATAGGTAGTGAATGAGGCTAATCCTAAATCAAAGGTTCTTCCCCATCCCGAAGCATCATGTAGATATGTTGAGGTTCGTCCTCTGCCATCCCTTCAAGGATAGCAAGGCAACCTTCGTGTACAAAACAAACCTCCCCGCAATCGCAATATTACTTTTGTCCCACCCACCTTTGTGGAGACTAGTGGTATTTCATTAGTTGTGTAGATTTTATTTCTTGAGGTTTCTCAACCGCTTGAGGATGCTCTTGTACTTCCACCTATTTCATAAGTTGAGAAGGCAGAGCATCCAACATTGAGGAACCCTTCCCCTATAGTCTCCCAGCCTTCAATGGTTTCTCCTATTTCTTCTAATGTTCCTAAAGCAAAGGAAGAAAAAGAACCCACGTTGGAAGATACTACGGTTCCCCTTAAAAACATCATGAATAAAGCTAAATGAAATAAGGTTGAAAGAGAAAGAAAGAAACATCGTCCTACTATGGCTCTCCTTGTTGTAGGAGAGGAGAATCTCCCTCGCAAGCATTTATCACTAATGAATGCCAAAGAGACAACTATCACCATTGTGTCTCCTACAAAGAAAGAAGAAGCTTTGCAAGCTGCTATGGAGCCTATTGTACTACATTACGATAGCGAGGCCAAAGATAATACAGGAATGGCTCTTGTTCCTTATACCTCTCATGCTATAGTTCCTCTTGTATCTTGTCCATCAATCCAAATGAGTGATGAACTAGATTGGGAGGAGGATGACTTTCTTTAGGTTGACTCACACATGAGGTACCTTATTTTCTTTGTTATCTGTGCATGTGATTATGTTTCCCCCTGTGATGTGCTACTTGATGCTTTAATTGTGTTTATGTGTTGTTAATGTTGTTGTGTTGTTAAGCTCTCTTTCGATGACCCTTGACACCCTTGTAGGTGCAAGAATACAAAGGGACCAAAATCTGTTGTGACATTCTCTCTATTTATATCATCATTATTCTACATGTCGTAATTTGTATTCTTTTTGTGTCCTTTGGGGATGATGTAAGGCATGGAATGTTTTTAGAATTCTCCCTTGTTGATCCAAGGGATGTTTATTTTTTGATTTCATGTGATACTTCTTCCTTTGTCTACGTAGTTCTACTAGCTGGAAGATGATGACAGTTCCACATATATATACATATATATTCTTGAGATGTCTCTTATTATACAACCATTCATATACTGACCCAGTTAGTAGATCCCTTTGTGTTGTTCCTTAATGTAATTTATGACTTCTTTAAAGTTTTGATTTATGTGGCACCTTGTTGCTATGCTCAGCATCACACCATCACTACACAAGCCATGGTGTATCATGCTTGTAGCATTGCCTCAGTTTTCCTTTTGTGGGGGCAACCCCTTGGTGTGACGTAGTTCTTTGGAAACACATATCTTATAGGCATGTGTTTCCATAAATCTCTCCTTCCTATTTTGACTTGTTGTACCTTAAAGAAATTACTCCCTTATAGGAGTTAGCAATCATTTTAAGGTGGGGGCATGCATCGCGCTATGCTCTCTTTTGGTTGCATATTTTCTTGTTGGTGTGGAACTCACCTAGTGATTTGATGGTCCTCACTAGCCTATGATGCTTCCTCTTTGGTCCAAGAGCCACCTAGTGCAATGTAGTTGGCTAGCCCATGTGCTTTGTGTCACTTATCATAGTCACCTAGTAATCTGGTGGTCCTTACTAGTGTGTGATCCACGATGGCACTTCTTTCCACATGAACCCTAGCAATAGAGCAAGCTAGCGCCTAAGTCATGTGCCTTGTGTGTTTGTTTGATGCAGGAGCATCCCAGGTTGAAGGTAATCTTACAAATCAACCAAAAATATTTTGATTTCTTTTCTTTTCTTACATTTTAGTTGCATTTTAGTCAATACAGTCTCAATAGATTACACCACATTCTACCGCATCATCATGTCATATCTCGCGGAGTAGGATAAAGATTCTACACTATGTCATCTACATCATATCCATATTTCATGAGGTTTGGAATTGTCTGTGGAGAGTTATCACTATTAGAACATCATCATAACTCACATAATAGACCACTCAACATTCAGTATGAGCATACAATTTTTGTGGAACATTCCCATGACTTGCAGGGCCAAATAGAACATCTTGCAAGGTAGTATGGGACTAGATAGATATTCATTGAGAATCACAACACATTTCATCCATTTGCAGAGCATTACCACATGATTTAGGCTGACCTACATATTTCATCAAGCATCAAGTTTTGGAACCTCTTAGTGTCAACGTAGAGCTTTCCTTGAACTGGGAGATGATATATAAGAATTCATTAGATGCATTAGGAGTATAATAGTGATAATAGAAAATTTTTAGTCTTTAGTAGTGGGTTTGTAGAAGGCACTTTAAAGATATATCTTTCATGTAATTCTATCGAATGATAGGCCTACGAGCCCATAACTATCTGCATGTTGCCGGCATATGAAGATTGTACTTGTTTAGGATATTGAATCATTATATATCCATTTGTTTCTACATTCTTTGTGTTTTCTATTGTGTTTACTATAAGGATGCATGGTAGGAAAGTCCTATTTCTGGACCCTCCATCCATGACTACACCAAGTGGTATCAGAGCAAAGTTTGTGAATCCTTTGGGAGAGAAGGCATTCTAAAAGATCTTGAAGTGAATAGATCACTGATCTGAGGTAGTCTACTTGTGTTTGTCAATAGAGCACCAATTGTGAGGTAGTTGCAACCTTGTAGTCAGATCGCTGAATTGAGTTAGTTGCACTAGAATTGAGGAAGATATGCCACCAAGGAGTATGCCCGCTATGTCCAATGTTTTTGGAAGAATGGAAGAAATGATAGAGATGATGAGAACAATGAAAGTTAGATTGGATGTTGTAGAAGAGGATAGAAGGAGAGATCTAAACCTTAGACATGAGGATGAGAGTGATGATAAAGAATTAAGAGTTCAAGCTACCGACCAAAATGAAGAAGCCCTAGAAGAAGAAGAGTCATATCATGTAAAGATGTTGAAATTTATTTCTAAGATTGGTAAGAGACCTAGGATAGAAATTTCAAACTATACCAGAAATTTGAACCCTGAGGAATTGATTGATTGGATAAATGACATGGAGGAATAATTTGAATATGAGGAAATAGACGATCCGGAAAGAGTGAGATTTGCAAAAACTAAGTTGAAAGGGCATGTTGCTATTTGGTGGAAAGAAGTTCAATTGGATAGAAATAGGAGAGAAAAAGAGAAAATCATAAAATGGGACATGATGGTGACAAAATTGAAGAATCAGTTTATACCTACTGACTATGAGTTGGAATTATTGAAGAGATTACAAAACCTAAGGCAAAAGGAGAAGACAGTGAAAGAGTACATTGAAGAGTTCCACAAGATGATTATTAGGACTTGACATAGCAAAGCAAGCAAGGAGAAAGTTGTGCGGTACATAAATGGATTGAGGATAAACATTCAAGAAGAAATAAGTCTGGTAAGGATGACAATAGTGGAATAGGCATATCAATTTGCATTAAAAGTTGAAGAAAAGTTGAATAAGAGACATGAGAAAAGACAAAGACGTAGAGGAGGAAAATTTTAGAGGGGTAGAACACAATGCGGAGAGGGAAGACCATATGCAGAGAAAAATAAGGAGAGTAGCCCATACCACAAAGAAGAAAGAGACAACAATTATTACCAATGAGGGAGAGATGACAGAAGTTTCTACTGCAATAACAGAGGAAGTCATAATTCTTATTGCAATGAAGGATATCAAAGAGATGAAAGAGGGTTTGATAGAAGATCATTCAAAGGAACCTATTTCAAGTGTGGAGGCAAAGGACACCAAACATTTGAATGTCATCAAGGGAATACTAACAAAAGGACAAAGAATAGTGCAAGAGCAACATATGCGGAGGAAGAACCAGTTGGATCACCTAGTTCAGTAGAGAAGCCAGAGAAGGGAGAAAAATTAGTCACGAGGAGATATTTTTTCCAAGAAGAAACAACTGAGGAGCCACCGCAAAGGAAAAGTTTGTTCTGAACAAGATGCAAATCAGGAGGAAAATGTTGCAAGGTTATCATTGATAGTGGTAGTACATACAATTTGGTTTTAGAAGAAATGGTGATGAAGCTAAGTCTGGGGAGGTTGAAACATTTGAAGCCCTACAAGATCGCATGGATACAAGATGAGCACAAGATACTGGTGAGTGAACAATGTTTGGTGAAATTTCACATAGGATATTATAATGATGAGGTATTGTGTAAATTATGTCGATGGATGCATGTCATATATTGTTGGGAAGACCATGGTAGTATGATAGAAAGTTAATACATGATGGAAGGAAGAATACCTATACTATAACATCAAATGGGAAAAGACGTATCTTGATATAGGTTTAGAAGAGAAGAGCAAAAGTGAAATATGCAACAATGCTAGAATCTGTTTAGTGGATGGAAGGAAATTTTTGGATGGATTGAGACATGAGAACATGTGTTTTGCATTGATTCCAAAGAAGTACGGTACCCTAAGTGCATAAACTACTACCACAAAAGAAGAGGAACCACCATAGGAGGAAATAACTGAATTATTGATAGAATACCAAGATATCATATTAGAGAATGTGCCAGAGGGATTGCCACCAATTTGAAGTATCAGTCATCATTAGGATCGAATAATTAGAGCTAGTTTTCCAAACAAAGATGCACATAGGATGACACCAGTAGAAAATGCGGTGCTAAATAGACAAATATAGGAGCTATTGAGGAAAGGATTGATTAGAGAAAGTTTAAGCCCATGTGCGGTACCAGCTGTCATCAGGGCAAAAATCAGGTCTAGAACTAAAACAACAAGATATCAAACCATAACTAGCACAATAGAGCATGAGATAACATGGAAATCAAAACAATAAACTCAAATGCAAACCTAAATCCACACTAAACTCAATTTATCTCCATTTCTCCTCATCCTCGCATAGGCATGCAAGATTTCAAAGGTTGTTGATGTAGGAATGTTGGTTGCTCATCGTTACAGCAACATAATAGTACTCAAATGCTCCATATGCAAATGGCTTGTGAAAGGCTTGCTTTATAGAAAAGGCTAATTATAATGAACGGGTGGGATTGAAATTTATTTTGAATGATATGGACGATTAAGATTGATTAGGTTCTCACACTTCAAGAGGCATTGTAGTTATGTGACATGTGTATGATAAGTCTAATTTAAATAATGTTTTATTTAAATTAGTTGTGCATGTGAAGGGTTGTAGTTATGTGACACTTGTTTGCATGTGGTAAAAGGTGAGGTATTTAATTCAAATATTTTATTTGAATTATTTGAGGCAAGTGAGGGGGAATTAATTAAATAAAATGTGATTTATTTAACTAATTTTCGAGGTGATTGAGATAAAATTATGAGATGGATTAGGATGGGACCTAGGACAAAACATTGTAAGATATCTCACTAGGTGATGTACAATTTTAAATGTTTATATTTTACCCCTCTTTGAGATGATGTTGCAACCAAGTAACATCATTTTAAAGAAGCTAAGGAAACAAGATGACGATGATAGACTAGGATGATGATGCCCCCTCGAGAGGATAGGCGGGTTGGATAAACACGGGTATGCTCTCGAAATGAAATGGATTGGTCAAAGGCAAAATATAAGGGAATGGATAGAAAAAAGGGAAGGATGCATTATGCTACAATGAAGGCAAGCAACCATGATGATATAGCACTAGATGTTATGCACCGAGGTATAAGGACCAAGGTGATGATGTGTCTCATGCCTCAGTGTAATACAACCTTGTCTAGATACATGATATGAATATTAGTTGGGTCGGATTTAGCTTTGATACAAATACAAGAAAAAATGATAACACACACAAGCAAGTAAGCAAGCATGCACAAATGATACAAAAACAAACAACATGTTGCCCCTGTCAAGCTATAAACCAATGATTGATTGATTGATTGATGATAATTATGTCTAGTTTCAGGAAATGAAACATGTCGTACAAGACACTTGGTTTGGTTTTGACAATGCAATATTTTGTATAAGACCATAAATATGATTGATTGATACTAGTGTTGTTGGCCATGCAAATCAACACCAGGATTTGATTGATTGATTGATTTGGTTTACGTCAAGATCGGGATCGAGACCAAGGATGTAATTGGATAATTTGACTTGATTGGTATGGATTGATATGACTTGCATTTGGATCATTTCTTGGAATGATTTGATTGATGATGAGTGGATTTGAAGAATTGGATTGATTTGATTGATTGGTTGGAAGAATTGATTGGATTTCAAGAATTGAATTGATTGATTTGATTGATTTGATGAATTGGAATGAATTGAGTGAACTAATTTGATTTGAAATGAATTGAGTTGATTGAGTGATTTGATTGATTGAATGAATTTGATTTGAAGAATTGAATTGGTTTGAATGATTTGATGATTGATTTTAATGGATTTGATTGATTAGAGGAATATGCTGATTGGATTGGTTTGATTTTGATGATTGTATTGATGAATTGATTTGGAATGAATTGGTTGGAATGATTTGGTTGATTGGATTAGAATGATTTGATGATTTGATTAGAAGAATTGATGTGATTGATTTGATTTGATTGATTGATTGAATGAATTTGATTGAGTGATTGATTTGATTTTATTGCTTGGGTTTTTGTTGGATATTTGCTTTTTTGTTTTTTTGGGAATATTTTGATTTTTTTGTATTTTTGAATGTTTTTGATTTTTTTTTTTGAATTTTTTGGAATGTTGTAATTTTTTGGGATTTTTGGGAATATTTGATTTTTTGGATTTTTGACATGTTTTATTTTTTATTTTTTTTTGGATTTTGAATGTTTTGGGATGGCATTCAATGACAATTTGGGTAGCCTTTGTGCTAGATACCAATGACAAGGGAAAACCAAGTCTAGGTGCAAGGAGGTAGGATGGATTGGATGAACAAAAGGATGGGCGATAGTGGATGGGATGTATGTATGGGTAAGAGAGCAAGGATACAATCTCCAAAGGCTATGTCGCATAGGAGTAACATGCCCCATTCTAGGTGCAATACTTAAGATTCTTCATGAAAAAGCCTATGAAAATAGGATAATGATATGATTGGATGGGAAGGATGAGATATGCCAAGGAATATCCAAAACATGTGTCAACATTTTGCTCCCATGTCTTTATCAAGATCAAAAGAAGGAAGGGTAGATGGATGGACTCACTAGGATAAGCATATGTAGGTGTAATGGCTAAGGATGGTAGGATAAGATAGGAAATGGTATAGAAATGGTATGATAGGATAAATAGTTTGGATGAGACAATGTGTCCCCAAGTGTAAGTGACATAGAAGATCAACCTACACATGACGCCTATTTGCCAGGTTTTCATCATGATACTTATCCAAGGCGCCACCAAAGGTGGTTTTCACTATTGAATGAAGGGATTTATCTTTACTTTTATTTTATTTTTTTTAAAAAAAGAAGGGGTAAAATTTTTATTCAATCAGAACCAGAGTACAAAGCAAAGGCCAAAGGCCCACCAAAAAAGAACACCACTAGACCAACCAGCAAAAACATTACCTATTCATGTCCTCCACTAATAACCTCTCCAGGGTCTCAAGATAATTAGAAGAAAGCTCATCCTTTCCACTGATATCCCAGCCATCCACATTCTCAGAGGCCCACTTCACTAGACAATCGGCCACTTTGTTCCACTCTCTAGGGATATGACAAAAGGAGACAGAATCCAAGGAGCTACAAAGACTCAAAATCTGTCTACCCACAGAAGCCAATTGCCAACTAACATCATCCAACCTTTGGTTGTTCAGCAAATCCACAACAATCTGAGAATCTGACTCATAGATGATCCTTCTCCAGCCTAAAGAGAATCCACACTCAACAGCAATCGTAATAGCAAGGGCCTCCATCAGATTATTAGAATGTTGCCCTTTGTACCTAGAGAAGACAAAAACCACACCGCCATCATTACCTCTACCAATACCCCCCACACCAGCATGACTAGGGTTCCCATGAGAGGAACCATCAGTATTAATCTTTAGGACCCCCACCGGGGGAGGCATCCACCTCCCATCACGACAAACCCATTGCCGAACCTGACTAGGCCTTCTACCAGCAAAGCAACCCCGGCTACTATCCCCCAAGCTCAAATTCTGCACAATATCAAGATCACTAGGATCACGATTTTCAGACATGTCACACTTAGCCAAAATAGTCTCCTGAAGCCTACTAATTATCTTCTTCCACAATTGAAGATTTCCCAAATTGGAACCACAAAAAACTCTATGGTTCCTCTCCAACCAAAGGTTCCAAAGAATGAAAATAGGCCCAATAGACCAGGCCACCTGAAGGAAAGGAGTCTTTGCTGGAGGTCTACCCAAACTTTCCCAAAAGTCAATCAAGGAGGTAGCATGAATACAACCATGATGCCAAGCCTCCCACTATCTGTGCCATAACTCTCTAGAATAAGGGCAAAGGAAGAACAAGTAGGAGGTACACTCCTCACTATGAGAACAAAGAAGGCAAATAGAGGGTCCCTGAAAGCCATGTTTGCGAAGATTTTCCCAAGTGAGGCATTTCCTCTGAGCAACCAACCATAAGAAAAAATTGCATTTGGGCCAAGAGAAGTTGTCCCAAACCTTCTTCCACCAATGCACCTCAGTAGGACCATATAAGTTCCTGTCAAGCATGGCATAGCCTTGGGCAATAGTAAATTTACCTTTTGGACTAGGATTCCAAGCCAGAACATCCCTCCCATTAAGGGAGCTGCAGAGCCTAGTCTCCAAAACTCTAGAAAGAACAACACGATCCTCATCAGAACCCCCCACGGGCCACTCCTGAGGGTCCTTCCAGCAAGCCACTGCTGCTTGCATCTTTACTTTTATTTTTATTTTTATTTTTATTTTTTGAATATTTGGATGGGATGTGTGGATATGGGTATGAGGGACTCAATTGTCTAGTGCCATGAAGGGTGATAGTCTCATTGGAGATGGATGTCATCGCAAATGGACCATGTCAAATGCTCATAGATGTTGGTAAGGGATGATAAGGTAGATAGTGGATTGTGCATGCAAATGTAGTGGATTATGTAGGACTTATGCAAAAGCATGGACCATAGGAAGGTGATGGGGAAGATATGTAGGATAATGGATGAAAGATGGGGAGATGGAAGTATGCGGAAATGTTTTGAAATGAAAGGGAACCGTGACCAATGACTATACACACTGTGATAAACATTGAATCTTTTGATTTGGTGGAGGTGTAGAGAGAAATGGGGATGTTTTCTTAGGAGATGGGTGATGTAATGATTTAGGAACCCACATAGACTTAGGATTTTTCTAATTTTTTCTTTTCTTGTGGGATGGAGGAATTTGGGATTTTGGAATGGAACATGATTGTTGGGATGTGGATGCCTCTTTTGTTTTGATTTATTTTTACTTAGGTACCCATACCATTTTAGTTTTGGCCTTTTCTTTTGAGGCTAAGGGCTCAGATATCCTTTTGGATGTACTTTCCTTCGATTCTTTGCATTTGTACCCTAAGGCATGAGGACCTTTAGGATTTTTGGCTTTATGTGTAGAGGGGGCATCCAAATGTTTTGTTATCATCCAGTTTTGCACCCTTGCATGAAGCTGTTAAAGCTCTGCAAACTGGAATAACATGGGATTGATCTCTAAGTGTGGGACTTTGCTAAATGAGATCAAACCTCCGGAGAAGGCCAGCTTCCTTGTCTAGCTATCACTTGAAACTACTAGATTTTGGGGGGAAAAGGAAGAGAGAATGCTTGTAATGAAAATGAATAAAAGCTTGAAAACATAAAAGGGTGATACACCAGACAGATTTAAAGAAACTTCCACAAAACTGAAGGATGCACAACACAATCAGAATATGGCAAGTAGGCATACACAGGTTAGATGACTCTAGCAAAGGCGAGAAGCAATATGATTGAGAGGAATACAACATTCACAGACAAACCATATACAGATTCACATAGAACTAGAAAAATTAGTAAAGAGGTAAAAATAACTTGCATATATTTGACAGAGAGGCAAGGTTACAGTATATGAAAACTCTATTTGGAAACAGAAAGACCAAAATGCCAAAAAATTTCCAACCTTTTTTACAAAATTTGAATGCCTATATATAGCATTCCGAAAACTAACATAAGTCGGTTACAAAATTTGCTCTATAAGCTGTTATAGAAAAATATCTCCATCGATGACTATCTAGTTGCATCAGTTATGGCATCGAAATCTGGAACTAGGCGGATGAGAAGATATTTAGAGTCTTTATTGCAGTTGCTTACTCATCGCCAATCTTCAATCAATGCATCGGTGAGGAGATATTTTGATCATGAATGCAAAAAAAACTATCTACATCTCGTTCAAGAAGTCGCTGAAACATCCAGTCGCCCAAAATATGTAACTCCAGATTTGAATTTAAAAAAGTGACAAAACTCCTGAAAAACCCTAGCAAATGAAAGAGGGGACCAAAATATGCAACTTTACCTCTTACAGCAGGTCAAAATTTGCCAAAATGGAGGAGATACAGGTAGTCAAAGATTTGGTCAAATGCTTGTATATATCGCTTCTGCATCTGTGTATATCGCTACATCTTGGCACCTGAATCAGCATTCAAAAATTCATTCTGCAACTCCTTTGCACATACATGGCGCTTTGTATATCGGCCCCTATACATCCCTTTGTATTTTGAAATTGTATATACATACAATTTCCTCTTGTATATGCGGGCCCTACCTTTTGTAATCGCCTAGCATATATCTTTGTATCTGCTCCTTTGTATGTCAAAATACAAGCTGCGAACCTCAAAACACCATTAGCTGCATTTCATTATTTTGCCAGGTCCAGCTTGTATCACCCTCTCATGTATATTCTGACTTGTATATCGCAATATACAAGCACCACATACATGCAAGCCACGGATTCCAAACCTTTTATGAAGCAGATCGGAAGCATTTTTTAAATCCGGCTTGCATGTGTCTTTGTATCTGTTCCTTTATATGTCGAAACATACAAACACCTTTCAAACATGGCGGACCTAAAGCCTGAATGAGCCAGAATGATAGTCATTTGAAATCTGGCTTGCATATCGCCAATGTATATTAGCTTGTATATGCGTGGTATACAAGCCACTACTCACGTGATCCTTTGTATGTCGAAACATACAATCCTCCTTGTATATGCACGGGCCCCACCTCTTGTATGTTGGTAATATACAAAATGCCTTTGTATATTTTCCCTGCGACACTGTAGCAAATGTATCTTCACTTGTATATCGGCCGTTGCATATTTCCTTGTATCTTTTCTTCGTATATTTCGCTTGTATGTGCAAACATACAAGCACAAATATACAAGCCACTGTAGCAACCTGCCAATAGACATTACACTATTCCTGATGCATATAGATCGGCCTTGTATATTTTTCATTGTATATTGGGTTGTATATGCGAATATACAAACCCGATATACATTCCACTGTAGCACATGTATGTCCGCCGGCCTTATATATATTCCATGCATATTTCCTTGTATCTTTTACTTGTACATGTGAATATACAAGCCAAATATACATTCCATCCTTGTATATTTTTATGTGATCGGATATACAAACTAGGAATATTTCAGGAATCTGCGAAAGATTCCCTCTTTGTATATGCATTTCCTTGGCTTGATATACATTCTGAAATGCATAAAAACTCAAATTTTTCTATATTTTCTAAGATCGATGTAGATTTGCAAGCCCGCCAAATGTACATTTGAACTGCATGTTGACCAAAACTTTGACCATCAATAACTTCTTTATTTGGCCAAATTTCGAGGTGATGTAAAAAGCAAACCTGCCTATTTTTTCAAGCTCTTTCCAATGGTAAGGTTTTTTTTTTAGGAAATTTGGTACTTTTCATTTTTAGGCAACATTTTCCAAAGGCTTTTCAAGGAAAAAACTAGGTTGACTGTTTGGCTTTGGTCAGAGGAAAAAAGGGTCAACATGTTTATTTTTGAATCTCATGGGATGTGTGGAAGCTTTTTGTTTAGACAATGTGTGCATTAATTGGTCATGATTAGGATTTTGAGGGAATGTGTAAATGGATGGATTTGGCATTGAGAGAAGTGGTGGTAAAATGGATGGAGGGATATTAGGGGTTGGCAGAAGTGGAGGTAAAGTGAATGGTGGAAGGTGTATTGTCACATGCTTTTGACACTTGTAGGATAATGGAGGTGGAATGGAAACATATGTTTTGAGGGTGTGATAGGACTTATGATGGGAGTTGGTGGATTTAGATGGCATGGAGGAGGTACCAAAATCTTTAGATTGTTTGCCTTGGGGTGTATATCCAAGGCCATATGAGCATGGAGGGACTTTGACATGGATGGGCTCAAAAATTCCTTGTTCATGAAGGCCTAAGCCTTTACCTTGATAATTCATTTTTTGGAGTATGTAGTGGACAATGGGACTAGGTGTGTTTTTGACACTAGATGTGAGTTCCTTATTTTGTGGAGAAGGTAAAGTGGATAATGGTTGTTGTTGTCCTAAGGAGGAACACTCATGGATAAAGGTGGATAGACCAATAGGATATGATGGTGGACTTGAAATGGGATCAATGGTGGATGTGGAAGGACCATTAGGATCTTGAATAGTATTGTGTTCACTAAGATCCAAGGTATTGGTTTGATCTTCTATGTATGCTTGGGAGGCATGTGTATCATTACGACAAGTGGAAGTTGGTGGATCATGGATGTGTGTAGAAGCAGGATCTTGACTATGTAATGCATAAAGTTGACCAAGAGGATCCACATGGTTTTCTTGATCATATATGGGAGCTTGGTCATGAATAGGATTAAGTGTGCTAGGGATGGGTTGCATGGAAGAGATTTGATCTTGATTTAGACAGGGGGCTAATGTTTCCTTATGCTTAGGATTATACCCTTGACATAACTCTTGACTTTGGGTGGAAGTGGAAGGGGATGACTCTTGGATAGGCTTTGCATGTTAATGATGGTCAACCATATGAGGGCTTGATGGAGGTTGACTTGGGCTCATGGGGGGATACTCTTGAATAGGCTCAAGGGGTTGTGGACTATATGAATGGGTTGTAGGAATGGAGATGGTGTTTGAGGACTCTTTGGTAGGTTCAAGCATATGTGTTGGATGACATGGTGATGGTTGATTCCTAGCTAGTAGTCTTTGGATCACATCCTTTGTAGGTGGAGAGGAGATGCAAGTTGAAGGCTTAGGAGTAGGACTAGGTGGAGTGGAAAGGTCCCAAGGTGGAGGGATGAAAGATGTGGAAGGTGTTGGCTCATGATTAGGATTTTGACTTTGATTAGGTGGAGGATGAAATAGATTGAATAGATTAGTGGATTTGGATAACTCCACATGTTTACTTTTGTAATGTTTGAACTTAGGGCATGGAGTTGGAGGATTAGGTGGTGGTAAGGGTAGTGAATGGATTGAATGGACTAGGTTGGTGTCTCCCTTGTCAAAGGTGACATTAGGACCCAAAGACATTTTATCTTGTTGTAAAGAGTGACTTCAACTCACATGTGTTTATTGTGGAATGAATTTATAGGTTGATGTGGCATTGACTTGGCATATGGATGGACTAGGTTGTCATGAAGTGGAAGGGGATGACACATAAGATTGAGGTGGAATGTGTGGTTGTGTTGGTTGAATTTCACAAGTGGCTATGAACTATTGGGCTTGGACTAGGAGGCATTGTATTTGGGGTGATTTGATTTCTTGAAATTTTTGGAATATGGCTTGAAGTCTTTGTATGGTTTGTTGGTCTATGGGTTGAGGAATTTGGTGAAGTGTTTGGATGAGGTCTTGGAGTTCAGGTGCTAGGACCTTGTTTTTGAATGTTGACATGGTGTCACACATGTGTTTAAGTATTTGCATTTCAATTTGTTCCTCAAGGTATTGTTGTGTGGTTACACAACACGCCCCATTTTGACTTGACAAAACAGGGACCCAACTTTTTTGTTGCTTTGGCTTGTTATTTTTCTACATTGGGACAGTCTGGTAAAATTAAGTCATGTAGGTAGCCCTACAGGAGGGTAGATAGGTCACCATGATGGGGTCAATTGCCAAGGTCATTATTTCACATTATTAACCTCATAGTTGGAAACTACATGAAATTCCATGTAGGTTTGCCTTTTGGATCACCCCCAAATTCTCTAAGGGGAGAAATTTATGATAGGTCAAAGTTTTGGTCAAACTTGATATTCTGATGGAGGGGGGGTCATATTTCAAACATAAGTCATATTATACAAGATCACCCTGATTTAAGTTTATCACTTGATAATCACTTGGTCCGCAAACTATGAACGTCAATTTTACGTGATAGCTGCTATTTGTCCATCAAATGACTTCACATACTTTGTAGGGGCCATATTTTTTAATATCTGTCATCTTACAAATATCACCCTTGTCGCAAAATATCACCCTATGCCAATATGATGATGACATCATCTAAACCCAACGAACGAAGGAAATCACCATGATGGTGACATCATCATTCTATTTTACCTCGCGGAGGTATATATCCAATGCCCACATATTCAATAACATGATGGTGATGTCATCACAACACAATGTTGAAATAAGGTCACCGACATAGTGACGTCACCCTAATTTTATAGAAATGGGGGTCATTTTATTTGTGGGGTTCATATTTTGAACATCCCTTTATCTTAAATTCATGACCCGATTTACTTATGGTCAACGTTAACCACACCACCAGATTCTTTTGCATTTGTTTTGCCAATCAATGTCGGGGGGTTATTTTATCTAGAGGGGGTCATATTTTCAATATCACTTGATCTTTGAAGATCACCCCCCCTCGTGTTTCCCAACATTAAATGGACTTAAATGTGGTAGATAGATTCCCGCCGATTGTGAATACAATTCAAACACTTGGCATCATCCATGGATTCTTTGTAGAAGATCGATGGATTAAGCCATCCCAACGTAGTTTACCCTAATTTGCCCTACGAATGTGTTTAAAGGTAACTTACCAAGGCTATTTTCATTTACCTTGTGAAAAAATGAGAAATTATAGAACAGAGAAGTCAAAGCCTCATACGAGCTACCTGTGAACAGACTAGATCTTCCAGTGTAACAGAATGGGTGATCATCAGCATTTGTAGTCCTTTTCCATAAATCACCCATCTAACCTAGGAGGAAAGCGTTATCAGGTAAGTAATTGAAAAACCCTCCTATTGTCATTTTCTTTATGATTAGGTAGTGTGTTCTTTCTTGTGGTTAAAATTTGTAAATGTGCATATCATGATGAAGTAATGAATAATGAATAAAGTATGCATGATGTCGTAGAGATATATAATGTTGTATGAATGCATATAGATATTGTAAAGTAAGACAGATTATGTTTATTGCAAGAGTCCATGGTGGATCTCAGGTGGAACAGGTTTGATTCAGAATTTCTTAAGCCCATGTTTGTTCAGCCTGAAGGGGTACAATTCAAGTATGACATCATTGGTGACACTCACCAGGGAGATACAGACCTAGTAGTATGGTCAACCAGAATAGATCATGATAAGGACAATACCCTTCTAGATGCAATATATGTTTAAGGAATGTGGCATGCAGTCATATTCCCATATGCCATGGAAACCCCAAAACTGGTAGTAGAATGTGCCAAGAACTATAACCCTCAGACTAGGTGAGTGGAGAAGCATGGAAGAGTCTTTTCAATTAAGGCCATCACATCTACTTTCAATTTGCCGGTTGGAAAGAGGGTGGTCAGTGTGGACCTACATAAACTGGAGACAGAATATAATAACAATAAGAAGAATGCAAGGAAGAGGATATATTAGTGGAGGTCTAAGAGCAGCACCTACACTGCCTCAGCTAAATTGCCCATACACTTATATAAATTTGATTTTGATGATGAGTACTAGTACATGATTGCCCTACTCAACAGGATGACAGGTCAGCCTCATGCTAGAAATTTTAAGAATTGGATGTTTGGAATCATCCAGATGGTCCTTTATACAGATAACAACCATTATGGGCCAAGGTCATCAATGATGCATTGAATGAAGAGATGAGGAACCTGGGAGGTCAGGAATGCTCATTCCATATGACCTCATATGTTGTGTACTCATGTGCCTACAAAGGAACATTTGATGCATTGACTACAGTGGGTAAGGCTGGCAGTGATGTAGATGATGCCCACATATGGGATCACTATCTTCAGCTATAGAGAACGAACTACCTCTTGGATTACAAACTGGCAAATGATGCATTCTCTATGCATCTAGTCAGAACTATGGAGGAGGACAAAACCAAGAGACTGAGCATGGAGGCTCAGGAAGTTGTATATAGACATGGCACCTGGTTCATCTAGTATGCCACATTCTCATACATAAGAATAGAGGGATTTGAAGAACAACCCCTTATGCTACCCAGGTACCCTACTGATGGGGTGGTCCTGATGGAATTTTTGAGACAAGTGTCTACCATAGTTGCAGCATACAAGGAGCAAAAGAAGATACCTCCGGTACTATTTCCAGTGTCTATGGGCTGGTATATGTGTTCAGATTCATAGAGCATAGAGCATGCCATGGGTGGTCTAAAACTAATGTATCTACAACCATTTCCATTGACTAGATCTTATGACCCTTATGGTAGGATGCAAAAAATAATGGGGAAACATATACATCAGAAGCATCTAGAGGATTTTTGGACAGATTGTGAGGATGAGGCCGAAGTGAGAAGAAGAAAACACCAGAGGCTCACCCTGAATTAGATAAGGACATTTGATTGCATTCCAGTGCCAGCACAACTGAAGAAAGATGATGGTAGGACCATGTCGAATGAATATGAAGACAAGAAGGTGTACAATGACACCATATTAGCCCCTGATCTAACATAGCCAAAGGTTATTTCCTTGGATTAGTTTACAGGTGGGGTGCTGTAGTTAACTCAAGCATGGGTAGATGAGCAGATAAACAAATTGAAGAAAAGGAGTGTGGCCCTTACAGTGGATACCAAGAAGAAAAGGTAGGAAATACTAGATGAGAAGTATGATGACTTCCTCGGTGAGAAAAGAAAATCCAATGGGGAGAGGTTACCCAGACATAAACAGAGGAAAGGTCCCCCTAGAGGAAAGAAAACTGATGATGAGCCTAAGGGGGTGATAATCAAAAGTGTTGCCATACCAGCTGCAGGTGCACCAACATCGGAACAAGCATCTGCCTCATCTACACTGCCTCTAATGAACAAACCCAAGATGAAGAGGATCCTGAGGCTAGCTATTGAAATTGTAAAAGTACAGATGAGGGCCAAACCTCGCAGCATGAGGTAGAAGAAGATATCCCATTTAAAGAAGAGTAGGTAAATAAAGAGCCTACAGGTGATGACCTGATGATGGTTAGTAGAAAGATGAGGGCGGCGCCACTGACGTCACCACCCAAGAAGCAAAGAACATCTATGCGGGGTGATATCAGGGCTGATCCTATAGTATTGAGAGGAGCTGGTGGTGAAGTGTTTAGGAAGGAGATGCAACATGATGTGCCAGTTCCCACCATAATCAAATTTAAGACAGAGAGAGCAGAGGAACAAGAAAAAGAGACTTTCAAAGCAGGTCAGGGTGGTCCTTTCTCCTTGGAAGACACTATGGACCTATCAGATGATGAAGTAGTGCAGAATGTGGCCTCTTAGAGAATAGAAACGCTTGCCTCCAGTACCCGCATGACTCCAGATGGGACCCCATTAGCACAGACAGCGGTATTGGAGGAGGTGAAGCAAAGAGCTCAAGGAGAAAAAGAAAGTAGCCCAGAGAGGGTAGCCCAATAGATCAGGCTTGACAAGTTGGTCGATCAGGTGACTAGCCCTGCAATTATAGATTTGACATACAGGGAGGATGTTAGCCCCAAAGACAAAGCAGGTGCACCTGATGGGACAGAGAAAGTTGAAATGGTCAAGCAGGTAGAAGAAGAGAGCAATGCTCTAGATATGGGCTAGCAACAGCATGAGATACTAGCTGAGCCAAAGATAGTGGAAGTCCAACAAAAGGGCAGGCGTGATAAAGATACATGAGGTGATGATGCTGCCCAGACTCAAGGAGATACAGGAGAAAAAGATAAATCAGGTCATGAGGACCTTAAGACACAAGACATCGGTGCATCCAGTATGGAACAAGAAGTGACCCAAGATCAGGGTGATGCACTAGGCCCAAACATGCAGACAGCCACGAATGTCAACATGCCTCAAGATGAGGAAAATACTAAGGTAGATGAAACTCAGGAACATGGAGTGCATGATCAAGTGCAGGATCATCATGTGGAAATTCCACAGGATCCTCACCCATAGAGGGAGCTCCCTCAGCAAGAAGAGATGCAACAAGATCCCCCTCATGAGGAATTCCATGAGGAAGAAACTAGGAAGTCACCTTCTCCAACCAGAATAGAGACAGATATTGGAGAACAAGGCAGGCATGATGATGACAAAGGACAACAAGGATCTGGAGATGAAGTGCCTCAGTGGCTGGAGAAAGAAATAGGTATGGAATAAGGCTTTGAAATTCAAGAATTTGATGTTCCCAGCTTGTTTACAAAGACAATAATGAAACCAAAGAGGAAAGCTAGATTGACATCGGCTATTAGAAGAGATCTTGCTACAGGCAGAAGGATTGCCCAAGTAGCACTTCTCACTATAGAGAAAGAAAAGGGCAAGATCACCCTTGAGGAATTCTAAATCACAACTGTTGATTTGGGTTTTGCTAATGAGGACCAAGAAGGTCAAGAAGGGAAGGACATCATTGATTCTTTGACCCAAAGGGTAAAGAAGGAGAAAGAGAAAATAAAAATCATAAAGAGCACATTGCTCAACTACATTCATATATAAAGGGGTTGATTAACCCTGGTAATACACCAGTTGATTTGGCAGTCCCATTGACTATCATATCCCAGGAGGAGGTCAACAAGTTGGACCTCATGAAGCATGAAGCCATGATCATGGAGAAGTGGATGCTGTCAGCCCTCACAAGAGCTGAGGATGTTTTGAGAACCTCTTTATAGAGGTGGAATTCTTTTAGCAGTTTGAAGAGAAAAGTAGACAAAATGCAAAATGAAACAGGGAGACGATCATTCCAATTGGAAAAGGACCTAACTGCTTTGAGTGAGATGAGGAGGATTAATCCTCAAATCCTAATAAATAACCAAGTATTGAATAGTAACACTGCCCTGCTGATAGACATATGGTATGAGGACATCAGGTTTGAATGTGATATCCTGAAGAAATGCATTGGCAAGCTCAGGGATATAAGTATAAAGCTGCACAGTATGATGGCATATGAAGCAGAAATCCTTGAGGCTTTGGAAAGGAAAGTAGAGGAAAAGATTGAAAACCAACACAAACTTTTCTATCAAAGCTCTACATGATAATTTCTAGCCGGTAGCTGATGACCCACTCTCCCACCTGACAGAAGATGTGATGAACAAGATCATGAGGATAAAGGTCAGGGTGGAGACCTACAATGAGACTTTGAAAAATAGAAAAAGTAAGCTAGACGCAATCAAATCCAAATTCTAGTCTCATAAGCATGCCATAACAAAAGCCAAAATCCAAGATGGCGGGGAGGTAGATAAAATAGTGCAGTTATATGAGAATATCAAGACATCAATGAAGGTCCAAATACAGGATGATGTTCATCAGGGTGATAGCAATACAGAAAGTAATGAAGATGATGATCATGATGAAGAAGAAGAAGATAAAGAGGAGGAACCCGAAGAATGAATGAAGATGCATCACCAAAGGAACATATGCATCAGATACTCATAAGATAATGAGTCATCCAAATGGTTGCCAGCTAGCAACCTGTGCCACGAGGAAATGTTGAATGAGTCAAAGTTTGATTATCTACCATTGATCTTAATTGACAAATCCTGACCATAGGTCATTTGTAACTACCTCCTCACCTTATTCTATAAAAGGTGCAAGGGTGCCTTATTTTGAACATTCATAAACTTAATTGAAATTTGATTATTGAAATATCAGGACTTATTTCAAAGTTGTTGTAAATGTACATGTTATGCATACTGAATGAAAGAGAAGACATTTTGATTACAAATCATCATAAATCTTGAGTGATCTATGTTTGAAATCTTGATACATGCATTGATCAGCTGCATCCCTTGGAGTGCTTATCAGTCTGCATCTGTTGTTTTCATTCCTTATCCTTTGAAGTTAGCATCATCCATATCTAGCCGTGGAACATCCTGGTGACATATGGTTTGATTTCTTCTCCTCATGAATGTATCTTGTATGTATGTGGTTCAATGGCTAAAGATTCATGAAAATTAGAAGCATTCTTTTAAATTTCTTTCAATTTCATAACAAAACATCACCATAATTGCAAATAATAAAGAATTAAAAGCAAATAACATGAAATATGCTGACATTCTGTAGATAATTGGAAATAGATAGCATATTTAGAGTAAAAGAATGTTAAATTGACAAATATCATGCAAATTCATATAAACATCCATTAGATACATGCAAATATCCACTTATAGACACATCATTTGAATAAATATAGAGTGTAGAAGAAAGAACAAGTTCATGATGATCAATAATAAGAAGAATTGATCAAACTTGCAAACATATCAGTTATCTTTGGAAATAGAATACAAATAACCTCTCTGTGGAGTAAATTTACAGTAAACAGTGTAATATTGGTCATACAGACAAATGTAAGACCCCTTGGAATGAAAATATCATGTCACATCAACCTTTGAGTAATGTCAGATGATCATGACCTGATCAACAGAGACTTGGAGTCATCAACTTATCCTAAGCTGATCGTATTTTACAAGATAATAAAGGTTTGTTGTGCAAATTTTTATGCATGTTGTTATGACTAAAAATCATCATCAACATAAATTGGTGCTAGAAGGAGGGCCTTTCATCAGTAGATTTTGTATGATTTGATGATGCAGACAGAAAGATAATACTTCTACAGCTTTGTATTTCAAGTCATATACATAGATTTGTTGTTTTTAAGTCTGTGCATGCTTGTACTTTGTAAAGTTTTCAAAATTAAGCATAAATATTGCAAGCTTTGTGGTTGATCACCCTGAATTTTTAAAGATAGGCTCTATTTCAAGTCTTTTGGCTAAAATCTTTGAGGTAATCTACTTAAGAGACTTGATATCTAGTTGCTTGTGGCAGAAAGTCTCATATCACCTCATATTTTCATCATTTCTACAAATATTGTGTAAATATCTGGTCAGTTTCAAATCCTGATCACAAATATAGCCTTTGCTAGGGTGTTTTAGCTGATCTTTAGATGAAACAAGCCAATTTTCCTCAAATTCAAGAAATCCTGACTCTCAGGCCAAATACCAGGTCTAGATCTAGTGGACTCTTTGAAGAATTGCCTATTCGGGGATTTAGACCTAGAATGGTAGATATTCATCATTCTCATGGTTCTAGTGCGTCAGGAACTTCACTAGAACATGCTCCTATAACTCCTATCAGGTTGCAAACACCTACAAGACCACCTGTTACACCTCAGGTCCAACCTCCACTAGTCACAATGTCGTTCTTTATTGCAGAGTCACCTTTGACTTTTAATACATATCATCCTTTGCCTAAAAATCCTAATAAGATTTGTCCTAAATATCATCCATATCAAGATACTGATGATCACATTAGAAAATTCAAGGAAGCTTGTTGTAGGGCTAGAATTGAACATCAGGATGTAGTATGCAGGTTATTTCCATTTTCGCTAGGGGAAGAGGCATATAACTGGTATATCAGTCTTGGTCAAGGTTTAGTTGGTTCATGGTTGTCTTAGAGAAAGCCTTTAAGGATAGATTCAAAATACCTATAGATCCTTTAATGAATTATCATCTGTTTGCCACAATCAAGAGATTTGAAGGAGAACCTATTGCTAATTTCAATGCAAGATTCCAAAAGATGCTCTCTAAGCTAGTTGCTCCCTATACTGTAATAGATGAAGCTACTAGGAGCATATATTACTCAGCCTTAGATCCCTTGACTTCTATTTTTATCAGGAGAGCACATCCTGGTGTCACAACCTTGATAGGAGATTTTGAAGAAGCTATCAAAGTCAGTCAATAGTTGGTTCCTGCTCCAACACCTAATATTGCATTTCCTACACTCCCTGCATATCCTACATATCCTGCTCAACAATAGACTAATGGAGCCATGATACCTCTAGCTGTAATGCCAAGTCCTTTACAGATACCTCCACTCAGTATCATGCCACCTCCAAATGGAAATGGTAAAATGTTACAATATCTAAGACATACATAGGTACCTCAGGTTGTGGAATAGTCTGGTAACAATAACAATGTATCTTCCTTTTTCAAACCCCAAACAGAGAATGTACTAGCCAAGGTTCAGGAAGAGAAGGAAGAAATTAAAGAAATATCAGCACAGTTAAGGAAACTCACCACTGAGCTCACTCACCTGAGGAGTCAGAATTTCTATTCTCAACCAAATCAAAATAGAGGATATGCCAATGATAGATCTAATTATCTTGATAGGGGATATAATAATAATTACAATAACAACAATGGTAACAATAATCCCCCTAGATAGCCTAGAGTGTGGAACACTAGGCCAAACAATGGTTCTCTGCCATCACCCCTAGATAATCAACCTCCTAATGAACCTAAATAGACCACTAGAGTGAACTTGGCAGAGGCAGCCCTTACAAACTGGTGCAAGATACATAACACCAATGCTCATGCAGAGATAGATTGTCCTTAGTTCAGGATTGCTGCCAGTATATTCCAAACTGAAGTGTCTAATACTTTAGGTAATCCACCTTGTGTTTAAGGAAATGAAATTGTCCCCTATGGATATGATTCTGCCCTAGTGCTAGAAAGTTTCATTAATCATCCTCATGAACAGACAATGTCACCTCATCAGAATTACACCTTAACATGTGAAGAGTCAGCCATGGCTTTTGAGACTAATTATGTTTTTCCATTTGAAGATGAAAATGAGCCATCAATTGAACATGAAGAAGTACATGCTTATTAATAGCAATATCAAGGTAGGCATAATTACAACCTAAGGTATAATTCAAACAGACCTGCTGGTCCTTTGACCACATCCTTGCCTCCAAATAATTTCAACACTCCTCCTGATCCTAAGTCAAGCAATAACCCTGGATTTCCTAAGGTTAATGCTCAGTACTTAGCACCACCGAATATAGCATCAAAAGCTAGCAATCTGCCTCCTGAATCTAAAAAATTGGTCACATATCTGGCAGATGAAATGAAAAAGATCAAAATCAGCCTATCCTTGTCAGAACTACTTAAAACCCCAGCTTTCATGAAATCCTTAGATGATCCTGCTCCAAAAGAGGATAGTCATACCTCAGGTCAAATTGGGAATAAAGATCATGCTGCTAGGGACGTTAATGTTAAACACAAAGCCCTGGCCACTGTTCAAGCTGTAGAGACTTCACACATGACTCTTTATAGAGACAAAACTGAGTCACCTCCTTTTCTCCTTACTATAAGGATGTTAGGTAAGAACTTACATAACTACTTAGTAGATTCAGGAGCATCTACCAATGTAATGCCCCTATCCATATGCAATGCCTTAGGGTTGCATCCTGCTAAGTCATTGAAGAAAGTAACACAATTAGATAAAATAGAGGTGAGTGTAGTAGGAGAACTAACTCACATTCATATGTAGTTAGCATCAAACCCAAGAATCCAATACTACATTGATATTCAGGTAGTTGATATACCTGATACCTATGGGATGCTGCTCAGTAGAGACTAGTCAAAAACCCTCAATGGATACATGTCCACTGATTTTAGTCACATGTGGTTGCCTTGGAAAGGAATACCTAATCAAATAAGGATAGATGTTGAGCCTCGCATGAACCATATGATCAATGAATATAATAAAACCAATGAGATCATGTATGTGGATGTAGAACCTGAAGTTTACTCCATTAGATCCTAGACCATCAGGATAGAGGAGATCCTCATGTATGATGTTCATGTTCATGATGATGATCTTCAGGATGATAGAATAGTTTTGGAATAAGATTGTAACTTTGAAAATGAGGTAAAGGTAGATCACTTCAAGAATTTTGAGATGCACTTGTCCAAAGAGGTGCAATGTTGCCAACTGTTAAAAATACCTATTCATGATGTTTTGATTGAAGGATGGTGTATGTTGCATGATGAGGTACATTCTAAAAAGACCTGCGATGCTTTCTTAGACATAATGGAACTGGAACAAGCATGCAGCGAAGAATCATCATCATCATCCAGGGTAATTTCTGCAGATAGTGATAGTGATACTAATTTTTGTTTTTCATCTATAGGAACAGAAGAAGGCACATATCATGATGAGAGTTCTATTCAAATGATAGAAGAGATTATGGTATGTAGCAAGATTAATACTAAGAGTAACAAGAGAATAACCCCAGGGAGTGATTGTTTAGTAGAGTCAGATTTTGAACTATTTGATGAAGATAGGGGTAGTAATTTGTCCAAGTTTGAAGAATTTTTATCAAAGAAGATTCAAAAGATGATACAGCAGCAAAGATCTCCACATGATGTCATGATTGAGGGATGGTGCAGGTTACATGAAGTACCACATTCTGAAAAGGTAGATGTTGCCTTGTCTAAAAGATTTTCCTACTGATGGTAAAGAGAAAGAAGAAATATCAGCTTCACATCGGCCTGATAGGGTGAAGTTTGAGAAAGTTGAAACACCAAAATTGAAATGGATATCAAATGGTGCAGCTGCCAGAGCTAAAAAGAAAAGAGAAGGCCCAGACAAGCCTTTAACTTAAGATAAGCCATGGATCCTCAGGTTTGATGGATCCAAATCAAAACAAGGGGCTAGAGTAGGAATAGATCTTATAGGTCCAGCTGGTAAATCCTATTTAGCAACATACATATTACAATTCCCATGCACAAATAATGTGATAGAGTATGAAGCCCTGATTCATGGGATATTGTTTGCACTCAGAAAGAAAGTGAATATTCTGCATGTCTATGGGGACTAAGAATTGGTAGAAAGATAAGTAAGAGACATATATTCTTGTAATTACAAGAAGTTGTCTAATTACAGACATAGGGTATGGGACTTGATAGAAGATTTTGATGCATTCAACATCACCCATGTACCTAGAGAACAAAATCACAGGGCAGATGCCTTAGCCCAAGCCACAAGTACTTTGGAACCATTATCCATATTTGGTTTGAAGAGATTTTCAATTGAATTAATATCAGTAACTTCTGTGCCAGATAATGTACTTAACCTTCAAGTGTTTGATGATGATTAGCATATTCTAGACTTCATCTCCAACAGAGATGTCTTTGATGCACAGATCATAGATGAAAGAAATGTGGAAGATCATATCTGGGAAGAAGAAGAAATCCTAGAGTTGCCCAATACTAAGATTCCTAAAGGAATGATAGAGTTGGAAAGAGCATTTGATTTAGACAACATGCTAAAATAGAAAGATCTCCCTAAAGTAGATGGAGGAGAGTATTCATAGGTTAACATTGGACATGATGATGAAAAAAGGAATGTCCTGATTGGAAAGGTATGTACAAAAGAACTGGAAGGGATAACCCAAGCACTTAAAGATTATATCCATGTCATTGCTTGGACATATGATGAGTTGAAAACATATGATACATCAATCATCACTCACACTATACCTTTAAAGCCAGATGTCAACCCTTTTAGATAGAAACAGAGACCTGTCAATGCTTTGCTGGAGCCCATCATTTTTGAAGAAGTTAAGAAATTGTTTAATGCCAGGATCATATTTCCTGTGAGACATTCCACATGGGTGGCACACTTGGTCCCAGTAAGGAAGAAGAATGGTGACATTAGATTGTGTGTAGACTTCAGAAACTTAAATAGAGCTTCTGAAAAGGATAACTATCCTTTGCCTTCTCTGGATGAGGTCTTGCAGATTGTGAATGGTGCCAAGATGATGTCATTTCTGGATGGTTTCTCAGGTTACAACCAAGTGATGGTGGACAAAATAGATAGATTGAAGACTGTATTCACCACAAAGTGGGGAATATTCACCTACAGGCGCATGCCTTTTGGATTGATAAATGTTGGAGCCACATTTTAGCGAGTAATGGATATAGCCTTCAGAGGGTTAATTGGTAAATGCATATAGCCTTCAGAGAGGGAATCATGGAGAGGACCTTAGGAAGGTGCTAAAGAAATGTGAACATTATGGAATATCCCTAAACCCTAAGAAATGCATATTTGGGGTAACCACAGGGAAGTTATTAGATCATCTGATAATAGAGCATGGGATCATCATTGACCTTGAGAGAGTTGAATCAATTATGAAGATATAGCTTCCTGGAAGTAAGAAGGAGCTCAAATCTTATTTTGGTAAGATTAATTTTGTTAGAAAGTTCATCATTGGTTTTGCAGAAATTGTCAGACCATTGAATGCCATGCTAAAAAAGGATGCCAAAATTGAGTGGACACTTGAAGCTAGAGCAACTTTTGAAGATATTAAGAAAGCCATATCTAATGCTCCAGTTCTAGTCAATCCAAATTATACCAAGGTTTTTTACATTTACTCATTTGCTTCAGAGCATACATCTGTAGTAGTATTAACACAAAGGAATGAGGCTAAAGAAGAAAAGTCTATAGCCTTCATGAGTTATCCTTTCAGGGATGTAGAACTCAGATACATGGATGTTGAAAGACAAGCACTTGCTTTGGTTAGAGCAGTCAAGAAGTTCAGACATTACATCTTGAGAAGTAAAGTGATAGCTGTAGTACCAGATGCAACAGTAAAGATGCTTTTAATGCAAAGTGAACTAGGTGAGAAGAGAGCCAAATGGATCACTATCCTCCAAGAGTATTATATGGACATAGCACCCATGAAATTAGTGAGAGGAAAAGCCTTGAGTCAGATGATATCAGAAATTGATCCTAACATCATGAGCCAGCAGTATGTCATAAATGCAAAGGAAGATGGAGAATGATATTTAGACATCAGGCACATCTTGATTACTAGAAGATGCCCTTCAAGATTGTAGGCCTCACAAAGGAGAGTCTTAAAAATAAGATCATAGAAATACAAGATAAAAGGAGCCCTTTTCAAGAAGAACTATGAGGGAATATACCTTAGATGCCTAGAAAGGTAGGAAGCAGATAAGGTGCTAGCAGAATTACATGACAAGTTTGGAACTGCACATGGATCATCCTTAGCTACCACTCATGCTATCCTCAGGGCAGGGTATTACTGGCCCACTATTTTTAAAGATACTGCTAAACACATCAAATGTTGTCATATGTGTCAGGTTGTTGCAAATAGAGAAAGATATGTTGCCCACCTTTGCAGCCAGTGATGGAGATGCGCCCATTTGCTCAATCAAAAATGGACTTCATAGGACCTATCAACCCTCCATCATCTTCAGGCCATAGTGATGCGGAGGAATCGGGTAATTATCTTACTAAACAGGGCAAACAATCCATTAAAACCCACCAACCTAGGGTTTAGGCTTCAGTCTCCTTTGAATACCCTCTTCTATGTTCAAACAATACCAAAATACACACTTTCTTTACTATCATCAAGACATACATTATTGTCTCCCCGAAATATACTTTCCCTCACTTATCGGCTTGACCTTACGCTATCGGTCACTTTCCATATTCTTCCGCCGATATGTCATCTTACTCCGATGAGCGGCTTCTCTTGTGTACCCATCGGCCAGACAGACTTCGTCGGTCGCTAGGCGCAAAGTCTCCCCGACCGCATCACTTGTGCCGATGAGTCTAACAATCCCTTCCATCGATAAGACGTTCACCATCGGTGTAGCCTTTTCCTTGTTTGCTGAACTACAAACTCACACCGATATGCCTTCTTCTTTCACCGAGACCTTCTGAATTTCTTCTCGACGAACAATCCACTCACTTTCGCCAAGACTTCCTCTTTCAACATAACATTTGCTCCTCCAGCTGATAATGCTTCTCTCACCGATGTTTCATTTTTTTATTGCCTATCGGCAAGACTTCTTCTATCGGCCTACCCAAAAACGCCTCCGCCGATCCCCATCTTCTCTCCGATGCATGTAGTCCATCGTTATGACTCAGGCCGTCAGTGAAAGTTTCACCTCGCCTTCTGATATGTAATCTCACGCCGAAATCCACATCTCCATCGCCCAAGCATGTATTATCGGCCACACATTCTTCTTGTCTTCCGATAACGAATGTCACACCGAAGCCTCATATCTACCTTGCTATCGGCGAGACCTTGTGCTATCGGTAGACTTCACATTTGTTCTGCCAATATCATCAGTCATGCCGATGTTCTTTTACTTCACATACACATTAATAGACTTGCTATAACCAGTTAACACTCCTGCCGATACGCCGATAGCATACAGGTACTTCTTTTCTGTGATCACTTCTATAGATCTCGTGAAGCTTTCTTCCCGATGGGTTCTAATTGTCTTCCACAATGCCATGGCCATTCTCTGCAACTATACACACGCATATTTCTAAACTAATACAAAAAAGCAAAATAGCACAGAACAACAGAGAGGAGAAATTAAAAACAGATTGGCATTCCACTGGTCTCGACCGAGGTCTCGACCAGTGGAATGAATCAAAACTCGATTGCTCTACAAAACACTAAATTTTATTTCTCTTTCTGAGATTACACACTTCTTTGTTGCTCCTCTTTTTCTCTTTCCTCCCTTCCTTCTTTAACAAACAGGGACTGCCTATTTTAAAGGCTCACTTCTTGGCAGTTACACACGGTGGAATCTCAATCGATTCGTCACCTCTGCCATTTGTTACACAACAGTTACAACTCGGATAGTTACAACTACTTCTTGCCAGCTATGCCAAATCAGCTCACAACATGGGACTATCTAGGGGACACATTTGTCCAAATCAAAACAATTGATGCTAGGCCTTACAATAATTAAAATGATAATAGGGGGCTTCTTGACGGTAAAGGGGTGCTCCTGCACCATACTCCCAGACTAGAAAAATTTCCATGTCCCATGGAAATGCTCGGTGAGAACTGCAACAACGTTGTTCTCTTGGTGTCTTCAAACTTGATGCCTCTGCTACTTGTACCATTCAATGGTGACTCCTCTCAACGGAGTTTAACTGGCTGCTCCTCAAGATGCTGCTATAAGTCCAACCCTAATGCTGCACCAACACTTCTGTTCCTCACCTAGGAGTCCTCTCATGCCTCTCTCCCTAGGACTTTTGGCGACACTCACTGGACCTTCTTCTCATGCCCTTGAACCATCTCCTGTGGTTCCATGACAGATCTCTTATCTGCCTGCTTGCAGCTTGTGGACATGCATCTGCAACCACAAATATTAGCAAACCAAAACACCAATCTCTCACTTAGATTCCCAGAGCTTTCACTGGCTCTGATACCAATTTGATGCGGAGGAATCAAGCAATTATCTTACTAAATAGGGCGAACAACCCATTAAAACCCACCAACCTAGGGTTTAGGCTTCAGTCTCCTTTGAATACCCTCTTCTATGTTCAAACAATACCAAAATACACACTTTCTTTACTATCGGCAAGACATACATTATTGTCTCCCCGAAATATACTTTCCCTCACTTATCGGCTTGACCTTATGCTATCGGTCACTTTCCACATTCTTCCGTCGATATGTCATCTTACTCCGATGAGCGGCTTCTCTTGTGTACCCATCGGCTAGACAAACTTCATCGGTCGCTAGGCGTAAAGTCTCCCTGACCGCATCACTCGTGCCGATGAGTCTAACAATCCCTTCCATCGATTAGATATTCACCATCGGTGTAGCCTTTTCCTTGTTCGTCGAACTACAAACTCACACCGATATACCTTCTTCTTTCACTGAGACCTTCTGAATTTCTTCCCAATGAACAATCCACTCACTTTCGCCAAGACTTCCTCTTTCGACATAACATTTGCTCCTCTGGCCGATAATGCTTCTCTCACCTTTGTTGTTTCATTTTTTTATTGCCTATCGGCAAGACTTCTTCTATCGGCCTGCCCAAAAATGCCTCCGCCGATCCCCATCTTCTCTCCGATGCATGTAGCCCATCGTTATGACTTAGGCCGTCGGTGAAAGTTTCACCTCGCCTTCTGATATGTAACCTCATGCCGAAATCCACATCTCCATCACCCAAGCATGTATTATCGGCCACACATTCTTCTTGTCTTTCGATAATGAATGTCACACCGAAGCCTCATATCTACCTTGCTATCGGCGAGACCTTGTACTATCGGTAGACTTCACATTTGTTCCGCCGATATCATCGGTCATGCCGATGTTCTTTTACTTCACATACACATTAACAGACTTGCTATAACTAGTTAACACTCCTGCCGATACGCCGATAGCATACAGGTACTTCTTTTCTGCGATCACTTCTATAGATCTCGTGAAGCTTTCTTCCCGATGGGTTCTAATTGTCTTCCACAATGCCGTGGCCATTCTCTACAACTATACACACGTATATTTCTAAACTAATACAGAAAAGCAAAATAGCATAGAACAACAGAGAGGAGAAATTAAAAACAGATTGGCATTCCACTGGTCTCGACCGAGGTCTCGACCAGTGGAATGAATCAAAACTCGATTGCTCTACAAAACACTAAATTTTATTTCTCTTTCTGAGATTACACGCTTCTCTGTTGCTCCTCTTTTTCTCTTTCCTCCCTTCCTTCTTTAACAAATAGGGACTGCCTATTTTAAAGGCTCACTTCTTGGCAGTTACACACGGTGGAATCTCAATCGATTCGTCACCTCTGCCATTTGTTACACGACAGTTACAACTTAGACAGTTACAACTACTTCTTTCCAGCTATGCCAAATCGGCTCACAACATGGGACTATCTAGGGGACACATTTGTCCAAATCAAAACAATTGGCGCTAGGCCTTACAATAATTAAAATGATAATAGGGGGCTTCTTGACGGTAAAGGGGTGCTCCTGCACCACATAGGTATGTTTTGACTATTACTGATTACTGTACCAGGTGGATTGAAGCTATCAGCAGTAAGACATGTAATGCTGGGGATGTAATCAAGTTTTTGGAAAGCAACATAGTGACCAGGTATGGAATTCCCTATGCTTTGGTATGTGATAATGGGTCTGCCTTTGCTTCAATAAAGTTATCAAGGTGGGCTTTTGACCATGGAATTATCTTGAAATTTTCCTCAAATTACTATCCTCAAGGGAATGGATTAGCAGAATCGACAAACAAGAATTTATTGATCATCATAAAGAAATTGATAGAAAATAACCCAAGGGAGTGGAACACCCTATTGAAGTATGCCTTGTGGGTAGATAGAATCAGGATGAAGGTTGCATTAGGAAATTCTCCTTTTCACCTAGTATATGGGGTGGATCCCATCCTCCCTATTAACCTAAAGATCCTCACATTGCAGTTTGCACAAGAATATCTAGGCATGGATAACAAACAAGAAGTCAGGTTGCTTTAGTTGATGCACTTAGAAGAAAAAAGGAATAAAGCAATTGATCAATTTGCTAAACATCAGGCTGTTGTTAAACGTTGGTTTGACAAAAGAGCCAGAGTTAAGGCTTTTCAAATTTTAGATTTAGTCCTGATGTGGGACAAAGCACATGAAAGGAAAGGAGATCATGGTAAATTTGATAAACTTTGGATAGGTCCCTTTCAAGTTTCAAAAATTTTAGGAGACAACACCTATAGGCTTAAGACTTTAACTGGTGAGGATGTTCCATTACCAGTTAATGGATAGTTTCCCAAGCATTATTTTCAAGCTTGAAATAGTGTCATGTAAGTCATGTGTATCATAGTGTGCATATTTGTATAGTTGTTTGTACAATTTGGTTTTGTTTGTTTGTTTTCTTGTTGAGTTCTATTTTGGTTAGTCAAGATGATGCAACTCATCACCCTAAGAAAGTAACCAAATTGTTAAGATTCAAGTGATGAGAACAAATTCATATATAGGTTATGACTCATTTTGAGAAGTGTTGGTGATTAGGTCTGTGATATCTTTTCATCAAGGTGCCTTTTCTTGACCAAAGTGATTCTTTCACAATGACTCACCTAATAGCCGTAGGTTTGTGGAACACACAAGTATAGGTGTTAAGTGAAAATCTAAAGGGACTCCCTTGCTACCAATGCAATCTCCAACCTAAATTAGCAAGTGACCATGCCATGCACATTAAGCTTACATGATGACATCATATGAATATAGTGAATAAATATTGAAAATCCAAAAAGAAATAAAATTAGGCCATCTAAGTAACTCTACCGGGGCTATAGACGCCTGCTGGCAGTGGGACTCTACTTAGGGGGATTGTATAGATAACCTTGTCGGGGCTATGGATGCCTACTGCGAGTAAGGCTCTATCCAGGTTGGCCATGAGGGATGCTCCCAAACTATGTAGCTTAACATCAGTTACTCATGTTTTCAACTTACTTTCAAGATGAAAATAATTAATCATTTGCACACACCTGATCCTTTGTTAGCATTGTTGCCATGATGAAAACCTTATCATTCAGAAAGATTATAATACTTGTACTTAGAAAGAGTTAAAATACTATGTTAGAATGTGATCACATCACTTGAATCATTAGAATTTAGTTATGTTCTTTGGTGGCAAGTTGTTGTGTGGTTACAAAACACGCCCCATTTTGACTTGACAAAACAGGGACCCAACTTTTTTGGTACTTTGGCTTGTTATTTTTCTGCTTTGGGGTGGTTTGGTAAAATTAAGTCATATAGGTAACCCTTTAGGAGGGTAGATAGGTCAACATGATGGGGTTAGTTGCCAAAGTCAGTATTTCACATTATTAACCTCATAGTTGGAAAGTGCATGAAATTCCATGCAGGTTTGCCTTTTGGATCACCCCGAAATTCTTTAAGGGGAGAAAGTTATGATATGTCAAAGTTTTGGTCAAACCTGATATTCCGATGGAGGGTGGGTCATATTTCAAACATCAGTCATATTATACAAGATCACCCCAATATAAGTTTATCACCCGATAATCACTTGGTCTGTGAATTCTGGACATCAATTTTACATGACAGCTGCTATCTATTCGTCAAACGACTTCACATATATTGTGGGGGTCATATTTTTTAATATCTGTCATCTTATGAATATCACCCTTGTCGCAAAATATCACCCTATGCCAATATGATGATGACATCATCTAAACCCAACGAATGAAGGAAATCACCATGATGGTGACATCATCATTCTATTTTACCTCGCGGAGGTATATATCCAATGCCCACCATATTCAATAACATGACAGTGACATCATCACAACACAATGTTTAAACAAGGTCACTGACACGGTGATGTCACCCTAATTTTATACAAAGAGGGGTCATTTTATTTGCAGAGGTCATATTTTGAACATCCCCTAATCTTAAATTCAAGACCCGATTTACTTATGGTCAACGTTGACCACACCACCTTATTCTTTTGCATTTGTTTTGCTGCTCAATGTTAGGGGGTCATTTTATCCAGAGGGGGTCATATTTTCAATATCACCCGATCTTTCAAAGATCACCCCCCTCCTATTTCCCACCATTAAATGGACTTAAATGTAGTAGATAGATTCCCACCAATTGCGAATACAATTCAAACACATGGCATCATCCATGGATTCTCTACAGAAGATTGACAGATTAAGCCATCCCAACATAGTTTACCCTAATTTGCCCTACGGATGCGTTTAAAGGTAACTTACCAAGGCTATTTTCATTTACCTTGCGAAAAAACAAGAAATTACAGAGCAAAGAAGTCAAACCCTCATATGAGCTACATGTGAATAGACTAGATCTTCCAGTGTAATGGAACAGGTGATCATCAGCATTTACAGTCCTTTTCCATAAATCACCCATCTAACCCAGGAGGAAAGCGTTATCACGTAAGTAATTGAAAAACCCTCCTATTGTTGTTTTGTGCATGTTCAGGTAGTGTGTTCTTTCTTGTGGTTTGAATCTGTAAATGTGCATATCATGATCAAGTAATGAATAATGAATAAAGTATGCATGATGTAGTAGAGATATATAATGTTGTATGAATGCATATAGATATTGTAAAGTAAGACAGATTATGTTTATTGTAGGAGTCCATGGCAGATCTCAGGTGGAACAGGTCTAATTCAAAATTTCTTAAGCCCGTGTTTGTTCAGCCTGAAGGGGTACAATTCAAGATGGCATCATTGGTGACACTCACCAGGGAGATACAGACCTAGCAGTATGATCAACCAGAATAGATCATGATAAGGACAATACCCTTCTAGATGAAATATATGTTTCAGGAATGTGGCATGTAGCCAGATTCTGATATGCCATGGAAACCCCAGAACTGGTAGTAGAATGTGCCAGGAACTATAACCCTCAGACTAGGCGAGTGGAGAAGCATAGAAGAGTATATGCCAACTTTTCAATTAAGGGCATCACATCTACTTTCAATCTGCCAGTTGCAAAGAGGGTGGTTAGTGTGGATCTACATAAACTTGAGACATAATATAATAACAATAAGAAGAATGCAAGGAAGAGGATGTATTAGTGGAGGTCTAAGAGCAGCACCTACACTACCTCAGCTAAATTGCCCGTACACTTATATAAATTTGATTTTGATGATGAGTACCAGTACATGATTGCCCTACTCAGCAGGATGATAGGTCAGCGTCATGCTAGAAATTTTAAGAATTGGATGTTTGGAATCATCCAGATGGTCCTTTATACATATAACAAGCCATTATGGGCCAAGGTCATCAGAGATGCATTGGATGAAGACATGAGGAACCTGGGAGGTCAGGAATGCTCATTCCATATGACCTCATATGTTGTGTACTCTTGTGCCTACAAAGGAACATTTGATTCATTGACTATAGTGGGTAAGGCTAGCGGTGATGTAGATGATGCCCACATATGGGATCACTATCCTCAGCTACAAAGAAAGAACTATCTCCAGGATTACAAATTGGTGAATGATACATTCTTTATGCATCTAGTCAGAATCATGGATGAGGACAGAACCAAGAGACTGAGCATGGAGGCTCAGTAAGTTGTATACAGACATGGTTCTTGGTTCATCCAATATGCCACATTCTCATATATAAGAATAGAGGGATTTAAAGAATAACCCCTTATGCTACCTAGGTACCCTACTAATGGGGTGGTCCTGATGGAATTTTTGAGACAAGTGTCTACCATAGTTGTAGCATACAAGGAGCAAAAGAAGATACCTCTGGTACTATTTCCAGTGTCTATGGGCTGGTATATGTGCTCAGATTCACAGAGGATAGAGCATGCCATGGGTGGTCTAAAACTGATGTATCTACAACTGTTTCCATTGGCTAGATCTTATGACCCTTATGGCAGGATGCAGAAAATAATGGGGAAACCTATACATCAGAAGCATCTGGAGGAATTCTAGATAGACTGTGAGGATGAGGCCAAAGTGAGAAGAAGAAAATACCAGAGGTTCACCCTGAATCGGATAAGGACATTTGACTGCATTCTAGTGCCAGCACAGCTGAAGAAAGATGTTGGTAGAACCATGTCGAATGAATATGAAGACAAGGTGTACAATGACACCATATTAGCCCCTGATTTAACACAACTAGAGGATATTTCCATGGATCAGTTTACAGGTGGGGTGTTGCAGTTAACTCAAGCATGGGTAGATGAGTAGATAAATAGATTGAAGAAAAGGGGTGTGGCCCTTATAGTGGATACCAAGAAGAAAAGGCAGGAAATCCCAGATGAGTAATATGATAACTTCATCAGTGAGAAAAGAAAATCAAATGGCGAGAGGTTACCCAAACAGAAATAGAGGAAAGGTCCCTCTAGAGGAAAGAAAATTGATGATGAGCCTAAGGGGGTGATAATCAAAAGGGTTTCCATACCAGCTGCAGGTGTACCAACATCAGGATAGGCATTCACCTCATCTGCACCACCTCTAAAGGACAAACCCAAGACAAAGAGTATCCTGAGGCCAGCTATTGAAATTGTAAAAGTACAGGATGAGGGCCAAACCTCGCCACATGAGGTAGAAGAAGATATCTCGTTTGAAGAAGAGCTAGTAAATAAAGATCCTGCAGGTGATGACCTGATGATGGTTAGCAGAAAGAGGAGGGTGGCACCGCTGACGTCACCACCCAAGAAGAAAATAACATCTATGCCGGGTGATATCAAGGCTAATCTTATAGTATTGAGAGGAGCTGGTGGTGAAGTGTTTGGGAAGGAGATGCAACATGATGTGCCACTTCCCACCATAATCAAATTTAAGATAGAGAGAGTAGAGGAACAAGCAAAAGAGACTTTCAAAGTAGGTTAGGATGGTCCTTTCTCCTTGGAAGACACTATGGACCTATTAGATGATGAAGTAGTGTAGAATGTAGCCTCTCAGAGAATGGAGACCCTTGTGTCCAGTACCCGCATGACTCCACATTAGACCCCATTAGCACAGACGGTGGTATTGGAGGAGGTGAAGCAAACAACTCAAGGAGAAAAAGAAAGTAGCCCAAAGAGGGTAGCCTAACAGATCGGGCTTGACAAGTTGGTCGATTATGTGACTAGCCCTGCAGTTATAGATTTGACATACAGGAACGATGTGAGCCCCAAAGACAAAGCAAGTGCACCTGATGGGACAAAGAAAGTTGAAATGGTCAAGTAGGTAGAAGAAGAGAGCAATGCTCTAGATATGGGCTAGCAACAGCATGAGATACCAGCAGAGCCAAAGATAGTGGAAGTCCAACAAAAGGGCGGGGGTGATAAAGATACATGAGGTGATGATGCTGCCCAGACTCAAGGAGATACAGGAGAAAAAGATAAATTAGGTCATGAGGACCTTAAGGCACAAGACATCGTTGCATCCAGTATGGAACAAGAAATGACCCAAGATTAGGGTGATACACTAGGCCCAAACACGTAGACAACCACGGATGTCAACATGCCTCAAGATGAGGAAAATACTAAGGTTGATGAAACTTAGGAAGAGGGAGTGCATGATCAAGTGTAGGATCATCATGTGGACATTCCACAGGATCCTTCCCCATAGAAGGAGGCCCCTCAGCAAGAAGAGATGCAAGAAGATCCCCCTCATGAGGAATTCCATGAGGAAGAAACTAGGATGTCGCCTTCTCCACCTAGAATAGAGACAGATATTGGAGAACAAGGCAGACATGATGATGACAGAGGACAACAAGGATCTGGAGATGAAGTGCCTCAGTGGCTGGAGAAATAGATAGGTATGGAACAAGGCTTTGAAATTCAAGAATTTGATGTTTCCACCTTATTTGCAAAGACAATCATGGAGCCAAAGAGGAAAGCCAGATTGACATCAGCTGTTAGAAGAGATCCTGCTACAAGTAGAAGGACTACCCAAGTAGCACTTCCCACTATAGAGAAAGAAAAGGGCAAGATCACCCTTGAGGAATTCTAAATCACAACTATTGATTTGGGTTTTGCTAATGAGGACCAAGAAGGTCAAGAAGGGAAGGACATCATTGATTCTTTGACCCAAAGGGTAAAGAAGGAGAAAGAAAAATAAACAGCATAAAGAGCACATTGCTTAGCTGCATTCATATATAAAGGGGTTGATTAACCCTGGTAATACACCAGTTGATTCGACAGTCCCATTGACTGTCATATCCCAGAAGGGGGTCAAAAGTTGGACCTCATAAAGTATGAAGCCATGATCATGGAGAAGTGGATGCTGTTAGCCCTCACAGGAGCTGAGGATGTTTTGAGAACCTCTTTACAGAGGTAGAATTCTTTAAGCAGTTTGAAGAGAAAAGTAGACAAAATGCAAAATGAAACAGGGAGATGGTCATTCCAATTGGAAAAGGACCTAACTGCTTTGAGTGAGATGAGGTGGATTGATCCTCAAATCCTAATAAATAACCAAGTATTGAATAGTAACACTGCCCTGCTGATAGACATATGGTATGAGGACATTAGGTTCAAATGTGATATCCTGAAGAAATACATTGGCAAGCTCGGGGATATAAGTATAAAGCTGCACAATATGATGGCATATGAAGTAGAAATCCTTGAGGCTTTGGAAGGGAAAGTAGAGGGAAAGATTGAAAACCAAGACGTAGACTTTTCTATCAAAGCTCTGCATGATAATTTCCAGCTGGTAGCTAATGACCCCCTCACCCACCTAATAGAAGAGGTGATGAACAAGATCATGAGGATAAAGGCTAGGGTGGAGACCTACAATAAGACTTTGAACAATAGAAAAAGTAAGCTGGACGCGATCAAAGCCAAATTCCAGTCTCATAAGCACGCCATAACAAAAGCCAAAATCCAAGATGGCGGGGAGGTAGATAAAATAGTGTAGGTATATGAGAATATTAGGATGGCAATGAAGTTCCATTTACATGATGATGTTCATCAGGGCGATAGCAATACAGAAAGTAATGAAGATGATGATCATGATGAAGAAGAAGAAGATAAAGAGGAGGAACCCAAAGAATGAATGAAGATGCATCACCAAAGGAACATATGCATCAGGTACTCATAAGATAATGAGTCATCCAGATGGTTGCCAGCTGGCAACCTGTGCCACGAGGAAATGTTGACTGAGTCAAAGTTTGATTATCTACCATTGATCTTAATTGACAAATCCTAACTATAGGTCATTTGTAACTACCTCCTCACCTTATTCTATAAAAGGTGCAGGGGTACCTTATTTTTAACATTCAGAAACTTAATTGAAATTTGATTGCTGAAATATTAGGACTTATTTCAAAGTTGTTGTAAATGTACATGTTATGCATATTGAATGAAATAGAAGACATTTTGATTACAAATCATCATAAATCTTGAGTAATCTGTGTTTGAAATCTTGATACATGCATTGATCAGTTGCGTCCCTTGGAGTGCTTATCTGTCTACATGTGTTGTTTTCATTCCTTATCCTTTGAAGTTAGCATCATCCATATCTAGCTGTGGAACATCCTGGTAACATATGGTTTGATTTCTTCTCCTCATGAATGTATCTTGTATGTATGTGGTTCAATGGCTAAATATTCATGAAAATTAGAAGCATTCTTTTAAATTTCTTTCAATTTCATAACAAAACATCACCATAATTGCAAATAATAGAGAATTAAAAGCAAATAACATGAAATATGCTGACATCCCGTAGATAATTGGAAATACATAGCATATTTTTAGTAAAAGCATGTTAAATTGACAAATATCATGCAAATTCATATAAACATCCATGAGATACATGCAAATATGCACTTAGAGACACATCATTTGAATAAATATATAGTGTAGAAGAAAGAACAAGTTCATGATGATCAATAATCAGAAGAATTGATCAAACTTGCAAACATATCAGTTATCTTTGGAAATAGAATACAAATAACCTCTCTGCGGAGTAAATTTATAGGAAATGGTGTAATACTGGTCATCCAGACAAACGTAAGACCCCTTGAAATGAAAACAACATGTCACATCAACCTCTGAGTAATGTCAGATGATCATGACCTGATCAATAGAGACTTGGAGTCATCAACTTATCCTAAGCTGATCATACTTTACAAGATAATAAAGGTTTATTGTGCAAATTTTTATGCATGTTGTTATGACTAATAACCATCATCAACATGTATGCATCATTATTTACAAGGCTCTCATGATCATTAGAACTAGGAGGAGGGGCCCCTCAAAGTATGATTTTGGGTCTAGGATTGATTTCATTGTTTGAACTAGAGGGATAGCCCCCTTGGACTATGACCTTGGGTCTAGGATTTGTCTCATCATTAGGATTAGGGAGGGGCCCTCCTTGAAGTATGATTTTGGGCTTATGATTGGGCGTAGGCTTGCTTAGGATTAGGATCATTTTGACTAGCATTTACTAGGACTAGGATGATGTGGAATGATTTGGAATAAGTGATTGGATGATTAGGAATGATTAGGTTGAAATTGATTGGAAATGTGAAATGATGATTAGGATGAAATTGATTGGAAAAGGATGATGTGGAAAGATTGTTTAGAATGACTTGTTTATGTGTTTGTGTTTAGAGCTTGATGTTGCAATTTGCAAGAAAATTATTACACATGTACACACATGAATCACACACGCAAGACACATAAGCAAGTTTAAATTTGAAAATTGAAGAATATGATGATTAAGCAAGAACTTTGTAGAAGAAACATCAACAAGCCTATGACTAGTCAAGTGGGGTATGGCCAATTAGGTCCTACTCTAGGATACACAAGTTGAATAAGGATGTCCCTAATATACTCAAGGTACGGGGGCCCAATTCTGTGAAATGAAAGTGAAATCCTACCACATAGCTGGGAGAAAGGGGTAACCCACCCTTCACCTTCACTTCCCAAAGGTATAAAGTTCTTTGGGGCTTATCCAAGAGTGACAATATTTTGACTTCCAAAGAGGGTGTCTTTCGATTCACACCTCGCTGTTTATACTCCACCTAAACTCTAGAGTCGAGGTCGTCTCTTGGAATGATGTGTCTCCAAGAAGGCCTCCTAGGAAGGGTATGACAAAAGCAAACCAAGTGGGTACTTTTGATCTCCAAGATTACCTTGCAGTGTGAGGAGAGAGCATACACACACACTTGATTCACACTCGCACTTGTTAATTCCCCTTAGAAAAGAAAATGTGTGGTGTGAAATTGAATGGATGAGAGGTGTTTTTGATTCTCAATATCGCATGAAGCATATGGGAAGAGCATACACACCCCTAATCGCAATCAAGTTCACCAAGCGGTGAAGACACTTGTTCTTTTTAGATCCCAAGTCAAAATGTGATGAAGACAATGGTTCATTTTAATTTGATGTGTGATGGAAGACAATGATTTGTTTTAAAGCCCAAAATATAAATGTGAGAGCAAACAATGATTGACTGAAATGAATGATGAGAGATGAAAGGGGTGCACCTGAATTTTTTACTTTCCAATCTACTGTGTGTGCTGATGCTAATGTTGTTCCAGCTCTGTGTGATCACCTACAAGACACAAATCCCAAGAAAAAACAAGTAAACTTGCATGGAAATGTATTATGTGAAAAAGATGAAATCTAATTAAGATGACTAGATATAGAAAAATGGATTGCATGAACAGAAAGTAGATGAATTTCTAAACACTTTTTTAAAAAATTTCACAAAAATTGGATCAAATTTGCAAGCGTTATGCTCATTTGAAGTTTAAGATTAAGTTTGACTTTGACTGATAAAAAAGCCTAATAACTAACACAATCACCTGATAAAATCTCCACCACTGCATAGTTTTCTAAATCAACTTTTCAATGAGTCCTTGTTTGTGATTTTTTGATATCGTATGTCGAAGTTATGACAAAAAGAAAAAAATGCCCTATTAGGGCATGTAGAAGCAAGAGGGTAAGCCTGACTATCAACATTAACTGCTAGTAGTTAAGTTGAACCTGGTCACATATGGCAGTTAGTGGCCAGGCAATTAGGCTGGTGGTCTAGATTTAGTCAAGCCCTTGGTCACCCATGTGACCAGAAGGCTAGCGGCAGGGAAAAAAAGTGAAGTAAAGGGGGGTGTAAGCCTTAGCCTCCCTGAGAGTCACAACCCTGAGCTTAAGGAATGACTGTCGAGGGCCAAAAGTGTCTCTTAGAAGACTGCAACTGGGACTATGACCCAAGCGCTCAGAGAGTGTGAATGGATGAATAGAAACCAACGACAAATTTTAGAGGTTTCGACTAGGGTTAGGATGTAGGTGATAGTGTCTATAATGGTGGCAATGAAGTTTATAGGGATCAACAACTGGTAGCTAGGAGGTGGCGGTAGGTTTAGGTCTATAGCAGTGGCAGCCAAAGAGATGATTTTAGGTAGAGATTAGGGTTTTAGGAGTGGAGTAAATGTAGAGCGACGAATGGGAAGCTTCAGGTGGTGGAAGCTTAGGGTTTGAGGAGGTCAGCAGAATGTATGGTGACTGGGAGATAAAGAGGCAGTGATAGGATTTTTGGGGACCCTAAACTAGAGGTCAACAAAGAGTAGCAAGAAGCATCAGTGGCGATAGAGCCACCGTAGGGTGGTGACAGAAATCTCTAAGCAGTGGCGTTAGGGCTTAATGCCAGGTGGAGGAATGGTGGGCATTACACCTACAAAAAATAAACCTGTGAGATGAAAAACCTACAATCCAATATAAATCCCCAAACTTTAAAACCTGCAACCAGATTCATTAAAGCATATGAAATAATGAAAAGGAATGACTGATAATGGCTGAAATGAAATGCAATAGACTATGTAGGGGTTGGGGGTACGCAAACCGCTGTACGGTATGGATCCGTATGGTACATATCCTTACTATATGGAATTGTACCCTATGAGGCCCTAAAAAAATTTCAAAAAAACTTCGGTAGCAAAAAATGACAAATTATATAAGCCTCCTAGGGTTTTTGGGCCTCCCGGACTCAATAGCAAGGTCAGATTTGAGCTAGGAAGCCACTTGCAATAGTCAATCACCAAAAATTGATAAAAAACATTAGATTTGCAAGATTCATGTCGGGTTCACCATTTGTCATCAGGGAAAAAATTAAGTCTGAAACTAAAACAACAAGATATCAAACCCTAACTAGCACAATAGAGCATGAGATAACATGGAAATCAAAACAATAAACTTAAATGCAAACCCAAATCCACGCTAAACTCAATTTATCTCCATTTGTCTTCTCAACCTCACATAGGCATGCAAGATTTCAAAGGTTGTTGATGGAGGAATGTTGGTTGCTCGTCGTTGTAGTAGCATAATAGTACTCAAATTCTCCATATGCAAATGGCTTGTGAAAGGCTTTCTTTATAGAAAAGGCTAATTTGAATGAACAGGTGGGATTGAAAATTATTTTGAATGATATGGACGATAAGATTGATTAGGTTTTCCCACTTCAAGAGGGGTTGTAGTCATGTGACACTTGTTTGCATGTGGTAAAAGGTGAGGGATTTAATTCAAATATTTTATGTGAATTATTTGAGACAAGTGAGGGGAAATTAATTAAATAAAATGTGATTTATTTAACTAATTTGCTAGGTGATTGAGACAAAATTATGAGTGGGATTAGGATGGGACCTAGGACAAAATGTTGTAAGATATCCCACTAGGTGATGTACAATTTTAAGTGTCTACACCAGCAGTACTAGGACCAAAGAAGGATGGAGAATGGAGAATGTGTACAGACTCAAGAGCAATCAATAAGATCACAATAAAGTATAGATTTCCATTGCCAAGGATGGATGATACCATGGATTTTTTGAGTGGAGCAAAATATTTCACAAAGATAGACCTAAAGAGTGGATACCTTCATATCAAGATCAGAGAAGGAGATGAGTGGACCCAGAGAAAGTTAGAGTAATTGTTGAGTGACCAACACCTGCGAATGTTGGAGAGGTAAGACCTTTTCATGGACTAGAAATTTTCTACCAAAAGTTCATCAAAAATTTTAGTACTGTATGCACACCAATGATAGAGACAATGCAAGGTGACTAGAAGGATTTTAAAGTGACATTAGGAGCACATAGGAGTTTTGAGTTGTTAAAGAAAAAGGTGATAAAGCAACCAGTGTTAGCATTGTCGGATCTTGATAAAGTATTTTAGGTTGATTGTGATGCCAGTGGGAATGCAATAGGAGTAGTGTTAAGTCAAGAAGGGAGACCAGTAGCATATTTTAGTGAAAAGTTGAATGATGCAAGGTGGATACGTTAAGTGGACATTAGGATCACATAGGAGTTTTGAGTTGTTAAAGGAAAAAGGTGACAAAGCAACCAGTATTAGCATTACTAAATTTTGACAAAGTATTTTAGGTTGATTGTGATGCCAATGGAAATGCAATAGGAGTAATGTTAAGTCAAGAAGGAAGACCATAAACAGATGGACAAACAAAAGTGGTAAATATGAGCTTGGGTAACTTGTTGAGATGCTTAGTAGTAGATAAAGTAGGAAATTGGGATATAATTCTACTGCAAGGAGATTTTGCATACAATAACTCAGTGAACAAAAGTACAGGGAAGACACAATTTGAAGTTGTGATTGGAGTACAACCTAGAGGATTTGTAGAGCTAAGAGACATTAGTATGGATAACAAAAGGAGTGCAGAGGTAGAAGAATTTGTAGGATACATGGAAACAATACACTCAGGTCTGAAAGCATTTGGAAGAGATGAATGACAAGTATAAGGAATAAGAAGATGAAAAGATGAGACATAAGAAATTTTCTATTGGGGATGAAGTCATGGTATATGTCAGGAAGGAAAGATTTCCAGTAGGGACATACAACAAGCTGAAGATGAGGAAGTTTGGACCTGTTGGACACACCACGATACTGAGGGGGGGTGAATCAATATCTAAACAATCTTCAATTTTAACAACTTCAACTTATCCAGAGCAAATTAAAACTTAAGCATCATAGTATTAACATAAGCATGAAAGATTAACATAATGCACATCAACACATAACACCAGATATACGTGGAAAACCCAAAAAGGGAAAAACCATGGTGAGGATTAAATCACAATATATGAAGCTCAAATAACAACTCTATTTTAGGGCCAAAACCCAAGGAAGCTACTACTTTGTGAAAAATTTGAATTAGGGTCACTCCCAAGGAAGCTACTACTCCCTAAAGACTTTGTTTTAGAGTCACTCCCAAGAAATCTACTACTCCCTAAATTGAGAACACTCACACCTTTGATGATTGCAATTCTACCTCTTCACACTTTCTTCTGATGATTTAATTACTTAGGCATGCTCTACACTTGATCACTATCACAAATATGTCTTCAAGATGAATCGAGATAGCATCAACAACTTCTACTTTTTCTCCTTCAGTCGCACATCAAAATGCAATCTTCTGCTCCTTATTGTGTATGTGAGCTCTATCAATCTTTTTGCAATCACACCTCACCTCATTTAATTTGATTTAAATTTATACAAGATATTACATTGATTACATTTCTTGTAGGCCAGGGACAATATGAGAAATACATTTACAAGTCAGCAAAGCAATATACAACATGAAACATGTATAAGATAGATCCTAAAAAAAACCACACGTTACACCAACAGAAGACCGATGCCTTGCAGACACCAACACTTGCTTAACCAGGTCCAAAACATCCTTCGCAGCTTTAAACACCAAGTAATTACATCCACACACTCCGCTCATTTGAAAATAAGATAGCTTTAAGTAAAAACACATGAACCTTGAAGCATAACGACCACATCAACTTGAAAACCTTGTGTGGTACTGGAAACAAGAAAAATCTTCATGAAACTTTTCCAGATGAGTCTATAGGACTCATACAACATCCCCAAACACTCCTTTGCCTTCGCACATCAAATAATTTGTGCCACACATCTTCAATCATGAACTTTGAGAACAATCTATCATATGGAACACACTGCACCATGTTGTCATTTGAAAACTGAGTTGCATACCACTAAGAACCTTGAAACTACAAGGAAGCATGTAATACACATCCATAAACATGTCCTCAAAACCACAAGGGAAATCATTCATTTCTGGAGGAATGCAGAGCATTCCAACATGCCTTCAAAACTAATTGCTCTTCCAAGACACATGTCAATACTCTATCATGCATAACTTTCACAGCGGAAGGATAAATGATCAGAAAACTTGGAATTGTCACCTTCATTGCACCCTGAACACAGTTCCAGAATTGCATGGCCATATCTACAAATGTAGAGGAATGCGGAGCATTCCATTGTCCTACATAGAACACCTTCACAGCGACAACACTATCTTCAAATAGTCAACAACAAAACACTCTTTCGGTAATCAAATCATCATAGAGCTTTGAACATACATGCTTCAGGCCATCAGTAACATCAACAATACATCTGATCATTGTTGTGCTTCTAATTCCTATATTAATATGAACTATATCTTCTCCCTTCTCTTGTTGGATGGGACATGACATCCAACCATGAACAACATCACACCACCATGATAGTGTTGACATCAATAACAACCTAGTGACAGTGTTGACAATAATGACAACCCTAAGAACCATATGTGTAACAATCTCCCCCTTTGGCATTGATGGCAACACATATTTTTCTTCTCTCCCCCTTTGACATGAAGGACAAAGGCAAACCACTACATGCTCATCAGAGACCACATACCTACACCTTCTTTCTTAGTGCATGACTTTTTCTTGCAACAAACAAACTCCCCTATTACTAGCAACCACTACCTACTCCCCTTGAGAGATAGCCACCATCAGTCCAAGAATAAGATATAACATGAACTCCCCTTGGACAGATGCACCACTATGCATCTAGCAAGAAGGAGGGGCAATTACCCCTAATCTCTGTCGGAGATCCTCAAAAGCATCCTTTGCAAGAGCCTTTGTGAAAATATCTGCTATTTGATCCTTTATTGGAACATATTCCAACTTCACTTCCTTATCTGCAACCTTCTCTCTCAAAAAGTGATACTTGATTGCTATATGCTTGGTTCTACAATGCATCACTAGATTCATGGAAATATTGATAGCACTTGTATTGATACACAAGATAGGAAGAGGCTCATCATACAGTACCTTGATATCTTTCAGGGTTTGCTTCATCCACAACACTTGTGTACATCAGGATGCTACTGTAATGTACTCTACCTCTCTAGTAGATAAGGACATTGAATCTTGCTTTTTGCTTTGCCATGAAACCAATCTACTTCCTAAAAAGAAAGCACCATGACTTGTATTTCTTCTATCATCAACACAACTAGCCCAATCAGCATTAATGTAAGCACTCAAATCAAAGTCATTACCTCTTGGATACCATAGGCCATAGTCTGGAGTTCCTTTCAAGTATCTGGATATCCTTTTCACTACCTTCTCATGTGTTTTCTTGGGATTCTCTTGATATATGGCAACTACACATATTGTATGCATAATATCAGGTCTAGAAGTAGTCAGGCACAACAGTCCTCTAATCATAGATCTATAGACAGTCTAGTCCACTTCTGGAGACTCATCATCTTTTCTCAAGTGACACCCAGTGACCATGGGAGTACTCACTGGTTTTGAATCCTCCATACCAAACTTCTTCAACAACTCTTTGACATACTTAGATTGAGAAATAAAGATACCACCATCTAGCTAAGTAATCTGAAGTCCAAGGAAGAAAGAAATTTCACCAATCATAGACATCTCAAATTCTTTTTGCATCTCCTCTACAAACCTCTTACACATATCATCATCTCCACCAAAGATGATGCCATCAACATATATTGCAACTATTAAATCATGTCTCCTTCTTCCTTGATGTAAAGATTTCTATTTGTAGTACCTTTTTTTAAACCCTACTAAAGTTAGTACTTGTCCAACCTAGCATACCAAGCTCTAGGTGCTTTCTTAAGACCATACAGAGCCTTCTTGAGTCTACACACCATGTTTGGATCTTCTGATATATGGAAACCATCTGGTTGTTCAATATAAACCTCTTCCTCTAGATCACCATTCAGAAATGCTGACTTAACATCCATCTGATATACCTTGAAGTTCTTATGAGCAACAAGAGCAAGGAACATTATGATTGCCTCCATCCTTGCTACTAGAGAAAAATTCTCCTCAAAATCAATACCTTTAATTTGTGTGTATCCTTTGCATACCAATCTTGCCTTCTTCCTTAAAACTTCACCTTCTTCATTCAATTTGTTCTGGAATAGCCATTTTGTTCCTATAACATTCTTATTTGCTGGTTTGGAAATCAATTCCCATGTCTAATTCTTCTTAATCTGATCCAATTCTTCTTCTATGGATTTTATCCATCCATCATCTTTGCTGGCATCGACAAAGTTTTTGGGTTCCACTTTTGATAACAAACACAAGTTTACTTGCTCATGTGTCTTGGCAAGCCTTCTCCTTGTCTGCACACCTTCATCCTTATCTCCAATGATCTGATCTACTAAGTGGTTCTTCTGAACATACTTTGCTAGAGTCTTAGGCATCTGCTCTGGTTCTTGTTCCTTTTCTTCTTTCACTTCTTCTTCTTCATCTACAATGCATGGAAAGATATTGGATTTAGAGTCCTCTAATTCATGTTAGACATGATACAGGTCTTCATCTACTTTGATATTTGTGCTTTCAATCATCTTTCCCAACATCTTGTTATAGCATCCATAAGCTTTGCTTCTGGTTGAGTAGCCAAGAAAGATTCCTTCATCACTTCTTGAATCAAACTTTCCTAGGTTTTCTTCATCTCTTCTGATATAGCATTTGCTACCAAAGATCCTGAAGTATTTGACTATGGGAGGTCTTCCATACCATAGCTCATAAGGGGTCTTAGTGATGTTGATCCTCAGTTCCACTCTATTAATTAGATAGACAATAGTATGAACTGCATCCTTCCAGTACATATCAGGTAGATTTACATCTTTCAATATTGCCCTAGACATCTCTTGCACAGTCCTATTCTTTCTTTCCACTACCCTATTTTGCTGAGGGCTTCTAGGGGCTGACAGATGTCTCCTAATGCCATTATCTTCACAAAACTTTTGAAATTCATTTGAAGTAAAATCACCTCCTCTATCAGACCTCAAACATTTGATCTTGGCATCTACTTCATTCTCAATCATAGCTTTGAACACTTTAAATTTATCAAGGGCATCTAATTTTTCTCTTAAGAAAGTAACCCAAGTCATTATAGAATACTCATCAATAAGAAACATGAAATACCTCTCACCTTGTTGACTCTTTACTCTTGTAGGGCCACATAGATTAGTGTGAATTAGCTCCAATGGCTTTGCAGAAGATTACTCCTTGCTTTTGAAGTTTGTCTTTGTCTACTTTCCCATTTGACATTCCCTGCATACTATATTTGTAGGCTTGATTATCTTAGGCATATCTCTCATTGCATGAGTAGAACTGATCTTTACCATATTATCAAAATTGTTGTGTCCCATTCTCTTGTGCCACAACCAAATTTCATTGGATTGGGCCAATAAACATGTTCTTCCATTTACCTCCTTCAGATGATAGATGTCACCATATGTCTAGATACCTTCTACAACTAGTTTTTTAGACCTTGCCTTCCTAATTTCACAACCCTTGGCATGAAAGGTGAGATTATACCCCTTGCTATACATCTAACTGACACTAAGAAGATTGTGTTTTAGCCCTTTGACAAAGAGAACATTCTCAGTCTTGTTCTTCTCATCAATAGTTATAGCTCCCTTTCCACAGATTTGTGTTGACTCATCACCACCAAACTTGACAATACAACCATCCCACTTTTCAAGGTTGATAAACTTCTCCTTGTAACCAATCATATGATTTGATCATCCACTGTCAATTACCCAAGCCTTGGCTTCTTCTTTTGCATGAAAGGCAGTCCATACAACCATTGATCTTTCATTGTTCTGGTCTATTTGCAAGGCATCAATCTTCTCACAATTTTCAACATCATCCTTTTTATCACCAACACTCAAATCCATGAAAAGTGTTTCATCATTTGAATCATCATGATCCTCATCTTCTGAAGAATAATTTCTCTCTATGGAATACATACTTATTTTTAACTTGTTTCTCTTGTAACTACCTCCTGATTCCTTAAAAGGACATTTAGAAGCAAAGTGACCAACCTTTCCACAATTGAAACATTTGAATGGTAACTTACCTTTGTATTTCCTAGTGCCTTTCTTCAGTCTTCTCACAAAATTTGCTTCAACTTTATCAGAACTTTCATCTTCATCAACAACTTCTTTCTTTGGAGCATCACTGCCAAATTATCTCATTTCAAAGGTAGTAAGGGAACCAAATAGTTTGTCTACAGTGTATGTATCCAAGTCTACATTCTCCTCAATGACAAATACCTTATGACTGCAAGATTTGGGAAGAGATCTTATAACCTTTTTCACAATCTCATCTTCTTTCACTTCTCCACCAAGACCTGTGATGTCATTGACCACTTCATTCACCTATAATATATATCCAGCAATGTCTTCATCCTCTAACATTTTTAGGTTCAATTCTTCTCTTGAAGATCTGCATCTTTGCTTTCTTTACTTTCTTATCTCCTTCATAAATAGTTTCAAGTTTATCCCAAACTTCTTTAGTAGAACTACAACTCATTACCTTTGAAAGTTGAATCAGCTAACCCACTCATGATAGAAAACTTTACCTTGGCATTGTTATCATACTTCTTAACTTCATCTGCATATGTAAGAATAGTACCAGGAACTTTGTAACCAGTCTTGACATATTCCCAAACACCACACCCTAGAGAGCTGATATAGGCTTCTATCCTCAGCTTCCAAAAAGCATAATTTATCCCATCAAACCTAGGTATCTTGTCATATCCATTTTGTGTCATCTTAGACCTTCCTCAAGTGGTTAAGCTTCCCTTTGAGGATCTTGGCTCTAATACCAATTTTTTAACACACCAACATACTGAGAGGGGGGGTGAATCAATATCTAAACAATCTTCAATTTTAACAACTTCAATATATCTAAAGTAAATTAAAACTTAAGCATCATAGCATTAACATAATCATGAAAGATTAACAAAATGCACATCAACGCATAACACTAGATATACGTGGAAAACCCAAAAAGGGAAAAACCACAGTGAGGATTAACTCACAATATATGAAGCTTAAATAATAACTATGTTTTAGGGCTACAACCCAAGGAAGCTACTACTTCTTGAAAACTTTGATTTAGGGTCACTCCCAAGGAAGCTACTACTCCTTGAACACTCTATTTTAGGGTCACTTCCAAGGAAGCTACTACTTCCTAAATTGAGAACACACTTACAAAAGATTGCAGTATGATAGTCCTACTGTCTGAAAACTGACATTGAAACTCACACCTTTGATGATTACAATTCTGCCTCTTCACACTTTCTTCTAATGATCTGATTAGTTAGGCACACTCTACACTTGATCACTATCACAAATATGTATTCAAGATGAATCAAGACAACATCAACAACTTCTATTTTTTCTCCTTCTATCGAACATTAAAATGCACTCATTCTGCTCCTTATTTTGTATGCGAGCTCTATCAATCTTTTTACAATCACACCTCACCTCATTCAATTTGATTTAAAATTTATACAAGATATTACATTGATTACATTGCTTTTCAGCTAGGGACAATATGAGAAATACATTTACAACTCAGCCAAACAATATACAACATGAAATGTGTAGAAGATAGGTCCTAAACAAAACCACACGTTACACTAGCAAAAGACCCATGCCTTGTGAACACCAACACTTGCTTAACTAGGTCCAAAACATCCTTCACAACTTCAAACACCAAGGAATTACATGGGCACACTCTGCTCATTTGAAAATAAGATAGCTTTAAGCAAAAACACATGAACCTTGAAGCATAACGACCACATCAACTTGAAAACCTTGTGCGGTACTGGAAACAAGAAAGATCTTCATGAAACTTTTCCAAATTAGTCTACATGACTCATACAACATCCCCAAATACTTATTTAACTTTGTACATCAAATAATTTGTGCTGCACATCTTCAATCATGAACTCTGAGAACAATTTGTCATCTGGAACACACTGCAACATGCTGTCACTTGAAAAACTGAGCTGCGGACCACCAAGAACCTTGAAACTACAAGGAAGCATGTAATACACATCCATAAACATGTCCTCAAAACTACAAGGGAAATCATTTATTTCTGGAGGATTGTGGAGCATTCCAACAGGCCTTCAACACTAGCTTACTCTACCAAAACACATGTTGATACTCTATCATGCATAACTTTCATAGTAGAAGGACAAATGATCTAAAAATTTAGAATTATCACCTTCACTACACCCTAAACATAGTTCTAGGACTGCATGGCCATATCTACAATTGCAGAGGAATGTGGAGCATTCCATTGTCCTACATAGAACACCTTCAGAGCAACAACACTATCTTCAAACACTCAATAGTAAAACACTCTTCTAATAATCCAATCATCATAGAGCTTGGAACATACATGCTTCAGGCCATAAATAACATCAAGAATACATCTGATCATCTTTGTGCTTCTTGTTCCCATATTAATATGAAATATATCTTCTCCCCTCTCTTGTTGGATGTGACATGACATCCAACCATGAGCACCATCACACCACCATGATAGTGTTGACATCAATGACAACCCTACGAACCATATGTGTAACATGACCATGTAGGATTCTTAGGAAGTTTGATTTGGGAAATGCATATGAAATAGGATTACTGGAAGCATTTGGTATATCACCCATATTCAATATTGTAGATCTATATTAGTATCATGACAGAGAATCAAGTGATAGCACTGAAGTTGGATTGAAGGATTAATTACCACAACAACAACCGGAGTAGATAGAGCAGATTTTGGATAGCAAAATTGATCGCAACACTAGAGGAAAGTAGTATAAGGAGTACTTGGTTAAGTGGAAAGGAAGACCAGAGGAAGATTCATCATGGATTTCTCTGGCAAAGGTAGACTGCATTGGTTTTCCTCTAGCCCCAACAAAGTGAGGGACTCAATTTTCAAACAACCTCAGCTATGTGATGTAAAATATTTTGATTTCTTTTCTTTTCTTGCATTTCAATCAGTACAGTCTCAGTAGATTACACTGCATTCTACCACATCTTTATTTCACAACGCACGGAGTAGGATAAAGATTCTACACTATGTCATCTACATCGTATCTAGATTTCATGAGGTTTGGAATTGTCTGTGGAGAGTTATCGCTATCATAACATCATCAAAACTCATAGAACAGAGCATTCAACATTCATAATGAGCATACAATGTTTGTGGAACATTCATGTGACTTGCAGAGCCAAATAAATCATCTTGTAAGGCAATATGGGACCAAATAGATCTTCATTGAGAATCACAACACATTTCATCCATTTGTGGAGCATTACCACATGATTTAGGCTGACCTACATGTTTCATCAAGAATCAAGTTTTGGAACCTCTTAGTGCCAACGTGGAGCATTCCTTGAGCTAGGAGATGATATATAAGCATTCATTAGATGCATTAGGAGCATAGTAGTGATGATAGAAAGTTTTTAGTCTTTAGTAGTGGGTTTGTGGAAGGTAGTTCAAAGCTATATCTTTCATGTAATTCTATTGGAGGATAGGCCTGCGAGCCCATAATAGTCTGCATGTTGTTGACATATGAAGATTGTACTTGTTCAGGATATTGAATCAATATATATCCATTTGTTGCTACATTCTTTGTGTTTTCCATTGTGTTTACTCTAAGGCTACATGGTAGGATAGTCCTATATCTAGACCCTCCATCTTTGATTGTACCATTGTTTCTTTTATGTATTATGTTTTTAGCTCATGTTTTCATGTGTCTTCATCATGTCTTCCATGTGTTCTCTATGTATTGATTGTGTCTTATGTGTATGCTTTGTGTTTTATGTGTATGCTTCATGTTAAGCATGTATGCATTGTGTATTGCGTGTCTTCCATGTGCTTTCCTATGTATGCTTTTAGTACTCCATGTATGTATGAGTTGTGTTACAATTTCTTGCACATTTTCTCTTTTCTTATGTTTTTGCGACCTTAGGATCCTAAGTTTGGGGGCTACTTGTAGTCCATAACTTGGCAAAATTCTTTGGCTTCTATGTTTGTGTTTTTTTTCCATCCTTTAGTATGAGTTCGAATGTAAGTTCATATCCACACTAAAGTGGGGGATAAATGTAGTGTTGTAAAATGTGTACACTAGAATTTTACACTTAGTTTAGCTCCTGGTTGGACCTATTTTAACACCTTTTTGACCTTAAAACGATAAAAATCTCGATCCTAATGTTTACTATGAAAACGTGGAAGCAAGATAGAGAATTACAATTCCCACACTTTCATATGCACTAAAACATTAGGGAAGCATGAGATGAGTTTAGAGATAAAATATTGATGTCCTATGTTCCCTTTTCCTATATATTATGATGTTGTAACTATTTTAGATTAGGTTTTTGCAAGGTAGCTTAATTCAACAAGCATGAAACCCTAATTCACTAATCAGACTTTAATAATAGAATTTCTGACAAAGATACTGATAAACTAATTACAAAAACACGGAGAGGATAGTACTAAGAAAATGTACCCATAAACAGAGCAGCTGATGGACTTGGACGCCTAGGGTAATGTCCCAAAAATTCTTGACTATCAAAATCTTCTGTATTAGATGTTTTTTAATCTTCAGAGGCTCCTAGATCCAAAAGAAATCACCTAGTTGGGCAAGGGCACCCAGGGCAATTTCCTGAAAGTATTGGAATCCCGAAATCCAAATTCTATGACAACTGTGTCTACAATATCCATCTTCCTGTCACTCCTTTTTGCTGGATCTTGACAAATGCAACCTGCATATGCACAAGGAGGAGAAATATGGTTGCAGCTATATAGGAGCTTGCCTCAGTCAAGCCCTATTTTCAATATTCCTACTTTAAAAATAGCTAAAGATGAAGATTTGCAGATGTGTGTGTTCATCTAACAAATGTGTATGCAGAAAATACAAAACCCTAGATGACTCAATCATCAAGGAAAGATAAAAAATGTGTTCCACTCAATGAACAAACACAACTTCACGTTGGAAACAGACACTATTTTGATATGGACCTATATGTTTTCATTGATGGCAACAAGGCTCAGAGATCCTATCACCATGACAGGAAGAGATATTTCTAGAACATATTGATCCCAGGTCTAGTTGACATAAAACGGCCAAGTATGAAAGGTATTCTGAGTAGAGGACAATAAGTCAGATAATATGTCTCCGCAGATGATGATCAGTTAATGCAGTTTAGGTATGATGTTCTCAGCTGTTTGATAGTATTATACTTCAAAGGTTAAGTCTTGATCTCCTCTAGAAGTCACCTTGAAGAATTGTCTAAGTTTAGATAAGCAAAGGTATAGTAGGAACAGTGAACAGGGTCCAATGTAGTGGTCCGCATTCCTCCATAGATAAGTATTCTATTATGCATTTTTAAGGTGTTGTAAACACTTGTATGAAGTGTATTATTCTAGAGTTAGGAGATCTGAAGTCCACCAGAAGGTTAGCTACAAGCTGCTAAGTATCGGCATAGTGTTTGACAGAGTTTGACGGAGACAGAGTCCAAGTTTTGATTGTTTGCATTTCTCCGCAAGATGATAGCATGCCTTGCAGTTCTAAGGGTAAGATTGGGAATGTGTAAAGAGTCCTTGATACAATTTTGAAGGTGTTTTGAGATCCTTAGTAAAAGTTGTAAGTCAGCAGATGAAGTTGTTAAGCATGCTCTTAAGGAAGAGGCCGACAAGTATATTAATCATTGTTCAGAGAAGAGTTAATGTGTGAAATATCTATTTAAGTAATTGAGTGATTAGAACTGACCTATATGAATACACTTGACTGAAGATTTGGGTCCGTGCGACACATAGTGCATTGGATTGAGCGACAATGTACATCTTTCTATGTACATGTTTCACTTCTTGGATGCCAACCTGATTATGGATTAAATCATGATGCGGATATATAAGAGAGATGAATTTTGGTTGAGTGTGTGTGTGGTGTAGAGGTGCATGTGTGTGATGTGAGGATGCGAATAGCAGAGCAGAGTTAGAAGATCAACAGCGATGAAGACTTGGGATTTAGAATTCAGTTGCTAAATGACTGCACCCTGGCATAGTGACAGATGCTTAAGCAGTATTTAGTTTTCATGTGCAATATGATTGGAAGAAAGATTTTGTCATCAAGGCAGTGAGCCGACAGTGAGCCTTCAATAGGGTTTAATAGCCCTCATGGTTTAATAGCCCTTATTGTAATCTTGCTAGGTTTAGGGTTGAGGCAGTGAGCCTACTAAATCTAGTTGTACTTCATGGCAGTGAGCCAACATGTTCTAGGCTTGTGGAGTGACCAAGCCTGAACATTATTTCTGTAAAGATTGCAATATATATTTGAGAGCTAATCCTCTCCATGGTTTTTCCCTTTTCAAGTTTTCCACGTAAAATCTTGGTGTTATGTGTCTTGATTTTGTGGATGCTGTTCATTTGTATATTATGCTTCTATTTGATTAATCCTTTGAAATGGTTAAAAGTAAAAGTGCAAGAAAAGGTTTATAGAACATTGATTCACCCCCCCTCTCAGTGTTCTTGAAAATCAACACTTCACCTCAAGGAGATGAAAACAATGGAGACTTGCATGAACAAGAAGGTGAATCAACAATGTTCGCGAAGGATCTCCAAGCTCGATGTTGGAGGCTTTAGCCCTTCTCCTGATCATGCAAAAGGTGTACAAACCATAGGAAGAAAAAGATAGTCTCAAGATCTTGATTCCTAATCTCCATCCATTATCTCCATGATAGCAAATTCAAATAACTTTCAAGAGTTTCAACAAATCATTGATCTTGAATGACAATTTTAGCAAAGTTTTGGCATAAATCTTGCATAAAGATTGTATGTAATATAATGATTTTCAAACGTCTTTAAATATTTAACCTTAGGAATTTCAAATTTTGAAATAACATGTCGACATCGCATGAAAAATGAAAATTTGAAAATGGAATCCTAGAATGCACGGTGGGAGCCGACATCCCTCCAAAATTTAGGACCCCGGGAAATAGGGTAGGACAAGGGCATGAGCACCTAAGTCCAAGCCCTGATTTCTTGCTTAGGACTGCCTCAAGGAGATTAGGGGATCCCAAATCCAAGTTTACTTTTCACCTTCAGTCTTCAGTTATTTCAAAATGTGACATTCTTCCAGTCAGACATAGGTCAATCAGGGTTTAGGAAGGTTTGAAACAAACTAGGTTGAAAGGTCACCAAAGGAGAGGAGCTAAACCATGGGAAATTGTACCATTCCATATAGGAGGATAATTTCTGACATAACATTTAGCCCCCACTTTAGTGGCCATATGACACTACATGCATATGCAACTAAAGGAAAGTAAATACATCAATCATGAAAAGGATACCCAAAAGGATATTGTAGATGATGCTGAAGTGTCATCATAAGAGAGGAAGAAGCCCCCAAGTTTGTAATCCTGCAAGACCACAAAGTTAGGAACTACAACTTGCAAAGGAACACTTGTTAGAAAATCCAAAATCAAATCAACCTGCAATGACCACCAATAAGTCAATCCATAAACACTAAGGTGGTTAAGTGATGAGACATTATGAGGGAGGAAATTGAGGGAGATATATGCCCCCCTTGTTTGTGCTTCCTTAGTTTGAAAAGGAGAAACAAGGAGATATCTACATGCGTCAATTTTGAGGGAACTTGATGAGAAATGCATTGGGAGGGTTGTTTGAAGAGTAAAACTATTCAATTTTGCACCTAGATAGTGATAGGAATTCTCATCCACTTACTATATGTAAGGGGAGTTATCAATTTTCACTATTCATTATTATTTGTCATTGTGTAGAGGAGAGAAGGAGGAGGAAGAGATCAATGATGTTGACCCGACATCCATACCAGCTTTCGAGACTAGAGATGCTTCGAGCCTGAGTGGTAGAGAGATGCTTTGAGGTCAAGGTAGGGTCGAGATCCTTGCTTGTTATCACACTTTCTATACTTTGTTAATTGTTTATTGTTTCTCGTGCTGAAAAGGACAGTCGTGGACAAGGGTCCCCAATAGGGGCACCCAAGTCCTCCTAGGTGTCCTAGTCCACCTAGGGCACCCAAGTCCAGAAAGGACAAGGGCCCTAGGGATAGGGCACTGACCGTTGTAATAGATACTTAGTTCTATTATCATGTCATTTACTGATTCATTCTCTCACTATTTGTTGTGCAGGTCATCCCTAAGATGTGAGAGCATACAGGTGGTCACATGATGTTGCTTCTATGAGATCACATTGGTACTATGACCGATGTAGAGAGAGAGAGCACTTGCAGGGTGTAGGGCTCTCATGGGTGTTTGATATGCCCACAATTAGGTTTCACTGTAGCATGTTGATGGCTTTGATGGAGAGATGGAATGTAGATGCTTCTACATTCCACTTGCCCATAGGGGAGATGACTATCACACTAGAGGACATGTACTAGATCCTACGACTACCTATACGCGGGGAGACAGTGAGGATCGTAGAGTGTTTCTCTATAGAGTACACATGGGAGAGCCAGTTATACTGCCAAAGTGAAGGCACATTTAGCTTCAGTTACTAGAGCAGGGATGTGCTAACATCCCTTTGATTCAGAGGATTATGATGGTGATAGTAGCATTAATGGTCACACCAGACGGATGAGGCACTCACCTTCATAGGGGCCTTGTTCACACGATTAGGGCAATGGAGGAGCATGGTACAGTCTACGTATGGGGGTATAGTATGCTTGCACACCTCTACTACGAGTTAGGGAGATATGTTCAGTATGAGGAATAGAGCTTGATATGTTGCACTTTACTATAGGTCTGGGCCTTTGAGCATATTAGATACACGTGGCCTATAGGTTTTCCCATAGAGCCAGCATTTACTTATCCATGCATCCACGCATATCCTCTTATCAGATGTTGGAAACACGGTGATCTTCTGTACTGGAGGGTTATCTTTGATAGACTATAGCCTAGCGACATCATCTGGAGACACTATCACAATTTTATAGCATGGTTAGGTCAGCGGAGATAGTTAGTGAGGATACAGAGGGATCGGTTGATGGGTGTTTACCTCGATCATATTGTTGTGTGGTTCTACTTTGATTGGGTAGTGCGACAATTCAGATGCTGATAGGATATACCTCTGATGCATCTGAGTTACATATGCTTTGTGCATAGCTGATGTGGCAGTTAGTGATGATGATGGTCCAGAGGATGCAGAGCCAATATCTATCACACATGATGTCGAATTCACTCGACCATATCGGATCTAGTGGCAGATAGTGCGACCCGCTCCTATTTATACTCTCGGTCACCATACATGTGATCCTCAACCTTGGGTAGGTCATGTGGGTGACACGAGGATAGAGGATGGCATTAGTGACTTTGTAGGATACTACAATCTCAACGAGGAGGATGAGGATGAGGATGATGATGAAGAGGTGATCGCGTCACGGTATGTCTTTAGAGTGAGACCATGATGAGACTAGCAGGAGGTAGACAGTGATGAGGAGGCTAAGTCTCAGTCTCAGGTGAGAGCTTGTAGTCTAGCTCTTATGGATGTGAGGAGATCGAGCTTGTGTGAGAGAGGGGAGGCTAGTGGTCGCATGCCCCTAGCTACAGAGTTAGCTACAGAGATAGTCACACCATCAGCCATCCGAGATCCATCTTAGCGAGATGGAGATCCAGGTAGGATGCTTTTGTATACATGCATTTATTTTTGGGTTATTTATATATGATGTCTATATGAGATGCTAATATCTATTTTATTTTCGTATTGTAGTTGGGACGGATGCATGGCACTACCTTGTGAGTCGCATCATAGCAGAGATTATTCCAGCTGATGCGGTTGAGCAACGGGTGCGGGCGGGGTATTCACCACAGCCATCCGTAGGGCAGCATGCAGTGATCTTTATGCATTTTGTGAGATACAGGTTATCAGTGGAGACTATTCTAGATCACTCTGTTAGTTTCAAGATAGACAACTGAGATGGGGGGTGAATCAGTTGTCTCAAAACTTTCCTTTTATTAACCACTTAAATCCTTCTTGTAATTTAGCAACATAATAATAAATCAACCATGGAAACATAATGCAATAATTCAAGAGCAGAAACATATTGACATATGTGACACTAAGATTTTAACGTGGAAAACCCGGTTAAGGGAAAAACCAAGGGGTGACTAACCCAAGATTGTATTCTCTGTTAAAAGAATAAGAGGAACAAAATGGCACATGCCAATTAGGGCTCACTACCTGAGCACATTGCTCACAAGAGGCACACTACCTACAGGAGACACACTATCTATAGAATAATAAATATTACATACTTGAACTGAAGAATAGCATCTTCACCATGCTCGAGTCAATTCCATTTAAGCTCAACACTTTTGCTCTGCCTTTCATTCTTCTCCTCTCTACCACTTCATCATCTTCACTTACTTCTTTTGAAATGACTTCACAACGCTTATTTATACAAGACATCAACTTTGGGATTATCATCAAAGTTGGCATACTTTATTTTATTATAGAGCAAATACACAAATACAACTTGATTTATTGCAAAAGACTTCATGTGAATCATCACACTGTCGGCCACACATATCTGGGACTTCAATATTCTTTGAGGGACATGTCATGCTTCACAGAACATCTTCAAGATCATACGCAAGATGTGCAAACCATCCGATCGGCCATGATTAGGAAGAACTTCATCATCTGGAAGTAAATATTCAATTACAAGCTCAATCTTCAATGTAGATCACCAACACGAACTGGACACAATATAGAGACTGCCACAAACTTGCTTGAAATCACCAAGAATATCCACATCACTTCTATCTACTAAAATCATTCTCATCTTCATCTGAAACCTCAAGAACACATTCTGTCATCACTATCACATTAGAATAAATGCTTGTGGATCCAGACCATGAACCAATTGAGTTGTCAATTCACATTGGCTTCCTAAACACTCCATCAAATGCACAGAACATGATACTACATTTCTGGATCTTACCAGACCTATTTGTGTCACTTTGTCACTTTGTCACCTCTGAACACCTACCAGAACCGGTTTCACTCAAGTGGCCATAACTTCTTCAAATCTTCATGCAGACCTCTCAAATCTTAACTGGATCATCTTTAGACACATATCTACAAACCCTTTGATCCACATTCCCTGATCTCCATCTTATCTAGGATCTTCACTTCATAGAGCTTCACTATCTTCATTGTTCTCCTCTATTTCTGATAGGACTAATTTTCTCAATATCCTTAGCATACAACTCATTCAATCCTTGACATCAATGCAACAGGAGTAAGTTAACATCAATGACAACACCGATTAGGCCCATACTTACAACAATCTCCCCCTTTGTCATTGATGGCAACATATGATGTGAAAAACTATTTTAACCATCAAGACAAAAATTTCTCCTCACTAACTGACATAGCTCCCCCTATCAATAGCAATCATTCATATGTATTCTCTTCCTTTACTATTCCCCCTTTGATCAGCAACCACTTTTGTTTTTCACATGTCTTCTCTCCCCCTTTGACATGGCAAAGGGCACATACTTGCATTAATCAAAATCATACAGACTGCTCCCCCTGAGTAGTAGCTTCCTATCATCAATCCGGATCACAAGATATGACTGTGAGATTCACTAGACTGATGCGCATCAGTGCACCTTAATTAAGAACCAGAGGGGTAATAACCCCTAAATTCTCCTTGAGATACTCAAAAGAGTCCTTAGGTAGAGGTTTAGTAAAGATATCTACAATCTGATCCTTAAAGGGCACAAACTCCAATCTGACTTCATTCTTGTTCACCTACTCTCTCAAAAAGTGAAACTTGATGGATATATGTTTTGTCTTTGAATGCAACACTGGATTTTTTGAAATGTTTAATGCACTTGAGTTATCACAGAAGATTGTGATAGGTTCCTTATACTCTACTCTGATGTCTCTTAGCATTTGCTTCATCCACAATACTTGAGTGCAACTACCTACTGCTACAATATATTCTGCTTCTGCAGTGGATAGAGATATTGCCTCTTTTTTCTTGCTCATCCAAGAAACCAATCTTCTCCCCAAAAAGAATGCACTACCACTGGTACTCTTTCAGTCATCCACATCTCCTGCCCAATCCTCATCTGTATATGCATGAAGAGAGAAATCATGATCCATAGGATACCATAAACCATACTCAATTGTTCCTTTTAGATATCTGAGAATCCTCTTGACTACCATGACATGCGATTCTCTAGGATCAGTTTCGAATCTGGCAACAAGACCAACAACATTCATAATGTCAGGTCTAGTTTGAGTAAGATACAATAGTCCTCCAATCATTGACCTATACTTTTTATGATCAACCTTAGGAGAGTCATCATCTTTGCTCAGTTTACATCCAGTTTCCATGGGAGTATTCATTGGTTTTGAGTCTTCCATCCTAAATTTCTTCAACAATTCTTTCACATACTTGGTCTGAGAAATGAATATTCCTTTCTTTGTTTGAATGATTTGCAGACCCAAGAAGAAATTCATTTCCCCAAACGTAGACATCTCAAATTCACTTTTCATTTGATTTGCAAAAGTCTTGCACATACTATCTCTTCCTCCAAAGATGATATCACCAACAAACACTTCAACAATTAAGATATTTTCATGATCAATTTTGAAGTACAAGTTACTGTCAGTAGTACCTTTGTTGAAACTAATCTTCAAAAGATGTTTATCTAGTCTTTCATACTAGGCTCTTGGGGCTTGTTTGAGTCCATACAGAGCTTTCTTCAACTTGCAGACCATATCACCCTAATGAGATAATTGAAATCCATCCGGTTGCTCAATGTATACTTCTTCTTCCAAGTCACCATTTAGGAAGGCAGACTTGACATCCATCTGATATACTTTGAAATCATTGAAGGTAGAAAAGGCAAGAAATAATCTGACTGCTTCAATCCTTGCCACCGGAGTAAAAGTTTCTTCAAAATCAACTCCTTCAACTTGAGAATAACCCTTGCAGACTAATCTGGCTTTGTTTCTAACTACTTCACCATCTTCATTTAGTTTATTCCAGAAGACCCATTTGGTTCCAATCACATTTTTGTTTCTAGGTTTGGGAACAAGATCCCAAGTGTGATTTTTCTCAATCTGCATCAACTCTTCCTCCATTGCTTTAGTCTAGCTTTCATCATTGCATGCCTCACTTACTATTTTGGGTTCAATCTTTGAGATCAGACAATACTTCTTTGATTCTTGAACAATCTTTCTTCTTGTTTGAACACCTTTGCTTTTATCACCTATGATCTACTTTTTAGAATGATTCAATCTTACATACCTGGGAGTTTTGAGAACTTCTTGCACTTCTATTTCTTGGATAGGTTCATTCAAACTTGTCTCTTCTTCCTGAATTTTAGGATTCTCCGGATCAGTTTGGATTTGAATTTCAGAAGGGGCTTGAACCAAAACATCATTTTGATTATCTTCTTCATATTCATAAAACCTTGAGGGGTTTTCAATGCCTTCATCAACCTTCACATTTGTACTTTCTACTATCTTTCTCAATCTCTTGTTATAACACTAGTATGCTTTGCTTTGAGTAGAATAACCGAAGAATATTCCTTCATCACTTCTAGCATCAAATTTTCCAAGGTCTTCATCTCTTTTAATGTAACATTTTCTACCAAAGACTCTGAAATACTTCACAGTAGGAGTGATGCCAAACTAGAGTTCATAGGGAGTCTTACCAATATTGCTTCTAATTTGTACTCTATTAAGAGTATAGACAGCAGTGCTTACAACTTCTCTCCAGTAGATCTAAGGAATATTTTCTTCTATCATCATGGTTCTAGATGCTTCCTGGATGGTCTGGTTCTTTCTCTCCACTACTCCATTCTGCTAAGGAGTCCTTGGAGCAGATAACTATCTTTTTATCCCATGTTTCTCACATAATTCTATGAACTCTTCAGATGTGAATTCTCCACCTCTATCAGTCCTGAGATATTTTATGTTTACTTCGGTTTCATTCTCCACCATAGCCTTGAATATTTTGAATTTCTCAAGAGCCTTAGATTTTTCTTTCAAAAAAGTCACCCACATCATCCAGGAGTGGTCATCAATTAATAACATGAAGTATCTATCACCTTGCAAGTTCCTGATTCTTGCCGGTCCACATAGATCAGTACAACAATCTGGTAGAAGATTGTTCCTTACTTTTGAATGTGACTTTGCTCTTCTTACCCAACTGATATTCTTTGCACAAACTATTGGTATGTTTCACTAGTCTTGGAAGATCTCTTATAGCCTAAGTGTTGCCTATCTTGATGATATTATCAAAATTCACATGACACATTCTCCTATGCCACATCCAACTCTGATCAATTTGAACAAATAAACAACTTTTTTCAGTACCAACCAAGTGGAAGATGTTACCTTTTGTTTGAGTACCGGATGCAATCTCTGTTCCAAAACTTTCAAAGATCTTACATTTTCCATTTTTGAATTAGAGATCATAGCCTTTGCCACCACTGTCCAGCACTGAGAAGATTGTGCTTCAGACCTTCAACATACAGTACATCACTGGTTTTGTTCTTTCCATCAAAAGAAATAGTTCCTCTACCTCTGATTCTGCCAATAGAATTATCACCAAATTTTACAACTCCTCCTTCATATCTTTCCAAATCTATGAACTTATTTTTGTCACCAATCATATGGTGGGAGCATCCACTGTCAATGACCCAATCATCCTTTTCTTCAACTAGGGCAGCCAGAGATCTTTCTATCATTTTATGATTGACAGATTCAGAGGCATTGGATCTTCTTCCTTGATGGTGATGAACACCTAGTCACTTCCAGATTTTTTTCTGGTCTCTGATTCATCATCTGTTACTCCTTCATCATCGTCATCATCATCTTCATGAACATAGTAACATTTATTTTGGAATCTTGATCTGTTTGGATTTTCCCTTGAAAATCTTTCCAGACACTTTGAGGCAAAATGACCGATCTTGTTGCAGTTGAAACATTTGAAGGGCAATTTTCCTTCACACTTACCAGATCCTCTTGGCAGTCTTTTTGCAATAAGGGCTTCAAGTTGAGTAGCTTATGCTTCATCTTCTTCCAGATCTTTTCTTTCTTTTTCATACCATGATAGTTTCTTTGATGATTCCTCTCATGGATCAAACTTTTGTTTGCCTTTTACAGAGGCACTAGCTTTGAATGCAAATTCAGTCTTGGGGGGTGCATCTCCAAACTCGGCCAATTCAAATGCAGCTAATTTTAGAAACCAATTGATCTCTTGTGATATTTGAAAAAGATCTAAATTCTTCAATAGCAGTAACCTTGTATTTGTAAGTAGGAGGTAGGGATCTGAGAACTTTGGCAACAATCTCATCTTCATCCAAGATTCCACCAGCACACCTAATGCCACAAACAAGCTCATTAACTTTTGGCATAAATGTAGTGATATTCTCATCTTCATTCATCTTTAGGTTTTTGAATTTTCCTTTTAGACTCTATAGCTTGGCACATTTAACATATTTGTCTCCTTCATGCAGAAGTTGCAGTTTTTCCCAAATCTCATATGCAGTTTTTAGATCTATAACATTTGTAAGCTTGGAATCAGATAAGGCACTTAATAAAGCTTCTTTAGCCCGAAGATTGTCTTCAGCATCTTTGATTTCATCTACAGTTGTTGGACCATTCTTTGGAGGAACATACTTCTTTGAAGTTATGGTCCAATATTGCATTCCCATACATTGCAAGTGACATTCCATGTGGCTTTTCCAAAGAGTGTAATTGGTTCCATCAAACCTCGGACTATCCTTCTTGTAGGAAGATATCCTGGATCTCCTCAAGCAGTTAAGCTCTTTTTAGAAGAACTTAGCTCTAATACCAATTGTTAGTTTCAAGATAGACAACTAAGAGGGGGGGTGGGTGAATCAGTTGTCTCAAAACTTGTCATTTATTAACCACTTAAATCCTTCTTGTAATTTAGCAGCATAATAATAAATCAATCATGGAAACATAATGCAATAATTCAAGAGCAGAAACATATTGACATAGGTGACACCAAGATTTTAATGTGGAAAACCCGGTTAAGGGAAAAACCATGTGGTGACTAACCCAAGATTGTATTCTCTGTTAAAAGAATAAGAGGAACAAAATGGCACATGCCAGTTAGGGCTCACTGCTTGAGCACATTGCTCACAAGACGCCCACTGCCTATAGGAGACACACTGTCTACGAAATAATAAATATTAGATACTTGAACTGAACAATAGCATCTTCACCATGCTTGAGTCAGTTCCATTTAAGCTCAACACTTCTCCTTTGCCTTTCGTTCTTCTCCTCTCTACCACTTCATCATCTTCACTTACTTCTTTTGAAATGACTTCACAACTCTTATTTATAAAAGACATCAACTTTGGGATTATCATCAAAGTTGGCATACTTTATTTTATTATAGAGCAAATACACAAATACAACTTGATTTATTGCAAAAGACTTCATGCGAATCACCACACTGTCAGCCACACATATCTAGGACTTCAATCTTCTTTGAGGAACACACCATACTTCACATAACATCTTCAAGATCATTTGCAAGATGTGCAAACCATCCAGTCGGCCATGATTAGGAAGAACTTCATCATCTGGAAGTAAATCTTCAATTACGAGCTCAATCTTCAATGCAGATCACCAACACAAACTAGACACAGTCTAGAGACCCCCACAAACTTGCCTGAAATCACTAAGAACATCCACAGCACTTCTGTCTACTGAAATCATTCTCATCTTCATCCGGAACCTCAAGAACACATTCTATCATCACTGTCACATTAGAATAAATGCTTGCAGACCTCTAGACCACGAACTAATTGAGTTGTCAATTCACATTGGCTTCCTGAACACTCCATCAAATCTGCAGAACATGATACTGCATTTCCAGATCTTATCAGACCTATTTGTGTCACTTTGTCACCTCTAAACACCTGCCAGAACCAATTTCACTCAAGTAGCCATAACTTCTTCAAATCTTCATGTGTGCCTCTCAAATCTTGACTGGATCATCTTTAGACACATATCTACAAACCCTTTGATGCACATTCCCTAATCTCCATCTTAGCTAGGATCTTCACTTCATAGAGCTTCACTGTCTTCACTGTTCTTCTCTATTTCTCATAGGACTAATTTTCTCAATATCCTCAGCACACAACTCATCCAATCCTTGATATCAATGCAATAGGAGTATGTTGACATCAATGACAACACCGGTTAGGCCCATACTTGTAACACACTCTTCACAGGAGGGAGAGTAGTTACTCCAGAGAGCCGAGCTTGCTGAGGTGGAGCTCTAGAAGCTACGAGAGAAGGTAGCAATTGTACCTACACTTGAGAGAGATCCTATCATGAGTGAGATCTTACTTCCTGATTTGCACTAGGTGAGAAATGATAGAGACAAGGCTCAGACAGAGAGAGACCAGTACCAACAGATGTATTTGGAGCTACAGGGTGAGGTGATGGGGCTCAAAGGTAAGCTCAAGGGGTTACGATCACAAAGTGTCTCTAGGAGTCATTCACAATCTATAGCCACACATGGTTAGGGATCTGTCACGAGCACACCATGAGGACGCAAGGGTATAGGTGATTGAGGTTCAGCTATGTGATGTATATATTACGTACTATGACATTCCATTTTGGTATACGGGATAGTCGACTCAAATGTATATTTGAAACTGATGATGATATATATATGAGATGTTTTCTTATTACTGTTTCTAGTATTGTTTAATCTATCACATGTGATTTATGTAAAATGCAACTAGTGATAAATGCTAAATGCTTATGAGGAAATGTAATTAATGCAAATGTAAACAATTCTTTAGAGAACATAATATAGTAAAAGCACAATGATTAATAAATTTCACACACAACCAATGTTCTATGCTATACAAAGTTAATACAAAAGTGATCTTAATAAAGCATGTTTAACAAGATACCACAATGATTAACCACAAAAGATGCTATGTTAAATGAATTAAGACAAAATAATCATATCTTGTCGAAATTGAAGCTAAACTAACTAATAAGTTTTGCTTTTTTAAGTAACATCTAACATATAATCTTAAGCATAAAATTTCTTGAGGTGCACAACATTAATGGGTTCTTTAAGTGACATACCTTGTTCATCAACTAGATTATACGCTCCTGAACCGAAGTCTTTGGTAACAACATATGGTCTGAGCCAATTAGGGCTAAACTTTCCTTTTTCTCTCGGAGGAGCATTTATATTATGTTGATTCTCATAAAGTACCAAGTCTCCAATGTTAAATGAATGGTGTATAACATGTTCATTGTATGACCATTGTATACTCTTTTGATGGGCCTTAAGATACTCAAGAGTGTTAATACAATATTCATCCAACATCTCAAGTTGTTGTAATCTCTTTTCTCTTTCCATGTCATCATCAACATCTCGCAAGGAGACTCTCAATGAAGAAATCTTGAGTTCTAAGGGTATTACCATATCAACGCCATAAACAAGACTATACGGGGTAGTTCCAGTAGTCATACAAATACTTGTTCTATAAGCCCATAATGCATAGGACAATTGAGTATGCCAATCTTTCTGATGTTTGTTAACAATTTTTCATAAAATTTGTCCAATAATTTTTTTTTAAGCTTCTGCTTGGCCATTCAATTGAGGCTAATAAGGCATAGAAAAGCGTTGTTGAATGTGATATTTTTCTAGAAATTTCTTCACATCCTTGTTCTTGAATGGCATGCCATTGTCAGAGACCAAGGAGGAAGGTATACCAAATCAAGAGATTATGTTATCTTGGATAAAATGACACATTAAGTCAGTAGTCGTGGATCGTAAAGGGACAACCTCAACCCACTTTGTGAAATAATTGGTAGTAGTGATAATAAATGTATGTCCTTGAGAGGAAGGTGGAGAGATTTTACCTATTAGATCCAACCCCCAAATGGAAAATGGCCAAGGTGAGACTTGGGCACAAAGTTCCTAAGATGGTGCTTAGATTAAGTGTAGATGTTGTTGACATTACGGGTACTTCTTGACATAAGCGAATGAATCTTGTTCCATGCATTGCCAATAATACCCCGTATGTATTAGTTTTTGTACCAATGATTTTCCTCCAAAATGTCCTCCACATGTGCCAGAGTGAGATTCTTCTAAAGCTATTAGAATCTCTAAATTACTAAGACATCGGAGAAGGACACCATTATAACTTCATCTATATAAGACATTATATAGAATGATATATCGTGCGATGAGTTTACATAGGCGAATTTGAGCATTTTTAAATGTCGAATTAGGGATGGTTCCATCACATAGATAGTTGAATATATGGGAGAACCATTAATCATAATTTATATCACAACAGAGATCAAGACTTGCAACTATAGGACCCTCTATGACTGGTGTTTTAAGATTATGAATAATAAAGGTAAATTCATCAAGAGAATCGTCAGGGGATATAAGGAAATTTGCACTCACCATTGCATCTGCATGTCGATTGTCTTTCCTTGGAATAGTATTGATTGAAAAGGATGTAAATCGCTTTACTAAAGACAAAAAAATCACGATATTGCAATAACTTGTCTTGTTTAGCTTGATATGATCCATTTATTTGTCTTACAATTAGTTGTGAATCACCATATATAGTGAGGTTTTTGATGTTTAGGGCCAAAGTAGCATGAAGTCTTGCAATAAGAACTTCATACTCAGCAATGTTGTTTGTACATGAGAAGTTTAGGTGGTAAGACATAAGAATCAGCTTACCTATAGGGGTACGAGTATGACACCAGCATCGGAGCCAGTTCGACATCTTGATCCATCAAAATACAATTCCCATTTATCCTCTTTATCAATAGCTAATATTTGGTCATCAGGGAATGTCTCCTGATTTTGGATAGCAAAGGGAGAGGGTGCCTCAGCTAAATGATCAGTTAATGCTTGTCCTTTAATTGCTTTTTGAGATATAAATTTGAGATCAAATTTAGTTAACAATATAACCCATTTAGTTAGATGACCTGAAAGTTCTATTTTAGCAAATAAATGTTTCAAAGGATCAAATTTTACAATTACGTGTGCCTCAGAATTTAAAAGATAATGCCTAAGATTTTGTGTTGTGAAGACAAGAGCTAAGCATTGTTTCTCAATGACAGTATATCGCACTTCATAATCAAGCAATGTTCAACTAATGTAATATACATCACATTCTGATCCTTCAATATTATGTTGTGCTAATAATGCTACAAGATCATTATTAGATGTTGAGGTGTAAAGTATAAAAGGTTTATTAGAAAGAGCAAGTTGTAAAATAGGAGGTTTAGTGAGATAACTTTTTAAGATTTTAAAAGCCTTCTGACATTCTAAATTCCATTAAAATTTTGAATCTTTCTTCAATAGTTCAGTAAAAGGGTGAGTCCTATCCGCGAGTTCTAAGACAAATCGGTGAATGGCCTATATCTTCCCTTGCAAACTATGAAGTTGAGATATGTTTTTAGGTGGTGGCATGTTAACAATCGCATCAATCATTTTCGTATCTACTTCAATACCATGATTCGAAACTATAAATCCCAATAATTTTCCACTTTCTATGCCAAATACAGACTTACGAGGATTCAATCGCATGTTGTATTTCTTTATTCGCTCAAAGATTTGTCGAAGAGTCATGGCATGATCTTGGCGATGAATATACTTTGCCAAGATGTCATCGACATAGTCTTCTAAGATATTATGCATGTAATCGTGAAAGATAAGAGTCATAGCACATTGGTAAGTTTCTCTGGCATGACTACCCAACAAAACATACCTGAAGGTGTTATAAAAGTTGTTTTATATTGATCTTGAGGGTTTATAACAATTTGATTATATCCTAAAAATCCATCCATGAATGAAAGTAATTCATGGCCGACTATTGAGTCAACAATCATATCAATGTTAGGAAGTGGGAAATCATCTTTCAAAGATGTGAGGTTTAAATCTCTAAAATTAGTACACATTCAAAGATGGCCATCAGGTTTAGCGATGACGATGATAGTCAAAATCCAAGGTGAATAATCAATAATAAGGTGGATAAAGCCAAATTGTAAAAGCTTTTCTATCTCAACCTTAATGAGTAATGCAACCTTAGGATTCATCTTGTGAATCTTTTGTTTAAACGGTTAGCATCTGGTTTCAGTATGATATCGTGCATTACAATTTGAGGATCAATACTAGGCATGTCTGAATAATTCCAAGCAAACAATTCAGAAAATTCATGTAAGAGTTTAGTCATTTCTTCTTTTTCTTCTACGCTTAAATAATCACCTATAGGGATAACCTTTTCCATGTTATCTTTCTCCATTAAAACATTGACAGTCTTTCCATTAAGCAAGGTACTGTGGTCTAGGAGATCAGGTGATTGTGGTAATTCTTCACATGCTTCCTTAGATTTTAGAGTAGCATTTATCGTATTAGTGGTTTTTCCAAAATATGCACTATTGTTCAAACAATAAGGTAATCCGCATTTATGATGATAATGGGGAATATTGTCATAAGCACCCAAGAATTCAATTATCGCTTTGTCTATTGAAAAGATATCCAAGGGAAATTCTCTTGGAGGACAACTAGTGTCAATCATCTCAGGAAAGATCAAATTAAGTGTCGATATTGTATTCACATTAAGAGTAGGACGTCTACAATCTTCAGATTGCTTGAAAGGGTTATATCCAATGCCACTTGAGTAATGTCGTGAAGTGGATTCTATAGGTACATGAATCCCTTGTTGATTAATACCACAACCATTACCTACATAGTCACAATTCTTATAAAAGATTTGAAATCCTTGACCATAGAGAGAAGCCATTTCTTGGAAGAAGGTGGAGCTTCATAGGTCTCATAATCTATAGTATAAGCGAGAGTATTATCTATATTCATTACTAAAAAGACTTTAGGTTGTATACTTGAACTTTGAGATGAGATCGATGCAACACTTGATGTTTCAAGAGTAGGGTTGTTAACTTTATATTCACCTATAGAGGGAGATGTAATATCTAATGAACCCCAATCATCACCAAGAAATGCATTCAATTGTTTGGACTCTTGCACAACATTATCTGTGGCAAGAGGAGCTGACGAGTCAACGTTTAGATTGTTTAAGATCTTATGATGAACAACCTATTTTTGTGCTTCAATTTGTAAACAGTTGTCAGGTTCAGGGTCAGCATGAATAGTATGAAGTTTATCTTTAAAAACAAACTTAATTGAATGATGAAGGGTAGAAGGAACTACCCCCAATGCATGAATCCAAGGTCTACCAAGAATCATGTTGTAAGATAAAGAACACAACATGATATGGATAGGTAGATAAAGTCATTGGCCCAACTTGTACAGGTAAAGTTATAGTGCCTACATATTGTCTTCCAAAATTATGAAAGCCATGAATGCTTATCCTATCCAACTTAATGAGAGATGTATCAACTTTAATCTTATGTAATAAATTGATGCTACAAACATTAAGAGCTGACCCATTATAAATCATAACACGTTTAATCAGTTTCTTATTTATTGTAATGAATATAATGAAAGGATCATACTAATTTTGAACTTCAAGGGATGGCAGCTCATGTTGTTGAAACAAAATGTCTATTTTTGTCGCATGCATGCAATCTAATAGAGTTGCTACATCATTTGGTTTGACAATAGGTGGCACAATCACCTTTTTTAAAGCTTCTTGGAGCATTGCATGGTATGTAGGAGAAGTTTGAATAAGTTCCCAAAGAGATATCTTAGCAGGAGTAGCATGAAGCTGCTCAAGAAGATCATAATCTTGACCAACCTTATGCATTAAACAAGGTGATTGAGGAATCATAGGTTGAGAAATTGGTAAAGATATCGAAATGCTCAATTGTTGTTTTCTTTGTTTGTTATTCTGAGTATTGTATGTATGAGCAACCATAGTATGACTAGGTTGTTGTGAATTTTGATATGTTATCTGTTTAGCATAGTTATAAATGTAATCAAGAGGTCTAGAAGAAGGTGAAGGACCTCTAATAGTGAGCACCAATTTAGGAGGTTGAACCACATCTAAACATAAAGTGACCACTATTTTTGGTTTCAAAGATTCTTCTTGAGGTTTAGAAACATAAATTGCATTTACTAATCTTTGAAACAATGATGGTCTAGGAGTCATAGTGGAATGTTCAATTGAGATAAAGTCCTCAAGGGTTTCATCTAACATATTGAAGTCATCACAACTAAACGGCTCATCATACACATGAAAGTCTTGTAACAAGTAATCTGACATTATAACAGGCTCAAATTAACCCAAGACTTAAATGTAAAATGCTATATCATGAACTCTATGAAAATGAAATAGAACAAAACAATGCAAAACACAAAATTGTAATTTCAAGCTCTCTTTAATGAAAGGGTAAAGGAAATCACTCAAGTTTCAATGCATGCACTTTCATAAAAGAGAGGTTTGCAATCTAAATATGTTTTAGAACAACAAACTAATTTAGATCTGATGTTTAAAGGATGCTAATTATTTTAGAGCACAGGTTCACCAAAATGTTTGGTGTGAAAATGTGGAAGCAAGATAGAGAATTACAAGTCCCACACTTTCATATGCACTAAAACATTAGGGATGTTGGAATTAGTCCAGACAACTGAGAGGGGGGGTGAATCAGCTGTCCCAAAACTTTAACACTTGCAGTAATTAATTCTTCTTTACCGCTTAAAAATAAATTAATGATGTAAACGTTAAAGCATGAATCATCAACACATGAGAAGAAACAAAATGAACACATATAATACTAGAATTTTTAACATGGAAACTTAGTTAAGGGAAAACCACGGTGGGGGTTAACCCACAAGAATTAATACCCTGTTAAAAGTATTACAAATGGGGAAGGCACATGCATTCGAGCTCACTACTCAAAGAGGCTCACTGCCTATAGAAATGATTACAAGAAGATTACAAAGTGTTTGAATTGATGAATAGCATCTACCAATGCAAGAATTTAGTTCTGGTTAAGTACAGAATACTGATCTTACACATTTCATTCTTGCTCTGCCCTGTTTACTGTTCTGCCATTATCCAGTCCTCAGATCTCTTCTCCTTTGCATTTATTTTTTCCCTCTTTGTACTTACTTCATCATCACATCACAATTGCACACCAAAACACTTGAATCCATTGGCTATTTATATCCGCATCAAGAAAACTTAGAACATTTATTAAAAAATCTACTCTGTCAGCTGAATCCATGCACAAATAATAATGCAGACCAAAAAATTGTGTTCTCAAATCATCAATCATGTCGACCAATACCACTAATTATCACTAATTACTTATCCAACAACTTTTTTGTATCTGGACCAAGATCAAATACTAGGTTGGTCTATTCTTCTTCTGACTGTGCTAGCTAACTAGACCCTAATACTCAGATGCTTATATCTTTTGAATACTTCATCATCAGAGGCTAAGATTTTGGATTTAGATAGTCTTGACAATCCTTTTCACTTCCTTAGATCTGCATCACACTGTGATTTACCACTGGAGAGATCCAGACCAAGATACCAGACTTTGTCACATGCTCTGTTTCTGACATCCAAACTTAGACAAATCCTCACTCTGACTTTCGGTATGAACAAATCATGTAATCTGGATGTGTAGGATAGACTTAATTGTCATCAATGACAACACATGTCATGCGTAGCAGTGTCTCTTGCCAACAATCTCCCCCTTTAGCATTGATGGCAACACTTAGTGAAAAATGACTAAGTGTTGGAATAACTCCCCCTTACTAAGTATGCTTATGCTTTTCACTATTCTCCAATGCTCCCCCTTTGTTGGATTCCTCATTTTTCACTGCTCTTCAGTCCCCCTTTGACATCAATGGCAAAGGGTGGGATCCACAAACCAAAATTTACACAAAAATTCTATATACCGGGCCGCATATGTACAAACAATCCTTAAGTTCTATTTACATATACTTGAGTACATCTCCAAAAATGTTCTTCAATTTTTCTGGCTCACTATCCCAACTCTTCTTCATAGTGTTCAAAATTGAGATATGGCCACTGAATAGGAAATCTTGTGATTCTACCATTCACAGATCAATGGGATCACTTGATTGAGCTGCAGGACTTCAGTTAAGGCATTGAACATTGCTTCCATTTTGGGGGAAATTAGTCCCTGGAGCTCACTCATCCTGTCTTCTATGCTCTCCTTTTCTTTGGTCAATTTCTTTATATTTTCAATCTATTGCAAGGTGTGATCCTTGGTCTTCTTGTTCAGCGCTGCATTGTGGTGGTTTGTGACAAGGGCTTAACCACCTCCCGTGCTTGTTAAGTCAAGTGGTTGTATCAGGCATTAAAAGGTCGATCTTTTGGTGCAATGACAACTAACAGTTGGTATCAAATCCAAGGTCATGGATTCACACCCTGTGCTTGCGCTGGGGGGGATTGTTGCAAGGTGTGACCCTTGGTCTTCTTGTTCAATGCTGCACTGTGGTGGTTTGTGACAAGGGCTTAACCGCCTCCCGTGCTTGTTAAGTCAAGTGGTTGTATCAGGCATTAAAAGGTCAATCTTTTGGTGCAATGGCAACTAACACAATCAAGCTGATCACCTGACCTTCCTTGCTTGCCACTGATGCTTTCATAGGATCAAAAGAATTTGATACACTAGATAATTTTTTCTTAGATACTTTTATTTTATCTTCAAGATCTTCTAAGACTTTAGGACAGGATAAGAAAAATTTATATACATTTCCTCCTTCTGTAAGAGCATTTTGAATACTCTTTACACTGGCATCCAACACCATTCTATCAACTCCAATCAAACCTTTAAGAGCATCAAATCTTTTATCGTTGAATTCCTTTTGGACCTTGACCTCTACAAACTTCTCTAAAGATTCAAAATGAGAGCTTACCAAGTTTATCAAGTTCATTAACTGTCCAGAGGGGGATGCTGAAGAATCCTTCTGGTATGTTGGCATTCTTTTCTCTAAAATCCTTGATGCCAGACCAAGTAGCTCACTGTCTTCTATGTGAGACTTCAAAATGTCTTCTCTAGCTTTAGCTTGAGCAATGGAAGCTAGCTTTATCTTTTGTACTAGAGATAATGTGTCAAAATTTATTGGACCTTGGATTATGTCTTGATCTTCTTCATTTTGTTTGTCCTTTTCCAAAATTTCCTTTGCTGCCTCCGTAGTGTCTCTTGCCCAAGATGATGATGTGTCTATCTAATTCTTACTGGTACTGTCAACTAGATTGTCTTTCTTGGGCTCATCATCCTTTACAATCTCTTCTTCTTTATCATTTTTCTCCTTGACTTCTTCTGCTTCTTGGTCCTTAGCCTTTTCTGTTTCATGCTCTTTAATCTTCAATGAATCATCTTCAATTTGATCATCTATTTTAACATTCATCTCTGTATTTACTTTTTTGGATTGATCTAGAGGAGTTTGAATACCTCCTGCATCATTAGTTTTATCTATCATCTCCTCATCTTCTTTGTTTATTGCTTCCTCTTCTGGAACAGAGGAGTCATCTATTCCAATTTGTTGCTCATTCTTCTGCTACTCTTCATCATTAGGAATTGATGTTTTATCAGCAAGTTCATCTGAAACCACAAAGAATTTGTTTTTGTCTAATGTTTTCCTTAGAATTTGTTCATTTTCTTGGACAACTTCATCTATGTCTCCAATCATCAATTTGTTCATCCTTGTCTTACTCTTGAATTCATTTTTGACCTCTTTAAAACATTTATCTGCTTCTCTGCTAGAGATCATCGGACATATAGTGGTTAACACATGTTCCCTCAGCTCCATATCTTTTGCCTTGGCAGCTTCTTTCCTAATTTCCAGAATATCTCTCAAACCTTTTGGAACTTCTGACAAAATTTCTACTAGTGCTTGATTGAATACATTCAAGTACTTGATAGTGGCTTCTTCCAAAAGTCTTTTGTCAGTATCATTGTAAAGATTATAGAATTTAATCAATGGCTTTAAATTCCCATCAACAGTGACTGTCTTAACAATGGTTTTCATAGAGGGAATTGGCTTCTCAATATCAGCCTCTAATTTTTGCCTCTTGTTTGTCTTGTTGCTTTCGAAAGGCTTCTCTTTTGACACTTTAACAGCTTTAGTGCTTGTGGCCTTCAACTCTTTAAGCTCTTCATCAAAATCTATCTTTTCTTCATCCTCCTTTTCCAAACTGTCATATGACCTCTTTGCCTTTACTTTAGTTCTTTTCTTTTCCTTACCAGATGATATGTCTCTAGTTACACTATTTTTACATGTAGTCAATCTTCAATTTCTCCGCAATCAATCACATTGTCTTCTTTTCTTCCAAAATTTGCTTCAACAGGTCTGCAATAGGCTTTTCTAACTTCAATCATCGTGCCGGATTTAGACATCCACTTACTCGCTGGGGGAATTTGTTGTTCTATGTAGCTCCCCTTGAGCCAGAGCTCCTAATTTAATTCTTGGAGGAATTACTAGCACTAGATTTCGGTGCGGACCCATCATCATTATTCATTGTACCTTTCTTCACCCATGTATTGTTCATTTCATACTAGACCTTATTTACATCAACTTGGCTCTTGCCTTTGTCTTGTCTCTGCTCATTCAGTTTTCTATTTACCAGACCTCTCCTTTCATTATTCTTGCTTCTGTAGAATCTTGCAATATGACCGGATCAGTTACAATTGAAGCATACAACATTTCTTTGCCCATTTGATTGATTTCCTCTTGATCTACATTGATTAGCCATATGTCCAAATCTATTGCATGCAAAGCATTTGCCATTGAAAGAATTGCCATTTCCTCTATTGTTAGAGTTATTCATTATCATATTTATGCATTCATTGGATCTATGACCATACCTCTTACACTTGAAACATTGACCGGAGAAGAATGGACCACTTTGATTTACTCTGCTTCTGCACTGAGTAGCTCTATGACCAAATTTATTGCAATTGAAACAATTTCCATTGAAAGATGGATATCTTTGAGCACTAGGTTGTCTTACTAGAGGTCTTCTATGTTTGTTTCTCCCATTCCTTGATTGAGAATTTCTTTGTCTGGATCTGGAGCTTTCACCTTTCTCATACCCAAGACCATGCTTATCATCAGCCTTCTTCTGACTCTCAAGCAACACTTCAAGTTTAGCTGAGCTTACTTCTCCTTGTATTCATTTGCAATTTCTAGGTCATGTTTGAGAAAGACAATTTGCCTTTCAAGTTCCTCCTTATTATATCTATATTCTTGTAGATCTAATTTTAGGTGGCCAATTGTTCTGTCCATTCTGTAGCATTCTTTTGTTCTTTCCTTCAGAGTTTGATTTAGGTCTTCTTTAGTCTTCTTCCTTTCCTCAATTTCTTTGGTTAGCCTCATCACCCCAGATTCCATCTCATGTTTTAGAATAGAAACTTCTTTTGTTAGCTTCTCACATTCCTTTGTCTTTTCTTCCAAAGCCTCATTCATGCCATTTTATTCAGTAAGATTAGCTTGCTGATGAAGTAGCTCCTTCCTTTTCTCCATTGATTTCTTTAATTTTTCTTTTAGCAAATCAATGCAATCATTAGCATCCTTAAGGTTCACTTTTAGGTCATCTACTTCTGCTTTGGACCGGTCAATCTCTTCTAAAGCCAATTGAAGTTGTTCTTTGAGTGAACCCATTGAAACTCCTTCCTAGATCTTCCTCAAGCTATTAAACTTCTTTCAAGGAACCTTTCTCTGATACCAATTGTTGGAATTAGGCCAGACAACTAAGAGGGGGAGTGAATTAGTTGTCCCAAAACTTTAACACTTGCAGCAATTAATTCTTCTTTACAACTTAAAAATAGATTAATGATGTAAACATTAAAGCATGAATCATCAACACATGAGCAGAAACAAAATGAACACACATAACACCAAAATTTTTAATGTGGAAAACTAGTTAAGGGAAAACCACAGTGTGGGTTAACCCACAAGAATTAATACCCTGTTAAAAGTATACAAATGGGGAAGGCGCATGCCTTTGGGCTCACTGCCTAGAGCTCACTGCCTATAGAAATGATTACAAGAAGATTACAGAGTGTTTGAATTGATGAATAGCATCTACCAATGCAAAAATTTAGTTCTCGTTAAGTACAGAATACTAATCTTACACACTTCATCCTTGCTCTACCTTGTTTACTATTTTTCCATGATCTAGTCCTCAGATGTCTTCTCCTTCACACTTCTTTTTGCCCTCTTCATACTTACTTCATCATCACATCACAATTGCACACAAAAATACTCGAATCCATCAGCTATATATATCTACATCAATAAATTCAATCAACTGTAGTCAGCTTCAAGAAAACTTAGAACATTTATTAAAAACTCTGCTCTGTCAGCTGAATCCATGCACAAATAATAACACAGACCAAAAACTTGTGTTCTCAAATCATCAATCATGTCGGCCAATACCATTGATTGTCACTAATTGCTTATCCAACAACTTTTCTGTATCCGGACCAAGATCAAATACTATGTCAGCCTATTCTTCTTTTGACTATGCTAACTAACTAGACCCTGATACTCAAATGCTTATATCTTTTGAATCCTTCATCACCAAAGGCTAAGATTCTAGACTTAGATAGTCCTGACAATCCTTATCACTCCCTCAGATCCATAGTACACTGTGATTTACCACCGGAGAGATCTGGACCAAGATACCAGACCTTGTCACATGCTTTATTTCTAACATCCAGACTTAGACAAATCCTCACTCTGACTTTCGGTATGAACAAATCATGTAATGCGGATGTGTAGGATAGACTTAGTTGCCATCAATGACAACACTTGTCATGTGTAGTAGTGTCTCTTGCCAACAAGGGAAGGATAGGATGAGTTTAGGGATAAACTATTGATGTCCTATGTTCCCTTTTCCTATTAATTATGATTGTGTAACTATTTTAGATTAGGTTTTTGCAAGCTAGCTTCATTCAACAAGAATGAAACCCTAATTCCCTAATTAGACCTTAATAACAAAATTTTTGACAAAGATACTGATATACTAATTACAGAAACACAAAGAGGATAGTACTGAGAAAGTGTACCTAGAAACAAAGCAGCTGATGGACTAGGGCAATGTCCCAGAAATTCCTAACTATCAAAATCTTCTGTATCAGATGTTTTTTAATCTTTAGAGGATCCTAGATCCAAAAGAAATCACCTCCCAAAAGTATCAAAATCCTGAAATCCAAATTTTGTGATGACTGTGTCTGCAATATCCATCTTTCTATCACTCCTTTCTGTCAGATCTTGACAAATGCAACCTACACATGCACAAGGAGGAGAAATATGGTTGCGGCTATATAGGAGCTTGCCTTAGTCAAGCCCCATTTTTGGTATTCCTACCTCAACAATAGCCAAAGATGAAGATCTATAGATGTGTGTATTCATCTAACAAATGTGTATGCAAAAAATACAAAACCCTAGATGACTCAATCATCAAGGAAAGATCAACAATTTGTTCCACACAATGAACAAACACTTCACCTCAAGGAGATGAAAACAATAAATACTTGCATGAATAAGAAGGTGAATCAACAATGTCTGCGGAGGATCTCCAAGCTTGATGTTGGAGGCTTCAACTCTTCTCCTGATCATGCAAAAGGTGTACAATCTCTAGGAAGAGAAAGATAGTCTCAAGATCTTGATTCCTAATCTCCATCCATTGTCTCCATGATAGTAAATTCAAATAACTTCCAAGAGTTTCAATAAATCACTCATCTTCAATAGCAACTTTGGCAGAGTTTTGGCATAAAGATTGTGTGTAATAAAATAATTTTCAAATGTCTTTAAAGATCTAATATTAGTAATTTCAAATTTTGAAATAAGATGTTGACATCGCATGAAAAATGAAAGTTTGAAAATAGAATCCTGGAATGTACGGTGAGAGCTGACATCCCTCCAAAATTCAGGACCCCAGAAAATAGGGTGGGACAAGGGTGCAAGCACCCAAGTCCAAGCCCTGATTTCTTGCTTAGGACTACCTCAAGGAGGTTAGGGGATCCCAAATCCAAGTTTACTTTTCACCTTTAGTCTTCAATTATTTCAAAATGTGACATTCTTCCAGTCAGCATAGGTCAATCAGGGTTTAGGAAGGTCTAAAAAAAACTAGGTTGAAAGGTCACCAAAGGAGAGGAGCTAAACCATGGGAAATTGTACCATTCCATATAGGAGGACAATTTCTAACATAACACCCGATAAATAAACTCGATAAAATCAACTTAGGACTAGACTAATCTTCCTATAATGGACACTTTTTGGAGTTTGTGGGATAAAGGTCCAATGTACCCAAGCACCCTGGTCCCATTTGGGAATTTTAGCCCCACTTTGTGGTGTCAACTTGAGACACTCCTTTGGTTTGTATTTGTCAACTTATTTAAGTTTTATTTGTCATGAGTGAGCGGGAATGCACATTTAAATGTGTGTTGTAGTTCATTTTACACTTAGATGACCATGAGCTTATGAGAAGGAATTATCTTGTGATATTGTGATCTATGCTAAGGTATTCTTCATACTTGGAGTGTTATCTTCTTGTGGATGCCATTGAAGTTTGTTTACATGCTTTGAAGGAAGTTTGAATCTCTCTTCATCACTCTCCTTTGTTCGTGTAGGATCTTAAATCATCTTCATCAACTAAGGTCATCTCCTTTGTGGTTATTATCATCATTATCATTCATTATTCATCATATTGTTGCAGATCTGGCCTCTGCCCTCCTAGGGCATGCACTCTTGGATCTAATCATCACTGTAGTAGATGTGGGAACACCAACATGAGGTTTGACTGAGGCATACCCTTAAACACAACACAACCTTTTCCTCTCTTTGTGTGTGCAGGTCAAACAAACAGGTTTCGGGAGTTGATTTCTGGTAAGAAGGCAAAGTAGATAGGTACAGGTTTGGTGACATCAGATTTTCTACTAAACCCTAAAAAATTCTTAGGGCACCCAAATGCCCTAGTCCTGAGCATTTCTACTATAAAATGTAGGTTATGAATCCTTCCCTGATCTCTATTGTGCTTTTGGTTTTCAGGGATCTGACTTTGTTTATTAATTATATGTTCTTCATCAGATTCCAGGGTTTGGTCATTAGTCTTAGCTTGCTTTTTTGACTTTGGTTGAACTTGGTTGATCCATCTATATACAACAAAATTGAAGAACCCTTGTAGTTTGGCTTTCCTTCTTGGGTATAAGCCAAGTTCAGTTTGTGTCCTAATGTTTTTAGAAGAGGGTTTTGACCTAGTTTAACTCCTTAGGCTAGATCACACTTCTCTACAAGTCTACAAGTTCTAATTCTTTTCAACTCATTTGTCTTCTCCCTTTTCCATCTTTTGGTGTTGAATTCTATTGAACATAATGTAGGATTGTCTGTTCACATCAGTAATAGACTCCTTTACATCATCTAATTTGTACTCCACAAAACTAATAATAGAGTCACCAATAATTTCTAGACCCTTAGCTTCCAAAGTCACTTCTTCAATTACCTTGATGGTAGTTCACATTTGCATGTATTGGCTCATTTTCAAATAAGAGGCTTCGTTGTGATCATTTGTTAGGTGGAAATCACATACCAGATGGGTGGTTGGATTCCTAGATAGCGGTGTCTCCATAGCCAACTAGTGGGTGGATGGTGGAAACATGGAAACAATAATATTATATACAGTGAAATTTCATGTTAGGATGTCTTGATACATAGGCTTTTGTTGTTGTATATGACGTATTTTTTTCAAATTAATTATATCATTAGCTAGCTTCTATAATAAGGGTTTATTGAAGAAGATGATACTACTATTTGTATTTTCCCTTTATGATTTTTTTTCTTACATTTTGTATCCATTAGTAAATCATCTACAATTTAAATGGCTAAAGCTTGAAAAACACTAGGGTTTGCACCTCTCACTCTTCTTAGATGGAAAACAACATTAGGAGATTGCACATTTATAAAGAAGCATTTTTACTTCTCTGGGGTAGGTCTCTTAGTTGCTTCAATCTTGTTCACCAACTTGTTAAACTTGGCCATAAACTCTCTTTTGGCTTCATGCATCTTTTTCCTTCATTTGTGTGAGTTGAGCTAAAAGTGAATGCTCATCTTTAGCACTCTTGCACCTTTCTTCAAATTTGCACTTCATATCCTCCTAGTTGGTGATAGAACCTACTTGTAAATAGTAAAACCACTCAGTAACAAAGTCAACAAACATTTAAACAAATACCCTAATGAAAATATCTTCATGCTACACTCTAAGAACAACATGGGTAGATATGAATGCTGATATGTTCTAATATGTACTTATTTTTCCACCACCTCTCAATTTAGGAATGATTTTGTGTGAACCATGAAAAAATCATGTACCTAGTCTTGCATGGTACTGATGTACCTATTATTTTAAATTTCCAAAGATTTCATACCCAAAACATGGTTGGCCAACTTCTATTATGCCTTGGGGTGTTGCAATTGGTCCTCTAGCATTGGTTGACTTAGAGAGGAACTATCAACTATATTTTGACACCCTATTTGGTAGGATAAGAAGATAGACTTGTAGATTGGGAATTCTATCAAACACTTTGTAGGGATAAATTAAAATTAGATTTTTCCTTCAAAATGAAGAAAGGGTCTTGCACATCTTTCTTTTTATCATCTAAGTGAATTTTTTGTAGCCAATTTGTAAAACACATTAACATTTTGGTTGTACAATATTTATGGGATCTGCGAGAGGATCTTGATTTGGGAGAATTAACAAAATCCTAATTACAACTTCTAGAAATAGATTTCTCTATATATTTGTGTGTGCTTCCATCCTAATATCTTTTTGAAGATCTTTGTTCAAACCAACATCAATTTTGTGATATTCCCTATTATTTATATAATTTCTCCAAGTGAGATTGAATAAATTTATGATGATGTCTGCTTGTTCAATTTATAGAAAATTAATGTTTGGTTGCAATACCAGAGGACCATTTCACTAGATCATCATTCATGTTTATGTATATATTTATATATTTCAAAAAAATTTAGATAAAGGACAATTGCTATGATTTGATCAAATCCCCAATAGTCACAAAAAAAATTTAGAAAATGGACTTGTACTTATCAAATCAATAATAAATATTGGGATAAAATCCCCTCCTCAAGGTGGTGAGGTTGCCTTATTAAAATACAAAACTAAAATCTAATATAAAGCTATTCCCTTTACAAAATCACATTTGGGGTTTTCAAGATTTTACAAATATTTAAATTGGATAAAATAATTAATATGTAGGTTTAGTCAAGTATCGTAGCTTCTCACAGAAAGAATAAATATAGAAGAAATGAATGAAACTAATGGCAGTAAATGCAGGTTGCATAGAAAAGATTTAGATAATGATAAATCACATTCAACATACAAAATAATACAATAACAAGTATAAATGAGACACAAAGTTTAGATTTGAAACTTAATCATTCTGAAAAATTGCAAAGATCAAATTCTTTCCTCTCTACAATCTTTACAAAATTTATCAAAACTCCAAAAAAATCCCTTTTCTCAATTGGTGAATATTTAAAATTTATAGATCCCATAGCCCATAACTTCTAATACCACTTACATAATTTCCCTTTTTACAACCTTAGGTAAATAAAAGAATATTAAAATATATTTTTCTCATTTCAAATGTACAAAAATAACATTTAAATATTAAATTTTACAAACATTAATGTTATTCCAAATAATTAGTCATTACATTCAAGCTAAAAATTGACATACGAATGGCTATCATGTTTATTCATGCTTGCTTTTCCTTCTTGATGTTGTTGTCAATTTGTATTCTTTTTCTTCTTCATTTAAATGATCTTGTGAGAATTATTGTATACTATCAAAGGGTTATTTTACTACATTCATATTTGACCCATGTGAATACTAGAAATGGATGTCTCTCAAGATGATAGCATTTTAATTTTTCCTAGAATCTATATGATTCGTAGGAAACTACTAAAAAACATCAAATAAAATGTTTATCTTCATAAGACCATTAATAGTTACCTTAGTGGTACCACCTTTAACTAAATCCATTAATTCTTTAATGAAGAATTTACTTGAATTCACAAGATGTTGTTCATTGAATAAAGAATAGGGTATGACCTCAACAAGAACTTGAATGTTAGGCAATGTGTTATTATTGGTATTTTTAACCTTTGTAAGTTTATTTTTGCTCTCTTGTAGGATTTGGATTCTCTATTTGGTCAACTTATTATAAATGGATCTTGGGATTATTTCCATCAAGGATATCATTTAAAAATAGGCTAGAAAAATCCATTTTCATCATTTCATAGACTTGTTGGTAGATTATCTTCCAATGCTAATAATTCTTGATCAATTTTCTCTCCTAATTCCTCCAATGAACTAATATAATCATTTAAATCTTATGATATAACATAATAGATTCCCTAATAATATTTGAACCTTGAAGGAGAAGAGAATTTGTCCATGCCCTGGTGGCTTGAATAGTTCCTCCAATTTCACCTGTAACTAGCAAGTTTTTATTTAAATCAATAAAAGGTGGGATAGGTGCAAAAGAATCAACTATGCCAACTAAATATTATATGTAGGTTTTAAGATTAGATATAGATGTAGTTATCCCAAGATAAAGATTCCTAAGAGATAATCACAAGAATCAAAGAAGATCAACATGATAGAATAACAATAATCTATACAAATGTTGTATGTGTGTATGTATTATGTAATAGTACAATAAGAAACCTAATATAGGCCAAGGTGAGACATAGGACAACATTGGATTATGAAAATTTTCATAATCATATGAAATGAGACACAAAGAGATAACTCTCCTAATTGTGCACCTTAAGTGAGCTTAACAACCTAGGTGTGAATAGGTCATAGAAGAAACTAGTTAGGGAAAAACCTTGTTCACACCAACACCCCCCTTAAGTGCAACTTAGGGAGGAACAAACAAATGTAAAAATGAAAAGATAGGTCCCAATAACAAAAGCATGATGAGGTACCCATTTATAAATTATTTCTCACAAATAGAGAAAAGGAGAAAACCCATAGGGAAAAACTCATCCTGCAAAGAGAGAAAACATACAGAGAAAACATGAAAAAGTAAAGGAAGGAGGAATCAAGAAGACCCACCAAGGACAACTTCCTTCACCAAGATACAATAGATATCCCCACATAGGATATAAAATAAGAGAAGTGTTAATAAAACATGTAGATAAAACATTCAAAAAAGTGAAGGAAGGAGGACCCAAGAAGACTCCCCAAGGACAACTTCCTTCACCAAGATATAATAGATATTCCCCCATAGGATAGAAAATAAGAGAAGTATTAATAATCCTCCCCAAAATAAGTCCCAAAAAGATTAGGAACATGAATGCGAACATGAAAAATTCCATTGAAGCATAAAAAAGTTGTAAACAACTACTAAAGAAAAACTACTATACAGTTGAAACGGAAGAACCTCTAGTAAAATCAAGATGAAGATTAGAATCAAAGAGATATAAATTTGAATGAGTGATGCCAATGACATGAATGGAACAATGTATAGATGGTGAATTCACACCAATATACTGCAACAAGGCAAAAACATGGTATTTGAAAATATAGGTGTCAATAGTCTCAAGAACTCTGATTATTTGAATGAGGTAGAAGGTCACCTCCATAAACAGGAATGCAAGAGTGTCTATATGGTATCAATTCCATCTCACTAAAATGCATGGGTAACTAGTTGTTGCATCCACCTAGTATATTTAAGAATAAAAAATAGATACATAGATCACTCCAAAGTGAAACCAAGGAAGCACTAGCACAAACAATATGATACCCCCCATAATGCTGACAAGAGATAAGTATGACAACTCCACTAAAAATATTTCTCAATGTAGTGCAAGAAGGTTAATAAGAAACACCAAAATATGCACAAAGAAGTACCTACAACTCGAATAGGGTCACTCTCATGGATGCTACTATAAAGGGTAGGTAAAGACAAGGTGCACTTGCATGAAGGTAGATAAGGTTGTGATTGAGAATAAAAAGGAACACATAGAAAACCCCCCATGACACTTGATAAAGTAGTGTAAGTGCAAAAATGATATAACATGATGTGTAAGATTCCAAAAATACAAGTACAATATGTGGCATTTTATTTTAATGCATTTACAAATCTAAAAGTGTATTTAATAGATGATTACAATGTCTAAAATGACCACATGCTAAAAATATAATTCTAATAGAAGATGAGAGGAAATCAATGGAATCATAGTAAAGTACACAAAAACTATGTACTTTTAAAAAAATGACCTAAAAGGTGTCCATATGCAAAAGTTATGGCCCATCAAAGTTCTAAAAATGAGAACTACACAACAAGATAACTGAGAAAACTAAAATTCTAAAAACCCAAAATTCCAAACTAAAAATTACCACCATCATTGTGATGAGCATTAAATTCTACCCTATTTGAAAAAAATGCACTGTAAAAGACCTCTATATGGCCAAGATGTCGCCCTCTAAAGATCAGGTGTAAAAAATAAAACTACAATGGTGAGGGGTGTTGAGTGGTGGAAGGGCTACTAACATCATGCTAATTTCATGCTAATGTCAATAGTCAGTTAGACAATATTTTCTTTTAGGCTATTAGAATATTCTCCCAAACTTGAAACTGCCATTGCTTCTCTAAATACTACTTCTCTATCTGTATAACCACCATCTCAATACCTAAAACTATCAATTGATAGTAGGAACCCACTTTTCATCTACTACAAAGTGGTTACCATTTAGACTAGGTGGTAATATATGGCTTGCTGAGGGTTTGGAATATCGCTAGGTGATATTGAAGTGTCAATAGTTATTTTAACGGTGGATAGTTGAGTGGGTTGTAGAGTAGAAGAGGCTTAACCCCTCCATGTGACCCTTTGGAGCCATGGGGGCCTGAGACCTATGCATTCCCCATTGGATTTAAATCTAGAGTATTAGATGGTACATGGCTCAATAGGTGGTTAGGTACCTAGTGTATCATAAATATATTACTTTTTGTTTTCAATAAAGCAACTTGAAAAAAGTAGCCCGTTGTTATGGAGTAAAAAGTGGATACATGCCTTTTTATCTCCTAGTTTAGCTCCTAGGTCCCCGTGTTTACACTCTACAAAGCAAAACATTCATCCTGATGAGAAATCCCCTGAAACCAATGTTAAATGGGAACTAGGGGCCCATTTAATGCTTAGGTCCTAACCAAAAAGGCACCTTGGTGATTGGTTAGGGTAAAATCAAATGTATGTCGACATAGGACTCTTAAATGGGTCCTCCCTTGTCGGCTCTTTCAATTAATTTGTGAAAGTTTAACAGGATATAATATATAAAAAAAGTGTTTGAATTCATTTGGTAACAAGTTTATGATAGCAAGGTTATGATATTGTGCAAAGGTGAATTCAAGCATTCATTGTGTTATTGTTACAGATTTGTGTTAGTATTGTGTTTGTTGCAAATTTGGAATCATCATCAACATCCTTATGAGTTGAAGAATCTTCATCCTCCTAAGGACTTCACCTCCAAGGTGACATTATCATTGTGTTTGAATCAATTCATCATCATTTGGATTATCTTTAGCCTCTATCCTACAAGGACACACTCTCTCTCTAACAGCGGTGTTGGGAAAGCTTGATTGCTAACCTGGGATTTGATTGAGGCAAATCCCTAAAGACCACAACCCCAAACCCCTTTTCTTCTTGTGTGCAAGTTACATGTGTAGGAATTATAGAAGTAAAGGTACAGGGAGGTTTCTTAAGGGTTAAAAATTTAAGATCTGAAAACAGAGTTTAGAAATTCACCTATAGCAGACTTGGGCGCTAGCCCTAGTGTCCAACAGGCAAAACAAACCCTAGATTCAGTATCGAGGCATCATTTAGGATATTTTTCCAGTTTTGAGCTTTCAGATATCGGGACTTTCCAGACTCGGGTGCTAGCCCTAGAGTTTTCTAACATTTTAGCTTTTGAGGGATAGGTTTAGACATCTCACCGATCACCCTGGTACTTTCAGATCCTAACTTGCTATTACTATTTCTCTCTTACAAGATGATTATCATAATTCTAAGGTTTAGTGCATTGATTGGCCTAGGGTTTGATAAAAGGCTTGGTTGAATCACATATTTCCTCTACAAACAAGAATAAAAAATTACTAGGTGAGTCCTCTTCAATCTTGTAGAGACTTGGCTTAGTTTGTGTCCTTGAATGTTGTATTGGAAGGAGGGTTTGATCTAGTGTACTCACGTACATTCATCATCCATCCTCTCTTTTCCCTACAACACATTTTGGTGAACCTGTAGCATAAAACAATTGCATCTTACTGAGTGTTGAAATCATATCTTGCATTAATTCATATCATACTTATCATTCTTCATTGAAAATCTTGCATACATTTGAAAAAATTGAAAAAAATAAGCATTCTAGGCTTGCATAAAGGCATAGTTTTGCATTATTTTCATTACATATCATTGGAAGCATTTGATTATCTAATTTTTACATCAGATCTGATTCCTATTATAGAAATTAATCATTTCATGTTATCACACCTTGCATTTGCATCTCATTTACTAGGGGTTTGTTGAAAACTTGCATTTTGCCTATAACCTAGTCATTTGCAAAGCTAGGGTTTGCAGTCAAAATCTTATTTCAGATTTTACTACTATAATAAACATCTCAAATTAGATCTTTCATTGATTTCTTTGCATATTCATTCAAAAAATTTGCATAAATTTTGGAAAAAGTGCATAATTATTGTACTTGTGTAATTACACAATGTGTATTTCAACATAAAAGAATAAGCATCTTTTTCACATATTTTGCAATAAATCAAAAACTTCTCAATATCACCTTTTGTGCAACACTTTTAACATTAAATTCACTTGGTTTGTAGTGACACTAGGGTACTTTTTATCTTTACAAAAGCTTCAAAAACTAGGTTTCCTCAAACTAGTGTTGTGGTGTACAAAAGCCTCTCATATTGGTTGTTTTGATAAATAAATAGATCTTATTATACATTGTTGTTCCAAGACATTTTGTTATGGCATTTTCTAATTTTTCCTCTTTGATATCCTTGCATACATATATCAGAGGTTTTGAAAGTTTATACAAATTCGTTAATATGCATCCTTATGTTTTGACTCATATATAATCCATGTATGATAAGGATATCTTTAACTACTCTTCATTTGAAATCTTTCATTATGTATCTGATTTTAATAATTTCATAAATCTTACAAATAAATATCCTTCGATATTAAAGGACTTTACTAATTTCAGCTCCATGAAATGTCATGAGAAAAATAGTGATTTGGATCCCTCTCTCAAAGTTGTTCCCACTTGTGAGGACATTTTGGCGCAAGAGGATGAAATCATTGATACATTCCTTAATATCACCCTACCCTCTCTTCATTTTGATTCTCTCCCTTCAAAATATGAAGCATTGGTGGATGAAGACAGGTTTCTCACATTAAATCATTTAGGGATGGATGTTGAGTTTAATCAAGGTCAAAACAATGTTAATTCAATCATCACTAATAGACTTATTCAACCTACTAAGGGGATAATGGATAAGTGTACTAATGTTCCTAAACTCATTGTGCATGGGGCACCTAATGTGCCTCCTCACTTCAAACTGGTGATTATAGTTCAAGGTGCTCCAACACAACCTAGACCCCCGGGTTACATTCTTAATTGTGTAAAACAAATTACTCAAGGAAATCAAGTGTATCAAAATGTGTCATAACAACCCTATCACAATGTGGATGCTCACACATACAATACATGAAATAATAAGCTAAGAAAACAATAGTCAAACATTCCAATCACTTTACCAACTTCTCAACCTATGCTTCCTCAACCAGCCCATCTTACTCATACAGGTGGTCAAGATTATGATCTTGTTGAGAAGCTTTGTGCTACTCCCGCTAAGATCTCTCTTTGGGAACTCATACAAACATCACCTACATACCATGGAATGCTCCAAGAAGCTTTACAAAAGGTGATTGTACCACCTACTATTAAGCCTAATGATGTAGCAGCTCTGTTAGATTGTATGCATGCGACAAAAATGGATATTTTGTTTCAACAACATGAGTTACCCTCTCTGGAAGTTTAGAAACAATATGATCCTCTTATAATCTTTTTCACAATAAACAAAAAGTTGATAAAGTGAGTTATGGTTGATAATGGATCGGCTCTTAATGTTTGCGGTGTTGATTTGTTATGTAAAATCAACATTGATACAAAATTAATTAAACAAGATAAGATTAACATTCGTGGCTTTGATAGTGTTGGTAGACCATCCCTAGGTACTATAACCTTACCCATAAAGGTTGGACCCATGACATTATCTACCCTTTTCCATGTCATGCTTGGTACACTTTCATATAATATGATTCTAGGGAGACCATGGATTCATGCCATGGAGGCAGTTTTGTCTACCCTTCATCGATCAATAAAGTTTATTTATGAAAATAAACTCCACACCATCGAAGATAATCTAGAGCCAGAAATTTGTTTACACATTGAAACACAAAAACAAGTTATTGATCACAAGATTCTTAATAATTTAAAAGTTGATTCATCTATACCCCTTGCCACAGATACTATTGTGCAAGATTCAACATCGAATGCACTTTTTGGTGATGATTGGGGTTCATTAGACTTTCCTCCTACCTTTATAGGAGAGTATAAACTTAATAACATTGAAACATCAAAAGTTGCATCGATATCATCTAAACAATTTGTGGAAACACCTAAAGAAACTCAAGCTTCTTTAGTCAATAAACAAGACAACACTCCTACTTATACTACAGATTATGAGACCTACGAGGCCACACCATCTTTGAAAGAGATGACCTCCAATCTAAAATCTTTTATAAAAATTGCAACTATGTAGGTAATGGTTGTGGTGTAAAACAACAAGGAATCAAAGTACCTTTACAAGTTGTTGGAATTAACTACATGGTCGATATTGGATACTGTTTTTTGAAGCCCACCAAAGCCTACTATCATCCTACTCTTAATGTTAATAAAATATCAGAAAAAATGATATTTCCTGAGATGATAGACATGGATTTTCTGCCAGGAAATATCCATTTGAAATAGGTAAGTATTTTTACCTCATTTAGCCACACTCACTATAGCACCTATTCTAGTTGCTCTCAAGAGTGGCCTAATCCTAGATATATATGTTGATAGTATTGTGTTGTGTTCCCCTTTGTTGTGTTAAATGTAGTTTAGGCCTCCTTGGATAACCCTTGATACTCTTGTAAGGTCAAAGATACAAGGAGAGTGCCTCCATTGTGGAACTTCTTCTATTTGTTTCTCTATTGTTCTGCTCTCCTCTCTCTTATTGCGCTTGTTGTGTGTGGTGCCTTGGGGGCATAGCATTTTGGATGATGTCTTGGGGGCATCTTCCCACATTGTAAACTCAAGTCACCTTTGTCTCCTCTCTCATTTTTTAGTGTTTCCATTCTTCCGTTGCTCTACTAGTTAGCAGATGATGAAAATGTTCAAATAAATACTGATATGAACTGTGTGTCCCTTCAACAAGCAAGAAAAATGGACCTAGTCCATATATGAAGATGGAGTTGATATATATTATGGATTCTTGACTAGTAGAATCACTATGTGTCATGATTCATGTTATGAAATTTATTGTAACAAACTTTTGTAATACTCTAAATCTGCTTCTACGCACTTTGGATTGTTTTGTATCTCACCTTTTTGCTACACTCCATTCTAAGATACTTGCAATATAACCTAATGGCTACACTCAGTTCCAAACCCAACAGTGTAGCCTTGGTCTCTTATGTGTTGTGATTTCTATATAATTTTCATGAATTGATTTGGTTGTTATCTTAGAGTAATATTTTCTAACCAAAGCCTATATCTTGTTGATTATCTTAGCAAATGATATCGATATGTTTGTGGGAACATTCAATGATTGTGGCACATGTCACTTTAGGGCATGGGCTTTGTGAAATCTCTTGTTCCCTTGTATGTTTTCACTCTACCTTAATGTGCTTGATACTAGCAAGCGGGATCAACCACCTTAAGGTGGGGGCATATATAATGGTATCTACTTGATTACTTTTACACTAACAAAGCATGTTTGAAAGCCTTCATCATGAGCAAGGATGGTGTATCTCTTGAGCTAGTGCACATCATTTATATAAAGCCCTCATCGTGAGGAGGGATGGTGTATTTCTTGATCTAGTGTGCATCCTTTTAAACAAATCCCTCATCGCGAGGTGGGATGGTGTATATCTCTTGAGCTAATGCACATCCTTTTATACAAAGTCCTCATCGCAAGGCAGGGTTGGATCTTGAGTCATTCACCCTTAAGTGTGTCTTTGGTAGTTGTGGTAGTGTAGCTCAACCATTAGGTATGTTTGGCATGTTTTAGATAGTGGAGTGAAGCGATGAGCTCCTTCCTATTGCTTGTGTTTTCTATGTATAAGATGTATAGTGTGTCGACGACATCCTATGCGGTGCTCGTGTATTTCGTGTATCTTCTGTGTGTTTTACATGTCTTCCTTGCATGTCTTGCATGTTTGTGGCATGGTCTAAAGACTTGTGGTGATGAACCCCCCATGCTGTATGTGTTTTGCATGTCTTTACGTGTGTTTTTTGTTTACTTTAGTTAGCATTATATATAGATATGTAATTACTTAATCATGCCTTTTCTTCATGACTTCTTTGTGTCTTGCGTAACTACATTCATGTCTTCTCTTCATGACTTCTTTGTGTCTTGCATAATTGCGTTAATGTCTTCTCCATGTATTGTGTGCTTCCTTACTATATTCATTGTGTCTCATGTGACTGTTTAATGTCTTCTTATGTTTGCCTAAGTTTAGGGGCTAGAAATAGTCCTTCAAACTTAGGGTGTGTCTTCATTCTAGTGTTTGACATATTTGATCTGTTTTGATATGCTTCGATCATAATTAATGCATGTGCCGAATCATAGGATCACATGCAGATAAAAGTGGGGGCTAAATGTTATGGAGTAAAAAGTGGACACATGCCTTTTTACCTCCTAGTTTAGCTCCTAGGTCCCCATGTCTACACTCTACAAAGCAAAACATTCACCCTGATGAGAAATCCCCTAAAACCCATGTCAAATGGGAACTAGGGGACCATTTAATGCTTAGGTCCTGACCTAAAAGGCACCTTGGGACTTGGGCATCCATACTGAAGTCCACCCTAATTGGTCGGGGTAAAATCAAATGTATATCAACATAGGACTCTTAAATGGGTCCTCCCTTGTCAACTCTTTCAACTAATTTGTGAAAGTTTAATAGGATAGCATATATAAACAAGTGTTTGAATTCATTTGGCAACAAGTTGATGATAGAAAGGTTATGATATTTTGAAAAGGCGAATTCAGGGCATTCATTGTGTTATTGTTGTAGATTTAGAATCATCATCAACATCCTTATGAGTTGAAGAATCTTCATCCTCCTAAGGACTTCACCTCTAAGCTGACATTATCATTGTGTTTAAATCATTTCATCATCATTTAGATTATCTTTAGCCTCTATCCTAAAAGGACATGCTCTCTCTAACAATGGTGTTGGGAAAGCTTGAATGCTAACCTGAGATTTGACTAAGGCAAATCCCTAAATACCACAACCCCCAAACCCCTTTTCTTCTTGTGTGCAGGTTATAGGTGCAGGAATTACAAATGTAAAGGTACAAGGAGGTTGCTTGAGGGTTAAAGATTCAGGATCCAAAAATAGAGTTCAAAAATTCACCTATAGTAGACTTGGGCGCTAGCCTCAGTGTCTAGTAGGCAAAACAAACCCTAGATTCAGCATCAGGGCATCATTTATGACATTTTTCTAGTTTTGAGCTTTCATAATGTTGTCCAATTTTTGAACCTAGAAAATTTTAAAATTTTACCTCCTCAGGTTGCATGTGAAGTCATCTAATCATCTTAGTATGGTTGAACCATTAGAATTATACCCTGCTTATGAAAATCTCTCAATTATTTTATAATACACATAATGGATCTGTTGATTAAACTTTTGGAATACTCAAGGAAACATTCACACATACGATATCAGTGCATGTTGTTAAAAAGAGGGACAACTTTGGAAGATTGGTCAAAGAGTAAATATTTTCAAAGGGACTCGTTCTGGCAAAGATCCTTATTTAAACTTCAAAGCATATTTGATGGTAAGAAAAAGATAGCTTAGGTGTCTACTCTGGTGTGAATGCTTGAAGATACTCATTAAAGTATCATGAGAATTAGTATGGGAATTTATTTTAGCAGAGGATGGATTGGGTAAAGAAATAAATGATGTAGTTCAATCTGTTTATTATTGATTAAGTGGCCAAGAGCTACAATCTTCTTCTTTTGGAATTGTTCATGTTTCTACACACAAAGAACGTGGATCTAGCAAGAAAAGAATATTCTCAGCAAAGAACACTAATGGACCGAGTGAGCCTGCAAGCCATGTTCACATGAATACCCCAAACACTGGTCGATAAATAGTTGGACAATCAGTCTTACATGAAAGTGAACAATCTCATATGGGCACCTTAGCAGCTATGGCTGCTCATATAGCTAACCATACACACTGTCACTAACATATATTGTAACACATGTCATCAAAATTGTTGGTTGGAAATATGAAGTTGCACACGAGAAGATTTAGAAGTATAAAGAAGAAGAGTTTATTTTAGAAAGACATCAATCATTGAATTGTGAATGACATGATAATGGGTGTGGTATCCTATGGATTTTGATGCTATTCCTTGATGGTTCTCCCTGATCCAAATAAAATAGAGAAGTTGAGGGTGACAACTTTTGGTTTGATGAACTTGAGATTGTGGCCTGGTTTAAAAGGGATAGAGGAAACTTTCAAAGCAAATGCAAGTAGTAGGTGTGAATCCATATCCACATTTCTTTTGATAGCACACTCTCAGCCTATGCATAATGAAATAGTCTTTGTCAGATATTATAGCTGAAGAGGCGTTATATGTTGAAACCCAAATATTACGGGATATATGCAAAATGGATTTATTTAAAAGGTTTTAGAGACTTCCAAAATGCTATTAACAAGGCCATGGCCTTTTAGATTTGGATATATCAGTTAACAAATGCAGATTGTAGGATGTAAGATAAGTTGAAAATGATATCTAGAAACTTTCAAATAGATATAGTTCGCATACGAAGTGCCAGAGTTGTCATTAACCTTTGCCAGCGTGCCCAGCCTATATCAAACAAAAATGATATATCTTGAAGAAAGTCTAGTTAAAAAATGATCATTGGATATATCAAAATGGATTTGTTGAAGTGGATTTAGAAATTTCCATGCAAATGCAATTGGCCAAATGAATGCCAACACACTCACAGCCAGTGCCAGAACAGAAACACCGTCAAAAGCATGAGTTTGTTAGGTTTTATAAATGGAAATGTAGATGTCTATGTGAAATGTTCTAAATGAATATTACAAAGAAATAGCATCTTGATGATCCACAGAGAGAAATTCACTGTCTGTTTTAGTAAAAGGAGGTGCATGCAAAAGTAACAGCATATTCGAAAGTCGTAGCTTGTCTAAAATTAGACAAAGCATTTAAAAAGAAGTAGAAAAGATACTATTTCTTTATACAAAGAAAGCCGCTGCCTGTTTTAAGTTTATTATTTTCTCATTCGAGTGCAATTATTCTAGGAGATACACAATCAATTTGTTGATAAGGCTTTACAAACTTCCATTCAAATGCAACTGACAGGTGTAACACTAACTTTTATGCCTTCTTTGCCAGTGCACTCACATATTATGCCAAATAAGATTGCCGGTTATAACGCCAATACCTATCCCTTTGCCAATATTTTCCCGTGCACAGATATAAAATGAAAGGCAGATTTTTGTCAAATATTTTGGCTGGAAATGCTATGGTGAAAATGCATGCAGTTGTCAAACCATTAAAAGTTCATGGTTTATTGCATGGATGCCTTAAACGTGAGACCTCTGAGAATGATGAGGAAAGAATGCATTGATCGTAAGATATATATAGAATGGATTTGTTGAAAAGGTTTTAGAAACTTTCATGCAAAATAAAGATAGTAGTTATAACATCGAACACTAAGTCTCTAGCCACTTGCCAGTGTATTCATAATCTGTGCCGAAGCAGAAGCATAAGAAAAATGGATTTCTTAAGTGTTATAATGGTAAATGCTCAAGTGGAGTACATGCATAATTAGAAGCATAGAGCATAAAGGTTGTCACCTTCTAAATGAGTTAAGCATTTCAAATTGATATGTAATAATGGCAGGAAAATGGCAGCAAAGAAATTTTTTTCAGAGATTATAATTGGAAATGGTAGTGGACGAGGTTCTGGTGTTACTAGTTCATGGGGATTAATAGACAATATCTTTGCATTCCACTTAGAATTGTCTATATGTTCAGCTGGAAGGGCTATTGGGTTTTGTTAGTCAAAGGTTTTCCCTTGATGCTAGTCTTAGTTCGAGTCCTACAATGACATCATTCACTGTACAACTTGGTTCTTTCTAAATTTTAGCATGGATCTATACTCTTTTCATTCCACATTCTTAGATATAGCATTGGGAAATGTTATAGCATCTACAACCAAAGATTATTAGAATGAACTGGTGGCTTAAGAAAAGGCATAAGCTTCTAGTACTTCTTATGGAGAAGTTGATCTCGATGAATTGATGGAAGATCCCAAACATAAAAAGTTACATGCAGCCAGGATTGCAACCCTTAAGAAAGAATCCAAGAAAGGATAAGCTTTAGATAGAAAAGTCAATGGGGAGTACAGGGAGGTGATAGAAGATGATTTTCTGGATGAAGTTACTAGAAGCAAGAAAGTTATTTGTCATTTTCCATCATTGGGAATTTGTGCATAAACACCTCAAATTGTTGGCTGCAAAATATTTTGATACAAAGTTTATTAAGGTTAAGGCTTCAGAAATGCCCAAACATGCTTGATATGATATTGATGAGTTTGGAACATCAAGAGTCATTCAATACTCTTCAGTTTTCTTTAGTGATTTTGTAATATTTCTTTGGAAGCTTTTGGGCTACCATCCTCAGAGGATGGCTTTTAATCTTCCAACGGAAGTGGTCTATATAATGGATGTATTTTTCAGTGAGGGGATATTTTGTTATTTTCATCCGAGAGCCTCCATGAGGGTTGGGGGATCTTTTCCATTTAGTTATTCACCTGGGGAAGATAAGAGTAATTTGGTTTTTCCTCAAAACACATTTTGCTATACAGGAGATATTGAGTCTATGAGCTTATATTTTACATTATGGGAATAAAGAGACATTCTCAAATCTATGTGTTTTCCTATATTTCTTTAATTGTAGATTTCCTTTGAGTCTATATATCAAGTTATGAATGCATTTTCTACAGAATCTGTGAATTCCAGTTAAGTCATTTCTTGAGAGGACCTATAGGTCATTCTTTCTTGGTTATCATTCGTGGGTGTGAAGTGGGTGATATGTGTGTCATCTAATTTGCATTCTATTTATTCTATGCTTGTCCATCGCATTTGTATCATGTTTATGTGTAGATATTAGTTTTCCTTTTATGCTTTCTGATTAAAAGCATACCCACAAAAATTAATTAGATCATAGGAGGGAGGTACCCCTCTCAAATATAGAGGAGAATTGTTGCATTCACAACAATTCCTCCATTTGTTAGCATCTTTTGTTGTTGACTTCTTGGGTGAATAGAGTTATTTCTATAGTGATAAAACTATATGCTAATAGTTTTTGGTGACTCCACTGGGGATAGAATTGAAGTGCCAATGTTTGCATTCCTCAAAAATTTGATGGTACCTCCACTAGAGGTGAGGTTGGAGACTCTATTTTGTTTGAAGAGCTTAGAAAATTGTTCAATGCAAGGCAGATCGAAGAAATCAACCCAAATCTAGAAGACCACCTATGCCAAAGTTGAAGACATATTGGTTGAAGATGATGAAATACTTCATTTATTGTGGAGTAGTCTCAAAGCAAGCATCTCTGAAGCAGAAAAGAAAAGGTTGCATCCATCCAAGGACTACCGATCCACATCACTGCTCAGAAGTTTGTATCACAGGTTTTATATTCTCAAATACCTTGAACAAAAGATTCATTAGTTACAAGTAGTTCTCAAAGAAGAACCTGAGAGAGAGGATCAAGTTTCTTATAACTTTTCTGTTCTTGGTGAACAAGATTCTACGCAAGCATTTGTTGAGCCTAGAGATTTGTTAGTACCATGGAATCACAATTAGTAGCAAGAAAAAATTTTGAGCCAGGCTGAAAATAAGGGGCCAGAATCTTTCTCAACACGCATACAAAGGAGTGAGATTGAACAATCATCTACTTTTGTTGAAGAGAATAATGAGAAGGTACAATCAGAAGAACCCAATGTCATTCTCATTCCAAATTGGTGCCTGGAAAGATCAAATGATGACTTTTTATGTGGAGTCCTGGATGAAGATGGTCACATTACTGAAATTGAAATGATTGCAGCTACTTGTGTCTCCAATGATATGAAAGAAGGTATGAATGGTACGGTATCTATGTTGATATGCCCTGAACAACTAAGAGGGGGGGTGAATCAGTTGTCTCAAAAACTTAAACACTTCTGCAATTAAACATCAATCACTTATCCACAATTATTATGATTTAACAATGAATGCATGAAATCAGAAACTTAACCATAGATACAACATCAAACACAAGAGACACCAAATTTTACGTGGAAAACCCTAAGGTGGGGAAAAACCACGGTGAGGATTAGCTCTCAATATATATTGCAATCTTGAAATAATGATGTTCAGGCTTGGTCACTCCACGAGCCTAAACATATTGGCTCAGTACCATGAAGAACAACTAGGTCTAGCAGGCTCACTGCCTCAACCCTAAACCTAGCAAGATTACAATAAGGGTTGTTAAACCTTGAGGGCTATTAAACCCTACTAGTGGCTCATTGCCATGATCAACACCTTTTTATGTATGTGATTGAAGTACAATAATTCCTCTACTCTGCTCTGCCTCTACTCTGCTCTACCTCTTCTCTGATCTACCTTTTCCATGACTCAAGGACATATTTTCCAAGACTCAACTACAAGTATTTATACACTTCATCAACCTTGGAATGATCATCAAGGTTGGCATTACAATCATCAACCATTGGAACAATCTCCAAGGTCGGCATTACAAACATTTACAAAATAGGTCCTGACTTAATACAACATTATGCAAAGGGAATGAAGTAAAGATGTATGCGGATCACACCATGCCTTAGCTGGGACTCAAACATGATCTTCCATGCCACAACACACTTCCACAATCTTCAAGGAATCTCTGCAATAACTAGAGTTAACCAAGTTGGCTAAGACTGGTTACACGTTACACTGTCTAGGAACAATCTTCAAACATGATCTCAATTCCTTAACATGGACAAATGTCAAGATAGGAACATGATTAGGAGACATCCACAAGCACATTATAATCATCAAGAGAAACCGCACAAACCATAACCACTTTATCCATAAGAGTCTTCTCACCGGAACACATGAACTTCACTATCTTCAACTGACATAAAAGAAAGATAGCTTGTGGACCACCAAAACATGAACCATTGCATTTGTAGGCACTTATCATCATCCTAGACTTCCCTTTAGAACCGCAGAGAAAAATACTTTATTATGGAGGAATGCAGAGCAAAATAGTTTCTCCTTGTCACTAGACAATAATCAGAGAAAGCAGGTTTTACTCTGGTGAATGCCACTCTCTCAATTCTTCATACTGGAGGCTCAAACTCATGATTTAGCATCTTTAGACATCTCTTTAAACAACTTTCAATCTATAGACCAAGATATTCAACCAGTAAGAAATGTGGAGCAATCTACCAGACTGTTCTTCAGCATACAGCTCATTGTCCATACTACACTTCACAGTAACTCACTTGTATCTTCTAGAGGGGCCAATTTTCTCAATATCCTCAACATACAAAGCTTCTAAACAGGTAATAGAATAGAACATAGTTGACACTAATGACACCAAGGATATGTTGACATCAATGACAACACCGCTTAGGCACATACTTGCAACAATCTCCCCCTTTGTCATTGATGGCAACATATGATGTGAAAAACTACAACAACCATCAAAACAAGATTCTCCCCCTTTTTCTCTACACACTTGCACTCTACACACCTACACTCTTTCTTTCTACAAGATTCTCCCCCTTTCTCTTTACACACCTGTACTCTTTGTCTATCTAAGTTTTTCACATGACTTCTCTCCCCCTTTGACATCAATGGAAAAGGGCACATACTTGCACTCTTCTACTCTGATTCAATCTCTCTTCTAAACTCTCTGACTACTCCCCCTAGGAAGTAGCCCTAAAAAGCATCAATCCAGATTTCTGAGTACATCTAGATTGATGAACTTTTGTGCATCTTAGTTTAGAGCAGAAGGGGTGATAACCCCTAACTTTTCTCTGAGATACTCAAAGGTATCCTTAGGTAGAGGCTTGGTGAAAATGTCTGCAATCAGATCTTTGGTAGAAACATACTCCAACTTGACTTCATTCTCTATCACTTTTTCTCTTAGAAAATGATACCTAATGGATATGTGCTTTGTCCTTGAATGCATCACTGGATTCTTTGATATGTTTATGGTACTTGTGTTGTCACAAAAGATTGTGATTGGATCCTCATACACAACTCTGATGTCCTTCAAAGTCTGCTTCATCCATAACACTTGAGTGCAATTGCATGCTACTGCAATGTATTCTGCTTCTGATGTAGACAAGGATATTGAATCATGTTTCTTGCTCAACCAAGATACTAACCTTTTTCCCAAGAAGAATGCACCTCCACTTGTAATTTTTCTATCATCCACATCTCCAGCCTAATTTGCATCAGTATATGTACTGAGAGTACAGTCATTGTCTTTAGGGTATCACAACCCAAAATCTATTGTACCTTTTAAATACCTCAAAATCCTCTTGACTGCCATCAAATGTGATTCCTTAGGTTCTGCTTGAAATCTTGCCACAAGACATACTGCATGCATTATGTCAGGTCTGGTTTGAGTCAGATACAGTAATCCTCCAATCATAGATATGTACCTTTTCTAGTCCACCATGGTTGATTTATCATCTTTTCTTAACTTACAACCAGTTATCATAGGTGTGCAAACTAGTTTAGAGTCTTCCATCCCAAATTTCTTTAACAACTCTTTCACATACTTAGACTGAGAAATGAAGATACCTTTATTTGATTGACTTATTTGTAGACCTAAAAAGAAGTTCATCTCTCCAAACATGGACATTTCAAATTCACTTTGCATTTATCTAGCAAAAATTGAGCACATACCTTCATTGCCTCAAAAAATAACATCATCAACAAAGACTGCAACAATTAGGATTTGTTCATTATTGATCTTGAAGTAGAGATTGTTGTCTATAGTAACTTTACTGAACCCTATCTATATCAGATACCTGTCCAACCATGCATACCATGCCCTGGGGGCTTGTTTTAATCCATACAAACCTTTCTTCAATCTGCATACCATGTCACCCTGATCTAATGACTGAAACCCTTCCAGTTGTTCAATATAGACTTCTTCTTCCAATTCTCCATTTAAGAAAGTAGACTTCACATCCATTTGGTAAACCTTGAAATCTTTGTAGGCTACAAAGGCCAAAAAAATCCTTATTGCTTCAATCCTTGCCACTGGAGCAAATGTTTCTGTAGAGTAACTCTACATTTTGTTTCAGTATTGTTGTGATATTATGTTACAACAGCAAATATTTGCAGCTATGTATGTTTCTGTGCATGGATTGCGCCAAGTGTCTAGCTACAATTAAAGGGAAATAGTTTAAGTTTTAAGCAGAGAAATCCACGTGTTACCTTTCTTTTGAGTTGTTGCTGTGGAGTGTGCCACGTGGTGGTGGCGGTTTTTTTAACTTTCATAGTAGTTGTGGGCTTCGCCATGTGTCTACATCAGAGGTCGTTTTGTTAAAAGTTTCTTTTGTTACTACATGCTTGTGGACGGTGTCGCGTGTCTTTTTGAGTTTTAAGTGGATGGTGTCGCATGTGTTTTATTTCCAAATATATGGTGGGCCACAATTTTATAAAGACACAGTTTCATACTTATCGCAGAGGGTGCCACATGGCGACAACGGGAGAAGGGTTTCTTTTATTTTCAATGCTCTCAGGATGAAGGCATTTTGTTCTAGTTACTCTGGAGTGTGCCAAGTGTTAGCTCCTGCATATCCTAAAGGGTCTCTTTATAAGTTACATGTTGCTGTAGGCTTCGCCACGTGTCCAGTTTTGTTTCAAGCGAACAGCACCATCTGTCCCTAATTATTTCTCTGTGCGGGTAGCAAGTGATGTATGCGGTGGGTCCCGTGATGCTATAACTCAGTTTCAAAGTAAATTGGATGGTGACAGATGTCATAATGCTAAGTCACCCGAGTATAAAGATACAATTTTTGAGCCTGAAGCGGAGGGGCACACATATCACTTTCAAAGTAAGGCAGAGTGTGACAAGTGGCATTCTCTTGTGTTTCTGCTGAAGGTAAAGAATTTTAAGTAGTTACAACAGATGCTACCATATGTCACATTTCTTTTTGAGCAATGAGCCCGCAGGTGTCACCAGGTGTCTTAACGGTGATGCAGTTAGAGTGCCACGTATATTGTGCCACAACCAATGATCGCATGGGATATTACAGTTGAAGATTCAGGAAATCTCAATGGTCGAAGACTCTCAGTTAGCTCCAGTTCTATTTTTCCATTAAGATTTGAGTTGTTACAAGTGATTTTGGTCAAGTTTGTGGTTATAAATAGGTTGAAATTGTAATTGATTAAAGGATCAGAACTTTTGATAAGTTTTTTATCAAAAATTAAATAGAAAATTTAGAACTTTGTTGTGACTAGATTATATCATTTGCCTTTATTTTGTTATTTCTGATAAGAAGGTTATTATACCTATGCATGTTACTCTGCCTCTTATGATACTGGAATATTAATGAAAAGAACTTTTGTTCTGTGCCTTTGCTAATATTATCTATGTCTCTACAAATTTATCTATGGTTAGCCTTTTCATCTAATTCAATTACATCTACTTATATTAATCATGTGATATCTGCTCTTTAGTATAACTATATCTTAAGGATTAGATCCACTATGCTAATTGGGAGAATATATTTCATTCAGGAGCATCGCCATAGGTTTAGTTCTGCTTATTGTATCTGTAATCTTGTTTTCTTCGTTCCCTTTACTCAAAACATATTTAAATTGGAAGAGCCAGCTTCTTTAAAATCTGGAGGTTGTTTCAAGTAGCAAGTCTCACATTCTTGAAATTTCCCGTGTTGATGTTGGAACCTGTGCAATTTTATGCATCAACAGTTTTTGGCACGCCCGGTGGGACCTTTCTTGAAGTCTTGATCAAGATCGTATGAGCCAGAGAGTGACAAGGAGTGGAAGTTGTGGACCTACAACAAGAGCATAGTCTACCGCTAATCCAGGTATTCTATTCCCACCATTAGTTACTACTCCAAGAAGAAGAGTGAATCAAGTTGCAGTAACACAAGGACCAAGTATGGGAGCACCTGTAGCCCTAAGGAATTATGCAAATTGGAACATTGGTAGTCCTCTCATTCTTCCAGTACCAACAGCTACTTGGGATCCAATTCTAGCCAATGCTTTGAAGGCTCTACCTAAGTTCAGTGGAGAAGATTTCAAGACACCAGGGGAGCATCTTCAAAATGTGTCAGATGTGTGTATAGTGCATGTAATTACTATACAAAATGTAGCAATCAAATTGTTAGCAACTTCTTTCAAAGGAAAGGCTCTGGACTGGTATAGATCTTTGACCCCAAATACAATATCTACCTGGGATCAGCTTGGTGATGCTTTCTTTGCAAGATTCAGTGAGAAGGGTGACAAATCTTCCTTGCTGCAACAACTAATCACCATAAAGAGGGCACCACAAGAAGCTATAAATAATTTCAATACAAGGTTTCAAAAGACTTGGGATAGAATTCCTGCTACATCAAGGCCACCATCAAGTATGGCAATCGTGTTTTACCTTAAAGCTTTCAATTCTAATATATCAGTAATGATTTAGTCCCTGGGAGGTTAGACTCTACCAAAAGCATATGAATTAGCCGTTAAAGCTGAAAATAACTTAATAGATGCTGGAAAATTGCCTCCAAGGCCTCCTATGCCCATGTTCCTAGAAATCTCCCTACCTTTTCCACAAGAAGCTCCTAATCTTGCAGTTCCACCTGTGTCCATGTATATATTCCCAGTACCTCAACAACCTGCTATGGCAACACATTCTACCCAACCATCTGAAATGGATGATGTCAAGAATATCCTTAGGACCTTTTCAAATGAGATAATTAATCTAAAAAGGCAACAAACTTCCTATTCAAAGCCTCCTTGCTAAGGTTTCCAAGGAAATCGACCCCCTTACCAGTCAAATCAATATCAAGGCCCTCAAAGGCAAAATAATCCTTAGCCCTCTAACCAATTGGTCACAGTCCCTACACCTCTACAAGTCATTCCTCATAATCCCAATAGAGAGATAGTCCCAAGACAATAATTTTATAGAAGATACCAATTCCTGGTACTTCCCTTGCAACAATACCCATATGCCCCAAGATTGTCCCAGAGGAAATTTGTAGCAAAAGATAACCTAACAGAGAAAGGTTGAAGGACAAGTTCTAATGTCTAATGTCCCTCCATATCAGTCACCCAGCGTCCAAAATACTGCCATTGTGGCCTAGATGCAAGGGATGTCTATCCATCAAGAAGAAGAAATTGCCCCTGAACATGCTTTGTTTTCATGGATTGAGGATGAAGATTCAGTGTTCTTGAATGAAGCATCCACTTCCAAGAAACCATTGGTGCAGTCATATTATTATACCAGATCAAAGAGAAGAATGATGGAACAACCTGAAGTCACAAATAATGAGACTACCAGAACTACTCCTTTCCAAAACTATCACAACCCAGTCTCTAGGCAAGAAGTACCCCAGCCAGTGCAGAATCAAGTAGCCTCAGGTCAGATGCTAGAGAGGACAAGATGCCCTTACTATCCAAAGACACAAACATTGGGACCTATGAACATGGTGGAACAACTAAAAAAGACCCCAGTGCACGTATCAATCTGGGATATGTTGGCTATTCCTGAGCAAAAGATGTTGTTGCAAGAAGCTCTACAAGGTCAGATGGGCTCTAAATCTACTGGTGCTAAAGGAGTTGCTGATAAAGGAAAGACTCAACATAAAGACACTACTCCTTTACAACCAGCAGCCCTGTTGAATAATATGCCAAAGGTAAGTAAGCCTAAGCCAAACCCATTTTATCTAACTTTGATAGTAGGAAAGAAACTGCATAATGCAATGATAGATTCTGGAGCTAGTACTATGGTGCTGAAACATATAGCAGATGCTCTAAAGATAAAATATGAGCCACTCACTAGAGGAGTCATATAGTTGGATGGAAAGTCTATTCAAACTATAGGAAAAATTAAACAACTACCGTTGTAGCTATATACTTGTCCCAATATAATTGTCAATCAGGATCTGGTAGTCATAGATATTTCCCCTGTCTTCGGTTTATGCTTATCCAGAGATTTCACAGCCAAGATAGGAGGTTACATGTCACTAGATTGTTCACACCTAATCTTAAGAACCAAGTATGGGACAAAGATGAAGGTATTGTCTAAGCCATTGTCTAAAGATCATATCACTGACGAACCAACCCTAAAGATAGAAGCATCCCATGCCATGATGAATAAGGAAGAGAGAGTCTTTGTTGAAGAATTAGGTGACTATACTGAACATGACCAACAAGAAGAGGAAAACAACCAGTTGATGACCATGATGCAGAGTGATCCTTATGGAAACTATGACTCTACTGGTCTGGGCACTTATGTTATTTTTGAGGAAGGCCAAGAAATCCTAAATATTATAAGAAAAGAGGTATCTAAAAGTGAAGGATCTGAAGGAAACTCTAAAATCTGGACCTTAAATTTTGATGGCACTAGGAGCAAGAGTGGTGTTGGAGTAGGTATTTGTCTTACTGCCCCAAATGGTGAGAAAATTCTAGGGGCCATACACTTTTAGTTCGCTTGTACAAATAATGATGCTGAATATGAATCTTTAGTTCATGGTCTTATGTTGGCCAAGAAGAGTGGAATCAAGAATTTAATGGTCAAAGGAGATTCAGAGTTAGTAAAACAAATTAGAGAGAAAGAAATAGACAAGAATGTAAGAATGAGATCCTATTGACACAAAATTTGAGATCTGATAGATGGTTTTGACGTCTTCAATATTGAGGTAGTGCCCAGAGCCCAAAATTTAGAAGCAGATAGGATGGCAAAAATTGGTTCATAATTTGACCCAGCAAGCGACCTACTAGTTAACAATGAATAAGTTTAAGTTATAGTAAGACCAACAATTCCAGACAATGATCAGAATTGGTAAGTTTTTGACAATGATTTTCAAGTACTCTCATTTTTGCAACAATCAGGAGAATTTGCTAACCAGTTATAGCCCAAGATTGAGGAAGCTTATGGTGATCAAATCATCCAGCTAAAGTCAAATAAGCTCCCTAAAGGACTGATCACACTAGAAAATTTATTTGACCCTGAAGATGCAAGCTTAGATAAAAGGAAGTTCAAGGCAAGTAAGGATGATTATTCTGAAATTCAAGTTAGTGAAGGAAGGAAATTAAAAATAGGCAATGCCACTACCCAAGAGGAAAAAGACAAGTTGATTTCCTTATGTAACAAGTACGATAGGGTAATTGCTTAGACCTATGAAGACCTTCATGGCTATAACAAAGATATCATCCAACATACCATAGAGCTTGCTGAGGGAGCAAAACTAGTCTGATAGAAGCAAAGACCAGTGAATCCAAGAATTGAACCACTAATGGTAGATGAACTATAAAATCTTCTAGAATCAAAGATCATTTTTCTAATTAAGCATTCAACCTGGGTGTCTAACCTAGTACCTGTAAGAAAAAAGAATGGTGACATAAGACTTTGTGTGGATTTCAGAGATCTGAATAAAGCATCTTTGGAAGATCATTATCCCCTACCTTCTATGGAATAGATTTTACAAACTGTGGCAAGATCAGAAAGGTTTTCTTTTCTAGATGATTTCTTGAGATATAATCAAATTTGGTTGGAAGATGAAGACCAACACAAGACAGCATTCACTACTAAGTGGGGAACATTTGCATATGCCAAGATGCCTTTCGGTCTCTCAAATGCTGGGGCTACTTTTCAACGCACCATGGATTTAGCTTTTGGGGAACTTATAAATAAGATTATTTTGATTTATCTAGATGATCTGACCATATTTACTGGGGATGCCAAAGATCATTTTAGACATCTGGAATCAGTTTTCAAGAAATGTCAGGAGTTCAGGATCTCTTTAAATCCCAATAAATGTATCTTTGTTGTGCCTCAGGGTAAACTTTTGGGACACATAGTGTCAAAGGATGGGATTTCCATTGATCCAGAGAGAATCAAAACTATAATGAATCTATCCTTATCAGTTAACAAAAAGGCAGTTCAGTCCTTTTTAGGAAAGATTAATTTTGTCTGCCGCTTTATATCTGATTTTGCAGGGCTAATTAGACCAATCACACTGTTGCTTAAGAAATATTTGGTAGTCAAATGGACAATGAAAGGGAGGCAGGCTTTTGAGGATGTCAAGAGAGCCATTTCAACAGCTCCAATACTAAGAAACCTAGATTTCTCTAAGTCTTTTATAATGTATGTGTATGGAGGCGAATACATTGTGGCTATCATCCTTACTCAGAAAGATGACAAGAAAGAAGGGGAACACCCAATAGCTTTCTTCTCTTGAACTCTAAGGGAATATGAATCAAGATATAATTTTGTGGAGAAACAAGCCTATGCTATGGTAAAAGCCCTTAAGAAATTTAGACAATTAGTAATAGGGAACAAAATTCTGATAGTGGTGGCCCATCCTAGTGTAAGGGAATATGTCATGGAGGGTGAGATCACTGAAAAAGGGCCAATTGGATAACCAAGATCTTAAAATAGGATGTAGAAGTAAGGCCTACCAAGTTGGTTAGAGGCAAGGGATTGTGACAATATATGACCCAAGACATAGGAAAATTAGTATCAGAAGAAATAGAAAATGAAAGGGTGTTGAAGCTCCAAGAGGTTGACCAAGACTCTTGGGTCAGAGATAGAATACATTTTATGAGGACTGGAGTGTTCCCAAATGAACTCTCTCCTGATAAGAAAAGGTACTATAGGCAACAAGGAGTTCATTTTGTATTAATTGATTAGATCTTATTTGGAAAGAATATTAATGGAATACTCTTAAGGTGTATAGAGAAGGATGAAGCTCAAAGAGTATTACATGAATTGCATCATGGGACTTCCAGAGGCCATTTTTCAGCAAGGACTACTACAATCAAAGTGCACAAGCTGGTTATTTCTGGCCCACTCTATTTACGGATTGCTATCAGATGGTTAAAGAATATCAGGCTTGTTAGTTTTATACTAGAAAGAGGAGAAATGCGGCAATGCCTTTAAGTCCCATAGTAGTAGACGAACCCTTTGCTCAATGGGGTCTAGATTTTATTGGCATGATCAATCCAGTGTCAAATATGGGACACAAGTGGATTCTTATAGTAACAGATTACTTTACTAGGTGGAGTGAAGCAGTGCCACTCAAAGAAGTAACTGAAAAGGTCATCCTAGAATTTTTAGAAGGTATAACTTCTCGATTTGGTCCTCCCTGTACCATCATATCAAACAATGCTAAGGCATTTTTGGGGACTAAATTGTCTGAGTTTACTTTAAGAAATGGGATATATTTGAAAACTTCTTCCAATTACTATCCACAAGGTAGTGGTTTAGAAGAGTCCACTAACAAGAATCTCATCAGACTCATAAAAAGGATAGGAACTAATTATCAGAGAGAGTGGCACAAGTTACTTAATACAGTGTTGTGGGCTGATAGAATCACACCAAAGAAAATAACTAAAATGTCTCCCTATGAGTTAGTTTATGGCAAACCGGTAGTGATGCCACTTAGTTTAGAAATTCCTACCTTACAGTTGTTGAAGCAAATAGAAATTGAGGAAAATGGCTCAATGCAAGTCAGACATGCTGAGTTGTTGGAAGTTCAAGAAAAGAGAGAAAAGGCACATGAGTCAGTAGTGAAGCATCAGTTGATAGTTAAGAATTGGTTTGATAAGAGAACTTCCAGTCTAAATTTTAAAGTTGGGTCTCTGGTACTGAAGTGGGATCAAAGAGCTACTAAACCAGGTCGACACAACAAATTTGAATCATTATGGACCAGTCCTTATAAGATTCATTCTTGTAAGCAACAAAAATCATTTGAGTTGGAAACTATGGATGGAGAACCTGAGGAGATTCTAGTAAATGGGATCTTTCTAAAATATTTTACCTAAGTCTGAGACTCATCATGTATCATAGTTAATTAGTTCCTTTCTTTTCCTTTCCCAATTTTGTCTTGCTTTCCTACTTTTTCCCTTTCAAATAAGTGTTTCGTGAACACGTGTCAGTAGTGTAGAAGTCCCTTCTCTTTTAGCAATTGCATTTATTTGAGGTTGTTCGATAGTTCCTTAAATTCCAAAAAGGTACACACTTTTTCAGAAAGATAGCCACTCTTATGGCATATCTAACACTCCATCCAATACGGATTTTGAAAGGATACACTAACTGTCTATCATTACTAGTGTCATTAATATGACGAGATGTGTCATTAATTGTTCCATAATGCCTTGCTAAGCTAACTATTAGTCCGTTCAAGAGTCACACTTGCCATTTTCATTCTACATTCCTAAAGCTACTGTTGCGTCTAAGCTCCATTCCCTGCAAGCATTTTCAGCCAAATACAATTCTTTCACAATTCTCTTATTTTTGTGTCAAAACTTCTAAGTTTCTTCAAAGATATAGAAATGTCAGAGGCAAAATCATCACAGGAAGGACTTGGGATCTTTGAGCGCACAGACAAGCTAATGAATAGCAAATCTTACACTTCAATACCTGCATAGCCAAGGAAAAACTATCCAAGGACAAGGGTTCTGGAATCAGGAGTAAGTGTTGACCCAACTCAGGTGAAAGATTTTGTGGATGATATATTTGATATTCACATGCAGAAAAATACTAAAACTCTCAGAGAAGGGGCTCACCAGAGATGCCTCCTCCGAGCATCAAAGGGAGAATGGAAAACTTTCAAGATGAGAATCTGGACTTCTCAGTTGGTGTAGTTTCTGGTTCCTAAAGTGCACCCATGCCCTGAATTAATTGATTTGTGTGTAGAGTTGTTACACCTTCCATCACACACCATTCAACAAGGCCCATTCATGATTCAAATTACCCCTAAAGCAATTAGGGACATGTTGGCTCTGCAATATAATAGGACGGCCACTTTTCCTAATGTCACTAAGTTGCAAGGCACCTGGGCAAATGTCCATGATAAGGTGAAGTTCTTGAAAACTGAAATGCATCTCAGAGAGGATAATACACAGTTGCCTGCATTACCCACTGGTCGTGCTCAATTCAACCCTAAAGTTTAAGATGCCCTTGCTATGTTGGCCTTTATTTTCGGCCAGAATGTAGACTCTATAGTTTATGACTAGCAACTGGTAGTTATTTTTAGATTGAAAACCATTGACAAGTCCCAGGAGTACCAGCTGGACTTTTCAGAGCAAATTGTAGCAGCCATGATTGACCAGCTCTCTAATTTCCAAACAAAGCATGTTTTTAGGTATTCTGCATATCTGTTCCATCTAATGTTGTATCAAAATGTTAGCCTCTTCAATCAATATATGCCTTTGAATATATATGACCCAGAATCTGATGGTAGTAGAACCATTCCTGTGTTTGCCTAGACTCATGTGTTGTTTGATACGTTAGATCCCTATGATTTTTCTGAGTTCTTTGTTGCTCTTTCTTTTAGCCAATTAAGTCCTAAGCATGTAGAACACAGGATAACATAGAGCATTAGGGCTTTTCTAGCCAATTACCCAATACCTTGTGACTCCTTCTTTGGGGCCCATTCTACTATAATCAGAGTTCATGGTTTTAGTGGAGAGCCTGCTTTATTGCCTAAAGTCTTGACCCCTAGGGTCACATTTTTAGAAGTTACCCAATAGGTGTCTATGATTGATAATGATTTTGGTCACAAGGAGAGGAAGAAAAAGATGTATGATGTCCCTTGGACAAGAGGAAAGATTACAATAGAAGTTAGGGGAATTGAGAGCCTCTTACTGAGAAAATTGGTTGCCTATGGTTTATTAATCATAGAAGACAAATGGAATTATGACCTAGACAGTTTCTTGGCCTCTTGGATTATTGCAAATAAAGTTTGTGCCAAGGTGGTACATGAGGGACACCCTTTCTGGGATGACCGAAGGTCCCCAAAAGAAGACGACCCAGCTGTCTATGTGGAGTTAACTGACTTGCCTTATGAGGGTCCTAGAGCCTAAGAGACTTTCTATGTCAAAGAAAAGGAGTATGATCCTAAACTAAAGATGACTCAAGGTTTGAGGAAGACATTGAAAAGAAAGGACTGGAGTATAGAGAAGATTGAGGCCTATTGGAAATATCGGAAAGAAATCTCTGAAATTACCCATACATTTGGAGATGCAGAGACAGGCGAGACATTGGAGTCAATATGGGATGAATGGCATCCATCTCCAGTCTCAATTCCTGATACAAGCAGAATTTAGAAGGGTGATGAAGAAGCGGAAGAAGAAATAGAGGAGGCTACTGGAGTGTAAGAAACTAGACAAGCATCTTCTGCTGAGCCTAGATCTCCATGGCCTTAGTCTCTTAGCACCCTTGAGAAACAGAAGGGAATTATATCATCACCGTCTCTCAGGACCCATGTAGCTTTGGCATCTGGGGGTTCCAGAGTGGTCCCTATGCAAAAACCAATTCTAATTGATGTAGAAGAAGAAGAGGCATTTAATGGGCCTCAGAAAATAAGAAGGCTAAGTTTTCCTGAGGAAGAGGAAGAAGCAGTCATGCCCCAACAACAGCAAGCTCCAATTGTTTCATCTATGGCTTAGGTAAGTATTTCTTCCCTATCCTCACCTATATCTATTTCTTATTTAGGAGTGGCATCCATGTCTCCTACCACTTCTGTTGCACTTTTACAAACTTTCACTTCATCTGTTAGTGCACCGGCCATGTCTTCATAGGCCATAACTTTGCCATTATTTTCTCCATCTGTGCCTAAATGAGCCCCGCCTCAATTTTCCCCTACCCAACAAATATCTCCTATTCCTTATGGCCTACCTCAGGGTCATCCTTTTGATGGAGGTTATATTACATCTCCCACTTTCCAAGCTCAAGCAGATACAACAAGGAAGGCCAGAGAGGCCAGGATGGAGAAGAAAAGGAAGAAAGAAAACAAAACCCCTACTGTGGCTCACATGAAGTCACTTTTTGATCCTATTCAACAGTCTTTGACTGTGACACATTTGTCCCTAAATGTGATTAAGCCAAATGAGAAAATGCAACCTTAGGATTATGCAATGAATATTGTGGCCATGGATATGTATTTTTTTAGACCCCAAGACGAGGTAGAATTGATGAATGAGACTACTACTACAGTGGCTACAGATTATTTGAAGATATCCAAAAGGCTACAAAATGTGGAAGTTGATCTAGCCCAAGAAAAGGTTAATAGCAATAATTTAACTTGGGAGATATAGTCAAAGATTAAAGAAATTGATTCATTAAATAAACAGTTGCTGACTACTGTGTCATTACAAATTCATCAAACCACACAGGCATAGGTTGCATCTTTGAAGACTGAGTTGGCACAAGAAAAAGTTGCTATTACTATTTTGAGGCAAGAAAAGGCCACTGTAGAAACGAAATATTACGATAAATTGTCAGAGGCTACACAATTACAACAAATGTTATTGAAAGAGCAAAATGCAAACAGTGTAGCTCAAGCACAGTTCATGGCTGAGCAGCAGAAAACCAAGTAGCTAACAATTGAGTTATCAAATAGACCACAGAATACTAGGGTCTTGAATTTGGTTGAGTTATAGAGTTCAGTGTGGAAAAGAATCTCCAAGGAGATTATTCAGCTCAAGTCGTCTCTCACTTTCTTATTGAATGCCTAGCATGGTTGCTACCAAAAAGGTAAATGAGGTTTTAAGCTGCAATACCACAGCTATGAGTTGTAAAGGGCTCCTTGATATTGTAAAGGAAGGAGTCAAAGATATGAAGAAGCATATTGAAGGTCTAGTGCAACTGGGTCTCCCTTCATCTTTCCTAGATGATAACACAGTATTGATGATAGATGAAATAAAGTCTCTGCTTTTGACAATAGAATGATCAAATAATTTTCTAAGGTCTAAGTGATTCATCTACTGTGGCAGAGGTTGAAGTTGTATTTGTTGCAAGTATGAGGTTAATCATTGTTGTCATTGATGTCAACATACTCATATTGAATTGATAAGAAGGATTGGATGAGCTGTGTGCTGAGGATATTGAGAAAATTAGTCTCAATCAGGAACAGTGAAGAACAGTGATGAGAAGAAGGAAAAAGTACTCAATAGGTTGAGGATTAGAGGATGCAGATTAAAGGGTTTGTAGATATGAGTCTTAAGATGTTCCAGTTAAGATTTCAGAGGTCCACATGAAGATTTGAAGAAGTTATGTTCGCTCAAGTAGAACCGGTTCTAGCAAGCGTTCAGTGGTGACAGAGTGTCACAGATTGGCTCGGTGAGCTTTGGAATTACATTATCTCATTCTGTGGATTGGAGAGAGTGTTGAAGAAGTTTGTGTGAAGTAACAAATAGATTTGTGAATGATTTGGAGGTCCCGAAGAATCTTTTGCATTATGACAGTGATGACAGACTGTGTTCTTGAAGTTCTGGATGAAGGAGAGAAGGATTCCAGTAAGCAGATGAAGTGCGGATGTTCTTGGTGATTCAAGAAAGCTTGTGGTGATCTGTGGATCGTGTCCAGTTCATGTTGGTGGTCCGCATTGAAGTTAGAGTTTGTATTTGAAGAATAACCACAGATTTTGGTGTTCTTCTTAAGACTGGCTGACCGGATGTATTACAAGTCTTGTGAATGATCTTGTAGATGTTTGCCGACTTAGATGATTGTTCCTAAGTCTATGCCTTGTATAAATAAGGGATTGTGAATTTATTTTGAAGTGTGTCTTGCAGTGATGAGCGTGATATAGCGAAGAGAAGTGCGAAAAGTAGAGTAGGAGTTTTTGGGCTTAAATGGAACTAATCTAGGCATGGTAAAGATGTCAATCTCCAGTTCAAGTTTGTAATACTTGTTATCTTGTAAATAGTGTGTCTCTTGTAGGCAGTGTGCCTCTTTGTGAGCAGTGTGCTCGGGCAGTGAGCCCTAATTGGCATGTGCCATCTATTTTTCTTATTCTTCTAACAGAGAATAATCCTTGGGTTAATCACCTCGTGGTTTTTCCCTTGACTGGGTTTTCCACATCAAAATCTTGGTGTCGAATGTGTTAATGTTTATCTGCTCTGGTGTTTATGCTTTATGCTTTCATGAATGGTTAATTGATATGTTGTTAAAGAACAAAGAAGAATCAAGTGTTTGAAGTAAAGCAAGTTTTGTACAACTAATTCACCCCCCCTCTCAGTTGTGTGCCCTAGATCTAACAGTATTGGTACCTATGGCTCAGCTAGAGTTTCAGTTGAAAGCTGTAGTCCAAATTTTGCAATCATTTTCACATAAAGATATAATCAATCTTGATTTTGTCTTTCAAGATTTGCAAAGTAGGCAGGGGTTGTTAGATTCAGAATGGTCTGTATATCAGACTACATTGCAAAATTTGTAGTTGAGGTTTTCACATCTATGGATGTATCATTTTTGTTTCCTTTTTGGGGTTCTTTCTAAGTAGGCTCAAAAGTCTTGGTGGTCACCAAGAACTGTAGAGTAAACTCTACATTTTGTTTCAATATTGTTACGATATTATGTTACAGCGGCAAATATTTGTGGCTATGTATGTTTCTGTGCGCAGATTGTGCCAAGTGTCTAGCTACAGTTAAAGGGAAATAGTTTAAGTTTTAAGCAGAGAAAGTCGCATGTTACCTTTCTTTTGAGTTGTTATGGAGCGTGCCACATGGTGGTGGCAGTTTTTTCAACTTTCATAGTGGCCGCGGGCTTCGCCACGTGTCTACACCGGAGGCAGTTTTGTTAAAAGTTTCTTTTGTTACTGCATGCTTGCAGATAGTGCCGCATGTCTTTTTGAGTTTTAAGCAGATGGTGCCGCATGTGTTTTCTTTCCAAATATATGGTGGGCCATAATTTTATAAAGACACAGTTTCATACTTATCATAGAGGGCACCACGTGGCGATAGCGGGAGAAGGGTTTCTTTTATTTTCAATGCTCTCAGGATGAAGGCATTTTGTTCCACTTACTCCGGAGTGCACCAAGTGTCAGTTTTCGCGTATCCTAAAGGGTCTCTTTATAAGTTACATGTTGCTACGAGCTTCGCCACGTGTCCAGTTTTGTTTCAAGTGGACGATGCCATCTGTCCTAGTTTATTTCTCTATGCAGGTAGCAAGTGATATATGTGGTGGGTCCCATGATGTTATATCTCAGTTTCAAAGTAAAGTGGATGGTGACAGATGTCATAACGCTAAGTCACCCAGGTATAAAGATACAGTTTTTGAGCCTGAAGTAGAGGGGGACACATATCACTTTCAAAGTAAGGTGGTGTGTGACAAGTGGCATTCTCCTATGTTTCTACTAAAGGTAAAGAATTTTAAGTAGTTACAGTGGATGTTTCCATATGTCACATTTCTATTTGACAAATGAGCCCATGGGTGTCACCAGGTGTCTTAACGGTGATGCAATTAGAGTGTCACATATATTGTGCCACAACCAATGATTGCATGGGATATTACAGTTGCAGATTCATGAAATCTCAATGGTTGAAGACTCTTAGTTAGCTCCATTTCTATTTTTCTGTTAAGATTTGAGTTGCGGGCAATTTTGGTCAAGTCTATGGTTATAAATAGGTTGCAATTGTAATTGATTAAAGGATCAGAACTTTTGATAAGTTTTTTTATCAAGAATTAAATAGAGAATTCAGAACTTTGCTATGACCAGATTATATCATTTGCCTTTATTTTGTTATTTTTGATAAGAAGGTTATTATACCTATGCATGTTACTATGCCTCTTATGATACTGGAATATTAATGAAAAGAACTTTTGTTCTGTACCTTTGCTGATATTATTTGTCTCTACAAATTTATCTGTGTTTAGACTTTTGATCTATATCAATTACATCTGCTTATATTAATCATGCGATATCTTCTCATTATTATAACTATATCTTAAGGATTAGATACACTGTGCTAATTGGGAGAATATATTTCATTTAGGCGCATCGCCATAGGTTTAGTTCTGCTTATTGTATCTGTAATCTTGTTTTCTTCCTTCCCTTTACTCAAAACACATTTAAATTAGAAGAGCCAACTTCTTTAAAATCTGGAGGTTGTTTCAAGTAGCAAGTCTTGCATTCTTGAAACTTCCCATGTTGATGTTGGAACCTGTGCAATTTTATGCATCAACAGTTTCTTCAAAGTCTATTCCCTCAACTTGAGCATATCCTTTGCATATCAACCTTGCTTTGTTTCTTACCACTTCACCATTCTCATTCATCTTGTTTCTGAAGACCCACTTTGTGCCAATAACATTCTTATCTGCTGGTCTGGGAACAAGATCCCAAGTCTGATTCTTCTCTATCTACATCAATTCCTCTTCCATAGCCTTTGCCTAATTCTCATCTTTGCAATCCTCATCCATAGTTTTAGGTTCAATTTTAGAAATCAGACAAAAATTTACATATTCCTCTATATCTTTTCTTTTGGTTAAGATCCCTTTGATCTTATCTCCTATGATTTGATCTTTAGAATGACTGAGTCTTACATACCTTGGAGTTTTGGTAGCACTTACCAGAGCTTGTTCTTCTTTGTCTAAGTTGTCTTCATACTGCACCTCTTCTGAAACATCTGGTTCATCTAATTCATATCCACCTGATTCTGAAGACCTTTCCTTACATTCATCAACTTTAACATTTATACTTTCAATGATCTTATTATAGCACTGGTAGGCCTTGCTCTTAGTGGAGTAACCAAGGAATATTCCTTCATCACATCTAGCATCAAACTTGCCTAAATCTTCTTCTCTTTTGATATAACATTTGCTACCAAAAACTTTGAAATATTTCACAGTAGGAACTTTACCGTGCCACAATTCATAAGGATTCTTAGAATGGTTACCTTTTACTTGGACTTTGTTTAGGATATATACAGTGGTGTGAATTGCCTCTCTCCAATATGCTTCCAGAAGATTAGCTTCCTTCATCATGGTTCTAGCAACTTCTCGAACTGTTATGTTTTTCCTTTCAACAACTCCATTTTGTTGTGGAGTTCTAGGTGCAGATAGTTGTCTCTTTATTCCATATTCTTCACAAAAGAAATTGAATTCATTTGATGTGAACTCCCCTCCTCTATCTAACCTTAGGCATTTCATTTTCAAATCCATCTCATTTTCAACCATTGCTTTAAATGCCTTGAACTTATCTAGAGCTTCAGCTTTTTCTTTCAAAAAGGTGACCCAAGTCATTCTAGAATAATCATCACTAAGCAACATGAAATACATATCTCCTTGCAAACTTCTTACTTTGGTAGGTCTACACAAATCTATATGCACTAGCTCAAGTAGTTCTCCAACTGATTGGTCCTTGCTTTTGAAACTTGTTCTTGTTTGTTTCCCAAATTGACACTCTTTGCAAATAGTATTAGCAAGCTTCACAAGCTTAGGTAGATCTCTGATAGCCTGTGTAGTACATATCTTCATAATGTTATCAAAATTTATGCGACACAACCTTCTATGTCATAACCAACTCTCATCAGTCTGAGCCAACAAGCAATAGTTATCAGTTCCTTTCAAGTGATAGATATTACCTTTGGTCTTCTTACCAGTTGTAATGACTATTCTGGAGCTTTCCCTGATCTTTCATCCATTGTCCTTAAAGCTTAAATCATAGCCCTTGTCACACATCTAACCCACACTCAAAAGATTGTGCTTTAATCCTTTCACATACAAGACATCTTCAATATTATGCTTTCCATCAAAAGAGATAGATCCTTTTCCACAAATCTTACTAGTTGTATCATCTCCAAACCTAACCAGTCCACCATCATATCTTTCCAAACTCACAAACTTACTTTTGTCACCAGTCATGTGGTGAGAGAAGCCACTATCAATAACCCATTCATCCTTGTCCTTAATGACCTGAGAAGCCAAAGCACTTTCCACTAGTTTTTCTTCCTTCACACAACTAGTAGAATTACTAGAAACGTGATCTTCCTTAATAGCAATAAACAAGCATTCATTTCCATAAGTACTAGCATTATGTAGTTCACCATTATCTGATACTCCATCATCATCAAAATCTTCAACATAATAACACTTCTTTTGGATCCTAGGCCTCTTCTCATATCTTTTTCTATTTCTTTCAATTATTTTATGACATCTGGAAGCAAAATGACCTATATTACCACAAGAAAAACATTTGAAAGGTAATTTGCCTTTATACTCACCAGATCCTCTTTGCAGTCTGTCCATAAAGTTGGCTTCAATTTCATCAAACTCGTCATCAGATTCTACCTTGTACTTTTTTGATTTGGAAGTTCTTCTAGGAGTACTGGCTTTGAAGGCTATCTCAACTTTTAGTAGAGCATCACCAAACTCTCTCATTTCAAAGGCAGTAACCTTACCAAGTAGTTGATCCCTGTCAACTTCTTTTACTTGCATGAATGCTTCAATTGCAGCCACCTTGTGACAATAGGACTTGGGCAGAGATCTAAGAATTTTCATCACAATTTCCTTATTGTCAAGAGTTCCCCCCATGGCTTTTATCCCTGTGACAAGTTCATCAACTCTTTACATAAACGCTGATATGCTTTCATCTTCATTCATCTTCAAACTTTCATACTTCACTTTCAGACTTTGTAGCTTGGCTTCCTTCACAGAATCATCTCCTTCATACAGATTTTTCAACTTTTCCCATACCTCATTTGTAGTTTCATGATCCACAACTATCATCATATTGAGTTAGTTAATGAGCTTAGTAGAGCATCTTTTGCCTTGACATCCATCTCATAATCTTTGATTTCATCTTTAGTCATCAGACCATTAAGAGGCATGGTGTATTTTGTTTATGCATATTTCCATACTTTGTAGCCAAGACAAAGAAGATGGTTTTTCATCTGAGCCTTCCAGAGAGCATAATTCATTCCATCAAAATGCAGTGCTTCCTTCTTGTAAGACATTTCAGATCTTCCTCAAGTTGTTAAACTTTCTTCAGAGAAACTTGGCTCTGATACCAATTATTGATATGCCCCAAACAACTGAGAGGGGGGGTGAATCAGTTGTCTCAAAAACTTCAACACTTCTACAATTAAACATCAATCACTTATCCACAATTATTATGATTTAACAATGAATGCATGAAATCATAAACTTAACCACAGATACAACATCAAAAACAAGAGACACCAAATTTTACATGGAAAACCCTAAGGTGGGGAAAAACCATAGAGAGGTTAGCTCTTAATATATATTGCAATATTGAAATAATGATGTTCAGGCTTGGTCACTCCACGGGCCGAAACATACTAGCTCATTTCCATGAAGAACAACTAGGTCTAGCAGGCTCAATGCCTCAACCCTAAACCTAGCAAAATTACAATAAGGGTTATTAAACCCTACTGGCGACTCACCACCAGGCTCACTACCACGATCAACACCTTTTTATGTCTATGATTGAAGTACAATAATTCCTCTACTCTGCTTTGCCTCTACTCTGCTCTGCCTCTTCTATGCTCCGCCTCTTCTCTGCTCTGCCTTTTGGACCTTTCTTATTATCTTTCCATCTTCGCTCAAGGACATCTTTTCCACCACTCAACTCAAGTATTTATACACTTCATCAGCATTGGAATGATCATCAAGGTTGGCATTACAATCATCAACCATTGGAACAATCTCCAAGGTCAGCATTACAAACATTTACATAATAGGTCCTAACTTAATACAACATTATGCAAAGGGAATGAAGTAAAGATGTATGCAGATCACACCATGCCTTAGTTGGGACTCAAACATGATCTTCCACACCACAACATGCTTCCACAATCTTCAAGGAATCTTTGCAATAACTGGAGTTAACCAAGTCAACTAAGACTGGTTACACATTACACTATTTGGGAACAATCTTCAAACATGATCTCAATTCCTTAACGTGGACCAATGTCAAGATAGGAACATGATTAGGAGACATCCACAAGCATGTTATAATTATCAAGAGCAACTGCACGAACCTTAACCACTTTAGCCATAGGAGTCTTCTCACTGAAACACATAAACTTCACTATCTTCAACTGACATAAAAGAAAGATAGCTTACGGACCACCAAAACATGAACCACTACATTTGTAGGCACTTATCATCATCCCAGACTTCCCTTTAGAACAGCAGAGAAAAATACTTTATTATAGTGGAATGCAGAACAAAATACTTTCTTCTTGTCACCAGACAATAATCAGAGAAAGCAGGTTTTACTCTGGTGAATGCCACTCTCTCAATTCTTCATACCATAGGCTCAAACCCAGGATTTAGCATCTTTAGACATCTCTTTAAATAAATTTCAATCTGCAGACCAAGATATTCAACCAGCAAGAAATGCAGAGCAATCTACAGGACTGTTCTTCAACATACAACTCACTCTCCACACTGTACTTCATTGTAACTCACTTGTATCTTCTGGAGGGGCCAATTTTCTCAATCACAAAGCTTCTAAACAAGTAATATAATAGAACATAGTTGACACCAATGCAAACAAGGATATGTTGACATCAATGACAACACCAATTAGGCACATACTTGCAACAATCTATTCATTCAATTCCTCCTGAATCAAAAATCTTTAACTTTGATATGAATGAAAAAGACCAAATGATGGAAAGTAGTTCTTATGAGGCTGAAAAAAGGTTTTTAAATCATAATTCAGACATGGAAGTTTTTGTCTTTGATAATATTGATTTAGATTTTGATAAAGTAGACAAAGAAGAGCCTGATGAGAGAATGGATAAATTATATTCCCAATCTGCTTATCCTCTCAGTGGTAATTTTCCTTGTGTGAGAGGAGAAGTTCTTTCTATCAAACTTGATCCCATGCTTGTAGAATGTGATATTCAAAAATCATAATCAACAGTCACATTTCCAGAGATTGGTTCATTGAGCAGTTTATAGAAAGAATGTTTCATTTTTTATGTTTTCTCTCCAAGTCATGGTGTTGGTAACAAAGTTATGATTGATACACAGCTAGAGTATATGACTTTCAAGTTTCATGAAGAAGATGATAAAGGAGAAATATTGCAGCCAAAGGTGAGTGAAGAATTCATATTTGAGTTATTTTACTTTGAAGATGCAATTATGTCTTTTGAGAATGATTCATCAAATGAAGCTTGTGTTAGAAATATATGCAATGATTTTTCAAAATATGAGGTTAATGAGGAGAACAAGAATAGTCAGGTTGATGAAGGTTTGCAACCTCAAAAAATTTTAGAAGCTTTAGATGATGACCTTCTTTGTGAAGAATATGTTGTGCTCTCTCTATACCATGTGTTGAGTAAGAATACTTTGTTGTTGAATGTCCAAATATGGGTGGTCTAACAACTCCTATTGTAGCCAGTGAACACATTTTTAATGAGGAGAATAGCTGGAATGATACATGGGAAATATTTTTGAATCATCTGCAGCTGGAGTGTGAAGCTACTAAAGTTCCCACATTGAATTATGAAGAGGCAAATCTGCAAGCAAAGGTTAGCAATGATTTCACTCTTGAATCACCTCATTTTGAATTTAATTTTGAAGTTGTGAAACATGGGATGAAGAATGATTGTATGAATAAGTATGGAGAAGGTAATGCTGATTTGGTAAATGAGAGTGTTTAGCCTCATGTTATTCACATTCCAAAATGGTGCCCAGAAACACCAGAACATGATTTCCTATATGTAGAAGAGGTGTTTATGTCTTCTTTCCAGCTTGTGGAAAGAGATGGTTTGAGTGACAAATCTGAAAATTTAGAGTTGCCATTAGAAAAGCATGAATCAAATTCTGAAAGTAAAGAGGAAATTGCATTCAAGCCCAACAAGGCTGCTATTCATGGTATGAATTTTTAGTTTCTTTCCGGAGGAGTTTATTCAGACCTGATTTTAATTGAGGACATAGATGATATGTAAAAGAGTTCACTAGAAGTTATGGAAGTTTTTGATGAAAGGTGGCTATTTGGCATACATTTCTATGAAATTTTGTCTTTCATGAATCTTAATTTTACATTCATGGTCCTCAATAGGTTGCTAAGTTTGCAAGTGTTTCAAGAATATGCACTTTTGTATCACATTGGCATATATTTTTCCTAGCTAGTCAATGGCTTTGCATAGTCTTTGGGGCAGTGGTGGTGTGTTGTACCTAGTCCGGGTACGTAGGTGTCTTAGGTGGTTTCCTTTTCTTGTTGTGTGTTGGTTGTTGTGTCTCTTTTAGTTTTGGTTTTGTCTTGGTCTCTTATTTTTCCCCTTGAATCTATTGGCCCAATGGATAAGCACTTGTCCTTGCGAGAGAGTCTGGAGTTCTCTGCATCCCTCACAGTCTTTGTCCCCAATTAGAGCCTGTTGTTGTCCAATTTCTAAACCTAGAAAATTTTAAAATTTTACCTCCTCAGGTTGCATGTGAAGTCATCTAATCATCTCAATGTGGTTGAACCATTAGAATTATACCTTTCTTATGAAAATCTCTCGATTGTTTTACAATGCACATAATGGATTCATTGATTAAACTTTTGGAATACTCAAGGAAACATCCACACATATGGTATCAGTGCATGCTGTTAAAAAGAGGGACAACTATGGAAGATTGGTCAAAGAGTAAAGATTTTCAAAGGGACTCCTTCTACTAAAGATCCTTATGCAAACTTCAAAGCATTTTTTATGGTGAGAAAAAGACAACTCAGGTGTCTATTGTGGTGTGAATGCTTGAAGACACTCATTAAAGTATCATGAGAATCAGTATGGGAATTGATTTTAGTAGAGGATGGATTGGGTAAAGAAATAAATGATGTAGTTCAATCTATTTATTATCAATTAAGTGGTCAAGAGCTACCATCTTCTTCTTTTGGAATTGTTCATGTTTCTACACATGAGGAAAGTGGATCTAGCAAGAAGAGAACATTCTTAGCAATGAACACTAATGGACTGAGTGAGCTTGCAAACCATGTTCACATGAATACCCCAAACACTGGTCGACAAATAGTTGGACAATCAATCTTACATGAAAGTTAACAATCTCATATGGGCACCTCAGCAGCTGTGGCTACTCATAAAGCTAACCATGCACACTGTCGCTGGCATCTATTGTAACACATGTCATCAAAATTTTCGGTTGGAAATATGAAGTTGCATACGAGAAGAGTCAGAAGTATAAAGAAGAAGAGTTTATTTTAGAAAGAAATAAATCATTGGATTGTGAATGATGTGATAATGGGCGTGGTATTCTGTGGATTTTGATGCTATTGCTGGATGGTTCTCCCTGATCCAAATAAAATGGAGAAGTTGAGGGTGACAACTTTTGGTCTGATGAACTTGAGATCGCAGCCTGGTTTAAAAGGGATAGAGGAAACTTTCAAAGCAAACACAAGTAGTAGGTGTGAATCCAAATCCACATTTTCTTTTGATAGCACACTCTTGGCCTATGCATAATGAAATAGTCTTTGTCAGATATTATAGCTGAAGAGGCGTTATATGTTGAAACCCAAAGTTTGCAGGATATATGCAAAATGGATTTATTGAAAAGGTTTTAGAGACTTCCAAAATGCTATTGACCAAGCCGCGGCCATTTAGATTTGGATATATCATTTAACAAATGCGGATTGTGGGATGTAAGATAAGTTGAAAATGATATTTAGAAACTTTCAAACACATATAGTTGGCATACGAAGCATCGGAGTTGTCATTATCCTTTGCCAACGCGCCTAGCTTGTACCAAACAAAAATGATATATCTTGAAGAAAGTCTAGTTAAAAAATGATCACTGGATATATCAAAATGGATTTGCTGAAGCGGATTTAGAAATTTCCATGCAAATGCAATCAGCCAAATGAACGCCAACACACTCACAGCCAGTGCCAGAATAGAAACACTGTCAAAAGCATGAGTTTGTCAGGTTTTATAAATGGAAATGTAGATGTCTATGTGAAATGTTCTAAATCAATATTACAAAGAAATGGCATCTTGATGATCTACAAAGAGAAAGTCGTTGCCCATTTTAGTAAAAGGAGGTGCATGCAAAAGTGATAGCATATTAGAAAGTCATGGCTTGTCTAAAATTAGACAAAGTATTTAAAAAGAAGAAAAGATACTATTTCTTTATACAAAGAAAGTCGCAGCCTATTTTAAGTTTATTGTTTTCTCATTCGAGTGCAATGATTCCAGGAGATACACAATCAATTTATTGATAAGGCTTTAGAAACTTCCATTCAAATGCAACTGACATGTGTAACACCAAATTTTATGCCTTCTTCTCCAGTGCACTCACATCTTATGCCAAATAAGATTGTCAGTTGTAGTGCCAATACCTATCCCTTTGCCAGTATTTTCCCGCACACAAATATAAAATGAAAGGCATATTTTTGTCAAATATTTTGGCTGGAAATGCTACGGTGAAAATGCATGCAATTGTCAAACCAATAAAAGTTCATGGCTTATTGCATGGATGCCTTAGATGTGAGACCTCTGAGAATGATGAGGAAAGAATGCATTGATCGTAGGATATATACAGAATGTATTTGTTGAAAAGTTTTTAGAAACTTTCATGCAAAATACAGCTAGCAGTTATAACGCCGAACACTAAGTCTCTAGCCGCTTGCCAATGTATTCATAATCTGTGTCGAAGTAGAAGCATAAGAAAAATGGCTTTCTTAAGTATTATAATGGTAAATTCTCAAGTGGAGTGCATGCATAATTAGAAGCATAGAGCATAAAGGCCATCACCTTCTCCAAATGAGTTAAGCATTTCAAATTGATATGCAATAATGGCAGGAAAATAGCAGCAAAGAAAATTTATGTCAAAGATTATAATTGGAAATGGTAGTGGATGAGGTTCTGGCATTATTGGTTCATGGGGATTAATAGACAATATCTTTACGCTCAACTTAGAATTGTCTGTCTGTTCAGCTGGAAGGGCTATCAGGTTTTTTTAGTCAAAGGTTTTTCCTTGATGCTAGTCTTAGTTCAAGTCCTGCCATGACGTCGTTCACTAAATAGCTTGGTTCTTTCTAAATTTCAGCATGGATCCAGACTCTTTTCATTCCACCTTATCAGATATAGCATTGGGAAATGTTATAGTAGTTGCAACCAAAGATTATCATAAGGAACCAGTGGCTCAAGAAAAGGCATAAGCTTCTAGTACTTCTTATGGAGAAGTTGATCTTGATGAATTGATGGATGATCCCGAACATAAAAAGTTACATGCAAACAAGATTACAACCCTTAAGAAAGAAGCCGAGAAAAGATAAGATTTAGAGAGAAAAGTCCATGGGGAGTACAGGAAGGTGATAGAAGATGATTTTCTGGATGAAGTTACTGGAAGCAAGAAAGTTATTTGTTATTTTCCATCATTGGGAATTTGTGCATAAACACCTCAAATTGTTGGCTGCAAAATATTTTGATACAAATTTTATGAATGTTACAGCTTCAAAAATGCCCAAAAATACTTGGTATGATATTGATGAGTTTGAGCATCAAGAGTCATTCAAGACTTCAGTTTTCTTTTGTGATTTTGTAATATTTCTTTGGAGGCTTTTGGGCTACCATCCTCAGAGGATGGCTTTTAATCTTCCAATGGAAGTGGTCTATATAATGGATGTATTTTTTAGTGAGAGGGGTCTTTTGTTGTTTTCATTCGGAAGCCTCTGTGAGGGCTGGGGGATCTTTTCCATTTAGTTATTCACCTGGGGAAGATAAGAACAGTTTGGTTTTTCCTCAAAACACAGTTTGTTGTACAGGAGATATTGAGTCTGTGAGCTTATATTTTACATTAGAGGAATAAAGAGACATTCTCAAATCTGTGTGTTTGCCTATATTTCTTTGATTGTAGATTTCCTTTGAGTTTTTGCAATCATCCTTTAATGTAGCTTCTGTATATCAAGTTGTGAATGCATTTGCTGTAGAATCTCTGAATTCTAGTTAAGTCATTTCTTGAGAGGACCTGCAGCTCATTCTTTCCTGGTTATCATTCGTGGGTGTGAAGTGGGTGATATGTGCATCATCTAATTTGCATTCTATTTATTCTATGCTTGTCCATCACATCTGTATCATGTTTATATGCAGATATTAGTTTTGCTTTTCTACTTTCTGGTTAAAAGCATACCCAGAAAAATCAATTAAATCATACAAGGGAGTTCTCTCTCTCAAACGCAATGGAGAATTGTTGCATTTACAACAATTCATCCATTTGTTAGCTTCTTTGGTTGCTGCCTTCTTAGGTGAATAGAGTTATTTCTAAAGTGAGAAAATTGTATGTGAATATGGATATCAAGAATTTTCAGGATTTAGGCACTAGCCCTGGAGTCTTCCAATATTTCAGATTTTGAGGGACAAGTTTGGACATCTCACTGATCACCCTGGTACTTTTAGATCCTGACTTGTTATTATTATTTCTCTCTTATAATCTTATTATCATAATTCTAGGGTTTAGTGCATTGATTGGCCTAGGGTTTGATAAAAGACTTGGTTGAATCACATCTTTCCTTTACAAACATGAATACAAAATCAGTAGTTGAGTCCTCTTCCATCTTGTAGTGACTTGTCTCAGTTTTGTCCTTGAATGTTGTAGTGAAAAGAGAGTTTGATCTAGTGTACTCACATACATTTGTCATCCATCCTCTCTTTTCCCTACCAAACACCTGCATAAATTTTCAATTAACTGGCAAGCAATATTATTTTTTACCCAATGGATAAAGACTAACACTTGATTCTGTAGAGAATATTCTAACTATGCCAACACTACATAGTCAAAGATTCTATTGACGGTATGATCATTCAATCCGTATGGTCAAGAAGGAGGAAAAATCTTCTAAGGTTTTGGGGAAGAAGTGTCTAGGTCTAATGAATTGATAGTTGATCCTTAAGTTTTTGGGTCTTTTGGATGTGATGGAAGGGTTAGATTTGACCCAAAATTCTCCAAAAATATAGCTACCTCCTAGATCAACAACCACCTCCCAACTTCAAACCCTTGTAAGTTTGGCCTCTAATATCTAATTTGGACAAAATAAAGGCTAATCAAACTTTATTGAACACATTGAACTCAATGGTGAGCTTAGATTTTCTCCAACATGCTTTAAAATGGACATACAATACAAAGCCATAAAGAGGAAACCCCCCAAAAAGCTATTATTTCTCTCAACCTTTTTGATTCTCTAGGTCATCCAAGGATGCAAGAGAAGAGCATACTTAGTTTCAAGAAGAAAACAATTGGAATCCTATATCTTCTAAAAAATCTAACTCTAGGAAATCTCTTGCTTTGATACCATGTAAAGATTAGTTATAGAGGTAGTTATCCCAAGATCAAGATGCCTAAAAGAGATAATCACAAGAATCAAAGAAGATAAACATGATATTATAATAATAATCTATACAAATGTTGTATGCACGTGTGTGTTATGTAATAGTACAATAAGAAACCTTGGTTATATAGGCCAAGGTGAGACATAGGGCAACATATGATTATGACAAGTATCATAATCATATGACATAAGACACAGATAGATAACTATCATAAGTGTTCCCTAAGTAAGCTTAACAATCTAGGTGTGAATAGGTCCTAGAAGAGAAATGGTTAGGGAATAACCTCGTTCAAACCAGTAGTAGGTAGTCAATTATCCTACATGACTTTTCAATTGGTTCTTTGTTTGTTTATCCTTATCCATTCTTTTCAAATGGTACTACTTGTAGTTGTCTATACATTTTATTTCTCAATCTCCCTAGTTTGTTGTCCAAGATTAACTTTAGTGATCTAGTAGTTGGAATTTCACATATCTTTCTCTTCTTTATCACAAATTGGAATAGAAACTCCCACTATTCTTGTCCCTTGAACATCCACAATAATAGAAGAGAGGATTATTTCTTTCTTAGAGTGATGACATGTCTTAAGTAATGAAATTATCCTTTCCTCTCTTTCACTATATTTTCTAACCATACATTCACACTCAACTCTAATGCATTCACCTATTGGGATGATTCTCCTTGAGCATTTATATTCTCAGGTGTATGTTGAGGTGAATGAATTAGAGGAGATGTGTGTTGAGATGGAGACTTTCAAAGAGGTGTATAATCATGAAAGAGAAAATACGGTTGATGTAATGGTGAATTTTCTCATGTAGGAGTCCCTTTGGGAGAAGGAAAAAGGGGTCTTTTCATGAACAAGAGATTTTTCAAAGACGGGATTCTCTTGTTGAAGAGAAATCTCATCATGAAGAGTAGGATTCTCAATAGTTGGGTTGTTCCTTTTTAGGAACAAGACCTTCCTTATGAGAGGATTCCTTTTGGGGAAGCTCATAAGCCAAACCTTAAAGAGGTTGTTGAGGATATTCTAAATAATCTTGTTGAATAGATTTTGGATTTCTTGCAAGTTAAGATGGTTCATGAAGATGAAAATGAATAGAAAGAGAAGCTTCATAGTGGTGGCATTTATGTTAGTCTCATTAGAACCACTTGTTTGATTCTCTACCCTCTTCTAGTTTTGAATACAAACTTGGGATTCTTTATTATAAATGACACATGTTCATCTAGAGACTATTGTTCCTCTTCTTCAACAAGAACCCTCTTTGTAGGAGTAGTGTGTGTAGATGATCACTGATCAAAGTTCCCCCATCAATTCTATTATTATCATCCATAATTGTGATCATGAAATTTAATATCTATTAATGAAATACTTTAGTTATTGGATTTCCAATTACTCTATTCAATATGGTGATTAAATCACTTATATCTTTGATATATTCACTTTTGTGAAGGATCTTGGGTATCCTTATGATAATTATCATTCAAGCATTTGACACAAGTAACTATATGATTGTCATAATATTTAATTAAGATCAAGTACCTTGTGCATATTTTTTTTGAAGGAGTTAAGGTGGATCCTAAAAATATTGAACCCATGTAGAAATGGATAAAATTTACAACCTTGGAGAGTCTTCATGGATTTCTTGACCTCACAAGATATTACTACAAATTTATCAAGGACTATAAAAAATTGTTATTCTCTCACAACCATGCTGAAGAAATATTCATTTCAGTGGTCCCCAGCTACTAAAGTGACCTTTGAGATACTTAAGAAATTATGTGCACAACTCTAGGTCTTGTTATGCCTAACTTCTCCAAAACTTTCATCATTGAAAGTGATGCCTTGGGCTATGGATTAGGCATTGTTTTAATACAAGGATGGCAACCCCTTACTTTCACAAGTAAGGCCCTAAATAGAAAAATCTCACTCATTCCACCTATGAGAAGGAAATGCTCACTATTCTTCATGATGTCCACAAATGACATCCATACCTTGTCAATAGAGACTTTCAAGCATTAAAATTGACCATCATAGCCTCAAGTATTTTCTAGAGAAATGAGTCTCTTTTCTCAAGAAACAAAAGTGGGTCACCAAGTTGTTGGGTTATGACTATGAGATTACCTACAAAAAGGCCAAGACAATGTTGTGGTAGATGCCTTATCACATAAATTTTATAATAATCCTACTCTAAGTTCTTTGTCATTACCCACACCTACTTGGCTAAGTAAATACATCAAGAAAGACAACAAGGTAGTTGCATTCAATACCTCATCTAGCAAGTGTCCACTCATCCATCTTCGAAGACCAATTATTCATGAGATAGATCTTATTTGTGATATAAAGGTTGTCTAGTGTTGGCTCCCAATTACCTTTATGGTGGAATCTTTTTTCTAAATTCCATGCCACCCCATCTATTGGTCACTTTAGGTTCCCCAAAATGTATGAAAGACTCTGTCATAATTTTTTTGGGAAGGTATGAAAATGACATCAAACTATTTGTAGAGGAATGTGAGACCTACCAATGCAATAAAGGTGAAATTGTTACCAACCCAAGCTAGTTGTAACCATTTCCTATTCCTATCAAAGTATGGATAGATATTTCCATGGATTTCATTGAAGGATTTCCAAAGTATGTTAGGAAATTAGTCATCGTCGTGGTGGTAGATTGCCTCTCTAAATATGCCCATTTATGTGCCTTAGCCCATTGATCTATTCTACCTCCACTATTGGCCAGGCCTTCATTAACAAAATCTTTCACCTCTATGGCATACCTACTTCCATTACCAATGATTGTGATTCAATTTTCACTAGTCACTTATGCAAGGACTTTTCCAATGCGATGGCACCTAACTTAAAATGAACTCAACATATCACCCACAAACTGATGGTCAAACTAAAATTGTTGATAAATACTTGGAGACCTATTTATGTTGCTTTTCTTTTGAATGGAAACATCTTTGGACCAAATGGTTACCACTGGTTGAATATAATACCACTTATCACATCATAACCAAGATGACTCCATATGAAGTTGTGTATGGTCAATTGCTACCATCTCTCCAAAAACACATATTAGGTAGCTCAAAGTTACATGCAATGGATTCCACCCTTCACACATGGCTACAGGCTTCCGACAAAGTCACTTAAGATCCCTAAGAGAAAAAAATTGTCAAATTTTGATTGAGTAGTTCTCAAAATTCGTGGCACCTGTGAATGTTCCATTTAGACCTATAGGTGCATGTGGGGTCCGTCCACAATAACCTCTCTCAAAATTTTCAACTCCAATCTGTTTGACCATACCGAAATTAAATACATTCTTGCAAAATGCATCAATGGCATTTAGCATAACCTTGCCAGAAGCCTTATTTTTCATTTTGGGGCCAACTGGATTGCACCAACATGTCAGGTTGGGTAGGTAAATGCTAGGGGAGGTCTCGTTTCATGTGCCAAGTGTCCCAGTTGTTTCAAGCTATAGGATTTTGGAAAACTATTAGGACACTTAGAGCATGAAATGAGACTTCCTCTAGCATTTATCTACCCATCCTAATGTGTTGGCATAGTTCATTCGGCCCCACAAAGTGCAGAATGAAAAATACAACTTCTAGCAAGGTTATGCTGATGCCATCGATGCATTTTGTAAGAATTCATTTAATTTTGGCATGGTCAAATGGATTGGAGTTGAAAAAAACTAAGAGAGGTTATTATGGACAGACCCCACATGCACCTGTAGGTCTAAATAGAACATTCCCAAGTGCCACAAATTCTGAGAACTACTACATTAAAGTTTGGTAGTTTTTTGCTCTTAGGGATCTTAAGTGACTTTGTCAGAAGCATGTAGCCCAGAATGGCTGGGACACTTGGCGCATTAAAAAAAACCTCCCTAGCATTTATCCACCCACCCTAACATGTTGGTATAGTTTGTTTGGCCCTATGAGCTATAAAATGAAAAATATGGCTTCTGGAAAGGTTATGTTGAATGCCACTAATGCATTTTAAAAGAATGCATTTAATTTTGGCAAGGTCAAATGGATTGGAGTTGAAAAACATTGAGAGAGGTTATTGTGGATGGACCCTACATGCACTTGTAGGTTCAAATAGAACACTTCCAAGTGCCATAGTTTCTGAGAACAACTTCGTCAAAGTTTGACAGTTTTTTTCTCTTAGGGATCTTAAGTGACTTTGTTGGAAGCTTGTAGCTCAGAATGACTGGTACACTTGGTGAATGAAATGAGACCTCTCCTAGCATTTACCCACCCAACCTAACATTTTGGTATAGTTTGTTCAGCCCCACGAGGTGCAGAATGCAAAATTTCACTCTTAGCACCTTTCCACTCCATGAAACTGAAGCATTTTGGAACACTACGTTCCTTGTCACCATAGGAAAATGAAATTGATTTAAAAAAACTAAGGTAGGTATTTGTAGGTGGACCTAACATCCACCTATACATACAAAGAAAACATTTATAGGTGTCATAGTTTGACAGAACAACTTGTCCAAAGTTTGACACCTTTTTTTTTATCTTAGGGCTCTTAAGAGATTGTCTTCGTCTGATGTAGCCAATAATGACCAGGAGGATTTTCCACCGAAAAGACACCTCCCTTAGCATTCACCTACCCACCCTAATGTGTTGGCACAATTTATTTGACACCATGAGGTACGAAATGCAAAATTTCACACCTAGCACATTTCTAGTAGATGAAACTAAACTAAAAGCTATGTTGTAATCTTCATTTTTAGGTCCTTCCTCTACTCTCCTTAGGTGATATGGTGTTCTCACTTGATCTGATGTGTTCTAGGGTATTAATCAAAGGTGTTCTCTAATTTATGCCTTGTTCTTAAAATTCAACACTCAACACTAGATACAAAGGCACATGAATCATTTGATAGTACACCTCAAAGAGATCCCATCTCATGGAATGCATAAAAAATATTTGGAATAGGGTACATGGACATCCATCAAATCATAAAGGACATGGGGACTTTTTTAGATGTTGTAGTTGCAACTGCCCTAGGAGACATCTATGTAAGGTGTGGAAGCATAGACAAGGCACGTGAACTGTTGGACATGATAACTAAAAAATGCAGTCTCATGGAATGTCATGATTGCAAGATATACACAAAATGGATTTTTTTATAAGGCTTTCGAAACTTTCAAGAAAATGTAATTGGGAGGTGTAAAGCAAATATAGAAAGGTGAAATGAGGATATGCAAAGCATGGAAACCATATATAAGGTGAAATGAGGATATGCAAATCATGCCAAATGTGTCTCTCTCCCTATGTCTCTTTCTCTTCCTCATTTTGTTGTGTCTGTAACCCATATAGAAGGTTAAATGAGGGTATGCTAAAACTATAGAAGGTGAAATGAGGATATAATGTCAAACATGTGTTAAAATATGTCTCTCTCTTCCTCTCTTCCTCTTTCTTCCTTGTTCTCAAGGGCCCACATGTGTGAAGTGTACAATTAAGAGTTTTAGTTAATAGGGATAATTCTAAAATCTCATTTTGTTACTTGTTTTGATTGATTATTTGACATTTTATGATCTAAGATCTAGATCTAATGCTTGTAATTTTTATTGTAGGGTTTCAAAGGTCATGATTTTGTTATAGAAACCCATGGATAGATAATACCCAACCAACATTATCACAATATCAAGGAAAATGTCATTATGACTGTCATAGATGTCATAACATAGTCAGAGGATGAGATGTTGATTGTAACAAGATTGCATTATGACTATCATAGTTAGATCTGTAGCAAAAAATGAATAGACAATCATTAAATATGAAGGGTTATATACATTATAGGCCTATTATGAATGTCCATATATCTATCCAAACATATGAAGGTTTAAATCATGATTGTCCAAACATCTATTATGACTGTCATAACAATCATAACTAGTCATTTTCTTCATGATAGTCTATAAGATACGAGATCTTAAAATCATCTCATCATTTTTCAAAGTCTTAAAGAGGGAAAGTGTCTAGGGATCTCAATGTAAAGGAAAGTTATTGTTTCACTTAAGAAATACCACATTGCATTGGTATATTACCAATTCACTGTTAGAGACCCTCATAGAGGACTATTATTATGTAAACCCTAGGATAATCAATCATAGAGTGCATTTCATCCATATGGTAAAGCTAGATGGATGAGATGAAAAAAATATGATAAGAATGATGAAGGTCCAGAAAGAATGAAGAAGTGGAAACATCAAATTTGTGAAGTTACAAAATTGCAACAAATTTGACAACATTGCAACAATTTGACAAGATTACAAATAGGACTTATCTATTACTAAAATGGGTATATTTTGATGATTTATGATTTGAAATGATATATTTTTGAGGAATTTGAGGCCTGTCATGTTGGATTATGGATCTGTGAGGCTAGAAACATCATGGAAACATCCTAAAACAAGGTGGAAGCATGAATATTTTGGAAGTTCTTTGACCAAACTTGTTGTTGTACCTACAAAAGTAGAGCTAAAAATGGTTAAAAATGAAGAAATCAAGGTCTTGTAGTTAAGAAAAAGTTAAATTTATGATTTTTTAGCTCTATGGTAATTTCATCAGATGTTGTAGATGCAATTTCCCTATGAGACATGTATACAAAGTGTGGAGGCAAAGACAAGGCACGTGAATTGTTTGACATGATGCCTCAAAGAAATGTTGTCTCATGGAATGCAATGATTGCAAGCTATGCACAAAATGGATTTTTTGATAATGCCTTAGAAACTTTCAAGCAAATGCAATTGGTGGGTGTAAATGCAAATTCCATAACCTTAGCTAGCATCCTCCTTGCCTATGCCAAAATCGGATCTTCAGAACAAGGTATGGACATCCATCAAAGCATAAAGGATATGGGAATTTTTTTAGATGTTGTAGATGCAATTACCCTAAGAGACATGTATGCAAAGTGTGGAAGCATAGACAAGGCACGTGAACTATTTGACATGATGCCTCAAAGAAATGTTGTCGCATGGAATGCAATGATTGCAAGATATGCATAAAATGGATTTTTTATAAGGCTTTAGAAACTTTCAATAAAATGTAATTAGCGGGTGTAAAGCTAAATTCCACAGCCTTATCCATCATCCTCCTTGCCTATGCAAAAATGGGATCTTTGGAATAAGGTATGGGCATCCATAAAAGCATAAAGGATATGGGAATTTTGTCTGATGTTGTAGATGCAATTTCCCTAAGAGACATGTATGCAAAATGTGGAAGCATAAACAAGGCACAGAGTTGTTTGACATGATGCCTCAAAGAAATATTATCTCATGGAATGCAATAATTGCAAGATATGCACAAAATGGATATTTTGATGAGGCTTTAGAAACTTTCAAGAAAATACAATTGGCGGGTATAAAGCCAAGTTCCACAACCTTAGCCAGCATCCTCCTTACCTATGCCAAAATGGGATATTCAAAACAAGGTATGGACATCCATCAAATCATAAAGGGTATGGGAATTTTGTCAAATATTGTAGTTACAACTGCCCTAGGAGACATGTATGCAAAGTGTGGAAGCATAGACAAGGCACATGAATTGTTTGACATGACACCTTAAAGAAATGTTGTCTCATGGAATGCAATGATTGCAAGATACACACAAAATGGATTTTTTTATAAGGCTTTAGAAACTTTCAAGCAAATGCAATTGGTGAGTGTAAAACCAAATTCCACAACCTTATCCAACATCCTCCTTTCCTGTGCCAAAATTGGATCTTTGGAATAGGGTATGGACATCCATCAAAGTATAAAGGATATGGGAAATTTGTTAGATGTTGTAGTTACAACTGCCCTAGGAGACATGTATATAAAGTGTGGAAGCATAGACAAGGCACATAAACTATTTGACATGATGTCTCAAATAAATGTTGTCTCATGGAATGCAATTATTGCAAGATATGAACAAAATGGATTTTTTGATAAGGCTTTAGAAACTTTCAAGCAAATGCAATTGGTGGGTGTAAAGACAAATTCCACAACCTTAGCCAACATCATCCTTGTTTATGCCAAAATGGGATCTTTGGAAAAGGGTATGGACATCCAGCAAAGCATAAAGGATATGGGAATTTTGTTAGATGTTGTAGATGCAATTGCCCTAAGAGACATGTATGCAAAGTGTTGAAGAATAGACAAGGCATGTGAATTGTTTGACATGATTCCTCAAAGAAATGTTGTCTCATGGAATGCAATGATTGCAAGATATGTACCAAAACGGATTTTTTGATAAGGCTTTAGAAACTTTCAAGAAAATGCAATTGGTGGGTGTAAAGCCAAATTCCACAACCTTAGCCAGCATCCTCCTTGCCTATGCCAAAATGAGATCTTCAAAATAGGGTATGGACATCCATCAAAGCATAAAGGATATGGGAATTTAGTCAAATGTTGTAGTTGCAAGTACCCTGGGAGACATGTATGCAAAGTGTGGAAGCATAGACAAGGCACATGAATTGTTTGACATGATACCTCAAAGAAATGTTGTCTCATGGAATACAATGATTGCAAGAAATGCATAAAATGGATTTTTTGATAAGGCTTTATAAACTTTCAAGAAAATGCAGTTGGTGGGTGTAAAGCCAAATTCCACAACCTTATCCAACATCCTCCTTTCCTATGCCAAAATGGGATCTTCAGAACAAGGTATGGACATCCATCAAAGCATAAAGGATATGGGAATTTTATCAGATGTTGTAGTTGCAACTACCTAGGGAGACATGTATGCAAAGTGTGGAAGTATAGACAAGGCGTGTGAACTTTTTGACATGATGCCTCAAAGAAATGATATCTCATGGAATGCAATGATTGCAAGATATGCACGAAATGGATTTTTTGATAAGTCTTTAGAAACTTTCAATAAAATGCAATTGGCAGGTGTAAAGACAAATTCCACAACATTAGCCAGCATCCTCCTTGTCTATGCCAAAATGGTATCTTCAGAACAAGGTATGGACATCCATCAGAGCATAAAGGATATTGGAATTTTGTCAGGTATTGTAGTTGCAACTTCCCTGGGAGACATGACATGCAAAGTGTAGAAGCATAAACAAGGCGTGTGAACTATTTGACATGATGCCTCAAAGAAATGTTGTCTCATAGTTCATGCAATGATTCCAAGATATGCACAAAATGGATTTTTTGATAAGGCTTTAGAAACTTTCAAGCAAATGCAATTGGTGAGTGTAAATCCAAATTCCACAACCTTAGACAACATCCTCCTTGCCTATGCCAAAATGGTATCTTTGGAACATGGTATGGACATTCATCAAAGCATAAAGGATATGGGAATTTTGTTAGATGTTGTAGTTGCAACTGCCCTGGGAGACATGTATTCAAAATGTGGAAGCATAGGCAAGGTGCACGAACTATTTGACATGATGCCTCAAAGAAATGTAGTCTCATGGAATACCATGATAGAAGGATATGGACAAACTGTATTTTGCAAGGATGCTATCAAAATACTTGAATTAATCAAACACTCTAGAACATATATTGAACCATAATTGAACATAATATCATTTCATGGAAACATTGAAGAACACGTACGCAATATCAAAACTTTTAAGCATGATACATTATCTATCTTGTAACCATAATTTATCATCATATATATAATGTAAAATATCATATACATAATGTCATGAAAATAACATATAGTGTATATATAAAGCCATATAGGTATTGTATAAACAAAGCCATATATCATACATTGGTAAAATATAAAAGTATGTTTACAAAGCCATATATGCATACAAAAAAACTTTTAAACATGATACATTATCTATCTTGTAACCATAATTTATCATCATATATATAATGTAAAATATCATATACATAATGTCATGAAAATAACATATAGTGATATATAAAGCCATATAGGTATTGTATAAACAAAGCCATATATCATACATTGGTAAAATATAAAAGTATGTTTACAAAGCCATATCATGGATTTTTTGATAAGTCTTTAGAAACTTTCAATAAAATGCAATTGGCAGGTGTAAAGACAAATTCCACAACATTAGCCAGCATCCTCCTTGTCTATGCCAAAATGGTATCTTCAGAACAAGGTATGGACATCCATTAGAGCATAAAGGATATGGGAATTTTGTCAGGTATTGTAGTTGCAACTTCCCTGGGAGACATGACATGCAAAGTGTAGAAGCATAAACAAGGCGTGTGAACTATTTGACATGATGCCTCAAAGAAATGTTGTCTCATAGTTCATGCAATGATTCCAAGATATGCACAAAATGGATTTTTTGATAAGGCTTTAGAAACTTTCAAGCAAATGCAATTGGTGAGTGTAAATCCAAATTCCACAACCTTATACAACATCCTCCTTGCCTATGCCAAAATGGTATCTTTGGAACATGGTATGGACATTCATCAAAGCATAAAGGATATGGGAATTTTGTTAGATGTTGTAGTTGCAACTGCCCTGGGAGACATGTATTCAAAATGCGGAAGCATAGGCAAGGTGCACGAACTATTTGACATGATGCCTCAAAGAAATGTAGTCTCATGGAATACCATGATAGAAGGATATGGACAAAATGTATTTTGCAAGGATGCTATCAAAATACTTGAATTAATCAAACACTCTAGAGCATATATTGAACCATAATTGAACATAATATCATTTCATGGAAACATTGAAGAACACATACGCAATATCAAAACTTTTAAGCATGATACATTATCTATCTTGTAACCATAATTTATCATCATATATATAATGTAAAATATCATATACATAATGTCATGAAAATAACATATAGTGTATATATAAAGCCATATAGGTATTGTATAAACAAAGCCATATATCATACATTGGTAAAATATAAAAGTATGTTTACAAAGCCATATATGCATACAAAAAAATATCAAAAAATCAAATTTTGTATGGAGTGCTATCAAATAATTGATGGTCCTTGCTTAGCCATGAAGATGGAGAATCGGTCAATGACTCATCCTCTCTCATCTTCTAACTAGACCTCCTTGATAGAGATTTTTGAATCTCCACCTGTTAATACAATCAAACAATATCCACATTAATATAGAACACATGAAATATACAACATGACATAAGTAATCAATCACTTACTGTCATCTGGTGATCCCTATCGATTATTTTTTGTCTCTCTTCATTTGTAGCTAGATGGGTTGGAGTTGTGACCTCCTGTGAGAAGCATGAAGAAGAAAAATTGAGTATACATGAGTATCATTTATGTACATTAAATGACATGAGATAAAACAAGAAATACAAAATGACATAATTTACATGTTACTGGCTCATACCTCGATCAAAGGATTTGCAAACAAAATAGCTACAACAATGCCCACCTATGTTGACTGACGAAGATGAGGAGTCTCAAAATTTGTTTGTTGCAAGTATGTGCCTAATCGATGTTGTCATTGATTTCAATATATCTGTGTTGTCATTAGTGTCAATTGTGCTCTTACTTTGTTGAGGATATTGAGAAAATTAGCCCCTTCAGTGATAACAATGTGTTATGCAGTAGAAATAGTGCATTACAGGCAGAAGAATGGTCCAGAAGAATGCTCTGCATTTCCTGTAGAATAAATATCTTTTCCTACAGATTGGGAGTTATTTAGAAGCTTGTCTGAAGATGTTATATTCCAATTTTGAGCCTCCAATATGAAGAATTGAGAGAGTTATGTTCACTAGAGTGAAAGCAGTTGTTTCTGTGTGTTTGATGGTGATAGGGAGGAAGTGTTTTGCTCCGCATTCATCTGCATTGAAGTATTTTGGTCTGCAGTTTTGGAAGTAAGTCTGTGATGATGTTAAATGCCTTCAAGTGTAATGGTTCATGATTTGGTGGTCCTCAAGCTATATTTTACTCATGATAGTGACTGGCAGTCTTGTTCTTGTGCTCTGATTTGAAGAATCTTGTTGATAGAGTTGTTAGAGATCGTGTGGTTGTTCCTAGTGATTACAATGTGCTTTTGGATGTCTTTGATCATGCTCCTACATTTAAATTGGTCTGTAAGGTGTAATTCAGATCGTGCATGAAGCATGTTCTTGTGAATACTTGTGTTAACATCAGTCTTGGCTGACTTGGTTGAATTCATCTCCTGCGAAGATGCATCGAAGATTGTGATAGCATGTTGTAGCATGGAAGATCATGTTTGAGTCCTAGCTAAGGTGTGATGTGATCCACATACATTCTTACATCTTTTCCTTAGCTAAATTTGTGTTAGGTCCAGATCTATTTTATGTATGTTTGTAATGCCGACCTTAGAGATTGTTCCAATGGTTGATGATTGTAATGCCAACATTGATGATCATTACAAGGTTGATGTAGTGTATAAATACTTGTAATTGAGTCGTGAAAATGTATCTAAGTGCAAAGATGCAAAGATAAAGTGAGAGAAGTAGCAGAGCAGAGTAGAGGTGTTTGTGCTTCAATGGAACTGAACCTTGGCATAAAGTAGATGTTGTTATCTCAGTTCAACCCTTTGGTAGTGAGCCTTCTTTTGGAAATAAGCCACCCTTTGGCAGTGAGCCATCCATAGGCAATGAGTCTTTCTTTGCAGTGAGCAATTTGAACAGTGAGTCTTGTAGGCAGTGAGCCTCTGATTTTCAGTATTGATATAACTTATATATTTTAGTGGGCTAACACCCACCAGGGTTTTTCCCTTTTAGGGTTTTCCATGTAAACAATCTAGTGTCTCCTGTGTTGATTATGCATTTGTGTTGAGCTTCTCATTTTATGTTTTCATGGTTATATCTAAATATAAGTAATTGATAAGTTGATTGAAATTGGTTAAAAGTTTTAGGACAACTGATTCACCCCCCTCTTAGTTGTCCAGTGCAGTTCAAAAATTGGTATCAAAGCCAAGTTCCACTGAAGAAAGCCTAACAGCTTGAGGAAGATCCAAGATGTCTTATAAGAAGGAAGCTCCACATTTTGATGGGACAAATTATACTCTTTGGAAGGCACGAATGAAAAGCCATCTTCTCTGTCTTGGTTATAAAGTATGGATAGCTACAATATCATAATTTGTCATGCCTAAAGGTGGTTTAACAACTCAAGATGATATCAAATAATATGAGCTAGATGTCAAAGCAAAGGATGCTCTATTAAGTTCCTTAAGCGACTCAATGTTGACAAAAGTTGTGGACCTTGAATGTGCAAATGAGATATGGGAGAAGCTAAAAAATTTGTATGAAGGAGATGATTTTGTAAGAGATGCCAAGCTACAGAGCCTAAAAGTAAGATATGAAGGTTTGAAGATGAATGAAGTTGAAAACATAACAACCTTTATGCAAAGAGTTGATGAACTTGTCACTGGAATAAAAGGTATGGGAGGAACTCTCACTAATAAGGAAGTTGTGTTGAAAATTCTCATATCACTACCAAAATCCTATAGTCACAAGGTGGCTACTATTGAAGAATTTATGACTGAAAACTATTGACAGAAACCAGTTACTTAAAAAGCTTACATCCTTTGAGATGAGAGAATTTGGTGATGCTCTTCCAAAAGTTGAATCAACTTTCAAAGCTAGTACTTCAGAAAAGATTTCCAGAGCTGAGAAATATAAAGTGGATGATGACTTTGATGAAATTGAAGCTAACTTTGTTGACAGGATGCAAAGAGGTTCCAGTAAGTTCAAAGGTAAATTACCTTTCAAATGTTTCTCTTGTGGTAAGGTAGGTCATTATGCTTCCAGATGTCCTGAAAGAATTGAAAGAAATAAGAAAAGATATGAGAGCAGACCTAGAGTCCCTAAGAAATGCTACTATGTCAGAGATTTTTATGATGAAGGTGTGATTGATGATGCTAGTACCAGTGCAAATGAATGTTTGTTTATTTCTATTAAAGAAGACCCTGTGTCTACTGATTTTGCTAGCTGTGTGAAGGATGAAAAACTAGTAGAAGAAAGTACCTTGGCTGTTCAGGTTGAGAAAGATGAGGATTAATGGATTATTGATAATGGATGCTCACATCACATGACCGGTGACAAAAGTAAGTTTGTAAGTTTGGAAAAGTATGATGGAGGACTGGTTAGGTTTGGAGATAATGTAGCTGGTAGGATTTGTGGAAAAGGATCTATTTCATTTCATGGAAAGCATAATACTGACAATGTTTTGTATGTGAAGGGTTTGAAGCATAATCTTTTGAGTGTTGGTCAGATGTGTGACAAAGGATATGATCTAAGATTCAAAGACAATGGGTGCAAGATCATGGAAATCTCTGGAACTGTGATTGCTACCGGTAAGAAGATAGAAGGTAATATCTATCAATTGAAATGAACTAATGATTATTGTCTATTAGCTCAGGCAGATGAAAGTTGGTTGTGGCATAGAACAATGTGTCATATAAACTTTCATAGTCTAGTAAACATAAGCTCAAGTCAAGTTGTGAGAGATTTACCAAAACTTGTGAAACCCTCCAACTCAATTTGTAAGGAATGTCAGTTGAGAAAGCAGATAAGGACAAGTTTCAAGAGAAAAGAATAATTTTCTACCAGTTTGCTGGATCTAGTGCATACATATCTCTATGGTCCTACAAGGGTGAGAAGTCTACAAGGTCACAAGTACTTCATGTTGCTCATTGATAATTATTCTAGAATGACTTGGGTTACTTTTCTAAGAGATAAATTAGAATCCCTAGAGAAATTCAAATCTTTCAAGGCAATGGTTGAGAATGAAATAGATTTGAAGATCAAATGCTTGAGATTGGATAGAGGAGGTGAGTTCACATCAAATGAATTTAACATTTTTTGTGAAGAGCATGGAATAAAGAGACAGTTGTTTGCACCTAGGACTCCTCAACAGAATGGAGTTGTGGAAAGAAAGAATAGGACAGTTCAGGAGGCTGCTAGGACAATGATGAAGGAAGAAGGTTTGCCAGAAGTTTTTTGGAAAGAATCTATTCACACTGTTGTCTACATTCAAAATAGAGTTCAAGTGAAAGGTAATGGTATTAAAACTCCCTATGAATTGTGGTATGGAATAATTCCCACAGTAAAATATTTCAAAGTCTTTGGAACAAATGTTATATCAAGAGAGATGAAGATCTAGGAAAGTTTGATGCAAGATTTATGAAGGAATATTTCTTGGATACTCTACCAAGAGTAAGGCTTACCGGTGCTACAACAAAAGGCTCAAAAAAATTGTTGAAAGTGCAAATGTAAAGGTAGATGAAGGCAAAAAATAAATATTAGAACTAAGTTGTTATGAACTAGATGAACTTGTGACTATAGAAATTGAAGAGAAAGATGAGCAAGAAGACAGTTAGGATGAAGAAGAGGATCTAGAAAGTGTTGTCAAAACTCCCAGGTATGTAAGGATCAATCATTCTAAAGATCAGATTATAGGTGACAAGAACAAAGGTGTGCTAACAAGAAGAAGAGTTGCAGAGGAACAAGTCAATTATTGTTTGCTTTTAAAGATTGAATCAAAAACTATGAATGAAGCATGCAATGATGAAAATTGGGTAAAGGCAATGAAGGAAGAACTACTGTAGATAGAGAAGAATGAAACTTGGGAATTAGTTCATAGACCTGCTAATAAAAATGTTATTGGAACTAAATGGGTCTTCAGGAACAAGCTAAATGAAAATGGAGTTGTAAGGAATAAAGCAAGACTTGTATGCAAAGGATATTCTCAAATTGAAGGGATAGATTTTGAAGAAACCTTTGCCCCAGTAGCTCGGATTGAAGCAATCAGAATGTTTCTGGCGTTTGCAGCTCACAAAGATTTTAAGATATATCAAATGGATGTGAAATCTACCTTCCTGAATGGTGAACTAGAAGAGGAAGTATACATTGAGCAACTGGAGTGATTCCAATTGTCAAATCAAGGTGATATGGTATGCAGGTTGAAGAAAGCATTGTATGGACTCAAACAAGCTCCTAGAGCCTAGTATGCAAGGTTAGACAGGTATTTATTGCAATTGGGACTTAGTAAAGGCACTACAGATATCAATCTCTACTTCAAAATCAATGATGATTAGATCTTGATAGTTGAGGTATTTGTTGATGACATTATCTTTGGAGGAAATGAAGGTATGTGCATAAGGTTTTCTGGTGAGATGAAAAGTGAATTTGAAATGTCCATGTTTGGTGAAATAAATTTCTTTTTGGGTCTACAAATTAATCAATTAAATAAAGGAATCTTCATATCTCAGTCTAAGTATGTGAAAGAGTTGTTGAAGAAGTTTGGGATGGAAGACTCTAAACCAGTATGTACTCCCACGGTGACTGGTTGCAAGTTGAGCAAAGATGATGAATCACCTAAGGCTAATAAAAAAGAATATAGATCCATGATTGGAGGATTGCTTTATCTAACTCAAACTAGACCTGATATTATGCATGCAGTTTGTCTTGTTGCAAGGTTTCAATCTTATCCAAGAGAATCACATGTGATGGTAGTTAAGAGAATCATGAGGTATTTGAAAGGTACTCCAAATTATGGCTTATGGTATCCAAAGGACAATGATTTCACTCTTAGTGCTTATATAGATGCAGATTGGGTTGGAGATGTTGATGACATAAAGAGTACAAGTTGAGGTGCCTTCTTCTTGGGTAATAGATTGATCTCATGGTTGAGCAAGAAACAAGATTCAATATCTTTGTCAACTACAGAAGTAGAGTATATTGCAGCAGCATGTTGTTGCACTCAAGTATTATGGATGAAGCAGACTTTAAAGGATATAAGAGTTGTGTATGAAGATCCAATTGCAATCTTTTGTGACAATACAAGTGCCATAAACATTTCAAAGAATCCAGTGATGCACTCGAGAACAAAACACATATCAATAAGGTATCACGTTTGAGAGAGAAGGTGATAGAGAATGAAGTAAAGTTGGAATATGTGTCCACAAAGGATCATATTGTAGACATTTTCACTAAGCCTCTACCTAAATATACCTTTGAGTATCTCAAAGAGAAGTTAGGGGTCATTACCCCTCCTTTCCTGAACTAAGATGCATAGGAATGCATCAATCCAGTGGAGCTCAAAGTGTTATTCCTTGATCTGGATTGATGTTCTGAAGGCTACCTCTCAAGGGGAGTAGCTAAGTGTTTTTGGTAAAGTGAATGGATCAGAGTAGCAGCGTGCAAGTATGTGCCCTTTTCCATTGATGTCAAAGAGGGAGAGAAATCATGTGAAAAACTTAGGGGGAGAAAGAATGCAGTTGTGTAAAAAGAAATGGGGATAATCATATGTCTTGGTGGTCTTTTCAGTTTTTCACATCATATGTTGCCATCAATGACAAAGGGGGAGATTGTTGCAAGTATGTACCTAATTGGTGTTGTCATTGATGTCAACATATCTGTTTTGTCATTAGTGTCAACTATGCTCTTACTTTAATGAGGATATTGAGAAAATTAGCCCCTTTGGTGATAACAATGTGTTGCAGTAGAAACAGTACATTTCAGGCAAAAGAACAGTCCAGAAGAATGCTCCACATTTCTTGTAGAATAAATATCTTTGCCTACAGATTGGAAGTTATTTAGAAGCTTGTTTGAAGATGTTATATTCTGAGTTTGAGCCTCTGGTATGAAGAATTGAGAGTCATGTTCACCAGAGTGAAAGTAGCTATTTCTATGTGTTTGATGGTGACAGGGAGGAAGTGTTTTGCTCTGCATTCCTTTGCATTGAAGTATTTTGGTTTATGGTTCTAGAAGTAAGTTTGTGATGATGTTAAATGCCTTCAAGTGTAATGGTTCATGATTCGGTGGTCCACAAGCTATCTTTTACTCATGATAGTGGCTAGCAGTGTTGTTCTTGTGCTCCGATTTGAAGAATCATGTTGATAGAGTTGTTAGAGATCATGCGGTTGTTCATGGTGATTACAATGTGCTTGTGGATGTCTCCTAATCATGTTCATACATTCGGATTGGTCTACAAGGTGTAATTCAGATCGTGCATGAAACATGTTTTTGTGAATACTTGTGTTAACATCAATCTTGGCCAACCTAGTTGATTCATCTCTTGCGAAGATGCATCGAATATTGTGATAGCATGTTGTAGCATGGAAGATCGTGTTTGAGTCCCAGCTAAGGTGTGGTGTGATCTGCATACATTCTTACATTTTTTCCTTAGCTAAATTTGTATTAGGTCTAGACCTATTTTATGTATGTTTGTAATGCTGACCTTGGAGATTGTTCCAATGGTTGATGATTGTAATGTCGACCTTGATGATCATTCCAAGGTTGATGTAGTGTATAAAATATTTGTAATTGAGTCGTGAAAATGTATCCAAGTGCAAAGATGTGAAGATAAAGTGAGAGAAGTAGCAGAGCAGAGTAGAGGTGTTTGTACTTCAATGGAACTGAACCTTGGCATAAAGTAGATGTTGTTATCTTAGTTCAACCCTTTAGTAGTAAGCCTTCTTTTGGTAGTGAGCCTTTCTTTGCAGTGAGTAATTTGGGTAGTGAGCCTCTGATTTTTGGTGTTGATATAATTTATATATTTCTATGGGCTAACACCCACCGTGGTTTTTCCCTTTTAGGGTTTTCCACGTAAAAAATCTGGTGTCTCCTATGTTGATTATGCATTTGTGTTGAGCTTCTCATTTTATGTTTTCATGGTTATATCTGAATATAAGTAATTGATAAGTTGATGATTGAAATTGGTTAAAATTTTTAGGAGAACTGATTCACCCCCCCCTCTCAGTTGTCCGGTGCAGTTCAACATTGTCATCATCTGAAAATAGAGTTCAAGGTTATTTGACCAAAATACATACGTAACATTATTTAAATGAATAATGATTAGAAATGGTAAATTTTACCTCAATGAAATTGCCTCTGTGACCAACCCAAGGAAATCCTCCTAATGGTGAAGCTCCAACATCCATCTATTCATCATCAAATTGTCACTAAATAATTTACCATTTATATATAACAAAAAGTTTACATGTACTATATTTACAATCTTGTGACAAATTACATACCTGTTGACTCGACCTCCTCTCATAACCTTGCAGTGGATGGCTGACAAACATAGGATGAATACTTTGACCTATTAGAAATAAAGGTAAACAACTATAGAATGGAAATATGATTACAACTATAACTATTAATCTAGTGTAGAACCAAAATGGAGATAGTATGAAATCAACGCAAATAAATAATGAAATAGGAGATCAAACACATAACACAGTGTTTATGTGGAGAAACCATTTCAGGAAAAAACTCCACACAAGAAGAGATGCACTAGTCGGTATTAACTTCAATAGAGTTTACAATACAAAGCTATCAATCTCCTCTTAGGTCTTCAATCCAGCAGCGCCTATAATACTTGCCCACAATCTGTAAGGAAGCTAAGGTAGCAAAACAAATTCCTACACTAATATTGAGAGGAGGATAATGCAAAACTTTATAGATCTTTAACAGTTATAGAAACTTAAACAAAAATAAACATAGATATCATGCATACCACAACACAGTGATTTACGTGGGGAAAACCCTTTTAGGAGAAAAACCCCACACTCCAAAATCTACCCAATATATTATTCAGAAATCACAAAGACTACAATATACTTGTAGAGAAAGCTTCTCATAGGAGTATCACCACCAGAGATCTAGAGACCACACGACTACTATCAGACTCTCAGAATACATCACGATACTGCAATTATAATACAATGCCCTCATAAAATAGGGTTACCTTCTAGGGCAAGACAAGCCAACAAAATATCTACCATCAAATCTAAAACCTAATAATAAATGGTCCATATTTACAATATATCATTAATTTAATTTATGTCAACCATTTAATAGTTTTTTTAACAAAAAAATGTTAACACGCATCCCACTCCACCCCATGCTCCCATTGTATATTACACCTACTGGTGTAACTAGGAGATATATATAAATATATTTATCCTATCAGCAATAAACCTCATATAATTGCAAGCTTGAGACATAATTTCCCAACAAATCTCCCACTTGTCAAACACCTTGCAAGAGCAACAGGAGGGAGTAAACATTGTCTCTTAATTGCTAGGGGCCAAAAGGCCCATAGTCTCTGAACACCATCTGAACTTTTCTGTGCTCATAGGCTTAGTTAAAGAATCATCAACATTCATCAAAGTTTCTACCTTAACCAGCTTCACCCTGCCATCTTTGACCATTTCTCTAACAAAATGATATTGTACATCAATGTGCTTGGTCCTAGCATGAAATGTTAGGTTCTTAGCTAGACAGATGGCACTCTAACTGTCACAATAAATTGTCACTGCACCTTGTTTTATTCAAATATCTGAACATAATCTCTTAATCCAAATGGCTTCTTTGTAAGCATGAGTAGCTGCCATATACTCAGCTTCAATAGTGGATAAAGCAACCATAGCTAGTCGCTTACTCATCTAACTAATTGCACCACCAAATAAAGTAAACACATAAGCACTGGTGGATCATCTACTATCAATATCACATGCCCAATTTGAATCCACATAACCATGAATATTAAGGGAAATATTGTCTTCAGCCAAATTACTATGATAACACAAGGAATACTCTGAGGTACCACACAAATATCTGAAGACTCTTTTAACTACATCCCAATGAACTCTACCAAGATTAGGCATATATTTGGAAAGAACTCCCACTACTTGGGCAATGTTTGTTCTAGTACAAACCATAGCATACATCAAACTTCCAATTGCACTCTAGTAAGGCACTCTGCTCATCTCTTCCATCTCTGATGGAGATGTTGGACAATCTGAAACAGATAACTTTGTTCCAACTAAAAAGAGAACACATAATGGTCTACAGTCCTGCATGTTAAACCTCTGTAAAATTAAATTGACATACTTACTTTGGCCAAGCCATAGCTTTCTGTTCACTCTATCTCTTCTAATTTCCATCTCAAGAATGTGTCTAGCTACACCAAGGTCTTTCATTTCAAATTTAGCAGCAAGTTGAGATTTTAGTTTTGAAATCATACCTTTCCCTTTACCAATAAATAACATATCACCAACATATAATGCAATAAATAGGAAACGATCACCATTGGTTTTATAATAAACACAATGATCTGATTTAGAATGCTAAAATCTCAAATTCAACACATATGTATCAAATTTATGGTACCACATCCTAGGACTCTGTTTTAGGCCATACAAAGATCTCTTAAATTTGCAAACTAAATTACCTTTACCTTTCACCACAGTTCTCTAGCCGTGTCATAAATATCCTCCTCCAAGTCACCATGAAGGAAAGTAGTTTTCACATCCATTTTCTCAGCCTCTAAATCATAAGCAACAGCAATAGAAAGCAAAAATCTAATGGATGTCATTTTTGCAATAGGAGAAAATATCTCACCATAATCAACACCCTCAATTTGAGAGTAATATTTCGCAACCAACGTTGCTTTGTACTTGTCAACACCTCCATCTGAACCAATCTTTTTCTTGGACACCCATTTGCAACTAATAGGTTTTCGTCCTTTAGGTAATGGTACAAGATCCCATGTATAATTCTTTTTCAAAGATGTCATTTCTTCATCCATAGAAATCTTCTAGGATTCTGCATCATTCATACCTAATGCCTCTTCTACAAATCTAGGTTCATCCATGTTAGTATTCAAAGAAAAAATACATCTCCAATCATTAGGTGAATACCTTTCAGGTGGTTGTCTATGCCTTGTAGACCTACAAACAAGCTAAGTTGGAGGTTCTTCCTCCTCTTCTGAAGATACAGAGCTAGATGAGCTCTCCTCAACTTTTTGTCTATACATGGGCCTTGATTCAAATTTCTCAGGTGTAGAAGGAAATTGAATCACATCTTCCTATTTACTTTGTTCTGGCTACAATGTAATAGAAGAAAGCTTAGTTTCTCTAAAAATAACACTTCTACTATATATTACCTTATGTGCAACAAGATCCCAAAGCTTGTATCCTTTCACTCCATAACTATATCCAATAAAGATACATTTCACAGCCTTGTTCTCCAACTATGTTCTCTTCTCCCTTGGCACATGTGCATATGCCTTGCAACCAAAAACTCTAAGATGTCTTAATGAAGGCTTGTGACCCGACCATACCTCTATAGGTGTTTTATCAACAAGAGCTAATGTAGGAGACTTGTTAATTAGGTAATAGGAAGTGGCAATAGCTTTAGCCCAAAACCTTTGTTCTAGACCAGTACCACTCAACATACTTCTAGCCTTCTCCATTAGTGTCATGTTCATTCTTTTTGCAACTCCATTATGTTGTGGAGAACATGGAGTTGTCTTTTGTCTATGAATACCACAATCTTTACAAAATCTATCAAAATCATTAGAGAAAAATTCATCGCCATTATCACTCCTCAAACATTTTATTTTCTTTTTAGTCTACAACTCAACCATTTCTTTAAATTCTATAAATCGATTGAAAACTTCAGATTTACTCTTTAGAAAGTATACCCATGTTCTTCTACTATAGTCATCAATAAATGAAACATAATATGTGGATTTTCCAATTGAAGGAACATCTACAGGACCACACATCAAAATGAATAAGATCCAATACACCACAAGATTTATGAGAACTTGAGTAAAACTAAACACAGTTTTATTTTCCATAAATTCAATGCTCATAGAAATCAAACTCAAGATTACAATTAGACAACCCTTCAACAAGGTTTTTATTTTTCAAGGTCCTTAGACCCTTTTCTCCAATGTGGCCAAGTCTCTAGTGCCATAACATAGTTTTCTCTGTAGGTAACTCTGATTTAGAAGAAATAGAACCCTTAGGTACCCAAAATCCATGACCATCTATTGAAGATGAAACCCTCACCTCTTCCATAGACTTGCTTTTCATAGAAGTACTATTGCACTCAATAGTGCATGCATCAAGCTTATATAATGTGCCATATCTAACACCTCTAGAAATTACCATAGCATCTCTAACCATCTTGTATCCTACATCAAAAAATACTACCTACACACCTGCATTTATTAGTTTGCTCACAGATAACAAATTTCATGCTAATCCAGGGATATGCAACACACCATTAATCCTTTTTATTCTACAGTCAGGAAACCTACTTCTAACTTTACCACGGACAACAATATTTAAATAAGAATCATCATCCAAGTACACCTTAGCTCCATCAAATTCTTCATATTCAGAAAACCAATCTCTATTAAAGGTCATATGGAAAGATGCACTTGAGTTAATTAACCATGCATCATTACCTGCACGAGTTGCCAAAGCTGCAATGAATGCATCACCATCTTCCTTCTCAGACTTAGAATCAGAATCAAATCTCTTTTTTTTCTTCTTCTTTTCTTCTTTGCATTCCTTATGAATATGTCCAGACTTACTGCAGTTCCAGCAAAAAACTTTGGACTTTCTAGGAGATTTGGATCTCCCCTTAGACTTGGATTTATCATGCTTCTCATTCTTCTTACCTTTTTCCTTAGATATTCCACAAACATTTAGGGCCTCCTTAGCACTAATGGATACCTTCCTCCTCATCTCTTTAGAAATAAAAGAACCCGCCACATCTTCAATCTTCAATATAACAGTACTCCCAATAGCCATAACAAGAGAATCCCACGAATCAGGCAAAGAACAAAGCAATATCTGGCATTTCTCCTCCTCATCCATTTTGACACCAACTGATGCCAATTGAGCCACCAACATATTGAATTCTTCCAGGTGGTTTGTAATTTGTCCACCCTCTTCCATTCTCAAGGAATACAATTTCTTCCTCAAGAAAATCTTGTTCACTAAAGATTTGGCTTGATACATCTCACCAAACTTCTTCCATAGTTTTTGTGAAGAGGTCTCTTCATGGACATTGATTAAAATGGAGTTTGACAAACACAATTTGATTAAACCCTTGGCTTTATGGTCCATAACATCATATTGAGCAGCCAAAGTAGGATCTGCAGGCCTTGAAACCTTCTCATCAATAGCATCCCCTATATCTTGATCTATCAACAAATCCTCCATCTTCAGCTTCCACATCTCAAAATTATTTCTAAAAAATTTATCCACCTCTATTCTCCTTGATGAACTTGCCATCTGAAAATTCCTGCAACAAGATCACAAAGTGTCTTCTACACAAACTCCCACTCAAATCTAGATTAGTTCAAAAAACTCAACCCACAACTGAAACCAAAGGCGATTAGGATTTGATACCACTTGTAAGGAAGCTAAGGTAGCAGAACAACTTCCTACACTAATCTTGAGAGGAGGATAATGCAAAACTTTACAGATCTTTAACAGTTACAAAAACTTAAATAAAAATAAACATAGATATCATGCATACCACAATACAGTGATTTATGTGGGGAAACCCTTTCAGGAGAAAAATCCCACACTCCAAAAGCCGCCCAATATATTATTCAGAAATCACAAAGATTACAATATACTTGCAGAGAAAGCTTCTCATAGGAGTATCACCACTAGAGATTCAGAGACAACATGATCGCTATCAGATTCTCAGAATACGTCATGATACCACAGTCATAATACACGTTGCCCTCATAAAATAGGGTTACCTTCTAGGGCAAGACAAGACAACAAAATATCTACCATCGGATCTAAAACCTAATAATGAATGGTCCAGATTTACAATATATCATTAATTTAATGTATGTCGGCCATTTAATAGTTTTTTTAACAAAAAAAATGTTAGCATGCATCCCACTCCACCCCATGCTCCCATTGTATATTATACCTATCAATGTAACTAGGAAATATATATAAATATATATATCCTATCAATAATAAACCTTATATAATTGCAAGGTTGAGACACATTTTCCCAACATAGTCGTAATACAATATCTTCTTAAAAGATTGTTGCCTTCTAGGGCAAAAAACCCTAACATAACCTCCACTGTCAAATCTATGACCTAATGATGAACGGTCCAGATTGACTATAAAATTACAATATTTTACAAGAAAGTTTCCTAAAAAAATTCTCTTCAGGGGCGTTGCCCCTGAACCCTCACTAGGGGGGTTTAGGAAGATGTTGCCACCCCTGGACCCCCCAGAGACAATAGTGGGGAGACAAGCCCCCCCACAGCTCCTGTCGAGTACAAGGATCCAAAGTGTAGTTGAAACAAGATCACTACTAGGTGAATACTTCATCCCTTATGAATGATATACAAACAATATTAAGAGCAATTAAATACATAGGATTTACAAGTTTGATGGCACCTTAATCCTAACATGACCCTAGAATTTCATAGTGCATACAATTACCTATATTAATTTTGACTTATAATATTTGTTAATATAAGTAATTAGAGATTTCAAAGACAAATATAATAAATTGTAGAACATTCTAAAAAATTATCTGGGAATCAATACCAAATGTATCATGCAACAAGTCATCTGTCAGTACAATATCATCCAATATGGATGTGTTCTACACCTGTTGTTGTCCATGTGTCACATAGTCTTGAAACTCTGGAGCATCATCTCTAATGTCTACATGGGGAGAATCCTCGGTCCCATAATCACACAAAGCTCCACATGATCAACAAAGATGGGGGGGATTGACAACACCTACTTCTCTCACCCTCACCAACCTAGGAAAGATTGCTGCCATGTGCTAGAGACTGGGTGAGGGAATTGAGAGAATGTAGTATCTCCACCTCAACACTCTCCTTCAAATTCAAAGGGAGTGAGATATGTTGTGGTCTCATAAGCAGTCTAGGTGGATGGTTCTGGGAATGATGTGTACCCTCTCTATCTTGTGCAGAGCCACCACCTCTGCCCTAGAAATCTTGGATGTCAAAGTAGTTTGGAATCTCGTTGAGTTTGAACTCACAATAGAGTTTCTTCAAAAAATACTATGGGACCTCATTATTATTACAAGGTAGGTTGTCAAAAACCATATGCCATATATCCCAAAAGTTTTGGGATATTCCATCGTGCACACACCAATGAATGGGGGATCATTTGCAACTCCCATGTAATGGCTAATTTGTTCTAGGATTGATAAAAAGTGCACATAGATTAGTTTTCAAAATTTTCTTATCTCTAACATGTTTGTATGATAATTTGTCTACATAGAATCATAAACAACTCTCCCTATAGTTTTTCCATTGGTTGATTTGGTTTGTCACTAAGTCAATGTGATAAATAATGGACTCTAATGCACTAGCAAGGAATCTCCTGTCATCATTGCTTGCATTTGGATTTTTTAATTTTTGAACTAGAAGGTTTCAAGTTATTTTTTATTTTCTTGGATTTGCCCTAAATAGTTTTCTTATGTGTCACGTGGATGGTAAGGAAGTGAAGGCAGAGTTTGTGGAGGGTTTTGAGCCTTCTCTTCACATGGAATCTCATCTCTTAGATTAGGGTTTTGGGCTGATTCATTGACTAAAAATTGAAAATAGAAATTGAATTAAAACAATAAAAAATAAATTCAATTCATTTTCAAATGTATAAAAAAGATGAAAACCCTAGCTTCTTCAATTTTCTGACTTTGTTGCGCTTGTACATGATGGGAATGGTGACACGACATCATGTTAAATGGATTTCTCCTTCAAGATCCTCAATACGTGCTCACAAAATAACCCTACTCATGTTTATGTTTCTCTAGAAATGAAAATGAAAGTAGAAGGCTGCAGGTCTGTGTTTTTTTCTATATTTAGTAGATAAAAATGTGATATTTTTATAACGCAATCTCATTATAACGTGATCACATTTTAATTTCCTAGGACCAAAAAGTGGGGTGGCCACTTTTTGGTCTCCCATCTTCATGCAAACATCCCCTAAAGTCCTAGTGTTCTCCTAAGTGTAAAGTCCTAAGTATAAAGCCTACTAAAAGGTCAAAAGGAGCCTTATGTTTGTCTTGTGTCAGTGGTTCGACGAGTACATGAACCACCAAACTTGTCAAAATGGTTTGGTGGTTCCCATTTTCACCAAAATGTTGAAATGAGAACACATTGACAAATTGAAAGTAAGGCGTAAGGATGAAGAAGGATGAAGGAATAAAATATAGTGGATTCAGTGGTTTAAGAGTTCCTAGAACCATCAATTCGCTGAAAATGGTTCATGATGAACCAAAGGTGCTGAAAAAGAGGCAAAGATAAGGGAAAAGTGAAGGAAGAAATAAAGGAAGGCGTAGTTCACAAGTTCAAATTTGTGTCGATTCATCGAAATGGCAAAAGAGAGGCTTAGAAGATTGAAGAAAAAATGAAGACAAAGCAAGCGTAGTTCCAAAGTTCACAAAAGACCTGATTTGCCAAAAAGCAATAGAGCAAAATGGAAAATGAAAGTCAATGAAGAATCAAACAAATAATGAGTGAATATTTTAACAGTTTAAAAATGTTAAAACATATTTCTTTGAAGCAAGTTTTCTATGGCTTTTCCTAGTTTGAATTTTTACGTACTTCCAAGCTATTGTGTATGCCCAAGTCGACCTAGTTTAAGGCATAATGAAACATGAATGTAGAAGGTATAGGTTGGTGAATGGATTGATTGTAGTAGGTGGGGATTTTAGGGTTTTCTTTCCTAGATTTTGTGAAGACAAAATGCTATATATGTGTGTTTTTAGAGGCAGAAAAGGGGTTGGTCTCTGAACCAATTTCTTGGAGGTGTAGAAACTCATGGTGGTTTTTAGATCAAACAGAGCAAAATGTCTGGGCAATGAATGAGGGGATGTCTCTAGCAGTTTGTAGAAAATATCTTCAATAAAATTTTTCATGTAATGGTATGTCTCCATGATACTTTGTAATGATTCAAGGGGATATTCAATCACAATTTTATATTGGACCCTTTGCCACATTTGCTGGCACGAATGTAATAGAGATGTGATAATGTATGGTCACAACATTTAAATCATGCAAGCCTTTGTATAATTCTTTCCTTTGTTGCATATGGATTATTGCAGTTGTGTTTTGGATTAATAAATATATCCATTATATGAATGTATTTCAGAATTGTATGTGAGTGCATTTCATGCTTCTATTGATGTTCTACTAGGTATATCTCTTTCCTTTTGCTGTTTATGACTGTTGTCTAATTTAGTAGGCATCAGTCTAGTTTGGTGAAGGGATAGCACTCTTTCAAATTAATCATTTTATCTTGGGTAGGAATAGGATTAGGAGTAGGATTAGTTTAGGTTTTCATGATTTTCATGATTCAATATAATAACCAAGGATAAATTTGAAGAGATACCAAATAGTTTAAATCTTTTATGAATCATGTCGTGCATGTCTGCATCTTGCCACTGTGTATGAAATGTCAAATGAATTTATATTATCGGGATATAAGAAATGTTATCTATAGGTGCATGTGCAAGGTGTGTAATCAACTATATTGAGGTATGTAGGTGGCTGGTTGTTCTTGGTTTAGTGACAATGTCTGGAACCAAGTCAATGGGTTTGGTTTAACCACTAATTTTTATTTGTTCATCTAGTTCGTACCTTAGGGAATACCCTCCTAAGTTTAAGATGAGCTCGAAGTGTAGGAGAGAAAACCCACTCTTGTTTGTTGGCCTTTAACCCTCCATGGTATATTGATGGGTAGGTTTTACTTTCATGATGACAACCCTGGCCTTGAAAGTGAATCTTTGTTCTAAGAAGTGGAGAAACTATTTTGGGACCCAACAAGTTCCTTTCTTGTAGAATACCCTTAGTAAATATAACCTTTAGACCAATGTTGACTTGGAAATGTTTGACAAAGGTATTAACTAAATCAACAAAAGAGTGGATGGATCCATGTGACAATGAGAAAAACCACACAAGTGCATAGTCTTTTAATGTGTGGAAACATTTTACCTTACAACCTATCACCATTATAAGAAGTATAATTAGAATGTAAATCTATAATCATGGTGATGCAATACTTAATTGTGAAGAAAATGTTGCTACAATGAACAAGACCACGTTGTGCATTATTTTCTTAGATACGATCTGATGCAGGAGCATCCCAGGTTGAAGAGCAATCTTGCATCAACCAAAATTATTTTACTTTATTTTCTTTTCTTGCATTTTAGTTGCAGTTCAGTCATTTGCAGTTCAACATTTTCTACCGCATTCTACCGCCTCTTCATATTAGAGCTCGCAGAGCAGGATCTAGCTTCTATGCCATGTCAACTACATCATATTCAAATTTCATGATATTTGGTTTCATATATGGAGAGATATCGCTATTAGAAGATCATCAGCATTCACAGAACATAGCTTTCATTAGTCAGCATGAGCATACAAGGTTTGAGGAGAAATTCCATGACTTGTGGAGATATATGGAACATCACACAAGGCAAATTGGGACCAGATAGACCTTCACTGAGGTCTGCACCATGTTTCATTGATTTACGAAGCATTACCAACAGTTGTAGGCCAACCTACACGTTTCCTACACATTTCATCTTACATTGGAGTTTGAGACCTCTTAAGGCAGACATAGAGGATTCTTTGAGCTAGAAGATGATATATAATTATTTCTTAGATGCACTAGGATAGCAGTTAATTCAGTAGTTGGTATGTAACAATAAGATAGGAGAATAGTTCTTTTCCGAAGGCACTTCAATGCCATATCATTCATGTATGTTGTAACTCAGAAAGCAAGCCTGTAAGGCCATATTGTAGCCCGCATGTTTTTGGCATATAATCATTGTTATTGTCTGATATATTGAGCATCCAAATTCTTCCCTTGCATTCCATTCTTGTGTTGTGTTTGTGTTGTTTCTGTTGTGTTTACTCTAGCTACAGGTTTGGACAGTCCATTCTTTGGACCCTCCATCCCTAACTGCACCAAGTAGTATCATAGTGAAGTTTATGAATGCTTTGGGAGAGAAGGCATTCCGAAAGATCTTGTGGTGAACATATCGCCGACCTGAGGCAGTCTACTTGTGTTTGTCAATAGAGCGTCGATTGTGAGGCAATTGCGGCCCTATAGTCAGATCGCTAAATTGAGGCAATTACATCGGATCCTAGGAAGAGATACTGCCAAGGAGAATCCCTGCTATGGACAATGTTTCTAGAAGAATGGAAGAAATGATAAAGATGATGATAACAATGAAAGTTAGATTGGATGCTATAGAAGAAGATAGAAGAAGAGGACTAAACCCTAGACATGAAGATGAAAGTGATGGTGATGAATTTCAAGCTGCTGACCACGATGAAGAATCCCTAGAAGAAGGAGAATCATATTAGGTAAAGATGTTGAAGGCTATTTCTAAGATTGGTAAAAGACCTAGAACTGATATTGCAAACTATACTAGAAATTTAAACCTTGAGGAATTGATTGATTGGATAAATGATATGGATGAATACTTTGAATACGAGGAGATCTAGAATATTCAGAGAGAGTGAGATTTGCAAAAACTAAGTTGAAGGGACATGTTGCTATTTGGTGGAAAGAAATTCAATTGGATAGAAATAGGAGAAGAAAAGAGAAAATCATAAAATGGGATAGGATGGTGATAAAGTTGAAGAATTGGTTTATATACCTATTGACTATGAGTTGGGATTGTTGAAGAGATTACAAAACCTAAGGCAAAAGGAGAAATTTGTGAAGGAGTACACTGAAGAATTTCATAAGATTATTATCAAGACTAGACATAGTGAAGCAAGCAAGGAGAAAGTGGCACGATACATCAATGGACTGAGGATGGACATTCAAGAAGAACTAAGTTTGGTGAGGATGACAACAGTAGAAGAAGCATACCAATTTGAGCTGAAAGTTGAAGATAAGATGAATAAAAGACATAAGCAAAGGCAAAGAGGTAGAGGAGGAAAATTTTAGAGAGGTAGAAAACATTTTAGAGGAGAAAGACCATATGCATCCAGCAAAACAAGGAGAGTAGCCCATACTAGAAAGAAGACAAAGATAACAATTCAAACCTGAGAAATGATAGAAATTTCTACCACAGTAGCAGAGGAAATCATAATTCTTACTGCAATGAAGGATACCAGAGAGATGAAAGAGGATTTGACAAGAAATCATTTAGAGGAACCTGTTTCAAGTGTGGAGGTGAAGGACACTGAGCATTTGAATGCCATTAAGGGGGTGCAAGCAAGAGAATAGAGAATAGTGCAAGAGTAGGTTATGCAGAGGAAGAACTGGTTGGATCACTTAGTTCAATGGGAAAGTTAGAGAAAGAAGAATCATTATTCATGAGGAGAGCTTTATTTCAAGCAAAGACAACTGAGGAACCGCCGCAAAGGAAAAGTTTGTTTCGGACAAGATGCGAATTATCAGGAGGTAAATGTTGCAAAGTTATCATTGATAGTGGTAGCACTGATAATTTGGTTTCAGAGGAGATGGTGATGAAGCTAAACCTAGAGAGATTGAAACATCTAAAGCCCTAAAAAATAACATGGATTCAAGATGAACACAAGGTACTGGTGAGTGAACAATGTTTGGTGAAATTTCATATAGGATCTTATGTTGATAAGGTATTGTGTAATATTATGCCGATGGTTGTATGTCATATATTGTTAGGAAGACCATGGTAATATAATAGAAAGGCAATACATGATGGAAGGAAGAATACCTATACTATAACATCTAATGGGAAGAAACATATCTTGATACCTTTGGAAGATGAGCCTAAAAGTAAAGTATGTGGAAATGCTAGGATTTGTTTGGTAGATGGAAGGAAATTTTTGGATGGATTCAGACGTGAGAATATGTGTTTTGCATTGATTCCAAAGAAGTGCGGAGCCCTAAGTGTAGAAACTGCCACTACAAAAGAAGAAGAACCACCACCGGAGGAGATAACTGAATTGTTGATAGAGTACCAAGATATCATATCGAAGAATGTACCTGAAGGATTGCCACCAATCTGGAGTATCAGTCATCATATGGATCTTATACCTGGAGCCAGTTTGCCTAACAAAGCAGCACATAGGATGACACTAGTAGAAAATGCAGAGCTAAGCAGACAAGTTCAGGAGTTGTTGAGGAAATGATTGATCAGAGAAAGTTTAAGCCCATGTGCGGTACCTGCAGTACTAGCATTGAAGAAAGATGGAGAATGGAGGATGTGTACAAACTCTAGAGCAATCAATAAGATTACAATCAAGTAGAGATTTCCATTGCCAAGGATGGATGACATTACGGATTGTTTGAGTGAAGAAAAATATTTCACAAAAATTTACCTAAAGAGTGGATACCATCAGATCAGATTGAGAGAAGGAGATGAGTGGAAGACTGCATTCAAGATAAATGAAGGATTGTATGAGTGCTTAGTAATGCCTTTTGGACTAACTAATGCACCAAGTACTTTCATGAGATTGATGAATGAGGTTTTGAAGAAATTCTTGGGTAAGTTCATTATTGTATACTTGGATGTTATTCTAATTTTTAGTAGAACAAAAGAAGAACATTTGCAGCATATTAGACAAGTACTTCAGAGGCTGGGAGAAGAGTAATTGTTGATAAACATCAAGAAATGTAGTTTCATGAAGGAAGAATTGGTATATTTGGGATTTGTGATTTCTGTGGAAGGATTGAAGATGGACCCAAAGAAAGTTAGATCAATTGTTGAATGGCCAACACTTGTGAACATTGGAGAGGTAAGATCATTTCATGGATTAGCAAGTTTCTACTGGAAGTTCATCAGAAATTTCAGTACTATGTGCACACCAAAGACAGAGACAATGAGAGATGTCTGGAAGGATTTTAAGTGGACATCTGGAGCACATAAGATCTTTGAACTATTGAAGTAGAAAGTGATAGAGCAGCCTATGTTAGCATTACCAAATTTTGACAAAGTATTTCAAGTTGATTGCGATGCCAGTGGAAATGCAATAGGAGCAGTGTTAAGTCAAGAAGGGAGACCAGTAGCATATTTCAATGAGAAGTTGAATGATGCAAGGAGAAGATATTTAGTTTACGATTAGGAGTTTTATGCCATAATTCAAGCTTTGAAGAAATGGAGACATTACTTATTGCCAAAAGAATTTGTGTTGTACACTAGCCATCAAGCTTTGCGGTATTTGAATAGTCAATTAAGTTGAATTAGAGACACATGAGATGGGTAGAGTTCATGCAGAGTTACACATTTGTATTGAAGCACCAGAGTGGAAAGTCAAACGAAGTTGCAGATGCATTGAGCAAAAGAAGGAATTTGTTGATAGATATGAGGGTAGGAGTACTAGGTTTTGAAGAACTAGAACTAAAGCATATGTATGAAGATGATCTTGATTTTGTAGAAGCATGGAAAGCATGTAAAGAACCTATTGTGATAGATAGAAGAAAGTGGTTGGATTATTTCATTTAAGAGGATATGTTATTTAAAGGAAATCAGTTGTGTATACCTAGGAGTTCAATGCGAGAATTTGATCAAGGAGAAGCATAGTGGAGGATTAGCAGGACATTTTGGAATTGACAAGACAGTAGCTTTGGTGAATGAACATTATTTTTGGCCTCAGATATATAAGGATGTAAGGAAATTTGTTCAGAGTTGCAGAGTATGTCAAGTTGCAAAAGGGAGTAGTCAGAATACTGGATTGTACAAATATTTGACAGTACTGGAGAGACCTTGGGAAGATATAAGCATGGATTTCATATTAGGATTGCCAAGAACACAGAGGGGACATGATTCTATATTTGTAGTAGTGGGCAAATTTTCAATGATGACTCATTTCATTCCTTGTAAGAAGACAAATGATGCAGTGCATGTTGCTAACCTATTTTTTAAGGAGATTATGAGATTGCATGGATTACCAAAGAGCATAGTTTCGGACAGGGATACAAGATTCATAGGATATTTTTGGAGGACATTGTGGAAGAAGATGACTTGACAAACCTAAAGTTCAGTTCGACATTTCACCCACAGACAAATGGACAAACAAAAGTGGTAAACAGGAGTTTGGGTAACTTGTTGAGATGCTTAATAGGAGATAAGGCAAGAAATTGGGATCTAATTCTACCGCAAGCAGAATTTGCATACAATAACTTAGTAAGCAGAAGTGTACAGGGAAGACACCATTTGAGATTGTGACAGGAGTACAACCTAGAGGAGTTGTAGAGTTGAGAGACATCAGTATGGAGAACAAGAGAAGTGTAGATGCAGAAGAATTTGCAGGATACATGGAGATAGTACACAATCAGGTCAGGAAGGGTTTGGAAGAGATGAATAGTAAGTATAAGGAACAAACATATGAGAAGAGGAGACAAGGAATTTTCTATTGGAGATGAAGTCATGGTATATATAAGGAAGGAAAGATTTCCAGTGGGGACATACAACAAGATAAAGATGAGAAAGTTTGGACCATGTAGAATTTTTAGGAAGTTTGATTCAGGAAATGCAATGGAGTTACTAGAGACATTTGGTATATCACCTATATTCAATATTGCAAACCTATATAAGTATCATGAGGGAGAATCAGGTGATAGCATTGAAATTGGAGTGAAGGATCAGTTACCACAAGAACAACCAAAGCAAATAGAGCAGATTTTGGATAATAGAATTGGACGCAACACTAGAAGCAAACAATATAAAGAGTACTTGGTTAAGTGGAAAGGAAGACTGGAAGCAAATTCATCATGGATTTCTTAGGCTAAGGTAGACCACCTTGGTTTCCTCTAGCCCCAGCAAAGTGAGGAACTCACTTTTTAAACAACCCCGAGTGTCTGATGCAAGAGCATCCCAGGTTGAAGAGCAATCTTGTGTCAACCAAAAATAGTTTGCTTTCTTTTCTTTTCTTGTGTTTCAGTTGCAATTTAGCATTTTCTACTGCATCTTCATATCAGAGCTTGTGGAGCAGGATCTAGCTTCTATGCCATGCTAGCTACATCATATTCAAATTTCATGAGATTTGGTTTTATATATGGAGAGATATTGCTATTAGAAGATCATCAGCATTCATAGAATAGAGCTTTCATTAGTTAGCATGAGCATACAAGGTTTGTGGAGCAATCTCGTGACTTGTAGAGCTAAATGGAACATCACACAAGGCAAATTGGGACCAGATAAACCTTCATTGAGGTCCACACCATGTTTCATCCATATGCGGAGCATTACGAAGAGTTGTAGGCCGACCTACACATTTCCTACACGTTCATCTTACATTGGAGTTTAAGACCTCTTAAGGCCAACGTGGAGGATCCTTTGAGAGCTAGAAGATGATATATAAGCATTTCTTAGATGCATTGGAATGGTAGTTAATTCATTAGTTGGTATGTAACAATAAGATAGGAGAATAGTTCTTTTCTGGAGGCACTTCAATTGCATATCATTCATGTATGTTGTAACCCAGAAAGCAACCCTGTAAGGACAAATTGTAGCCCCACATGTTGCCAGCATATAAGCATTACATAATTGTCTGATATATTGAGCATACAAAATCTTCCATTGCATTCCATTCTTGTGTTTGTGTTGTTTCCATTGTGTTTACTCTAGTTGCAGGTTTGGATAGTCCATTCTTTGGACCCTCCATCCCCGACTACACCAAGATCATCCTATGCAAATTAGTTTGCATGATTCAACCTCTAAGTCTTTTACTATTAGGGCCTTTAAAATCTATTCACCCATGCTTTTGACTTATTTCTAAAGTGGTTGTTCGTAGAAGCACAATGGACTTGCTTCAAGATAAGAGGAGTAATCCTTGGTTTATCCTGGTATTAGTTAAACCTCTAAAGATAAACAAGTTGGTGTAGGCATGACACACATGCAAATGTAGATCTAAGTGGTCTAATGCAAAGATGTAGGTAGTGAATGCAAAATTTAGCTTTTGATGTTGATAAATAAAAAATGCAAATGGGTGATTCTTATTGCCACTTTATCACTCCTAGTTTATGCCAACTAAATTCTAGTGGCCTAGGAATGTCTTCAAATGCATTCCAAAGTTGCACAACTCAAATTTTTCGACATGCATACTGACAAGATAATTATTAGTTTTTGGAAGTGCGAAACTTGAAATTTTAATGTCAACAAACTAAACCATATCATGGCACACAAGTTGGCAAGATAACCACTAGTTTCTAAAAGGGTCAAATTTAGGGTCTAGAATTTACACTTTGAATTTGTGGACTAGGTTGCATCATAGGTCCTAGTCAACAAATTAAGCCACACCACACAACTTAGTCTAAGTTATTAGAAAGCATACAAATATAGATTAATCCAAACTAAAAAAACCTATGATATGATTTAACTAATAAATTTTTTAAAATAAGAATCAATTTATATACTAAATAAATCTAATTAAATACCATAGTTATATATTTATAGCATATTCAAAATAATATAAAATTAAAATTAAGGTGTAAAAGTGCATATTTCCCCATCTCTATCTATAAGTTGGGTAGGATTCTTTTGAACGCTTACTTTAACACGTGATCACAGGAATGTGACATATTTGATAAAAGCCATAAAGATTGATTAGTTCAATACCAAAATAATGAATTGCAATTTCCGAGGAAAAAATTGACGTCCGCGAAACGAGGGAAATAACCTATAGCGCATATTTAGGACTTAAAAAATATTATAGAGAAAATGAACAGGAGAAGATCACATGATCGGAAAATAGGCCATGATTAAATACATTTGACTAAAATATTCTTATTCAAACAAGATGGTCGTTCAACTTTCGCTTTCTTTAATTTTAAAAAAGCATGAATAGTACACATTATTCGAACGCCATTAAACACCATTTCCGAACAATAGTACTTTTTTTTTCTCGGTTCTTCTGATCGTCGAAAACGTCCTAATCTAATCTTTAGACGCCGTGCATGATTTCACGCAATCACAATATAGATCAGTTTGAATCAGAAAGAGAAAGAAAACATCTCCTCCACAGTTTCTTAAAGGATAAAAGTTCATTTCGATTGCCAGTTTTACCAGAAGAAGAGAAAATGTGAAGCTTAAAACAGATTGTTATTTGAGGCATTCAAAACTTTTAATAGCAAATAAGGTATCAGAAACATGAACCACAACATAATATTTATCCATGAACGGAAGTACTGTTATTGTCCAATTCGATTCCAATGTTCAGACCAGTATCTGTTGAACGCAAGACAGACCTTGCTCGTCATTACTTTAGCTTAAAATCCAGACTGACTTGAATAGCATATATTGAAGGCGTATACAATAACATATGGTTTGTGCTCACTATCTATACATGGCCTCCAAGCTTCTGACTATTTACAATCACTTACCAGCATAAAATCCTTTGTCTGTCAGTAGACCTGCTCATTCTGTGCCAAGTGAAATCTTACTCGATTGTTTCCCTGCATTGCATGAACAAAACATTTTGTTATAATTGTGTTTTAGTCTAAAGAATAATTTAAAATTTAAATCTTGTTTAGTGTAAAGGTCCGATAGTTTTATAGCAAGATTAAGTGAATATAGTGGAATGGATACTTCTCAAATCTTAGCTCTAAATTCAAGAAGGCAATAATTCTAGATGAGATGCCATGGTTGCAAAATTGTAAGATGTAAGAGACATAACATTTCCAGTCTATTAGTAATCAAGAATGCTTCTGAGCATAACTGTGGAGAGATTTTTTGCATCAATATTTGAATCATGCTTATGTTTCAGAGTGAATTTAGTGGAATGGATACTTCTCAAACCTTGGCTCTAAATCCAAGAAGGCAATAATTCTAGATGAGCTGCCACAGTTGCAAAAATAACATTGTAAGACGTGAAAGACATAATATTTCCACAGTCCATAAGTAATCAAGAAAGCTAGAGACATCAAATTTCCACAGTCCATAATAGTAAAATCTGATTGCTTCTGGATGTAGAAAAGCTCTACACAGTCAATATCCAGAAGCAATCAGATTTTACAATAAAAAAAGCTTCTAGGCATAACTATGTGAGAGATTTTTTACATCAATGTTTGAATCATACTTTGTTTAGAGTGAATTTAGTGGAATGGATACTTCTCAAATCTTGGCTCTAAACTCAAGAAGGCAATAATTCTAGACAAGATACCACAGTTGCAAAAATAGCATTGTAAGATATATAAGAGACATAACATTTCCACAGTCTATAAGTAATCAAGAAGCTTCTGGGCATCACTGTGAGAGATTTTTTGCATCAATATTTGGACCATACTCCATGTTCCATCACCAAAATTAAAAACTAAAAATGACAAATAATAGAATATGATCTGAAAAGCGATGCAAAAAGTTCTCTCAAACCAGAAGCATTCTTGATTATTGTAAGATGCTTCAATCAAGAAAGCTATTCTTAAACATCATCCACTTCAACAATCAACAATCAAATGTTAAGTAAGAGCAAAACAAAACTCAAGAAAGCTATTCTTAAACATCATCCACTTCAACAATCAAATGTTAAATAAGAGCGAAACAAAACAAGAATACAAGAGAAATTACCTGCGCCTTGTGGCAAGTTTCAGGAATGCTCCCTAGAGCAGGTTTCCATGGAAGCCCCCCTTGTTTTGGCTCCTCCTCTTCCTTCTCCATCTTTTGAGCCTGCTCAAAGCATGTCTGCAGGATTTTCTCTGCAGTCTCAGAGCTATCTTGGCTTTCAGCCATCATTTTATCAAGCTGAGCTCTGGTGAGACGGACTTTAAGCCTAAGGCCTCCATTCTCAACAGAAGAAGCAGCCTCAGAGGACTCATAGCTCATGACAGAGATATCAGAGATGGACCTGCGCGTTAAGAGCAAGTTTTCCAGCCTAGACTTTGCATCCAAGTTTATGCCAGAACGCACCCTACGCGGAGCACGCTGCAAATTCTCCATCTTTGGCAATTGTACAAGAAAATAGAGGTGCTTAGCCTTGAGACTAGCAGATCCATCCAGAGGCTTTGCTTTAACTCCCAAATGACGAACAGAGTCCGAATGCAATAACACATAGCCTGGATAATCCTTCAGAATTTGATCTACAGTTACAGGCGCCTTCACCTTCATTACTTGTCCGTCCAGTTTCATAATCTTTACACGACCATGACCTCTGGACGGAATTGCATTGCCCATTTCTCAATAAACAGAGCACTGAATTCCAAAAATCAGTACGAATGCTTTGGGGTTAAAGATCCATGCTTTATAATATAGGCAAGGCAGCAAGCAATTTAGGGTTCAAGACCAATATTCTTATGAAATTAGATTGCCATTATGTTGGGACCCACAGACAGGGTAGATGGAGCTGAGTACGGTCAACAATCAGCAGCCATGGAAGTGCCACCAAACATTTTATAACCCTGTAAGTCAAGCGTAATACAAGGTAATCAATACCTATGAGTTTGGACTTTCCTTCCAACGGTTTCATTAGAGTTATAACTTGTCCACACTCTCTTTAATTCTGCTGATTTCTTGTCAAAGAGTTGTTCAATATAATAACTTGTGCAGTCCCCAAAGTGCTTTGAACCACAATTCTCGCAGCCAAAGATGCCCATTTATCTCAAATTTTTTAATCAAATGATAGAATGTGTCTGTGTCTCTACACAGTGTTTGTCTTCTCAGCCATGTTCTTCAGACCAATTGGTCAAAAAGATAAAACTAAACTGAAAGTGACAAACATCCACTAACAAACTCTATTTCAACTGGTCTGGTTTGTGTTAGAAAATGAGCTAACGGACAAGAGGGTCGGTTGTTCAGTGGTACAGCACCCTAATAGTAATAGGTCTTAGGTAGGTTCAACTCCTATTATTACTAGGGTGTTCTACATGGTACCTCATTTTCTAACACACACCAAACCAATTGAAATTAGTTAGGTTCAACTCTTAGTCTGTCCATGAAAAGTTTTAACAGTTTAAACTAAACTAGACGTGATGAAATGTAGAGATGAAACTGACGCCCAGTTATACATTTCATTGTACAATACTTTTATATTTGCAGTTTTAAACCAGAGCCCTCAATTTTATATTAAACATGTATATATATAATTCATATAGGTAGGTTCAACTCCTATTACTGTTAGGGTGCTCTACATGGTAGCTCATTTTCTAACACACATCAGACTAATTGAATTAGTTGCATTCAACTCTTAACTGGTCCATGAAAAGTTTAACAGTTTGGACTCAGGGAGACGTGTTGAAGTGTAGGGATGAAACTGGCGCTCATTTATACATTTTACTCATACAATACTTCCCATATTTGCAGTTTTAAACCAGGTCCCTCAATTTTATATTAAACATGTGTATATATATATAATTCATGCATTGCATACCTAAAAGCATTAGAGCAAAACTGTTAAAAAATGAGTGATGATCTTCTCTTTATTTCTATGAATGTATAAGAACTAATAAATCTGTGTGCGGTACGAAGGATAATCCTAAAAACCGCCATCATATTAAACAATGCTTAACGACCATTAGTAACCGTCAAATATAAAGCTATGTGCAGTCATTCCCTTCATAACTTTTGTAAGATTAAAGTAAAAGCTTTTGTTAGGTTGTTGGTCCAAAGCATCTTACAGTACATATAGACTTTAATAGGGTGGGTTAGAAGGTCCGTTTAGGTTTATTCCCATCTTTTCAGCTCAAAAACGAAAGCTGACATAATATCTTTAATGGAAATGGGTACAAAAAACCAACCCTTTGTCTATATTTAAGTATTTTGTACGAATGGATGCTAGAGAAAGGGCCCCCAAATTATTGGGGCTAATATAACAACCATTTTACCCAAATAAAGTGCATTGTTCACTATTGTATATCTAAATTATTTAGTTAGTGAAAATTTTCTGTTTTTATGAGAGTTCATAGGTTCCAATTTTGTAGAAGGTACATGAAAAAAGTTTTTTATTCTTTTATTAATAACATGTTATTATAAAGGGTTGTTAGGTTCAGTTATAATCAAATCTAATCAGAAATAGAATGGATTGAACAAAAATAGTAGGGATTGAAAGTTGTAAGTGTGAAAAATGCAACTCTAGTACTTTTAAAAAATTTATTTTGCACTCACTTTCGATGAGTTGTCTTTAGTGCAATATTTCAGTATGTAAATGTCATATTTTTGTACAAAAGTTAGTATCTAGCCTATATCTTATTTGATTCGGAGTCCTTATCCCCTAGTCATTCAAACCTAACCCTCATGTACCCTCATGCATAATGTTTCTTATCCTAATTCAAGACCATAATTGCAACCTTAAACCTATTTTAGGACCATGCATACAAGATTGAACCGTAAATTTCCAAATTCAAATATATGCTTGGGCCTGAGCTAGCTTAACTCTCTAAGCTAGTCATTGCCCACCAACTCAAGTGTAAAATATTCGATCTTGCACATGGTCGAGTATTATATAAAAGGACAAAGCCCTAATTCATTTTATGAGCTAGCTAGATTCATTATCTCTTATCCGATTATCACATTAAATCATCTTAGAGAGCATTGAATCATGTTGTTCGAACGGTGCTTTTTAGCACTATTATTTTAGATATCAAAGGCAAATAGGATTTTGCAGCCCCAAGGTGCAAAGTTCAAGGCTACATTTCCTAGTTCGAAACCATAAAAGAGAATCAAGGTTGTAAGTGCAAGATTGAACTAGAACAAAGTGAAGACTAGTTTACATTGTGACAAATCTTAATAGTCATTGATCTAATAATAGTTGTTGGTCTGATAATGAGAGCTAGAATTGGATCACATGTTGTGGGTCACAATAGATTAGACCCACTTGTCACATGTAGAGCCAAGCACCCCTATCTATCTTTGTCAATTCATGTACATATTTCAACACTTTTTCAAGACTCATTTGCTTTATCTAGAGGTTGATTGTGTGTTAATTACTTTACTTAATTGATTAACCTAGATAATTAAAAAAGAACTGATTTAATTCTTTTAATGATCCTCATTTAATTATACACCCCAAGGGTTTGGCTTTAGGGTTGGATATTTTGATTTCATTTTTAGAAACAAGTTTTTTAATTCTCTCATTCTTAAATCATATTTGAACCTTCTTTTGATCCTTATTGTCTTAAATTATGGTTTTGTCTTTTGATCAAGTATGCTAAGGTCTCATCCTCCTCATTTTCCATGAAGGAGAAGTCTTAGATTGAACCCTAACATGGGTTTGAGTCAAGTTGAGGATGTTATAATTGAGAATTTGAACACTACTAATTGTACTTTAATGGACAAGAAGCATTTGATCGTGATGCTCATGTAGAACAAATGGATAAGCAAGTTACATCTCTAATGCACAAATGTTTTTTTTGGATCTTGCAGAATTGGGTAATGATATTAATCCTTCTACTTTGATGCTCATGTCCTTCACAATTTGTTAATTTATCAAGTCATATAGAATGGAAGTACTTAAGAATATAGGCTCAAAGATAAGCTCCCCAAGTCCTTTGAATGGTGTGTGCAATCCCTCTCCCTCCCAAGCCTCTTCTTACGTTATTCCTTCAAATTCTTCCTCTCCTACTTTTGCTATGTCCTATGTGCACACAAGTCTCATATTATGCCTAATCTTATGGTCACCCCAATTTTATTGTGCCTAGACTTCTCAACCCACTTCTCTTGTCCCTATTTCTCATATTGTCATTATTCTCCAAGGTGACATAATAAATGTGTGTCTCACTATTTGGCTTAAATGGACCATTCAAATTGACATTTTTTTAAATTTTGCTTGATGTCATGAAAACAAAAAATGATGCCTTGCATATTGGAAATAAAAAAGATATAAATAGTCAAATCAAGCATAATTCACTTACTTTTGAGATTTCTAGTTGGATTTGTGGCCCCTAGGCTTTAGATGTATAATGGAATTTAAAGGGGATCTTATAAACACTTGAGATCTTTTAACGCTACATGTTTGAACTATTTGTATGATGATAAGCTACATTTCTAAGCTCTCCCTAGGGACTTTAAAAGATTAGGCAATTAAATGGCTATATTCACTTATTCATGGATATATACATTGCATCTTCAAGTTGGCCAATGCATTTGTGACTTTAATGTCAATATTGTTTGAAGGTCACTATTTCAAATTTGTTAGATTGTAAACAAGGATCAAATGAGTGTACGCATGACTATATTATTAGATTCCAATCCTCGTTAACAAAAATACACCATCAAATTCTAGATGAAGAGTTAGAGAAAAAAAATGTTAAAGAACTATTACCTACCATTGAGCAAAGTGTGTACCTTAATAGCTATGTTTTTCCTTATAAATTGATGTGCCATATAAAAAATGTAAAGTAAAACTTGTTTGAAAATAATATACTAAAGTATGAATCTTCTTATACTTGCCTTATAATCTTACACTTCTAAGTTATATTAATCTTACACTTCTAAGTTATATTTTAAAAAAAATTAAAAAAACAAAGAAAAATTATTATTTTTTAAATGCTAATCATTTTGTTACTGCTCTTAAGCCTCAAAATTTCACCAGCCTGGCTTTTTTAAATCAAATGGTCGAATGTCTTTGTCTTTACACAGAATTTGTATTTCAACGATGTTCTTCAGACAAAAATGGTCAAAAAGCTAAAAACTAAAGTGAAAATGACAAAATTCCACTCACACTCGGCTTTCCAGATTTTCTACGTAGTAGTTTTATAAGAACAAACTTCATTTCAATTGGTCTGGCTTGGAAAGAAGCGAAACGTGATTTAATATGAGATTGAAATTGACGCCCGTATGTATGTTTTGCTTGTGTTATTTGTCTATGTACGGAGGACAAATAAAAGCCATGACATTAAAAAAAAAATGGTTAACGGCCGTAAGTAACCGTCAAATTTAATACGCACATAGTCATTTCTACGATGGGTTTTGAGTGGGTTGTTGGTCCAAAGCATCTTAGAAAACATTAATAGGAACGAAAAATTCGAGGATAATTTTATACCAACGCTTGGGTTATATTTAAGTATTTTATAAGAATTGTGTGGTGGCTTAAATAACTCTTGTACGGGAAGGTGTACATGTACTCCAAGTTTTTGGGAATGAATCTGCATCTTATACTATTTGATAATTTGAACTCCTTTAGTGAGTGATGTATTTTTTTAATGATATTTAAAATAAATTTATATTTTCATCTCTTTATGAAAAAAGTATTTTTAACTCTTTTATGAAGAATGTGACATTATATAGGGTTGTTAGTTAATTTAATATTGTCAAAAATAAAAGGAGTAAGAGTTGTGAAAAGTATATATTTTGTAACTTTTTAAAAATTATTTCACATTCACTTATAATCAATTGTCTTTAGTGTAATAGTCTAATGTGGAAATGGTGTATTTTTATGCAAGAGTTAGTATCTAGCCTATATCTTGTTTGATTCTAAGTCCTTATTTCCTAGTAATTTGGACCCAACCCTCATATCTAATGTTTTCCGTCATATTTCAAGATTATAACTGTAAGCTTGAACCTGGTATAAGATTGCACGTGTGGGATTGAACCACAAATTTCCAAATTCAAATTTAAATCTAGACCTAAGCCAACTTGCCTATAGCTAGTCGTTGGCCATCAACTTAGGTGCAAAATATTCACATTTGCACATGCTAGGGTGTTATATAGAAAGAACAAAATCCTAGTTCATTTTATGAGGGAACTAGATCCATTATCTCTTATCTAATTATCATATTATCATCTTAGAGAGCATTGCATCAGGGTTTAAAATCACAAGGATAGACATAGGCATAAGTGTCTTCAAACTTCTTCCAAATAATTAAATCAATCAAGGGTTTGACTAAGGTGCAAGGTGGGAAGCTAGTTGACTTACCATCCCCACCAGTTTTAGATATCAAAGGCAAACAAGATTTTGAAGCCCTGAGGTGCAAAGTTCAAGGTCACACTTCCAAGTTCAAAACTACAAAAGAGGATCAAAGCCATAGGTGCAAGATTAAACCAAAATAAAGTGAAGGTTAGTTTCTAGTCATACAGAGCTTAATAATCACAATTTGATAGTGAGAGTCAAAATTGGATCACAGGTTGTGTGCCACTTATTATGTCAATAGCTAAGCACCCCTATCTATCTTTATCAATTTCTTTATATATTTCAGTATTGTTTCAAGACTCAACTACTTTATCTAGAGGTTGATTGTGTGTTAATTTATTTACTTAATTGATTAACCTAGATAATTCAAAAAGAACCTATTTATTTATGTTGTTTTGGTTTAACTCCATTTGATCCTACACGTGCCCAGGGTTTGGCTTGACGGTTGGATATTCTAATTTTATTTTCAGACATGATTTTTTTTTATTTCTTTGGTTTATAAATCAAATTTAAAGGTTTTCTTTTGATCTTTATTGCCTTTTAGGGTTTTGTCTTTTGATTGTATGTTGAGATCTCATCATCATCCTCATTTCCCATTAAGAGGAAGTCTTAGATTGAACCCTAACATGAATTTAATTCAAGATAAGGATGTCATCATTGAGGATTTGAAAACTTTTAATTATTTTAATGGGGAAGAAGCCTTTCATCATGATGCCTATGTAGAACAAATTGATAAGCAAGATATGGCTCTAACTACACAATGCTTTCTTTGGATATTAGAAAATTGAGCAATGATGCTAATCCCTTTGCTTTAATGGATGTCCTTCACAATGTGTTGATTTACAAGCCGCATGGAATTATTGGAAATACTTAGGGTATAGGATAAAAGATAAGCTCACCAAGTCCTTTGAATGGTGTGTGTCACCTCCCTCCCTCCCACTTGCCTCTTCTTCCATTGTTCTTCCTAGTTCTTCCTCTCCTAACTTTGGTAGGTCTTATGTGCCCATTTCTCATATCCATTCTCTCCTTGCAACCACTTCTCATATTATTTCAAAGAATGATGCTATCCAATTGATGTATTGCCAAGAACTGTTAGAACTTTCTATTGTCCCATCTACAAGAAAACCTAACCTAATGAAGGTGGTGGATCCTAGTTGATAGGATGCTTGTTCTTTCTCATTATGTACAATTGCAACCCAATTGCAACATTAAGCTTATTTTAGCACCATGCATGCAAGATTGAACCATAAATTTCCAAATTTAAATATATACATGGGCCCAAGGCAATTTACCTCTCTAAGCTAGTCATTGCCCACCAACTCAAGTGTAAAATATTCAAACTTGCATGTGGTAGGGTATTATATAAAAGGACAAAGCCCTATTTCATCTTATGAGCGAACTAGATTCATTGTCTTATTCAATTATCGCATTAAATCATCTCAGAGAGCATTGAACTATGCTATTTGAAACATAAGGATGGGCATAAGCATGTGCATTCTTACTTAGTATGTTTTCAAACTTGTTTCAAATCATTGAATTGATCAAAGTGTTTGACTAAGGTGTAAGGTGGGAAGCTAGTTGGCTTCCCTTCCCTAACACATGAAGTTTGAATGGTGCTTTTTAGCACTATTATTTTATATATCAAAGGGAAAAAGGATTCTGAAGCCCCAAGGTGCAAAGTTCAAGGCTACATTTCCTATTTCAAAACCACAAAAGAGGATCAAGGTTGTGAATGCAAGATTGAACTAGAACAAAATGAAGGGTATTTTACATTTTGCCAAATCTGAATAGTCATTGATCTGATAATGAGAGTTAGAATTGGATCACAGGTTGTGGGTCACAATAGATTAGATCCACTTGTCACATCTAGAGCTAAGCACCCCTATCTATCTTTGTCAATTCATGTACATATTTCAACACTTTTTCAAGACTCAGTTGCTTTATCTAGAGGTTGATTGTCTATTAATTACTTTACTTAAAATTGATTAACCTATATAATTAAAAAAGAATTGATTTATTTCTTTTAATTTTGGTGAGCCTCATTTAATTATACACCCCTTGGGGTTTGGCTTTAGGGTTGGATATTTTGATTTTATTTTAAGACATGAGTTTTTTAAAATTTCTCTAATTCTTAAATCATATTTGAACATTCTTTTGATCCTTATTATCTTTTATGTTTTTGTCTTCTAATTGTATGCTAAGGTCTGAGCATCCTCCTCCTCATTTTCCATGAAGGAGAAGTCTTAGATTGGACCCTAACATGGATTTGAATCTAGTTGAGGATGTTATAATTGAGGACTTGAACACTACTAATTACTTTAATGGAGAAGAAGCCTTTTATCATGATACCCATGTAGAACAAATGGATAAGCAAGTTACAACTCTAATGTGCAAATGTTTTCTCTGGATCTTGCAGAATTGGATAATGATGCTAATCCTTCTACTTTGATGCCCATGTCCTTCACAATTTATTAATTAACAAGTCATATAGATTGGAAGTAATTAAGAGTATAGGATAAAAGATAAGCTCACCAAGACCCTTGAATGGTGTGTGTTGTCCCTCTCCCTGCTAAGCCTCTTCTTACATTATTCCTTCAAATTGTTCCTCTCCTACTTTTGATATGTCCTACGTGCACACTTATCATACTACGCCTACACTTATGCTCACCCCACTTTCATTGTGCCTAGGCTTCTCAACCCACTTTGCTTGTGCCTACTTCTCATATTGTCATTATTCTTTAGGGTGACATCATAAATGCGTCTCATTATTTGGCTTAAATGGACCATTCAAATCGACATTTTTTTAAATTTTTCTTGATGAGATGAAAAGATAAAATGATGCCTTGCATGTTGGAAATAAAAAAGATATAAATAGTCAAATCAAGCATAATTTACTTACTTTGAGATGTCTAGTTTGATTTGTGACCTCTAGGCTTGAAGTGTATATTGGAATTTAAAGGCGATCTTATAAATATTTGAGATCTTTTAATGCTACACGTTTGGACTATTTATATGATGATAAGCTACATTTCTAAGCTCTCCATGGGGACTTTAAAAGACTAAGCAATTAAATGGCTATATTCACTTACTCATGGATATATACATTGCATCTTCGAGTTGGCCAATGCATTTGTGACTTTAATGTCAATATTGGTTTGGAGGTCGCTATTTCAAATTTGTTAGATTGTAAACAAGGATCAAATGAGCATATGCATGACTATATTATTAGATTCCAATCCTCATTGACTAAAATGCACTATCAAATTCTAGATGACAAGTTAATTTTTTTTTTAGTTAAAAAATCATTGCTGCAACTGAACAAAATGTGTACCTAATAGCTTTTTTTTTTTTTTTTTTTAATATAAATTTATGTGCCATGTAAAAAATTAAAGTAAAATTTGTTTGAAAATAATGTACTACATTATGGATCTTCTTATACTCTGCCTACATAATCTTACACTTCTAAGTTTCAATTAAATTTTTTTTACAAAACTAAAGTATAACTATTTTTAAAAAAATGCTAATTATTTTGTTACCGCGATTGAGCCTCAAATGGTCGAATGTCTTTGTCTTTACACAGAATTTCTATTTCATCGATGTTCTTCAGACCAAATGGTCAAAAAGCTAAAAACTAAAGTGAAAATGACAAAATTCCACTCACACTCGGCTTTCCAGATTTCTACGTAGTAGTTTTATAAGAACAAACTTCATTTCAATTGGTTTGGCTTGACAGAAGCGAAACGTGATGCACTCTGGGATGGAAATTGACGCCCGTATGTATGTTTCACTTGTGTTATTTCCACCATGTATGAAGGACAATCACTAAAATCACATTAAAAAAAATGGTTAACGACCATATTTAACCGTCAAATTTACGCCCGCATGGAGTCATTCCCACGATAAGTTTTGGTTAGGTTGTTAGTCCAAAGCATCTTAGAATACAGTAATGGGGACGAAAAATTCGAGGATCATTTTATACCCACGCTTAGGTTATATTTAAGTATTTTGTAAGAATTGCGTGAAGTGGCTTAAATAACTCTTGTACATGCACTCCAAGTTTTTGGGAATGAATTTACGTCTTACATTCTTTGGTAATTTGAACTCTTTTAATAAGCGATCTATTTATTTTTTAATGATATTTAAAATAATTTATATTTTCATTTTTTTTGAAAAAATTATTTTTAACTCTTTTATGAAGAATATGATAATAAAGAGGGTTGTTAGCTTCGGTTATAATTTAATATTGTCAAAAATAAAAGGAGTAAGAGTTGTGAAAAGTATATATTTTGTAATTTTTTAAAATTTGTTTTGGATTCACTTATATAATCAATTGTCTTTAGTGTAATAGTCTAATGTGGAAATTGTGTATCTTTGTGCAACAGTTATTATCTAGTCTATATCTTGTTTGATTCTAAGTCCTTATTTCTTAGTAATTTGGACCCAACCCTCATATCTAATGTTTTCTATCATATTTTGAGACTATAACCGTAAGCTTGAACCTAGTTTAAGATTGCATGTATAGGATTGAACCACAAATTTCCAAATTCAAATTTAAATCTAGACCCAAGCCAACTTGCCTATAACTAGTCATTGTCCATAAACTTAGGTGCAAAATATTCAAATTTGCACATGCTAGGGTGTTATATAGAAAGACAAAATCTTAGTTCATTTTATGAGGGAACTAGATCCATTATCTCTTATCTAATTATCATATTATCATCTTAGAGAGCATTGCATCAAGATTTAAAATCATAAGGATAGACATAGGCATAGGTGTCTTCAAACTTGTTCCAAATCATTAAATCAATCAAGGGGTTGACTAAGGTGCAAGGTGGGAAGCTAGTTGACTTACCATCCCTAGCACATGAAGTTCCAATGGTGCTTTCTAGCACCACCAGTTTTAGATATCAAAGGCAAGAAAGATTTTGAAGCCCTAAGATACAAAGTTCAAGGCCACATTTCCAAGTTCGAAAGTACAAAAGAGGATCAAGGCCATAGGCACAAGATTGAACCAAAATAAAGTGAAGGTTAGTTTCTAGTCAAACGGAGCTTAACAATAAAAAATTTGATAGTGAGAGTCAAAATTGGGTCACAGGTTGTGTGCCACAATAGATCAAATCCACTTATTGCATCTCGAGCCAAGCACCCCTATCTATCTTTATCAATTCCTTTATATATTTCAGTATTATTTTAAGACTCAACTACTTTATCTAGAGGTTGATTGTGTGTTAATTTCTTTTAATTGATTAACCTAGATAATTCAAAAAGAACCTATTTATTTATGTTGTTTTGGTTAACCTCATTTGATCTTACATGTGTCCTAGGGTTTGGATTAAGGGTTGGATATTCTAATTTTATTTTTAGACACAAGTTTTTTTATTTATTTGGTTTATAAATCAAATTTAAAGGTTTTCTTTTGATCTTTATTGCCTTTTAGGTTTTTGTCTTTTGATTGGTATGTTGAGGTCTCATCATTATCCTCATTTCCCATTAAGAAGAGATCTTAGATTGAACCCTAACATGGATTTAATTCAAGCTAAGGATGTCATGATTGAGGATTTGAACACTTTTAATTATTTTAATGGGGAAGAAGCCTTTCATCATGATGCCTATGTAGAACAAATTAATATGAAAGATATGGCTCTAACTACACAATGCTTTCTTTGGATATTAGAAAATTGAGCAATAATGCTAATCCTTCTACTTTGATGGATGTCCTTCACAATGTGTTGATTTACAAGCCACATGGAATTATTGGAAATACTTAAGGGTATAGGATAAAAGATAAGCTCACCAAGTCCTTTGAACAATGCGTGTCATCCCCCCCTCCCACTTGCCTCTTCTTCCATTATTCTTCCTAATTCTTCCTTTCCTACTTTTGGTATGTCTTATGTGCCCATTTCTCATCTCCATCCTCTCCTTTCAACCTGTAGCATGGAAAAACTACTCCTTAATCAAATACCTTCGATCAAGGGAGTTAATCACAAACACTACACTTAGGCTCTGCTATTTGAGGTGTCAAATGTCAAGTAATCTACTCTAGATCACTATCAAACCACCATGAGTCCAAATCAAAGCAATACAACCTGAACAAGTGATTGGCAATGAAGGGGAAAGGAACAGAATGTGGAAATAGAGCTAATGTAAAAAGAATTTGAAAGAGTCTGTTACAAAAATGAAACAAGATAGAAAAGAGGAACCTGTACTAACAAGGAGAGGGTCTTAGCCTTGGATGATAGTGCACTGCGACGATGTCTGCACTAGGCTCTAGAGTCTGAAACGTGCTAAAAATAGAAGTCTTCAATTCAGTATGGACTCAAATCACCTGCACAACACAGATTTGAATTCAACCACCTAGTAATATTCCAGGTAACACAGAAATCAAAATGAAATCGATTCTACTTAAGAGAATGAAGAGAGACAAGCACAAAAGGAAGTCATACAAAACCTCTGTGCGGCTATAAAGTCCTCAATCCAAGAAACTTGCAAAGAAAGAGGAAAAATGGTTGGGTTGCTTAGGGATTTGCCTCAATCAAGTCCCATGTTGTCATTTCTACCTCCATGAGCAACAATGAATATAGAGAATGAAATTGAAAGGAAAGTGTGTGCTCTTACCCTAAGTGTGTCTAGGAATCTAAGAGCAACAAAAAAACTGTAATGTCCCCCCATTTAGCCCAATGGGTCAGTTGATGAGAATTAGCCTATCACATGGTTCTTATAGGCTAATGGCTTTGGATAGGGAGCCAAATTGGACCGACTTGCTAGGACTTACTATTTATAGTAAGTCAGGTTGGGGCAATGTCAAGCGACTTTCTATTTTTAGCAATATAGGTTCAGAGGGCCTAGCATTTGGTTTGTGGATTTGAGAGCCCTGAAGCATTATTAATCGATATATAAGTTAAATTTAATAATTAAGTTATAATATTTGTAAGGGTAAAGTGACTTTAAGTTGTAATGTGATTTCACTTTATTAAAACAAGTTATAACTTAAAGTTGTCTCTTTAGGAGATGGGTGCCCCTCATGGGAGATGTAAGGGACTTAAATAAGTCATAAAATAAAATATTAAAATACTCTCATCTTGGGTGTTGGGGATGAGTGAGATAAAAGAAAAGAATGAGCTTCATTGGGATTATTATTCACTCACTTGATTTTGGGATGTTGTCGTGCATTCTTGGAGCTTTAGAAGCTTTGAGGGTTTGAACCAGACTTTGTTGAGACGAAAACCTCTACAAAGTCCCCTTCTTTGTGTGTGAAAGACCACATCAAGAAGGATTCTTGGAAGCCTCACATAGGGGTTTCAGTTGTGCTTCAACTGGGGACTTTTTGATGGAGTTTTGAGGAGAAACAAGCCACATCTTATCGATTTTTATGAGCAACAACAGGGGTAACATTTCATATCATATTTTAGTGAATTTTAGGAGTTTTGAAAGTTGTTTATAGACCCATATGCAGGTCGTACACCTATAGGCAGGGCCGTACCATATATGACAATATTTGTGCAGAGTTTGTGTGGGTTTCATGGTGTTTTCTCATCTCATTAAGGTCGCTTTACCTCTACAATAGCAAACAAATCAAAACAAAGGATTATATCAGGGTTTCAGCTTGGTTTCTTACTAGTTTGTGGCTCCATCTAGGCCATACATCCTAGAGGAGACATGGGTATTTATTGGTGATGCCTCCTTATTGTTTGTGGCTGCTATTGTGAGCATTTGGAGTGGGAATCGAAGAGCAACAACAAAACAACTAAAATAGAAAAGATTCACTTCCTTGGTCTACGAGGAAGAAATTGAAAGGAAGCTAGGTGTGCGGAAATCGCTTCCTACACTAATCTAATGAGGGGAGGAGAGTGCAAATTTAATTTATCCTTACTATTATAGCAATGTTAAACTCACTAACAGAGATATTGTAGTAAACACATGAACAAGAAAGTGAAATAGAAGAAGAGAGACACAAGATATACGTGGGGAAAACCCTTATTTGGTGAAAAACCTCACACTCCAAAACCTGCACAATGTATTAACAAAACTGAAATGGTTTACAATACACTTGCAATGCAAGCTCTCAGGAGTCGTCGACACTAGTATCTGGAGACAAACCGGTAGCATAATAGTACCTATCAAACCTGTAAAAGATGTCCTCTCAAAAGCATTTGTTTATATAGAAAATACAAGGCAAAATTGCCTCTATCTTGGAATGGACATCTAACTTGGCCTCATGGCCTAAAACCCATGCCTATGGACACTTGGTCAACATTGTAAGATGCTTCTGACACTTGTCCACACACCCCATCCCAAAGAGGTCGCCTATTTCCAAAATGGGCTATGATAAATGCTCTTACGACTCTTACGACCACCATAGAATTTGTCATAGCAGTTACAACTTACAGTTGTAAGAGAATCTGTCATACACAGGCTATAAATAGCATATTCTCTTACAACATGTCATAGTCCACCTTGGGGCACCTAAAGATGCCTTTTTCAAAGATGCTCTTTGACACATGTCCTCACCTGTCATAAAATCTCCTATTTCTGACTCTTACATGTCATAACTTCGTCATAGGAATCTGTCATAACCGTTACAGTCAATATTCCCTTACACAACATCCAAGATGCCGACACATGGCAAAATATTCCTACCACTAAGTGGGATGCCTATCTCCTCATGTGAGGACAGAAATACATGTGGCCATATGCCATGTAGGATGACACATCACTGTGCCAACTCCCACAATATGACAACATAGAATTTGCATCCAATTAATACAATAGGCAAATAATAAATAAATACTATGTAAAAATACAAGGAATTACCAAGGTTGAGACACCTTAATTCCCAACATTCTCCCACTTGTCGAACACCTTGTAAGAGCCAATAGAATTAATAAGATTTAACTGCTATAGGCCGAGAGGCCCATAGACTCCGAACACCATCTGAACTTCTCTATGCCCACTGGCTTCGTCAATGCATCTGCAACATTCTTTAAAGTATCTACCTTCTTCAAATTTACCTTCCCATCCTCTACCATGTCTCGTATGAAGTGAAACTGTATAGCAATATGCTTTGTTCTGGCATGGAAAGTTGGATTCTTCACAAGTCAAATCACACTCTGACTATCACAACAAATCGTAATCTGTCCTGCATCAACACCAACATCTGAACACAATCTCTTAAGCCAAATGGCTTCCTTACAAGCATGAGTTGCTGCCATGTACTCAGCTTCTATCATGGACAAAACAACCACAGGTTGTCTCTTACTCATCCAACTAATTGCACCACCAAACATTGTGAACACATATGCACTGGTGGATCTCTTGCTGTCAATGTCACCTGCCCAATCAGAATCCACAAATCCACGAATACAAACTAAATGCAGAGGTCCTGTAGCATTGCCATGATAGCAAATGGAATACTCAGAAGTACCCCTCAAATATCTAAACACTCGCTTAACTGCATCCCAATGTACCCATCCAGGATTAGCCATAAATCGACTAAGGACTCCCACTGCTTGGGTAATGTTTGGTCTTGTGCAAACCATAGAATACATCAAACTACCAACAACACTAGCATAAGGTACTCTGCTCATGTCCACCTCACTAGGAGATTTTGGAGAATCATTAACAGATAACTTTGTCCCCAAAGAAACAGGAACACACAATGGTCTACAATCTGCCATGCTGAACCTATCCAACACAGTCTTCACATACTTACTCTCACTTAACCAAAGTTTTTTGTTAGTTTTGTCTCTTCTTATATCCATTCCTAGAATGTACCTGGTTGCCCCTAAATCTTTCATTTCAAACTGTGCTGCCAACTAAGACTTAAAATCAAAAATCATATTCTTACCCTTCCTAATCAGCAACATATCATCAACATATAATGCAACAATGAGAATACAATCACCATCAAACTTATAATACACACAGTGATCTAATTTCAATCTCACAAATCCAATTGACAACACAAAGGCATCAAACTTCAAGTACCACATCCTAGGAGACTGCTTCAAACCATACAAAGATTTTTTCAATTTGCAAACCAAATTTTTTTTACCTTTCACTATGTAATGCTCTGGCTGTGACATGTAGATTTCTTCCTCCAAATCACAATGAAGGAAAATTGTCTTCACATCCATCTATTCTACCTCTAAATCATAAGCAGTTGCAAGAGATAACATAAATCTAATGGATGTCAGCTTTGCAATGGGAGAGAAAATTTCACCATAATCAATTCCCTCCACTTGTGAGTACCCCTTCATAACCAATCTAGCCTTGTACTTTTCAACATTGCCATCTGCATCGAATTGTTTCTTGAACACCCATTTGCATCCAATGGGTTTCTGTCCATTAGGCAAAGGCACCAAGTCCCATGTTTTGTTCTTTTCCAAAGAAGCCATCTCATTCTCCATAGCCTCCTTCCAAGAACATATATCTTTCATGCCCATAGCCTCTTTCACAATTCTAGTCTCATCAGTGTTAGTAAGTAAAGCAAAAGCACAACTAGAATCAAGCAATGAATAACCAAACCTATCAAGTTGCTTTCTTGTTCGTGTAGACCTTCTCAATGGCTAAGGTTGAGGTTCTACTTCTTCTTCTAAGCTTTCAGAGCTGTTAGAGCTCTCCTCATCATTAGGTCTCACAGGGTCTATTTGTTCAGTCTTCTCAGGGGTAGAAGGAAACTGGACCACATCCTCTTTCTTTTCTATCTGTTCTGGCTGTAGAACAATGGAAGAAGGTGTTAGCTCTCTGAAGATAACACTTCTGCTATACAACACTTTTTCAGCGATTGGATCCCAAAGCTTGTATCCTTTCACACTGACACCTTAGCCAATAAAAATACATTTAATAGCCTTGTTCTCCAATTTAGACCATTTCTCCCTAGGCACATGTGCATATGCCTCACAACCAAAAACATAAAGATGTCTAACTAAAGGCTTCTTATCAGACCACACTTCCATAGGTGTCTTACCAACAATAGCTAATGTAGGAGATCTATTTACCAGATAGAAAGCAGTGGCAATAGCTTTAGCCCAAAACTTTTGTTTGAGGCTTGCTCCACTAAGCATACTCCTAGCCTTCTCCATCAGTGTCATGTTCATCCTCTCTACAACTCCATTTTGCTGTGGGGTATATGGAGTTGTCTTATGCCTTTCAATCCCTTGCTCTTTGTAGAACTTATCAAACTCTACCAAACAAAACTCATCACCATTGTCAGTTCTCAAACACTTAATCTTTTTACTAGTCGGATTTTCAACAAAGGCTTTAAACTCCTTAAACCGACTAAAGACTTCAGTCTTGCTTTTGATAAAATAAACCCATGTCCTTCTACTGTAATCATCTATGAAAAATACAAAATATACAGATTTTGAAATCGAAGGAACATTAACAGGACTAAACACATTAGAATGAATAAGATCCAATACACCAGAAGACTTGTGAGAACTAGAGTAAAACTGAACAGGGTTTTGCTTTCCATAAATGCAATGTTCATAAAAGTCAAACTCGAGATTACAATCATTTAACCCCTCAACGAGGTTTTTATTTTCAGTGTACGCAGACCCTTCTCACCAATGTGGCCGTATCTCAAATGCCATAACATAGTATTTTCAGCAGGAAGCTTAGCTTCCATAGCATGTGCAGTACCATCGAAACTAGTTACAACAGATTTATTCACTACTCATTCAGATGGTGGGGATGAAGTGACTGTAGATCATTTCTTTGAGTTAGAAGAACTATTGCATTGTGAAGTGTATGCCTCCAGTTGAAACAGAGTACCTTTCTGAGTACCCTTCGCAAGCACCATAGATCCTCTATTCATCTTGCATCCATCCTTCGAAAAGACAACCTACACACCTGCATCATTCAACATACTTACAGAAATCATGTTTCGTGCAAGGCCTAGAATGTGCATAACTCCAGTGATCCCCTTCACTCGTCCATTAGGGAATCATATTGAGACTCTTCCATGACCAACAATCTTTAGATGAGAGTCGTCACCCAGGTACACTCTTCCACCATCAAACTCTTCATATTTCATGAACTAGTCTCGATGCTAGGTCATGTGGAATGATGCACCAGAATCAATCAACCACACATCAACAGATGCATGGGTGGCTAGGGCTGTGATGAAGGCATCACCATTATCTTGTGACTTGTCAGAATCTAAATCAGGAGCTTTCTTCTTTTTCTTCTCCTCTTTGCATTCCTTTCAAAAATGTCTAGTTTTACCACAGTTCCAATAGAGAGCCTTGGACTTTCTAGGAGATTTGGATCTCCCACGGGATTTAGATTTGCCCTTATCACTTTTCTTGTCCTTCTTCTTCCCTTTCTCTTTGGGTCTTCCACGAACCGCAAGAGCCTCTTTGGCTGCCTCAAAAGACTTCCTCCACATTTCTTCAGATAACAGCGAGGACACCACATCTTCCATCTTGAAGGTGGTAGTGGTGCTTCTGATAGCCATGACAAGATGATCCCATGAATCTAGCAAAGAACAAAGCAGGGTCATGCAACGATCCTCCTCCATTTTTACACCCACAGATGTCAACTATGCAATGATCATGTTGAAAGAATTCATGTGGTCCACAACAGATCCTCCGTCTTCCATCTTCAGAGTGAACAACTTGTTTTTCAGAAAAAAGTTTGTTTACCAAGGACTTGGCCTGATAAACATCACTCAACTTCTTCTAAAGATCTTTCGTGCTCTTCTCCTCATGGACATTCAACATGATAGAGTCAGCTAAACAGAGTCTTATGAGACCCTTAGCCTTCTTATCTTTGAGGTCCCAATCAGCTTGTGACGTTGCTGTAGGTTTCACACCGGATACCATTTCCCATAGGTCACGATCAACAAGTAGGTCCTCCATCTATAGTTTCCACAACTCAAAATTAGTGCCATTGAATTTCTCAACCTCTAACCTTTTGGATGTGGTTGCCATCTCCTTGCTGCAACAAGATATAGAATACTTTACACAACATTCCCACTCAACCTAAGATTAGCTCAAAAAACCCCTACCCAATAGCTAAGACCAAAACTGGCCAGGCTCTCATATCAACTGAAAGGAAGCTAGGTGTGTAGAAATCGCTTCCTACACTAATCTAATGAGGGGAGGAGAGTGCAAATTTAATTTATCCTTACTGCTACAACAATGTTAGACTCAATAACATAGATATTGCAGCAAACACATAAACAAGAAAGTGAGATAGAAGAAGAGAGACATAAGATATACGTAGGGAAAACCCTTATCGGGTGAAAAACCCCACACTCCAAAACCTACACAATGTATTAACAAAACTGAAATGGTTTACAATAAACTTGCAATGCAAGCTCTCAGGAGTCTTCGAAACTCGTATCTGGAGACAAACCACCAACATAACAGTGTCTGTCAAACCTGTAATACATCTCCTCTCAAAAGCACCTATTTATATAGAAAATACAAGGCAAAATTGCCTCTATCTTGGAATGGGTGTCCAACTTGGCCTCATGGCCCAAAACCCATAGCTATGGACACTTGGTCAACATTATAAGATGCTTCTAACACTTGTCCACACACCCCATCCCAAAGAGGTCACCTATTTCCAAAATGGGTTGACGGATGCTCTTACGACTCTTACGACCGTCATATAATCTGTCATGGCAGTTACAACTTACAGCTGTAAGAGAATCTATCATACACAGGCTATAAATAGCATATTCTCTTGCAACATGTCATAGTCCACCTTGGGGTGCCCAAAGATGCCTTTTTCAAAGATGCTCTTTGACACATGTCTTCACCTGCCATAGAATCTCCTATTTCTGACTCTTACATGTCATAACTTCGTCATAGGAATCTGTCATAACCATTACGATCACTATTCCCATACACAACATCCAAGATGCCAACACATGGCAAAATATTCCTACCACTAAGTGGGATGCCTATCTCCTCATGTGAGGACAAAAATACATGTGGCCATATGCCATGTAGGATGACACATCACTGTGCCAACTCCCACAATATGACTGTTGACCTATTTTTCTCTGCCTAGAGTTAAATAATTCACCTTGTATTTTCCTTGAAAATCCTTTAGAGAATGACCCTGCAAGGCTTAAATCCTTCAAATTATTCATGCTATGCCTTGCAAAAAATCCCAAAAATCTCACCTTGAGAATCTTTGCCAAAAACCCAGAAAACCCAGAAATCTTTTAGCTTCAAGTTTTCCATTTGCGGAGAATTTCTTAGTTTTGTACTTGGCCATTTTTACATGCATATGCAATTGTATGTTTCTTTGTATGTATGTTCGCATTGTATGCTCATATGTACAATCGCACATACAAATGAAAAGATGCAAGCAAAAGATACAAGGGGCAGATGCAAAGAAAAAATACATCGTCGACATACATTCGCCATTGTATGTTCACACATGCAAGGAAACATACAAGGGTGTCATCGCTGAGATAAGCCTCATCGGCAGTCAATTCCAAGTTCTTTCCGATGGGCCGATGGCACATACAAAGGCCGTATACAAAGGAGAATGTATATCGGCAAATATGCAAGGGTCAATGTGCAAAGGGTGGAATGAAAAAAGGTGAATGTATATCGAGTTGTATGTCACCAGATACAAAGAGAAGATACAAGGAGGTTTGTATGCAAAGTCTATATGCAATATGCAAATAAAATACACAAGCAAAGAGATACAAAACATGGGGCCCACCAAGCGCACATACAAACGAAATATGCAAGCACACATACAATGGACCAGGTACAAGTTCAAATGCATGTTTGTATGCAAGGTTGTATGCATGTTTTCCTTTGTATATTTTGCATTGTATGTTCACACATACAAAGGGTCATGTACAAAGTGATATACAAAGGTTACATGCATATGCCGAAGTAAAGTGGTTGCAATGTACAAGTGATTGTATGCATTTTTTGCTTGTATTTTTGCATTATATATGCGATATACAAAGGTAATATACATTTCTAACATGCAAGGCCTGGATCCGATAAAATATGCAATTTGGTCTATAAAAGCAGATACTTTGTATGCATCCTTGTTTGTATGTATTTTCGCATTGTATAAATGTGATATACAAGGTAATATGCAAAAAGACACATACAAGGTCCGGATCCGCCTGGAGATCAAATGCAGTAGATAAAATGTTGGAGTCTGCATTGTATGTATACATGCAATTGTATATGTGATATACAAGGCCAACATACAGGGGATTTCGGCGTGACCTTTTGCATCAGCGACTCAGTTCATAGTCTTTCCGACGGCCGATAGAAGATGCAGTTTATCAGCGATGGGTCTCAGCTTCAATGCGACAGTGAATCAGGTGGTGCCACGTGTCAGGGGCGATTCAAAGGGCGATTCAAAAGGTAAAGCTCGCCATTGTATAAAGGCATATCCAAAGTGTTTTGTATATGCAAAGAGAAAGAAAGTGCAATTGCACCAAGTGAACCTAAAGGCACAGTTGCATTGTATAGACAATGGAACATACAAAAGCATATACAAGCACACAGATGCAAAGCGATATACACAGGCAGTTACCATAACTTTGACCGCGAATATCTTGTGCATCCTGGCGAATTTCTACATGTTGCAAAATGCAAAACTGCTTGTGTTTGCCTCCTCTTTCATTTGGCGGGCTTTTGAGGGGAATATTCTCACTTTCATTTTGGATCTGGATTTGTATGTTTTGGCGACTGGGTGTTTCAGCAACCATTTTTTGGCAAGATACAGATATTTGTTGCATTTATGGGTGCAGGTCAAAATTCAGCAGCTCACATTGATGACCAGAAATATCTCTCAACTGCCTTTCTTCAGATATTTTATGTATTCGTTGTTGAGGATGGATGTTTTGAGCTGCTGACATTCTTATCCCTAGAAAATATCTTCCATCTACCCTGTTCCAGATATTTCATGCCATAACTCCTTACAGTTGGATGTCCCTTTAGATAGATAATTTCCTGTTATAGCTCATGGAGCGAATTTTTGTAACCGACTTAGGTTAGATTGAAATGCTATATACGCATAAGGATGAGATGTAAATAGGGTTGGGAATTTTTTTGAGTATTCACTCTCTTTCTGTTTCTAAACAGAGCTTTCTACTACTATAACTATGCCTTCCTACTAAATATATGCAAGTTATTTTACATCTTTTGCTGATTTTCTAGTTCAGTGTGAATCTGCATGTGATTGTCTATGAACATTTTGTTCCTCTCAACCATCTTGTTTCTCACCTTTGCTAGAATCATTTGAATATATGTATGTCTACGTGTTGTATTTGGTTATGTTGTGCATTTTCTCAATACTGTGAGGGTTCTTTTACTCAACTCGGTGAATCACCCCTTTATTTTCAAGTTTTTCTATTTCATCTTTCATTTAAAAGCATTCTTCTCCCTTTTTCCTCTAAAAATTTAGTAGTTTTTAGGTGATAACCAATTAAGGAAGTTGGCCTTCTCCGGAGGTCTGATCTCATTTCACAAGGTCCCACACTTTGAGATCATTCCCATGTTTCTCCAGATTGCTAAAGTGTTATAACTGCAGCAAGGGTGCAAATCTGAGAGGCAACAGTTTCTGGCACGCCCGATGGGACTTAACATCATTTTGCTGGTTATGATATGCTACTAGCATTATCAATCTTTTAAGAGGCAATTTTTTGCATATCTGGCGACTCTACTGAGAAAGGACAAGCAGATCAGTGCTGCTGTTACATTTTATGAGAAAGATTCAAACTCAGAGTTCAAGTTCGTTTGATTACTTGCAGCTATCTCCGCCTAGAAGACCGAGTAGAGCTATGGTAAGGACTCCAGTTTCTAAAAGAGTACAATCAACTCCACCAAGTTTCAGACCGGTTGCACTTGTAGCCCCTATACCAGCTCAAGTAAACCTACCTCTAGCTATTCCAATGGCAAGAAATCAGCCATTTGTGACTTTTGATGGGGGCAGCCCATTGAATTTGATAGTGCATGATGGCATACCTATGGCAACTTTGAAGAGTCTGCCCTATTTCACAGGGGAGAAACAAACCACCCCAATCGATCACATTAGAGACGTGGCTTCTCTTTGTGGAGTTCATCATGTAACCCAAGAAAATGTAGCCATTAGGCTACTGGCTGCCTCATTCAAAGGAAAAGCATTGCAATGGTTCAGGAGTTTACCAGTGCAAACCATAGGAACCTAGGATGATCTGGGTGTTAAGTCAAACAAACAATTTCAAGATAAGTCAGATAACTTATCACTGGTTGAACATATGACTACAATAAAGAGAGCTCCCTAGGAGCAAATGATGGACTTCAACTTCTGATTTTAGAAGACCTCAGACATAATTCCTGCCATGGTAAGGCCTCCATCAGAATATGCATTCTTGTATTTTTTGAAAGCCCTAAATAGTGATATTTCAGTGATGATACAATCATTAGGGGGTACTAGTCTACCTGATGCATATGAAATAGCTATTAGAGTAGAAAACAACTTGATCTAGGCTGGGAAAATAGCACCTAGACCACCAATGCCCATCTTCTCCAAGATTCAAGCTTCAATGCCTTTGCCAATCCCATATTTTGCCCCTTTACCTGCTATGGCACCATTGCCAAGTACTGCCAATTCTAAAACTGCTGCTCCTAGCTCATCACAAGAGTTAAGAGAGATTAAAAATAGCCAACAAAAAATAGAGAATATACTACAAACTTTTGGGAATGAGCTGGTAAACCTCAAGAAGTAGCAGTCCCAGAACAGACAGCCTTATCAGCAACCCAGCCAAGGGCAAAATCAGCCTTATCAAGGGAAAAATTAGCCTTATCAAGCTAATAGGCCACCCTACCAAAGAAATTACCAGGGTGCTAGGCAGAATGTGAATCAGAGGCCTTTCCAACCTTACAATTCGACACCCATTAATGTAGTTAGGGACCTTATCCCTGTTCAAAATAATCTTGCAGTTGAGTATGAATGGTGTTTTCCATGCAATCAGCCACACAGTTAGACAACCTATTCAAATGGAGTGATAAATCAGGCTCTAATGGTGCAAAATGTTGCAATCTCAACCAAATACACCTAATGGTGGGGCTATGCAACAACAGGAACAACCTTAGAATGATTCTGCCTTCATAAATTTTGTAGGAAGGTGAATTCTTTGGTGTAAACAACAATAATACTCCAATTGCAGCAAATACAAGAGCCAAGAAGAGGGGTTATGAGATAGATCAAGTAGAAAATAAAGGAAAAGGACCTGCTGATGCTTCTACATCCTAGATTCCCCATATTTTGCAAAGAAATACTCAAGCAGCTACCAGGGAATAGCCTCATGTGCAGGCTGATAGTGCTGTTACTAGGTCACATCAGAAGGTAAATGTCACTCCACCTTTCAATATCATTGAAAATATGAAAAAGATGAATGTGACAATATCTATGTGGGACTCCCTAGCCATCCCAGGCCAGAAGGACATGTTGCAATCTGCCTTGTCTGATTTAAAAGTGTCCAATGATGTAACTGTTGACCCAACTAGGGTTGTCCTTACCAATTCATCCCAGGACAACAGCAAATAGCTAAACAAAAGTGCTAAACCACTTCCATTTTATGTGTCTTTAATAGTTGGAGACAAGATAGTACATAACTATATGGTAGATAGTGGTGCAAGTAGTTCTGTGATGCCAAAACAGATTGGAAACCAATTAAGATTGAAGTACCAACCCCTGGGAAAATGTGTGCTTCAATTAGATGGCACAGCTCTTAACACTGTAGGTGTGATAAAAGATCTAACTCTCACCTTGCACACTTGCCCAAATGTTTCCATTTCCCAGGAGGTATTCATCATAGACTTACCTCCTTATTTTTCCATGTGTTTGTCAAGAGAGTTCACAGCCAAGATAGGAGGATATTTATCCTCGGACTAGTCCCATATTTTTTTCAGAGTCAGATATGGCACAAAGGTGACCCTAAAGTTTGAATTGCTTACCCAGTATCACACAGAACCTTATACACCAAGTGTTGTTAATGCAAATTGTATTATTTCTGATGATCCTGATCTTGTTGCTGCTCAAGAGCTGCAAGCTAAAAGTATACCAGAGGTGCTATTAAAGGAGTGGGCCTCAGAAAATGTTGTAGATAATCCTGAGGGGCACATTCAAGAAACTAGTATGGGGGTTTACATACTCCATGAACTTGAAACATAAATTCCAAACCTTGTAAAGAATGCATAACAACAGATAGAGTAGCCAGATGAAGTATGGAAAATGTACTTTGATGGCTCTAGGAACAAGAATGGATCTGGTGGTGGTGCAATGCTTGTGTCTCCACAAGGTGAAAGATATTATTCTGCTTTCTATTTTACTTTTTCATGCACAAATAATACTGCTAAGTGTGAGGGATTGATCTAAGGTTTGCAGTGGGCAAGAAAGAGGAAAATTGGCTGTTTAGAGTTGTTTGGGGATAGTAAACTTATTGTAAATTAGGTAAGAGAACTACATGTTACGAAGAATGATACTTTGAAATGCTACAAACATAGGGTATGGGATATGATTGAGGAGTTTGATGCTTTCAATCTAACCTCCATTCCAAGAAATCAGAACTATCATGCTGATAGGTTAGCTGCAATTGGGGCTCAGTTTGATATTCCCAGTGATATTCAAAGAGAAAAGGTGTAGCCTCATGTGAAAATAGTTGATAGGCCCTCTATCCCTAACAATAACATTCATTGGCAGGTTTTTGAGAGTGATGAGCAGATTCTGCGGTTCCTATTAGAAGAGGATGAGTTTTCTGTGATGAATCAGGATAAACTCAAACACTAATATGATGATGATCAGGTTGTTTAGTTAAGGACAAACAAGCTGCCCAAAGGATTCGTAACCTTGGAATCCATTTTTGGTATTGATGATCAGCTGAAGAAGAGCAAAACTGGCATGCAGATAAAAGAGGAACATTATGAGGAGCTAAAAATTTTCAAGGGTAAGCTTCTAAAAAATAGGTAAAATCTGTTCACCTGAAGATAGGAAAGATTTCATTGCTCTTTGTCAAGAATTTGAAGATGTGTTTGCTTGGGATTACTCAGGCCTAAAAGGATTTGACCCTCATATCTCCCAGCATACTATAGAGTTAAAGCCAGGTGCGAAACCTGTGAGGTAGAAACAAAGACCTCTAAATCTAAAGCTAGAGCCCCTGATGATTAAAGAATTGACCAAGCTGATCGAGGGAAAGATCATTTTCCCGATCAAGCATACTTCTTGGGTCTCCAACCTTGTCCCTGTAAGAAAAAAGAATGGAGAGATTAGGCTGTGTGTTGATTTTAGAGACCTTAATAGAGCCTCCTTGAAAGACCACTACCCGCTGCCCTCAATGGAGCAAATTTTGCAAGTAGTGGTTGGTTCAGAATGATTCTCCTTACTGGATGGATATTCCGGTTATAATTAAGTGTTAGTCAAGGAGGAGGATTAGTTTAAAACTACTTTTATTACCAAATGGGGCACCATGTCCTACAAAAGGATGCCTTTTGGTCTGTCAAATGATGGCTCTACTTTTCAGAGAGCTATGGATATGGCTTTTAAGGGTTTGCTGTATAAGTTGGTGCTGGTATACCTTGATGACATTATGGTTTTTTCTAAGGATGCATCTGAGCATTTATTCCACTTGAGGCAAGTATTTGAGAGATGCAAAGAGTTTGGGATATCTCTCAATCCCAAGAAATGCATTTTCGCTGTGCATGAAGGCAAGCTTTTGGGACACATTGTGTCAAAAGAAGGAATTACCATTGATGCAGAAAGGGTAAGAGCTATCTTGGAGCTGCCTTTACCCAGTCACAAGAAGGGACTGCAAATTTTTATTGGCAGAATTAATTTTCTGTGAAGATTTATACCTAACATTACAAATTTATTAAAGTCGTTGACCTCTATGCTAAAGAAAAATATAGTTTTCAGTTGGACAAAAGAGGCCAAACTCAGCTTTGAGTCCATAAAGAAAGCATTATCAGCTACACCAACTCTGGTAAATCTCAATTTCTCAAAGGATTTTATCTTGTATGCTTATGGCAGTCTGGATACAATTTCTGCAATTTTGGTACAACAGTAGAGTGACGGCTTCGAACAACCAATCATTTTCTTTAGTCAGGGGCTGGAGGAGTATGAGCAGAGGTATAGCTTCATTGAGAAACATGTCCTTGCAGTGGTGAGGAGCCTCAAGGGGTTTTGGCATCTTGTTTCTAATAACAAGATACATTTGATGGTTGCTCACCCTAGCGTGAAAGAGTTCCTGTTAGGTAAAGATGTTAATGAGAAAAGGGCTGGTTGGATCACCAAAGTCATGGAATATGACGTAGATATCAAGATAACCAAACTCGTTAGAGGTAGAGGACTCAGTGAATAGCTTGCTACCAGTTCTGAGAATGAAATAGAAAAGGAAGAAGAGGTGCTTCTGACCATTGAAGATGCACATCAGAATGATATAGCAGCAGTAGGCACAAGTTGGGTTAATAACATGACTAATTTTTTGCAAACTGGTCAATGTCTAGTAGGTTTAGATAGAACCAAAAGAAGGTATTTTAGACTGCAGTCCATTCGATATGTTTTAATAAATGGCATCCTTTTCAGAAAAGACTTTAATGGTGTGTTGTTAAGATGCATTGATAATGATCAGACTAACAAGGTGCTGCATGAGTTTCATGATGGAACAGCAGGGGATCATTTTGCCCCAAGGACTACTGCTTGGAAAATAATGAGAGCTGGATATTACTGGCCCAACTTATTTAAGGATGCCCATGCATGGGCTAGAAATGTGTAAAATGTGCCATTTTTGCAGGCAAAGAAAGGCTGCCAGCTTTACCTCTGCAGCCAATTCAAGTAGAGCAGCCCTTCATGAGATGGGGCATTGACTTTATAGGTCCCATTAATCCACCATCAAGTGCAGGCCACATGTGGATACTTAGAGCTATAGACTATTTCACAAGGTGGACTGAAGTAGTGGCTCTGAAGGAATCCAATGAGACTATTGTTTTGAACTTTTATCATGAATTGGTGTACAGATTTGGAGTGCCTGAACCAATCATCTCAGACAATGCTTTAGCTTTTGTTGGATTGAGGATAACTAACTGGGCTGTTAAGAATGGGATCTATTTGAACACTTCATCAAATTATTACCCACAGGGTAATGGTTTGGCTGAATCTACAAATAGCCACCTCATAAGGATTATTAAAAGATCAATGGAGGACAACTAGAGGACCTAGCACACTAATCTAAAATATGCCTTATGGGTAGATAGAATAACTCCCAAGAGGTCTATTGGAAACTCCCCATATATGTTAGTTTATGGGAAAGAGGCAAGATTGCCTATGTCAATGGAGCTGCCAACACTAGACATCATGAATTAGCTAGAGATGTTTGAAGAAGAAGACCCCATGGCTGTCAGATATGCTCAACTTATGGAGCTTGAAGAGAGCAAAGATAAAGCTATGAAAGCTATGGAGTATCATCAGCTTCAGACAAAAAGAGTTTTTGATAAGAGAGCCACTCCTAGAATTTTTAGGGAGGGTGATATGGTGCTCAAATGGGATGAGTTGAAAAGCAGGCCAGGAAAGCACTCCAAGTTTGACAGCATGTGGAGTGGCCCATTTATCGTTACTGAATGCAAGGAGCACAATGCATTTCAGTTGTCAAGCATGGATGGAGAAAATTTGCCTATCCCAGTCAATGGGATACACCTGAAGAGGTGTTTTGAGGTATGAGTGCCTTGTAAATCAATAGATTAGGTTTCTTGTTTTCAATAAGTGCTGCTACATAATAGTTTAGATCCCTTTTGTTTTCCCAAAGTACTGTCTAGCACAGTTGGAGGGGTTGCTTTCAGCATTTTGTCTTGGTTTGGTCTTCCAAATGTTCTTCACTGCTAATATGCTGAGTTGCTAAAGTCAGGATTGTTTGTCAAGGCATATTTTTAGTCTCTGTATGACTCCATGCCCAACAAATGCTTAAGGCCATTGGTCTAAATGTTTAGTAGGCAAACATCCCATAGAAGTCACCAAAATGTTGACCTATTTTTCTCTGCCTAGAGTTAAATAATTCACCTTGTATTTTCCTTGAAAATCCTTTAGAGAATGACCCTGCAAGGCTTAAATCCTTCAAATTATTCATGCTATGCCTTGCAAAAAATCCCAAAAATCTCACCTTGAGAATCTTTTCCAAAAACCTAGAAAAACCCAGAAATCTTTTAGCTTCAAGTTTTCCATTTGTGGAGAATTTCTCAGTTTTGTACTTAGCCATTTTTACATGCATATGCAATTGTATGTTTCTTTGTATGTATGTTCGCATTGTATGTTCATATGTACAATCGCACATACAAATGAAAAGATGCAAGCAAAAGATACAAGGGGTAGATGCAAAGAAAAAATATATCGTCGACATACATTCGCCATTGTATGTTCACACATGCAAGGAAACATACAAGGGTGTCATTGCTGAGACAAGCCTCATCGACAGCCAATTCCAAGTTCTCTCCGATGGGCCGATGGCACATACAAAGGCCATATACAAAGAAGAATGTATATCGGCAAATATGCAAGGGTCAATGTGCAAAGGGTGGAATGAAAAAAGGTGAATGTACATATCGAGTTGTATGTCACCAGATACAAATAGAAGATACAAGGAGGTTTGTATGCAAAGTCTATATGCGATATGCAAATAAAATACACAAGCAAAGAGATACAAAGCCTAGGGCCCACCAAGCACACATACAAACAAAATATGCAAGCGCACATACAACGGACCAGGTGCAAGTTCAAATGCATGTTTGTATGCAAGGTTGTATGCATGTTTTCCTTTGTATATTTTGCGTTGTATGTTCGCACATACAAAGGGTCATATACAAAGCGATATACAAAGGTTACATGCATATGCCGAAGTAAAGTAGTTGCAATGTACAAGTGATTGTATGCATTTTTTGCTTGTATTTTCACATTGTATATGCGATATACAAAGGTAATATACATTTTTGACATGCAAGGCCCGGATCTGATAAAATATGCAATCTGGTCTATAAAGGCAGATACCTTGTATGCATCCTTGTTTGTATGTATTTTTGCATTGTATAAATGCGATATACAAGGGAATATGCAAAAAGACACATACAAGGTCTGGATCCAATTAGAGATCAAATGTAGGAGATAAAATGTTGGAGTCCGCATTGTATGTATACATGTGATTGTATATGCGATATACAATTGCGATATACAAGGCCAACATACAGGGGATTTCGGCGTGACCTCTTGCATCGGCGACTCAATTCATAGTCTTTCCGACGATTGATAGAAGATGCAGTTTATCAGCAATGGGTCCCAGCTTCAATGCAGTGGCGAATCAGGTGGTACCACGTGTCAAGGGCGATTCAAAGGCCAATTCAAAAGGTAAAGCCCGCGATTGTATAAAGGCATATGCAAAGTGTTTTGAATATGCAAAGAGAAAGAAAGCGCGATTACACCAAGTGAACCTAAAGGTCCAATTGCATTATATATACAATGGAACATACAAAAGCATATACAAGTGCACAGATGCAAAGCGATATACACAGGAAGTTGACCACAACTTTGACTGCAAATATCTTGCACATCCTAGCAAATTTCTACATGCTACAAAAGACAAAAATGCTTGTTTTTGCCTCCTCTTTCATTTGGGGGGCTTTTGAGAGGAATATTCTCACTTTCATTTTGGATCTAGATTTGCATGTTTTGGTGACTGGGCATTTCAACGACCATTTTTTGGCAAGATGCAGATATTTGTTGCATTTATGGGTGCAGGTCAACGTTCAACACTTCACATTGATGACTAGAAATATCTCTCAACCACCTTTCTTTAGATATTTTATGTATTCATTGTTGAGGATGGATGTTTTGAGTTGCTAACATTCTTATCCCAAGAAAATATCTTCCATCTACCCTATTCCAGATATTTCATGCCATAACTCCTTGCAATTGGATGTCCCTTCAGACATAGATATTTTCCTGTTACAGCTCATGGAGCAAATTTTTGTAACCAACTTAGGTCAGATTGAAATGCTATATAAGCATAAGGATGAGATGTAAATAGGGTTGGGACATTTTTTGAGTATTCGCTCTCTTTTTATTTCCAAACAGAGCTTTCTGCTATTGTAACTATGCCTTCCTACTGAATATATGCAAGTTATTTTACCTCTTTTGCTAATTTTCTAGTTTAGTGTGAATCTGCATGTGATTGTCTGTGAACATTTTGTTCCTCTCAACCATCTTGTTTCTCACCTTTGCTAGAATCATTTGAATCTATGTATGTCTACTTGTTGTATCTGGTTATGTTGTGTATTTTCTCAGTACTATGAGGGTTCTTTTACTCAACTTAGTGAATCACCCGTTTATTTTCAAGTTTTTCTATTTCATCTTTCATTTAAAAGCATTCCTTCTCCCTTTTTCCTCTAAAAATTCAGTAGTTTTTAGGTGATAACCAGTTAAGGAAGCTGGCCTTCTCTGGAGGTCTGATCTCATTTCACAAGGTCCCACACTTCGAGATCATTCCCATGTTTCTCTAGATTGCTAAAGTGTTATAACTATAGCAAGGGTAAAAATCTAAGAGACAATAATGACAACATAGGATTTACATCCAATTAATACAATAGGCAAATAATAAATAAATACTATGTAAAAATACAAGGAATTATGAAGGTTGAGACACTTTAATTCCCAACAGAAATCCTCAACAATCCAGCCAGTGCAATAAACAACATAGGTGGTCTACACCCAACAAAGGAAAGTGGTGGTCTACACCAAGCAATGCAAAATAGATTTTGAAATGAGATGACACTAAGGAAAACAATGAACAATCTCACTGAAGTGAATGAAGGAGAAGGCAACAAACTCCCAAGAGCTTAAAGGGCACCACATAGCTTCAAACCCAAGAAAAAAGAGCCTTCTTGAAGAGCACTAAGTAGAACAACACCTCTAAGAGCCAATGGAAATGATCTCACTATTGCACATATGTTACCTAAGGTTGTGATGTGGTTGTCATTGATGTCAACACTTAGTTTGGGTTGTCACTGATGTGGTTGTAACATTCTTGTCAACACTCTGTTTGGGTTGTCTGATATATTGTTGATGTTGGATGTGATATGGTATCTGAAGTTCATGGTTGGATGTCATGCCTCAGTAATTGTAGTATTGAGTATGATGATATATTAAGATGGAAATTAGAAGTATCAAGATGACACATTAAGATGGGAATTAGAAGCATCAAAAAGACAGGAATTAGAAGTATCAAGATGACACATTAAGATGGGAATTAGAAGCATGAAGAAGATATATTAAGATGGGAACTAGAAGCACTAATATGTATGAGCTGTCACAAGAAGGTTTTGGTCTCCAGAAGTTGATGAAGATTTCTGCTACAATAAGTTGCTTGGGAGACTGCTTGGGAAAATGCTTCTCATTCCTCCCCTTTGCAGATATGGTCATGCGGTTTAGAATCTAAGTTCAGTATGATGTGAAGATGTTATATCCAAGAAATAAAGTTTATATACCTTCAGAAATGAAAGTTATGAGTGATAGAGTTCCTGTATGTGCTTTGGTAGAGTAAAATGGTGATGAAGACTTGTTAGAATACTCTGCATTCCTCTGGATGTGAAGATTTGTCAATGCAGTTTTGTGAACATGTTCACGGAAGTTCAATGCATACTTTTGTGAAGTATCAAGTGATTTGGTGATCTGCAAGCAATGTTTAATCTTTTATGTGTACCGCCAAGTTGAAATGATTGATGTGCTACAAGCTTCATGTGTTCTTTCTTAAGGGCACCCTATTTCAAATGAGTGTGATGTGCAGATGTTATTCTTTGAAGGATCTGTGAAGAATGTTTAGGATTGGGTTAAGCATGTGTTGGGGTCCACAAGACGTGTTTCTTCACTTGGAGTAGCATGTAGTTCATGTTAAGGCCTGTCCTTTACATGTTTCATGATGTGTGATCTCTGGCCGACTTGTAAATTGTAATATTCTTGTTGTATTGGTCGACTTGTAATGTAATCAATGTAATATTATGTATATATTGTGACCCGAGTTGATCTAGGTGAGGTATGATTGCAAAATAAGAATATGTATGTGTAAAGAGTAGGAAATGAACATGTTATGCATTATGATGTGCGACTAAAGGAGAAAGAGCAGAAGCAATAAGGGCTGTCTGGATTCTTCTTGAAGACATTTTTGTGATAGGAGGGAAGTGAAGAGTGTGCCTAATTGATCCAATAATCAGAAGAAGCAGAATTAAAATCATAAAAGGTGTGAGCTTCAATGTCAGTTGTTAGGCAGTAGAACGACTGTCATACTGTAATAACTTCTAAGTTCATTCTTAGTTTAGGGAGTAGTTTCTTCCTTGGGTTGTAGCCCTAAAACAAAGTCTTCAGAGAGTAGCAACTTCCTTGGGAGTAACCCTAAAACAAAGTTAACAGGGAGTAGTAGCTTCCTTAGGTTGTAGCCCTAAAATAAAGTTGTAATTTTTATAGCAGTGAGCTTCATATATTGTGGGTTAATCCTCACCGTGGTTTTTCCTCTTTTGGGGTTTTCCATGCATATCTAGTGTTATGTGTTGATGTGCATTGTGTTCATCTTTCATGTTTATGTTAATTTTGTAATGTTTAAGCTTTAATCTTCTCTAGAGAATTTGAAGTTTGATTGGATATTGATTCACCCCCCCTCTCAATATCCTGGTGTGTTCAACACTCACAACACCCAAGAGCACCAAAATCACATGTAGTTGCTATAGAAGTCTAGTTCACACACACAAGAACACAAAATATCTTCAAGAGCAAGAGTCTTTAGAAAAGTGTGAGAGTCTGAGAGATATTGAATGAATGTGTTGAATAATTTGTTTTTCCAAAATATTTCCAATGAACTCCCAAGAGGGAAAATTCCTAAAAATGGCATGCACAGAGTTTTTCTGTGACCCCAAGAGATGTTACAAGAAATCCACATGATCACCCAAGACGTGTTGTAGTACCTAGAAATGGATACCTATCAGAAAACAGACGTGGGACGCAAGTGCGACATGTCGACATCCGTGCAAAGTGCTTGGGTCTAGGTAAAACTAGCTCCTGGTTATACAAGGCACCTTAGGAGTCCCATGTAAACACTTAAGAATTATAATGAATTTTTAAGAAGAGTAGAAGAAATAGTCTAAAATCACACAAACCTAGCCTATTAAATGCAGAGAGAAGGTTCAAATACCAAAACGGTTACTAAACCTAGCGTAAAATTGCAAGGGTATACAGTTTTCTATGTTACATTTAGCCCCCACTTTAGTGAATGTATGAAACTACGTGCATATACAAGTTAAAGTAGAAAGAAAATAATATAACATGTTATACCTCCAACAGGAATTCCGTAGAGGATGCAAGAGATTCTTTGAGTAGAGGTATGAAGTCCCCAGGCTGAGAACCTACAAAACCATAATGTTAGACAATAAACCTACACAAGAGGCAATGTTAGAATCATATAAAACATCCTAAGAGGATTATATTTAATATGATTTGCCCAAACATCACTATTTAACAAATCATATAATCTAATGCACAATCTATTGTTATCTACAACAAACACACACACAAGGAAACAATGAATGCAAATCAACAAAGAGGTATTTCTAGCACACTACGAGAGCTAGAAAGGATGCCAAGTATGGTTCTAGGGCTAGTACACTACGAGATCTAGGAACCATACCAACTCTTGAGGGCCACTAAGACTAACAAACCTATGTTGTTAGGTGACTCACAAAGAGTGTCAAAGAGGTAGTTGAAAAGTGTGGACAAGCCAAGCAAGCGCATCTTCTTGGGACCACAAGCTACAAAACATGGTGCCAAAGAAAACATTACCAAGAGCGAATCAACCACATAGTGGTGTGTGCAAAAAAGTGTAAAGCAACAGAGATATGCCCCCACCTTAAAATAATTGCTTAAATTACAGGCATGTAATTGATTTTAAGAGATAAATGGGGAAGAGAGCTTTAAGAGACATATATCAACATATATGTTCTCAAAGTTGCGTCTTGCAAAAGAAAAGAGATGCCCCCAAAGAGGGACAACTGAGGCGATGCTGTAGGCATGGTACACAAAGAGCTTTTGTAAGCATGGTATGACAATGAGCAATGCTAACACATGCCACATAAAACAAGCAACAACACGAAACACACTAAGGGATCTACGTGCTTTGGGGTCATCATAATGTATATATCTATATGTAATAATCATAAAATCTCATTTTCTGTATTATCATCATCCCCCAAGCACGTAGAACTATGAGTACAAAGGAACAAGGTCACAAAGAGACAAATACATATCAAAATGAAAAATTAATTTTTTTTAGATCAACATGGAAGGAAGCTAAATCTTCCAACGTTTTAAATCGTCCCCAAAAATTTGGCAACAAAAAAAATACAACATAGAGAAGGAAGTATGAACAAATAGAAGAATATCATGACATATGCATTCCTCCTATATCCACGTGTCTACAAGGCATCATGGGTCCTCCAAGAAGAACTAACAAACATAAAAGCACAACACAGGAGAAACATACTGAAAAGCATGCAAACACATAAAACATATGTAAATCTCTCATGGGTCATCCGTGAATAGGTCATCCTAGTCCCAATCTTCATACTCACAATGGGACGGAGGAAGTACTGATAACCAAACCACAAAAAGAGTAGTCAAAGGACACTCTCTCAGAGCCAAGTGTGAAGGATCAATAGGTAGGGTTGGATCTTCTTGAGCACTAGGTTCAACAATAGTCAAATCGTGGATAATGCCAGAATGTTTGGAATAGGCTTTACGATTCTCATGTAGGGGAGGAATCAGGAGAGTCACTATCTGAAATGTAAACCATAGATGGATCCTGAGTGCCGTTAGCTATAAGGAGAGCATTAGGAGACACAGGTGGAGTAACATTCTCCACAAAAGGAAAATAAGAAGAAGGGTGAGCAGGTGGGTAAGTGCATGGAAATGGGGGACAAATTAGTGGCTAGCCTTGAGATCTTCAGCAAAATGAGTTTGCATTATGAAAGGCATAACTCATACATGTTAAAACATGTATGCATTTTTAATGCCTTGAATTCAAAATCTATATCATCCTTTCCCATTTAGGCTTGGATTTACAAGCCTAAGGGTTGGACTTTTCTTCTGGCTCCTAAATTTGTGTTTTTAACCTAAAACAACTCGAATTCAAACTTCAACCTCATCAGGTTTACATGTTTTGCAATAAAATTTTACAAAATTACCACCAAAATTAAAAGCCACTTCTTAGATTTCTACCCATACAATTTTTAAATATTTTGAACAAGTTAAGGTATTTATTTTTATTTTCTTTGAAAAGTGTATTTATATTCCTCCAATAAATTTTGACTCGCTTATCCAAATTTGAAAACAAGATATAGGATTCTTATACACTTCATTCTATACATATTCAATAAAATATATTTAAATTTTTAATTAGTTTTGTGCAATTTATGTGACACGTACGCTTAGTGATGTAATTTTTAGGATGGATCCACTTCAAAAAAATGCAAAAAAAAAATGTTCAATAAAAAATATAAAAATATATACAACTTTTAGTTCTCACTCTTATCTATATTTCCACCAAATGCTTTTTAAAAATACTTAATATAGAAAAAAAAAGGTGGCGCACACCAGACACTATGTTATATTTTAGTGATAAAAAGGAACACTTTTGTGTGCACTCATCATTTCACCCCCTTAACTTTAACCCTTTTATAAAAGATTTAGTAGTTTAGAAACTAGATTTAGAGTACTACGATTTTTTTTTCTTATCATATCTTCAAATTTTGAATGTACATGACCTGGATTACTCATCCAAGTTGAGCTTTAACTGATTTCAGGAAAAAATGGCCACTTTTGACCCCCTTTTTGTACCCCATTTCCATGCACTTACCTAGGTTGCAAAGATAACTGTAGAATGCACTTAGGTTGAAGCTACGATGGGGTAGAATAGCATTCAAGCTTACACTTAGGCTTGATGCAAGAGGAGAAGCCACAATAGCAGCAAATGTGGTGCTAGAGCGACACTGACAACTAGAGTGGGGGTCAGGGATGGGAGAGACAAAGGAAGGGAAAAGGGAGGTAGGGATCTAGAGGAAGAACATGATCAACAGAAAGTTACGAGGAAGAGGGATCCTCAGAAGGAGGTTGCACATCAACATCATGCGCTTGGACCCTAGCATGGTGGTGACACTTGTGATCTCTCGCAATCCAGTTCTACCTTGTATGGGCCAAGGCTTCCACTGACGGAGCTGGGGGGTCTTCCATCATGGGCTTCATACCATCCATGTTCATAGGGATACGTGGACCAATAAAGGCAACCACTAACGGTGGAGAGACCATAGGAGTAGGAGAAGGGGAAGGTGCCCACAACATAGGTTGCTTTCCTCTTGCCACCAAAGGGATAGGAGGAACATAAGCAACCATCGAAGGTTGGGGAACCACTATAGGAGGAGGGAGAGGAGTACTCAATAGAGGAACAAAACCAACCAATGGAGGCTAAGAAACTCCATGAAAATGTAGTGCATGAGGCTGTACTACAAGTCTATCCCAAGTTCTCATGTAAAAGGTGGGAGGAGGCACTATGGAGTACAAACTAGGTGCATGGGAATGGGGAGGTGTACTTTATGTGGGATGCTTTCCTTTATCTGTTGGGGGAGAAAAAGAAGGAACAAAAAATAGCCTCTTGAGATAGAGGCACCATAGGGGGAGAAAATAAAGAAGATGAAGCCGAGGGGCCAGCTGACAATTGGGCAATCCTACTCACCTTGATTTTCTAATATGATATAAATAGAAAGCCATTATAAGGTTAGAGTGACTCAATAGGGGCTGGCTAGAAGTAGTCCAGAGAGAAGTTTCCTCACATGGTGAATGGCATGAATCTAATGTGAGAGATTGTATTCACAACACCATCATAAGGAAACTTCGGACATCAATGAACTACCGAGGTGACCACTCTCATGGAAGTAAACCAAGGTAGGCCCAACTTCACATGATAACGATCAGCAGTAGGAATGATAGAGAAAGGCACGTCCAGGGTCTTTGGTCCCACCTGGATAGAGAGGGTGATCGAACCAAGAGTTGGTCTAGACATCCCATCATGACACCGTATAAAGATGTTAGATGCCTCATAAATGTCCTTATACAGCTCATGGATATACAAAAACTCTTGTGTGATAACATTAGTGACATAGATAGGATTAGTGAGAACACCTTTGATAGGTTTCCCATTTACCTTTGTTGCAATGTAAAGAGGTGTCTCATACATATTGTTTGAGATGTCAACAGAAGAGGAGATAACTAAATTGGGAACAAGAGGTTCTCAAGAAGGGAGGGAACGAACATCCATCATAGCTATCATCTCAGAATAAGAGTGAGAAGAGGAAACATTAGGAGTTACCTCTAGCACCACAGAGGGAGAAGCGAGGTCAACAAAGTTTGAGCTATGATGAGGCATCAGATCTGTGTAGATCTACAGATGTTAGTTAGCAAGAGTCACTGACTTATTACTTTTTTTATCACACCTGAGACCTGGATAACATGCTAGTCGATGAGGTCTTGCACTATGTGCTTCAGATGCAGACATCACTTAGTATCATGACCTGGGACTTGATGGAATTGACAAAAGGCCTTCGGGTCATACAAAGGTGGTAATGGATTACAGGTATCCAGAGGATGGATGGGAGGTAGCTGCACCAAACCATTATTTAGGAGATGTGGCATAATGATATAGAGAGACTCCTTTAAAAGAGTGAATTTTCTATTATTATTCATTTTAGGAGCAGAGAGGGATAGAGCAACTTGTGAATCTGCTTTAGCCGCTACGATGCTGATTACTACTGATGAATTATTTTTATAAAAAAAAACCTTGTAATTATAAGATGTGGAAGCACTGGACTGGTCAACATGAGCCGGTGAGGTAGAACTCTTGAACTAGCTTAATGACTGTTGATAGTCATGCAATGTAGTGCAAAGATGTGTGAAAGAAGAATAATGCATCAACAAAATCCGGTCTCAAATATGTGGCTGCAACTTTCCTACAAAGAACCGCTGCACATCAGAGTTAGGTATGACATGAAATCTATGAAAATAGAGATTGGTAATGACAGATAAAATCAATTACTTTTTCATTTTTTCCCTACTTACAATGGAACATGTCTTTGAAAGTAACCCGAGGCCCAATGTTAGCCTGGAAATACTATAAGAACTAATTTACTAATTGATCGAAAGAGAGAATAGAATGGTCAGGAAGTGAACAAAACCAATCCAACATTGTATCGTTAAGGGAATGGGAGAACAATTTCACTAACAAAGCATCCTAAAATAGAAAGTCACTGCAAAAAGTAGTGAAAGTAGAGATATGAGTCTGCGGGTCACCTTTGCCTGCGTACTTCTCAAATCTAGGGGTCTTGAAGCCTTGTGGAAATGGTGTAGCTAGGATGGCAAGAAAGAGTAGACCGTGTCTATAATAGACAAGTACATGTGGTTGTGAGGATGATGTGGAAAGTGTGGCAAGATGCTATTGCAATTAGCCAATGTTCTACAAGAGTTGGTTTATGACAAGATTAGTAGTATGTATGGGTGCAGGAAGTGGAGTAGAAGCAAGGGTTTGTGAAAGCTATTGGGAAAATCTAGGGGCACTGGGAGGAAAAGTGAATTGTAAAGGCCTCGATGCCAGAATCAATCCATATTAATTAATGGGATTCATCCCATCGACAGACAAGGCAAATCCTGCACTACTAGAGTGAGAAGAACTAGTATTCATATGTAGAGGCAAGGAGAGTTGATTACTAGGAGTGTGAGACTGAGAGTCCTGCCCACTCAGAACACAACTCACAAATGGTGGGGAATCATTGTGAATTATATGAGAAGTGCCCTTAATAAAATTAATGCCCTGAGGATGATTCATTAAGATGACATGAAGAGCATTGACTAGAGGGACAACCAACCTATCTAAATGTCCTCATGATACAAGAAGTCTTGAAAATTGACCAAGCGGTGATCCATGTCATTAATTTTTCTTGTGGGACATATTCAAGTGCTGCCTCATGATCGAAGGCTAGCTCCACATCATGAAATGTAGTCATCAGCACAGTGCAAGAAGAAGGAGATGAAAGAGATACATTAATTTGTTTAGAAGAAAGATGAGTGAAATCAGGGGTGGAGTGAACATGTGTGGTAGGATTAGCAGAAAATACCATTGAAAGATGCCTTTTACTCCCACGTATAATATATAGAGAATTTGAAGACTGGGTTGTGAAGCTCATAAACAAGGTTTACACTTCACAACACACAATGTAGTGTAATGAAAGGGGAGTTTTTTGTATTAAAGAAGATGTTTATTTAAAATGCCATGTTCAAAAGAAATGTAGCATGGAAAAACTACTTGTTAATCAAATACCTTCGATCAAGGGAGTTAATCACAAACACTACACTTGGGCTCCACTATCCAAGGTGTCAAATGTCAAGTAATCTACTCTATATCACTACATAACCACTATGATTCCCAATCAAAGAAATACAACCTAAACAAGTGATTGAATATGAAGGGGAAAGGAATAGAATGTTGAAATAGAGCTACTATAAATAGAATCTAAAAGAGATAGTTACAAAAATGAAACAAGATAGAAAAGAGGAACCTATGACAACAAGGAGAGGGTCTCGGCCTCAGATGATAGCATTCCACAAGGACATCTATGCTAGGCACTAGAGTCCAAAACATGCTAAAAATAAAAGTCTTCAATCCAGTATGGACTCAAATCACTTGTACAACATAGATTTCAATGCAACACACACCTAGTAATATTCCAGGTAACACATAAATCAAAATGAAATTGATTATACTAAAGATAATGAAGAGAGAAAAGTACAAAAGGAAGTCATACAAAACCTCCATGTGGCTATAAAGTCCTCAATCCAAGAAACTTGCAAAGAAAGAGGAAAAATGGTTGGGTTGCTTATGAACTTGTCTCAATCAAGTCTTGGTGTTGGTATTTCTACCTCCATGAGCAACAATAGATATAGAGAATGAAATTGAAAGGAAAGGAAGTGTGTGCTCTTACCCTAAGTGTGTCTAGGAATCTAAGAGCAACAACAAAAAAACTAAAATAAAAAGATTTACTTCCTTGATCTACGGGGAAGAAATCCTCAACAATATAGCCAGTGCAATAAACAACATAGGTGGTCTACACCCGACAAAGGAAAGTGGTGGCCTACACCAAGCAATGAAAAATAGATTTTGAAACGGGATGACACTAAGGAAAACAATGAACAATCTCACCAAAGTGAATGAAGGAGAAGGCAACAAACTCCCAAGAGCTTAAAAGGCACCGCACAACTTCAAATCCAAGCAAAGAGAGCCTTCTCAAAGAGCACCAAGTAGAACAAAACCTCCAAGAGCTAATGGAAATGATCTCGCAACACCTAGGAGCACCAAAATTGCATGCAGCTAATGTAGAAGTCTAGTTCACACACACAAGAACACAAAGTGTTTTCAAGAGAAAAAGTCTTCAAAAAAATGTGAGTTTGAGAGAGATTGAATGAATTGTTGAATAATCTTTTTTTTTTCCAAAATCTTTCCAATGAACTCCCAAGAGGGAAAAATTATGAAAATGTCTTGTAAGGAGTCATTTGCGACCCTAGAAGATGTTACAAGGAATCCATATGATCACACAAGACGTGTTGTAATGCCCATAAATGGATACCTATCAGCAAACAGATGCAGGACGCTAGCGTGGTACGCCTACGTCCGCTCGAAGCGCTTGGGTCTAGGTAAAACCATCTCCTAGTTGTACAAGGCACCTTAGGACCATGTAAACACTTAAGCATCATAATGAATTTTTAAGAAGAGTAGAAGAAATAGATCAAAATCACACAAACCTAGCCTATTATGTGGAGAGAAAGTGCAAACACTAAAATAGTTACTAAACCTAGCATGAAATTGCAAGGGTTTACAATTTTCTACATTAAACAACCACTTCTCATATTATTCCTACTTATTGTGTTCACCCCACTTTTATTGTGCATACTCCTCACCTCACTTCTCTTGTTCCTACTTTGCATTCCACTAGTGTTGTGCCTACTTTTCATGTTGTCACTATTCCTCAACCTGTTCATAATCCACCTATCATCTCTCATGTTGCCACCTCCATAGACTAGATTCTTACTACTAAGGTGTCTCCCTCTACCTTTTATATCATCCTTAAAGGATTGATGATACAAAAAGAAAAAAATGATGTCTTACTAGTTGGAAATGAAAAGGACATCACTTACTTTTCAGATTTTATGTTATCAAATTTCTAGTTGGAACTGTGGCGCCTAAGTTTGAGATGTACAATGGAAAAGAAGATCTTATGAAACTTGATTTTTTTCAATTCACATGTTTGGACTATGTGTATGATTATTAGCCACTTTCTAAGCTCTTCTAGGGAATTTAGAAGATTATGCAATTGAATAGTTATATTCACTTCCTCATGAATACACACACACATAAAACTTTTCTAACTTTAATATCAATATTGGTTTGAAGGTCCCTATTTCTAATCTATTTGATTTTAAAAAAGGATCAAATGAGTGCATACATGACTATTTTATTAGGTTTCAATCGTTATTGGTTGATAAGCATTATCAAATTTTGGATTATGAGGTATAAAGAATTTCTATTACAGGATTTTTCCTTACTATTCAACAAAGTGTGTGCCTTATTAATTGTCTTCTTTCATGGATTTATATTTTGGATGTAAGGAATGTTGGGTAAAAATATCTTGAGGATAATGTACTGAAGTATGGATTTTTTCATGCTCCACATTATCATCTTGCACTTCTAAGTTTCAATAGAAAATGGGTTTTTAAAGGGTAATGAAAAACAAGAGAAAAGGTCATATGCTAATCATGTTGCTATTGCTTTTAATGTTATTACTCTTAATCCTCAAATTTTAGAATGTTTACAAGAATTCATGAACCTTTGAATGTTGTGCCTCAAATATTACTTAGTGCTAATATTATTACACTTCATTCTAATTAACCATTGGATACTTCTAAGATTCTAAATAAGAGTTACGATGAACGATCATTTTTTATTACTATAGGGATAATGGTTAGATACTTACAATGCATGGCAAGACAATGTGAATTGTGTCGAGAAATGAAAAACCAAGCATAATAAAGAATGTAAAGTATTTCATCATACTAAATGAATAAATGCATTGTGCTTTAGAAAATAAAAATTACATATTCAGAAGAAAATACACAATTTAAAAATAAATCATAACACCTAATGATTGTGTTAATGATAAAATGACATAAAATCAGAGATAATAAAATTCTAAGAATAAATTTGCTACTCAAATATCACATAAAAGGAGAAGTTTAAGCATAAAAATAATGCAAATGCATAGCATTAATGGGATCTTTTAGAGGCTTACTATCCATCATGGAGGGACCAAATGTGCCAATTCCATATACTAAGGGGACAACGTAGGGGCTCAACTAGTTCAAACTAAACTTTCCTTTAGCACTAGGAGAGGCATTCACATTATGCTAATTTTTATATAGAATCAGGTCACTTATTTCAAATGATTGATGTAGAAATTGCTGATTATAGCTATGATTCAGAGTCTTTTGATAGGCTTGAAGATGTTCAAGAGCATTGATATGTTGTTCATTGATCATTTCAAGTTGTAGAAGGCATTGATCACGATAAGTGTTGTCATCAATAAGGCCTTGGAGGGAAACTCACAAAGAAGGAATTTCCAACTCTAAAGGCATGATGGCATCAATGCCATGGATAAGATTGTATGGAGTAGTTCATGTAGCAATAGGAATACTCATGTGATAGGCCCATAATACATAGGAAAGTTGAGTATGCCAATATTTACCATGTTCGTTAATGGTTTTATGAAGAATCTGTTTGATTTTTTTATTGGAAGATTTTGCTTCACCATTAGATTATGGATAATATGGTGTAGAGAAGCATTGTGAAGCAAAATTTCTCAAGGAACTACTTCGTATTCTTGTTCTTAAATGAGGTACCATTATCAAGAGTAAATAAAGAAGGAAGTCCAAAGTGAGAAATGATATTGTCAAGAATAAAATGATAGATAAATTTAGTAGTCATGGATCGAAGTGGGATAACTTCAACCCATTTTGTGAAGTAATTTAGGGCAATGATGATAAATGTGTGACCTTTGGAAGAAGGATAAATTTTTCCAATGAGATCCAAACCCAAAACTGAAAATGGAAAATATGATACCTGGGCACAAAGTGCTGGTGAGAGAGCTTGAATCAAATTAATATGTTGTTGACATTGAGGGCACATTTTAATAAAAGAAAAAGGAATCTTGTTCCATGCCCTGCCAATAGTAACCCATTCAGAGTAGTTTTTGAACTATGGCTCTTCCACCAAAATGCCCCCCACAGGATCCTAAATGGGCCTCTTCGAGAGAAATGGAAATTTTATCTTTAGTTAAATAGCGAAGAAGGAGGCCATTGTAGCCTTGACAATAGAGAATGTTGGAAATAATAATATATCATGTTGTGAGCTTATGAATTCAAGTTTGAACACTTTTTCAAGAAGTATTCAAGAATGCACCATCATGCAAATAATTGAATATATGGGAGTACCATTCCTCAGAATCAATATTATAACAAAAGAGAGTGTTAGAAGATGAATTATAAAAAATGGCAGGTAGAGAAAGAGTGTGAATTACAAAATGATAGTCATTAGCTTAATCATCAAAGGGTACAAGAGAGTTAGCACTTGCTATTGCATGTATGTGATAATTTTCTTTACATGGAATAGTATTGATAGTAAAAGAAGAGAATTAATTGAGCAGTGATAAAGCTAAATCCCAATACTGAGATAACTTATCATGCTTAGCTTGATGAGATCTAGTGACTTGATTTATTATCAACTATGAGTCACCATAAACATAAATTAATTTGATATTAAGAGAGAGCATGGAACACAAGCTAGCAATAAGGGCTTCATACTTAGTGATGTTAATTGTACATAGAAAATTTAGATAGAAGGAAAGGGGAATCAACTTACCCAAAGGAGGAATCGGTATTACACCAACTCTAGAGCTAGTTCTGCACCTAGATCCATCAAAGAATAATTACCATGGATGGTTATCATCCAAAGAGAGGATATGATCATTAGGGAAATAATCTTGATTAGTGATAGAAAAAGGAGAAGAAGCTTCATCCAAATGTTTTGCCAATGCTTGTCCTTTAATTTCCTTTTGAGAGACAAACTTAAGGTCAAAATTAGTTAGAAACATTACCCATTTAGCTAAGCAACCTGATAAGTCCATTTTAGAGAATAGATGTTTAAGTGGATCAAAATTTACGATAACATGCATTTTATCATGGAGAAGATAGTGTCTCAACTTATGTGTTGCAAATACGAGAGCTAGACATTGTTTCTATAATGTTGAATAGAAAGTCTCATAATCCAACACTTAGGTTTGACTAATATAGTACATAGCGCTTCCTTACCTACGTCATCATGCCAAGCCAATAAAGCAACCAAATCATGAGGTGGTGTAGAAGTGTAAAGAAGAAAATGACATCCCATAATAACTAGCATTAGAATAGGAGGATTAGCCAAATAGCACTTAAGATCGTTAAAGGCCTTTTGGCAATTCTCGTTCTAGTCAAAATGGACATTCTTTTTAAGAAGATGTGTAAAGGGAAGAGTGCGGTCTCTAAGTTATGAAATAAAGTGGAAAATAGCTTGAATCTTTCCTTGTAAACTACAAAGTTTAGATATATTCTTTGGTAGTGGCATATTAACAATAGCATCGATCTTATTTGTATCAACCTCAATAGTATGATGCAAGACTATAAATCCTAATAGTTTACCAATGTCTACACCAAAGACACACTTATGAGGATTTAGTCACATGTTATAGAGGTGAATGCGTTCAAAGATGCGACAAAGATTTTGTACATGATCTTGATGCAAAATAGATTTGGATAAGATATCATTGACACAATCTTCTAATATATTATGAATAAAGTCATGAACAATAAGGTTCATTGCACGTTGTTAAGTTGCACTAGCATGAACTTTAGTCCAAATGGCATGACCTTGTAACAAAAATTTCCCCAAGGTGAAGTAAATGTAGTTTTGTATTAATCTTAAGGGTTGATAAGAATTTGATTATAGCTTGATAAACCATACATGAAAGAAAACAAGGTATGGTCGGATGTTGATTCAACTATCATGTCAATGTTTGGAAGAGGATACTTTGTTGAGGTCTCAAAAATTAATGCAAGTTCAAATACGATTGTCAGATTTAGTGACAACTACAATATTTAAAATCTAAGGTGAATAGTCAATAGGGTGGATAAAGCTAGCTTGTAATAGTTATTCTATCTTATCCTTAATCATTAAAGCTACCTTGGGATTAATTTTATGAATTTTCTATTGTACTGGCTAGGCATTGGGATAAAGAATGATATTATAAACCATAATGTGTGGTTGAATACCATGAATATCCTCATATGACTAGGTGAATAAATTAGGGAATTCATGTGGGATATTTGAATGTGCTTCTTTCTCTTCTGAGGACAAGCATTGTCATATATGTATGAATTTATCATTATTTTTAGGATCCATCAGGACATCGATAGTATCTCTGACAAGGAGAGTGCTATAGCCTTGAGGATTAGATGAATGAAAAAATTTCAAGAGTTATTAGGGGATTGTCACATCCCTAATTTTTTACTAAGTTTTACTTTTTACTAGCATGTAATTAGTAGATAATTTTGGCACGGACTAATGATTTGACATCTAGGAAAATGTCAGGATAGATAAATGATTTCATAAATTTATGTTTTTATGCATAGAATTTAGACATGTGATTATATGTTATAATGATTAATTATTTAATACATATATGGATTATCTAGTGATACATTAATCCTAGTTTGGTGATTGTAAGTTGTAACCAGGAGATAGGTTTTCACCCTTTGGAAAAAGAGGGAGATCATCATCAGAGAGAAGGGAATAGATGTTTGGAAAGGAACAATTTTTTGTCATATAAGTCTTGTGCTTTATAATTTAGTGAACCCTTGTGAGTTGGGTAAGTAGTACTCGACCCATATGGTCTAAGTTAGTTAAGTCTCGACAGCTATCGATTTGTTGTCTCAAAAGTGGTGTTCAAACGTTAGTCCTTGTTTGTTATGAATATAGTGATATTTAGGGAATAATAATGTTATTAAGGGTTAACTATACCATTTTTGGTACTTTTCGATAAGTTTTCTAGTGATAACCTATCTAATTATTTCGATGTCAAGGCAAGATTGTGAAGGGGGAGAATACCTCAACCCCAATTCATGCATCTTATCTAATGATTAATAATGACATTAGTAAATGTTGCTTATGCTAACATTATGTTGATATATGTTTATATTTATTTTTATTTTATCATGATGTATAACTTATACTTAATACACATGAGTTCTTAAGAGAATGTGGTAAGCTTTTGAATCCAAACCACTTCAATTAAGTGGTGGTACTCGACTCCATACTCCACAATAATGTGGAGAGAGAGTGGAGAAGCTTTTATTGATACTAGAATGGTCATTATTAAACCATCTCTCCATTGTCATTTGCATGCTCTTTTATGAGAGTTTATAGGATAGAATGGGGCAGTTATTCCCACAGGTAAGGGAAGAATTGCATAATTAGTAAACCTTGGGTATAATGGGGAAGATCAATAGATATCATCAAAAGAAATATACGTAGGGATAACTAGGGAAATACACGAGAGGAGCTGTGATTAGTAACAGAGGAAAGGTGTTAAGCTCAAACCATTGGATGATCATAGAACAGGTTCTCTCCTTGTATTGTAGTTATATATATGTAGTCTTTACCTTATACTAATACTCTACAAGTATTTATAATCAATGTCTTGCATTCATTTTAGTTGATGCTTTGTTTATGAATAAATCAATTCTAGTTATATTTATATATATTTATACTCAAGGCTATATGTATTAATGTTTATGTACAGTGGATGCTTTGTACATGCTGTTGGTGCTAACGTGAGCCTTCTAAGGTCGATACCCATTGTAGTTTATGCTTAAATATTGTTGTAGTTTTGATCGATAGTAGTGTGACATATTCTTGTCTTTGATTATTTCTATAGGATAATAAACAGGTAACTTTTGTTTATCTCTGTCAAACTGATAACCATTGATTATCTCAATGAGATATTTAGTTGATCATCTGTGATCATATTTGAGAATTTCTTTCATTGTAAGAGATTATATACCTAGTGCCTTTGTTAGTCGAAGTCCTTGAATACTTTGAGTGGTATAAATCATTAGTGTTGAAAACTAACTAAGTTTATATGGATGATAAACAAAACATGTTTTTGTGAGTTGGTGTAAACAGGTAGCCTAGTTGTAAACTAAACATTTTAGGTGTTATCTTCTTTACCAAAGTGCATGTTAGATTGCCGATAGCTGGATAAAGACCATGTAACCTAAAGTTGTAGACATGATTGTTTGTGATGAGTTAGATAATCAGACAACTTTGTTTTGTGTTTAGTATGTTAAGAGAAGGTTTTATTCTCTGATTAGTCTTGTCAAAAGTTGTTTGTCTCATTTTTTTTACCATAAGAAAAACTCTAGGATCCCTTTAGAGCTTGCTATCTATTCCTTTAGTAGGCCATAGTGGTGGATGTCCATAGTAGACTGAAATCATAAGACCATCTAATTTCTTTTATTGTTTATAGATGAGATGTTTATATCTTCATTTGAATCTCTTTATACTTAGATTGAATAAAGGTTTCGAGGATAGTATGTAAGGATTGAGTTGCACACTTTATGTATTTGAGCTTATTCAACTCTATCTTAAAACTTAGTAATAGAACTATTCTATTCAAGTAAACAAGAATACTATTGGCTATTATTAAACCAACAGATTGAGACTAGATATGGAACTTAATTGAGACTTTTCATGTCTAAGTTATCAATCAAACAAATGAAACTGTAGAATGAGATAGTCTCCAAGTTGAGTTAGAGGTGTGTGACCACATGACTATGTTTATTGTAAATGTCTATTTTTATAGAAACTTTGGCCAATTAGTCGGTTCACAGTGTATAGATGGCATAACCTGTCATTAGGAATTGTATTCAAAAAATTTGAACAAATGAAAATAAAGCAAAATCAAATGTAATTACCTATGCCCAACTTTCTGAATACCTTAAATGATCCATGCAGGATTGATTCGATGTAGATGCTCAAATGTTGATTACACACAATCATAGCATAACTTAGATGAGAGATGATGGAAAGCTATTGTGAAATCGGTTTGACAGAGTAAGGATGGTCAAAACTCAAAATGATGATCAAATGGCTTGGAAGTGGGGGTATTTATAGATTTTCAGGGATGAGGAGAAGAAGATAAGGATAAGATTTGATAGGATTTGATTTTTTAGATAAGATAGGGAAAAAGATAAAAAGATTTGCTTTTTTGTTTTAAATCCTCATAAATCTTTGAAAAGAATGGGATAAAAGAAAGCAGTCTTTTTAGGATTTTATTAATCAAATAAATATTTAATTTATTTAATTAATTTTGGATTGTGGAAAGATAATTAAATAAATATTTAATTATAGGAAAAGGATAAATGACTAATTAAATAATTAAAAATAATTATTTAACTAGAGAGGATTAATGGTCATGAATAATTAAATAAATAATTAAAATTTATTTAATTATAGAAGATAGGATAAATGGGTAAAAAAGGGAGAAAATGAAAATTAGTTAAATAAATAAAATTTATTTAACTAATTAGGTGAATGATATAGGTACCTAGGGCAAAACGTGCTAGTGACAAGGTGTTGGACATTTTTAGGTGTCTACATTTTACCCCTCTTTCAGATGATGTTCAAGATGATGAAATTTGTGTCAAGTAACATCATTTCAAAGAAGCTAAGGTATGGATAGAAGAAAAATATGGTAGGTGGGTTGGACAAACATGGGTAGGCTCTCGACATGAAAGTGGTTGGTCAATGAAGAAAGATAAGGAAATGGATAGAAGAGAGGATGATGCGTTATGCTGCAATGAAAGTGAGCAATCATGATGTTTGATTTAGCACTAGACGTTATGCACCAGGGTATGAGGACGAAGGTGATGATGTGTCTTGTGCCCTAGCATAATACAACCTTGTCTAGACATATGAGGAAGAAAACTTAGAGCATTAAAGTCCTAATGCACAAAAGGTATGATGTGACCTTAGATGCAAAGGATAGTGCAAAAAGCTATTCCAACATACACAAGATATGAATATTAGCTGGAATGATATAGATGTGATACAAATGTAAAATAAAAAGATAACACACACAAGCAAGCAAGCGGGCATGCACAAATGATACAAAAACAAACAAGGTATTGCCCCTGTCAAGCTGTAAACTGATGATTAATTGTTGATTGATTGATTGATGATGATAGATGATTGATGATGATAGATAGATAGCATTGTCATTGTGGGGAATGATATATCCCTAGATCAACACAAGGATGCGGGAACAATATATCCCATTGATGATGATGATTGATTGATTGATTTGGTTTACAACATGATTAGGATCAAGACCAAGGATGTGACTAGATAATTTGACAAGATTGGTTAACTTGATTGGTATGGAGAAAGGGTGACTTGCATTTGGATCTATTACGTTGGATTGAGATTGATTGGAAGAAGTGATGGATTGATGAGGATAAATGATGGAAGAAAGAGAAGATGGTAGGGGGATGGAAGATTGAATCACTGGTATTTGCGTACTGGGTACTTCCTTCGTATTCCAGACTACCCACATACCCATATCCACAGGATCAAAGCACCACGCGATGATGACGAGACATGATGAATATGTAGTTCTGGGTGTTTATTGATGATGTGGGAGATGGATGAATGAAAGAAGGTGAGATGAATGATGAGGATAAGGATGAGATGAATGATGAGGATAATGAGGGGGGAGATCATCTTGTGCCCAAATCTAGGTACCTTCTTCATACTCCAGACTGCCTACATACCCATATCCACGGGATCAAGGCACTTAACGATAGAGATGAGATGTAGTTCTAATTTTATTTTAATGGGATTGATGCTATTGATGGGATTTGAGTGATGTGATTTTGATTGAGATTGATTTGCTTTGATTTGATGATTTGATTGGATTTGCTTAAGGGATGTGATGGATGGATTTAAGTAGATTTTTTATGGATATTTGATTTTTTGTATTTTGGGGAATATTTTGATTTTTTTGTAAGCTTTTCAGGACATTTTATGATGTTTTTGGAAATTTTTTCAGGACAGTTTATGATGTTTAGGGTTTTTTAGGACATTTTATGATGTTCAAGATTTTTTTCAGGACATTTTATGATGTTTTTGGATTTTTTTTAGGACATTTTATGATGTTTTTGGATTTTTTCAAGATTTGCTGTACAAAAGAGCATACAAGGATCCTATCTCTGGGATTTTAGATTTGGGTGATGCTATGAAGGATGGGATAACAAGGCTAAATGTGGATGTCAAAGGTTAAATGCAGAAAACTCCAGGCTATGAAATGTGAATAATGCAAATGATTATGAATGGATGTAGGGATTTATTAGATGGTAGAACTGACCACTACACATGGCGCCTGAAACAAGTTTTCACCATGGTACTTATCCAAGGCATCACCAAAGTGATTTTCACCATTAGAAGGCTTTATTGCACTCAATTTTTTCTTCCTTTTTTTATTTTTTTGTTATTTTTTTGTTGTTTTTTTTGACTTGGGATATTTGATGGGTCATGCATAAATTTTTTTCAAGTACATGATGTTTGTTGGTTCTTCTAGAGTCCGCCCCTCTATTGTTGAAAGATGATATCCGTAACTAGCTTGGATGATAAAGGGGCCCAACCAATTAGGCTCAAATTTCCCCTTCTTAGGATGGTCTTGCATGTTTTTCTGATTCTCCAAAAGGACAAGGTCACCTACCTCAAATCTCTGGCTCTTGATCTTCTTGTTATAACTTTTCTGTAGGTGATTTTGATAAGCCTGAAGATGATTCAGAGCATTGAGGCACTTTTCATCTAGCAACTCTAGTTCATTCAACCATACAACCCGGCATTCCTCCTCAGTGATGATATTCTTCAGTGAGATGCAAAGAGAAGGGAGCTCGACCTTAATAGGTAATATGGCTTCAGAACCAAACACTAATGAATAAGGTGTGGCTCTTGTGGGGGTATGAATGCTAGTGTGATATGCCCATAGGACAAGATTGAGCTGCAAATGCCAGTCATGGCCAACTTCATTGACTATTTTCTTCAAGATGTGCAAAATAGTTTTGTTCGAAGCTTCGGCCTAACCATTACCTTGTGGGTAATATGGCATGGAGAAGTGATGTTGGATATGGAATTTATCGCATAAAGTGCGAACCCTCTTGGTTTTTGAAAGGCTTTCCATTATCTCTAATGATGGAATGAGGGATGTCATATCAATAGATTATATAGTGTAGGATGAATTTAGAAATTTGGATACCAGTGGTGAAGGTAAGTGGAAGAGCCTCTACCCACTTAGTGAAGTATTCTATGGTGGTGATGATGAATTTATGGCCATTAGAAGATGGTGGGTGAATCATACCTACAAGGTCAAGCCCCCATTGTGAAAAAGGCTATGGAGTTGTAATCGGTTGCAATTCTTGTGATGGCACGTGTAAAAGATCTCCATGCTTCTGACAAGATAGGTACTTATTTACAAATTCATGTGCATATTTTTCCATAGTCAGCCAATAATATCCTATGCGAAGAATCTTTTTGGCTAAGGTTGGTCCACTAGAATGCACCCCACAGATACCCTCATGTACTTCTTGCAAGGCAACCTCGGCCTCTCTAAAATCAAGACATCTCAAAACATTACAATTGATACCCCTTCGATATAAGGTGTCACCAATAATGGTGTAACGAGATGCTTGGTGGATGAAGGTTTTTTGTTGTGTAGATGTTAGGTTAGGTGGAAGGATGTTGTCATGAAGGTACATGTAGGTTTGCTGATACCATGGGGATAAAGGACCAACAATGTCACATACAAGCTCAGATTGTGGAACATCATAAGTAGGTATAGGAAGTTCTTCTATCAGGAATTCACACTTCTTGCTATCTTTTTTCATGTCAACTAATGACCCTATGGTGGCCATTGGATTGGCTGCTTTATTGTTAAGCCTTGGAACCTGTTCAAAGTGGATGTCGTGAAAATAATCCTTGAAGTCATCTACCATCCTCTTGTAAGGTAGGAGCTTGTCATCTTTTGTTTTATACTCATTATTCACCTGTTGGATGACTAATTGGGAATCACCATATACTATCAGCTTCTTGATTTTCCATTTGATTTCCATACAAAGGCCTGTGATGAGGGCCTCATATTCAGCTACGTTATTAGTACATGGAAATGTGATCTTGTATGACATGGGGATTGTGTCTCCTTGAGGGGTTACAAATAAAAGACCTGCCCTCAAGCCGCGTTGAGTATAAGACCCATCAAAGTACATTTTCCACGTGTTTTCTATTCCACGTGTTTTCTACTAGTGCAACTGTCAATATGGACTCATCTGGAAACTCAAATAACACTAGATGCTCTACTGGGATGGGAGCATCTGCTAACTAATCTACAATAATCTATCCTTTGATGGATTTTCTTTCCTCATACTTAATATCAAACTCACTTAAGATCATTACCCACTTTGCTGTCCTTCTTGTAAGAGCCGCTTTGCTTAACAAATATTTCAATGGATCTATTTTTGTGATGAGCTTTGCTTTGTGGTTAAGCATGTAGTGCCCTAGCTTTTGAGAAGTAAAGACCACTGCCAGACATGCTCGCTCTATAGGTGTGTAGTTAAGCTTAAAAGATACCAATGTGTGGCTAATATAATAAATAGCCCTCTCCTTTCCTTGTTCGTCATGTTGTGCCAATAAAGCCCCAACTGCTGTTTTTGTTGCTGATATATAAAGGAGAAGAGGTTGTGCTGATCTTGGTGGCATTAGGATTGGTGGGTTGGCGAGGTACTTCTTCAATTGTTCAAAATCTAGTTGAAAATTGTTATCCCATTGAAAAGCTATATTTTTCTTGAGAAGTTACTAAAATGGTTGACACTTATCAGCAAGCTATGCTATGAATTAGCGGATAGACTGTAACTTCCCTTGAAGGATTCTAAGTTGTTTAAGTGTAGTAGGAGAAGGCATTTCCATTATGGCTTTAACTTTATTAGGATCTACTTCTATTCCTCTCCTTGACACTATGTATCCCAGGAGTTTCCCAGAGGGTACTCCAAAGACACACTTCTTGGGGTTCAGTCTTACATTGTATTGTTCTAGTCAGTCAAAGATCTTGGCTAGCACATCTAAATGTTCTTCTCTTGTCTGTGATTTTCCCAATAAGTCATCTACATAGCCTTCCATTATTTTGTGAAAGAAGTCATGGAAGATAACTGTCATGGCTCTTTGGTATGTCGCTCCTGCATTTTTTAAACTGAATGGCATCATGACCCAACAATAGGTTCCCCATAGTGCTATGAATGGTGTTTTATGCTAATCCTCTTCTGCTATTCTAATTTGGTTATATCTAGAAAATTTGTCCATGAGTGATAGCATTTCATGTCCAGCAGTAAGATCCACAATGATGTCAATGTTAGGAAGAGGGAAATCATCCTTAGGGCAAGCTTTGTTGAGGTCTCGAAAGTCTGTACACCAATAGATGCCACCAGTCACTTTCTTAACTGGTACTAGATTTGACACCCATTGAGGGTAATCTATCAGTCGAATGAACCCCACATCTAACAGTTTCTTCAATTCTGCTTTAACAAGTAATGCTACTTGCGGATTCATCTTTCTCAATTTCTGGCGTATTGGTTTTGCATCTGGATGTACTGCAAGGTGGTGAACTAGGAGGGCAAGATCTAGCCCAGGCATGTCAGCATAGGTCCACGCAAAGTTGATGCCTCTTTGTTTGAAGAAATTTAGAAAGGCTTCTTGTTCTGTTGATGTCAATGATTCAGCTCGGTATGTAATTTTAGGTTCGTCCTCTGTTCCAAGATTCATTTCATGTGACTCTTCCACCCATATGGGTGATCTTTCTTGATAAAAATCGAGCACTTCAAGGAGGTCCCATCTCTCATCCTCTAGCACCTCAGAGAGGTTTTCACTAGTGGATATGTCCTTTATTTTTACTTTTTTATCATCTGAAAGCACCACAAAGTGGTTTTCGCCAGGGGATGTTATTTTTATTTTCATCATTTTGTGACTAAGAGATTGGCTGGTCTCCCTAAAGTAAGCAGAAGTGTTAAGCTCCATGATGTATCCTGCTTTATGATCTCCCAAGGGGAAATGATTTCTCACTCCCATGAATTCAGCTAGAGCCTCGTCATTTTGTACAACATCAAGGACTGGTGGTCCTTATTGGTCCTAATCAATTAGTTGAGGATATATGAGAGATAGGTCATCAGAGGTAGATGGCAAGGAGGATAATGTGAAGATGGTACAAATGGATGATTCGAATACCTCGGCAAGGTCAGTAAAGGAGTCATGATGGTACTCTTCATTGATGTCATTGATTATCAGGAAGGCCTCGGCATTCTCAACAAAAGTACACTCACATTCTGTAGGGTTTGGTTCCAATTTTCCATACCCTAACCCATGGTAGTAGTAGTTTCTTGTTTCTTTTATTGGTTCCATGATCCCTTGTTCATGCAAGCCCATGACCCCTTGTCCTTTATATCCCATGTTCTTAACGATTTGGAGTCCTTTACCATAAATTTTTGTTGGCAAAGTTGGGACTTCTTGGTCTTCGTCATCCTTGTATAGCCATGAAGAAATGTCTTCGAGATGATCATCCTGCTCCAAAAGATGTTTCTTTTCAAAAGTATGTGTCAGTTTGCATTTGATTACTATTGGGGAAACTTCATTCTCCCTAGGAGTGCCATATGTTTTGGGAGATGGTGGTAAGTGGCCAACACAAAAGAAAGCACCATGTAAATCATACTCACCACATCCCTTGTCACTTGCCTTGATCTTGATTTCGGGGTAAGGAGATGAGTGCGATGTGGATGGCAAATCAAAAGGATCAATTTAGGCAAAGGATGATAGGCCACTTTGTTTAGGTTTAGAAGGGGTCATGACGGGATGATTATATGGACATAAGGTGTGGTCATGTCCCTCCAAAAAGCTACAGTATTGAAAGGGATGAGGATCAGTGTAGATTGTAACTTCTGTACCATTATGTGGAAACTTTAGGCATTGATGGAAGGTGGAAGGAATGGCTTGCATGGTGTGAATCCATGGTCTTCCAAGAAGAATGTTGTAGGGAAGATCAAGGTCAAGGACCTAGCACTTTGTTTCCAAAATCTTTTGTCCTATCTGAATAGGGAGCTTGATAGTTCCTTCAGACAATCTCTCTGTGTCATCATATCCTTTGATGGTAAGGGATTCTCTAGCATCTACAACCACATTAGAATATCCCAAGTGTTTTACTAGCTTTAGAGTGTATAGATTTAGGCCAGAACCACCATCTATTAAAACCCTTTTTATGATATGTTTATGGACTATAACTTCGATGTGAAGTGCTTCGTTAAGGAAGGCATTAACTGTGGGAAGATCTTTTTCAGAGAAAGTGAGGTGATGAGGTATAGTGACATGGGCTACCATATCTTGGAATTGTTCCACATTTATATCAGTGGGGACTTGTGTCTCTATCAAGGCTTTATCAAAAATTTCTTTGTGGAGTGGAGATGTACAAAGAAGATCGAGAATGGATATTTGGGTAGGTGTCTTTCCTAGATGATCAAGGAGGTTATATTTATGTGTGGGTGGTTTAGGGGTTACAGATGATGGAGGTTGGCTAGATGTGGATGGTTGATTAGTAGGAGTGGCACCACGAATGGTAACATGACTACATCGAGTTGTGACAGCACAATCCGGGGCTTTAACTCGAATAGTGATGGTATTAACATGGCTACAAGATTTCTCTATTTGACCCACAACAGAATTGAAAGAGTTTGGAGGGGGGACAATGTGATATATTTGGTTGGATGATGAAGAGGCCTTGCCTTTGTTATGATCAGGGAGGGGATCCTTGTATGCTCCCAAGTTTGTGTTTGGGGATGGATTAGAAGAGTCTTGGAGGGTGACTTTCCTTGATTCTATGAGATCCTGTATGCGATGTTTTAATCTCATGCAGTTTGATGTTATGTGTCCTTTAACATGATGGTACTCACAGAATGCATTCTCATCGAACCATGAAGGTTTGAATTGATTCTCATCATATGGATGAACAAGGGGAAGATTTATCAAGTTCCCTTTCACACATCTATCCAAGACATCTTCAATAGGTTCTCCTAAAGATGTAAATCTCCTTCTAGGGTTATCATTTAGTCTAGGTGGCCCTCTTGGTATGTTTACGTTGTTGCTCCAGGTAGTAGGTGGTGCATTATTTTGAATCTTTTGGATAGCTTTTGTATCTATTACTCCATCATTAAGGGAATTCTTATTTTTGTTCCAAAAGCACGGCTTGTCACTTGTTTGAGCATTATTGTTGTTGTGTGTGGTATTGTTGTTGTTGCTTTGATTGTTCTTGTTGTTGTCATATAGTTTTATTGATCCTTTAGTGACAAGAGCTCTTTGTATGGTTATTCCTCTTTCAATGGCTTCTTCAAAAGTTGAAGCACAAAATACTTGCAAGTGAAATGCTAATTCAGGATTCAAATTAGTGACAAACATGGTCACAATTTGCTTTTTAGGAATCTGCCATGGTAGCTTTCTTGCCAAAGCTCTCCACCTTTGTAAAAAAGTCACAAATGGTTCCCCATTCTTTTGTTTAGTGTTACAAATATCCGTCATAGAGATTTCATGTTCACATATGTAGGAGAAATGAGTTATGAATTTGTCTACAAGTTCTTCAAATGATTTGATGCTAGGGGGAAGATGTGTAAACCATTCAGCGGCTTGTCCACTAAGGATTTTAGGGAAAAGTCTCATTAAGTAAGTGTCTTCTTGAGCAACTTCAAGGCAAGCGAAGTAGAATTCCCTCAAGTGATCCTGAGGGTCTCCCTTTCCCTTATATTTGTCAAATTTTGGCATTTCAAAGTGTTTAGGGAAAGGTGGCATGTATAGACTCTTGTCAAAAGGATAAGGACATATTTCCTCAAGAGAATAGTGCTTCTTTTTTGGTTCTTTTGCCATCTCTACTATTTTTTGGACCATTTCAATTGTCAAAGATTGTTGTGGTGTGGAATTGTTTTGAACTAGTCGTTGAAGATATGGTGGCAATCGCACATCTTGGTTTTGTTTGTTTGTGTTGGCATTTTGTCATTTTAAGTTTGGATTTTGATTGTCTTGTGATATGGAAATGGTTGTGTCATTGGAAGTGTTTAGATTTTGTTGAGAAAGTAGTTGTGATATGATGGCAATGGAGTTAGGATCATTAGATGGCAGGCTTATTGAAGTACTTGCATTTGTGGTGTTACTAGGAATAGTGAGGGTGATTTGTGGTACGGATGGAGCAGCATTAGTGTTTGGAGGAGTGGCCCCAAGTTGAATAAGGTGATCCATAAACCTAGTGGGATCCAAATTGAGGACTCTATCCAAGAAATCCATAGTCATAGTGTCTTGTAAAAAATCCTCAACTTCTTGATCAGGTGTAGGCGTTGTGTGGGGTGATGGTGGAGATTGAAATGAATTGTCGTAGGGCACATTATTATCATCAGTTGGTGGCATTCCAATTTTGATTCTGACATTGTTTTGGTTGATATGAGGCATTCCACTATCAAAAGATCCCATTTCTTGAAGTTTCTTAGCTTGTAACCTTGTCAAGGGCATGCAATGATGTTGGGGTGAGTTTGATTATGAGATGAAAATGTATTTGATGTTTTGGGAAAGAAGACCTTAGAGATCAATTTGTAATTAGTTGGACCCAAAGGAGAACAATGTTTAGGAATGAAGTGGATGGAAAATTTTAAGGCCAAAGGATGATATTTGTGATGAGGTTGGCTAAATATATGGTGTTGAATGTTGGAAAATGATTTAGGACTAAAAGGGTGAGCTTGGATAAAATCTAGATCTTTTAGGTATTGTTTCAAGGATGATTCCTTCTACTCAAGGTAGACTAATGACCTCAAAGAAAAGGGATAGGATAATATTTTACTTGAAGATAGACTAATGATCTCCAAATAAAATAAGGATGATGATGGATAGGACGAGATCAAGATTAAATTTTTTGCACACAAGTTTGGTCCAAAGGTTGATGGATTAGTGGGATAAAATGTGGAATGGCAAATAGGCAAAGTGGAAAATGATTTTGGAATGAAATGGTTAAAGGATGAAGGGTCCAACAAATCAAAATATCTTTCTCTAAGGTCAAGATGAGATGGATTAAATGGATAAATGAGGTGAAAGGATGGATGCGACAAGGTCTCAAATTTTTTTTTTGGAATTTTCTAAGTATTTGGATTTTTTTTGGATTTTATAAGGTTTTTGATTTTTTTCAGTTTTCTAAGTTTTTTTTGGATTTTTGAAGGTTTTGGGAATGAAAATGTCTCTTGGCAAACAAACACAAAGCAAACAATTCACACAATGGGAATTTTGTTTCAATGCAATGTTTTTGTGTTTTTGAAAATTTTGAAAACAAACACAACCTAAGGCGAAGACAAGGACAATATTTGTTGGATCTATCATGCCCACATTTCCCATGCGGTCATGACACACAACACACATGTCATGTCCACATTAGTCATGTGGTCATGACACGAAATATTAAAATTTTTTTTTGCATGTCCCTAGAAACCCCCTTGTACACGTCAACGTGCTCGGTGGCAACACGCATAAGGCGTAAACATGTCAATCGATATTCAGGGAAGAACATCTACCTACGCAATACCCTGCATGATGATAGTTAACTAGGGGGTTATGCGACACAATAAGCATCGCTACTAGGGTTAGAATCGGTTTAATTCAAAACCCTAAGTTACTTAGGTGAGTGAAATGATTTCGACTGAATCAAAATCAACCCTTAATTCTAATGCATAATGAGATTGAATAAAAAAGACACTTCAATGATATAATGGTCGCATGAAGAAATGGAGTGATAAAAATAAATGCCACAAAAAAAATCATAAAAGTAAAACCCTAAATCCCGAGAAAATTCGGCAACATAACGCGTTTTCAACATTAGACATAAATATTCTAAAAAGAATTCCCAAGGAAATAATTAAGGCAAAATCAAATAAATGAAACATATAATAAATTAAATAAATTCCAAAGGTCAAATAAAAGTTATCACTTGTCCAAAAATAAAATTCAAAAATTAAATCAATGACCAAATTAAAATTAATTAATTAAGTCTTTTAATAAATATAATTACAACAATTATATTTATTAAATAACTCAAGTTAAAAGATAAAAAGAAGGGGAAAAATAAAACATCCCTTCGGAGTTAAAAAAAAGATTAAATTAAAAGTAAATCCAATTCCAAGGTCTCTCAAATAAAAATTAAATTAAACACACTAAATAATTAATAAAGGTGTCCAACTCAAATAACAGGTAAGGGATAAGGTAACCCAATAAAACAAAAATCTCATTCCCATTAAATTAAATCCACAAGGAAATAAATAACCCAAAGCCCAAAAACAATATTTAAATCAAGTTGAATTTAAAATTCAAGGGGAGGAAAATAATCCCAAAAAGGTCAAAATGCAAATGAGAGGGAAGTTTGAATTCCCATGCACATGGAAAAATGGGGAATAAATAAAATAGCAAAACTAATTTCCCTCTCATCCTCCTCTCATCCCTAATCTAATATTTTATTATTTTCTAAAAGAGATGTCCTAATTTTATTTTATTAGTTTCCTCACCCTAACCCTAACTATATCTTTCTCATTCTCCTCTTCTTTTCTTTTCTATCTTTTTTTTTCTTTTGCCTCTTGTTTTCTCTCTTTCTTTCAGGTTGGAATTCTCTACAATGGCTGCCAAGATACCTCCTCATATAGAGGTATATGTTTACTGTATGAATCCCTAGGGTTTTGTTTCTTTTCTTTTTAAGTGTATATATATATATATATATATATATATATATATCTCTATGTGTGTGTGTGTGTTTTGCAGATGTAAATGAAATGACAGTCATAAATCCAAAGCCAAATGACAGATTCTACAGAGGAGGCACATAGATGTTTCAAGCACCGATGCTACCGCACAGGGGTCGCAGTTTGTAAGGGTTTGTTTTCATAGTAAATAAAACAATAAAAGGTGTTTGGGGGGGGGGGGGGGGGTGATCCTCCCACCCACCCCCCCACCGTAAGGTTGGAGGTGGGTGGGGGATCGTCCCCCCCACTCCCCTCTAAAATCTGCAAACACTCTCTTTTTTTTTGTTTATTTTAAAACATTAAAACTCAAACCCTACGGTTTGACCCAAATGAATCCTTCACTCAGTTCTATTCACATTTCAATTAGCATAAAAAAAAAAAACTAAATCTGATTTATATGTGATAAGATTCAGTTTTCTAAATGCTTGAAGTATACACACTCACACACTCACTCACACACATTTATATAGACATATATACACTATTTTTTCTACAGTTACAACAGTGAGTCAAAACTAGTTTTATAAACAGATATATATATATATATACTTTGCATAAATATATATGTATACATATATATTATATCTTAAATATATATATACACAATCATTTGAAAGAACAATATAATTAGGTTTGTAACTCATATTAACCCAGTAATATATATATATATATATATATATATATATATATATATATATATATATATATATATATATATATATATATATATTCTTTTTTGAGAAATAAAATAGAACAGAAATACTATTTTCCCTTTTTTTCCTTTTTTTTTAGGACAGGAATAATTAAGACAGAACAACATATTTTCTTTTGACAACAACATAAATAAACCAGATTTCTTATATTTCCCTCTTCAAACAGCAAAATAAAAATGACAACCTTATTATATTTTTTTTTATTACAAAAGTGAACAAACAACAAGCATAGAAGTAGGAACATTTTTTTTTCCAAGGCCCATGTAATAAAATTTTATATAATTTTCTTTTTGCTCAAACTTTTTATAACCACACAAGCACTATCAGCAACATAATGAATATATTTGACATCAAAATAAGAGGTGTTCCACACTAAAATTCTTTACAACAACAAGAACAATAGAGACCAATAATTTTGACAACAATACATTAAGGCCTCCAATGCCATGGCTCTCAAAATTCAGCCAACTTAATAAAGCAACAAACTGAAATGGACTTCACCAAAGCTCCATAACTTCAACAAAACCTGCAATGCATAAAAACACAAAAGGGGAAACCAAGGCCACACAAATCACCCTCCTCCCTACCATAGACCCGCTAGTGGGTCACCCCCGAGCTAGGGAGGTAGTTCTCACATGGTTGCACATGCACACCACAATAAATAAAATTTTCCAAACACACAAAATAATTCAACTCCCATGGATTTGCACAATACTAAACTCATGAAAATGAGTTTGAAGGGGGTAGGGGAGTGGACCCCTCAACTCAAGATGTCACTCCAAGATCTCAAAATCTCCAAGTCTCATGGCCTCAAGCCAAAACCACATAATACATGTCTCCAAATATCTCAAAAAAACTATCATGGCACTCTTGCCATCAAAATGCTCTCAACACCATAGAAAAACCCTCAAGGCAATAAGTAGCACAACAATAAGGAGGTGACCTGGAGGAGGTTCACTCTCCCTCATCCCATACAAGTTGAGCCTTACCTCTAAATGGAGGTGCTCTCACCAAACTCCCAACCCACACAAAAGAAAACAACAATCAACATAAAGTTACAAACACCAACATAAAATGAAGTATACAAAGGGAAATGGTCATAGCCATGGGGCTTACCTTCAAAATCCCTAAAAATGGAAGCATATTTGGTGAAGAGCTCCAAGCTTCTCCAAGTCTCCCAATCTCCAAATTTCTCTAACTCCCAAAAGAACTCCAAGAATAGAAGGAAAAATACCCCACTCCTCTTCAAGAGGAGATAATATAGGCCTTCCAATTTGGCCTTGAGGAATGAGAAGGTGACACTTGTCACCTTCTCCTTCCTCATCCCATGCCACTTGCAAGGGAGAAGTAGTGTGAGGGTGACAAGTGTCACCCTCCAATTCCATTCTATTCCTCACCTTATCCACTTGTGCTCTCACACATGTGTGAGAGACCAAGTGGTGAGGTGGCAACTCCCTTCAAGCCTCCATGAGGATAAGGGATGCCATATGGCATCCTCTTATTCTCCAAGAGAGCCATCTCCCTCCAAGATGCTCTCACACATGTGTGAGCCTTGGAGGGAGATCCCACACACTTGGGAGTCTTGGAGACCTCCCAAGTCTTCTTGGTGAAGGGATCCCCAAACTTTGGGAAGGGAGATGGGTCTTTCCCAAAGCATGATTCATCTCCCACCCTTAGCCATTTCAAAATTAGTCACTTTGACAAAACCTAGTGCAAGAGCACCTCGAGACATTGAGAATCTGAAATATTCCTTACATTTTCTGTTGTGTCCAAAATGTTATGTTGTAAGGCCTTAATGCCATATTGAACCATAGTTGGTTAAGTTTGTATATGTGTCAAGAAAAGAATGTAACCGAACTATTATGGATGTAACTGATCGGCAGAGGTGGTTCACTTTCCACCGAATGTAATTGCCAAGATGTAAGTCTTTAAATAGTTGGTCTCTGTTCATAAAGAGGAATAGACAGAGAGAGAGGAAGAATAGATTTTGTATGTACATTTCGGAGGAATAAAAAAGAAGTTTTGTGTTTTGGTCTAATTACAAGAATGTAGATTGGAGTCATTCCACTGGTTGAGGTTTCTTCGAAATCAGTGGAATGACCTTCGTAGTGTTAGATTATCTTTCTGTTCTGTAGGTTTTAGTTGTTTCTGTACATCGTTCAGTTACAAGAGTTGCAGAGGAGGTTATCAGCATGAGATTTGTGTTGTGTCACTGAACATACATTTTATGTGTATACTGCAATTGTATGTCAAGAACATTGTGTGTGTGTATATCACAATTGTATCTGAGTACATTTTGTGTGTATCTCACATTTGTATATCACAGTTGTATTTGGTGAATGTGCATTTCGAATGATGCAAGGAGTGACTGGTAGAAACGGTAGAGAGAACCGACATAGCAAGTCAAATTATGTATATGCTAAGTCAAAGGAGTCAAAAATGAGGCGATCAGTTAATCGGTATAGTAAATTTTGAACTCTCCGATAGTGTATGTTTTGTCGATGGTTGAACCGGTTCAAAGGTTCAAAAAGGGTTCATCGGTTAACCTAGTTCAATGGGTTTAATGAGTTCAATAGAAGAACCACTTCAACAGTTCATATTTTGATGTATTTTGTATGCTTCCGTTGTACGCTCTGGATCAAATTGGTATTAGAGCTAGCGAAAGCTCTGGGAGGAGATGTTATGTACTTGATTTCTGAGATGACGAGTTGAAACAATATGTTTGGTTGGTGACCATTTTAAAGATGGAGATCATAAGAAGTATTTTGAAGGCTGATAGTAGTTATTAGATGGTTGCAAATGCTCATGCCATCTAGTTGCGAGAAGGAATGGGATTCCTGTAGTGTGGGCAAACGATGATGAGGTCTGTTAAGACCATTCACCAATGGAGATTTGGCTGGAAGAAGGTGCAGAGTGAGGCCACTGAAAGAGAGAGTGGTAGTGTATCTCCAAGATCTGCTGTTGGACAAGGAATGGGTCTGTGAAGCATCGTGTAGGATGGACATCTGAGTGAGCATTGTGTTGTAGTCTAATATTACTCCACTGATGGGAGTTGAAGGAGCCTGAAGATGCTCTAAAGTTGATGGTAGTTTGATTTTGTTGGTTGGTTGGTCACTGTTCCATTGATGTACAGATTAGAAACCTTGAGCTAAAGAAGATGAAGCCAGACAGAGATGCAGGAAAAAGGTAGTTTTTTGTTTTGCAGGTACATTTACAAGGGACTTGGAAATTTTTGTTGCTTGGTTGTATGGTGTAGGAGCACCTCAAGACATTGAGAATTTGAAAGATTCCTTAGATTTTCTATTGTGTCCAAAATGTTATGTTGTAAGGCCTTAACGCCATATTGAACCATAGTTGGTTAAGTTTGTATATGTGTCAATAAAAGAATGTAACTGAACTGTTATGGATGTAACTGATCGGCAGAGGTGGTTCACTTTCCACTGAATGTAACTGCTAAGATGTAAGTCTTTAAATAGTTGGTTTCTGTTCGTGAAGAGGAACGGACAGAGAGAGAGAGGAAGAATAGATTTTGTTTGTACATCCTGGAGGAATAAAAAAAAGTTTTATGTTTTGGTCTAATCACAGGAATGTAGATTGGAGTCATTCCACTGGTTGAGGTTTCTTTGAAATCAGTGGAATGACCTTTGTAGTGTTAGATTATCTTTTTGTTCTATAGGTTTTAGTTGTTTCTGTACATCGTTCAGTTACAAGAGTTGCAGAGGAGGTTATCAGCGTGAGATTTGTGTTGTGTCACTGAACATACATTTTATGTGTATACTACAATTGTATGCTGAGAACATTATGTGTGTATATCGCAATTGTATCTGAGTACATTTCATGTGTATCTCACATTTGTATATCATGGTTGTATTTGGTGAATGTGCATTTCGAATGATGCACGGAGTGACCGGTAGAAATGGTAGAGAGAACTGGCATAGCAAGTCAAATTATGTATATGCTAAGTCAAAGGAGTCAAAAATGAGGCGATCGGTGTATCGGTATAGTAAAGTTTGAACTCTCTGATAGTGTATGTTTTGCCGATGGTTGAACCAGTTCAAAGGTTCACATGGTTCAATGAGATACAAAGGTTCAAAAAGGGTTCATCGGTTCAACTAGTTCAATGGGTTTAATGAGTTCAATAGAACAACCACTTCAACAGTTCATATTTTTATGTGTTTTGTATGGTTCTGTTGTGTGCTCTGCATCAAAACCCCAGTTTAAAGTGACCAAAAGTTAGTTACCCTAAGGTTTAGTTACTCAAAATTGACCCTAGACCCAAGGGTAACCACCTAGGGTGAGTTTGGGACACTAAGGTACACCTAGGGATGCATAAATTCACTTAAAATGGCCCATAAATAAAAATAATACCAAGTGGTGTAAAACAATTATAAATATAGAACACATGATATAAATCAACTAAGAAAGGGGTCACTAGGCCAAAATAAATAAATTAAGCATGCATGCAAGCAACATCTAATCACACGTGATCCTCATCCCTCTTGGGCATGGATTGGTTTCACAGGGAATAACATATTTGTGAAAACTATCTCCAATTTCCCGTGGCCTAGGAATATAATCCTGCACAACTAGATCAAGTGTCAATCACATCATGGATAATCATAGCTGAAGCAACTAAAACTAAATACATGTCATTGCACACAACATTAATCATTCACAACATAATTCAATATTAAACTGCATTTTCTATCTAATGTCACATAATCATCATTAATTAATGAATCCACATAATGAACTAGAAATCACATCAATAATCATCATCTAATATATCTCGCATGTCTAATCTCATCATAGCATCAAAATATAATCAAATCGAATCACCACATGTCTAATCAATGTCAAACTAGAAATTAGGAGATATAATCAAATCTGCATAATGGAACAATAGTCTCTAAAATTCTAATATTCACCAACTGTAATGTAAAACAATCAAAATAAGGAAGGAAGATAATTGGCCTCACAGGATTCCCTAGCCATGCCTATTCAAAGTGGATAGCTCCAGGAACTTGGTAGCATCGGCTCCCATCCATGGCACTCACTTCTCACGCATACCAAGTTCTAGGTTTCCCAAGGCTCATCCCCTCACCAAACCTTAGGATTGTCCCTGCTATCTCTGCTTTGAACCACGTAAATCGGGGCGGCTTCAAAGGTCCCATCTTTTGTGCCAATAAATAGAGGGATTTGGGCTACTAAAATAATGGTTCATAGTGGGGGAACATTCCAGAGATCGGCACCTTATGAGCATCCGATAAACCACTTAAGGTTTTAACTAACTCTACTAGGAGTTTCATATACCTGAAGGTACTACTTCCTTTCAAGCTAGCACCGAATGGTAAGCGCTCATACTGATTTGGACTTGGCTTTCGCCTTATCCTAATTTACATGTAGCGGATCAGATGAAAGTACCGCTTGGGGTCGCTAATGAGTTCTCCATATAGATGCGTCTCAAGGGCAGGCTCACATCCTAAAAAAGAAGAGAATAGAACCGTTTCTTACACCCAAGATCCTTTTGAAGGTGAGGGAGAGGATACTTCAATTCTAACCCTCGGGTAACATAAAGTGTACCAGTGCACCAAACACAGAAAACAAGTGCTAATGTTCTTTTTAAGTCCAAATCCAAATGTCCCTAAGATCAAGCAATGGTTCTTTTTAAGACCAAATGAAATGTTTTCCTAACTATACACACAAAGATTTATTTTAAAGTCCAAAACAAAAGTGTGCCTAATTTAGTGATAAATAGGATTCTTTGACTGCTTGAACCTGTAGAAGATATGTCAGTAGTTTGTTGGCTCCATTCTTTGACAAGCGATTAGGACAAGCTGTACAGATAAAATGTTAGCTGCCAAAGAAATGATCAGATAAAAAAACCTATGAATGAATGATCTAATATAGCCAAATAGACAGAAAAAATAGAAAGTTCAAACGATTCTATGCAATTTAAAAAAAAATCATCAAAATTGGACATGTTTTGCAAAAGTTATGCGAAGTTTTAAGAATATTTGATGTTTGACTAAGAAAATAACTAATAAAATGATGATATTACCTATCCAAACCTTCACAAATGTGAAGTTTGTCGAATTACCTTTTCAACAAGTCCAAATTCGTGCAATTTCACCTCCGTATGTTGAAGTTATGGCTAAAAGAAGAAAAATTGCCTCCTTATGGCATGTGTGAAGAACCAAGTTGACTAGTTGAGAAAAAGGTTGACTTTCATCGATTGCAGTTTGACCTTTGATTCTTTGATGGTTTTGTAAGATTTCTTCTATCACACATGTTGTGTATGGTTGCAGTTTGCTTTTACCCTAGTATATAAAAAGTCTAATCCCCAAATGTTAAACATCAAAATAGCAATGCTAACCCTAAATAGGGAGTTGGCACTAAAAGACAAATAAAAAGCCGACCTAAGACTGTCAATGGTGAGCATAAGATAGATAGCGAACAAACATTTAAACTGCAAACTAAATTTCAGATAGCGGCCTCACACTTTCTCAAAGATGTTTAAGGTTTGTTTACAGAGGCTATTAAAAATGTTTGGAGTTTATAAGTCAATTTAAGACTTGGACTTTTGACCTCGACCTAAGGCTTCGACTTGCAAGCTTGTATTGCGGACCCTAGAGGTTTAATACATGGACTTCAGGCTTTTTAATGCCAACCAAAGGATATTGAGCTGACTTTAGTGTCTAAAACACATATTTGAAAGCTTAAATGCTGACTGAAATGTTTTCTCACCACCGACACAAATTTAGGATGCCGACTTAAAGGCTTTCCATGCCAACCATTAAGGGTTTTCAATGCTAACTTTAAGCTTTGATAGGCCAACTAAAAGCTTTAGAATGCCGACCCTTTGATTTTGGAGTGCGTCTGAAGTTTTTATGGGTAGCGACCATGGATGTAAAAGACTATGACTCACACCTTAGACTGCGACCTTAGGGTTTTTAAAATGACAACATTGGATTTTAAACAATGACAATGGAGAGTTTGAAATGCTGACCTTAGGGTTTGAAACTTCAACCAACGATTTTGGTTTGGTGGTTTAGGGCATACAAAATAGATTCTAACATTGACAAAGGATTCATATGATGATGAGTTAAGATTGATTGGTGTCAACTACTAGAGGGATCAGGGCCCTGCGATGGTGGCAACAAAAACCCTTTGATGGAGTGAATGGTCGACGAGAAACTTAAAAGGTTGGCAGAGAAACATTTGAAGTCTTTGCACAGGTCGACAACACTAAAAAACCAGTGACCTTTTCCCTTTAAACAAAGATTATTTTGCAAAACAAAATCAATCCCAAATCAAAGCAAATAGGTAAATATTCAGTGTAGACCCCAACAGTAGCTCCCTACTGTATGGATCTGTACAGATCCGTACAGTATGGCTGCCAAACTAATTTTTTTTGAATTTTTTCAAAAATTTTATAATGACAAAAAATATGCAAATTTATAGTCCAAGAGCTTGGAAATCGACCTCTTGGACGTGATGGTGTAGTCGATTTGAGCCCCGGGGGTCACCTACAATAGATGCTTCTACAAAACTCGACAATGGTGATTAGAAACAACACAAATTTTGTACCATAAAAACTTGCAAAAACATAAAATTGAACAGGAGAAGTAGGGATACCGAACATGCCTTAGGACTTTAATGCTCTAAGTTTTCTTCCTCATATGTCTAGACAAGGTTGTATTACGCTGGGGCACGAGACACATCGTCACCTTGGTCCTCATACCCTAGTGCATAACATCTAGTGCTATAACAAACATTATGATTGCTCACTTTCCTTGTAGCATAATGCATCATCCTTTGTTCTATCCATTTCCTTATCTTTCTTCATTGACCAACCACTTTCATGTCGAGAGCCTACTCATGTTTGTCCAACCCGCATATCCTCAGATTGAGGGGGCATCCTCATCTTATCTTTCCATTACCATATTTTTCTTCTATCCATGCCTTAGCTTCTTTGAAATGATGTTACTCGACACAAATTTCATCATCTTGAACATCATCTCAAAGAGGGACAAAATGTAGACACCTAAAAATGTCCAACACCTTGTCACTAGCACATTTTGCCCTAGGTACCTGTATCATTCACCTAATTAGTTAAATAAATTTTATTTATTTAACTAATTTTCATTTTTTCCCTTTTTTATCCATTTATCCTATCTTCTATAATTAAATAGATTTTAATTATTTATTTAATTATTCATGACCATTAATCCTCTCTATCTAAACAATTATTTTTAATTATTTAATTAGTCATTTATCCACTTCCTATAATTAAATATTTATTTAATTATCTTTCCACAATCAAAAATTAGTTAAATAAATTAAATTTTATTTGATTAATAAAATCCTAAAAAGACTCTATTTTCTTTTATCCCATTCTTTTCGAAGATTTATGAGGATTTAAAACAGAAAAACAAATCTTTTTATCTTTTTCCCTACCTTATCTAAAAAATCAAATCCTATCAAATCTTATCCTTATCTTCTTCTCCTCATCCTTGAAAATCTATAAATACCCCCACTTCCAAGCCATTTGATCATCATTTTGAGTTTTGAGCATCCTTACTTTGTCAAACTGGTTTCATAATAGCTTTCCATCATCTCTCATCTAAGTTATGCTGTGATTGTGTGCAATCAATATCTGAGCATCTACATCGAATCAATCCTGCATGGATCATTTGAGGTATTCAGAAAGTTGGGCATAGGTAATTGCATTTGATTTTGCTTTATTTTCATTTGTTCAAATTTCTTGAATATAGGAACATACTTAGCTAGAAGATTATCTAGAGTTGTATGTTTGATGATGTTATGTAGGACACATCACTAGGACTCAAATGGCAAAAACTTGTTGGTTCCTTATATCTATACTCTTCGTGAAGGGTAGGGCCATTATTAGGAAGGAAGGTGCGTGGCGGACCACCGGTCTATGGTTGGAGGTAAAGCACTCGGATGATGCTCTCCCTATGTAGAAGATGACTTGCCAAGACTTGTGAAGACAAATATCAATATTCCAAATATAGTGTATTTGATATCATGACTTATGATAGTCAAACTTATGTAAACTATTCTCTATGCCAAGTGTAGAATAATTGTAATTGTAAAGTGAAATGATTTCACTATGATTGTATCTTTGATTATGTTATAATTTCAAGGTTGAAAATATTCAAAAAAGATATGCTTTTATTTCTTTTTGATTACACAAATGATATGCTTAGAAAGAAAATAAAATTACACATCTTTATCATGTTTCATTTGCTTTCCTAGTATATTGTATGATTTTATCCAAGTGATATGAGAAGGCGTGTTACATATGGTATCAAAGCAAACTGGGTTCAACACATGGACCTAGGAGCTCACTATGAGGAAACTTGTCAACGTTAAGTAGAAAGCTAATGTTTGAAATTGGTTTTATGCCAGAACGACATGGAGGAGAACCAAGAAAACCATCAGAAAATCTGTTCTCCAAAACTTATCTAGAAATTAGAGATTAGGAAAGAATCTCTTGAGGAAGAAAAACTCAAGGAGCACATCAAATATGTTGATGGTACTTGACTGGAGGATTCTGAAACCTTGGCTAATGCTCTTAGGCACATATGTCTAGAAAGGAAACAATGCATTAATTTGGCCAATAAACTTAATGTTTCTACTTGTATAGTTAAGCCAAATAAACCTTCTGCCCATTACGACATGCCATTTGGATGTGGTCTTGATGCTCCTGTTATAGGAAAAGAGGAGTTGGAGGAGTACTTGTGTGTACATCCACCCTCCATGTTTGCTTTACTAGATTTTGATGGGGAAGAAGAACTTGAGGAATATCCTTTAACCGATAGTGATATGTAGTTTGTCATGTTATTTACCTAAATAAGGATGCAATTGTACCTAGAATAAACTATAATAAGATAAGATTTTTTTTACACAAATTTGAGTTTTGTTAATGAATTTTTGAAGTTTGAACTAATGAGATGCATTATTTCTAAGTTCTAATTCATTAAGCATATAAATATTACATGTGATATTGAGTTTCATCATCATTTGAACTCAAACAAATCTTGATGATAGTCAAGGAGAGTCGACTCCTTTTGGAAACACAATGGCTAAGTTGGATCAGATTCTGACCATGCTGAATGAAACTAAGGAGAGACTTGGTAGCCTGGAACATGAGGTTAGGGGTAAAGTTAAATCTAAAGTAGGAAATGAGGATTCTCATCAAGGAGATGATGATGATGCTCTTGAAACCAGTGTTCATAGTGAGCAAAGTGAGAATGATGATAAAACTCAAGAAGAGAAGAGAAGTAGACTTGCCTCTGAGCTATCTAGAGACATGAAGAAAGTCACACCACCTAAGTTCGATGGGACAAAAAGTGGTGATGCTGCTAAATCTTGGTTGATAGAGCTTTAGAAGTATTTTGAGATTTGAAATTACTCTGAGATAACCGAGGCTGTGTGGGGTGCCTTTTAGTTGGTAGGAGAAGCATCCATGTGGTGCATGAACAAGAAGATGGAATTGGGGTTAAGTTCTTTGAGCCTAACATGGGATCAATTTGTGGTCTTACTTCATCAAAGGTGGTTACCCCAACTTTTCTTTGACCAAAAGTTGATTGATTTTTAGAATTTGCATCAAGGGGATATGCTAGTGGTGGAATATTGGGAAAAGTTCACTCGTCTCCTAAATTATGTTCCACAATATCATAAAGATGAAAGGTTTAGAATTAGGAAATTTATCATGGGTCTGAATGCGTAGATAGGTGGAGAAGTGGATGTGCATGGTCCTACCACTATGGATCAAGTTTTAGGGAAGGCAATCAAGTAAGAGCAAAAGTTGAAGATAATTTCTGCATACCGCGAGAAGAATCACAAAAGGTTTAATAAGGCACCAACTTCTTAACCTTTTAAGAAAAGGAATGACAAGTAGGATGTGGTTAATAAAAGTGACAAGGGCTCCATAAATAATAGGAATAGATCCAAAGATGAAAAGAAGAACAATAATAGTGTTCGAAGGAATGAAAATAATTCAAGTAAACCTACTGAGAAAAGAGGACCTCTTGGAGGATATTTCACTTGTGGGGGTGATCATTATGCAAATCAATGCCCAACCAAGAACTAGGGAATTCAGCAATGTTGTAATGCTTTACCTACCTAGAAAGCAGCTTTTGAACAAAGAATCCATGTGGCATTGGACAATCGTTAGGGGGAATACCAGATTACTCCCATTGAGACAACATGTACTTTGTTTGGAGATCCTATTTCTATTTTGATTGATACTAGAGCAACTAAAAGTTTTATTTCTCAAAGTGTATTAAGTAAATTTCCTAGAAGAGCTATATTTATGGCTAAACCTTGGTTAGTGGAATATGCTAACCAAATGAAAGCTCAAGTAGAGCAGTGTCTGTTTGAATCCAAGATTGAACTTTCTAGTTTTTTGACTGAGGCGAATTTGTTTGGAGCTCCTCTAGGTTCCTATGATGTTATCTTAGGAATAAATTGGTTATGGAGGCATAGAGCCTATGCAGACTATTTTTCTAAAATAGTAGAGTGTTTAGACAATGTAGGGAATAAAGTCTTCCTTCAAGGCACTCAAAGGGAAATTAAGATTAGACCAATTGCTGCAATGCAACTTAAGAGAGCTAAGCGAAAAGGTTGTCAATGTTTTGTAGTCAAAATGGAGGAAGTAGAAGAAAATCTTAGTAATCAAAGTATATCTTTGGAGAACTATCCTTTCCTTCATGATTATTGGGATGCTTTTTAGATGAGCTTCCAGGATCGCCTCTAAAGAGAGCTTTTGATTTCTCAATTGATTTAATCCCTGGAACCAAACTGATTTCAAAGGCACCATACCGTATGACTACTATTGAGTTGTTGGAATTGAAAGCCCAACTTTAGGAATTATTGGCCAAAGGATTGATTAGACCCAATGTATCTCCATGGGGAGCACCTATGATCTTTGTTAAAAATAAGGATGGAACTATGCGTTTGTGTATAGACTATCGTATGCTTAATAAGCCAATGATAAAGGATAAGTATCCTTTACTATGTATTGATGATCTTTTTGATCAGATGTGTGGCATTGCAATATTTTCAAAAATTGATCTACGATTTGGATACCATTAGCTGAGAATAAAAGATGAGGACATTCATAAGACAACTTTTAGGACAAGGTATGGACACTATGAGTTCACAGTTCTACCTTTTGGACTTACAAATGCCCCTACATCATTTAGGAATTTAATGAACAATGTTATCCAAGATTGCAAGGATAAATTTATTCTAGTGTTTCTTGATGACATTCTTATTTATTCCAAGGATGAGGAAGAACACTTCTAACATTTGAGATTAGTTCTACAGTGATTGAGAGAACATAAGTTGGTTGGGAAACTTTCAAAGTGTACTTTCTTTAGAAAGAGATACAATATTTGGGACATATCATATTAGCTGAAGGAATTTTAGTAGATCTTGCAAAGCTCAAAGCTATACTAGAGTGTCCTATGCCAAAGAATGTGCATGAAGTGTGCAGTTTCATGGGATTAGCTAGATATTATAGAAAGTTTGTTTTAAACTTTTCCAAGATTATAAACCCAATCACCTCACTCTAGATAAAAGGAAAGTGATTTTACTAGACACCGGAATGTTAGGAAGCATTTGACTAGTTGAATGAGAGGTTGACCACTGCTCCAATATTGAAAGTTCCTGATACTGATGATCATTATGTTGAATACTGAAGCCTTAGGTAAAGGTTTAGGGGGAGTGCTTATGCAAAATGGATAAGTGGTAGCTTATGAATCTAGAAAATTGAGAGCATATGAGTAGATTTATGCTCCTCATGACTTAGAGTTAGTGGATGTTGTGCATGTTAGTTGCTGTTGCACCAAAAGATCGATCTGTTAATGCCCGATACAACCACTTGACTTAACAAGCACGGGAGGCGGTTAAGCCCTTGTCGCAAACCACTGCAGTGCAGTGTTGAACAAGGAGACCAAGGGCCACACCTTGCAACAATCCCCCCTAGCGCAAGCGCGGGGTTTGAACCCGTGACCTCGGCTTTGATACCAATTGTTAGTTGTCGTTGCACCAAAAGATCGACCTATTAATGCCTGATACAACCACTTGACTTAACAAGCATGGGAGGCGGTTAAGCCCTTGTTGCAAACCACCACAACGCAATGCTAAACAAGGAGACCAAGGGCCACACCTTGCAACAGTGATACCTTGCAAGTATGGCGACATTACTTTCTAAGAAAGCCTTTTGAATTGAAGTCAGATCATCATGGTCTTAAGTACATATTTTTCCAACCTCATCTGAATGCTCAATAAAGAAGATGATTGGAATTGATAGCTGACTATGATTTTGAGATAATTTATATCAAGGGACAAGAGAATCAAGTGGCATATGCTTTGAAGACATATTTCTTCAATTGTCTCTATACATTAGAACTTCAAAGATTTAGTATTGCAAAATTCTTCAGGTGATGAATTCTATGAGCAAGTTAAGCAGGACCTCTCTGAAAATCCTCAAGATTTAAGGTATAATGGGTTCTATTTTGAACCAAATGGACTTTTAAGATTCAAAGGAAGAATGTATGTTCCTAATTTAGCAAAATTAAGAAACCTTATGTGGAAGGAAATTCATTCTGCACCATATTTAGGTCATCCAGGAGTAACCAAGCTATTAGCTGATATGAAACCTCTTTATTTTTGGAAAGGAATGAAGAAAGATGCTGTAAGATTTGTAGCTAGTTTCCTAGAATGCCAAAGAGTCAAGGTTGAGCATCAACATCCAATAGGACTTCTTTATCCACATGATATTCTAGAGTGGAAGTGGTAGGTTATTAGCATGGATTTTGTACAAGGTCTTCCAATGTCAAGAAATAGACATGATGCTATTTTAGTGGTGGTGGACAAACTCACCAAGGTAGCACACTTTATACTTGGAAATTTAACCGACAGATCACCACATATTGTTCGTAAATTTTTTTAGGAAGTGTTTAGATTTGCATGGAGTTTCTGAGAAGATTATCTCAGAGAGAGATACATGCATGTCATCAAGATTTTAACAAACTTTGTTTTTAGTGCTAGGATCTCAACTCAATACAAGTTCAACTTACCACCCTGAGATAGATGGTCAAATTGAAAGAGTAAATCAGGTTCTAGAGGATTTGTTGAGGATGTATTGTATGGATCAACAATATAAGTGGGAAGAGTATTTACCGCTTGTGGAGTTTGCTTATAACAACTCCTATAATTCTGCTATCAAGATGTCTTCATTTGAAGCATTATATGGAAGAAGATGCCAAACTCTTATAAGCTGGGATAAGCTAGAAGATAGGATTAGCATTGGTCCAGGAATGTTGGTAGAATTGGAAGAACATGTTAAGCTAATCAGAAAAATATTAGCAGAAACAAATGATAGACAAAAAAGTTATGTTGATGCCAAGCATACTCCTAGACAATTTTTAGTTGGAGAGAGTTCTTTTGAGGGTCAAACCTCAGAAAAGTTCCATAAAATTTGGAAAGTCTTCCAAATTATCTCCTAGATATGTAGGACCTTTCAAATTTATTGAAGTGATCAATCCAGTTTCCTACATAATTTATTTACCACCAGCTCTTTCCAAGATTCATAATGTTTTTCATGTTTCAAATTATTTGAAAAAGTATATAACAAGTGATAATCATATTCTTGATTGGAATGCTTTATAGGTATAGGACCTAGGAGTGGTCATGATCAAGCCTTTCAAAGTGCTCGAAGTTCACAAGCTCCTCTTGCATAACAGAGATGTTACACAGTGCAAGGTCCAGTGGGACCAAAATTCTAAGGATAATGCTACATGGAAAGATTACCATGATTTTCATCAGAAATTTCCTCCTTTGTTTTATGCTTTTCAAAGTTGAACAAAAACTTTATATGTTAGTTTTTTGAACACATTAAGATCATCGAGGATGATGAATCTTATGGTGGGAGATATGTCATATCCCTAATTTTTTACTAAGTTTTACTTTTTACTAGCATGCAATTAGTAGATAATTTTGGGATAGACTAATGATTTGACATATAGGAAAATGTCAGGATAGATCAATGATTTCATAAGTTTATGTTTTTATGCATAGAATTTAGACATGTGATTATATGTTATCATGATTAATTATTTAAGATGTATATGTATTATCTAATGATACATTAATCCTAGTTTGGTGATTGTAAGTTGTAACCAGGAAATAGGTTTTCACCCTCTAGAAAAAGAGGGAGAGCATCATCAGAGAGAAGGGAATAGATGTTTGGAAAGGAACAAGTTTTTGTCATATAAGTCTTGTGCTTTATCATTTCTAGTGAACCCTTGTGAGTTGGGCAAGTAGTACTCAACCCATATGGTCTAAGTTAGTTTTGTCTCGACAGTTGTCAATTTGTTGTCTCAAAAGTGGTGTTCATATGTTAGTCCTTATTTGTTATGAATATAGTGATATTCAGGAAATAATAATGTTATTAAGAGTTAACTATACCATTTTCAGTACTTTTCGATAAGTTTTCCAATGATAACCTATCTAATTATTTTGATGTCAATGCAAGATTGCGAAAGGGGAGACTACCTCAACTTCAATTCACGCATCTTGTTGAATGATTAATAACGATGTTAGTAAATGTTGTTTATGCTAACATTATGTTGATATATGTTTATATTTATTTTTATATTATCATGATGTATAAGTATAACTTATACTTAATACACATGAGTTCTTAAGAGAATGTGGTAAGCTTTTGAATGCAAACCACTTCACTTAAGAGTTGGTACTCGACTCCATACTCCATGATAATGTGGAGAGAGTGTGGAGAAGCTTGTATTGATATGGGAGTGGTCATTGTTAAACCATCTCTCCACTATCAGTTGCATGCTCTTTTATGAGAGTTTATAGGATAGAATGGGGTAGTTATTCCCGCTGGTAAGGGATGAATTGCATGATTAGTAAACCTTGGGTATAGTGGGGAAGATCAATAGATATCATTGAAAGAAATATACATAAGGATAACTAGGGAAATACACGAGAGGAACAGTAATCAGTAACAAAGAGAAGGTGTTAAGCTTAGACTATTGGATGATCATCAGATAGGTTGTCTCCTTGTATTGTAGTTATATATATGTAGTCTCACCTTATATTGATACTCTACAAGTATTTATAATCAATGTCTTGCAATCATTTTAGTTGATTCTTTTTTTATGAATAAATTGATGCTAGTTATATTTATATATATTGATAGTCGAGGCTATATGTATTAATGTTTATGTACAGTCGATGCTTTGTACATGCTGTTGGTGCTAACCCGAGCCTTCTAAGGTCAATACACCTTGTGGTTTATGCTTAAATATTGCTATAATTTTGACTGATAGCAGTGTGGCATATCCCGTGTCTTTGATTATTTATGTAGGATAATAAACCAGTAAATTTTGTTTATCTCTGTCAAACCAATAACCATTGATTACTTAGTGAGATATTTAGTCAATCATCTATGATCATATTTGAGAATTTCTTTCATTGTAACAGATTAGATACCTAGTGCCGTAGTCAAAGTCCTTGAATACTTTGAGTGGTATAAACCATCAGTGTTGAAATGTAACTGAGTTTATGTGGATGATAAGCAAAACATGTTTCTATGAGTTGGTGTAAACAAGTAGCCTAGTTGTAAACTAAATGTTTTAGGTGTTATCTTCTTTACCAAAGTGCATGTTAGATTGTTGATAGCTAGATAAAGACCATGTAACCTAAAGTCATAGACATGATTGTCTTGATGAGTTAGATAATCCGACAACTTTGTTTTCTATTTAGTATGTTAAGAGAATGTTTTATTCTTTGGTTAGTCCTGTCGAAAGTTATTTGTCTCATTTTTTTCCATAAGGAAAATTCTAGGATCCATTTAGAGCTCACTGTCTATTGCTTTAGCAGGCTGTAGTAGTGGATGTCCATAGTAGATTGAAATCCTAAGACTATCTAATTTCTTTTATTGTTTATAGTTAAGATGTTTATATCTGGTTATATTCTTTTGAATCTCTTTATACTTAGATTGAATAAAGGTTTTGAGGATAGTATGTAAGGATTGAGTAGCATACTTTATGTATTCAAGCTTATTCAACTCAATCTTAAAACTTAGTAATAGAACTATTATGTTCAAGTAAACAAGAATGTTGTTGGCTATTATTAGACCAACAGATTGATATTTGATTCTCTTGAGCCTCATATTCTTTTATGGACATCAGTTTGATAAATAGTACCTATGCTATGTAAATTATTTATTAAATATTACGATGGAAATAATAGAAATTCTTGCTCTACATTATATGTATAACGTAAAGATGATTGGAACAATAGTAGTCTAGGAAGGACTAGAAGTCGACATATTAATATGAAATGATTATATACTCTTGTCTTTGGATGGCAAAAACTTTGGTAATATGTAATTTTAGAGTTGATACATGACATTTGGTACAAAAATGGTTACTATAGAGTCAATGAATTGAGTGACAGGAAGTCATAGACTCAAATGCTTGCTAAATGCAATGAGAACTCCTGAAAGATTAAATTTACTAAACCTATTCCTTGTATGTAATTCCTTGAAAATAGAATTAATTTTCTATGTCAAATTGACTAGATATGGAACTTAATTGAGACATTTCATGCCTAAGTTATTAGTCAAATGAATGAAACTGTAGGATGAGATAGTCTCCAAGTCAAGTTAGAGGTGTGTGAACACACGACTATGTTTATTGCAAATGTTTATTTTATAGAAACTTTGGCCAAAGTAATGCATTTGTTTCTATAGGCATTAGTCAGTTCACAGTGTCTAGATGGCATAACCTATTAGTAGGAACATACTTAGCTAGAAGATTATCTAGAGTTGTATCATTGATGAGCTTATGTAGGCCACATCACTAGGACTCAGATGGAAAAAACTTGTTGGTTCCTTATATCTATACTCTTCATGAAGGATAGGGACACTTCCAAGAAGGAAGGTGTGTGGGGGATTGTTAGTCTGTGGTTGGAGGTAAATCACTTAGATGATTCTCTCCCTCTATAATATATGAGTTGCCAAGACTTGTGAAAACATAAAATAATATTCCATATGCAGTGTATTTGATATCATGACTCATGATAGTCGAACTTATGTAAACTATTCTTTATGCCAAGTGTAGAATAATTCTAAATGTAAAGTGAAATGATTTCACTATGATTGTATCTTTGATTATGTTATAATTTCAAGGTTGAAAATATTCAGAAAAGATATGCTTTTATTTCTTTGTGATTACGCAAATGATATGCTTAAAAAGAAAAAAAAAATTACACATCTCTATCATGTTTCATTTGCTTTCCTAGTAAATTGTATGATTTTATCCAAGTGATATGAGAAAGCATGTTACAGGGATAGAGAGATATCATCAGATAAGTCAATAGATTCTCCAAAGTATGCTTGTACATTTAGACAATAATGAAGTCCATGATCATATACCCCCAAGATTTCAACAAGAGCTTCATCTATGAAAAAATAATCTAAAGGAGGAATATGAGAACCAAAATCATGCATGATGAGTTATGGATGTATAAGAGGATGGGAAGAAGAACATAGAGATGTGGAAATCATATTAACATCTATATAGTCACAATAAGAGGCTTTAGAGGGTCGAGTGGGATAGTATCCATAACTTGTGGAAGAAAATGTAGATTATATTCTAAGGAGATCTTGATACCTTTTTCTTTTTGTCCACATCTATTGCTTTCACAATCTCTACTAGAGAGAATATGAAAACCATGGCTATAATGAGATTGTATCTCCTTAAAGGATGGAGCATCACTGTTAGTGGCATAATCAATACAAGAAGTATAGTCACATGAATATTTAGGAGAACACGGAGAGGAAGTTTTAGTTATTGTAGATGAGGTGTTTGGAAGTGAGGAAATAGAGTGAACATTTGGAATGCTAGAATGAGATGGGTTGATTTTATACTCTCCTATAAAAGATGGTGTAAAATCTAATGAACCCTAATCATCACCTGAACATGTGTTAGAAGATGAATTTCCACCATTATCAACCTCATGAGTAGGGGTTGAAGATGGTAAATCATCTTTTGTTGAAGAAGGAATAATATTTTGGAGTGTTGGAGAAGTGTCAAGCTGATTCATAGGATCCACTTGTTGACAATATTGCAAAGGATCCAAATCAACTATTGTTGTGTAAGTTTTGTTTTCATAGATAAATTTGATAGATCCATGTAAGGTAGATGAAACTGCACCCATAGTATGAATCCATGGCCTACTAAGAAGGAGATTATAAGATAAAGGTCCAGGCATGACATGAACAAGAGTAGGTAAAGTAACATGGATCAATTCAATTGGTGATGTGATTATGCCTAGAGCTAGTCTATCTATGTTGTCAAAGCCACAAATAGAGAGATTTTTTGGAGATATACAAGACATATCAATATTGATACAAATTAACAAGTCTACACCACCAATGTTAAGACCTAAACCATTATCAATAAGGGTCATTTGATACCAAAAGAATTAATCCCAACAATGATAAGAAGAGGGTCATTTTGTTTCTGAACCTCCAAAGAGGATCTAGCAAGGCAACTTTATCATTCATCCTAGTAGAAGATGCTAATGTGATCTTCTATAAGGCTTCTTGGAGCATACCATGATATGTGGGCAATGTTTGAACAAGCTCCCAAAGAGAGATCTTGGCTAAAGTAGCATGAATCTTCTCTACAAGATCATACTCTATGGTAGTCTCTTGAGAAAGATGGGGAGGTGAAGGAAGAATAAGAGAAGTTGGGAGGGAAACAGGGTCAGGTGTAGCCTATTTATTTCACCTTGTATTATATGTGTGGGCTATCACATGATAATGAGGAGGCCCAAACACATTTAATGTTATAGATTTTTTAATTTGAATGAAGTAATTTGAAGGTTGGGGCATGTTTGGAGCACCTTGAACAATGAGTATTGTTTAGAAGTTTCTTGTGTATTAGAATGAAGATGTACCACAATTTTTAGTTTCACAGGTTCTTGTGTAGGACTGGAAATGTAAATTGTGCTAATTATCTATTTAGAAGAATAATATTTTGAAGGAGAAGAGGATGAAGTGACATGGATGAAGTCATCAAGGGCTTCATCTAACATGTCAGAATCTTCACTAGAAAAAGGATCATCAAAAGCTGTGAAGGTTTGGAGAAATAGATCTAACATAGTCAAATTCTTGTTTGCACCAAACAAAAGAAGGATATAATTAAAATAAGAAGAGAAATACAAGTGAACGAAGTCGGGTTTAGCAAAATGTAATAACAAAAAATGAATTCTTTGTAAGAAAGGCCATGCTTTCTAACTATAATTAATTTCCAAGGTATTACACTACCTGATCTAACTAGCTTCAAGGAAGTGTATTCTACTGCTATCCAATTAGGAAGATCAAAATAACTCTAGATAAACCCTATTATTGCCTTATACTTAGAAACAAATACTTTTGATAAGTGAAAGCATAAAGGTATGATGATAAAACTATAAATTCTGAGAATCTAAATAGTAGATTACAAAAATGAATTTAGAATTGAGAACAAAAGTAACAAAGACACCTAGTACCGGAAGGGGAGGGAATCATCACATGGATGTATGTGCATCATGTTGTTTTCTATATGACAAAAAATCCAGAAAACCTTCAATGTATGATTCTATCCAGATTCACCTAGTTACTTAGTTTGCACATTAAACTGGTATGAGGACCCAGTAGTACACAAGATGATGAAATCTATTGATAAATATATTAAAGTGACTATTTGAAATATTATAAATGCAAGGTAAAGTAAGAAAATGAAAAAGAAGATATTATCAAACCCCCATGTGGTTGAACCTCCCCAAATAACTGCAAGAGAAAAGACCAAGAAAAATATTGGGGCTATTTGGGAGCTTTCCTTAAGGCCAAGCCCCTATGTTGGTCTTTCAACCTCCAAGGAAAACCAATATGGAAAAAGATTAAAAAATGTTTGTGCTCTTACTTCCTAAGTGTGTCTAAGAAAATAACAATATTGACAATAAATAAAAACTATGAGTATTAACCCTCATCTATGGGGAAGAACACCCTAGTGTTCGTAAAGGAAAATAAGATGGTGGTCTACACCAAAAGTTTGCCAAAATAGAGAAAAAGCAATGTGTAATAAACCTAATGAATAACACTATTTTTTTACAATGAAACAATGTTACCAGGTTTTAAAGCAATGGAGGCGGCTGAAAGCTCCTTGAGGGACAAATTTGTGTGTGAACAACACCAAACCCTTGAAAGAGAGCCTCCACAATGATGAAGCTACAAGTAGGAAACCTACAAAGCTGAAAGAAGAGGTGATGCAACATGGGGAGAGCACCAAAATCACCAAAAGTTCTTGTGAGAGCGAAGAGAGTTTTTCTCAAAATCTAAAGTTGCCAAAGAGAGAGAGAAAAAAATATTTTAATTTTTGTTTTTGTATCAAAGAATGGAGAATCTGAGAAGGTTAGGCATGCTTATAGGGGTCATTTCACTACCGCATGAGTGTTACCACTGATGGAATCGAGAGACAGGGAGAGAGAATCAATAGTTTGAATTTTGAAATCTTTGGGATGCCAAAGCATGGCACAGACATCTACACGTGCTTGCATCCTAAGAAGATTTGTCAATATTCAACACATGTTCTCAAAACATTAAGAGAAATAAATATGTGATTTGAAATTTTGGCAAACCTTGGTGAGGGGTAAAATAGTCCAAGGTTGGGCTCAAGTGGCCCTAGAAACATGCTATGGGAGTGGGCACCAAAGTGAGTCAAAACACAATGTGAAATTGCAAGGGTATGTAATTTTCTACATTATAGACATAAAATGGAAAACCAATAACATTTTGATGTCTAAGATGGTTGTTAGCACGCATGCATAACAATAGGGGTCACAACATATCTTACAACAACTCACCACAAAGGGAATTCAAAGGATCAGGCTGGCATAGATAGTGACATTTTGCAAGGGACACATCCCTAATGTATCATATAGATAGGTAATATAGAAAATATGTAAGATGTAAGAGAGATATAAGAGTGAATAGATAAGGAGATATATATATAGAGTAGAGAATGAGACCTGCCTATGTATACATAAGATTTTAATGTATATATAATGGAAATATAAGGATTGAATCTAATGTCTAATTGTGTATGAATGTGTATGATATGTATGAATGGTGTATTCTTACCGTATTCTATAATTCCTAGTTGTTCTTTATGATTCTCTTGCTGTATCGTTTGGGGTATAAACTGACTACAAAGATTTGACTAAGGCTTAGATCTCCAGACTGAGTCCTCTCCATATTCTTGCCAACATTTGGTTCCATTGCCGAGACCCTAGTCAAAACAGGAAAGAACAATATGATGAAATAGTAGAAGGAAAGTGCCGAACAAAAAGGAAAAAAAGAGTAAAAAGGAAGATATAACAAAAAAAATTTATGACTTGCGGTGAATTTCCCTAGGACCTACCCTTGTGAGAGGGGGGCAAGAACCTAAGGGGATGACAGATGGAAAGGGGAAGGATCTAAAAAGATCCTTGAAAAGGTGTAACTCTTCAAGTTAAGACGACCATGGGATACATAAGGATTAATGTAATACCAAACCCAAAACACCCACGGTAAAAGGGAACAATAAGAAATTAAGAGAAGTTATGCAAATTATACAAATCAAAATGGAAATAAGTAGGGAAGAAAGACAAAAGTAGACTCAGGAATGAAAATAAAGATACTACAAAAGGATGGAGAATGTAGAAAAATTAGGAAGGGAAAGCATCGGGAAGATTGTGGAGGAAATAGAAAAATTGGATGAGCATGCCGGTGTGGGTGCTGCTGAGCGCACCAATGTGGGTGCTACCAAAGAGAAGAAAATAGGAGAAGAAGAAAGAATGGATGAGCGCACCATAGGGTCTACCACAAATTTGATATAGAGGGATATAGACAATCCTAAATCACTAACAATGCATATTGACAGGGCTATAGAACTTCTAAAAAGCTTAGGAGGAAGTATTGATGCTTATGACCAGTCAAGAAGGATATGGAGGGAAGAATATAATCAAACCCTAAACCTACTGCAAATAGGAATAACCCCAAAGTTTCAACCTAATTTTACTAATATCCAAATCAGAGTTGATAAACAATGGGAAGAATTATTAAATCCTATAAGAAATCTCCAACCCTTGAACTTGGATGCGAACTATCTAGACCATCTAGTTAATTTAAGTGTGATGAAGGTTAGAGAAAGAAGAGATGATGTGGTATATGATAGCATTAGTTCTGAGAGTATAAGACAATTAAATGAAACAACACCAATAAATGAGATGTCATTAACAAACAAAAATTCATCCCCTAAAATGAAGAGGCACCTTGAAGAGATACAACCCCCGGACCAGGAGTCACCCCATGTGCCATATAAGACAAGGAGAATTTTGGTAGAAGAAGACACAAATCAAATAGACAAATAGAAAGAGATTAAATAAGAGATTAGAAGAGATTGCAAAGAAATATTAAGGATAGATTATTTTGACATTAAGTTACAAAGAGACAAGGGAAGATAAAACAAAACCCTAATATAGAGAACAAAACCTAAGCAAACAAATAATAATTTAACACACCGCAAGAAAGAAGAAGTTCTGGAAAAACAAAAGAAATCAACAATGGATTCATCGATCAAGCTGCCTATAATTGGGAAGGACACAAACAAAGCCACCGAACATATCTTTGTTTTGGAGTCAATTTGGAACAAGAAAAATATAACAAGAGACTAGATTAAACTTTTTGATTTTGTGGGAACCTTAAGAAATGATGCATTAAAATGGTATAGAAAGACATGCCTTGACCACACTAAAGAATGGGATGAGGTTAAGAAAGAATTTCTAGATAACTTTGAGTCCTTGAAAATCCCTATAGGAGTGAGTAAGATGAGAGATATGGTCATGAGAGAAAGAGAATCCATTAAGGAATTTGATAAAAGGTTTAAAGAAACTACCTGCAGGCTAGAAGAACCACTAATAGAGAAACAAAGGATTGAATGGTTCGTATCAAGCTTAAGTAATTAAAAAATAATTGCACAAGGATGATCAAGAAGATGATAGAACCTGACTCCCAAAAACAAAGGTGTCAGAGGACTAATTCAGGACCACCCAAGTCATGATAGGAAGATTTTGCCCGAGGTCTGAATCGGAAAGATGTTGTACTGATGCCAGATCTTATGTTGGAAAGGGTAGAAATAGTAGGGTGCCACCACCCAAGTCTTGGATAGAGGAATATTCTATAACTGTTGTTAGATCCCAAAACCCTAATCTTCACTCAATCTTCTTGTATCTTCACATTCTCCAGATCTCGCTCCTGTAACTTGTACAATAGAAGATAAGAAGGGGTTTGGGGTTTATGGTGTTTAGGGACTTGCCTAAGTCAAATCCTAGGCCATTGATTGATAGAGAGTGCATGCCCTCATGGGAGCAAAGGTTGACAACAATGATAATAATGATGAATCAAATAATGATAAACAACAATGATATCACATATGTGATGATTCCTTAGAATGATGAAGATCCTTCAACTCCTAAGGTGGATAGGTGATAGGTTCATTCCTGCAACAAACATACAATAAAAACACACAAATCTACTCTAGAATCGTAATGAATTCTCTTGCTTGCTTTCCTTCAATATCTCTAGTTGGCTATCTATATCTTAGTTACAAATGAACTCAAAACACACTTATATATGCTTTCCCACTCATAATTGCGAAATTAACGTAAAAGAGATGACAAGGAGAAACCTTTTGAAATGTCCCATGCTAACATAAACTTAATTTTTGCCCCGGCCAATCATGAGGGACTTGGATGGTGGCACCCAAGTCTTTTAGTTTCTTTTGGGTCTGGGATAAGATAAGTGAAGGGGTCCTTATTCCAATTTACCTTGGTGTCAAATAATTTTGCATCAGGATGAACATTTAGAATGTATAATGTAATAAATTGGACCTAAGAGATAAACATGGAGGTAAAAAGACATGTGGACACTTTTTACTCCATAACATTTAGCCCCCACTTTAACATGTGTATGATCTTATGATCAGTACATGTATTAAAGTGCGGTTGAAAACACATCAAGAACATCAAAAACTAGAACGAAGACACACCCTAAGTTTGGAAGACCATTTCTAGCCCCCAAGCTTAGGCAAACATAAGAAAACACTTGACAATCATGTAGAACACTGAGAAGACAGTGAAGAAGCATGCAATACACAGAGAAAACATAAACGCAATCACACAATACACAAAGTACACATGAAGAGAAGACATGTTTAAGCAATTATACAAGCCTAACTAGGTGATGGGGGGAGCTCATCGCTACATGCCACCATCAAAGCATACAAAACACACAATGTGGGGGGAGTTCATCGCAACATGCCTCCAGAAAACATGCAAAACACATGGCGTGGGGGGAGCTCATCGCTACACACCTCCAGAAAAAAAGCAAAACACATGAAAAACACATGGAATACACATGGAATACACGAGTGCCATAGAGTGTGTCATTGATCCACTATATGTCTTATACAAAGTAAACACAAGTGACAGGGAGGAGTTCATCGCTATGCTCTGCCATCTAAAACATGGCAAACACACCTGACAATTGAGATATGCTACCACACTTGCCAAAAAAAGGCTTAAGGGTGAATAACTCAAGATCCAACCCCGCCTCCCACAAAGGAATTTTTTAAAATAATGTGCAACTAACTCAAGGGAAGACACAATCCCACCTTCTACAAAAGGGCTTTCAAAAGCATACAACCCCACCTGAATCACAAAGATGCCTTATGGTGAAAAGGAAGCATACACATAAAGTATACAACCCCACCTATGTCGCGGGGATGCCTTATGGTGAAAAGGAAGTATACACAGATGAAAGGAAGCAAGGTACGTAGAAAACACTTCCTACACTAATCTACTGAGGAAAGATTTATGTAAATTTTAACTTTTACAGTTACAGATTAAGATGTACATTAACAAAAGATAATAACAACTTCCAAATGCAAAAACAAAACTCACAACACAAGATATACGTGGGGAAAACCATTTCAGGTGAAAAATGCCACACTCCAAAGCCACCCAATATATTATTCAGGAATCAAGAAGATTACAATATACTTGCAGAGAAAGCTTTTACAGGAGTATATCCAACTAGAGATCTAGGAGGTAACTCGACATCTATAAGATTCTTACACACAATCTCCATCTCTAGCTCTTGATATATAGGAGATACAATACAGTACACTGCCAACGATAATTACAAAACCATGAGCTAAAACCACCCAAAAGTGGTGCCCAAATTATCTCCAATCAAAGATGCCTTGTGATGTGCCAAACCACACACCAACACGTGTAACTCTCCCCTTTACAGCTATTTTATGTGTCCAACATGTTTTTACATATCCCAAAAACAGAAGGTGCAACTTTCAGAGGTCATAACTTTTGATCTGGGTGTCCGATTGATGAACCGTTTGATGCGTCAGAAAGCTCATGAAGAGATCTATCACCCTATAAATTGCTTCACCAGTTATGACCATTTTCAGGACATTTAGAGAAGTTTCAATTCTGGTAATTGAGTTCAAAGACTTTTTCTGGTAGTTTCAAAAAATAGAAACTTTAATATCTCACAATGCTGATATGATCTTGAGACGAAACTCACCCGAGATGTTCACTTAGTTGTTTCGCACCTTCTGGGAAAAATTTTAGGTCAATCTGAGCTCAATTGAAGGACTTACTAAAAATAGTAAGTCTCACTATTTTTAGCTTGTTTGGAAACTTTTGGAAACTTGGAAAGTTCCAAACCATTATCCAAGATAAAGGATATTCAAAAAGACCAAAATTGGGAAGAATAGTAATCTTTCGAAGTTGCAAGGTTGAGACACTTTTCTTAACATTCTTGCACTTGTCAAACACCTTGCAAGAGCAAAGGGAGTATCAACACCATGATTTAATTGCTAGGGGCTGAGAGGCCCATAGACTCTGAACACCATCTGAACTTCTTTGTGCTCATAGGTTTGTAAAGGAATCTGTAACATTCATTAAAATATCAACTTTTTCCAAGTTTACCTTCCCATCCTCTACCATGTCATGAACAAAATGGTACTAGACATCAATGGGTCATCCCACAATAATGGGTTACACTTTTTGGCCAAACTTGACATTGAAATCAACATTTTGAACTAAATCTTCACTTTCTAACACCTATAGCCACTAAACTGTTAGGAATTTGAAGATGATGCAAACTAGTGATTTGTGAGATTTTGTTTGTAGATTCTAAATTAAAAAAAAAAAATTGGAGTTAAATTGTAAAAATTTTTGTGTCTCCTTTGATAACTAGTTTTTAATAGTAAACAACATTTTTTTAAAGTGATGTGTATTCTGTAGCACATAACTTTTTTTTCTACAAAGGATAAAATTATGATTCTTTTGATTTAAGATTGGTAACACCAATATATAGGGCATGCATTTGGTTTTATAATGTTTTGTTGAAGATTTTTTAAATTAAATTTTGAAGTCAAACCAATTATAATTTAGACAGGTGTATTCCATAAAACATAACTTTTTTTGTATGTATTGAAATTCAATTTTTCTTTTTTTTTGTTGAAACAAGGACATCAATACCTAGGGCATAGATATTTTTCAAAAAAAAATTCACTAAATTACTAATTTTCCATGTGTGTAGAACAAAGAACTTGATGTTCGATGAAAAACCTACATTCACAAGAAATAAAAAATAAATCTAATAATCAAATTAAATATATTTAAAATTATACTTTTTGGGAAGCTTATAATAAGGACTACATACTTACAAAACATAAATTTTAAATGAATTCATTTGATCCCCCAAAAGGTAAATCAAAAGTGGTTTTTTATCAACATTTTGATAGGTGTAGAGGAGACTCCATTATAGGTATGTTTTAAAACTAGGGGGGTTCTATCTAAGGGGGTTTGAATCTAAGGTGGTTTGATCAAACCCTCTTCAATTAAAATCCTTTAAATAGAACATTTCAAGGCTTAAATCATTATATTTTCTAAAAATCTATGATTTCAACAAAAATCAGGATGTCCCAGAAAGTGTAACCCATTATTGTGGCAGCACCCAAATATGCCAAACAGTCCTTGCATGGAAAGTAGGATTCTTTGCCAAACATATGGCACTCTGACTATCACAACAAATAGTAATCTTCCCTGCATCAAACCGAACATCAAAACACAATCTCTTAAGCCAAATGGCTTCTTGACAAGCATGAGTTGCTACGATGTACTCAACTTTAGTAGTGCACAAAGCGACCATAGGTTGCCGCTTACTCATCCAACTAATAGCACCATCAAACATAATGAACACATAAGCGCTGGTGGATCTCCTGCTATCAATGTCACCTGCCCAATCTGAATCCACAAATCCACAAATACAAAGTGAATGTCAAGGTCCTGTAGGATAACCATGATAACATAAGGAATACTCAGAAGTACCTTGCAAATATTTGAACACTCTCTTAACTGCATCCCAATGTACCTGTCTAGGATTAGCCATAAATCAACTAAGGACTCCCATTGCTTGGGCAATGTCTGGTCTTGTACAGACCATCGTATACATCAAACTACCAACCACACTAGCATAAGGAACTCTGCTCATATCCTTTGTCTCAGAAGGAGACTTTGGACAATCTACAATAGATAACTTTGTCCCCACTGTAACAGGAATAGTTAAAGGTCTGCATCCACCATACTCTGGCCTAACCAAAGTTTTCTGTTTGCTCTGTCTCTTCTGATCTTCATCCCCAAAATGTACCAAGTTGCCCCTAGATTTTTCATCTCAAACTGTGTTGACAACTAAGACTTCAAATTAGAAATCAAACTTTTGCCATTCCCAATTAGTAACATATCATTGACATACAATACAATAATGAGAATGCAGTCATTGTCAAACTTGTAATAAACACAATGATCTGATTTCAATCTCTAAAATCCCTTACTGAACACAAAGGCATCAAACTTCTGGTACCACATCCTAGGAGACTATTTCAAACCATACAAAGACTTTTTTAACTTGCAAACTAGATTTTCTTTACCTTTCACCACATTGTGCTCTGGCTATGACATATAAATTTCCTCCTCCAAGTCACCATGAAGGAATGTTGTCTTCACATCCATCTATTCCACTTCTAGATCATATGCTGCTGCAAGAGATAACAGGAACAAAATAGATGTCAGCTTTGCAACGGGAGAGAAAATCTCACCATAGTCAATTCCCTCCACCTAAGAATACCCCTTCACAACCAATCTAGCCTTATATTTCTCAACACTACCATCTACACCAAATTTCCTTTTGAACACCCATTTGCATCCAACAGGTTTTCGTCCTTCAGGAAAAGGCACTAAGTCTGAAGTATTATTCTTTTCCAAAGAAGCCATCTCCTCTTCCATGGCCTCCTTCTAGGAACCTACATCTTTCATACCCATAGCGTCTTTCAAAGTTCTAGGCTCATCAGTGTTAGAAATCAAAGAAAAAATACAACTGGAATCATGCAATGAATAACCAAACCTATCAGGTTGCTACCTTATCCGAGTGGACCTCCTAAAAGGTTGAGGTTGAGGTTCTTCATCTTCTTCTGAACTTTCAGAGCTACTAGAGCTCTCCTCATTATTAGGTCCAATAGATGATTTTGATTCAACTTTCTCATGGGTGGAAGGAAGCTGAACCACATCATTTTTCTTCTCTTCTTTCTTTGGTTGCAAGACAACAGAAGAAGGATTGAGTGCTCTGAAGATCACACTTTTGCTATACAGAACTCTCTCAACCACTGGATCCTAAAGCTTGTACCCTTTCACATTGATGCCATAACTGGTGAAGATACACTTTACAGCCTTGTTCTCCAACTTAGACCTCTTCTCCTTAGGCACATGTGCATATACCTCACAACCAAATACTCGAATGTGTCTTAATGAAGGCTTTTTACCAGACCATACCTCCATAGGTGTCTTATCAATGAGCACTAATGTAGGATACTTGTTAACCAGGTAACAAGCGGTAGCAACAACTTCAGCCCAGATTTTTTGTTTAAGACCAGCTCCACTTAGCATACGTCTTGCCCTCTCCATCAACGTTCTATTCATCCTCTCTGCAACTCCATTCTACTGAGGGGTATACGGAGTTGTCTTGTGCCTCTCAATCCCCTATTCTTTACAGAACTTGTCAAAATCTACTGAACACAAATCACCACCATTTCCAGTCCTCAAACACTTAATCTTTCTATCCTTCTAATTCTCTACAAGAGCTTTAAACTCTTTGAATCTATTAAACACTTCAGATTTACTTCTAAGGAAATACACCCATGTCCTTCTACTGTAGTCATCAATGAATGAAACAAAGTAAACATATTTTGAAATTGAACGAACATTAACAGGACCAAACACATCAGAATGAATCAAGTGCAACACCTCAGAAGATTTATGAGAACTGGAATAAAATGGAACACAGTTTTGTTTTCCATAAATGCAATGTTCATAGAAATCAAACTCAAGATTACAATCATTCATACCCTCAACAAGATTTTTATTTTTCAGGGTCTTCAAACCCTTTTCACCAATGTGACCAAGCCTTTGGTGCCATAACATTGTCTTCTCAGCTAGAAGTTTCATCTCCATAGAATGAGCACCCTTAGGTACCCAAAAAGAATGACCATCAGAAGTAGATGCAACAGTCTTTTTTGCTACTAGTTCCAATGGTGAGGATGAAGACTCTGAAGCTCTCTTCTTTGAAACAGAGGAACTATTGCACTAAACTGTGCATGCATGAAGCTGAAATAGAGTGCCAATTCGAACACCCTTAGCCAACACCATATATCCTCTAGTCATCTTGCATCCTCCATTCGAGAAAACAACCTGCACACCCACGTCATTCAACTTACTTATAGAAAGAAGGTTCTATGTCAAACCAGGGATATGCAGAACACCATTGATTCCCTTCACTCATCCATCAGGGAATCGAATCAAGACTCTTCTAGGGCCAAGAATCTTCAAGTGAGAATCATCACCCAAGTACACCTTTCCACCATCGTATTCTTCATACTTTGAAAACCAACCCCGATGCGAGGTCATGTGAAAAGATGCACCAAAGTCAATAAGCCACACATCCTTAGATGCATGTGTTTCCAAGGCAGTGACAAATGCTTCTCCTTCATCTTGAGAGGACTTGGCAGAATCCAAATTGTAATTCTTCTTCTTTTTCTTTTTCTCCTCCTTGCAGTCCTTGTGGAAGTGACCAGGTTTTCTGCATTTCCAACATAGGGCTTTAGAATTTCCAGGAGATTTAGATCTCCCATGGGATTTGGATCTTCCTTTTTCTTCCTTCTTATTATCCTTTTTGTTTCCCTTCTCTTTAGTCTACCATGAACTGCAAGAGCCTCCTTAGCCAATTCAGAAGAATTTCTCCGTATCTCTTTAGACAACAGTGAAGAAACCACTTCATCCATCTTGAAGGTGGTAGTGGTACTCCCAATGGCCATAACAAGGTGGTCCCACGAATCTAGTAAGGAACACAGTAATGTCATACAATGATCCTCCTCCTCCATCTTCACACCAACAGAAGTCAACTAGGAAACAAGCATATTGAATGCATTCAGGTGATTAGCGATAGATCCTCTATCTTCCATTCTCAGAGAATACAATTTCTTTCGCAGGACTAACTTGTTCACCAAGGATTGAGCTTGATAAACATCTCCAAGCTTCTTCCAAAGTTCCTTTGTAGTCTTGTCTTCATGGATATTTAGGAGCACTGAATCAACCAAACAGAGTCTTATCAAACCCTTAGCTTTTCAATCTTTGAGATCCCAGTCTTCTTGAGACATTGCCATTGGTTTTGTACTAGATATGGCTTCTTGTAAATCCTGATCTATAAGCATGTCCTCCATTTTGAGTTTCCACAACTCTAAATTACTGCCATTAAACGTCTTTATCTCAAACCTCCCAAATGTGCTCGCCATCTCTTACCTGCAATAAAGATTTTAAAATCCTCTGTACAAGCTCCCACTCAAACGAAGATCAGCTCAAAAAACCCTCTACCCAACAACTAGAACCAAAGGTGATCAGGCTCTGATACCAATTGAAAGGAAGCAAGGTATGCAGAAAATGCTTCCTACACTGATCTACTGAGGGAAGAGTTATGCAAATTTTAACTTTTATAGTTACAGATTAAGATGCACATAACAAAAAGATAATAACAACTTCCAAATGCAAACACAAAACTCACAACACAAGATATACGTGGGGAAAACCCTTTCAGATAAAAAACCCCACACTCCAAAGCTGCCCAATATATTATTTAGGAATCAAGAAGATTACAATATACTTGTAGAGCAAGATTTTATAGGAGTATATTGAACTAGAGATCCATGAGGTAACTTGACATCTATAATATTCTTACACACAACCTCCATCTCCGGCTCCTGATATATAGGAGATACAATAGAGTACACCGCCAATGGTAATTACAATACCATGAGCTAAAACCACCCAAAAGTGGTGCCCAAATTATCTCCAATCAAAGATGCCTTGTGATGTTCCAAACCACACACCAACATGTGTAACTCTCCCCTTTACATCTCTTTTATGTGCCCAACATGTTTTTATATTTCCCAAAAATAGAAGGTCCAACTTTCAGAGGTCATAACTTTTGATCTAGGTGTTCGATTGACGAACCGTTTGATGCGTTGAAAAGATCGTGAAGAGATCTATCACCATATAACCCTCTTTTCTAGTTATGACCATTTTCAAGATGTTTAGAGAAGTTTTGATTCCAGTAATTGAGTTCAAAGACTTTTTCTGGCAGTTTCAAAAAATAGAAACTTAAATATCTCGCAATCCTGATATGATCTTGAGATGAAACTCACCCGAGATGTTCATTTAGCTGTTCCGCACCTTTTGGGAAAAATTTTAGGTCAATCTATGCTCAATTGAAGGACTTACTAAAAATAGTAAGTCTCGCTATTTTTAGCTCGTTAGGAAACTTTTGAAAACTTTGAAAGTTCCAGACCATTATCCAAGATAAAGGGTATTCAAAAAGACCAAAACTGGGAAGAATAGTAATCTTTTGAAGTTGTAAGGTTGAGACACTTTTCTTAACAACAAACACACAAGACAAAGTATACAACCCCACCTACATCATAGAGATGCCTTACGGTGAAAAGGAAGTATACACAAACATAATTTATCACAATGTCTAAGATATCCAAGCATTTACCACAATATATGCCCCCACCTTAAAGTGGTTTCTCCCTCTTTCCGGTGGAAATCATGTTTAAGGTAAGGTTGAAAACACATGAGGGAATGAGACATTTCATAAAGCCCATGCCCCAAAGTGACATGTGCTTACAATCACTGAATCATTCCCAACAATCACGATAGAAACACATTAATATCATTTGCTAACAACAATTGATCAATAATAAGCTTTGGTTAGAAAATATATTCTAAGATAATAACCAAATCAATTCATGAAACTGATATAGAAATAAGGTAACATATCACTTAAACAAATCAAGGCTATACATATAGGTTTGAAACTGAGTATAGCTACGATGTTATACTTCAGGTATCATAGAACCAAGTGTAACTAGAAGGTGAGACAAAAGCAATTCAAAGTGTATAGCAGTAGATTAGAGTACTACAAAGGCTTGTTACAACAATTTCACAATATGATACATGATCACATCACAACACAAAGTGATTCTACTTGTCAAATGTCAGTAACAAATTACCCCCATCTTGATATATGGACTAGGTCCATTTTTATTTTCTTGTTTAGGGACACACAGTCCTTATCAGAAATGTACATTTGTTATCATCATCTGTCAACTAGTAGAGCCACAAATACAATAGAAGAATGAAATCACAAAAAATGAGAGAGGAGACAAAAGAGTCTTAGGGCCCCAATGTGAAAGGATGCCCCCAAAACACCCTCCACAACGTTATGCCCCCAAGGCACTACACACAACAATTACAACAAGAGAAGAGTAGAAGAATAGAGAAACAAATAGAAAGAATGTTACAATGAAGGTGGTCTCCTTGTATCCTTGACCTTACCATAGTATCAAGGGTCATCCAAGGAGACCTAAACAAACATTTAACAGTACATGGGGGAACACAACACATCAACATATATATCTAAGAGGAGGTGGCCACCCTATCAAGTGCAGCTCAATGAGGGAGAAATACTTACTTGATTCATACAGGATATTTCCTGGTGGACAATGAATGTCTATCTTCTCAGGATATATTAGATTTAGTGTTGGACTTATTGATATGGTGTTAACATTGAGAGTAGGATGATGGTAAGCTTTGGTGGGCTTCAAAGGATGGTATCCAATAACAATCAAAGAGCTATGTGTAACAACTTCTAAGGGTACTTTGATTCCTTGTTGTTTTATGCCACAACCATTACCTACATAGTTATAATTTTTGTAAAGGATTTGAAATCCATGACCATAGAAGACTCCATCTCTTTGGAAGAAGGCAAGGCCTCATAAGTCTCATATTCTATAGTGCAAGTAAGAGTATTGTATTTGTTTGCCACTAAATAAACCTTAGGTTTCTTAGGTATTTCCAAAGATTGCTTGGATGAGATCGAGGCAACTTTTGGTGTTTCAAGATTAGAGTTATTAAGTTTATATTCACTCATAAAGGAAGGAGTAAAATCTAATGAACCCCAATCATCACCAAGAAATGTATTTGATGATGATTTGGAATCTTACACAAAATTATCTACGGCAAGAGGAATTGATGAATCATCTTTTAAGTTATTGAGAAGTTTGTGATTGACAACTTGTTTTTGTGCCTCAACTTGTAAACAAATTTATGGATTCGGGTCAACTTCAATGGTTTGAAGTTTATTTGCATGAATAAACTTTATTGATCAATGAAGGGTAGATGGAACTACCCCCATGGTATGAATCCATGGTCTACCTAGAATGATGTTATATGAAAGCATACCAGGCATGACATGGATAAGGGTAGATAAAGTCACAGGTCTGGCATTTACGGGTAAAGTTATGGTACCTAGTGAATGTCTACCAATGTTATCAAAGCCACTAATGTTAAGTTTATCTTGTTTGATTAAAGATGTGTCAACCTTCATTTTGTGTAGCACATCAATGCTATGAACATTAAGAGTTGATCCATTGTCAATCATAGTTTGTTTTATCAACTTTTTATTTGTTATGACAAAGATTACAAGAGGATCATGTTAGTTTTGAACTTCAATTCATGGTAATTCGTGTTGTTGAAACAGAATATCCTTTTTTGTCCACGTGCATACAATCTAATAGAGATGCTACATCATTTCTCCTAACAATGGGTGGTACAATCACCTTTTGTAAAGCTTCTTGGAGCATTCTGTGGTATGTAGGTGATGTTTGTATGAGTTCCTAGAGAGAGATCTTAGCGGGAGTAGCACGGAACTACTCAACAAGATCATAATCTTGACCAACATTATGAGTAAGATGATGTGGTTGAGGAAGCATAGGTTGAGAAGTTGGTAAAGTGATCGCAATGTTTGACTATTGTTTACTTTTATTATTTTGTGTATTATATGTGTGAGAAACCACATTGTAGTTAGGTTGTTGCAACGTATTGTGATACACTTTATTTTCTTGAGTAATTTGTTTTGCATAATTGAGAATGTAACTTGGGAGTTAAGGTGGTATTGGAGCACCTTGAACCGTAATCACTAGTTTGAAGCGAGGAGGCACATTAGGTGTCTTATGCACAATGATTTTAGGAACATTAGTACACTTATCCACTATCCCCTTAGTGGGTTGAATAAGTCTATTGATGATGATTGAATTAACATTGTTTTTACTCTGATTAAGCTCAACATCCATCCCCAAAGGATTTAATGTGAGAGACCTTTCTTCATCTACCAATGTTGCATCTTTTGAAGGGAGAGCATTGGAACGAAGGGAAGGTAAAGTGTTGTTAAGAGAATTGTTGATGATTGTATCTTTAGTGAAGTCCAAGGGGTTTGAACATGCAACCAAATGAGAACTATCCATGGTCTTCGCATCCTTAGTGATATCCAATGTGCTTGAACATTAACTCAAAGGTGAGAGATCCATAGGATGAGCTATAGAAGCCTCATGTATTATAGAAGGTTTAAGATTATTAGATGAACACCCATTATCTACCCATGGAGGATCCTTTTTTAGAGGAGGCTCTTCATTCACTAATGCTTCATCTTTCAAAGGGAGAGCATTGGAATGAAGAGAGGGTAGGGTGATGTTAAGGAATGTATCAATAATTTCATTTTCTTGTGCCAAAATATCATCACAAGTGGGAACAACTTTGGGAGAAGGGTCCAAATCATAGGGTGAAATGGACAAAGATAGGTCACCATCACATGTATTAGAGACTAGATCCATGGGAATAGACATAGCAATGTCTTGACTTGTAGTAGAAGAAGAGCCATCACGATCACCTTTCTCATGACTATTCATGGAGATGAATTTGGTTAGATCTTCTAATATTGAAGGATGCTCACCCATGAGGGTTATGAAGCTATCAAAATCAGATATGCAACCAAGGATTTCATATAAAGAACCTTTAAAGATGTCAATATCTAAAACATAAGTATGCATATTAATGAATTTGTAAAAATGCTCAAAATCTATATATATGCATGCAAAGATACCAAAGACAAATGACATGATGATGCCATAATGAAATTTCTTAGAAAAACAATGCACAATCAGATATATTCATTTATCAAGCACCACCAATATGAGAATGCAAGAGTATTTTTAAAACCCTAATGCAAAATTTTACCAAAATATAGGCTTTTTGAAGGCCTAAATATGCAATTTTTCTAAAATTATGCAAGATTTTCAAATGAATATTGATAAATGTGTAATGAATCAATGCAAGATTTGTTTTGAATAATCAACAAGATGCAAATGATCAAATCTATAAGTTCAACAAAATGTTAGGTATGAAAAAGGAGAATGATGAAAACTAGATGCACACAAGATTAAACCCTTTTCCATATAACATTCAAGGACAAGACCGAGCCAAATCACTACCAAATGGAAGAGGGCTCAACTGCTAATCTGGTACTCAGGTATGTTATAGAGGAATCATATTTAACTTAGTATTTTTAACAAACCCTAGGTTAATAATACATGAAACCCTAGTTTTACAAAGATCATCTTATAACATAATAAGTACAATAGTAATCCAGAAACCAATTGCACATGGATGATCAGGAAGATGATAGAACCTGTCTCCTAAAAATAGAGGTGTTAGAGGGCTAATTTGGGACCACCCAAGTTTTGATAGGAATATTATGCCCAAGGTCTAAAGTGGAAAGATGTTGTAGATGCTGCACTGATGCCAGATATGAAGTTAGAAAGGGTAGAAAGACTATGGTACCACCGCCCAGGTCTTGGATAGAGGAATATTTTGTAACTGCTATCAGATCCTGAAACCTTGATCTTCACTTAGTCTTCCTGCATCTTCACATTCTCTAGATATCACTCTTGTAACCTGGACACACAAAGATAAGAAGGGTTTTGGGGGTTATGGCATTTAGGGAATTGCCTTGGTCAAATCTTGGGATAGCATTCAAGCTTCCCGACATCGTTGATTGATAGGGAGTGCATGCCCTCATGGGGGCAGAGGCTGAGAATAATGATAATAATGATGAATCAAATGGTGATAAACAATAATGATATCACCTATGTGATGATCCCTTAGAATGATGAAGATCCTTCAACTCCTAAGGTGGATAGATGATAGCTTCATGCCTACAACAAACATACAATAACAACACACAAATCTTCTCTAGAATCACAATGAATTCTCTTGCTTTCTTTCCTTCAATATCTTCCCTTGGCTATCTCTATCTTAGTTACAAATGAACTCAAAAACACACTTATATATACTTTCCCACTCATAATCATGAAATTAAACCAAAAGAGCTAACAAGGAGAAACCTTTTGAAAGGTCTTAGGCTGACATAAACTTAATTTTTGCCTTGACCAATCAGGAGGGACTTGGGCAGTGGCGCCCAAGTCTTTTAGCTCCTTTTGGGTCCAAGATAAGATAAGTGAAGGGGCCCTTATTCCAATTTACCTTGGTGTCAGGCAATTTTGCATTGGGATGAACATTTATAATGTATAATGTAATAAATGGGACCTAGGAGCTAAACAAGGAGGTAAAAAGACATGTGGACACCTTTTACTCCATAAAAACATAGAATCACAAACTTGGCACAAACAGGACAAGACCAAAGAAAACTTAGAGATGGAGAATTTGAAGCTTGAACTAGAAGAACAAAACTAAAACAAGAAATTCTAGAAAGAAAAGAGGAAAGTCCACAAAAAAAACCTAATATATGGTGTTCATACTGCAAGAAAGAAGGGCATTTGTGGAACGAATGTCCAATGATGAAAGGAGAGAGAAAGGATGCCACGATGAAGGTAGCTATCAAAATAGTATCGAAGAGAAATAATACAGTCTATTGTGGATTATGCAGTGAGTGGGATGGCCATGAAACATAAGATTATCCATCGCAATGCTTTAGGTTAAGAGAGGAAGATGATCATGAACCTTGGTGGAATGTACAATGCAAAAATAGAACAAATAATGAAAACCTAGAATATGTGAAAGGACTAGTAGAAAGACCCTTGTACATGCAAGATCATGGCTATAAACATCCCAATTGTGCCAATTAATGAAATATCAATACTTAAATATAGACCACGAATTCAAATTCTGCACCTTACATGAATAACTATAACAATGAATAAAGAGGACAATATAATGTTTATAGAGGAGGTAGAGGCCATGGTAGAGGAAGAAGAAAGATAGATGATGCAACATGCTTTAAATATAGTAAACTAGGTTATTTCACTAATGAATGCGGGGGAGAAAAGAAAAAATCATTGTGGGTTCTGTGGTAGCATAGAACATGACATATTCAACTGTGATAAGGCCCAAGCTTATTACAAAAATACCTCACCGCAGTCTAAGAGAGATGAACTTCAAGGTTTCAAAGGAGTAAGAATCATGACAAGAGTACCTAAAAACCCACTGCAAACAACATGATGATGCCAAAAAGTGGAAATCTATGAAGCAAAGATCATTACTGATAGTTCATCAGAAGATGATTACCAATCAGAAACATATGGCCAAAATCTAAAATAGAAAAAGAAAAATAAAGCAGCAGTAATCACAAGACAAGGGAGTGATATTGCAATGAAATACATTAACACAAGTGAGGAAGAAAGTGAGGAAGATGAACACTCCTTCCCTAAAAAAGTAGAACATGATCAAATTGTAGAACAAACTAAAAAAACACTCAAACAGGAACAACAAAAGGAGAAAGAGCCAAATAATTTCTTTACTGAACAAGAAGTAAGAATACTAAAATAACTCACACAAATGGCTAAACAACATGACCTCTTAGGGAAACTTAAACAATTCAACAAATATTGGAACAAATAAAAGATCCAACCATTGGAAATCAAAAAGATAGGGAGAACTGAGAGATTATGGAAGAAAAGCCCTATAATTATTACAGTTAATATCAACCACAAAAGATTGAAAAATGTAATGGTTGATTTAGGTCTAGATATCAACATGATCCTGGAAAGGGTATGGGAACACCTGGGAAGGCCTAAACTACAAGAAATACCATACAATATTAGTCTTGTAGATGGATCTAGAATGAAAATCCTAGGAACATGGAGGAATGTAGAAGTTAGTGTCATGGGAGTAAAACAAATTAGAGAAATTGAGATAGTAGCAATGAAAGAAACATTTGACTCTTTTAATGCACTAATAGGGCTAAGATGGTTTTTAGATGCAAATGGGGTTGTGGACTCCAGGAAGGAAGAAATATCCTTTGCAAATGATGAGAAGATCATTCATATACCTTTAGGAGGAAACAATGATGAATCATATACAGAAGAAATCAATCCAAAGGAATACAATGATGAGGATAATAAAAACCTCTATTCAATCTGTAAACTTCCCAAAAAGAAAAACATAGAAGAACCTAACTCCGAAGAAGAGATAGACATTGAAATTGACCATTATAACACTAATAGTGAGGATGTCCTAAGCGCCTTGTTGCAAGAAGACCCAGAAACATACACTTGCAGAATCAAGGGACCTAGGAGAGTATTTATGGTTAGGTTGAAATAAGTAAATTAACCACATTCTACCGCAAATGATGAAATTACACTGCAAGAAATAAGTGGAGAACAAGACATATACACAAATGATGAACACCAAAAATCATTTCAAATAAAGCACATTTTAAAGGGAATATTGCATATCAAGTTACCTAATATTTAGGAATTGGGAATCTAATTGCATACCTAGCACAAATGGAACAAACTTTTGAGAAAGAAGAAGAAAGACTTGAAGCATTAAATCATACACTAATATGCAATACTGCCAGTTGGTGGAACACTCACAAACATAACATCCAACACTGGCCAGTCTTCAAGATCTTAATTCAAACAAGATATATAGAAGAAGGCTAGTATGCTAAAATCCCTATATATGATGGAAGTGTCTATCCAAAAGAACACATAAAAACTTGTATTTGGGTTTGGAAGGATCGAAATGCATACAATGAAACACTATACATACAATTATTCTATTGGACACTTATACCAGTAGTACAGACCTGGTACATCAACTAGGAAAGAAGGGAAGAAACTAGACACTGGCTATATTAAAAGAAGATTTCTATCATACATTTGCTTTTTGGGATGAAGATGACCACGTTCATAGTGTATTACTTAAAATCAAGGAAATAATATTGAAACCTAATGAATAAAGAGAAGAACAAGTACCACAAACAACTTCTCCACCACTACAAAGTGAAGGGATATGGAAATTTATTGACTGGATGAACAAAGAAACAAACCCCACCAAACATAAGTGTTACAAAATGAGTCAAGGGCATAATGATGATATAGATAACCTAGAAATAGAAGTACAAGAAGGGGAAAGAGAACTATAACTCAGTATAGAACCCAAAGAAAAATATTATAACCAAAAGAGAGGAAAATGTAGAAAAAGAAGGTGAACCCAAATTAGCAAAATTTAGAGATTATTGGGATGAAAGGGAAGTGGTGCAAGTCATGGAGATCCTATTTAAATTTGAAGATCTATTCCTGAAAACATTCATAGATATGAAAGGAATTAACAAGGAAGCAGGAATAATGAAAATTCAACTGAAGGAAGGAGTCAAACCTATAAAGAAAAGACCATATAGGCTCAATCCTAATATGAAGAAGAAGGTAAAAGTAGAACTAGACAAAATGTTGGCTACACATATAATCAAGCCTATGGAGGTTGCCAAATAGATAAGCCCCATGGTTGTGAAAAACAAGAAAACAGGAGAAATAAGTATATGTGTAGACTATATAAAATTAAACAAGGAATGCATACATGACCCCTCTCCCACTCCATTTACCAAAGAAATATTGGAGTCAGTAGCTAGCAGAGAGATATACTCCTTCACTGATGGATTCTCCGAATACCATCAGGTCAAAATAAGAGAAGAAGACCAGCCTAAGCTAGTATTTGCATTAGAATTTGGGTCTTACATGTATACGGTGATGCCTTTTGGGTTAAAGAATTCACCTGCGATATTCAGCAAGATAATGGTGAATGCTTTCAAAGACTTTATTCATGATTTCCTCAAAGTATACCTTGATGATTGGATAGTGTATGGCCTGGTGAAGGACCATGTGCAAGTATTAAGGACAATGTTAAATAGATGTAGAAGCATGCAAATATCACCAAACTTAAAGAAGTGTATGTTTGTAGTACCTTTTGGCACCCTACTAGGGCATATCAATTGCAAGGAAGGTCTAATGGTTGACCCATTTAAAGTAACATTGATAATGAACTTGCCACCACCAAAGTCTACACCAAAGGTGAAATCCTTCTTGGGCTATACTGGGTACCATCGCAAGTTTATAAGAATATATGTGGCAATTGTAGCACCTTTGGAGGAACTTCTAAAAAACAAAAAAGGAAAGAACATTGAATGGAATGAAGAATGCTAGAATGCTTTTGACACATTAAAACAAAAGATAGTTGAAGCACCAATACTAATATTTCCTAATGGAATATATTGTTTCATGTACATGTGGAGCAGTACTGGCACAACCAAAGGGAAATAAGGACCATCCTATAGCATTTGCCATTAGGAAGTTATCTAAAGCAGAAAAGAACTACACAACAATAGAGTGGGAAGCCTTGGCCATGGTCTATGCTTTGCAAAAATTCTGTTAGGAATTAAGGTGTCTCAACCTTGGTAATTCCTTGCATTATTAATGTTTGTATTTATTATTTAATTGCCTATGTTGTAAATATTTGTAAATTCCATATTGTCATATTGTGGGATGTGGCATGGTGATGTGTCAATCCTACATGGAATATGACAACTTGTAATTCTCACATGAGGAGATAGACATCCCACTTTGTGGTAGGAGCATTTTGCCATGTGTCAGCATCTTGCATGTTGTGTAAGTGAATCTTGACCGAAACGGTTATGACAGATTCCTATGACAGAATCTATGACATGTAAGAGTCAGAAATAAAAGGTTGTAAGACAGGTGAAGACATGTATCATGAAGCATCTTTGAAAAAGGAATATTTGGGTGCCCCAAGGTGGACTATGACATGTTGTAAGAGAATATGCTATTTATAGCCTGTGTATGACAGATTCTCTTACAGTTGTAAGTTGTAACCGCTATGACAGATTCTATGACAATCGCAAGTGTTGTAAGAGCATCTGTCATAGCCCATTTTGGAAATAGGCAACCTCTTTGGGATGGGAGCTATGGACAAGTGTCAGCCACATTCTACAATGTTGACTAAGTGTCCTTAGGCATGGGTTTTGGGCCATGAGGCCAAGTTGGACGCCCATCCCAAGAAAGGTCCAATATTGCCTTGTATTTTCTATATAAACAGGTGCTTGGAGGAGTAGAGGTATCACAAGTTTTACAAGTACTATTATGCTACCGGTTTGACTCCAGACATGTGTGTCGAAGACCATTGAAGCTTGCATTGCAAGTGTATTGTAAACATATTTCAGATTTGTTAATACATTGTGTAGGTTTCTAAGTGTGGGATTTTTCACCCAATAAGGGTTTTCCCCACCGTAAATCTTTGTCTCTCTTCTTCTGTCTTCTTTCTGGTTCATGTGTATTGCTACAATATCTCATTTATGTGTTACATATCGCTGTAATTGTAAGGATTAATTTGAATTTGCATAGCCCTCTCATTAGATTAGTGTAGGAAACGATTTCTGCACACCTAGCTTCCTTTCAGTTGGTATCAGAGCTTGATCACTTTGGTCCTAGTTGTTGAGTAGGGGTTTTTTGAGCTGATCTTAAGTTGAGTGGGAGTTTGTGTAGAGTATTCTGAATCTTATTGCAGAAAGGAGATGGCAAGCATATTTGGAAGGATAGAGGTGGAGAAATTCAATGGCACAAATTTTGAGCTATAGAAGCTCATGATGGAAGACATGCTTGTAGACCGAGACCTATGGGAAACTGTATCTGGTGTAAAACCAACTGCAATGTCACAAAATGCTTGGGATCTAAAGGATCAGAAGGCTAAGGGTCTCATAAGACTCTATTTAGCTGATCTATCTTGTTGAATGCCCATGAAGAGAAGAGCATAAAAGACCTTTGGAAGAAGTTGGGAGATGTTTATCAGGCTAAATCCTTGGTGAACAAACTTTTCCTGAGAAAGAAGTTGCATTCTCTTTGAATGGAGGAAGGAGGATCTGTTGCTGAGCATATGAATGCCTTTAACATGCTCGTTGCACAATTGACATCTGTTGGTGTGAAGATGGAGGAGGAAGATCGTTGTATAACCTTGCTTTGTTCTTTGTTGGACTCGTGGGATCATCTTATCATGGCTATTAGAAGAACTACATCCACATTCAAAATGGAAGAAGTAGTATCTTTGTTGTTATCCAAAGAGATATGGAGAAGGTCTTCTGAGGCAGCTAAAGAGGCTCTTGCGATTTGTCGAAGACCCAAGTAGAAAGGGAAAAAGAAGGACAAGAAAGCTAAGAAGGGTAGATCCAAATCTCGTGGGAGATCTAAATCTCCTGGAAAGTCCAAGGCTCTTTGTTGGAACTATGGGAAAATAGGGCATTTTTGAAAGGAATGCAAGGAGGAGAAGAAGAAGAAGAAGAAAGCTCTTGATTCAGATTTTGACAACTCACAAGAAGATGGTGATGCTTTCATTATAGCCCTGGCAACCCATGCATCTGATGATGTGTGGCTGATTAACTTTGGTGCATCATTCCACATGACCTTGCATCAAGACTGGTTTACCAAGTATGAGGAGTTCGATGGTGGAAAGGTCTATTTGGGTGATAACTCTCATCTAAAGATTGTTGGTCGTGGAAGAGTCTCTATCTGATTCCTTGATGGATGAGTGAAGGGGATCTCTAGGGTTATGCACATCCCAGGGTTAGCACAAAACTTTCTTTCTGTAAGTATATTGAATGATGCAGGTGTGCAGGTTGTTTTTTCAAAAGAAGGATGCGAGATGACTAGAGGAGCTATGGTGCTTGCTAAGAAAACTAGGAGAGGTAGTATGTTTTAGCTGGAGGTATGCATTGCACAATGCAATAGTTCTTCTGACTCAAAGAAGAGGGCAACAGTCACTTCATCCCCACCATCTGAACGAGCAGTGAAGAAATCTGTTGTTTTCGATTCTGATGGTTGTAACCGTGCATTGGAAGTTAAACTTCCTGCTAAAAAGATAATGTTATAGCATAAGAGATTTGGCCACATTGGTGAGAAGGGTTTGCATACCCTGAAAAATAAGAACCTCGTTGAGGGGTTAGATGATTGTAATCATGAGTTTGACTTTTGCAAACATTGCATTTATGGAAAATAAAACCATGTTCAGTTTTGCTGAAGTTCTCACAAGTCGTCTAGTTTATTGGACCTTATTCATTTTGATGTGTTTGGTCCTATTAATGTTCCTTCATTATCAAAATCTGTATATTTTGTATATTTTATAAATGATTATAGTAGAAGGACATGGATTTATTTTCTTAGAAGCAAATTTGAAGTCTATAGCAAGTTTAAGGAGTTTAAGGCTTTTGCTGAAAATCAAACTAGTAAAAAGATTAAATGTTTGAGAATTGACAACGGTGGTGAGTTCTGTTCTACATAATTTGATAAATATTGCAAGGAACTTGGGATTGAAAGACAAAAGATAACTCCATACACCCTGTAGCAAAATGGAGTTGCAGAGAGGATGAACAGAACACTGATGGAGAAGGCTAGGAGTATGCTTAGTGGAGCTGGCCTAGAACAAAAGTTTTGGGCTGAAGCTATTACCATTGCTTGCTATCTAGTAAATAGATCTCCTACATCAGCTCTTGTTGGAAAGACACCCATGGAGGTGTGGTATGGTAGAAAGCCTTTAATAAGGCATCTTCATATTTTTGGTTGTGAGGCATATGCACATGTGCCTAGGGGGAAGTGGTCAAAATTGGAGAACAAGGTTCTTAAGTGTATCTTCATTGGCTATGGTGTCGGTGTGAAAGGATACAAGTTTTGGGATCTTGTGGCTGAAAAAGTGTTGTATAGAAGAAGTGTCATCTTTAGAGAGCTTACACCTTCTTCTAGTATTTTACAGCCAAAAGAAAAAGAAAAGAAAGAGGATGTTGTTCAGTTTCCTGCTACCCATGAGAAGACTAAACAGAAAAACAATGTTGGACCTGATGATGAGGAGAGCTCTAGCAGCTCTGAAAGCTTAGATGAAGAAGCTGAACCTTAACCTCAGCCCTTGAGGAGGTCTACACAAATAAGAAAGCAACTTGAAAGGTTTGGTTTTACATTGCTTGATTCTATTTGTGCTTATGCTTTACTCACTAATAGTGATGAACCTAGAACTGTATCAGAGGCTTTGGACATGAAAGATGCAGGTTCCTAGGAGGCCATGGAGGATGAAATGGCTTCTTTGGAAAAGAATCAAACTTGGGACTTGGTGCCTTTGCCTCCTAGATGGAAACCCGTTGGATGCACATGGGTGTTCAAGAGGAAAATTGGTGCAGATGGCAGTGTTCAGAAGTATAAGGCCAGATTGGTTGCGAAGGGGTATTCACAAGTGGAGGGCATAGATTATGGTGAGATCTTCTCTCCCGTTGCAAAGCTTACATCCATTCGATTCCTGTTGTCTCTCGCAACAGCTTATGACTTGGAGGTAGAACAGATGGATGTGAAGACAACTTTCCTTCATGGAGATTTGGAGGAAGAAATCTACATGTCACAACCAGAGCATTACATGGTGAAAGGTAAAGAAAATTTGGTTTGCAAATTAAAGAAGTCTTTGTATGGTTTGAAGCAGTCTCCTAGGAGGTGGTACTTGAAGTTTGATGCCTTTGTTTTGTCAATTAGATTTGTAAGATCAAAATTAGATCATTGCGTGTACTTTAAGTTTGATGGTGATTGCATTCTCATTGTTGCATTGTATGCTGATGATATGTTGCTCATTGGGAAGGTTAAGAATATGATTTCTGATTTCAAATCTCAGTTGTTAGCACAGTTTGAAATGAAAGATTTAGGGGTAGCTAGGTACATTATAGGAATGGAAATCAGAAGAGACAGAGCTAAAGGAAAATTTTGGTTAAGCCAGAGTAAGTATGTGAAGACCATGTTGGATAGGTTCAGCATGGCAAATTGTAGATCATTGTGTGTTCCTGTTTCTTTAGGGACAAAGTTATCTATTGAGGATTGTCCAAAATCCCCCAGTGAGGTGGAAGGCATGAGTAGAGTACCTTATGCTAGTGTTGTTGGTAGTTTGATGTATGCTATGGTTTGCACAAGACCAGACATTGCCCAAGCAGTGGGAGTCCTTAGTCAATTTATGGCTAATCTTAGATGGGTTCATTGGGATGCAGTTAAGCGAGTGTTTAGATATTTGAGGGGTACGTCTGAGTATTCCATATGTTATCATGGTAATGTTACATGACCTCTGCCTTCTATTGATATTCATGGATTTTTGGATTCAGATTGGGCAGGTGACATTAACAGCATGAGATCCACCAGTGCTTATGTGTTTACACTGTTTGGTGGTGCTATTAGTTGGATGAGTAAGTGACAACCTGTGGTTGCTTTGTCCATGACAGAAGCTGAGTATATGGTAGCAAATCATGCTTGTAAGGAAGCCATTTGGCTTAAGAGATTGTGTTCAGATATTGGTGTTGATGCAGGTCAGATAACAATTAGTTGTGACAGTCAGAGAGTGATTTGCCTTGCAAAGAATCCAACTTTCCATGCTAGAACAAAGCATATTGATGTTTAGTTTCACTTTGTGCGAGACATGGTAGAGGATGGGAAGGTAAATTTGGAGAAGGTAGATACCTAGAAGAATGTTGCAGATGCATTGACAAACCAGTAAGCACAGAGAAGTTCAGATGGTGTTCGAAGTCTATGGGCCTTTTGGCCTATAGTAGTTAAATCCTATTATTCTATTGGCTCTTACAAGGTGTTTGACAAGTGGGAGAATGTTGGGAATTAAGGTGTCTCAACCTTGGTAATTCCTTGCATTATTAATGTTTGTATTTATTATTTAATTGCCTATGTTGTAAATATTTGTAAATTCCATATTGTCATATTGTGGGATGTGGCACGGTGATGTGTGAATCCTACATGGACTATGACAACTTGTAATTTTGTCCTCACATGAGGATATAGGCATCCCACTTTTTGGTAGGAGTATTTTGCCATGTGTTGGCATCTTCCATGTTGTGTAAGTGAATCTTGACCGAAACAGTTATGATAGATTCCTATGACAGAATCTATGACATGTACGAGTCAGAAATAGAAGGTTGTAAGACAAGTGAAGACATGTGTCATGAAGCATCTTTGAAAAAGGCATATTTGGGCACCCCAAGGTGGAATATGACATGTTGTAAGATAATATGCTATTTATAGGCTTTGTATGATAGATTCTCTTACATCTGTAAGTTGTAACCGCTATGACAGATTCTATGACGATCGTAAGTGTTGTAAGAGCATTTGTAATAGCCCATTTTGGAAATAGGTGACCTCTTTGGGATGGGAGTTGTGGACAAGTTTTAGGCACATTCTACAATGTTGACCAAGTGTCCTTAGGCATGGGTTTTGGGCCATGAGGCCAAGTTGGATGCCCATCCCAAGAAAGGTCCAATATTGCCTTGTATTTTCTATATAAAAAGGTGCTTGGAGGAGTAGAGGTATCACAGGTTTTACAGTTACTGTTATGGTGCCAGTTTGACTCTAGACATGAGTGTCGAAGACTATTGAAGCTTGCATTGCAAGTGTATTGTAAACATATTTAAGATTTGTTAATACATTGTGCATGTTTCCAAGTGTGGGGTTTTTCACTCGATAAGGGTTTTCCCCACCGTAAATCTTTGTCTCTCTTCTTCTGTCTACTTTCTGGTTCATGTGTATTGCTACAATATCTCATTTATGTGTTACATATTGTTGTAGTTGTAAGGATTAATTTGAATTTGCATAGCCCTCTCCTCATTAGATTAGTGTAGGAAGCGATTTCTGCACACCTAGCTTTCTTTCAAATTTAGACACTATTTATTATCCACTCCATTCATATTTTTCACAGACCATAAACCTTTAAAATACCTATTGAATTGACCTATTATTCAAGGTTGGATATATAGATGGTTACTATTGTTTCAAGAGTTTGATTTCAAGATAATGGTTAAAATATGGAAATAAAAACAAGGCCCTGATTACCTATCTAGAATAGAAACAGGGGAAGAACTTGATGATCAACAAGAAGAATTACTTGGCGCACACTTATTTAGACTGAATGCAGTACTAGAGGAGTTACATGAAATAGCATTATTACTTTCCACAAGGGAATTTCTAAAATATATCTCATTGCATGACAAACAAACATTAATACGGAATGTGCTACCTTATACACTTGTTGAAGGAGTACTACACATCTTGGGGAAAGATGATATCTTAAGAAGGGTGGTTTATGAACATGAAAGAGAAACAATAATAAGGGAAGAACATGAAGGTATTTCCAGTGGACATAACTGTGGAGGCAGTACCACAAAAATGGTAAAACTAGCAGTTTATGGTGGCCTACTCTACAAAAGGGCTCAAAACAATATGTTACGAATTGTGACATATGTCAAAGAATATGGAAACCTACCACAAGAGACGAAATACCCCTAAAATTAGTCTTGGCACAAATACCATTCAAAAAATGGGTAATAGATTTTATTAGACCCATAAACCCTCCAAAAAAACATTCAAAAGCAAGATTTATAATAATAGGAGTGGAGTATTTGACTAAGTTGGCAGAAGCAGAACCAACTAGAGATTGTGCAGGAAAAACTACCGCAAATTTTCTCTACAAAAATATTATTACAAGATTTAGTTGTCCAATAAGTATAACAAGTGATCAAGGTAAACACTTCATAAATAAGATGATTGTGGAACTCCTGAGTTGCTTTATGATAACACACAAAAAAAGTTATCCATATCATCCACAAGCAAATGGAGCAAGTGAAGCTTTAAATAAGATAATTGGGACAACACTAACAAAGATGTATGATAGTAATAGAGAAGATTGGAACCTAAAAGTACTCGCGGTACTCTAGGCATACCATACAACATATAATCAGTATACTAAGTTCACACCATTTCATCTAGTTCATGGAATCGATGTAACAATCCCTATGAACTTCATAATACCAACATTATGTACCGCAGTCACTTTGTGGTTGGATGATGATGACTCATTAGCTCAAAGGATTGATGATTTAGAAAGTTGGATGAAAACTAACGAATAGCCAGATATAACCAATAGTTGGAACAAAAAAGACAAAAGGGTAAGTGTAAGAAGATGGGGGGCCAAAAAGAGGTCTTAAGTGGCCACTTTTTTTTTGAAATCAGGAAATGCTGGCCTTGGATGAGAAATTGAGCATAGTTACACTCAAAATTTGGAGATGCAACCAAAACAATGTTCATAGTGCTCCAAGTCTACTTTCTAAACTACTATTTTTTTTTGAAAATAGCATAGATTAAGGGGTTCAAAAGAGGGAGCCACAGAAATTGGTGTTGTTTCTATCAAAAAAACATATCATAGCATGTTTTATGACTCCCTCAAAAGGTCAACATTTTTTTGGTATTTTAAAAATTGCTTCAGTGAGAAATTAGCTAATAGCATGTAGTTTATGCCCAATTTTTTTGATAATTTTTTGATGAATATTTGATTTTTTACTAATTTTCAAAGTGGGCACATCCTAAAAAATAGAATTTTGGCCGTGCTACCCCTATAAATTTTGAAAACTAATTGAAAATCATTTTTTTCTTTTTTTAATATTTGTAGAATGGAGTCTAGTTTCTAAATATCTATTTTTTTTGAAATTTCAAAGAATAGTTAATTTACAATGAAAAAAAGACCAAATAGTGGTTTTTGCCCAAAAACAGACACACAAGCAAAAGAAATTAAAGATGAAAGGCTTAAAATTGTTAAAATGTGAAAAAAATCACATCGTCAAATAGCTAAGAGAAAGCTTAACATTACCTAGGTGTTTGATTTGTTCGACCTTGAAACACGTGCAAATATGAGGGTTAGCACAAACGAAATTACGTGAAATCTTGAAGAATATGGAAAAACACGTCTGTGGATGTTGAAAAGGCACTCCAAGCCTTTGGGTTGGAAATCCAAAGCAAATCCCAAGCCCAAGACTTGGGATTCCCAAAGCAAAACATAACGTGCTCACGTTATTTTTTGCTTTGCATTTTTCCTTTTCCACAAAAGTTTGTGCTGTTTTTCATATTTGAAATAATGCGAGCGCATTATAACGCACTCGTGTTATGTTCCCCTTAAATTTTTTTATGTTCAAGGCTATTAATCATGTATGTATGTATGTATGCCTATATGTATGTATGTATCTATGTATGCCTTTATGTATGTATGTATCTATGTATGCCTATATGTATGTATGTATAGTGTCGAGGGTAGAGATGGGAGTGGGCCATATAGGGGAGGAGAGGGGTGGATAAGGATTGAATGATTAAGGTTTAATGTTGAGGGTTGAGCATTTAGGGATAGGATTTAGAGTTTAGGGATAAGGGATTAGAGTTTAGGACCTTGAGGGATTAGGGTTTAGGGTTGAGGCTTTAGGGATAGCATTTAGGGTTAAGGGTCGACGGATTAGGGTTAAGGTAGAGTGTTGAGGGTAGAGGGATTAGGGATAGGGTTTAGGGTTGAAAGTTTAGGGTTGAGGGATTAGGATTTAAGGTATAGTTTAGTAGTTCTTATGGATAGAGCCAGCAAACAATGGGAGATTATTTGCCTATTTCATAACAATATACCTCCCCTAAGTGCGGGGTGGACAGCAAGAAACATAGATGTACCCCAATGCAAAGCTTTTCTCATAATGATCATCCTTCTGATTTCAACTGTTAATTACTCACTGCGGATGTACCATACGCAAAGGTTTTCTCATAGTGTGTACACCTATTAGCATAATGAACCCCAGATGGGCCAGAAAAACATGCCATATAACATTACTAACATTAAAAAAGTTCATAGCCATTTTTCTGACATATTCTTGCAACTCAAATATCTTTAAGAGAAGAGTGTCAAAAATGATGGGTTTAACAACCTAACATAAGGCAAAGCAGTCTTGTTGGGTTTAGGGATAGGGTTTAGGGTTTAGGGTTGAGGGATTAGGGATTAGGGTTGAGGGATTATGGTTTAAGGTATAGTGTTGAGGGTTGAGGGTTTAGGGATAGGGTTTAGGGTTGAGGGATTAGGGTTTAGGGTTGACGGACTAGGGTTTAGGGTTGATGGATTAGGGTTTAATGTTGATAGTTGAAGATTGAGGGTTGAGGGTTTAGGGATAGGGTAGATGGTTAAGGGATTAGGGTTAAAATAGAGTGTTGAGGGTAGAGGGATTAGGGATAGGGTTTAGGGTTGAAGGTTTAACGATTGAGGGTTGAGGCTTTAGGGCTAAGGGTTAAGGGATTGGGGTTGAAATTATAGTGTTGAGCGTCGAGCGTTTATGGATAGGTTTTAGGGTTTAATTTTTAAGGGTTAAGGGTTGAACGATAGGGTTTAGGGTTTAGGGATAAGGGATTAGGGTTTAAGGTATAGTGTCGAGGGTTTAGGAATAGGGATAGCGTTTAGAGTTTAGGGATGAGGGATTAGGGTTGAGGGTTGAGGGATTAGGGTTTAAGGCATAGTGTCGAGGGTTAAGGGTTTATTGATAGTGTTTAGGGTTGAGGGTTGAGGGATTAGGTTTTAGGGTTGATGGATTAGGGTTTAAGGTATAGTGTTGAGGGTTGAGGGTATAGGGATAGGGTTTAGGGTTGATGGATTAGCATTTAATGTCGAGGTTAGGGTTAGAGTGTCAAGGGTAGAGGGATTAGGGATAGGGTTTAGGGTTGAAGGTTTAAGGATTGAGGGTTGAGGCTTTAGGGATGAGGGTTTAAGGCTTAAGATATAGTGTCAAGTGTTGAGGGTGTAGGGATAGGGTTTAAGTTTTAAGGGTTGAGGGATAGGGATTAGGGTTTAAGGTATAGTGTTGAGGGTTGATGGTTTAGGGACAGGGTTTAGGTTTGAGGGATTAGGGTTTAGGGTTGATGAATTAGGGTTTAATGTTGAGGGTTGAGGGTTGAGGGATAGGGTTAATGGTCAAGGGATTAGGGTTAAATAAGAGTGTTGAGGGTAGAGGGATTAGGGATAGGGTTTAGGGTTGAAGGTTTAAGGATTTAGGGTTGAGGCTTTAGGGATGAGGGTTAAGGGATTAGGGTTTAAGATATAGTGTCGAGTGTCGAGCATGTAGGGATAGGTTTTAGAGTTAAGGGTCGAGGGATTAGAGTTAAGGGTTGAGGGAATTAGGGTTTGACATTGAGGGTTGAGTACAATGAGGTTTGAGGGTTAGGGGTTTTGAGATAGGGTTGAGGGTCGAGGGATTAGGGTTAAAGTAGAGTGTCGAGGGTATAAGGATTAGGGATAGGGTTGGAGGGTTTAGGGATAACGGTTTAAGGTATAGTATCAAGCCCGTTGAGGGTCTAGGAATAGGGATACCATTTATGGTTTAGGGATGAGGGATTAGAGTTGAGGGATGACATATTAGGGTTGAGGGTTGAGGGATTAGGGTTTAGGGATAAGGTTTAGGGTTGAGGGTTGAGTGATTAGGGTTTAAGGTATAGTGTTGAGGGTTTAGGGTTGAGGGATTAGAGTGAGAGGGTTGAGGGATTAGGATTTGACGTTGAGGGTTAAGGGTTGAGGCTTTAGGGTTTAGGGTTTAGGGATAGGGTTGAGGGTCGAGGGATCAGAGTTAAGGGTTGAGGGATTAGGGTTTGACGTTGAGGGTTGAGTACATTGAAGTTCGAGGGTTAAGGGTTTCAGGATAGGGTTGAGGGTCAAGGGATTAGGGTCTAAAGTAAAGTGTCGAGGGTATAAGGATTATGGATAGGGTTGGAGGGTTTAGGGATAAGGGATTAGGGTTTAAGGTATAGTATCAATCCCATTGAGGGTTTAGGAATAGGGATAGCATTTAGGGTTTAGGGATGAGGGATTACAGTTGAGGGATGACATATTAGGGTTGAGGATTGAGGGATTAGGGTTTAGGGATAAGGTTTAGGGTTGAGGGTTCAGGGATTAGGGTTTAAGGTATAGTTTTGAGGGTTTACAGATAGGGTTTAGGGTTGAGGGATTAGAGTGAAGGGTTGAGGGACTACGATTTGACATTGAGGGTTGAGGGTTGAGGCTTTAGGGTTTAGGGTCAGGGATAGGGTAGAGGGTCAAGGGATCAAAGTTAAGGGTTGAGGGATTAGGGTTTGATGTTGAGGGTTGAGTACATTGAGGTTCAAGGGTTAAGGGTTTCGGGATAGGGTTGAGGGTCAAGGGATTAGGGTTAAAGTAGAGTGTGGAGGGTATAAGGATAAGGGATAGGGTTGGAGGGTTTAGGGATAAGGGATTAGGGTTTAAGGTATAGTATCGAACCCATTGAGGGTTTAGGAATAGGGATAGCATTTAGGGTTTAGGGATGAGGGATTAGAGTTGAGGGATGATGGATTAGGGTTGAGGGTTGAGGGATTAGGGTTTAGGGATAAGGTTGAGGGTTGAGGGTTGAGGGATTAGGGTTTAAGGTATAGTGTTGAGGGTTTAGGGATAGGGTTTAGGGTTGAGGGATTATAGTGAAGGGTTGAGGGATTAGGATTTGACGTTGAGGGTTGAGGGTTGAGGATTTAGGGTTTAGGGTTTAGGGATAGGGTTAAGGGTCGAGGGATCAGAGTTAAGGGTTGAGGGATTAGGGTTTGACGTTGAGGGTTGAGGGTTGAGGTTCGAGGGTTAAGGGTTTAGGGATAGGGTTGAGGGTTGAGGGATTAGGGTTAAAGTAGAGTGTGGAGGGTATAAGGATTAGGGATAGGGTTGGAGGGCTTAAGGATAAGGGATTAGGGTTTAAGGTATAGTATCGAGCCCATTGAGGGTTTAGGAATAGGGATAGCATTTAGGGTTTAGGGATGAGGGATTAGAGTTGAGGGATGATGGATTAGGATTGAGGGTTGAGGGATTAGGGTTTAGGGATAAGGTTTAGGGTTGAGGGTTGAGGGATTAGGGTTTAGGGTATAGTGTTGAGGGTTTAGGGATAGGGTTTAGGGTTGAGGGATTAGAGTGAAGGGTCAAGGGATTAGGATTTGACATTGAGGGTTGAGGGTTGAGGCTTTAGGGTTTAGGGTTTAGGGATAGGGTTGAGGGTCGAAGGATCAGAGTTAAGGGTTGAGGGATTAGGGTTTGATGTTGAGGGTTGAGTACGTTGAGGTTCAAGGGTTAAGGGTTTCGGGATAGGGTTGAGGGTTGAGGGATTAGGGTTAAAGTAGAGTGTGGAGGGTACAAGGATTAGGGATAGGGTTGGAGGGTTTAGGGATAAGGGATTAGGGTTTAAGGTATAGTATCAAGCCCATTGAGGGTTTAGGAATAGGGATAGCATTTAGGGTTTAGGGATGAGGGAATAGAAATGAGGGATGATGGATTAGGGTTGAGGGTTGAGGGATTAGGGTTAAGGTTTAGGGTTGAGAGTTGAGCGATTAGGGTTTAAGGTATAGTGTTGAGGGTTTAGGGATAGGGTTTAGGGTTGAGGGATTAGAGTGAAGGGTTGAGGGATTAGGATTTGATGTTGAGGGTTGAGGGTTGAGGCTTTAGGGTCTAGGGATAGGGTTGAGGATAGAAGGATCAGAGTTAAGGGTTGAGGGATTAGGGTTAAGGTAGACAAGGAGCGACTGAGAGACATAGAGAGGGGAGAGGTAGAGATGTGAGGGGGAGAGATAAGTGAGATATAGAACATGAGCTAATGGAACTAGAGGTGAGATATTGTAAAGGTGCTATCGAAGGTGAGATAGGTAAAATATTTATGGATCAATCTATAGCAGGACAAAACATGAGCGCGTTATAATGCTAACGCATTATAACACGCTCGCGTTTTGTCCTACTATAGAAACGGTAAAAAAGTTTTTATATGCATACTAACAATGTTTTGTAGGGTTGTGCCATATGTGCCCCACCAACATCTTCAAGAGACTTCATATCAAGAATTTTATGTGAAAGAGAGGAAGGTCAAATATTCTATAATAAATTATGCTTGGATGGCACATGTCATCGTTGCGGTGGCTTGCAACATTTGCCAATATGTGAACACATGGAAAGAACACATGCAGTTGGAAACAAACTAGCAGAGTTTGGCAAGTATAAAATAGTGGCATACAATACAAAAGATGGTAAAAAAGTAAAGAGGTGTGAATTGGTTATTGAAAAGATTCCAGTGTATCTGTTTATGCCTATATTTTGTGACAACATAATGTATGAGTATGCAAGACATGCCCATAGAGCTTGATGGTTGGACTTGCAATTCAAGTTATGCAAGGACACATTTCCAGTTGGTAGCATTGTTTCAGTAGTTGACTTTGCAGAGAACTACAGTCTACAGCCACAGCGTGAGGTGCAATCACAATATTACAACTCCACATAGGTTTCTATATTTGTGCACATCGCATTCGTTCATGCGAATGATAGTACATAGGATGATAGAAAGATCATAAGGGAGTATAATTTCTATATTAGGTATGATTGCATGCATTCTACGAAGTTCATGCAAGGTTGCTTTTAGGTGGTCTACAATGATTTGGCTAGAAGGGGCATATCGTTGAGTCAACATATCATATGGTCAGATAACTGTGCGTCACAATTCAAAAACTCACAGAATTTCTATTGGCTGAGTAGGAGGCATAATTTTACAGGTATTCAGCATATGTGGAACTTTTGTGAGACCAGGCATGGAAAGGGGGAGCATGATGGTACATGAGCATGTATCAAAAGAGCCATAGCATGACAAGAGTTAAATTATAAAGACAATGCAAAGTTGATAGATGCAAAATCAATTATCGAGTGGTGTAATGCTTCCATGGGTCTAGGTAATGAAGGTAAGTCTTTAGTTCATAGATTTTTTTGGTTGATAGATGATACTAACATTGCACCATACGAGGACTATTCTACACTGATAGGATCAAATGAGATGCACTCTTTCAGAAGCTCAATTGCAGGTTCATGGTGTATCCATACATGAAAGATGTCATGCTTTTGTTCTTCCTGTATAATTCAAGTCTGGGATGAGTGCGAGTCAAAGGAGTGGGTTGACGAATGACAGTTAAGTTATCTTAGCCCACTTGACACGTATCGACCCTCGACGACACTGGAACTAACACAGATGGAATCATCAGTTAACTTTGACCACATATCAGATTTAGTTCAGCCAGGTAATATAGGGCATGTATATGCATCTAATTTCATCTAGTTCAACTAGGTAATGTCATCTTACTTTGTAGTGTTTTTGTAATGTTGACTAATTTCATCTAATTTGCTACACATATCAATGTAGGGCACGTATATGTACTTATTGCAGATGAAGATAATGAAGAGGGAACAGATTATTAATTATGTCATTGTGTTGAGGCCAAAAAGGAAATTGGAGGCCCTAGTTATAGATGGAGAAAACATCGAATACCCTATAGGCTCCGTGGTTATTACTGGAACATGGCTTAGAAGGTACCCACATAAGAGTGTTAATGTTTGGCTGTTTCAGGAATTTGTCATGCATCGGAAGATTCTTCATTACTCAAACCTTGTCGTGGCATCCAATGTTCATTTGATAAAGTATCGGGGTAGACCTTTGAACAAAATCTTGTGGAAGGTGCGTGAGTCTGACCATGAAGCAATACTTGACACAATAAAGAGTAGAGCAGACTTGGATGGTTCATTAGATTAATTTGTAAGTATTCACATTGATTTTGTAAAGTCATGTTACATTGAGTTGTAAGTATACACATTAATTTGTAAGGTTTGTCCTTTTTTTAATTTTTTGCTGTATTTTTACACATATACACATTTTTACATCATCATGTTATGTATTTTGGTGTCCTGCTCCTGATGCAACCAAACTATAGTTCCAACGCATCTAGATGGGTGTGTTTAGGCTAGGCATTGTTCTATTTTTCACCCAAACATGTCAAAATAGTCCAAGCTACATTGTACCGACAATATCCCTTAAGAGTCTAAAGTGCAAAAAGGTAGCAATCTTTGACGAGATGTTACTAAAAAACTGTGTCACTTAGAAACATTTTGTCTAAGGTAACACGATCATGTAGAGTGCCTCTACAATAACCCCTCTCAGTGTTTTATATCTCTGAGGCATTTGCCCGTGGTAAAAGGTTTTCTGCTATCCCAAAAATCGTTAGAAGGAGGCAGTGTAAAGTTGCAAAGGGGTATAACTTTTGTTCTTCTCATCGTGTGGCCAAACTGACAGTTCCAAAGCATATGGATGGGTACGTTTACGCTAGCATGGTCATATTTTTCACACAAACATGTCGAAATAGTCTGAGCTACATTGTACCGACGATATCCCTAAAGAGTCGAAAGTGTAAAAAGGCAGCAATCTTTGACGAGATGTTACTTAAAAACTGTGTCACTTAGAAACATTCTATCTAAGGCAACATGATCATGTAGAATGCCTCTACAATAACCTCTCTCAGTTTTTTATATCTCTGAGGTATTTGCCCGTGGTGAAAGGTTTTTTGCTGCCCCAAAAATAGTCAGAAGGCAGTGTAAAGTTGCAAAGGGGTGTAACTTTCATCCTGCTCCTGATGTGATCAAACTGACTATTCCAACGCATTCAGATGGGTAAATTTACACCAGGCATGGTCCTTTCTTTCACCCAAAAATGTTGAAACAGTCCGAGCTACATTGTACCAACGATATCCCTAAAGAGTCCAAAGTGCAAAAAGGCAGTAATCTTTGACGAGATGTTATTCAAAAAATATATCACTTAGAAACATTCCATCTAAGGTAACGTGATCATGCAGAGTGCCTCTACAATAACCTCTCTCAGTTTTTTATATCTCTAAGGCATTTGCCCGTGGTGAAAGGTTTTCTGCTGTCCCAAAAATCGTCAGAAGGAGGCAGTGTAATTTTATGGGTTTTTATGAAGGGGCCTGCAGATTTAAATTTTTGAAACCTGAATTTTATGCAGACACCATCATTGGCTTTGTCTAGGGATGCATGCCTCTTGTAGGCATGGTGAGAACCATAGATCTCTGTGATGCAGACCATTCCCTTATCCATTGGGCACATAGAGTCAAACATTGCACCACCCTGCATCACAAAATACACTTTTGAACACTATTTGCGTGGTGGCCCAGGGCCACCAAAACGGAAAAACCAAAATTTTCCTTTATCAAACACCCTATTTTCATCTGATATCATTGGACCAAGCCTGACAAACAAACCTTGTCATTTACATATTCAAACATCTTATTGAGCTTGCTCCTGTCAGTACTGCCTCTGTCAACATTATGCAAATAACCATCAGCACAGGCAACATGTGAATGTCATGTTTATCAAACTATGCATTCTCATATGATATACAATATTTATCATCATCAATATCAGCAATATGCATTGTAGAATGGTTTCCCAGCTGGACTAAAAATTGAAAGCACTCAAAGTCCACCACATAGCCAGGATCATCAGGCCTCATTTTATCATAAGCTGGCATATCAAAGAAGAAGCTTTCACATTCATATATGTGCTCTTCATGCAAACAATCATCAGCTGCACCAAACAGGAATGGCTCAAACTTTGGCACCTCTCTGCAATAACCTTCATGATATATGTTGGTCTCCCTTTCATCAAGATGAAAATCAAAATCCTCCCCAATAACAGTGCTTAGACTCCCACCATACTCAAATAGATCCTCCTCAGCATATGTATCATTTACATGGAAGAAGATTGATCCAAGTGTTTCAGCTTCATTATAGTATGCCACTGGTTCATGGGCAGCCAAACATGCATTTTCATTACCAATGAATTCCTTGCGTGGAGAAGTATCAGCCTGTGTGTCATAAACAAAACAATAGTCAAATAAATAACAATCTTGCTTAGCACTAGCACTTGTTTCAATCTTTGATTGCTCTTCATCATCTCCATGTGTTTGAATAAAAGGCAATGACTCAAACATGGAATTGCTCCTTTGTTTGATTATTTCATCTCTATCTTGTGCACAATATTCACAATTATCTTCACAAACCCACTCAAACAAGTATTCATTGCTGTCCATAATCTCACCATTGTTTTTAGAATCAGACACCTCAACCTTGAGATGGGAGTAACCACTGATCCTCTCACTGGTGAACAATCCAGTTGAGCATTGTTATTATGTTCAAACATAGCAGCATTGTCAACTTCTATATTTTCATTTACACATTTATCTTCAAATGATGCCATGATCACTTGGTCCTTTGCAATTTCACAACTGTTATTATACCAAAGCCTGTGGATAAGGAATTCTGTATGTGCACATCTCTCATCTTTTCTGTATTTCTAAAAGCTTGTATGCCATCTGCACACTTGTTATATTGAATTCCCTCAACAATGCACTAGAGCTCTTCTCAAAAGCTTCAGAATACATACTAATACATGCTGGAGTATCAGGTTTGAAGTCATCAGGGATTTGTGAAAGGGCAACTACAAATCTATGATTGAAATCAATGCCGAGATCTTCATCTTGTCTTATAATTTCTATTAATCTTGCAACAAGATCAACAGGCTCTCTTGCAAATTCCTTTCTAAAACAGTCAACAAGCTCATCCCAACAGGTAAAGGACCTCTTTGGAAAGCTTAAATACCACTCTCTAGCTCTAGTACCAAAGCATCTAACAAAAAACCTCATCCACATATCCTCATCTCTAAATGAGTGTCTCTCCATAAATCTGTGAAAGTTTTAGATATGTGCACCCCCATCACACACACTATGTCCACTAAATCTAGGCATTTCATTGTAAATCTGAGCAGGCATACTTTCAACATTATAATCAACCCATGACAAATCTAACTGGTCATATAAAGGATCAAAAGGGCTGACAAGAGGTTTATCATTTTGACTGGCAGACACAACATTATTACTATTTAACTGAGCTTGCCTAGCCTCTAAGGATATCAACCTATTCTTTATCTCTTCAATTTTTTTACATAACATTTCATCCCCCTCTTGGCTGAGTATGGGTGCATACATATTTGGATTCATGAAAATTTCACTCTTAGACATTTTATGTCTGCCTAAGACCTAGGGCTTCCCCTTGGCATTTAACTTATGCAATAAAACAACAAATATAAGTGGGAAGGAGCCATCTACCTTTTCTCATCTAGATGCTGAAGTCATGAACAGAATATTTTTTAGATCACAACAACATATATCATCCTCTCACGTGCATTGAAATTTTTTGCAGAGTCGCCACCTCTCCAAAGAGGATAAAAACCTTCAAACAACTGAAAGCTCATCAAAGAACAAATATTTTTCTGAGTTCATACCACCAGCAAAGCACCACTATTCACATGAAAGATACAGATATCAACTCCCCAGTAGAGTTACCATTTTGTTGGTGACTCAGATGGGAAAAACTTCACTAGAGATTGCAAGATAACACTTTCATATTATCCCTAGCGGAGTCACCATTTTGTTGTTTCTTTCTCTCTGAATCGGCAGAGGGTTTGCCAATTCCAATGCACAGGCAGATTCAACCAACAAATACAGGAGGTTGCGTGAGATGCCTTCCCTTCACTTCTAGTTCTGCCGCACCAAGGGGGTGTCCCTATAGCTAAAGATTTAAACTTGACTCACCCAATGACACAAAGATTTAGCTTTTCAGAGCAGGTAGAATACTCTCATTTTAGGACCAAGATTTGGATGTAGATCACAAGGGTGGCAATGTTCTTGGACATATCTGACTGGTTGAGGATGAGAGTATGCAAGGGTCCTATTTCTACTCCTACATCTAACAGGTTGGAAATATGCAATGATTTGTTTTGATACTTTGGATGCAAGACAAGGGGGGTTTTGGATCATAACTACTACACAAGGGCAGACTGGTGCCTATCATAGGGCAAGGAGTCAACTAGACGTATACATGTCAATGGTTTGCACTAGCATTCAAGTTTCAAGGGGTTAAGACTGATATTTGCCTTACAAACACCACCCAAGGTTGAGTATTTAACTGCCTCTACTTACAAATATCCTAGCTGACATACATCCTTCTTCATACTTAACCTAAAACAATTTAATCCACTCCTTGAATGGAAGTTAAAAGATCAAGCATACAATACAGAAAGTCTATATTCTAGAATCTGAGGAACCCTTAACAACCAGATTCAAAAGAAAAGATGCATACAACAAATGAAGATAGGCAACTAAACACATGCACAAAGCATTTTTCATAGAAACATGACATGAAACTAAAAAGGTGTGCAAAATACATTCAAAATGCAATTCATAAACTCCAATAGAGATAGAACAACCAAGAAATGCTCAGTTTTTCATTATTTTTCCAAAAAATACCCCTGTCTTCAATAACCTTTAATGAGTAACACAATCTGCATTTTATAGCAAGAATGTGTACTCAACATGAAGCACAATGTCACTTCAAAATATTGCCAGATACAATGCATAAAAAAATGGCGCCCAAAATATTGAATGTAGCAGAGAGAAACAGAGGAAAGAGCAGGTGAGATCGGGAGTCATGCAGTCACCTGAAGATTTTTGCCCTTGAATATGGTAGTTGGTTCATCCATCAGTCGACCATACCTCTACATTTCTACCATTACTGCCCAACCTACCGATTTTGGGATGCACAGTTCACTTGTTTTTTGAAGTTTCTTTCCACCTGAAACGCGCCATGCAGATACAAAGAAAATCCTTCCTGTTCTTGAAAGTTTGAATGGTAGCCATTGATTTCTTTCCTCGTGCTGAGATTTGCGGCCTTGGTTCATGCTGAAAAGTCCACAGCCAATCAAATCGTGCCACGTAGGTGCACTTTTTCGATCGCTGACTTTTCCTGCTTCCATTTTACAATTTCTGCTCATTTTGCCATTTTCACCTTTGTTTATGCAAAATGCATATACATACAACCACCCACAGTACATTCAAATCCTTGTATATGCAGAAAGATATATATACAACCACTTTCTAACATGTGGCCGCCCCTAATTGGTCCTCCATCACTGAAAAAATGCATCTCTGAGTTATCGGGACCATTGCATCTTCTTATGCATCTATGGTTGTACGTGTGAGATTGTATATACATACAATCACCAACATGTAAGGTGGACCCCAAATTCTTATAAAACATATTGCAATCACATTCGAGTCCAGGTTGTAACTTCCCTTTTGCATATCACTTTGTATATCGCATGTACAAACACAATATACACCCTGCAGATTCTAAACCATTATGAAACATATTGCAATCGCTTTGAAATCTAGCACTTGTATCTTCACCATTGTATACATGTTGTATATCACACATACAATGTACAACATACAACCCATGGACCCCAAACACCTATCCGCTGCATTTGATTCTCCGGTCAGGTCTGCTTTGTATGTCTTCCCTTGCACCTTTGCCTTGTATATCACAAACATACAACGCGGATATACAAATAAAACATACATACAATCTGGACCCCTACCGTTATCAACCAGAATGTATAAATTTTTGGGTCCGGGCCTTGCATATTAGGGATGTATATACGCTTGTATGTTCGATTGCATGTACAAACATACAATCGCCTTTGCATGCAACTGGTGGACCCCACCCCTTGGTATCTGACCTTTGCACATTGAATTTGCAATTTCATTTGTATGTTGCTGCCAATGTACACTGCCTTGTATATCTGCTTGCATCTTTCCTCTTTTGCATCATCGGCCATTGAAAAGACAATTAGTTGAGCTGCTGATGCATATTGTTTCACCGATGAAACCTTTGTATGTCCCCCTTGTATGTCAGCTTTGTATCTTGTCTTTGTATGCACCCTTTGCATGTGACGAATGTATAAGACCCTTGTATCTTTTCCTTTGCATGTGCGCTTGTATATTCGAACATAATAATAAAATATACATGCAAACCCCCACATACAGGCACAAAATATACGATGGAATATGCCTGCAATGTACATTCTCTTTTCACGCCCAGCATTGTATATGCAAGCCCGATATGCATACAATGATTTTTTCCACTTTTTTGAATGCCGATTGAACTTTTTTTCAGGCTCGCCAATGTATATCTGCACATGTACATTCAAATGTACATACAAACACCAATGCATATACAAAGATACATACATGCAACTTCTGAGGGACTTAGAATTTTATGGGTTTTTATGAAGGGGCCTGTAGATTTAAATGTCTGAAACCTGAATTTTATGCAGGCACCATCATTGGCTCTGTCTGGGGATGCATGCCTCTTGTAGGCATGGCAACAACCATAGTTCTTTGGGATGCAGATGAGTCCCTTATCCATTGGGCACATAGAGTCAAACATTGCAACACCCTACATCACAAAATACACTTTTGAACACTATTTAATTGGTGACCCAGGGCCACAAAAAGGGGAAAACCAAAATTTTCCTTTGTCAAACACCCTATTTTCATCTGATATCACTAGATCAAGCCTGAAGATACTGCCATTGTCTGTCCACAAACAAGCCTTGTCATTTGCATATTCAAACATGTCATTAAGCTTGCTCCTGTCAGTAGTGCCTTTGTCAACCTTATGCAAATAATTATCAGCATCAGGCAACATGTGAATGTCATGTTTATCAAACAATGCATTCTCATATGATATACAATATTTATCATCATCAATACTAGCAATATGCATTATAGAATGGTCTCCCAGCTAGACTAAAAACTAAAAGCACTTAAAGTCCACCACATAGCTAGGATCATCAAGCCTCATTTTATCATAAGCTGGCATATCAAAGAAGAAGCTTTCACATTCATATCTGTGCACTTCATGCAAACAATCATCAGCTACACCAAATAGGAATGGCTCAAACTCTGGCACCTCTCTGCAATAACCTTCATGATATATGTTGGTCTCCCTTTCATCAAGATGAAAATTAGAATCCTCCCCAATAAAAGTGCTTAGACTCCCACCATATTTAAATAGATCCTCCTCAGCATATGTATCATTTGCATGGAAGAAGGTTGATCCAAGTGTTTCAGCTTCATTATAGTATGCCACTGGTTCATGGGCAGCCAGACATGCACTTTCATTAGCAATGAATTCCTTGCATGGAGGAGTATCAGCTTGTGTGTCATAAACAAAACTATAGTTAAATAAATAACAATCTTGCTCAGCACTAGCACTTGTTTCAATCTCTGATTACTCTTCATCATCTCCATGTGTCTGAATAAAAGGCAATGACTCAAACATGGAATTGCTCCTTTGTTTGCTTATTTCTTCTCTATCTTGTGCACAATACTCACAATTATCTCCACAAATCCACTCAAACAAGTATTCATTTCTTTCCATAACCTCACCATTGTTTTTAGAATTAGACACCTCAACCTTGAGATAGGAGTCACCACTGATCCTCTCACTGGCATCCTTCACTGGTGAACAATCTAGTTGAGCATTGTTATTATGTTCAAACATAGCAGCATTGTCAACTTCTATATTTTCATTTACACATTTATCTTCAAATGATGCCATGATCACTTGGTCATTTCCAATTTCACAACTGTTATTCATTCCAAAGCTTGTGGACAAGGAATTCTGCATGTGTACATCTCTCATCTTTTCTGTATTTTCTAAAAACTTGTATGCCATCTGCACACTTGTTATATTAAATTCCCTCAACAATGCAGTAGAGCCCTTCTCAAAAGCTTCAGAATACATACTAATACATGTTGGAGTATCAGGTCTGAAGTCTTCAGGGATTTGTGAAAGGGTAACTACAAATCTATGATTGAAATCAATGCTAGGCTCTTCATCTTGTCTTCTAATTTCCATTAATCTTGCAACAAGATCAACTGGCTCTCTTGAAAATTCCTTTCTAAAATAGTCAACAAATTTATCCCAACAGGCAAAGGACCTCTTTGGAAAGCTCAAATACTACTCTCTAGCACTACTACCAAAGGATCTAACAAAAAACCTCATCCACATATCCTCATCTCTAAATGAGTGTCTCTCCATAAATCTGTGAAAGTTTTAGATATGTGCACCCCTATCACACACACTGTGTCCATTAAATCTAGGCATCTGATTGTAAATCTGAGCAGGCATACTTTAAACTTTATAATCAACCCATGACAAATCTAACTGGTCATATAAAGGATCAAAAGGGCTGACAAGAGGTTTAGCATTTGACTGGTAGACACAACATTATTACTATTTAACTAAGCTTGCCTAGCCTCTAAGGATATCAACCTATTCTTTATCTCTTCATTTTTTTACATAACATTTCATCCCCCTCTTGGCTGAGTATGGATGCATAGATATTTGGATTCATGAAAATTTCACTCTTAGACATTTTATGTCTACATAAGACCTAAGGCTTCCCCTTGGCATTTAACTTATGCAATAAAACAACAAATATAAGTGGGAAGGAGCCATGTACATTTCCTCATCTAGATGTTGAAGTCTTGAACAGAATATTTTTTAGATCACAACAACATATATCAACCTCTCATGTGCACTAAATTTTTTTGCAGAATTGCCACCTCTCCAAAGAGGATAAAAACCTTCAAACAACTGAAAGCTCATCAAAGAACAAATATTTTTCTAAGTTCATACCGCCAACAAAGTACCACTTTTCACATGAAAGATACAGATATCAACTCCCCAGTAGAGTCGCTATTTTGTTGGTGACTCAGATGGGAAAAACTTCACCAGAGATTGCAAGATAACACTTTCATATTATCCCTAGCGGAGTCGCAATTTTGTTGGTTCTTTCTCTCCGAATCGGCATAGGGTTTGCCAATTGCAATGCATAGGCAGATTTAGCCAACAAATACAGGAGGTTACGTGAGATGCCTCCCCTTCACTTCTAGTTCTGCCGCACCAAGGGGGGTGTCCCTATAGCTAAAGATTTAAACTTGAATCGCCCAATGACACAAAGATTTAGCTTTTCAGAATAGGCAGAATACTCTCATTTTAGGACTAGGATTTGGATGATAGATCACAAGGGTGACAATGTTCTTGGACATATCTGACTGGTTGAGGATGAGAGTATGCAAGGGTCCTATTTCCACTCCTACATCTAATAGGTTGGAAATATGGAATGATTTGTTTTGATATTTTCGATGCAAGACAAGGGGGGTTTTGGATCATAACTACTACACAAGGGCAGACTAGTGCCTGTCATAGGGCAAGTAGTCAACTAGACATATACAAGTTAATGGTTTGCACTGACATTCAAGTTTCAAGGGGTTAAGACTGGTATTTGCCTTACAAACACCTCCCAAGGTTGAGTATTTAATTGCCTCTACTTACAATTATCCTAGCTGACATACATCCTTCTTCATACTTAACCTAAAACAATTTAATCCACTCCTTGAATGGAAGTTAAAAGATCAAGCATACAATACAGAAAGTCTATATTCTAGAATTTGAGGAACCCTTAGCAACCAGATTCAAAAGAAAAGATGCATACAACAAATGGAGATAGGCAATAAACACATACACAAAGCATTTTTCATAGAAACATGCTATGAAACTGAAAAGGTGTGCAAAATACATTCAAAATGCAACTCATAAACTCCAACAGAGATAGAACAGCTAAGAAATGCTCTGTTTTTTGTTATTTTTCGAAAAAATGCCCAAGTCTTCAGTAACCTTTAATGAGTAACATAGTTTGCATTTTATAGCAAGAATGTGTACTCAACATTAAGCACAATGTCACTTCAAAATTTTGCCAGATACAATGCATCAAAAAATGGCACCCAAAATATTGAATGCAGTAGAGAGAAATAGAGGAAAGACCAGGTGAGATCGGGAGTCGTACAGTCACCTAAAGATTTTTGCCCTTGTATATGGTAGTTGGCTCGTCCATCAGTTGACCATACCTCTACAAATTAATGCCCAACCTACCAATTTTGGGATGCACAGTTCACTTGTTTTTTGAAGTTTCTTTCCACTTGAAATGTGCCATGCAGATACAAAGAAAATCCTTCCTGTTCTTGAAAGTTTGAATGGTAGCCATCGATTTCCTTCCTCTCGCTGAGATCTACAGCCTTGGTTTGTGCTGAAAAGTCCACAACCAATCAAATCACGCTTCGTAGGTGCCCTTTTTCCATCTCTGACTTTTCTTGCTTCTGTTTTACCTTTTCCACACATTTTGCCATTTTTGCCTTTGTATATACAACCTCCCACAGTACATTCAAATCCTTTTATCTGCAGAAGCATATATATACAACCGCTTTCTGACACGCGGCAACCCCTAATTGGTCCTCCGTCGCTGAAAAAATGCATCTCTAAGTTATCGGGACCATTGCATCTTCTTATGCATCTGTGGTTGTACATGTGAGATTGTATATACATACAATCACTAACATGCAAGGCAGACCCCAAATTCTTATAAAACATATTGCAATCACATTCGGGTCCGGCTTGTAACTTCCCTTTTGCATATCGCTTTGTATATCGCATGTAGAAACACAATATACACCCTGCAGATTCCATACCATTATGAAACATCTTGCAATCACTTTGAAATCTAGCACTTGTATCTTCACCATTGTATACATGTTGTATATCACACATACAATGTACAATATACAACCCGTGCACCCCAAACACCTATCCGCTACATTTGATTTTGGTGCAGGAGCACCTCAAAATCCAATAGATATAGAAGATTCCTTGCATTTTTCCCAAGATGTTATATTGTAAGGCTTTAGGTCACTTTGAGTCTTAGCAGGTCGAATAATGACATGTATGTCAAGAAAAGATTAAAAGAATTGTACCGAAATAGGAAGTTTGTAACCAAACTATAGTTTGTAACTGATTGGCAGTGGTGGTTCATTTTCCACCATGTGTAACTATCAATTGTGAGTCATTAAATAGTTAGACTCTGTTGATGTAGAAGAGTGAACCGACAGAGAGAGGAAGAACAAATCTGTATTTATATTTAGAAGAAAGAAATAAAAAGTTTCTGTCATTTTGGTGTAACCCCTAGGATGTAGTTCGGAAGCATTCCACTAGTTGAGGTTTCTTCGAAACCAGTGGAATGTCTTCCTTAGAGTAGATTGTTTTTTTTGTCTTGTGGATTTAGTGTTTCTGTGCTTGGTTGTTCGGTTACAAGAGTTGTAGAGAGATCATCGGCGTGAGCATAGGCATCGAGACGAGGAAATGATAGTGGACTGAAGGTCAAAGTCTGATCGATGGAGAAATTGATATTAAGTATTTTGGTATGAGAAGTAAGAAGTCTTACCGACGCTCAAGTTGATGCTAGGCACATCGGTGTGAGAAGTGCCGTCAAGAAAATTGTTGAAGACTTCACCAATGGTAGGAGGTCACATCGATGGATTAAGTCCGGAGGCTCATCAGGTAGATAGTGGAGGGAGTCTTGCCGAAGGTGACATTAAATGCAATGCATATCAGCATAAGAATTATGATCGGGAGAAGAGATGAATGTCAGAGCGATAAACATTGTCCAGCCGATGGAAGTTTAATAGATACAAAGGCATCGGTGTGAGAAAGGATATCGGTAAACTAGGAGAAAGTTACACCGACAGAGGTAGGTCTGAGCGATGGAAGTCTACGGGATTCTAAGACCATCAGGGTAACGGTTTGTATCGGTATAATAAAACTTGACCTTGCCGATAGTAGTATATCTTGCCGATGGTAAGGAAATCAAATATTTTGGTACTGGTTGGACATACAAGAGGGTTGGAAAGGTGATTAAAAGAATAACCCTATGGTTCTGTGGGTATAATGGGTATTTTACACCTATTTTGAACATTTTTTATTATTTCTTTGCATCAAATTGGTATCAGAGCTCAGAAGATTCTAAGCGTGTAGATAGAGTGCCAAAGGAGGCAATCTACACCAGGAGTTCGAGATGAGCATTGGTTTTTGCTATCTGATTCTGTTATGAAGTTTTTATGGTTGCAGGTGCAAGTTCACTCACTGCTGTAGGCAGACAGGAAGGTCTATTAAGAGGGCCGGAGGAGATGGTCCATTGGTTGTCACCAAAAGTCTTGGGGAGAGAGGCAAGAGAGGACTTCCAGGTGAGGGACATAAGTGTTGTTGTAGTAGGGAGGAGTGGACTTCAGATAGAGATGCACCTTGGAGGCAGCCAGTCAAACTCCATTAATAGGAGTCACAGTTGGAAGGTAAAGAGGAAGCAGAGGAGGCATCAAGTCAGGGTTGAAGACATAAAGAGGCAAAAGTCATTTGAAGAAGACCACACAACTCTTGGGACAAGAGTTTCTTCATGCTGGGGAGTATGGTGCAGGAGCACCTCAAAATCCGAAAGATATAGAAGATTCCTTGCATTTTTCCCAAAATGTTATATTGTAAGGCCTTAGGCCACTTTGAGTCTTAGTTGGCTGAATAATGACATGTATGTCAAGAAAAGATTAAAAGAACTGTACCAAACTAGGAAGTTTGTAACTGAATTGTAGTTTGTAACTGATTAGCAGTGGTGGTTCATTTTCCACCGTGTGTAACTATCAATTGTGAGTCATTAAATAGTTAGACTCTATTGATGTAGAAGAGCGAACAGACAGAGAGAGGAAGAACAAATCTATATTTATATTTAGAAGAAAGAAATAAAAAGTTTCTGTCATTTTGGTGTAACCCCTGGGATGTAGTTTGGAAGCATTCCACTGGTTGAGGTTTCTTCGAAACTAGTGGAATGTCTTCCTTAGAGTAGATTGTTTTTTTTTGTCTTGTGGATTTAGTGTTTCTATGCTTGGTTGTTCAGTTACAAGAGTTGTAGAGAGATCATCGACGTGAGCATAGGCATCGGGCTGAGGAAATGATAGTGGACCGATGGTCGAAGTCTGACCAATGGAGAAATTGATATTAAGTATTTCGGTATGAGAAGTAAGAAGTCTTACCGATGCTCAAGTTGATGCTAGGCACATCAGTGTGAGAAGTGCCGTTGGGAAAATTGTTGAAGACTTTACTAATGGTAGGAGGTCACACCGATGGATTAAGTCCAAAGGCTCATTAGGTAGATAGTGGAGGGAGTCTTGCCGAAGGTGACATTAAATGCAATGCATCTTGGCATAAGAAATACGATCGGGAGAAGAGATGAATGTTAGAGCGATAAACATTGTCCGACTGATGGAAGTCTAAGAGATACAAAGCCATCGATGTGAGAAAGGATATCGGTAAACTAGGAGAAAGTTACACCGATGGAGGTAGGTTTGAGTGATGGAAGTCTACGGGATTCTAAGACCATCGGGGTAACGGTTTGTTTCGGTATAATAAAACTTGACCTTGCTGATAGTAGTATATCTTGCCGATGGTAAGGAAATTAAATATTTTGGTACTGGTTGGACATACAAGAGGGTTGGAAAGGTGATTAAAAGAATAACCCTATGGTTTTGTGGGTATAATGGGTATTTTACACCTATTTTGAACATTTTTTATTATTTCTCTGCATCAGATTCTCCGGTTGGGTCTGCTTTGTATGTCTTCCCTTGCACCTTTGCCTTGTATATCGCAAACATAGAACGCGGATATACAAATAAAACATACATACAATCCAGACCCCTACCATTATCAACTAGAATGCATAACTTTTTGGGTCTGGGCCTTGCATATTAGGGATGTATATGCCCTTGTATGTTCGATTGCATGTGCAAACACACAATCGCCTTTGCATGCAACTGGTGGACCCCACCCTTTGGTATCTGACCTTTGCACATTGACTTTGCATATTTCCTTTGTATGTTGCTGCCAATGTACACTGCCTTGTATATCTACTTGCATCTTTCTTCTTTTGCATCATCAGCCATCGAAAAGACAATTAGTTGAGTTGCCGATGCACATTGTTTCGCCAATGAAACCTTTGTATGTCCCCCTTATATGTCAGCTTTGTATCTTGTCTTTGTATGCGCCCTTTGCATGTGGTGAATGTAGAAGACCCTTGTATCTTTTCCTTTGTATGTGCGCTTGTATATTCGAACATACAAATAAAATATACATGCAAACCCCTACATACAAGCACAAAATATGCGATGGAATATTCTAGCAATTTACATTCTCTTTTCACACCCAGCATTGTATATGCAAGCCCGATATGCATACAAATGATTTTTTCCACTTTTTTGAATGTCGACTGAACTTTTTTTCGGGCTCGCCAATGTATATCTACACATGTATATTCAAATATACATACAAACACCAATGCATATACAAAGATACATGCATGCAACTTTCGAGGGACTTAGAATTTTATGGGTTTTTATGAAGGGGCCTATAGACTTAAATGTTTGAAACCTAATTTTATGCAGGCACCATCATTGGCTCTGTCTAGGGATGCATGCCTCTTGTAGGCATGGCAAGAACCATAGATCTCTAGGATGCAGACCAGTCCCTTATCCATTGGGCACCTAGAGTCAAACATTGCACCACCCTGCATCACAAAATACACTTTTGAACAATATTTACTTGGTGGCCCAGGGCCACCAAAAGGGGAAAACTAGAATTTTCCTTTGTCAAACACCCTATTTTCATCTGATATCACTGGATCAAGCCTGAAGATATTGCCATTGTCTGTCTACAAACAAACCTTGTCATTTGCATATTCAAACATCTCATTGAGCTTGCTCCTGTCAGTACTACCTCTGTCAACCTTATGCAAATAACCATCAGCATCAGGCAACATGTGAATTTCATGTTTATCAAACAATGCATTCTCATATGATATACAATATTTATCATCATCAATATCAACAATATGCATTGTAGAATGGTCTCCTAGCTGGACTAAAAAATGAAAGCACTCAAAGTCCACCACATAGCTAGGATCATCAAGCCTCATTTTATAATAAGCTGGCATATCAAAGAACAAGCTTTCACATTCATATCTATGCACTTCATGCAAACAATCATCAGCTACACCAAACAGGAATGGCTCAAACTCTGGCACCTCTCTGCAATAACCTTCATGATATATGTTGGTATCACTGTCATCAAGATGAAAATCAAAATCCTCTACAATAACAGTGCTTAGACTCCCACCATACTCAAATAGATCCTCCTCAACATATGTATCATTTGCATGGAAGAAGGTTGATCCAAGTGTTTCAGCTTCATTATAGTATGCCACTAGTTCATGGGCAGCCAAACATGCATTTTCATTACCAATAAATTCATTGCATGGAGGAGTATCAGCCTGTGTGTCATAAACAAAACTATAGTCAAATAAAGAACAATCTTGCTCAGCACTAGCACTTGTTTCAATCTCTAATTGCACTTCATCATCTCCATGTGTCTGAATAAAAGGCAATGACTCAAACATTGAATTGCTCCTTTGTTTGCTTATTTCTTCTATAACTTATGCACAATACTCATAATTATCTCCACAAACCCACTCGAACAAGTTTTTATTGCTGTCCATAACCTCACCATTGTTTTCAAAATCAGACACCTCAACCTTGAGACAGGAGTCACCACTAATCCTCTCACTGGCATCCTTCACTGGTGAACAATCCAATTGAGCATTGTTATTATGTTCAAACATAGCAGCATTGTCAACTTCTATATTTTCATTTACACATTTATCTTCAAATGATGCCATGATCACTTAGTCATTTGCAATTTCACAACTGTTATTCATTCCAAAGCTTGTGGACAAGGAATTCTGCATGTGCACATCTCTCATCTTTTCTATATTTTCTAAAAACTTGTATGCCATCTACACACTTGTTATATTGAATTCCCTCAACAATGCACTAGAGCCCTTCTCAAAAGCTTCAAAATACATACTAATACATGCTGGAGTATCAGGTTTGAAGTCTTTAGGAATTTGTGAAAGGGCAACTACAAGTCTATGACTGAAATCAATGCTGGGCTCTTCATCTTGTTTTCTAATTTCCATTAATCTTGCAACAAGATCAGCAGGCTCTCTTGTAAATTCCTTTCTAAAACAATCAAAAATATCATCCCAACAGGCAAAGGACCTCTTTGGAAAGCTCAAATACCACTCTCTAGCTCTAGTACCAAAGGATCTAACAAAAAACCTCATCCACATATCCTCATCTCTAAATGAGTGTCTCTCCATAAATCTGTGAAAGTTTTGGATATGTGCACCTCCTTCACACACACTTTGTCCACTAAATCTAGGCATCTGATTGCAAATATGAGCATGCATACTTTCAACTTTATAATCAACCCATGACAAATATAACTAGTCATATAAAGGATCAAAAGGGCTGACAAGAGGTTTAGCATTTTGACTGGCAAACACAACATTATTACTATTTAACTGAGCTTGCCTAGCCTCTAAGGATATCAAGCTATTCTTTATCTCTTCAATTTTTTTACATAACATTTCATTTCCCTCTTGGCTGAGTATGGGTGCATACATATTTGGGTTCATGAAAATTTCACTCTTAGACATTTTATGTCTGCCTAAGACCTAGGGATTCCCCTTGGCATTTAACTTGTGCAATAAAACAATAAATATAAGTGGGAAGGAGCCATGTACCTTTTCTCATCTAGATGCTGAAGTCTTGAACAGAATATTTTTTAGATCACAACATATATCAACCTCTCACGTGCACTAAAATTTTTTGCAGAGTCGCCACCTCTCCAAAGAGGATAAAAACCTTCAAACAACTGAAAGCTCATGAACAAATATTTTTCTGAGTTCATACCACTAGCAAAGGACAACTATTCACACGAAAGATCCAGATATCAACTCCCCAGCAGAGTCACCATTTTGTTGGTGACTCAGATGGGCAAAACTTCACCAGAGATTGCAAGATAACACTTTCATATTATCCCCAGCGGAGTCACCATTTTGTTGGTTCTTTCTCTTCGAATTGGTAGAGGGTTTTCCAGTTCCAATGTATAGGTCGATTCAACCAAGAAATACAGGAGGTTGCGTGAGCTGCCTCCCCTTCACTTCTGGTTCTGCCACACCAAGGGGGGTGTCCCTATAGCTAAAGATTTAAACTTGACTTGCCCAATGACACAAAGATTTAGCTTTTTAGAACAGGCCGAATACTCTCATTTTAGGACCAAGATTTGGATGATAGATCACAAGGGTGGCAATGTTCTTGGACATATCTGACTGGTTGAGGATGAGAATATGTAAGGGTCCTATTTCTACTCCTACATCTTACAGTTTGGAAATATGGAATGATTTGTTTTGATATTTTAGATGCAAGACAAGGGGGGTTTTGGATCATAACTACTACACAAGGGTAGACCAGTGCCTATCACAAGGTAAGGAGTCAACTAGACGTATACAAGTGAATGGTTTGCACTAGCATTGAAGTTTCAAGGGGTTAAGACTGGTATTTGCCTTAGAAACACCACCCAAGGTTGAGTATTTAGCTTCCTCTACTTACAAATATCCTAGCTGGCATACATCCTTCTTCATACTTAACCTAAAACAATTTAATCCACTCCTTGAATGGAAGTTAAAAGATCAAGCATATAATATAGAAAGTCTATATTCTAGAATCTAAGGTACCCTTAGCAACCAGATTCAAAAGAAAAGATGCATACAACAAATGGAGACAAGCAACTAAACACATGGACAAAGCATTTTTCATAGAAACATGACATGAAACTGAAAAGGTGTGCAAAATACATTCAAAATGCAACTCATAAACTCCAACAGAGATAGAACAACCAAGAAATGCTTTGTTTTCATTATTTTTCCCAAAAATACCCAAGTCTTCAACAATCTTTAATGAGTAACATAGTCTGCATTTTATAGCAAGAATGTGTACTCAGCATTAAGCACAATGTCACTTCAAAATTTTGCCAGATACAATGCATGAAAAAATGGCGCCCAAAATATTGAATGCAGCAGAGAGAAATAGAGAAAAGAGTAGGTGAGATTGGGAGTCGTGCAGTCACCTAAAGATTTTTACCCTTGAATATGGTAGTTGGCCCGTCCATCAGTCAACCATACCTCTGCAATTCTACCATTAATGCCTAACCTACCGATTTTGGGATGCATAGTTCACTTGTTTTTTGAAGTTTCTTTGCACCTGAAACGCACCATGCAGATACAAAGAAAATCCTGCCTGTTCTTGAAAGTTTAAATGGTAGCCATTGATTTCCTTCCTCCCGCCAAGATCTGTGGCTTGGTTCATGCTGAAAAGTCCACAGCTAATCAAATCGTGCCACGTAGGCGCCCTTTTTCCATCGCTGACTTTTCTTGCTTCCATTTTACCTTTTCCGCCCATTTTGCCATTTTTGTCTTTGTATATGCAGAATGCATATACATACAGCTGTACGTAGTACATTCAAATCCTTGTACATGTAGAAGCGTATATATACAACTACTTTCTGACATGTGGCAGCCCCTGATTGGTCTTCCGTCATTGAAAAAATGCATCTCTGAGTTATCGGGACCATTGCATCTTCTTATGCATCTGTGGTTGTACATGTGAGATTGTATATACATACAATCACCAACATGCAAGGCAGACCCCAAATTCTTATAAAACATATTGCAATCACATTTGGGTCCGGCTTGTAACTTCCCTTTTGCATTGCTTTGTATATCGCATGTACAAATGCAATATACACCTTGCGGATTTCAAACCATTATGAAACATATTGCAATCGCTTTGAAATCTGGAACTTTTATCTTCACCATTGTATACACATTGTATATCGCACATACAATGTACAACATACAACCCACGGACGCCAAACACCTATCCGCTACATTTGATTCTCTGGTCGGGTCTGCTTTGTATGTCTTCCCTTGCACCTTTGCCTTGTATATCGCAAACATACAACGCGGATATACAAACAAAACATACATACAATTCGGACCCCTACCATTATCAACCAGAATGTATAACTTTTTGGGTTCGGGCCTTGCATATTAGGGATCTATATGCCCTTGTATGTTCGATTGCATGTGCAAACATACAATCGCCTTTGCATGCAACTGGTGGACCCCACCCTTTGGTATCTGACCTTTGCACATTGACTTTGCATATTTCCTTTGTATGTTGCCGCCAATGTACACTGCCTTGTATATCTGCTTGCATCTTTCCTCTTTTGCATCATCGGCTATTGGAAAGACAATTAGTTGAGATGCTGATGCATATTGTTTCATCGATGACACCTTTGTATGTCCCCCTTGTATGTCAGCTTTGTATCTTGTCTTTGTATACGCCCTTTGCATGTGGTGAATGTATAAGACCCTTGTATCTTTTTGTTTGCATGTGCGCTTGTATATTTGAACATACAAATAAAATATACATGCAAACCCCCACATACAAGCACAAAATATGCAATGGAATATGCCTGCAATGTACATTCTCTTTTCACGCCCGGTATTGTATATGCAAGCTCGATATGCATACAAATGATTTTTTCCACTTTTTTGAATGCCGACTAAACTCTTTTTTTGGGCTCACCAATGTATATCTACACATGCACATTCAAATGTACATACAAACACCAATGCATATACAAAGATACATGCATGCAACTTCCGAGGGACTTAGAATTTTATGGGTTTTTATGAAGGGGCCTGCAGATTTAAATGTTTGAAACTTGAATTTTATGTAGGCACCATCATTCCTGATGTGACCAAACTGACTATTCCAACGTGTCTGGATGGGTACATTTACGCTAGGCATGGTCCTATTTTTCACCCAAACATGTTGAAATAGTTTGAGCTACATTATACCGACGATATCCCTTAAGAGTCCAAAGTGCAAAAAGGCAACAATCTTTGACGAGATGTTATTCGAAAACTGTGTCACTTAGAAACATTTCATGTGAGGCAACATGATCATGTAGAGTGCCTCTACAATAACCTCTCTCGGTTTTTTATATCTCTAAGGTGTTTGCCCATGGTGAAAGGTTTTCTGCTACCCCAAAAATCGTTAGAAGGAGGCAGTGTAAAGTTGCATAGGGGTGTAACTTTCGTTCTTCTCCTCGTGTGGCCAAACTGACAGTTCCAATGCATCTAGGTGCCAATGTGAGGTTGTTTTGATGGCAAAGGGCACCTTGATTCATGATGTTGAATCTCCTTCCTCCTAGGCGCCAAAATGGATAGTTTAGACAAGAAAAGGCGCCTTAGTATACTTAGCTCATTTCTTGGCAATTTGATGGCTTCAATCACTTGTTCAAACCTATAGGAGACCATTTTACACTTAGGCACTAGATCTTAGGATTTAGAACATCTTCCTTCAAGGCGCCAAAATGAGGTTATTTAGACACAAAAGTGTGCCTGCATACAAGATGCTTATTCTCCTTCCACTTAGGCGCTCATTCATGATGATCCAAATGACAATAGGCGCCTAGACTTCCTTTGGTAAGATTTAGTCATTTTGAAGGTTCTAACACTAGACGCTAGAGTTGGAAGTGATTTGAAGTTCATTTTCCTCTAGGCACCCAAAATGGATGGTGGAGACAAGAAAAGGTGCCTAGGCTTCTTTTGATGATTTTCAAAGTCTTCCTATGTTATATTATGTTATATTGACCCTTAGGCACAAATGGATGATCTAGGATGACTCTAGGGGCATATCCAAGGTGATATCTTTCTAGGCATAATCTTCACTAAGTTTAGACTTAACTTTACATCAAGGCGCCAAAATGGATAGTTTAGAGAGAGGCAAAAATGTGCCTAGAGGTATGATGCTCAGTTTGATGTGTTTGATCAACTTTGATAATCAAGATGAATTGCCTCCCTTAAGGTACCCTCCTTTATACTTTGAAACATCCTTTCAATATCAAGGCACAATTTTTAGGTTGTTTGGATGATGAAAGGCGCCTTGAGTTCTAGGCAGAGTTTTGAGGTTGTGCAAGTAGAGAAATGCGCCTAAGGTCTTAAAGCAAATTTGCGCCTAAAACTGAAAATCCCCAAGGTATGACTTATGGAAGCCTATAGCCCCAATGTTATGTTGCATACTAAAATTAGGTAAGACTCAATGTAATCTCATAACCTCGCCTTATATGCAAGAGGAATTACATTTAATAACCACAATGGTCATCAGGTGCTCATAAGCATATAATTTTGACTATCTTATTCAAAACAACAAGCATACTCTTTGCATCCCAATATGGTATAATAACAAGAAATTAAGAAATATTTTCAATTGACCAACTCATAAAGAATATGGATTAGCATACTCATTTCAATATTTTCAATTGAGCAACTCATAAAGAATATTAATATTTTCTATTCAACATGATGATTCATTTTTTTTAAATACAATTTTTATCTTTTAGTTCCAAAATGAGGTTTAGGTGATACTTGAATAACAATAGCTATCTTATTGGATCAACAAACATCCTATGTATTACAATTGGACTTTAAATATTTGAAGTAGCCCTCTACAAATATCCATTCAAACGTGGATTTATAATGCAAGTATGGACGCCATCAATAAAAAAAATTTGTATTAACCAAATATCCATATAGGCATGCATCAATATCTATTGATATAAGTATAACATTTATACAAAATAGCCATATAGGCATACGATGTCAACTATATGCAATACAAAATATATGTCCACAAATGCCATATAGGCATACAACAAAGGAACACAATAAAAAGTCATTCCCCTCTAGCTGGTGAAGAGAATAGATCACGGGCAGCCTTTGATCTTCTAGGGGATGGAGACGCGCATGTGGGTGGTCTACTATGAACCTGAGGGCTGCTCCTATTTAGTTCTTCCTGCATCTTTAGTTGTTACAATAAAAAGTATAGACATTAATATATAGAAATTACATGTTATAAAAAATGAAACATTTAACAAAATAATCACTTACCACTACCATATAATCTGTCTCCTCACTTGCCTCAGTAGCAGGAATAGGCCGTGGTGATGTCATGTCCTATAGAAACCATCCAGATAGAAATTAAACTTCAAATCAATAATCTTTTGATTTTTCAAAAATAAACAACTATAACAATGAATGTAAATTGAAATTTACTAATTTGCCTCATACCCCTATCAATGCCATGGAGCTATGAATCATAGATGTCACACCATGCTCCATTGCTCTATGAACATCAGGAAGTGTCTCCGTAGCCTGCATCATCTGGAAATAAAACAACATTATTCAATTATGAAAACTATAATAGTGATGCAAATCATGGCTCCTAACATACACACACGTTCATCTAAACATGGAAGTACACATAATAAAGCACACAAGTCACATACAAAAATCTAGTAAGTACAATTCATTCATTAAACTATTTATTTTATAACCTTTGTGAAGCTTTGAAGTCCACCACTGCTGGCATGTGTTGCCGTGAAATCTCCAATATTAACCTATTCAACATCCAAAATCAGATATTAGAATACCATTCATATAACGATGCTATTCACATGTAATATTTATAATTGTTTACTAGTTACATACCTCGACAGTAGATGATCTAGTGTAATATGCAGGTGGAGAACCACTAAAAACTGCATCAACACTATGACCCTAAAATTTCATTAAAATCATCAAACTAAATTAGTTAATCTTGCATTTCAAAAATGAAATTTAATAAATTAAATTCAATAAACTTGCTAATATTTACATGAGTATCAAGGCCGAAAGTCTCAATCAGGAGGGTATTTGTCATCACCATCTGCTCAGCTGCAGATGTAGCTTATGCACCTACATCCTGACTATCCATGGGGTCATAAGCATAGGCTGACCCACAAGTCTGACAAGCATGGGGTGGGACCCTACTCCTTGGACTATCTCCCAACCCACTCTGTGCTGCAGGATTGGTATGGTCTATGATGCTCTAGGTCAAGGCACTAATGGACTGAAGTGTATCGACCTCAACACTCTCCTTCACAATGGAAGGGATAGAAACATGCTCTTGGGTTGGTCTACTGATTACTCATCTCACTACCCGCTATGGGTCAAGACATGCCCCTGGTCTATCTTGTGCTAACCCCCCACCTCTACCTTGGAAGTCCCACATATCAAAATAGTTTGGCACTTTATTGAGGACAAACTCGTAGTAGAGTTTCCTCAAAAATTATTGTGGGACCTCATTATTATTGCATGGAGGATGGTCAAAGACCATCCACCACCTTTGCCCAAAATTGTCCCTTATCGCTTGGTTGTTGCACCAATGGATAGGAAACCTCTTGCATGTAATGGGTGGAGGTTGATTTGTTTGTGGGTTTGTGAAAATCGAACACAAGTCTAATTTTGTAATTTGTAATTTTTTCACATCTCGGTATGACAACTTGTCTGCATAGTAATCTCTAAACTCTCTCCTCTTATCCATCCAACTAGTTATTTGCTTGCTAATTGAATCTACATTTGACAACATAGATTCAAGAGATTCAGCAAGCGTGGACCTATGCAAGGTTGAAGTGGAAGGACCTTTCAACCTTGCAATTATATCTTCAATTTCTTTTTTGTTGTTTTCAATTTGCCCTATTATATTTTCTTGTGTTCTAGGGGCATGTCGAGGAATGGATGGAGGAGGTTGTTGTTCCGTAGGTATTTCCTCCTTAGGATTTTATGGATTTTGAGGAGGAGGAGGAGGAGGTGCATTAACATTTCCTGACAATTAACGAAATATACATCAAAAATCAACTCAAACCTACCTAGTTAGAAAGAAATTCAAACAAATAAACAAATAAAACTCACTCCTTTGGCATGCTCGACGTCGTGGCGGCATTTTGGTGACTAATCAGCAAGATTTTGGTGTTGAATTGATTTTCCCAAAACGCGAGCGCGCTTCCTAGGGTTTGCAGGCCACGAGTATAGAGGAGAAAATAGAAATGAAATGAGAAGATTAGATTTCTTTATTTATTTATAATAATTCATAATGCACTCGTGTTATGCATTAAATTATTTTGAAAACAATTTGGCCACTTTTTGGCCCCCCATCTTTTTTGCACTTACCCAAAAAGCCTGACATGACATGAATCTATGCCTAAAAACATTCTATGAAGGTGATTTAGTGTTACTATATGACATCAAATCGAAGAATCAAGGCAAGATTAAGGTAAGATTAAGGTAAGGTGGTTAGGATCTTATTACATAGATGAAATTATGGAATATGGAGTGGTAAGAAAGCGGAATCACATGGTCTGTCAATGGAGCAAGGCTGAAGCATTACCACAAATCTCTGGAGTGAAGAAAGACAATCGGTAGATTCACAAAAAAGTATCATAACCAATGTATTATATTGTAACATAATGTACATAAAGTAACCTTTAACTATTTACAAGCAGCTAACACTTAACAACTAGAAAATCCCACCAAAAGGAAATAGATAGATGTAATAAATACAAAAAGATACTATTAGGGCTATAAAAACCCTAAACCTTTAGTCAACTCATCACATTTGCACTCAAGACTTAGTTAAAAATTGAGCTCTGACGAGAAAATTTTTTTTTAGCAAAACCTAATTACAGCTATAGAAAAGATAAAATGTCCACTCTGATGTTAATTGGTGTTATAGAGAATATGAGGATAAAGTATAAGAAATTCCCTTACAAAGTGATGGAAGTGGACAAAGATGATGCATTCTCGGAAGTACTAGCGAATGTCATATAGATAGAAGATGTGAGAAAATATATCAATGTGTCGATATTGAAAATTGATCATAAGAAATTTGGGGAGCTCTCAAATACACTCCTCTTACTAGAAAAAATAGGGTATTTTCCACAATACCAAAATATTGCAGTGAAGAGATTAGATATATGGGAGGATTACCTTGATTTTTGCGGAGAGAATGATTGGGTGTGAATCATTCTAAGTTGGATACATGATGAATTCATGTATTTAGACACACTGCATAGGATCACAAAAGCAACTATACAAGCAATTACGGGGTTATGTGTGGTAGGAGAGGTGCCAGCAAAGAAGGCAATTAAAATGAGAAGGTGATGGAACTGACAAGGGCCACACCAGATGGACGAATATTGAATGTTAATGAAATTACAAACCCTATAGTTTGATATGCTACCATTGGAATCATGTATAAGATATATTATGCCAGCTACGAAGGGTTAGCCACTAGAATGATGATAGAAACGACCTACCAGATGGTTGTAGATGATAAATACTTTGATCTGCACAAAGTCCTAAGGGAGCAGCTGATGGAGAACCTACAAAAGGCAAAGATCTCCAATTATAATTTTAGGTATGGAACCCTAATTTTTTGTCTTGCATTTTATTGAACATGAATGCCCTATCAAATTATGGGGGTAAGATATGGCAATGAGACAGTACAGGAGCAACACAAATCAAATAGTATGGTACAATTTTCAAAGACAAACCCTCATACACTGTCACATACTAGGGGTTCTTTAAGGCCCTATAGGATAAAATGCAAGCTAGAGAGATAATTCCATATGAGTTGGTAAAACAATATGCATATCATATAACCTTTATGGTAGACAAGGATTATACCTACATGGAGGTGGTAGAACCTAGGACTTCCTGGATAATTAGGCTACCTTATGAGATAACTTCATAGGAAATTGACGCATATGCCAAAACCCTCCTCAACAAACCAAAAGACCCAAACATGGAAAGGTTTGGAACATATAGGGAATTTATGGATAAGTTGCATCGAAAGGAGGCAAAGGAACATATGGAGAAAAATAAAGAAAAACTACACTCATAGTGGGGTATCCCACCACAGCCTAGTTCTTCTGCTCCACTAGTTGCCCCAACACTACTACAAGTCAGTACCACAACTACACCACAAACAAGAAGGTCTAGGAGACTACATACTACAACACCTAGCACCCAATTTGCGGTTGAGCCTGCCACTTCATCACAAATAGTATCAACACTGCTCCACACAAAGAAGGAGGTAGAAGATATGTCCAATGTCCTGGTACAATTGAGTGGTAAAAGAAAAAGATAGTGGCAAAGAAAAAGCAAGGAGTGAAAAGGAGTATAGTCTAGGCCTCTATGGAAGAAGAGATAGAAGAAGAAGTAGAAGGTAGTAAGCTGCAGAGGAAGAAGAAAACAAAAACAATACAAATAGAAGAACAAGAGCAAAAGGAGGACCTATTAGATTTAAATGTAGTGGCAAATGCCATTGAAAATTTTGGGCTGCTTAAAAATATAATAGACCTATATATTGAGGTCTCTTAGGAGAATAAGGAGATAATTTAGGAAGTAGTAATAAAGCATATGCAAACATATGAAAAAACATTAGAAGATTTGATGGAAGGATTTCCATATGGGCTAGTAGATCCCTTGAGGAAGAAAAAGGAAAAATCAATGGAATTAGATGAATAAATAAGGCAAAAGGAAATAAATGAGGTGGACCCAGCTATCTCTATGGAACACAAAGAAAGGAACTTAGCCCAATTCAAAGCTACAGAACTAAGAACAAAGCAGTGAGTAGACATATTAATGAGCATGACTTAGGAAGACAGGATGAGGATATAATAACAAACAGAGGAGATAACCAAGAAAGTATACAGTTCATTGAGGGAGGAAGAGAAACAAGAACAAATAACTAATTCCCCTCATGATGTAAAAGAGGAAGATCAGGAGACACACTAGGAACAAACAAATTCTCCTCTACAGGATACACAAGACAATCAGCAGCAGACTGATAACACAGATGCTTCCACCTTTGCCACCCCATCCAGTCCATCAAGGACTTCCTGGAACAACAAACACAAATTCAATTAGTGGTCACATTGTAGCTACTGTAACTCCCTCTAATTGGGTCACACGTTAACCTATCTAGAATATTATCCCTCCAAAAGCTACAGCTAGGGGATATCTTCCATGCTACCACAAGGGAGGAAATACTACAACAACATGTAGAAGGCACTGAGCATCTACAAGAGGTTGTGGATTCCATACAAAGCCAATTGCCTAATGTTCAAAGGTATACCACATTGCCATTAACACATCTACTTAAGCAATTGGTCAGTGGCCTACAAACAAAAATGTGATATCATGAAGACAAGGTGAGGAAGTAGGTTACTAATGAAATAAAAAGAGAATGGTAGAAGCATCAAAGAAATGTGTAGCTGCACATATATAGCTGGTAACAAATATTAAAACCATCCAACGGGCAATAGGAGAAGCCAATGTATTTTATCAATTTTGCTTACAATGTCCTATCACTACAAAGGCTATAAAAGATCATAAGGATAGTGTGGAAGCTCAGATAGTACAAATGACTACAAAATATAATCCTCTTCTAGACAAGAGTAGAGCCATAAGGACACTAATAGAAACAATGCATACCTAGCTACATCAATTACAGGATCAAAGAGAGAAGATCAAAAGCCAAACCAAACAACTGAGAGAGTTAGTTAGCCTCAGAACAACAAATATGATAGGGGTATTAGTTGAAGCAAATCAAAAGGCTCAAAAGATATATATCCTAACTACCTTAGGAGATGCAAAGAACACCCATATTGAGATAGAAGGGTAAATACAGGTGCTACAACTGGCAAAGAAACAATCAGATACAAATCTAGCACAACTCAAATTCATCTACAAGAACATCCTACCCTCAAACTAGTGCCACATGTCTTGAGGACAAGGCATACTTCAAAAAGGGGGGATGATGTTAGCAGGGTATGCACAGTAGCAAGGGTCACAACATATCTTACCACAACTCACTGCAAAGGGAATGTGAACGATCAAGCCAACATAGATAGTGACATTTTGTGAGGGACACATCCCTAATGTAACATGTAGATAGATAATAGATAATATATAAGATGTAAGAGAGATTTAAGAGTGAATATATATATATATATATATATATATATATATATATATATATATATATATATATATATATATATATATATATATATATAGATATATATATATAGATATAGCAGAGACTTAGGTTTGCCTATGTATACGTAAGATTTTAATGAATATATAATGGAGATATAAGGATTGGATATAATTTCTAAGTGTGTATGACTGTGTATGATATCTATGAATGATGCATTCTTCCCATATTCTATAATTCCTAGTTGTTCTTTATGATTCTCTTACTATATCATCTAGGGTATAAATTGACTACAAAGATTTGACTGAGGCTCAGATTTCTAGATTGAGTCCTCTCCATTTTCTTGCCAACAATGGTCCAACAAAGGAAAATGATAAGCATGCACATAGGAGAATCTACCTTCAAGCATAAAATAATTATTCAGGTACCAACTTACTTCATTCCAAGGATGGGGAAGGTCGTCCTATTTGAAGTTGTTCTAGAATTTAGTTATTGATTCACCCTCTTCAATAAAAGGTTCAATGAATTTTTGTCTTTACTACAACATTTATTTTTCACCTTTTTTCCTAGACATCTCTTTCAAGTCACTTGACTAATCATTTTTTTCCATGACAGTGAACCTGATACCACCTATAACCACTTTTTTTTAATTCCAAGACTTCACAAACTAGTAAGACAACACCTCATCATGACCATTCATAGCTTGAAAGTAAGGAGTAATACCAACCTTAAGGAAAATTTCCCATAGATTATTGTTATACTACAACTTTCTACAAGAAGAAGGCTCAACTCGAACCCTTTAACCTCCCATGGTGGTCACACCCAAAAAATCTTTGAATAATCTTAGCTTCAAACTTGCATTAGAAACAATAAATGAAGGAAGGATGCAAAGTAATATGTAAGTATCATTCCAAATGTGGGAAGGCATCATATTTGGACACTTAACCCCAACTTTTAATTACTGATCATAAGAGGTAATCATTTGACAGATTACTTCATACAAACTCAAGGAGATGTAAGTACAATTAACCATCATATTGAAGTGATTAAAGGATCATTCATAGATGTGATTAAAGATATACCCCATGTGACTATAAAACACATTATAATATCTATCCTTGATGTTCAAACTAACCCTTAATATCATCATTAAACCTAGTTTATTATCAACCTTATGATGAATCATATTACTCAAACCACTCATTCCAATAATGCTAACCATAAACCTTACCTAGCAAAGGGAAAGACTATCCATCATGACATGACAAATAATTCTTTATAAAGGGAGGAATTGAGTCAAGTAATTCAGGAACAATAGTCCAATAGCTCCAATCCATGATATTAAGACCAACATTAGTCAAACCATCTACAACTTTATTTCCTTCATGATAGATATGATTAACACTATAATGCATAGACTACTTTAAAAGAGCTTGAATCTCTAATATGTGATCACTTAAATTCCAAGCCAAAGTCACACCACCCTTAATTAAATCTATAACAATTTTAGAGTCCCCTTCAATTTGTAAGTTAAGGATACCTCTAGAGATTTCTCTTTTCACTCCCACTGTCACGTCTCATTTTTTATGGACTATATTATTATTCTAGATTAGTGAACAATTTACCATGATTGTTTTACTTCAAGTAAGTTCCACATGTGTGAATGTATTTATCATGATGTTATATGACATAAATTAGAAAGTTGATTTAAATATTAAATATTATTGATATGATTATGATGTTTTTCTTTGGCTATGTTTTTGGGGAACTAACCTATTGACGTTGAGTTAAGTGTGAATGAATGTAGGTACTCATCGAAGATGAGAACATGGTTGAGGTAGAGGTGTTCTAGCCACTTGGCAAGAACTGTTTGGGATGGTTAACACTGATGCAATCACACACTCACGTAGTCTCATATTGCATTTTGAATGATTTATTATGCATTAATTGTGTGGATAATAAATGTGATTGATAATCAGATTCCTAGAAAATATGGTGTTTTTAATTGTTAGGAAAATCCTTTTTGAATGCATAATTTAATTATAGATACTAAAAGTTCTTTTGATTATATTAAATAGTGAATATATATTGTTGGCAAGAGACACTATGTGGGTTCATTGGTGTTGTCATTGATGGCAACAAAGTTCATCCCACACATCCGTAGGACATGGTGTGCCTATACCGGAAGTCAGATTGAAGAATGTTGTGGTCTGGCAAGCAAGAACAGAGCATGTGGCAAGGTCTGACAGTCAGGTCCGGATCTCTTAGAGGAAGCATCTTTGTAAAGTACAGACTTGGGGAAGTCAAGAGGAATACCTTGACTAATAGATTCTAGGGATTGAGCCTCCGGTGATAAGAGAGTGAAGAGATATGAGTATCTAAGTTTTGGGGTCCGGTTTGGCAGAGCAGACAGAGGAAGAATTGACAGACAGAGCATCAGAATTATTTCGGATGAGATATTGATGGTGATCAAGGTTCTTAAGGTATCATCCATGATTGGCTGACATGTTAGATGACTTCTATAAGTATCTCCTTGATCCACATCACTTGGTGAGCAAGGACTCAGCCGATAGACTAAAGTTTGGGAAAATATTGACTATTCTGGATGCCGACTAGAAAGAGGATGAAATCCGTTGTGTAGATATATATACCATATGGATTTGGATATAAAGGTGCATTGTGTGTGTGGTGGAGTGCAAAGAAAAGCAGAAGAGTAGTGTAAAACAGTAAGATAGGTCTGGAATGTGAAAGGACAGCAACAACAAAGAAGAGATAGAATGAAGTGCAGTAGATCAGTGTATTGAGCCTAACCAGAACTGAACTTCAGCATGTGTGGATGCTTCTCATCAGTTCAAGTTTATTATAACCTTCTTTTCTTGTAGACAGTGAGTCTCTTGTAGGCAGTGAGCCTCTTATGAGCAGTGAGCTCGGGTAGTGAGCCCTAATTGGCAAGTGCCACTTTTGTATTTCTATTCTTCTAATAAAGAATACATTCTTGGGTTAATCAGCCCATGGTTTTCTCCCCTAATAGGGTGTCCACGTCAAAAACATTGTGTCATGTGTACTGAGTTTCTTTTGCTTTCATGTTCATTTAAAGCTTATGTGTTTTGATACTGCACTAGTTGATTAAGAAGAATAGAAAGTTAAAATAATTAAGATAACTGATTCACCCCCCTCTTAGTTATCAACAATTGGTATCAGAGCCAAGTTCCTCCTAACAAAGCCTAACAACTTGAGGAAGATCTAGGAATTCAAATGGATGTGTATGGTATGAGGGAACAACTTCAGACTGCCCTAGATGATTTTGAGCAATCTAACTCTGAAGTCAATGAATTAAAGGAAAGACTCAAATAGACTGATGACTTCATAAATGAACTAAAATGGAAACTGAGTATATCCATGAAAAAGAGAAAGGAACTACTTCAACAATTGGCAAGTCAAGGAGAAGCAAATGATACAAATGAAGATCTGAAGGAGAAAACCAAGTTATGTGAAAATTTATCAAAAGAGGTCATTATGGTAAGACATGAAATGGAATCAGGAGTTATGAAATTCACCCAAGAAATTGAAGAGAAAAGAAAAACTGAAGATGATCTAAGACTATCTCTCAAAGAGAAAATAGAAGACTGCCACAAGATGGATAGAATAATCAGACATCTTGAATCTGATCTTGAAGATGCTAAAGATAATGAAGAAAAACTTGAGGATCAAATTGTCTCTCTTAAAAGGGATCTTCAAACATCAAATGAATACAAAGAGAAATTCAAGATAAGTTCTACTCAACTTGAAGTTCTTGAAAGCCAAAAGAGGGTAGATGACAAGTGTGGCTTCGGATATGAGAAAGGTGAAAGCTCTGAATCTGGTCAGAAGAAGTTTGGATCAGAAAATCTAAGGAATAGGCCTAGAAGACCTCCGGTAAGGCAACCTAATGCTCAAAGATATCCATCCTTCAATGGATACTGCCACAACTGCAATAACTTTGGTCACAAAGCTAATCAATGCAGAAAGAGAGTGAATCAGACTAATACATCCTTCTCTAGACAATGTTTTAACTGCAAGAGGTATGGTCACAAATCTCATGAGTGCAAAAATATGCAAATGAACAATTCATTCAATGGTAGATACTTTGCATGCAATAGAATGGGTCATATGGCTAATCAATGTAGATCAAGAGGACATCAATCAAATATGCAAAGAAATGTTGTTTGCCACAATTGCAATAGATCCGGTCATATTGCCAAATTCTGTAGAAGCAAGAATCAGGACAAAAGAGGTCCGGTACATCATAATTAGAATCAAGACAAGGGAAAATGAAAAGTGAATGTGGATGAAGTTCAAAGTGAGATGAACAAGATTTGGGTGAAGAGAAGTACAAAGAATGTAGGGGATGGATCTGCACCAGAATCTAGTGCTGATATTCCTTCCAAAAATTAAAAAGTGAGCTATGGCTCAGGGGGAGACACAAGGAAAAACACTTTTCCCCCAGCCAGTTAATTGGTACCGGGATTGGCACAAGGAGAGTTGCGGATTGAAGGGTTCTTAGAGAAACATCTAAATAAGCTGTGGTTAAGATATGGAAGATCCGCAAGATGTTTAGAACAAGACTATTTCGGTTCTTCAAGTCATCCGGATAAGGAAAACAAGGCAAACCAGAATGACTTAAGTTGAGCATTTATTGCAACTTAGTATTAGGGTTTGCGGAGTAATATAAGGGTTTTTCTTATTAAACATTTGTTCATTCTACATTCAAGAAGAAGTGAAAAGGAGGTCTACAACAAATTTCCTCAAGCCCATCAAAAAACATCTACAAAAGTTGATTCATCCAGCAATTGATCCGGCTCACTCCGTGAAACCTAGAAGCGTAAAAGGTATTTTCTGTTCTTGAATATCTCTCTGCAAATCTTTGAAAGATGACTACTCTGAATGTAGTGAAGATTTCTAATAGGCCTTGACCCAAATTTAAGAAACATCCCTACAAATCTCTAGAAGCGGATCCTTTAGGTGCATTTTCCAGCATTCCGCATGGGGTTTTGCATGTAGAAGATGTTAGGGTTTACATTCATGAAAACATTGAAGACTTTGGTGAATCCAAGCTGATGGACATCTACCACAAGGAACTGATAGATGATTCATTTGAACTAAAACCTTAGTATAAGACCATCTGGGATAAACATTTCGGTCAGTACATCCATTTCCCCTATTTTGAAGAAGATGAGTGGGTCCGGTATGTGTTGAGCAGAGTGCATGATAACTTCTTATGGTTGAATAGACCATTCAAGATTACCAAGGATGCAATTAGGGTAGTGACCAGTTTTCACTCTTCCAGAGGGTTACCTGTTCTCAAATCTGTCAAAAACCAAACTGTGACTAAGGCCACCAGATCAAAATTTGATAAGAGAGCAATGACCATTAAAGATATCACTGATCCAGATATCAAGTTTGCATCTATGATAATTGGCTATAAGATATATCACTCCAGCAGGGAGAATTTAGTATTCGGAACTGCTATGTATACTACTTATGAGATGCTGAGAAAGAATGCAGATTATGATCTCTGTGAACTCCTTCTAAGCCAGCTAATGGAAAACTTACAGAATATAAAGAAAGACAAAAAGAACTCTTTTAAATATGGTGGACTGATATTGTGTTTATTTTTCTACTTTATGAATGAGCTACCCAGATCCAGTGATTGGCTATGGCAGAATGACAGACCTGTTGCAATTCAAATCAGAGATTACTTGCATGGGCTTGGAGATGCTAAGGCAAGAAATATAGCTCTGTGGGGTTACTTCAAGAATTTTCAAAATATGATGCAAACCAGAGAAAGAATTCCCAAATCATTGGTTGAGAAGTATAAATATACAGTGTGTTTCATGGTAGACATTGATCAATGCCTAATAGAGGTAGTGGAGCCAAGGACAGTCTGGATCATGCCAATGGGATATGAAGTAGATGAAAAAATTGTAGAGCTGCATATCCAACATCTGCTGAGCCAGCCCAAAGACCCTAAGGCAGAAAGGTTTGGAACCTTCCAAGAGCTGAGTCTAAAAGTTCATGTGGAACTTAGACAGCCTGAAATCAAGAGGAAAGTGAGAAGGGAAGTTGAAGAAGTTGCCAAGAGGCATGGAATCTCAAAAGAGGCACTTGATGCCCACAGAGAAAAGATGAGAAAAGCAGAAAAAGAAAGTGATCTGGTAAAAGCCCCTTCCTGGACCAGATCCTCTAAGAGCTCTGCACCTGCAACTACTAAAAGCTCAAAAGCACCTAAACCAGAAGCAAAATCATCTGGTAAAGCAGAGAAGAGAACTAAGACAAAGGCAACAAGATCCTATGCAAGCCATAAGGAGGATGAAGAGACTGAATCTGATGAAGAGATCAAGAAGATGAAGAAAAAGAAGAAAGTATCCAGTGAAACCAAGGAGGCAGAGACAAAAGAGTTTGTTGAAAAGCCCACTCTGTCATTAGATGATGTGGTTAAAGTAGTTACTATGGATGGGAACCTGCAACCAATAACAGAATTCTATGATGCATATAATGATGCAGATAAAAAGATCTTGGAGGAAGCCACAGTCAAATACTTGAACATATACAATAAATCATTTATTGAAATAATTTCTCTAATTCCTAAAAGTTTAGAGAAGGAACTTGATATGAGAAAAGAAAATGCCAAGGCTAAGGACTTAGAAATTAGAGATTAGATAGCTATCCAACTCTATCCCTCAATTACTCCAAAACAAATGGATATGATCTTCGAAGATTGCAAGGATGAGTTCCGAAGTAAGGCTAGAATGAATCAGCTCATGCTTGGAGAAACTGATAAGGTGCCAAAAGAAACAAAGGAAATCCTCTAGAATGCCTTTAAAAGATTTAATATTCCTATTGTAGAGGATTTAGGTGATGATCCCTCGGGGATAGATAACAAAGAAGAATTCACTGAGAAAATGTCAGAAGAGGCAAAGGAGACAGGTGAAGAAAAAGAAGCAAATATCTCTCATCCGGTTTCCCCTGTATATTTTGGACCTAAGGGAGAAGGAAGAGTAGAAGAGAAAATCAGTCAAGGAGTAGAGGAGAAGCAAAAGGAAGATGTCAGTAGTAAAGCTGCAGAAGAAGAGAAAACTCCAATAGAAAAGGCCATAGATGATAGTGGTAAGGTTGCAGAAGGGGACAAGACCCTGTCACCGGTAAGAGACACAGCAGAAGTAGTAGAAGAATTCTTAACCAAGGAGTTGATGGAATTTGATGAACTGAAACTTCTTCAAGGACCGTTCAATTTTGACTCCCTCTCCCCGGTTCAAACCATGAAGCTAGCATCCTTTACTTTGGCAAAAGCAAAAGAAAAACTCCTAAAGTCTCACATGGAGGACTGCAAGCTCATAGACATTGCATCTGGTGTACTAGAAAAGATCATGCCATCTTTTCAGAAGGATCCCTTAGCCTCCTCATCTAGTAATCTCAAATCTCTAGTAAATAGTGTTAGCACACATTTTGATTCATTAGAGAAGTCAGCAGAAGATAAGGTTCGGAAGGAGTTTTTGGTAAAAAGATTATCAAAAGTACAAGGGTTTATAACCAATGATAGGAGAAATATGGATATTGGGTTAAAGAGCTTAGAAAATGCTCTTAAGGATGGAGGAGAAGTATATAAATTTTGTATTTCCTAGACTAAAGTAACAAAGGATATAGAGAAGAAAGTGAAAGAACAAGAGGATAAACTGTCAAGCCTCTCTCAGAATTTTGATCCTCTCACTATATCCATAATAAACTAGGAATGTCAAACTATTGCAGTCATGAATGAGATTAAGAAGCTTGAGAAGGAGAGGAAGAACATATTAAGCAGGATGGGTGAACTTAGAGGGATGATTATCCCTAAATTAGAGGCCATGCATGAGGCCCTAATTGATGCCCAGACCATAGCCCGAACCAGTGATCCGATAGATCTTAAGAGGGCAGAAGCTTTTGCATTCGTATTGAGCTATCACATCTCAATTTTGGATAGGATGAAGCAGAGTTGGGCAACAAAATTTGCCCAGTTGAAGACATCTTTTGCAAATATACTTTAGTATTTGTAAGTATAGCATGTATATATACTTATGCAGCTAAGTATAGATTGTTTTTGGGAAATTTTGTTGTGCGGACCCTACCCTTTGCCATTGATGTCAAATGGGGAGTGAGGAGCAGTGAAAAATGAGGAATCCAACTAAGGGGGAGCTCCAAAAAATGTACATAAGGATAGAGAATTAGCCAAGGGGGAGCATAGTGTGACACTTAGTCATTTTTCACTAAGTGTTGCCATCAATGCCAAAGGGGGAGATTGTTGGAAAGAGACACTGTGTGGCTTCATTGGTGTTGTCATTGATGGCAACAAAGTTCATCCAACACATCCACAGGACATGGTGTGCCTATACCGGAAGTCAGATTGAAGAATGTTGTGGTCTAGTAAGTAAGAACAGAGCATGTGGCAAGGTCCAACAGTCAGGCTCAGATCTCTTAGAGGAAGCATCTTTGTAAAGTGCAGACTTGGGGAAGTCAAGAGGAATACCTTGACTAATAGATTCCAAGGATTGAGCCTCCGGTGATAAGAGACTAAAGAGATATGAGTATCTAAGTTTTGGGGTCCGGTTTGGCAGAGCAGACAGAGGAAGAATTGACAGATAGAGCATCAGAATTATTCCAGATGAGATATTGATGGTGATCAAGGTTCTTAAGGTATCATCCATGATTGACTGACATGTTAGATGACTTCTATAAGTATCTCCTTGATCTCAATCACTTGGTGAGCAAGGACTCAGCCGACAGACTAAAGTTTGGGAAAATATTGACTATTCCGGATGCTGACTAGAAAGAGGATGAAATCCATTGTGCGGATATATATACCAGATGGATTTGGATATAAAAATGTGTTGTGTGTGTGGTGGAGTGCGAAGAAAAGTAGAAGAGCAGTGTAAAATAGTAAGACAGGTCCGGAATGTGAAAGGACAACAACAACAAAGAAGAGATAGAATGAAGTGCTGTAGATCGTATTGAGCCTAACCAGAACTGAACTTCAACATGTGTGGATGCTTCTCATCAGTTCAAGTTTATTATAACCTTCTTTTCTTGAAGGCAGTGAGTCTCTTGTAGGCAGTGAGCCTCTTATGAGCAGTGAGCTCGGGTAGTGAGCCCTAATTGGCAAGTGCCATTTTTGTATTTCTATTCTTCTAATAGAGAATACATTCTTGGGTTAATCACCCCGTGGTTTTCTCCCCTAACAGGGTTTCCATGTCAAAAACATTGTGTCATGTGTATTGAGTTTACTTCTGCTTTCATGTTCATTTAAAACTTATGTGTTTTGATACTGCACTAGTTGATTAAGAAGAACAGAAAGTTAAAATAATTAAGATAATTGATTCACCCCCCCTCTCAGTTATCAACATATATGTGGTTGTATTTTATATTAATTAAATACTAAATAATAAACATTCCTATTTATATAAATATGGATGTTTGGAAGACAATATCTAAATTAGATTTAAATAATTATATTTAAATTGTAATAGATATATAGATATATATTATTTTAAATATTATTTAAATGCTTCTTGATTGATTTAAAGTGTTTATGTGTTATTAAAGATAAATAAATTATATTAATAATAACTAATTTATTTAGAAATTTAAATAATAATATTATCATGCAAGATTAAAATAAGTTTATTTTATTATTTTTTTGTGGCTTTTGAAAGGCCAAATTTCATGTAGACTTAAATAAGACTTTAGTTATTAAAAAGAAAAAGAAAACCTAAATTTTAAAACACCAAAAATAAAAAGAGTTTTTGGGGATAAAAGAAGAAGTATTCGATAGAGATAAATCACCATAATGTTTTAGTAGAAAGGGGATTTATCATATGTGCTTTTATTTTCTAGAAATCAACAAGACAAAGAGAATTAACCTTGGATGTCGATGATTTGAGCACCAGAGAAGAAGGATCAACAACAGTAGTAGAAATTTGACCTTGCCAACAAATAAAAGTGGGTATTTTTCTTTATTTTAAATTACAAATAGTTATGGTGGCATATGACTATTAAAACCATGTTTAATGCTAGCTTGTGATTTGACTTCTCTCTAGTGTTCATGGTACTATAATCGGCCTATCCTTGTTTTTAAAAAATGGTCTCATTATACCTACTGCCGGCAGTTAATTATCCGAGGAAAGATCCTTTTATTTTGGCAGCCACAACTAATGTATTTAATCTCTATCACTATTGTGTAAAATTACTTATGATATAGCTAACTTATTATTTACCTTAAAGATTAATTTTTGTTTCTGTAGTAGCAAATTGTCTTTCTGTAGCAACAAACTATCTTTCTGTAGCAGTAGTTACCTTATTCCTTTATCAGTCTTTTATTTACCATAGCTTGACTGTTATATTCTTGTAGCATTCTTTTGTGTGTTTCTATAGCTGTCTTTATCATTTTTATTGTTGTTCAAACCTATTTTATGCCTATCACAACCTATTTTCTATTCCTGTCACCCATTTTTGTTCCTGTCGCTAGTTTTAGAAGTTCCTGTCGCTAGGTTTTAGGTTCCTGTAGCTTCTGTAAAAGCACTCCTAAACTAGTATATTACTATTCGGAATGGAGATGGATTGATTTTTTTATTATTCCTTAGCACCTTGCAGAAGTCTTAATGAAATAGATTATAAAAATTATCTTATATGTTAGTGTGATGGAATAAATGTTGTGATATAAATAACATTGTTTTATTAAAAGCTTCTTGAAGGGAATTAATTTACTTGATTGAATGATTAGAAAACTTTATATATATATGGAATTTGAATCAAATATGAATTAGGAAATAAAACCCGTTTGAAAACTTGTAGATGCAATTGTTTGAACAAATGATGAATTTTTGCTTGGATAGTATGTTTCCTTGATTTGTGTTTTGGGAAAGGAATTATAGGAGAACATTGATTGTTTTATTTTATTATTATTTACTTGTTCTTGAGGAAAGATAGTAATAATATTTGAAATCAGTATGCATGGATACTCATTGTTGAGGTGAAATCATTAGTTTCTACAATCTATTTAAACCAAGGAAATACGAATGGAGAATATAATCATATTTCAAAACCTATATTGCTTTTAAATGATTTATGTTGATCTTCATTATTGCTTGTTTGAAAAGTGTGTTCTCTTTATGCATGGGAAAGGGATTAGAGTTGGTTATAGGTGATTTTAATTTATTTATTTATTCGTTTGATTATTGACTTATTTATTCAATTATTTATTAGGGAAGGAAAGTAGATTTTTATCTAGGAATGTGTTTGGGTTACTTTTTGGGCTAGGATGCCGAATGTGGATTATTAGAGATGGGTTTTCCTCTTTTTGGGAATTGAACCAGTTTACTATGTTTAAAGGTTTAGATCTAAAAGAGTTGACATTGAAAAAGATGTTTATTTTTTCTAGTAAACTTATATATATATATATCTCTGCCACATCCTGTTGTGAGATAATCTACATTTCATTATTTAGAATTGCACATTCAGAAATTAGGGTTACATTGGGTGTTCCCTACTCCCAGTTGTTTCTAGGTAGCTAGACACTTCATGTAGGGCTGGGTTTCCTTTGTTTCATGAAGGAGGGATATGGGGAAGTGTAATTACTTCATGGTTGGGTGGAAAAGCACCTGGGCCATGTTCTCGTCTCTCAGCTAGGAGGTGGAGCACCACTTGGTTCGTGCGACTGATGAGCGTATTGATTTATTTATTCTTATTGAACATGATTATTGTAAACTTGTAATTGTATGTATTATGGCATGATTGTCAAAGGACTTTGTATATGATTTTATAGTGCTTTTACCTAGGATGAGCATGCGAGTTGTAAGATTTAATGAATTATTTGATTTATATTGATGAGATTATCTTTTGCAAGATTTAATGATTCTTATGGATTCTTATTTATGATGATTCTCTTTTGTGAAGATTTATTGACTTTATTGAATCTTATTTATGAGACTTATTTTTTTACTTGCAATATTGTAATTAAGCGGATTAATTACATCTTTTTTACTTTTATTACTTGTGATTTTGTAATTTAAATGGATTATTTACTTTATTTACTTTTGTGATGGTTTGAGGGATTTTACATTTGGTATCAGAGCATGGTTCCAGCATTGGGAGCTTTGGGTGTGTGTGTTGCTTAGTTGATCGAGAATGTGTGGGTCCTTGTGTGTTGGCGTACTGTGAATAGCATGTGCCTTCTTTTTATGGGGTTAGATAGACCCTAAAGATTGTTCTTGAGTATTAATGAACTAGGTTCTTTTCTTCTTTTAGGGTTATGCATTAGTATGAGAAAGAGGATGTTGGACCATATGTTTGACTTATTTTATTTTGCCTTCTAGTGAATGCTTGCTTGAAATGCATATTACATTGTTTTGTTGAGAGCATGATCATGAATATGGATTCATTATATGGTTAGAAGAAAGATAGTATTGTATTGCCTCATTGAAGTTTAAGGAAAGAAATGATAACTGTTGCTTGTAGGAAAGAATGGTGTGTTGTGATATCTTGGTTTATGAACCTGATTTTGTTTTAACTTAAATCTTGGTTGTTGAATGTTTGCAAGTATATGACTGTATGAATGTTTTATTTTTCTGTAAAATTGTGTTTGAAAGGAGAATGGCTATTTTGCTTTCTATGCTTTTGGGAAGTTGCCTTCCAGGACGGGTGTCGAATATGGGGAAATAGGGAAGTAGGTTCTCTTTTCAAAACCTACACACTGTTAATTAGTTTTGTATTTAATTCCCTGCCATATCCTGTTAATGAGATGCTGCATTCAAGTTGGGGATGCATGTAGGTTAACAAGGATGCACTAGGTTGGGTTGGGCATTCTTTAATTTGATTGTGATTTCCTAGATTGGAATGCAATCTTTATTGCTGGGTATCTTGAGTGATGTTGTGTGGAAATGATCTTATGATATAGAGGTGTTTGGAATCTTAAAGGACTAGGTTGCTTGTGTGATTGAGTGTGTTCTCTTAACTCGCCCCAATTTGGATCTAGGTGTAGTGTAGCATCGTACTCCCTCTCTAGTGGCTAGAATTAGTCACATAGTTCATGTACTGTGAAACTTTTGAATTTGATATTTATTTATTTGACTTTGATAATTTCTCTAAACGTTGTAAAGACCAACATTGAAATTTTACTTTTTATTTATGAAAAAGTATAGCCATCAAAAATTTGATAATTACTTGTCTTGCGACTTTGATGGTCATGTTTGATTTACTGTTGAAATTGAGCTCATTTTATACCTTATTGTTGGAATTGAATTTTTCTATCTTTCAAAGTTTATTTATTTATTTATTATTGGTGGCTATGCTTAAATGTTTTAAACTGTTGGTCATGTATCATGTTATGTTTTCTATCATGTCCATGATGGGCCTCTAATAGATCGTGTAAGGGAGTAGGATGCGGAGAATATACTGTTTCGTAGCGAGTGTGTTACTAAGAGATTTGGTAGATTGAATTCATTAATTGTTGTTAGATGTATTAACATCATTGAAGTGTTGAGGAAGTTTTAAAATGGATTTTGGTGTCACTAGGGATCACTTGAAGTAAGTTGAAATTTTGTATGAAGTTGAAGGTTTATAGGATGAAAAGGAAATTTTGATAGAAGAAAAAGTTAATAAGGAATTGATGAATGTTAAAAGTAGTATAGAACATATGGAAAGAATAAAGGAGTTAGGAAAGAATTGGTGAAAGAAGAGTTGAAGTTGTTTGAAGGAACAAATAATCGCAAGAAAAGTTGAAGAACCTAGAAGGAGAAAATTCAAATAGAAAGATCAAAACGATGAGTTAAAACAATTGTTTGTAGCATGCTAAAAGAAAAAAATCAAACCGTCAGTTTGTGAAGTCTCATGTGACATATTTGATTTATGATCTTTTGATCAATCACTTGGTAGTTTGCTAAAGAATATAAGGATGAAAATGATGATGAATCTGCTATCATAGCTAGTTGTTTGGATGATAATGTTGGTTTAAAAATCTTGAAGAAAATTGAATATATAGGCGAAGGTTTGGGTGAGCATGGGCAAGGAATCAAAGGGCCCGTTGAGTCAGTTGTGGGGACTAAGTATGAAAGTCTCAAGTATAGAGGTAAAGGAAAAGAAAGGACAAATGTTTTTGCAAATACTAAGAAGTCATTTCAAGAAAAGGAGATTTTACATTGTTCAAATTGTGATAGAAAAGGGCATAGAAGAGAAAATTGTTGGAATTTACATCATTGCAAAAACTTTGAGGTTTGGAAAAATCATAGTGAAAAGACATGTTGGAATAGAGAGTTGGAAAAATGAATTTATGACAAGTTGTTTGAAAATGAGTTGTGGTTGGATAAATGTAATGGCAAAAAACAAAGTAAAAGGATTGAACAATAGAAACAAAGCAACCAAATATAGTGAATAGCCAAGTGTAGAGAATAGCAAAGAAATTAAAGAAGTTGAATTGTTTTAGCATTGTACAAAAGCACGAGGAAGGCAAAGAAGAGTTCTTTTCAAAAATTTTGAATTGTAGAATAGGTTGAAATAAAGTTTGGTTGCAAGTAATGAAAGAGGAAATAGATTCTATTGATAGGAATGATATGAGTGGTATAGTTCAAAGGAGTTGTTTGTACAATCATTGACTATGACCTAGTGGTGTACCTTTGGAGTTATTTCTTATTATTAGAGATCTCAACCAATGTTTATTTGGGATGAGTAATCTTTTGATATTATATTGTGTTACCATGCAATTGCATGTGCATTGTGCTGATTGATTCATGTCTATGATGAATTGATTTATGCCTTCTTGGTGTGCATTAAAGATGTGATTGTTACTCTTATACTAGAATAAATGTAATTAAGTGGTAGTTGTACCACGTGATGGATTAGACATTGAATTGGCAGTTGTGCCATGTGAATTTGTTGATTGATTACATAATTGGATTTATTTGATGGATGCCATGTTAAATGTGAAATTGAGGTATTGTTTTGTATAAGGTTGAGTAGGACCTATACTTTCATGGATGGTGCCACATGGGAGGATGTAAAAGGACATTAATATGCTTTGTTAGAATTGATGATACCTTAATGATACTTTGAGTTATTGTTATTATTTTATAATACTTTGATACTTTGTTGATCGTAGATTGATTCATTATTATTTTGTTGTGTAATAAGATATCAGGATGATGTCTCTTCCTAGTGGGGAAGGATGTCATGTCTCATTTTTTATGGACTATATTATTATTCTAGATTAGTGAACATTTACCATGATTATTTTACTTCAAGTAAGTTCCACATGTGTGAAGGTATTTATAATGATGTTATATCACATAAATTAGAAAGTTAATTTAAATATTAAATATTATCAATATGATTATGATGTTTTTCTTTAGCTATGTTTTTAGGGAACTAACCTAATGACGTTGAGTTGAGTGTGAATGAATGCAAGTGCTTGTCGAAGATGAGAACATGGTTGAGGTAGAGGTGTTCTAGCCACTTGGCAAGAACTATTTGGGATGGTTAACTTTGATGCAATCACACACTCACATAGTCTGATATTGGATTTTGAATGATTTATTATGTATTAATTGTGTGGATAATAAATGTGATTGATGTTTAGATGCTTAGAAAATATGGTGTTTTTAATTGTTAGGAAAATCCTTTTCAAATGCATAATTTAATTATATATATTAAAAGTTCTTTTGATTATATTAAATAGTGAATATATATATGTGGTTGTATTTTATATTAATTAAATACTAAATAATAAACATTCCTATTTATATAAATATGGATGTTTGGAAGACAATATCTAAATTAGATTTAAACAATTATATTTAAATTGTAATAGATATATAGATATATATTATTTTAAATATTATTTTAAATGCTTCTTGATTGATTTAAAGTGTTTATGTGTTATTAAAGATAAATAAATTATATTAATAATAACTATTATATTTAGAAATTTAAATAATAATATTATCATGCAAGATTAAAATAAGTTTATTTTATTATTTTTTTGTGGCTTTTGAAAGGCCAAATTTCATGTAGACTTAAATCAGACTTTAGTTATTAAAAAGCAAACGAAAACCTAAATTTTAAAATGCCAAAAATAAGAAGAGTTTTTGGGGATAAAAGAAGAGGTATTCGACAGAGATAAATCACCATAATGTTTCAGTAGAAAGGGGATTTATCATCTGTGCTTTTATTTTCTGGCAATCGACAAGACATAGAGGATTAACCTTAGACGTCGATAATTTGAGCAGCAGAGAAGAAGGATCAACAACAATAGTAGAAATTTGACCTTGGCAATAAATAAAAGTGGGTATTTTTCTTTATTTTAAATTACATCTAGTTATGGCGGCATATGACTGTTAAAACCACATTTAATGCTGGCATGTGATTCGATTTCTCTCTGGTGTTCATGGTACTATAATCGGCCTATCTTTGTTTTAAAAAAATGGTCTCATTATACTAATCGCCAACAGTTAATTATCCAAGGAAAGATTCTTTTATTCTAGCAGCCACAACTGATCTATTAATCTCTATCATTGTTCTGTAAAATCACTTATGATATAGCTCACTTATTATTTACCTTAAAGATTAATTGTTGTTTCTATAGCAGCAAACTATCTTTCTGTAGCAACAGTTACCTTATTCTTGTAGTAGTCTTTTATTCACTATAGCTTGACTGTTATAGTCCTGTAGCAGTCTTTCATGTGTTTCTGTGGCTTTCCTTATCATTTTTGTTGATGTTCAGACCTGTTTTATGCCTGCCATAGCCTATTTTCTTTTCCTGTCACCTGTTTCTATTACTGTCTCCAGTTTAGAAGTTCCTATCACTAGTTTTAGAAGTTCATGTTGTTTTAGGTCATATCACCAGTATTTAAAGTTCCTATAGCTTCTCTAAAAGCACTCCTAAACCAGTATATTACTATTCAAAACAGAGATGGATTGATTTTTTGATTATTCCTTAGCACCTTGCGGAAGTCTTAATGAAATAGATTATAAAAATTGTCTTATATGTTAGTGTGATGGAATAAATGTTGTGATATAAATAACATTGTTTTATTAAAAGCTTCTTGAAGGGAATTAATTTACTTGATTGAATGATTAGAAAACTTTATATATATTATGGAATTTGAATCAAATATGAATTAGGAAATAAAACCCGTTTGACAACTTGTAGATGCAATTGTTTGAACAAATGATAAATTTTTGCTTGGAAAGTATGTTTCCTTGATTTGTGTTTTGGGAAAGGAATTATAGGAGAGCATTGATTGTTTTATTTTATTATTATTTACTTGTTATTTAGGAAAGATAGTAATAATATTTGAAATCAGTATGCATGGATACTCATTGTTGAGGTGAAATCATTAGTTTCTATAATTTATTTAAACCAAGGAAATACGAATGGAGAATATAATCATATTTCAAAACCTATATTGCTTTTAAATGATTTATGTTGATCTTCACTATTGCTTGTTCGAAAAGTGTGTTCTCTTTATGCATGGGAAAGGGATTAGAGGTGGTTATAGGCGATTTTGATTTATTTATTTATTTATTCGTTTGATTATTGACTTATTTATTCATTTATTTATTGGGGAAGGAAAGTAGATTTTTATCTAGGAATGTGTTCAGGTTACTTTATGGGCTAGGATGCCTAATATGGATTATCAGAGATGGCTTTTCCTATTTTCAGGAATTGAACCAGGTTACTATGTTTAAAGGTTTAGATCTAAATGAGTTGACATTGAAAAAGATGTTTATTTTGTTTAGCAAACTTATTTATATATATCTCCGCACCACATCCTATTGTGAGACAATTTGCATTTCATTATTTAGAATTGCACATTTAGACATCAGGGTTGCATTGGGTGTTCCCTCCTGCCAGTTGTTTCCAGGTAGCTAGATATTTCATGCAGGGATGGGTTTCCTTTGTTTCATGAAGGGATCTGGGGAAGTGTAATTACTTCATGGTTGGGTGGAAAAGCACCTGGGCCATGTTCTCATCTCTCAGCTCGTAGGTGGAGCACCACTTGGTTCATGCGACTGATGAGGATATTGATTTATTTTTTCTTGTTAAACATGATTATTGTAAACTTGTAATTGGATGTATTATGGCATGATTGTCAAAGGACATTGTATATGATTTTATAGTGCTTTTACTTGGGATGAGCACATGAGTTGTAAGATTTAATGACTTATTTGATTTATATTGATGAGATTATCTTTTGCAAGATTTAATGATTCTTATGGATTCTTATTTATGATGATTCTCTTTTGTGAAGATTTATTGACTTTATTGAATCTTATTTATGAAACTTATTTTTTACTTGCGATATTGTAATTAAGTGGATTAATTACACCTTTTCTTCTTTTATATTGTAATTATGTGGATTAATTACATCTTTTTACTTTTGTTACTTGTGATTTTGTAATTTATATGGATTATTTACTTTGTATACTTTTTGTGATGGTTTGAGGGCTTTTACACCCACCAAGCAGCAATGACCTCAGCCTCATTGTTTGTTTTTCTACCAATGAAGATAATATAACTTTCAATCATCTCATCTCTATCATTTTTGGTAATTCCCCAGCCCCTACCTAACCTAGATTCCCATTTTAAGAACCATCAAAATTTAGTTTAGCCCATCCATCAGGAGGAAACTTCCATCTTGCATGTGTTTCCTAATTATTGCCTTCCTAAAATCAACATTAATCAAATCTTTATAGTAATACCCCAATTACATGAATAATTTTAACTTCTTGAGCTGAAGGTGTAACCTTTAGTTTTTTTAAGTTTGGCAGTAGTCACATTTTCATGAATGGAGCAACAAATAGAATGGAACACTTCCACAACTTTCTTTCTAACATCCCTAAAAGCCCTATTATTTCTTTCTTTCTAGATTCGCTAGGCCACATGAGGGGAATCTATTGCCATAATTCCCTCAAAATAGGGTACTTTAAGGGTGAATTATAATTCCATCAATCCACAAATGTGTTGACATCCCCAGGCATAACCCAATTTATCTCAAATTTGATAATGATAGATACCGATATTTCCCTAGAAAAGACATAATGAAGGAGCATATGATTCACACTTTTCTCATGAGAGTAACATAAGGAACACCTATTAGGAAATTGAAAACCTCTTTTTTAATAAGTTGTCTTGAGTTAGGATCCTAATATTGTGAGCTTCAATCAACCCAAAAATAATAATTTTGGGTATCAAATTGTGGTTCCAATTTGATTCAAACCTTGGAAAATTGAGAAATAAGGAATACTCAAAAGCAATAGTATAATTCCCTATAGGATGAGGAGCCCATATTACCTGATCATCCCTATTATGCTCAACTAAATAGAAATAATTAAGGCACTTTTGAAACTCAAAAATGACCCTTGAAAGTCTATTATCTACAACAAAATATTCCTCAAAGTTGCTCCATCTAGTGTTAAGACCATCCTTAACAATACCCTTCCAAAAATTTCCTAAAAAGGTTTGGAAGAGGTTTAATCAATTGAACAAAGTTGTTATAAGAAGAAAGAGGGCTAAAATCCATCTAAATATCTTTCAAAAATTGGATCTTATCCCCCACTCCCACCTTCCATATGAGACCTTTATACAACAACCCCCTAGTCTTGGTCAAATTGTTCCATATGACAAAACCCTTGGGAAGATTAGAGGAGTTGAATAAATGAGTAACATCTCTAGTTTGAAGATATTTTTGTTTCATAATAAGAGTCCAATCTTTGCTATCCTTATCCAAACTCTAGCTGACCTTAGCCATAAGAGATTTCTTAAATAATTAAATTCTCCTTAACCCAAATCCCCCATTAGCTTTAGGTTTACAAAGAGCATCGCAACTTACCAAGGTAAATATTTTCTTCTCTTCTAACCTAGTCCAAAGATTTTGTTGAATTTTCTCAATTTTCTCTACCATGAACTTTGGAATCTTGAACAAGGATAGAAATAAAATAGAAATACTTTGAAGGGAAGCCTTCAAAAATTGGAACTTACTAACTTGAATAAAAAATTTATCTTTTCATCTAACAAGTTTTCTCTAAATGTGTTCCACTATACAATTCCAATAATTTGGAGGAATCTTCTTCACAGAAAGAGGTAGACCCAAATAAGTGGCAAGTAATTCAGCTCTTACACAACCCAAAACATTAGAAATCTTTTATTGCAATGAAGTTCCAATATTAAATAAGTAGAGCATGCTTTTTCATAGTTTATATGTTTCCCTAAGATTGCAACATATTTGTTCAACACATCCTTCCAAATACAAGCTTCAACTAGAGAAGAATTACCAAACAAGATGGTGTCATCAACAAATTGTTGGTGGGAAGAAGGGTTTAAAGTAGTGGTAGACTTATCACCAATAAAAGCATGAGAATTAATAAGTTAAGAAATATCTCTATCAAGAACCTCAACCACAGTGAAGAAGAGGTAGGGAGAAATAGGATCACCTACCTAAGGCCTCTCCCACTACTAAAGAACCCTTTGGGAATACCATTTATGATGACAAAAAAATTAGGAGTGGAAACACATTCTTGAATTAGTTAAAGAATTTTACCCCTAAATCCAAACTTTCTCAAGACAACAAACAAAAATCCTAGGACACTCTATCATAAGCTTTTGAAATATCCAACTTAAGAGCCATACCTTCCTTCTTACTTTTCTCTATAGAATGAAAGATCTCATGGGTAGTAAGAACTGCATCAAGAATTGTTGTTGGGACCTATTTTTGAGGTTTTTTCTCTTTTCTTTTCCTTCCTTAAGTTTTACTTAAGGGGCGTGTTGGTGTGAATAAGGTATATTACCTAATTGGTTCACTTTTCAATCCTTTTCATAGCTAGTTAGTTAAGTTTACTTGAGGAATTTGCTTTTTGTGTCTCAAGTCATATGATTATGATAGCTTTTATAATCCTATGTTGTTGTGCAGTCCCCCAACAAAATGTATATTTAGACCATTTGATATAATAAAATTATTCTCTCATTTTAGATCTCTCTTATGCTTTCACTTAAGCTCCTTAATCTTCTAGGTAGATATCTCCATTGCCAATTATTACAATTCCCACTGTACATCGCACACTATTTTTTGTGTCCATTATTGTAGTATGTCCTATGAATCATTTATCATATTCCTTGGACTTATTACCCTCACCAAGATTCCAAATTAAACCCTCTACCTAACTTGAATCCTTTCTAAAATTTTACTGTGGTTTGTGTCAACCTAGATGCTAACACAATCATGGTAGAGTCCTAGTATCCATCATGATCATGGTAAAATTCTTAAGTTTTAAACGTATATTTTAATGAAGAAAACCCTTTTCATGGATTTTTAGTGTTTAAAAATGGTCCATTTAAATCTATTTATAAAAAATGACTCTTTAACCATTTAAATGGTTGGATATATTCTAATTTCTTCATAGTAAAATCTAGAAAAGCTTCTTGTTCTTTATGTGAAATTATTTTCCCATAATTTCTACCCTTATTTTGAGAACCTTTGTGAATCCACATTTCCACCATCATTACTTCTCCTCATAGCCATAAATCCTTTGTTTAGCTTTGCCAAACCTTGGTGATTCAACTCAATATACCTCTTGCACACAAAAGCACTTTCCACACACCATAGAAATCCTTTAGGATTGATATTTTTTCTGTATCTTTCATTATTTTTTTCTAGCACATAGCACCTAGGAAAAGCACACATATGTGATATCTATAGACTACATGTAGGATTAAAACAAACCAATTAGGGACTTGACTTAGGTAGGCTCCCAAGAAGTCCCAATAATTTTTCTTGTCCCATGCTACAAGTTTGAGCCTATTTTCTTCATACAAGTACATTGAGTTCTAGATATACAATCACAATGGAATTCTACTAGTCAATGCAAATATTTCTTAAAAATTTGAAGCTCTTGCGATGAATTATTACCATGGTTCTATGTAGGTCATTACAAAAACAAATGCTACCACCATGGAATTTTGATTTTTAGTCCCCTTGCCTTAGACGTCCTGACCCATTATGTGTTAAACATGTTCTTCCATCCTAGACTAGATCATAGGTGCAATTCTATCCCCTAGATAGATGATGCCTATGGTATTGTCCTCATCACTCAATCATGTTTCACATTTATTTTGAGATGACCTTTTTTATTAATCTTATAGTCATCTATTCACTTGCACACCAAAATATTCTAATTGAGTGCCTAGGATGTCATGTTTAAGGACATACCCTAGGACACCAATTAAGCATCAAATTAGATCATGTAAATATTGGAAACCATACTAAATCATATGTTGAGAGAATTATCAAGTACCAGTAGGGTAAGTGTAGAGAAATGGGGGTCAAAATGGGGTTTTAAGAGGCCACTTCTCCTGAAATCAACAAAACATAAACTTCATTGTGTAGTAATTCAAGATGTGCATGCTCAAAATTTGAAGCTACAATAAGAACATGAATACTAGCTTTTGAAATATAGTTTCTAAACTAGTAGTTTTTTCTAAAGGGTGAGTATTACGAGGGTCAAACTCTAAGAGCATACAAAGTGCTCTATTTTTACCACTAAAATATAACATAGCATTGGGCATGCTCACCCATTTTTTGAGCTTTGTGAAGTATTTCATAAATTTCTTTGGTGGAAAAATAGTTTTGATAATGTGTATTAGATGAGATATTTTTCTTCTAATTTATAATAGATATTATTTTTTACTAAGTTTTGAAGGGGGGGGGAAGTGCAAAAAGATGGGGGGCCAAAAAGGGGTCTTAAGTGGCCACTTTTTTTTTTTTTTTTTTTTCTGAAATCAGGACATACTAGCCTTGGATGAGAAATTGAGCATAGTTACACTCAAAATTTGGACATGTAACCAAAACAATGTTCATAGTGCTCCGAGTCTACTTTCTAAACTACTATTTTTTTTTTGAAAATGGTATAGATTAAGGGGTTGAAAAGAGGGAGCCACAGAAATTGGTGTTGTTTCTGTCAAAAAAACATAACATAGCATGTTTTGTGGCTCCCTCAAAAGGTCAAATTTTTTTTGGTATTTTTAAAATCACTTCAGTGAGAAATTAGCTAACAACATGTAGTTTATGCCCGATTTTTCTGATAATTTTTTGATGAATATTTGATTTTTTACTAATTTTCAAAGTGGACACATCCTAAAAAATAGAATTTTGGTCGTGCTACCCTTATAAATTTTGAAAACTAATTGAAAATCATTTTTTTAATATGTGTAGAATGGAGTCTAGTTTCTAAATATGTATTTTTTTTAAATTTCAATGAATGGTTAATTTACAATGAAAAAAAGACCAAACAGTGGTTTTTGCCCAAAAATGGATACACAAACAAAAGAAATTAAAGATGAAAGGCTTAACATTGTCAAAATGTGAAAAAAATTACATCGTTAAATAGCTAAGAGAAAGCCTAAAATTACCCAGGGGTTTGATTTGTTTGACCTTGAAACACATGTAAATATGAAGGTTAGCATGAATGAAATTATGTGAAATCCTTTAGAATATGCAAAAACACGTCTTTGGACATTGGGAAGGCACTCCAAGCCTTTGGGTTGGAAATCCAAAGAAAATCCCAAGCCTAAGGCTTGGGATTCCCAAAACAAAACATAATGCGAGTGTTATAACACGCTTGCATTATGTTCTGTTTTGCATTTTTTCCTTTTTTGCAAAAGTTTGCTCAATGTTTGTCATGTTTGACATAACGCGAGCGTGTTATAATGCGCTCACATTATGATCCCCTTGGATTTTTTTATGTTCAAGGTTATTTATCATGTATGTATGTATCTATGTATGCCTATATGTATGTATGTATGTATGTATAGTGTCGAGGGTAGAGGAGGGTAGAGATGGGGGTGAGGCAGATAGGGGAGGAGAGGGGTGGATAAGGGTTGAGGGTTTAAGGTCAAGAGGGATTAGGGTTTAGGGTTGAGGGTTTAGGGATAGGATTTAGAGTTTAAGGATAAGGGATTAGAGTTTAGGACCTTGAGGGATTAGGGTTTAGGGTTGAGGCTTTAGGGATAGCATTTAGGGTTGAGGGTAGAGGGATTAGAGTTAAGGTAGAGTGTTGAGGGTAGAGGGATTAGGGATAGGGTTTAGGGTTGATGGATTAGGGTTTAAGGTATAGTGTTGAGGGTTAAGGGATAGGGTTTAGGATTTAAGGTTTAAGTGTTGAGGGTTGAGGATTTAGGGATAGGGTTTATGGTTTAGGGATAAGGGATTAGGGTTTAGGGTTTATGGATTAGGGTACCATAAATTATAATTAGGGATTAGGGTTTATGGTTTAGGGATTAGGGATTATGGTTTAGGGTTAAGGGATTAGGGTTTAGGGTTTAGGGATGTACAATTAAGGGGTACCATAAACAAACTAGAATTTAGGCAGGGTTGGGAAAATTTTGTGAATCATCATGGGCTGGAGATTGGAGATTTTGTTGTGTTCAAGTACATATCCAAGTCATAATTTAAGGTTAAGATATTTCAAAGAATAGGGTGTGTGAAAAACATCAATGCTCTTCGGCTTATGAATACCAACATTCATACAGATAAAAGATGCCCTTCTTCTAACAGAGGATGCAATTTAAGTCAACCGATGGGCAGCAAGTTGTTGAATGAGTTGGTTTAATGGGCATGCCTCCTTCAAAGTTATGCTTGGAGACTTTACACAAAAATTGGTAACTCTATACATTATTTTTCATTCTTTTATTTCCTGTACACTGTTAAGAACATGTAAAATCTAATTGTGTAATGTGTTTATGGCAATGCATTCCTCCTGCATTTGTTTCATAGTTTATAGACAACACAGACGGACATATGGTGTTGCAAGGCCCAGGTGGGTAGGAGTGGGATGTGCAATTAGGGGGTACCATAAATAAACTAGAATTTAGGCAAGGTTGGGAAAATTTTGTGAATCATCATGGGTTGGAGATTGGAGATTTTGTTGTGTTCAAGTACATATCCAAGTCATATTTTAAGGTTAAGATATTTCAAAGAATAGGATGTGTGAAAACATCAATTCTCTTCAGCTTATGAATACCAACATTGATATAGATAAAAGATGCCCTTCTTCTAACAGAGGATACAGTTCAAGTCAACTCATCATGGGCTAGAGATTGGAGATTTTGTTACATGTTCAAGTACATATCCAAGTTATATTTTAAGGTTAATATATTTCAAAGAACATGGTGTGTGAAAAACATCAATGCTCTTCAGCTTATGAATACCAACATTGATACAGATAAAAGATGCCCTTCTTCTAACAGAGGATGCAGTTCAAGTCAACTCATCATGGGCTAGAGATTGGAGATTTTGTTACATGTTCAAGTACATATCCAAGTCATATTTTAAGGTTAAGATATTTCAAAGAACATGGTGTGTGAAAAACATCAATGCTCTTCAACTTATGAATACCAACATTGATATAGATAAAAGATGGCTTTCTTCTAATAGAGGATGTAGTTCAAGTCAACTCATCATGGGCTGGAGATTGGAGATTTTGTTACATGTTCAAGTACATATCCAAGTCATATTTTAAGGTTAAGATATTTCAAAGAATAGGGTGTGTGAAAAACATCAATGCTCTTCAGCTTGTGAATACCAACATTGATACAGATAAAATATGCCCTTCTTCTAACAGAGGATGCAGTTCAAGTCAACTCATCATGGGCTAGAGATTGGAGATTTTGTTACATGTTCAAGTACATATCAAAGTCATATTTTAAGGTTAAGATATTTCAAAGAACAGGGTGTGTGAAAAACATGAATGCTCTTCAGCTTATGAATACCAACATTGATACAGATAAAAGATGTGCTTCTTCTAACAGAGGATGCAGTTCAAGTCAACTCATCATGGACTGGAGATTGGAGATTTTGTTACATGTTCAAGTACATATCCAAGTCATATTTTAAGATTAAGATATTTCAAAGAACATGGTGTGTGAAAAACATCAATGCTCTTCAGCGTATGAATACCAACATTGATACAGATAAAAGATGCCCTTCTTCTAACAGAGGATGTAGTTCAAGTCAACTCATCATGGGCTAGAGATTGGAGATTTTGTTACATGTTCAAGTACATATCCAAGTCATATTTTAAGGTTAAGATATTTCAAAGAATAGGGTGTTTGAAAAACATCAGTGCTCTTCAGCTTATGAATACCAACATTGATACAAATAAAAAGTGCCCTTCTTCTAATAGAGGATGCAGTTCAAGTCAACCAATGGGTAGTAAGTTGCTGATTGAATTGGTTTCTGATGAAGAAAACAATGATGTTGTTGAAGCAATGGAAGAAAATCAAAATTATAAGTCTAATTTAATTTATTTCAACTTTCAAAGCAGGCATTTGAATTGTAGCTATACCTAGAGGATTAGTATAACAAAAACTTAATTATGTTACATGCCTTTCTTTGAAGAACTCTGGACATTATGGACCCTATCATCTAGAAAAGCACATGACAGTGAACTCTGCCCCACCTTTCAAATTAGATATTTACCTTTTTATTCAATGAAAATGAAGTCACGAAATGTAAACGACCATGCATACTAGTAAGATCAAATTCTCTGCCTTCTATTCTTATTACTCTTACTTTATTAAAAGAAGAATGCCAAAAAGAATGGGTAAATAATTGTAAGCTAACATAAGGCAAAGTAGTTTTGTTATTACAGTTTTCTAAGGGATCTCTAATAGTCTAATATAATGTAGTCTTCTATAATATGAACATCTGCATTTTTGTGAATGCTAAGCTTTAATAGTAGAGTATTAAATCAATGCAATCAGCTATTTATTGGGTTAAAATAACTTAGTTTTTGTAATGGTTTGGGAATGTAGGAGTTGCCAAAAATAGGTGAATGTCCTCTACAATTACCAAGAGAAAAAGGTTTAGTAGTTCTTATAGATAGAGCCAATAAACAATGGGAGATTATTTGCCTGTTTCATAACAATATATCTGCCCTAAGTGCGGGGTGGGCATATTTTGTACAACATAATAATATCAAGGAGACATTTGCATATTTGAGTAGGTAGACAGAAGAAACATAGATTTATGTTTAGAGTTCATATAGATCGAAAGATAAAATAAGGATCGTTTTGATAGAACTTCTAGGAGGGAAAAGACAGGCCAAAGATAAAAGAAGAAAATTATATACAAGAAAATATCTTCATGAGGATTGTAATATTTTGTCTAAGACAAACAAAAATTAGTTAATTAAAAATAGAAAATCAAGAAAGAAACAATACTAAAATGTATAGTTATTGATATCTAAAATGCATAATTACTGATATCTAAAATGTATAGTTACTAATATATCTATTTTTAAAAGACTGATTGATTTTTATGGCCAAAGTTGTTTATTTTATCTAGTTGATGGTTTTAATTACACCTAGGTTATACATTGGGAGCAAATGTGTGCACATTTTTGTGGCCTTGATTTAAATTCAAGCAAATATGTGGAGAGAGTATGCTGATCTTTTAAAAAAATCTTAATTAAAAAATGTTCACTTAATGTTGACCAAGGGTTCTGATTTCAACCATTCATTGCCCACTGTGGATGTACCCCAATGCAAATCTTTTCTCATAATGATCATCCTTCTGATTTCAACTATTAATTACTCACTGTGGATGTACCATACACAAAGTTTTTCTGATAGTGTGTACACATATTGGCATAATGAACCCCAGATGGGCCAGAAAAATATGCCATATAACATTACTAAGACATTACAGAAAACTTAAATTAGAATTTATTGTAGACATGAAGAATTAAAAAGGGAATGAAGAAAAATACTTTAAAACTAATTTCTAAAATTACCAAAAAAGTTCATAGGCATTTTTCTGACATATTCTTGCAACTCATATATCTTTAAGAGAAGAGTGTCAAAAATGATGGGTTTAACAACCTAGCATAAGGCAAAGTAGTTTTGTTGGGTTTAGGGATAGGGTTTAGGGTTAGGGTTGAGGGATTATGGTTTAAGGTATAGTGTTGAGGGTTGAGGGTTTAGGGATAGGGTTTAGGGTTTAGGGTTGACGAATTAGGGTTTAATGTTGAGAGTTGAGGGTTTAGGAATAGGGATAGCATTTAGGGTTTAGGGATGAGGGATTAGGGTTGAGGGTATACAATAAATAAACTAAAATTTAGGCAGGGTTGGGAAAATTTTGTGAATCATCATGGGTTGGAGATTGGAGATTTTGCTGTGTTCAAGTACATATCCAAGTCATATTTTAAGGTTAAGATATTTCAAAGAACAGGGTGTGTGAAAAAAATCAATGTGAGCTCCAACTTATGAATACCAACATTGATATAAATAAAAGATGCCCTTCTTCTAATAGAGTATGCAGTTCAAGTCAACCAATGGGCAACAATTTGCTAAATGAATTAGTTTTTGATGGGGAGAACAACAATGATGTTGAAGCAATGGAAGAAAATCAAAATTAGGGTTGAGGGTTGAGGGATTAGGGTTTTGGGTTTAGGGTTGAGGGATTAGGGTTTAAGGTTTAAGGGTTTAAGTGTATCTAGGGGTTGAGAGTTTAGGGTTTAAGGGTTGAGGGATTAGGGTTTAAGACATAGTGTCGAGGGTAGAGGGTTTAGGGATAGGGTTTAGGGTTGAAGGTTTAAGGGTTGTGGGTTGAGGATTTAGGGCTGAGGGTTAAGGGATTAGGGTTTAAGGTATAGTGTCGAGGGTAGAGGATTTAGGGATATGGTTTAGGGTTTAAGGTTTAAGGGTTGAGGGTTGAGGCTTTAGGGATAGGGTTTAGCGTTTAGGGTTTAGGGTTAATGGATTAGGGTATAAGGTATAGTGTCGAGGGTAGAGGGTTTAGGGATAGGGTTTAGGGTTTAAGGTTTAAGGGTTGAGGGTTTAGGGATAGGGTTTAGGATTTAAGGTTTAAGGGTTGAGGGTTGAGGCATTAGGGATAGGGTTTAGGATTTAGGGTTAAGTGGTAGGTTTTAGGGTTTAGGGTTGAGGGGTTAGGGTTTAGGGTTTAAGGTATAGTGTCGAGGGTTAAGGGATTAAGGTTCAACCCTCGACACTATACCTTAAACCCTAATCCCTCAACCCTAAACCCTAATCCCTCAACCCTTAAACCTTAAACCCTAAACCCTATCCCTAAACCCTTTACCCTCAACACTATACCTTAAACCCTAATCCCTTAACCCTCATCACTAAAGCCTCAACCCTCATCCCTTAAACCTTTAACCCTAAACCCTATCCCTAAACCCTCTACCCTCGACACTATGCCTTAAACCCTAATCCTTCAACCCTTAAACCCTCGACCCTTAAACCCTTAATCCCTCAAACCTTAAATCCTTAAACCATAAACTCTCAACCCCTAGATACTCTTAAACCTTAAACCCTTAAACCCTGTATCCTATACACTTAACCTTGGACACTCAACCTTGAAGATTATCCCTCAACCTTCAAACCTCTACCCTATACCATATACCCTTAACCCTATAGTTATGCCCTAAACCGTCAACCCTCATCCTTATGCCTTATACCCTAAACCTTAAGCCCTATACCCTATATCTTAGACACTCAACCTTGAACATTATTCCTCAACTGTAAACTCTCAACCCTCTACCCTATACCCTCAACCGTATACTTAAGCCATAATCCATCAATCCTCAATTCTATACTTTAAACCTTGAAACCTACACCCACAAACCCTCATCCCTATACCCTATAACCTCACCCTTATACCCTCAATCCATATCATAAACCCTAAGTTCCCAATATCCTAAACTCTTATCCCCATACCTTACACACTTAATCTTATACACTCAACAAGATGAATATTATCCCTCAACTGTAACCCTCAACCCTCAACCCTCAACCCTCTACCCTCTACCTATTACTTAAGCCATAATCCCTCAACCCTATACCTTAAACCCTAAACACAAAAACCTCATCCCTCAACCCTAAAAACTATACGGGCTCAGGTCCTTATATACCCTAAACCCAAAACCCTTACATACATACATACATACATACATACAAGCATACATACATACATACATACAAGTATACATACATACATACAACCATATATACAAACATGCATACATATATACATACATACAAACATGCATGCATACATACATACATACAACCATACATACATACATACATACAACCATTAATACATACATACAAGCATACATACATACATACATATATACATACATATAAGCATACATACATACATACATACATACATACAAGCATGCATACATACATACAAGCATGCATACATACATTCATACATATAGACATACATACATACATACAAGCATACATACAATTTGGCATACATGCATACATACATAAATACAAATATATATACAAACATGCATACATCAAACATACTTAACAAATTTGAACATAAAACATTCAATAAACAACCTCAAACTTGACAAACATTGGGCAAACTTTTTTAAAAAAGAAAAAAAATGTAAAGAAAACAATAACGTTCTCGCGTTATAGCGCGAGCATGTTATGGTTTTCTGTTGCCAAGCCAAAGGCTCGGCAACACCAAGCCTTAAGAATTTTGGCTACTTTTTGGCCCCCCATCTTTTTGCACCCACCTGGGGTCACATCTTGAAAAATCAAAGACTGAGTGTGCTCCCCCTAATTTTGAGCAAAACATCTGAATTTTTTTTATTTTAATGTATATATCTATTAAAGCGTAGAAGGTGAGAATGCCATTTTTTTCAAATTTAGCTGAGTGGATAAAAAATTACATAGAAAAATTAATACATGTGTTTTTAAAAATATGAAGACACTACTAAAAGTAAATAAAGATCAAAACCTTAATATATTTGGATTTTAGAAAACATAGATGGTTATAATGAAAAGACAAAGCTTGATGTTGTAGTGGTGTTTTTTATGGAATATTGTTAAAAAACATATGAACTTGATGAAGATCACACTTGACATTTGTATGTTTTTTTTGTAAAACATGGAATTTGGGTGCCCAATATGAAGGTCCAACCCTTAGGCTTAGAAATTCAAACTTATTTGAATCCTAAATGAAGGATTTTTATTAGTTTAAAATGTAACATGGTCATGTTACGGATTCACCATGCTACTAAATGTGTGATCATGCCATAATGTACTTGCTTTATAAATAGTCGTGTAATGGCTCAATCACACTTTTAGTAGCACAATCATTGTATGCCTTAAAATATATATTTTACCACTTTTTGGCCCCCATCTCCATGCACGTACTTAGTGTTGGCAAGAGACATTGCTATGCATGATAGGTGTTGTCATTGATGGTAACTAAGTCTACCTTACATATTCACATTTCATGATTTGTTCATACCGGAAGTCAGAGTGAAGATTTGTCTAAGTCTGGATGTTAGAAACAGAGCATGTGATAGGGTCTGGTATCTTGGTCTAGATCTCTCCGGTAGTAAATCACAGTGTGTTGTGGATCTGAGGGGGTGATAAGGATTGTCAGGACTATATAAATCTAAAGATTTAGCCTCCGGTGATAAAGGATTCAAAAGTTATAAGGATTTGAGGATCGGGTTCCAGTTAGTCAGCATAGTTAGAAGAAGAACAGGGTGACCTAGTATTTGATCTTGGTCCAGATGTAGAAAAGTTGTTAGATAAGCACTTAGTGATAATCAGTGATATTGGCTGACATGATTGATGATCTGGGAACACAAGTTTTTGGTCCGCGTTGATATTTGTGCATAGATTCAGCCGACAGAGCATAGTGCTTAATAAATGTTCTAAGTTTTATTGAAGCTGACTACAGTTGATTAAATTTCTTGATGCAAATATATATAGCCGATGGATTCAAGTGTTTTGGTGTGCGATTGTGATGTGTTGATAGAGCAAGTGCAAAAAAGGCAAAAAGGAGTGCGAAGAAGAAGAGATCTGAGGACCAGATTATGGTAGAACAGTAAACAGAGTAGAGCAAGGATGAAGTGTGTAAGATTAGTATTTTGTACTTAACCAAAATTGAATTCTTGCATTGGTAGATGCTATTCATCAGTTCAAACACTATGTAATCTTCTTATAATCATTCTGTAGGCAGTGAGCCTCTTTGAGTAGTGAGCTTTGGGTAGTGAGCCTGAAGGCATGTGCCTTCCCATTTATAATACTTTTAACAGGGTATTAATTTTTGTGGACTAACCTCTACCGTGGTTTTCCCTTAACTGGGTTTCCATGTTAAAAATCTTGGTGTCAAGTGTGTTATTTGTGTTTTTGCTCATGTGTTATTGATTCATGCTTTCATGATTTTAATAATGCTCTGTAAATAAGTGGTAGAGAAGAATTAATTGCAGCAAGTGTTAAAGTTTTGAGACAACTGATTGACCCCCCCTCTCAGTTGTCTACCCTAATTCCAACACTTAGTATTTAGGTATTGCATTAATCATCAATAGGTGAATTATAGATACACATTCTACACCATGTCTCATTTTTATCTTTGAATTTTTGAAATTAGTACTAGGCATTTGACTCAAAGTTAAGGAAGTTTCATAGTTTAACCCTTTTTATAGGAAATCCCCAAAGGCATGTGCTTGCATCACACTAGTTCTGTCTCTCTCTCTCTCTATACACACACATATTTCAAAAGTTTATGGAAATATAAGATGAAACCATAGTAGTATAGACTAAGTCATGTTAACCTAGGACCAAATCTCATGTAATATCATCTAGACACAAGATCAAGCCATAGAAAGGTTTGTGAAAAAGTTTACAATAGAGATCCAATTCCATATTCTTAGATTTGATTATCAAACACATCACATAGTTATGTCTTCCACATTGACTACTCCCATTAAACTAAGTGATTCTATTGTCTCATTACTAAATATTATTTATCAATATAAGCTCTTATATATCTAAGGTTTAATTATATTATCTAATTAATTATTGTATATTTTGTAGTGAGTGTTTAAATTTATTCTACAAATATAAAATTATCAAATAAATATGTTGAAAATGTTAAAAACTACCATATTTGGTAAACTTGGATTAAAGCTCTTCCAAATTACCACACCACCATATTTGGTGATCTTGGATTAAACCTCTTCTTGATATTACTAGACCACAATATTTATGTAATCGTGAAATTTGAACCCCTATGTTGACTCCCATGTAGTTTTAGGCTCATTTTGATGGAATTACTTAATAGAATTACATATCAACAAGCGACACACTCTTTTGTTAAGTTTGGCTCATAATGTAATACCTTTACCTATCCACTTCATCTTTATTTGAACCTATCCCCATACATTCAATCTAATCTCATATCATTTGTGCAAAACCTAACACATTTGCCATTTTATCTGGATGCATATTAGCACTTATTTTTATACATTCATTCCCTATCATTATCCTTACTTGGTGTAAAAGGTAAAATTTGGATAGTTGATGTTTGATTAGTTTGTGTGTGTATCCTCCTTTCACCCTTTCATTCAAGGACCTAGGGTTGAGTTGCAATGTACTATCCTACCCTAGGTCACTATGAGATGTAGGGAAACTTGGATTTTTATGATTTGATTGCTAATTATCTTCTCTTGTGCTCAATTATATATTAAAACCCTAATTATGCAAATACAACAGAAAATAGATGAATAATGGAAAATGCTGCTACAGAAAGCTGTAAAATGACAAATAACTATGCACCCATTTTCAAGGTTTGGAAGCGGAACAATCAGGGACTAAAGAGCAGGCGCCCAAGTCCAAGGCCCTACTTTTTGTTAGGATCTACAAACAAGATCTGCAACCTGTTCCTGCTTTACTGAAGGTTTTCCCGTCATGAAACTTTGAGGACTAATGAGCAGGCGCCCTAGTCTAGGGAGCTATTTTCTTCTCTGATCTGCACTTCCAACACTCTGTTGTACCCTCCTAGAACTTCACTTTGTCTATAGCTTCAACCTGTAACCTGCAATAATAAAAACTTTGGGAGGGGGTTGTGGTGTTTAGAGGCTTGCCTTAGTCAAGCCCCAGAGAGACATTCAAGTCTTCTGAACACTATTGTTAGATAGAGAGTGTGTGCCCTTGTGAGGCAAAGGCAAAAACCAAATGATAAATGCTCAAAAACACAAATGATGTCACCTTGTAGTGAAGATCTCATGGGAGGAAGAAGCTCTTCATGCCATGAGGAGATGATTGCTTAAATTTGCAAATACAAACACATAGACAACACAAATTAGCTCTTGCTACATAATGAAAGCCTTGAATCACCTTTAGAACACAATAGTTTGCTAGTAATCATCTAGTTTACAAATGAATGCCTAAAGATGCTTTTATATGCAAATACAAACACTCCCACCAAGAATTTTAAAATTTAAACTTACTGTGTTGGCATAGGACCCAAATAACAGTCACAAGATGACACTAAAAATTTGGGACTGACCCAAAATAGGGCAGGACTAGGGTGCGGGTGCCCAAGTCCTCTCACCCTATTTTGGGTAGGGTTAGGTTCAAGGGATCCCCCTAGGTCCCATTTGTCATGAAACTTAGGGATCATTTCATCGGGGTGTCAAAATATGATGTAAGATGTCCTAAATGCAGATAAAAGACCCAAGAGCTAAACCTTATGAGGGAAAAGCCCCAAAGGGGACATTTTTTGACATTACATTTAGTCCCCACTTAATGTATGTATAAACGTGAGGCCAATACATGCATTAAAAGTACGATCAACAAACACATCAAACACACCAAGCACGGAGAAGACACGCCAGACACATTGAAGACAATGACATGCACGCAAAACACAGAGAAGATAGTTACAATCACGTAAAACATGGAGAATACACTAAATGCATAGAAGACACATTAATGCATGGAAGACAGGAATGATTTCTTTTCTTCTCTTTTTCTCATATATATGAAATGCAGATGCAAGTACAGGAAAGTAAACACACCTCCCATAATGCAGGATGCACTCATCATGCATGTCTTTAAACTGCATATATGGGGCAACACACACACAAGACACACCAAACCTCCCATAATGCAGGATGCACTCATCGCGCAGGTCTTTAGACTGCATATGGGGCAACATACACGTCAAACAAAGAAAGCACACCAAAACACACACTTTGAAGACACGGAGAAAACACAACAGACAAGCGATGGAGTATTCCTATTTCTTGGCTCAACACCATCTCAAGCACATTACAGGCACACACCGACAATTGGGCTTTGCCACAACAATCACGAAAGACACACTTCAGGGTTGAGTTAGTCACAAAACTGCTCCCAGCCTCCCAATGAGGACTTTTAAAAATGACAGGATGGTGCAATCTACTCTGAGAAATACACCACCCCTGCCTCCATAGAGGGCTTAAGATAAAAAAGGATATACGCGATATCCAGCCTCCACAGAGGGATTAAATGATTGATTGATTGATTGCAAACAAACTCAGAGTGTAGGAAATACTCATCGCACTAGTCTTTAAACTACACCTGAGGACAAGCACATTGCTAACATCTATAACAGATAGCTTACCTTATATATGCCCCCACCTTAAGTTGGTTAATATCACGCATCGATATCAAGCACATTAAGGTAGGAAGAAAACACACAAGGGACACAGACTTCCGCAAAGCCCATGCACCCCAGAGGTGACGTACTTTACGATCACATCCCTGCAAGAAACATGTTAGTGTCTAGATAATCATGATAAACAACAACATGAATACATATGACCAGTCACACAAAGAGCCAAGGTTATACTACAAATTCAGAGTTCGAGGATAACTGTGGGGCTATATCACGAAGATCTTTGAATTGAGTACCACCAAGGCTAGATTTAAAGACAAACAAAGTGCGCAGAGCATCAGTATTGTTATGATTTGTAAATGAGATAAAAACATCATCAAAATCACTACACAGAAAGCACGAGTGCTTCCACTAGCCAAGCATCAAATAAGATATACAACCCCATCATCATATTGGGAACTAAGTCCAATTTTTTATTTCTCATGATAGGGACGCTAGGTCTTCATCAGTATAAATATTTTTCGTCATCCGCTTGCTAGATAGAAACACTAGGGGAAGGGAAACAATAAATAAAAGAGGAGAAACAAGTGTCTTAGGGACAATCACATAGGAGGGTGCCCCCAAGTCACCAACCACAATGCTAGGTCCATAAGACACAACACACAACAATGAAATCAAAGAGAGAAGCAATATAGAAGAATGATGATACAAATAGAAGGTCACAACAGAGGTGGTCTATTGATATCCCAGACCTTACAAGAGAATCAAGGGTCATCCCAGGAGGCCTAAACAACACATAACACATCACAGGGGGAAGCACATCACGAGAGAGATAAAGGGTTAGAGATACTTACCTGTAGGGTCTTTGTGCTAAGTCTCGTCATCAAGTAAATCATCAAGGAGTTCATCATCTTCCCAAATTTGAATGCTAGAAATAGGTGTAGGTTGTTCCATTTGTTTGTCTAATGTATTTTAATCACCTCCTGATCCCTGAAGGGATAACAAAGGATGGACCTCAACATGAATATCATCTCTTAGTGGGCTAGGTGGGTTATGAAATTGTTCCTTATCAACATCAATCATTCCGAATAGGTCAGGATAATCAAAATAGTCTTGTGTTGTCATGATGTCATCCATTAATGCTTCATTTTGGTTAGGAGGATTCTTCAAATTACTAGAGCTGTCCCTAGCCTTCTCATGTGAGTTATCTGAATGCTCGGATGTAGGAGAAGTAGGGTGGCTCGTGAATTCATCATCTCTCTCATAGTCATTGTCAATATCATCTCCATATGTTTCAGCTATCAATTCCAAACTATTAAGAGAAGTGTCATGCTGTTCATTCAAAGTGTGTTTTATCAATTCTTCTACTACCCAAGGGTATGTATTGATGAGAGATATGAAGTTGTTAAGATCAGATACATAGTCAAGGATTTCAAAGGAAGAGGACACAAATATATCGTTGTTGTACATAGCTTGTATATAGGTAATGACATGAGGATGCATGCTAAGAAATTTGTAGAGATTTTCAAATTTTGTGATATATGCATGTAAAGTTTCCAAAGAGCATTGAGAAGATGAAGCCATGAGTGCCAAATCATATTTTAAGAGTCTTTCAAACTTTATGCAAAAGATAAATCCAAAGTTATATGCAAAATGACCTAAAATGCTTGATTTTTTATACTTTTTCAATGCAAATAAGTGAAAGAAAAGGTGTTGTAAGGATTTTGATTAGGGGCAGAAAATTATATGTCTGATATTAGTCTAATACAGCAATAAGATCCTTCACAACACACTCTTGATGGAAATCTAAGATGTTGACAAGTCAAAATATAGTGAAAATGCACTAAAATATGCGATTTTTTCACCAATCTCAATGCAAAAGAGCATGAAAAAGGGTGTTGTGAGGAAAATGATAGTCAACAACAAATTATATTAGTGATAACAGTCACCTAATGCCAAAAAATCTGTCACAACACACTTATAGTGCCACTCAAGATCAAACCCTAGTGGAAATATAGCAAAAATAGGCAATTTTTCACGATTTTTCAATTCCAAGACCTAGAAAAAGGGGTGTTGTAAATTTTTTTAGGAGGTACAACAAATAATATCAATGATATCAGTCACCTACAAGCATAAAATCTATTACAACACGCTTAGGGTGCAAACTAGGCCAAACCCTAGGGCAAAAATGTGTAATTTTTCACTAAATTTTCAATACAAGAGACCAATAACAAGGTGTTGTAAAGAATTTTAGGAGGGAAAGTAGATAATGCATCTGATATCAGTCAAGCAGTGCAAAAATATTCTTTACAACACGCCTATAGTGCAAATTTAGAGAGTCGATAAGGCCAAATTTAGTGAAAATCAATGTTTTTCAAGCCCTAGGTTTGAGATCTTGATGTAAAATGATGTATGAATATGATGAAAATCACATTCTCTTAGATTTGAAAATGATTTCCATACTCTAACATGCAAGATATAAGTGCAAATCTAATGAAAAATTGATGAAAATGCTAGTTTTTGTTGAAATTTTCTATGCAAAAATGCAAATGTTTGAAATCTAAATGCAAATTTGTTCTAAAATGCAAGACTACAGCCAAATGTAAATTTAAATGAGCCTCTAAAATTAGTAGAAAATTTTGAAACAAGATTTTACCTACAAACCCTAGATTTTGGAATTACTAGGTTATATGAAAAATTCACAATTTTCAACAAAACCCTAGCAATTTTATGATGAAAATGCAATGCAAACTAAAGAATTTTTATAATTTTTTGTAATTTAAATTAGATCTAATGCAAAAATTAGGAATTTGATGAAATTCAAATTAATTAATGCAACATGGAAACCCTAGCATGCAATTTTTTCCAATTTTTCTAATTTTTTAATTTTTTTGTAAGTTTTCCAATGCAATAAGATGAATGACTATATGAATGAATGAAATCACTATAAATCTGAAGCAAAACACTCCACAAAGTGCAAATAAGTCCAATAACACAGGTTCACCAAAATGTAAAGGGTAAAATTTGGATAGTTGATGTTTGATTAGTTTGTGTGTGTATCCTCCTTTCACCCTTTCATTCAAGGACCTAGGGTCAAGTTGCAATGTACTATCCTACCCTAGGTCACTATGAGATGTAGAGAAACTTGGATTTTTATGATTTGATTGCCAATTATCTTCTCTTATGCTTAATTATACCTTAAAACCCTAATTATGCAAATATGACAACAAATAGACGAATAACAAAAAATGCTACTATAGAAAGATGTAAAATGACAAATAACTGTACACCTATTTTCAAGGTTCAGAAGCGGAACAGTCAGGGACTAAAGAGCGGGTGCCCAAGTCCAAGGCCCTGCTTTTTGTTGGGATCTGCAAACAAGATATGCAACCTATTCCTGTTGTACTAAAGGTTTTCCCGTCACGAAACTTTGAGGACTAATGAGCGGGTGCCCTAGTCCAGGGAGCTATTTTCTTCTTTGATCTAAACTTTTGACACTCTGTTGTACCCTCCTGCAACTTCACTTTGTCTGTAGCTTCAACCTGTAACATGCAATCATAAAAACTTTGGGAGGGGGTTGTGGTGTTTAGAGGCTTGCCTCAGTTAAGCCCCAGAGAGACATTCAAGTCTTTCGAATACCGTTGTCAGATAGAGAGTGTGTGCCCTTGTGAGGTAGAGGACAAAATAAAATGATAAATGCTCAAAAAGATAAATGATGTCACCTTGTAGTGAAGATCTCATGGTAGGAAGAAACTCTTCATGCCATGAGGAAATGATTGCTCAAATCTATAAATACAAACACATAGACAACACAAATATGCTCTTGCTATATAATGAAAGCCTTGAATCACCTTTAGAACATAATAGCTTGCTAGTAATAATCTAGTTTACAAATGAATGCCTAAACATGCTTTTATATGCAACTACAAACACTCCCACTAATAATTTCAAAATTCAAACTTACCGTCTCAGCATAGGACCCAAATAACAGTCACAAGCTGACACTAAAAATTTGGGACTGACCCAAAATGGGGTAGGACTAGGGCGCGGGCGCCCAAGTCCTCCCCCCTATTTTGGGCAGCGTTAGGTTCAAGGGATCCCCCTAGGTCCCATTTGTCATGAAACTTAGGGACCATTTCATTGGGATGTCAAAATATGATGTAAGATGTCCTAAATGCAAATAAAAGACCCAGGAGCTAAACCTTATGAGGGAAAGCCCCCAAGGGGACATTTTTCGATGTTACACTTGGTTCACTTCCACACCACTTAGGATTGAACTTGAAATTCAAATGTTCAAATTCAAATTCCAAAGTTCTCGCTCCTTCCTACTGACTATTATAAGTTGACTTGGTACAGGTTTGTACAACATGTTACTATGTCTTGGCATTTAAAGTTATTTCAATGTGCCATTAGTTCATAGGTTGAAAAAGGAGAAATCATTTAGGGCACACTTTGATTTTCTAAAAGGACAAAGAATCATAGTCTACATCATAATCATATAGGCCCTTTGCACGTTTGCACATATTATTTTCAAATATTTTCTCAAAGCTATAGAGTTGGTTTGTTAAAGGGGTTTGACTTAAGAAAATGTGACCCTAGTGATCTAGCAATCTTTCCAAAGGTGTTTCTAAACACTACCTTGCTAGATCCAAACATAGGGAAGGCAAAGGTGAATACACTTTTACACAAAAAATCTATGAATTCATTCTTGCATGGCTAGTTTCATTCTTGTGCATCGGTTTAAGGTTGCAATGCTTGGGTTTGAACTCAAGGAATTTGGATTTGAACCTTAGCAAATTCTGAATCTGTCCCAAGACTTCTTTTAGATTGAGAACATTAATTTATGTCTTTGTTGCAGATCATTCAAACATGATATCAACAATATTTCTTCATCATTATTTTCAAAACTAAGTGCATCTATCCAAGGGGTTGAACTTAATTGGTTAAAACTTTGGGTTCTCATTGTGGAGACCCAAGTTCAAATCCCCATAGAGACATCTAATGTGGAATTCTAAGTTGTGACTCCTGGTCTTCCACAGTTGGCTTCTAATGTGAATGTGGTTTCTAAATAAAGTGGATTTCTGGCTTCTAATGTGAATGTGGTTTCTAAATAAAGTGGATTTCTAAGTAGTGACTCTTGGTCTTCCATGGATTATATCTAGTGTGTTTACTTTAAAGAGCGAAATATTTATAAATGATATGCAATTAAAAAAAAACTAAATGCATCTATCCTCTTATTCAAATATTAAATATTTATTACTTTATCATTCAAACACCTAATAAAATAAATTTAACTTTATCATTCAAACACCTAATAAAATAAATTTAAGTTAATTGTTTGATTATTGTTAACCTTTATATAAGATTATTTATGCAAAGCAATTTATTCCTTTACAATTTGCTAACCCTGGATTACCCCTCTCACAAGAAGAAAACTGCCAAAAGAGTATATTTCATCTTGGGATCTTATATAAACATATTTGTTGTTTTATGGTAGGCATGTGAAATACCATATGATAGGTAGGAAGTGATTTAACTTGATTTAACGTGACCTCTCCATCCAGGCTTGTAACTATCTACAATAATTTGCACCAAACCCTAAAATTCAACTACTAGAACACCTGTTCATTCTGTGGCAGTGCAATCTTCCTGGATTTCCCTGCGTTGAAGGAACAAATGGTCCTACTTTACTGCGCAGAAATGGATCCTTGCCAAAATGTATCGTCAAAAGAATGAAATCGACATTTCGGTCTTATCTAGAAATGAATGATCCATTTTAGGGTTGGAGCCGTGAAAATGTTTGAAAGTATTCAATGAAAGGTGGATCCGTGGACAGGTTAGGTGCAACTAGTCAACACATAGAGGCCATGGCTGTACATCCAAATAATTTTATAACCATTTCTTTTCGACAATTTCTGCAACTTCAAAGGATCTTCTCACCACCATCTCTACTTAGGTCGGTTTATCGTCGAACAGTTGGTGGATATAATAAATTTTAATGTGATCGACCAATTAATTCGAACCTCAAATTTAGCAGCAGGAAAATGACATTTATTTGCATATTTTTTTGATTAGGACTCATTCGTATGCGCTCCAAACTCAAATTTTCAAATGTGTCTTTCATCTTTGGCATAATCTGTGCTTTCAACGATGTATGTAAGAAAGTCGTCAAGAAGAAAAATTGAATTGAAAATGATAAAATTCCATTCATATTGGTTTTCCTGCATACGTTGTTTTTGTCATCAAATCGGCAAGGTTGCAGAATTTATGAATACTCTTAAATATCCAGGTAGCCGTTTGCCAATTCAACTTGTACAGTTTTAAATGAAGGAATGGATGATGTAATCAACCTGGTTAGCTTTGTCATAAGACTGAGAGTGTGAATGCTCTAACATGTGACTGACATCTTGGAAGAGGATATGACATAAGTTCAACGATGCATAATTTGTAATATAAAAAGAGTAACCTTGGACTCATTCCTTTATAACATGGTTTAGTTTTAGGTGCTTCTTTTATAAAATAATTTTATACCTTGGACTCATTTCTTATGATATTGGAATTGTATTTAACATGATTTAATTTTAGGTGGTTCTTTTATAAAATAATTTTATACCTTGGACTCATTTCTTATGATATTGGAATTGTATTTAACATGATTTAATTTGAGGTGGTTCTTTTATAAAATAATTTTATAACTTGGACTCATTTCTTATGATATTGGAATTGTATTTAACACAGTTTAGTTTTAGGTGGTTCTTTTATAAAATAATTTTACACCTTGGACTCATTTCTTATGATATTGGAATTGTATTTAAGATGGTTTAGTTTTAGGTGGTTCTTTTATAAAATAATTTTATACCTTGTACTGGATCTTTATGATATTGGAATTGTATTTAACATGGTTTAGTTTTAGGTGGTTCTTTTATAAAATAATTTTATACCTTGTACTGATTCCTTATGATATTGGAATTGTATTTAACATGGTTTAGTTTTAGGTGATACTTTTATAAAATAATTTTGTATGTAATTCAACAATGAATAATTAGTCGATAGGCTTATTGTGTCACGCCGTAAAAACAAATTTTGCCAGAAAATTTTCTAAACTCGTTGGTTGTTCCTATCGGCGTATTCCTTGAACCTCCTATGGGTGCAAGTGCTAGTTTATACATTGGGTAGTTGCAGAGTAATAAAACCCACTTTAAAATTAATTTAGTTGTCATATAAAACAATTCATAGAAATTTGAAAATAAAAAGGGTTAGAAGTGGTTTGGTTATTTTAATGTGGTTTTGTTTATTTTGTTTTAGGGTTGATTGATATGATAGGTACAATCTGATATTGAAATGCTACATATATGGTGAAAACATATTGGTATTGTTATTTTTGATATCTAGGATGAATATGCACTTGAAGTCTAGTCCTTATGGTGAGGAGACATCCTTTTATTGCGGTTTTGTCCATTATACCTATTAATCTGTAAAATTTGTTCACCTATGTAATACTTGTATCTAAGACAAATGCTTAGTGTTTAAAATTACACTTTTGGGGCTTGTTATGAAAAGAGAGAAATGTGTTTAAGTTCTTTGGTAGTAGTCAAGCCTTGTTGTTGATGGGATACAATTCAAAACGTGCAAGTGAGAGATGTAGAATGCCTATGATAATGTAGTATATGTTAATGTTAATGCAAGCCTAATGGATCTACTTGGTAATGTGTTTGATTGATGCCTTTTTTCACAATGACGAATGTCCTAAGATCCATCCTTAAATACAAGATCCTACCTAGATTAGTTTGAAATATTTTGATGTGCAAGCCAATGGATAATAGTTAAGTTATTTGAAAGGATAAACTCAAGAATGCAAGAGAAGAAGTTTGGAAACATGCAAGAGAAAGACATAGAATACCCACAATAATGTAGTATCTATCAATGTTGATGCAAGCTTAATGGATCTAATTGGTAATGTGTTTGATTAATTCCTTTTCCAATGATGACTAATGTTCTAGGACCCATCCCTAAATATAAGATCCTAACAAGAATAATTCAAAATATTTTGATGTGCAAGCCAAAGGGCAGTGGGCAGGAACTATTTGAAAGGACAAACTCATGGATGCAAGAGAAGAGTATTGGAAACATGCAAGAGAAAGACGTAGAAAACCCAAGATAATGTAGTATCTATCATTGTTGATGCAAGCCTAACAGATTAATAGATCTACTTGGTATTGTGTTTGATTGATGCCTTTTTTTCAAGATAACTAATATTATAGGACCTATCCTTAAATAAAAGATCCCAATCAAATCAAAATACAAAATATTTTGACATACAAATAAATGAAAAATAGTCAAATTATTTGAAAATATAAACTCAAGAATATAATAAAAGATGTTTGAATTAAGAAAAACAAATTAAAATCACAATTCTATCTAAACAACCTATTTACATCTACAATCTAATCTTTAAAAAATTCTTAAAAAGACTATTATTTATAAATTTAATATTATTTGACTAAGTATAAATTTTTTCCATAAACATTATTAAATTAAAAATATAATTTGAAATTCAAACTGTTCATATAAACCAAATATAATTTGGAACACTTAACAATTACAAATATTTTATTGTTAAATGGTAGAAGTGTTTCATACTTTTTTGGGTTGGTTATTTAAAATGCAGAGTTGAAAATTCTTATCGCTTTGCAGTGGTTATTGTTATTATTGATTGTGGTTTACATGATTTAAAAAAAACCTAAACATATATATTTTTTAACCATTTAATAATTTTGTCAAGAATAAGAAATCAGATATTTAAGGATGACAAAGTTACTTGGGTCTCTTTTTGGAAAGTGGCATTTTGTTAAAAAGCAAATGGTAGGTAATTATTGTCGGCCTTGCAAAATTTTCTTTGTGCACGGATAACCACCATCATATATCCTCTTGGAATTTTATGGTTGTTGGAGGACTAATTCATACAAGTCGGCATCCTTTGTCTTGTCTCATCCATGTGCTCTAAAGGAGGACGTTGGACTAAATCGACAACAATGAAAATTATGTTTATTGTATTGTTATGTGGTTTTGCTTTGAATAAGGCTCAAAATTAACCCATCAAAGTATTGGTGGATTACAAAGAAATCTGAGACCAGAGTTTACAATGCAAAGTAATCAATCACTATTTTAAGTTCTTTTGTGGGAAAGACATTGATTTTAATATTGACATGTTTGGTCATATGATTGATAAGGTGATGAATATTTCTAATGTATTAGAAATTATTATAGTTTAGCTTGTTTCTATTGTATAGAGACTTTTTTGAATTGAGATAAGTGATTATCACCTTTGCTTATTTTATATAGTTTTTTTAACAACTTTTTGTTGTTATTCAACTTTTTCAATTGTTTTGTATTTAATTTATTTGACAATTTTAATATGTATTCTTATTGTTTCTTGTAATAAAAAAGTAAGATTTACCATTAGAATAAAGATATAGAATATCGATATTTAGAGATGACAAATTAGACTTAAAAAACTAATAGAGCATCTAGCCTTCCAAATATAACATGAATAATCACTTGTTGACAAGTTTCAAACATAAAATTTAGAGAATTGCTTTTTATAGGGAAGCCTTCTACTAGAGCTCTCTATTAAAGGCAACAAAGATGGAATACCTCGTGTGTTGAGCAAAACGGTAGAACCAAAAGGAATGTTCGATGAATTCTTTCTTTTTACAAAAAAGGTAGAGGAGTGGGCTATTGTGAAGGAAGCAGATATGCTTTCCAGTAGGGAGCTTGAAGTGGAAAATCTTCTAGATTATAAGATAGGATTTGAAGTTGGCTTTGGATTAACAAATATTAGTGCTTAATTTGGTCCATTTAAGGTGGGTGAAGAAACATTTCTAGATAACTTAGGGTTAGAGAGAGAAGTCATGCCAATGATTAGGATAATAGGAAATGAAATGGCTAACATCACATGGGGATTAGTAATAGATGGAAACAAGGTATTCTCATCTAACTCCATGGATGTAGACAAAAACATAAGGGCTTTCACATTGTTAAGGTTAGAAAGATTGAGTCATGCATAGGGTTTCTCATAAGTCTTCTTCAACATCAACTTGACAATTAACTATAATGCCTATGCCATTTATGCCTTGTAATCAGTTGAATTTTGTATTGGATTTGTTACTATTAAATTAACAATGATACTTTATTATACCATCGATGTGTGCTTGATGAGATTTTGTCTTGGCATCTAGAATTCTAACTATGGATGCATATGTTATGACTTCATATGTTGGATGTTATAATAGTGTTTCCATTTCACTACTTTTCCATATATATTATATAATCATGATTATTATATGTTGATTGATATTTTAGATTATTGTGGGTTATTGCATCTCTATGACTATACAGTGTTCATTTTTAATGACTCCTACTATATGTGATGCTTGGTTGATTCATATGATATTATGCCACATTGGGTGTTTATAGTTTTCTTCAGCTATTTTATACATGGTGTAGGTATTCCTAATGTTTGACTCAAGTGTGTGGGTACTAACTTTCCACAATGATGGTTATATTGGAGATGTTTGCATTAGGTAAAACTTGTTTGTTAACCTTTATCTCACATGCATCAAGTATGAGATGAATCTTGTGTATCCCTATGTGAATCTGGATTTGAATAAGTGGTGATTATGGCATACACATGTTATGTACAAACCCATAAATTGAATGGTCATTTATGTGTGTTTGTTCTATCTCATCACATTTCATTTTAGTTATTGTGAAAAGTGTGTTTATCATGTTCGAGAAATATTTAATACTTCAAAAGGAAAATAATTGCTTAGTGAGTTAGATTTCTATTTAATATTAAATGATATATTACTTTATTGAAAATACATTAAATCCAAATTGTGATTGGGCAAAGTAAATTATTATTTAGGTGAAAGGAAAGGAATAATGGTTATTGTTTTAAGTTACAAAAATTTCTTTTATTAATTTTCTTTTAAAAAGATTTTATTAAAATAATAAAAAAGAAAATAAAAAGGAAAAAGGGTTTTTGAGAGCAGAAAAGGAAAAAAGATTTGTATTTTAATTTCACTTTATATTTTCTTCCTCAAAACCCTCCTTTTGATCCATGGGAAAAGGATTTTAGGAAGATTAAAGGGAAGAAATTAGAGATTGCTTGGTAAAGGTTGTGTGTGTGGGACAAAAGATTGCACAGAGGTATTTGTTTTCAAGAATATTCTCTTATTGTGCAAAAACTTGTATTGGGAAGGTATTTCTTTCATTTCTATTGGTGTGTTTAAATTATTTTTCCTCCATTGCCATGCCCACAATAGGTGGTTGCATATGGACTCTTTAATGTAGAATTTAATTTGATTGTAATTCATAGAAATTGTATATTTTAAAATTTTAAAATATGAAAAATAGAGCCATGACTATGGAAAATTTTTGTTGGATTATCTTTTGTCCAAATTTTATGTAAGAATGTTGTAGTTGTGAATTTTAGAGGGAAGAAGATATGTTTAGAATTTGGAAATTCTTATTTTGGAAGTTAAAAATTCAAGGTTGCAACAAAATCCATTAATGGAGGAAATGGGAATATTTTATGGTTTTTTGTGTTTCAAAAATAAATTAAAATTACACATCAGGTCATAATCGAATGTTATATTTTGTAGGAAGATTAGTCTCCCTAATGTTTTGAAAATTTTCTTTTTTTAGTAGTATGTTATGAAAATTATTCCATTATTTTCTATGCCAAGCCAAAATTGCAATTTTAGGCAATTGGAAACTTACAATGGAGCTATAGAGTTGGAAAAGAGTGGCTCTCCTCACTTTCCATGATCCAAAATGATTCATGAGGATAGAGTGATTGGAGAGTTTGAAACAAGTGATGACATAGTACATATTGAGTTAAATAAAACATATGAATAATTGAGATATCTATGTCATGGTTGAATATCCTATAAGGGTGTAGTCTTTGATGTAAAGGACATGTCACAACCCTTAGGAGTTGGTGAATGCCATTGAGTATCCTCTTGTGAGGAAATTTTCTACTCAAACCTCTGCATGGCCATTGTTCTATTGTAATAACATTCCTTGTCTTGCTTCTAGGATCCTCATCCTATCCTATTATCAAACTTTACATTTGATGTAAGATATGACGACTCGCATGTGCTTATGTGATGTGTTGTGTTGTTATATATACCCATTGATGTGGTGTATTTTATACATGTTTGATTGGCATGTGTGTTGCCTTATTGCCCTTGTATTGTACATGAGAGTGATTTATACCCATGCAACCATCTCTCAGTTCAGAGGGGCGGGCTTGAGGGTTCCACATGGTTGGGTGGTGTTGTACCATAGTTGAAGCTACATGGACTAATGAGATATGCTTGAAGAACATGTCAGGTTTCCTTCTACTATTGGCATGGTGAGTCTTCAGTATTGATTGTTGTTCCTTCTTTATCCATTAATTATCTTTAATCTTGTATTTTAGAACATCCCCTCGAGTCAATTTTCACCTTGTTTCTATGGAATCATACTCTTCAGAAGTTCCTCATGTGGCTAAGATAGAGCACATATTTGTTTGAATATTTAATCCAAATTATTTTTGAACAACACAAAAACTGAGGTAGTTATGCCTCATTGAGTGAGAAACTAAACCTTGTTATTTTTGTGCCTTGACTATTTTTCAATAGGTTGTTGTAAATCATACTACACCATCTAAAATGCATACATTCTAGGGTTTTTAGTTTGAATTGCATGCATTTTAGGTTTCTAGTCCAAAGTACAGGAGGTTTGGGTTTAGGGTTCTATTACATTTTGCATAAGTCTAAAGTGAAATCAAACCTTGAAGCCTAAAGTTGTTCTAATTCTTGGGTTCATAGTTTCATTACATTTTGCATAGGTATAAAGTGCAATTAGACCCCAAAGCATGAGATTGATTTAGGGTTAGTGTTCAGAGTTGGATTGACAATTAGCATGATGTAATATGCAAAGTGGACCCTGAAGCTTGAAGTGCTTGGTACACATTGGACCCCAAATTCTAAGTGGGTACTATAGGTTACAAGTTCAAACTTGATGCCAAAGTCTAAGAGGGTGCTACAATTTGAAAGCTCAAACTTGATGCTGAAGTATGAATCACAAGGCTTGTTTACAAATCCAAGTTTCAAGGTTGAAGGGGAAGTTCAAACCTATGCAAGTTCTTCCTTGAAGTCTAAACTTTTGGTAGTATTGATTCCATGCTTTTTGTATCTCAAGATATCATAGGGGTGGCCTAGTAGAAAGGTTGTAGGGGTTCTTTAGTGGTCTTGGAAGCCTAAGTCTTCTCCATATCTTATTTTAGTGTTAACCACGGTGTTTTCTCCCTTAGTGCTTTTAAGTCTTCCACTTGTGTCACCTTGGACTATGCATTGGTGTGTGTGCCAAGTGTATCGTTACATGTTTTTATAACACCTTGTGCATGTAGTAGGAGTGTAGTGTATCTTTCTTGATGCCACTTTTGTATCATGAAAATTTTGTTTTTCCAATGTTTATTTAGTTAATGTCTTGGGAAAAAGCTCAGGGAATTACAATGACCATGGTGGAACATTGTAGCAAGGGTTTGCAAAGCACCATTATAGAAGGAGACTGATTTGTAGACGAATGCATATTTAATATTTTACATTTTTGGTGCTACTTGATTGTATTCTTGAATACAAAGTGGCACCCTAATCCAAATATTATCCCATCAATGATATTTATTTTTAATTAATTTACAAAAAAATTATAATAGTTTCATACAAGGGTATGTGCATAAAGATGGAGGGCCAAAAGTGATCAAACATGCATTTTAAAGCATAGTACATACATGTACTCCAAAAATCACATACACATTACCTTATAAACTATGAATTCCCTCTTTTAGGCTTGCAACAAATTTAAATTTTCCAAGCCTTAAGGTTAGACTTCCAATTTTGGTGCCCAATTTGTGTTTTACAAATAAGATAGCATATATTGAAACTTCCTCTCACTAGGTTTACACATTTAGATCAAAATTCCATGAAACCACCACCAAAATGCCAATCTGCTTAACTTTTTAACTATATAATTATTTCTATATTTTGAATAGATTATGTTATTTATTTTTATTTTCTTTTAGTGATGTCTTCATATACCTCATATACACATGTATTGCTTTTCTTTATATTATTTTTATCTATTCATTCAAATTTGAAAAATTTGCATAGATTTCTCTATGTTTCATTCTCTATACATTGGAAAAATTTACATTTTTTATTCTTTTTGTGGAAGTTAGGTGATTTGTATGCCTAGTGATCAACTTTTAGGATACATCCACATTAAGTAAAGACAAAAAAAATTGTTAAAAAATATAACTTGTACCACATACTCTTAGCTATCTTTCCACCAATTAGTTTTAAAAAATATTTAACAAAACAAAAATATAGGGGGGACACACACCAAACACAATTTTATATTATAGTGATAAAAATACAACCACTTTTATCTATGCTTAGCATTTGATCCTCTTAATCTTAACCATTTAAAAAAATCCATAGTAGATTAGAAGCTACATTTGGAGGACTATAATTTTTGTTTTTAGCACTCACTTATAGTGCCTTTGTTTAATAAGCATGCTAGTGTCTATTTCTGAACATTTGGTTCACTAATTTCCTTAAACCTACACCTTACACCATGTCAGAATTAAAACCTTTCACACTTGAGCATCTTTTTCTATTTCAATTCCCACCTTTACACTACCTTTTATACCAATACACCCTTGGTATTATTTCCAAGATGAGACCATGCATAATAGCATCTACTATGACTAAAACATAATTTTACTCATTAAAAACCCTTGCATTTTCACACCTCTTTGTATGTTTATCCTCTCTTGCATCCAAATAGTCATTTACAACTATCTATTGCTTAGTAAATAAATAATTTAAGGAATAAATGCATACAACGCAATGAAAAACATAAGTAGAAGCAACATTAATTAACAATACACATGCAACACAATAGATATTTATTGCCAAAAATTTATTAATGTATAATTTAGGTACACACCACCTAGCAACCACTCTTTACACACATCCCAAGACATCTAATTATAAAATTAGAAATTACATACTTTGTGATTTCTACTCTATATTGGACACTCATTTTGGTGTCCACTTCTATAGAATATTTTAGTTCACATTGACCTAATTCCTTATCCTTTTAACTCATTGTCAAGGTGCCAAATGATCTCAACCTACCAAATTTATGTTCCTATACATTACCTAGACTTTTTCAAAATCCATACCATCTCGGATTATAATGCAATTGTAGTAGTGACTTCATCACCACTACAATTGCAATAGCATTTTCTTTTAATGAACCAATTTCTAACATTCAAAACCCAATCCTTTTGGCCTTTTTGTGTTTCCAGATGATCACCCCATTCTAATGTTAAATTAAATCACATTTTAATCCTCATTTGTTACATCCCTAATTTTGTCTTGCTAATACTTTTTACTTTTACTTGGACATAAGTAAATCTATTTTGATGTTTAGATTAATATCAAGGAAAAAATATAGATTCTATTGAATGTCATTTATGGAATTATTGATATGCATATGTTATATCGATTTAATAATTGCATTATCAGAATTTGGTTTATTGTTTGAATAATGATGCACTGATCATAATCTATTAATTTCAAGTTCTATGCAGGATTGCAGATTGCAGATGACTCTCAGAGAAAAGAGAGAGAGTATCTTTCATGGAGAGAAATATAGACCTTGGGTTATGGGTGTTCATTTGGAAAACGAGTATAAGTATTTAACAAAATGTGAACCGGTATAGAGGTAAGTCATGTTTTGTCAGTATAACTCTTGGATCTATTTGACAAGTAGTTGATATCTTTTGATTCTTTTTTGGGCTAGTCATGTGTGTGACATTGTTGTTCGTAAAAGAAAACAATGTCTTCAGAGTAGAACGATGTCCGTTTATGACTAATGTAATCTTACATCAACATTGTCACAAAATTGATGTGTTAGCATCCTTAAGTCATAGAATGTTCAATTTGTTGACATTAAATGTCATATGATGATCTTATCAAGTCAAGTTGACATGATTTAACAAGAGTTTGTGAAGCGGAGACAAGCTTGACCCTTTCACATTATTCGTAAGCCTTTTGACTTATTATTATCATATTTTGATCAAAGCATAAATGATCAAATAAGGTAGTTGTCATGATAAACCATTAATTATATATATATATATATTGATTTGAGATTAATACCTCATAATTATTAACCGCTTGCTCAATCATGGAGCAGCCGTAGGCATGCTTTTAGGAATGCATTTCTTTTATCTCAAGTGGTGGATCAAAGAACTCAATGTGATCACTAAATGATCATATAGTGGTATCAATGTGATGTCGGCCTCTTTAAGAGGAATTAGTGGTGTTTTAAACCACATTCTTTTCCCCACTCCATGTGACGTCATCTCTTAATCGACATATGTCAATTTTGTACCATAAGTGGAATCGGTTGAAACTGAATCAGATGTGGGGCTATACATGTTTTCCTATTGTCTCTAACTGTTGGTTGTGGGTAGCAATGGGGATACGACTCATTGAGAGTTGTGGTAGAAACCTATAAGGAGAATGACTTGGTATGAGCCGAGTACGGTCTATGTTTTGATAAAGGTGAAATTTCTATGGATAGCAGGTATTAGGAAGGGGATTTAGTGAAGGAAGAATGTCAATCATAGGCATCTATTGAGCTCGCAGCTTGCAACTTAGTTTTATCCATGAAGAGCTGTCATTGCCAGGTTATCTACTTTTCTGCATAGTCTATTTTGTATTCAATGATGAATCGATTTACCTTTCAAATGATGTCCACTGTGATATCTTGTTAGTAAACATTCAAATTTGCCAGTTAGGCTAAACCATGTTATTCGATGTGTTTTTGATTAAAAACTATGGTGTTTGTTGTGATAGAATCACTATTCTAAGTGATAGATAGTGTGGACAGTAAACTACTTAGTGGTAGGGTTAGCCAGTAGAAGATATCAATTAAATGCAAATAAAGATTAAACCTAGGATGACTCATATACATGCTTACGACTCCTATAGCATGTGCAATATCCAGTCTCGTGCATACCATGACATACATTAAACTTCCTATAACTGAAGCATATGCTACCTTGGACATTTTTTCTTCCTCCTCTTGTGTCTTTGGACACATCTCCTTAGTCAATTTTAAATGACTAGGCAAAGGTGTGCTGATAGCTTTTGTATTTTCCATATGAAATCTCTACAACACCTTTTCAACATAATTAGCCTAAGATAGAGTCAATTTTTTATTCTTCCTATCTCTACAAATTTTCATACCAAGGATTTGTTTTACTGCCCCCAAATCCTTCATAGCAAATCACTGTGCTAACTACTGTTTTAACTCTCTTATGTGATCCATGCTAGACCCAGCTACAAGCATGTCATCAACATATAAACATAAAATAATGTAGCTATCATTATCCAACCTCTTAAAATAAACATAGTGGTTAGAATTACACCGGTTGTAGCCTTGCTCAGCCATAAAACTATCAAATTTCAAATACCATTATCGAGGTGCTTGTTTCAGGCCATACAAACTCTTCTTCAGTTTGCACACCAATTTCTCCTTACCTTTGACCTCAAATCCTTGGGGCTATTCCATATATATGTCCTCCTTCAAATCACCATGGAGAAAGGTAGTTTTCACATCTAGCTATTCCAAATGCAAATCTTCAACAGCCACAATACTTAAAACAGTACGAATAGAAATCATCTTAACAACCGGAGAAAAAATCTCATCAAAATCAATGCCCTTTTTCTGTGCAAATCATTTTACAACTAACCTAGCTTTAAATCTTTTCTTACCTCCATCTTCCTCTTTTAGCCTATAAACCCATTTGTTTGGTAAAGCCTTTTTACTTGTAGGCAACTTACATAATTCCCAAGTTTGATTTTTCAGCAAGGAGTCCATTTCTTCTTTCATTACAAGCTCCCACTGAACCTGTGTATCCACCTGCATAGATTCATCATACCCTTCCGGTTCACCAGCATATGTTAACAAAATAGAATACAAAGAGGGAGAAAACCTTTCATGAGTTCTACTCTTGTTGATCGTCTAACATTCACTGAAGTTTGTGGTATTTCTTGTTGTTGTTGCGGAGCATGACAAACCACTGGAACATCACTATTTGGAGTATCATCCAACACCATGTAATCCTTTTCTTTCTTCTCATGCTATTGTAACTGATCTTTGTACAACACCTTCTCATTGAATATAACATCCGTACTTCTCACAATTTTCTGATTTTCAAAATCCCAAAGCCTATAACCAAATTCATCAATGCCATATCCAATGAAAGTACATTTTTTATTTATTTTGCATCCATCTTGGTTCTTTTTTTAGAATCTACATGTGCAAATGCTTCACATCCAAAGGTTTTGAGAAAAAAATAACTCACCTTCTTACCTATCCATGCTTCCCCTGGAATACCACAGCCCAAAAGAACTAAAGGACCTCTATTAATTCAATATACAGTGGTGTTGGCAACCTCTGCCCACATGTTTAAAGGTAGCCCAACATGCAATCTCATTGTCCTTACATGCTCCATTATTGTCCTATTCATGCATTTAGCCACTGCATTTTCCTGTGGAGTCCCTAGAACTATTTTCTACCTACAAATTCCATTAAAGGAACAATAATCCTCAAATTCTTTACTGCAATACTCACCACCATTATCAGATCTGAGACATTTTAATCTTTTACCCATCTCATTCTCAACCAAGCTTCTCCATTTCTTAAATATTTCAAATACATCAGATTTCTGCCTAAAGAAATAAATCCATACCTTCCTAGTTGCATCATCTATGAATGTAACATAATACTGAGAGCCACCAAGAGAAGATACATGAGTTAGTCCCCATACATCTTTACACACAAACTCCAACTTTTAATCTTTCTTTTGCTTCCCATCCTTGAGAAAACTAATACTCTTTTTATTGCCATACACACAACTTTCACAGAAATCCATATTAATACATTTCAGACCTGGTAAAACTTTCTTAGAATGAAGTACCTTCATACCTTTTTCACTCATATGCCCAAGTCTGTTATGCCACAGTGTTGTCTCAGAACCTGCAGCAACTATTTCAGTCTCTTCTTGCGTCCTGCAGCAACTGTTCCTGAACCTGTTTATTTTTTCTCTATAACAGCTAAAGGAGAAGGAACAGTATGACCTATACAAAGATATAAGGTGCCTACTTTCACACCTTTTGCTAGTATTAAGGCACCTTTTGAAACCTTCCAATTTTTATCAGTAAATATAACAATGCAACCTTCTTCAGCTAGCTACCCTACTGAAATTAAATTCCTACTAAGCCTTGGAACGTGCCTTACCTCTTGTAGTAGCCAATGATTCCCATTCTACAACTTAATCTTAATTCTTCCCTTTCCAACAATCTGACAGGGTTCATTATCTCCCAAATAAACTAGCCCAAAACCCCCTTGGACATAATCAAGAAAATAACTTCTATGGGGCATAGCATGAAATGAGGCCCCTGAATCTAAAACCCATGAATCATCAGCATTATCTAGGGAAAGAATCAAGGCATCATCTTTAGATTTATTACTTACCACATTTGCCTCCTTATTGCCTTCTTATTTGTCTCCTTCTTTATTCTTCCGAGACCAGCAATCTTTCTTTAGATGACCTGGTTTCCCATAGTACCAGCAATCCTTCTATCCTCTAAATTGGGATCTCTTGTCCTTTGATTTTTCCCATGACTTACCATGACCTCTAGAACCTTTTCCTCTCTCTTTTGATCTACCCCTACTTTCTGCATTCAAAACACTGCCTGATGTGGATCCACCTAAGCTATTCCTACGAATTTCTTCACTCAGAATAACACCAACAACATTATCAAATTTCAGGGTATTTGAACCATAAATAGAGTTACTAACCGCCATTACCATACTATTCCAGCTTTTAGGCAAAGAACAAAATGTCAGGAGAGCTCTAACTTCTTCATCAAATTCTACATTTATAGAAGTCAATTGACTGGTAATCGTATTAAATTCATTTAAATGATTTGTCCAAGATCCACCTTCAATCATTTTCAGATTAAATAAATGCTTTATGAGAAATACCTTATTTGAGGCTAAGAGTTTTTCATACAATTTAGCTAAAGCTTTCATTAGACCATCTATTGTCTTCACTTCTGTTATATTGAATGCCACCGATGGTGCCAGGCACACCCGAATGGTTCCCAATGCCTTTTTGTCCAGAAGATTCTAATCCTCATCAGTCATTACTTCCATTTTCTTGGCTACTCCTTCCAATAGCCTCCATAAATCCTTTTGATAGAGATAATCCTCCATCTGCATCTTCCATAACTGATAGTTCTACCCATTAAATTTATCGACCTTCAATTTACCCTCATCTGCCATTGCTCCCACTCAACCGTGAGACCTTCCTGTAGATGATAATTTAACACAACCCACTCTGATACCACTTGGTAGGGTTAGTTGGCAGAAGATATCAATTACATGCAAATAAATATTAAACAGAGGAATGGAAATACACAGAAACAATAACAACGAGAGACAAGTTTTAACGTGGTTCGCCCAAACTTGGGTTACATCCACCAAACAGAGATTCCAATATTATTATCTAGTAAATCAAACTGATTACAATTAGCAATCCCTGCAACTCAATACCACTGCAAATGCTACAATACAATATCCATGGAAACCCTAATCCTTAGCCATTTTTATCACGACTTTTGTCGGTTACAAAATAGGGTTTTTTTATGCCAGCCAATGAAAAAATAACTCCCAACGCCTTAATAAAATAATAAAAAACCATGTGAGGTTTTAGGGGCTTTGCCCTTGGACCCTGCAAGGGGCGCTGCCCCTTGATCCCGTCTTAGGGGCATTGCCCCTTGGCCCCATAGGAATTTAGGGGGAAACCATGCCGATCAAAGTGGGGTAAATTTAACCTCTGAGTCTAATTAGGCTCCTTATAACAACACTTAGTTATCATACAAGAAATCTGATAGCATCGAATGAGCCTTGTTGGCTGATGCATCCTTTTATCGTTGAATTCTTAAACTAGAGCTCTTTGAGTCAAAAACATACAATATGTTTTAAAACTGTTAACATGTCAAACTATCATGTAGAGATAGAATGATCATTATAATTTTGTATGCCTGAATAAGGTTATTTTTGTAGTTATCATGAGCCTTATAAGCTCGAACCAGTCACCTTGATGTTGAGTTATATCATGTAGCTAATCAACTTATTATAAGTGTAAAACATGCAAAAGACATTCGATGTCATTAGTGCAAAATGATACTTTGATATGTATGCTCTTTAGATACGAGTAACACGGCTTAATCATTAAGCTAAGTTGATATCAATTTAAACTATCCTTTGTTTAGTTTTTAATCTAGTCAAGTGATAGAAAAACTAGGAATAACTTGATAGAAGAAATAAGGTCCATAGGACAATCCTTATTACCTACTATAGTAATCTTGTTGAGTATATTCTTTTTGTAAATCATTATTGTGGAAATAGAGAAATCTAAACTTGAATATGACCTAGTAAGGAAACATATATATGTATATATATTCTAAACTTTTGTGATTATCAATGTTATTGCAATAGGGAAATAGAAGGTACTCATACTCCATTGTGTAGGAGGAAATATCTTTTCCAGAATCATATTATTCTTAATCTTGATTGAGTAAACCTAGGGGTCATTTTTAAACCTTAATCTCATAGTTATGAGGTATGGTTATTTTGAAATATCGGATTATTAAGGTTGCAATGAAAACCCTAGTATCGAACATGAATATAAATGGTTAGTTATATCCATATGAACTCATCTAAGTCAAGTAGACCATTACTATGAAAGATGTTAAAACTATATATGTAAACATAGTTGGTGAGGATAAAACTATAAGAATATGATAGTATCCAAGTCGAGTTGGGGTGGGTGAACATTTTGACCATGTTCATTATGAACGTTATTGATATTAAAACTTTGGCCAAAGTAATGCATTCATTTTCTGCATGCATTGTCGGTTCACTGTATCTAGATTGTATAACCTATCAGAAAATCATACTTAGCTAGAGGGTATCTAGGGTTGTATGGCTGATAGAGTTGTGTAGGATACAACACTATGTACTCAGAAGGAAAATTACCACTGGTCACCTTTGGTCTATATTCCTCGTGAAGGGTAGGGCCACTTCCTATGTGGAAGATGTGTGGGAGACCGCCGGTCTGTGGATGGAGGTAAAACACTTGAAAGATGCTCTCTCTCTCTCTCTCTCAAGTAGAAAACATTACGTGACTTGTGATAAAGATGTCAGATATTCAGAAGCAGTAATCACTCCAAATTTGTTTATGTAATTGAATTACTCATGTAGATACTTGTAATTGAGAAAGACAACATGTCATATTTTTTTTATGTAAGAGAATCTTGCAGTTTGTTGATACTTGATTATATGATAAATAAAAGAAAAAATTTCTCTCATTTTTACCTTGTTGAATTTATTCCATGGTAAGTTCTCTATATTATTGTGTTTTTAGAATGTGGATGTTACATATGGTATCAGAGCTACCAGGTTTAGCACTAGGTCTTATGAGACCACTATGCTTACTTGTAGTCAACATTATGCGGTTAGCTAATGTTTAAAAATGTCTGTGCCAGGATGGTATGTCTTAAGAAGACAATGAGAAAGTTAATGGGAGTAAACGTTTCCTTATAGAAAAAAGAGAACGTGAAGCCATTATTAAAACTTTTGAGGGAACTAATGATGAAAGTGACATATGGTTAAGTGATACTAAAACCCTTGTGAATGCCTTAACTTGAATCAAGCAAGTGAGAAAGGAAAATATTGAAAGAGTTAAGATCACAACTAAAATCATAGCATATATGTCAGATGAAGATATAACTATGGTTAGGCAAGATCCCCGCATAACCCCATCTATTGAGATCATAGAAGTTAGGTCCGATAGTGAGTCAGAAGGTTATATACCTTGAGATTATGTATCTGAAAATGAATTTGAAGGATATTCTCTCTTGAGCATGACTTTTGAAGTCATTTCTTGTATAAATAAAGAAGAGTTGTTTTTGTACCAAACTATTGTTTGATTTGAGTTTATTATGTTTTGATTTAATGGGATGCATTATAACCATGAACTAATAGACAACTCAATATTCTTAGGTGTGAGAAAATTGATAAACATGGTTCAGACAAGAACTAACCAAGGAGGAAGTCAAGAGGAAAACCACCCACTAAATAATAAATTGGACTAGATCATAACCATGCTTGAGGAAACTAAGAAAAGATTGGGTGATTTGGAAAAGAAGGTGCATGATAAAGGGAATTTTGAGGGAGGAGGTGAAGACTCTCATGGAGAAAGTGGAGAGAATCATGAAGAACAAAGTAAGAATACGAAACCTCATAAAGAGGTAAGGGATAGTCTGACCTCATAACTTTCTAAGGATATGAAGAAGGTCACTCCACCAAAATTTGATGGAAAGGTGACTGGAGATGCAGTGGAAGCTTGGTTGACAAAAATGGAAAAATATTTTGAGATAAGGAATTACTTGGAAGTAACCAAGGTAGTTTGGGGAGCATTCCAACTGGCAGGAGAAGCATTCACATGGTGGATGAATAATAAGATGGAATTAAATTTAAGTTCTTTAAGGGTAACTTGGTATGAGTTCATGGAGCTCTTTCGCAAAAGATGGCTACCACAACTTTATTTTGATAAAAAATTGACTGATTTTTAGAATCTTTGTCAAGGAGACATGATAGTGGTGGAATATGGAGAAAAATTCATCTGTCTTCTAAAATATGTGCCTCAATATCAAAAAGATGAGAGATTCAGGATCAAAAAATTCATCATGGGTTTAAATGCTCAAATTGGTGGAGCGGTGGACATACATGGTCCCACAACAATGGATCAAGTGTACGAGAAGGCGATCAAGCAAGAACAAAAGATGAAATTCATCTCAACTTACCGTGATAGAAACCACAAGAGATTTAATGGAACTCTTGCTAACCAACCATTCAAGAGAAGAAATGATAAGAGCTATGAGAACAAGAGAGAAGAAAAATTAACTCAGAGAAATAGGGGTGGACCTGAAAATGAGAAGAAGAATGGTAATTACAAAAGGAATGAGGATAATAATGGAAAGACTTCAAATAAGAGAGGACCCATTGGATGTGTTGGTGCCTACACCTAGGGTTAGGGTTTCGAGCTTGAAAATCTATTGGTCTTTTCATTTCAAACCCATAAAATTTCTAAGTCCCTCGGCCTCCAGTTGTATGTATGTATCTTTGTATATGCATCATTGTTTGTATGTACATTTGAATGTGCAAGCACGAATGTACATTGGCGGGCCCCCAAAAGAAGTTCAATCGGCTTTAGAAAAGTGAGAAAACAGTTGTATGCATCTTTGTATGCATATAGGGCTTGTATGTGCAATTCCGGGCATGAAAAGTGGATGTACATTGAGGTTTCCATCGCAAATTCTCTGTATATTCTGCACTTGTATGTAATGGATTGAATGTATATTTTGCATGTATGTTTAACATACAACGGGCATATACAATGAAATATACAAGGTAGTTTCAAAGGGTCATCGACCAGACTTCCCATATTGGCAACTCAGCTAAAGGTTACCCCGATGGATGATGCAATATACAAAGTGATGATACCAAGGGGTGATTGTATATGCAAAAGGCATAACACCGAGACTTTACATATCAGTGGCTTATTTCCAGTTCACTCCGATGGGCCGATTAAAAAAAAAAGCATATGCAAAGGTCAGATACTAGGGTGGGGTCCACCAATTGTATATTTATTCAATTGTATGTTTGCACATACAAGCGAAACATACAAGGGAATATGCAATCCTGAGATGCAAATCCCAGACCTGAAAGAACTATACTTTCTGGTTGATAAAGGCAAAAGTCCGCTTGTATATTTGCATTGTATATGTGATATACAAAGCCGATGTACAAAGGGAAAACATATAGTCCAGACCCAACTGGAGAATCAAATGCAGCGAATAATTATTTTGGGGTTCGTGGCTTGTATAATGAAGTGCTTGTATATGCTGATATACAAAAGGAAAAGATACAAGTTGGATTTCAAAGGTTTTTTCCAATCTGATTGATAAATGAGTTGGAGTTTGAGGTTGTATATTTCATTTGTATATGCAATATACAAGGAGACATACAAAGAATGAGAATGCAAGCCGGACCCGATTGCAGTTTCAATTTGTTTCACAATGATTTGGGGTCCGCCTTGTATGAAGGGTGATTGTATGTATATACAATCTCGTATATACAAGGTTTTGAATGTGCTGTGGGTGGTTGTATGTATATGCATTTGCATATACAAAGGCAAAAAAGGGTGAAAAAGGTAAAATGGAAGAGGGAAAAGTTAGCGATGGAAAAAAGCCACCTGTGTGGTGCGATCTCATTGGCTAACGACTTTTCAATATGATTTGGAGCCGCAGATCTCAGCGGGAAGAAGGAAATCGATGGCCTACTTTAAATCTTTAGGAAAGTGAAGGATTTCTTTGTATCTGTAGCCGCATTTCAAAATGGAAAGAAAATTGCAAAGCACGCGAACCATTGTTGCATCTTGAAGCTGTGGGTAGGTTGGGCATTAATGGCAGAAGTGTAAAGGTATGGTCAATGATGGACGGGCCATCTACTATTTTTAATGAAAAATCTCTAGACGGTGGCACATCCCCCAATCTCACTTGCTCATTCCTCTCCTTCTCTCAGCTGCATTGAATGTTTTAGGCACCATTCTGATGGTGCATTGTATCTGGTAGTAGTTTTGAAATGACCATGTTCTTGAATGCTGAGTGCATGTTCTTGATATATAAGAGAACTATGTTACTCATTTCTAGGTTGTTGAAGACTTGGGCAATTTTTAGGAAATAACAAAGAATAGAGCATTTCCTTGGCTGTTCTATCTCTTTTGTGAGTTTATGAGTTGCATTTGAATGCACCTTGCACATATGTTTAGTTTCATTGTTGTTTTATATGAAAAATGCATTGTGTTAGCTGTTTATCTCCATTTGTTGTATGCATCCCTTCTTTTGAATCTAGTTGCTAAGGGTTTCTAAGATTCTGGGATACAGATTTGCTGTATTGCATGCTTGATCTCTAACTTCCATTCAAGGAGTGGATTAAACTATTTTAGGTTAAGTATGAAGAAGAATGTATGTCAGCTGGGATATTTGTAAGTAGAGGCAGCTAAATACTTAGTCTTGGGTGGTGTTTGTAAGGCAAATACCAGTCCTAACCCCTTGAAACTTGAATGCCAGTGCAAATCATTCTCTTGTATACATCTAGTTGACTCCTTGCCCTGAGATAGGCACCAGCCTGCCCTTGTGTAGTAGCTATGATCCAAACACCCCCGTCTTGCATCCACAACATAAATACAAATCCTTTCATATTTCCATCCTGTTAGTTTGTAGGAGTAGAAATAGGACCCCTACATACTCCCATCCTCGACCAGTTAGATATGTCCAAGAACACTGCTAGCCTTGTGATTTATCATGCAAATCTTGGTCCAAACATGAGAGTATTCTGCCTGTTCTGAAAAGCTAAATCTTTTTGTCATTGGGTGAGTCAAAGTTAAATCTTTAGCTATAGGGATACCCCCCTTGGTGCGGCAGAACTAGAAGTGAAGGGGAGGCAGCTCACGTAACCTCCTGTATTTGTTGGCCAAATCTACTTTTGCATTGGAGCTGGCAAACCCTTTCTTAGTTCGGAGAGAAAGAACCAATAGGATGATGCTTTACTTATGGGGGTGACCATTATGCTAATCGTTGCCCAAACAAGAATCAAAATGGTCAACAAAGAGGTACTGCACTACCTACTCAACAAGAAGCATTCCAACAAAGGATTCATGCAGCTCTCGACAATCGTCAAGCAAAGTATCAAATCACACCCATTGAAATGACAGGTACCTTGTTTGGAGTCCCTATATCTATTTTGATTGATACAGGAGCCACTGAAAACTTTGTTTCTCCTAGAATTTTAATTAAGTTTGCTAGAAAAGCTGGGTACATCTCTAAACCTTGGTCAATAGTATATGCTAATCAATCTAAGGCTCAGGTAGAGCAATGTTTGTTTAAGGCCAAGATTGATCTCTCTAGTTTGTCAATGGAAGTAAATATGTACGTAGCCCCCTTAGGTTCCTATGATGTAATCCTAGGAATGAGTTGGTTATGGAAGCATAGTGATAAGGTAGACTATTTTTCAAAAATGGTTGAATGCTTAGATTTGGAAAATTAGACTCAATTTCAAGGGATTCAAAGAGAAGCTAAGATTAGACCTATCTTTGCTAAGAAATTAAAAAGGGTTAGATAAAAAGGTTGTCAGTTTTTTGTAGTTAAAATGGAACAATTGGAGGAAGGGTTAGAAAACCCTAGTTCATCTTTTGAAGAAAAGTATCCCTTTCTTGGGGATTTTTAGGATGTTTTTTCAGAAGAACTTCCAAGACTGTCTCCCAAGAGGATTTTTGATTTTGCAATTGATATTAAACGAGGATCTGAGCCTATATCAAAAGCACCCTACCATATGACAACTACAGAGTTAATGCAATTAAAAGCCCAATTACAAGAATTATTGGCAAAAGGTTTGATTAGACCTAGTGTTTCACCATGGGGTGCTCCAGTTATCTTTGTCAAGAAGAAGGATGGAACTCTTCATTTATGTATAGAATATCATATGCTTAATAAAACAACGGTAAAGAACAAATATCCTTTGCCACATATTGATGATCTCTTTGATCAAATGTGTGGAACTATAGTATTTTCAAGGATCGATTTGCGATCGGGATATCATCAGTTAAGATTGAAAGATGAGGATATCCATAAGACAAATTTTAGAACTAGATATGGGCACTATGAGTTCACAGTGTTGCCATTTGGTTTGATGAATGGTGTAGGAGCACCCAATCCACAGTGGCCTCCATGAGGCATTAACTATTTATAGTTCATTTTGATGTTTCCAATAAGGTCCTAAGCTGACCATTCATGTAATAAGGTCTATTTGACCAATGCATGTCATTGTAGTTTGTATCTAGGTTTGTGTTGTAAGTCCCAAGGCCACTTGGCAAATCTGTAAGCACAAGGTTGTTAGACAGTTAGGAGGTTGTTAGGCAGTTGGAGGTTGTTAGATCTCCCAGCCGCTTGGAGTCAATTCAGTACTACTGAGGGTGAGTAGATAAATACCCTAGATCATTGAATGTAATCAGTTGTAGGAAGTTGTAATAGAGATCAAAGATCAGAGTGATTTGTATTTGAGAAACAGAGCATTTGTATACACATTCTGAAAGGCATAATAAAATTCTGTGTTGTGCATCTTTTTGTCTTTCGATTCCTTTAGTTTTCTCTATGCAATCGATTTACTATTTTGTGGCCAGATGGATTTCTTAATCCATTCCACCGGTCAGATTTCTTCAAAATTAGTGGAATGGCTGTACAATGCTTTTGATTTGTGTTTTATGTTTTGTTTGATTTCATGCTTGTAGGATCATGTACGAGATGCATTGACAGATCCTAGCATTGTCATGTGCTAGGTTAGCGGGGTGTAAGATCTATGTGATTGATGAAGAAAAGGGTTTGTGAAGTTAAAGGATTTACAGCGGATCAAATCGGTGCAAGATTCATGTTGTTTCATCAGATATACATCCTGTGTATATATCACAGTTGTATGTCGTTGGTATCTCGCATGTACATGTTGCGGTTGTATGTAGTGAACATACATTGTGGTTATGCATTGAGTTAAGATACAAGGGAGAGAGAAAGTTGAAGCTTCTGATTGGCATACAAGGGAGTCAATGGTTCGGTCAAACCCATCGAATGCATATTTGAATTGCATGTTGTGAATGTACATCGCGAATGTACATCAGGTTCAAATACAAGGAGGGTCAACGGTCAAACTCTCTGAATGTATATTCTGAATGCATCTTCTGAATGTATATTAAACATATACATTGCATTCATACATTGTATCAGGTACAAGTACTGACCGACAGCGATGGTAAAAGGAACCGGCATAGCAGGTTGAGTGTTGTATGTGTGAAGTTCATCAGATATGCAAATGATGCAAAGGACATATGTCGGTATGAGATATGTGATCGAGGGAATTGTATTTTAGTCAGTCGATAATGCATAGTCTTGCCAATAGGTAGGTAAAGCATAGACGTACAATGGGAAATGTATGTTAGAGGGTTTTGGCTTTGCATCATTGCTGTGCGCTCTACATCAACAAACGCCCCTGCCACATTCATGAATCTCATGAACAGTGTATTTAGAGATTGTTTAGACAAGTTTGTTCTAGTGTTTCTCGATGATATACTTATTTACTCTAAGAATGAAGAAGAACATCATCGACATTTGCAATTGGTTCTACAACGATTAGGAGAACATAAGTTATATAGAAAACTATCAAAGTGTTCATTCTTCCAGAAGGAGATTCAATATCTAGGACATATTATATCTGCAAATGGACTATCTGTTGATCCTACAAAAATCACAGCTATTCTAGATGGGCTTGTACCCACAAATGTGCACAAGGTGCATAGTTTCATGGGCTTGACTGGTTATTATAGAAAGTTTGTTCTAAATTTCTCTAGTATTCCTAGTCCAATCACTTCCCTGCAAAGAAAATGAAAGTGATTTGAATGGACAGACAAATGTCAGGAGGCATTTAATCTTTTAAAAGAAAAGTTAACTTTAGCTCCAATTTTGAAAGTTCCTGACCCCAAAGGACAGTTTGAGGTAAATACAGATGCCTCAGGAGAAGGGTTAGGAGGAGTGCTTATGCAAGATAGGAGAGTGATAGCATATGAGTCTAGAAAATTGAAATCCTATGAGAAAAATTATGCACCACATGATCTAGAATTGGCAGTAGTTACTCATGCTTTGCAAATGTGGAGGCACTATTTGTTAGGGAAAACCTTTGTACTTAAGTCAGACCATCAAAGTCTTAGGTATATTTTCTCTCAACCACATATGAATTCCCGACAAAGGAGATGGTTAGAATTGATATCTGACTATGACTTTGAGATAAACTATATCAAAGGAAAAGAGAACAGGGTAGCTGATGCATTGAGTTGTAGAAGACATATATCTTCAATTGTCTCTATTCATTAAAATTTCAAAAGATTTATTGCTGCAAAATTTGTCTGGTGATGAATATTATGAGTAGGTTAAGAAGGCTCTAGAGGTTAATCCTAGAGACCCAAGGTATGATGGGTTTCTGTTTGAGTCAGAAGGACTATTGAGGTTTAAAGGTAGAATGTATGTTCCTAATTCAACTAAATTAAGGAATCTAGTATGGAAAGAAGTTCATACCACACCATACTTCAGACATCCAGGAGTGACCAAACTTCTAGTGGATGTTAAACCTCTTTATTTTTGGAAAGGAATGAAGAATGATGCTGCGAGATTTGTGGCAAGTTGTTTAGAATACTAGAGGGTTAAAGCGAAAGATCAACATGCAGCAGAATTGTTATACCCATATGATGTACCAGAGTGGAAATGGAAAGTCATAAGTATGTATTTTATTCAAGGTCTTCCTATGTCTAGGAATAGACATGATGCCATTTTAGTTGTGGTTGATAAACTCATGAAGGTAGCACATTTCATACCAAGAAATTTATCTGATGGAGCACCAGTGTTAGCCCACAAATTTGTTCAAGAAGTGTTTAGATTGTATGGTTTCCCTAAAAATATTATCTCAGATAGAGATGTGCGTATAACATCAAGGTTTTGGAAAACTTTATTCTCTGTGCTAGGGACTAAACTCAATTTGAGTACAACTTATCGTCCTAAAACCAATGGGCAAACTGAGAGAGTTAACCAGGTTTTGGAAGATTTGTTGTGAATGTATTGCATGGTTTAACAATATAAGTGGGAAGAATACTTACCACCTATGGAATTTGCTTACAACAATTCCTACCATTCCACTATTAAGATGGCACCATTTGAAGCATTGTATGGGAGATGTCAAACTCCTATAAGCTAGGATAAGCTAGAAGATAGGATTAGCATTGGACCAGAAATGCTAGCTGAAATGGAAGAAAAAGTTAAGCTGATCAGAAAAAGATTGGCAGAAGCCAATGATAGACAGAAGAGTTATGCGAATATCAAGCATGTACCAAGACAATTCTCTATTGGAGAAAAAGTTCTCTTGAGAGTCAAACCTCAGAGAAGTTCTATTAAGCTTGGGAAGTCTTCTAAACTAGCTCCTTGATATGTGGGACCCTTTGAAGTACTTGAAGTGGTCAATCCGGTTGCCTATAGAATTGCTCTACCACTAGCTTTGTCTAGAATGTACAATGTTTTTCATGTTTCTTATTTAAAGAAATATACTACAGGTGATAATCATATTTTAAATTGGAATTCTTTATAGATGCAGGACCCAGGGGTGGTCACAATCGAGCCACTCAAAGTGTTAGAAACACACAAGCTCTGCTTGCGTAACAGAGAGGTCTTACAGTGCAAGGTCCAATGGGACCAATATGCTGGGGAAAATTCTACATGGGAGGACTACCATGAATTTTATTAGAAGTTTCCTCATTTATTTAATACTTTTAGTAGTTAAAAACAATAAACTTGCTTTTAGTTACATTTTGATACTTTATATCATCAAGGATGATGAATATTTAGGCGAAGGATATGTTACATCCCTAATTTTGTCTTGCTAATAATTTTACTTTTACTTGGACATAAGTAAATCTATTTCAATGTTTAGATTAATATCAAGGAAAAATATAGATTCTATTGAATGTCAATTATGGAATTATTGATATGCATATGTTATATCGATTTAATAATTGCATTATGAGAATTTGGTTTATTGTTTGAATAATGATTCACTGATCACAATTTGTTAATTTCAAGTTTTATACAGGATTGTAGATTGTGGAAGACTCTCAGAGAAAAGAGAGAGAGTATCTTTCAAGGAGAGAAATATAGACCTTGGATTACGAGTGTTCATTTGCAAAACGAGTATAAGTGTTTGACAAAATGTGAACCGGTATCGATAGCGGTAAGTCATGTTTTTTTAGTATAACTCTTTGATCTATTCGACAAGTAGACAATATCTTTTGATTCTTTTCTGGGCTAGTCGTGTGTGTGTTGACATTGTTGTTCGTAAAAGAAAATGACGTCTTCAGAGTAGAAAAATGTCTGTTTACAACTAACGTAATCTTACATGGACATTGTCGCAAAATTGATGTGTTAGCATCCTTAAGTCATAGAATGTTCAATTTATTGACATTAAACATCATATGACGATCTTATCAAGTCAAGTTGACATGATTTAATGAGAGTCTATGAAGGGGAGACAAGCTCGACCCTTTCACATTATTCGTAAGCCTTTTGACTTATTATTATTATCATATTTTGATCAAAGCATAAATGATCAAGTAAGGTAGTTGTCATGATAAAACATTACTTATATATATATCGATTTGAGATTAATACCTCATAATTATTAATCACTTTCTCAATCATGGAGTAGCTGTAGGCATGCTTTTAGGAATGCATTTCTTTTATCTGAAGTGGTGGATCAAACCACTCAATGTGATCACTAAATGATCATACAGTGGTATCAATGTGATGTTGGCCTCTTTGAGAGGAATTAGTGGTGTTTTAAACCACATTCTTTTCCCCAATCCATGTGAAGTCGCCTCTTAATCGACATATGTTGATTTTGCACCATAAGCGGAATTAGTTGAAATTGAATCAGATGTGGGGCTATACGTGTTTTCTTGTTGTCTCTAATTGTTGGTTGTGGATAGCAATGGGGATACGACTCATTAAGAGTCATGGTAGAAACCTATAAGGAGAACGACTTGGTATGAGCCGAGTACAATTTGTGTTGTGCTAGAGGTAAAATTTCTGTGGATAGCAAGTATTAGGAAGGGGATTTAGTGAAGGAAGAACGTCAATAATAGGCGTCTATTGAGCTCACAGCTTGCAACTCAGTTTTATCCTTGAAGAGCTGTTGCTGCCAGGTTATCTACTTTTCTACATAGACTATTTTGTAGTCAATGATGAATTGATTTACCTTGCAAATGATGTCCACTATGGTATCTTGTTAGTAAACATTCAAATTTGCTAGTTAGGCTAAACCATGTTATTCAATGTGTTTTTGATTAAAAATTACGGTGTCTGTTGTGATAGAATCATTGTTCTAATTGATAGATAGTGTAGATAGTAAAATTCTTAGTTATCATACAAGAAATCTGATAGCATTGAATGAGCCTTGTTGGCTAATGTGTCCTTTTATCATTTAATTCTTAAACCAGAGCTCTTTGAGCCAAAAACATACAATATGTTTTAAAACTGTTAACATGTCAAACTATCGTGTAGAGATAGTATGATCATTATAATTTTGTATGCTTGAATTGTTGGAGCAATCAACCACCAGGATCAAATCTGCAAAACAAAATAACCTTCCACACAAGAGAGACAAGCAAAGAAAATGCTATATTGCCATGATACAACAATGTACTAGATTACATAATGTACAATGAGGCCTTGGTTAGAAAGACCAAGGTGAGATACAAGATGTTGTAGTCATCTGACAAGTGTCACAATCCTATGACATATGACAACTATAGGATAAGATGACAACTATCAACTACAACTATCAACAACTAGAAACATCTAGAAGACAACTAGAATGCTTCCTAAGTCAACTTAAGATGTGAACATGTGTGTGATTATTATTTAACTAATAAATAGCTAAATAATATGAATTATCTACACAACAAAGGTTAAACCAGATAGGTAATAACCCTGTTCACACCAACACCCCCCCTTAAGTGCAACTTAGGGAGGAACAAACAAATGCAAAGATGGGTCCCGGCAACATGGCCATGTTAGGTACCCATGTATAAACAATCTCTCACAAGCGGAGAAAGGGAGAAAACCTCATGGGAAAAAACTCCTCTCCAAAAGAGAGAAACATGCAAAGAAAAAGCATGAAAAAGTGAAGGAAGGAGGACTCAAGAAGACCCCCCAAGGACAACTTCCTTCACCCCAAGCATCGATTGCAACTGAAGATAATGAGGCGATGCTAAAGGTTTAGTGAAGATGTCCATGACCTGCTCCTCAGTAGGCAAGTACTCCAAGCTGAGAACACCATCCTGGATGAGCTGCCTGATGAAGTGCATGTGGATCTCAATGTGCTTAGTACACTGATGCTCCACCGGGTTACGAGAAATGTGAATGGCACTCTGATTATCACACCAAAGAGTAGTCGGATGATCTAGAGGAAATCCAAACTCAGTCATCAACTGTCGAAGCCAAAGAACCTCCTAGCTAGCCAAAACTGCACCTCAATACTTAGCCTCTGTCAATCATAATGCAATAGCTGTCTGCTTCTTGCAAGACCATGTAATTGGACCATAACCAAGGTAGAAAACAAAGCCAGAAGTGGACTTCCGGTCATTAACATCACCAGCCCAATCTGAGTCAGTGAAGCCCATAATCGAAGAAGCTCCAGATGTGTAATGAATGCCAAAGTGTGATGTGCCCTGAATATACCTCAAGATACATTTGGCTGCCTTCCAATGACTCTCGTGTGGCTCCTGAGAGAACCGGGAGACAAGTCCAACCGCAAAGGAGATATTAGGACGACTGTGTGTCAAGTACAAAAGACTGCCAACCAACTGCCGATACAATGTAGCATCAACTGTGGGAGTAGTGCAACTGGAAGATAGTACAACACCTGACTGAAATGGTGTAGGGGCAGGCTTGCAATCAGCCATGCCAAATCTCTGAAGCAAATCAAGAGCATACTTTTGCTGAAAAATGAAGATCCCCTTAGTAGTCTGGCGAACCTGAAGACCAAGGAAGTAGTGTAGGAGACCAAGATCTATCATATCAAAGCACTCCATCAATGCTTGCTGAATACTCTGGATCATGGAGGTAGAACTGCCTGTGAGAATCAAATCATCCACATAAAGCACAAGGATCAAAGATCATCTCCATGTCTCTGAGTGTAAACTATAGGGTCAGAATGGCACCGTGTGAAATCAGAAGCAAGCAGGAAACTATCCATCTTCTCATACCAAGCCCTAGGGGCTTGTTTGAGACCATATAATGAACGACGAAGCCTGCAACAAGTGAAGAGTCCTGCACAAAACCTGGAGGCTGCTCCATGTAGATCTCCTCATGAAGATCACCATGCAAGAAGGCACTCTTCACATCCATCTGATACACTGACCATCCCTGAGATGCAGCAATAGAAAGTACAAGATGAATGGAATCCATCTTGGCGATAGGAGCAAAGGTCTTAGAGTAGTCAATACCCTCAACCTGAGAAAACCCCTTAGCAACAAGATGAGCCTTGTACTTATTGATAGAACCATCAGATGCATATTTGGTGCGGTACACCCACTTGCACCGAACCAATTTTCTTCCCTTAGGAAGAGGAACAAGATCCCAAGTATGATTCTTCATTAAAGAAGAATACTCCTCAAGCATTGGACTATCCCACTCTGGAATACCGGCAGCATCTGAAAACTTCTGAAGATCCGTGGAAATGGCATGACTCAAAAGACTGACACCTGTTGTCTGTGAATGAGTGCGGCGAGTATCTGTGGGATCTCCAACAAGAGGACCAGCCTCCTCAAGAGTAGTGCGGGCCCATCGGGGCAAAATTGGTACTTGAGGAGGTGGTGGGGCAGGACCTTCATCAGTATCATCTTGAAGAAGCAAAACATCATCAAGGGATGATGAAGTAGGTGGAGTATGTAGTGAGGAAGAAGAAGTGGAGGAGGAATCCACTTGTGTGAAGGACTCATCAAAATGGACATCTCTACGAAAGTAGACATCCTGAGTGACAGGATCAAACAACCTGTAAGCCTTCACATCCTCACAATAGCCAACAAAAATCAAAGTTGACTCTTCTTCTCCATAGCCTTATGCCGACCATTCAGAATGAATGCCCAAGCCTCACTACCAAATACTCTAAAGAAGGATACATTAGGCTTGACATGGGACCAAGCCTCCTCGAGAGTCATATGCTGCACTGCCTTGTGAGGCATACTATTCTAAATATAGTTGGCACAATTGACTGCTTCAGCCCAAAAGGTGAGATCCATAGACCTAGATTGTAGCATGCAATTTGCCATCTCCCGTAATGTCTGGTTCTTTCTCTCAGCCACACCATTCTGCTGAGGAGTGTAAGGAACTGAAAATTGATGCTGAATTCCATGCTCACGGTAGAAATCTTGAAAAGCTTGGTTCACATATTCCCCCCATTATCTGTGCATATCCGTCGAAGAGAAAGACTTGACTGCTTCTCCACAAACACCTTGTATGTCCTGAATGTGTCAAAAACATCACTTTTGTACTTAAGAAAGTACACCCATGTGCATCGTGAGAAATCATCAATGAAAGTGAGCACATACTTGGCCCCTGAAAATGAAGGAGTTGGGAAAGACATGAGATCACTATGAACCAACTCCAAGGGTGCTGAAGCTCGTGTGCTTGACCCTTAGGAAAGGGATCTTGATGATGTTTGCCAAGTACACATCCTGGACAAACTCCCTCTCTACAAGAAATCTTAGGTAGACCAACAACCAACTTCTTTGTGCTCATCTGCTGAAGATAACTATAATTTAGATGTCTAAATCTCTCATGCCAAAGCTTACTCAAGGCATCGGCATGTGCTATAAGAGATGATCCTGATGAAGACTCAAATCCATCAAATCTGTATAGTCGTGATCCATGATCCATGTTCCCTGTAGCAACAACTGTCTTAGGATCCTATAGCTATCGAATAACCACATTGTGAGGAGTAAACTCAAATTTCTTTCCATCCCCAGAATGACAAATCTGATATATGGAGAGAAGATTGTCAGAAATCTTGGGAACAAAAAGAGCATCCTCAATGCAACCATCTTGTAATTGAATGGTGCCTGTCCCCATGACTGAAATCTGTGAAGAGTTCCCCACTGCAATCTGAGAAGTGCTAGTATCAGAAAGAGTCTCAAGTAGATCAAGTGAATTGGTCATATGATGTGAAGCACCTGAATCAAGTATCTAGCTATCTGAAGATGCAACCAAGCCATGTGTGGAAAGAGAATGTCCTTTGCCTATAGAGGATGGCTTGGGAAGTGAAATCTTGTGCTTCTTCATAGCTTCCTCCAAAGCCTCTAACCTCTTGAAACAATGAGACTCATCATGACCTATCATGCCACAAAAAGAACAAGTGCCACCTTTCTTCTTCTTTGTCTTGGAGGAAGACTCACCAGATTTGGAAGGATTAGGTGGAGGAGTGGGCTTCTGATCATTCTTCAGCTTTGGTTTGAAGGGAGACTCACTACCTGAAGGAGATTCTATCTTGGGCTTCTTCTTATTCTTACCTTTACCCTTGGAAGATGAGGCCATCAAGGCTTGACTCTTAGAACTAGGAAGGGCATCCATTTGAAGTAACTTGGTTTCCTCCCTAGTAAGACGCTCACAGAATAGCTCAAAGCTAGGCATCTTAAAGTCTTTCCCAAAGGCATCCATAGTAGAATAGAAGGTAGATGAAAACATTTGAAATGGGCCCTTCAACTTTGACAAAATCAAGAAGATACATTCCTTTTCAGTTTTTCATGCCCACATCCTTTCAATTGTGACAATATCATCTTGAATTTCTCTAGAAAATCTTGGATAGTAGGAAAACTGTCTAGAGAGAGTGATGTCAATTCTGCCTCAAGTTGCAAGATTTGGAATTCATTAACAGTACCATACAATTCTGCAAGCTTATCCCAAATTTGCTTAGGTGTTTTACACTCTGCAATATGAAACAACAAGTTGTCTAATATATGCAATCCTATGATTCCCATAGCTTCATCTAATTTGTTTTTATAAGCAAATCTTTCAAACTCCTTAGTGAAACTAGGTGGATTATCTTCTAGCATTTGCCAAAATCCTTTAGATTACAGTTGTTGTTTCATTTTTAACTTCCATGTGTGGTAATTATAGAAACACTTTCCGCCATGTGTAGCAGACAAACACCAAGAACCAAAGACATAAGGGCACTTAAATCGTGCCTGTCACCCCCCAGAATGTATTAACAATGTGATTGTAACCCCCCCAACAAAGTACAATGTAAGAATTTGTACAATTGACAAGCTTAAATCAACCGTTTATAACTCACGGTGATTTTTACAATTTTTGAGAAAAAAACCTTGTCAAGGAAAAAACAAAAGTTACAATCAGATTCCTTGTGATTTTTTGAGCAATTTCAAAAAAAATTTCACTAGATTTCGATGTCGTATGCAAAAGATACGCCAGTTGCAAGAAAAAGACAATCGAAACCTTCAAGCTGCTAAATCTGGCAAAAAATGATGAAATCTAAAAAAATCACCTGATCAACAGTGAAATTCACTGAACCACCTTTCCGATGACTATAAGAACTCAAAAATCTGCCTCCTGGTTTGCAAGATATGGCAAAAAGAAAAAATCCCCCTCTTTGTCGCAATTTGCAAAAAAAATGGTGAACGTGGTCGACTTGAATGCGACACATTCAAAAAACCATTGTACTACCAGGAAATAGAATCAGCAAGAAAGGTGGAGGAGTTTGTTTGTGAGGGGGTAGGCCACCTACCTAACCGGGCCTCAATCTCCGTCTTCGACAAACCGTAATAATAAACCACTATGATGAAAAAAAAAACACCGTATATCAATGAAAGCACTGGCGGTTATTATGAAGATCACCGCAGACTTTATGTGGTCGACGTGGAGGAGAGCTCCTTCAAACTAGATCATGGTCGCCAAAGACTACACCAACAATGAATTAGCCTCTGTACGCTTCGTGGCTGATTCGAATGTGATCGTCACAATGAATTTGATCCTCTATTGTTGGTCAATATTTATGATGTTGACCCAAGGAGACTACAAGTCCAAAACGATGACAACCAAAATGTAATATAGAGGCACCGAGAGAATGAATCACAGGGGTCGATCGGCCAACCCAAGAGTCACAATTCAAGTCGAAAGCTGACTGCACAGGGATCAATAATAATCAAGGGCTGAATCACAATAAATAAACCCTCGTTGAGTGCCGACAAGGGCAAGTCTAAGCCAGAAGAATGTGGTAAAGTTGCTGCGGAGGCCACAAAGGCAGATCACAAATTTAAGCCAAAATTGATGGCTACAACCGACGAGAGAATGAAGACCATCCAAAGCATAAAATGCTAATAGATGAAAGATCACCAACGATGGATGTCGGCTACAATTGATGTGATTGACTCAAATCCCACCAGAAACTGAGACCGCCACATGAAATGTGGTTGACCTGTGAATGACTTATGTGTGGTCACTGTTGGAAGATGCTCGCACAGTCTACTACCCGCTGATGCAAAAAATCCACAGAACCGCTGAATGTGCCACCATTGGTGGAATGGAATCTCCTACCCACGGAACTATCATAGAGCTTACAACATTTAGTGATCAAATTACAAGCTTGAACTATGAACAACGATGGGCATTATGAGCTCAGATCAAGTCTTATTATGGCTTCAAAATCAAAAATCAAAAACACCACTCTGAGCAGGATTAAAAAAATAGTGATTTCTGTGAGTTTGATGCTAACCGCTGGGCAACGAAAGTGGATCACTGTGCTTTGAAAGAATGGCTGAGCTGTTTTGAAATGCAGAAGCCGTAAAAAACTATTGAGATCCGCCTATGAAGCTGTTGCAGAGTGAAGAAGATTTGGACGGGAATAGATGTGGCCTTTATCCAAATGTGGCCACTTGAGGGTTTGACAGGCCGCGGCTGATAAGGAAGAAAACAAACCAATGAAATGTATGTGGTTGACTGGAAAATCTGCCGACCGATGCAGATCTAAAGACCACCAACCTCAAATCAGCAACAATCTGAGATCATACTATCAATGTATGAGGTGGATATAACCATCAAACATAACCAAGATCTGATTCGACAACGAACTCCAAACAAAAAATGTATGCAGAGATCTAAATCTCGGTGCTGATTTGGTGCAGAGAATGAATGTAGATCGAACCAAGAGCTAAAAGACAACCTACAATCAGGTCCTGCACACTAAAATGTTTGATCAACAGTGACAGAAAGATGGTTTACAAAGGCCAGATCTTGGCCAAATCTCATCAAATAGTAGAAAAACTATTGATTTGATTTGAGAAACTGGATATGAAATAGAAACTACAGGGGGCAAAATGGCCCTTTGCTAAAAAAAATTTGCCTTTTCGACAAAAATTTTCTGTAAAAATGCATACAAAGCCCAAAAAAGTCAAAAATTCAACTATGTCCAAAATCAAATTTTGAAGAGTCAATCCTTATTGATTTGGGTGATCTGAACTCAAAGGTGAACTCCATTTTCAGCCATGATGCACTAGCAAAATGTTGACGGCAAGATCTCTCAACAAAAGAGAGAAGGGGCTTACAGGATCAAAGCTCTGATACCATGTTGGAGCAATCAACCACCAGGATCAAATCTGCAAAACCAAATAACCTTCCACACAAGAGAGACAAGCAAAGAAAATGCTATATTGCCATGATACAACAATGTACTGGATTACATAATGTACAATGAGGCCTTGGTTATAAAGACCAAGGTGAGATACAAGATGTTGTAGTCATCTAACAAGTGTCACAATCCTATGACATATGACAACTATAGGATAAGATGACAACTATCAACTACAACTATCAACAACTAGAAACATCTAGAAGACAACTAGAATGCTTCCTAAGTCAACTTAAGATGTGAACATGTGTGTGATTATTATTTAACTAATAAATAGTTAAATAATATGAATTATCTACACAACAAAGGTTAAACCAGATAGGTAATAACCCTATTCACACCAACATGAATAAGGTTATTTTTGTCGTTATCAGGAGCCTTATAATCTCAAACCAGTTGCCCTGATGTATATATATTGTAAACTTTTGTGATTATCAATGTTATCGCAATAGGGAAATAGAATGTACTCATACTCCATTGTGTAGGAGGAAATATCTTTTCCAGAATCATATTATTCTTAATCTTGATTGAATAAACCTAGGGGTCATTTTTAAACCTTAATCTCATAGTTATGAGGTATGGTTATTTTGAAATATCAGATTATTAAGGTTGCAATGAAAACCCTAGTGTCGAACATAAATATAAATGGTTAGTTATATCCATATGAACTCGTCTAAGTCAAGTAGACCATTACTATGAAAGATGTTATAATTATATACGTAAACATAGTTGGTGAGGATAAAACTGTAAGAATATGATAGTATCCAAGTCAAGTTGGGGTGGGTGAACATTTTGACCACATTCATTATGAACATTATTGATATTAAAACTTTGGCCAAAGTAATGCATTTGTTTTCTACATGCATTGTTAGTTCACTGTATCTGGATTGCATAACCTATCGAAAAATCATACCTAGCTAGAGGGTATCTAGGGTTCTATGGTTGATAGAGTTGTGTAGGATACACTACTATGTACTTGGAAGGTGAATTACCACTGGTCACCTTTGGTCTATATTCCTTGTGAAGGGTAGGGCCACTTCCTATGTGGAAGATGTGTGGGAGACCGCCGGTCTATGGATGGAGGCAAAACAATTGAAAGATGCTCTCTCTCCAGCAGAAAACATGCCGTGACTTGTGATAAATATGTCAGATATTCAGAAGCAATAATCACTCCAAATTTGTTTATGTAATTGAATTACTTATGCAGATACTTGTAATTGAGAAAGACAATATGTCATATTTGTTTTATGTAAGAGAATCTTGCAATTTGTTGATACTTGATTATATGATAAATAAAAGAAAAAATTTCTCTCATTTTTACCTTGTTGAATTTATTCCATGGTAAGTTCTCTATATTATTGTGTTTTTAGAATGTGAATGTTACATCATTTAATCTCTCTCTCTCTCTCTCTCTCTCTCTCTCTCTGTCAAATACATTATTTTGTAAGCTTTAGATTTTTCTATCTTCAACCTTTTACCATTCTTCTTGTTAGAACATAATGTTATTAGTGGTCATACCCTTATAACATTTATATGTTGTTCTAAATAAGGTTATAAAACCTTATGTTATAAAGCATATATCATTTAATAATTAATATTCCAATAACTATTAGATTATTAATTATTTACAAATGGTTTCTTTGAATGGATGTGACTAATACCCCTTTAGGTATTTTGCCACCCCTTCTCCTTTATTTAAGGAGGTTCTCTCTCATTTGAGAGGTAAGTGAATTTTGAGTTTTATAGTGAATTATATCACTATGAACAGAAGGTATTATTGGCCATGTGGAAGTATGTAGAGGAGTATAACCCAAGGTTTAGTCTATTTCTTAATAGACTATATTTTATAAGTATTTTAATAAAATGATGCTTTATGGGGTTTTTTACTTGAAAGGGTTTTCCCCATGTATATCTTGTGTAATGTGTTAAATCTATGCTTGTATAACTCTCTTTTATATTTATTTTATATTTTGTTTATAATGATTAGTAGCCTAAGATCCTAATTTATAACACTTCTCCCATAAATATTTGTTGACGCTTCTCTCCATTAAATCTATGCTTGTATAACTCTCTTTTATATTTATTTTATATTTTGTTTATAATGATTAGTATCCTAAGATCCTAATTTATAACACTTCTCCCATGAATATTTGTTGACGCTTCTCTCCATTACCAACCTTTTGTAAAATCCCTTCCATAGCTTCTAGGTAGATGTATGAAGTCATGTCCCACTAGTGGGCCAAATAGGAAAACGCATGTAGCAAAATCTATTGAATTCATGCAAAGGTTTGATCTAAGGGGTGTTGATCAAACCCCTTTCAATTAGCTTCCCATTTAGAAGACATGTGATGTTTCTTGGAAATATGTGCCATCTCATGAAGGTGAGGAATTTGATTTAAGGGGGTTTGATTGAACCCCTTTGAGAAAACTATATATGAGGGGTAGTGTTTTTCACTTTTAAACAATACTAAGGCCCGGTTATATAAAACTCCCTTACATCGAACTCTCCTTAGATTGAAAATGTTTGTGTGACACCCTCTTCCCGTCATATCCACATGTAGCAATTTTAGTGGACAAAACATGCTTGTTTGCATCATATTTTTAGAGGTCAAATAAAGTCATACATTGAAAAATAAATTTTACAAGTATGCACCCCTCATTGTTATCTTTCTAAAAATATAATATGCATTATGTTTTACATAAATATTATATATTTTTAATGTTATTATAAACATAGATACATTACACAAAATAATGACCTCTATTTCAGACATTATAGAAAATAAAAAAATATGTTAGAGAAATATCATAAAATTGCACTACATAATGTATCAATGTCCTTGTTTCAATGACAAAAAATAATAATTGATAACTATGCAAAGAGGAAATGCATTATGGAAAATATAGGTCTAAATTTCTATTGCTACCAACCAAAAATTAATTAACAATATTCAATAAAAAATTTCCAAAAAATATCCATGCACTGGATATTGGAGTTAATGATCTACGTCCAAGAAATCATAAAAATATTTTATCTGTAGTTCAAGATATGTGTTACAAGGAAATATTACTCAAGAAGAATAGGAAAAATATAATACACTTTATTGAAAACTAACCAAATATGATAGAATTTTTTTTTTTATAAAATCTAAAATAAATATAAATTGAATCTACATAGAAAATGTCACAAATCATTACTTTATATTGTCCCTAAATTCTTGATAGTTTGTTTTTTATAATTGATAGAATGTGATGAATGTGGAAAAAAATGATTTCAATGGCTCCAAATTGCCAAAAGGTGGGACACACTATTTTTCTATCACCCTTATGTAATTTCCTTACTACCACCATGATTACCCATTTTGTAAACCTATAACCTCACAATCCTCTCCATTTTTCATGTACCCCTTGGCATCTTGGTAATACACCATTTCCTTTATCTCCTCCATTGCATAGGAACACAACACAACAATGTTAGACATCCCATAGGGTTTTATTGGTAGTTGCGATACCTTGCACACACCACCAACATGCACACCTAGGGATCACACATTTTGATATTCTCTAGTACACATAGAGATTGAAATAAAAAATATATAGATTTCATTAAGGTAGGCTCTGAAGCAATCCAAATAATTTTTACTGTCCAGAGCTACAAGTTTGGGCCTAATATCTCACCACAAGAACATCATATCAAAATCTACAGTTACAACAACACATCCTTTAAAAATCTAAAGCCTTTCTAAGCAAGGTTTGTCATTGTACTGGTAAAATACTTACCATGATTGTATAGTCTCTATTGAAATAGAAGGATGCTCTCATGAAATCTTGGTTCTAGTTCTAGAACCATTTCTTTTTTAAGATTTTATAACTTTCATCTTTTCTATATTGGGTAATGATTGCATTAGTATGGTTAACACTACACTATGGTGGACACTACTACAATTCTCTATTTTTATATATAGAACTAGTTTCTCACCTTTTATTTTCATCACTAGTCTTATTCTGCTCTAGACTTTGAATCAAGGATGCCTTCTCTAATGTCAAATTTTTATTTCAAAATGCTAATCTTGTAATTGTTGAAAATGTAACTCTTATATTGTTAGATTAGCATCTACTTAGTTTGTTTATTGTTTATGCTTTTTATTTCTTAAAGGAAAGTAAATGAACATGTTAATATAGTTAATACACACTTAGGATAGTTTAAAATTTCCCTACACTAACCTTTATCTTTTACAAATCTTTATGGGATTTGATTACTAGTGAAAACATTATTCCTTTCAAAACTCCTCAAGGCAAGTCTCCAATGGTTCCTATGACACTACCTAATCCCATATATAAGGTTTATACTACAAGTTGCAAGATCTTAGAGTATGCCACTACAAACATATGTCTAGAATGATAGCACAATAGAGGGATAAGACCATGACCGAGTGGATACTACCACACTAGACACGATAGGAATGTGTGAAGAGTAGTCTATATGACATAGAGCTCAAGGATAGAAAATATAGTTTAGTTGAAGTCAAAGGTCTAGTTCTATAGAACCTTCTAATCTATAATAGAAAAATGATGTTGCATGAGATGTCAAATAAACTATACATCCAATTGGCCTTGTTGTGTAAATAGTTTTGTAGGTTTCATGGAGTGTAGGAGAAAGGCATCTTTTCAAATGAGTGGCTTGCATTATTCTCATTTTGAGTTACTTGAGTTGTAGTAACTCCTCACTCTATGAGGAAAGTTATTGTATAAATAAGTTTTATATTATACCATTAAATTTTATGGGAGAACCTTGTGTGCAACTATGGAGATGGGAATTGTAAATGTTGTTGTGTATTAGTCATTTATTATTTCAAATAAAGGATTTTATTTACTTGTGAAATAATTTTCTTCCTCCTTTACTATGAGTATGCATGTATAGATGAGTTTTTTTATTGTATATATGAATATGTTGTTTTTGAACAAAGAAAAATATATATCCACATATATTATGCAAATAATGTATTTAATTTCATTATAAAAAAATAAATGTATTTTCACTTATATAGCAATGTTGAAATCTCTCTCTCTCTCTCTCTCTCTCTCTCTCTCTCTCTCCCTTTTTGTATTCACAAATATCACCTAAGACCACAATTGGGGGGTCTCCATCCCTAATGAGAATTATCAACCTGGGCATTAGCACCCTTTGGTCAAACCTGCGAGCTCGTTGGCATAACGAAGGTACACAAACTACGAGCATGCCAGCCCAGTGAAGGCACAATTAGCCTGCAAGCATGGCAGCCCAACGAAGGCATGCATGACCTGCGAGCTTGTTGGCCCTGCAGGGGTTTGAACCTTGGTGGCTGCCACCACAACCAAGCGACTTGACCATTGAACCACACCCTTATCAGCTTATATATATATATATATATATATATATATATATATCATAGAGTTTAAATGATAATAAAATGAATTATTATGTGTATTTTAAATAAGGAAAGGAGGTGTTGGGAGTTTGGTGGCATGGTTGTTTCACATATGGTAGTAGTGGGGGTGAAACCCCCACTACCCAATAGCATATGAACTATTAGGGCCTGGGGGCTCCTCCCCTAGGGTTATAGCGGGCCACTATGGTGCCGCGAACTCCTAAAAGGGGGCCCACAAACCCTCTATTTTTTCTTTTTCTTTGTGATTTTTTATATGTAGAAAAATAATAAATAAACCTAGCCCTACTTATTATTTGTAATTCAAACCTTATCTTTATTTGATATATATAGTATATGCATATATTATATATTATATACATATAATTATTTATACACACATATATGTATATAATATATATTATATCACCTAATAAGGGGATGGAAACTGAAGAATAATCTAGAGACAATTATGAATAAGTAAGATTGAGTAAGATGGAAGTGTGACTATTGATGCATTCATGGGATGCGTTGCTGCCGTGTGTTAAAAGCTGGTAGTATTATGGAAACTTGTAAGTTGATATTTCCTCTAGTGTTTCAGTGGTGAAATTAGGGTTTTTTCTTCCTAGTGTGTGTTTGCCATGGCTACATCTACAAGGAAGAGACATGTTGGAGGAGTCATGATGAAGGAAGATCAGAAGAAGGGAAAAGAGGAGGAGGTTGTCTAGAGGAGGAAGAAGATGATTTGTAGTGAGGAAACACTAATGGGTTTTATTGGTTACATAGACAGGGAGATCATGAGCCCAAATTTACATAGGTGGATGAAGAAAATATCGGTTATGTCTAAGGATTTGGATGGGAAGCTGGAGGTGGATCTGTGTAAAGCTATGACCAATTATATGTTGGATCCAAAATATACCAATGGGCATTAGAATGTTAGACTTAGGGCACACAACTGAGAGGGGGGGTGAATCAGTTGAGTAAAACTTTCTCCAATTTACACACTTAAAACTTCTTGGTGATTAGCAGTATATTAAACACGAAACATAATGCATTCAAATTAAAAGCAGAAACTCATCAACACATAAGACACCAAGATTTTGATGTGGAAAACCCGGTTAAGGGAAAAACCACGGGGTGATTAACCCAAGAATGTATTCTTTGTTAGAAGAATAGAAAGAACAAAATGGCATATGCCAATTAGGGCTCACTGCCTAAGCACACTGCTCACAAGAGGCTCACTGCCTACAAGAGACACACTGTCTACAAAGAAATAAATATCACATACATGAAATGGAGAATAGCATCTTCACCATGCTTGAATCAGTTCCATTAAGCTCAATACTTCTGCTCTGCCTTTTGCTCTCTTCTTCTCTACCACACTCTCATCTCCACAAGACACACTTTGGAATGACTTCACAATCCCTTATTTATACAAGGCATTGACTTAGGAACAATCATCTAAGTCGGCAAACACTTATAGATCATCTAGAAGACATGTAATACATCCGGTCAGCTAGTCTCAGGAAGAACACCAACATTCGGTGGTTATTCATCAAATCTAAACTCTAACTTCAATGTGGACTACCAACATGAACTAGACATGATCCAAAGATCACCACAACCTTTCCTGAGTCACCAAGAACATCCGTACTTTATTAGCTTACTGGAATTCTTCTCTCCTTCATCCGGAGCTTCAAGAACACAGTTTGTCATCACTGTCACAAATGAATAGACTCTTCCGAACCTTCAAACCATGAACCAATCTAGTTGACACTTCTCAAGGACTTCCTCAACACTCCCTCCAATCCGTAGAATGGGATGATGCACTTCCTAATCTCACCGGACCTATTTGTGACACTCTGTCACCTCTGAACACCTGCCGGAACTGGTTCTACTTAAGCAGCCATAACTTCTTTAGATCTTCATGCAGACCTCTAAAAACTTGACTGGATCATCTCAAGAATCATAGCTACAAACCCTTTAAACCGCATCATCTGATCCTCAACCTATTATGGACTTTTACCTTCTTGTCATCTCTATTCTTCACTGTTCCTGATTGAAACTAATTTACTCAATATCCTCAGCACACAGCTCATCCAATCCTTCTCATTAATGCAACATGAGTATGTTGACATCAATGACAACACCTGTTAGGCCCATACTTGCAACATGGAACATATTTGATGAGACTCAATCGCTTTCCTGTGCTTCCATAATGGCGATTGTTGCGTGTTTGTATTTTCTCCATGATGATATCAGGAATGTTGTGGAGCAAACAGATGTGTACCATGACTGCATCATGGCCCATCTACATGCGGTGAAGTAGCAACATGTGTGTCTTCAGATGGTGATTGAGGAGATAGCTAAGAGGCTAAAGGTAGACCTTCCTATGGCGTCAATTCCTATTTTCACTAACTGTTGTTGCTTGGGTGATGGAGGAATAGAGTAGGAGGACATGACAGATGGCAAAGATTTGGTATGCAATGTTTGTAATGTTAAGGGTCTAGGTGGGTTGAGGCCTATGTAATTTGCCTTGCCTCCTGATTCTAGTCTAGATAGTATATGTTATATGAATTTCTGGAGGGTAGTCATAGTCATATAAACATTTCACTTTTTGGTGGCTTTGGCCTACTATTGCTAGGCTCTGGGATGGGTGTATGGATGTTGCAAGTTTTTAGTTTTTATAGTGAACTATGGACTCTAGAATGGACCCATTTTTTAGAGGTTCCTGATCCTTAAAACTAGGATTAATATAAACAAAAAAATAACATATATTATATGCATCTACTATATATATTGTTGAACACACTAGGATACAAAGAGGGGGGATGAATCAATATCTAATCAAACTTCAAGTCCTCTGGAGTAGATTAAAACTTAAGCATTACAACATTAACATAAATATGAAAGATTAACACAATGTACATCAACACATAACACTAGATATATGTGGAAAACCCAAGAAGGGAAAAACCATGGTGAGGATTAACTCACAATATATGAAGCTTAAATAACAACTTTGTTTTAGAGCTACAATCCAACAAAGCTACTACTCCCTGCTGACTTTGTTTTAGGGCTACAACCCAAGGAAGCTACTACTCCTTGAAAAAATTGATTTAGGTTCACTCCCAAGGAAGCAACTTCTCCCTGAACACTTTGATTTAGGTCACTCCCAAGGAAGCAACTACTCCCTTAACTAAGAACAAACTGATAAAAGATTATAGTATGACAGTCCTTCTACTGCCTGAAAAATGACATTGAAATTCACACCTTTGATGATTGTAATTCTGCTTCTTTTGATGATTGGATCAATTAGGCACACTTTTTACTTCCTTCCTGTCACACAAATGTCTCCAAGATGAATCAGGATAACTTCTAACACATCTTCTCTTTCTCCTTCTGTCGCACATCATAATGCATTCATTCTGCTCCTTTTGCTTACTTGTGAACCTTATCAATTACCTTGTAATCACACATTGCCTAACTCAATTTGATTTACAATTTATAAATGATATTATATTGATTACATTGCTTGTTAGCCATAGACAACATGAAAAATACAGTTACAAGTTAGTCAGACAACACACAACATGAAACATGTCGAGGACACTTGTCTTAAACAAGACTACACACCACACTAGCAGAAGACCCATGCCTTGCAGAGATCAAAACTTGCTTAACTAGGTCCAATACATCCTCCACAACTTCAAACACTAAGGAATTACATCTGCACACTCTGCTCATTTGAAAATAGGACAACCTTAATAAAAAACATATGAAACTTGAAGCATAATGGCCACAACAACTTGAAAACCTTGTGCGGTACTGGAAACAAGAAAGATCTTGATGAAACTCTTCCAGATGAGTCTATAGGATGTTGAACTACACTGGATAACTAAGAGGGGGTGAATCAGTTGTCTTAAAACTTTTAACCAAATATGATCAACTCATCAATTGGTTATATCAGATATAACCATGAAAGCATCAAATGAGAAACTCAACACAAAAGCATGAACAACACAAGAGACACTATATTTTTACATGGAAAACCCAAAAGGGAAAAACAGAGGCTCACTACCAGAAAATAGAGGCTCACTACCTACAGGGCTCACTACCGAAAGGTGGCTCACTACCAAAAGGTTGAACTGAGATAACATAATCTACTCCATGCCAAGGTTTAGTTCCATTAAAGCGCAAACACCTCTACTCTACTCTGCTACCCTACTTCACTTTATCTTCACATTTTCACACAAGGACATCTTTTCCATGACCAAATTACAAGTATATATATCATTCATCAACCTTGGAATGTACATTAAGGTTGGCATTACATTCATCAACCATTGGAATAATCTCCAAGGTCGGCATTACAAACATCTGCAAAATAGGTCTTGACCTAATACAAAATTATGCTAATGAAATGTAGTAAAGATGTATACAAATCATGCCATGCCTTAGCTAATACTTAAACATGATCTTCCACACCACAACACACTTCTACAATCTTCAAGGGATCTCCGCAATCACTGGAATTAACCAAGTCAGCTAAGACTGGTTACACGCTATGTTATCTAGGAATAATCTTCAAACACGATCTCAATTCCTTAACATGGACCAATGTAAAGGTAGGAACATGATCATGAGACATCCACAAGCTTGTTGTAGTCACTAGGAACATCTACACAACATCTAACCACTCGAATGATGAGATTTCTCCAACCAGAGCATAAGAACTCAACCATCATCATTTGTCATTAAAGAAAGATCGCTTACAAACCACCAAATCATGAACCATTGCAATTGTAGGTGCATATCATCATCCTAGACATCATTCTAGAACCACAAAGCAAAATACTTCAATGCGAAGGAATGCGGAGTAAAATACTTTCTCCCTGTCACCAGTGAATGAACAAAAAAAGGTTTTACTCTAGTGAACACAACTTCATCAATTCTTCATACTGAAGGCTCAAATTTTGAATGTAGCATCGTTAGACATGCCTCTAAATATCTTCCAATCCATAGTCCAAGATATTCAATCAACAAGAAATGCAGAGCAATCTTCTGCACTATTCTTTTATCATTAACACATTGTCTTCACTACAATTTACTGCAACTCATTGTTTCTTTTGGAGGGGCAAATTTTCTCAATGTCCTCAACATATAAGGCTTCTAATCAATCAAAATATAAGGATATAGTTGAGACCAATGACAACACAAATATGTTGACATCAATGACAACACCGAGTAGGCACATACTTACAACAATATCCCCCTTTGTCATTCATAGCAACATATGATGTGAAAAACCACAACAACCATCAAAACAAGATTCTCCCCCTTTCTCTTTACACATCTGCACTCTTCCTCTCTGAGTTCTCCCCCTTTCTCTTTACACATTTGCACTCTTCCTCTTTGAGTTTTTCACATGATTTCTCTCCCCCTTTGACATCATTGGCAAAGGGCACATACTTGCACTCTACTACTCTGATCCAACTCTCCTCTGAACTCTCTGACTACTCCCCTTGAGAAGTAGCCCTTAAAGCATTAATTCAGATTTGAAGGTGGGACTCTAAGCATCACCAGACTAATGCACTCTTGTGCACCTTAGTTTAGAGCAGGAGGGGTGATAACCCCTAACTTTTCTCTAAGATACTCAAAAGTATCCTTAGGCAGAGGCTTGGTGAAAATGTGTGCAATCTGATCTTTTGTAGATACATACTCCAACTTGACTTCATTCTCTACCACCTTTTCTCTTAGAAAATGATATCTTATGGATATATGTTTTTTCCTTAAATGCATCACCAGATTCTTGGATATGTTTATGGCACTTGTATTATCACAAAAGATTGCAATTGGATCTTCATACACAACTCTGATGTCTCTTAATGTATGTTTCGTACATAACACTTGAGTGCAACTACATGTTACTGCAATGTACTCTACTCCTGCAGTGGACAAGGAGATTGAGTCTTGCTTCTTGCTCAACCATGAAACCAATATGCTTCCCAAGAAGAATGCACCTCCACTAGTACTTTTCCTATCATCTATATCTCCATCCAAAACAACATCTATGTATGCTGTGAGGGTGAAATCATTATCCTTTGGATACCACAAGCCATGTTCTAGTGTGCCCTTCAAATATCTCAATATCCTCTTGATTGCCATCACATGTGACTCTTTAGGCTCTACTTGAAATCTTGCAACAAGACAAACTGCATGCATAATATCAGGTCTGGTTTGGGTTAGATAAAGTAATCCTCCAATCATGGATCTATACCTTTTCTAATCTGCCAAAGGTGAATCATCATTTTTTCTTAATTTGCAACCAGTCACCATGGGAGTGCTTACTAGTTTGGATTCCTCCATTCCAAACTTCTTCAACAACTCTTTCAAATACTTAGACTAAGAAATGAATATTCCTTTATTTGATTGATTGATTTGCAGACCCAAAAAGAAATTCATTTCACCAAACATGGACATTTCAAATTCACTTTTCATCTCACCAGCAAACTTTATGCACATACCTTCATTTCCTCCAAAGATAATGTCATCAACAAAGACTTCAACAATTAAGATCTGATCATCATTGATTTTGAAGTACAAATTGCTATCTATAGTACCTTTACTAAATCCCAATTGCAATAAATACCTATCTAACCTTGCATACCAAGCTCTAGGAGCTTGTTTGAGTCCATATAAGGCTTTCTTCAACCTGCATACGATATCTCCTTGATTTGACAATTTGAATCCATCCGGTTGCTCAATGTAAACTTCCTCTTCTAGTTCAGCATTCAGGAAGGCAGATTTCACATCCATCTGATATACCTTAAAATCTTTGTGAGTTGCAAATGCTAGAAACATTCTAATTGCTTCAATCTGAGCTACTGGGGTAAAGGTTTATTCAAAATCTATCCCTTCAATTTGAGAATAGCCTTTGCATACAAGTCTTGCTTTATTCCTTACAACTTCTCCATTTTCATTCAACTTGTTTTTGAAGACCCATTTAGTTCCATTAACATTTTTGTCAGCAGGTCTAGGAACTAATTCCCAAGTTTCATTCTTCTCTATCTACATCAATTCTTCCTCCATTGCCTTTACCCAGTTTTCATCATTGCATGCTTCATTCACATTTTTTGGTTCAATCTTTGAAAGCAAATAGTAATTAACTTGTTCTTCTTCAGCTCTTCTTCTTGTTAGAACACCTTTGTTCTTGTCACCTATAATCTGATCTTCAGAAAGATTGATCCTTACATACCTTGGAGTCTTGAAAGTACTTTCTGGAGCCTCTTCTTCATCTTGATTATCTGCTTGCTTATCTTTTTCTTTAGTTTCTATAGTCATGGGTTCATGTAGTTCATAATAACTTAGGTTTGATATTCTTCCTTTGCATTCATCTACCTTCACATTTACACTCTCAACAATCTTTTTGAGCCTCTTGTTGTAGCACCAGTAAGCCTTACTCTTGGTAGAGTATCCAAGAAAGATTCTTTCATCACATTTTGCATCAAACTTTCCTAGATCTTCATCTCTCCTGATATAACATTTTCTTCCAAAGACTTTGAAATATTTTACTATGGGAATTCTTCCATACCACAATTCATAAGGAGTTTTAGTACCATTACCTTTCACTTGAACTCTATTTTGAATGTAGACAATAGTGTGAATAGCTTCTTTCTAAAAGACTTCCAGCTGACCTTCTTCCTTCATCATTGTCCTAGCAGCCTCCTGAACTGTCATGTTCTTCCTTTCCACAACTCCATTCTATTGAGGAGTCCTAGGTGGACACAACTATCTCTTTATCCCATGCTCTTCACAGAAAATATTGAATTCATTTGATGTGAACTCACCTCCTCTATCAGATCTTAAGTATTTGATCTTCAAATCTATTTCATTCTCAACCATTTCCTTGAAAGATTTGAATTTCTCTAGGGCTTCTGATTTATCTCTTAGAAAAGTAACCCAAGTCATTCTAGAATAATCATCAATAAGCAACATGAAATACCTATCACCTTGTAAACTTCTCACCCTTGTAGGACCATAGAGATCTGTATGCACTAGATCTAGCAAACTGGTAGAAAATTGTTCTTTGCTCTTGAAGCTTGTCCTTATCTGCTTTCCCAAATGACATTCCTTACAAATTGAGTTGGAGGGTTTCACAAGTTTTGGTAAATCTCTCACAGCCCGACTTGAGCTTATTTTTACTAGACTATCAAAGTTTATATGACACATCCTTCTATGCCATAGCCAACTTTCATCTGCCTAAGCCAATAAAAATAATCATTTGTTCCTTTCAATTGATAGATGTTACCTTTTGTCTTCTTACCAGTAGCAATCATAGTTCTGAAGCTTTCCATGAACTTTCACCCATTGTCTTTGAATCTTAGATCATATCCTTTGTTAGACATTTGACCAACACTCAAAAGATTATGCTTCAAACCCTTCACATACAAAACATTGTCAGTATTATGTTTTCCATCTAATGAAATAGATCCTTTTCCACAAATCTTACCAGCTGCATTATCCCCAAACCTAACTAGTCCACCATCATACATTTCCAAACTTATAAACTTACTTTTCTCATTGGTCATATGATGAGAGCATCCACTATCAATAATCCATTCATCCTTATCTTTCTCAACCTGAATAGCCAAAGCACTTTCTTCTACTAGTTTTTCCTCCTTCACACAACTAGAAGAATTAGTAGACACATGATCTTCTTTAATAGCAATAAATAGGCATTCATTTGCACTAGTACTAGCATCATCAGATTCATCATCATTCACTCCTTCATCATCAAAATCTTTGACATAGTAGCACTTCTTTGGAACTCTAGGCTTGCTCTCATATATATTCTTATTCCTTTCAATTCTTTCAGGGCATCTAGAAGCATAATAGGCTACTTTACCACAAGAGAAACATTTGAAAGGTACTTTGCCTTTGAGCTTACTAGAGCCTCTTTCTAGCTTGTTAACAAAGTTAGCTTCAAGTTCTTCAAATTCATCATCCACTATGTATTTCTCAGCTCTGGAGATCTCTGTTGAAGTACTAGATTTGAAAGCTGATTCAACTTTAGGTAGGGCATCACCAAATTCTCTCATCTTAAAGGCTGTAAGCTTACCAAATAACTAATCTCTATCAATAGTTTTTACAGTCATAAATTCTTCAATTGCAGCTACCTTGTGACTATATGACATTGGTAGTGATATGAGAATTTTCATCACAACTTCCTTATCACCAAGAGTTCCTCCCACACCCTTTATTCCAGTGACAAGTTTGTCAACTCGTTGCATAAAGGATGTTATGTTTTCATCTTCATTCATCTTCAAACCCTCATATTTCACTTTCAGACTTTGTAGCTTGGCTTCCTTTACAGAATCATCTCCTTCATATAGATTTTTTAGCTTTTCCCATACCTCATTTGCAGTTTCAAGGTCCACAATTTTTGTCAACACTGAGTCACTTAAGGAACTTAATAGAGCATCCTTTTCTTTGACATCCACCTCATATTCTTTAATTTCATCTTCAATCATCAAACCATTTGGAGGCATGGTATATTTTTATTCTATAGCTTTCCATACTTTATAACCAAGACAAAGAAGATGGATTTTCATTCGTACCTTCCAAAGAGCATAATTTGTCCCATCAAAATGTGGAGCTTCCTTCTTATAAGACATTCTGGATCTTCCTCAAGCTGTTAGGCTTTCTTCAGAGGAACTTGGCTCTAATACCAATTGTTGAATTGCACCGGACAACTAAGAAGGGGGGTGAATCAGTTGTCCTAAAATGTTTAACCAAATATGATCATCAACTCATCAATTTCTTATATCAGATATAACCATGAAAGCATCAAATGAGAAACTCAACACAAGAGACACTAGATTTTTACATGGAAAACCCAAAAGGGAAAAACCATGGTGGGTGTTAGCCCATAGAAATATATATGTTATATCAATACTGGAAAACAAAGGCTCACTACCTATAGGGCTCACTGCCCAAATTGTTCACTGCAAAGAAAGGCTCACTATTGAAGGGTGGCTCACTGCCAAAAGGTTGAACTAAGATAACATCTACTCCATGCCAAGGTTTAGTTCCATTGAAGCATAAACACCTCTGCTCTGCTATGCTACCTTACTTCACTTTCTCTTTGCATTTTTACACAAGGACATATTTTCCATGACCAAATTATAAGTATATATGTCATTCATCAACCTTGGAATGTACATCAAGGTCGGTATTACATTCATCAACCATTGGAACAATCTCCAAGGTCAGTATTACAAACATTTGTAAAATAGGTCTTGACCTAATACAAACTTATGCTAAGGAAATGTAGTAAAGATGCATATAGATCACACCATGCCTTAGCTGAGACTTAAACATGATCTTCCACACCACAACATGCTTCTACAATCTTCAAGAGATCTCCATAATCACTGGAATTAACCAAGTTGGCTAAGACTGGTTACATGCTATGTTATCTAGGAATAATCTTCAAACACGATCTCAATTCCTTAATGCAGACCAATGTAAAGGTAGGAACACGATCAGGAGACATCCACAAGCATGTTGTAGTCACCAAGAACATCCACACAACATCTAACCACTCGAACCATGAGATTTCTGCAACTAGAGCATAAGAACTCAACTATCATCATCTGTCATTAAAGAAAGATCACTTGCGGACTACCAAATCATGAACCATTGCAATTGTAGGTGCATATCATCATCCTAGACATCACTTTAGAACCACATAGCAAAATACTTTCTCCCTGTTACCACTGAATGAACAGAAAAAGTAGGTTTAACTCTAGTGAACACAACTTCCTCAATTCATCATATCCGAGGCTCAAATTTTGAATATAGCATCTTTAGACATGCCTCTAAATATCTTCCAACCCATAGACCAAGATATTCAATCAACAAGAAATGTGGAGCAATCTTTTGTACCATTCTTTTATCATCAACACACTGTCTTCACTACAATTTACTATAACTCACAGTTTCTTCCAGAGGGGTAAATTTTCTCAATATCCTCAACATATAAGGCTTCTAATCAATCAAAGATAAGGATACAGTTGACACCAATGACAACACAAATATATTGAAATCAATGAGAACACTGATTAGGCACATACTTGCAACATAGGACTCATACACCATCTCCAAACACTCCTTTACCTCTGCACATCAAATATTTTGTGCCACACATCTTTAACCATGAACTCTAAGAACAACAAGTCATTTAGAACACTGCAACATACTGTCATTGAAAAACTAAGCTTGCAAATCACCAAGAAACTTGAAACTGCAAGAAAGCATGTAATGTACATTCATAAACATGTCCATAAAACTGCAAAGGCACACATCACATCTAGAGGAATGCGAAACATTCCAAAAAGACTTCAACACCACCTTACTCTACTAGAACACATGTTGGTACTCTATCATGCATAACTTTCATGGTGGAAGGATAGATCATTTGAAACTTTAGAATTATCACCTTCATAATACCCTAAACACAGTTCCAAAATTGTATCTAGCCATAATTGCTAATGTAGAGGAATGTAGAGCAATCTCCTAGACAGTCTTTAGAGGCAGCCATCCTGTAGAAGAAACTTTCACAAACTTTCGGAAGCTAAACCTTCTTTGTATCAATAGATGCATTCTTAGGAATAGTAGGAGAGATCATACAATATGCTTTAGGTCACCAGTAGCATCTTTGCAACATCATCAACACATTTGATCATCTTAGTGCTTTTAATTCCCATATTAATATAACTTCATACTCAACTCTGCATTGATCAAGGCATGACATCCAACCATGAACTTTAGTAACCTCATTATATTCAACATGAAATCCAACCATGAACACCATCACACATCCATGATAGTGTTGACATCGATGACAACCTTGTGACAGTGTTGACATCAATAACAACACTAGGAACCATATGTGTAACACACACACATATATATGTATGTATATGTATATATACATATACATGTATATATGTGTATAGATATGTATGTATGTATGTATGCACATATATATTAGCATGTCCTCATGTTTTCTTTTAAAAAAAATATAGAATACTAATTTATTGTTTTGCATAAAAGAAAGATTAAAAGCAATCTTTTTGTTGTGAGTCAATCACCTTCCTTTTTTCTCTAAACTTGCCCTGACCGGCTTAACCCCACTTGCCCAACCCTATTGGTGGAACCCCAATGGCCCTATATATTGGAGCGAAAGTAGGAAGGCCTATATATTGAAGGGCCTTCTATGTGCCATTCATATATATATATATATATATGGAAAGAAGAAACAAAAGAAATATTAGTTAGTAAACAAAATAGGCAAATCAAAATAAGAAATAAATTAGATGATGGAAAAATAAAGAAGTTAGAAAACAAAATAAAGAGATATTTTCACCTTGAGGTGTTGACTTCTCTTCGAATCATTCCTTCCCTCTCCCTTTAACCTATAATTTTGAAATGAATGAGGAATGAGAGAGAACAAGGTCTTTTATACTTGATTAGGGTTTTTAGAGTTGTCCTAAAGACTTAGCAACCCTTAATGTTGTTTAGAATTAATTAACCCTTGTTCAGTAAATTTATCTTATTGGAGCTAGCTGTAATGGTTTATTTTCACTTTAGTTTTTAGAGAGATGATTAATTTAATTGTGGGTTTGTTTGAAATGGACTATTGTATTGTCTATGAATTAAAACATCATTGTAACTAATTGGTTAGACATCTTGACATCTTGACAAAAAAGATTAATTAGATATATTAATTAAATAAATATTTTTAGAAATTAATTTTGTATTGTTTATTAAATCGAAATTAATTTTAAGGAAAGGTTTTAATATTTTTTTTGACAATAAATAATCGTAGTTAATTTTATTTGATATTGCTTTTAAATTGGAATGTTAGAAAACTTCATATTTGTTAAATTTTATTTTATTTTTATGTAATAGTATTTAATTTTAGAAACACTTTGTAAACTTTAAAAGGTTGTTTAATTATATTTAAATGTCATTTTTACATAGTTAATTATCAAATTATTTTAATCATATATTTTTAGATCTAGTTTAGCTTGCTAGGGTTTATGGTTTTAGTTATAGGTGATTAGGTCTCATGCCTTGGAGGCAAGATTGTTTTTGCTTTCACCTAGGAACCTGGAGGGGGTTTATCTTGTAAAGGTTCTCCTATGAGGTGTGACAAAGTGATGTTATACCATAATTAGGTTACCTTTTCATTCGTAGGGTGTGCAAACTGAGTTCTGCATCATTTGACTATTTTAGATTCCCCTCCCTCACTTTATGCAACATGCTCTTCATAGTGTTACACATGCGATGTCATCAAGCGCACACATTACACTATCTCATGAAGCATGATAGAAGATTGTGAGAGTTGTTTTTGGAAAAAAATGTTGTGATAGTTTTCATGTCTATGTGCAAATGTAGGCATGATACCCTCCCTATTTGAGTTTTGCACTTGATAGGTGAACTTTGAGAGGCCTTTTCTTGGCCATAGAAAGGCATTTTTTGTGTAATTATTTTGAAATGAAGTATAATTTCACATTTTGTGATGGTATATGTGATTTTTAAATTTGATGCCTAGTTTTTCTAAAATTTTTGTTTTTAATCGACTGATAGAGAGTGCCCTTTGGTTTGGTGGAAGATGAAAAGTCTTCTTCCACCTCCTAACTTGGTGTGCTCTCTCCTTTCTTGCTAAATCCTTTTGGTCCTCTTAGCTGCATTTGTTTTGTTTTGTGGATGGTTTGTGTGATTTAGTTGTGTCTTTTGTTTTTAAAAATTTTTGAATTGATTATAGTGTTCTTTTTTTACAACGAGTATTAACTGATGGTTCCCAAAGTTAATGAGACTATGGAATAGAGTAATTCCATAGACCAAAGTGAAAACATTGTAGAAAAATGTGGAGGAACCAAAAATAGGAAAGCCTACAAGAAGATTCTAGGGCAAGAAAAGATTGTTGCATCAACCGCTGCTAGGTTTGAAGTGAAGGAGAATGGAGATGGAGGAGCCAGAGGTGAACAAACTAGAGGAGAAGGTAAGAACTATACCCCCTCGGAACATTCTAAGAGTAGAACTTAGCTTAGAAATGGATGTTGCTCTTGATAAAGAAGAAAAAATACTTAAAACTATGTTTTTCGTTGCAATGAATATTGATGCTCTTCCTTCTAGATTTTTTTATGACTAGATTAATAGTGTTTGGGGGAAAAAATTGGGCATCTATGCATCCTTTTGTAGGATGATCCAGAGGGGTTTATTCATTGTCATTTTTAAAAACCACAACATGTAGTCTAGGGTTTTAAATAGAAAATTTTGGAATGTGGGTAGTTATATGTTTAAAGTTGTTGCATGGGCACCAGAGTCAAATAATGAGGAGGTTTTAGTTGCTGTTGTTCCAAGGTGGGTAACTATTAAGAACCCACCTTCATGGTTCTAGGCCTTTATCCTTGAAATTTTATTGTAACTTATTGGTAACATCTTACAAGTGAAAGAAACAAGAGTTTCTCTAGCACACTTGGATGCTAGGGTTCTAATTTCACTTTGCCTTGGTATAGTTGTGCTTGAAAAAATTGAGATTGTCAAGAGGGCAATTCTTTATTTTGTGATATTGAATTGTTAGGAGGGTTAAATGTGTGTTTTTTGTGTAAAGGAGATGGACACCTTAAGAAGGATTGCCCCATTTTTTTATAAACCCTTCTAACTTGGGTGGTGGTCAAGATATTAAAAATAAGGGTTCTCAAGGAACTAGTGAGAAAGTAAATTTAGTACCCAAGTCCATTGATAGCCAAAATTTGAACTAGTCTATTGTACAAGAAGGGGTTACAAAAGGGTATGTGGCAGTGAAAGAAATGGCCACTAACCTAGTTGAAATACAAAAGAAAATTGAAAATTTGAAATATCTCAAGGAAAACAATGTAGGTTTAAGAAATGATGGAGACTATCTTCAAGGCAAGACAAAAATGCCCAATAACTTGTGCTTGAAAAAATTAGAGAGCAAATTGAAGCAAATAAAGTTGCTAGGGAGTCTGTACCTTTTAAAGGTGAACTACCAAGTTATGAGACACCAGAGCCAATGGAAGAAGACAAGAATTTTCTAACTAAGAATAGAAATGAGGTTGTAGAGATGATTGTAGATGATGGCCCTCACATTTGTAGTGAGGATGAACTTGCAATGGAGATTGATTAAATGTTTGAAAAGATAGATGAAAAGAGGAAGAGACAAAGAAGATTGCTTAGCAAGGAGGACAGTTCTCAATGTTAGGGTTAGTTGACAGAAGATATCAATTAAATGCAAATAAAGATTAAATAGAGAAATGGAAATACACAGAATTAATAACAGCGAGAGACAAGATTTAACGTGGTTCACCCAAACTCGGGCTACATCCACCAAAACAGAGAGTCCAATATTATTATCCAGTAAATCAAACCGATTACAATCAGCAATCCCTGCAACTTAATACCATTGCAAATGCTACAATCCAATATATCAAAACCCTAACCCTTAGCCGCTTTTATCAAGCCCTTTTGTCAGTTACAAAAATTAGGGTTTTCTTATTTCGATCATAAAAATAGGATTTTTTATGTCGGCCTCGAACCCCGACGAGGATACATGGCTAGTGTATAGTACTTTCCTGATCAGTCGCCACCTACCAACAATCTCCCACTTGGAGACTGATCAGGCTCCACACCAAACAATCTCCCACTTGGAGACTGAGCCTGGACGACACTGCTGCACATGCAGCGCCCACTGGAAATAAGCACCCTGGTCTCTACTATTTTGTTTTTATTATTTTCAGTCTAGAAGACCAATTGAAGCTAAAGAGGAGCTCAGCTTCTCCCTTGTCACTGACTTTGTAAACATATCCGCTAGATTTTCATCTGTATGTATCTTTTCTAGCCTTAACTGTCCATTATCCAACACTGACCGAATAAAGTGATACCTCAACTGTATGTGTTTGGCCTTTGAATGCAAGGCAAAATTCTTTGCAAGATGTATGGCACTCTGACTATCTATATACAAAGAACTGTTAGCCTGTTGTTTACCCAATTCTTCCATGAAAGATTGCAGCCATATCATCTCCTTGCTTGCCTCTGTTGCAGCTACATATTCTGCCTCTGTTGTGGATAAAGCAACCACCTTTTGCAACCTGGAAATCCAACTCACTGATGTTCCACCTATAGTAAAGACATAACTTGTAGTACTCCGCCTGGTATCAATATCCCATGCCAAATCTGAGTCTACATAACCTGCTAAGTCAGTATTAGAGCCCCCAAAACATAATTGTTTATTATATGTACCTCTCAAATATCTGAGAATCCATTTTACCGCATTCCAATGCTTAAATCCGAGATGACTCATATACCTACTAACGACTCTGACAGCATGTGCAATATCTGGTCTCATGCATACCATGGCATACATTAAACTTCCTATAGCTGAAGCATATGGTATCTTAGGCATTTTTTCTTCCTCCTCTTGTGTGTTTGGACACATCTCCTTAGTCAATTTCAAATGACTAGGCAAAGGTGTGCTGATAGCTTTTGCATTCTCCATATGGAATCTCTGCAACACCTTTTCAACATAAGCAGCCTGAGATAGAGTTAATTTTCTATTCTTCCTATCTCTACAAATCTTCATACCAAGGATTTGTTTTGCTGCCCCCAAATCCTTCATATCAAATGACTGTGCTAACTGATGTTTTAACTCTCTGATGTGATCCATGTTAGACCCAGCTACAAGCATGTCATCAACATATAAACATAAAATAATGTAGCTGTCATTATCCAACCTCTTAAAATAAACACAATGGTCAGAATTATACCTGCTATAGCCTTGCTCAGCCATAAAACTATCAAATTTCAAATACCATTGCCAAGGTGCTTGTTTGAGGCCATACAAACTCTTCTTCAATCTGCACACTTGTTTCTCCTTACCTTTGACCTCAAATCCCTCTGGTTGTGCCATGTATATCTCCTCCTCCAAATCACCATGGAGAAAGGCAGTTTTCACATCGAGCTGTTACAAATGCAAATCTTCAACAGCCACAATACTTAAAATAGTACGAATAGAAGTCATCTTGACAACCGGAGAAAATATCTCATCAAAATCAATGCCCTGTTTCTGTGCAAATCCTTTTACAACTAACCTGGCCTTAAATCTTTTCTTACCTCCATCCTCCTCTTTCAGCCTGTAAACCCATTTGTTTGGTAAAGCCTTTTTACCTGCAGGTAACTTACATAATTCCCAAGTCTAATTTTTCAGCAAGGAGTCCATTTCTTCTTTCATGGCAAGCTCCCACTGAACCTGTGTATTCACCTGCATAGCTTCATCATACCCTTCTGGTTCACCAGTATCTGTTAACAAAATAGAATACAAAGAGGGAGAAAACCTTTCAGGAGGTCTACTTAGCCTTGTTGACCGTCTAACATTCACTGGAGTTTGTGGTATTTCTGGTTACTGTTGCGAAGCATGAGGAACCACTGGAACATCACTGTTTGGAGTATCATCCAACACCACATAATCTTTTGCTTTCTTCTCATGCTGTTGCAACTGATCTTTGTACAACATCTTCTCATTGAATATGACATCCCTGCTTCTCACAATTTTCTAATTTTTAAAATCCCAAAGCCTATAACCAAATTCATCAATGCCATATCCAACAAAGGTACACTTTTTTGATTTTGCATCCAACTTGGTTCTATTTTTAGAATCTACATGTGCAAATGCTTCACATCTGAAGGTTTTAAGAAAAGAATAACTCACCTTCTTACCTGTCCATGCTTCCTCTGGAATACCACAGCCCAAAGGAACTGAAGGACCTCTGTTAATTAAATATACAGCGGTGTTGACAGCCTTTGCCCACATGTTTAAAGGCAGCCCAGCATGCAATCTCATGGTCCTTGCATGCTCCATTATTGTCCTATTCATGCGTTCAGCCACTCCATTTTCCTATGGAGTCCCTGGAACTATTTTCTGCCTACGAATTCCATTAAAGGAACAATAATCCTCAAATTCTTTGCTGCAATACTCACCACCATTATCAGATCTGAGACATTTTAATCTTTTACCTGTTTCATTCTCAACCAAGCTTCTCCATTTCTTAAATGTTCCAAATACATCAGATTTCTAAGGAAATAAATCTAGACCTTCCTAGTTGCATCATCTATGAATGTAACATAATACCGAGAGCCACCGAGAGAAGATACCTGAGCTGGTCCCCATACATCTGTATGCACAAGCTCCAATTTTTTATTTTTCTTTTGCTTCCCATCTCTGAGAAAACTGACTCTCTTTTGTTTTCCATACACACAACTTTCACAGAAATCCATATTAATACATTTCAGACCTGGTAAATCTTTCTTAGAGTGAAGTATCTTCATACCTTTCTCACTCATATGCCCAAGTCTATTATGCCACAATGTTGTCTCAGAACCTGCAACAACTTTTCCAGTCTCTTCTTGCAAACCTACAGCAATTGTTCTTGAACTTGTTTGATTTTCCTCTGTAACATCTAAAGTAGAAGGAACAGTATGACCTATACAAAGATATAAGGTGCCTACTTTCACAGCTTTTGCTACTACTAAGGCACCTTTTGAAACCTTCCAATTTTTATCAGTAAATGTAACAGTGCAACCTTGTTCAATTAGCTACCCTGTTGAAATTAAATTCCTACCGAGCCTTGGAGCATGCCTTACCTCTTGTAGTAGCCAATGATTCCCATTCTGCAACTTAATCTTGATTCTTCCCTTTCCAACAATCTGACAGGGTTTGTTATCTCCCAAATAAACTAGCCCAAAATCCCCTTGGACATAATCAAGAAAATAACTTCTATGGGGCGTAGCATGAAATGAGGCCCCTGAATCTAAAACCCATGAATCATCAGCATTATCTAGGGAAAGAATCAAGACATCATCTTCAGATTTATTACTTACCACATTTGCTTCCTTATTGCCTTCTTGTTTGTCTCCTTCTTTATTTTTCTGAGACCAGCAATCTTTCTTCAGATGACCTGGTTTCCCACAGTACCAGTAATCCTTCTGTCCTCTGCTTTGGAATCTTTTGTCCCTTGATTTTCCTCGTGACTTCCCATGACCTCCAGAACCTTTTCCTCTCTCCTTTGATCTGCCCCTACTTTCTGCATTCAAAACATTGCCTGATGTGGATCCACCTGAGCTTTTCTTATGAATTTCCTCACTCAGAATAACACCAATAACATCATCAAATTTCAGGGTATTTGAACCAGAAATAGAGTTATTAACCGCCATTACCAAACTATCCCAGCTTTCAGGCAATGAACATAATATCAAGAGAGATCTAACTTCTTCATCAAATTTTACATTTAAAGAAGTCAATTGACTGACAATCGTATTAAATTCATTTAAATGACTTGTCACAGATCCACCTTTAACCATTTTCAAATTAAACAAACGCTTCATGAGAAATACCTTATTTGAGGCTAAGGGTTTTTCATACAATTTAGCCAAAGCTTTCATCAGACCATCTGTTGTCTTCACTTCTATTATATTGAATGCCACTGATGGTGCCAGACACAACCGAATGGTTCCCAGTGCCTTTCTGTCAAGAAGATTCCAATCCTCATCAGACATTGTTGCCAGTTTCTTGGCTACTCCTTCCAACGGCATCCATAAATCCTTTTGATAGAGGTAATCCTCCATCTGCATCTTCCATAACTGATAGTTCTGCCCATTGAATTTATCGACCTTCAATTTACCCTCATCCGCCATTTCTCCCACTCAACCATGAGACTCCCACTCAACCGTGAGACCTTCCTGCAGACGATAATCAAACACAACCCGCTCTGATACCACTTGTTAGGGTTAGCTGGTAGAAGATATCAATTAAATGCAAATAAAGATTAAACAGAGAAATGGAAATACACAGAATTAATAATAGCGAGAGACAAGATTTAACGTGGTTCACCCAAACTTGGGCTACATCCACTAAAACAGAGAGTCCAATATTATTATCCAGTAAATCAAACTGATTACAATCAGCAATCCCTGCAACTCAATACCGTTGCAAATGCTACAATCCAATATATCAAAACCCTAACCCTTAGCCGCTTTTATCAAGCCCTTTTGTCAGTTACAAAAATTAGGGTTTTCTTATGTCGGTCATAAAAATAGGATTTTTTATGTTGGCCCCAAAAAAAAATTTCTTGGGGGCTACTGCCCCTGAACTCTCACTTCTTGGGGGTTGCCGCCCCCAAACCCCCGCTCGGGGCCCAGCCCGACCCCGAACCCCGGCGAGGATACATGGCTAGTGCACAGTACTTTCCTAATCAGTCGCCACCTACCAACACTCAAAAGGGCAAGGACAAAGGAAAAGAATAATGAATACATAAATTCTTTGATAGGTTGTATAAAAATCATAAGCCTGTTGTGACACCTCCCAAAAATGATGAAACTAAAGATTCTTAGTTGGAATATTAGGGGACTTGAATCCCTTGATAGGAAATATGTTGTTAAATATTTTATTAAGAAAAGAAATGGGTTAGACTTCCTCTTTCTTTAGGAAGTGAAAGGTAAAGACTTCTAGTTGGAGATGAGTTTGAAAATCATTTGGAAATATGCTATATAGTATGTTAGCAATCATGAGAAAAATAAAGGAGGTATAGAAATTCTAATGAACAACTTGTGGTCCAAATGTGTTATGGATTTTGGTTGTTCCAATTGTAACAGAGTTGTGTGGATTATCATTACGAAAGATAAAGAAAGATTTGGGGTTTGTGTTGTCTATGCAGCTAATGACTATAGGGAAATGATTGAGCTTTGGAAATGGTTTGGATCCCTTCCTAAGATTCCATGGATTTTGGCTAATGACTTTAACATGATTGAGCAAGGCTAAGATAAGCTTAGAGGATTAGATTAGGATTGGAAGGGTAATAAGCAATATTTCTGGTCAATAATGAAAATGAATCTAAGATTGTTTGATCCTCTAGAAAATGGCAAGAAAGAAAGTAGAATATATGGTTTACATGGTGTAATTTCCAAAAAAGTAGCAAAAGAATTTACTGTAGGCTGGATAGGTTCTATGTAAATGAAGAGTATTTTAGCTTTGAGCCAAAAGAAAAAGGAAATTAGGTAACAATCTACACTCATCCTATGTTAGACCATTACCTAATAGAAGCTGTAATAACACTCAATAAACAAGCCTTAAAGGACAATGTGAGGAGAAACCCTTTTAATCTCAACACTAGCCTGTTGAGATTCCAAGACTACTTGGAATGAGCTTTTACACTCAAACATTAATAGATCTATGTTGAGGGGTGGGTCTCAAATTGAAATTTGGGAAAGAAACACTAGTGGATGGAGAAAGCTTTTTTAGACCATTGGTAAGAAGTTTTTTCTTGATCAAAGAAAGGCTAAAGAGAAATTACAAGAAGAGCTTCATTCTATTGAAGGAAGACTGTAAAATAACCCAAATGATGATAATTTGGTGGAGACTCTAGCCTCCACTAAACATTCCATCAAATGTATCCAAAATAAGAAGATTCAAGGGTTAAAAGTTAGAACCAAACTGAATTGGCTCAAGGAGGGTGATAAAGGTTCCAAATTCTTCTTTGACTTTGTGAAGAGTAAAATTAGTAAAGAAGAAATCAGTCATATCTAGATAGACAATGAAAGGATGGAAGACTCTAATAGAGTTAAAGAAGAGTTTAGAAACTTCTATCAGAGTCTGTTTTCTGCAAATGACAACAATCTGTAATGCATCAAGGCTCAGAAGGTTTACATGGGTCTTATACCAATGAAGATCTCTAAAGAGGATGCCAACAGTTTGGGTAGTATGATCTGCAAAGATGAAATTTTTAATGTAATCAAGACCTTCAAAAATAATAAGTCTCCAGGAGTTGATGGCCTACCTACAGAGTTTTACAAAAAGAATATCAATTGGATTGTGGATGATTTATGGTTAGTATATGATGAGGCTCTGAGAAAAGGTTCTTTGGGCAGCCAAATTAACAAAGGAGTTATTAAACTCCTCCCAAAGGAGGGTGACAAAGACAATAAAAAATTGGAGCCCTATTGCCCTCCTCAATGTGCCATACAAAATTTTGGCCAAAGTTTTGGATCTCAAGTTAAAAAATGTTCTACCTAAATTTGTTAATAAATCCCAAACTAGTTTTGTTAAAGAAAGATTTATTCTAGAGAATTTGCTAACCAGTTGGGAAGAAATGCACTAGGAAAATCACACTAACCAAAATATTGGCATGCTCCTCTTGGACTTTGAGAAGGCTTATGATAGGGTTGAATGGTCCTTCATAACAATGATGTTATATGTATTTGGCTTCCCTCAAGAATTTTTGATATGGTTAAGGTATTATTTCAAGATGCTATCACGGTGATTGATGTTAATGGCTCCTTCTCTAAGCCATTTATTCTTTATAGATCCATTAGGAAAGGCTTCCATCTAGCACCTGCCCTATTTATAGTTGTTGCTAATGCTATGCATTATTTATGAGGGCTCCCTTTGGTGGTGGTAGTGTGAGAGGACTCTCCTTGCCTAATGGGGATGAACTGGTTAACACCCAATTTGCTGATAATACTACAATTTTTGTAAATATGGAAGAAAATAACTTCAAGAACATGCTAAGTAAATTGGATATCTTTTGCATGGCCTTTGGTTCAAAAATATCTATTTAAAAATCCTTACTTCTCAGTTGGGTGAACTCTCCCCCTGATTGGTTTCTTTAGGTGGGTTTTGAGTGGGGAGGACCTAGCAAGAAAATTAGATATTTGGGGATTCCTTTCTCCATTGCCCCCTCTCTCTTTGATATGTGGAATTGGGTTAAAGAGAAGATTGACAAGAAGTTGGGAAAGTGGAATCATTAGTTCCTATCCTTGGTAGGTAGATTACAAAATTTTTAGAATGTCCTATCCTCATACACTATTTACTTTTCTTCTATTTGGTTTTTAATAGTTACCATATTGAAGAGGTGCAAAGGAAAATCAGGAATTTCTTATGGTTAGATGGAAAATGTCCTAAAAAGAGGTCAACTATCAAATGGGGTTGTTGTTGTCTTGGGAAAGATCTTTGGGGTCTAGGATTAAAAGATCTTAAGTTACAAGGTATTGCTCTTACCATGAGGTGGTTTTGAAATCCTTTGAGGGTGGTGAGCCCTAGAAGATCCTTGTTAGAAATAATATTCAGTTGGCAGTTCCCAAAAAGGGAAAAAGAATGGAAGTAACTTCATCCACATGATATTCTTTTCAATAGATTTGTTGTCTTAACTTTTGGCTCCGGTGTCTTCAAAAGTATTTGGAAGGCATGGGAGTTGGTTAGAACTTTTATTGAAAATTGTTATGCTTGGAACAATAATGGTAAATAATTTTTTAAATTTTGATCAATTTGGTGGAATCTGCACTAGAAGAATAAGCCTCTTGCCTTATTGCAAGGCTGCTCTACCAAGATCTTGTTAGATTAAGGACATACAACTGAGAGGGGGGGGTGAATCAGTTGTCCAAAACTTTCTTCCAATTAATCACATAAATTCTCTTCTTAATTTAGCAGCATAATAATAAATCAATCATGGAAATGTAATGCAACAATTCAAGAGTAGAAACACATTAACACATATGACACCAAGATTTTGACGTGGAAAACCTGGTTAAGGGAAAAACCACAGGGTGACTAACCCAAGATTGTATTCTCTGTTAGAAGAATAGAAAGAACAAAATGCCACATGCCAATTAGGGCTCACTGCCTAAGCACATTGCTCACAAGAGGCCCATTGCCTACATGAGACACTGTCTACAAAATAATAAGTATTACATACTTGAACTGAAGAATAGCATCTTCACCATGTTTAAGTCAGTTCCATTTAAGCCCAACACTTCTACTCTACTTTTTTGCTTTTTGCCTCACTACCACCCTCTCATCTCCATCAGACACACTTTGAAATGACTTTACAACTCCTTATTTATACAAGACATCGACTTAGGGATTATCATCTAAGTCGGCATACATTACAGAGCAAGTACATAAATATAACATGACTTATTAAAAAAAGACTTCATGCGGATCAACACACTATCAGCTACACAGATCTGAGACTTCAATCTTTCTTTAGGAACACGCCATTCTTCACAGGACACCTTCTAGATCATCCGCAGGATGTGTAACTCATCTGGTCAGCCAAACTTAAAAGGAACATCATCATCCGAAAGTAAATCTTTAATTACAAGCTCAAACTTCAATGCGGACCATTAACATGAACTGGATACAATCCAAAGACCTCCACAAGCTTGCCTGAATCACCAAGAACATCCACACTACTACTGTCTACTGAAATCATTCTCTCCTTCAACTAGAACCTCAAGAACACAGTCTATCATCACTATCATATTGGAATAGATGCTTGCAGACCTCCAGATCATGAACCAATTGAGTTGACACTTCACATGGACTTCCTAAATACTCCACTAAATCTATAGAACAGGATATTTCATTTTCGGATCTCACCGGACCTATCTGTATCACTCTGTCACCTCTAAACACCTGCCAGAACCAGTTTTACTGAAGTGGCCATAATTTCTTTAGATCTTCATGCAGACCTCTAAAATTTTTACTGGATCATCTCAAGACACATATCTACAAACCCTTTGAAGCACATCCTCTAATTTTTATCTTAACTGAGATCTTTACCTCACTGTCTTCATTGTTCTTCTTTGTTCCTGATTAGGACTAATTTTCTCAATATCCTCAACACAAAGTTCATCTAATCCTTATCATTAATGCAATAGGAGTATGTTGACATCAATGACAACACTGGTTAGGCTCATACTTGCAACAATCTCCCCCTTTGTCATTGATGGCAACATATGATGTGAAAAACTGTTTTAACCATCAAGACAAAAACTTCTCCATACTGTCACAACTCCCCCTATCAACAACAACCACTCACATGTCTTCTCTTCCTTTACTGCTACCCCTTTGATAAAAAACCACTTGTTTTTCACATGTCTTCTCTCCCCCTTTGCCATCAATGGAAAAGGGCACATACTTGCATTACTTCATAAACATATGAGCTACTCCCCCTGAGTAACAGCTTCCCATCAATCCGGACCATAAGATATAACTATGATATTCACCAGACTGATACACATTAGTGCACCTTAATTCAGAACTGGAGTGGCAATAACCCCTAACTTCTCCCTGAGATACTCAAAAGAGTCCTTAGGTAGAGGTTTAGTAAAAATATCTGTAATCTGATCCTTGGAAGGCACAAACTCCAATCTGACTTCATTTTTGTTCACTTGCTCTCTTAAAAAGTGAAACTTGATGGATATGTGTTTAGTCTTTGAATGCAACACTAGATTCTTTGATATGTTTATTGCACTTGAATTATCACAGAAGATTGTGATAGGTTCCTTATACTCCACTCTGATGTCCCTTAGCATTTTCTTCATCCACAATACTTGAGTGCAACTACCTGCTGCTGCAATATATTCTGCTTCTGCAGTGGACAGAGATATTGCCTCTTGTTTCTTGCTCAGCCAAGAAACCAATCTCTTCCCCAAAAAGAATGCTCCACTACTGGTACTCTTCCAGTCATCCACATCTCCTGCCCAATCTGCATCAGTATATGCATGAAGAGAGAAGTTATGATCTCTAGGATACCACAACCCATACTCAACTGTCCCTTTTAGATATCTAAAAATTCTTTTGATTGCCATGACATGAGATTCTCTAGGATCATCTTGGAATCTAGCAACAAGACCAACAATATTCATAATGTCAGGTCTAGTTTGAGTGAGATACAATAATCCTCCAATCATTGACCTATACTTTTTATAATTAGCCTGAGGAGAGTTATCATCTTTGCTCAATTTGCATCCAGTTTCCATGGGCGTGTTCATTGGTTCTGAGTCTTCCATCCCAAATTTCCTCAACAATTCTTTCACATATTTGGTCTGAGAAATGAAGATTCCTTTCTTTGTTTGAGTGATTTGCAGACCCAAGAAGAAATTTATTTCCCCAAACATGGACATCTCAAATTCACTTTTCATTTGATTTGCAAAGGTTTTGCACATACTATCTCTTCCTCCAAAAATGATATCATCAACAAATACTTCAATAATCAAGATATTTTCATGATCAATTTTGAAATACAAATTACTGTCAGCAGTACCTTTGTGGAAACCAATCTTCAAAAGGTGCTTATCCAATCTTTCATACCAGGCTCTTGGAGCTTTCTTGAGTCCATACAGTACTTTCTTCAACTTGCAGACCATATCACCATGATTAGACAATTGAAATCCATCTGGTTGCTCAATGTAAACTTCTTCTTCCAAGTCACCATTTAGGAAGGCAGACTTGACATCCATTTGATATACTTTGGAATCCTTGAAGGTAGCAAAAGCAAGAAATAATCCAACTGCTTCAATTCTTGCCACTGGAGCAAAAGTCTCTTCAAAATCAATTCCTTCTACTTGAGAGTAACCTTTGCAGACCAATCTAGCTTTGTTTCTGACTACTTCACCATCTTCATTCAGTTTATTCTAGAAGACCCATTTGGTTCCAATCACATTCTTGTTTTTAGGTCTGGGAACAAGATCCCAAGTGTGGTTTTTCTCAATTTGCATCAGCTCTTCTTCCATTGCTTTAGTCTAGTTTTCATCATTGCAAGCTTCATTCACTGTCTTAGGTTCAACCTTTGAAATCAAACAATACTCTTTTGAATCTTGAGCAATCCTTCTTGTTTGAACACCTTTGCTTTTATCACCTATGATCTGGTCTTCAGAGTGATTCAGTTTTACATACCTAGGAACTTTGGGAGTTTCTTGCACTTCTGATTCTTGAATATGTTCATTCAAACTTATCTCTTCTTCCTGATTTACCAAATCAGTCTGAATCTAAATTTTAGAGGGAGCTTGAACTTCTTGAACAAAAACATCATTTTGATCATCTTCATCATATTCATAAAACCTTGAGGGTTTTTCAATACCTTCATCAACCTTCACATTTGTACTTTCAACAATCTTCCTTAATCTCTTGTTATAACACCTATATGCTTTGCTTTGAGTAGAATAACCCAAGAAAATTCCTTCATCACTTCTAGCATCAACTTTTCCTAGATCTTCATCTCTTTTGATGTAACATTTTCTGCCAAAGACTCTAAAATATCTCACAGTAGGAGTGATGCCAAACTAAAGTTCATAAGGAGTCTTACCAGTATTGCTTCTGATTTGTACTCGATTGAGAATGTAGACTGTAGTGCTTACAGCTTCTCTCCAATAGATTTGAGGAACATTTTCTTCCATCATCATGGTTCTGGATGCTTCCTAGATGGTCCGGTTCTTTCTCTCCACTACTCCATTCTGCTGTGGAGTCCTAGGAGTAGACAACTATCTTTTTATTCCATGTTTCTCACAGAATTCTATGAACTCACCGGATGTGAATTCTCCACCTCTATCAGACCTTAGACATTTTAATTTTAATTCAGTTTCATTCTCTACCATAGCCTTGAATATTTTGAATTTCTCAAGAGATTCTGATTTCTCTTTCAGAAAAGTCACCCACATCATCCGGGAATGGTCATCAATTAGTAACATGAAGTATCTATCACCTTGCCCACTCCTGATTCTTGCCGGACCACATAGATCAGTATGAACTAAGTCCAATAATCTGGTAGAGTATTGTTCCTTGCTTTTGAATGAGATTCTGCTTTGTTTACCCAACTGACATTCTTTGCAGAAACTATTTGTAGGTTTCACCAATCTTGGAAGATCTCTTACAGCCTAAGAGTTGCTTATCTTGATGATATTATCAAAATTCACACGACACATTCTTCTATGCCACAACCAACTCTTATCAATTTGAACAAATAGACAAATTTTACCAGTACTAACTAAGTGAAAGATATTACCTTTTGTTTGAGTACTGGATGCAATCTCTGTTCTGAAACTTTAAAGATCTTGCACTTTCCATTTTTGAATCAAAGATCATAGCCTTTTTCCACTAACTATCCAACACTGAGAAGATTGTGCTTCAGACCTTCAACATACAGTACATTACTAGTTTTGTTCTTTTCGTCAAAAGAAATGGTTCCTCTACCTCTGATTCTCCCAATAGAATTATCACCAAACTTCACCACTCCTCCTTCATACCTTTTCAAATCTATGAACTTATTTTTGTCACCTGTCATATGGTGAGAGCATCCATTGTCAATGACACAGTCATCCTTTTCTTCAACTTGAACAGCTAGAGCTTTTTCAACATTTCTATGATTGACAGATTTAGAGGGTATTGGATCTTCTTCCTTGATGGAAATAAACACCCAGTCACTTCTGGATTTGTTTCCTATTTCTGATTCATCATCTATTACTCCTTCATTATCATCATCTTCATGAACATAGTAGCAATTCTTCTACAACCTTGATCTGTTAGGGTTTGGCCTTGAAAATCTTTCCGCACACTTTGAGGCAAAATGACCAATCTTGTTGCAGTTAAAACATTTAAAAGGTAATTTCCCTTCATACTTACCGGATCCTCTTGGCAGTCTTTTTGCAATAAGGGCTTCAAGTTGAGCAGCTTCTGCTTCATCTTCTTCCAGGTCTTTTCTTGCTTTCTCATACCATGATAGTTTCTCTGAGGAGTTCTCTCCCGGATCAAACTTTTGTTTTCCTTAAACAGAGGCACTAGCTTTGAATGCAGATTCAGTCTTGGGGGGGCATCTCCAAACTCAGTCAATTCAAATGCAGCTAGTTTACCAACCAATTGATCTCTTGTGATACTTGAAATAGATCTAAATTCTTCAATAGTAGCAACCTTGTATTTGTAAGAATTAGGAGGGGATCTGAGAACTTTGCCAACAATCTCATCTTCATCCAAGACTCCAACAGCACATCTAATGCCACAAACAAGCTCATTTACTCTTGGCATAAATATAGTGATATTTTCATCTTCTCACATCTTCAAATTTTCCTTTTAGACTTTATAGCTTGGCACATTTAACATACTTGTCTCCTTCATGCAGAAGTTCTAGTTTTTTCCAAATCTCAAAAGCAGTTTGTAGATTAACAACATTTGTCAGCTTTGAATTAGACAAGGCACTTAGAAGAGCTTCTTTAGTCCATAGATTGTTTTCAGCATCTTTGATTTCATCTACGGATTTCAGACCATTCTGTGGAGGAGTATACTTCTTTGAAGCCATGATCTAATACTATATTCCCATACATTGCAAGTGACATTCCATGCGACTTTTCCAAAGAGTGAAATTGGTTCCATCAAACCTCAGGCTATCCTTCTTGTAGGACGACATTCTGGATCTTCTCAAGCGGTTAAGCTCTTTTAGAGAAACTTGGCTCTGATACCAATTGTTAGATTAAGGACATACAACTAGGAGGGGGGTGAATCAGTTGTCCAAAACTTTCTTCCAATTAATCACTCAAATTATCTTCTTAATTTAGCAGCATAATAATAAATCAATTGTGAAATGTAATGCAACAATTCAAGAGTAGAAACACATTAACACATATAACACCAAAATTTTGACGTGGAGAACCCAGTTAAGGGAAAAACCACAGGGTGACTAACCCAAGATTGTATTCTCTTTTAGAAGAATAGAAAGAACAAAATGGCACATGCCAATTAGGGCTCACTGCCTAAGCACACTGCTCACAAGAGGCCCACAACCTACATGAGACACACTGTCTACAAAATAATAAGTATTACATACTTGAACTGAAGAATAACATCTTCACCATGCTTGAGTCAGTTCCATTTAAGCCCAACACTTATGCTCTGCTTTTTTGCTTTTCACCTCACTACCACCCTCTCATCTCCATTAGACACACTTTGAAATGACTTTAAAACTCCTTATTTATATAAGACATCGACTTAGGGATTATCATCCAAGTCGGCATACATTATAGAGCAAGTACATAAATATAACATGAATTATTACAAAAAGACTTCACGTAGATCAACACACTGTTGGCTACATAGATCTGAGACTTCAATCTTTCTTTGGGAACATGTCATTCTTCATAGGACACCTTCTAGATCATCCGCATGATGTGTAACTCATCTGATCGGCCAGACTTAAGAAGAACATCATCATCTGGAAGTAAATCTTTAATTACGAGTTCAATCTTCAATGCGGACCATCAAAATGAACTGGACACAATCCAAAGACCTCCACAAGCTTGCCTGAGACATCAAGAACATCTATACTACTTCTACTTACTGAAATCATTCTCTCCTTCATCCGGAACCTCAAGAACACAGTCTATCATCACTGTTATATTGGAATAGATTATTGTGGACCTCCAGACCATGAACCAATTGAGTTGTCACTTCACATTGACTTCATAAACACTCTATCAAATCCGCAGAACAGGATATTGAATTTTTGAATCTCGCCAGACCTATCTATATCACTCTGTTACCTCTGAATATCTACCAGAAATGGTTTTACTAAAGTGGCCATAACTTCTTTAGATCTTCATGCGGACCTCTGAGATCTTTACTGAAACATCTCAAGACACATATATACAAACCCTTTGAAGTGCACCCTCTGATCTTCATCTTAACTAGGATCTTTACCTCACTGTCTTTACTGTTCTTCTCTGTTTCTGATTAGGACTAATTTTCTCAATATCATCAGCATACAGCTCATCCAATCCTTATCATCAATGTAATAGGAGTATGTTGACATCAATGACAACACCGGTTAGGCTCATACTTGAAACAGATCTGAGATAGAAAAGGAATTTGATGCGGAGCCATCCACACTAAAACCTTGACATACAGCATGTATGTCCGCAACCCTTCATCATCATCATCATATTTCCCTTAACACTGTCAGCATCATCATATTTTCTCTGCCGACCGATATCCTCCTGCAGACAAACCTTCGACCTTTCGCCTGTCAGCAGCATCATCATATCCGGCTCTCGACAGCATCATCACATTCGGCAAGCGCAATCATCCTCCTGACAATCACTGTTCATCTTACCGCCAACCTCTTTCTTCATCATCATGATGTTCAACATCATGTTCATCAGCAGGATATAGAACATCCGATTCCTCCCATATATCCTGATGACGACAACCTCATGCACCTTTCCTTCGATGCTTACGTCACCCTGATATCCTGATGACGATTATCCTGATGACAATGACGTCACATACAGCTCCTTCAATATCCTGCTGTCCCGATATCCTGATGACGATTATCCTGATGACGATGACGTCACATGCAGTTCCTTCAATATCCTGCTGTCAGCCAAACTTAACATTATCGGCCCGCGATGGTTTTATCAACCCGATCTTCTACCTTATGTCGATACGCTCCTCCTCAGCAACACCTGATGATGATCACCCCGAAACACATTCACCTTATGCAAACGATTACATCATGCTCACCTCCACTTACTCGGATGACACCCGAAGTAACTGCAGGATATACACAAAAATATCCTGATGATGCCGTTGTGATGAATTTCCAACCTTAGCAAATTTTGATCCGCCGAACCTCCTGAGGTGACCCGATCTGCTTCCTGGACAACTTTCCAGACTCTAACAACCAGCACGACCTAGCACATACCCATGCTAGGGTCCTCAACACCTCTTGATTGCGATCCTGCAAACATGCACATGAACAAATAGAAGATGCAAACTAAGTCCTAAACTACTGTACATAGCCATTCCACCGATTCGACGAATCAACCGGTGGAATGGATCAGCGAATCCATGAAACCACCAAAACAGCAAATCGATCACACAATGGAATCCAAAACAGAGAATTGACACAACAGGATCTCTTTATTGATTTCAAAAGATGCAAATACAATATTCAGTCTCTCCCTCTATCTCACTCTCTGCAAAGTCTGATCGATGATCGATGATATCCAATACCAACCGATCCTCATGCATAAATAGGATTTCCTGCGAGTACTACCACTCGATTCCCAGCGGCTGGGAGCTTCCAAGCAGCTGGGAGGATCCAACCGGACATACAGCATAACAGCTGTGCTAACAACCTACCTAAAAATAGTAAAGTATGGTCAACATGACCTTATTACATGCATTGGTCTTATCAGACCTTCTTGGAAACATTAACCAGACCTAAAACAAACTAACTGCCTCATGGAGGCCAGCTGTCAGGTAGGTGCTCCTGCACCGTACTCCCCAACAGAAAAGAACTCATGTCCCATGAGTTTGGTTGTGGAAGTCCTCCACCTTTACACTTGGTCATGTCAGTGTTCTGACCTGTTCCAGCTTTGTCCTCTGCTGTCTCTTGGCTGCTCCAAGACTTCTGAACTGTAACTTGCCTTGTTGCAAGTAAATCCTCATGCCTGTCAATGTAGGCCCTTCTCTCACATACCTTGTGTTTGTCAGGTTGTCTGACCAGAACCTCTGTCTGAACTGCCTCTTGAACTTCTGCAATGTTCAACTCTGTCTTTCTTTCAACCTTTATAGGACAAACAATAGTCCCAACTATGACAACATCCTTGTCATTCCTCTCAACTGGTTGCTGTTTGCAAACCTGTTTCTGCACCTGCTGCTGACCTCTGTCAGTCAAAACTGAAGCTTTCTTCAACCTGGTGTCCTTAACAACTCCTTTCCCTGCAGTGTCCTCAACTGCCTTTATGCCTGCTCCTATAGGCATCTACACAAACTCCTTCTTTCCCACTAAAATGATTTTGGCTGCCCCCTGTGCTGCAGCATTTGCCTACAATGGCATCAACATAATAGTCTTCCCATCTTTCTTGATGGTGTAGGTATTAGCATACCCATCATACAGTACTCTCCTATCGAATTGCCATGGTCTACCCAACAGTAGGTGACAACATTCCATGGGCAAAATGTCACACAAAACTCTATCATGATATGCTCCAATCTGAAAATCAACATATGCCTGTTCATAGACAAAAAGTGATTGACTATCACTCACCCAAGATGCCTTGTAAGGGTGATGGTGTGGAATCCTTTCCAAATGCAGTTTATCCACCATTTCCTGAGATATCATGTTGTTTGTTGAACCAGTATCAATGACAACCTTACATACTTTACCTTTGCTCTTGCATGTGGTCTTGAAAAGAGCTCTTCTTTGCATCATATCCTTTGATGCCTGCAAACTAATTCTCCTTAGCATCAATGCTTCTCCCTCCTCAGGATATCCATAACCGTCAGGAACTCTATCTCCTTGATAAGTGTTTGAACTTTGCACAATTTGCTCTACTTTCTCTTCTTGCACAAGTTGTACTCTCTTGTCATTCGTTCTATCATTTCTGGATGATGAACCTTTGCTTTCTGGACATTTGAAAAATGGACGACCAAACTCACCACAGGTGTAACACTTTCCTGAAAATGTAGTAGAACCTCTACCACTTCCAAATCTGCCTTTATTACCTTTCCATCCACCTCTGAAATCAGACTGTCCCTGTCCTTTACCAGTGTCTTCTTGACCCTCATTGTTTTGCCTTGTTGTAGGGGCTGCTCCTCTTCCCCTCATATTCTTGCCTCTTCCTCTCATGGACTTATCTTGTCCCCTATTCATCTTTTCTTCAATCCTGATTGCCATTTGATAACAATCCTCCACACTCTTAGGGTTAGCTAAAACTAACTCATCCTATATGTTCAATCTCAAACCAGCCAAGTACCTAGCCACCTTTTCTACCTCATTCTCATGATGACCAGATCTCATACTCAACTTATAAAACTCCTCAGTATATGCCTTCACATCCATTTCCTTCTGCCTTAAAAATTGCAGCTTCTTAAACATCTGAATTTCATAATCCTTAGGCAAGAATTTACCTTTGATCCTTACTACCATTTTATCCCATGAAGTGATCTTTGACTTCCCTTGTTTCCTTCTCTCGGATTGTACATAATCCCACCAAACCAAAGCATGACCTCCTAACTTGGTCTTTGCAATCTTTACCTTCTGATCCTCAGCAACATCTTCACATTCAAAGTGATTATCAAGTGCAGCAATCCAATCCAGCAACTCATCTTCATTCAAACTTCCATTATACTTGGAAACATCAACCTTTACCTTAGGTTTATCACTCTGCACTGCCTTTAATAGTTTTACAAATCTCTGGTCTTCAGCATCCAGATCTTCAGCTACCTCTTCATACTCTTCAACAGTATCTTCATCTTCTTCAGACTCACTGTCATCCACTTCCCTCTTTTTGTTCTTTTCCAGGGCTACAAGCCTGGCTTGAAGTGCTTCAGCAAGCTCCTTCATCTTCCTCATCTCTCTGGCATGTTTTTCCTTCATCTCTTGCAATTCCCTTGCAGTACCACTACCTTTCGGAGGCATTTTGTCAACCTCTCACTTCTCTACCTCTGTCCTTTCAGTGACAGAATCAACTCTACCTCTGCCCTTTCGGTGACAGAATCAACACACAACAGCCCAGACCTTTTGCTGAGCTCTGATACCACTATGATGCAGAGGCATCGACACTAAAACCTTGACATACAGCATGTATGTCTGCAACCCTTCATCATCATCATCATATTTCCCTTAACACTGTCAGCATCATCATATTTTCTCTGCCGACCGATATCCTCCTGCAGACAAACCTTTGACCTTTCGCCTGTCAGCAGCATCATCATATCCGGCTCTCGGCAGCATCATCACATTCAGCAAGCGCAATCATCCTCCTGACGATCACTGTTCATCTTACCGCCAACCTCTTTCTTCATCATCATGATGTTCAACATCATGTTCATCAGCAGGATATAGAACATCCAGTTCCTCCCATATATCCTGATGACGACAACCTCATGCACCTTTCCTTCGATGCTTACGTCACCCCGATATCCTGATGATGATTATCCTGATGACGATGACGTCACATGCAGCTCCTTCAATATCCTGCTGTCCCGATATCCTGATGACGATTATCCTGATGATGATGACGTCACATGCAGTTCCTTCAATATCCTGCTGTCGGCCAAACTTAACATTATCGGCCTGCGATGGTTTTATCAACCCGATCTTCTACCTTATGCCGATACGCTCCTCCTCGGCAACACCTGATGATGATCACCCCGAAACACATTCACCTTATGTAAACGATTGCATCATGCTCACCTCCACTTACTCGGATGACACCTGAAGTAACTGCAGGATATACACAAAAATATCCTGATGATGCCGTTGTGACGAATTTCCAACCTTAGCAAATTTTGATCCACCGAACCTCCTGAGGTGACCCGATCCGCTTCCTGGACAACTTTCCAGACTCTATCAACCAGCATGACCTAGCACATACCCATGCTAGGGTCCTCAACACCTCTTGATTGCGATCCTGCAAACATGCACATGAACAAACAGAAGATGCAAACTAAGTCCTAAACTACTGTACATAGCCATTCCATCGATTCGACGAATCAACCGGTGGAATGGATCAGCGAATCCATGAAACCACCAAAACAGCAAATCGATCACACAATGGAATCCAAAACAGAGAATTGACACAACAGGATCTCTTTATTGATTTCAAAAGATGCAAATACAATATTCAGTCTCTCCCTCTGTCTCACTCTCTGCAAAGTCTGATTGATGATCGATGATATCCAATACCAACCGATCCTCATGCATAAATAGGATTTCCTGCGAGTACTACCACTCGATTCCCAACGGCTGGGAGGATCCAACCGGACATACAGCATAATAGCTGTGCTAACAACCTACCTAAAAATAGTAAAGTATGGTCAACATGACCTTATTACATGCATTGGTCTTATCAGACCTTCTTGGAAACATTAACCAGACCTAAAACAAACTAACTGCCTCATGGAGGCCAGCTGTCAGGTAGGTGCTCCTGCACCAGAATTAGTTGCTTCAATGACATAATAAAGGGTGGTAATTTGATAGATTGGAAAGTTTTGAAAGTGACTTTTAACAATTGAAAAACCCAAAAGAAAACCTATAATGTTTTGCAGAAATCTCTCTATAAGATTTAGTGGCTTGTGTCTCTTAAATTCAATACTAGAATTTATAATTATTTGAAATGGAATGATGGTTCTTTGATTTGTTAAGGTGGTTCAAAAAAGATCTATAATCTCATTACTAACTCCTTGGAACATAGTAATTTTGTTAACAAGTATTGGTCTGTTGATTTGAGTCCTCTTCAATGGTCTAAAGTATTCCTTTGATGTTGGTCCAATGTGCTAGAACCAAAAAAATCTTATTTTAGGTGGTTTCTCTTGTTAAATAGGTTGGCTATTGGTAATGTTTGTTTTAAGTCTGATCCAAGTAAGTCTATGCGTAGTTTTTCTCTCAAGTTGAGTCTACTAAACATCTTTTCTTTGAGTGTGAGTTTGCTAAATTTATATGATCTTTATTTCCCTCTGATCTTAAAGGTTGGGAGCCTAAGAATATCTTTACTTGGCAGGAGATTCTATTTGGTTATGTTATGGGCCTAGACAAAGTTGCTAGTTCAATTTTTTGTTAATTCTATCTCCTGAAGTCTTGTGGACCCTGTGGAAACTCAGAAATGAATATTGCTTTTAGGGGGAGGAGAAGAGTGCTTACTGAGTCTTGTAAAAGACTCACTATCTGTCATGTTGTTGTGCAGGTGCAGATGGCCTTAGAGATCTCTAAAGAGAATCTCCTAGAACTAATTGATGGTGGCCAAACTATCCTAAAAATATCTAAGATTATTATGGCCATTTTCTAGCCACATGATACAAGAGCCATGGATGACAAGCTGGTAAAATAGTACATGTGGTTTTAGGAAAGATATAACCAAAACTTTACATTTGACAAGTTTCTTGAGGATATGGGGATGAAGGAACCTACCCTACCAGCTGAGGCTAACCTTGAGGTTGTCAGAGACAATGAAATCATCTTAGACATTGATCCACCCATTGGTACTCTTGGTTCAATTAACAAGTATAATGAAAGTTGTAACTTGAAGTATTAGTTGTTATTTGCTCCTTTTGGCTATTGGATTTCATACATACTATCATACCTGGCCTAGATATGTGTTATAAGTTAACATGCTTGTTCAGAGTTCACTCATTTCGGTACCAGTCAGTTGAAGACTTGCATTTTTTTTATATACAATGAATTTTACAGTTTATGTTACAAGCTTCTCATGTAATGATGTGGTATAGTACATATCTACAATGTGACATGTATAAGCAGGTGGATGCCAATCTTATCTATTGCATAAGAGCTCCTTTTGGATGTGATAGTTCATAGTGGGGCAGTAGACTCCTCTACCAGTTGGGTTGTGCCTACAATGTCTTATGATATGATGATCTTGCAGAAATGTTGAAGATAGTGGTGATATATGTTTTGTGCTCCTATGAATGTATTTTGTTGTTAATCATATGGTTCAACAGACATGTTGATCTTTATTTATCCTTTTGGTTGTAATTGGGATATGGATACGACTTTGAAATGTTATAGCCTGGAGGGCTGAACTCATACTATACTCATAACATTAATAGTAATCTATAATCAATTAAAAAAAATTGAGTTTTCTCAAAAAAATCATTGTTTAATTGTTCATTTTGGAACTTCAAAAGCTCATAACTTTAACAAACGATCTCCTTTTTTAGTGCCATTTTTTTGAAATTTGGTATTTTCTTATCTCTACATAATGATGTATTTTTTGTTCCTATTTTATAAACACATATTACTTCCAACATTTTGGCCACTTTTGGGCCCTACAAAACTTTGTTATTCTAATATCTTGCATTATAAATGGACTAAATAAAAGCACAAAATATTGTAACTTGATAAAGTTGTCAACATTGACCAATTTGTGGGTTCTGTTAATTCACATGCACTCAACTTATAAATTTCTAGTACATGTACTAGTCTTGGGGGATTACACAGATATTTTGTAATAAAAAAGCTCACATATGGTTCCAAATCTACTAAGGGTGTAATCAATCTAAGTCACTAATGGGTATAACATATTATCCATCTACCATTAACTTGGAAGAAAGAAACTACAATTTTTGGTGAGATGGAATCCTAAAGCATTATCAATGGAGTCATGTCTTGCTTCATTTGAATGGACTTATTCTTGAACCAAGTACACATTAATAGAAATTTGCACGGGGAAATAGAAATGATCATGTCTTAGGATTAATCATTCACCACACATCATGGCCTTTGTCACACATTTAGTGCCTTTGCACTCTTTGGACCACATTATGGGAAATGTATGGAGATCCAATTGAACATCCATTGTTAGATGATTTTTGTATGGAAATATTTATTCTTCTTGATTATTATGAGAATCCATTATATGATGATGATACTAAAGAGGAACTTTCTTATTGGGAAAGTCTAAAGTGTTCTAATGACATAGAGACCTCTAATATTTCTTCTCCTCATCCTAAACCTCTAGCATTGGTAGATATTATACCACCTCTACCTACCCCATTGACAAAGATCTTAGGTTATTTGCATGCTATGATAAATTCTCTTTAGCATGTTCACACTTGTCTTCTTGATCACTGAGATATCTACTTATCAAACGTCCATTAGTTTTTTGAAGAATCTCACATTCTTGATATTGACAACATCATTGAGGACACATGTCTTCTCTTTGATGATAGCTCCCACTGAGTTACATCATCTCTTATTCTAGATCCTCTTGTACTATCTTTGCCACATCATGCTACTATCTTGAAACATCCTAATTCACATTAGCTTAGATCTCACGCTTTTGTGGTCACTATTCTTGAATCTTGTATGAAACATTCATAGTTCAATATCGACATTCAGACACATGAGTAGCTTAGATAGGACCATACATCTTTATTCCTTCCTATATTCCACCATTTGAGTGGGAATTCAAGAGTCTTACAACTCAAGGTTTCTTTCTTCTAAAAGTAAGACACATCATATGTTGTAGATGGACCTACTACAACATCGCTATTCTACATTTTACATTGATTTTCCCTCTTCTCTTTGTGGAGGAACACATGGGACTTAACTTATAGGGATTTCAAGACACTATCACTTATAGGGGCTATCTTGTCTTCCTTTTCATGCCACAATTGGGATGGAATTTTGTCCTATGGATTTTCTACTTTTCTACTTTTGGGGGTACACTCTTTTTGTACATTGGAGTTCTTTCAAATTGTACATGGATACCTTATATGGATTGCCTCAACCAAGACCCATTTCTTTATTACCTCAATTGCACTTAAGGCGGGTTTTATGTAATTAATTATTTTTTGCATCTTATATTAAGTTGGCTAAGGTATTTAATACTATTTACTTGGGTAAATTAAGAACTAAGAGCACATGTCATCTCCTTAATTAATCGGAGCACATGCCACCTCTACCTCATTCAAATTCTTGATTGACAGTAGTTAGGTTCCACATCTCCCTCATTAAGATCATTTCACTTGGTCAAGATGAGTTCACTTGACACTTTTGTTCCTACAGTTGAGTTAGTCCTCTAGTTTACCATTCTCCTCTAGGACACTTGTCACCTTGACTTGTGCATTCTAGAGCCTATATTGTAGCCTATATCCTTTTTATGTACATTGAACACCTTGAATATATATTATAGTGTTGTGATTCTGATTGTTTGTTCATGGGTAGATTTGTATTTATGAAAAATTCTAGCATTCTTGAGTCTTCATTCCTTGACTAGTCTTACTATTGTTAGGGATTGCATGCAGAAGATATCAGTTAAATGCAATAAAGATTAAACAGAGGAATGAAAATACACAAAAATAATAATAGTGAGAGACAATTTTTAATGTGGTTCACCCAAACTCGGGCTACATCCACCAATAGAGAGTCCAATATTATTATCTAGTAAATCAAATCGATTACAACTAGAAATCCTTGCAACTCAATACCGCTGCAAAATGCTACAATACTTCAACGGAAACCCTAACCCTTAGCCGCTTTTATCAAGCCTTATGTTGGTTACAAAATAGGGTTTTTTATGTCATCCAATAGAAAAATAACTCCTGACGCCTTTATAAAATAATAAAATTCATTTGAGGTTTCAAGGGCGCTGCCCCTCGACCCTGCCCTATATCATGACAGGGAGCATGCCAGGGGTGCTGCCCCTTGAACCTATCTTGGGGGCACTGCCCCCAAATCCTCGCAAGGGGCACTGTCCCTTGACCCCATTAAATAATTTGGGGGAAAATTGTGTTGATAAAAGTGGGGTAAATTTAACCTCTGAGTCTGATTAGGGTCCATATAACAACAACTATTTTTATAAGGCAATTTTACAATAGGTATAGTTTTTAATATTATTATATTTATATTATGTGGAACCTACAACAAATTCTATTGATGGTTGACATTTGTCTCTTCACTAGGCATATTATAGAACTTTTAACACCAAATATGGGTTTGTTAGGATTACCTCCTATAATACAACTTGCATAAATAGAGATATATAAATATTTATATACTTGAATAAATAATTCCATGTTCATTAGAAAAGTATTTTAAATTAAAAACCAATTAGGAAACTCAAAGAATGGACATTTAGAAAAAAACACACATATAATATATATTTAGAAACATAATTATAAAGCACCATAATTCATGGAGATGTGGAACTATTATACATTTAGAAAAAGCATGTTTATTGATGATTGACACATATTTTCTAAAAAATAGAAAAAGTTAACTAATAATATTTTTTTAATACTTCTCATGCCTTTGATTTGGTGGTGAGTTATTAGAGTTCATAAACATAGATAGACAATGGTGTATAGCCATGCCTAAACTTTCAAGAGGAATAATTATCATGTATACATCTTGAGATTGGGAAATGGAGGTGAAATGACAAGGTTCATTGTAATCCTCTCACTTTAATATATTATTCATCTTATGTCAAACCAAGTAGTACCCATGGCTATCTGAAGTAGGGATCTTAAGAATGTAACCAACATTTTTTGGCACTCCAAATTGAAATTGTAGAATTTAAAGTACTGAATTGAACCTATGCTAGGAAAATAAATGCTTATGATTTCAAAAGAAAATTGCTTAAAGGAAACTATCCTAGGAAATTTAGTGCTTGTGTGAATTGAAAACTAAATTATTTGAAATGAAAGACCTTGAAATTTTTATATTTTCTATGATAACAATTTTCCAACAAATTAAAAAGAAGAATCTTTAAGGAATAATTAAAAGACTGGCCTATAGGTTAAAACACATACACTACAAAAGTAACTAACACATGAACTCACATTTCAATAGTCACATATGCAAATAAAAAAATGATAGAAAAGAAATACTTATCTACAACATGTAGATTGATTCTTCTTTCTCTTGGGTGAGTGGTCTGCTCCTTTAGAAGAACAAAAATGTTCTTAAATTCACATGCAACTACTTATACTCATAACTTGGATAATATGCCCAGATTAATGTAACTCATAGTGTTCAAGTTTGATGAAAGAAATTACATAAAATATTATAACTCAAAAGTATTTTTTTTATTAGAAAAACTATATCTTAAAAACATAACTCTTCTCTAATCTCATTTCTATCTCTATCTGGTTCAACTATTTCTTCCTTTTTCTAGAATGTATTAAACTTCAAAATATTCCTATCCTTTTTCCTATATTACAAAATCATTCCTATATTCCCACTGCTATAATAATTGAACACAAGGACTGAAACTTATAATCACAAATGAGTAATTGTTCAAAAGAACAATCACTACTTAATTTGCATGTGCCAATGAATTGACACTTCCAGTTAATGGTGCTAGCAACACACCCCTGCAATTAACTAAAGGTGGAATGGTTCCTACAATTTAGATAAAAAAAATAAGGCTTGATTTTATTTACGACTAGCCACAAACTACTGGAGTTGTATGCTATTAGGGTTGTCTTTTCTAGAGCTAGAGGCTTTGAAGCTATAGAGGTTTGCCTTTTCTAGAGTTGGAGGCTTTGGAACTATGTAATCCCACCTTTTATAGAGATAGAGGCTTCAAAATTATCAATTACTTCTTCTAGAGTTGACACTTTAAGAGTTTACCAAAATTGACCCCATTTTTAGCAAAAATTGCAACTTCTATTCAAACATTTTTATGAGTAACATTAACAATTAAAATTAAATAAACAACCAAAATTAGGCTAAATTACACATCCTATTTCCATCTCAAACAAGTAATAATTTGAGTACTATCATTAAATCCACATGGAGGGATGGAGAGAAAGAGAAACATGTGATTACTTTATGGAAAAATAATGAGGTAATAATTGGACTTGTCATGAAACTCCCTAGTAAATTTAGTTTGGAGAGAATAGCTTTAGCCTTTTGTATAAGATTACTAATGACTGCTAGCACTATTCGTGTGGTTGTTGGTTACAAGGTTTTGGATTAGGATTATTATTGTTTCTATAGTATTCAATGGATCTTAATCTTCTTATCAAACACCATGGATCTTATCCAATATGAAAGAATAGTAAAAAGGTTGGAAGAAGCTTATGTGGATAACAAATATAGGCTAAGAGGAATTGCAACAATTGATGGTTATGATATTCAAAGTGATGATGAGGATATCATCAACATATTCACAATTTAAAAAATGGTATCCTTGGAAGGCATTAAAGAATTAGAAAAGGCTATTTAATATGTGCTCATGTCTACATCCTTAGACCAACTCTAGGAGCTACTCAATGAAAGAAAAATATTTTTTTGGAAGATACATGTGAGTGGGTAAATTCATGGCTTAAAATTTTTAATGTATCATATTTCATATAAGGAAGGATACACCTTCCTAGGAAGTAGTGAAGAAGAAAATAGTAAGAATTAGCCTTGCAGTTTATTCAAATTTTGCAACTCAACCTGTGTGACTAGGCATATAATTTTTTTTTGCATTACAAACTACAACACCGTTTCTATTGGTGTTTAGCTAAAAAATTTATATAAATTTATATTTCATATAAAGGAAGCTGATCCAAAGTCAACTATTTGCATATTTAAAGAAATGTTATTGTGTAGTTTTTTTCATCAAAGTTTTAGACATCATGGGATAAACCCACAATAGTGAGTCCCAAACTTGGGACATTATATTTTTGAACTCAGATGGGGAAGAAATTTGTAAGATATCTTCATTTGAAGATATCTCTTCGAACGAAGGAGCCTTTGTTTGAATATTTTGCAGAAATCAACTTCGAACAAAGGTTTTCCTTCATTCATAGATAATATTCATTCGAAGGTATTATTTTATTGATTGTGAATCAATAAAACAATACCTTTGAATGAAGATAATATTTTATTGTTTTTTAAAACAATATATGAGGTGAAAAAGTCATTTTCTCTTGTCATTTCTCTCTCAAAAAGCCACAGACAGGGTAGAATGGATTGTGACTTGGGGGACAGTGTTGAGGATGACTCTCTATAGAAATAAAATTGATTCTCCACCATTTTAGCACATGGCTTTCCACAAAGGTGTCTAGGGTACTATCGATGTTAGCAAGTGAAGCATACATTATCAATTTTCCATTTTTTACCAAGTATTTCTCTTCTACTAGTTGGTGAAAATTTGTAATATGGTAAATGTAGTATATTTTCAATACTTTATAGTCAAAATTTTGATAGATTAAAATCTATAATATTAATCTGAAACTGTAAAACATCAAATTGAAACCCTAAAATGTTAAACTGGAACCCTAAAATGTCAAATTGAAACCCTAAAACAATAATTTGAAACCCTAATAAGTGAATTTTGAAACCCTAAAACATCAATTTGAAACCCTGATAATGAATATTGAAACCCTAAAATGTTTATTTGAAACCTTAAACATCTATTTTGAAACCCTAAAACATTTATTTAAAACCCTAAAATGTGGATGTGAAACCCTAAGTTGTAAATCTTAAACCCTAATTTCTAGATTATAAACCCTAAAATTTCTATGTGAAAACCTAATTTCTAAATTATAAATCCTAATTTATAAATTAGAAATTTCTATTTAAAAATGTTTGTAGTAGCTAACTTTGCAAGCATACATAGTAGTTACATGTAATATCATAGGACATCCATTTTTTTAGAAATGTAGTATGGAGTCTTATCTATATACAACTAAGGTTTGGAGGTGTGACTCATCATGCAATGCACCACATCAACACATCTAGTGAGAAGTGTCCTTTAAAATGAACTTTTAAAGGTTTGACCAAAACTTTATTATGAAGTCCCTATTAGTTGAAAAAAAAATCACTTGTTTTTAGAAAAACATCATATTCTTATTTAAATTATTTAACTTATATGAAACCTTAATGATCTCAATACCTATTAGTAACCATGAATCTTGTTATCTCTTACTTTTTTATCCAACACAAATGACACAATAGTTGAACACAAAATACTCTAAATATTCAATCAATGCCTCATTATTAGTTTTTAATTATCTATAGGGGTACTATCTTAAAATAATGCATTATAAATCAATTTGTGATCTCTTTCTTTTGTGTTGATTCAATGGGATCTACTATTCCCTGTTTTAAATCTAAGCCTTTTCCATTACATCCCAATTTCTATAAGATAGAAAATCCTTTAGCATATTTACTAGTTAGTGTAGAAAATGATAAATTAGGAATCAATTCAACACTATTTTGGGAACCATGAGTAGAGATACCTCCATTGTGAGAAGTATCTTGATGAAGAGCCAAAGTTGGTTGTTCATGTGTATCAAACTTTCCATGTATGAAGGAGTAATAGTAGAATATCTATTGAAACTTTGTCATATTCTTCCTTACATGATGTCATAAAATCTAAGGATCCCTAATCATCCTCAAAATTAACATGAGGTGTGAATGAGAGAGGAATAGTATAACTAGTCTTAACCATTTGAACAAGAATATCATGACATATGTAGAAAGAATAGCATCACTAGTATTAATCATATCATGCGCAATAACGGTATAAGAAACTTCATGATGGGTAACCATGAATCTTGTTATAGATCTAGAACCTTTATATCAGTTCAATAACCACAAGTCCTTTTAATTTGTTGTACAAATATTTAATCCAAATTTGTTGTCAACTAGATCTCCTTGAATTTGAATGTCACCATATTTAACTATGACATTTATAATGGTCCATGCTCTTGAAAAAATTGGGGAGGAGGTGACTCATGAAATTTGTAAAAGAAATTTTGAATCTTTTTCAATGGTGAATTAGTTTAGATCTATAATGTTAACATAATAAGGAATTACAAAAAATGGTACTATTGTCTTACATAAAATTTACCTACTATTATCTTAGTTTGAGAGCTTGTTTCTATACATCTATATATATTTTAGATGAAAACATAAGGTCCCAAATATAGATCTTAGTGGGTATTTTTAAGTTGATCAATCACCTCATACTTCTTAGGTGCATTTCAAGTATGTGATCTCTATTAAATGCATGAAAAGTAGGTATGGGAGTAGATAAAGGTGGCCTACAATGAAAAGTAGGACAGTTTGATGTATAGGCCATATGAACAAGAACATCATGACATATATAGAAAGAATAGTATCACCAGTCTTAACCATATGTATCATGTGAAATAATGGTAGAAGCAACCTCATGACGAGTAACCATGAATCTTGGTATAGATCTAAACTTTATATCAATAATAACCACAAGTACTATATGAATAATGGGAGCTAGTAGTTGAGTGGCATGTCCTATTGTTGATATAGTTCTCATGGTTATAGGATTTAGTCTTCTAACATATTTATACTATATATTGTCAATAATTATTCCACATATAAATAAAAAAATATGACCAAATGCTAATTAGTATGGACCCTTAAACAATACTCTTGCATAGGAATAGAAAGAGAAGGAACAATATAGTTCATGTACACTCATGTGAAAGTGCTTTATATTCCTTGAATTTTCATAAATTGGATATCTATTATATTCACAAGTAATTTTTTTAATTTATGTTGATAATTTAAAGATTTTATTATCAATCTAACTTAATAAACAACTATGATTACATCCATATAGTGGTAGATGTCTTACTGAATCAAATAGATTAATAGAGATTGTTTAATGACAAGGTCATGTTGTAGTGGTAGAAGCTTGTAGATACCATAAATCTACAATTTTTGTTTGAGTAATATATTGAAATAATACGAGCTAGTAGTTGAGCAATCCATCCTAGAATTGTTGATATAGTACTCATAGTTTTACAATTTAGTCTTTCAACATATTTATACTATATATTGTCAATAATTATTCCACATGTATAAATAAAAAAAACATGATCAAATGCTAATCAATATGGACCCTTAAATAACACTCTTTCATAGGAATGGAAAGAGTAGGAACAATATAGTTCATGTGTACACTCAAGTGAAAGTGCTTTATACTCCTTGAATTTTAATAAATTAGATATATATTATGTTCACAAGTAGTTTTATTATTTATTTTGATAATTTAAAGATTTTATTATTAATCTAACTTAATAAACAACTACCATTGCAACCATATAGTGATAGATGCCTTCTCATCAACTAAGTTAATAAAGATTTTTTAATGACAAGGTAATGTTGTAGCAAAGAGATGATGGTGGTTCTAGGTTATCTCTTTAGGTCCTCTCTTCTCTAGAAATTTTATCTACTTTTGTGATCTTCCATGGATTTTTCTAAATCTTGAATGAATGTAATACCATATTCAAAACAATTTACTCCAATGATTCTTTAAATGTGGAGAGGTGTGTAGTATTATCAGTGAAAACATTCAATTGAAGTTTACAATTTAAAGTTAATTATATTTTTTTAATATGTTTAAAAAGATTAAATTTATTCTACTTGATCACGCTCATAATTTGTAAGTTCTCAAATTCTGTGTAGTCACTATCTGATATCATTGTCTAGCAGAATGATTTTCCTGCTATCTTCATCACATCCTTGTCAACTTGTGGATAAGAAAATTAAATAGCCATTAGTACATAAAAGGCCACTAAAATGGTTCAACTTGAAGAAACAAGGAGAGAAAGCACTAAAAACATTGGATTTCATTTTTCATAATTAAATGAAATAGACTTCATTTTTCATTAAATGAAATGTAATATTTGTAACTTACAAGTATCTATAACGAAATAGACTTCATTTTTCATTATGTAATATTTCCTTGTAATTTAGAACTTATGAGTTGAAATGCTTGTGTAGTAATAATTTAGCCTATTTATATAAGTTAAAAATTTGATAATCTAGGATGTATAGTGAACTAGCTATCCATCTATTATTTTCCTAGATTTATGTCTTTACTTTTAAAAGAGAAAATTAACTAACATAGGAACTATATCATGTTATGTTCCTTCTCTATAGTATATTTACATGTTTTTGATAGGGATATATGGATTCAATTTTTAGGTATACAGATAGGGAGATAAGTAGATTGAAGTTAATTTTAGATTGAAGTTAATCATAGGGGTTTATAGGTTAAATTGTGAGAAGATATTGGATAGTTTATTTTGTATTAGATGTTCATCAAGGGGTGTTAATGTTTATATTTCAATGAGACTTTAGCTTCTATTCTTTCCCAAATGTAGGAAAAGGTCTCTAGTGATGTTCCATTGAGCACAATCCAACTAAAAGTGTCAAAAGAAGCTATTAAGACCCAATGTTTTCCTTAGTATGCCCCTAAACCTCATATTAGGGCATATTAGGTGACTAGGTGTGTATGCCCTTAGATGGCACCATTGATTTACCCTAGATTTCTTGTTTCCCATGGTCACTATCATAATAACAACCAAATTCCATTATATTTTTCATGATAGTTGTATGCTAAGGTTCATTTAGGCCTCAACATCAACTATTTTGATTTATCTCCACATTTGGGGCAAGGGCATAGTAGGGTATGTGACAAGGATGCATATTGTCACACACATCAAGCACTTCTTACTAATAGGACCTTTATTGGTGAGACGATGCCTATGATCTCTCTATCCCTCAATAATATTGGTGATCATGTGGTCATTGCTTCCTAACGGGAAGCAATTGAGAGTATTGTTGAGATTGCTATGCAAACGTAGGCGATATCTACAGATTGTGTGGGATAGTACTTGATAAGGCATCCACATAGGTCACCTAGTCATTTAGATCCCTATCATGTTGTGTTGGGAAAATGTGTCTCAATCTTGCAATTATATAAGGTTTATTGTTGATAGGATATATAGATTTATATATATTTCCTAGTTACACTGATAGGTGTAATATATAATGGGAGCATGGGGTGGAGTGGGATGCGTGTTAACATTTTTTTGTTAACAAAAACTATTAAATGGCTGACATACATTAAATTAATGATATATTGTAAATTTGGACCATTCATTATTAGGTTTTAGATCTGATGGTAGATATTTTGTTGGCTTGTCTTGTCTTTGTTGGAATTAGGTCAGATAACTGAGAGGGGGGTGAATCAGTTGTCCCAAAAAAATTAACACTTGTAGAAATTAATTCTTGTTTTCACTTAAAATAGATTAATGATGTAAAAATTAAAGTATGAATCAACAACACATGAGCAGAAGCAAATAAACACACTTGACACCAAGATTTTTAACGTGGAAACCCATTTAAGGGAAAACCACTGTGGGAGTTAACCCACAAGATTCATACCCTGTTAAAAGTACTTGAAAGAAATGGGAAGGCACTTGCCTTCGGGCACACTGCCCAGAGCTCACTGCTTAAAGAGGCTCACTACCTACAGGAATTTATATTTAATATAGAAAGATTTAACTGAGAAATAGCATCTTCATTATGCCTGGTTCAATCTCGTTGAAAGCTCACAAAGACTTCTACTCTGCCCCAAACACTTCTTCACTATCTTTTCATCCTTTGCTGCTCTTGTTCTTCTGCTTCTCCTCTTCCCTATTCTGCCTCTGAACCTTTTGTAGGATTTTATCATTTTTGCACAAGGATGATTTTCCACAACTCAACAACACTCCTTTATTATATGCTTCATCAACCTTGGAATAAACATCAAGGTCGGCACTACAAGCATCTGACTTAATGTGAATCACTAAGTTGTCGGCCAAGCATAAATGGGACTCACATATTCCTTAATCAACACACCACACTCCATAGGATTGCTCTTAGATCATCTGCAACACACTTGAATCGTCTGGTCAGCCAAGACTAGGAAGAACAGCAACACCAAAGAAGAAATCTTCAACAACATGCTCAATCTTCAATGTGGACCTCCAACACAGAAGGCACATGATCTAGAGACCTCCACAAGCTCATTGAATTCAGCAATAACATCTGCACTACTCCAAATCAATAGAATCACTTGAATCTTCATCTGGTACCTTAAGAACACTACGTGCCATGACTGTCATACTAGAAAGATTGCTTGCAGACCTACAAACCACAAACCACTTGAGTTGATGACACACACTAACTTCCCAAACATGTCTTTAGATCTGTAGATCATAGTGTTTTATTTACGGAGCAATCCAGACCAATTTCCTGTCACTCTAACTCTTTTGAACACTGCAAAACCTGGTTCCACTCAGATGGCCATAACTTCTTCAAATCTTTATGTGGGCCTCTCAAATCTTAACTGGAGCTACTTCAGACAATCCTCTACACAACCAGTTGGTCCACATACTTAGATCTTCATCAATTTTCTCAATATCCTCAACATTTCAGTCTTCTAACCAGGTAATAAAATAGGATACAGTTGACATCAATGGCAACAAGGATATGTTGACATCAATGACAACACTGCGTAGGCACCTATTTGCAACAATCTCCCCCTTTGTCATTGATGGCAACATATGATGTGAAAAACTGATTTAACCATCAAGACAAGAACTTCTCCATCTTTCTCCTATCACACCTACAACTATTTTTCTTTAGAGCTCCCCCTTTTATCAGCAACTAGTTTTTTACATGACTTCTCTCCCCCTTTGACATCAATGGAAAATGGCACATATTTGCAATCTTTTCTCCCCCTTTTTGTTTCAGACTGATCTCTAAAATTTGTATACTGACTACTTCCCCTAAGTAGTACCTCCTTAACATCAATCCAGATCACAAGATATGACTGTGAATTCCACCGGACTGATGCACCCTAGTGCATCTTAGTTCTGATCAGGAGGGGTAATAACCCCTAACTTCTCTCTGAAATACTCAAAAGTATCCTTGGGTAGAGGCTTAGTGAAAATATCCATAATCTGATTCTTTGAAGAAACAACCTCCAATATGACTTTATTCTCATTAACCTTCTCTCTCAAGAAGTGAAACTTGATTAATATATGCTCTGTCTTTGACTGCAACACTAGATTATTTCAGTTGCTTATTGCACTTGAATTATCATAGAAGATTGTAACAGGCTGCTCAAACATAATTTTGATGTCTTTCAACATTTGCTTCATCCACAAAACTTGAGTACAATTGTTTGCTGCTGCTATACACTCTACCTCTGCAGTACACAAAGATATTGCCTCTTGCTTTTTGCTCATCCAAGAAACCAATCTCCTTCCTCAAAAGAATGCACCACCACTAGTACTTTTCCTGTCATCCACATCTCCTTCCCAATCTACATCTGTGTATGCATGAAGAGTGAAGTTATTATCCTTTAGATACCATAAGTCATAATCAAGTGTCCCTTTGAGATATCTAAAAATTCTTTTGACTGTTACAACATGGGATTCTCCAGGATTAGGTTGAAATCTAGCAACAAGTCTAATTGCATTCATGATATCAGGTCTGGTCTGAGTCAGATAGAGCAGTCCTCCAATCATTGATCTATACCTTTTCTGATTTGCCTTAGGGGAGTCATCATCTTTACTCAACTTGCATCTGGTTACCATGGGTGTACCCACAAGCTTTGAATCTTCCTTTCCAAACTTTTTCAACAATTCTCTCACATACGTAGATTGAGATATGAAGATATCTTTATCTGACTGAATGATTTGTAGACCTAAGAATAAATTCATTTCACCAAACATGGACATCTCAAATTCACTCTGCATCTGATCAACAAATATTTTGCACATACTCTCATTTCCACCAAAAATGATATCATCAATAAATACCTCAACAATCAAAATGTGCTCATGATCAATCATGAAGTAAAGATTACTATCAGCAGTGCCTTTGCTATATCCTAGCTTTAGTAGATACTTATCTAATCTTGTATATCATGCTCTTGGGGCTTGTTTGAATCCATACAATGCTTTCCTCAACCTACAGACCATATTTCTCTGATCAAACAATTGAAATCCTTCTGGTTACTCAATGTAGACTTCTTCTTCCAATTCTCCATTCAGGAATGCTGACTTAACATCCATTTGATAGGCCTTGAAATCTTTAAAAGCAACAAATGCAAGAAATAATCTGACTTCCTCTATTCTTGCCATCGAAGAAAAAGTTTCTTCAAAATCAATTCCTTCCACTTGAGAATATCCTTTGCATACCAGCCTTGCTTTGCTTCTTACAACTTCACCATCTTCATTTAGTTTATTTTGGAATACCCATTTAGTTCCAATCACATTTTTGTCTTCAGGTCTAGGAACAAGATCCCAAGTATGATTCTTTTCAATTTGCATTAATTCTCCTTCCATGGCTTTTGCCCAATTTTCATCAATGCAAGCTTCACTTACTGATTTTGGTTCAATCTTTGAAATCAAACAAATCTCCTCTTGATCTTCAACAATTATTCTTCTAGTTTGAACACCGTTACTTCTATCTCCTATGATCTGATCTTCAGAATGATTCAACTTTACATACCTGGGTGTTTTGGGGTTTGCTTGAACTTCTAATTCTTGAGCTTGTTCCTCAACATCTGCACTAACTTCTTGAGTTACTGGATATTTTGGATCAATATGGATTTGAGTCTAAGTTTGAGCTTGCCTTCCTTGACTTAGACTTTCATCTTGATCATCTGAATCATATCCCCAAGACTTGAAAGATCTTTCTTTTCTCTCATCAACTCTGACTTTAGCACTTTCAACAATCTTTTTCAATCTCTTATTAAAGCATCTGTATGCCTTGCTTTGAGTAGAGTAACCTAGAAATATTCCTTCATCACTTCTTGCCTCAAACTTCAATAGATCCTCATCTCTTTTGATATAGCAATTACTACCAAAAACTCTGAAATGTTTCATAGTAGGAGGATGACCAAACCATAATTCATAAGGTGTCTTACTAGAATTGCCTTTGATTTGTACCCGGTTAAGAGTGTATACACCAGTACTCACAGCTTCTCTCCAATAGACTTGTGGAACATTTGCTTCCATCATCATGGTCCTAGCAGCTTCTTGAATGGTCCGGTTCTTTCTTTCCACAACTCTATTTTGCTGAGTAGTCCTAGAAGCAGATAACTGTCTTTTTATTCCATTCTTTTCACAGAATGTATCAAATTCACTAGAGGTAAACTCTCCACCTTTGTCGGATCTCAGACACTTTATTTTCTCACCAATCTTGTTTTCCACCATAACCTTGAACACTTTGAACTTGTCAAGAGCTTCTAATTTTTCTTTCAAGAAGGTTACCCACATCATCCGGGAGTAATCATCAATCAACAACATAAAATATCTGTCTCCTTGCACACTCCTAATTCTAGAAAGACCACATAGATTAGTATGCACAAGTTCCAACCGTCCACTTGAAAATTGTTCTTTACTCTTGAATGAAGTTTTGTTCTATTTACCCAATTTACATTCTCTACACATGCTATCAGCAGGTTTCATAAGTTTTGGAAGATCTCTCACAGCCTGAGTAGAACTTATCTTGACAATGTTATCAAAATTCACATGACACATTCTTCTATGCCATAACCAACTCTAATCAATCTAAGTAATTAAACAACTTTTGCCAGAACTAATTAAATGGAAGATGTTACCTCTAGTCTGAGTACCAGATGCAATTTCAGTTCTGGAACTTTCCATGATTCTGCATTTTCCATCCTTGAATCAGAGATCATAACCCTTGTCAACCAACTGTTCAACACTAAGAAGATTACGCTTCAAGCCTTCCACATACAAAACATCATTAGTGTTATTCTTATCATTAAAAGAGATGGATCGTCTACCACAGATTCTGCCAGCTGAGTTGTCTCCAAATTTCACAATTCCACCTTCATATTTTCAAAGCTTACAAACTTACTTTTATCACTAGTCATATGATGAGAACAACCACTATCAATCACCCATTCATCTTTTTCTACAACTTGAGCAGCTAAGGCACTTTCCACATTTGCATAGCTAGCAGATTCAGTAGGCACCAGATCTTTTTCTTTAATAGTAATGAACACCCAATCACTTTCAGTGGAACCTCCATGATCAAATTCATCATCTGTGACTCCTTCTTCACCAGCTTCTTGGACATAGTAATATTTCTTTTGAATTCTAGGTCTGTTAGGGTTTAGCTTTGAACCTCTGTCCAGACACCTTGAGGCAAAATGACCAATCTTATTACAAGAAAAACATTTGAATGGCAACTTTCCTTCATACTTACTGGATCCCGTTGGCAATCTTTTGCCAAAAAGGGCTTCAATTTCATCGAACTCAGTTTCATCATCTTCAAGATCCTTCCTTGTCTTGTCATATCTATTTGATCTTCTTGAAGAGCTTTCACCCAGATCATATCTTTGCTTTCCATAAATACTGGCTTTAAATGTAGATTCATACTTAGGAAGAGAATCAGCAAGCTCACTCATTTAAAATACTGAAAGCTTACCAACCAACTGATCCCTTCTAATGGTTGTCATAGTCCTGATCTCTTCAATGGCAGTAACTTTATGCTTGTATGCCGGAGGTAAGGATCTGAGCACTTTGGCAACAATCTCTGATTCTTCCAATACTCCACCAGCACTCCTGATACCGGTCACAAGTTCATTCACCTTCTACATGTAGGAAGTAATGTTTTCATCTTCGCTCATCATCAATCTTTTGTATTTACCCTTCAGGCTTTGAAGCTTGGCACATTTGACATATTTATTACCTTCATACAAAGTTTCCAACTTATTCTAGATCTCATGAGCAATTTTTAATTCTAGGACATTTGTCATTTTTGTATCAGTCAAGGCACTTAACAATGCTTCTTTAGCTTGAATGTTGTGTTCAGCATCCCTAAGTTCATCTAGAGTTGTAGGGCCATTCTTCGGAACCTTGTACTCATTCTTAGTTATCAACCAAAAGGCATCACCCATACATTGCAAGTGACAATCCATGTGCTTTTTCCACAGAGGGTAATTTGTTCCATCAAACCTCGGACTGTCCTTCTTGTAAGTCAACATCTTGGATCTCCTTAAGCAGTCAGGCTTCTTCTAGAGGAACCTGCTCTGATACCAATTGTTGGAATTAGGCTGGACAACTAACAGGGGGGTGAATCAGTTGTCCCAAAAACTTTAACACTTGCAGTAGTTAATTATTCTTTTCACTTAAACTAGATTAATGATGTAAACATTAAAGCATGAATCAACAACACATGAGCAGAAGCAAATGAACACACTTGACACTAAGATTTTTAATGTGGAAACCCGGTTAAGGGAAAACCATGGTGGGGGTTAACCCATAAGATTCACACCCTGTTAAAAGTACTTGAAAGAAATGGGAAGGAACTTTCCTTTTGGCACACTGCCTAGAGGTCACTACTCAAAGAGGCTCACTACCTACAAGAATTTATATTTAATATAGAAAGATTTAACTGAGAAATAGCATCGTCATCATGCCTAGTTTAGTCTCATTGAAATCTCACAAAGACTTCTACTCTACCCCAAACACTTCTTCACTATCTTTTCATCCTTTACTGCTCTTGTTCTTCTACTTCTCCTCTTCTCTGCTCTACCTCTGAACCTTTCTTATGATTTTATCATTTTCGTACAAGGATGATTTTCCACAACTCAACAACACTCCTTTATATTGTTCATCAACCTTGGAATAAACATCAAGGTCGATACTACAAGCATCTGACTTAATGTGAATCACTAAGCTGTCAGCCAAGCATAAATGGGACTCAAATCTTCCTTGATCAACATGCTGCCCTCCATAGGATTGCTCTTAGATCATCCGTAACATGCTTGAATCATCCGATCGGCCAAGACTGGGAAGAACAACAACGCCAAAGAAGAAATCTTCAACAACATGCTCAATCTTCAATGTAGACCTCCAACACAGAAGGTACATGATCTAGAGACCTCCACAAGCTCATTGAATTCAGCAATAACACCCGCACTACTCCAAATCAATAGAATCACTTGCATCTTCATCTGGTACCTTAAGAACACTGGTTGCCATGACTGTCACACTAGAAAGATTGCTTACGGACCTCCAAACCATGAACCACTTGAGTTGATGACACACACTGACTTCCCAAACATGTCTTTAGATTCACAAATGATAGTGTTTTATTTGCAGAGCAATCCAGACCAATTTCCTATCACTCTGTCTCTTCTGAACACTGCAAAACCTGATTCCACTCAGATGGCCATAACTTCTTCAAATCTTTATGCAGACCTCTCAAATCTTAACTAGAGCTACTTCAAATAATCCTCTACACATCCATTTGGTCCACATACTTAGATCTTCATCAATTTTCTCAATATCCTCAACATTTCAGTCTTCTAACTAGGTAATAAAATAGGATACAGTTGACATCAATGGCAACAAGGATATGTTGACATCAATGACAACACCACTTAGGCACCTGTTTACAACAGTCTTTGGATCTCTGATGGTGATACTCCTTTAAGAATCTTTCTTTGCAAGTATATTGTAATCTTTGTGATTTATGAATAATATATTCGGTGGCTCTTGGAGTGTGGGTTTTTTCTCCCAAAAGGGTTTTCCCCATGTAAATCAATGTGTTGTGTTATGCATGATATCTATGTTTATTTCTATTTAAGTTTCTATAACTATTAAAGATTTGTAAATTTTTGCATTATCATCCTCTCAAGATTAGTGTAGGAAGTTGTTCTACTACCTTAGCTTCCTTACAAGTGATATCAGAGGTTGATCACCTTTGGTTTCAATTGTGGGTTGTTGGGTTTTTTGAACTAATCCATATTTGAGTGGGAGCTTGTGCAGAAGACACTTTGTGATCTTTTTGTAGGAATTTTTAGATGGAAAGTTCATCAGGGAGAGTAGAGGTGGATAAATTTTCTAGAAATAATTTTGAAATGTGGAAGATAAAGATGGAGGATCTATTGATAGATCGAGATCTGTAGGATACTATTGATGAGAAGGTTTCAAGGCTAGCAAATCCTACTTTAGCTGCTTAATATGATGTTATGGACCATAAAGCCAAGGGTCTAATTAGATTGTGTTTGGTAGACTCTGATTTAATCAATATCCATGAAGAGACCTCTGCACAAAACCTATAGAAGAAGCTTGGTGAGATGTATCAAGCCAAATCTTTATTGAACAAGATTTTCTTGAGGAAGAAATTGTATTCCTTGAGAATGGAAGAAGGTGGATGAATTACCAACCACCTAGAAGCATTCAATATGCTGGTGGCTCAATTGGCATCAGTTGGTGTCAAAATAGACAAGGAGGAGAAATTATAGATATTACTTTGGTCTTTGCCTGATTCGTGGGATTCTCTTGTTATGGATATTGGGAGTACTTCTGTTATATTGAAGACTGAAGATGTGGTGGGTTCTTTACTTTCTGAAGAGATGAGGAGGAAGGTATCTATTAGTGCCAAGGAGGCCCTAAATGTTCGTGGAAGACCTAAAGAAAAATGTAAGAAGAATGAGAAGCATGATAAATCCAAGTCCAAGGGGAGATCTAAATCTCCTAGAATGTCCAAAGTTGTTTGTTGGAACCACGGTAAGGCTGGACATATTTGTAAGGAATGCAAAGAAGAATAAAAGGAAGAGATTTTATTCTAATTCTGAGTCTGAGAAGGAAGATGGTGATGCATTCACTGCATCTTTGGTAACTTGTGTAGGTAATGATGCATGGTTAATTGACTCTAGTGCATCTTTCCATATGACCTTTAATAGAGATTGGTTTTATGAATATGAAGAATTTGATGGAGGCAAGGTATACTTGGGTGATGATTCTTATTTAAATATTGTTGGTCGTGGTAAAGTTAGAATCAGTTTTCCTAATGCTAGAATAAAAAGGATTAATGGTGTGTTGTGTATCCTTGGATTAGCACAAAATTTGTTAGCTGTGAGCAAATTAATAGATGGAGGTGTGTAGGTAGTATTTTCTGATGCAGGATGCAAGATGGTTAGAGGTGCTATGGTGATTGCTAGAGGTGTCAGATATGGCACATTATATAAGCTTGATGCATTCACTATTGAGTGCACTAGTACTTCTATGAAAAGCAAGTTTGTGGAAGAGGTGAGGGTTTCATCTTCAACAGATGGTCATGGCTTTTGGGTACCCAAGGGTGCTCTTTTTTCTGAATCAAAGTTACCTACAGACAAAACTATGTTATGGTAGTAGAGACTTGGCCACATTGGAAAAAGGGTCTAAGGACCTTGAAAAATAAAAACCTTGTTAAAGGGTTGTCTGATTGTAATCTTGAGTTTGCTTTCTGTGAGCATTACATTTATGGAAAACAAAATTGAATTCAATTTTATTTGAGTTCTCATAAATCTTGTGATGTATTGGATTGTATTCATTCTGACGTGTTTGGTCCTGTAGATGTTCCTTCAATTGGAAAATCCACATATTATGTTTCATTTATTGATGACTATAGTAGAAGGACATGGGTATACTTTCTAAAGAGTAAATCTAAAGGTTTTAGTCAATTTAAAGAATTTAAAGCAATAGTTGAGTTGCAGACTAGAAAGAAAATAAAATGTTTGAAGACTGATAATGGTGGTGAATTTTGCTCTAATGATTTTGATAGATTTTGTAAAGATTGTGATATTCATAGACAAAAGACAAATCCGTATTCTCCACAATAGAATGGATTTGCAGAAAGAATGAATAGGACACTGATGGAGAAGGCTAGGAGTATGTTGAGTGGTACTAGTATAGAACAAAGGTTTTGGGTTGAAGTTGTTGCCATTGCTTGTCATATGATTAACAGGTCTCCTACATCAGCTCTTGTTGATAAAATGCGTATAGAGGCATGGTCGGGTCACAAGCCTTCAATAAGACATCTTAGAGTTTTTGGTTGTGAGGCATATTCATATGTTCCAAAGGAGAAGTGAACAAAGTTGGAGAACAAGGCTATGAAATGTATCTTCATCAGATACAGTTAAGGTGTGAAAGGATACAAACTTTGGAATCCTATTGTACAGAAGGTAATATATAGTAGAAGTGTTATTTTTAGAGAAACTAAGCCTTCTTCTGTTACATTGTAGCTAGAACAAAGTAAATAGGAAGATGTGATTCAATTTCCTTCTACACCTAAGAAAGATGAATTGAGGCCCGTGGATAGACAAGAAGTTGAGGAGAGCTCATCTAGCTCTGAATCTTCAGAAGAGAAGGAAGAACCTCCAACACGGCTTGTTCATAGGTATACAAGGCATAGACAACCACTAAGTAGGTATTCACCTGATGATTGGAGATGTATTTTTTCTTTGAATACTAACATGGATGAACCCAGATTTGTAGAAGAGGCATTAGGTATGAATGATACAAAATCCTAGAAGATTGCTATGGATGAAGAAATGACCAATTTGAAAAAGAATGATACATGGGATCTTGTACCATTACTTGAAGGATGAAAACTTGTTGGTTGCAAATGGGCATTCAAGAAAAAGATTGGTTCAAATGGAGTTATTGAGAAGTACAAAGTAAGGTTGGTTGCGAAAGGTTACTCTCGAGTTGAGGGTGTTGATTATGGTGAGATATTTTCTCCTGTTGCAAAAATGACATCCATTAGATTTTTTCTTTCTATTGCTGCTACTTATGATTTAGAGGTTGAGCAAATGGATGTGAAAACTTCTTTCCTTCATGGTGAATTGGAGGAGGATATTTATATGACACAGCCAGAGCACTACATGGTGAAAGGTAAAGGTAATTTAGTTTGCAAATTGAAGAAATATTTGTATGGCCTAAAATAGAGTCCTAGGATGTGGTACAAATTTTTTGATACATATGTGTTGAGTTTTGGATTTGAGTGTTCTAAATCATATCATTATGTTTATTAAAAAACTAATGGTGATCGTTTTGTATGTATTGCATTATATGTTGATGATATGTTATTCATTGGTAAAGGGAAAGGTATGATTTTAGAATTGAAATCTCAAATTGCTGTTAAATTTGAAATGAAAGACATTGGTGTAGCTAGACACATTCTTGGGATGGAAACTAGAAGAGATAGAGTGAATAGAAATCTATGGCTTGGCCAAAGTAAGTATGTCAATTTAAATTTACAGAGGTTTAACATGCAGGAATGTAGACCATTGTGTGTTCCCTTTTCATTTGGAACAAAGTTGTCTATTTTAGATTGTCCAACATCTCCATTAGAGATGGAAGATATGAGTAGAGTTCCTTACCAGAGTGCAGTTGGAAGTTTGATGTATGCTATAGTTTGTACTAGACCGGACATTGCCCAAAAAGTGGGAGTTCTTTCGAGATATATGTCTAATCCTGGTAGAGTTCATTGGGATGAAGTTAAAAGAGTCTTCAGATATTTGCATGCTACCTTAGAGTATTCCTTGTGTTATCATAGTAATTTGAATGAAGACAATATTTCCCTTGATATTCATGGTTATGTGGACTCAGACTGGGTAGGTGATATTGATAGTAGATGATCCACTAGTGCTTATGTGTTTACTTTATTTGGTGGTGCAATTAGATGGATGAGTAAGTGATAGACTGTGGTTGTTTTATCCACTACTGAAGTTGAGTATATGGAAGCTAGTCATGCTTTCAAAGAAGCTATTTGGCTTAAGAGACTATGTTAGATATTGGAATAAAACAAGGTGTAGTGACAATTTATTGCGATAGTCAGAGTGTGATTTGTCTAACTAAGAATATGACATTTCATGCCAGGACCAAGCACATTGATGTACAATATCATTTAGTTAGAGATATGGTCAAAGGTGGTAGGGTGAAGCCAGTTAAGGTAGAAAATTTGATGAATGTTGTCAATTCTTTAACTAAGCCTATGAGCATAGAAAAGTTCAGATGGTGTTTAGAGACTATGGGCCTTTTGACCCCTAGCAATTAAGAGACGATGTTTACTCCCTCCCATTGCTCTTGCAAGGTGTTCGACAAGTGGGAGATTTGTTGGGAAAATATTTCTCAACCTTGCAATTATATAAGGTTTATTGTTGATAGGATATATATATTTATATATATATATTTCCTAGTTACACCAATAGGTGTAATATACAATGGGAGCATGGGGTGGAGTGGGATGCGTGTTAACATTTTTTTGTTAACAAAAATTGTTAAATGGCCGACATACATTAAATTAATGATATATTGTAATTCTGGACCATTCATTATTAGGCTTTAGATCTGATGGTAGATATTTTGTTGGCTTATCTTGCCCTAGAAAGTAACCCTATTTTATGAGTGCATTGTATTACAGCTATGGCATCATGATGTATTCTGAGAGTCTGATAGTGGTCATGTTGTCTCTAGATCTCTAGTGGTGATACTCTTGTGAGAAGCTTTCTCTGCAAGTATATTGTAATCTTTGTGATTTCTGAATAATATATTGGGCATCTTTTGGAGTGGGGTTTTTCTCCTGAAAGGGTTTTCCCCACATAAATCACTGTGTTGTAGTATGCATGATATCTATGTTTATTTCTATTTAAATTTCTATAACTATTAAAGATTTGTAAAGTTTTGCATTATCCTCCTCTCAAGATTAGTGTGGGAAGTTGTTACGCTACCTTAGCTTCCTTACATGTTGTAGGCATTCCATCTCTAGAGGACCTAGACCATATTATAGTTGATGGTCAGATGTAAATGGTGGTATGTTTTTTGTCAAAGGACTTGATGAGAGTGTATCAGGTGATATCATAATAGATGTAGATCCCTTTGGTAGGTACTAGTTTCTATATAGGTGGCATCCTTGAAGTTTTAGAGAATCTAGTAGTTGACTCACAATGTTCCGATGTAGATCCTTTAGTTATATCCTTTGGTGAGTATTAGGAGTCACATACTAGAGCAACACAAGCATTTAATGATCATTCTACTGCTCCATAGTCTCAACCTATGGCACCTGATTCACTTGAGTAGGTTGTAGGGTGTATGTGTTTTTAGAGATGATTTCTTTAGGATTGATGTCATCTCACCTTCACAGGTCATTTTACATGTCATTGCTACAACTAGTAGATGAGAGAATATATGAGTTAATGGATTCCATCATTGCAACTAGAGATGGTGATATTTAGGCTCCTAGTATGACACAAGTATATATACTTTTTGATTTTTAAATTTAAAAGTTATACTATAAAATTTAAACATATTCTCGTAGCCCTACACAAATAAATTATATTTGAAATTATTTTTTCTTTTTTACATGCATATGTAACTCAAGGTAGTAGGCTTGACCCCTATTTCGAGGGAAGAGCACGTTGCACACTTGCTTCACTTGACCATTGGATAGGTGAGTTAAGTATTAAATTGAAATCCATATATATAAATATCTCATGTATGTATGAATGCATGCATGCATGTATGTATAATTTTTAGTTTTCAAGTTAAATTACACTTATGTAGGGCTCTTTACATCTATTAGAGTAGGATTCAGGAGCTAACTTGATTATCAAACCAACTAGTTTACATTTTTGAGAGATAGACATTTATGTTTGAGATATGGACATTTGTGTTTATGTTTATGTTTATATTTGACATCATACATATGGACATTTATGTTTATATTTGACATGTATGGACATTTATGCATCTATGTGTGGACATGTTTATGTTTGGGATGGACATTTATGTTTATATTTGACATGCATGAACATTTATGTTTATATATTTGACATGTATGGGCATTTATGAATCTATGTATGGGAATGTTTATGTTTCAGATAGAAATTTATGTTTATATTTGACATGGACATTTATGTCTGAGATATTTAATAAATTTTTGATATAAATGATTCTTGATATTTACAATGGATATTTGATATTTACACATGTGTGTATTAAGACATGTAATACAAGTTTCAATAATAAAATATTAACTTAAAAAATATTATGCTTATCTCTCTCATGTGATTTACTTATTAATAACTATCAATATTGTCCTCAAGTTGATGTATATGATATGGATATAAATTAATCAACCATGAAAAGACTAATGATAACTTGAGTAGCAAGACAATTGATTTCATATTATATACCAAATATATAAAGTTTTGATATAAATGATTATTGATATGAAGAAAATTGTAGGTTGAAATACACAGTGTGTATTTCAACCTGCACATGCTCGATGTAAGCTATAGATTCAATTAAGCTACTACATATCTCATTTAAAGTTTCACAAATACTAACAAATACTATTACACTCAAATCATGAATTACATTGGAAAAACAAAAAATAATGAATTTTTTATTTTGTTTTTGTTCATATAAATGTTGATTTCATATTATATACCAAATAATCAAGATAAAAGTTCATCCTATTTGAATATAAATAAACTAGATAGAAGAGACTTGTTAAGTTTGAGACTTGAATGATAATTAAACTCACATACAAATTTCTAAATATAATTCTACAAAGTTAACTATAAATTTCTAATAATACCAAACTCACATGAGCATCAGGAAACTTTAACTTAGGGTTTCAAAACTTCTCTACAAAAAAGATCTTCACTTAGCTTCAAGAAATATTTATTTTGTACTGACAAGGCCAACCGGAGGAAGGTGGAAGCTCATGTGGCCTCACCTAAGACCTAAGACACCTACTCTCGTAGACATAAGACACCTAAGGAACCTATTCTAGATACCTAGATTTTATAGACATAGTAGACCTGAGACACCTAGATTTTATACCTTATTCTAGTCTAGACCTAGTAGATGTCATATCTACCTAAGACACCTAGATTTAATACCTTATTCTAGTATTCTGATTTTATAGTAGATGTAGTAGACCTAAGACACCTAAGACACCTAACTTAAAGACTACATGTAAGATAATATTATGTTGGATAGTGTAGGGATCATACCTTGAATGATACAATAACTTCAAATCCTCTAAGCTACATGATTGCAAAAACACATCTCTTTCCATGATGAAATGTAAAAAAATAGAACCTAGATTTTGAATTATAAAATTTTAAGTATCACTGAAATTAGAATTAAATGAAAGAACTATTGGAGCATAAATTGTAGAATTTAAAAATTCTACAAGACACCTAACTTAAAGAGTAGGTTTGTAAGATAAAATTATGTCATGTAATGTAGAGATCATTTACCCAAAATGAAATAACAACTTAAAATCCTCTAAGATACATGAATGTAAAAACAAATCTCCTACCGTGCAATGAAATGTAAAAAAAATAGAACTCGGAGATCATGAATTCTAAAAATAATAATAACCATTGAAATTAAAATTAAATGAAAGAACCATTGAAGCATAGATTTAAAATTTAAAAGTTCTACAAGACACCTAACTTAAAGAGTCCATGTAAGATAATATTATGTCATGCTAGAGTAGAAATCATATAACTTATTTATAGATCCTACCACAATGAAATTTAAAAACAATTAGAACCTAGAGATCATGAATTCTAAAATTTTTAAGAACCATTCAAATTAAAATTAAATGAAAGAACTATTGAAGCATAAATTAAAATAATTTAGAAGTTCTACACATAAGACACTTGAGATCTAGTAGACCTAAGACACCTAATATCTACATAAGGCAATATTCTACCATAGTAGGTCTAGTGAATACCTGAAGTGAAATGAAAGTTGTTGTCCATATTTTTCATTCATCAATTGGTTCAACTCAGTCTTCAATAAAATTTAATATTTTTTGATGTTCATCTCTATCTAGTCTCCACTTATGACATCCACGTGCATGTGGAACTTGATGAAGAGATAGGCCAGTAGCAATTACTAGGTGGCTATACTAATACATCATGTTGTGAGGCTAGTAATCAATAAAATGAATCCCATTCTAAACATATTTTGACTTGTTTGAGATATGTCCCTTGGAGTACAACTAAACCTATGGGAAAAAACATTCCATCACTTGTTTCTAGTTTTTTTTAACTCCATCCTCTCTTCTATGCAACGTAATAAATAATAACTAACAACTTCTATGTTTCTAGCCTCTATTATGACTACAAAAAACATCTCCTACACCATAATGAAATGTAAACAAATTAGAACCTATCATGAATTCTAATATTTAAGAATCAAATTAAAATTAGAATTTATCAACATATTAAAATTTAAAAAATTAAACTACAAGGTACATGATATATATACCCTTTTTAATCAATTATTAAATGTGGTCATAGTTAGTTGAAATCAAAGGAATGTCTTCAAAGCCTTCATCTTCATCTTTGTTGTATGTGTCAGTAACAACTAGTGACACCAAATTCCATTCACTAACATATACACATCATTGGCTCTTGCAATTTTCATAATCTCCCAACATGAAGTCATAACAAAAGTAAGAGTAATCCCTAGTACACAATGTCCACGTGTGGCTATCTGTACTCATGACACAACACAAAGATCTTGTTTTCTCTACCTTCTTGCATCCATGCTTTGTTCTTCTATCCACACCTACAAATTTTATATATACATCAAACATGATTTAGAATTATAATTTTGCTGAATTTATAAACTATAATCACAAACAAATAAAATAAATATTTAAGTAAATATTAAACAAGTCAAGTTTTTTCAAACAATACATACCTAATATCTCCCAAAACACTCTATTTGGATGTGGGCTCTATTGATGGTCCGTTCAATGCACATGCAACAAAGGAAAGGATGAGACTCAACCTGCCTCTTCTGAAAGGACAACTGATCCAGAAAGGATCAATTATCACCAAGGTCTAGGGAGTTGGGTCAAAACTATGTTGCATAAGCACAGGGTAAATGTGGACAGTTTAACAAAGGGTCTTGGTTTTCTTATAGTTATTTCAAACTGGATTAAATTTGATTTACACTTATTGTTGTTTTAAAGAAAATTCAAAAGATCATAAGGAATGCGAGAAGTAAATGAAGCAACACTCATATTTTCAACCTTTATATCAACACATCTATCAGAGAAATTCACTAACTATAGTATTATAATTAGTTTTTATAAACCCAATCATTCATACTATTAATGAAAAAGTTAGAGGATTTTCCAAAACAAATAAGGTTGAATTGTATTTTCTGATTATTGTATTTCACATGTAAACCAGAAATAAAATTCAGAATTTAGAGCCTAGATTTAGGATTTCTCAAATAAATATGGAAGTAAAGACCAAAATTTAAAGCACTACACCAGATACACAAAGATAGATCTAGAGGAATTGACAACCATCTTATATTAATTTCTACAAATTTTAAGTACAAGATATAAATCTAGCAATGAACACTAGAAATATGGATCTATTTCCAAAAGAATAATCTCCTCTATGCTAAAATGTTGTAAAAACTAACTAATCTACTGAAATTTTGAAAAAAAGGCTAAGTATGCACTGACAACCTAATTCTTCAACTTTCAGACCCTTGAATAAAATGATTCCCTCCCTTTTATAGGCATCCAAGAAGCACAACACATTAGTCTTACAATACATGCAATACAATTGTTCCTCATTTCTATCACCAACCTCATGTAACTCAAAAAGCAATTGTAACAATAGAACTAATTTTGTATGTCAATCTGTAAGTTTGACTTTTCAACTCAAAGATATGCAAAAAGTAAAATAAAGAAATCTCGTAGGGCCCACTTTATAAAATAGTGGTTTCCTTTTTACAAAATTAGATTACAATAAATTCATTAACACAAAAGTTATCTAAGTCTAAAAATAGACTCAATGTGAGATGGACCCCCCTAGAGAAGTCCGTGTCTTCTTGTATTCAACAAAATTTGACAAGAGCTGACCTACTCTATCCACCCTTGGACCTTCTAACCATTCAGATCTAAACTTGAAAGTATCGAAGCATTGAGAAACACATTCACACTTCCTTTCCATTTTGCATATACCTACTATTGACAGTTTAAAGTGAGGTTTTGATTCTACAAACTTGTCAAGCACATTTTTATCAAAACATGGAGCACTTAGCCAATCATCCAATTTCTTCTTGAAGGCTTCCTTCACTTTGTCAAGAGGCTCCAGTCTATACTTATCATGTGAATATATTTCTGAGTCTACAACTACCTTGACAAAAGTTTGAAAAATAGCAATGTATTCATATATTTCCTGTTGTAACTTCAGTAACGTAGGATGATATTCAATTATCTATTCTATCTTATACTAAGTAACCCTTACACAAAACTTAGGAAAACTAGGCTCCTCATAATGAAAAATGTCAAATTCTATTAACTCCTGACTCATTTTTCCAATTTGTTTCAAAGTTCTCAAAATGTAGTCCAACTTTACATCTTCTCTTTTGGAATTTTCAATGAAAGTGTCTATCTCTGATTCTATCTTGCAAGATTTGTCATAGTATGGGTAATACTGATAAAAAACACTAAAGGCTTCCTACAAGAATTTGGACACCCATCTGTCAATCAAAGATGATTTCTCCTTCATTGCATGTAAGGCAACAACTTCTTTCTTTTTCATCAATACCAAAACATCTGCTGTAGATGGTTGTTTAGTAATGGGTGGTAGAAGACCCTTAACAAATGAATCCATCTGACTTAGTTGTAGCTTCAAACCATCTTTCATTTGCTTATCCTTTTCCATTCCTCATTTACTATGTTGTAGGCAGAGTCAAATGAAAGAATTTCCTTAGCATGGATTTGTTTTCCTAAATTCACCCTTGTAATTTAGTAGTCTTCAGATAGCAATTCCCAATCATCCTTACCAAATGTAGGGGTAGCAATTTCTACAATCCTTTCCCCTTGATCATTGGTTTGAAATGCTGACAATGTCTTGGGCTTCTTTTTGGGTTTCTCCTTCTCAATTTCAACCATCGTCTCTTGGAAGTTAGAGGCGTAATAACTACCTGTTGCCTCTTCTCAAGATTCAAGTTCAAGTTCTACTAAGAGGGTAAGGTGGGAGTATGTGAAGACTAATCAACTAAATTTTGTCTCATTTGTTGTTGTTGATCAGATTTCTTATCTACTTTGTCCTCTTGCTGCTACTCTTCCTCATGAAGTTGATCTTCAGTAGTCTTTGGAGACTTTGTATGCTTAGAAGAATCAACCATCTTACCCTTCAATTTAGAAGCTTTAATCAGTTCCTACTGCTCTTCAGGATTCAGCACATGTTCTTCTTGGAGTTCTTCTTCTTCCTCCCCAAATGGAACGTTCTCGGCTATATCTTGGATTTTTTCAGTTTGTTCCTCTTTTTCCTCTTCTTTCTCTTCTTTATCTTTTTGAAGACTTTGCCTCTACTCAGGTTGATGTTCTCCAGTCTGTTCGTGCTCAAGTACCTCTTCATTGAGGTGCTCTTATTCAAGCTACTCTATCTCAAGTACCTATTCTATTTTCTCCTTGGATGTATAAGGTGGAAATACAACTGTACCAAATGTCCCTTGTGGTTGTTCTGTTACATTGACCTCATGCTCACATGTATCTAAATATTAGCCAATTGCCTCTCTCAGAGGAATCAGATGAGCCAAAGGTTTAATTCCCAAACCAAATGTCATTCCTAGAGCTCCTTCTTTATACATCATAGAAGTCTCATCAAACTTCTCTTTAACAACCTTGAACACATCCTTGGGAGAAGCAGTGTCAATGGAAATTCTGCTCTTTGTAGTTTTGGGAGGCTTCCCCTCTACTTTTTGCCTCTTGGGAGCTAGGGACTGTGAAGTCGAAGACTCACCTTTTCCTCTTTTTTACCCTGTGGAGTGGGTGGCAAAAAATTGTGAAGTCTTATTTTCAACCAAGTCATGTTTGTTTCAATTACATTAGCACTGAACTCCCTTATGGAATTCTCTTCTTTCAATGACCAGTTGATAGAGTCCAATTCCTTCTTGTCAATAGTATCTAGCTGATACAAAGGATCTAGTACAATACGATCATTAAAAAACTCTTTTGGTGTGTCATCCCTTAAACCAAACTCTCTCATCTAAAAAGCAATAAGCCGAGTATATTGTTTCTTTCTTAAACATCAAAATCATCTTTGCAATTTTCCCAAAAATCCTCAAGAGAATGTTTATGTTTAAAGTCAATTGTAGGAAATAGTTGGTTAAGTTTTCCTACAAGATCAAAATCCTCTCTAGCCTCATACACCTTCAAGTTCAGAGAATTTATCTCTTCTACTACTATTTTGGCTGCTACAATTGAGGAGAATTCATAGAATCCTAATTCAAAAGGGTATTTGACCCCTAACTTATGCTTTCCTGACAACTTTAGATGCACCTCACTGATTTGTTAGGAGAACTCCATCAAAATGATTTTATCGCTGCAATGCCTTGGGAAGAGAAATGATGCTCTTTTGAAGCCTATGATTCTAATGTAAGTAGATCAGGCAAACTGAATGAACCATTGATCCTAGGTTCTAATCAGGTCCATGGCCTTTCTTGACATTTTCCAAGCTGGATCACTTGTCAACTACAAAATGATTACATATAGGAATTCATCATTGACCCTTTTAAAATGTTTTTCAGCCTCTTTCAACTCTAGCTAGGGATAATAATCCCAAATCTTATTATGTTCAAGACCAAGTTCTCCTCTGACTCCCACAATTGTTAAACCTAGAAAATTCCCCCTTCTTGTAGCTAGCCAAATGATGTATGATGTCATATAAAACTTCTTAACTTGCACAATAGACATAAGTTGTGCATGCAAATTGTTAGAAACTATGATAGCTAAGTCCAATTGAGTATCTCCTTTGATAGTATAGTAAATAAACTAGAACATCCATGTATCATACATCTTAGACTCTTCTCTGCCAAAAGCTCCATTGAGCAAAGTGATAACATCAACAATTTCACCTTGAAAGTCTACCCTTGTCAACCTAGAAGGCACCTTGGAAGCATGCTTCTTTGGTTTTTTTAACCAATGTCTATTCAAATATCCCTTGTTTCCACTAAAATCCTTATTATAATGTTTGGTGGCCTTAGCAATTGTTAACAAACTAGCCTCTCCATAGACTAACATGTCAAAAACCAATCTGATCATCAGAGTTGTAATAACCAACAATAGATTTCCATTAGAATCCAAACACTTCCTCTCCTCTGGGTTATAGTGGTGGGCCAGAGTGAGGATAGGATCTAGATATTAGATAGTCATTGGGAAGATAGCCACATGTCCCAATCTAGATTCTACAATTTTCTTTGATTTCAGGGTGACATCTTCTCCAAATGTGTCATGTATAAACTCATGTAGGTCCACATGTCCAAGTTCTGTGTCGGTGATGTTCATTAGTCCAATTTTGAACTTTGAGTCCTTGGGAACACCTTGAAATTGGTAATTCATGGTTATAGGTTATTCCTTCTTCTTTTTCTACTTTTGTTGCTTCTTTGGTCATTTCTCGATCCTTATCCTTCTACCTCTAGCTCAATTTCCTTGGCAAACTTATCTAAATCTAATAAAGTTTATTCACTTTGATAAGCTAAAGTTTCTCCCTAAAACATTTAATTAACCTGTAGGAGTAAGAGGGATGTATAAAAATCCAAAAAAAAATTAAATGAACACTAAATTTTGAGTATTTTGAGTTTTTTGTGTTCTAGCAAAATTATGGGACCAAATTCAAAATTTGGACCTTGGTCCAAAAATGGACTCGAGACACATTGTCCTAATTAGCTTAAGATTAGTAGAAGAAAAATAGCTTCTAGGCTCTAATTACATAAAATTTTAAAAGGTCGAATTAAGCTCGAAGATCTAATCGGGTTGCACTGCTAAGTTTCTAGGATGTGACAGGGAGCGAGTCATCAGAGAAAACTTGGTTTTCTAGAACTTTGCATTTTGGGTCAAAAAACCCTCCTAGGCCCAAAGTCTAAAAAGAGTTGTCTTACATGTTGGCGGGTCACAAAAACCAGACTTGTTTTTTATTTTTTAAGATCTTAAGGTCGAAAGACCTTTCACCTGAGGTCTTGAAAGTGGTGTAGTCACGACTAGGAGGGTCCACAAGGTGAATAGTCTAGACCGTGCAATAAGAGTAAACACAATGGAAACAACTCAAAGATAGGATGCAAATACATATTTAGTCATTCAGTATATCATAGATCCAAAATACAAACATGCCAGTAACATGTAGGCTTACAATTAGGGCTCACATGCCTGATTCCTTAGTTACAATATATGCACAGGATATAGCTTTTAAGTGCCTTCACAAAGAATTCAAATTATCTAACTATCTCTATGTGATTGACTACTTTCCTATGCATCTATTACATGATTATATATCCTCTCTGGAACATAAGAATCCTCCGCATCAGCCAAGGATGGTCACAAACTCCAATGAAAGAGATGTAACGTGTGTACACAGATAGGTTGGACCTAATCATATAGAAATCCTCCACAAATGAATGGAATAGCATGAGGATCTCAGGGAAGGTTCATCACAATCCAAAGTATCTTGAATGATGTGCACTTCAGCTCTGCAAGTTGTGAATGTGCTCTACAAATCGTCTCTTTTAGCTGATTGTCTGAGACTCTCTGAATGCTCTGCTATGAGAAAATAGTCGATCTTCTAATAGTGATATCTTTCCAGAAACTGATCCAAATGATCTAAATTTTGGATATGATGTGCATGAAGATGTCTAGATGCTTAGTTTAGCTTTGCAAGGTTTTAAATGAAAATACTACAGAATGTGGACCAAACTACTGAAATTGCTACTGACTGAATTGACTGTACTGAACTGGAAAATAAAAGAAAAGCAAACTAAATGCAAATATTTTTGGTTGATGCAATTGCTCTTGAACCAGGGATGCTCTTGCATCAAACACCCAGGGTTGTTGAAAAAGTGAGTCCCTCACTTTGCTAGGGCTAGAGGAAAACCAAGACGGTCCATCTCAGCCTAAGAAATCCAAGATGAGTCTTCTTCCAGTCTATCTTTCCACTTCACAAGATATTCTTTGTAGTTCTTTCATCTGGTGCTGCGTCCAATTCTACTATCCAAAATGTCTTCAATATGCTCCAATGCTTGCTATGGTAACTACTTCTTTAAGTCTTCTTCAATGTTGTCATTGAAATTTGCTTCATGATACTAATATAGGTCTGCAATGTTGAAAATAGGTGATATCCCCAATGTCTCTGGTAGCTCCACTTCGTATGCATTTCTTGAATTAAAATTTCTAAGTATCCTACATTGTCCAAACTTCTTCATCTTCAACTTGTTATATATCCCAACTAGAAATCTTTCTTTTCTTAGATATACCATCACTTCTTCTCCAACTAAAAATTCTTTTTGTCTTCTCTTCTCATCTACTTGCTCCTTATACTTACTGTTCATCTCCTCCAAGTGTTTCTTAACCTGATTATGCACTGTCTCCATGTGTCCTGCAAATTCTTCTTCTTCTGCACTCCTTTTGTCCTCCATACTGATATCTCTCAATTGTGCTACTCCTCTAGGGTTAGTTCCTGTCACAATCTCAGATGGTGTTCTTCTGGTACTCCTATCTACTGAATTATTATATGCAAATTGTGCTTGTGATCGAATCAAGTCCCAATTTCCTACCTTCTCTCCAACCAAACATCTCAACAAGTTTCCCAAACTCCTATTCACTACCTTTGTCTGTCCATCAATCTATGGATGAAATGTTGAACTGAACATTAAATTTGTCTTCATCTTCTTCCAAAGTGTCTTCCAAAAATATCCAAGAAATCTTGTATCTCTGTCTAAAATTATGCTATTAGGTAATCCATGCAATCTCACAATCTCTTTGAAAAATAGATCAGCCACATGAACTACATCAGTTGTCTTCTTACAAGGTATGAAATGTTCCATCTTTGAACATCTATCCACCACTACAAATCTACACAAACTTCCTAACATCCTTATATATCTGAGGCCAAAAGTAATTTTCACTCACCAAAGCCACTATCTTATTAATTCCAAAATATCCTGTCAATCTACCATTGTGCTTCTCTTTTATCAGATTATCTCTCATTGAACTCCTAGGTATGCCTAATTGGTTTCCCTTGAACAACATATCCTCCTGAATGAAGTAATCCAACCACTCACTTCCATCTATCACAACAGGTTTCTTACATGCTATCCAAGGTTTTGCAAAATCAAGGTCTTCTTCATGCAAGTTCTTCAACTCCTCAAATCCTAACACTTCAACTCTCATCTTTGTCAACAAATTCCTTCTCCTACTCAATGCATTTGCAACTTTGTTTAATTTTCCACTCTTATGCTTCAGTACAAAAGTATAGCTCTGCATGAACTCTACACATCTCATATGTCTCTAGTTCAACTTTCATTGACTGTTCAGGTACATCAAAGCTTGATGATTTGTATATTGTTGATAGTAAGGAATACTAAGATGGGGGGTGAATCAGTATTCCACAAAACCACTTCTTAACAAGTCTATTAATCTAATCTCCAAAATTAATAATATGAAAGAAAAATAAACATAGGAACAACAACCATAAAGACTTAACACATGAACACTAGGATTTTTATGTGGAAAACCCAAAAAGGGAAAAACCATGGTGAGTGTTAGCTCAAAATATATTAATATAGCACAATACTGGATTACAATAAGGCTCACTACCCTAAGAAATGCTCACTGCAAGAAAGACTCACTGCCAAATAGGTTCACTGCCTAGAGAAAGAAAGAAGAAAGAAGAATGGATCACTACCTAGAGAAAGAAAGAAGAAAGAAGAATGGCTCACTACCAAGTTGAACTTCTCATATTGCATCTACAGATGCATAGTTGCAACTCCAATGAAGCAAAAAAATACTGTCTCAAAACTCTTCATGTCTGACTACTCTATTTCACTGCTCTACTTTTACATGGGAATAAGATCTCTCTTCTTCTGCTCTTTATTGCTTCTACAAAATCACCTTCCACTATATGTCACACATATGTATATTCACATTCGCATCACACACCACAAACACTAAATTCAATCCTTTATATATATTTGCAACACTTAGAATCTTCATATTAGGTTGGCCTAGTAAAGTGAAACATGCACTCATACCTTAAGTATCTTTTTGGCCAAATTCATTTACCAAAACTCCTAAAGGACTCAAACAACACTTGAATTGTATTCATAAATGTCATCCTCAACTATTTAACAACTTAGGATTAAGTTCTAAATAATAGAACTTACCGCATATAATTCAGACTTATCATGTCGGCCTCTAACTCAGACTACCACTAATTTAGTTCATCTGTCAAACTACAACTTTTACTGTGGACCATAGGGCTTGCTCAAAATCATGTCAAAGACTTCTCAGACATCATAGATCATACCTTCAGAACCACAAAGGAAAATATCCTTTAGCGGAAAAATGTGGACCATCAGAATTCAAACTCTGTCACAATCAAACTCTGTCAAACAGTGTAGCGATACTCAGTAGCTAGCAACTATCTTTCTGGTGGACTTCAAAACTTACAAGTGTAGATTTAGACACTTCATATAAGTGTTTACAACACCTCAAAATTGCATATCTAGATATGCAACACCGGAGGAATGCAAACCAAAACAACTGAGTGTACTCCTCTGAATAACACTGTATTCTGTTCTACCAGACTTAGGCCATTTCATGATATACTTCTAGAACTGATCAAAAGCTAAAACCTTGAATATAATATCATCTAAGAGTTAGGAACATCATACCAGAACCATAAAGCTTGGTCTTCAACTGCGGACCAATGCCAATCCAAACATTGTTATCCTGTTGTTGCTTCTGTACATTGCCAACACTTAGCCAATATGACTAAGTCTTCTTCACCGGACCAAAAACTCTATTCCAACCTTGTTCCTTTTCTTGTTTCCATCAATGACAACACTCAATTATTCAACATAACAATGTATCTTGCCAATAATCTCCCCCTTTGGCATTGATGGCAACACTTAGTGAAAAATGGTTGACTGCCTTGACTGCTACCCCTTTCTATATACACTCTATATTTCTTCTCCCCCTGAGATGTTTTCCCATTTTTCATTGGTCTTCTTCTCCCCCTTTGACATCAATGGTAAAGGTGGGAGTTCTAGATTCAAAAATACTCAAAACTTCAAAATTTTCTATAATCTGCCACATATATACAAGTACAATTTCTAACTTTATTTTACATGTGCTGGAGGATGTCATTAAAAATGTTCTTAATTTGGGCTAGCTCACCATCCCATCTTTTCTTAACATTGTCCAAAATTTGAATATGACCATTGAGTAGAAAAACTACAGTCTCTACCTTGTGAAGATTAGAGGGTGTGTCAGATTGTGAAGCTACTTGTGCTTTAGCTGCTAGATTAAACATAGAATATAAGTTAGGATTGATTATTCCTCTTAGCTGACACATTTTGTTTCTAATTTTATCCCACTCACTTATTAGATTGTTCAATTCATTATGAAGGTTAATGACTTGACTTTCCTTGCTGCTAACTGATTCTACTTCCAGATCAAATGCCTTGGAGGTGTTTATCAATTTCTGCTCCAAATCCTTGATCTTCTCTTTTGTTTTCTTTGTGACTTTCGGCCAAGATAAGAAAAATTTCTATATGTCACCAGTTTCTTTAATGTCACTTTGAATTATTTTTATCCTATTATCTAGCTAGACTTTGTCATTAACTATCATTTCCTTTAACTCATTTAATCTTTTCTCATTTAACTCTTGCCTTACTTTTATTTCTGCAGATTTCTCAAGAGATTCAAAATATTTACTTACAAAGTTTATGAGTTCCTTCAGTTGATTTGCTGATGACATAGATGTGTCCTTCTTATGAGTTCCTTCAGTTGATTTACTGATGACATAGATGTGTCCTTCTAGTATGTTGGCATCAGCTTCTCCAAAATGCTAGATGCCTCACCAATGAGCTCATTGTTCTCTATGTGAGACTTTAACATTTCCTTTCTTACTTTTTCCTGTACAATTGAAGCCAATTTGAGTTTTTGTACAGGGGACATTGTATCCAAGTTTATTGGACCATGTAGAAACTTAGGCTCATCCAAAACTTGTTTTTCTTTCTCTAGAAGTTCCTTAACTAATTCTGCAGTGTCTCTTGGTGTAGCAAAGACTTCTTCTTTCATGCTCTGCTCTGGATCATCTAGATCCATGTCCTTATTGGTGTCCTCATTTTGTTCCAGTGGAGGAATTTCCTTGACTTGTTCTTTCTCAATCTTTTCCTTGTCATTTTTGTCCTCAACTTGATGTTCCGGAGAGGATCTTATTTTAGTGTCATCAATAGATACTTCTTTCTCTCCAGTCACTTTGTCACCTTCATTTATTTCCTATTCAAGGTTCACTTCTGGAATAGATGTATCATCTCCAACATCAGTTTCTTTATTGTCATAAATAGTAGGGAGGTTAAATTCCCTTAATGTTCCAGAGTGATTTCTTCAGTTTCCATTACCACCTTTTCAATGTCTCCTCCCATGAGAGCATTCATTCTTTTCTTTGACCTAAATTTGTTGTAAATTGCTTTGGAGATTTTCACCTTTTCCTCTAGAGTGATTTCTAGACATAGTTTTATTAGTGAATGTTCTCTAAGTTCAACATCCTTTGCCATGGCCACTTCCTTTCTTGCAGTCATTATACTTCCCACAGTATGTGGTAGATTAGTAATTATCTCAATTAGGGCCTTGTTGTAGATGTTTAGGTATTCTACAACAGCAGTTTCAATGATCTTCTTATTTGGATCATTATATTCATTATATAATTGTGTAATAGATTTTAGATTGCCATCCACTATTATGGGTTTGAGAACATCTTCAAGGCCTATGGTAGCTTTCTCTATCTGAGGTACATCTTGCTTTTGCCTTTTCTCTAGTTTATCCTTACTAGAGGGATTCTTTTTGCTGGTTCCGGAGGCTTTGATAGATTGAGACTTCATTTTATTCACTTCTTCACTGACTACAATACTTACATGCTTTCTTTTGGCCTTAGTTTTCTTTCTTTTGTGACTAGTGGTAGGAGTAGATGCAGTTTCTACAGAGGCAGATCATCTAGTCCTCCTTCTTGTCACTTTTGGTTTTTCTAGTTCACCCTTGGGTTCTTTTGAAGCTCCAATTGATTCACTTTTTCTCTTTTCTTCTGCTTCCTTATCAATTTGTGTTTTTTCTCTTGCCTTTGTCACTTGTTCTTTTGTGAACCCATGTTTTAGGGCAATTTCTTCTGCCATTTTCTGCATTTTCTTAGAGATCTCAGGTTTTCTCACTTCAACAAAGATTTTAGCATGCAATTCCTCATAAGTCCCAAATCTTCCTTCATTGGGATCTTTGGGTTTACTTAACACATGTTGAGCATAACTTTCTAATATTCCTCCATCTACCTCATATCCCATGGGCATAACCCATACCATTCTAGTCTCAACGGCCTCCATCAAGCATTGATCTTTTGTTACAATAAAGTAGATAGTGTCCTTGTATTTTTCAACTACTACTCTAGGAATTCTTTCCCTGGCTTGCATTATCCTTTCAAAGTTTTTGAAATAGCCCCATAGGGCTGAATTTTGAGCATCAATACTGTTGATATGTGCCAGACAACTAAGAAGGGGGGGTGAATCAGTTGTCACAAAAACACTTTCTACAATTCAAACATTCATCACTTATCCACAATTATTATGTTTTAACAATGAAAGAATGAAATTAGAAACTTAACCACAGATACAACATCAAACACAAGAGACACCAGATTTATGTAGAAAACCCTAAGGTGGGGAAAAACCATGGAGAGGATTAACTCTCAATATATATTGCAATCTTGAAATAGTGATGTTCAGGCTTGGTCATCCCATGGGCCTAAACATACTAGCTTACTACCCTAAAGAACAACTAGGTCTAGCAAGCTCATTGCCACAACCCTAAACCTAGCAAGATTACAATAAGGGTTGTTAAACCTTATTCATTGCCACGATCAACACCTTTCACTATTTGCAACTAAAGTATAATAATTTCCCTGCTCTGCCTTTCCTCTGCTCTGCTCTTCCTCTTTTCTTCTCTTCCTCTTCTTTCCTCTACCCCTCCTCTGCTCTATCTTTGGACCTTTCTTAATATATATTCATTTTCACTCAAGGACACCTTTTCCATGACTCAAATTCAATTATTTAGATAATACATCAACCTTGGAATGATCATCAAGGTTAGCATCACAAAATCAACCATTGTAACAATCTCCAAGGTTGGTATTACAAACATTTACAAAATAGGTCCTAAATTGTTACAACTTTATGCAAGGGGAATGAAATGCGGATCACGCCATGCCTTAGCTAGGATTCAAACATGATATTCGATGCCACAACACACTTCCACAATCTTCTAGAGATCTCCGCAATCACTGGGATCAACCAGGTTGGCCAAGACTGGTTACACATTACATTAACTGGGAACAATTTTCACACACCATCACAATTTCTTAATGCGGACCAAAGTCCAGATAGGAACATGATTAGGAGACATCCACAAGCACGCTATAATCATTAGGAGAAACCACACAAACCTTAACAACTTTATCCATAGGAATCTTCTCACCGAAACACATGAGATTCACCGTCTTCAACTATCATAAAAGAAAAATAGCTTGTGGACCACCAAACCACGAACCATTGCAACTGTAGGTACTTATCGTCATCCTAGACTTCCCTCTAGAACTGTAGAATAGAATACTTTAGTGTGGAGGGATGCGGATCCAGATATTGTCTTCCTGTCTCAACTAAACTTACAGAAAAAGTAGGTTTGACTTTGGTGAACACAACTCACTCAGATCTTCGTGCGGATGACTCAAACCCAAAATGTAGCATCCTCAGACATACTTCTAACTTACTTCCAATCTGTAGACCATGATCTTCAAGAAGGAATAAATGTAGAACAATTTACCAGACTGTTCTTCAACATACAACTCACTGTCTTTACTGCACTTCTCTGTAACTCACTTGTTTCTTCCGTAGAGGCTAATTTTCTCAATATACTCAACATACAAGTCCTCTAAACAAGTAATAGAATAAGATATAGTTGTCACAATGACAACAAGAATATGTTGACATCAATGACAACACCGATTAGGCACATACTTGTAACAATCTCCCCCCTTGTCATTGATGGCAACATATGATGTGAAAAACTGCAACGACCATCAAGACAAGATTATCCCCCTTTCTCTTTACACACCTGCACTCTTTCTTTCTCCAAAATTCTCCCCCCTTTCTCTTACACTTCTACATTCTAAGCTTTTCACATTACTTCTCTCCCCCTTTGACATCAATGGCAAAAGGCACATACTTGCACTCATCTTCTCTGGTCTAATCTCTCTTCTGAACTCTGTAACTACTCCCCTTGAGAAGTAGCCCTAAAAAGTATCAAATCTAGACCTCTGAGAACCTATGAACTGATGCACTGTTGTGCATCTTAGTTTGGAGTAGGTGGGGTGATAACCCCTAACTTTTCTCTGAGATACTCAAAAGTATCCTTAGGCAGAGGCTTGGTGAAAATGTATGCAATCTGATCCTTGGTAGAGACATACTGTAACTTCACTTCATTCTCTGTCACCTTTTCTCTCAAAAAATGATACCTCATGGATATGTGCTTTGTCCTTGAATGCATCACTGGATTCTTTGATATGTTGATGGCACTTGTATTGGCACAAAATATTGTAATTGGATCTTCATACACAACTCTGATATCCTTCAACATCTGCTTCATCCATAACACTTGAGTGCAATTACATGTTGCAATGTATTTTTCTTCAGCAGTAGATAGGGATATTAAATCCTATTTCTTGCTCAACCAAGATACTAATCCTTTTCCCAAGAAGAATGCACCTCCACCTATGTTTTTTCTATCATCCACATCTCCGGCCCAATCTACATCAGTATATGCACTGAGAACAAATTCACTATCCCTGGGGTACAACAAACCAAAATCTATTTTACCTTTTAAATAACTCAGAATTCTCTTGACTGCCATCACATGTGATTCCATGGGTTTTGCCTGAAATCTTGCCACAAGACACACTGCATGCATTATGTTACGTCTAGTGTGAGTCAGATAAAGTAATCCTCCAATCATAGATCTATACTTTTTCTGGTCTACCATGGGTGAGTTATCATCTTTTCTCAACTTACAACTAGTTATCATAGGTGTGCATATTGGTTTAGAGTCTTCCATCCCAAATTTCTTTAACAACTCTTTCACATACTTAGACTGAGAAATGAAGATACCCTTATCTAATTGACTTATTTGTAGACCATGCCCTAGGAGATAATTTCATAATCTTCTTGACTTCAGCAACCATCTCTAATTATTACATACGCTGCTACACCCTTTTCTTTTTATTGCTCTGACTACTCCCTCTTAGGAATACACATTAGACCATATCTAGAACCTTCACATGCTATCACTTCTAGAGTAACATATCTTGTTTTCTCAAGGGCTAAAAACAACTTAGTAGCCTCCATTTTGTACCACCAGAGTAACATTTTCTATTTGTGAGTACCTTTTACACATGGCCTTGCCTTAATTTCTCACCACTTCTCTATTCTCACTCAATTTAATCTCTGATCTACTCATCTGCAATTCCTTTTCTTTGCCAATGCACCTTTGCTCATTTTACCCAAGAACTGGTCTTCAGTGTGATACTTTTGAAACAAATATAATGATCTTCAACTACGAAGGCATATTGATCCAATTTATGTTACTTTATTTTGCCCATATTTTAGTCATTTTGGGCTTTTGGACCAGAATCCTTTTGTGCCTTGATCTATAGAGTTCCTTTCAAGCAATCTTCCATGTAAGTACTCATATCTCAACACTGACTATCTGGCTGGGGGATTTTAAAATTTTCAATATAGCTCCCCCTAAGCCATGACTCACAATCTACTTCTTGGAGGAAGTAGCTACTCCAGAGCTTAGAGCACACTCATTTCTTCCTTCATTTGTTTCCTTCCTGACCCAAACCTTGTTCATTTCTTCCTTGACTTTTGCCGAATCAACCTTTTCCACTAATTTCTTCAATTCTTCTTGATTATCCTTCTTCATGTTCTTACTTTTGCAAAATCTTGCAACATGTCCAAGTTTGTTGCAATTAAAGCACATAGTATTTTTTTGACCATTGTTCCCTTCATTCATCCTTGACCTGCATAGGTTGCCTTTATGCCCAAATTTATTGCATATATAACAGTAGCCACTGAAGGATTCCATTTTCCCATTTGTCCCATATCCTTTTCTCACTTGGCTTCTACACTCATTTGCTCTATGTCCCATTTTGTGGCAAGCATAGCATCTAATAGAATTCTGACTAGAGAAGGATGGAATATTTTGATTCACCCTATTTCTACACCAATCAGCCTTGTGACCAAATTTGTTACATAAATTGCAGTAACCATGGAAAGAAGAGTACCTTTGAGCGTTTGGCTGTCTAATTGGTAGTCTTTTGCTTCTTTGATTCTAAGTCCATTTGATCTTGTCCTCTTCCTAACTTGTTTTGAATCCTTTGTCTTTTCCAAATGTTATACATTCTCTATCATCTTTCTGTTCTACTACTAGCTTATCATATCTGGTAGCATTCACACTGAATTGATCTCTTTGAGCCTGTACATGTTTCAAATTAGCTTTCAATTCTTCACCCTCTTCTTTAAGCTTCATATAGTCTTTAATTTTGTCTTTCAGACACTTCTCAATCTTTGTCTTTTCTTCAATGTTCTCTTTTAGAGTTTGCTATAACTGCCTGATTTGCCTTCTTAAATCTTCTTTCAAATCCATGTCTTCATCTATAGTTCTTGAGTTGTCTTTGTCAATACTAGCAATTAAGCACATATTCATTTGATTCACAGCAGCTTTGTGATCTTCCATATCACATTCAGTGGTCTAGGAACATTCTTGTTTTTCAATTTGCAAACCCTTGTTGGTTGGGACTAAATTCTCCTGGATGTTTTTAATAACCTTGACATTTGTACTTTCCACAATCCTTCCCAATCTATTGTTGTAATATTGGTAGGCTCTAGTCTAGGATGAGTATCCAAGAAAAATGCCTTCCTCATACTTAGCATTGTCCTTTTCCATTCTGATGAGGCACTTGCTTCCAAAGATTTTGAAATATTTCATAGTGGGTATTGAAATACACCATAACTCAGCAAGGGTCTTTCCTTCTTTGGATGTTACCTGAACTCTGTTTAATGTATAGATAGTGGTTTGTATTGCCTCCTTCCAAAATACACCTGGTAAATTTGCTTATTCTATCATTAATTTTGCATTCTCCTAAATAGTTCTACTTGCTTCTTCCATTATTTTAATTTTGGAAGAGAGTTGTTTTTCTATCCTATAGGTTTCACAAAATATACTGAAATCATTTGAGATATGTTCTTCTTCTTTCCCAATTCTTAGGCCTTTGATATTCATGCCTAGCTCATTTTCAAGGGTTTCTTTAAAAAATTTGAGTGCCTCTAGAATCTCTGATTTATCTTTTAAAAAGCTGACCCAAGTCATTCTAGAAAAGTCATCAATGAAAAACATAAAGTACCTTTGACCATGGAGGCTTGGTAATCTTGTAGGACCACAAAAGTTTGTATGAATTGATTCCAATCATTCAGTGGAGAATCCTTCCTTATCTTGCCATGCTTTTCTTGACAATCTTTGACATTTCCTACAATTGATGTTGCTTGAGTAGATCCTTCACAATCTGAACTGAGTTTGTTAAGTCATCAAGATTTGTATAGCAAAGTCTTCTATGCCAAACCCAACTTTCATTTGTCTGAGATGTGTATCCAAGAAAGTCACTTTTTTTCTGAGATGATAGAGGTTATTTTCAGTTCTTTTTGCAATTGCTATTGTAGCTCTAGAATTTTCTTTGACTTCAAGAGAGTCATTCTCAAATACAAACTTGAATCCCTTCATGCATAACTGTCTAACACTTAAGAGATTTTGTTTCAAACCTTTTACAAAAAGAACATCTTCAGATATTTGTATGTTGCCAAAATTTGACAATCCTATTCCTCAGACTTCAGTAGTACAATAATCTCTGAATCTGACAAGCCCTTCATTGTATTCTTCCAGACTAATGAACTTACTTCTGTCACAAGTCATATGCTTTGAGAAACTACTATCAATAACCCAACAATCTTCATCACTGGTACAAGCTTTAGACCATCTTTGATGGTTGTCATTTTGTTCTTTGTGACTCGCTTCCTTGGACAATCTGCTCTTGATATCTCTTGATGAGCATTCGGTTGTATCGAATAGTATTTGCTTTCCTTTTGTCTCCATTCGGATCTCCCTTGAGTTGTTAGACTCTTTCCAAAGGGACTTGGCTCTGATACCAATTGTTGATATGCACTAGACAACTGAGAAGGGGGGGTGAATCAGTTGTCACAAAACTTAAACACTTTTTGCAATTCAAACATTCATCACTTATCCACAATTATTATGTTTTAATAATGAGAACATGAAATCAAAAACTTAACCACAGATACAAAATCAAACACAAGAGACACCAGATTTACATGGAAAACCCCAAGGTGGGGAAAAACCACGGAGAGGATTAACTCTCAATATATATTGCAATCTTGAAATAGTGATGTTTAGGCTTGGTCACCCCATGGGCCTAAACATACTAGATTACTGCCATGAAGAACAATTAGGTCTAGGAGGCTCACTTCCATAACCCTAAACCTAGCAAGATTACAATAAGGGTTGTTAAACCCTATTCACTACCATGATCAACACCTTTCACTATTTGCAACTAAAGTATAATAATTTCCTTGCTCTGCCTTTCCTCTGCTATGCTCTTCCACTTTTCTTCTCTTCCTCTTATTTCCTTTACCCCTCCTCTGCTCTGCCTTTGTACCTTTCTTAATCTATATTTGTTTTCACTCAAGGACACCTTTTCCATGACTCAACTACAAGTATTTATACATTACATCAACCTTGGAATGATCATCAAGGTCAGCATCACAATCATCAACCATTGGAATAATCTCCAAGGTCGGTATTACAAACATTTACAAAATAGGTCCTGACTTATTACAACTTTATGCAAAGGGAATGAAATGAAAATCACACCACACCTTAGCTGGGACTCAAACACAATCTTCCATGCCACAACATGCTTCCACAATCTTCCAGAGATCTCCGTAATCACTGGGATCAACCAGGTCAGCCAAGACTAGTTACACGTTACATTAACTGGGAACAATCTTCACACACCATCACAATTTCTTAATGTGGACCAAAGTCCATATAGGAACATGATTAGGAGACATCCACAACCATGCTATAATCATCAAGAGCAACTGCATGAACCTTAACAACTTTATCCATAGGAATCTTCTCACTGGAACACATGAGCTTCACTGTCTTCAACTGTCATAAAATAAAGATAGCTTACGGACCACCAAACCATGAACCATTACAACTGTAGGCACTTATCATCATCCCAGACTTCCCTCTAGAACCATAGAATAGAATACTTTAGTGCGGAGGAATGTGGAGCCAGATATTGTCTTCCTATCTCAACTAAACTTATAAAAAAAGTAGGTTTCACTCTGGTGAATACAACTCACTTAGATCTTCATGTGGATGACTCAACCCTAGAATGTAGCATCCTCAGACATACTTCTAACTTACTTCCAATCCACAAACCACAATCTTCAAATAGGAATAAATGCGGAGCAATTTACTGGACTGTTCTTCAACATACAACTCACTTTCTGTACTGCACTTCATTGTAACTCGTTTCTTCTGGAGAGGCTAATTTTCTCAATATCCTCAACATACAAGTCCTCTAAAAAAGTAATAGAATAAGATACAGTTGACACCAATGACAACACCAATTAGGCACATACTTGCAACAAATACTACCTATGCTATTTAGATGATTTCTAATTTGAACAGCAACAGGTTTATCATTTGTCCAAAATAGATTCTTCATACCTAGCAACTCTTGTATGAAGTAAAAGAATAAATATATAAGAAGTGTACCATACTTGAATGGATATTTTTGGTCTTTGGTCTTCCTTAAGTTTTCCATTAGCTGTTGATGGAGCAGTTCACAAAGATCATACTCTACATCATCTTTAATCATCTCATACGCTGTGTAGATTGCTATACTGGAGACTAAAATTCTCCCAGTTTAAGAAATAAACTTTGTGGCAAATAATCATGGATGCAAATCTTACTGCATGGTCTTCAATGTCGTTGATTGTTAGTGCCCTTTTGTCAAACTTTGCTCCAGTGGCCACCATTACAGTGTCATTTTTCATGGCTTTCAACAATGGTACCAATCTGGTGGAGTTTAATCTAGTTATTGCCCTTATAGCATCTTTTGTAATCTTAAACAGTCTCTCAAGCCACATGAATTCATCATGATCCCCATTTAATACATACCAGACCCATTCATCCTCAACGAATGTAGGAAAATCAATGTACTAAATGAATTTCTTTATCTCCAGTGCCTTGTATTCATTCTTCAAATCATAATTCTTGCCGCACAAGTGATTTAGGAATAAGTCTGTGAGTTTTCTCTTTCCATGGTCTTCTAGGGCAACATGAATATAAGCCCTAACATCCTCTACATGCAAAACTCCATGTGGAACTTCTAAAAATGCACCCATCTGATTAACTTTGATTGATTTAAATGGATGTTTCTTGAATTTAGGTTGTGGTCACTGTGGGGTTGCCATTGCAAAGATTCAATAGATTCACAATAGAGTTTCAATGGTAAATACCTTGTTATGCTGAATTAGGGTTTTCTTTGCTTGAATCGCTCTGAGTTCTTTGAATTTCTGTTGTCATTTAAAATCTTGCTTCAATCTTTCTTGGATATTTGTTGGCTCGAATTCCTGAATGCAAAGTGAGTTAGAAGGCAAATGAGTTTCTTTTTATCCTTCGCACTTGACCTAATCATCATAAATGCTCATTCTCAAAATTGCCTAACTTTTCTTTGATAGATACAATTGATCAAAATTGCTCCGCAATGTGCTTCACTGACTCATTTTCTTCCCAATTTTCTTTCATAAGATCTTTCATATCAGATTCCACCATATATCCTCATGTTGGACTCCAACACTAACTATCTGATTGGGGGTTTTAGATTTTCAACACTGCTCCCCCTAAGCTAGAGCTCCTAATTTACTTCCCAGAGGAAGTATCTACACCAGATACTGGTGCAGATCCATCCTTAAATTTAATTACTTCTTTCTTGATCCAAATCTTGTCCATTTCTTTCTAAGTTTCAATCGGATCAACCTTTTCTTTTCCCTTATCATTCCTTTGCTCTGTTTTCCTTTCTTCAATAAGGTAGTTTCTTTTCACATTTTTTGCTTCTACAAATTCTTACAATATGTCCATACTTGTTGCAATTGTAGTACACCACATTCCTTTGTCTTTGATTCCTTCTATTGATTGGATTTGATCTACATTGATTAACCATATGTCCAAATCTATTGCATGCAAAACACTTTCCATTGAATGATTGACTATTCCTTGCATTGTAAGAACCATTCCTTACCAGATTTCTGTATTCATTTGATTTATGACCAATTTTCTTGCAATTGAAACATTGACCAGAGAATGATGGAACATTCTGATTTACTCTACTTCTACATTGAGTAGATTTATGACCAAACTTATTGCAATTAAAATAGTGCCATTGAAAGATGGATACCTTTGAGCATTTGGCTATCTGACCAAAGGTCTTTGAGGTCTTCTTCTTTTATTTCTAAACTGGTTCCCTCTATTTTTCTTTAAATCAGTGTTTGTTTGACTAGATTTTAAACATTCTCCTTTCTCAAATGCCAAACTTTACTTATCATCACCACTCTTTTGACTAGCAATCATTTCATCAATCTTTGCAATACTTATATTGAACTTTTCTTCATAGCTCTTGGATTTTTTCAAGTCTTCTTGTAGACTCACAATTTCTTTTTCAAGTTTGGCACAATCTTTTGATTTTCTTTTCACCATTAAATTTAGATCTTCTACTTTTGTTCTTTCTATAACTTCTGCTTCCAAATCATTCAGGGTTTCATTTGCTGGTATCAATTGATCACTAACTTATTTATATTTTTCTTTGAATTTCTTGACTTGTTCTTTTAATTTTGAGATGCATTCATCAGAATCTTGTAAGTTATCCTTTAGATCCTTGACTTCTGCTTCAACCTTTTTAAGATCAATAAGAGTTTCTTCTAGTTCCTTATTGCTTTTATAGTTTCCAAATCTTCTTTTTGCCATGATTACACTACCCCAGATCTTCCTCAAGCTATTAGGCTTCTTCCAAGGAACCTTGCTCTAATACCAATCATTGATAGTAAGGAATACTAAGAGGGGGGGTGAATTAGTATTCCACAAAACCACTTCTTAACAAGTCTATGAATCCAATCTCCAAAATTAATAATATGAAAGAAGAAAAAACATAGGAGCAACAACCATAAAAACCTAACAAATGAACACCAAGATTTTTATGTGGAAAACCCAAAAAGGGAAAAACCACAGTGATTGTTAGCTCACAATATATTAATATAGCACAATACCGGATTACATTAAGGCTCACTACCCTAAGAAATCCTCACTACAAGAAAGGCTCACTACCAAACAAGTTCACTGCCTAGAGAAAGAAAGAAGAAAGAAGAATGGCTCACTACCAAGTTGAACTTCTCAGATTGCATCTACACATGCATAGTTGTAGCTCCAATGAAGCACAAAAATATTGTCTCAAAACTCTTCATGTTTGACTGCTCTATTTCATTGCTCTACTTTTACATGGGAATAAGATCTCTCTTCTTCTACTCTTTATTATTTCCACAAAATCACCTTCCACTATATGTTGCAGATATGTATATTCACATTTGCATCACACACCACAAACACTGAATTCGATCCCTTATATATATCCGCAACACTTAGAATGTTCATATTAGGTTGGCTTAGTAAAGTGAAACATGCACTCATACCTTAAGTAGCTTGTCGGCCAAATTCATTTACCAAAACTCCTAGCAAACTCAAACAACACTTGAATTGTATTCACATATGTCAGCCTCAACTATTTAACAACTTAGGATTAAGTTCTAAATAATAGAACTTACCGCATACAATTCAGACTTGTCATGTCAGTCTCTAACTAAGACTACCACTGATTCAGTTCATCTGTCAGACTACAACTTTTACTGTAGACCACAGGGGTTGCTAAAAATCATGTCAAAGAATCCTTAGACATCATAGATCATACCTTCAGAACCGCAAAGCAAAATATCATATAGCGGCAAAATGTGGACCATCAGAACTCAGACTCTGTTACAATCAAACTCTATCAAACAATGTAGTGATACTCAATAGTTAGCAACTATCCTTCTGGTGGACTTCAAAACTTACAACTCTAGATTTAGACACTTCATATAAGCTTTTACAACACCTCAAAACCACATATCTAGATATGCAACACTGGAGGAATGCGAACCAAAACAACTAAGTGTACTGCTTTGAATAACACTGTATTCTATTCTAGTGGACTTAGGCCATTTGAAGATATACTTCTAGAATTGATCAAAGGATAAAACCTTGAATATAAGATCATTTGAGAGTTAGGAACATATACCATAACCACAAAGCTTGGTCTTCAATTGCGGACCAATGCCATTCCAAACACTGTTATCCTATTGTTGCTTCTATACATTGCCAACACTTAGCCAATAGGACTAAGTCTTCTTCACCAGACCAAAAACTATGTTCCAACCTTGTTCCTTTCCTTATTTCCATCAATGACAACACTCAATTATTCAACATAGAAGTGTCTCTTGCCAACATATACAACACAAACTCCTTAGGAAACAAATAATGTCTCGACTTCTTCAAGGCTTGAATTATGACATAGAACTCTTGATCATAAAATGAATATCTTCTCCTTGCATCATTCAACTTCTCACTGAAATATGCTACAGTTCTTCCTTCTTGACTTAACACTGCTCCTATTGCATTTCCACTTGCATCATAATCTACTTGAAATACTTTATTGAAATCCGGTAATACTAATATATGTTGCTTTGTCACTTTCTGCTTCAACAATTTAGAACTCTTATGTGCTCCTAGTGTCCACTTAAACTCCTTTCTGTCACCTCTCATTGTCTCTGTCATAGGGTTGCATACTGAACATAAACTTCTGATGAACTTCTGGTAGAAACTAGCTAATCCATGAAATGATCTGACTTCTTCAATGATCTCAGGTGTAGGCCACTCAACAATTGCTCTAACTTTCTTAGGGTCCATCTTCAATCCCTTTGTAGAAATCACAAACCCTAAGTATACCGATTCTTCCTTCGTGAAACTACACTTCTTGATGTTTATCAGCAATTTCTCTTCTCTCATTCTCTACAATAGTTGTCTTAGGTGCCACAAATGTTCTTCTTTTGTCTTACTAAAAATCATAATATCATCCAAATATACCATAACAAACACCTAAGAATTGCTTCAGAACTTCATTCATCAATCTCATGAAAGTACTCGGTGCATTAGTCAATCCAAAAGGCATCACTGACCACTCATACAATCCTTCATTTTTCTTAAAAGCAATCTTCCACTCATCTCCTTCTGTAATTTTGATCTGATGGTATTTACTCTTCAAATCTATCTTTGTAAAATACTTTGCTCCACTCAAAAAATCCATAATATCATCCATCCTAGGCAAAGGAAATCTATAATTAACTATGATCTTGTTGATTGCTCTAGAGTCTGTACACATTCTCCATTCTCTATCCTTCTTCGATGCTAGCACTGCAAGTATTGCACAAGGACTCAAACTCTCTTTGATCTATCCATTCCTCAACAGCTCATGTATCTATCTATTCAGTTCTTCATTCTCTATCGGTGTCATTTTGTGTGCTAAATTGTTAGGCAAACTAGATCCAGGTATAAGATCCATGTGATGACTAATACTCCTAATTGGTGGCAATCCTTCAGGTCTGTGTATTTAGGTTTTCAGGCTTCTTAAGAATCAAATCATAACACATAGTCTCATGTCTCAAACCATCTAGGAATTTCCTTCCATCTACCAAACAAATTCTAGCATTCCCACATACTTCACTCTTAGGATCATCTTCCAAAGGAATCAAAGTAATTCTCTTTCCATTTGATGTTATAGTATATGTATTCTTTCTCCCATCATATATAGCTTTCCTATCATACTACCATGGTCTATCCAACAAAATATGACATACATCCATAGGCATAATATCACACAATACCTCATTATGATAATTTCCAATATGAAATTGCACCAAACATTGTTCACTCACCAATACCTTATGATCATCCTAAATCCATACTATTTGATATAGCTTAGGGTATTTCAATCTTTCCAACGTTAGCTTAGTCACCATCTCCTCTGAAACCAAGTTATCTAAACTACCACTATCAATTACAACTTTACAACATTTACCTCCTAATTTGCATCTAGTTCTGAATAGAATTTTCCTCTATGGTGATTCCTCATTTGTCTCTACTTGAAATAGTACTCTCCTCATGACAAGTGATTCTCCTTTCCCATGTTTACCAACTAAACTAGGTGATCCAATAGGTTCTTCTACATAGGATACTCTTCCACTGTTCTTTATCTTTTTGCTTGTACTTCCTTGACTACATTCAAATGCTCTGTGTCCTTCACATCCACACACAAATAGGTTCCTTTGAATGTCCTCTTGTCAAATCCTCTTCCATCTCTTTTGTATCCTTCACTCCGGTATGAACTAGGGGTTCCTCTACAATAGAAAGGTTTGTCATCTTTTTGGTATGTATTGTTTTCTTTGTCTTCCTTCTTAAATGTATTATCTTGTCTGCTCTACTATACAAATGATCTTTCTCCTCCAAAAAAATGTTCTACCTCTCTATCTTTGCTCATGCTTCTTGTTCAAATTTTCCTCAACTTTCAAGGAAAACTAATATGTTTCTTCCAATGTTGTCATTCTTACTAGACTCAGTTCTTCTTGAATGTTCAATCTTAGTCCATTGATGTATCTTGCCACTTTCTCCTTGCTTGCTTCACTATGTCCTATCCTTATTATCATCTTATGAAATTCTTCAATGTACTCCTTCACAGATTTCTCCTTTTGTCTCAAGTTCTACAATCTCTTCAACAATTCCAAATCATAGTCAGTAGGTATAAACTGGTTCTTCAATTTTGTCACCATTCTACCTGACTTTGTGATCTTTTCTTTTCCTCTTCTATTTCTATCCTACTAAACTTATTTCCACCATATAGCAACATGTCCTTTCAACTAAGTCTTTACAAATTTCACCTTCTCCGGATCTTCAATTTCTTCATATTCAAATTATTCTTCTATGTCACTTATTTAATTAATTAGCTCCTCAAGATTGAAATTGCTAGTATAGTTCAGTACATCAACTCTAGGTCTTTTCCAAATCTTTGAAATAGCTCACAACATCTTCACTTGATTTGATTCTTCTTCTTCTCCTAGGGTTTCTTCATTTTGATCAGTAGATTGAAATTCTTCATCATCATCACTTTCAACATTAGGTCTATGTGTAAGTCCTCTTCTTCGATCTTCTTCAATAAAATCCAAGGGAACTCACATTATCTTCATCATTTCCATCATCTCATCCATTCTTCTAGTCATAAGACCAACCATAGGTATTCTCCTCAGTGGCATCTCTTCCTAGGACCAAGTGTAACTACCTCGGGTTTGGTGATCGGACTACAAGGTGATAACTACCTCACGATCGATGATCGGTTGACAACACAAGTAGTTTGCCTTAGATTTAGCAGTCTATTCACAACAACATCTTATGGAATGCCTTCACAAACTTTTCTCAATTTGCTCCCAAAGGATTCAAACTTTGCTCTAATACCACTTGGTGCAGTCACGGCTAGGAGGGTCCACAAGGTGAATAGTCCAGATCATGTAGCAAGAGTAAACACAACAAAAACAACTCAAAGATAGGATACAAATGCAAATTCAGTCATTTAGTATATCATAGATCCAAAATACAAACATGCCGGCAACATGCAGGCTTACAATTAGGGATCACAGGCCTGATTGCTTAGTTACAATATATGCACAAGATATAGATTTTAAGTGCCTTCGCAAATAATTCAAATTGTCTAACTATCTCTATGTGATTGACTACTTTCCTATGCATCTATTACATGATTATATATCATCTCCGGAACATAAGAACCCTCCGCATCAACCAAGGATGGTCACAAACTCCAATGAAAGAGATGTAACGTGTGTACACAGATAGGTTGGACCTAATCATATAGAACTCCTCCGCAAATGAATGGAATAGTGTGCAGATCTCAGTGAAGGTTAGACATGATCCAAAGTATCTTTAATGATGTGCAATTTAGCTCTGCAAGTCTTCTCTTTTAGCTGATTATCTAAGACTCTCTAAATGCTCTACCCTGAGAAAATAGTTGATCTTCTGATAGAGATATCTTTCTGGAAACTGATCCAAATCATCTAAATTTTGGATATGATGTGCATGAAGATATCTAGATGTGAAGTCCAGCTCCACAAGGTCTTAAATGAAACTGTGGTAGAATGCCGACCAATCTACTAAAACTGCTATTGACTGAACTAACTGTACTTAAAAGGGAAAATGAAAGGAAAACAAACTGAATGCAAATATTTTTGGTTGATGCAAGATTTCTCTTGAACCAGGGATGTTCCTACATCAGAAAGGATTTCCAACTTAGTTCTTTTTTTACTTTGTGGGGAGTAGGTCTAAAATAGGATTTTGGAGATTCATGTTTACTAGGCCAAAAGACCTTTTGGGACCCAAAGTCCCAAAAGGTTCAATGATTTTTAAGACACCTTAAAAAACTTCCCATAGGAGGTGGGACTAAGTTGGAATTTTGGTTCTTGAAGTGTTTTAGGCTGAAGGATGTTTCGGGGCCCAAAGTCCTGAAAGATTCTCTAACTTAGTGTTTTCAATGCACTCTATGGAAAATGGGGCCAAGTTTGGTTTCTAGGTTTTGAACCTTTTTGTAGCTAGCCAATGAACCAATTGGGACCTGAGATCCCGATTGGACCTTTCAACTTAGTGCAATATTTGTCATGTTGATCAAAAAGGAAAATTTGCCTTCGGGGCCCAAGGCATGAATGGGAACTTCAACAAGGTCTCAAAATTCAAATTTACAAGGGTTAGATATAGTTGTCAAATTGAAGTCCATTTATTTGTAAAACCTACTACGGAATTAAAACCCTAAGCAATATAAAATCCTCAATCTAAACTACTCCATGAAATTAAAACACAAAACCCTAAAACTAAACAGAAAGCAATAAAAAATAGAAACCACAAACCAAATGAAAACAACAACAAACGATAAAAAAAGACAAACAAAAACAATGAAGTGGGAAGGTAAAATCCTACCTTGCCAAACAACACCAGAAGAAATAAAAATAGGGAAGGCACACCACCACTCGTGTCCACACTCATCAATAAAACATTTTCAATCAATCTCTAATTGGCAGCAGTCATTCATAATTATTGCTTTAAAATACTCAGGGCTCTAATTAAGTTGTAAGTGTGTGCATAAATGAGGAGTCATAAGGCATCAAAGCCCTTAAATACTGCACTTAAATTGAAACAGACCACCATTAATGCAGTAGGTGGTCGGCGAAGTGGGGAGAAGTTGGAACTTCAAACTTAGAGTCCATGGAGGCCAAAAGGTCAATCGGGACCCGAGGTCCCAATGGGGCCAACAAATTACAGGTTGGGGGCGAAAACCAAAATTTGGACTTAGAGTCCAACAGACCTTGGAAACCTCAGGGTCAAAAGACCAAACAAGGTCTGAGGGCCAAATTAGACAAAATGGAAGGGTTCCTAGGTGTTGAAAGGGACCCACGGACCCGAAAGCCTAGAAGTAAAATAACTTCTAGCCTCATAACAAAAGGGGCTTCAAAATGCAAGTTTTGAAGAAAAACAAACTCCCAAGGGGAAACTAAAATACAAAAGATGATCTAAGGACCAAAACAAGACAAAAAAAAAACCAAAATGACAAAACAATAAAATAGGGGGTCCCAACCTAAGCAAAAGCTGGGGGGAGGTATGCAGGGCATAAAAAATGGAGACTCGACTAGGAAAATGCTCTGTAGCATTTAGGAATATAGAACCCTCAATTTCTCCAAAAGTCCTAAGATTGAATCCATCAAGGATGATCAATAAAATGACAAACCCTATAAACAAGAAGATTGTTGTAATGACACTAAGATGACATGTGAAACTTACAATTTTGTGCATGTGATTCATTCCCTTCAAAAGCTTCACTTGGATCCAAAACCCCACAACTTTCTCCATCAAGCTATTTCATAATGATTATATTCTATGCATGACACCCGTAAATGAGTTTACATCATGGTACTTGTCTAAGGCACCATGAATATGGGTTTCACCAGAGGATGGTTTTTCTCTTTGTTGATAACTGAGAGGGGGGGGGGTGAATCGGTTATCTTAATTATTTCAGCTTTCTGAACTTTCTTATTAATTAATGTAGCATCAATTCAAATAAGCAAACATAACCATGAAATGGAAATACACATGACACAATATTTTTTTATGTGGAAACCCTGTTAAGGGAGAAAACCATGGGGTGATTAACCCAAGATTGTATTCTCTGTTAGAAGAATAGAAATACAAATGGCACTTGCCAATTAGGGCTCACTGTCCGAGTACACTACTCACAAGAGGCTCACTGCCTACAAGAGACTCACTGTCTACAAGTTGTAAGAAGAATAACAAGATCCTTGAACTGATGAGAAGCATCCACATATGCTGAGGTTTAGTTCTAGTTAGGCTCAATACACTAATCTGTTGCACTTCATCCTTCCTTTTCTTTTGTACTGTTGTCCTTTCACATACCGGACCTTCCTTACTGCTTTCACTCTACTTTTCTACTTTTCTTCGCACAACACATAACTCTACTCATACACTCTCATCAAAATCCATTTGGTATATATATCCACACAAGGGATTTCATCCTCTTTCTAGTCAGCATCCGGAATAGTCAGTATTTCCCAAACTTTGGTCTGTCAGTTGAATCCTTGCTTACCAAGTGATGCGGATCAAAAAGAAACTTATAGAAGTCATCTAACAAGTTGGCCAATCATGAATGATACCTTAAGAATCTTTATCACCATCGACATCTCATCCAGAATAACTTCTGATGCTCTGCCTGTCAGTTCTTCCTCTATCTGTTTTACCAAACCAGACCCCAATACTTGAATGCTTATACCTCTTTACTCTTTCATCATCGGAGGCTCAATTCCTGGAATATATCAATCAAGGTACTCCTCTTGACTTCCCCAAGTCCACACTTTCCAAATATACTTCCTCTGAGAGATCCAGACCTAACTATCGGACCTTGCCACATACTATGTTCTTGCTTACCGGACCACAACACTCTTCAATCTGACTTCCGGTATAGGCATATCATGTCCTGTGGATGTGTGGGATGAACTTTGTTGCCATCAATGACAACAATCATGAAGCTTCAATGTGTCTCTTGCCAACAATCTCCCCCTTTGGCATTGATGGCAACACTTAGTGAAAAATGACTAAGTGTTATACTAAACTCCCCCTTGGTTGATGCTCTCTTCTAATGTATACTTTACCGGAGCTCCCCCTTAGCTAGATTCCACATTTTTCACTGTTCCTCACTCCCCCTTTGACATCAATGTCAAAGGGTAGGGTCTGCACACCAAAATTGCCCAAAAATTCAACTATACTTAGCCGCATAAGTATATAAACAGGTTATACTTACATATACTGTAATATGTCTGCAAAAGTTGTCTTCAACTATACAACTTCTGTCACCCAACTCTGCTTCATCCTATCAAAAATTGAGATGTGACCACTCAATAGGAATGCAAAAGCTTCTACCCTCTTGAGATCTATTGGATCACTAGTTCGAGCTGTGGTCTGAGCATCAGTTAGAGCCTCATGCATGGCCTCTAACTTAGGGATAATGATCCCTCTGAGTTCACTTAACCTGTTTGTTCTATTTTTCTTCTCCTTCTCAAGCTTCTCTATTTCAGCTATGGCTGCAATAGCCTGACATTCTTGATTTACTATAGAACCAGAGAGAGGATCAAAACTTTGAGATAAACTTGTTAGTTTATCCTCTTGCTCTTTTACTTTCTTCTCAATATCCTTGGTTACCTTAGGCCAGGATAAACAAAATTTGTAGATATTTCTACCATCTTTAAGAGCATTTTCCAAGCTCTTTATTCCAATATCCATAATTCTCCTATCATTTGTTATTAAGCCTTGTAACTCTGAGAATCTTTTATCTAGAAACTCTTTCCGAACCTTCTCCTCAGCTGATTTCTTTAGAGATTCAAAATGTGTACTAACACTATTTACTAGAGATTTGAGATTACCAGATGAAGAGGCTGAGGGATCTTTTTGAAAAGATGGCATGATCTTCTCCAACACCGGATGCAGTTTCTATGAGCTTGCAGTCTTCCATGTGAGACTTCAAGAGTTTTTCTTTTGCCTTTGCTGAAGTAAAGGATGCTAGCTTCATGGTTTGAACTGGGGAGAGGGAGTCAAAATTGAATGGTCCTTGAAGAAGTTCCAGTTCATCAAATTCCATCATCTCCTTGGTTAGAAATTCTTCAATTGCTTCTGCTATGTCTCTTGCCGGTGACAGGGTTTTCTCCCCTTCTACATTCTTACCACTATCATCTGTGGTTTTTGGAATTTTCTGTCCTTCTGAACCCTTATTACTGTCATCTTGTTTTTCCTTTTCCTCTACTTCTTTTTCTTCTACTCTTCTTCTTTAGATCCGGAGTCTGTTGGGGAATCCGAATTTACTTCCCCTTGAACTACCTCTTCTGGAACAGGGACTCCTTTTCCTTTACCTCTTCTGCTACCGTCTCAGTGGATTCTTCTTTGTTATCTATTCCCAAGGGATCATATCTAAATCCTCTATAACATGAATATTGAATCTTTTATAGGTATTCCACACAATTTCTTTTGTTTCTTTTGCCACTTTATCAGTTTCTCCAAGCATGAGCTGATTCATTCTAGCCTTACTCCGGAACTCATCCTTGCAATCTTTGAAGATCATATCCAATTATTTTGGAGTAATTGAAGGGTAGAGCTGAATAGCTATATGTTCTCTAATCTCTAAGTACTTAGCCTTGGCATTTTCTTTTCTCATCTCTAATTCCTTTTCTAGGCTTTTGGGAATGAGAGATATTATTTCAATAAAAGCCTTATTGTATATGTTCAAATACTTAATTGTGGCTTCCTCCAGAATCTTTTTATCTGCATCATTGTATGCATCATAGAATTATGTTATTGGTTTCAGGTTCCCATACATAGTGACTGCTTTAACTACATCATCTAAGGATAGAGTGGGCCTTTCAATGAATTCTTCTGCCATCTCTTCCTTGTCTTTACTAGTAGAGGTTTCACCAGATACTTTCTTCTTTTTCCTCATTTTCCTTACCTCTTCATCTGATTCTGTCTCTTCTTCTTCCTTTTGGCTTGTGTAAGACCTTGTGGCCTTTGTCTTAGTTCTTTTCTCTACTTTACCAGATGATTTTGCTTCCAGTTTTGATGTCTTTGAGCTCTTGTCAGTGGTAGGTGCAGACCTCTTACAGGATCTTGTCCGGGAGGGGGCTTCTACCAGACCACTTTCCTTTTCAGCTTCTTCCTTCTCTTTCTCTGCTCTTTCCCTTTTCTCTCTGTTGGTGTTAAGTGCTTCTTTTGAGATTCCATGCCTCTTGGCCGGTTCTTCTACCTCTTTTCTCACTTTTCTCTTTATCTCTAGTTGTCTAAGTTCCACATGAATCTTTACACTCAACTCTTCAAATGTTCCAAATCTTTCTGCCTTGGGATCTTTGGGTTGACTAAGCATGTGTTGAACATGTAGCTCAACAATTTTCTCATCTACTTCATACCCCATGGGCATGATCCAGACTATCCTTGGTTCCACAGCCTCCATTAGGCACTGATTAGTTTCTACCATAAAGCAAACTGTATCCTTATACTTTTCAACTAGAGATTTTGGAATTCTCTCCCTTGCTTGCATCATACTCTGAAAGTTCTTGAAATAACCCCACAGAGCTGTATTTCTTGCCTTAGCATTCCCAAGCCCATGCAGGTAGTCTCTGATTTGAATGGTAATAGGTCTGTCATTCTGCCACACCCAACCACTGGATTCGGGCAGTTCATTCATAAAGTAGAAAAACAAACACAATATTAGTCCACCATACTTAAAAGAGTTCTTCTTGTCCTTATTGATCTTATGTAAGTTTTCCATCAGTTGGCTTAGAAGGAGTTCACAGAGGTCATAGTCTGCATTATTTCTCAACATCTCATAAGCAGTATACACAGCAGTTCTGGGTACTGAATTCTCCCTGCTAGAGTGATATATCTTATAACCAATTATCATAGATGCAAACTTGATATCCGAATCAGAGATATCTTCTATGGTCATTGCTCTCTTATCAAATTTTGATCCAGTAGCCTCACTCACAGTTAGGTTTTTGACAAACTTGAGAACTGGTATCCCTCTGGATGAGTGCAAGTCGGTTACTGCCCTAATTGCATCCTTAGTGATCTTAAATGGTCTATTCAACCAAAAGAAGTTATCATGTACTCTGCTCAACACATACTGGACCCATTCATCCTCCTCAAAATAGGAGAAATGAATGCACTGACCAAAATGTTTATCCCGGATGGCCTAGTACTATGGTTTGAGTTCAAGAGTATCATTTATTAACTGATTGTAATAGATATCTACCAGCTTGGATTCCCCAAAATCTTCAATGTTCGCATGAATGTAAACCCTAACATCTTCTACATGCAAAATACCATGTGGAATGTTGGAAAATGCACCTGAGGGATCCACTTCTAGAGATTTGTATGGGTGCTTATTAAATTTACGGCGTGGCCTATCAGAAATCTTCACCACATTCAGAGTACCCATTTTCAAAAGATTTACAGAGATATTCATCAACAGAAAATACCTTTTACACTTTTAGGATTCACTGAATGAGCCAGATTAATTTGCTGGAAGAATCGACTTCAATGATTGATCTTTGAGAGTTTGAGACAATTTGTTGCAGAGCTCCTTTTCTTTTCTTCTTGAGTGCAAATGTGCAAATGACGAATGAATGAACTCTTTTATTTCTAGGAAAGCCCTAATTTCATACTGTAATAAATGCATGACCTAAGTCATTTTGGTTGCCTTGTTCATCTTATTCTGAGACAAATCTTTTTTGGATCACTGAGATACACTTAGAGTCATTCTTGGAGAATAGTGATAATCTATCTTCCTTTCCTTAATCATTTGATCTATCTGCAAATCATGATTCCATAGTTTGAATCATGTCAGATTTAACTATGAAAAACCTACTTCTCACTAGATGATTGATGAGTCAGATTAGCCTTCAACTCTTTCAAAACTTCTTGCGGATCTTTCATCTCCTAACCAAGGCTTATTTAGATGTCCCTTTGTGAACCCTTTAATCTGTAACTCTCCTTGTGTCAATTCCGGCACCAATTAACTGGCTGGGGGAAAATGTTTTTCCTTGTGTCTCCCCCTGAGCCAGAGCTCACTTCTTAATTTCTGGAAGGAATATCAGCACCAGATTTTGGTGTGGATCCATCCCCTACATTTTTTGTACTTCTCTTCACCCAAATCTTATTCATCTCACTTTTAACTTCATCCACATTCACTTTTCCTTTTCCCTTGTCTTGATTTTGATTATGATGTACCAGACCTCTTTCGTCCTGATTCTTGCTTCTATAGAATTTGGCAATATGACCGGATCTATTGCAATTGTGGTAAACAACATTTCTTTGCATATTTGATTGATGTCCTCTTGATCTACATTGATTAGACATATGACCCATTCTATTGCATGCAAAGCATCTACCATTGAATGAATTGTTCATTTGCATATTTCTACATTCATGAGATTTGTGACCACACCTTTTGTAGTTAAAACACTATCCGGAGAAGGATGTGTTAGTATGATTCATTCTCCTTCTGCATTGATTAGCTTTGTGACCAAAGTTATTGTAGTTGTGGCAGCATCCATTGAAGGATGGATATCTTTGAGCATTAGGTTGCCTTACCAGAGGTCTTCTAGGCCTATTCCTTGAATTTTCTGATCCAAACTTCTTCTGACCGGATCCAGAGCTTTCTCCTTTCTCATATCCCAAACCACACTTGTCATCTACCCTCTTTTGGCTTTCAAGAAGAACTTCAAGTTGAGCAGAACTTATCTTGAATTTCTCTTTATATTCATTTGTAGTTTGAAGGTCCCTTTTAAGAGAGACAATTTGATCCTCAAGTTTTTCTTCATTATCTTTAGCATCTTCAAGATCAGATTCAAGATGTCTGGTTATTCTATCTATCTTATGGCAGTCTTCTGATTTCTCCTTGAGAGATTGTCTTAGATCATCTTTAGTTTTTCTTTTTTTTTCAATTTCTTGGGTAAACTTCTTAACTCTTGATTCTATTTCATGTCTTACCATAATGATCTCTTTTGATAACTTTTCACATAACTTGGTTTTCTCCTTCAGATCTCCATTTGAATCATTGGCTTCACCTTGACTTGCCAGTTGTTGAAGTAGCTCCTTTCTCTTTTTCATAGAGAGACTCAGTTTCTCTTTTAATTCATTTATGAAATCATCAGCCTATTTGAGTCTTTCCTTCAATTTATTGACTTCAGAATTTGACTACTCAAGATCATCTAGGGTAGACTTAAGTTGTTCCCTCATACCATACACATCCATTTGAATTCCTAGATCTTCCTCAAGCTGTTAGGCTCTATTGGGAGGAACTTGGCTCTGATACCAATTGTTGATAACTAAGAGGGGGTGAATTAGTTATCTTAATTATTTCAGCTTTCTAAACTTTCTTATTAATTAATGTAGCATCAATTCAAATAAGCAAACATAATCATGAAATGGAAATACACATGACACAATATTTTTTACATGGAAACCCTGTTAAGGGAGAAAACCATGGGGTGATTAACACAAGATTGTATTCTCTGTTATAAGAATAGAAATACAAAATGGCACTTGCCAATTAGGGCTCACTGCCCGAGCACACTGCTCACAAGAGGCTCACTGCCTACAAGAGACTCACTGTCTACAAGTTGTAAGAAGAATAACAAGATCCTTGAACTGATGAGAAGCATCCACATATGCTGAGGTTCAGTTCCGGTTAGGCTCAATACACTGATCTACTGCACTTCATCCTTCCTTTTCTTTTGTACTATTGTCCTTTCACATACCGGACCTTCCTTATTGCTTTCACTCTGCTTTTCTACTTTTCTTCACACAACACATAACTCTACTCACACACTCTCATTGAAATCCATTTGGTATATATATCCGCACAAGGGATTTCATCCTCTTTTTAGTCGGCATCCGGAATAGTCAGTATTTCCCAAACTTTGGTCTGTCGGCTGAATCCTTGCTTACCAAGTGATGCAGATCAAAAAGAAACTTATAGAAGTCATCTAACAAGTTAGCCAATCATGAATGATGCCTTAAGAATCTTTATCACCATCAACATCTCATCTGGAATAACTTCTGATGCTCTGCCTGTCAGTTCTTCCTCTATCTGTTTTACCAAACTGGACCCCAATACTTGAATGCTTATATCTCTTTACTCTTTCATCACTAGAGGCTCAATTCCTAGAGTCAAGGTACTCCTCTTGACTTCCCCAAGTCTGCACTTTCCAAAGATACTTCCTCTGAGAGATTCGGACCTGACTGTCGGACCTTGCCACATACTCTGTTCTTGCTTACCGGACCACAACATTCTTCAATCTGACTTCCGGTATAGGCATATCATGTCCTGCGGATGTGTGGGATGAACTTTGTTGCCATCAATGACAAAAATCATGAATCTCCAATGTGTCTCTTGCCAACACTCTTTACTATTTTCTTTTTCTTTTCCCTCTCTTTTTTGAGTTTTTCTCTTTTATAACGACCAATGAGGTCAAAGTATCTTTGATTGCAAAAGTTCTTCATTCTTCCTTGAATATGATGGTAGATTGCCTAAAAATCATACTCCATGGGGAGCATCCTTATAATATCCAATCTAAGATGGTGCACACATGTATTCTCTTGAACTTGACATTCTAAACCAGTTAACTAATACTCTAAAAGTACACCTGGGCCCATTCCACTTCAAACTGTCTCACCAACTAAGTTGGTCATCTCTGAAAGGGTCTATTTTTATAAGGATTTTTCAATATTCTTAAGGAACACTAGTTAGGAAAGTAGATCTAATGAACAATATGGTATGGATAAAAGGTAGGCAATAAAGATCTTATTAAAAGACTTGAATGTTTCCCTCTCTCTTTAGAGGTATTAGTGTGCTTTTGACTTCCTAAATGATGGGGGGAAGGAATAAATGGTTTGATGAAGGCAAACAATGGTGTCCCAAGCTCTTTCTCTAGAAGTAGCCTACTGCTGGTGATTATTTGAGTATCTAAGGGACTAAGAGTTATAGGGTATGTGAGGAATTTTATAATTAGAATGATATATTTTGATGTTCTAAACAAGTCTTGAAAAGAAAGGGGATCATTAAATGTTCTTCAACTATCCTGGCATAAGATGAATATTTGAATTGCGCTAAAGTGGGTACAAGGGATAACTTTGTGAGGAAAATGGTTTATGGAAGGGGAAATTGGAATGATGATAAGAACCATTGAAAAACTTTACTCCAATAAACCCAGATAGATATGGTTACCTTAACTAATGCTTATTTGTCAACCTTCTTGCTGCTACTGATCTCCATAGACTCGAATGACATTGCTCTTAAAAGTTGAAAAGACTTTTTGGAGAGTCCTATTTTTGTCATACCTAATGTATGGAATTATAAAGCATGAGGGCACAACCAATCTTGAAGCCTGAGGATCCAAAATATTCAATGTTATGTTTGGGATGTGAATTATGTTGGCCATATCTGTTGTCATTGATGTGAACATGGTATACATTGATGTCAACATAGTAGATGGAAATGTGCAGGCAAACTTAGAGTCAGGATGATCAACATAAATTTGTCTGGGAGTAAGGAAAATGGTCTAAGTATGGATCAATTTTGGATTTCAATATGATGTGGAGGCAAACACTCATATCTGAGCATGACCATTGCATATACGCATACACATCTTATCAATTGTGAGTACCACACTCAAAGGCAAGAAGTTGAAAAATGTCTAAGGCATTCACAGTGAACATTCTAAGGCAGAGTCAACTTGAATTGGTTCACATCTCTCTGCAAAGAAAGTTTTGACCATGTAGTTCTAATAATAGCTACTGATATGCATTGACATGATATATCTTAGGTTTCAGTGTCTCACTCACACAACATGAAAAGTTACAAGGGTTTGTACATTGTCCATCACCCAGACAGAACAGAGCAGAGAAATAAAGGGGAGACAATGGAATGCTCCGCATTCCTCTCGAATAGATCTGTTTGTCATGTAGCCTTAAGGAATGATTAAGATAGGTTTGTCATATACTATGATGAAGTTTCAAATGTCTCTATGGTCCGCAAAGACAGTACTCAAGTGATAGAGTCATCACACTATATTCCATAGCCTAAGTGAACAAGTTAAGTTCTATACAAAGTGAAACATATACAAATCTATCATCGGGACTTATGTAGAGATTCAACATGATCTATAATACATCAAGTATAATCTACATACAGATATCCTTCATTATCTAGCACTGCATTGAGTATTCTTTTCTACAAGCAGAATTCAAGTATAACTGTCTTCCAAAGCAACAAACACTTAAGCCGTTTCTAAATTCCTCCAAAAACTTCATAAGAAGATGTGTGGATCCAACAATTTATGTAATTTGGCATCTTTGGTCATTTCCAAAAGGTTTCAATGCTTATACTTTACCGTAACATCATATTCTAGGCTTAGAAGAATTACATAAGGTCGGGAAGACCCTGCTCTATTCAGAGTAATGCATTTCTTATCTTGAGGATGGATATCTTAGCATGATACTTCTCTAGGAAGGTAGATGAACATTTGTAAGCTAGTGTAAGGTTGAATCCTTGGTCCGCAATGAGGTTTTGGATTCTCCCTGGTAGTTGAAAGATGAACAACTGATAGTGTTAAGTAGTATGAGCCAACTGGTTAAGTTTCTGATGCATGCAGAGGCTTTTGATTAGTTTCTCTAAGTTTAAAAAGTATGGAATGATGTGTCTTGATATGTTTCTTAAGACTCTAAGGTCTTGTTGATCATGATGTTAGTCATAAACAAACATAGAATAAAAGTTACACAACAACCTTTACTCATCTTGAAAGATATGATGAATTCAAAGAATTCATGATCTCAAGTCTCTGTTGATTAGGTCTTAATCTTCTGACGTTACTCAGAGGTTGATGTGTGTTGTTGTTTCTATTTTGGGGCCTTACGTAGATCTCATTAGTAAGATAATGTTTCCTGTAATGATGCCGCACAGAGAATTATTCTACACAGGATATACTTCAAATATTATGTTTATCTTTAAATCTTTGCATGATATTTGTCATGTTGACATGCTTTAAACTCAAATATGCTGATTATGTTCATTTATCTATGGGATGTCCGCATATTTGTATTATTTGCTTAAGATTGTCAATTATCTGCAATTATGATGATGAAATGTTCTGAAATTGAAAGAAACTAAAAGAAATACTTCAAATTAAAGTTGAACCTTCAGCTATTGAGCCACATATACAATCAGATATAGTCATGAAGAGAAGAAATCAAACCATATGTTCACCAGGACATTGCACAGCTAGATACAGTTGATGCAAACTTCAGATGATGGTGAATGAAAGCAATACATGCAACATGATGAGCACTCCAAGGGACGCAACAAATCAAAGCACATATCCAGAATTTAGACACAGATTACTCAGGATTTATGATGGATTGTAATCAAAACAGTCTTCTCATTCATTAAGTATGCAAGAACATATATGTATACAACAACTTTGAAATTAGCCCTGAATATTTCAGCAAACAGATTTCAATTAAGTTTTGAATGTTTAAAATGAGGCATCCCTGCACCTATTATAGAATAAGGTGAGGGATCCATTACAATTGATCTATGATCAAGATTTATCTATTGACATCTATAGTTTACATTTCATTGACTAAGTCAATCTTTTCCACATGGCACAGGTTGCCAGCTGGCAACCATCTAGACAACTTATACTTTCATAAGTATCTGATGCATATATTCTCTTTATGATGCATCCTCATCAGGTTCTTTGTCATCATCATGACTTTCACCTCTTTTGCTATCTTCATCATTATGATAATTTTCCTTTTGGATATGGACCTGCATAGCTATCCTGATATTCTCATATGCTTGCACTATTTTCTCCAATTCTCCGCTGTCTTGAGTTTTCGCTTTGGTGATGGCATGTTGATGCACTTGATATTTTCTTCAGAGAGATTCCAACTTATTCTTCTTGTTGTTGGTAGTTTCATTATAATCTTCCACCCTGACCTTTATTCTCATTACTTTATCCAGCACTTCTTCTATCAGGTGGTTGAGAGGGTCTTCAGCAACTAGCTAGAAATTACTATGTAGAGCTTTGATGACAAACTCTTCATCTTGATTCTCTATCTTGCCTTCTGCATCTCCTTCTAATGTTTCCAAAACTTCAGCCTCATGGGACATCATATCATGTAGCTTCATGCTGACATTCCTTAGTTTACTATTGCATCTTTTAAGCACATCACATTCAAATCTGACGTCCTTATCCCAGATATCAATCAATAGGGCTGTGTTATTATTCAGTACCTGGTTCTTTATTAGGATCTGTGGATCAATCCTCTTCATTTCATCTAAAATGTTAATGACCTTTTCTATCTGAAATGGCCTCCTGCTGATCTCCATCTACAGTTTATTTACTTTTTCCCTGGAGCTACCCAAAGAATTCCACCTCTTTAAAGAGGCCTTTGCCACTTCCTCAGCTCCATCGAGTGCAGACAACATCCATTTCAACATTACTACTGATTCATGCCTCATGAGGTTCAACTTATTGACCTCCTCTTGAGAAATAGCAGTCAATGGGACTACATGATCATTGGATGTATCGTCAGGGTTAATTAACCCTCTTATATATGCATGCAGCTAAGCAATGTGCTCTTTATGTTGCTTATTCTTCTCTTTCTCTCTCTTAACTCTTTGAGGTAATGAATCAATAATGTCCTTACCTTCTTGGCCTTCCTGATCCTCATTGGCAAATCCAAAATCTACTGTAGTAATCTGGAATTCATCTAGAGTGATCTTGCCTTTTTCATTATCAACTGCAGGAATAGCTACCTGGGCTGTTCTCTTGCCTGTATCAAGATCCCTTTGTATTGCAGAAGTTATTCTAGCCTTCCTCTTTGGCTTTATTAGAGTTTCTGTCAATAATGTGGATACATCAAATTCTTGTATCCCTATGTCTGACTCTTCACCAATTTCTTTCTCCAGCCACGAAGGAACTTGATCCTTTGGCTGTTGGTTTCCATCATCATCATGATGATCACCCTGATCTCAGGTATTCACCATCATGTTCGCTGGGGAGGGTGATTTCCTTATTTCTTCCTCATGATATTCCTCATGAGGGTGATCTTTGTGTATATCCTCTTGTTGAGGAATTTCTAGAGGGTGATCCTGTTGATCATCTACATGTTTATCATGATCTTGATCTTTTGCTTCCTCCTCCATGGGTATCTTATCTACCTTAATGATTTCCTCATCCTGAGGCATATTTGTCTCCGTAGATATTACTATATCTACCTTAGGCTTGTCCACCTAATCCGCAGCTGCAATTTGTTCTGCAAGTGTAACAATTACTTCTTGTACTTTTAGGGTAGGATCATCTGATATATCTCTTTCTTCTCCTCTCTTGTCTTGTATTTCAACTATCTTGGGCCCAATAGGTATTTCCTCTTATTGTTGCTCACCCATATCTAAAGTATGGCTTTCTATCTCTGCCATCTTTACTTCCCCAACATTTTCTTCTTTATCTTGAATATTTCCTCTATTTTCAGGACTTGCATCCTATCTATAGGTGAGATCAATTACTGCAAGACTAGTTACCTACATAATCAATGCATCAAGCCCTATCTCTTGAGCTACCTTTTCAGGGCTCTTCCCTTTTTCTAATTCCACTTGCTTTATCTCCTCCAACACTGTTTGTACTGATGGAGTTCCATGAGGCGTTATCCGGGTGCCAGCAGCAAGGGTTTCCATTTTCTGTGAAGCTACATCCTTCACTACCTCATCATCGAATAGGTGAACTGTCTCCTCCAATGAAACAATACCACTTTGGAGTATCCTAGAGGTTTCTTTTACCTATTCTTCTACTAATTCAATTTTGAATTTTACAATGGTGGGGAGTGGAACATTATGTTGTAGCTCCTTTTTGAATACCTCCCCACTTGCTCCCCTCAGCATTATGGGAGTTTGTTTTATTTCTCCTCTCAAAGCAGTCCTCAGTTTCTTAGGGGTAGTGGTTACCTGCTGAGGTGCTTTTCTCTTCCTTGTGAAGGACAAACGGCCTTCTTCTTCTTCAGATTCTTCCTCTAAAGGAATATCCTTCTCTTTATTCTTCTATGAGGCTTGATCCTCCTCATATGCAATAGTAGTTTGTTCACTTGCCCTCTAGATCTATATAGCATTTTGTTTATCTCGAGGAGGCTGTGTTGATGATGCCGATGCCTGGCCTAAAGCTGATGCTCCTTCTGATGTTGCGGCTTCCTTGGCTGTGGCCATTATTCTCTCAATAATAACCCCTTTGGGTTCTTCTTTGATTTTCTTACCCTTTTCAGGAGGTGGTGCCTTCTCTCCTTTAGTCTTTCTCTTCTCCATTAAGAAGTCATCAAATTCATCTTCAGCAATTTCTTGTCATTTCTTCGTGTTGTCTACTGTGATGACAACACCCTTTTTCTTCAATGCATTTATCTGCTCATCCACCCAAGCTTGGGTTAGCCGTAATATCTTGCCTGTGAATGGATCTAAGGAGATATCCTCCTGTATTGTGAGATCCAGTGTAGAGATAGTATCATTGTATAGCTTTTTCTCTTCATATTCTTCAGCCATTACCTTTCCATCCTCTTTCTTTAGTTGTGCTGGGATGGAGATGCAATCAAAGGTCTTTATTTGGTTAAGTGTTAAACTTTGGTACCTTCTTCTTTGGGCATCAGCTTCATCTTCACAATCTGCCCAGAAATCTTCAAGGTTCCTTCGTTGGATGGGTTTCCTCATGATCTTCTACATCCTCCCAAATGGATCATACGATCTTAGTAATGGAAAAGGTTGGAAATTCATCATTTTCAAGCTAGCTATGGCCTTCTTAATACTCTCAGAGTCTGGGCACATATACCAGCCCATTGTGACTGGAAAAAAAACTGGTGGAAGCTTGTTGTTTGCCTTATAGGCATTCAATATTGTAAAGATTTGTCTTAAAAACTCCATTAAGAGAACTGCATCTGTAGGATACCTTGGGAGCATGAGGGGCTCCTCCTCAAAACCTTCAATCCTGATATAAGAGAAAGTGGCGAATTGAATAAACCAGGCTCCATGCCTATAGACAACCTCTTGAGCCTCCATGCTCAGTCTCTTCATTCTATCTCCTTCCACTATTCTCACCAGGTGCATAGAGAACGCATCATTTACCAACTTGTAGTCTTGGAGGTAATTCACTCTTTGCAGTTGGGGATGATGATCCCATATGTGTGCATCATTAGTTGTGGCTCCAATTTTTCCATATGTAATCAATGCATCAAATGTACCCTTGTAGGCACATGAATAAACAATGTAGGAGGTCATGTAAAAAGAACAATCTAGACCTCCAAGGCTCATTAGCTGCTCGTCCAAAGCATCACTTATCATCTTGGCCCACATTGGCTTGTTATCCATATATAGACACATCAGGATGACTGCATACATCCAGTCCCTGAAACTTCCAGCATCAGGCTGGCCGGTCACCATGTTCAACAGTGCTATCATGTATTGATACTCATCATCGAAGTCATATTTATATAGATGAACCGAAAGTTTAGCTGCCACCGGATAGGGGATATTCTTCACCCTCCATTGATACATCTTCTTCCTGGCAGACTTTTTGTTATTCTCGTACTCTACTTCTGATTTCTTCAGATCTATGTTGGCAACCTTCTTGCCCAATGGCAAACCAAATGTAGCAGCAATACCCTTAATTGATAGATCAACATATATCTTGCCGTGCTTTTCTACCCTCCTGGTTTCTAGGTTGTAGTTCCATGCACATTCTATCACTAGTTCAGGGGTTTCCATAGAGTATGGGAAACTAGTTGCATTCCACATTCCTGATACGAAGACAACATCAAGTAGGGTGCTGTTGTTTTTCTCATCACTCATTTTGGCTGACCATGCAGCCAGATCCGTATTCCCTTGGTGTGTATCAGTGATGGCTCCATACTTGAATTGGACACCCTCAGGATGAGCAAACATAGGCTTCAAGAATTCAGCCTCTGACTTAGCTAATCTTTTATCTGCCATGAGTGCCTGCAATTAACACAACTTGGTCTTACAATTGATACATATACGAGCATGCATATACGTTACATTTCCATTATTCATCATGCATACTATTATTCTTTCCATATTTCATTTATCTTGACATGCATAATTTGAAGTTTCAAACCAAAAGACCCCATAATACCTGAATATGCAGAACATGACAACAAGAGGGTTTCAATTACTTACTTGATGCGCTTATCCTCTTACTTATACCCCAAATTATCTAAAAGTGATCTTGACACTACTAATAATCGACTTCTTTGTTCTATTGTAAGCCACGTGCGTCAAGATGTCGTTCATCTGAAGGTTTGGAAGCTTTGCTCTTTGTAAAAACTAGTTTATCGCAATGTAAATGTAAAATATCTTGTAACTTCACTTTTAACCTCTAAATCGGGTCACTTAGGGTAAAATTAGGGCAAATCTATCATAATCATTAAGTTTCTGCACGGAAACCTGTAGAGGTTGCCAGGTGTGAGCATCACGTTACCCATTAGTGGGATACACCTACCGTATTAATGAGTATTCAATGTCACACAACAAGAAGAGGAGGATGATCATTTGAAATATCAGGTGATGTTCAAAATATCGCCATCTCGTAATATGATCATCTGAGTCTTAGCGAGAAACACCTATCGGTATATCAGGTTATTTTTGGACCATCAGGTCATGTTATAAAAGATCAGGTGATGTTCAAAATATCGGGTGATGTTTTGGGAATATGATGACCCTATGCAATACTTAAGTAACCTCTCTCAGAATATCATGATGATGTCACCATGATATTGATTTAGTCTATCGCTGAAGCACTATGATGTCATCATCTTGTTTTATGAAAGGTTGATTTTAAGAAATATACCTCTGCGAGGTAAAATGATGATGATGTCATCAAGATAAAAGCTCAGGGTGATATTTTGTGATAGGCCGATGTTTAAATATTGGGGTGATGTTTAAATATCCAGGTGATGTTTAAATATCCGGGTGATATTTAAATATCAGGGTGATGTTTTGGGAATATGACCCTCGCAAAATATATAATGTTGTTCTATGGGTAAGTGTCACTATCACATAAATTTGACGTCCGGACGTTCAGAGCAAATGACTTTATCAGGTGATATTATTGGATCGGGGTGATCTTTCATAAGATGACTGATCTTGAGAAATATGATCCTCCCCTTGGAATATCAGGTTTGACCAGATCTTTGACTCATCATAACTTTTGTTCCTTAAAGAATATCAGGGTGATCCAAAAGGCAAACCTGCAAGGAATTTTGTATTTTATCCCCCTATGATGTTAATGAAATAGAATATGAACCTTGACAAACTAACCTCATGATGATGACTTCCCTGGCCATTGTGTAGGATCATCTGTATTGATTGAATTTTACCAGACCGCCAGCAAGAAAAAACACAAGCAAAGCCAAAAAGTTGGGTCCCTGTTTTGTCAAGTCAAAATGGGGCATGTTGGGTAACCACACAACAACTTGCCACCAAAGAAAACATCAAAATTCCAATGATTCAAGTGATGTGAACACATTATAACATAGCATTCTAACTCTTTCTGAGGAGAAGCATCATAATCTTTCTGAATGATAAAATGTCCTCATGGTAACAATGCCAACAAAGGATTAGTAGTGTGCAAATGATTAATTATCCTCATCTTGAAAGCGAGTTGAAGACATGAGTAACTAGTGTTAAACTACATAGTTGGAGATCATCCCTCATAGCCAACCTGGATAGAGCTTTGCTTCTAGCAGGGGTCTATAGCCTCGGCAAGGTTATCTATACAATCCCCCTAAGTAGAGCCCCACTGCCAGCAGGTGTCTATAGCCCCGGTAGAGTTACTTAGATGGCCTAATTTTATTATATATTTTTTTAACATCTATACTTGATATATCTGATATCATCATGTAGGCTCAGAATGCAAGGTATGGTCACTTGTTATTTTAGGTTGGAGATTGCATTGGTAGCAAGGGAGTCTCTTTAGATTTTTCACTTAACACCTATACTTGTATTTTCAACAAACCCAAGGCTGTTAGGTGAGTCATTATGAAGAAATCACTTTGGTTAGAAAAGGGTACCTTGATGATAGGATATCATAGACCTGATCATGATGACTTTCTCAAAATGAGTCACAACCTATATATAAATGTGTTCTCATCACTTGAATCTTAACAATTTTGTTATTTTCTGAGGTGATGAGTTGCATCATCTTGACTAACCAAAACAAAACTCAACAAGCAAACAAAGCAAAAAACAAAACAAAAACACTGTACAAACAACTATACAAATATACATTATGATACACATGACTGACATGAAGCACTTAGGCTTGGAAATACTGTTTGAGGAACTGTCCATTCACGGGTAATGGAACATCCTCTCCTGCCAAGTGCTTAAGCCTAAAAGTACTGTCTCCTAATATCTCAGAAATTTGGAAAGGACATATCCATAATTTGTCAAACTTACCATGGTCTCCTTTCCTTTCATGGGCTTTATCCCACATCAGGACTAAATCTAATATCTTGAAGGCTTTAACTTTGGCTCTTTTGTCAAACCATCATTTGACAATAGCCTGATGTTTGGCAAATTGATCAATTGCCTGACTTCTTTTCTCTTCCAGGTGCATCAGTTGAAGCAACCTGACTTCTTGGTTATTGTCTATGCCTAGGTACTCTTGGGCAAACTGCAAGGTAGGAATCTTCAGGTTAACAGGGAGGATTAGATCTACCCCATAAACTAAATGATAAGGTGAGTTTCCTAATGCAGTCTTGTTTCTGGTTCTGTCTACCCATAAGGCATATTTCAAAAGTGTATTCCATTCCCTAGGGTTCTTGTCTACTAACTTCTTTATGATATTCAACAAATTTTTGTTAGTGGATTCTACCAATCCATTCCCTTGGGGATAATAATTAGATGAGAACGTCAATAAGATTCCATAATCAAATGCCCAACTTGACAATTTGGTTGAAGTAAAAGCAGAGCCGTTATCACTTACCAAGGCGTAAGGAACCTCATACCTGGTGACTATGTTATTTTCTAGAAATCTGATGACATCTTCTACACTGAAAGTCTTGCTGCTACTGGCTTCAGTCCACTTGGTACAATAATCAATAATTGTTAGAATGTACCTATGACCCGATGATGATGGAGGATTAATTGGTCCTATGAAATCCATGCCCCATTATGCAAATGGGTGCTCTTCCATCACTGGCTGCAAAGGTTGTGCAGCATATCTCTCTCTGTTAGTAGCTACCTGACATACATGACAGCATTTAATGTGTTCAGCTATATCCTTGAAGATTGTAGGCCAATAATATCCTGCTTTGAGGATAGCATGTGTTGTAGCCAAGGACGAGCCATGTGCTGTTCCAAACTTGTCATGTAACTCTGATAAAACTTTGCTTGCTTCTGGATTTTCTAAGCATCTCAGGTATATTCCCTCATAATTTTTCTTGAAAAGTACTCCTGCTTTTATCATGTACTTCTGGGATTTTATCTTCAAGGCTCTTGTTTGTGAAGCCAGCAGTCTTGGAGGACATCTCCCAGTAAACAGGATGTGTCTGATATCTGAATACCACTCTTCATTGTCCTTAGCATTAATAACATACTGCTAACTTGTGATGTTTGGATCAATCTCTGATATCATTTGGCTTAGAGTTTGTCCTCTTACCAGCTTCATGGGTGTAATTTCCATGTCATATTCTTGTAAAATTGTGATCCACTTGGCCCTTTTTTCACCAGGCTCACTTTGCATTAACAACAACTTCACTGCTGCATCTGGCACCATAGCAATCACTTTGCTTCTTAGGATATAATGCTTGAATTTCTTTACTGCTCTGACCAAAGCAAGTGCCTGCCTTTCAACATCTACATATCTTAATTCAACATCTTTGAAAGGACAACTCATGAATGCGATTGGTTTCTCTTCATTTCTTCATTCCTTTGAGTGAGCACTATTGTAGAGGTATGCTTTGAAGCAAATGAATAAATATAAAAGTTCTTGTGTAGTCTGGACTAATAAGGACAGGAGCATCAGAAATAGCTTTCTTTATGTCTTCAAAGGCTGCCTTGGCTTCTAATGTCCATTCAATCTTTGAATCCTTCTTCAGCATATCATTTAAAGGTCTGACTATGTCTGCAAAGCCAGTGATGAATTTTCTAACAAAATTTATCTTACCGAAGTAAGATTTGAGCTCTTTCTTACTTCCACGAAGTTGTATTTTCATAATGGAGTCCACCCTGTCAGGATCAATAATAATTCCATTCTGAGTTATTAGGTGGCCCAATAATTTTCCTGTTGTTACCTCGAATATGCATTTCTTGGGGTTCAAGGATATCCCATACTCTTTACATTTTTTTAGTACATTTTTGAGATCAGCTACATGGTTTCCTCTATCTTTAGAGAACACTGTTAAGTCATCCATGTATATGACTATGCATTTTCCTATTAAGCCTCTAAAGGCTACGTCCATTGCTCGCTGAAATGTTACTCTAGCATTTATTAGCCCAAATGGCATATGTCTATAAGCAAATATCCCCCACTTTGTGGTGAAGGCAGTTTTTAGTTTGTCAATCTTGTCAACCATGACCTAATTGTAACTTGAGAAGCCATCTAGAAAGGACATCATTTTAGCACCATTGACAATCTACAGAACTTCATCCAATGAGGGTAAAGGATAATTGTCTTTCTTTGATGCTCTGTTTAGGTTCCTGAAGTCTACACACAATCTGATGTCTCCATTCTTCTTTCTTACTGGCACTAAATTGGCCACCCAGGTGGAGTGCCTCACAAGAAATATGATCCTGGCATTTAACAGCTTCTTGACTTCTTAAAAAATTATTGGTTCAAGCAAAGCATTGACTGGCCTTTGCTTCTATCTGAAAGGTTTAGCATCTAGCTTGAGAGGTATAGTGTGGATTATGACTGATGTGTCATATGTCTTCAGCTCATCATAAGTCCATGCAATTACATGGATGTAATCCTTAAGGGCCTGAGTTATTCCTTCTAACTCTTTTGGTGTGAAAACTTTACCAATCAAGACATTTCTCTTGTCTTCATTTTGTCCAATATTCACTTGTGAATACTGACCTCCATCAGCTTTGGGAAGATCTTTCTGTTTTAGCATATTATCCAAATCGAAAGGTCTTTCTAATTCAATCATACCTTTGGGAACTCTATTGCTAGGCAACTCTAATATTTCATCTTCTCCCCAAACATGATCTTCCACAGTGTTCTCATCTATAATCTGAGCATCAAATATGTCTCTGTTAGAGATGAAATCAAGGATATGCTGATCATCCTCAAAAACTTGGAGATTAGTAACATTATCAAGTACTGATGGCACTAATACTAGCTCTACTGAAAATCTCTTTAGGCCCGATATGGCCAAGGGCTCTAATGCACTGGTAGCCTGTGCTAAGGCATCTACCCTATGATTCTGTTCTCTAGGTACGTGGGTGATATTAAATGCATCAAAGTATTCAATCAAATCCCACACTCTGTGTCTATAATTTGATAATTTCTTATAGTTGTACCTGTCTGACAACTAATTCTGAGTCTCCAAAGACATGCAGAATTTTTACTTTCTTCTTAAGAGCAAACAGTATCCCATGAATTAGAGATTCATACTCTGTCACATTATTAGTACAGGGGCACTGTAATCTGTAGGCAGTTAAGTAGGATTTTCTTGATGGATCAATGAGATCGATCCCTACTCCAGCTCCTTGTTTGGATTTGGATCCATTAAATCTAAGGATCCAGGGTTTATCTTTAGCAGGAGGTTTAGCTAAACTTTCTCTTTTCTTTGCAGCTCTGGCAGCTGCTCCACCTGATATCCATTTTAATTTCAGAATTTCAGCATTCTTAGACCTCATCTTTTCTTTCTTTTCATCATTAGGAGGATGATCTTCTGAATTATGCACTATGTGCCTCTTCAAAATATGTAAACATAGTGAGCAGGTGGTTTCTGAATGAGGTACCTTATGCAACCTACACCATCCTTCAGTAAGTGCATCTTGTGGATGCTTCTTTTGTTTTATCACCTTTTTAATTTCTCCTGATAAAAACTTTTCGAATCCGGTTAGGTTACTACCTCTGTCTTTGTCAGACACTTCATAATCTGACTCCATCAGACAATCACTCCCAGGGGTGATCTTTTCTTTCTTCTTAATATTTATCTGGTCATATACCAGAATTTCTTCTATTCCCAGCATATGATCCTCATCATGATTTGTTACCTCACTTGTGTGTCCTGCAGGAAATAGGCATGAATCAGTATCATCATCATCACTAGACATGGGACTTACCTCAGATGATGATGACACCGCACTGCATGTCTGCTCCAGCTCCATCATATCTAAGCATGTTTTGCAAGTTTTCTCTAAATGCGCCTCATCATGTAATTTGCACCAACCATCAATCAAAATGTCATGAATAGGTATATTTAACAATTGACAACGTTTTACCTGCCTGGACAGAGGCATTTCAAAGTTTCTGAAGCGATCTATTTCATTCTCATTTTCAAAGTTATTATCAGGCTCTATAGTCGATATGGCCTCCTGATGATTATCAAGATGATGATGAAAGTCAAGCATCAGGATCTCTTCTATCTTGATAGTCTGTGGTCTAATGGCATAAACTCCGGGCTCAACATCCACATACATGATCTCATTTGTCTTGTTGTACTCAATGATCATGTGCTTCATTCTAGGCTCAACATCTATTCTTATCTAGTTTGTATCCCTTTCCAAGGTAACCACATGTGACTGAAGTCAGTAGACATATATCTATTGAGGGTTTTAGACCAGTCCCTACTGAGCAACATCCCATATGTATCAGGTATATCTACTACCTGGATATCGATGTAATACTGGATCCTAGGATCAGATGCTAATTGCATGTGGATATGAGTTAATTCACCTACCACACTTACTTCCATTTTATCTAGTTGTGTTACCTTCTTTAAGGATTTAGCAGGATGTAGCCCTAAAGCATTGCATATAGACAGGGGCATGACATTTGTAGATACACCTGAGTCTACCAAATAGTTGTGTAAGTTCCTGCTGAACATCCTTATGGTGAGGAGAAAAGGTGGTGACTCGCTTTTGTCCCTGTACAAAGTCATGTGGGAAGTTTTTGTAGCTTGGACAGTAGCTGGCACTTTATGTTTGATAGTGTTATCTTTAGCAGCATGATCTCTATTGCTAGGCTGACCTGGGGAATGATTATCTTCTCTAGGAGCAGGATCATCAAGTGATTTCATAAATGCTTTCTTAATTGTAGGAGTTTTCAACAACTCTGATAGAGATAGGCTGATCTTTACCTTCTTCATCTCATCTGTCAGATATGTGACTAGTTTGTCAGATTCATGAGGTAGGCCAACAGCTTTTGATACTGTGTTTTGTGGTGACAAATATTGTGCATTTACCTTTGGAAATCTGGGATTGTTACTTGCCTTGGGATCAAGAGGTGTGTTAAAATTATTTGGAAGCAAGGAACTGGTTAATGGACCAGTAGGTCTATTAGAGTTACTTCTCAGATTATAATTGTGCTTACCCTGATATTGTTGTTGGTAAGCATGTACCTCCTCATGTTCATTGGATGGCTCATTCTCATCCTCAAAGGGGAAAACATAATTTGACTCAAAAGCCATGGCAGATTCTTCACATGCTTGGGTATAATGCTGGTGGGCTGACATAGTCTGTTGATGATGCTGCTCGGTATAACTCTCCAATACAAATGCAGAGTCATATCCACAAGGGACAATTTCATTTCCCTCCACCTGAGGTGGATTTCTAGAAGTATTAGACACTTTTGTCTGGAAAATGTTAGCAGCAATTTGAAATTGTGGACAGTCTAATTCTGCATGAGTATTTGTATTGTGTATTCTACACCAATTAGTGAGGGCTGCCTTAGCAAGATTAACTCTAGTAGTCTATTTGGCTTCACCAGGTAGCTGATTATCTAAGGGTGATGGTAGTGAGCCATTATTTGGTCTGGAGTTTCATACTCTATGCTGTCTGGGAGGATTGTTATTATTTCCACCACTATTATTGAAATTATTGTTGTTGTAACCCCTATCAGGATAACTAGGTCTGTCATTGTTATAGCCTCTGTTTTGATTGGGCTGAGAATAGAAGTTCTGATTTCTCAAATGAGTGACCTCTGTAGTTAATTTTCTTAACTGAGTGGAAATTTCTTTGATTTCTTCTTTCTCCTCTTGAGCTTTAGCCACTACATTTTTAGTTTGAGGCTTGAAGAAAGAAGATCCAGTGTTATTGTTCTGATCTACACCTTGAGGTGTCAGTGCTTGTGTAGGATACTGGGGCACTTGACCATTCCCACTAGGAGGAGGAGGCATGATACTCAATGGAGATATCTGCAATGGTGTTGGCATTACTACTAGAAGCATCATAGCTCCATTATACTATGGTTGGGGAGGATATTGTGCAGGATATGTCGGATACATGCCAGCTAATGTAGGGAATGCAATATTTGGAGTAGGAGCAGGGACTAATTACTAATTCACCTTGATAGCTTCTTGAAAAGCTCCTGTCAAGGTTGTGATTTCAGGATGTGTTCTCTTGATGAACATGGAAGTCAATGGATCCAGAGCTGAGTAATAGATACTCCTAGCGGTAGCGTCTCCTACAGTATATGGGGTAACTAACTTGGATAGCATTTTCTAGAACCTAGCATTAAAATTGGCAATAGGTTCTCCTTCAAACCACTTGATTGTGGCAAATAGGTGGTAATTCATTGAAGAATCAATAGGTACTTTGAACCTATCAATAAAGCTTTCTCTAGGATAGTCCATGAACCAACAGAACTCTGACCAAGACTAATAAACCAATTATAAGCTTCTTCCCCTAAGGAAAAATGAAATAATCTTCATACAACGTCCTGATGCTCTATTCTAGCCCTATAGCAGGCTTCTTTAAAGGTTCTGATATGATCATCAGCATCCTGGTAAGGATGATATTTTGGACAGATTTTGTCTAGATTCTTTGGCAACTCGTGATATGCAGTGAAGGTCAAAGGTGACTCTACTGCAAAGAATGACATTGCAACCGGAGGAGGTTGAGCTTGTGGTGCAGTCGGTTGAGGTTGGACAGGAGGTGTCACAGATAGTCCAGAAGGTATTTGTAAACCAATAGGAGTTGTAGGAGGAGGTTCTGGTGATGCTCCTGATGCACTAGATCCTGGAGTGTGATGGATATTTACGGTTCTAGGTCTGAACCCTCTAACAGGTAATTCATCAAAAGGTCCAGAGGATCATGACTTGGTATTTATCCTATGAGCCAAGATTTCTCAATTTTGAGGCAAATTGGCTGGAACTTTGTAAATATCAGTTGGAATATGCCAGCAATGACTATATTTATGGTCGGGATTGGATATTGACCTAGTATTTATAGAATATTTGCAGCTACACTACAAATATGAGGTGATTTTGGTTTGGCAACACTTGCAGGTTGATATTGGGTACTTGAAATAAGGCCAATCCTTGTAAATACATGCTGATCTACTGTAAAGATTGCAATATTTATGACTGATTTCAAAAACTTTATACAGGATTAGCGTATATCAACTCAGAGCAACAAATATTTGCATTTAGCTTGGAAATTTAGTGATGTCTAAGTGTTACCTTACAATCTTTTATCATCACCTAAATAACTGATGATGATCCTCGTCCTAGGGCCCTCCTTCTAGCGCCAATTTATGTTGATCATGATGTTAGTCATAAACAAACATAGAATAAAAGTTACACAACAACCTTTACTCATCTTGAAAGATATGATGAATTCAGAGAATTCACGACCTCAAGTCTCCCTTGATTAGGTCTTAATCTTCTGAGATTACTCAGAGGTTGATGTGTGTTACTGTTTCCATTTTGGGGCCTTACGTAGATCTCATCAATAAGATAATGTTTCCTATAATGATGCTGCACAGAGAATTATTCTACACAGGATATACTTCAAATATTATGTTTATCTTTGAATCTTTGCATGATATTTGTCATGTTGATATGCTTTAACCTCAAATATGTTGATTATGCTCATTTATCTATGGGATGTCCGCATATTTGTATTATTTGCTTAAGATTGTCAATTATCTGCAATTATGATGATGAAATGTTCTGAAATTGAAAGAAACTGAAAGAAATACTTCAAATTAAAGTTGAACCTTCAGCTATTGAGCCACATATACAATCAGATACAGTCATGAAGAGAAGAAATCAAACCATATGTTCACCAGGACATTCCACAGCTAGATACAGTTGATGCAAACTTCAGAGGATGGTGAATGAAAGCAATACATGTAACATGATGAGCACTCCAAGGGACACAGCAAATCAAAGCACATATCCAGAATTCAGACACAGAATACTCAAGATTTATGATGGATTGTAATCAAAACAGTCTTCTCATTCATTAAGTATGCAAGAACATATATGTATACAACAACTTTGAAATTAGCCCTGAATATTTCAGCAAACAGATTTCAATTAAGTTTTGAATGTTTAAAATGAGGCATCCCTGCACCTTTTATAGAATAAGGTGAGGGATCCATTACAATTGATCTATGATCAAGATTTATCTATTGACATCTATAGTTTACATTTCATTGACTAAGTCAATCTTTTCCACATGGCACAAGTTGCCAGCTGGCAACCATCTAGACAAACTTATACTTTCATAACTATTTGATGCATATATTCTCTTTATGATGCATCCTCATCAGGTTCTTTGTCATCATCATGACTTTCACCGCTCTCGCTATCTTCATCATTATGATAATTTTCCTTTTGGATATGGACTTGCATAGCTGTCCTGATATTCTCATATGCTTGCACTATTTTCTCCAATTCTCCACTGTCTTAAGTTCTCGCTTTGGTGATGGCATGTTTATGCACCTGATATTTGCTCTGGAGAGATTCCAACTTATTTTTCCTGTTGTTGGCAGTTTCATTATAATCTTCCACTCTGACCTTTATTCTCATTACTTTATCCAGCACTTCTTCTGTCAGGTGGTTGAGAGGGTCTTCAGCAACTAGCTAGAAATTATTATGTAGAGCTTTGATGACAAACTCTTCATCTTGATTCTCTATCTTGCCTTCTACATCTCCTTCTAATGTTTCCAAAACTTCAGCCTCATGGGACATCATATCATGTAGCTTCATGCTGACATTCCTTAGTTTATTATTGCATTTTTTAAGCACATCACATTCAAATCTGACGTCCTTATCCAATATATCAATCAATAGGGCTGTGTTATTATTCAGTACCTAGTTCTTTATTAGGATCTACATATCAATCCTCTTCATTTCATCCAAAATGTTAATGACCTTTTCTATCTGAAATGACCTCCTGCCGATCTCCATATGCAGTTTATCTACTTTTTCCCTGGAGGTGCCCAAAGAATTCCACCTCTTTAAAGAGGCCTTTGCCACTTCCTCAGATCCATCGAGTGCGGACGACATCCATTTCAAAATTACTACTGATTCATGCCTCATGAGGTTCAACTTATTGACCTCCTCTTGAGAAATAGCAGTCAATGGGACTACATGATCACTGGATGTATCATCAGGGTTAATTAACCCTCTTATTTATGCATGCAGCTGAGCAATGTGCTCTTTATGTTGCTTATTCTTCTCTTTCTCTTTCTTAACTCTTTGAGTTAATGAATCAATAATGTCCTTACCTTCTTGGTCTTCCTGATCCTCATTGGCAAATCCCAAATCTACTGTAGTAATCTAGAATTCATCCAGAGTGATCTTGCCTTTTTCTTTATCAACTGCAGGAACAGCTACCTGGGATGTTCTCCTGCATGTATCAGGATCCCTTTGTATTGCAAAAGTTATTCTAGCCTTTCTCTTTGGCTTTATTAGAGTTTCTATAAATAATGTGGATACATCAAATTCTTGTATCCCTATGTCTGACTCTTCACCAATTTCTTTCTCCAGCCACGAAGGAACTTGATCCTTTGGCTGTTGGTTTCCATCATCATCATGATGATCACCCTGATCTCAGGTATCCACCATCATGGTCGATGGGGAGGGTGATTTCCTTATTTCTTCCTCATGATATTCCTCATGAGGGTGATCTTTTTGTATATCCTCTTGTTGAGGAATTTCCTTTTCTAGAGGGTGATCCTGTTGATCATCTACATGTTTATCATGATCTTGATCTTTTGCTTCCTCCTCCATGGGTATCTTATCTACCTTAATGATTTCCTCATCCTGAGGCATATTTGTCTCCGTAGATATTACTATATCTACCTTAGGCTTGTCCACCTGATCCACAGCTGCAATTTATTCTGCAGGTGTAACAATTACTTCTTGTACTTTTAGGGTAGGATCATCTGATATATCTCTTTCTTCTCCTCCCTTGTCTTGTATTTCAACTATCTTGGGCCCAATAGGTATTTCCTCTTATTATTGCTCACCCATATCCAAAGTATGGCTTTCTATCTCTGCCATCTTTACTTCCCCAACATTTTCTTCTTTATCCTGAATATTTCCTCTATTGTCAAGACTTGCATCCTGTCTATAGGTGAGATCAATTACTGCAGGACTAGTTACCTGCTTAATCAATGCATCAAGCCCTATCTCTTGAGCTACCTTTTCAGGGCTCTTCCCTTTTTCTGATCCCACTTGCTTTATCTCCTCCAACACTATTTGTACTGATGGAGTTCCATGAGGCGTTATCCGGGTGCCAGCAGCAAGGGTTTCCATTTTATGTGAAGCTACATCCTTCACTACCTCATCATTGGATAGGTCAACTGTCTCCTCCAATGAAACAATACCACTTTGGAGTATCCTAGAGGTTTCTTTTACCTATTCTTCTGCTAATTCAGTTTTGAATTTTACAATAGTGGGGAGTGGAACATTATACTGCAGCTCCTTTTTGAATACCTCCCCACCTACTCCCCTCAGCATTATGGGAGTTTGTTTTATTTCTCCTCTCATAGCAGTCCTCAGTTTCTTAGGGGTAGTGGTTACCTCCTGAGGTGCTTTTCTCTTCCTTGTGAAGGACAAAGGGTCTTCTTCTTCTTTAGATTCTTCCTCTAAAGGAATATCTTTCTCTTTATTCTTCTATGAGGCTTGATCCTCCTCATATGCAATAGTAGTTTGTTCACTTGGCCTCTAGATTTGTTTAACTTTTTGTTTATCTCAAGGAGGGTGTGTTGATGATGCCAATGCCTGGCCTGAAGCTGATGCTCCTTCTGATGCTGCAGCTTCCTTGGCTGTGGCCACTATTCTCTCAATAATAACCCCTTTGGGTTCTTCTTCAGTTTTCTTACCCTTTGAAGACTTCTTACCCTTTTCAGGAGGTGGTTCCTTCTCTCCTTTAGTCTTTCTCTTCTCCATTAAGAAGTCATCAAATTCATCTTCAACAATTTCTTGTCTTTTCTTCTTGTTGTCTACTGTGATGACAACACCCTTTTTCTTCAGTGCATTTATCTACTCATCCACCCAAGCTTGGGTTAGCCATAATATCCTACTTGTAAATGGATCTAAGGAGATATCCTCCTGTATTGTGAGATCCAGTGCAGAGATAGTATCATTGTATATCTTTTTCTCTTCATATTTTTCAGCCATTACCTTTCCATCGTCTTTCTTCAGTTGTGCTGGGATGGAGATGCAATCAAAAGGTCTTTATTTGGTTAAGTGTTAACCTTTGTTACCTTCTTCTTCGGGCTTCAACTTCATCTTCACAATCTACCTAGAAATCTTCAAGGTTCCTTTGATGGATGGGTTTCCCCATGATCTTCTGCATCCTCCCAAATGGATCATACGATCTTACTAATGGAAAAGGCTGGAAATTCATCATTTTCAAGCCAGCTATGGCCTTCTTAATACTCTCAGAGTCTGGGCACATATACCAGCCCATTGTGACTGGAAACAAAACTGGTGGAAGCTTGTTGTTTGCCTTATAGGCATTCAATATTGTAAAGATTTATCTTAAAAACTCCATTAAGACAACTGCATCTGTAGGATACCTTAGGAGGATGAGGGGCTCCTCCTCAAAACCTTCAATCCTAATATAAGAGAAAGTGGCGAATTGAATAAACCAGGCTCCATGCCTGTAGACAACCTCTTGAGCCTCCATGCTCAGTCTCTTAGTTCTATCTCCTTCCACTGTTCTCACCAGGTGCATAGAGAATGCATCATTTACCAGCTTGTAGTCCTTGAGGTAATTCACTCTTTGCAGTTGGGGATGATGATCCCATATGTGTGCATCATTAGTTGTGCCTCCAATTTTCCCATATGTAATCAATGCATCAAATGTACCCTTGTAGGCACATGAATAAACAATGTAGGAGGTCATGTAAAAAGAACAATCTGGACCTCCAAGGCTTATTAGCTGCTCGTCTAGATCATCACTTATCATCTTGGCCCACATTGGCTTGTTATACGTATATAGATACATCAGGATGACTGCATACATCCAGTCCCTGAAACTTCCAGTATCAGGCTGGCCGGTCACCCTATTCAACAGTGCTATCATGTATTGATTCTCATTGTCAAAGTCATATTTATATAGATGAACCGGAAGTTTAGCTGCTACCGAATAGGGGCTATTCTTCACCCTCCATTGATACATCTTCTTCCTGGCAGACTTCTTGTTATTCTTGTACTCTACTTTTGATTTCTTCAGATCTATGTTGGCAACCTTCTTGCCCAATGGAAAACCAAATGTAGCAGCAATACCCTTAATTGATAGATCAGCATATATCCTGCCATGCTTTTCTACCCTCCTGGTTTTTGGGTTGTAGTTCCTTGCACATTCTATCACTAGCTCAGGGGTTTCCATAGAGTATGGGAAACCAGCTGCATTCCACATTCTTGATACGAAGACGGCATCAAGCAGGGTGTTGTTGTTTTTCCCATCACTCATTTTGGCTAACCATGCAGCTAGATTTGTATTCCCTTGGTGTGTATCAGTGATGGCTCCATACTTGAATTGGACACCCTCAGGATGAGCAAACATAGGCTTCGAGAATTCAACCTCTTACTTAGCTAATCTTTTATCTACCATGAGTGCCTGCAATTAACACAACTTGGTCTTACAATTGATACATATACGAGCATGCATATACATTACATTTCCATTATTCATCATGCATACTATTATTCTTTCCATATTTCATTTATCTTGACATGCATAATTTGAAGTATCAAACCAAAAGACCCCATAATACCTGAATATGCAGAACATGACAACAAGAGGGTTTCAATTACTTACTTGATGCACTTATCCTCTTACTTATACCCCAGATTATTTGAAAGTGATCTTGATACTGCTAATAATCAACTTCTTCATTCTGCTGTAAGCCACGTGCATCAAGATGTCGTTTGTCTGAAGGTTTGGAAGCTTTGCTCTTTGTAAAAACTGGTTTATCGCAATGTAAATGTAAAATATCTTGTAAATTCACTTTTAACCTCTGAATTGGGTCACTTAGGGTAAAATTAGGGCAAATCTATCATAATCATTAAGTTTCTGCACGGAAACCTGCAGAGGTTGCCAGGTGTGAGCATCGTGTTACCCATTAGCGGGATACACCTACCGTATTAATGAGTATTCAATGTCACGCGACAAGAAGAGGAGGATGATCATTTGAAATATCGAGTGATGTTTTGAATATCAGGTGATGTTCAAAATATTGCTGTCTTATAATATGATCATTCGGGTCTTAGCGAGAAACACTTATGTCTATATATTGAGTTATTTTCAGACCATTAGGTCATGTTATTAAAGATCAGGTGATGTTCAAAATATCGGGTGATGTTTTGGGAATATGATGACCCTATGCAATACTTAAGTAACCTCTCTCAGAATATCATGATGATGTCACCATGATATTGATTTAGTCTATCGCTGAAGCACTATGATGTCATCGTCCTGTTTTATGAAAGGGTGATTTTAAGAAATATACCTCTACGAGGTAAAATGATGATGATGTCATCATCGTGTTGATTCTCTTTGTTATCGAGTTGGATGATGTCATTAGGATTAAAGCTCGGGTGATATTTTGCAACAGGCTGATGTTTAAATATCGGGGTGATGTTTAAATATTAGGGTGATATTTAAATATTGGGGTGATGTTTTGGGAATATGTCCCTCACAAAATATATAATGTTGTTCTATGGGTAAGTGTCACTATCACATAAATTTGACATCCGTACATTCAAAGCAAATGACTTTATTGGGTGATATTATTGGATCAGGGTGATCTTTCATAAGATGACTGATCTTGAGAAATATGAATTTGACATCCGTACATTCAAAGCAAATGACTTTATTGGGTGATATTATTGGATCAGGGTGATCTTTCATAAGATGACTGATCTTGAGAAATATGATACTCCCCTTGGAATATTAGGTTTGACCAAATCTTTGACTCATCATAACTTTTGTTCCCTAAAGAATATCAGGGTGATCCAAAAGGCAAACCTGCATGGAATTTTGTATTCTATCCCCCTATGAGGTTAATGAAATAAAATATGAACCTTGGAAAACTAACCTCATGATGATGACTTCCCTGGCCATTGTGCATGATCATCTGTATTGATTGAATTTTACCAGACCGCCAGCAAGAAAAAACACAAGCAAAGCCAAAAAGTTGGGTCCCTATTTTGTCAAGTCAAAATGGGGTGTGTTGTGTAACCACACAACAACTTGCCACCAAAGAAAACATCAAAATTCCAATGATTCAAGTAATGTGAACACATTATAACATAGAATTCTAAGTCTTTCTGAGGAGAAGCATCATAATCTTTCTGAATGATAAAATGTCCTCATGGTAACAATGCCAACAAAGGATTAGTAGTGTGCAAATGATTAATTATCCTCATCTTGAAAGTGAGTTGAAAACATGAGTAACTGGTGTTAAACTACATAGTTGGAGATCATCCCTCATAGCCAACCTGGATAGAGCCTTGCTGCCAACAGGCGTCTATAGCCCCGGCAAGGTTATCTATGCAATCCCCCTAAGTAGAGCTCCACTGCCAGTAGGTGTCTATAGCCATAGTAGAGTTACTTAGATGGCCTAATTTAATTATATATTTTTTTTAACATCTATACTTGATATATCTGATATCATCATGTAGGCTCAGAATGCAAGGTATGGTCACTTGCTGTTTTAGGTTGGAGATTGCATTGGTAGCAAGGGAGTCTCTTTAGATTTTTCACTTAACACCTATACTTGTATTTTCAACAAACCCAAGGCTGTTAGGTGAGTCATTGGGAAGAAATCACTTTGGTTAGAAAAGGGTACCCTGATGACAGGATATCACAGACTTGATCATGATGACTTTGTTAAAATGAGTCACAACCTATAAATAAATGTGTTCTCATCACTTGAATCTTAACAATTTTGTTATTTTCTGAGGTGATGAGCTGCATCATCTTGACTAACCAAAACAAAACTCAACAAGCAAACAAAGCAAAAAAACAAAACAAAAACACTGTACAAACAACTATACAAATATACATTATGATACACATGACTGACATGAAGCACTTAGGCTTGGAAATAATGTTTGAGGAACTGTCCATTCATGGGTAATGGAACATCCCCTCCTGTCAAGTGCTTAAGCCTGAAAGTACTGTCTCCTAATATATTAGAAATTTGGAAAAAACCTATCCATAATTTGTCAAACTTACCATGGTCTCCTTTCCTTTCATGGGCTTTATCCCACATCAGGACTAAATTTGATATCTTGAAGGCTTTAACTTTAGCTCTTTTGTCAAACCATCGTTTGACAATAGCCTGATATTTGGCAAATTGATCAATTTCCTGACTTCTTTTCTCTTCCAGGTGCATCAGCTGAAGCAACCTAACTTCTTGGTTATTGTCTATGCCTAGGTACTCTTGGGCAAACTGCAAGGTAGGAATCAAATGCCCAACTTGACAATTTGGTTGAAGTAAAAGTAGAGCCGTTATCACTTACCAGGGTGTAAGGAACCCCATACCTAGTGACTATGTTATTTTACAAAAATTTGATGACATCTTCTGCACTGCAAGTCTTGCTGTTAGTGGCTTCAGTCCACCTGGTACAATAATTAGTAATTGTTAGAACGTACCTATGACCTGATGATGATGGAGGAGTAATTGTCTTCAACAAGCTTTTCTATCATTTTACATATGTTATGGCCGACATGTGATAAGCTACACGTTACACTCTAAATTACTCTTGTTGCTGACCCAATCAATGTTTCAAGATCTTGCAGAAGATATAAATAGAAGATACAATTCATTTGAAAGGTAATGAAGATGAATAAGAATATATTAGAGAAGGTATGAAATGTGCAAATTCTATTTGAAGAAAGATATTTAGTAGAAACAACAGACCACACCATCAACACATAATAGATGTGTTCTCCATAGAAATCCTCATATCCTTTTCATTGTCATAGTAGTGAGGTAAACAATTAGGGAGTAGTAGCTTCCTTGGGTAATACCCTAAATCAAAGTTGTAAATCGAGTAGTGGCTTCCTTTGGTTGAAGCCCTAAAATAAATTTGTAATACTTTTGCAGTGAGCATAATATATTGTGATCTAATTCTCATCATGATTTTTCCCTTTTATAGGGTTTTCCATGTAAAATCTCTGGTATCATGTGTTGATTCTTTTGTTGCATATTTTCCTTCATGTTTTCAAAGTTATTCAATTTTATCAAGAAATGCTTAAGTAAAATTTTTAAGTGTGCTTATTCACCCCCCTCTCAGCACCCCATTATGTTTAACAATTGTAATTAGAGCCAAGTACCTCTAAGTTGCTTGACCGCTGAGGTAGATCCTCCACTTGAACACATGGAATCTGGAGTGTTGGACAATGATATATTTTCTCCTGATCCTAATCTTGAAACAATGGATCTTGAAGGTTGGGATCTTGAATCTAATGAAAATGTTGTGGACTTTGAATAAGAACTCAAGACAACTCTCAATGATCTAGAGCAAGCAAAGGAACTAAACCTGGAATATGAAGACATGCTTGAAATGGCAAAAGAAACAATTGAAAAATTGAAGGCAAAGGCCAAAGAATCAAAAGAAGAAATAGGCAAACTAAAAACTCTGATAGAAGGAGATAAAGGAAGTGACAACCTCAAGGAGGCTAAAGGCATGATTTCCAAGTTAAAGATCATGGTTGAAGAAGAAAAAAGGGTTGAAGATTGCTTCAATATCAAGCTCAATGAGGAATCAACTAAATGTTCAAAACTTGAAGAAGAATTTATCACTCTAAGGAAATAACTAGAAAAGGCAAAAGAACATATTGACAAGGGTCTAAAACTAAAAGGAGGATCTAACATTCTTGATGAAATAATAAGCTCTCAAAAACTAGCTAAGTAAAAAATAGGTCTTGGTTTTGATAAGGGAAAGAGTCCTATGATCAATGTCTCTACAAACTTATATGATAATTTTTCATACAATAGGAAAGTCTGAATCTAGGAAAGAAGAATCCTTCATTGAAGATCCTAAGAGAAAAACTTACAAAGATTCAATAGAAGATGAATTCACTCCTGTCCAAAGATAAAGGAAGAATGTGAGGAAAAAACTCAAGCCTCCTCAACCTACAAGGCAATCAACTCACTTTAGGTATTCTCAAAGCTTCAATGGTAATTGTTTTTCTTGCAATAGGTCTGGTCACAATGCTGTGGATTGTAGAACCAAGATGAATCAAAATATGTTAAGATGTTACACTTGCAATAAAGTTGGCCATAAAGATACTAAATACAAAAGTAGGATGAACCAAAACTTTATTAGATGTTATGTGTGTAATAAAATGGGACATAGGGCAAATGAATGCAGAATTAAAATGGAAAGGTATAATATCGATAATGCTTAGTCATTCTATGGTTACTGTTATACTTGTAATAAGTTTGGAAACAAAGCATCCAATTGTAGATCAAGGGCAAGAAGGAATGGAAATTCTTAGCAAACTAAGTGCAACTGTCATGAGTGCAATCAAACAAGGAATTCTGGAAAGAATGTGAAACCCATTGATGTTTCTCAATAGAGAGTGGAAATAAACAAAGTATGGAAGAAGAAGGAAGTGAGTGATATTTCTAGATCTCTGCCTAGTGCAAGTGGATCCTCCAGTAATTAAAAGTTAGAATATTGGGTTAGGGGGAGTTACAACAATAAAGTTTTTTAAACCCTTGATTTTGCAAGATGCTGAATTTTTGGCATATAGATCAGTGCTGACATGAAAATGATAGGATTAAGGAATTGAATAAATCTTATGAAAATTCTGGGGAAAAATCTCTAATTGTGGCAAAATGTGAAGGATTTAGGGTTTACAGAGTTTCCACCAAGAAATTACATGGACTTAGGGGAGTTGATTCTAAAAATTTGTCATCCTTGTTTCAGAACAAGGAAAGCATTCTACATCTAGATGACTTTAACAAAAGTTTTGGAGCATTTGGGTAATCTGCGAAGGATTGCCAAAGGTTTACAAGGCTCTGCATATGATAAAAGCAAATTAGGTCAAAACAAGAGGAGGAAAATTGTTTGGTGGTATACATACATAAGTGATGATTGATCATTTTCAATCACATTTGAACGAAGACAAAATCCCTAAAGAGCTAAAGGAGAACTATAGGCACTCAACAAGTTAATTGATAAAAATTCATCATCACATATCCAAGTATTCTTTAGCATTCTAGTTAAAACTCTAGATTAGTGAAATTATGGTTGCATCATTTACTCCTTAATTGATCATTATTAAGCAACCCCAACCAAAATTCAAGAAATATCCATACAAGGCAATGAAAGTTGATAGCAACAGAGCATTATCTAATGTTCTTGCCTTTTTTATATACACAAAAGATGTTAAGAAATACATTCATGCAAAATTTGAAGAAATTAATCATGAGAAATTCAAAACCCTAAGGCTTGACCTATTGGATGATGAAAAACACACTACAAGCCTGAATATGACAATATTGGAATAAAATGAAAAGATGTTTGGAAAGATTTTCCAAATTTTCAAAATGAGCTTGACTGAATTAGATACATTCTCAATAGAATTCATGATGAATTCATATATCTAGACAAACCCCATCAAATAACTAAAGGAGCCATCAGGGCTGTCACAAGATTGTGCTCTACCAGATCCATACCACAACTAAAATCAATTAAGAGATAAAAGGTCATAGAATTAACCAGAGCTAAATTTGACAAAAGGGCATTAATAATTATTGACATTATTGATCCTAGTGTAAGGTATGTGACAATGGGAATTGCCTACAAGGTATATTACTCCAACAAAGAGGGATCTACCACAGCCACAACTATACATGCTGCCTACCTAATGGCTAAAGAAGGCAAGGACTTTGACCTATGTGAATTAATGAAACAACTGATGAAAAATTTGAGAAAAACTAAGGAGACAAGATATCAATTGAAATATGGCTCATTGATCATCTGTTTAGCATTCTATTTCATGGATGAGTTACCATGGTTTAAAGGGAAGATATGGCAACAAGACAGACCAGTAGGAGCACAAATAAAAGAATACATAAGAAGCTTTGATGCACAAAATTATAAAACTATTTTCTGGGGAGTCTTCTAAAATTTTCAATGTGAAATACATAAAAGGGAAAAGATTTCCTTTGACTTGGTTTAGAAATATAAATATGATATAACATTTCTTGTGGACAAAGATTGTTGTTATATGACAATAGTTGAGCCTAGAACTTCATGGATTCCCAAGCTTCCTTATGAAGTGCCTGATGAAGAAGTTAAACAATATGTAGAAATTCTGCTAAATTTGGCAAAAGATCCCAAAGCTGAAAGATTCAGAACAAGTGAAGAAATTCAGGACAAGCTGATCAAGAAAGGGGCAGACGAAGAGGTGGAAAATGGTGCAGGGGCACCATGTCAACTTTTGTAAATATAGTCTTATGCTAGGTGTTTTAATTCTTGTGAGTCTAATAAGGTCATTATAGACCATTTTATCATGTAATTAGTCTTTATATTGTCATATTTTGTGATATTTGTTCAAAAGTTATCATATTGTAAAGTTACAAAAGTGGGAAGGTGAAGAGTCAAGCAGTTAGAAAGTCAGTTTGAGTCATTGGTTTTGGTTGGAAAAAGCATAATTAAGCCTCAAAGAAACTTCAACGAACGCAGAGAAGGTTGTAATTGAAGATCTTTCTTGTTAAACAATAAATAAAACTCCATTTTCTCCATATTTTATGTGTAAAGTGTTGTTGTGGGAAGCTTGTATGGCCTGTACAGGCGTGTCAGACCCTAAAACTAGTGGGAAATGAATATATGAGAGTCTATTACATTTCATCTTTTGATTGATTTTAGTTTCATTGTGATACAAAAAGGTTATAAATGTTTTGCTAAAGACTAGTTTTTTTGGACTGTCAAACCCTACCTAGGGTAAATAGGGAGAAAAGAGGTGAAGTTGAGCATGTGGGTGTGGATTTTTAGCTTTGCATGTTTGAAGACTGATGGAGGAAGGTGTCAAGTATTACCACACAACATTTAAATCCTTGATATGATTCCCCTTTGAGGTTTTGATGCCCATTTTCATGAATGTCCTGTGCTGACAGAGTTGACTGTGTGAGTTAGGACTGTGTATGGTCAAGTTTGAAGTTTCATACAAAATAACAAGTGCAAAAACCCTTCAATGTGGATTGGTAGAGTGTATTTAGAGCCCTTAAACCTATTCTAAAGGTCAGGAACTCATTGGGTGTATTGGGAGCATGATAGATAATAGTGTAGCAGCCATAAGAAGCCTAATTAAGCCTATTTGCAGAATTACTAGTCAATTTTAGAGGACTTTGTTCCAAAGTAACCCTATCCCAAATCAAAATATGTTGTCAAAAAGCCAAATGGGTATCTAAAAAGATAAATCTTTTGTGGGTTTGTAGTGGTTTTTGCAAGATATGTTGAAAAGTCCCTGTCCAGCATAACAGTCCACTTTAGAGGCTAATGTTCCAAAACAGTCATATGTGGAAGTGATATATGTTGAAGAAATCCTTAATGGGTACTTAGAATGGTCTTTATAATTTTGATTGGAATTTTGTATGAAGAGTTGCATCTAAATAAGCCTCTGTGAGTCCAATAAGGTCGTGATAGACCATTTTATCATGTAATTAGTTTTTATATTGTCATATTTTGTGATATTTGTTCAAAAGTTATCATATTGTAAAGTTACAAAAGTGGGAAGGTGAAAAGTCAAAATTGTAAGAGTTAGGAATGTGAAGAGTCAAGTAGTTAGAAAGTTAGTTTGAGTCATTGGTTTTGGTTGGAAAAAGCATAAATAAGCCTCAAAAAAACTTTGAGGAAGGCAGAGAAGGTTGTAATTGAAGATCTTTGTTGTTAAACAATAAATAAAACTCCATTTTCTCCATATTTTCTATGTAAAGTGTTGTTGTAGAAGTGGGAAATGAAAGCTATGAGAGTCTATTACATTTCATCTTTTGATTGCTTTCAGTTTCATTGTGATACAAAAAAGTTATAAATGTTTTGCTAAAGACTGGTTTTTTTGGGACTGTCAAACCCTACCTAGGGTAAATAGTGAGAAAAGAGGTGAAGTTGAGCATGTGGGTGTGGATTTTTAGCTTTTCATGTTTGGATACTAATGGAGGAAGGTGTCAAGTGTTCCCACACAACATTTAAACCCTTGAGATGATTCCCCTTTGAGGTTTTGATGCCCATTTTCATGACTGTCATGTGCTGACAGAGTTGACTGTGTGTGTTAGGACCGTGTATGGTCAAGTTTGAAGTTTCATGCAAAATAACAAGTGCAAAACCCCTTCAAGGTGGATTGGTAGAGTATATGTAGATCCCTTAAACCTATTTTAAAGGTTAGGAACTCATTGGGTGTATTGGGAGCATCATAGACAATAGTGTAGCAGCCATAAGAAGCCTAATTAGGCCTATTTGTAGAATTTCCAGTCAATTTTAGAGGACTTCGTTCCAAAGTAACCCTATCCCAGTCAATTATTGGTCAATTATGGGTATCTAAAAAGGTAAATTTTTTGTGGGTTTGTAGTGGTTTTTGCAAGATATGTTGAAAAGTCCCTATTTGGAGGGCTAATTGGAGCCCCTATCCAGCGTAACAGTCCATTTTAGAGGCTGATATTCCAAAATAGTCATATGTGGAAGTGAGATATGATGAAGAACTCCTTAATGGGTACTCAGAATGGTCTTTATAATTTTTATTGGAAGTTTGTATGAAGAGTTGTGCCCAAATAAGCCTCTATGAAGAGCTGCAAGGAATTAGGACAGTTTATAAGGGAATGGTCAAGAATTGAAGGGGAAGACTTTGGTAAGGGGTTGGTTTGGTTGTGTTTGGGTCCTTGAGGTGTAAAGAGGCCTATGGTAACCTTGTGAGGTCAGAGAAGTTGGAAACCCAAATTGTGCCCTTAAAGAAGGAAGTTGACTTGAGAAGATTGCTTGTGAAACTTATAGAAGTTGCTCATTTGAGTCTATTGTTGTGAAATATGCCTCCATTAGATTGAGTTTGAACCCCTACACTGCATCAGAAAACAACAAAGAAAATTTGTTCAAGAGGGTAGGTATTCCTCCTAGAGGCTTTACTACTCAATGTACCATAGAACAAGATATGCCTCTCACTTTTGAATATTCTATACCAAGAAGATCTGGTAGAACTACCTCCTAATCAATGACCATCATTCCTCAATCAAACTTTCTTAAAAAGAGAACTCCCACCAAACCAGTTTCTGAAGAGAAAACATAGACAAAACCCAAGAGCAAACCTTTAAAAGAGAAGAAAGAAACCATTGTGGAAGAGATTGAAAGTTATAAAGATGAAGTGATTTGTAAGAAACAGAAAAAGAAAAAGAAGAAAAGGCGTTCAAGAGTCAAAGTGAAGAAGAAGAAGTAGAATAAGAGGAACCAATCTCTTCTCCTCCCAAAAAGAAAAAGAAGAATGACTCTCAAGATCTTCCTATGTCTCTAAAAGAATTCTACAATGCAATTGTTTTTGATAGCTTATTTGATGAAACTATAGCACTCCATCCTGAGTCCTCACATGAGAATTAAGCCATCATTGAAAAGGTTGTTGTTATGTATATGATGAAGTACAACAAGTCTCTAGAATAAATTTTGGTTAAGGCACTGGAAAGCCATTAGAAAGCCTTGAGAAGAGATAGAGATGAAGCTGTGACACTTGATGAAAGACTTAGACACGATGCTTTGAACAAATCCAGTGCTTCTCTTTCTAAGGAAGAAAAAGAAAAGTTGATTCAAATACAAGCTCAAGAGCTTAGGACCAAGCATAGAGTAGACAGTCTCATGCAAAATATAAAGCATGACATTGAACAAATTATGAAGGAAACTGAAGAAGTTACCTAGAGGGTCCTTGGTTAAGTTAGAGAAGTAAAAGATACATAATAATCACATGTATCACCACCATATTCACCTCATAATGTTACAGCATCTCCTCTGGAGAAACAAGAATAGGCTAAAAAGAAAAAAGGCATGAATGTTGATCCAACTTCCCAAGAGAATCTACAAAATGAATAGAGAATTCCAGAAAACACTGAACAAGTGGAAGATTAGGCAATTATGTAAGATTCATAGATTGGTTTAGAAACATTAAGGCAACATGAAGATCTTGCAACAAACAAAGAAAAGTCTCTGGAGAGAAGTCAAGATAGGACAGAAGAAACTAATCATGACTCAACTGATTCTCTCACTAAACTATTAAACTTGTAGATTCAATTTCAACCAGTTGTTACTCCCCAATTGCTACAAGTTCCAACAAATGAAGGGCAACTTGATTTATTAAGCATATCTCCTCTACATAAGTTGCAACTTAGAGACATATTGTATGCCTCTGGAAAGAAAGAATTTATACAAGAAAATATGAAGAAATCTAGTGCAGTAGAAGATGCTATGAATTTGGTGTAGGAAGGGTTACCAAATGTAACCATTGATCCCTCACTACCTTTGGAACAAAAGATAAAGCTTCTAATGGACTCCTTTAAGGATCATTCATCCCGGACAGAGCAAAAGGTAGAGAAAGAGGTAGCACAAAGGATTAAGGACAAAAGAATGGCAGATATGGCCGATAAGTGTGCTAATGAATATAACAAGCTTAGAGGAAATATGAAGAAATTTAAAGCTTGCATTGAGGAGGCCACAACCATGTACTTATTCTGTCTGAATTGGCCAAACTCCACACAACAGATCAAAGCTTAGATGGACTCTATTGAGTCACAAATTTCCAAGGTGGCTGAAGTATATGATTAGTCAAACGTCAAGATGGGTGCAACAAGGGCACAAATCAAGAGTCTGCATACACAACTATCCCAACTACAGGACCAAAGATAGCATATAAACAAGTAGTTTGGTCAGTTGAGAGAGGCAGTGAATTTGAGACTAGCCTCAATGTCTGGTTTGTTAGGGAAGCAAAGAAGACAAATCAAAAGATGAAGCCCTCGAGCAACTTAGAGGAAGTTGAAGAAATGTGCAAGGAAAGTGAGTGCCAAAACTATCGGCTTACCTCAGAATGCACTATTTGGACTTCAATTGTCCAATAACTCAAGGTAATTTACAAAGCCATCCTACCATCCAAATGAGTTGTTAGTATAAATATTACAATATTGATGTATACAGTAGTGTAGAATTACTAAGTAGCATGGAAGTACCATTTTTGTTTTCAAGCATACAATTTTGTAATCAATTCATACAGTCAGGGGAGCACAGTTTAGATATCTTTTTGTAAGGGGGAGCACATATGGTTTTGGATTGATACAAAGGTTATCAATATCTTTGTCCTTGATGTCAAAGGGGGATAGAATCTAAGGGGGAGCATATGTAGCCATCAATGACAAAGGGGGAGATTGTTGGCCATATGTGTTGTCATTGATGTCAACATAATAGATGGAAATGTGTAGGCAAAATTAGAGTCAGGATGATCAAGATAGATCTATTTGGCAATAAGGAAAATGGTCTAAGTATGGATCAATTTTGGGTTTCAATATGATGTGGAGGCAAACACTCATATCCTAGCATGAACACTGTATATACACATACACATTTTATCAATTGGGAGTATTGTACTCAAAGGCAAGAAGTTGAAAAATGTCAACTTGAACTAGTCCACATCTCTTTGCAAAGAAACTTCTAACCATACAGTTCTAATGATAGCTACTGATATGCATTGACATGATATATCTTAGGTTTCAGCCTCTCACTCACATAGCATGAAAAGTTACAAGGATTTGTACATTGGTCATCACCTAGACATACCATAGTAGAGCAGTGAAGGGGAGACAATGGAATGCTCTACTTTCCTCTGGAAGAGATCTGTTTGTCATGCAACCTTAAGAAATGATTAAGATAGGGATGTCATAAATTATGATGAGGTTTCAAATGTCTCTATGGTCCACAAAGACAGTACTCAAGTGACAGAGGCATCACATTGTATTCTAGAGCCTAAGTGAACAAGTTAAGTTCTACAAAAAGTAAGACATAGACAAATCTATCATCAAGACTTATGTGGAGATTCCACATGATCCATAATACATTAGGTATAATCCACATACAGATATCCTTCATTATCTAACACTGCATTGAGTATTCATGTCTGCAAGCAGAATTCAAGTATAATTGTCTTCCAAAGTAGCAAACACTTAAGTCATTTCTAAATTCCTCTAGAAACTCCATAAGGTGTGTGGATCTAATAATTTGCATAATTTGGCATCTTTGGTCATTTCCAAAAGGTTTAAAGGCTTATACTTTACTGCAACATCATATTCTGGACTGAGAAGAATTACATAAGGTCCTAAAGACCCTGCTCTCTACAAAGTAATACATTTCTTATCTTGCAGATGAATATCTTAGCATGATACTTCTCTGGGAAGGTGGTTGAATATTTTTAATCTTGTGTAAGGTTGAATCCTTGGTCTTTTTTAAGGTTTTGGCTTCTCCTTGGTAGGTTAAAGATGAACAGTTGACAGTGTTAAGTAGTATGAGCTGACTGGTTAAGTTCTTGATGCATCGAAGGCTTCTGATCAGTTTCTCTAAGTTTAAAAAGTATGGAATGGTGAGTCGTGATATGTTTCTTAAGGCTCTAAAGTCCACAACAAGCTTTTCTATCCTTTTACATATGTTATGGCCAACTAGTGATAAGCTACACGTTACACTCTTAATTACTCTTGTTGTCGACCTAATCAATGTTTCAAGATCTTGTAGAAGATATAAATAGAAGATACAATTCATTTGAAAGGTAATGAAGATGAATATGAATATATCAAAGTGGGTATGAAATGCACAGATTTAGTTTGAAGAAAGATATTGAGCAAAAACAATAGACTGCACCATCAATATATAATAGATGTGTTCTCCATAGTAGTTCTCATATCCTTTTCATTGTCATGGCAGTGAACTGAACAATTAGGGAGTAGTAGCTTCCTTGGGTTATAACCTAAATCCAAGTTGTAAATTAGGGAGTAGTTGCTTTCTTTGGAACTAAAGCTGTAAAACAAAGTTGTAATACTTCTGTAGTGAGTATAATATATTGTGAGCTAATTCTCACCATGGTTTTTCCCTTTTATAGGGTTTTCCATGTAAAATCTCTGGTGTCATGTGTTGATTCTTTTGTTGCATATTTTCCTTCATGTTTTCAAAATTATTTAGTTTCATCAGGAAATGTTTGAGTAAAATTTTAAGTGTGCTAATTCACCCCCCTCTCAGCACCCCATTGTGTCCAACAACATTGACAAATATAGTGACGTTTGGCTTTTCAAGACCACATCTTTGCTATCACTTGTTTGAAATGTTGAACAACTAATTCTTAACTTGTCATAGAGCATATTATTATGGGTTATTGTATGCTTAATAAGTGCTCCTTGATTTATGATGCATAGTTGATCATAGGTACAACTTCCACCTTTGATTTATTTGATGTAATCAATACTATGTTCTAGTGAACTGCTTCCTTCCTTCTAAGTGATGAATGGCAACATGAAATTATACCGCCTCCTGATAGAATCCTTTGCAATACTAAGATGAATTTGAATCCCCTATTCTAAGGAATATAATCACTAGGATTTTCACTTGAAGAAGGTCATTGCGAGATCTGAATCCAAGCTAACTTCTTAATGTATTAAGTTGTGTATATAATGCACCAAGTTCTTACAATGTCTTTCAATCTTCACCACAATCTAGGCATATATAAAGGCTTTGTGTTTCTAGAGTTCATGAGAAATGGAAGTAAACAAAAGACTTAAAGGGAAACAACTGATTATATACTAAAAAATACTAAATGGAAAGATCTTGGCAAAGTTACCCTAATATTACATTGCACAAAAAACCCTACCTAGAGACAGGAAGGACCAAAAAATAAATGAACAAATAAAAGAAAGAAACATCCAACAAAAACAAGAGGGATTAAAACAACTAAGAATGACCAGCCAAAACAAAAGAAACCTACTCTACTATAATATAGACATTTTGTAGCAATTTCAAGGACCAAAATAATGCTTAAGATATTGTCTATTGATAGGCAATGGGACAGGTTCTCTAGTTAAAGAGCTAATCCTGAAAGTGTTTTCCCCAAGAATTTCAGAGATTTGGTAAGGACCAAGTGTAGTTCCCCTCCATTCTCATCTTGGATGTGCATATGGTTTGGCTAAGGAGCATGAAGATGAAGGTAAAATAATAGGAATATTTAGGGTTTGTTAGACAATTGATGTTGTACATTATATGATGTTGGTAGATGCTACATCCATGTTGATGACATTCCTGATTATGCTCATGTGTGGTTTCATATGACAGTTAGTATGTTTTAGTGATAATCTTTGTTGTGACACTGATAATTCATATGCTTTGACATTGTTTCATATTTAGGTGATTATGATGTTGATCTTACTATGATTGTCATATGTTAGAATTGATTGTTATGCAATTGATTCTGTATTATAGGATGATCTAATTATTTTGTGGTGTGAAAAGAGACAATGTTGTACCACTGATTCATGAGTGTCTAGTGACGTTGCAATTCTCTTTCACTCCGTGACTGTTTGATATTTATTATACTTGTGCATAGACCGTGTTGTGTGTTGTAGGTTGCAAGTATCAGGTATCGACTCCACCTAAATTGGCAGGTCTAAGCGTGCCTTAAAACCAATGGAAACTGTTGAACAGAGATAACATATGGTCCCCTATTTATCCATCATCCTTGAAAAGGATGAGTATCCAGTTTTGCACCCAGTCAGTGTTATCTGTATGAGCATTACATTTGGTATTAGAACCAAGTTTGCAACACTGGGACCTTTGGATTATTGTGTTGTTGCTCTAGGTTAAGCATTTTTCTCCTTGTGGTGAGTTAGTAATAGTACCTCTCACCTATGTGCCTTAGTATGACATTAGAAGGTTGATAAAGTTATAGGCTTGTTCTTTGATTCTAGAAGAAATAAATTCTTTATTCCTTGTTTTACTTATGTGTCTGCTATGTATTCTCTCTCTCCTTCTTTTCTGAAAATGTGATGTTATATCTAATAATATTTGTTTCCTGAATGTTAGTGCTTGCTGATTTGTTGAGGCCTTGAGTTCCTCTTGTGGTCTCTAGTGCTTTAGAAGAAAGAAGCATGATTACTGTTAGTGCATGTAATTAGGAGTGTGGTATTTGCCCCCTCTAGTGATGTGAATATCCTGTACCCATTCTATGTGGGAGGCTAGTGGTGTTTTGTGTTCCCTGGTTTGGTGAAGTAATCATACTAGGGGTTATGTTTAACTTTGGGTGTGGGAGCACCATACCATATTTATGTTAATTACATCATTTTTTAATATGTGTAAGTATTAGAATGATTGAATCATTTGGTGGCATCATGCAAAGCAAGTCATGTGGTTATGTGGTGTTGTCTTGTGTGGGGTATCTTTACATGGTTGATTGATAATCTGATATCTATCTCCTTGTTGGCCATGAACTCATGTGGAAGTTTTGTTGTGGTTTATGAAAGTTATCATTGTGTATGCCTGTGTAAGAACCGTGTGTAGGAGATCAAATTGGAGCTTGTGTTGGACCCATGAGATCATGAATGTAATATTGTAAGTCAATTAGAGTTTTGAATTATTCTTGTGTGTGACATCTTACATTCCCTTTGTAAATATCTTCTTGCATAAGGAAGTAATTGTATATGTTCATAGCTTGGTAAAAAAAGAAATTGTATTGCATTAAAGATAGAAAATTTTTGTATATAAGTAGTGACTATGTTACCTTAAAATTTTGTATAAAAGTTGCCTAGATATGAGGATGTAGAAAACTTAGTTGTCTGTGTGTTTGGTGTACATTCTCTAATGCATTCTGGACCTTGTGTCTTTGGGTGTTGTGTAGCACATACTCCCTTTTTGTGGCTAAAATTAGCCGCATTGTGATGTGGATTTGTTTGTAATTTGCTTGTTTTGGAATTTTTGATAGTTATTTCATGTGTTGTTGGTGGGCTAATAGTGAATTTGTTTTCTTTGAACTCTCTTATGATAGGAATGGCCACCAAAACTCTTTTCTTTATACTTGATTTATTATTGAAAATTGCCAGCATTTTGTGACTTAAGATTGGATTTAATTATTCCCCCACTTGGGTTTGCACCTTTTTAAAATTTCTATGGTGGCTATTCTGAATGTTTGTTTCTATTGGCCCCATTTCATGTTAAGTGTTGTTTCTATCATGTTCATTTTGAGCCTCTAATAGTATGTACAAGGGAAGACTCTGCGGAGAATTGTACTTTGCATGTTTGGTAATTAGTTGGAACCATAGTGGAAATAAGAGATAAGATGTATTTTTCTTTGTTAATATGTGAATGCAATTCTCAAAATATGTGTGATTGGTTATAAGTAGATCACATGATACATCTTAATGGTGAGGAATTGATGTCCTTCTTGTCTTTATTGAATGATTGTGCTTATCTTATGAACAATTGCTTAATATGGATGCGTATGTTGGCAATAGAAAATTGCAATACTAATATGTTGTGTCCACCCTAGTCTATGATTCCCAAGAGTAAGTCAAGTTTTAGTGGGGAGGATGTAGTGCCCCTCCATTCTCATCTTGGATGTGTAGATGGTCTGGCTAAGGAGCATGAAGATGAAGGTAAAATAATAGGAATATTTAGGGTTTGTTAGACAGTTGATGTTGTACATTATATGATATTTGTAGATGCTACATCCATGTTGATGACATTCCTGATTATGCTCATGTGTGGTTTCATATGACATTTAGTATGTTTTAGTGATAATCTTTGTTGTGACATTGATAATTCATATGCTCTGACATTGTTTCATATTCATGTGATTATGATGTTGATCTTACTATGATTGCCATATGTTAGAATTAATTGTTATACGATTGATTCTATTTTATAGGATGATCTAATTATTGTGTGGTATGAAAAGAGACAATGTCATACCACTCATTCATGAGCATCCAGTGACATTGCGATTCTCTTTCACTCTGTGACCATTTGATATTTATTATACTTGTGCATAGACCATGTTGTGTGCTACAGGTTGCAGGTATCAAGCATCAACTCCACCTGAATTGATAGGTCTGAACATGCCTTAAAACCAATGGAAACTGTTGAACGGAGATAACATATGGTCCCCTAGTTAACCATCATCCTTGAAAAGGTTGAGTATCCAGTTTTGCACCCAGTCAGTGTTGTCTATATGGGCATTACACCAAGCCATAATTTTTCAAATTTCTAATGGTCACCTTTCTTTTCTTTTTCTTTATCCCATTACAGAACTAAATCTGAAATTCTAAAAGCCTTTATTTTAGCCCTTTTGTCAAATCATCTTTTGACCGTTGCTTGATGTTTGACAAAGTGTTGTAGGGCAGCATATCATTTTTCTTCTAGGACAATTAGGTTCATTAGCCTAACTTCTATCTTTTCCTCATCGATTAAAATTTTTTTCATAAATTTGACGACTGGGATCTGAAGGTTTACTGGGAAGACTAGATTCAATCCATACACAAGTTGGTATGGAGAGGTTCCTAGGGATGCTTTAGTTCTGGTTCGATCTGCCCATAAGGCAAGTTTAAGCTAGGTATGCCAATCTCTAGGGTTCTTCTCAAATAGTTTCTTGATGACATCAATTGAATTTTTATTTGTCGATTTTGCCACTCCATTGCCTTGTAGGTACTAGTTAGAAGAAAAATTCAAAACTAACTTATGTTCAAAGGACCATTACATTAATTGAACTGATGAGAATGCAAGGCCATTGTCACATACCAGAGTGAAAGGTATCCCAAACCTTGCAATGATGTTATCTTTGAGAAACTTGTTAACTACCTTAGTTATACAATTCTTGCAAGCTTGTACCTTCGTCCAGCATGTACAATAATTTGTCACAGTCAAGATGAATTTATGGCCTGTAAATGAATTTGGGTTAATTACCCCTACAAAATCTAAGGCCCATTGGGCAAATGATCTTACCTCGTATACCAACTGCAAAGGCATAGCAGGGTTCCTTTCTCTAGAGGTAGTCATTTGACATACGTGACAAGTTCTTCCATGTTGATGTGCGTCTCTAAAGATATGGGGCCAATAATAACCAAATCTAAGAATTTGATGTGTTGTTGAATCACTGGAACCATGTCTGGTGCCATATTTTCCATGAAATTCCTAAAGGATCTATCTTGATTTTTGTTCGATCAAGCACCTTAAGTAGACTTTAAAATTCTTTCCAAACAATGTTGCATTCTTAATCATGAAATGAGCACTTTTCAATCTGAAGGCTCTCCTCTAAGTGGAATTTAATTTTTCTAGGCATTTGTTGTTCAGGAGGAAGTATACTATATCCTTGTACCATTCATCCTTAGTGATAGCTTTGACTATATATTGCTAGCAGATTACTTGAGAATCAAATTCAGTCATGGTCTTGGAGAGTCCTTGTCCTCTTACAAGTTTCATTGGTTAAATCTCTAGGTCAAATTCCTGCAAAATTGCCATCCATTTGTCCCTCCTTTCTCCCAACTCACTTTGTATTAGAAGAGACTCCACAGCATGGTTTGGGACAATTACAAAGATTTTACTTCTAAAAATGTAATGTCTGAATTTCTTAACTACTTGTATGAAAGCGAAAGCCTATTTCTCTAGGTAAGGGTATTGTACTTTAGAATTTTTGAATGGGGAGCTCATAAAAGCAATATGTCTTTCATCTCTAGCTTCTTTCCTTTAAGTGAGGATAGTTGCACACGAATGTCTGGAAGTGAATGAATAAATATAGAAATGTTGTAAGTAATCTAGGCTAATCAAAATTGGTTCCTTAGTAATGGATTGTTTGATCTGAGTGAATACTAACTTATCCTCTATAATCCACTCAATCTTGGCTTCTTTTTTCATCATATCATTCATAGGCTTCACGATCTCAGCAAATTCGGTTATGAACTTCCTCAAAAAAATTATCTTCCCAAAGAAAGATCTCATCTCCTTTTAGTTGCCTGTAATAGGTTATTTCAGAATAGATTGCATCCTTTCTAGATCAATTGAAATTCCTTTCTCAGATATGACATGGCCCAACAAATTTTCTTTCGTGACTCCAAACATACATTTCTTGGGGTTTAGTGATATGCCATATTGCCTACACCTTTCTAGTATCTTTCTCAAATCTGCAACATGAGTATTCCTATTCTTGGAGAACATGGTGAGACCATACATATAGATGATGATGCACTTACCCACAAGATCACCAAATGTTGTGTCCATTCCTCACTAAAAGGTGGCACCAATGTTTATCAAGCCAAAGGGCATCCTCCTATACGTGAATGTTCCCCACTTAGTTGTGAAGGCAGTCTTCATTCTATCCTCATATCTCACAATAACTTGATTATATCTAGAATACCCATCCAAGAAGGACATAATTTGAGATCTATTCAAAATTTGTAGCATTTCATACAATGATGGAAGGGGATAGTTATCCTTTTCTGACGCTTTATTCAAGTTCCATAAGTCTACACATAACCTTATCTCTTCGTTCTTCTTCCTGATGGGTACCAAATTTTCTACCCATGTAGAATACCTTATGGGAAAGATGATCTATGTAGCTAGCAACTTCTATACTTCTTTGAAGATCAAAGGTTCAATTAATGCATTGACAGGTATTTGCTTATGTCAGAAAGGCTTTATATTTAGTTTTAGTGGGATGGTATGAGTGATGATGGAAGTATCAAACATTTTTAGATCCTTATACCCCCAGGCAATGACATCCCTGTAGTCTTTTAATGGCTAAATAATATCTACCCTTTCTCTACTATAACAAGTTTTTCCAATGAAAACATTCTTTTCAGTTCTGGCTTCCCCTAGGTTATAGGTTTCATACTTTTCACCTTTAGAATTAGAAGGAATTTTTTGTTTGGCCCTTGGATTAGAGTCAAAGATCCTTTCCAAGACCACCACACCTTTTGGTATGGTATTGGTCTTCAAGTTAATCACACCCTCATCATCCTCTTCAAAAGGTTCTCTGTCAGCTTCATCTACGATTTGTTCTTTGAAGACTCCTGAATTAGTAATGAATTCCAAGATATGTTGGTCATCTTGAAAGACCTAGAAGTTCATTACATTATCTAGTACTACTAGAGTTGGGACCAACTCCATGAAAAAACTCCTTAACCTTGAATGTGTCATCAGTTCAAGTGTATTGGCAACCACTACAAGTGCATCAGAAATGTGGTTCCTCCTTCTCGAGATGACTTTTTATGTCAAAAGCCTCAAAATCTTCAATAAGGCTCCATACTTTGTTCCTATAAGCTGCACGCCTTTTGTCATGGAAAGCATATTGACTTCTTACCTGCTTTACCACTAGTTCTGAATCTCCTTGCACCTTGAGGCATTGTACTCATTTCCTATGTACAAAAATCAAACCATTGATTAATTCCTCATATTCAATCACATTGTTAGTAGAGTTGAATTATAGTCAATAGGATGCCAAAAATGATTTTCCTTTGGGGCTCACTAATTCCACTCTTACCCCAACTCCTTGCTTGGAATGGGAGCCATCAAATCTCAAGGTCCACATCTGATCTTCTAGTGATATTTGTACATTATGGATAGGCTCTATGTTCTAAACTATTGAACAAGTATCTGTTTGACTGTCAAGGTTGATGGACTTGACTCTTTTTCACTTTCTTCTATAGAATGAATTTCTTCTATCAAGATAGTTAGGTCTTCTCTAGACTGGGTAAGGCCTACTTGACTTTGCTCCTTGAATGTTTTCTCAAGTGTGTTCATCACTTACACATCCATTAAAACAATACTAGGTAATCCATCCATAAGTTTAATGGAATCAAGATCTGTCTACCTTGTTTGTTGGTCACTATCTCTATTAGACACCTCTTCAGTGTTGTCTCATCTGACCATCATTCCTGTGTTGCCTGAGTTGATAGCATTTGTTGGTGAAGGTTTTGGATGTTCTTCATGAAGGTATTTTCTCCCAATAGTAATACATACTGCACATGTTAATTTTGAATGATCACACTGGTGGATTTGGCTCCAGTTTGGGAGTAACAAATCATTGATGATGATTTCATGTCCCAACAAAGCTTGATCTATTTCTAGTTTTTAGGCAAACTATTCACACTTGGAGTACAAATCCAGATCTCTAGTCTCCCTGCTGCCTATGGTGTCATGAGAGAACATGATGGTGGTCAAAATTTCATCCACCCTATAAAAACATGGTTCAACTTTAGTATAGGCCACCTCATTGTGATGGTTGTATTCTATTATCATGTTTGTTAACCTAGGTTCACTTTCAATTCTAATCTACTTTTGATTTCCTTTCCAAGGCTTCCACAAATGGGAAAAAATAGTAGCAAAATATCTATTCAAGCTTTTAGACCGGTCCCTACTCAAAAACATTCCATAGGCTTCAAGAATATCCACCACTTGGATATCAATGTGCTATTGGATCCTAGGATCTGACACTAATTGGATGTGGACATATTTAAGCTCTCCTATCACACTGACCTTTGTCTTGTCAAGTTGTATCATCTTTTTTTGGGTGGTAGTGGGTGTGATTCTAATACTTTTGCACATTGAATAGGGCATCACATTACCATATGATCCCGAAACCACCAGGCATTGTGCAAGTTCTTCCCAAATATTCTTATATTGAGGAGGAATGGAGTAGAGTCTAACTTGCCTCTATACATCATCGTGTAAGAATCAGTAGTAGCTACTACTTTTGCTTTTTCTTTAGATGAGTTTGGCTTATCCAAAAACTTTATCATAACTTCTCTCTGATTGGGGTAGTTCTAAAGAACGTCAAAGATTGACATGTTAGACTTTGTTTTCTTGAGATCTTTAGTTATATCATATTTCATATCTAGAATTTCATAATAATTCATGAGTATCATAGGATTCATCCTTGGCTATCCTTTAGTTTGAGCTCGAGGTGGCAGGGGATTGTTATTAGCTTTGGGATCAGGCAGTGTTAGTCCATTGTTGGGAGGTATGCCTATGGTAAATGGACCTTGGGCCTTGTTCCTTAGGAAATAATTTTTCTTCCCTTGTTGAAAGGCCTAGACTTCATAAGTTTTGTTAGATGGTTTGTTATCCTCTTCAAAAGCAAAGATGTAAGTATCCATGACCATGGATGTGTCTATACTATTTTTATTTTCCTAGACTGCACTGTAAGAAGTCTAAGAGTTTGCATGTGCAATTTTGGCCATCTTTTCCATATGAGGGTAGTCTAGCTCTGAATGGTCTACTATATCATGCATCCTACACCAATTAACCATATGGTTCAACTCAGCCATGTTTACTGCATTGGATGTATTGGTAGTCCCTTGGTTTCCCTTATTTGACTCATTAACTGAATTTGTGAAACCCTCATTGTTAGGTCTTGTATTCCATTGTCTATTGAACGGTCTTTGATTGTAATTTTGGTTCTAGTTTTTGAAATTACCTTGAGTCTGAAAGTGTTTCTAATTTTGAGCTTGTGGAGGATTTAACCTAAACTGAGTGAGCTCATTTGTGACCTAGGACAATGTCTTTTTTATGGCTTCTATTTTAGATGTTAGGTGCATAGTCTGATTAACCACTGGTTGACTTACCTGTGCATTAGCTTGAACATTGTTTGGGGTTGCCTGAGTCATGGTAGGTTTCTCAAAAATGAGTTTTCACTATTGGTAACATGCATTTGATGACTAGTTTGGTTTAGACTAGGACATGTTATTGCAGGTGTGGCAAATGTTTGGTTTATGGGATGATGCATGGCTAGAGGTATTAGGTTTAGTAAGGGCATGTTATTGGCCAGAGCATTGCTTATTGCAGGAAGTTGATTCGGTCCTCCTAAGTATCCCAATGAAGGCATAGAACCATTAATCCCCCTAGGAGAGGGGTCAATTTTGTGTTGTAGTTCAATAGCCAATTTGTATGTTTTGGCCAAAGTATCTATGTCAGCTAGGGTCAGAGTCCTTCTAAGGAACATACTGGTTAGAGGGTCAATTGCTTCCAAATAGACCTGAATAGTTGCATTTTCTGCTACTGTGTATGGGGCAGCTAACCTTTTGTATAGCCTCTAAAATCTTTTGTTAAACATTGTCAAAGGTTTGTTTGGTTCTTTCTTACATGTGGCAAATTGATTGTAAAGGATAGCTAGATCTACATACATTCAAAATTGGTTAATCAAATTTGTTTCCAATTCCTGCCATGAAGAGATTGAATTTGAAGGTTGACTAAGATACTAGCTATATGTAAAGTCTCCTAGTGAATATGGGAACAATCTACAAACCACATCTTGATGAGCTATTTGTGATCAAATCGCAACATCTTTAAAGGCATGTATATGTTCCTCTACAATCTTACTTTTCCCATAGATGTATTTTGTACAAAACGTTTTTGGGTTTCTAGGTAATTCATGAATCCATCCAAGCACATTCCCTAAAGGAGAATTTCTAGTGGGAAAGAAAGCCATTGGTTGTAGTGGGACAAGTGAAATGATAAGGTTAGCTGCAGGTTGATGATACCATGGAGAAGCAAGAGGTTGATTGTTGTGTCTTCCTCTCACAATTCTTGCCCTAGTGGGAAAACCTAGCTCAAAGAAATCTCTGTTGTTAGGTGAAGATCTCAAGATTATCATAAATATATCAAAAGAAAAGGAATTCATGTTCTCCATTTTGAAGTTTCTAATGAAGTAAATTCAAGGCCCTCCTTCTAGCGCTAGTTTTTTTGATGATCCATTTAACACACATGAAACATAGGCAAGGACAAGATATAACCTGTCTCTCATGAAAGGACAACTAATCCAGAAAGGATCAACTATCCCCAGGGTCTAGGGAGTTGGGTCACAAGTATGTTGGACAAGCATAGGGTAAATGTGGACAATTTAACAAAGGGTCTTGGTTTTCGTATAGTTATTTCAAACTAGATAAAATTTGATTTATACTTACTATTGTTTTAAAGAAAATTCAAAAGATCATAAGGAATGCAAGAAGTAAATGTAGCAACACTTGTATTTTCAACCTTTATATCAACACATCTATCAGAGAAATTCACTAACTATAGTACTAAAATTAGTTTTTGTAGACTCAATCATTCATACTATTAGTGCAATAGTCAAAGGATTTTCCAAAATAAATAAATATTGAATTGTATTTTTTGATTACTATATTTTACATGCAAACAAGAAATGAAATTTAGAATTTAGAGCCCAGATTTTAGGATTTCTCAAAAAATACGGAAGTAAAGGTTGAAGTTTAAAGCACTACACCAGATACATGAAGATAGATCTAGACAAATTAATAGCCATCTTATATTAATTTCTTTAGATTTCAAGTACAAGATATAAATCTAGCAATGAACACTGGAATTACGGATCTGTTTCCAAAAGAACAATCTCCTCTATGCTAAAATGCTATAAAAACTAATTAATCTGCTGAAAACTTGAAAAAAAAGCTACATATCGACTAACAACCTAATTCTTCAACTTTCAGACCCTTGAACAAAATGAGTCCCTCCCTTTTATAGGCATCCAAAAAGCACAACACATCAGTCTTACAATACATGCAATACAATTGTTCCTCATTTCTATCACCAACCTCATGCAACTCAAATAGAAATTCTAACAATTAAAATGATTTTGCATGTCAATCTCTATGTTTGACTTTTCAACTCAAAGATATGAAAAAAGGAAAATAAAGAAATCCTGTAGGGCCCACTTTATAAAATAGTGGTTCCCTTTTTACAGAATTGGATTACATAAAGTTCATTAACACAAAAGTTAATTAAGTCTAAAAATAGACTCAATGTGAGTTGGACACCCCTGCAGAAGTCTATGTCTTCTTGTATTCAACAAAATTTGACAAGAGCCAATCTACTATGTCCACCTTTGGGCCGTCTAACCATTCAGATCTGAACTTGAAGGTATCAAAGCATTGAGAAACATGTTCACACTTCTTTTTTATTTTGTATATATCTACTATCGCCAGTTTAAAATGAGCATTTGATTCTACAAACTTGTCAAGCACATTTTCATCCAATTTCTTCTTGAAGGATTCCTTCACTTTGTCTAGAGGCTCCAGTCTATACTTATCATGCAAATATATTTCTAAGTCTAGAATTGCCTTGACAAAAGTTTCAAAAATAACAATGTATTCATATACTTGCTACTACAACTTCAGCAATGGAGGATGATATTCAGTTATCTCTTCTATCTTATACTGAGTAACCCTTACTCAAAAATCAAGAAAACTAGGCTTGTCATCATGTAAAATGTCAGATTCTATTAACTCCTCTTGACTCATTTTTCCAATCTATTTCAGTGTTCTCAAAATTTTCTCCAACTTTGCATCTTCTCTTTTGGAATTTTCAATGAAAGCGTCTATCTCTCATTCTATCTTGCAACCTTCTTCATAGTATAAAAATACTAAAGGCTTCCTCCAAGAATTTGGACACCCATCTATCAATCACAAATGATTTCTCCTTCATTGCCCATAAGGCATCAACTTCTTGCTTTGTCATTAATACCAGAACATCTGCTACAAGTTGATGTTCTGAAATGGGTGCTAGAAGACCCTTAACAATGACTTCATCTAACTTAGTTGTAGCTTCAAACTATCTTTTGTTTGCTTATCCTTTTCCATTCTTGATTTCAGTGTGCTATAGACAATGTAAAATGAAAGAATTTCCTCTGCATGGGTTTGTTTTCCCAAATTCACCCTTGTAATTGGGTAGTCTTCGACCAGCAATTCCCAATCATCCTTATCAAGTGTAGGGGTGGCAATTTCTACAATCCTTTCCCCTTGACCATTGGTTTGAAATGTTGACAATGTCCTAGGCTTCTTTTTGGGTTTCTCCTTCTCAATCTCAACCATAATCTCTTGGAAATTCAAAGGCTTAATAACTACCTATTGCCTCTTCTCAAGATTCAAGTTCAACCAGGAGGTTAAGGTTGGAGCCTGTGAAGGCTAATCAATTAAATTTTTTGTCATTTTCTTTTGTTGATCAAATTTCTTGTCTACTTTGGCCTCCTACTGTTGCTCTTCCTCATGAAGTTGATCTTTAGTAGTCTTTGGAGACTCTATATGCTCAGAATAATGAACCATTTTACCCTTGAATTCAGCAACTTTAATTAGTTGTTGCTTCTCTTCAGGAGTCAACACATGTTCTTCTTGGAGTTCTTCTTACTCCCCAAATAGAATGTTCTAGGCTATATCTTAGATTTTGTCAGTTTCTTCCTCTTTTTCCTCTTCTTTCTCTTCTTTCTCTTTCTAAGGACTTTGCCTCACCTCAAGTTGTTGTTCTCCAATCTATTCTTACTCAAGTACCTCTTCACTAGGGTGCTCTTGTTCAAACTGCTCTGTCTCAGGCACCTATTTTGTTTTCTCCTTGGAAGTAAAAGGTGGAAATACAACTGTACCAAAGTCCCTTGTGGCTCTTTTGTCACATTGACCTCATGCTCCCACAAACTTGATGTTATTCCTACAACTCCTTTATACATCATAGGAGTCTCATCAAACATCTCTTTAACAACCTTGAACACATCCTTTAGAGAAGAAGTGTCAATGGAAATTCTGCTCTTTGTAGTTTTTGGATGCTTCCCCTCTACTTTCTACCTTTTGGGAGCTAGGGACCCTGAAGTTGAAGGCTCACCTTTTTATCATTTTCTACCCTGTGAAGTGAGTGGCAAAAAGATGTGAAGTGTTATGTTCAACCAAGTCATGCTTCTTTCAATTACATTAGCACTGAACTCCCTTATGGAATTCTCTTCTTTCAATGACCAGTTGATAGGGTCCAATTCCTTCTTGTCAATAGTATCCAACTGATACACAGGGTCTAGTACAATACCATCATCAGAAAACTCTTCTAGTATGTCATCCCTTAAACCAAACTCTCTCATCTAAAAAGTAGTAAGTTGGGTATATTGTTTCTTTCTTACATCAAAATCATGTTTGCAATTTTCCCAAAAATCCTCAAGAGAATGTTTATGTTTAAAGTCCATTGTAGGAAATAGTTGGTTAAGTTTGCCTACATGATCAAAATCCTCTCTAGCCTCATACACCTTCAATTTTAGAGCATTTATCTCTTCTTCTACTATTTTAGCTACTACAATTGAGGGGAATTCATAGAATCCTAATTCAAAAGGGTATTTGACCCCCAACTTATGCTTTCCTGATAACTTTAGATGCACCTCACTGATTTGTCAAGAGAACTCCATCAAAATGATTTTATCATTGCAATGCCTTGGGAAGAGAAATGGTTCTCTCTTGAATCCTGGGATTCTGATATAAGTAGATTGGATGATGCAAGAGCATCCCTGGTTCAAGAGCAATCTTGCATCAACCAAAAACATTTGCATTTCAGTTCTTTCATTTTCCAGTTCAGGTCAGGCAGTTCAGTCAGTAGTAGTTTTTAGCTTGTGGTCTAGTTTTGGCATTTCACATCTTGTGGATTTGGGCTTAGCATCTACATTCATTCATCTACATCATATCAAGAATTTAGAGCCTTTGGATGAGTTACCATAAAGTTATCACTATCAGAAGATCAACTATTTTCTCATAGCAGAGCATTCTAACAGTTTCAGATAATTAGCTAAAGGAGAAGGCTTGCAGATCATTCCTTGACTTGCGGATCCTAATGACACATCATTCATGATCCTTGGTTCATGGCTGACCTTCCCTAGAGGTCCGTATGTTGTTCCATTCATTTTAGGAAGTGTTCTATGCATTTAGGTCTGACCTATCTATGAACACATTACATCTCTTCATTGGAGTTTGTGACCTTCCTTGGCTGACGCGGAGGAATCTATTGGTCTAGAAATGATATATAAAGATGTAATAGATCCTTAGGAAAGAATTTAAGAGTTAAGAGTTAGCAATTGATTCATAATTCATAGTTTTGATTCATGTGAAAGAACTTCAAAGCTTTATCTTGTGCATGTATTTAATCAGGCCTATGAGCCCTAATTGTAAGCCTGCATGTTGCCAACGGATCTCTATTTTAAATTCTTTGATATACTGAATGACTAAATCTACATGTGTTCCATTTCCTTGAGTTGTTTCCATTGCGTTTACTCTTGTTGCATGGTCCAGATAGTTCATTTTGTGAACCCTCCTACCGTGACTGCTCCAAGTGGTATAAGAGTGAAAGTTTGATTCTTTGGAGTGAAATTGACGAAGGGAATTCTGTAAGACCTTGTTGTAAGTAGATCACTGATCCGAGGTAGGTTACTTGTGTGCAACTAATCACCGATTGAAAGGAAGTTGTCACTTGTAGCCTGATCACCAAACCTAAGGCAGTTTGCACTTGATCCTAGGAAGATGTCGCCACGAAGAATTCCTCCTGTTGGTATAATGGCTAATAGAATGGATGAGATGATGGAATTGATGAGAACAATGTGAATTTGTTTGGATGCTATTGAGGAAGATAGGTGAAAAGGATTGACACATAGACCTAATGTTGAAAGTGATGATGAGGAAGAATTTCAATTTGCTAAACAAATTGGTGAAACCCTAGAAGGTAATGAAGAAGAAGAATCAGATTAGATAAAGATGTTGTGAGCTATTTCAAAGATTGGAAAGAGACCTAGAGTTGATGTACTAAACTATATTGGTAATTTGAATCCTGAAGAATTGATTGACTGGATAAATGATATGGAAGAATATTTTGAATATGAGGAAATAGAAGATCCAAAGAAGGTGAAATTTGCAAAGACAAAGTTGAAAGGACATGCTGCTATATGGTGGAAAGAAGTTTAGTTGGAAAGAAATAGAAGAGGAAAAGAAAAGATTACAAAGTGGGACCAGATGGTGACAAATTTGAAGAATTGGTTTATACCTGTTGACTCTGAGTTAGAGCTATTGAAAAGATTACAGAACCTAAGACAAAAGGAGAAATCTATGAAGGAGTACACTGAAGAATTTCATAAGATGATCATAAGGATAGGACATAGTGAAGCAAGCAAGGAGAAGGTGGCTAGATACATCAATGGCCTAAGATTGAACATTCAAGAAGAACTAAGTTTGGTAAGGATGACATCTTTGGAGGAAGCATACCAGTGTGCCTTAAAAGTTGAAGAGAAGCTGAATAAAAAACATGATCAGAGATAGAGAGGCAAAGGAGGTAAATTTTAGAGAGGTAAAACATTTTCTGGATATGATAGATCATTTGTGGAGCAAAACAAGTTTGACAGCCCGTTTAAGAAAGATGATAGAGACAACAATGGTTACCGGATAGATGACAGAAATTTTTACCAGAAAGGAAACCCTAATGCGTACCAAAATGAAGGATACAGAAGAGAAGGAAGAGGATTTGATAAGAGGACATTTAGAGGTACTTGTTTCAAGTGTGGAGGCGAAGGACATAGAGCATTTTAATGTAATCAGGGTAGTACAAGTGAGAGGATAGAAAATAGTGGGAGAGCAGCCTATGTTGAAGAACTTGTTGAATCACCCAGTTCTATTGGTAAACCTAAGAAAGGAGAATCCTTGGTAATGAGGAGAGCCCTATTTCAAGTAGAGACAAATGAGGAACCATCATAGAGGAAAAGTTTGTTCAGAACTAGATGCAAATCCAGAGGTAAGTGTTGTAAAGTTGTAATTGATAGTGGTAGTTCAGATAAACTAGTTTCGGAGGAGATGGTGACTAAGCTGAAGTTGGAAAGATTGAAACACCCTAAGCCCTATCAGATAGCATGGATTTAGGATGATCATAAGGTACTGGTGAGTGAATAATGTTTGGTGGAATTTCATATTGGATCTTATTATGATGAAGTCTTGTGTGATATTATGCCTATGGATGCTTGTCATATCTTGTTGGATAGACCTTGGAAATATGATAGAAAAGATATACATGATGGAAGAAAGAATACATATACTATAACAGCCAATGGGAAAATAATTACTTTGATTCCTTTGGAAGATGATCCTAAAGATGTAGTATGTGGGAATGCTAGAATCTGTTTGGTAGATGGAAGGAAATTTTTGGATTGTTTGAAATAGCAAAGTATGTGTTATACCTTGATTCCTAAAACGCCTGAAGTAGTGAAGAGAGAAAATGAACTGGATGAGATAAGAGAGTTGCTGACAGAGAATGAAGACATCATATCAGATAATGTACCTAAAGGATTACCACCTATAAGGAGTATCAGTCATCACATGGATCTTATATCGGGAGCAAGTTTGCCTAACAAAGTAGCACATCGAATGACACTGAAAGAGAATGAAGAATTGAATAGACAGATACAAGAGTTGTTGAGGAAAGGTTTGATCAGAGAAAGTTTGATTCCTTGTGCAGTACCTGCAATTTTGGCACCTAAGCAGGATGGAGAATGTGTACTGACTCTAGAGCAATAAACAAGATCATAGTTAAGTATAGATTTTCTTTACCTAGGATGGATGATATCATGGATTGTTTGAGTGGGGAAATCTATTTCACAAAGATAGATTTGAAGAGTGGATACCATCAGATCATAATCAGAGAAGGTGATGAATGGAAAACTGCTTTTAAGACAAATGAAGGATTGTATGAGTGGTTAGTGGTGCCTTTTGGATTGACAATTGCACAGATTACTTTCATGAGATTGATGAATGAGGTCTTGAAGAAATTCTTAGGTAAGTTTGTGATTGTGTACCTAGATGATATTTTGATTTTTAGTAAGACAAAAGAAGAACACTTGTGGCATATTAGACAAGTTTTGTAGAGGTTGAGAGAAGAGAAATTGTTGATAAACATCAAGAAGTGTAGTTTCATGAAGGAAGAGTTGGTATATTTGGGATTTGGGATTTCTATGGAAGGATTGAAGATGGACCCTAAGAAAGTAAGAGCAATTGTTGAATGGCCTACAATGGAGAGCATTGGAGAGGTTAGATTATTTTATGGATTGGCTAGTTTCTACCGGAAGTTCATCAGAAATTTCAGTTCAGTTTGTAACCCTATGACAGAGACAATGAGAGGTGACAGAAAGGAATTTAAGTGGACATCTAGAGCAAATAAGAGTTTTGAGTTCTTGAAGTAGAAAGTCACAGAGAAACCTATTTTGGCATTACCAGATTTCAATAAAGTATTTCAAGTTGATTGTGATGCAAGTGGAAATGCAATCAGAACAATATTAAGTCAAGAAGGTAGACTTGTAGCCTATTTCAATGAGAAATTGAATGATGCAAGGAGAAGATATTCAATTTATGATCAAGAATTCTATGCCATAATTCAAGCCTTGAAGAAGTGGAGACATTACTTTTTGCCTAAGGAATTTGTGTTGTATACAGATCATCAAGCTTTGCAATATTTGAATAGTCAAGGTAAGTTGAATCAGAGACATATGAAATGGGTAGAGTTCATGTAGAGTTATACTTTTGTGTTGAAGTATAGGATTGTAAAATCAAACAAAGTTGCTGATGCATTGAGTAGAAGAAGAAACTTGTTAACAGAGATGAGAGTTGAAGTGTTGGGTTTTAATGAATTAAAGAACATGTATGAGGGACACTGATTTTGCTGAACCTTGGAGAGCATGTAAGGAACCTACTGTGATAGATAGAAGTAAGTGGTTGGACTATTTCATTCAAGAAGATAAGTTATTCAAAGGAAGTCGGTTGTGCATACCTAGAAATTTGATGAGGGATAATTTGATCAAAGAGAAGCATAGTGGTGGATTGACAGGACATTTTGGCATTGACAAGATAGTGGCTTTGGTAAGTGAGAACTATTTTTGGCCTCAAATACATAAGGATGTTCAGAGATTTGTGCAAAGTTGGAGAGTTTATCAAGTTGCAAAAGGGAGTAGTCAAAACACTAGATTGTATAAACCTTTGATAGTACTGCAGAGACCTTGGGAAGACATAAGCATGGATTTTGTAATGGGATTTTCTAAGACATAGAGAGGACATGATTCAATATTTGTAGTGGTTGACAGATTTTAAAAGATGGCTCATTTCATACCTTGTAAGTAGACAACTGATGCAGTGCATGTAGCTAACCTATTTTTCAAGGAGATTGTAAGATTGCATGGATTACCTAAGAGTATGGTTTCAGACAGAGATACAAAGTTTGTTGGATACTTTTGGAAGACAATTTGGAAGAAGATGAAGATAGATTTGAAGTTCAGTTCAACTTTTAATCCACAAATAGATAGATAGATAGAGGTAGTGAATAGGAGTTTGGGAAACTTGTTGAGATGTTTGATTGGAGACAAAGACAGAAGTTGGGATTTGATTCTTTCACAAGTAGAGTTTGCATACAATAATTTAGTAAATAGGAGTACTAGAAGAACACCTTTTGAGATGGTTACTGGAGTGAATCCTAGAGGAGTTGCAGAGTTGAGAGACATCAGTACAGAAGAAAAGAGGAGTGCAGAAGCAGAAGAATTTGTAGATCATATGAAGATAGTACATAATCAAGTGAAGGAGCATTTGGAGGATATGAACAGTAAGTACAAAGGGAAGGCAGATGAGAAGAGAAGACATAAGAGATTTGAAGTTGGAGATGAAGTGATGGTGTACTTGAGAAAAGAAAGATTTCCAATTGGGACTTATAACAAGTTGAAGATGAAGAAGTTTGGACCCTATAAGATACTCAGGAAATTTGATTCAGGAAATGCATATGAAGTGGAGTTATTGGAGACATTGGGTGTTTCACCTATTTTCAACATTGCAGATCTTTATCAGTACCATGAAGTAGAGTTCAGTGACAACATGGAAGAAGACTTGAAGAAACAACTACCGTAGCAAGCACTGGAACAAATTGAAGACATTTTGGATAGCAGAGTTGGACGCAGCACTAGAGGCAGAGAATACAAAGAATATCTTGTGAAGTGGAAAGGTAAACCGGAAGAAGATTCATCATAAATTTCTCAGGCTGAGGTGGACCGTCTTGGTTCTCCCCTAGCGCCAACAAAGTGAGGGACTCACTTTTTCAATAACCCTGGATGTCTAATGCAGGAGCATCCCTGGTTCAAGAGCAATCTTGCATCAACCAAAAACATTTGCATTTTAGTTTGTTTGCATTTCAATTCTTTCATTTTCTAGTTTAGGTTAGGCAGTTTAGTCAGTAGCAGTTTTTAGCTTGTGGTCCAATTTTGGGATTTCACATCTTGCAGATCTGGACTTAGCATCTACATTCATTCATCTACATCATATCAAGAATTTAGAGCCTTTGGATCAGTTACCAGAAAGTTATCGCTATCAGAAGATCGACTATTTTCTCAAAGCAGAGCATTCTAATAGTTCCAGCTAATAAGCTAAAGGAGAAGGCTTGTGGATCATTCCTTGACTTGCGGATCCTAATGACACATCATTCAATGATCCTTGGTTTGTGGTCAACCTTCCTCGAAGGTCTGCATGTTGTTCCATTCATTTGAGGAAGTGTTCTCTACATTTAGGTCTGACCTATCTGTGAACATGTTACATCTCTTCATTGGAGTTTGTGACCTTCCTTGGCAGATGTGGAGGAATTGATTGGTCTAGAAATGATATATAAAGATGTAATAGATCCTTAGGAAAGATGTTAAGATTTAAGAGTTAGCAATTGATTCATAATTCATAGTTTTGATTCATGCGAAAGAACTTCAAAGCTTTATCTTGCGCATCTATGTAATTAGGCCTGTGAACCCTAATTATAAGCCTGCATGTTGCCGACGGATCTCTATTTTGAATTCTTTGATATACTAAATGACTGAATCTGCATTTGTTCCATTTCCTTGAGTTGTTTCCATTGTGTTTACTCTTGCTGCATTGTTTGGATAGTTCATTCTGTGTACCCTCCTACCGTGACTACACCATTGGGGAAACTAAATGAACCATTACCCCTAGGTTTTGATTATGTCTGTGGCCTTTTCTGACATTCTACAAGTTAGATCACCCATCAACTACAAAATGTTTGCATATAGGAATGCATCATTGACCCTTTTAAAATGTTTTTTGGCCTCTTTCAATTATAGCTAGGGATAGTAATTCCAAATCTTATTATATCTAGGGCCTTATCCTCTGACTCCCATAATAGTTAAACCTGGGAAATTTCTCACTCCGACAACTAGGCAAATGATGTATGTCATAGAAAGTTTCTTAACTTGTACGACAAACATAAGTTACACATGCAAATTGTTAGAAACTATGGTGGTTGAGTCTAGCTGAGTATCTCTTTTGACAGTATAGTAAATAAATTGGAATATCCATGGCTTGTACATCCTAGACTCTTCTCTTCCAAAATCTCTGTTGAGAAAAGTGATAACATCAACAATTTCACCTTGAAAGTTTGCCCTTGTCAACCTAAAAGGTTCCTTGGAAGCAGAATACTTGGGTTTTGATAATTGATGTCTACTCAAATATCCCTTGTTGCCACTAACACCTTGATTATAATATTTGGTGGCCTTGACAATTGTTAACAAACTAGCCTCTCCATAGACCAGCATGTCAAAAACCAATCTAAACACCAAAGTTGTAATATCTAGCATTAGATTTCATTTAGAATCAAAACACTTCCTCTCCTCTAGGTTATAGTGGTGGGCCAAAGTGAGGATAAGGTCTAAACATTGGACAGTTAATTGGAAGCTAGCCACATGTCCCACTCCAAATTCTTCAATTTTCTTTGTTTTGGGGTGACATCTTCAAATGTGTCATGTTTAAACTCTTGCAAGTCCACATGTCCATGTTTTGTGTCAGTGATGTTCATTAGTTCACTTTTGAACTTTGAGTCCTTGGGAACACCTTGAAATTGGTACTTCATGGTTACAGGTTGTTCCTTATTCTTTTTCTGCTTTTGTTGCTTGTTTGGTCATTGCTTAGACCCTTCTCCTTCTACCTCTAGCTAAATTTCCTCAGTAGACTTATCTAAATCTGATAAAGTTTCTTCACTTTGATAAGATGAAGTTTCTCCCTCAGACATTTAATTAACTTGTAGGAGTAAGAAGGATGTATAAAAATCTAAGAAAATTCTAAATGAACACTAAATTCTAAGTATTTTGAGTGTTTTTGTGTTCTAGAGGGATCGTGGGACCGAGTTGGAAATTTGGACTCTAGTTCAAAAATGGACTCGGGGCCCACGGTCCTAATCAGATTTGGATCTATTGAATAATATTAACTTTTAGGATCTAATTACTCAAAAGGTCAAAAGGCCAAATCAGGCCTGAAGTCTCGATTGGGTTTCTCTACTAATTTTCTAGGATGCGACAGGGAGCAAGTCATCGGAGGAAACTTGGTTTTCTAGCAATTTGCATTTTAGGTTGAAAAACCCTCCCAGGCCCAAATTTTTGAAAGAGTTGTCTTACATGCTCACAGGGTGTGGGAACCACTTTAGTTTTTTATTTTTTTAAGATCTTAAGGTCAAAAGACCTTTCGGGGCCTGAGGTCTCGAAAGGCTTTCCGAATTAGTGCTTTTGATGCTTTGCGGGGTGCGGGTCCAAAACAAGATTTTGGACCTTCACGTTTACTAGGCTAAAAGACCCGATGTTTCGAAACGTTTCAATGATTTTTAAGACACCTTAAAACACTTCCCGCAGGAGGCAAGACTAAGTTGAAATTTGGGTTCTTGAAGTATTTTAGGCTGAAGGACCTTTTAGGGCTCAAAGTCCTGAAAGGGTCTCTAACTTAGTGTTTCAATGCACTCTGTGAGAAATGGGGCCAAATTTGGTTTTTAGGTTTTGAAGCTTTTGGTGGAGTTGACAAACCAATTGGGACCCAAGATCCCGATTGGACCTTTCAACTTAGTCCAATCTTCGTCATGTTGATCAAAAAGGCAAATTTACCTTCGGGACCTGAGGCATGAATGGGAACTTCAATAGGGTCTCAAAATTCAAATTTACAAGGGTTGGATATAGTTGTTGAGTTAGAGTCCATTTATTTGCAAAATCTACTGCAAAATTAAAACCCTAAGAAATGCAAAACCACCAAGATAAACTTATTAGGATTTGTTACAAGTATGGGGCTAACCAGTGTTTTCATTGATGATAAGGATTGGATGAGCTATGTGCTGAGGATATTGAGAAAATTAGTCATATCAGGAATAGAGAAAAATAGTGAAGACAGTAAGGTAAAGATCCAAGATAAGATGACTATCAGAGGATGCGGTTCAAAGGGTTTACAGATATGAGTCTTAAGATGATCTAGTAAATATTTCAGAGGTCCGTATGAAGATCTGAAGAAGTTGTGGCCACTCAAGTAAAATTGGTTTCGGCAGGTGTTCAGAGGTGACAGAATGACACAGATAGGTCCGGTGGGATCCAGAAATGCAATATCCTATTTTACGGATTTGGTGGAGTGTTTGGGAAGTCCATGTGAAGTTATAACTCAATTGGTTAGTGGTCTGGAGGTCCGCAAGCATCCATTCCATTGTGAAAGTGATGACAGATTGTGTTCTTGAGGTTTCAGATGAAGGAGATAAAGGATTTCAATAAGCAGATGAAGTGTGGATGTTCTTGGTGATTCAGGAAAGCTTATGGAGGTCTTTGGATCGTGTCCAATTTGTGTTGGTGGTCCACATTAGAGTTTGAGCTTGCAATTGAAGAAAAACTTCTGGATGATGGTGTTCTGCCTAAGTTTGGCCGACCGGATGAATTACACATCTTGCGGATGTTCTTGTAAATGTTTTCCGACTTAGATGATTATTCCTAAGTTGATGTCTTGTATAAATAAGGAATTGCAAAGTCATTTCAAAGTGTGTCTTGAGGAGATGAGAGTGTGGTAGCAAGGAAGAGAGCGAAAGGCAAAGAAAACATTTTTGGGCGTAAATGGAACTGATTCAAGCATGATGAAGATGCTATTCTCTAGTTCGAGTATGTGATACTTATTATTTTGTAGATAGTGTGTCTCTTGTAGGCAGTGAGCCTCTTGTGAGAAGTGTGCTTAGGCAGTGAGCCCTAATTGGCATGTGCCATTTTGTTCTTTCTATTCTTCTAATAGAGAATACAATCTTGGGTTAATCACCCCATGGTTTTTCCCTTAACCGAGTTTTCCACGTCAAAATCTTGGTGTCTTATGTGTTGATTTGTTTCTGCTCTTGATTTAATGCATTATGTTTCCATGATTGATTTATTAATATGCTGCTAAATCACAAAGAGGATTTAAGTGTTTAATTAGAAGAAAGTTTTTGACAGCTGATTCACCCCCCCTCTTAGTTGTATGTCCTGAATCTAACAGGATTAAGGTGCCATCAACCTTGTAAATCCTATGTAATGTATTATTCCTACTATTATTTGTAAATCACCCATAAGGGATGAAAGGTTTCACCAACAAAAATCCTATTTCAGCCACATGCTTATATCCAGTACCCAATGCTAATTCATCTGTGACGGGGGGTTGCAGGGGGTTTCCCCCTACGAGGGGTCTGGGGGGATCATCCCCTAGTGGGGGGTCTAGGGGGGTGCACACCCCAGTAGGGGTTCAGGGGCAACGGCCTCAAAACCACATTTTATTTATATTTTATCATTACAAATTTGGATCATTTGTCATTAAGTCATAGATGTGATGATCGATATTATGTTAGTTTTCTTGCCCTAGAAGACAACCCCCTTATATAAAGATATTTGTACTACATTTTTTAGTAGAGTTGAGAGTAACAGACGATGTTGGATTGAAGACTAAAGAAGAAGAGGAAGTGCATGTATTGTAATCTCATATTTGAAGATAATACAACTTGGAGCCTCTTTTCTTGGTAGAGTTTTTACGTGAAAGGGTTTTCTCCACGCGACATACTGTGTTATTTTTGTGTAGTGGGTTTTATTTATTTTGCAATCTCCATTGATTCTACATTATTTAGAGGATATTAATAAGGTTTGAATTAGATTTCCATTGTGTGGTTTGCACCTTCATTTCTAACATTTGGTATTAGAGCCTAGCCAATTTTGATTCTTAGGTGTTTATGTGAAGGTTTTTTAGCTGTAGTGGGAGATTTGGTTGTTTTTGTTTGTATATCTTGTGTAGATATCATGGATGCATCCACTATTACTTCTACCTCTCGGTTAGACATTGAAAAGTTTAATGGTATGAGGTATGAATTGTGGAAGCTAAAAATGGAGGATTTGCTAGAGGAAAGAAACCAGTGGTTGGTTGTAACCAAGGAGAAGAAACCTAATGATGTTGCTCAAGATAAGTGGGATAGACTAGATAAAAGGCATGAAGTACAATTCGGCAGTGTCTTGTAGATTTTGTTCTACTGAATGTCTCGGGAGAAGAGACTACTTACAAACTTTGTAAGAGATTGGGTGAGATCTACCAAGCCAAGAGTATGGTAAACAAGCTTTATTTAAAGTGTAAATTATTCTCTATCAAAATGAAAGAGGGTGAATGAGTTGCAAAGAATTTAAATTTGTTTGATTTGTTATTGAGTCAACTAGCATCTGTAGATGTTTACGTGGATGAGAAAGATAAATCTATATTGCTTCTCTATTCTTTACCTAAGTCATGGGAGAATATTATTTTGGCTATCACTACTAACCTTATAGATCTGAAGTTGGATGCTCTTGTTTCAATTTTGCTATCACAGGAATTGAGGAAGAAAAGTTTGGATAGTTCAAGGGATGCTCTCAATGTCAGGGGAAGGTCTATGGAAAGAGGACCAAAAGGAGATCAAAAGGGATCTAAAGACATGTCTATGGGCTATTCTAAGACTCCTAGAAAGAAGAACAAAGTCACATGTTGAAACTATGGAAAGAGAGGACATGTGAAAAAGGAATGTGGAAACCCAAAGAAACAATGGGATTCCACTACTGATAAGTCTTCAAATACAGGTGATGAGGTTTTACTTTCTACATTTAATGTTATTTCTCATGATCATTGGTTGGTTGACCCAGGATGCTCTTACCACATGACCCCGCATAAAGAATGGTTTTCCACATATGAAGAGTATGATGGAGGAACTGTGTACCTTGGGGACAACTCTACATATCCTATTGTTGGATGAGAGAAGGTAATATTGTGTTTCAGTGATGGGAGAACTAAAACCCTCCCTAGTGTTTTGCATGTTCCTAGATTAGGTAGAAATTTGATTTCTATTTCAAAGTTGAATGATTTGGGAATGCATGTGACATTTGATAAGCATGGTTGTAGATTGGTGAGATGAAACTTGGTGGTAGCGAAGGGGAAAAGATTGGGAACTCTGTTTAAGATAGAAGCCACTACTATTTGTAATGTCTCTTATGCATCTTAGGCTAATACTAAAAATACATGTATGTTTTAGCACCGTAGATTGGGCCACATAAGTCAATCTAGTTTAAAGACTATCTTAAATAAAAAAATTGTTAGACAAATTATCCTATTCTAATGAGAGTTTCAAATTATGTGAACTTTGTGTGTTTGGAAAATAGAATAGATCTCCATTTCCTTTTGGCAATAATAAATCTAATGATAAATTAGAATTTATTCATTTGGATGTTTTTGGTCCAGTGGATGTTGAATTAATTGGAAAATCTAGATATTTTGTTTCCTTCATTGATGATGTCTTAAGGTTTACTTAGATTTATTTTATGTGTCACAAACCTGAAGTTTTCACTAAGTTTAAGGAATTTAAAGCTTTAGTTGAAAAGAAATCAGATTATAAGATAAAGGTTTTGAGATCTGACAACAGAGGGGAATAATGTTCTAAGGAATTTGATGAATTCTGTAAGCATGCAAGTATTGTTAGACATAAGACTACTCTGTATACTCCACAATAGAATGGAGTTGCAAAAAGGATGAGTCAGAAAATAATGGAAAGAGCTAGAAGTATGTTAAGTGAATCATAGTTCAACAAATGCTTTTTGGCATAAGCTGTGTGTACTGCAAACTACTTGGTTAATAGATCTCTATGTAAGGCTCTTGTTTCAACTCCTTATGAAATGTGGACAGGTAAGAAACCTTATGTTTCACATTTAAGGGTATTTGGCTATGAGGCTTATGTTCATGTGCCTAAAGAAAAATGAACTAAGTTGGATCCAAAAGATGAAAAGTGTACTTTCATTAGATATGGTGATAATGTAAAACGTTATAAGCTTTGGAATCCACTAACCTAAAAGATTATTTTTTCTAGAGATGTTATTTTCAAGGAACTTAGTGTTATTTCAAAACTTGAATAGCCAAAGGAAAAAAAAGAAAAGGTGAAGAGGGTGCATTTTGAATTAGAGCATGAAGATGCACCTCAGGAAGAACATAATGATGGATTGGGAGGTGAAGAAACAAAAGAAGACTTGAGTGAAAGTTTAGATGAGGAAGAATCTATTGTGATAGAAGAAGTTGGTACAAATGAGCATGTAGATGAACCTGAAGAATCTATTACTCCAACTCTAAGAAGATCCACAAGATAATGAAACCTCGTTTACAGGTATAGCCCACTAGATTTCTGTTGTGTATTTGCTTTATTGAGTACTGATGATGAACCTAGATCCTACAGAGAATCTATTCATGTAAATGATAGTGATTCTTGACAGGTAGCCATGCAGGAGGAGATGATATCTTTAGACTCTAGCAACACTTCAGATATTGTTCATTTTCCCAAAGGAAGAAAGGCCATAGGTTGCAAGTGGGTCTTCAAGAAGAAGTTTGGAGCCGATAGTTCATTGGAGAAGTACAAGGCTAGACTAGTTGCCAAGGGCTGCTCCCAAAGAGAGGGAGTTGATTTCAGTGAAATATTATCTCTTGTTGCTAAATTAACTTCTATTAGATTTATTTTATCCATTGTTGTAGATTTTGATTGGGAAATAGAGAAAATGGATATTAAGACTGCATTCTTACATGAAGATATTGAGGAAGAAACTTACATGCAACAACCCATAGGTTTTAAGGTAAAAGGGAAAGAACATTGGGTTTGTAGATTGAAGAGGTCTCTTTATGGTCTAAAATAGTCCCTCGGAATGTGGTACCAAAAATTTGATTCATTTGTGTTGAAATAGGGTTTTGTTAGAAGTGAGGAGGATCACTGTGTTTACATTCATTGTATTGATTATTCTATTCTAATCATTGCATTGTATGTTGATGACATGTTATTTTTTAGAAATACTAAGGGTATGATTAGTGAGTTGAAAGACCAACTTTAGGTGCATTTGAAATGAAGGATCTTGGAGCTGCTAGGTATATTTTGGGGATGGAGATCAAAAGGGATAGAGGTAAAAGAAATATTTGGTTATCACAAAGTAAGTATGTGAATACCATTTTGCAAAGATTTAGTATGTAGGACTGTAACCCAGTAGATTTCCTTTACCCATTGATACTAAGCTTTCATTAGATATGTGTCCAAAGAATGAGGATTATTTAGAGGATATGTCTAATGTGTCATATGCTAGTGATGTAGGGAGTTTGTTGTATGTAATGATTTGTACTAGACCAGTTATTGCCCAAGTAATGGGAGTTTTGAGAAGATTTATGTCTAACCTTGGTAGACAATATTGGAATTATGTGAAGATGGTGTTTAGATATCTAGCAAGTACTCCTAATTACTATTTGGTTTATCTTGGTATTGATAGTGTTGACAAAACTTTAGACATATAGGGATTTATTGATGCAAATTAGGTAGGTGACTTGGATAGTCGAAGGTCCACCAGTAGCTATGTGTTTACTTTGTTTAGTGGAGTAGTAAGTTAGATGAGAAAAAGGCATCCCACGGTTGCTTTGTCCACCACCAAAGTAGAGTATATGGATGCTACCCATGTCTGTAAGGAGGTATTTTAGTTGAGGAGATTGTGTACATGTATTGGTTTTTATTGCAAGATCATTCAGATTGGTTGTGACAGCCAGAGTGTTATTTGTTTGGCCAAGAATCCTATGTATCATGCCCGGACTAAGAATGTTGATGTACAGTATCACTTTTTTTGAGAAATGGTTGCAAATGGACAGATTGAGCTAAGTAAGGTATACACTCAGGAGAATGTTGCAAATGCTTTGACCAAGCCTATGAGCATAGAGAAATTTTTGGTGTAGAGAGGCCATGGGCCTTGTTTCTAGTGCCTAATTATTTTGTTATTTTCCTATGGGTATTTACAATGTATGATGTTAAGTGGGAGAATGTTAGGATTAATGTGCCATCAACCTTGTAAATCTTATGCAAATTATTATTCTTATTACTTTTTGTAAATCACCCATAAGGGATGAAAGGTTTCACCAGCAGCAATCTTGTTTCATCTGCATGCTTATATCCAGTACTTGACGCTAATTCATCTGTGACAGGGAGTCGCAAGGGGTTTCCCCCGTGCGAGGGGTTTGGGGGGATCATCCCCCAATGGGGGTTTGGGGATAGTGCCCCTGAAACCACATTTTATTTATATTTTATCATTGTAAATATGGACCGTTCATCATTAGGTGATAGATCTGAAGATCGATATTATGTCAGTTTTCTTGCCCTAGAAGGAAAACCCCTTTTATAAGAATACTTGTACTATGTTTTTAATAGGGTTGAGAGTAACAGACACCACTGGATTGAAGACTAAAGAAGAAGAGGAAGTGCATGTATTGTAATCTTGTATTTGAAGATAATACAACTTGGAGCCTCTTTTCTTGGTGGAGTTTTTACCTGAAAGGGTTTTCTCCACATTACATACTGTGTTATGTGTTTAGTTCTTAATGCATTTTATTTATGTGTAGTGGGTTTTATTTTTGTTACAATCTCTATTGATTCTACATTATTTAGAGGATATTAATAAGGTTTAAATCAGATTTTTGTTGTGTGGTTTTTACCTTCATTTCTAGAAAAACTAGTCCACGAAACTAAAACACATAACCCTAAAATAAAACCCTAAAACTAAATAGAAAGCAACAAAAAATAGAAACCAAAAACCAAACGAAAACAATAGCAAATGATAAAACAAGACAAACAAAAACAACGAAGTGGGAAGGTAAAATCCTACCTCACCAAATGACAATAGAAGAAAGCAAAATAGGGAAGGCACACCACCACACATGTCCACACACACCGGCAAATTTTTTTTTATCAATCCACAACTGGCAGCAGTCGTTCACAATTGTTCCTTTAAAATACTCATGGCTCTGATTAACTTGTAAGTGCATGGAAAAATGAGGAGTCATAGGACAACGTAACCCTTAAATATTGCACTTAAATCAAAATAGACAGCCATTAATGTGGTAGGTGGTTAGTGTTGATGATGATGATGAGTCATAGCAACATGCATAAAAATTTGTACATCAAACCTTTATTATCTTGTAAAGTATGATCAGCTTAAGGTAAGTTGATGACTCCAAGTCTTTGTTGATCAGGTCATGATCATTTGACGTTACTCAGAGGTTGATGTGACATGCTATTTTTCAATTTCAAGGGGGCTTACATTTGTCTTGATGATCATTATTGTTCTATTTCTTGTAAATTTACTCCACAGAGAGGTTATTTTTACTCTATTTCCAAAGATAATGATGTATTTGCAAGTTTGATCAATTCTTCTGATTATTGATCATCATGATCCTATTCTTTCTTCTACACAGTATATTTATTCAAATGATGTGTCTGTGAGTGGATATTTGCATGTATTTGCATGATATTTGTCAATCTAACATGCTTTAACTCTAAATATGCTATGTATTTCCAATTATCTATAGGATATCAGCATATTTCATGTTATTTGCTTCCAATTCTCTATTATTTGCAGTTATGATGATGAATTGTTCTAAAATTGAAAGAAATTTAAACGAATGCTTCTAATTTTAGTGAATCTTTAGCCATTGAACCACATACATACAAGATACATTTATGAGGAGAAGAAATCAAACCATATTGTCACCAGGATGTTCCATAGCTAGATACGGATGATGCTAACTTCAAAGGATAAGGAATGAAAACAACACATACAAACTGACAAGCACTCCAAGGGACGCAGCTGATCAATGCATGTATCAAGATTTCAAACATAGATTACTCAAAATTTATGATGAATTATAATCAAATTGTCTTCTTTTTCATTCAGTATGCATAACATGTACATTTACAATAGCTTTGAAATGAGTCCTGATATTTCAACAATCAAATTTTAATTAAGTTTTGATTAATCAAAATAAGGTACCCCTGCACCTTTTATAGAATAAGGTGAGGGATCAGTTACAAATGACCTACAATCAGGATTTGTCAATTAAGATCATCGAGAGATTATCACTCTCTGACTTAGTCAATATTTCCTCGTGGCACAGGTTGCCAGCTGGCAACCATCTGGATGACTCATTATCTCATGATTACCTGATGCATATGTCTTATTTATGATGCATCTTCCTTCATTCCTTGATTTCCTCTTCTTCATGTTCTTCTTCTTCATTATGATCATCATCCTCATTGCTTTTTGTATCACTATCACCCTGATGAACATCATCCTGTATATGGACCTTCATTGCTGTCCTGATATTTTCATAGGCTTGTACTATTTTATCTATCTCCCCGCCATCTTGGGTTTTGGCTTTCGTTATGGCGTGCTTATGAGACTAGAATTTGGCCTTGATTGCATCCAGCTTACCTTTTCTGTTGTCCAAAGTCTCATTATAAATCTCCACCTTAACCTTGATCCTCATGATCTTATTCATCACCTCTTCTGTCAGGTGGGTGAGGGGGTCATCAGCCATCGGCTAGAAATTATCATACAGTGCCTTGATGACAAAGTCTACATCTTGGTTTTCAATCTTCCCCTCTACTTTTCCTTCCAAAGCTTCCAGGATCTCTGCCTCATATGCCATCATACTGTGCAACTTTATACTTGTATCCCTGAGCTTGCCACTGCATTTCTTCAGGATATCACACTTTAACCTAATATCCTCATACCATATGTCTATCAACAGGGTAGTGTACTATTCAATACTTGATTGTTTATTATAGTTTGAGGATCAATCCTCCTCATCTCACTCAAAGCAGTTAGGTCCTTTTCCAATTGGAATGACCATCTCCCTGTTTCATTCTGCATTTTGTCTACTTTTCTCTTCAAGTTGCTTAGAGAATTCCACCTCTCTAAAGAGGTTCTCAAAACTTCCTCAGCTCCTGTGAGGGCTGACAGGATCCACTTCTCCATTACCATGGCTTCATGCTTCATGAAGTCTAATTTGGTGACCTCCTCCTAGGAGATGACAGTCAATGGGACTGCCGGATACACTGGTGTACTATCAGGGTTAATCAACCCCTTTATATATGAATGCAGCTAGGAAATGTGCTCCTTATGCTATTTATTTTTCTCTTTCTCCTTCTTTACCCTTTGGGTTAAAGAATCAATGATATCCTTCCCTTCCTGACCCTCTTGGTCTTCATTGGCAAAACCCAAATCAATAGTCAGAAGTGGCACATCATGGTGCATCTCCTTCCTAAACACTTCACCACCAGCTCCTCTTAGTACTATGGAATCAGTCCTGATCTCACCCTGCATGGATGTTCTCTGCTTCTTGGGTGGTCACATCAGGGGCGAATCCCTTCTCTTCCTGTTGACCATTAGTGGGTCATCACCTGTAGGCTCTTTATCTATTGGCTCTTCCTCAAATGGGATATCCTCTTCTACTTCATGCTGTGAGGTTTGGCCTTCCTCCCGTATTTCTGTGGTTTCTACAGCTAGCCTCAGGATCCTCTGTGTTTTAGGTTTGTCCATTAGAGGCAGTGCAGATGAGGTAGATGCCTGTCCTGATGTTGATGCACCGCAGCTGGTATGGCAATTCTCTTGATTATCACCCCCTTAGGCTCATCATCAATTTTCTTTCCTCTAGGGGCACGCTTCCTCTGTTTCTAGGTAGGTAGTCTTTCTCCATTTGATTTCCTTTTCTCATTGAGGAAGTCATCATACTCCTCGTCAGTTAGTTCTTGCCTTTTCTTCTTGGCATCAACAATAAAGGCTACACCCCTTCTCCTCAATCTACTTATTTGTTCATCTAGCCAAGATTGGGTTAAGTGCAGCACCCCACCTATAAATTGATCAAGGAAATATCCTTTAGCTGTGTTAGATCAAGGGTTGAGATGGTGTCATTGTAGACCTTCTTGTCCTCATATTCATTTGACATTATTTTTCTGTCATCTTTCTTCAATTGTGCTGGCACTTGGATACAGTCATATGTCCTTATCTGGTTCAAGGTGAGCCTTTGGTATTTTCTTCTTCTCACCTTAGCTTCATCCTCACAATCTATCTAGAAATCCTCTAGATGCTTCTGATGTATAGGTTTCCCCATTATTTTATGCATCCTGCCAAGATCTAGCCAATGGAAATGGTTGTAGATACATCAGTTTTAGACCTCCCATGACATGCTCTATGCTCTATGAATTTGAGCACATGTACCATCCCATTGATACTGGATATAGTACTGGAGGTATCTTCTTTTGGGCTTTATATGCCTCCACTATGGTAGATACCTGTCTTAGAAACTCCATCAAGACTACTCCATCAGTAGGGTACCTTGGTAGCATAAGGGGCTGATCCTCAAATCCTTCTATTCTTATATATGAAAATGTGGCATACTAGATGAACTAGGCCCCATGTCTATAAACAACTTCCTGAGCCTCTATGCTCAGTCTCTTGGTTCTATCCTCCTCCATTGTTCTGACTAGATGCATAGAGAATGCATCATTCACCAATTTGTAATCTAGGAGGTAATTCTTTCTCTGTATCTAAGGATAATGATCCCATATGTGGGCATCATCTACACCACCGCTAACCTTACCTATTGTAGTCAGGGCGTCAAATGTTCCCTTGTAAGCACATGAGTACACAACATATGAGGTCATGTGGAATGAGCACTCCTGACCTCTCAGGTTCCTCATCTCTTCATCCAATGCATAACTGATGACCTTGGCCCATAATGTCTTGTTATCTATATTAAGAACCATCTGGATGATTCCAAACATCCAATTCTTGAAGTTTCTAGCATGAGGCTGACATGTCATCCTGCTAAGAAAGGTAATCATGTACTGATACTCATCATCAAAATCAAATTTATACAAGTGGACGGGCAACTTAGTCGAGGCAGTGTAGGTGCTGCTTTTAGACCTCCACTGGTACATCCTCTTCCTTGCATTCTTTTTATTGTTATTATATTCTGTCTCTAGTTTATGTACATCCACATTGACCACCTTCTTTCTAACTGACAGATTGAAAGTAGATGTGATGCCCTTAATTGAAAAGTCTGCATAAAATCTTCCATGCTTCTCCACCTGCCTTGTCTAAGGGTTATAGTTCCTGGTGCATTCTACCACTAGCTCTGGGGTCTCCATGGCATATGGGAATCTGACTACATGCCACATCCCTGAAACATATATTGCATCCAGAAGGGTATTGTCCTTATCATGATCTATTCTAGATGACCATTCTGCTAAATCTGTACCCCCTTGGTGAGTGTCACCAATGATGCCATACTTGAATTGTACCCCCTCAGGCTAAACAAACATGGGTTTAAGAAATTCTGCATCAGACCTGTTCCACCTAAGATCCGCCATGGAATCCTACAATAAACATGCCTTGTCTTACCATACAATACCCATATGTATTCACACAATCATTATATATCTCTACAGCGTCATGCATACTCTATTCATTACTCTTTACTCAATCATGATATGCACATTTTCAAATTCAAACCACAAGAAAGAACATACTACTTGAACATGCAGATAATGACAACATGAGGGTTTTCAATTACTTACCTAATAATGCTTCTCTCCTGGGTTATATGAGTGATTATGGAAAAGGGGTAGCTAATGCTGATGATCACCCATTATGTTATGCTGCAAGTTGTAGTCTATTCACACGTAGCTCGTATGAGGGTTTGACTTCTCTACTCTATAATTTCTTGTTTTTTTTTGCAAGGTAAATGAAAATAACCTTGGAAATCTACCTTTAAACTCATCCGTAGGGAAAATTAGGGTAAAACTGCATTAAATCAATTGAATCCGTTGATCTTCTACAGAGAAACCATTGATGATGCCATGTGTTTGAATTGTATTCGCAGTCGGTGGGAATCCATCTACCACATTTATGTCCATTTAATGTTAGGAAATAGGGGGGTGATCTTTGAAAGATCAGGTGATATTCAAAATGTGACCCCCCTTTTAGATAAAATGACCTTCCACCTTTGAGTGGCAAAACTAATGCAAAAGAATCAGGTGATGTGGTCAACGTTGACCACATGTAAATCGAGTCATGAATTTAAGATTAGGGGATGAATAAAATATGACCCCACAACTTAAAATGACCCCCCTTGGAAAGATCAGGGTGACGTCATCATGTCGGTGACCTTGTTTTAGCATTGTGTTGTAATGACATCACCGTCATGTTATTGAATATGGTGGGCACCAGATATATACCTCCGCCGGATAAAATAAAATGATGACTTCATCACCAAGGTGATATTCTTTGTTCATTGGGTTTAGATGACATCATCATCATATTGGCATAGGGTGATATTTTGTGACGAGGGTGATATTCGTAAGATGACGAATATTAAAAATATGACCCCGCAAAATATGTGAAGTTGTTTGACGGGTAGATAACAACCACTACGTAAAATTGACGTTCGGACTTCATGGACCAAGTGATTATCGGGTGATAAACCTATATTGGGGTGATACTATATAATGTGACTGATGTTTGAAATATGATGCCCCTCCTTAAAATATCATCTTTGACCAAAACTTTGACTTAACATAACTTTCTTCCCTTAAAGAATTTTGATGTGATCCAAAAGGCAAACCTCCTTGGAATTTTGTGCACTTTCCAACCATGAGGTTAATGATATGAAATACTGAATTTGATGAATGACATCATCATGGTGACCTATCTACCCCCTTGCAGGGTTACTTGCATGACTTAATTTTACCAGACCTCCCAAAGCAGAAAAACAACAAGCCAAAGCAGCAAAAAAAGTTGGGTCCCTGTTTTGTCAAGTCAAAATGGGGCGTGTTGTGTAACCACACAACAACTTGCCACCAAAGAACAGAACTAAATTCCAATGATTCAAGTGATGTGATCACATTCTAACATAGCATCTTAACTCTTTCTAAGTATAAGTATTATAATCTTTCTGAATGATAAGGTTTTCATCATGGCAACAATGCTAACAAAGGATCAGGTGTGTGCAGATGATTAATTATCCTCATCTTGAAAGTAAGTTGAAAACATGAGTAACTGATGTTAAGCTACATAGTTTGGGAGAATCCCTCATAGCCAACCTAGATAGAGCCTTGCTGTCAGCAGGCGTCTATAGCCCCAGCAAGGTTATCTATACAATCCCCCTAAGTAGAGCCCCACTGCCAGCAGGCATCTATAGCCCCGGTAGAGTTACTTAGATGGCCTAATTTTATTTCTTTTGATTTTCAATATTTATTTCTATATTCATATGATGTCATCATGTAAGCTTAATGTACAAGGCATGGTCACTTGCTGATTTAGGTTGGAGATTGCATTAGTAGCAAGGGAGTCCCTTTAGATTTTTCACTTAACACCTATACTTATGTGTTCCACAAACCCAAGGCTGTTAGGTGAGTCGTTGTGAAAGAATCACTTTGGTCAAGAAAGGGCACCCTCATGAAAAGATATCACAGACATGATCACCAACACTTCTCAAAATGAGTCATAACTTGAATCTTAACAATTTGGTTATTTTCTTGGATGATGAGTTGCATCATCTTGACTAACCAAAACAAAACTCAACAAGTAAACAAACAAAAAAAACAAAACTATACAAGCAACTATACAAATATGCACACTATGATACACATGACTTGCATGACACTGTTTCAGGCTTGAAAATAATGTTTGAGAAACTGTCCATTAACTGGTAACGGGATATCCTCACCGGTCAAGGTCTTAAGCCTGTAGGTGCTGTCTCCTAAAATTTATGAGACCTAAAAGGGACCTATCCACAGTTTATCAAATTTACCATGATCTCCTTTCCTTTCATGTGCTTTGTCCTACATTAGGACTAAATCTGAAATCCTAAAGGCTTTAACTCTAGCTCTTTTATCAAACCAACGCTTGACAACAACCTGATGTTTAGCAAATTGGTCAATTTCTTTATCCCTTTTTTCTTCTAGGTGCATCAACTAAAGCAACCTAACTTCTTGTTTGTTATCTATGCCTAGATACTCTTGTGCAAACTGCAGTGTGGGGATCTTTAGGTTAACAGGGAGGATGGGATCCACCCCATATACTAGGTGAAAAGGACAATTTCCTAATGTAGCCTTATCCTAGTTCTATCTACCCACAAGGCATATTTCAATAGGGTGTTCCACTCCCTTGGGTTCTTTTCTATCAATTTTTTTATGATGTTCAATAAATTTTTGTTTGTGGATTCTGCTAATCCATTCCCTTGGGGATTGTAATTTGAGGAAAATTTTAAGATGATTCCATGGTCAAAAGCCCAACCTGATAATCTTATTAAAGCAAAGGCAGGCCCATTATCACATACTAATGCATATGGAACTCCATACTTGGTTACTATGTTGCTTTCCAAAAACCTGATTACATCCTCAGCATTGCATGTTTTACTGCTGACAGCTTCAGTCCACCTGGTGCAATAATCAGTGATAGTCAAAACATACCTATGGCCTGAAGATGATGGAGGGTTGATAGGTCCTATGAAGTCCATTCCCCATTGAGCAAAAGGGTGCATCTCTATCACTAGTTGTAAAGGCTGAGCATCATATCTTTCTCTATTTGCAACAACCTGACACATATGACAACATTTTATATGTTTAGTAGTATCTTTAAAAATAGTGGGGCAATAATACTCTACCTTGAGGAGAGCATGAGTGGTAGCTAAGGATGATCCATGTGCAGTTCCAAACTTCTCATGTAATTCTGCTAGCACTTTATCTTCTTCTTGCCTTCCTAGGCATCTTAGGTATATTCCCTCATAGTTCTTCATGAAAAGGACTCCTCCTTTTATCATGTAGTTTTGTGATCTTATCTTTAAGGCTCTCCTCTGTGAGGCCTGCAATCTTGAAGGGCATCTTCTAGTAATCAAGATGTGCCTGATGTCTAAATACCATTCTCCATCTTCCTTTGCATTTATGACATACTGTTGGCTCATGATGTTAGGATCAATTTCTGATATCATCTGACTCAATGCTTGTCCTCTCACTAATTTCATGGGTGTTATGTACATATCATACTCTTGGAGGATAATAATCCATTTGGCTCTCTTCTCACCTGTTTCACTTTGCATTAGAAGCATCTTTACTACTGCATCTGGTACTACAGCAATCACCTTACTTCTTAAGATGTAATGTCTGAACTTCTTGACTGCTCGAACCAGAGCAAGTGCTTGTCTTTCAACATCTATGTATCTGAGTTCTGCATCCCTGAAAGGACAACTCATGAAGGCTATAGGCTTTTCTTCTTTAGCCTCATTTCTCTATGTTAATACCGCTGCAGATGTATGCTCTGAAGAAAATGAGTAAATGTAAAAATCCTTGGTATAATCTGGATTGATTAGGACAGGAGCATTAGATATGGCTTTCTTGATATCTTCAAAAGTTGCTTTTGCTTCAGGTGTCCACTCAATATTGGCATCCTTTTTGAGCATGGCATTCAATGGTCTGACAATTTCTGCAAAACCAGTAATAAACTTTCTAACAAAATTAATCTTACCAAAGCAAGATTTGAGCTCCTTACTTCCAGGAAGTTGTATCTTCACGATTGATTCTACTCTCTTAGGGTCTATGATGATCCCATTCTCTGTTATCAGGTGACCTAATAACTTCCCTGTGGTTACCCCAAATATGCATTTCTTAGGGTTTAGGGATATTCCATAATGTTCACATTTCTTTAGTACCTTCCTTAGGTCTTCCACATGATTCCCTCTCTCTTTAGAGAAAACTATCAAGTCATCCATGTATATGACTATGCATTTACCAATTAACCCTCTGAAGGCTATGTCCATTGCTCGCTGGAATGTGCCTCCAGCATTTATCAATCCAAAAGGCATGCGCCTGTAGGCAAATATTCCCCACTTTGTGGTGAGTACAGTTTTCAATCTACTATCTTGTCTACCATCACTTGGTTGTAACCTAAAAAACCATCTAAAAATGACATCATCTTTGCACCATTTACAATCTGTAAGACCTCATCCAGAGAAGGCAAAGGATAATTATCCTTTTCAGAAGCTCTATTTAAATTCTTGAAGTCTACACACAATCTGATGTCACCATTCTTCTTTCTTACTAGGACCAGGTAGGCCACCCACGTGAAATGTCTCATAGCAAATATGATCCTGGTGTTAAGCAATTTCTTAACTTCTTAAAAATAATGGGCTCCAGTAATGCATTGACAAGTCTCTATTTTTGTCTGAAAGGCTTGACATCTGGCTTTAGAGGTATAGTATGAGTGATGATTACTGTATCATAAGTTTTCAACTCATCATATGTCCAGGCAATGTGGATATAATCTTTAAGAGCTTGAGTTATTCCTTCTAACTCTTCTTTTGTACATACTTTTCCAATAAGGACATTCCTTTTTTCATCATCATGTCCAATGTTGACTTGTGAATACTCTCCTCCATCTACTTTAGGGAGATCTTTTTGTTTCAGCATGTTGTCCAGATCAAATGCTCTTTCCAACTCTATCATTCCCTTAGAAATCTTGTTACTAGGCAACTCTGGGATTTCTTCTTCTTCCTAGATATGATCTTCTATATTTATTTCATCTATGATTTGTGCATCAAAGACATCCCTGTTGGATATGAAATCTAAAATATGCTGATCATCATCAAATAGTTGAAGGTTAACTACACTATCTGGCATAGAGGGTACTGATACTAATTCAACTAAAAATCTCTTCAAAGTAGATATGGATAATGGTTCCAAAGTACTTGTGGCCTGGGCCAAGGCATCTGCCCTGTGATTTTGTTCTCTAGGTACATGGGTGATGTTAAATGCATCAAAATCTTCTATCAGGTCCCATACCCTATGTCTATAATTAGACAGCTTCTTGTAATTACAAGAATATATGCCTCTTACTTGTCTTACTACCAATTTTGAGTCTCCAAAGACATGCAAAATCTTCACTTTCTTTCTGAGTGCAAACAATATCCCATGAATCAAGGCTTCATACTATATCACATTATTTGTGCATGGGAATTGCAATCTATATGCTTCTAAGTAGGATTTACTAGCTGGATCAATAAGATCTATTCCTACTCCTGCCCCTTGTTTTGATTTAGATCCATCAAACCTGAGGATCCATGGCTTATCTTCAGTTAAAGGCTTATATGGGCCTTCTTTTTTCTTTTTAGCTCTAGCAGCTGCACCATTTGATATCCATTTCAATTTTGGTGTTTCACTCTTTTCAAACTTCACCTTATCTAGCTAATGTGAAGTTGATATCTCCTCTTTTCTTTTACTATCAGAAGAAGGATCTTCTAGACTAGGCAGCATCTGCCTCTTTAGAATATACAAAGTGAACAAGCCATTTCTGAATGTGGTGCTTCATGTAACCTACACCATCCCTTAATCAGGACATCATGTGGAGGCCTTTGCTGCTATATCATCACTTGAATTTGCTCTGACAAAAATTCTTCAAACTTGGACAAATTACTACCCTTATCCTCATCAGATAGTTCATAATCTGATTCTACCAAACAAACACTTCCTGGGGTGATTTTCTTGTTACTCTTAGTATTCTTCTTGCTACATACTAGAATCTCTTCTATCTGAATAGGATCTTCATCATGATATGTGCCCTCCTCTATTCCTGTAGATGACAAACAAAAATTAGTATCACTATCACTATCTATAGAACTTACTGTGGATGATGATGATGATGCCTCACTACATGCTTGTTCCAATTCCATCATGTATAAGCAAGCATCGCAAGTCTTTTCAGAATGCACCTCATCATGTAACCTGCACCATCCTTCAATTAAAACATTATGAATAGGTATTTTTAACAATTGACAATGTTGCACTTCTTTGGATAGGTGCATCTCAAAATTCTTGAAGTGATCTACCTCTATCTTATTTTTAGGGTTACAATCAGACTCTAAAGTTATCATGTTATCATGGAGATTATCATCATGAATGTGAACATCATACATGAGGATCTCCTCTATCCTGACTGTCTGGGGTCTAATGGAGTAAACTCCAGGTTCTGCATCCACATACATGATCTCATTGGTTTTATTGTATTTAGTGATCATATGCTTCATGTGAGGCTCAGCATCTATCCTTATTTGATTAGGTATTCATTTCCAAGGCAACCACATGTGGCTAAAATTAGTGGACATGTATCCATTGAGTGTTTTTGACCAATCTCTACTAAGTAGCATCCCATAGGTATCAGGTATATCGACTACCTGCATATCAATGTAATATTGGATTCTTGGATCTGATGCTAGCTGCATATGAATGTGAGTTAGTTCTCCTACTACACTCACCTCTATTTTATCTAACTGTGTTACTTTCTTCAATGACTTAGAAGGATGCAACCCTAAAGCATTGCATATGGGCAGGGGCATTACATTGGTAGATGCTCTTGAATCTACTAAGCAATTGTGCAAATTTTTACTAAACATCCTTACAGTAAGGAGAAAAGGAGGTGACTCTAATTTATCTCTGTAAAGAGTCATGTGTGAAGTCTCCACAACTTGAACAGTGGCTGGGGCTTTGTGTTTAACAGTAACATCCCTAGCAGCATGATCCTTATTCCTTGTTTGACCTAAGGTATGACCATCTTCCCTTTAAGCAGGATCATCTAAGGATTTCATGAAAGCTTTTTTGATAGCTAGGGTTTTAAGTAATTCTGACAATGACAAGTTGATTTTGATCTTTCTCATTTCATTAGCTAGGCATGTGACTAACTTATCAGACTCAAGAGGTAGATTACTAGCTTTTGGTGTTGTATTTTGTGGTGCTAAGTACTAAGCATTAACTTTGGGAAATCTAGGGTTATTGCTTGCCTTGGGATTAGGAGGAGTGTTGAAATTATTTGAAGCAAGGATATGGTCAAAGGACCAGTAGGTCTATTTGAATTATTCCTTAGGTTGTAATTATGCCTACCCTGATACTATTGTTGACAAGCATGTACTTCTTCATGTTCAGTTGATGGCTCATTTTCATCTTCAAATGGAAAAACATAATTAGTCTCAAAAGCCATGGCTGACTCTTCACATGCTAGGGTGTAATCCTGATGAGGATGGTTGGTAAAACTTTCTAGCACTAAGGCATAATCATATCCACAGGGGACGATTTCATTTCCTTCAATACAAGGTGGAATACCTGAAGTATTGGACACTTCAGTTTGGAATATACTGGCAGCAATCCTGAACTAAGGACAATCTAGCTCTACATGAGCATTGGTGTTATGTATCCTACACTAGTTTGTAAGGGCTACCTCTGCCAAGTTCACTCTAGTGGTCTACTTAGGTTCACTAGGAGGTTGATTATCTAGGGGTGATGGCAGAGAACCATTGTTTGGCCTAGTGTTCCACACTCTAGGCTGTCTAGGGGCATTATTATTACTAGTGTTTTTATTATAGTTGTTATTGTATCCCCTATCAGGAAAATTAAGTCTATCATTGGCATATCCTCTATTTTGATTTGGCTGAGAATAGAAATTCTGACTTCTCAAATGAGTGATCTCAGTAGTGAGTTTCCTCAACTGTGATGATATCTCCTTAATCTCTTCCTTCTCTTCCTAAACTTTGGCTACTACATTCTCTATTTGAGGTTTGAAAAAGGAAGATCCATTGTTATTGTTAGACTACTCCACAACCTGAGGTACTTGTGTATGTCCTGGATATTGTAACATTCTGACTTCTCAAATGAGTGATCTTAGTAGTGAGTTTCCTCAACTATGATGATATCTCCTTAATCTCTTCCTTCTCTTCCTGAACTTTGGCTACTATATTCTCTGTTTGAGGTTTGAAAAACGAAGATCCATTGTTATTGTTAGACTACTCCACAACCTGAGGTACTTGTGTATGTCCTAGATATTGTAACATTTGACCATTTCCATTTGGAAGTGGCATGATACTGAGTGGAGGTATCTGCAAAGGACTTGGCATTACAGCTGGAGCTATCATGGCTCCATTGGTCTATTGTTGAGCAGGTTATGTAGGATAAGCAGAGAGTGTTGGAAATGTAATATTAGGTGTTGGAGCAAGCATAAGCTACTGACTGACTTTGACAGCTTCCTCAAAAGCTCCTGTCAAGGTTGTGACACCAGGATGTGCTCTCTTGACAAACATAGAAGTCAAAGGATCTAAAGCTGAATAGTATATGCTCCTAGCGGCTTCATCTAGTACAGTATATGGAGCTACCAGCTTAGAGAGCATCTTTTGGAATCTTGCATTGAAATTAGCGATAGGCTCTCCTTCAAATCTCTTGATTGTGGCAAATAGATGATAATTCATTGAAGGATCTATAGGTATTTTGAATCTATCCTTAAAGGCTTTCTCCAAGGTAGCCCATGAACCAACTGAACCTTGACCAAGACTGATATACCAGTCATATGCCTCTTCTCCTAAGAAAAATGGAAATAACCTGCAGACCACATCCTGATGTTCAATTCTAGCCCTACAACAAGCTTCCTTGAAAGTTCTAATGTGACCATCAGCATCTTGATATGGATGATACTTTGGACCAATCTTGTCAAGATTTTTAGGAAGAAGATGATATGCAGTAAAAGTTAGAGGTGACTCTGCAATAAAGAATGACATTGTGACTAGTGGAGGTTGGACCTGAGGTGTGACAGGTGGTCCTGTAGGTATTTGCAACCTGATAGGAGTTATAGGAGCATGTTCTGGTGAAGCTCCTGATGCACTAGAACCAGGAGAGTGATGAATATCTACTGTTCTAAGTCTCAATCCCCGGATAGGCAATTCTTCAAAGAGTCCACTGGATCTGGACCTGGTATTTGGCCTAAGAGCCAGGATTTCTTAAATTTTATAGAAAATTGGCTTGTTTACTAAAAAGATCAGTTGAAACACTCTAGCAAAGGTTGTATTTATGATCAAAATTTGAGACTGACTGGATATTTATGCAATATTTGTAGAAACGGTACAAATATGGGATGATATGAGACTTAGGGACACAAGCAACCAGATATCAGGTCTCTTAAGCAAGTTACCTCAAAGCTTTATCAAAAAGGCCTAAAATAGAGCCTATCTTTGAAATATCATGATGATCAACCACAAAGCTTGGGATATTTATGATCAATTTTGAAAACTTTGCAACGGACAAGCATGCATAGACTTAAAAACATCAAATCTTTGCATATGACTTGAAATATAGAGTAACTTGAGTATTACCTTTATGTTTGCATCATTATATCAAACAAATCTACTTGACGTAAGTGCCCTCCTTCTAGCACCAATTTATGTTGATGATGATGGTGAGTCATAACAACATGCATCAAAATTTGTACATCAAACTTTTATTATCTTGTAAAGTACAATCAGCTTAAGGTAAGTTGATGACTCCAAGTCTCCGTTGACCAGGTCATGATCATCTGACATTACTCAGAGGTTGATGTGACATGTTGCTTTTCAATTTCAAGGGGTCTTACATTTGTATTGATGATCAGTATTGTTCTGTTTCCTGTAAATTTACTCCATGGAGAGGTTATTTTTACTCTATTTCCAAAGATAATGATGTATTTGCAAGTTTGATCAATTCTTCTGATTATTGATCATCATGATCCTAGTCTTTCTTCTACACAGTATATTTATTCAAATGATGAGTCTGTGAGTGGATATTTGCATGTATTTGCATGATATTTGTCAATCTAACATGCTTTAACTCTAAATATGCTATGTATTTCCAATTATCTATGGGATATTAGCATATTTCATGTTATTTTCTTCTAATTCTCTGTTATTTTCAGTTATGATGATGAATTGTTCTAAAATTGAAAGAAATTTAAACGAATGCTTATAATTTTGGTGAATCTTTAGCCATTAAACAACATACATACAAGATACATTTATGAGGAGAAGAAATCAAACCATATTGTCACCAGGATGTTCCACATCTAGATACGGATGATGCTAACTTCAAAGGATAAGGAATGAAAATAACACATACAAACTGACAAGCACTCCAAGGGACGCAACTGATCAATGCATATATCAAGATTTCAAACACAAATTACTCAAAATTTATGATGAATTGTAATTAAATTGTCCTCTCTTTGATTCAGTATACATAACATGTACATTTACAATAGCTTTGAAATGAGTCCTGATATTTCAGCAATCAAATTTCAATTAAGTTTTGAATAATCAAACTAAGGCACCCCTACACCTTTTATAGAATAAGGTGAGGGAGCAGTTACAAATGACCTACGGTCAAGATTTGTCAATTAAGATCATCGGCAGATTATCACTCTTTGACTCAGTCAATATTTCCTCGTGGCACAGGTTGCCAGCTGGCAACCATCTGGATGACTCATTATCTCATGATTACCTGATGCATATGTCTTATTTATGATGCATCTTCCTTCATTCCTCGGGTTCCTCTTCTTCATGTTCTTCTTCTTCATTATGATCATCATCCTCATTGCTTTCTGTATCACTATCACCTTGATGGACATCATCCTGTATATGGACCTTCATTGCTGTCCTGTTATTTTCATAGGCTTGTACTATTTTATCTACCTCCCCGCCATCTTGGGTTTTGGCTTTCATTATGGCATGCTTATGAGACTAGAATTTGGCCTTGAATGCATCTGGCTTACCTTTTCTACTGTTCAAAGTCTCATTATAAATCTCCACCTTAACCTTGATCCTCATGATCTTATTCATCACCTCTTCTGTCAGGTGGGTGAGGGGGTCATCAGCCATCGGTTAGAAATTATCATGCAGTACCTTGATGGCAAAGTCTACATCTTGGGTTTCAATCTTCTCTACTTTTCCTTCCAAAGCTTCCAGGATCTCTGCCTCATATGCCATCATATTGTGCAGCTTTATACTTGTATCCCTAAGCTTGCCATTGCATTTCTTTAGGATATCACACTCTAACCTAATATCCTCAACCATATCTCTATCAGCAGGGTGGTGTTACTATTCAATACTTGATTGTTTATTAGAATTTGAGGATCAATCCTCCTCATCTCACTCAAAGCAGTTAGGTCCTTTTCCAATTGGAATGACCATCTCCCTGTTTCATTCTGCATTTTGCCTACTTTTCTCTTCAAGCTGCTTAGAGAATTCCACCTCTCTAAAGAGGTTCTCAAAACTTCCTTAGCTCCTGTGAGGGCTGACAACATCCACTTCTCCATTACCATGGCTTCATGCTTCATGAGGTCTAATTTGGTAACCTCCTCCTAGGAGATGACAGTCAATGGGACTGCCATTGGTGTTCTATCAGGGTTAATCAACCCCTTTATATATGAATGCGGCTGGGCAATGTGTTCCTTATGCTGTTTGTTTTTCTCTCTCTCCTTCTTTACCCTTTGGGTTAAAGAATCAATGATATTCTTCCCTTCCTAACCCTCTTGGTCTTCATTGGCAAAACCCAAATCAACAGTTGTGATTTGGAACTCTTCAAGGGTGATCTTTCCCTTCTCTTTCTTTGCAGTGGGAAGTGCTACCTAGGTTGTCCTTCTGCCTATAGCAGGATCTCTTCTAATAGCCGATGTTAATCTAGCTTTCCTCTTGGGCTTCATGATGGTCTCTGCAAACAAGGTGGAAACGTCAAATTCTTGAATTTGAAAGCCTTGTTCCGTACCTATTTCTTTCTCTAGCCATTGAGGAATATCCTGTCTAGATCCTTGATGTCTTTTGTCATCATCATGTCCACCTTGTTCTCCAATATCTATCTCTATTCTGGGTGGAGAAGGTGACTTCCTAGTTTCTTCCTCATGAGGGGGATCTTGTTGCATATCTTCTTCTTGAGGGGCCTATTTCTGTGGGGGAGGATCTTGTGGAATGTCCACATGATGATCCTACGCTTGATCCTGCACTCCCTCCTTTGGAATCTCATCCACCTTAGTGTTTTCCTCATCTTGAGGTATATTAACATCCATGGATATATGTGTTTCTGGGCCTTGTGCATAACCCTGATCTTGGGTCATAATTTGGTCTGTACCTGATGCACCGACATCTTGTGTTTTAAGGTCTTCATGACCTGATTTATCCTTTTCTCCTATATCTCCTTGAGTCTAGGTGGCATCATCACCTGATGTATCTTTATCACCCTTGCCTTTTGTTAGACTTTAACTATCTTCGGCTCAGCGGGTATCTCATGTTGTTGCTGGCCCATATCCAGAGCATTACTCTCCTTATCTGCCTGCTTGGCTTCTTCAATTTTTTCTGTTTGATCAGGTGCACCTACTTTGTCTTTGGGGCTCACATCCTCCCTGTATGTCAAATCTATAATTGCAGGGTTGGTCACCTAATCTAGCAACTTGTCGAGCCTGATTTGTTGGGCTGCCCCTTCTGGGCTACTTTCTTTTTCTCCCTCTATTTGTTTCACTTCCTCTAGTACCGCCATTTGTGCTAGTGGGGTCCCATGTGGAGTCATGCAGGTACTGGAGGCAAGAGTCTCCATCTGCTAAGAGGCAACACTCTACACTACTTCATCATCTGATAGGTCTATGGTGTCTTCCAAGGAGAAAGGACCACCATGACCTGCTTTGGAAGCTTCTTTTGCTTGTTCCTCTGCTCTCTCTATTTTAAATTTGATAATGGTAGGAAGTGGCACATCATGTTGCATCTCCTTCCTAAACACTTCACCACCAACTCCTCTTAGTACTATGGGATTGGTCCTGATCTCACCCCGCATGGATGTTCTCTGCTTCTTGGGTGGTGACATCAGGGGCACTGCCCTTCTCTTCCTGCTGACCATCATTAGGTCATCACCTGTAGGCTCTTTATCTACTGGCTCTTCCTCAAACAGGATATCCTCTTCTACTTCATGCTGTGAGGTTTGGCCTTCCTCCCGTATTTCTATGGTTTCTACAGTTGGCCTCAGGATCCTCTACGTTTTAGGTTTGTCCATCAGAGGTGATGCATATGAGGTAGATACTTGTCCTAATGTTGATGCACCTGCATCTGGTATGGCAATTCTCTCAATTATCACCCCCTTAGGCTCATCATCAGTTTTATTTCCTCTAGGGGGACCCTTCCTCTGTTTCTGGGTAGGTATTCTTTCTCCATTTGATTTTCTTTTCTCATTGAGGAAGTCATCATACTCCTCGTCAGTTTGTTCTTGCCTTTTCTTCTTGGCACCAATAGTAAGGGCTACACCCCTTCTATTTAATCTACTTATTTGTTCATCTACCCAAACTTGGGTTAACTGTAGCACCCCAGCTGTAAATTGATCCAAGGAAATATCCTCTGGCTGTGTTAGATCAGGGGCTGAGATGGTGTCATTGTAGACCTTCTTGTCCTCATATTCATTTGACATTATTTTTCCATCATCTTTCTTCAGTTGTGCTGGCACTTGGATGCAGTCATATGTCCTTATCTGGTTCAAGCCGAGCCTTTGGTATTTTCTTCTTCTCACCTTAGCTTCATCCTCACAATCTATCCAGAAATCCTCCAGATGCTTCTGATGTATAGGTTTCCCCATTATTTTCTGCATCCTGCCATGGGGGTCATAAGATCTAATGGAAATGGCTGCAAATACATCAGTTTTAGACCTCCCATGACATGCTCTATGCTCTATGAATCTGAGCACATGTACCATCCCATTGATACTAGAAATAGTACTGGAGGTATCTTCTTTTGTGCTTTATTTGCCTCCACTATGGTAGATACCTATCTTAGAAACTCCATCAGGACTACCCCATCAATAGGGTACCTTGCTATCATAAGGGGCTAATCCTCAAATCATTCTATTCTTATATATGAAAATGTGGCATATTGGATGAACCAGGCCCCATGTCTATAAACAACTTCCTGAGCCTCCATGCTCAGTCTCTTGGTTCTATCCTCCTCCATTGTTCTGACTAGATGCATAGAGAATGCATCATTCACCAATTTGTAATCTAGGAGGTAATTCTTTCTCTGTATCTAAGGATAATGATCCCATATGTGGGCATCATCTATACCACCGCTAACCTTACCTACTGTAGTCATGGCATCAAATGTTCCCTTGTAAGCACATGAGTGCACAACATATGAGGTCATGTGGAATGAGCACTCCTAACCTCCCAGGTTCCTCATCTCTTTATCCAATGCATCACTGATGACCTTGGCTCATAATGGCTTGTTATCTATATAAAGGACCATCTGGATGATTCCAAGCATCCAATTATTGAAGTTTCCAGTATGAGGCTGACCTGTCATCCTGCTAAGCAAGGTAATCATGTACTGATACTCATCATCGAAATCAAATTTATACAGGTAGATGGGCAACTTAGTCGAGGCAGTGTGGGTGCTGCTTTTAGACCTCCACTAGTACATCCTCTTCCTTGCATTCTTTTTATTGTTATTATATTATGTCTCTAGTTTATGTAGATCCACACTGACCACCTTCTTTCCAACTGGCAGATTGAAAGTAGATGTGATGCCCTTAATTGAAAAGTCTGCATAAACTCTTCCATGCTTCTCCACCTGCCTTGTCTGAGGGTTATAGTTCCTAGTGCATTCTACTACCAGCTCTGGGGTCTCCATGGTATATGGGAATCTAGCTGCATGCCATATCCCTAAAACATATATTACTTCCAGAAGGGTATTATCCTTATCATGATCTATTCTGGATGACGATTCTGCTAAATCTGTACCCCCTTGGTGAGTGTCACCAATGATGCCATACTTGAATTATACCCCCTCAAGATGAACAAACATGGGTTTAAGAAATTCTGCATCAGACCTGTTCTACCTAAGATCCTCCATGGAATCCTGCAATAAACATGCCTTGTCTTACCATACGATACCCATATGTATTCACATAATCATTACATATCTCTACAGTGTCATGCATACTCTATTCATTACTCTTTACTCAATCATGATATGCACATTTTCAAATTCAAACCACAAGAAAGAACATACTACCTGAACATGTAGATAATGACAACATGAGGGTTTTCAATTATTTACCTGATAACGCTTCTCTCTTGGGTTATATGAGTGATTACGGAAAAGGGGTATCTAATGCTGATGATCACCCGTTCTGTTATGCTACAAGCTATAGTCCGTTCACAGGGAGCTCGTATGAGGGTTTGACTTCTCTGCTCTATAATTTCTTGGTTTTTTTTGCAAGGTAAATGAAAATAACCTTGGAAAGCTACCTTTAAACTCATCCGTAGGGCAAATTAGGGTAAAACTGCGTTAAATCATTTGAATCTGTTGATCTTCTACAGAGAAACCATGGATGATGCCATGTGTTTGAATTGTATTCGCAGTCAGCAGGAATCCATCTACTGCATTTATGTCCATTTAATGTTAGGAAACAGGGGGGGTGATCTTTGAAAGATCAGGGGATATTCAAAATGTGACCCCCCTTTTGAATAAAATGACCTTCCACCTTTGAGTGGCAAAACTAATGCAAAAGAATCAGGTGATGTGGTCAACGTTGACCACATATAAATTGGGTCATGAATTTAAGATCAGGGGATGTTTAAAATATGACCCCACAACTTAAAATGACCCCCCTTGGAAAGATCAGGGTGACGTCATCATGTAGGCGACCTTGTTTTAGCATTGTGTTCTAATGACATCACTATCATGTTATTGAATATGGTGGGCACCGGATATATACCTCCACGGGGTAAAATAAAATGATGACTTCATCACCAGGGTGATATTCTTTGTTTATTGGGTTTAGATGACATCATCATCATATTGGCATAGAGTGATATTTTGCGACGAGGGTGATATTCGTAAGATAACGGATATTAAAAATATGACCCCGCAAAATATGTGAAGTTGTTTGACAAGCAGATAATAGCCACTACGTAAAATTGACGTCTGGACTTCGTAGACCAAGTGATTATCAGGTGATAAACCTATATCAGGGTGATCTTATATAATGTGACTGATGTTTAAAATATGAACCCCCTCCTCAAAATATCAGGTTTGACCAAAACCTTGACTTAACATAACTTTCTTCCCTTAAAGAATTTCAGGGTGATCCAAAAGGCAAACCTGCTTGGAATTTCGTACACTTTCCAACCATGAGGTTGATGATATGAAATACTAAATTTGATGAATGACATCATCATGGTGACCTATCTACCCCCTTGTAGGTTACCTGCATGACTAAATTTTACCAAACCGCCCAAAGCAGAAAAACAACAAGCCAAAGCAGCAAAAAAATTTGGGTCCCTATTTTGTCAAGTCAAAATGGGGCGTGTTGTGTAACCACACAATAGTTAGGGAATTGAGGAAAAGTTGGAACTTTGGACTTAGAGTCCATGGTGGCCAAAAGGCCAATCGGGACCCGAGGTCCCAACGGGGCTAACAAACTATGGGATGTAGGGTGAAAACTAGAATTTAGACTTAGAGTCCAATAGGCATGTGAAACCCTGGCATCAAAAGACCAATTCAGGCTTGAGGTCCTGATTGGAAAAAATGGAAGGGGTCCCAGAAGTTGAAAGGGGCCGGCAAACCCAAAATCCCAAAAGTAAAAGAACTTTCAGCTTCAAAACAAAAGGGGCTTCAAAATCCAAGTTTTGAAGAAAAGAAAAATTGCCAAGGGAAACTAAAAGACAAAAGATGAACCAAGGACCAAAACAAGAAAAACAAACAAACCAAAATGACAAAAGGACAAAAAAGGGGGTCCCAACCTGAGAAAAAGGTGGGGGAGGTATGCAGGGCATAACAGGTTCATCCCTGAAGATGTGTCAACCTCACATGTGAAGTATTTCTTATACCATTCAACAACATCATGTGCATCATTTATACGATCCCCCTCATATTTAATTTGATGTTTTCTTGGAACATGTTTGATGCAATATCTTGCACCATCATGTTCACCCTTTCAATGCCTACTCTCAAATAAACTCCAAATATGTGGTACATTGTCATGTTGATGATATCTACAAATGGCATAAAATGGCCTTGATGATTTGAATTGTGATACACATCCATCTGACCATACAAAATGTTTTTCAATTTTCACACCCTTCTTTCCAAATCTTCAAAAAACTTCTTAAAACAATGTTCTACAAAATGTGTGGCATGCCCTTTATCATCACTAATATAAAAGTGACATTATTTCTTAATGACTCATTGTAGATATGTACTCTCAACACCATCCAAATCCAATTGTGCATGTTTTTAACACACATCCACCATAATAGTGACCTCTGAATAATAATATTGTGTTTGAATCTCCTTTTGATGGGTAAAAGAGTAATTTTCTACAAAGTCCACTAGTGAAAAAACAATTCCAGGTGGGAAAGTATCTCTCAACAAATGAAACTATTTTACTTGCCACTTAGAAAAAAAATCATGGTGTATGTATTGTTGTATCAGTTTATGGAAAAATTTTCCATAAATGTTCCAATAAGTAGTTTCTCTTCTAATTAATATAACCTTATGGATTCTTTCCCAAATCTTGTTTCAAACTTTATGTACTTGTAACTCTTGTAATTTACCATCATCATCATGTCAGTATATTCATTTCTCAAAGAAATTTTAGGTAAATTTCCACAAGTTTCACAAATTCTTTTTATGAATTTCATTGGACCATTTGCATCATCATTAGATTTATCACATAAGTTGGATGCTCTGAATTGACTTACCCATTTAGGAGGTGCATTTTCAATTCCATCACTTTCTTCTTTTTTCTTTCGAAAAGATTAATAGTAAAGATAAAATTTAATATGGTAACAACAACAAGTTTCAAAAACTTTATTTTCTTTCACATACCACGACCTTAACATTTCAAACATTGTTTTCCCAATCTTTTTATGAAGATTTTCATCACAAAATGTCACATACATCTAATGTTATGTTATGTCTAATAGATGTTTTGTATGTAGTTCATAATCATTTGGCTTGATCCTATGTCTAAGAATATCTCTACAATTTGATTAAGGATGAGTATGATCATGTCAAAAACTTGACATGAACTTCCTAACACCATCGTCAATCTTGTTAGAATGAGGATCCCTAAACATTATTGCCTAATTGACTTATATAGTACTATCATCCAGAACCTTAATCCTTTTCACATATCTTGTTAGTGTCTTTCTACTTAAGCCAATTTCACTTAAAAGAAAAGAGATTTGACATTTACTTCGCATTTATGGACTTACAATAGATGTCAACATCACTCTTCTTGAAATGCTCTTATCAACTGATCGAGATTTTTTGCCAATGGAACTCAAACCTTTTGTAACATTTTGAATAATATTTATTTCTAGGTGTCTTTTCCTCTTTTTATGAAATATACACCCAACAATTTTAATGGATCTTTTAGCTTGTCATGAAGAAGTATACTTGATAATAGTTGGGCTTGACCAAGTGTATCACAATGTTTGAAATGCTTCTCAAGTATTTCCTTTGAAGTTGTATTCAACAACCTCTTAGTAACTTGAATAGGTTGTTCAACATTAAATTTCAATTTCTCTATATCCATTTCAAGTAAATGATCTATATTTCTATAAGAATTATTTACCTTAACCTCTTTAATTACATTCATATGCATATCTGTTGAAGGAAGCATCCCTGACCCCTCTCCAACATCAAAGTTTTGTTGGGCCTCCTCCTTGACATCAACTATGTGTGGTTGGGACTTCTCGCTGACATCAACTGTGTGTGGTTGGGCCTCCTCCTAGACATTAACTATGTGTGCTTGGCCCTCCTCTGTTCTAGTATCTAAATTAGGCTTGACTTCTACTCTAGTTTCTGTATGTTGAGCCCATACACATATCATATAAAAGAGAGAATATCTTAGAATTGTTATATATGAAAAGTGGGAATGATGAGGTTTTTACTGTTTTAGATAGATTCAATCAAATCCTCCTTTCACACATACCATTCAAGGACATAAACTGAGTTAAGTCACTTCTCCTACAAGAGGAATTAGCTACAGGTTTCGTGTCACTATGAAATGATAAGGAAAGTTGGAATGTATTAATAAATTTGTTAAACCCTCATCTGATTATGCTTTAAACACTAATTATATGATTTCAAACACAATTGGACAAAATATGATAAATGATCTCATAAGAAGGCACTAAATATAGATTTGAAATATACCAGAATTTGGATTCTAGAAAGTGGAAAATTCAGGGACACTAGGGCGGGTTCCCTAGTCCAACAGGCCAATTTTTCTATAGATCTGGAACTGTAAGATGATGAACACTGCAACCTACTAAGGGGTTTCCAAAAAATCCAAACTAGAGGACACTAGGGCAGGCGCCCTTGTCTAGAAAGGAATATTCTCTACTATTTTATTTATATCCTGAATCTTTATCTTCTGCTCTGATCTCCTACAACTCCTCTTTGCAAGATTCCACACTTGTAACCTATAATCACAAGAGAGGGGTTTGGGGGTTGTGATGTTTAGGATCTTGCCTCGATCAATCCCCAGAATGGAATTCAAGCCTTCCAACACCTTTTTTAGATAGAGTGCATGTCCTTAGTGGACAAAGGCAAAATAAAATGATAAGATAGATTGATTGAAACACCAATAAATATCACCTTGGGTGTAAAACCCTCATGAAAGAATGAAGCTCTTTCATGCCATGAGGAGATGGATTGATGAAGCCAAATTTGCAACAAACAAACACAATAACAACACAAGTCTACTTTGCAACACAATGAATGCTTTAGAATCCCTTATTTCAATATCACAAGTTCGCATTATCTATCTAGTTATAAAATGAAGTCCTAAACATGTTTATATATGCATTCCTACTAACATTCATAATTCAAATTGAAAAGGCTGACAAAGGGAAACCTTTTAATAGACATAAAATGACACATTTAAATTTGGGTCATGGCAAAATAAGTTTGGACTATGGCACGGGTGCCCAAGTCCATAGGGATATTTTGAATCTTGGTTAACATTAAAGTGGACCCCTAAGCCCCATTTGACATGGGTTTCAAGGGAAATTGCTCTGGGACAAGTTTTACACATGCATGATTAAATTAAGGGGACCTAGGAGCTAAACTAAGAGGTAAAAGTTCTAGGGGGAAATTTTACGACATAACATTTAGCCCCCACTTTAATGTATGTATGATCTTACGACCCATACATGCATTGAAGTACAGTTGAAAACACATCAAACACTCCAAGCACATGAAGCTAAGGCATACACAAAGATTGAGGAACTATTTCTAGCCCCTAGTCTCAGGTAAGCCCTAGAAGACACATTGAAGACACACAAGACATAATGAAGATAATAGAAAGCATTTAAAATATAGAAAATAGAGTAGGAAGAACACAAAAAATAGAGAAGACATGAGAGCAGTCACACAATACATGAAGAATACATGGAGAGAGAAGGCATGATTAAGAAAATATATATCTCTAAGCGATGGGGAGGGAGCTTATCTCTACACTCCACCATAAAAAAACATGCAAGACACTCATAAAATATGCCAAGCATGCTAGACATGCAGAAAACACACAGAACACATAAGCACCGCATAGGATGCCAGAGACACATTATACGTCTTATACATGACAAAGAGAAATGGAAGGAGCTTATTGCTAAGTCCCACCATCTAAACATGCCAAACACACATGATGGTTCAGCTTATGCTACAAAAACCACCAAATACATGCTCAAGGGAGGATAGCTCAAGATCCAACCCCACCTCTCAATGAGGACTTTGTATGAAAGGATGTGCACTAGCTCAAGAGATACACCATCCCGCCTTCCACAGAAGGGTTTTGTATAAAAGGATACACACTAGCTCAAGAGATATGTTATCCTAGCTTGTGGAGAGGGCTTTTTTATTGCAATTTAGATAAGGATGTGCAGTAGCTCAAGAGATACAACACTCCACCTCGCGGAGAGGGCTTACAAACGTGATTTGTTACTGCCAAAATCATCAGACAGATACCATTATATATGCCCCCACCTTAAGGTGGTTTATGTTGCTTACCGATATCAAGCACATTAAGGTAGAGTGAAGACATGCAAGGGAATAAGAGCTCTCACAAATCCCATGCCCCCAAAGGTGACATGTGCCACTATCATCAAATGTTCCCACAAACACATTGATAAGATATGCTAAGATAATAAGATAACAAGATGGTTAGAAAATCTTACTCTAAGATAACAACCATATCAAATCATGAAAGCAATGCATGTATTAAATCACATCAAAGAAACCAAGTCTACACTTATGGGTTCAGATTTGAGTATAACTATTGGGCTTATACTATAGGTATCTCAGAACTGAGTGTAACAACAAGGTGAGATACATAACAATCCAAAGTGCATGGAGTAGCTGTATTGCAAAGGTTTGTTAGAAGAGATAAGACAACATGATGTATCACATGGAGTGATTCTACTAGTCAAGCATTATATATCAACCCCATCTTCATATATGGACTAGGTCCATTTTTGCATACTTGCTGAAGGGACATGGTGTCTATATTAGTATTTGTTTTCATCATCCACCAACTAGGTAGGATCACTGAAGAAGGTAAATAATAAAAATGAAAGAGGAGAAACAAGTGCCTTAGGAACACCACGTAGCAGGATGCCCCCAAGTCATTAACCGCAACACTATGCCCCCAAGACACAACACACAACAATAAAATGGAGAGAAAAGATAGAAGAATGATGAAACAAATAGAAGAATGGTAACAAAAAAGGTGGTCTCCTTGTATCCTTGACCTTATGAGAGTATCATTTGGGTCATCCAAAGAGACCTAAACAACATATAACACAACATGGGTGAACACAACACAATGCTAACAACATATATATCTAGGAGGGCACCCTTGAGAGCAACTAGAATAGGTGCTACATAGATTGTGGCTAAAGAAGGGAGAAATACTTACTTGATTCAAGGGGATATTTCTTGGTGGACAATCCTTGTCTATTATCTCAGGATATCTCACATGTATTTTTGGTCTTGTTGATATTGTATTGACATTAAGTTTAGGATGACGATAGACTTTGGTGGGATTCAATGAACGGTATCCAATACCAACCATGTAGTTAAGTCGAGCAACTTGTAAAGGTAGTATGATTCCTTGTTGATTTACACCACAACCATTGCCTACGTAGTCACAATTTTTGTACAAAATTTGAAATCCACGACCATATAGAGGGTCCATAACTTTAGAAGATGGCGAGGCTTCATAGGTTTCATATTCTATAGTATAAACAAGAGTATTGTCTTTGTTTTCTACCAAGGAGACTTTGGGTTTCTTAGGTGTTTCTAAAGATTGCTTGGATGAGATTGATGCAACTCTTCATGTGTCAGAGTTATTAAGTTTATATTCCCCCACATAGTAAGGAGTAAAATCTAATGGACCCCAATCATCACCAAGAAGTGCATTCAATGGTTTAGGGTCTTGCACAACATTATCTGTGACAAGATGTGTTTATGAATCAAATCGTAAGTTATTTAGACTCGTATGATTGTTAACTTCTTTTTGCGTTTCAATATGTAAACAACTATTCAATTCAGGATCAGCTTTGACAGTGTAGAGCTCATTTTGATAAATAAACTTTATTGATCGATGAAGGGTAGATAGAACTACCCACATGGCATGAATCCATGGTCTACTGAGAATCATATTGTATGAAAGTGAACTAGGCATGACATGAAAAAGTGTAGAAAATGTCACGGGTCCAACCTTTACAGGTAAAGTTATTATACTCAGGGATTGTCTACCAGCATTATCAAAGCCATGAATGCTAATCCTATCTGATTTGATTAAAGACATGTCAATCTTGCTTTTGCATAGTAAGTCAATGCCACAAACATTAAGAGTCGATCCATTGTCAATCATAATTTGCTTTATCAACTTTTTATCTATTGTGACAAATATTATAAGTGGATCATATTCATCATTGTCACATGCATACACTCTAATAGGGATGCTACATCATTCAAATTAATAGCATGTGGTACAATCACATTTTCTAAAGCTTCTTGGAGCATTTTGTGGTATGTAGGCAATGTTTGTATGAGTTCCCAAAGAGAGATCTTAGTAGGAGTAGCATGAAGCTGCTCAACAAGATCATAATCTTGACCACCTTTATGAGTGAGATGATGTGGTTGAGGAAGCATAGGTTGAGAAGATGGAAGAGAGACAGGCACACGTGGTACTTGCTTTCTTTTCTCATTATTACAAGTGTTGTATGTGTGAGAAATCACATTGTACTGTGGTTTTTGTGACGCATTTTGAACACCTTGATTTCTTTGAGTGCTTTGTCTTGCATAGTTTAGAATGTAATCCAAGGGTCGATGTGGTTTTTGATCACCTAGAACCGTAGTTGCCAGTTTTACAAAAGAAGGTGCATTGGGTGCCCCTCGCACAATCATCTTAGGAATATTAATACACTTCTCTAGTAGCCTCTTAGTGAGTAGAAAAAACCTATTAGAGGTAATGGAATTAACATTGCTTTGATTTTGATTAAGCTCGACATTCATCCCTATAGAATTTAATGTGAGGGACCTTTTGTTTATTCCCCAACACTTCATCTTGTAAAGGGAGAGCATTGGAGCAAAGAGAAAAGGAATTGTTGATGGTTTGATCTTTAGTGACATTTAATGGAACAGAACATGCAACCAAAGGAGAGCTACCCATGGTCTTCACATCCTTAGAGCTATCCAAGGTTCTTCAACATTCATCCAAAGGAGGAGGATCAAAAGTATTCACTTCTTTAGGGATCTCCAAGGTGTTTGAACATTCAACTAAAGGAGGAATAGGGTCACTCATGGAATCATCATCATCATCATATATTTTAGATATTAGTTCCAAAGCATTAAGAGAAGAAAAAATTTCACACTCATCATTCTCAAGAGTATTCATGGAAAAGTACTTGGTTAGATCTTATAATTCCAAAGGGTATGTATTCATGAGATCTATGAAGTTGTCAAAATTAGATACATAATCAAGAATTTCAAATGAAGAGCATTTAAATATATCCCTATAATACATAGCTTTTATATAAGTGATAACATGACGGTTCATATTAAGGAATTTTTAGAAATTTTCATAGTCTTTGATATATGCATGTAAAGATACCAAAGAGAAATGAGATGAAGATGCCATAATATAATGTCTTGAAATGGCAATGTACAAAAAATATCTTTTCATTTATCAAATACAATTAATTGAGAAACTTTTGTACACCACAACACTAGTTTGAGAAAACTGGGTTTTTGAAGCTTGTTATCAAGAACAAAGACACACTAGTGTCCTTGCAAATGGAGTGTTTAAGATGTAAATGTTCTGCACAAAAGGTTGTATAGGTCACTTTTAAGATTTCTTCCAAAGAGATGTTAGAGAGAGGTGAAATTGCCTATGTTGAAATACACATTATGTAATTAAAAATATGCAAATTTTTACACAATAATATGAAATGATGCAAAATTTTCAAATGAACAATAGATGTATGCTTTAAAATAAATGTAATATCTGAAATGAAAGATATTTATGACAAATTCAATTAAAGTATGCAAATCTATGCTTGTTTATAAATCGAAAATGCTCAAATTTTTCACCTTTTTTAATATAAATGCACAAAAAATGTTATAAAATTATGCACAATGATGGATGAATGGAGTCTAATCTAATATAATGTGTAATATAGATTAGATCTGATGCAAAAAGGATTCTAAACTCCTAGAATTCTCAATGCACAATCAAAATTAAGGAAAAATAGATGAATGTTTTTGTTTTTGTTGAAATACACAATGTATAAATGCAAAATTTGAAATCTAAATGCAATAACACACAATGATGAAATACTACATTCTAAAATCAGATTCAAAAGAGTGTATAAAATGAGTAATAAAATCTGAACCAAGATTTTAATTACAAACCCTAGCTTTTGAAATTACTAGGTTATATGAAAAATGCAAATTTTCAATCAAAACCCTAGCAAATGAGAGATGCAAATGCAAAGTAAATGATGATAAAAATATGAAATTCTGTAATTTATCTTAGATCTGATGTAAATATCAAAAAATTAAATGGTTTCAATGATATGCAACGAAGATAGTGGAAAGGATGCCTTAATCCAAGTAATAAATGCTTTTTTTTTTTCAAATTTTTCAAATTTATGCAAGATTTTTGAATGTATGATGATGAATATGATATGAATGAATTAAAATCTGATTACAACACTCAGAAAGTTGCAAGTTTAGCAAAAACACAGGTTTAACAAAATGTTATATACGAAAAGTGGGAATGATGAGGTTTTTAGTGTTTTAGATAGATTCAAGCAAACCCTCCTTTAACATATACCATTCAAGGACATAAACTGAGTTAAGTCACTTCTCCTACAAGAGGACTCAGATATAGGTTTGGTGTCACTATGAAATGCTAAGGAAAGTTGGAATGTATTGATAAATTTGTTAAACCCTAATCTGATTATGCTTTAAACACTAATTATATGATTTCAGATACAAACAGACAAAATACAATAAATGATCACATAGGAAGGAACTAAATACAGATTTGAAATATACTAGAATTTGGATTCTAGAAAGTGGAAACTTTGAGGACACTAGGGTGGGTGCCCTAGTCCAATAGGCCAATTTTTTTATAGATCTAGAATTGTAAGATGATGAAGACTGCAACCTACTTAGGGGTTTCCAGAAAAGCCAAACTAGAGGACACTGGGGTAGGCACCCTTGTCCAGAAAGAAATATTCTCTACTCTTTTCTTCAGATCCTGAATCTTTATCTTCTGCTCTAATCTCCTACAACTCCTCTTCACAAGATCCCTCACCTGTAGACTACAATCACAAGAGAGGGGTTTGGGGGTTGTGGTGTTTAGGAGCTTGCCTCAGTCAAGCCCCAGAATGATATTCAAGCCTTCCAACACCTTTGTTAGATAGACTGTGTGTCCATAGTGGACAGAGGCAAAATCAAATGATAAGATAGATTGATTGAAACACCAATAGATATCACCTTGGAGGTGAAACCCTCACGGAAGAATGAATCTCTTCATGCCATGATGAGATGGATTGATGAAGCCAAATTTGCAACAAACAAACACAACACCAACACAAGTCTGCTTTGCAACACAATGAATGCTTTAGAATCCCTTAGCTCAATATCAAAAGTTCACATTATCTATCTAGTTGTAAAATTATGTCCTAAACATATTTATATATGCATTCCTGATAACATTCAAAATTCAAATTGAAAAGGCCAACAAAGGGAAACCTTTTAACGATCATAAATTGATACATTTGAATTTGGGTCATGGCAAAATAGGTCTAGACTAGGGCATGGGTGCCCAAGTCTAGAGGGCTATTTTGAGTCTTGATTAACATTAAAGTGGACTCCTAATCCCCATTTGACATGGGTTTCGAGGGAAATTGCTCTGGGACAAGTTTTACACATGCATGATTAAATTAAGGGGACCTAGGAGCTAAGCTAGGAGGTAAAAGTCCTAGGGGAAATTTTATGACATAACAAGAATATATTTAAGGGAAAGAAATATATTACTTGTCCATGCATATATTTCTTACATCCATGTGCATATATGAAATATGAACATAGGACATGTAGGAATTTAATTCTAGTATTAAAAATAAATCTAAAATTGTACATGATCTTAAGGATTAAATTATAGAACTATGTTAAAAACATCTAGAGAACCTTAGAAATCATTACACACAATTTTTAAACAATTAAGCTTTGAGAAGATTTGAAGGAGTTTTGTTGCAAAATACTAGCAATATTTTCTAGAGATCTAGACAACAAAGGTTCAACATCAAATTCAACCAAGAATTCAATTTAGTTTTGACAACCTTAATGAGGCTTATGAATAAAGTGCTACTTGGAGTATGTGATACCTTCAATACTTGGATGAAATTCTAATTTTTAACTTAAAATACATGAGGAAATTGTTGTACACTTAAAGAAGTTATTATTGATTTCAAAAGAGAACAAACTTCATTTGAATGGTTAAAAAATAGAATTGTCTAAGAAAAGTTCAATGGTTAGTCTTGTTAATGTTGTTTGGAATAGATTGGTTCACATAGAGCCATCAAAAGTAGAGGAAAAATGAATTGGCCTAATGGACTACAAGTATCATCAAAATAAGGAGCTTTATATAGGTATCTTAATAGCAAAGGAAAATTGTTAAGTCTTTTATAAATTATAACTACACCTTTACATGCAATAAAATTTATTCATGGAAAGAGAATAGAGGTAGGTGATATTGAACAAAAATCATTTAAGGATTTAAACAATAAAGTAATAAATACATTTATGTTGCCTCTTTAAAATCTAAAACATTATTTGAGGTGGAGATAGATGTTAATCACTATGTTATTAATGGCAACTTTATTCTAATGCATGGAGGTAAGCTTGTCTGTTACTATTTAGAAATGTTTCATGGTTTTGTTCTTGGGTATTTCACCTATGACAAAGATATTTATGCTTTGGTGCAAGTGGTGAAAAATTGGAAGCACTATTTGTTGACCTTAAAGAGACCATTGATTAAATGGACCACTGACCATTACAATGCTTACTTGAGATTAATACAAGGTTGAGAAAGCACACCATGTTACAAGGGGACATTTTTTCTTGAACAATTCCACTTAGTCATAAAATATAAAAGAGGTGTAAATAATAAGCTCACGTTGATTTTTCTTCAATACCACCATTGTTTTTGGTAGTTAATACTTTTTCTCTTCTTGAACCTTTTGCAAGTTAAGTATATATAAGGGATTATGTCTATAAAGAGGATTTTGGAGAGTCATATTAGTAGATTGAAGGAGGTAAGAAAGATGAATTTGTTCATAAGACTAATTTTCATGTGAAGAATGATTTTCTCTTCAAGTTGGGTTTGTTGTGCATTCTAAAAGAGAAGAGATTAGTCTTATTGAGGTGCATGTATCCCTAAGGTGGATGGGAACTTTGGGGCCACTAAACCATATCTAATTTGTAGAATTACATTAATTAGGTGATGATGCTAATTATTTTTGACATTGTACTTGAGGTGACATGTTATTCAGGAAAGTAATTGGAAACTAGGACTGTATCAACCATTTCAAATCTAAACACTATCATGTGAAAATTTAGTGATAGATTTTGTAGGTGATTTACCTATGACAAGAAAAATGTGCATGAATGTCTATTTGTGGTGGTTGACAGGTTTATAAATTTAGATGAATGTAGAACATATAGGAATATAATTTGTATTAAAATCAGATCTAAACTTAGAAATTATACTCAAACGCTAGAGTTGAGGAACTAGGGGAAAGAGATAGAAACCCTAGAGAGAAACTATGGAATCTAGTGAATTTAACCTAGAAAATTTAGATGAATGTAGAACATGTAGGAATCTAATTTTAGTTTAAAATTAAATCTAAAACTAGAAACTATATTGAAACCCTATAATTGAGGAAGGAGGGGAAAGAGATACAAACCCTAGAGAGGAACTAGTGAATTTAACCTATGTAGAACTTGAAATTTAGATGAGTGTAGAACATGTAATAATCTAATTTTTATTAAAATTAAATCTAAAATTATAAACTAAATTAGGGATAAATACAAATCTAAAATTGTAAACTAGAGTTGAGGAAGTAGTGATAAATACAAATCTAATATTTTTGAAACATTTGTATACAAATTAAAAAATAAATACCTTCTTTTTTTAAAAATATCTTTGTGCCCTTTATTTAGTTAATTTTTGTTCATTTTCTGCTAAATATCACTACATAGCCTTATTTTGTCTTGTTCTTTTATTTCCCATTTCCTCCTTTGAAAAATATCAGTCCAAAATTCCTTTACCAAATATTTTGTCCTTAAAAAACTCCCCAAATTGCAAACACAATTTTTACAATTGTTTTCCAAATGTTTCACTTGCAAATAATTAGAAAAATGTGAATATTTAGTTTATTTTTTAATTTCACAAATATATTTGACCCCTTATTTATATGTAATTTTTATATATTTTTTTAAACTATTAGATCAACCACCTTCATTCAAAGGTCATTTGTTATGCATTTTTTAAATATTTTTAAACTCAAGAACCTTCATTCAAAGATTGATTGTTATGATATTTTTAATAATTTGGGTAGCCAAAAGAACCTTCAAACAAAGGTACCTTTGAAAAAAGGTATTACCTTTGTTTAAAGGTACCTTTGTGTGAAGGTCCTTCGAACAAAGGTCCTTGGATGGCCTTTCCCACTCTTTGCCTCAAATTTTCCTTAGAATTTTTAGTTTCAAACCTCTCATTGGGTCTTCAAATGGAATGAACTTGACAAGATAATTTACAAGAGCGTATCCCTCAAAATGATATTTCCAAAAAGCATAATTTTGAATATATTTAATTTGATTATTATATTTATTTTCTATTTTTTAGTGAACATATGGTTTTCACCAAACATCAAGTTCTTTATTCTACACATGTGGAAAAATAGTAAAATAGTGAATTTTTTGTTTGAAAAATATTTGTGCACTAGGTATTTATGTCCTTGTTTCAACAAAAGAAGTGAATTTGGATATATACAAAAAAAGTTATGCTAAATGGTATAAACCTATGTCTAAATTATAATTAATCTCACTTCAAAAATTAATAAAAAATATGCAACAAAAAATTATGAAAAAATATCCATGCACTAGATATTGGTGTTACAAATCTATATTAAAAAATTTAAACTTTTATCCTTTCTATAAATAATGTATGTTTTATGGTATAAACATAACTTTTTAAAAAATATTGTTAACTATAAAAATGAGTTATTAGAAGTTATGTAAACAATAACAAATTATTATTATTATTATTATTAAAGTATATGTAGAATCTATTAGGACCATTCAAAATTTACCTAGTTGTTAGGGTTAGGGAAGATCAAAGCAATAAACACTAACAATTATATGTAGATTAAATAACCCAAATATAACAATGAGGAATAACACAAAAGATATCAACACAGAAATTTAATGTGGTTCACCCAATATGGGCTACATCCACAGAAACTCAACCATCCAATGATTTTATTATCCAGTGCAAAATAGATTACAATCTCGTGAATACATCATTGTACCATACATCCCATCCACTTATAACAAGCTTTTCGAAAGCTTCTAGAATTAGGGTTTTGCAATGTCATTTTTCTTTTGTCGGTTAACAAAAATTAACAACCGACTCTGATCGTGCAAAAAGAGGGGAGGATACATAACTTATGTACAATACTTGCATGATTAGTCGCCACATACCAACACTAGTCCCACTTGATTTCACATATTTTCTTTCCATAAACCCATCATAAGATCCATATTCCTTCTACTACTATACCTAAAAACCACTTGATAATCCAATGTAGCCATCATATCCATTGCATCACACTATGGAATTGGTCCTCACAAGTGATTTTACTTGTTAACACAACCCCGTAGTTCACTCAAATAACCTTGGTGGGTGTGTGGGAACCAAACGAAGTGAAAAGGTAGTACCGCTTCCCCACAACATGCAGAAAATCTAGTTGCGGTATCGTGGTATATAGATATTGACTATCACAGTCCCACACAGGTCTCAAAATGGAGTGGCGGGATGGCGGTATGAGGTTAAATGACATATATTGGTTATCGCAGGCCTATGGAGGTCTCAAAAGTAATTGGCGGGTTGGCGGTGTAAACTTGAGTGGCACATAATATTTCACCAGGGTCCCGTGGCAGATAAGAAGATAACCAGCGACAACACAGTAAGAGCAAGCAAGGGTAAAAGGTTCACTGTAGCCCCGTGACAGTCTCAAATGGAGCTTGCAGTATTGCGATATAAAGGAGTTCGAGTGATGTGTGTATTTACCACGGCCCTATGACAGTTTCAAAAGGGGTCTGTGATAGTGCGGTGAGGGCTCCATGCAGTAATGTTATGTACCATGGTTTGGTGATGATGACAACATCAATTGGTAGGATAGCAGTAAACTTGGTCAAAAAAATATAAAGTATGTCCCGTGCTCCCGCATCAGTCAAAACCAATGCTTGCGGTGATGCGGTTAATTGTGAAAGAGATAACAAAGGACCCCACAATCCCACGATGGTCAGATCAAAAGTTGGCGGTCATGTGGTAGTAATTAAAAGTGATAGGGCACTCCCTCTATGTCACAACAATGACTCAACTAGGCTTGCAGGGTGGCGGTAAGGTGTAAAGTATGTGGTATAACCGTGTAAAAGCTCTTGCGGTCCCGTGATAGATCTAAATAGATTTTATGGTGATGCGGTAAAGTATTAAATGCTGAAATAACTACATCATCGCCTCGTACTGGCTATCATTGATGTCTATGGGATTACGATTATCTCGTTGAAATGACTGTAAATCTTGAAGTGCCCACCCAGCCATTGGATTGGACCAAATCAACGGTCTGTGTTTGAACGAGATAAATGCTAAGATTTGTCAATTTTGTGGAATGAACTAGAATAATGGTGAAATAACCAGCTTCATAGCAGAATAAAATTTGGAATTTCTTTGTCTTTCTTCATTCAAGCAAGTGCAGTGGTGATTGTAGACAAAGAATTCAAGCTCTGTGTGCACTCCATAGCTCTCCTTCAACCGAGTAAGTTGGTCTTGTCATTCTTTTCATAAAAGCTAGTATTCAATTTGTGCTTTGCTTTTAATTGTCTTGGTAGAGCAAGTGAATATCAAAACCCTAGTCCATAAAAGCATCAAACTATGGCAACTAATAAATTTGAGTCTGCAAGTAATAATACTGAACCTACTATTCTCAAGAAGTGGTCCCTTCAATAGTCACTATTGGACATTTTACCAAATTCAATTGACAAGGGGTAAAAGAAACTATTCAAGGATGTAGCAGAGTGGTGTCGAGATGCTAGAGTCCATATCTCAGGATGGAACCTTTTTTGGTATTTTTGTGAAAAGAAAGATGGGTAGGGACCAGTTGCACACCCATGGAATTTGAATTTGGGTAAGCTTATGGTGCGAAATGTATTCATTGATGTGGATTTGATCAGAATATTGGAACAACACTATCATCCAGTCACCAGGACATTTAGATTGCCAAATGGGTCACCATTAGTTGCTATGGACAGAAATGTAATCATTGATTGTTTCATGCTCAACGTGTAGGCCCTCACATAGGTTGACTTGAAGAAGAGTGAACAAGAATATACTAGCCTAAGAAACACACACAGGAGTGATGAATTGCCTATGTACATGAGGAAAGGGGCCAACAATAGAAGGATTTTAATCCAACCACTGCAGTTGAGCTATTCTTAGTTGATGACTTTGTTGTGTACTTTAAAAGGACATATTTTTCTCTATGTCAAGTGCTAGGAATTGATGCCCAAGATAGAATGCCAGTTGGCCTGATGATGATGTCCATGAGAATTCAGAATCCAAAAGCCAGTGTCGAGTATGATTTTGTATCATTCATTGAGAAGATATTGAATGATGGATTTTTGCAAATAAGGGAGAACAAGACACCCATGGATTTCAAATATTATTCTTTGTTGTGTCATTTAATTTTGTATCAAAATAGAAGAAAGTGGCCCAACAGGATGGATTTGTGCATGATTGATCAAAAGAGATAGAGATTACCAACACAGTGCTGGTGTTACAAGTGGGACACTTATTGTCAAAACTACAACTATGTTGTGTTCCATGATGATTTCTCAATCAGACTAATGAATTCCCTTGGTTTCCTTTCTCCTAGATTAACCAAAGAGGTCAAAGAAATGTTGAGGCCTCTTCCTCATAGGCCAGAACAGGGTCATAATCATAACTTTGTTGATTGGTATTTCTTGTCTCACCATACTATAATCAGATTATATGGGTGTACTCAGCCACCCCATGTGTTGCCAAAGTTTGTACCAAACATAATTGCATTTCTTGAATTCATGTGACAGATTCTCTGGATGGAGAAAGATGTGATGAAAAAATAAGAATAGGGCACATTTCTTCCAGATTCCACAGTGTTTGGTGAATATTCCATTGGTGTAGATACTTTGGAGGATTTGCAAGCCTACTTGAAGGCTAAATATTCTTTGAAATCAGGAACAGAAAGGGTTTGTGATCCAGAGGGCCACATGAACTTTGTAAGACAAGTCATTCTCACGAGAATGGGGATATCCCATCAAATCAATTTTGATGAGGATGTGATTAGAAATTGTGTCACTTTTGAAGAGGTGTATAATAGAAAAAGAAAATAGGAAATTTTGAGGAAGATTAAGGATGACAAAAGAAAACAAAACCCTAATTTTACAGGATTTTTTATTGAAGAGAAGGACCCATTGAAAAGAATAGATTTTATAATTGATAATTTTGAAAGAATATATGGCAAGTCTGAGAAGGAGCCTACAAAGACCCCAAGTTCCCAATAAAGAAGTCAATAGGAGTTGTGATTCAAGAGCCCAACCCAGATGCAATGTCAGTACAAGATCCAGTTGTTCCTAATTCACTACCTGCCAAAAGGCAAAGGATTGATGATGTTTCTCCACTAGTTCCATATGAAATGACTGAAGGAGTTGGTGACACTAAGGAGGTGACCAATATTTTAAGGCATATGGGGGAAGAAGAGGAAGTTGATCAACCCCTTGTTGGTCAAGAAATAGAAGGACACAAACTAGAAGCCAGAATGGATGAATAGGCACAAGGTGAGCCTGAACTACAAGAAGATGAAAGGGTTGTGGCTTCTATGAGGTTCATGGAGGATGATGATTTCATCCATACCCAAGAATTCAAAGATTTTTGGTACAAAATGAAGAGAAAAAAATTTTAAGAAAAGGTGGAAATAAATAAAATAGGTGCTGATGAATCTCAACATGATCAAATTGTCTCACAAAATTTCAAGGATTTGAAAATTGATGAAAAAAATGTCAGCCCTAATGAGGCTAGACAAATGGTTTTGAAGAGTAATATGTTGATCATCGCTAGCCTTGAATTGAAGAAAAATGTTTTTTTCGGACCAAGTTATAAATCAAGATGACCCCATCATGGTCTCTGAGTTTGATTATGAAGATGGTGTCAGTGGTTGTGGGTTCAACCCAAAAACATAAACTCTAGCAATATGGGCCACACAGAAGAACACCAAGAAGCCAAGATTGCTTGATGTAGTCCAAGAGTTGAGGGGAACAGCTATGGTGAAAATATTTTAGGATACATCAGTAGTTGAAGCGGCCAGCCTCACTATGCACTCTGCAATGTTCACACATGTTGTCAAGAAAATGGAGCAAAGATTGCTCGACTATGAAAAACTCAAGTTGAAATGAATGATGAAGTGAATAGACTATATTCAGAGAATGTCAAACTAAAGCATCAGTTGAAGGTTGGTGACTCTCAGAACCAAGCAATTGTGCCATATCAAGCCCCTATTCAACAAGTAACCAGTGATAATATTGTGCCAGTAGATCAGTTGATTGCATTGAAATTGAAATTGGAGAAAGAAATTGAAGATTTGAAAAAGCAAAATGAAAAGACAAAGGATGAGGCCAAATTGAAAATTCTTGAGGTATTTGAAAATATTTTGGAATACAGAGTAAAATTTTTTGTTGATAAGTTGGGAGATGTGCATGAATGTTATTCTTCCCTGTCTCAAGCCATTGATCAATTGAAGGTCAATCTTTTTGTTTTGGATCCAGTGTACAAGAAATGGCAACTTACACACCATACATTGCTGACTTTTTGCAAGGTTCTACAAAGAGATCCAGGTGCTTTGGCTTCACTCAAGCCAATAAAGAAGATGCTGAAAATGATCTTGGATGAATTTCAGTATGTGAATGGTGAAAGCCAAAAAATGTAGGCAAAGATTGATTCTTTTGCCACCTTCAAACACTAGTTTATTTGTTCCATTTTGATAGAGGATAAAAAGATCAAAGATTTTGATGCATGGAAAAGTGAATATGGTCAAACAGTTTCTCAATTTATTAATTTCTTGAAAAAAGATGAAAACATAAACATTCTTAGCTTCAATGTCATTATGGATAGAGTAATTGCTCTTGATGCCAGATATGCTAGGTTGATCATTGATGTCAAAGTGTTGCTGGACAAGAGATGGAAAGATCACCAGGACAAGTTTCTCTAGATTCAAGAATATAAGTGGCCTAGTGATTATGCTGTGTACGAATGGGAGTAATAATATTTGACAACAGAAGAATGAGCAGGCCAAATATGTAAAGGAGCAATGAGCATCAAGCAGGCATCAGCATGACACCCACAAATCTTGGACATCCTCTTATTTTGTCTTTTTCTTGTTTCTATGCTTTCCAATATGTATTCAAAATATATTTGGAGGTCTTTTAAGACTTGTCAAAAAGTATATATTGTAATAGGTCATATTAAGGGGTGGGTATATGAAAAGTCATTTTTTGGAATGTGAAAGGTTTGAATCTTGTAGTTTCTTTCACCCCTATAATAAGGAAATGAAGACCTTGGGAAAGCTTTCTAGAAAATTGATTTTGGAAACAGACATTGTAAGGCCTACTCTTCAAAGATATATCAATAAAAGCCAACTACATTTCTTTGGTTCCATATATCTAGTTCTCAATTGCTTGTTGAATGTTCATGTTATACTTTATCTGGTTGTCTCCAATTTTGTGTTTCCTTGTTATTTGAATTAATATATCAAGCATATGTTTAGTTCTTCAAAACACATTTGTTGTTTTTGGGTGGTTTATCTAATTGGGTTTCCTCAAGTAGGAATTAAATTCCATTGAATAGATCATTGTAATTTGGTGGATTCAATTTGGATAATTAAGTAGATCTAGGTAAAAATAATTTTGCATGTTTATGCCAGTTATAAACAATTCCATGCCAAGTAATTTGAGTTGTGGCTAGATAGAAAGCACAAATCATTCTTTGAATAGACTATGTTACCCAATTGTTGAGAAAGGCACCGATCAATTCTTTTCCAAAATCATTTCCTTGTATCATATTCAAAATTCCAATTAAAAATTTTCTATTGTGTAGGAGTAGGAGTAGTAGAACAGAAAATAAAAATCTAATTCAAATCATATGCTAGTTTGGATTAGGATGATTTAATTGATAAAATTATATAAATCCCTTAATTTGCTTTAAAGTCACCAACAAATTTGAGAAGTAATTATTCATTGGTGAATATAAGGTAACACCCACCTAGGCAAAGCAGAGCCTAAAGTGTAGAGAATCTTAACCACCTGGGTTAATTCTGTCAGTTGGCCAAATTGGTTGCATAACCTAATCATAAAGCTTGGCATCTTTTAGGGTTTTGCATACTGCAAATTTGAGAACCAACAAATTGGTGACTCTATTGGGGAGTTGCAAAGAATTCAAGTTCTTGGAGCTTTGGAAGACCAAGAGTCAATTTTAACATTTTCCTCTTTTTGGAAAAGAGGTGGCAGCTATAGATAAAAATCTCCAAATATTTCAAATTAAAATATAACATCACAGCTCCCCAATATGGACAGCATAAGGTCTGAATAGAACCTAAATAACAAGAACCAGAAGTTTGTTGGAAAGAACAAAGTGTTGATAACTGAGAGGGGGGGTGAATTAGTTATCTTAATTAATTTAACTTTATGTTCTTCTTTAACAACTAGTGCAATATCAAAGAATATAAGCATTCATAATCATGAAAATAGAAACAAAGTCAAGATACATAACACAATGATTTTGACGTGGAAAACCCTGTTAAGGGAAAAACCATGGGATGACTAACCCAAGAATGTATTCTTTGTTAGAAGAATAGAAATACAAAATGGTACTTACCAATTAGGGCTCACTGCTCGAGCACACTACTCACAAGAGGCTCACTGCCTACAATAGTTTATAGAAGGAAACAAGATACTTGAACTGATGGAAAGCATCCACATGTGCTTGGGTTCAGTTCTGGTTGAGCTCAATATACTGATCTACTGCACTTCATTCTTCCTCTGCCTTAGTGCAGCTATTCTGTCACATACCGGACCTCTATCTCTGTTTCCACATTGTTCTCTTCTTTTCTTTGCATTATATAATACACCACACACCTTCATACCGAAATCAATCGGGTATATATATCTGCATCAATGATTTCAATCATCTTTATAGTCGGCATCTGGAATATTCAGTATTTTCCAAAACTCTGGTCTATCAGCTGAATCCTTGCATACCAAGTGATGTGTATCAAAGAGATGCTTATATAAGTCATCAATCATGTTAGCCAATCATGAATGATACCTTAATAACTTTGATCACCATCAATATCTCATCCAGATTAAGGTCTGATACTCTGCCGATCAGTTCTTCCTCAGTCTACTCTGCCAAACAGGAACCCAATACTTAGGTGCTCATATCTCTTCAGTCTTTCATCACCAGAGGCTCAATCCCTGGAATCTATCAATCATGGTACTCCTCTTGACTTCCCCAAGTCCGTACTTTACTAAGAGACTTCCTCTAAGAGCTCCGGACCTGCCTGTCGGACCTTACTGCATACTCTGTTCTTGGTCACCGGACCAAGTTACTCTACAATCTAACTTTCGATATAGACACACCATGTCCTGTGGATGTGTGGGATGAACTTTGTTGCCATCAATGACAACACTCATGAAGCCACAATGTGTCTCTTTCCAACAATCTCCCCCTTTGGCATTAATGGCAACACTTAGTGAAAAATGACTAAGTGTTATACTACACTCCCCCTTGGCTGATGCTTTGTTCTAATGTACATTTTTCTGGAGCTCCCCCTTAGCTGGATTCCACATTTTTCACTACTCCTCACTCCCCCTTTGACATCAATGGAAAAGGGTAGGGTCTGCACACCAAAATTTCTAAAAATAGTCTATACATATCTGCATAAGTATATATACAAGTTGTACTTACATATACTTAAGTATGTCAACAAAAGTATTCTTCAACTGTACAACTTCTGTCATCCAACTCTGCTTCATCCTATCCAAAATTGAGATGTGACCACTCAACAGGAATGCAAAAGCTTCTACCTTCTTAAGATCTGTCAGATCATTGGTCCGGGTTGTGGCTTGTGCATCAGTTAGGGCCTCATGCATGGCCTCTAACTTAGGGATAATGATCCCTCTAAGTTCAATTAACCTATTTATTCTATTTTTCTTCTCCTTCTCAAGCTTCTTTATTTCATCTATGACTACAATAGTCTGACACTCTTGATTTACTCTGGAGGAGGAGAGAGGATCAAAACTTTGAGATAAACTTAACAGTTTATCTTCTTGCTCTTTTACTTTCTTCTCAATATCTATGGTCACTTTAGGCCAGGATAAACAAAATTTATAGATATCTTTGCCATCTTTAAGAGCATTTTCTAAGCTCTTTATTCCAATATCCATAACTCTCCTATCATTTTTTATTAGACCTTGTACTTCAGAGAGTCTCTTTTCCAAAAACTCCTTCTGGACCTTTTCTTCTGCTAACTTTTCTAAGGAATCAAAATGTGAATGAACAGAACTTACAAGAGACTTTAGATTACTGGATGTGAAGGCTGAAGGATCCTTTTAGAAGGATGGCATGATCTTCTCCAATACACCGGATGCAATTTCTATGAGCTTGTAGTCTTCCATGTGAGACTTCAGAAGTTTTTCTTTTGCCTTTGCTTGAGTAAAGGATGCTAGCTTCATGGTTTGAACCAGGGAGAGGGAGTCAAAATTGAATGGTCCTTGAAGAAGTTCCAGTTCATCAAATTCCATCATCTCTTTGGTTAAGAAATCTTTGACTTCTTCTGTTGTGTCTCTTGCCGGTGACAGGGTTTTCTCCCCTTCTGCAGCCTTAGCACTGTCATCTGAGGTTTTCTCTGTTTGACCTTTTTCTTTTTCTTGTACTTCTTCTCCTTGACTGGTTTTCTCCTTTATTCTTTCTTCTCCTTTAGATCGAGAGTCTGCAAGGGAATCTGGATGAGAGATATTTACTTCTTCTTGGACTTCCTCTTCCAAAGTAGAGGAATCTAAATCCTTAGCTTTCTCTTTACTTGTCTCCTTTGCTTCTTCTGCTACTATCTCAGTAGATTCTCCTTTGTCATCCATGATAGAGGGTTCATCACCTAAGTCCTCTATAATAGGAAGGTTGAATCTTTTGAAGGCATTCCAGAGGATATCTTCTATTTCCTTTGCAACTTTGTCAGTTTCTCTAACCATAAGTTGATTCATTCTAACTTTGCTTCAGAACTCATCCTTGCAGTCCTTGAAGATGATGTTCATTTGTTTAGGGGTAATGGATGGATAGAGCTGAATAGCAATCTGCTCTCAGATTTCTAGATCTTTTTCTTGGGCATTGTTCTTCCTTATTTCAAGTTCCTTCTCTAAGCTTTTGGGAATCAGAGATATAATTTCAATGAATGCTTTGTTGTAGATGTTTAGATACCTGACTGTGGCATCTTGCAATATCTTCTAATCAGTTTCATTATATTCATCATAAAATTCAACCATTGGTTGTAAGTTCCCATCCATAGTAACTGATTTGATGATATCATCAATACGAAGAGTGGTCTTTTCAACAAATTCCTCTGCCTTCTCTTCTTTGCCTTGACCGGTGGAAGGGTCATTGGATGTTTTCTTCTTCTTCTTCATTTTCTTGACCTCTTCATCTGATTCAGTCTCTTCATCATCCTTTTGACTGGCATAAGATCTTGTGGCCTTTGTCTTAGTTCTCTTCTCTCCTTTACCAGATGATTTTGCTTCTATTTTTTATGCCTTTGAGCTCTTAGCAGTGGTAGGTGTAGAGGTCTTAGAGGATTTGGTCTAGGAGGGGACTTCCACTGGAGCACCTTCTTTCTCTACTTTTTCTTTTTCTTTCTTTGCCCTTTCTATCTTCTCTCTATTTGCATCAAGTGCCTCCTTTGAAATTCCATGCCTCTTGGCAAAATCTTCTACTTCCCTCCTTACCTTTCTCTTGATCTCAGGCTGTCTCAGCTCAACATGAACTTTTACACTTAGTTCTTGGTAAGTTCCAAACCTTTCTGCCTTAGGATCTTTGGGCTAGCTTAGCAGATGTTGGATATGCAGTTCTAGGATTTTCTCATCAAGCTCATACCCCATTGGCATGATCCATACTATTCTTGGTTCTACTGCCTCCATCAGACATTGATTAGTGTCTACCATAAAGCACACTATATCCTTGTATTTTTCAACTAAGGATTGGTGAATTCTTTCTCTAGCCTGCATCATGCTTTGGAAGTTTTTGAAGTAACCCCACAGTGCTGTGTTTTGTGCCTTAGCATCACCAAGCCCATGCAAGTAATCTCCAATTTAAATTGCAACTGGTCTGTCATTCTGCCATACCCAACCACTGGATTTGGGAAGCTCATTCATAAAGTAGAAGAACAAACACAGTATTAGCCCACCATACTTGAAAGAGTTCTTATCCTTCTTGATCTTTTGTAGGTTTTCCATTAGTTGGCTCAGAAGGAGTTCACAAATATCATAATCTACATTCTTTCTCAACATTTCATAAGCAGTGTAGATTGTTGTTCTAGATATAGAATTTTCTCTATTGGAGTGATATATCTTGTAGCCAATAATCATGGAGGCAAACTTGATGTCCGGATCTATGATATCCTCAACTATCATTGCTCTTTTATCAAATTTAGATCTGGTAGCCTCATTCACAGTTTGGTTTTTGACTGATTTTAGAGTAAGTAACCCACTAGATGAGTGTAATCCAGTTATTTCCCTAATTGCTTCCTTGGTTATCTTGAATGGCCTCATCAACCACATTAAGTTGTCATGCATTCTACTCAAAACATACCGGACCCAATCATCTTCAGTAAAACAGGGGAAATGAATGCACTATCCAAAATGTTTATCCTGGATGGCCTTATACTGAGGTTTTAGTTCAAATGATTCATCTATCAGTTCCTTGTGGTAGATATCCATCAGCTTGGATTCACCAAATTCTTTAATGTTTGCATGAATGTAAACCCTAACGTCTTCTACATGCAGAATTCCATGTGGAATGCTAGAAAATGCACCTTGGGGATCAACTTCTAGAGATTTATAGGGATGTTTTCTGAATTTAGGGCGCAACCTATTAGTGATCTTCACCACATTCGGAGTAGCCATCTTTCAAAGATTCACAGAGAGATTTTCAAGAGCGAAAAATACCTTTTATGCTTCTAGGGTTCACGATATGAACTAGATTGGATTGCTGGATGAATCAACTTCTACAGTTGATCTTTGATGGGCTTGAGGCAATTTGTTGCAGAGATCCTTTTCTCTTCTTCTCGGATGTAAAATTAGAAAATGTTCAATAAGAGAACCCTTATATTTCTCTGCAAACCCTAATTCCATATTGCAATAAATGTGTAACTTAAGTCATTCTGGTTTGCCTTGTTCTCCTTGTTCTAAGAAAAATCTTTTCCAGATTACTGAGAAGCATTTAGAGTTGTTCTTGGTGATGATCGACAATCTATCTTCCTTTCTCCAAACATTTCATCTATCTGCAGATCAAGATTCCTCAGTTTGAATCATATTGAATCTAATTTTGAAAAACCTACTTCTTATTGGATGACTGTTGAACCAGATTAGTGTTGGAAGATTAACCTGTTCAAAACTTCTTGCGAATCTTCCATCTCTTTACCAAAGCTTATTTAGATGTTCCTCTGTGAACCCTTTAATCCACAACTTTCCTTGTGCCAATTTTAAGCACCAATTAACTGGCTGGGGGAAAATGTTTTTCCTTGTGTCTCCCCCTGAGCCAGAGCTCACCATTTAATTTCTGAAAGGAATATTAGCACCAGATTCTGGTGTGGATCCATCCCCAACATTTTATGTACTTCTCTTTACCCATATATCTTGTTCATCTCTCTTTAAATTTCATCCGCATTCACTTTTCCTTTTCCTTTATCTTGGTTTTGATTATGATGCACCGGACCCTTTTTGTCCTGATTCTTACTTCTGCAGAATTTGGCAATATGACCGGATCTATTGCAATTGTAACAAACAACATTTCTTTGCATATTTGACTGATATCCTCTTGATCTACACTGATTAGACATATGTCCCATTCTATTGCATGCAAAACATCTACCATTGAATGAATTATTCATTTGCATATTTCTGCATTCATGAGTTTTGTGACCATACCTTTTGTAATTAAAGCACTGTTCGGAGAAGGATGAATTAATCTGATTCATTTTTCTTTTGTACTGATTTGCTTTATGACCAAAGTTATTACAATTGTGGCAGTATCCATTGAAGGAAGGATATCTTTGAGCATTTGGTTACCTTACCAGAGGTCTTCTAGGTCTGTTTCTTGGATTTTCTAATCTGGAGTTCTTCTTACCAGATTCAGAGCTTTCACCTTTTTCATACCCCAAGCCTTGCTTCTCATCTACCCTCTTTTGGCTTTGAAGAAGAACTTCAAGTTGAGTAGAGCTTATCTTGAATTTCTCTTTGTATTCATTTGTTGTTTGAAGATCCCTTTTAAGAGTGTCAATCTGATTCTCAAGTTGTTCTTCATTAGCTCTAGCTTCTTCAAGATCAGATTCAAAATGCCTAATTATTCTATCCATTTTGTGGTAGTCTTGTTATTTCTCCTTGAGAGATTGTCTTAGATCATCTTCAGTTTTTCTTTTCTCTTCAATTTCTTGGGTAAATTTCATAACTCCTGATTCCATTTCATGTCTTACCATAATGACCTCTTTTGATAACTTTTCACATAACTTGGTTTTCTCTTTCAGATCTTCATTTGTATCATTGGCTTCACCTTGACTTGCCAATTGCTGAAGTAGATCCTTTCTCTTTTTCATAGAGATACTTAGTTTCCCTTTTAGCTCATTTATGAAGTCATCAGCCTATTTGAGTCTTTCCTTCAATTCATTAACTTTAGAGTTAGATTGCTCAAGATCATCTAGGGTAGACTGAAGTTGTTCCCTCATACCATACACATCTATTTGAATTTCCAAATCTTCCTCAAGCTATTAGGCTCTGTTTGGAGGAACTTGGCTCTGATACCAATTGTTGATAACTGAGAGGGGGGGTGAATCAGTTATCTTAATTAATTTAACTTTCTGTTCTTCTTTAACAACTAGTGTAATATCAAAGCATATAATCATTCATAATCATGAAAGTAGAAACAAAGTCAAGATACATAACACAATGATTTTGCATGGAAAACCCTGTTAAGGGAAAAACCACAGGGTGACTAACCCAAGAATGTATTCTTTGTTAGAAGAATAGAAATACAAAATAGCACTTGCCAATTAGGGCTCACTGCCTAAGCACACTGCTCACAAGAGGCTCACTACCTACAATTGTTTATAGAAGGAAACAAGATACTTGAATTGATGGGAAGCATCCACATGTGCTTGGGTTTAGTTCCAATTGAGCTCAATATACTGATCTACTGCACTTCTTCCTCTGCCTTAGTACAGCTGTTCTATCACATACCGGACCTCTATCTCTATTTCCACAATGTTCTCTACTTTTCTTCGTATTACATAATACACCACACACCTTCATACCAAAATCAATTGGGTATATATATCTGCATCAATGATTTCAATCATCTTTATAGTTAGCATCTAGAATATTCAGTATTTTCCAAAACTCTGGTCTGTCGGCTAAATCCTTGCATACCAAGTGATGTGTATCAAAGAGATGCTTATAGAAGTCATCAATCATGTTGGCCAATCATGAATGATACTTTAATAACTTTGATCACCATCAATATCTCATCCGGATTAAGGTCTGATGCTCTACTGGTCAGTTCTTCCTCAGTCTACTCTACCAAACAAGAACCCAATACTTAGGTGCTCATATCTCTTCACTCTTTCATCACCGAAGGCTCAATCCTTGGAATCTATCAGTTATGGTACTCCTCTTGACTTCCCCAAGTCTGCACTTTATTGAGATACTTCCTCTAAGAGATCCAGACTTGACTGTTGGACCTTGTTGCATACTCTATTCTTGGTCACCGGACCAAGTTACTCTACAATCTGACTTCCGATATAGACACACCATGTCCTGCGGATGTGTGGGATGAAATTTTTTTTCCATCAATGACAACACTCATGAAGCCACAACATGTCTCTTGCCAACACAAAGAAGGTTCGAAACCCCTACCTACTACAAGCACTTCCAATGGTGATGGAATGAATACTGTAAATGAGCTTGCTGTTTCATAAATCAATGGGAATTTGTAAGATAATCAAATGAATGTTTCAGAATAGTCATACACTATATACAATAGCCCCATGATTGAAACATAAGTGGGGAAAAGTGAGCAATTTTAACCCAAGGATCTTTTCAATATTAATGAGTCTCAAAAAGAATTTGAAGATCGCCCATAAGTAGAGATAAAATATAATGAAGCAAAAAGAGATTATGAGCAAAGAATGAAACACCAATATGCTAAAATCTCACAACAAGGGTTAGTGGAACAAACCCCTAAGATAGTAAGATTTGCAAATGCAAATGTTGTTTCAACTTCCAAAGGAAGATTCACAGACTGAGAGTTGATAGAAAAGGTGGATCAGTTGGAAGCACAAGTTTGAAGAATTAGATTATTGAGAAGACAGGAAGAATTGGAACAGGAGTTACTTCAATTGAATGCTTGACCTATTACAAATGCTTTGTAAAATGTGCCTATCAATAATCTAGTTACCTTTGGAAATACAATTGGACCTTTGGTCTCACATGCAACTCACAATGTGACTAGAAGGCAGGGCAATGCAGGTAATGCTCCACATGTGCAGTCCAATGTTCATACAAGGCCTATGTCAAACCCTACAAATGCTCCAATGATATCTCAGGGGCCAAAGTCAAGGATACAATCCATATGTAGTATAGTATCAATATCCATATCCACCCCCACACCACAATGTACATGACAACATGTATCATCTTGGAAGGATGCATCATAATGTAAACCCAAATGCAGGGATTAATTATAATGTATATCCAGGAGTACATCAGTAGCCTCATCAATAGGGACCTCAACACAATCAATATCAGCCTAATCAGAGGCAAAATCCATTTGCAAGAGGCCCAATGAATGTGGATAGATTCAGACAGCTTGACTTCACTTGTATCCGGGGATATCCAAATGATATTGATAATAAGGTAAGGAAATCAATCCCTTAATTTTCTAGTAGCAATGCTATCTCTGGAGAAGATCATATAAGATCATTTGAAACTATCATGGATAATTTTGAAATTGAACATGAAGATGTATATATGAAATTGTTCATGCAATCACTAGTAGATGATGCAAGGGATTTGTATAGAAATTTGCCAGATGCCTCAATTAGCTCATGGGTTGAATTTAAAAGGTTGTTCAAAGAACAACATGGTGATCATTCTGATCCCAAATTTGCCTTACATGAGCTAACAAATATTCAGAAGAATTATAATGAGTCTGTGGTAGACTTCAATGCCAGATTCATGAAGGTTTTTAACAAAATCCCACATCACTTGAAACTAATAGATCCAATGTGATTGGTCTTCTATTTGAATGCATTTGATCCTAAAATAGGATATGAGCTAAGAATGAGAAATCCACCAAGTCTTACAGATGCATTCAAAGCTGCTTTGAATATTGAAAACAATAGAAAATCTTCATGGAAAGTTGGTAGAAGGGATGAGCCCATAACATTACAGAACCCTAAGGTTCATCAAAATAAGAAGACAAAAGAAGAAGACGAGTTGGAAAAGGTCTAGCATGTTGTTAAGGATTTATCATATAAGGTGGCAAGAAATGAAAAAGGATTACCTTATGATAAATCAAACTATCCCAGAAATGAAAGACTGAGGTTGCAGGATATGCCATACAGAACAAATTGGAAGGATGGAAGGCGTGTGGTTGAAGGTCAAAAGAAAAATGTCAGCAAAGATACACCTGATCCACTGAGGAGACATGGGGAAAACATGGTAGATGATACTCCATGATGTGTGCCTTGCAATTTGCCTCACTCCCCTAATTATTGTGTGGTGGCACAATCAATCTAGGAAAATGAAATACCAGATGATCAAGAGAGAGATGAACATACCATAAAGCCATATGAGGTGGAAAGAGATTACTCTTCTTCAGAAGAAGATGGATTAGAGTATGATGTGAATCATCAAAGGTACAACAGTCATGTTGGTCAACAAGAAGTATTCTTTGATCAAGAGGATAATGGCATAAGAGATACTTAGGTCTTCTCTGTAAAGTCACAATCAAATCAAACTCAATTGAGGAGGCCTACTGAAGAAGAAATGAAGGCATTCACAGTTGCTGCTATAACACATGCTAGGAGCAAGTACAGCCTCAGAGATAGGACTATTAATGCTAATCAAGGTGTGCCAGGAAGTGTGTTCATGAAGAATCCACAAGGTAACAAAAAGGTTGCTTGTGAATCACAAAGGGATGATGAAAATAGGAATATTCAAAAAGCAACTCAAAGATATGTGCCTAAAGATGCAGAGAAGGTTGATAAAAAAAAGATAAGGTGTGATCCCAAGCAACACACAATGGAGGAAAAGAAGCTTGCTAAAGCAAATGTGAGTAAAATAGAGCCTCTGACAAGTATGACCTCTTTTGACATAGCTTGGGCTTTGTCTCAAGTTAAATTGTCTATCCCCTTACTAGAGATGATGAAAATTGATGAATATAGGGATAGTGCCATGAAATTGATCTCAAATGTGCCAATTAAGCATGAGGTTTATGCAAAGAATCAAAATGATTTAGAAAAGAATAAGAAGCAAGTGAGCAATGTCAAAGGAGAAGCTATGAAGACTCCTAAGATTTACTTGGGGACTACTTTGACAAAGAGTCCATCTCAAGCTAATCCCTTCTATGTCACATTGTTGATCAATAATAAATAGGTAAAGAATTGCATGATAGACTTAGGAGCTGCAATAAATATCATGTAAATGGCAGTCATGAAGGAACTGGGTATGTGGGTGGACTCCACATATGGAAAATGCTATGCAATGGATAAAGGATCAATTCCTTTCATTGGTATCATCAGAGATGTGGAGATAAAGATTGCTACCTTCCCTGAAGCCACATACAAAAATGATCTAATTGTGGTTGACATCCCACCATATTATGGCATGTTATTATCAAGACAATGGACTACTACAATTGGTGGAAATGTCCAATTAGATCTCTCATATGCAACCATACCTATAAATGGCAAAGAGGTCAAGCTATGCAGAGAATCGAGATTAGAGCAAGTGATAGAAAAAAATGATTTAAATCAAATGAACTACTTTTGTGATGTTGACTTGGGAAATTTTAGGGTGAAACAATCTCAACCTCAGCTACAAAACAATTATCCAATTGGCAATGTTGTTCAATTGGATAAAATTGGTGTCTGGCAGATGTATTTTGATGGAGCTTGCAACAAAGAAGGTAATGGAGTTGGTGTAGTTTTTATTGCACCTAGTGGTAAGACTTTTAAATATTCATTTTTGTTATCATTTGAATGTACAAATAATGTAGCAGAGTATGAAGCATTGTTGCTGGGTCTTAACTTTGTTGTCAAGAATGAGATCAAAATGTTGACTGTATATAGAGATTTCGAGTTAGTGATGAAGGGGGTAAATCATAAAACACACAACAACATAAATTGTACACAGAAAATAGAGATGTTCTTTTATTGATTTGGACAACACATTACATTACAGAAGCTTAGTACAATCAAAGGATGAATCCTCTACTGGTTGCAACACATTACAACTTTCCTAACCTCAAGACTCTAGAATCTTCAGCCTTATGTAAACACAAATCAGCTAGGGTTTCTATTTTCCCACCTATTCTTGACTCTACACTTTCCCCCTTAACTCTACTACTGCCCAAGGTTGCCAAAATAGTCATAAATAGCACCTTTTGGCAACCTCCAGCTAAATTTTGAAATTTGCAACTCCCTCCAAAAGTAGGTCAACTTCTGAGAAGCATAACTTTTGATCCGAGTGTCTGATTGACGAACTGTTTTAAGTGCCAGAAAGCTCATGATGTGAACTATCATGATGGAAATCATAAATGGATTTTTGTCAACTTTTCAAGATGTTATGGGATGTTTTAGTGCCTCATATCTCATTTCAAAAAATTTTAGGGGCTTTTCAGAAAACAAAAACTTTAATATCTTTTAGCTCACAAATGATCTTTGCCTGATTCCTTCACCAAAGGTCTTATATTTCAGTTATGAAGCTTTCTATAAATTTTTTCTTCAATCCGTGCCCAAATGCAAACTTTCCTAAAATGGCAATTAAACTTTCCAAAACTGGCAGTTTGTTATTTTTAACAGTTTCAAAAAATTGAAATTTCTACATCATTATTCAAGAGATTATGGAACTAGAAACACTAATTATGGAAAGAAATGAAAACAACTACAATTATTTTGAATCAACTTCTTTTTGGGTGATGCAAGATTGCCCTTACACCACTGGATGCTCCTAGATTAGACACCCAGGGTAATTTGAGAAGTGACCCTGTCACGTCTCAGGTGTTTGCTTGAGGAAAACCCAAATGGTCAACCTCTGCCTTAGATAGATAAGAAGAATATTCAACAAGCCTTCCTTTCCATTTCACCAAATATTCTTCATATTGCCTGTTCCGAGTACTTCCCACACGGCTATCCAAGATCTCTTCTATCTCCTCCATTGAAGTAGATGCCGGAATACTCCATTGTTCTTCTGTTGGTCCATCCTTTGTGCCACCTTCATGATATTCTGTTAAATTAGCAATGTTGAACATAGGAGAAATATTGATCCTACTCGGCAGCTCTACCTCATATGTATTTCCTGAATCATGCTTCTTCAAGATTTTGCACAGTCCAAATTTCTTCATTTTCAACTTATTGTATGTTCTAATTGGGAACCTTGTTTTTCTCAAGTGAACCATGACTTCATCTCCTACTTGGAACTCCTTATATCTCCTCTTCTAATCTACCTTATCCTTGTACTAAATATTCATCTTTTAACATGCTTTCTCACCTCTTCATGCAAATTCTTCAAATGTTCTGCAAAGTCTTCGGCTTTAGCACTTATCTTTTCTCCTTTGTCCAGCTTTCTTAACTTGGAAGCATTTCTTGGGCTATTGCCATATACAATCTGGAATGGTGATTTACCAGTACTCCTATTGATAGAATTGTTGTAAGAAAATTCTTCTTGTGGTAAAATCAAATCCTATCCCTTGGGCTTATCTCCTACTAAGCATCGTAGCAGGTTACCCAAACTCCTATTCACCACTTCCGTCTGTCCATCAGTCTGTAGATGGTGTGCAGAACTGAACTTCAAATCTATCTTCAACTTCCTCCAAAATATCCTCCAAAAAAAACCAACAAACTTAGTATCTCAATCTGAAACTATGCTCTTTGGTAGACGATGTAATCTCACCACCTCCCTGAAAAATAACTCTACAATATGAACATCAAAATTAGTCTTCTTGCAAGGAATAAAATGTGCAATCTTCAAGAATCTGTCCACCACCACAAAAATGGAGTCATGTCCTCTCTGTGTCCTTGGTAAACCAAGAACAAAATCCATACTAATATTATCCCATGGCTTCTCTAGTACAGGTAGTGGCTAATATAGACCTGTATTCTGACTTGCTCCTTTCGCCATTTGACATACTCTACAACTTTGCACAAATTTCCTCACATCCTACTGCAACTGTGGCCAATAATAATTTTCACCAACACTAGCAATGGTCTTATCTCGACCAAAGTGTCTAGCCAATCCTCCACTATGCTTCTCCTTAATCAGGTTCTCTCTCATGGAACTCCTCAGAATGCACAACTGGCTTCCTTTAAACAACATGCCATCTTGGATTATGAAATCCAACCATTTTGTCCTGTCCAAAGTAATAGGTTCCAGACAAGCTTTCCAAACCTCTACAAAATCTAGATCTTTAGGATACAAACTTTTGAGTTCATCAAACCCAACAACCTCTATCTTCATTTCTGTCAACAAATTTTGCCTTCTGCTCAAAGCATCTGCAACTCTGTTGGACTTCCCACTCCTGTGCTTCAAAACAAAAATATAACTCTATAAAAACTCAACCCATTTTAAGTGCCTCTCATTTAACTTTCCTTAACTATTAAGGTACTGCAAAGCCTGATGATCAGAATATAAAACAAACTCTTTTGGCAACAAATAATGTCTTCATTTCTTCAAAGCCTGAACTATTGCATAAAATTTCTGATCATAAACATAATACTTTTTGTTGGCATCATTAAGAATCTCACTAAAATAGGCAATGGGCTTACCTTCTTGACTCAAAATAGCTCCTATAACACTACCACTAGCATCACAATCTACCTGAAACACCTTATTGAAATCTGGAAGTGCCAAAATAGGTTGCTCTGTGACTTTCTGCTTCAATGTATCAAAGCTTTTGTCTACTCCTTTAGTCAATCTAAACTCTTTTCTATCCCCTCTCATTGTCTTTGTTAGGGGTGCACAAATGCTACTAAAATTCCTGATAAACTTTCTATAAAAACTTACCAAACCATGAAAAGATCATACCCATGTAGCACTCCTTGGTGTAGGCTATTCAATGATAGCCCTTACTTTTTCTGGGTCCATCTTAAGACCTTCCTCTAAGACAATAAATCCTAGGTATACCAACTCCTTTTTTGCAAAACTACATTTCTTCAAATTAATCAACAACTTATCCTCCCTCAGTTTCTCTAGAACTCTTCTAATATACATCAAATGCTCATCCCAAGTCTTACTAAAAATCAAAATATCATCCAAATAAACAATAACAAAACTTACCAAAAATTCTTTCAGTACCTCATTCATGAGCCACATGAATGTGCTTGGTGCATTGGTTAGCCCAAATGGCATGACTAACCACTCATACAAACCCTCCTTTGTCTTGAAGGTTGTCTTGCATTCATCTCCTTCTCTGATTCCAATTTAGTGATACCCACTCTTTAGGTCAATCTTTGTGAAGTACTTGGCTCCACTCAAATAATCCATTATGTCATCCATTCTTGGCAATGGAAATCTGTACTTGATCATGATCTTATTTATGGCTCGAGAATCTGTACACATTCTCTACTCTCCATCTTTCTTTGGTGCTAGTAATGTACGTACCGCGCATGGACTCAGGCTCTTGCTTATCAGTCCCTTCCTTAACAACTCGTGAACTTGTCTGTTCAACTCTTCATTCTCTACTGGAGTCATTCTGTGGGCTACCTTATTTGACAAACTAGCTCCTAGTATCAAATCCATTTGATGACTTATCTTCCTCACTGGTGGTAAACCTTCTGGTAGATTATCAGAGATAATGTCCTAAAATTCTTCCAACATTTCTGAAACTTCTGTTGGTACATCTTCACATTTCTCTTGACTAATCTTAGGAATCAATGCAAAGCAATGATGCTCATGCTTCATACCCTCCAAAAAATTTCTACCATCTACCAAACAGATTCTGGTAGTACTACATACCTTTTCTTCCACCTCCTTCAAGGGCTTCAACTTATGACGAACTCCATCCTTTGTTAGGGAATATGTATTTGCATGGCCATCATGGACAACGCTCCTATCATACTGCCACGGCCTCCCCAACAGCATATGACATGCATCCATCGGTATGATATCACACAGTACCTCATCATGGTAGTCCCCAATCTTGAACTTCACTAAACACTGCTCATTGACCAAAGCTCTGTGGTCCTTTTGTAACCATGCAATCTGATATGGATGTGGATGCTTTCTTCTTGTCAACTTCAACTTGTCAACCATCTCCTCTAAAACAAGATTGCAAGTGCTTCCACTGTCAATAACAATATCACAACACTTACCTTCACATTTGCACCTTGTGTGGAATAAACTCTTTGATTGGGTTCTTTCTCCTCATTCAACAAAGTTCTTCTGACAACTAGGGTTTCTCCCCTTTCAGCATCTTCAGAATGCTTAGATTGTGCATCTTCATCTACATGTGCAACTCGTGCATTACCTTCAGGTCTTCTATTTGTCTTTCCTTGATGTTGTGGACACTCTTATACTCAATGCCCTTCTTCTCCACATTGGAAACAGGTTCCTCTAAAACCTCCTCTTCCAGGTCCTTGCCCAGGTCGGCCTCTTCCTCTTCCTCTTTGCTCATCATTGTTCTGGTCACGAGGGTGGTAGGCATTATCCCCTCTAATTTTGACTGGTGCTAGCTTCTTCAACTTTTCTTTTGATCTTCATTACAGCCTCCATAGGGTCTTCCACCAGTCCTTCTGCCTTGACCTCTTCCCCTTTGCTTGCTATTGAATCTTTTATTAAGCTTATCTTCCACCTTCAGGGAAAACTGGTACACATCTTCTATGGTGGTCATTCTAACCAGGCTCAGCTCCTCTTGAATACTTAGCCTCAACCCATTAATGTAATGAGCTACCTTCTCCTTGTTGGCCTTTGCATGGCCTATCCTAATAGTAATCTTATGAAACTCTTTTGTAAACTCCTTAACAGACTTGTTACCTTGCTTCAGTCCTTGCACCTTCTTTAGCAACTCCATCTCATAGTCCATAGGAACGAACTACTTCTTTAGTTTCTCCACCATAAGATCCCATCTGGTGATCTTTCATTTTCCTCTTCTGTTCCTCTCTAATTGGACCTCCTTCCACCAAATATTGGCGTGGCCCTTCAACTTTGTTTTCGCAAACATGACCCGATCTGGGTCCTCCACATCTTCATACTTGAAATACTCCTCCATGTCATTGATCCAATCAATAAGTTGTTCTAGATTCAAATCTCCAGAGTATGTAGAAACTTCAATCCTGGGCCTCTTTTTGATCTTCGAATGGCCCTCAACAACCTAACTTCTATAGGATCTCTTATAGCTTCGTGTTCTTGCTTAGATAGCTCTTCTTCAGCTTCATCTTTGCTTTCTTCTCTTGTTCTCAGCTCAAACCCTCTTCATAGCTCCTCTTGCAATGCATCGATTTGCCTTTTCAGGGCTCTAAAACCCTCTTCCATCAAAGCATTCCTCCCAATACAATTTCTTCATGGAGGCATCTTGATCTCCACAGCAAACCTACAACCTCAGGTCCTAGTGCAAACTACCTCATAGTCAGCGATCTATCTACACACTCAGGAACCCTTGCTCTGATACCACTTGAAAGGGGGTAAATCATAAAACACACAACAACAGAAATTGCACATAGAAAATAGAGATGTTCTTTTATTGATTTGGACAACACATTAAATTACAGAAGCTTAGTACAATCAGAGGATGAATCCTCTACTGGCTGCAACACAGTACAGCTTTCCTAACCTCAAGATTCTGGAATCTTCAGCCTTCTGTAACCCCAAATCAGCTAGGGTTATTGTTTTCCCACCTATTCTTGACTCTACACTTTCCCCCTTAACTCTACTATTGCCCAGGGTTCCCAAAATAGTCATAAATAGCACTTTTTGGTGGCCTCCAGCTAAATTTTGAAATTTGCAACTCCCTCCAAAAGTAGGTCAACTTCTGGGAAGCATAACTTTTGATCCGGGTGTCCGATTGACAAACTGTTTTAAGTGCCAAAAATCTTGCGATGTGAACTATCACACTAGAAATCTGTCAATAAATTTTTGTCAACTTTTTAGGATGTTATGGGATGTTTTTGTGCCTCATATCTCATTTCGGTAATTTTCAGGGGCTTTTCAAAAAATAAAAACATTAATATCTTTTAGCTCACAAATGATCTTTGCCTAATTCCTTTGCCAAAGGTCTTATATTTCACTTATGAATCTTTCTATAAATTTTCACTTCAATCCATGCCCAAATGCAAGCTTTCTTGATATGGTAGTTAAACTTTCCAAAACTGGCAGTTTGCTATTTTTGGCATCATTATTCAAGATTATGGAACCAAAAACACTAATTATGGAAAGAAATGAAAACAACTACAATGATTTTGATTCAACTTCTTTTTGGGTGATGCAAGATTGCCTTTACACCACTGGATGCTCTTGCATCAGTTAGTGGTATCATAGGTCAGATCAAAATATGCCACTAAAAATAAAAGGCTCAAACAATACAAACATGTTGTATGGGATACAATTGAGCTCTTGGATGTATTTTCAATAGATTGGGTGGATAGGTCAAATAATTCGATGGCCAATTTCCTTGCTAATGTTGCTCTGAAAAGGAATGATATTACATTGAATGATGTCTAAGAGGTAGAGTTCAAGACTAGAACTTACATTCTAACAACATATATAGTTGGCAAGTATTCAATGATGATAAGGATCTACTAAATTTTTTATAGTGTGTTGATAAATATGAGGGTCAATAAATTGACTTCAATGCTTTTGTTGAAAAGATAGATGGTAAAGACACTGTATTTGGTCAGGAAGTAGTGCAATTAAAGAAAAATTAAATTCCAAAAGGTCTAGTGGCTTTGGAGCATGTTTTTGATGGAAATGATAGATCAACTGTGAGGCAAACACTAGTTCATCAAGATGATCTAGAAGAGGTAAATCTTTGAACCAATAATTCTCCAAAGAAAGTTTAAATTGACAAGAGAATAAGCCCAAGAATCAGGGACATGCTTATAGACTTGTTCAGAAAATACAGACATGTATTTGCATGGTCCTATGAAGATTTAAAGGCTTATAGAGAAGACCTATTCCAGTATGAAATCCTATTGAAACCAGATGCCAAACCTTTCAAGTAGAGATAGAGGCCAATCAATCCTGTGTTGGAGACAAAAATGCAAGAAGAATTGATGAAGCTCAAGGATGCTAGCATTATCAAGCTTATCAGGCATTCTTCTTGGGTCTCAAACTTGGTACCTATCAGAAAAAAGAATGTAGATATAAGGTTGTCTGTGGACTTTCAAAATTTGAACATCTCATATCTAAAAGATAACTATCCACTACCAAACATGGAAGACATGTTGCAGAGAGTAATAGGTTGTGAACTGCTTTCTATGATGGACGAGTTCTCTGGCTACAACCAAGTCAAAGTCAAAGAGTCAAAGCAATACAAAACTGCCTTTACCACACCTTGGGGTACATACATATATGTCAGAATGCCTCTTGGTCTCACAAATGCAAGTGCCACTTTTCAAAGAGCCATGGATGTTGCATTTGCAGACCTTATCAACATCATAATGGTGGTATATCAAGATGATTTGACAACATATTCCATGAAAGAAGAGGATCATTGTTTACATCTAGAAAAAATATTCATAAAGGCACTGGAGTATGGTATTTCTCTAAATCCTAAAAAGTGTCAATTTGCTATTACAGAAGGCAAATTGCTTGGGCACATTGTATCTAAAGAATGTGTGAGGATAGATCTAGAAAGGGTTGCTAGAATTGACAAAATTCCCATCACCCATCCAGTCCTTTTTTGGACAAATAAATTTCGTAAGAAAATTCATTTCAAATTTTGCTGAGATTGTCAGGCCTATTGCTAAGATGTTGAAGAAAGGGTCCAAAATTGATTGGACATCAGAGGCAGTTGATGCATTTGCATCCATCAAGAAGGTGATTAAGGAGGCTCCAATTTTGAAATCCCCTAGTTTTGGTATGCCATTTCAATTTTTTCTTTTGCTTCTTTTCACACCATAGTTGTCGTCATGTTGCAAAAAAATGAGGAAGGGCATAAACATCCAATATCATTTTTCAGCAAATCACTTCAAGGAGTTGAGCTAAAATATGAAGCCACAAAGAAGCAAGCTTATGCTCTTGTAAAGGTAGTTAAGACATTTAGGCCCTACTTGGTAGGAGCACAAGTAACTACTTATGTACATAATGTTGCAGTTAAAGATGTCCTTACACAAACAGAAGTCACAGGGAGAAGGTGTAGATGGATAAATAGAATTTAGGAATTTAATATTAATATCCAAATCACCAAACTTGTGAGAGGACAAGGACTAGTAAAGTTAATGGTTGAATCTAATTTGGAGGCTGCACAAGTGTGTGATGTTCAACAACAAGAAGGTATGGTATCTAACATTGAACATACACCATGGTACAAAAATATTGTTCACTACCTTAGATATATACAGTGTCCAGATGGATTGAATGATAATTAGAAAATGACTCTAAAATTACAAGCATCAAGGTATGTGTTCATAATGGTGATTTGTTTTGGAAAAAACAAAGATGGTGAGCTACTTTTTTGTTTAGATTAGGGACAAGCAGAGAGGGTTTTGAAAGAAATGCATGCTGGTGTCTGTGGTGGACATTTTTCAGCTAATACCACTGCACATAAGATTCTAAGAGCAGGCTATTTTTGGCTGATAGTGTTTTCTGATGCTCATAGGTATGTGAGGAGATGTGAAGCATGATAGAAGTTTTCTAGTAAACTGAAATACCAAGGAGCTTTGCCTCTAAGGCCCATGCAAATTGATGCACCATTTCATCAATGGGATCTTGACTTTATAGGTGGAGAGCATAGATGGATTCTCACTGCCACTAACTACTTTACTAAATGGATCGAAGCAATCCCAACAAAGCAAGCAACTAGTAAAGTAGTCATAAATTTCTTGCTAGAAAATATCATCACCAGATTTGGAGTTCTAGTAAGAATTGTCACAGATAATAGCATGTGCTTCAGATCTAAAGAGTTTAAGAAATTTTGTGATTCATATGGAATAGTGATATCATATGCTTCTCCCTATCATCCCCAAGAAAATGGTCAAGAAGAATCCAGCAACAAAAGTATAATGAAGATAATCAAAAGGATGCTTGATAACAAAAAAAGATCATGGGATTCAAAGCTAAGGCTAGCTTTATGGGCAAACACAATCACAATAAAAAGGCTACTGGCAGGTCACCTTTTGAATTGGTACATGGGGCACAAGCAAGAATTCCAATACACAATCTTTTGCCTGTGTACAAATTCATATTATAGGAAGATATGATGTGCCTGATCCAATCGAAGAGACAATGGAGCAGCTAGCAGAACTGGATGAAATCAGGAGTCAATCTCAAAAGCACAATGAAAAGATGTAGATGCAAATGAAATACCTCTTTGACAAAAGGGCCAAAGATAGGAAATTTCAATTTGATGATATTTTCCTCATGTGGAATGCACAGAATTAGGATAAAGGAAATTATGGAAAACTTGAGGCTTTGTGGATTGGACCATTTGTCATTATTGACAAATGTGGTGAGGATTCATACTACCTTCAAAACTTGGTGGGTGAGAATCAGGAATTGCCAGCGCATGGACAATTTCTAAAGCACTTCTTTTTTAAAAGAAGATATAATTCCATGCACAGTAGTTTGGTTTTCCCCCTTTTCCAAAAAATTTGGTTTTCTTTGTTTTTGTATAAATTTTTGTTATGGTTTGCACCCCAGAGAAGTGTTCTAGGTCCTTGCAATGTCTTGTCATCCATTCATCCCCAACAAGAGCCATTGTTAGGACTATTCAAAATTTACCTAGTCCCACTTGGTTTCACATATTTTCTTTCCATAAACCCATCATAAGATCCATATTACTTCTACTACTATAACTAAAAACCACTTGATAATCCAATGTAGCCATCATATCCATGCATAACACTTTGGAATTGGTCCTCACAAGTGATTTTATTTATTACCGCAACCCCGCAGTTTAGTCAAATAACCTTGGCGGGTGTACAGGAACCAAAGGAAGTTAAAAGGTAGTTACTGCTTCCCCATAACATGCAAAAAATTTTGTTACGGTATTGCGGTATATAGATATTGACTATAGCAGTCCTGCAGAGGTCTTAAAATGGAGTGGCAGGATGGCAGTATGAGGTTAAATGACATATATTGGTTATCGTGGCCCTACGGCGGTCTCAAACGTAATTGGCAGGCTCGTGGTGTAAACTTGAGTGGCAAATAATATTTCACCACGGTCCCATGGTAGATAAGAAGATAATCGGTGGCAACATGTTAAGAGCAAGCAGGGGTAAAAGGTTCACCGCAGGCCCACGACAGTCTCAAATGGAGCTTCCGGTATTGAGGTATTAAGGAGTTCAAGTGGTGTGTGTATTGAGTACCACAGCCCTACAACAATTTCAAAAGGGGTCTACAATAGTGTGGTGAGGGCTCCATGCAATAATGTTATGTATCATGGTCCCGCAATGATGACAACTTCAATTGGCAGGATAGCAGTAAGTGGTAAAAATAATATAAAGTATGTCCCACACTCTCGCAATAGTCAAAACCAATGCTTGTGGTGATGTGGTAAATACTAAAAGAGATGCCAAAGGACCCCGCAGTCCTGTGATGGTCAGATCAAAAGTTGGCAGTAATGCAGTAGTAACTAAAAGTGATAGGGCACTCCCCACTACATAACAGTAGTGACTCGACTAGGTTTATGGGGTGGCAGTAAGGTTTAAAGTATGCGATATAAATGTCCAAAAGCTCCCGCAGTCCCACGATAGATCTAAATAGATTTTGTGGTGATGTGGTCAAGTATTAAACATTGAAATGACTACATTGCCACCCTGCAGTGGCTATCATTGATGCCTACAGAATTGTGGTAATTGATGAAATGACTACAAATCTTCAAGTGCTCGTCTAGCCATTGGATTGGACCAAATCAATAGTCTATGTTTGAATGACATAAATGCTGAGATTTGTCAATTTTGTGCCATAAACTAGAATAATGGCAACATAACCAGCTTCATAGTAGAAAAAAATTGGAATTTCTTTGTGTTTTGTCATTCAAGCAAGTGCAGTGGTGATTGTAGACAGAGAATTCAAGTTCTGTGTGCGCTCTGTAGCTCTCTTTCAACTGAGTAGGTTGGTCTCGTCACTCTTTTCATAAAAGTTGGTATTTAGTTTGTGCTTTGCTTTCAACTGGCTTGGTAGAGCAAGTGAATATCAAAATCCTAGTCCATAAAAGCATCAAACTATGGCACCTAAGAAATTTGAATCTACAAGTAAGAATACTGAACCCCCTATTCCCAAGAATTAGTCCCTTCAACAGTCACTATTGGACATTTTACTAAATTCAGTTGACAAGGGGTATAAGAAACTATTCAAGGATGTAGCAGAGGGGTGTTCAGATGCTAGAGTCCCTATCTTAGGATGGAACCTTTTTTGGTATTTTTGTGAAAAGAAAGATGGGCAAGGACCAGTTGCAAACCCATGAAATTTTAATTTGGCTAAGCTTGTGGCGCCAAATGTATTCAATGATGTGGATTTGATCAGAATATTGGCACAACACTATCATCTAGCCACCAGGACAATCAAATTGCCAAATAGGTCACCATTAGTTCCTATGGATAGAAATGCAATCATTGATTGTTTCATGCTCAGCAAGTAGGCCCTCACACAAGTTGACTTGAAGAAGAGTGAACAAGAATATACCAGCCTGAGAAACACAAATATGAGTGATGAATTGCTTATGTACATGAGGAAAGGGGTGAACAAAAGAAGGATTTCAATCCCAACCATTGTAGTTGATCCTTTCTCAATTTATGACTTTATTGTGTACTTCAAAAGGACATATTTTTCTATGTCAAGTGCTAGGAATTGATGCCCAAGGTAGAATGTTAGTTGGCCTAATGATGATGGCCATGAGAACTCAGAATCCAGAAGCCAATGTCGAGTATGATTTTGCATCATTCATTGAGAAGAAATTGCATGATGGAGTTTTGCAAATAAGGGAGAACAAGACACCCATGGATTTCAAATATTATTCTTTATTATATCATTTAATTTTGTATCAAAATAAAAGAAAGTGGCCCAACAGGATGGACTTTTGCATGATTGATCAAAAGAGACAGAGATTGCCAACATAGTGCTAGTGTTACAAGTGGGACACTCATTGTCAGAAATGCAACTAGGTTGTGTTCCATAATGATTTCTCAATTAGAATAATGAATTCCCTTGGTTGCCTTTCTCCTAGATTGACCAAAGAGGTCAGAAAAATTTTGAGGCCTCTTGGTCATAGGCCAGAACAAGGTCATAAGCATAACTTTGTTGATTGGTATTTCTTGCCTGACCATATTATAATCAGAGTATATGGGTGTACTCAACCACACCATGTTGTCATGCCCTAAATTTTACTCAACCTAAACCAAACACAACTACTAAATGTTTTTGACTTTCTAGTCCTACTAAGGTAAATTCAAGTTTTAAAGTTAATCTAGAATCGATGACATCATGTTTATGATGTCCTCTCACTACTTAAACAATCTTAGTTTGCATTTTTCCCTAAGTGTTTCCTTATTGAGATGTACAAAACTTTTCCTAGGTATCCTAGAGTATAGAATTTGCTCGCTCTTCTATCTAATTTTCCATTTTCTATCTACATTTGTTTCCCTAGGATAGCTATAAAGAGAAAAATTATTGCTTAATAATAACTTGACTATCAAGAGTTTGAAAATGAAGAGCTACGTTTAATATAAATAACATTACACAAATAATAATGCATGGAACAAACTTTTAATGTGAATGAAACTATTTATTTACTTTACTATTAACACCAATGACACAAGAATTGTTTGATGCTATCAAGACTCAAAAGATAGATTAGCATAGTTTCAAGTTCGAAGCTATAAATGACAATTACTTATTATTTCTAGTAGTTTTAGATTTAGATGTAACTACTTGCTACATTTTAATTCATATACTAAACTTTGATTTCATTGACATAATGTTCAAACTAAACAAAATTTCCACTTGGTTATACTACTTTTCTTGATCAAAGGTTTAAATAAGTTAGCTATTACGTTGTTGACTTGGTTTTCAATTTGGGATTTCCTCACTCATTTCCAGTTCAAGAAGATCTCCTATATTTCTCTATGGAATTTATCCTATCTACTAGATTTATTCATTGAGATAAACTTTAAGATTAATTACAACTCCAACTTATTACTATTAATGTCAAACCATAACTTTATAATTTATTGGCAATTGATTCACCACCACTAGACGAGTTTAACATTTAATGATAATCCGATTCTAAGCTTGATTAATGTCTAAGTCAAGTTAAAATACATGTATATATATTACATCACAATATTAATGGTTTTAGAAATTTTAATTATGCTTTCATTAAATTTTAAATTGATAGATTTATTACAAATATGTTTTAACTCCATTTAACTTAATTTTCATTCCCCAAATCTTAATTTAAAGATTCCTAAATAGAAACTACCTTATTCTTAACACAAAAACTAATTCTCTTCTTATTGATTTCCTTTGTGGAATCATATAATGCAATCAATATGATTATACATTCAAATCATTTTTTTCTTTGTTTAACATTTTCTAAATCAAGTGTCTAAGAAATGATTACAAGATAATCTATGAAACATGAGTATCCTTGATAACTAAATAATGCAATGATACAACCTATTCTTCCAAAGAAACACAGAACTTGATTTTCTTGCACATCCATTTTTTTACTTAAAACTTAACAATTGATCCTTTCTTTTTCTTTTCCCTCAAATGACTAAGTAACAACACAAGTTTTCTACTTTAACACCTTTTAAATGATATACTAAATTTGGTACATAAAGTACATCATGAAAGAAAAATGTCTTTCTTAAAAACAAAAAAATATTTCTTTTCTATCCAAGAGACTTGAACAACTCCAAAACATCTTCAATCTCCATCCAAGAACCTGAAAAATGAACAAGAGAGGAAAACAACAATATGCCTATGGGCTCTCCACCCATCCCTAGGGTTGTATAACAGCCCACCCCCAAGCATGGGATAATCACTTAGCCATATGAAGCCACACAACTTGTACACAAGTACAATAACAATGTTTCGCATATACATAAAGCACAACACATTTCTATCACATTGGTTTACCTCAAGGGAAAAGCACTTAGGGGGGTGGGGGCTCACCCAGACATGGGGAACAAAATATATCATACTATCCACCCAATCCATGCCTTATACCTCCCAACAATATATATATATATATATATATATATATATATATATATATATATATATATATATATATATATATATATATATATATATATATATTTGCAAAATACAAGGGGATACTCATATCCCATAGATACAAGGGTACTCATACCCTAGTAATGGCCATTACCTGAATGGAATACTCATATTCCAAAAATAAAAAGCCCCAATGTGAGGGAGCTACTCCCACTCAAAACCCCTATACATGGAGGACCAAGGCTCCTCTATACAAGAGGGGGTAGACTCCCCTATAAAACACATAAAGAACATCACACAACACAAAGTAAAGCATGTATTCATAAAGCTCAACAAAATCTTTAAATAAACATTGTTCCTTCTTTCAATTTTCAATGCAAGATGACGTATGGCATGAGGTACAACAAATTAAAATCATATTTAAGAATGTAAATTATAGCAGGAAATCTGAAACAAGATATTAAATGTAAATCCTAAATTTCAATAGTAACTGTCTTCAAAAAAATGTTTTTTTTTCTTTTTAGTAAAATATAGCTCAATGAATATATTTTAAATGTAATATGTATAATTATTAAATAAAAAATTGCTTTTGTTCTAATCATATCTAATGTAAAAATTAGAAATATAATTCATGCTATGATGATCTAGGTTTATGACATGCAAATGAGGCAACAAATATGGTTCTTTCAAGATTTACATTGAAATGTTTGTTTTTCAAATTTCACAAACAACAAACCCTTAGAAAACAACATTTACATTTAATAAATAAATAAAATATAGAATATTTAGGACATACAATATTTACATTTAACCAATAAAGAAAACATATAATATTTACATTAAATCAACAAAAAAACATGTATAAAATTCGCATGTAATCAATAAACAAATATATAATATTTACATTTAATCAATAAAGAAAAACATGATACCTCAATCGCAATATCCCACGAATGGTATAATCATTGAATAAAAATAATAAAAATGAGCATGTCACCCCCTACTCCATGAAGAGTTTTTAAAGAGAAGAATGGAGTAACTTCCTACCCAAAACTAACTCAACCACCCAACTAACTCAACCAACCAACTACCTCAACCACTCAACTACCTTCCCATTTTCGTCGCTTTTGTAAGTATGGCTTAAAGGAGGGTCTAAAAACCTTTTAAAATATTATAAATGACAAAAATAAACTTCTAACCTATGTACCTTAGACACAAGACAATTTTCCAAACATAAAATCCAACCTGGACCTCTTAAAAACACTTAAAAATCATTTTAAAAATTACAAGGTTAAATCCCACACAAGAACATAATCATTTTATCACATAAAACTAAAAATAACATTTCTTAGCATCATGGCCAATAGACCTTAGGGCTCCATGCCTAGGTCTGACATCACATAGAAAGACATAAAGTGGCTAAATGACCCCCATCATCCATTGACATAATAATTCTACATGTACACTCAACAAGAAGTGTTAGTACAATATATAGCCAAAATATATCCATCATAAATAACATATTATCACAAATCCATTAATAACCATAGACTAACATATAAAATTGATCATTCACATATACATAAATCAAATAATCTCATCAAAGGATATCATATGGAATCGAATCATAAAATATAACATCCATAAGTATATCAAATACCGTACACAATAAATAAATGTGTCATCCATAAGTATTGAGTATCATAATCATCAAAATGTCTCTACGAACATCAAGGATCTCAAATAAACAAGAGTACATACAATAGGGGTCTCACATCCTCCCCCCCTTAAGATTAGGCTTCCTCCTAGAAGCCCTCAAGAGATGAGGGTTGAATAACTCACTGTAGTTACAAAGCATCATATTAGTTAGGTTCCAAATCTAGGTTGTGAAAAACTAAGTAACCAAGATAACCGACAAATAATTAGTACCCTAGATGCTATCTTCCTTGTAAAACAACCATACCTCCATATATTTTGAAAAAGAAATACATCACTATCTACATTGACATACGTTGGGCAAGGATGCCAAAACACTAATGTATCCCATGAAGTACCACAATAAGCATGCATAAAGTAAATTTATATCACTACATACTAAAACACAATAAATATTAGACTATTACTTGCAACATATCAAGGCTTCAATCAAGCATATTTATAATTAAGTCAATCATTCGAATTATGAACCATCCTATGCATCAAGTTGTCAAGCATGTTTTCCTATCACTCAAGTAGCTTCTAGAACTTATTTTACTAAAATTACATGTCCCAGAGATATGTAGAATCAATATAATGACCTACTTCAATTGCAACACGAGTCTTACTTAAGGAAAATTTATAAGTATGATTAGTGATCAAATGCTTTCAAATAACTAAGAATTCATGACTACATAGCTAACTAGGTTGCAATGGAAAAATCAACATCCAAATACCTATTGTGCCAAATAAGTCTCATCTTCCAAAAAAGGGTTGATACAATAGTATCCTAGTGTTATAGGGTAAGAAGAGGGCATGTATAAATTTATGAATCTAGAAGGAAAGGAAAGAACTCAACCTTCCTATACTAATCCTATTAGTAGGTCTTAATCCTCCAAGAATCCCCAAGCCACCTTCTCCCCCAAACAACATTCTAGGGCCCCCCTTCAAAAAGGACATCTTAAATACATGCAAACCTCACAAGCACCAGTAGTAACAATTAAGCAAAGGCCTCCAAAGGAATAATAACTGTAAAAAAATGATACCAATATTAACTAAAATCCAAAATGAAATATCATAAAGATAAAAAATTCAAGTGTGGCCACCAATGCAATAATATGCCAAATCCATTCAAAATTTAAACCCAATGAATTCTTGAGGCAAGGGAGCATATCAAAATTAATCACTAAGAAATCCAAAATTTCATATTGATGGTTGACAATTTAAAAATTCATAACTAATGAACCAAATAAATCCATAAAAGCATAAATTAAATAAAGAAGCAAACCAACATCTCATAAAAAAAAATTGTCCAACAAAATTACATCATGACTATACAAGTCACCCAGAGGGGAGGAGTATGGTAGACTCAACCTCAATAATTATACTAAGATAGCCATGAGATTGAATAACACCATACCTCTCACCACAATGAACATGCCCTATAGTCAATATAAAATCCTAGCACTAAAGTATAGCATGTGCAGGAGTATCTAAGAGATTCTGAAGAAAGTATAATATAGTCTAGATTATCCTTATGGTAACACCTAATACTATTCAACCCCATAATTCACTATTGCATTAAAAGGCAAAGGAACCATACTAGAAATAGTTTTTGCAACACTAATATCTAGTGTAGGTATCAAAATCTTAAAAAACTTGGAGTGTACCCCTTGACAAAGGTGCATTATGGACCATCCCCCAATGCAACAATATAATAACATGAACTAGACTTTACCTATGCACTAACAAGCATGGTTTAACAAAAGGAAAGGTCAATCGAGAGATACAATCATATAATATTATTATAATCTCCTAATGAGCACCCCTTTCACATACATCCAAATTAAGTTTGATCCTTTAATCTACTGGAATAGAAAGAGGGAGGTAAACATGAACATCACAAACATAAGATTAATGGAAGAGACCCACATCTTTGTATGAGAGGGAACATGCCTCACCCATACCATGCATTCAAGCTCACTATCCTAAAAAGTAGTTATTTATATGAAAACAAATCAAGGAGTTACTATTTAATATCCTATATCATGACTAGAGATACAATCACATAAAATACTAGTGTATGCTTATCATACAAGTTATTTCTAGCAACTCTATTATTTTTTGTTACTTAGATATTTCCTAAATCAATCTAATACATTGATAGAATAGTTCACCATTAGCTCTCAAACTCTAACAACTTTGTTACTTACACATCCAACTACATAAGGAAGAAATACATGTCTTAATTACCTACTATGTGTTGTACTTGAATAGGCTCATTCAAGGACCTAATTCCTGATAAATTATTTCTATATAACAACTTTTATCTCATTTCACACTTAAACATAGATGACTAAACACCTATTTCATTACTTCATCTTTAATTCAACCTATTTCTTTTGAAAAATAATCCTACAATAATATGATATTTTTCTTACGTTATGTCTTAATTCTCCCTTTTCCTTAGGAACATAGTCAAGTTAGCTATCAAAGAAGGTTAAGATATATATTAGCACCCAAGCATTCATGATGGAGTGACCACTATATATATATATATATATATATATATATATATATATAGGTTAGATAAATAGACAAACAAGCATGCATCAATAACAACATAAGCTATCTATTACTCTCCAACATGTCCTATTATTTTATGGATGCGTAAATAATGTAACACTATGTGTAATCTACATCACTTTCAACTAATGTGAATGACAATAATCTTTCACATTTATTTTTCATTATTGGCTAAAGATCGCAATAACACACACAAGGAGGTACAAGATACTAAGTATGTGTCTACTCTTAATCAGTACCAACTCACACAATGGTCATTTGCAAAGACTTTTCCACACATAGTAACTAACAAAAGAAATAATTCTAGTTTCATGATCTTAATTGGTTCAAAAAGAGCATAAATATACATATTTCTATATTCTTCACTCTATGTGCTTCTAACATATTTTGACTATATCCTCTACCTATTGTCAAATTTATTCTATCCTAAAACATTAAGTCATATAAATGATCAATAATCTGAGACTTCACATCTTTACCAAGTCACATTCATTTAATTGAAGGGGTTCAAACAAAATTATATTTCCTCCCTTATAATTCACTAGAGCTAATTATTTAGAAACAAGCCTTATACGCCATTAATCTAACTTTTTCCTAAACAAATCCACTCGTGAATTTGAATAAAAAGTACTACTAACATTAAAAGAATTGCTAAGGGCACAAACAATTAGAGTATCACAAGGAGATTTTTTTTTTAACATTTAAAGATTCAAGGATGGGATAGCTTGACTCAAATTTGAGATGATCAAGGTGCACTCATTAAATATTTTACTTTACATCCTAAAATAATGTGTACTTTCTATAGCAAAGTCAATTAGATCATGTTTCCAAGAGGTTGGCTCCATTACAAACTAGGCCTCTAGACAAGATGTAAGGAAGTGGATTCATCAAATGAAGTAAGAAACCACTATCACATTAAGATTTTTAGAAAAAAAAACATTAGCACATATAGTTATAATATTATACATGGCAATTACACCCTTAAATAATCAACTTCTAACCCCTCTAAGAAATACTTGATTAAATGATACAAGGAATTTTGCACTTACAATGGGTTGTTGAACTACAGAGTCACTATTCAAAAGGGTGATAGCGGCACACAACACTTTAACAACTATAGTTTAAAATGAACCTAAAACTTAAAATAAGTCAACCAAGCATTTGTGTTACTACTTACGTCTTATTAACTAACAAACATTTTCACCTAAAGTGGTAACATTCCACAATTACACATTCAAAAACAAGACCCAAACACACTCCCAGAGTTCCTAGTGTTTGTAAACCCTACTCTGATACCAAATGTCATGCCCTAAATTTTACTCAACCTAAACTAAACACAACTACCAATTGTTTTTGACTTTCTAGTCCTACTAAGGTAAATTCAAGTGTTAAAGTTAATCTAGAATCGATGACATCAAGTTTACGATGTCCTCTCACTACTTAAACATTCTTAGTTTGCATTTTTCCCTAAGTATTTCCTTATTGAGATGTACAAAACTTTTCCTAGGTATCCTAGAGTATAGAATTTGGTTGCTCTTCTAAGTAATTTTCCATTTTCTATCTACATTTGTTTCCAGAGTATAGCTATTAAGAGAAACATTATTGCTTAATAATAACTTGACTATCAAGGGTTTGAAAATGAAGAGCTACGTTTAATATAAATAACCTTATGCAAATAATAATGCATGGAACAAACTTTTAATGTGAATGAAACTATTTATTTACTTTACTATTAACATCAATGAAACAAGAATCATTTGATGCTATCAAGACTCAAAAGATAGATTAGCTTAGTTTCAAGTTCTAAGCTATAAATGACAATTACTTATTGTTTCTAGTAGTTTTAGATTTAGATGTAACTACTTGCTACATTTTAATTCATATACTAAACTTTGATTTCATTGACTTTATGTTCAAAATAAACAAAATTTCCACTTGGTTATACTACTTTTCTTAATCAAAGGTTTAAATAAGTTAGCTATTACGTTGTTGACTTGGTTTTCAATTTGGGATTTCCTCGCTCATTTGCAGTTCAAGAAGATCTCCTATATTTTTCTATGGAATTTATCCTATCTACTAGATTTATTCATTGAGATAAACTTTAAGATTAATTACAACTCCAACTTATTACTATTAATGTCAAATCATAACTTTACAATTTATTGGCAATTGATTCACCACCACTAGATGAGTTTAACATTTAATGATGATCTAATTCTAAGTTTGATTAATGTCTAAGTCAAGTTAAAATACATGTATATATATTACATCACAATATTAATGGTTTTAGAAATTTTAATTATGCTTTCATTAAATTTTAAATTGATAGATTTAGTACAATTATGTTTTAACTCCATTTAACTTAATTTTTATTCCCCAAATCTTAATTTAAGGATTCCTAAATAGAAACTACCTTATTCTTAACTCAAAAACTAACTCTCTTCTTATTGATTTCCTTTGTTGAATCATACAATGCAATCAATATGATTATACATTCAAATCATTTTTGTCTTTGTTTAACATTTTCTAAATCAAGTGTATAAGAAATGATTACAAGATAATCTATGAAACATAAGTATCCTTGATAACTAAATAATGCAATGATACAACCTTTTCTTCCAAAGAAACACATAACTGGCTTTTCTTGCACATCCATTTTTTTACTTAAAACTTAATAATTGATCCTTTATTTTTCTTTTCCCTCAAATGAATAAGTAACAACACAAGTTTTCTACTTTAACACCTTTCAAATGATCTACTGAATTTGGTACATAAAGTACATCATGAAAGAAAGATGTCTTTCTTAAAAACAAAACAATATTTCTTTTCTATCCAAGAGACTTGAACAACTCCAAAACATCTTCAACCTCCATCCAAGAACCTGAAAAATGAACAAGAGAGGAAAACAACAATATGCCAATGGGCTCTCCACCCATCCATAGGGTTGTATAACAGCCCACTCCCAAGCATGGGGTAATCACTTAGCCATATGAAGCCACACAACTTGTACACAAGTACAACAACAATATTTTACATATACATAAAGCACAACACATTTCTATCACATTGGTTTACCTCAAGGGAAAACCACTTAGGGGGAGTGAGGGTTCAACCAGACATGGGGAACAAAATATATCATACTATCCACCCAATCCACGCCTTATACCTCCCAACAATATATATATACATTTCTGCAAAATACAAGGGGATACTCATATCCCATAGATACAAGGGTACTCATACCCCGGTAATGGCCATTACCTGAATGGAATACTCATATTCCAAAAATGAAAAGCCCCAATGTGAGGGAGCTACTCCCACTCAAAACCCCTATACATGGAGGACCAAGGCTCCTCTATACAAGAGGGGGTCGACTCCCCTATAAAACACATAAAGAACATCACACAACACAAAGTAAAGCATGTATTCACAAAGCTCGACAAAATCTTTAAATAAACATTGTTCCTTCTTTCAATTTTCAATGCAAGATGACGTATGGCATGAGCTAGAAAAAATTAATATCAGATTTAAGAATGTAAATTATAGCAGCAAATCTGAAACAAGATATTAAATACAAATCCTAAATTTCAATAGTAACTATGTCTTCAAAAAAATGTTTTTTTTTTCTTTTTAGTAAAATATAGCAATGAAGATATTTTAAATGTAATATGTATAATTATTAAATGAAAATTTTCTTTTGTTGTAATCATATCTAATGTAAAAATTAGAAATATAATTCATGCTATGATGATCTAGGTTTATGACATGCAAATGAGGCAACAAATATGGTTCTTTCAAGATTTACATTGAAATGTTTGTTTTCAAATTTCACAAACAACAAACCCTTAGAAAACAACATTTACATTTAATAAATAAATAAAACATATAATATTTAGGACATACAATATTTACATTTAACCAATAAAGAAAACATATAATATTTACATTAAATCAACAAAAAAACATGTATAAAATTCACATGTAATCAATAAACAAAAATATAATATTTACATTTAATCAATAAAGAAAAACATGATACCTCAATCGCAATATCCCACTAATGGTATAATCCTTGAATAAAAATAATAAAAAGAGCATGTCACCCCCTACTCCATGAAGAGTTTTTAAAGAGAAGAATGGAGTAACTTCCTACCCAAAACTAACTCAACCACCCAACTAACTCAACCAACCAACTACCTCAATCACTCAACTACCTTCCCATTTTCGTCACTTTTATAAGTGTGGCTTAAAGGAGGGTCTAAAAACCTTTTAAAATATTATAAATGACAAAAATAAACTTCTAACCTATGTACCTTAAACATAAGACAATTTTCCAAACATAAAATACAACCTAGACCTCCTAAAAACACTTAAAAATCATTTTAAAAATTACAAGGTTAAATCCCACACAAGAACATAATCATTTTATCACATAAAACTAAAAATAACATTTCTTAGCAACATGGCCAATAGACCTTAGGGCTCCATGCCTAGGTCTGACATCACACAGAAAGACATAAAGTGGCTAAATGACCCCCATCATCCATTGACATAATAATTCTACATGTACACTCAACAAGAAGTGTTAGTACAATATATAGCCAAAATATATCCATCATAAATAACATATTATCACAAATCCATTAATAACCATAGACTAACATATAAAATTCATCATTCACAAATACATAAATCAAATAATCTCATCAAAGGATATCATATGGAATCGAATCATAAAATATAACATCCATAAGTATATCAAATATCATACACAATAAATAAATGTGTCATCCATAAGTATTGAGTATCATAATCATCAAAATGTCTCTAGGAACATCAAGGATCTCAAATAAACAAGAGTACATAGAATAGGGGTCTCACACATGTGTTGCCAAAGTTTGTACCAAATAGAATTGCATTTCTTGAATTCATGTGGCAGATGCTCTGGATGGAGAAAGATGTGATGAAAAAACAAAATAAGGGCACATTTCTTCCAGATTCCACAGTGTTTGGTGAATTGTCCATTAGTGTAGATAATTTGGAGGATTTGCAAGACTACTTGAAGGCTAAATATTCTTTAAAATCAGGAACAAAAAGGGTTTGTGATCTAGAGGGTCACATGAACTTTGTAAGACAAGTCATTCTCACGAGAATGGGGATATCCCATCAAATCAATTTTGATGAGGATGTGATCTGAAATTGTGTCACTTATGAAGAGGTGTATTAATAGAAAAAGAAAATGGGAAATTTTGAGGAAGATCAAGGATGACAAAAGAAAACAAAACCCTAATTTTATAGGATTTTTTTATTGAAGAGAAGGACCCATTGAAAACAATAGATTTGATAATTGATAATTTTGAAAGAATATATGGACCCATTGAAAACAATAGATTTGATAATTGATAATTTTGAAAGAATATATGGTAAGTCTGAGAAGGAGCCTACAAAGGCTACCAAGCTCCCTGTAAAAAAGCTAATTGGAGTTGTGATTCAAGAGCCTACGCGAGATGCAATGTCAGTACAAGATCCAGTTGTTCCTGATTCACCACCTGCCAAAAGGCAAAGGATTGATGATTTTTCTCCACTGGTTCCACATGAAATGACTAAAGGAGTTGGTGACACTGAGGAGATGGCCAGTATTTTAAGGCATATGGGGGAAGAAGAGGAAGTTGATCAACCCCTTGTTGGTCAAGAAATAGAAGCACACAAACCAGAAGCAAGAATGGATGAACAGGCACAAGGTGAGCCTGAACTACAAGATGGTGAAAGGGTTGTGGCTTCTATGAGGTTCATGGAGGATGATGATTTCATCCATACCCCAGAATTCAAAGATTTTTGGCTCAAAATGAAGATGAAAGAATTTCAAGAAAAGTGGAAATAAATAAAATGGGTGCTGATGAATCTCAGCATGATCAAATTTTGTCACAGACTTTCAAGGATTTGAAAATTGATGAAATAAATGTCATCCCTGATGAGGCTAGACAAATGGTTTTGAAGAGTAATATGTTGATCATCCTTGGCCTTGAACTAAAGAAAATGTTTTTGTTGGACCAAGTTAGAAATCTAGATGACCCCATGATGGTCTCTGAGTTTGATTATGAGGATGGTGTCAGTGGTTGTGGGTTCAACCCAAAAATAGAAACTCTAGCAATATGAGCCACACAGAAGAACACCAACAAGCCAAGATTGCTTGATGTAGTCCAGGAGTTGAGGGGAACAGATGTGGTGAAAACATTTCAGGATACATCAGTATTTGAAGCAGTCACCCTCACTATGTACTCTGCAATGTTCACACATGTTGTCAAGCAAATGGAGCAAAGATTGCTCGACTATGAAAAAATTCAAGTTGAAATGAATGATAAAGTGAATAGACTGTATTTGGAGAATGTCAAACCAAAGCAGTAGTTGAAGGGTGGTGACTCTTAGAACTAAGCAGTTGTGCATATCAAGCCCCTATGCCACAAGTAACCAGTGATAATATTGTGCCAGTAGATCAGTTGAATGCATTGAAATTGAAATTGGAGAAAGAAATTGAAGATTTGAAAAAGCAAAATGAAAAGACAAAGGATGAGGCTAGATTGAAAATTCTTGAGGTGTTTGAAAAGATTTTGGAATACAAAGTAAAATTGGTTGTTGATAAGTTGGGAGATGTGCATGAATGCTATTCTTCCCTGTCTCAGGCTATTGATCACTTGAAGATCAATCTTTCTGTTTTGGATCTAGTGTACAAGAAATGCAACCTGAACACCATACATAGCTGACTTTGTGCAAGGTTCTACAAAGAGATCCAAGTTCTCTAGCTTCACTCAAGTCAATAGAGAAGATGGTGAAAATGATCTTGGATGAATTTAAGTATGTGAATGGTGAAAGCCAAAAAATGCAGGCAAAGATTGATTCTTTTGTCATCTTCAAACACCAGTTTATTCCTTCCATTTTGACAGAGGATAAAAAGATCAAAGATTTTGATGCATGGAAAAGTGAATATGATCAAACAGTTTCTCAAGTTATTGATTTCTTAAAAAAATATGAAAACATAAACATTCTCAGCTTCAATGTCATTCTGGATAGAGTAATTGCTCTAGATGTTGGATATGCTAGGTTCATCATTGATGTCAAAGTGCTGCTGGACAAAAGATGGAAAGATCACCAGGCCAATTTGCTCTAGATTCAAGAATATAAGTGGCCTAGTGATTATGTTGTGTGTTGGCACCTTCAAATTTTGCAAATTTGAAGTGCCTATATTTTTTCGATGTGTCGACAGAGGCTAGATTAGCATGCTGCTCAATCTACCCCGAAGCTCACCTGCGTCGATTAAAATCTTGCAACTTAGAGATCATCTTGCAAATCCGTTTGGTAGGAAGTTTTTTGGTGCATATGGTAACATTCTTTCTCAGTTTCGTGCTTCCAGGATGAGTTTTGATGGGCTATTTAATATTTTTCTGACTACGATTGTGCTATTTAATGTCGCAATTCTGAGGGCAACCCATTTCTTGCTTTGCTCCAAAACTTCTCTAGTTCTAGTTTCATCAAAATCAAAGACCATATAATGTACTATTTTAATGCATTTCAGTTGCAACAAAGGCATCCAACAGGCTAGTTTACAAAGGAAATCCCTAAAATCTTTCGATGATACAAATTTTGAGGAAATGGGTTTGCTCTAAATAATTAATAATGGCCCTATGTAAATTTTCATGACCCGCCAACATCCTGTTTGCCCGTAGTGGAAATGCACCATTTGCCCAAAAAAGGAAATTAAATATTTGCCAATTGCTAAGTTGAAAATGCAATTTTAAAAGAAATATTTATTAGCATTTTTAATATTTTAAATGCAAATATCATAAGACAAACATTATAACATTATATTATAATGTTAAGGCAAAAGAAATAAAGCATTTGATTATCTTATCACACCATCGCACAACAGTTTCTCTCTGCATTCCCTCGGTGTGCGATGGTGCAGAATCACCATTTCACAACAGATTTTGACCTATTGTTTCTTTTGCTATGAATATTGGTGTGTTTTCTCCTTCGTGGGGGTGTCTTTAGAGCATTTTATGCAGCTCCAGGTGTGTTTGGTTGTAGAGATGAATGCTGCTCACGTTTTTGAGCTTCCAGGCATTTTTTGTGGGTCCATTTGAGTTCAAATTTGTAGTTTTATGCTTCAAATTTGTCCCCTAACCTATCCTATTACCTGGGTAAATCTTTTAAGTGCATTTGTGATGAATTTCGGGTGCCTGTAGCCATCAAAACGCCCCTGCACTATCAAAAATGACCCAGTGATGATAAAATTTGACACAAAGGCTGCAGGATTGTGTTCTTTGTTATCTCAAAGGATGGATGCAAGTAGGAGGAGTCTGAAGAAGAAGACCACACAGTGCCATATCGCAGTCGCACACAAGGACGAGAGAACCTTCAGGCAAGCCGTGCGATGGTGCGAAACAGAGATGCCTGGCAATTGCATTGTTAAATGTGGACAAAGTAAAAGGGAAAAACAAATATTAAAACATTTAGCTCCATATTTAATTTTATTTTGTCTTCTTCTCATTTTTGTGAATTTTTTAATTTCCCCAGGCTCATTGGTAGAAACTTGTCATGTAAAACTCACCTAACTACTAGGATGTAATAAATTTTAGGGCAACATGCTCTTGTTTCTATAAGAGAGCATATTGTTCCATTTTGTAAGGGGATTTTGGAGGGCATTATATGCAAGGTGTTCACATTTTGGGAAGTAGCTTTTTGTAGGAGAAGGTGACTGGATATTGGGTTGCAGAGGCACATTTTGTTGTGTAAGTGAATAATTTATGAATGATAGCTTTCTTTCTAGGTTGAGTTATATGAGTAACACATTTTGTGTGGATCATTTATGGCTCTCCTTGGGTGTAAGCATTCTTTTTTTGAATGAAGTTGCTAAGGGTTTCTAAATTCTTCAATGTACACTTGCTATGTTGTATATCTAATTTTTTGCATCTATTCAAGTAGTAGATTAAACTTGCTTTAGATCAGATATGGGGAAAATGTGTGGCATCAAGGGATAAGTGAAGAATATGGTCATGGGTGATTCTCTTTCTTGGACAAATTATTGTAAAGTAATAATTTTATTATTTTCAGTCCTCTGGTCATGAATTTTTGCTGTCATAAGTAAGCATTTATATTGCTAAGTTTGACTCTACTGCCCAGATAAGGCATCGATCTCAAATTTTATTTGCTTGAAGGTCCAAAAGAACGATGAATTTAAAGACAAATCATTCAAACCATTTCATGTTTTTTTTTTTTTAGGTTAGGGTCTTGCATGTTCTTTGATGTGAATAAGTTTGATAATCCAAGAACATTGCCAATCTGGGGTTAGTCATATAAATCTTGGTGCATACATGAGAGCATTCTGCCTAGTAATGAAAAGTTATAATTATGGATTGTGAATAAGGGATACCCCCTAGGTGCAGCAAAACCTGAAGTGCGGGGGAGATAAAAGATAATCTCCCACTCTGTTGGCCAAGTCTTCCATTGAATTTGAGCATAAGAAGTGGCAAATCTTTAGAGTTTGATGTGTAGAGATTTGGGGACCAACAGAACTAGTGACTCTACTGGGGAGAATGCAGCTGCTCATCTTTTGGGAGAGTCAAATGAGTTAAAAGTTTTCACGGTCTAAAGTGGAAGGTGTTGCAGCATGTTTAAAGAATTTGTAAAGGTGCTCTACTGGTGATGTGAATCTAGAATATAATTGCTCAGGTGGGAGATTTTAGATTTTGATCTTTTATCCTCTTTGGAGAGGTAGCGACTCTATTGTTGGACCTATTTGAAGTTGCAACACATTTCCATGTACTTCATCTCTTTCATACAAAATGATTAGATTAGGACAACAATTTTCGTCATGTCCTCAGAAAAGGTTATTCTCTGTTGAAAGATACAAAGCCCTGAATTTCAATGGTATTAGCGATTACCCAAATGTTGTCCCTAGTGAAATTAGAAAGTGTTTGCCAAAATATAATGGACAAAATTTTGTATCAGCAAACAAACATCTATAAAATTTCTATGATTTGATAGAAGACTATGAGATCGAGGCTGAAGATGTTGTAATGAAACTCTTTGTTCAATCATTGAAGGATGATGCTAGGGTCTGGATTTTAGATTTGCCTGTGTGTTCAATTTCTTCATCGGTAGATCTAGAGAGTGTGTTGCTAGAACAATTTGGTGAAAGGACTGATGTGGCCTCACTAATTACACAATTCATGAACATTTAAAAGGAAAATAATGAGTTGGGTTCAACCTTTAATTTAAGATTTACAAAGTTGCTCAAGCATATTCCTAAATATATGAGACCAAATGATGCATTGTGCCTGGTAGTTTACCTAGCTACATTTGATGAGGAAATGAGCTATTTGCTGAGGGATAAGGAGCCTACCACACTTCATCAAGCATATTAGATTGTCATGGATATTGAAAATAATCAGAAGTATGGAATTCACAAGGGTTATTTCTCTATAAATGTTTGCTGCCCTAAGACCCCCAATGTTGAAAGGTACAATTCAAGTATTAAAAATAGATGTCAGAGCACTTACACCCCTGCTGTCCCAGTTTATACATCGGCCCAATGTGATTATACAAGAGGTGTGGTGTCTCAAAATGTAGATAGTCGATGTCCTATTGAGAAGAATCAGAACATGATGCACATAACTGAAAAGAGTATATCAGAAAATAAGGATTTATCTTGTGTAAATGAGGATAGTGATTGTAATCAAACCACAAGCAACATATATGCATATCAATATATCAATGATGAAGATAAGGACACATGGCATGATGACAAAATAGATATACATGAAATCTCTCCATGTGATATCTTGGATGATGAGAAAGTAAAAGAGATGCAGGATATCCTTTCATGTTATTTTTCAATCAGTGATGGCAGTGTAAGTGTTGCAAATATTTCATTGCAAATCAGTGATCATGATTCTGAAAGTGAAATTTTAAGCAGTCCTTCTGAAGATTCTGAGCATAGCTTATGTAGTGATGAATTTCCCTATGATAGGAATCATGATGACAGCAAGCCTAATTATTTTTCTATGGATTATGAATGCTTCTACGAGGATGCTGATGTCCATAACACTAGAAAATGTGTTGATTCAGATCTATTTATGAAGCCACCAGCTCATGAAACTAGTGTTGAGATGGAATATGCATGTTTCTTTGTAGAGGTAGACATGTTTTCATTCAATGAAGGGTGCAATACTATTGGTGAACAAGAAACATGCTATGATGAATCCATTGAATATCTAGACTTTAATGATAAAAATGACAACCATGTGGATTTTGATTTGCAACTAAGTGATGCTTATAGCTCTTATGGAGATCAAGAGGAAGAAGCATTGGAAGATGTAAAAGAAGAAGCATGTTCACTCAGCAGTGACCAAATTTTGGGTTTATTGGCCATGAAATATCAGAGGTATGTACATGAAGAAGGTCATGAGCTTCTGCTCCCTGCTCATATAAGCTTCAACAATGATAATGTTCCTTTGGGTACCAAGTATGACACATGTCCATTTGTTTCCCCATCCACAAATGAACAAGATAATTTGTAGGATAACAGTGCTTATGAAGAATTGCTTACTCTTGAGCTTACATGGGATGTTGATAAAAATGATGTTTCTTGTGATAACCCTGATCTAAATAATAACAAGGATACTGTGGATTTTGACAAATCTTATTTCCAAATCATTGGGGCATGTAATAGAATGATTGATTTGCAGTGCTCAAGTGAGCATGAATGTCAATATAATACAAGTCAATTTGAGCATATGCCTATGTATGAACAATTTTTGTTTATCACACAAAGTGAGTGCATGTCTGGCATGGGACAAACTTCTGAGGAAGACTCTAATGTTTTATATGAGCCTTCCATTCAATCTAATTTTTCAGACTTGGAGCTGCAATTTGGCTTCAATGAGTCAAGGCATATACTTCTTGATTGGAATTTTAAACAAATTCTTTATGAAATTTTTATGTTTGATATGCAAACTGAATATGTTTTCAAGATTTATGATGCCAACTGTCAAAGGGACTATGAGTGTTTTCAATTTTTAGTTCAGTTGGATGAGCATTTAGTGGAACATGACAATGAGCTAGATAAGGTAAAATATCAAAATGATTATGGATTTCAGTTACTATGCAATTTTCAGATTGACAAAGTTAATGTTGACAGTGGTTGGCTTAATGATTTGGTAAGGCATGTTAATGACATGGTTAGTTTGTGGGCAGATTATGGCAATATCTTTAGTTGTGGTCTGGGGCAGTCATTTGAAAACAGGGTATTTGACAAAGGAGGATACTAGTTTTTCATTTTTGGGGGCCCGGGGCCACCAAATATTGTTTGAGGGTCTGAATTTTGATGTAAGATGGAGCATTTACTCCGCAGCCTAATGGAGTAGGCATATGGTCTACATCCTAGAGATAACTGGAATCTCATCATGCCTGCAAGAGGCATGCATCCCCGAGTAAGAGTCACTGTTGGCACCTTCAAATTTTGCAAATTTGAAGTGTCTATATTCTTTTGATACATCGACAAAGGCTAGGTCGGCATGCTGCTCAATCTACGCTGAAGCTCACCTTCGCTGATTAAAATCTTATAACTTAGAGATCATCTTGCAAATCCATTTGGTAGGAAGTTTTTTGGTGCATATGGTAACATTCTTGCTCAGTTTCATGCTTCCAGGATGAGTTTTGATGGGCTATTTAATGCTTTTCTGACTGCGACTGGGCTAGATTTGATGTTCTAAAAAGTCTTAAATGTAACAATTCTGAGGGCAACTCATTTATTTCTTTGGTCCAAAACTTCTCCAGTTCCAGTTTCATCAAAATCAGAGACCATATGATGCATTATTTTAATACATTTCAGTTGCGGTGAAGGCATCCAACATGCTAGTTTACAAAGGAAGTCCCTAAAATCTTTCGACGATGCAAATTTTGAGGAAATGGGTTTGCTCTAAATAATTAATAATGGTCTTGTGTAAATTTTCACGACCCTCTGACATCTCATTTGCCCGCAATGGAAATGCATCGTTTGCCCGGAAAAGAAAATTAAATATTTACCAATTGCTAAGTTGAAAATGCAATTTTAAAAGAAATATTTATTGGCATTTTTAATATTTCGAATGTAAATATCATAAGGCAAACATTATAACATTATATTATAATGTTAAGGCAAAAGAAATAAAGCATTTGACTACCTTATCGCACCATCACATGACAGTTTCTCTCTGCATTCCTCTGTTGTGTGATGGTGCGAAATCACCATTTCACAGCAGATTTTGACCTGTTGTTTCTTTTGTTGTGAATTTTAGTGTGTTTCCTCCTCTGTGGGGGTGTCTTTAGAGCATTTTATACAGCTCCAGGCATGTTTGGTCGTAGAGATGAATGTTGCTCACGTTTTTTAGCTTCTAGGCATTTTTTAGGGGTCCATTTGAGTTCAAATTTACAGTTTTATGCTTCAAATTCATCCCTTAACCTATCCTATTACCTGGACAGAGCCTTTAAGTGCATTTGTGATGAATTTTGGGTGCCTGGAGCCATCAAAACACCCCTGCACTGTAAAAAATGACCCAGTGATGATAAAATTTGACACGAAGGCTGCAGGATTGTGTTCTTTGTTATCTCAGAGGATGGATGCAAGCAAGAGGAGTTTGAAGAAGAAGACCACGCAGTGCCATATCGCAGCATGCACAGGGACAAGAGAACCTTTAGCCAAGCCGTGCGATGGTGCAAAATGGAGATGCCCGACAGTTGCATTGTTTAATGTGGACAAAGTAAAAGGTAAAAACAAATATTAAAACAATTAGCTCCATATTTAATTTTATTTTGTCTTCTCCTCATTTTTATGAATTTTTTAATTTCCCTAGGCTCATTGATAGCAACTTGTCATGTAAAACTCACCTAACTGTCAGGATGTAATAAAGTTTAGGGCAACATGCTCTTGTTTCTATAAGAGAGCATGTTGTTCCATTTTGTAAGGGGATTCTAGAGGGCTTTGGATCCAAGGTGTCCACATTTTGGGAAGTAGCTTTCTGTAGGAGAAGGTGACTAGATTTTGGGTTGCAGAGGCACATTTTATTGTGTAAGTGAATAATTTCTGAATGATAGCTTTCTTTCTAGGTTGAGTTATATGAGTAACACATTTTGTGTGGATCATTTATGGCTGTCTCCTTGGGTGTAAGCATTCTTTTTTTGAATGAAGTTGCTAAGGGTTTCTAAATTCTTCAATGTACACTTGCTATGTTGCATATTTGATTTTTTGCATCTATTCAAGGAGTAGATTAAACTTGCTTTAGATCAGATATGGGGAAAATGTGTTGCATCAAGGGATAAGTGAAGAATATGGTCATGGGTGATTCTCTTTCTTGGACAAATTATTGTAAAGCAGTAATTTTATTATTTTCAGTCCTCTGGTCATGAGTTTTTGTTATCATAAGGAAGCATTTATATTGCTAAGTTAGACTCTGCTGCCTAGATAAGGAACCGATCTGGAATTTTATTTTCCCAAAGGTCCAAAATAATAATTAATTTAAAGACAAATCATTCAAACCATTTCATGTTATATTTTGTTTTAGGTTAAAGGGTCTTGCATGTTCTCTGATGTGAATAAGTTTGATAATCCAAGAACATTGCTAATCTAGGGTTAATCATATAAATCTTGGTGCATACATGAGAGCATTTTGCCTATTAATGAAAAGTTATATTTATGGATTGTGAATAAGGGATACCCCCTAGGTGCGGTAGAACCTAAAGTGCAGGGGAGATAAAAGATAATCTCCCACTCTGTTGGCCAAGTCTTCCATTGAATTTGAGCATAAAAAGTGGCAAATCTTTAGAGTTTGATGTGTGTAGATTTGGGGAGCAACACTGTGTACCAATGGGAGCAACAATATTTGACAACTGAAGAATGAGCAGGACAAATATGTAGAGGAGCAATGAGCATCAAGCTGGTGTCAACATGGCACCCACAAATCTTGGACATCCTCCTATTTTGTCTTTTTCTTGTTTCTATGCTTTCCAATATGTATTCAAAATATATTTGGCGGTCTTTTATGACTTTTCAAAAAGTATATATTGTAATAGGTCATATTAAGGGGTGGGTATATGAAAAGTCATTTTTTGGAATGTGAAAGGTCTAAGGTTTGTAGCTTCGTTCACCCCGATAAGAAGGAAACCAAAACCTTGGGAAAGCTCTCTAGAAAATTGATTTTGGAAAGAGACATTGTAAGGCTTGCTCTTCAAAGATATATCAATAAAAGAAATTGCATTTCTCTAGTGCCATATATCTAGTTCTCAATTGCTTGTTGATGTTCATGCTATACTTTATCTGCATTTCTCCAATTTTGTGTCTCCTTGTTATTTGAATTAACATATCAAGCACATGTTTAGTTCTTCAAAACACATTTGTTGTTTTTGGGTGGTTTACCTAATTGGGTTTCCTCAAATAGGAATTAAATTCCATTGAATAGATCATTGTAATTTGGTGGATTCAATTTGGATAATTAAGTAGAGCTAGGTAAAAATAATTTTGCATGTTTATGCCAGTCATAAATAATTCCATGCCAAGTAATTTGAGTTGTGGCTAGATAGAAAGCACAAATAATTCTATGAATAGACTTCATTACCCAATTGTTGAGAAAGGTACCAATCAATTCTTTTCCAGAATCATTTCCTTGTATCAATTCAAAATTCTAATTTAAAATTTTCTATTGTGTAGGAGTAGGAGTAGTAGTATAACAGAAAATAAAAATCTAATTCAAATCATATGCCAGTTTGGATTGGGATGATTTAATTGATAAAATTATATAAATACCTTAATCTTCTCTGAAGTCACCAACAAATTCGAGAAGTAATTATTCATTGGTGAATATAAGGTAACACCCACCTGGGCAAAGCATAGCCTAAAGTGTAGAGAATCTTAACCACCTGGGTTAATTCTGTCAATTGGCCAAATTTGTTGCATAACCTAATCATAAAGCTTGGCATCTTTTAGTGTTTTGCATACTATAAATTTGAGAACCAATAGAATCTACATATGAAATCTCAAAAATCACTAGTTCACATCATCTTCAAATTCTTAATGGTTTAGTTTCTATAGGTGTCAGAAATTGAAAATTTGGTTAAAAATGTTGATTTTAATGTCCCACTTAGGCCAAAAAGTGGAACGCAATATTGTGGGATCACCCCATGATATGTAAAAATATCAATGATAATTATAAACTTGTTTGAATTTTTATTGGATTTCGCTTTATCACCAATGAAAATTATCTACTATATAATTTTTTAAATTAAGTAGTTGGGGTTTCTATAGGGGTCCTTGCCCTTAGAATTTAAAAAAACTAATACATATGGTTGAGAAACCTATTCTTTAACAAAAATAACCTAAAATGAAGAAAGGAACTAGCATTGGCTGATATTACCAGTAGCTAGCAAAAAACCTCACCACCCTTAGAGCTAAAACCAAGAACCAACAAAATTGTTATGACTATAAAATAGGTAATGCCAAAAACATAAACAAGTGAACACAGGTAACTCAACTCACTCCCCAAAGGTTGAACTTAGAATCCTATGCTAATTGTCACTCTGTCGTTTCCTCTACACAATTATCTTTGAGCCTAGCTATGGGATCTAGTGCTTTGAGGTAGATCCCATGCAAGACTTCTAATTTTTGTCCCTATGAATAGTTTTTCCATTGCAAAAAAATAATGGGATGGTATGGTTGTTGGTAACTTCTACTCTACTCTTATCACGTGTCACCATTAATCCAACGTGACTTTCCCCATATTTAAGTAGTAGGCACAAATAATTTGTACTTCTTGTTGCAATAGATATTTTTTTGTAACTCAATAACTAACCCTTTTGTGCCTTGAGAAACCTTCACCTCCTTAGGCTAAACACCAATTCTAGTTAGAGTTGACACAAAGGTGAGCATAACTATATCATCATAGTGATTTGGAAGCATAAAATACAACAAACAAACCCTAATAGATGCATCAAGTACACATTGCTCCAACCTAGTGGTAGAATCCTACGTCACCATAGATTTAGACCTAGGAGATCCATGCACTCCCAAACCTACCTCTCCTAACAATGCCTTCACAAATCCTAGTGTTTCTAGTGATTAGAATAAAAAAGTTGATGCTAGACAACTATTTGAGATAATTCCTTTATGGCAAGGGTCCTTGCCATTTTTTGCATTCTTGCAACATGCTATGATAAAAACATAAGACCATAAAAAGGCCCATGTCAGTACCACTAGCCAACCAACCTACTAGAAGACTCCAACAAATCAACTCCATTTAATTAATCCTCTCACTACTTCAAATAATGATGCAAGCACATCCCTAAGCATCCTTAAATGTGGTATCATGTCTAAGGAAATATTATTTGTGGTCTAATTTAAGTAGTTTGTGAGTGTGTAAAATTTGTGGTTGGTAGTCTATGATGGTAAAAGTTCACACATTTCAGCACATTGAGAAATCAGCTTCTATGGTTGTGGTAGTAGTTTTGTATGCGGTTTATTTATCTTCAGTTAAAGTTTAAGGTTGATTGGGTAAGTGGAGGTTGATAATTTGGTTCACAAAATGACTATGGGTTTTTTATTAAGGTAAGCTACAAACAAGGGTGTAGATCCCTTTAACAAAAGCACCCAATGGGCAATAGAATAGGCCAAGCAAGCCACCAACAACACAGAAGAAGCACGCTAATGTAGTAAATGAACATATTAAAGTCTAGATACAATAACAAAAACTATAACTAGAAACACAACCCAAAGCAGAAAGAAAAGCTAATGGAATAGCTAGCTCTAGTTTTCCTTAAAGAAACCATACATTTCCTCATAATTCATGAAAGTCTTAGGATCTAGACCATGTCTCTTCACTTCAAAATCATGTAGGACCATCAAAGTAGTAGCAGTATAGTGCATCACCTTCAAACTCAAACAAGCCATGACTTTCAGCTTCCCTTCCAAGGAGTCCACTCTCGATCCTAGCTTAACCATCTCCCCTTTGACTTGATCACACTTCACACACTCCCTCTACATAGGGGCATTTTTCTTAACCAGCTCAACCTCTTCCAGATCTAGCTCAATCTCCTCCTCTTCAGTATCATAGTAGGAGTTATTCATCTCCTCAAACAAGTTGGCACCATCCTGGAATTCAGTCTACTCCGGGGTGAGCTTAACCTTCTAAATTTCCACTTCCTCCTTTGGCTCCCAAGCACTCGATTCTTCCACAATCTTGACTTTGGAGGTTTGAATACCAACAAGCCTATTGGAGCGTCATATGTTAGGCTTCCTAGTAGCAACACCACTAGACTTCTCCAACTTGTTAGCAGTATTTTTAATAGTCCTTCTCCTTGTACCCTACCCCCTCCATTTTCACCATGTCAGCACCACTATCTTTCTTTTGATCCTCTTTGGGAGTAAACTCCACATCCTCCCCCATTTTACAGTCCACCTCCTTATCCAAAGACAAATCACACTTAGGTTTCTTGGCCTTAGTCTTCTTCTAGGTATTGGTCAAGCCACTTTCTTTCCCAGTCTCTTCCTATCCCCAGATCGGGAGGGGCTATTCTTCAGGTTGTAGAGACCCTCCACCACTTCCATCTAAGAGGAATTTCCAGGGGTACAAGTTGAGGAACCAATAATAGAGTGGGGGGAGGGTTTAATGGTGGCTTCTTCAGGAATGACCATAGTAGCCTTCTCAAGCTAAGGAGCTTTCACAATTTTTTTCTTTTTCTTATTAGACCGGGCCACAAGGGTTCCAACAGTAGGGGTCATAGTATCCAAGAGGGACCCAATAACCACATGGGGCTTTGTCAAAGGTGACCTATGAGTAGCAGGGGATAAACTACCCAAGGGAATATCGACAACCATCTTAGTTTTAGAAGCGGACCCTTCCCTAACAGTAGAGTGAGGGGATTTCTCACCCAAAAAACTCTCATGTACATCCTCAACCAGAAAGGCATGAATAGGTTAAGAAGGGTAGGGGGCAAGGTGAAACTAATATAGTCAAACAATTAAACTATGGTAAGGGGGACAAGAATGGCATTGGGGTTACTAGCATGGGTATCCTTAGCCACTTTGATAGAGGATTCTAACGAATACAACATATAAATAGGAAAGCTAATGATAGCCTTATGTCCAAAGTGGTTCAAAAATGCAAAGTGGTAGTGATAAAAACATTTAAAGTGACCCTACAAAGTCACATATTTCATCAGCATGAAACATACCTTATCCCACAACGACACCAAGTTGTCACTTTTGAAACTCCCTACATTCTCATAGGAGTTTCTCCCTCCTTGAAGAACAGAACCATACTTTCATTATCTTATACTTTTCTTTGTTTCTTCAACTTCTTGCCTTTGCAAGATAAAGCAATGGTTTGGACAATAGTCTCCTCACTAACCTCAAATTGCACTCCTCCCACTTTTACCACCCTTGTACTCCATGACATTGCAAACTAGATAGATAGGTTTTCATCAAACCCATTAAGACATTCAAGAAAAGGGGTGATACCTCCCTCATAGAAAATACTCCATAGCATTTCATCGGCCCTAAAATCTTCACAATAAATGGGTTCCATTCTAACCTTGTTGCCCCCCATAATTAATCTTTTCAAATCCCTATAAAAAATTGGTTTAACTGTTGCAGGAAGAATAAAAGGCGGAGGATGGAGTTTCTAAATTTTCTTGACTTTCTAATCAACTGAAGGTCACTATAATAATGATTTTTACTCCCACACCAAGAAAAATTACTTGAATCGGCCTCACAAATCCTTTCCTGTCCCATATCATAATTACCATAATTATGATCCATGTGTAGGAGATGATCATTGGAAGGAGGCATTGCTGGATTTTGAACAAATCCTGATGACCATGTCATCCAAGGCCACGTGATCTAGAGGAGTTGGCAAGGGATGATGTGGCCATCTTCTCTCCATCTTGTCTTGATCGACGTTAACTCATTTCCCAAAGGTTCCATAAACTAATTTAAGCTAGCATCCCCTTGTCTGGAAACAATCACCCTTCTTACCTCTTGAAAAAATTGGTTATTGAAGAAAAGCTTCCAATGATTATAGATAATATATTTGGAAATATATTCTATCTTAGCATTAGCCCAAATAATTGCATCCATTAAGAATGGATCTATTGCACCTCTGAGTATAGGCAATCTTTGATATTTCTAGGGAGATTGTTTATATTTCTCCAACATCTCTTAGGATTAAGGTTAACCCCCAAGTTGGCCATCACATCCGCAACACCATTACCCTCTCTCTATATATGTCTTAATTCAAACTTATCCAACCCCAAGAGGAGGTATTTAATATCCTAGATGATATTAGCAACCTACCATCCCAATCTAGCTTTCCCTTGGACAACATCAATTATGATTTTTTAATTGCCCTCTATTAGTAAACTTTTTATACCAATGGACAAGACAACTTTCACCCCTAGAGGAGAGCCATAGCTTCAGCCACATTGTTGGAGTTTATTCCCAACCCCCCAGCATAAGCAACCACAAGTTCACCCCTATAGGACCTCATGACCCACCACCACTAGAAACTCCAAGGTTTTAGAAACATTTTCAACTACCAAATTGGAGTAGATACAAAAAACTTCCTGGGTAGTTTTGGAGCTATCCCTAAAGATTATGTTATTATGCTCCTTCCACAAGCCCTAAGTGAGAAGAGGGGGAATCTGATACCACAACTCCCTATAAATAGAATGGGAGAAAGGGGTAGTCTGATTATTAATGAAGGAGGTCAGATCTTCATTCATACTCCAACTGATACCAAGATTTTGGAATGCCATACTCCACACCTCCCCAACAAAGTCACAGTGAAGAAGAAGGTGGGAGACTAATTCCTCCTCCTAACAAAGAACACACCTATTAGGGATTTGGAATCCCTTGATTTTTAGATTATCTTGGGTGAGGATCCTATTTTGGGAAGTAAGCCACCAAAAGAAATTCACGTTAGGGATAAATTTGTGGTTACACACCTTTCTCTAGATACTATTATCTTCAGCAGGGTCTAACAATAGACTGTACATCGACCTAACAGAGAATGTGCATGCCCATTTTATCCTTGGCCCATAGAAGCTCATCCATTGTAGGGAATATAGGAATTATGTACCTTTGGAGGTCCTATTGCATCTCATCAACAATTTGGGAGAGGGTGTTGTGGCCCTGACAACAGTCTCACAATTGTTTCCATTGGAAACCTCCACCCTACTACAACATGTAACCAGAAGTTAGAAATTAGCAAAAAAATAGTGACCAGATCAACTAATTTTTTGAGGTTTTGATTACTAGAGAGAAGTTTCTCCTTTAGCTAGTTACCATCCTAAAATATTATCATTCTTCCATTGCCAAGTTTCCACTTGATCGCTTTTTGGAGCAGAGCTCTAGCTTTTAGGACATTGTTCCATATAACAAATCCTTTAGGAACTCCAACTGCAGCAAGAAACCAACTAGGGTACTCATTAGAAATCTATTTTTCCCTCATGATGCCACTCCATTCCTTATTTTCTTTCAAAAGGTTCCAGCCCACCTCCACCATAAGATATTTATAATTGATCAGGTGAATTTCCTAGCCCTCCTTTAGGTTTTGGTAAACAGACTCTGTCCCAATTTATGAGGGCTATCCTTTTTTTCTCTTCCACCCTTGACCACAGAAAGATCCTCTAAATTTTTTCAAATTTTTTTGCAAGGTATTTAGGGATCTTGAAAAGAGATAAAAAGTAGATGGGGACCCCCTCAAGGGAGGCCTTAAGGAGCTAAAACATACTTTCTTGGCTCAACAGTTTATCCTTCCAACCAGCAAGTTTCTTCTAAATCCGTTCATTATGGGTTTACTCCTTGTGTTGTTAGAAATGTTCTTTTTTTATGAAAGGTTTATTTTGGGTTTGTGCCAAAGAATAATATTTGTGGCATGTTTAGTGGCCATTATGAAGGTCTGTGGTGTGCCACATGGAGAGTCTCCACCATTGGAATATTGTAATTTGTATGTTTTTTTATATCTTTTCAGTGAAATGTTTCATGTGGCTTTGGGATTTACACCAACTTGGGGCTGACATAGATCATGTGAGGAGCTTGAGGATGATATAAATAAGAGGCTTTGAATTTGTATAAAGTAATTGAAGAAGTCTAGAATGGAGTAGAAGCATAGAAGGTAAGTTTAGCGATGAGGGAGCAAGATCTAAGTGTGCTAAAACTATAATATGATGTGGGGTACAATTTGAAGGTATCCAATGTGGCATGTAGGGATGTTTCTTAGAGTTTCTTTAAGGTGTGATTTAGAGTGCTTCTATTAGGTCATGTCATAGCCCATGTGGCAAGTCTATATTAATTAGACTGGAAATCATTATGTGGTTGCTAGTGCCAAATCTAGAAGTGGTGTTCCACAGTTATCGACATTTGTGTAATCTTGGTAATCTTATGTAAACAAATGACTACAACCTAACATGTAAGAAGGCTCATTATGGAAAACCATGGTTTTAATTCAATAATAATCTTACAAGTTGTCTATTAAATGTGTGGTTGAACTTGGTTGTGGGTTGCACAGTTACATAGTCCTTTCTTGGACTCTCCTGTAATGATTGCATCAAATAAGCAACACAAAAATGCAAAATTATTATCCTTATGTCTCCCCTGATCCAAATTTCAATTAGAATTAAGAGCATTAATGGAGAAAATTCTCAAAAAAATAGAATAAGTCATTTCCCTTACATTTTTATAACAACCATAAAATCATAAAAAATTCATATGATCTTCCTAGGAGTGAACATTAAGCTACCTAATAACCTATGACAATTAATGACACACTACATAACATGTAATAACTACCAACACTAACCTACCACTCGCATCAATAAATGCTTTAAGCTCTCTTTGACTTTGAAATTAAATTAATATTATTTCCCTTTCTATATCCTACTAGTTGGCATGACTTTTCTCTCTAACCCTAAGTGATCTAGAAATGTTTCTTCATCCACCTTAAATGGACTAAATTGAGTGCTAATATTTGTTAATCTAAAGCTAACTCCCAATCCTAGCTTATAATCTAAAAGATTTTCTACTTCAAGCTCCCTATTGGAAAGCATATCCACTTCCTTTACAATATCCTACTACTCTACGTTTTTTGTAAAAAGAAAGAATCCATGCAACATTCCTTTTGGTTCTACTCTTTTGCTCAACACACTAGGTCTTCCATATTTGTTGCCTTTAATAAAAAAACTCTAATCGAAGGTTTCCCTATTGGGAGCAACTCTCTAAAATCTATGTTTTGAACTTGTCAACAAGTGATTATTCATTACATTTGGAAGGCTAGATGCTCTACTATCTTTTTTATGTCTAATTTATCATCTCTAATTATCAGCATCTATATCTTTACTCTAATATTACTTTACAAATGGTGAATCTTACTTCCCTATTGTAAGAAATAATAAGAATGCATATATTGAGATGGCCAAATAAGTAGATTATATTCAGTAACAATCAAGAAAGTGTCAGAGAGAAACTAGAAAAGATTGTCAAAGAAGCTATATAAAACAAGAATGTTTAAATTCATGAATGATAAAAAAAAAAACTCTTACATGAAAATGCTTGCGCCAAATCTAGTCCGTCCAACAGCTCCAATGATAGCAAATGTGCTACTGCCACACATATTAGTAATCAATACAAGCTCACCAAATTTTGGAAAGCACAACAAACCCAGGCCCATGTATTGAACGAGCCCTAGACAGCAACTAGTTGTGGATACACCTATCCTGCAATGAGCTCTTCAACATTGACACTTTTCCTCACACAAACCTTGCAAACCATGAGCACACCATGTCTAGGGCCTTGTAAAACATTAGAAACTAAACTAATTTTTCTCTCCCCCAAATTCGGATTGGACATTGTAGAGATAGAAAAACCTTAAAAAATGCTCACCAAAAACCTATGAAAAAAATTTAGTCCTCAATAAAACAACCCCACAATATTAGTCACAATAAAATATTAAACTCAACACTAGTTACAAGATGTAACTAATATGAATTGCGTTCACTCGAAAACGTAAGTTCATAATAATAACTTATCTCAATTCAAAAAGTCCCTATACAATAAAAACAAGCTAAACTATAATAATAATTTCTAATACATTAGAGATTTTCATCACCCTATCAATCATATGACGAAACATGTCAATATTGATACCAATGCCTTTATTACAGAAGAACTTAAAATAGTTATTGACACCACTTCCTTTATTACAAAAGAACTTAAAATAATGATTTATTACTGCTATTGTTGGATTGTAAACTCTTGCCTCAGATTGCTCTGTATTCGAATGATCGACTAATATCCACCAATACTTTGATGGGTTAATTTTGAACTTTATTCAAAGCAAAACCACATAAACATACTTTTCATTGTTGTCCATTTAGTCCAACCTCCTCCTTTAGAGCACATGGATGAGAAAAAGACGAAGGATGCCGACGTGTATGAATGAGTCCAACAACCCATAAATTCCAAGAGGATATATGATGGTAGTTATCCGTACACAAAGAAAATTTTGCAAGGCCGACAAACATTACCTACAATTTGCTTTTCAACAAAATGCGACTTTCCAAAAAGAGTCCCAAGTAATTATGTCATTCTTAAATATCTGATTTCTTATTCTTGACAAAATAATTAAATGGTTAAAAATATATGTACGTTTAGCGTTTTGAAAAATCATGTAAACCACAATCAATAATAATAACAATAACCATTGCAAAGCGAAGGGAATTTTTCAACTCTGAATTTTTACGCCGAACCTTTATTAATAAGATGGGCTGACTTTACTCATCAACGGTCTCCATTGCTCTACAGGCGTGCAAGACGATTGCAGCGTCTTCACCCGTTAGATTTCATAATTTCCCGGTTCCGCCTTCCGTCGCCGTGTTTTCGCCGTGTTTTCGCTGTAATTCCCCGTTCTCGTTATCGGCGGGCTTACTCTGGTTGACCGTCCCCCTTTCTGGTGTTTATACCTTAACTACAGGTCAAACGTTTTATCCGCAGGGTGCAAGATAAATTTTCTGGAAGCCCTGCCACGAAGTTGCAACCGTATGGTTTTTACCTTTTCATTGTTTTAATATAGTTTTTGGTTTTTTGCATAGTAGTTTTGATTTGTATTTTTTTTTAAAACATAGTTGTTTTAATATAGTTTTTGGTTTTTTGCATAGTAGTTTTGATTTGTATTTTTTTTTAAAACATAGTTTAGATTTAACAGGACGTAGTTTTTATTAGCTTTTAATATACTTTAAACCTAATTTTTAATTAGTTTTTAGGCTAATTTTAATTAGTTTTTAAGTACAGTTTTTAATTTAAGTTTCTAATATTTAGATAGTTTAATATAGATTTTTAAGTTTAGGAGTTTTAAATACTAACGTAGTTTTAGTATAATTTTTAATATATAGTTTTAATTTTAGCAGAATTCTTACTATAGTATTAATTTAGTTTTTTAATTTAAACTTAGTTTTTATTATAGTTAAAAATTTAAATTTAGGTTTAGTTTTAATTTTAACATAATTTTTAATATAGTTTTAATTTTTACTATTATTTTTAAATTTATTTTAAATTTGAAGATTAGGTGGTTGATTTTTAGTGTGTTAAGAAGAATTGGGAGCAAGATTTTGTGGAATCCATGTTCAAAATAAGTTAAATAGTGGGACATATTTTGAAATATATACTGGCAATTACTAGAAAATTAGAGTATTTATATCCTTAATTTTTTTAAAAAATTAATATAATATAAGAAGAAAACATTATTTTGCATATGGAAAAATTTAGAGTATACATAGTTTGTAAAATTAAATTGTTAAGAACAATAAATAGGGGGACATATTTTGAAATATATATTTATAGCCTTAATTTTAAATATTTTTCTAATATAATATAATACTATATATAATATAAAATATATTATAAATATAAATTTTTAGTATTATATTATAGTATAATATATTTATTTTTGAGTTATATTTACCTTATATATAATATTAAATATAATCATAGCTATTATTATATTCTATATTTTATATAGTGTAAATTATTAAATATATTTTAAATATACTATTATATTATAAAATAGTATATTATATTAAATATATTATATATTCAAGATCTATATGTATTTATTATTAAATTAAAATTTTATTTTATATATAGAATAATATTATAGTTAAATTTTTAATTGTATATTATATTCTTTATAGTATATATTATTAAATATAAATAGAATATAATATTTAATTACTATATGTGATATATATATTTTAAACCTAATACTATTGACATTTTTCAAAGTAAAAACAAAACAAAAAAATTACTAAAATAATAAATGGTGGCTTTTTCAAAATAAAATAAAAATTTACATAGTAAAATAGTTTTCCAATAAAATAAAGTAAAAAATATATTATTAATAAAATAAAACTAGCATAGATATCTTAAATACAACAATCTTAGGTAGCTAGAGAGAGAGGAGAAGATATATAAAGATATATATCAAGATAGAGTTAGAGAGAGAGGAGAGAGAGAGAGAGAATAGAGAAGAGGAGGAGGAAGAAGATATATAGAGAGATAGGTAGATGGAGAGAGAAATGGAGAGGGACACAGAAATATAGAGAGAGGGAGAATGATAGAGAGATAGATTACCTTGCAGTGAATCGACACATTATAGTGGTAGACGTGTTGTGTTTGTAGATTTTAGAGAATAACACGTGCAACAAAGAGAAATCGACATGTATCACAACTCAAATATACATTCAAATTGTCCTAGACCTCACAACAAAAGAAAATTAATAAATCAGAGAGAGAGATGGTATAAGCTTCTATTTTTATACTTTTGTTTTACATTATTTTAAATATATATAGTTGTAATTTTCAATTTGATTTTGTGTACCAACTTACTTCTAACTTCAATCTCATGACCCAATCTATGAACTAAGTCACAAAACATGATATAATCCACCTCATCCAAAATCCTAATGTCATTATCATATTGATCCACACACCAAAATTTCATTAGTAAAGCATATAGAAATTAAGTGTTGTTAAAAATTATTCTCAAGATATATACAAAATTTTAGACATTCTAAAGTTGAAGTCTATATTTAGGCACAACATTGAAGTACATTCAACTTCTTGCATCTACATTGTTTGTGTGACATGTTTTTGAAAGTTTAAATCAACCTTTTAAGAGATTGGCTATAACTGAGATAACTTAAGGTCTTCACCTCTAACCTCAAAAGCAAGCTCAATTATGCTTTTCAACACAACACCTTTTTGATAATAGATTAAGGCATACAATTCTTTGAAGGCTACATTAATATCAAACCAAATCACAATAAAAAGTCTAATCCTCATCCATGAAAACATATTTTTCCTAAACAAATTACTGCAATCATTTGACCATTGATTCATAACATTATTTCATATTTTTATTACCTACTAAACCATATGAATCTAGATGGTGTAGTAAAAAGTCAAAATTGCATATCACTGTAAACCCTCATTTTTGTTCTTGGCCAGCTTATTCTCATTGACCGCTCCCCTTCCATTGTTTCACATATGGTTTACTGAAAACTTCCAAATAACAGGGATGACATATATTTATAAAATCCTAAGGATACTAAAATACATATATACGTATGTGGATTTATGATTGTTTAGGTTATTGAGCTCAACACTTTGTTGTGTTGAATGATAGAAAATAAAAAATAAATGGTGTGCGGGCACATTGAGAGTTATGTTTTCACTAGGATAAGGGATACCAAGTAGTAATGTTAATGTTTTCACAAATTAACATTATTGAAGGTCATATCACATATTAAGTGTATGAGAAAATAACTTTACTAGAAGACCATTCATCAAGATCGAATTAGAAAGATACAACCTTTAATAGTAGATCTATCTCTTCTATCCAACTTGTCCCATTCATCTTCATCCATTGTTGATGGTAGAAAATTGAGTGCAACATTTATTATGATCCACTAATTTGTCTCCACTAAAAGATCTTCAACCTTCAATTTCCACAACTCAAAGTTTTACCTATTGGACTTCTCAATCTCAATTATCAAGGTGTTGCCCATGACTTTTGATTTTCAAATGTTATTTCAAATCCGCATTAATATGTAATTAAATATTTAGATAAAATAATTGTAAGGGAATAACATCTCTTTTACATAAATTTAGGTTAACAAGGGAATATCATCTCTTTTACATAAATTTAGGTTAAATTAATAAATGCAAGAAATAAATTATACATAATTTAGGTTTAACTAATAATTTAATTAGGAAATGATAATTATAATAAATGAATTTTCAAAAATTGAGAAAAGAAGATCAGACAATTAGCTTTTCAAATAATGATGAAGAATAATTTTATGCTACATAGAATTTGGTCATTTTAGTATAAAAATAGGTATTCTTAATCTACTTGCTATCTCAAGAATGTAGCAGTCAACAGATTTCATGCATGTCAGATCTACATTATGCATTATTGATCCCACATTTTAAAAAAAACATCCTAATGTGCGGAACAATTCTATTATCTATTGGATTGATCTACCAAACTATGTACCTGCATGACTTGATTCACCCTTGTATTCGATGTCTATCAATGTCTATCACCAGATGACAAAAGTTGTTCTCTCCTAGGTTGGCCCCCTTAATTACACCGACTTCACAAATGTTGAAGAATATTCAAGACAACAAGCTCAAGCATGAAAGTGTCCTAGACAATTTCATGCAAATTTGACTTGTTCTTGAATATATTTTTTAAGGATATGTAAAGTGGTGGAATTTCAAGAGAGAGATAGAGACAGAGAGAGTCTCAACAATACATATCACTACATTCTTTCAATTCTACTAATGGATGGACAACAACCATTCACCATCAACAATATTGTGTGCTCTCATCTCAAAAACTCACTTATTACTTTCATCTACATGCTATCTTGGATAGAAAATAAACATGATGTAGGTGGTGGCCATACTTGTATTTGCAAGAGAATGCCGAATAAATGTAGGTGTGAAAATACATATATGCTTCAAATAATATGCATAGGTGACAACTAATGGAATGCAAGTGAAAACAGGTGTAGTGCATGAACAAGAATATAGAACAGGGATCGTGCAAATAGAGACTACACAAAAAACATGAAAGCTCACACATTTGAAGTAGAGCGATTAATAAAAACACAGGGATCTTGAAATCCATTAAGATTATGCAAATTAATTCACAACACTCAAGAAAATAAAAATGGCATGGGCCATAGAGAGAGAAAGAGAGATGCCATGTCTACCCATCTTCCATGTGTCAGTTTTTGTTTTTTAATGCCTTAGTGTCAATATTTAGGGTTTTGGAATGTTAAGAGGAAGGTAGAGGGAGAGAGGGAGAGAGGAGGGAGAGATAGAGATAGGAAGAGATAGGGAGAGGGAGAGGGAGAGATAGAAAGATATAGATATAGAGATCTAGAGATAAAGAGAGGGAATGATAAAGAGTTAGATAGATAGATAAGGGGATAGGGATAAGGAGAGATATAGATAGAGAGATAGAGGGGGAGAGAGTGAGGGAGAGATAGAGATATAAATAGAGAGAGGAAGATAGAGACAGGGAGAGGGAGAGGGAGAGAGAGAGGGAGAGATAGATATATAGAAAGGAGAGATAGAGAAAGGTATGGGAAGAATAAGAGACAACTTGGGATGAGATAAAAATAAAGAGGGACACATAGAGATATAGAGAGGAGATTGATAGAGACAAAAGAATAGAGAGATAGACTACATTTTGATTAGTCATTTCATGCCAATAATTAAAAGATGACATGTAATGAGGAGTCCAACTTTGAGGTTAGTACTACATTAAAGATCATGGAGCTTGGTATTGGTTTGTCTATATCATCTAACTCCACTGGAGCCCCATAAAATGGTACTTTTCATGTGAATGATCCAATGATAGAGAAAAGAGAGTGACTTTCAATTGGTCATTTCATGCCAATGATCCAAAGATGCAATGAGCTATTTTGGGAGATCTATGGTTGATAGTTTACTATAGGCCAATAGAGATGATCCCATGAAAATAGATTCTCTTTTCAATTCCTGGTACAAACCTATGGCTTCTCTTATATGACATTTAATAGAGCACTCCATTTTTCTATCCATCAAATTCTTTACTAGACATCCATCCTATGTAAATACTTTTGGTAGATGGTTACCTGGACTAGATAGATACTGAGCTTGTACTCATGTAAAATGGGCCATAGGGTTATTGAGCTTATATAGACTATACCTAGATCATGACTAATAGAATGCAAGTGAACTTCATGACACTCGAGAAAACAAAAATTCCATGGGCCATAGGGATATAAGACAATCATCATTCACTTAAATACATGTCAATTGAACTTCCACAACTGTTCGGCGTACCCATTGTACACCAAGGTACGTTGCTAGTAAATAACCAACCAAAAAAGTATGAAAAACTCTTACCATTTAACAATAAAATATTTGTAATTGTTAAGTGGTTCCAAGTTATATTTAGTTTATATGAACATGGTTTGAATTTTAAATAATATTTTTAATTTAATAATGTTTAATGGAAAAAATTAAGTAGCAGAATAATATTAAATTTATAAATAATAGTTTTTTTAAGAATTTATAATTTGATGAAGAAACAAGCTAGTAGCAATTACTAGTGGATATACTAATACCCCATGTTTTGAGGTTGGTAATCAATAGAATGAATCCCACTTTGAACAATTTTGACTTGTTTGAGATATGTCCCTTGCACTACAACTAAATTTGTGGGAAACAACATTCCATCACTTGTTTCTAATTTTGTTAAGTTCATCCTCTATTGTGTGCAACATAATAAATAATAACTAAGACTCTGTTTCTAGCCTTTGCTATGACTACAAAAAAAACTCTTACACCACAATGAAATGTAAAAAAATTAGAACCAATCATGAATACTAATATTTAAGAACCAAATTAAAATTAAAATTTATCAACATATTAAATTTAAAAAATTGAACTAAAGTTGCAGATATATACCTTTTTAATCAATTTTGAAATGTGGCCATAATCAGTTGAAATCAAAGGAATGTCTTCAAATCCTTTGTCTTCATCTTTGTCATATGTGTTAGTAACAACTAGTATCACCAAATTTGATTCACTAACATATCCACGTCATTAGCTATTGTAATTCTCATAATCTCCCAACATGGAGTCATTAAAAAAACAAGAGTAATCCCTAGAGCACAATGTCCATGTGTGGCTATCGATACTCATGACACAATGCAAAGATCTTATTTTCTCTACTCTCTTGCATCCATGCATTGTTCTTCTATCCACACCTACAAATATTATATATGCACCAAACATGATTTACAATTATAATTTTGTTGAAATTATAAAGCTATAATCACAATCAAATAAAATAAATATTTAAGTAAATATTAAATAAGTTAATTTTTTTTCAAACAATACATAGCTGATATCTCTTAGAACACTACTTGGACGTGGGTTCCTCCTTGAAAATGTGTTGACCTCACATGTGAAGTGCTTCTTACACCATTCAACAACATCATGTGCATCATTTATGTGATCTCCCTCATAAATCATTTGATGTTTTCTTAGAGCATGTTTGATGTAAGTTCTTGAACCATCATGTTCACCCTTTCAATGCCCACTCTCAAAGAAACTCCAAACATGTTATATATTGTCATTTCGATGATATCTATGAAGTGTATAAAATGGCCTTGATGATTTGAATTGAGACACACACCCATCTGACCATACAAAGTGTTTTTCAATTTTCACACCCTTTCTTGCCAAATATTCAAAAAACTTCTTAAAGCAATGTTCTACAAAATGTGTGTCATGCTCTTTATCATCACTAATATAAAAGTGATATTCTTTATTAATGACTCATTGTAGATATGTATTCTCAACACCATCCAAATCCAATTGTGCATGTTGATAACACACATGCACCATAATAGTGACCTTCTCTGAATAATAATATTGTGTTTGAATCTCTTTTTGATGGGTAAAAGAGTAATTATTTGCAAAGTCCACTATTGATAAAACTATTCTAGGTGGGAAAGTATCTCTCAACAATTAAAACTATTTTTCTTGCCACTTAGCAAAAAATGCATAATGTATTTATGGTTGTATCATTTTATGAAAATTTTCCATAAATGTTTGAATAACTAGTTTCTCAAGTCTACATAATCTAACTTTATGCATTCTTTCCCAAATTTTGTTTCAAACTTTATGTACTTGTAACTCTTCTAATTTACCATCTTCATCATGTCAGTATCTTCATTTCTCAAAGGCATTTTAGCTAAATTTCCACATGTTTTACAAAGTATTGTTATGCATTTCATTTGACCATCTGCATCATCATTAGATTTATCACATAAGATGGATGCTCTAAACTGACTTTCTTGTTTAGGAGGTATATTTTGAACACCATCACTTTCTTCTCTGTTCTTTCGAAACACCAGATAGCAAAGATCAAATTCAATATGGTAATGACAACAACAAATTTCAAAAACTTTGTTTTCCTTCACATACGATGGCCTTAATGTTTCAAACATTGTTTTCTCAATCCTTATATGAGGATTTTCATCACAAAATGTCACATACATCTCATTTTATGTTATGCCTAACCAATGTTTTGTATGTAGTTCATAATCATTTGGATCAATCCTATGTTTGAGACCATGTCTCTACTATTTAATGAAGGACGAGTATGATCATGCCAAAAAATTGATATCAACATCCTAACACCATCTTCAATCTTGTATGAATGAGGATCCCTACACATCATTGCACAATTGCCTTCTATAATACTATCATCCAAAACCTTTCTCCTTTTCACATATCTTATTAGTGTCTTTCTACTTAAGCCAATTTCACTTGAAAGTGAAGAGATCTAATGTTTTCCTGGCATCTGTGGACTCAAAATAGATGTTAACATCACTCTTCTTGAAATGCTCTTATCAACTGATCAAAACATTGGCCAATGGAACTTAAGCCTTTTGTAATATTTTGAGCAATATATTTTTCTAGGTGTTTTTTCCTCTTTTTTGTGAAAGATAGACCCAACAATTTTAATGGCTCTTTTAGCTTGTCACGAAGAAGTATACTTGATAATAGTTGGGCTTGACAAAGTGTATCAAAATGTATGAAATGCTTCTCAAGTATTTACTTTGAAGTTCTATTCAACAAGTCCCTCAAGTAGTAACTTGACTAGGTTGTTCAACATAAATTTTCATTTTCTATATATCCATTTGAAGTAAATGATCTATATTTCTGTAATAAATTATTCTCTTAGATTCTTTAATTATATTCATATGCATATATATAGAAGGAAGCAATGCTGACCCCTCTCCAACATCAAAGTTTGGTCAGGCCTCCACCTTGACATCAACTATGTGTGGTTGGGCCTCCTCCCTGACATCAACTGTGTGTGGTTGGGCCTCCTCCCTGACATCAACAATGTGTGGTTGGGCCTCCTCTACTCCACTATCTAAATTAGGCTTGACTTCTACTCTAGTTTCTATATATCATATAAAAGAGAGAAGATTTTAGAATATATTTAAGGGAAAGAAATATTACTTGTCCATGCATATATGAAAAATTACTTTTCCATTCATATATACTTACATTCATGTGCATCTATGAAATATGAATGTAGTACATGTAGGAATCTATTTCTAGTATTAAAATTAAATCTAAAAGTGTACATGATCTCTAGGATTAAATTATAGAACTATGCTACAAACATCTCTAGAGAAACTTAGAAATCATTACAAATAAATTTTAAACAATTAAGCTTTGAGAAGATTTGAGGGAGTTTTGTTGCAAAATACTAACAAGATTTTGTACAGATTGAGACAACAAAGGTTTAGCATCAAATTCAACCAAGAATTCAATTTAGTTTTGACAACCTTAATAAGTCCTATGAATAAAGTGCTACACACTCATTTTTAAGAGTATGTGATACCTTTAATACTTGGATGAAATTCTCATTTTTAGCTAAAAATACATGAGGAAAAATTATTGCACACTTAGAGAAGATATTATTGATTTCAGAGGAGAACAAACTTCATTTGAATGATTAAAAAATAGAATTCTCTGAGAAAAGTTCAATGGTTAGTCTTGTTAATTTTGTTTGGAATGGACTGGTCATATAGAGCCATCAAAAGTAGAGGCCAAATGAATTGGCCTAATGGACTACAAGCATCATCAAAATAAGGAGCTTTGTATGGGTGGCTTAATAGTTAAGGAAAATTATTGTCTTTTCTAAATTATAGGTACACCTTTACATGCAATAAAATTTATTCATGGAAGAGAATCAAGGTAGGTAATATTGAACAAAAATCATTTATGGATTTAAAAATAAAGTAAGAAATACACTTATGTTGCCTCTTTAAAATTTAAAACATTATTTGAGGTGGAGATAGGTGTTAATCACTATGTTATATATGGGAACTTTATTCTAATGCATGAAGGTAAGCTTGTGTGTTACTATTTAGAAATGTTTCATGGTTTTGTCCTTGGGCATTTCCCCTATGACAAAAAGATTTATGCTTTGGTGCAAGTGGTGAAAAATTGGAAGCACTATTTGTTGACCTTAAAGAGACCATTGCTTAAATGGACCATCCACCAATACAATGCTTACTTGAGATCAATAGAAGGTTGAGAAATCACACCATGTTACAAGGGGACATTGTTTCTTGAACAATTCCACTTAGTCATAAAATATAAAAGAGGTGTAAATAATAAGCTCAAGTTGATTTTTCTTCAAGACCACCATTTCTGTTGGTAGCTAATACTTTTTCTCTTCTTGAACCCTTTGTAAGTTAAGTGTATGTGAGGGATTATGTCTATAAAAAGGATTTTGGAGAGTCATAATAGTAGATTGAAGAAGGTAAGAAAGATGAATTTGTTCATAAGACTAATTTCATGTGAAGAATAGTTTGATCTTCAAGTTGGGTTTGTTGTGCATTCTAAAAGAGAAGAGATTATTCTTATTGAGGTGCACGTACCCCTAAGGTGGATGAGACATTTAGGGCCACTAAATCATATCTAATTTGTAGTATTACATTAATTAGGTTATCATGCTAATTATGTTTGACATTGTACTTGAGTTTACATTTCATTAACGAAAGTAATTGGAAACTATGACTATATCAACCCCTGCTAATTCAAACACTATCATGTGAAAATATATTGATAGATTTTGTAGGTGATTTACCTAAGACAAAAAAAATGTGCATGAATATATATTTGTGGTGGTTGATAGGTTTATAAATTTAGATGAATGTAGAACATGTAGGATTCTAATTTATATTAAAATCAAATCTAAAATTAGAAACTATACTCAAACCCTAGAGTTGACAAATCTAGGGAAAGAGATACCAACCCTAGAGAGAAACTAGGGAATCTAGTGAATTTAACCTAGACAATTTAAGTGAATGTAGAACATGTAGGAATCTAATTATAGTTTAAAATTAAATCTAAAACTAGAAACTATACTAAAACCCTAGAATTGAGGAAGGAGGGGAAAGATATACAAACCTTAAAGAGGAACTATTGAATTTAACGTTGAATTTATTTGGAATCTATGTAGAATTTTAAATTTAGATGAGTGTAGAACATGTAATTTAATCTAATTTTTATTGAAATTAAATCTAAAATTATAAACTGAATTAGGGATAAATACAAATCTAATATTTATCAATACAATTAAAAAATTGTAAATTAGAGTTGAGGAAGTAGGGATAAATACAAATCTAATATTCTCGAAACATTTTTATACAAATTAAAAATACATACCTTCTTTTTTTAAAAATATCTTTGCACCCTTTCTTTAGTTAATTTTTGTTCTTTTTCTGCTAAATATGATTGGATAGCCTTATTTTTCCTTGTTATTTTATTTCCCATTTCCTCGGGACTTTGCAAAATATCAATCCAAAATTCTTTTACCAAAAGATTTTGTCCATAAAAATTCCCCAAATTAAACACATAATTTTTGCAATTCTTTTCCAATTGTTTCACTTGCAAATAATAAAAAAATGTGAATATTTAGTTTATTTTTTAATTTCACAAATATATCGGACCCCTTATATATGTAGTTTGCATAAATTTTTTAAACTGTCAGCTCAACCACCTCCATTTGAAGGTCATTTGTTATGCATTTTAAAAATATTTATCAACTCAAGAACCTTCATTCGAAGATTGACTGTTATGATTTTTTAAAATATTTTGGGCAAGAAAAATGACCTTCAAACAAAGGTACCTTCATACAACGGTACCTTTGTTTCAAGGTATCTTCATACAAAGGTACCTTTGAACAAAGGTATTACCTTTGTTTCAGGGTACCTTTGTGTGAAGGTCCTTCGAACAGAGGTCCTTGCATGGCCTCTCCCACTCTCTACCTCAAATTTTCCTCAGAATTTTTAGTTTTAAACCTTTGGTTGGGCCTTCAAATGGAATGAACTAGACAAGATAATTTACAAGATTATAGTCCTCGAAATGAGCTTTCTAAGAAGTATAGTTTTGAATATATTTAATTCGATTATTATATTTATTTTCTGCATTTTAGTGAACATAGTGTTTTCACCAAACATCGACTTCTCTGCTCTACAATGTGGAAAAATAGTAAAATAGTGATTTTTTTTTGAAAAATATCTGCATACTAGGTATTCATGTCCGTATTTCAATAAAAAACTGAATTTGGATATAACCAAAAGGGTTATGTTGTATCATGGTATAAACCTATGTCTAAATTATATTTAATCTCACTTCAAAAATTAATAAAAAATATGCAACAAAAAATTATGAAAAATTATCCATGCACTAGATATTGGTGTTACAAATCTATATTTAAAAAGTTAGAATTTTATCCTTTCTATAAAAAAAATTATGGTGTATGGTATAAACGCCACTTTTTAGAAATAGTGTTAAGTATAAAAAACAAGTTATGAAAAGTTACGTAAAAAAATCACAAATTATTTTTTAAATTCTTTTAAAAAGTATATTTAGAATCTACACACAAAATCTCAAAAATCACTAGTTCACATCATCTTCACATTCTTAATGGTTTAGTTGCTATAGGTGTCATAAAGTGAAAACTTGGTTTAAAATGTTGATTTCAATGTCCCACTTTGGCCAAAAAGTGGGACACAGTATGTGGGATCACCCCATGATATGTAGAAACATCAATGATAATTATAAAAATGTTTGAATTTTTATTGGATATTGCTTTATCATCAATGAAAATTATATACTATAAAACTATGATGGCACGCATGTGCAGAGCTCTCACCATGGTTGCCCACGGCCATTGAGGCCCGGGCTGCATGGTGTATTGGTTCGCTGCATGTGCCTTTTTCCTTTGGATTTGTGATCCTGGTGTTTCATTCTCTGTGGGGGTGGGTTTTATCTTTGTATCCGAGGTGTTGGGTCTGCGTTGGTCTCTTTTTTCTATTTCAGATTTAATTTTGCTAGCTTCCCTCATTGTTTGAGTGGTCTTGGGTTTGGAGGATCTGTGCTGTGTTGGTTGGTGGATTAACTTTTGCCCTGCTATTCTTCCCTTTGCTGCGCACGGGCTCTAGTCTTGGGTGGTCACTTTCTTACCAGCTCTCTGTCGCTTTGGTGGTGGGTGAGCTACTTTGCTTTGTGGCTGGGTGCGATTTGCTTGGTGGGGGCGTGTGGTGTGCTTTGGGAAGAAGATTCTCCTTTTTGGTGCATGCATGCTCATCTCAGGTTTTGTGTTAGACGTGGTTTGGTGTAAAGGGGTGTCAGTTAGGGTTTAGTGTGGTAGTTGGACAGTGGGTGTGCCTTTGGATAAGGTGGTGGAGGAGGTTGCTATGGAAGAGGATGGTGATGGAATTCCCATCTCGTCTTCTCTTGGATCGACTATGACGAGATCTGGTGCTCCCAAATTGCAGGACGTAAATGGATGCTTGGAGAGGGCCCATGTTCATCCGGTATTGGTGATTCAAATGGAGGCAGTGACTGATGACCTAGAATACTATAGCAAGCACATCTTGATTTGTAAATTTATGGGGATGAGGATTTCATTGTCATTCCTTGAACCCTAGATCTGTAAGACATGGAGTCCAGAAGGTGATTTTGATATTTTGCTAGTAGCAAATAACTTTTTTTGGTAGATTTTTCGTATATTTCAGATCAAAATAAGGCATTTGAGGGTGGGCCTTACTTTTATAATGAAGTTGGCTTATTCATAAAACAATGGCATGCTGGCTTTAACTTAGCTAAGGAGCTGCCCTCCAAGGTTCCTGTGTGGGTTTGCCTTCCTAGACTACCGCTTGAATGTTGGAGACGTGATATTTTGCAATCGATTGCTTTGCTGCTGGGAAAGCCTATTGGTCCTTCTCATTAAACTGTAGAGAAGAAGATTTTTTCCTATTCTTGGGTATGTGTTGAGATAGATTTGAGCCAACCTTTGCCAGATCCTATTGATTTGACTATTGGGTCCAGCTCTTAGACTTAGTCATTAGATTATGAGATGTTACCTTTCAGGTGCTAGTTGTGCCATGAGTATGGTCATCTTCAACAAAGGTGTCCTCATGCTTCTGGTGCTGGTGGTTCAAGTAATCTGATGGCTCTATCTAACCTAAGGTTAGAGAAGGGTAAAGTGCCCATGCAGGGGGCGACACCTGATAAGGATGGGTTTGTGTCAGTTAAGTCATGAAATAAAAGTCATGGTCAGAAGAGGACTCTACGGGGTCATTAGGAGGAGGAGACGTTTAACAGGTTTGATGCGTTGGAGGAGTTAGTCCATGAGGAGGGGGTTTCTCTTAACATGCATGTTGAAGCTACCCCAATAGCTGATCATAATCCTGAATCTGTGCCTGTCACTATTTCAGCTCTTGTTCCTATGGAGCCTCATGGGATGGTGACATGGATTCTGATGCTCTTGGCACTGATGCTGGGCTGGGAGACTCTTGTGCATTGGTGGGAACTTCTATGGATTCTATTGCTGTTGGTGCGAGCCCAGCAAGTGGATCAGGTTTTGAAGATCCTGGTAAGAATAAAGCTCCCTCTTCTTCTCCTATTTTGGGTTTACAACAAAAGCCCCTGAAAAAGGGTGTTCTTGACAAGCCCTAGAAGGTGGGAAGGAAGAAGGACTAGGAAAAAGTTAAGATGGTTGGTGAGATGTTGGTGGAGTCTGGTTCAGTGAGGACATTGGATGCTCATTTCTCTCAACATTCATGGTGATTATGTTATCATGGAATGTAAGGGGTATGAATAGCATCCCTAGACAAAAGGCTATTTAGGATTTGGTTTGTGTTCATTCTCTGGATTTGGTTTTCCTCCAAGAGATGAAGTTATCTATTGATGGTATGTTGCATTGTGCTTCTAAGATTTGGAATAGAGGGTTATGCCAGTGTGTGGGTGTGCAAGGTAGCTCTGTTGGCCTTGCTTTCCTTTGGGACCCTTGGTAGATTTCTCCTATCTAGTGGTTCTCTAGTAGATTCTCCATCTCTCTTGTTGTGATCTATTTGGAGTCAGGCGAAAGAATCTTCCTCTCCAATATTTATGCCGCTTTGGATTTTTTTGGTAAGGTCCTCTTGTGGTCACATGTCACTTTTTTGAGATCTTTGGATCCCTTCCTTCCCTGGATTATGATAGGTGACTTCAATGCTATTGCCTCTTTAGAGGAGAAAAGGGGAGGTATTGCTCATTTGGACCCTTCCTCTGATCTTCTTAGAGACAACATGGCTCAATTGAGGGTGGTGGATATCAAACCTGCGAATGGGATGTTTACTTGGAATAATAGAAGGCTCGGTGATGATGCCATTTCTGAAAGGTTAGATAGGTTTCTAGTTTCTAGCTTTTGGGTTGGTGACAAGTGGTTGTCAAGCTCTTATATTTTGGATTGGCATGGATCGAACAATTAGCCAATTAAATTCTCTACCCATTGGGCTAGTTGCTCTAGAAAGTAGACTTTTAGATTTTAGTTGATGTGGCTCAAGGAGGAGAGGCTTCATGACTTGGTTTCTAGATGGTGGGCTGAAGAGAGGCCTGCCTTCGACACGACTATGTATTCCTTTGTGAAGAGGCTTCAATATATCAAATATAAATTGAAGCGGTGGAATAGGTATCAATTTGGCAATGTGTTTCAGGAAAAAAGGGCTGCTCAGGAACACTTGGATTTTGTTACCTGACAGATTAGGGATCAGGGTCTTGTTGTAGATTTGAGCACGTTGGAAGCTAGTGTTGTTAAAGATCTTGAGGAATGGGAGCTCTAGGAGGAAATTTTTTGGAAGCAGAAAGATCGCATTGATTGGCTTCAAGAAGGGGATAGGAATACTTCTTTCTTTCATAATTCAGTTAAGGACATAAGACAGGGTAATATTATATCTACTCTCTGCTCTTCTGAGGGCTTTGTTATTTCTTCCTCTTCTGAGATTTGTAGAGAAGCTATTTGTTTCTTTTCTACTCTTTTTTCTAAAAATACTCTGCCTGCTGGTGATGAAGAATCTTATATCTTGTCTTGTATCCCCTCTCTGGTGACTGTGGATATGAATGATTCTCTTCTTAAGCCTAATTCATTGAAGGAATTGGAAGATGTTGTGTTTCATCTAAAAAAATGAAAGGCTCCTGGTCCTAATGGGTTTCTGACGGAGTTCTTTCAAGAATTTTGGGAGGTGATTAATCTTGATCTTCTTGAGGTTGTTCAGGAGTCTTTAAGGAATAAGCAAATGTTGTGTGCCACGAGTGCCACATTTCTAGCTCTTATCCCAAAACGTGAAGGTGCTGATTCTTTGGATCTTTTTCAACCAATTTCTTTGTGTAATGTGGTTTATAAAATTATTACAAAGTTAATAGCTGAGCATCTTAAGCCTTGGTTGGGTAGGTTGATTTCAGAGGAACAAGGTGGTTTCATTGTGGGTAGACAAATTTTGGATGGTGTTTTTATTGCAATAGAGACTATTCATTCTATGGTCTCTTCCAGTGAGAAGGCTATGTTTATTAAGTTGGACATGGTCAAAGCCTATGATAGGGTTAAATGGGATTTTTTATCCAAAATTCTCTGGGCTTTTGGGTTCAACAGTGATTGGATTGATTGGGTCATGAGTTGTGTGATGACTTCCTCTTTTTATGTCCTCATAATTAGGGAGTCTTTTGAGTTGTTTGGTGCATCTAGGGGCCTTCGACAGGGAGATCCATTATCCCCATACTTATTCATCTTGATAGCTAAGGGCTTGGGGAGGATCATTAAGACCCATGTTATGAATGGGCTCATCTAGGGATGGAAATGGAGCAACTATCTGCCTCCTCAAACTCATCTTTAGTTTTTTGATGATATTGCTTTGATGGGTGTTGCTAAAGTGGCTGAAGTGGTTTCTTTGAGGAAGAATTTGGATTGTTATTTGGCTGCTTCAAGCCAAAACATCAATGAGATTAAGTATTGTATTTATTTCTTTAATACCCCCATGCTCATTCAACAACACATTGCCAAGATTTTACAATTTCAGGTGGGGTCGCTTCCTTTCATTTGTCTTGGTATCCCTCTGGTAGTTTGCTTGCTTCCTAGGTGTTCTAGTAGGATGTGATTGATAAATTTCCTAGGTTGGTTTGTCATTGGACTTGTAGATGGTTATCTATGCCTAGTAGAGTTACTTTACTAAAATCGGTGGTGCAAGCTCTTCCTCTATAGAGATGCTTTGTGTTGACTGCCCCTTCAAGTTTCATCAAAGATTTTGAGTGCCTTTGCTGACAGTTTCTTTGGTCGGGTAATCTCCTTTCACAGAAGTGGAGCCTAGTCAAGTGGGAAGTTGTTTACCGGCCGAGGCAAGAAGGTGGTCTGGGTTTGCGTAGGGTGGATTTGAATGGTCAGGCCTTGGCTGCCAAGTTGTACTGGAGATGGTGTTCTCATTAGCATCAGTATTGGGCTAAGATTCTTACCTTTAAGTACCTGGGGGAGGTGGATAGTGCTTCAAGGTCCCTCGATTTAGTCTTATGGGGAAAGGTTCCATGATCTGGGATACCCTCAAGAGGGGGGCGAAGTTGGTTAAGTAAGGCCTTTTTTGGATCTGCAATAGAGGCTCTGATGCTCTTTTTTGGTATGACTCCTGGGATGGTTTCCCACCTATCATATCCTCTCACCCTCATTTGTTGGGTTTATGTAGGATTTTTATCAAGGCTGGTTGGAGCAGAGTGATGGATTTTAAAACCCCTTAGGCTTTAGGGCAGACTATTGTTTACAAGTGGAAGGACATGTAAGAGTGGCCTTTGGGTAGCTCTTTGGAGGATAGGATGGATTTGGCCTCCATTTTGGCTGATAGGATTTGTTGTTCTCTCCCCGAGCAAGATGTTCTTGCGTGGGGTTTGGACCCAAAAGAGAAATTCACTATTTCCTCAGGTTATCATGTGTTGGACAGACGGGCTCTCAGTAGTGTTAAGGTTCCTTGGTGGAAGTACATTTAGAATAAGTTCTCTTGGCCAAAATGTAACTTCTTCTCTTGGTTGGTGGTTTATGGTAGGTGCTTGACATGGGATAACCTTTGTAAGCATGGATTTCAAGGTCCTTCAATGTGCTTTTTATGTCTAAAGGATGTTAAGATGGCTTCTCATCTTTTCTTTTAGTGCCCCTTTGCCAGTACTATTTGGTATTTCTAGTGTGGGGCTTGGAATTTGCAGTGCAGTCATTCCTCTTCCTTAGATGAATTTTGGTGGAATCTTGGGCCCACTCCGGTGAAGACTTCTTTGTTGCACATAGCTTGGAATATTAGTCCCAATTTACTTATTTGGCACATTTTGTTGGAGCGCAACCATAGGTTTTTTTTGGACAAGAAGCTTTAGGTGGGCCAAGTTTGGTTGCACATTCTTGGATCCTTGTAGGAGACTTTGTATGCTAAATGTGATATGTCAGTCCCTATGGATCCTGGTGATGCTAGAGTGGTTCATAATTTAGGGATTTATGTTGGTGGTAATGGAAAGCCCAAGATTGGGCATAGTAGGTGTTCAAGAGCGAAGATCTTTAGGAGGGGGCATTGGTTGCCTCCTCCCATTGGTATTTTGAAAATTAACACTGATGGGTCTGCAAGGGGAAATCTTGGGCATGTTGGAATTGGTGAGGTTGGCAGGGATAGCTCTGGTGTAGTTGAGTTTTTCTTTTCTGAGTATGAGGGAAAGAATTCTAATAATCTTATGGAAGCTTTGGATATTCTTTTGGCATTGAAATGGTCATGTGCCCTTGGATGGAAAAAGATTATTTGTGAGTTTGACTCTTAGGTTGTGATCGACTTGCTTAACATGAGGTAGTTAGAGGATGTTAGTTGGCATCTAGCTATGGTGGTTAAGCAAATCACCAGTCTTGGAGCAATTTTAGATTCTATCACCTTCTCTCATATCCCGCGGGAGTGGAATAAGGTGGCTGATGGTTTGGCCAAATGGGCTTATGAGAAGATAGGGACATTGATGGTGGATGATTGGGGTAGTTTACCTAGGGACCTTGCTCAGGGGTTGGAGGATTTGGTTACTAAGGATATGAGATGTTGCATGAGTACTTCTTGATTTCTTGCTTGGTGTTGCTTGGCCCTTTTGGGTTTTCCTGTTTGATTATGCTTTGTATTGCTTTCTTTGATTAATAAAGTTTTTACCCTCTTTTTATTAAAAAAAAAGAAAATTATATACTATATAATATTCTAAAATATGTAATTGGGGTTTCTATAGGGGTCCTTACACTTGAAATTTAAAAAACTAATACATATGGCTAAGTAACCTATTCGTTAACAGAAATAACCTAAAATGAAGAAAGGAACTAGCATTGGCTGATATTGCTAGTACCTAACAAAACACCTCACCACCCTTACAGCTAAAACAAAGATCCAACAACCTTGTTATAACCATAAAATAGGTAATGCCATAAACAAAAACAAGTGAAAACATGTAACTCAACTCACTCCCCAAAGGTTGAACCTAGAATCATATGCTAATTCTTACTTTGTCATTTCCTCTACCACATTATCTTTGATCCTAGCTATGGGATCTAGTGCTTTAAGTTATATCCCATGCAAGACTTCTACTTTTTGTCCCTATGAATAGTTTTTCCATTGCAACAAAATAATGGGATGGTATGGTTGTTGGTAACTTCTACTCTACCCTTATCACATATCACCATTAATCCAACATGACTTTATCCATATTTGAGTAGTAGGCATAAAGCATAAATGTACTTCTTGTTGCAATAGATGTTTTTTTGTAACTCATCACTAACTCTTTTGTGCCTTGAGAAAACTTCACCTCCTTAGGCTAAACACCAATTCTAGTTAGAGTTGACACAAAGGTGAGCATAACTATATCATCATAGTGATTTGGAAGCATTAACTACAACAACCAAACCCTAATAGATGCATCAAATACACATTGCTCCAAACTAGTGATAAAATCCTACTTCACCATAGACTTAGACCTGGGAGGTCCATGCACTCCAAAACCTACCTCTCCTAACATTGCCTTCACAAATCCTAGTGTTGCTAGTGATTATAATAAAAAGGTTGATGCTAGACAACTATTTGAGACAATTCCTTTATGGCAAGGGTCCTTGCCAATTTTTGCATTCTTGCAACATGCTATGATAAAAACATAAGGGCATAAAAAGGCCCATGTCACTACCACTAGCCTGGACTAACCTACTATAAGATTCCATCAAATAAACTCCATTTAATTAATCCTCTCACTACTTCAAATAATAATGCAGGCACATCCTTAAGCATCCTTAAATGTGGTATCATGTTTAAGAAAATATTATTTGTGATCTAATTTAAGTAGTTTGTGAGTGTGTAAAATTTGTGGTTGTTAGGTGAACAAGGTTGTGGTTGAATGGCATAGGCCAAATGGTTCTCATGATGGAGATCCAAGTTTGAATCCCCCAAGTAACATATGGTTTCTATGTGGCTTCTAAGTTGACTAAGTATGATTAAGTGGATATGTTGATGGGGAGGAGGTCCCCCTTGTGACCTCCAGCTAGTATGGATCAAAAAAAGATATTTGTGGTTGTTAGTCTATGATGGTAAAAGTTTACACATTTCACCACATTGAGAAATTATCTTCTATGGTTCTGGTAGTAGTTTTGTATGTGGTTTGTTTATCTTTAGTTAAAGTTTGAGGTTGATTGGGTAAGTGGAGGTTGATAATTTGGTTCACAAAGTGACTATGGGTTGACTATGTGTGTTGTTGGAATTGTTCTTTTTTATGAAAGGTCTATTTTGGGTTTGTGGAAAAGAAGAAATTTGTGGGATGTTTAGTATCTGCTATAAAAATCTGTGATGTGCCACATAGAGAGTCTCCACCATTGGGCTATTGTAATTTGTAAGTTTTTTATATCTTGTCGCTGACATGTTTCATGTGGGTTTGGGCTTTGCACCAACTTGGGCCTAACATAGATCATGTGAGGAGCTTGAGGATCATATAAATAAGAGGCTTTGAATTGGTAGAAAGCAAGTGAAGAAGACTATTTAATGGAGTAGAAGCATAGAAGGTAAGTTTAGCAATGAGGGAGCAAGATCTAAGTGTGGTAATTATAATATAATGTGGGGTACAATTTGAAGGTATCCATGGAAGGTATCCATGGCATGTAGTGATGTTTCTTAGAGTTTCTTTAAGGTGTGATTTAGAGTGCTTGCATTAGGTCATGTCATAGCCCATGTGGCAATTCTATATTAATTAGGCTAGAAATCATTATGTGGTTGCTAGTGCCAAATCTAGAAGTGGTGTTCTATAGTTGGTGACATTTGTGTAATCTTGGTAATCTTATGTAAACAAACAACTACAACTTGACATGTAAGAAGGCTAATTTTAGAAAACTATGGTTGTAATTTAGTAATAATCTTACAAGTTGTCTATTAAATGTGTGGCTAAACTTGGTTGTGGGTTGCACTATTAGATAGTCCTTTCTTGGAATCTCCTATAATGATTGCATCAAATAAGCAACAAAAACATGTAAAATTATTATCCTTATGTCTCCCCATGATCCAAATTTCAATAAGAATTAAGAGCATTAATGGAGAAAATTCTCATAAGACTAGAATAAGTCGTTTCCCTTACATTCTTATAACAACCATAAACTCATAAAAATTTCATATGATCTTCCTAGGAGTAAACATTAAGCTACCTAATAACTTATGCCAATTAATGACACACTACATAACATGTAATAACTACCAACACTAAGCTACCACTCCCATCAATAAATGCTCTAAGCTATCTTTGAGTTTGACTTAAATTAATATTATGTGGACCCTTTCTATTATCCTACTTGTTGGCATGACTTCTCTCTCTAGCCCTAATTTGTCTAGAAATGTTTCTTCATCCACCTTAAATGGACTGAATTGAGTGCTAATATTTGTTAATCCAAAGCTAACCCCCAATCTTAGCTTATAATGTGGAATATTTTCTACTTCAAGCTACCTATTGGAAAGCATATCGACTTCCATCACAATAGCCTACTCCTCTACCTTTAAAAAAAAAGAGTCCATCCAACATTCCTTTTGGTTCGAGCCTTTTGTTCAACACACTAGGTCTTCCATATTTGTTGCCTTTAATAGAAAGATATAGTAGAAGGTTTCCCTATTGGTAGAAACTCTCTAAAATCTATGTTTGGAACTTGTCAACAAGTGATTATTCATTACATTTGGAAGGATAGATTCTTTGCTATCCTTTTTAAGTCTAATTTATCATCTCTAATTATCAACATTCTATATCTTTACTCTAACATTGCTTTACAAATGGTGAATCTTACTTCCCTATTGCAAGAAACACTAAGAATGCATATATTGAGATGGCTAAATAAGTAGATCAGATTCAAGAACAATAAAGAAAGTGTCAGAGAGAAACTAGAAAAGATTGTCAAAGAAACTATATAAAACAAGAATGTTTAAATTCATGAATGATAAAAAAATAACATATGGAAAAAAACAAAACTCTTACATAGAAAATGCTTGCGCCAAATCTAGTCTATCCAATAGCTCCAATTACACCAAATGTGCTATTGCTACACATATTATTAATCAATACAAGCCCACCAAATTTTGGGAAGCGCAATGAACCCAGGTCCATGCATTGATCGAGCCCTAGGCAACACCCAGTTGTGGATACACCTATCTTACAATGAGCTCTTTAGCATTGACACTTTCCCTCACACAAACCTTGCAAACCACAAGCACACCATGTTTAGGGCCATGCAAAATATTAGAAACCAAACTAATTTTTCTCTCCTCCGAATTCTGATTGGACACTATAGGGATGTAAAAACCTAAAACAAATACTCACCAAAAACCTATGAAAAAAGTTTAGCCTTCAATAAAACAACCCCAAAATATTAATCACAATAAAATATTAAACTCGACACTAATTACAAGTTTCATTCACTCGAAAACATAAGTTCCCTTCCTTAAAACAAATACTAATAACCCAAGATAATAATAACTTATCTCAACTCAAAACGTCTCTATACAATAAATACAAGCTAAACTATAATAATTTCTAATACATTAGAGATAATCATCACCCTGTCAATCATATGACCAAACATGTCAATATTGACACCAATGCCTTTATTACAGAAGAACTTAAAATAGTGATTGATTACTGCTATTGTTGGATTGTAAACTCTTGTCTGAGATTGCTTTGTATTCGAATGATCGACTAATATCCACCCATACTTTGATGGGTTAATTTTGAGCTTTATTAAAAGCAAAACCACATAATAATAATAACAATACATACACATACTTGTCATTGTTGTCGATTTAGTCCAACCACCTCCTTTACAGCACATGGATGAGAAAAAGACAATGCCTGACTTGTATGAATTAGTCCAACAACAACCCTTAAATTCCGAGAGGATATCTATGCACAAAGAAAATTTTGCAAGGCCGACAAACATTACCCTACCATTTGCTTTTTAACAAAATGCCACTTTCCAAAAAGAGACCCATGTAATTTTGTCATTCTTAAATATCTCATTTCCTATTCTTTACAAGATTATTAAATGGTTAAAAAATATATACGTTTAGTTTTTTAAAAAATCATGTAAAACACAATCTATAATAATAATAACAATAACCACTGGAAAGCGAAGGCAATTTTCAACACTAAATTTCAAATAACTAAAGATGCATGAAAAGCTCTCAACTTTGCTCTCTCTCATTGTTCTTCTTACTAATATATATTACTAATATATATGATTCATTAATAGAGAGAGAAGAGAGTACGAAAAACTCTTACCATTTAAGAATAAATATGGCTTTAATATAGTTTTCTATTAATTTATTTGTAATTTTGAGAACATTAAAAATTTAGTAATGGTTAAGGTTGCAAATTGTATTTTCTATATATGAGTATAATTTTAATTTTAAATGACATTTTTTAGTTTACTAATGTTTATTGAAATTTTTAATAGTTTATTAATACATATTTTTTATCGATAAAAGTGATCTAGAGAGGGGATCAATGCTCATATATTAATTCAAAAAAAAATTGTAGAGAAAATCTTAGATGCTCTAAACATGAATTAGGGGTATAAACATGATTTCTAGCCAAAAAATTTAAAAAAACATAAGGATGGACAAAAAACACCAAAAGTAGAATGGACATGAAGGAGAGTAGAAGTGATAAAGTAATATAGAACAAAATAGGCAGTTAGTTACTACCACTAGATTCACCACCATTATTTGGTAGAAAGACCCAAACCTAACCCCTAGCTACCAACACCCCAAGAAGGAAAAAGATGGCATTGACAACAACTTTGGCCCTACCCAAAATGACACTACAAAGCTACTTCTAATGATAGACCAAAGCATGATGAAATGCCTCTAGAGAACCAATCACCAAACTAGCCCAAGCCATCTTTAGAACATATTTGGCAATAGTAGAATTAGCCAGTAGCTTAAGAGGGAAGACAGAACCAACATCGCATGAGTCGAGGACCTCCTCATGTAGTCAACAATTGCCATAGAGAACTTATAATCTAGAACATAAGTAGTGTATATGAGTGATTTAGCTGGCATTTTTGTCAACCCCACATCAAGGGTGAGATCCATAGTATTAGAAAGGAAGATAGAGACAATATTGATTGGCAAATTTGTTTGAGGAAAACTATTTAGAGCCCCATTACCAATTATTCATCTGACATCAGTTACCACTTGGAGATCACCAAGACAAAAAATCTTCCTTAATTTGTTAGTGTCAAATCTACTAGCATCCTTATATTCCCATTTGTTTAGATGAATCTAAACATGCCTAGTAAACCAAGACTCCATAACTACCACCTTCAAAGAGGGAACAAAAAATATAGAGAAGAAAGTGAAGGGATTACATATAAGCATAAGCTAAACTACCATTGATGATGCAATTAATAATCTTTTAATGCACCATTGATCAAAAGATAACAACAAACATGTTGAGAACACATGATCATGATTATGAGTTGCACACATGAACATTGTCAAAAGAAAACTTAACCATTTGAATTAAAACTTCTCAAAAATAAATAAGTTATTACAAAAAATTGTATTATGACTCCTTCAGAGGCATAGGCCATGTTTAATTGCTCATTAGTGAAGCTACATCCGCCATCCATAGGAAATGGAAGCCACCAAGCTGCCACCACCTTAATTATCTATCATATGATCCTTATGATAGATGTTTCTAAGGGCATTGTCATCCCAAGAATTTGTCATTTTAACAAGAAGTTTATCTCTAGAAAAGGCTAAATTAACCAATTGGTTAGCTAGATAATTTGGCTCCTAATAACAATAACTACACTCAAACTCAAAAAACTAGAATCTCCCATATAATTGATAGGATATTGTTTAGCTTCCAAATATCAACTATGTGAGATTGAACCATATTTATTAGAATCATACAATCCTCTTCAATCCAAATTTTTGAGAAAATTAAATCTTTTCAAAGCCTAGGACCAAGATTAAAAGCCTAGACACTTTAGCCTCATTGTTAGTTTCATCCTATAATTTCATAGACACAGCCAAAATAATGTCACCCTTCCTATTTATAATAACATAACTAGCCTTGGAGGGACCCAAGTTTCCCTTAGAAGCCCCATCAAGATTAAGTTTGAGCCACTATCCACATGGTGGAATCCATGTTACTAAAGAATGGTTAATTTATTTACTAAGATCTTGTAGAGCCCCATGAATGGGGGAAAGCTTCAAAAGTTTCAAATTCTTTAGACCAAAACTATCCCCAGATGTAAAATAACATTCTTTCCCATACCCATTAAGAACAAAATACATTACCATCTTAGAATAACACTTTTGAAATGGAAAATAAAATGTCAAGACATAGTAAATTTCCTTTTAAAGATTATGAGATTCCTTTCTTTCCAAATGATTCATATGACCATAGATGGAGAAATCAACTAGAGATAATGAAAATAGCAATTTAATGTAGAATTAACCAATTTTGAAACAACTATAGTAAGGACAATGGGAAGGCATATGACCAATTCAATTTAGAGCATAACCAATTCTAATAGGCTTTCAAGAAAGGGCACCATAATAGAAGAACACCAACATTCTAAAGGAAAAAGCCACAAAAAGCTTAGGGAAAACTCCTAGACATGTCAAAGAAAACAAGGTGATGACCTATAAGAGTTCTTGTATGAAGATCTAGCTAAGCTCCAACTTTATGGATGCATGCCTTATGCCAACATAAGGGAATGGATAAGCCAAAAAATATTACATATAATATGAGAGAAATAGCCCCTTCGAATAGAGTAAGAGCTAGATTTGGAGTCCATTCATAACAAAGTATCTTCTCCAGATCTTAAAAACCTTTCACGTTTTAACAAGGGTTTTAGAATGAGTTTTTTCTTAGAATGGAAAGCTAGGTTTGAAAATTTCTTCCAAGAAACATGAGGAAACCCAGTTTCTTTCATAATAGATAAATAATCTCTTACCTTGGTACCCCAAAGTTGCAAGAGAACCTTTTTGGAATTAATTAAGTCATAATGATCTATGAGACTAGAATAACCATTCGATGTGTCTACCTAAAATGATGTAGAAGTGTCATTCCAAACCTCCCAAGAGAGATTATATGTTATCATAGCTTGACAACCAATCAAAAAATTCCAAATATTTAAACCCTGTGGAGGATTTAAAACCATGAGGGTTCTTATGGGATCATCAAAATTAGGATGTACTTGCACCTTAGGATTTGGATCCATCTTGAATTTAGATTGGAATACATTCTGTAGATGAGTTTAGCTCAAAATCCTAGATTTGGTTTGTAGTAATTCATAAACTTGCACCACCATCCTCTTTAGGAATGCAAACTAATTGCCTAGACATTAGAGAAACCTTATTTTACCATCATGTCCATTCCATAAGAAAACCCTCATAATATTTTCCATATAAGAAGTAATAGATACCAGAGCTCTTAAAATAGACATTGTATAGACTCAAATTGGTGCCACAGTAGATTTTATAAGTAAAGATGACTAACAAAAGAGAAATACATCCCTTTCCATGTACTTAATTTTAATTGAATAGAAGTCGTCACCTTTTTTCAAAATGGAAGAGAGCTTGTAGTAGTGAAAAAAGGTACCCCCAAATATCTTCTAGGAAGGACACCTCTTATGAAACCAAAGAAATTTTGAATACATTTTTGAACTAAATCAGGAGTGTTAAAGGAAAAATATATAATATATCCTCTAGAGACCTTGAAGTAGAGGTCAAAAACTCCTTTTATACATTTTTCCTTAACATCAATGGAACACCAAATAATAGAGTATCATATACAAATTAGGCATGAGTAACATGTTAAGTCCACATGCAATCTTTATTCCACACCACTCACCCTTTTCATGTGCTAGATGAATAGATCTTCCAAAGCCTTTGTGACCAAAATGAATACGAAAGGAGAAATTAGATCATCTTGTCTAAGTCCAAGTGAGGATTTGAAAAAACCAATCAGACTTCTATTGAGAAGAATAGAAAACCTAGTAGAGGAAATGCAAGCCTAGATCATCCAACACCAATCTTCAAATAAACTAAATTTATTTAGCACAAAAGGCAAGAAACTTCATTTAACTATCATAAATACTTAGTCTTTTAAGGATTTTTCCTTTGTAGATTAAATTGTAGATGTAAATATCTCTCTTAAATACAACTATTTTTTTATTAAGTTTAGCTGGGAAAAGGGTCCCAGTCCCATACAAAGTAGCAAGTCTAATTAGTTTACATCATTAAACCCTGATAATAACCCATATAGGGCCAGGATACCATGAGCAAACCCACTGTAGCAAAAATAATCTCAAAACTAGTCCCAAGCAAAACAAAGATCAGTCCACAAAAAAGAGCCCCACAAAACATAACCTTCCCTAATAATCACCCATAAAGGGCCAGGGAACCAAGTCAAATAGTAACCCAGAGTTACATAGGTATTAAGTAACATCAAAATAGACCACCCTGATAATAACTTGAACAGGCCAGGGGAATAGATAGAACACAACAAGAGAACAATAGTTTTTAAAAGGCCAAACATAACAAAAACTAAAGACTAAATATTAAAAGTGCTCCAGTCCTTACACATCTTGTTCATCATCTCCTCCTAGAAAGAAGTGTTTTTAAATACAATTGTTACTTTGACCTAACCTCCCTAATTAAAATCTCCTCTCTTTCTTTCTTGAGCTTATCCTTTAAAATAATTTGACTATTACCAATCAACTTGCATGTCAAAGTATTTTAAATTGATCTAGCTAAGATCTTGTATTTATGATGATCACCTATTAGCCAATATTCTTCCTCATACCTTAAACTATTATACTTTGTAATGGTTCTTCTTCCTTTTTCATAGCTCGATCCATTTCTAGACTGAGTTGACTAATGCTTTTATTCAACACTTTCAAGCCAATATTGGCCTAAACTTTACCTAATCCAATTTGGCACAATGTAAACAAGGCAAAACAAAATGATTTAATGACCATATCCTTCACTTTCAATCCTTGTTGGGAAAAATTTCACTACCAACTCCTTAATAATGAGATCGAATGTCTATTCATTGATAAGTTGCTACCACAAATTAATCAAAGAGTAATGTTTAGTTTCAAAATAAAATTATTTAAATTTTGTACTTGGCTTTGTGACTATGAAATCAAAATCCTTGATGCTAATATTTTGAGTTATAGTTCTTCATCTCAACCTTATCTTTCCTCCACCATGTAACCTTATAAATGTTAATTGAAACCTCCATTTAAATAAGATACTAGGTCCCCTTCCATATTTAAGGTCAAACACAAACCCAATGTTAACCATATTGATCATTTTCATATAACCACCAATGTCATATTAGTTAAACCACAAACTGCATGCAAGTTTGAATTCACCTACATGACCTTCCTGATGTCATCTTAAACCAACTCTTAGGTGCCAGTATGATTACTATTCCTCCCATTCAACCACTTGATTATCTATCTCCATTCTTTGTGTCTATGATGCCAATCTGTATTGTAGATACCATCATGTTAATGGCCACAACATTAATTGGTGTGTGGGCCTCAAACAAAAGAATACAAAATTTATTCATAACAATATGATCCATGTTGAAGGACTTAATGATAGGGGTAATAATTTTTTTACTCCCCCAAACCAAATCCTTCTAATTTACACCAACTCGTTTCCTCAACATATATAATCAAATCACATTGAATCTACTTTGGAGAACCCAAACCTATACTTCTTCCACTTGTTCTAATTCCTTTTCCAATTTTGTTGGTATTATTGAGACCTAACCCTTTTTCCCATCTAAAACATCATCTATCATTTTCTCCTTAGATGAAATTTTTGATAATAGGACATTTATCTTGAAGGATAAGTTAATTGTAAAATATTGAGATGCCTTATAGTGGAGTTAATTGCTAATTTAATGTAACAACTAATCTGATAAATAAAAGCAATTCCCAAATAGGACTCAATAAATAATTATAAATTGCATAACACAATATTTTTTAAAGTAAATATAAATATAACATTATTATACTCCATAATCCAAAAAAAGATAAAATCATTAATTTAAATTGCCTTCTAAAGAAATCATTACATTAAAATGGATTCAATGTGAATCATACAACTAATTATAAAGTAGTGATTCAGTGATTACATATAAGATGATACAACACATTTCTAAATTTTTGGAAATATAATTTCATGACCACATATTTCTTTGAGTTCAAGCTTCATGGCATTCTATCTAGTTGAATGGAGGGAGAGCATCATCTAGGCACTTTTCCTCCAACCATAGACTAGCAATCCCACACACACCTTCTTGCTAGAAGGGGCCCTACCCTTCATGAGGGTGATAGATAAAGGTATCTTCAAATCTACCATGACCATCCAAGAACCAAGTGTATAATGTACTAGTCCTTGAACACAATTACATGTAGTCTATGATACAACTCTAGATACCATCTAGCTAAGTATGACATCTGATAAACATGCAAACTTGACAATACTATGAACTGACAATGCAAGTGGCTACTCTACTACTTAAAGGCCAAAGCATTCATGAAGATCACATTTCAACTTGGATATGTGGGTCATATGTTCACACAATACAATCTCATATTAACTTAATGAAAAATAAACTAATTTATTGATTACTCTTTGAAATCACACATTTCAACCATTTAACTCAAAAAAATAACCTTGAGACTTAGTTGACCAGTCACATACACAACTATCCTTAAGGCTCTATCTTTCCATATTTATAATTAGTTATATAAGTGATTGTTCAACTAAATGTTACAACTATAGCAACACTTCACATCAAGTCACTAAGCACACCAAACAATATTTTCAAAATTTTGAAGAAGTACCACATAGTCTAATAGATTGTTAAGTGTAACCATAAAATGCAACTAAATGTTAAATTAATTCACCACATAGGTATATCATAAACAAGGAAACATCTATATTTGATGTATGAATTTCTAAATAGATAATTGTAATAATTATATACTATACTTAGTTGTATCCATCACTATTTACCACCACTTTTATTTCACACAATCTGAATAAAGGTCATTTTAACACTGTACCCAACTGATACTTTTGCATAATGGTACAATTTAATAGTATATAATGTTGTTCATATGTAAGGACTATGTATTGACTAAGTTGTATTCATCATGCATGATGTTGAAGTTCAAATGAAATAGTGTTGAATACCTGACTATAAGAGATATACACTCTATTGTTCACAATCATGGATAACTCATAAATTGAGAAAAATAGGATATACCCAATGAATAATGTTATTCCATTTTACTATAGTGATTTTTCTATTCATGTTGGTATCAAACATAATGAAGGGAAGAATTTACTCCTAAACTTGGATTTTCCCATATATCAGATACTAGATATAATCATGGAGTTCTATTCAAGTAGTATAAGCTAATAGTGGCACATGTATAGTAGAATAGAGGTTAACTTCAATGTTCAATATAAAACACTTCAATTATTATATGATACATTAGTTAAATAATAATTAAATAGAAGTAAAACTTGCTATTATAAACAATGAATAATATTATCAAATAGAGTATAAATGATTGATAACAATAATATTAAATCATGGGTCAAGAGTTTTAATCCTCCTGAAGAGTGATAAGGCAGCAAAATTATGCAGAAACTACTAGGAGACCGCTACGGTCTCAAGAAAGTTTGTTTGTGGAGATAGTTAGGTCAAATTTGCAAAAGGAAGACAGAAGGAATCATAAGGAAAATCTCTTTATTGCTGATCGAACTCTAGGGTTTCAAGATTTTCAGAGGCACCAAAGCAAAGAAAGATCGGATGGCTTTGAATACCATGGATTTAGATATTAGAGGGGAGTGGGATCTGTAGACACTTAAATTTGTCCATGTCTTGACCATTACCTAGTCGATACTTTACTTAGACATCCTACTTGACATCTTGTCCTAATCCCACTCCTAATCCCACTTATCCCATTTTCCAATTAATTAAATACATCATATTTATTTAATTAATTCCCCCTTGTCACATGATCCAAATAATTCAAATAAAATATTTGAATTAAATCCCTCACCTCTCACCACATTGCAACACATGTTACATGCTACAACTTCCACTTAATACACCTTCATATGTCAAACTAATTCAAATAAAATATTTATTTGTTAGGTCCCCTTTATTCTCCATCACACACTTGTCACATGACTACAATCCCTCTTGGATTGGGAAAACCTAATCAATCTCAATCGTTCATATCATTCAAATAACTTGCAATCTCAACCCTTCATTCAAATCAGTCACTTCCTATAAATCAAACCTCTCACAACCCATTTGCATGATCAAGTTTTCAAGTAGTCTCATGCTACCAAAATCAGTCTAGAATCATCTTTCATTCATCCTCATGCCAATGTTATGTTGCTGGAATAGTGAGCAACCAAGAAACAACCCTTCGACATCATGCATTCTCATGCAAGATTGAGAAGAGCCATGGAGATAAGTCAATTCTAGTGTAGATTCAATTTACATTTGAGTCTATTGTTTTCATTTTCATACTATTTTGTACTTCATGGTGCTAGTTAGGGTGTGAATATTTATTGTTTTGATTTTTGCCCTAGATTTTGCACCAACGACAAATAGTGAACCCGACTTGAATGCTTGCAAATCTAATGATTTTTTTTTTTTGTGATTTCTAAAAGTTAGGTTTTGTAGGTGACCTTTGGAGCTCAAACGGACCTCACCATTGAGTCTAGAAGGCCTCAAAGGCAAAACAACTATAATTTTGTTAGATTTAGCCTTCAAATTTTTTTTGACATTTTTTGAAAAAAAATTAGGGGCAGCAGTCCATACAGTATGAATCCATACCATGCAGATTTGCCACCCCCTTTGAGCTGAATGTATTTGTTGGTTTGATCTCTATAGGTGTTTCTGTCTGTGTTGCAAGTTTCATTTAGATCAACTGTTGTAAAAGTCCTCCTGTCGACCCATCTAAACCCTAGCTACTGTTTGGTTTGGTGTCCCCATCGCCATTCATAAACCCAAACCCTAGCTTTGTTGCCACAGTCATCTTCAAGTCTACCTATCGAAAAACCCTAATCACCATCACTTAAGCTTAATAGTCGAAACCCTCTGCTCACAATTTTTGTGGACGCCACTCAACAGAATCGTGGTCACCACCGTCATTTTGTTGTCATTGCTACTAATACCCTTCCTCCGCCGGCCTACTAAACCTCCTCTCCACTTTGACGCTGTTATGCCCACATTTCCCATGTGGTCACAACACACAACACATGTGTCATGTCCACATTTGCCATGTGGTCATGACACGAAACATCCAAAACTTTTCCCACCCAACTCCAAAAACCCCCTTGCACACAACATGCACACTCAAAGACAATCGCACCAAGGCAAAAACCACAGTCCAAGTCAGGGAAGTGTGAAGTCCTTTTGCATCCCCTGCAATATGATAGTCTACTAAGGGGGTTATGCAATGCAAGGAGTGTCGCCAATAGGGTTATATTCAATTTGGAGTCTAACCCTAAGTTTCCTAAGTGAAGTGAAGGGATTTTGACCTATGTCAAAATCTAACCCTAGGAACTAAAATTAAATAAATTAATTAAATACATCTAGGACATAATTAAATCTCTAGATAATTAAATGTGTTAAGACGGAAAGGAAATAATTTACCAAGTTAACCATAATATTCTAGATAAAATTTGGCAGCATAACGCCTCATCGATATGAATGGGGAAATAACTTTAAATAATAAATTAGCTAACCATTTACGAGAAAAATAATTTAAATTTAAAAGATAATTAAAAAATTGAGTGTAATCTCTAAAGTTAACAAAATAAATAAAAAATCATCCTTTAAATTAAATATAAACAAAATAAATTAAAAGGGGGTTCAAATTATTTAATTCCCCTAACATTATTTTCTCATCAAAACTCATTGTGAGAAATTCCAATAAAATTAACTAAAAGTCTAAGGTTTAAAATTAAATCCACCTCTATAATTAAATCAAGGCAATATATCAAGACCAAACAAAGTTGAAAGCAAAAATCAAAAGTCATTAATATAATAATCTCCTTCAACAAGGAAAGGCAAAAAGGAATGGGGAGAGGGGATGAATATTCCCGTGCACCCATAAATCCCAAATAATATAATTATGCCCACAAGTTTTATTCATTTGATACTACACAACCCTAAAAGCCTATTCCAATAATTTATTCACATTTCCAAAACCCTAATCTTATAATCTATTTTGCTTTCTAGTAGCTCCTCTTCTAAACCTATTTCATCTCATTTTCTCACTAATGCCATTCTTTACTTGCAAACCCTAACCCTATTCATTATTCTCCTCTCTATTTTTTTTCTCTCAACTCTCCCAAACCCTAATCTTCTTATTCTAAGTTTTAATTTTCCTCTCATCTTTCTATTGTTTTCTTTGGATGTTTTGCAGGTTGAAGAGGTAACGACTAGATATTTGAATGGCTTCCATGGAGTATACACACACACACACACACACACACACACACACACACACACACACACACACACACACATATATATAACTGTTATATTTTTTTTGAGTTCTCTGTAAAAAGACTAGAGAAGGGTATATGTATTTTTTTGTATCAAAGGGGTGAGGTATACCTAGAAGTATATATATATATATTGTCTTTACAAATATCAAGAAGTTACAGGTCGGAATCATGGCAGCGGCGGCTGACATCATGCACAAGGCAGAAAGGGGTTAAGGGTCCGCTGCAATCCACGGTGCCAAGCGCCTATTTTAACAACTAAAAGGGGGAAGGTAAATGGAGGGGTGACAGTTTCCCATCCCCCTCCTCTACACATAGTTCTTCAAGGGCACGGCGACGGCCATGGCCACCACCCAAACAAATTTGTTTTGTTCACTTTTTTTTGTTTTAAAAAAAAATCTTACAGCCCATTTAGGGCATGAAAACTCTAGCTCCTGAAAATAAATTTATTTATTATTATTAATAAATTTCTTTTCTTATATGTTTCACCAATGTCTCATTTAAAATATAAGGTATATACAATATATATACACACACACACATGATCCTTAACTAAGTCTGTGTAAAATGAACCCAATAGGATATTTAAAATATACTTGTGTACTTGTGTATTCATATTCTTACTATCTCCCTTTATTTCAGCAGAAAGAAAAAAAAAACTTCTATAATATACAATGAACTAGCATATATAAAATATCTTTTAATATAGACATTAATATTCATATATATATATAAATATAAATATATGTTATATATACACACCAATGTGTATATATCTGTACACACACACACACACACACACACACAGACACACACATATATATAATTTCCATAGTAAGCTCATACTATCTTTTTTTTTAAAACATAATACTATAACAAAGTTTAAAGCAACAAGCAATGGACAACATTTTTCATAGTTAAAATATATGACTTGCATTGATATTTTCTGCCATAATAAACTATGAATAAATTCAAATTTCTCTTCCCTTATTTTTAAAGCACTATTTCATATAAAGGTAAGAGGTTAGGAAGAAAATTTTTATTCCACACATAGTAATATTTTCTCATAAAACTATTACAAAAATCTAAACAACAACATTCACATAAATACAATAAACATTTTCCTTGTTTTGAAAAGGACATAGAAATACAAAACAACAACTCCTTTTTTTGACATTAACATGAAACATAGCTATAAATGATCAATTTACAATGAACAAAAGAGAGCTCACTCTCATAATAGACTTTTACAACAAGGCCTCTTGGCCATGGCATCAAAACAACCAAATAACAAAAAAACACATAAATGATAAAATCTTCCTCCAAGCTCCAATATCTCAAACTTGCAATAAAAAAACAAAGGGAAACTTTCCCATGCCCAAAAATGCTCTCCACCCTACCATAGACCTGAAAAAGGGTCACCCCCGAGCTAGGAGACCATCCTCACCTGGTTTCACACCACATTAACAATACACAAAAAAAACACTCACAATAAAAAAGAACACCCAACCATGGTTTTACACACAATGAAATCCATGAAGGATAGATTTAGGGGGTAGGAGAGTGGACAACTCTCTACTCAAGAGGTGCACTCCTAAAACCCAAAATCTCATAGATCACAAATACAAGGCCTCAAGCCTTAAACAACTCAAATATGATATAACATCTCCAAGGCACTCATGCCTTCTCAAAATAAACTCATAGGCACTCATGCCTTATCAAATAAACTCCATACTTCTCCAAATACTCTCATGACAATCATTGTGTCACAAAGATAAAGAGGATGACCTTGAGGAGGTTCACTCCTCTCCCACCCCATACAAGATGTGCTCTCCAAAATGGGAGCCTTATCCATACACCCACAATAAACCCCACATAACAAGAAGATTCAAACACTCAAAACCAACAATCACACAAAGGAATGTAAATACAAGAGAAAGGCTTCATGCCTTGAAGCTTACCTATGAAAGCCCAATAATGGAAGAAATTTGATGAAGAGCTTTCCAACATTCTCCAAGCTCTTGCCTCCAAAGTGTCTCCAAATCTATCTAACTCTCCCCAAAATCCATCATCAAAAGAAAACAAGTGAAAAAGAAGAACCCTCTCCCTCTCTCAAAGAGGGAGTATTATAGGCTACTCTCAAGAGCCTTGAGGAATGAGAAGGTGACACATGTCACCTTCTCCTTCCTCCTCACAAACCACTTGCAAGCTCCATGGGATGTGAAGGTGACACATGTCACTCTCCCATCCCACCAAGCCTCACTCCCTCCACATGTGCTCTCACACGTGTGAGAGCAAGGTGGAGAGAAGGAATCTCACAAGGTGGACTCCAAGAGGATAAGGATATGACACTTGTCATAGTCCTCTCCTTCAAATAAATCCCATTCACTCCAAGATACTCTCACACATGTGTGAGAGCATTGGAGATGGGTTTCACAAACTTGGGAGTCTTGAAAACTCCCCAAGTCTTCAAGGCAAGGGAACCATAGCCTTGGAAAGAGGAGTGGGTCATGGTTGAATGCTTGACCCATCCACCACTCTTTCCAAAATGCAAAATTCGTCACTTTACTTCAGGGTGAAGTTAGAGTGACTAGATAGAGGTTACCTAAGGGTTTAACATGCTCAAATGGGCTCTAGACCCTGGGGTTATAATCTAGGGTCAAAATTAACCCAAAATAAATACCTTAGGTAGCATAAAATCACATGAAAATGACACAAAAAATTAAAAGCACTAAAATGTGCCAAATCAAACATAACATTTCACAACACCATAATTAAATCAATTAGAAATGGGTAGACCTAATTGAAGGGACTTCAAAATCAGACATCATGAAAAATCATCATACAATACACATAAGATCTTGGTCCCTCTTGGGACTAGATCGATTTACACGAAATTCACATAAGGTGTGGGATGATCTTCGATTTTCCATGGGCATGGAAAATCATTTGCACACTTACAAAAATAGATTAGTAACACATGTTCATAATAGTCGAAACAAAAGAAATGCACACATACACACAATGTTGCATAATCATCAAATCCTTAATAATCAACACATAACGTCATTGATAAGATTCACTATCTACTACATTTCTAATCATCAACTCTGTGAGAACTAGAAAAAATTTCACATTTTGCATAGCCTCCACATACCTATCCTTTTATATACCACAGAAAATAGCCATTCTGCAATCTTGTAATCAGTATGAATTATGAAAATCTTGTGTGAAAAGATCCATTTTAGCCCCAAAATTTGTGTGACAAGATCCATTTCAAATGACTATATTCATAAGAGAATGAAAACCTTTGTAATTTCCTTTCCCAAGCATTATCAGCCAAACATGACCTCAACATTGGAACCCTCCTCATAGCTCCACCGATAGCCCTATGAAGACATAATAATTTCCTATCGAGGTAACAATACCCTATCGGGCTAACCCTTGAAGCCCTCTCCCCGATAGACTGACAAATTTGGCATATGCAAGCTTATCATGGTAACACATGAACTTCGATGGAACTAATATCCCAATTCCCTCGATAACCTGATATAAATATAACTTGTCTAAGATATAATACATATCAGCCAGATTAAGGCATATCAAGGTAACATTATTTAGAGTCTCGCTGATAGACCGATTGAAAGGATTCATCGATGAGAAAGATGGGTATTGGTGGAATATAAGCTATAGTCTCACCGATACAATGATGATGATTACCATTGACCAGTACAATACCCCGAGGCATCATTGCAATATTTAAAATAAATACTCCTGTCGATGACATGACTAAAACGAATGGTGCATTTATCAACCAAAATTGAAACAAACTATACCACCAGATGATTAATTTAGTCAAAGCTGAACCAGGAGAACTTACTAGGAATGGAGGTTGCTAAAGGTTGAAGCTCTTGTACAACAAAGAATCGGCAAAAGAAAAATTCAAGTAAGTGTACCTATCGAGCTAAGAAACTACATTATACAAAGGTTTAAAGGATTTAAACAATTGAAGAACACCCAAAAAAATTGAAAACTAAAAAATAGAAGATTGAAAAAAGAACTTTAAATCAAGACTTGATAGACCAATGTCCCGGGTCTAGGCCAAGACCCAAAAGAAGTGCACAAATGCATCCTTCAATGGATCGATTATTGGACAAACATAAGGGTTTGGGAGACATTTGGATGCCACATTGGGGATATGAGCTTTTCATATATCATTATAGAAAACAATATAGGTTCTCCCCAGTCTGCAACCCATGGAGACTCAACATGGGAAGATTAGTGGTGCCCAATGTGTTCATCAATGTAGAATTTGTTAAAACCCTTGCCAGAAAATATGACCCCAAGAAAAGGACCATTCAATCGCATAATGGAGCTGACTTACTCATCATTTCCAAGGACCTTATTTCTAAAGTGTTCCAGCTTGAGTGTTCTCTGGACTTACAACTCACAATCTGAGATTTGCTGACAGAATATAAGGATATGGACACTAGCTATAAAAGATGGAAGCTAGCCCTGCATAGGCCTAGAGATGAAGATGGCCAATTAAGAAAATTTTCTGACATCGAGAATCACCCTTTTCATGAAGATATGTTTTAGGAATACTTCAAATACACCTACTACTCAGTTGGTCAAGTTTTAGGAGTAGAAGTTCCCCCTCTTATGTCTATTGCCCCAATGGTTTTGGCCCCGTAGACATACAGAGCAATAATGCAAGTCATTATGATTATGCAGGCTATTTGGCTAATACCCTGAATCAGGGACTTGAAAAGATAAAAAACAATAGTGAGTGTATTAGTTTCAAACATTAATCTTTATTGATGCATTTAGTTTTATATGAGGGACATGGTAGAGGATTTTGGAGTGAAGAGTTGAGGATAAAGGATACCTTTGAGAATGGAGATGATAAACCTTTACTAATGTGGACTTCATTGTGGGACAGGAGATTTGGCCAATCTCACTATCTTTATTTTGAGGAATATTTTGTTAAGCCATTGATGAAATTATTAGGATACCCATGTACTTATAACTTATCCCCAGAAGTGCAATGATTTTTGAGACCAAAGGGAAATAACTCTAACAGTAAAGTAAATCATAACTGGGGGGACTATTATGCTTTCTCTGATTGCACAGTGATTAGGGTTTATGGGTTTGAAGGAAATCCACATTTGTTACCAAGGGTAGTCCCTGATAGAGTGGCTTATCTAGAGATTGTGAGACAATTGGCTAAATCAGATATCAAACACCCCAAGGGATACAATAAACAATCAATTATGCCTGGCACCCTGTGTTTTGGGGATTTCACAGTAGTCACTAATGAAGGATATGAAGAAATTGAGGCTAAGTTGGCACAATATAATATCCCCTTGGGCAATGAAAGAAAGAATTTTGATGCAGAGGGTTTTATTCACAGAGCAAGGTTGTCATAGGGGTTATCAGGATATGAACATTTGTTCTTAAATGAAGATGTGATTAGAAATTATGATGAGGATACCACAATGAATATAATGGACACATATAACAAAATTCTACTTGTAGAAGAATGAAAAAGGAAGAATATTCCTTTTTACTCAAAAGCCTTCAGTGAGATACAGGATCCTCTAGAAAGAGTTGAGCAACTTATTGCTCATATGAATGAATTGGTTGAAAATGTATCTTCATTTTTTTTTGATACACCTCATATGGCTTATTTAGGAACACAGGCCGAGGACATACAACCTATAGATTATGTTCCATCACAACCCACTCCTGAAGTGTGCTTTTCTATAGATATTGAAATAAGTGAAGGGGAAGAAAGTAATGAGGAAAGTGAATCAGTGCAACCGATAAATGCACTGGTAATAAAGTAGTATGAACCCCCTCATGAATTAAATGTTATACAATTTGAAGCATCGAATGAATTATCATATGATGTTAGGGTCTTGGCTGTAAGAAAATTTACTTCTGATAGTGACTTTGTTAAAACTGTTGAGTTCAAATCATTTGTTTATGAATACAAAGGAAAGAAAATAAGACAAAAGATGTAGGTTGCCACTCCTGAACAAGAGGTTGTTGCTCTTAATGAACTAAAGAATGAAATAAGCAAGGAAATATAGTCAATCACTCTTGAAAGAGGAAGGCAATTACTTCAGGAGGCTAAATTGTCACTTCTACCAGGATGGGACATGTGTTTTGCAATAGTATTTGATAGTTTTAAGAAAAGAGCTGACAAGACATTGAACCTAATAGGTGAGCCAAGTGACAAGGTATATTTAGGATCAGGGTATAACCCAGATGAATCCACTTTACTTGTTTGGTCACTATATCCTCCAAACAAAAGACGAATTGCCATCAATGACCCAAAACAAGTGTTTGGTCACCTTTTGGTCCAAAGGGTAGGGGATACCAATCCCATGGAAACAACAAAACTAAATGTCAATGTAGCATAATTTACTAAAGGCCAAATTGAAAGATTGGTTAGAGAAAATGACAAATTAACAAAAGAATTAGTACACCTGAAAGAGAAAACACCTAGCTTGTCTGCCATAGAATTATATTCTCTAGGACTTGAGAAAGATAAAAGAGTTTTAGATGCATTGGCTGATGTAGCCTATTGGAAAAAATGTAATTCAAAATTAGAGGAGAAATATGAAAAATTAGAAAAGGAGATGAAAGTTCTCAAATTCAATATTGTATCTGAAATAATCAAGGTAAGGTTGACAAAATTATGAAATGTGCTAATGACTACTAGAAATTATTCAAACAAATGCACTCAACGATGACTGAGAATAAATGTTTACGAGGGAGAATGACTGAGAAGAAGGAGTTATCAGAAAAGAAAGCTTTGTCAGGACAAGTGTTGCAGACATATAATGAATTAATGGAGTCACATAATAAATATCATGACAAGCTTGAAGAAGAGCTTGAATGTTTTGATCTAACTCCCTCACTTCACGATGATACTAGAAATCTCAAAAGTTATGAAGGTTGGAAAAATGAATTTACTAAACTATTGACTGCCGCATTATAGGAAATCAAAGATGAAGCCATGATTATGCAGAAAGCCCATAAATAGATTGAAAAAATCATGTACATGGAATACGACATGAAAGAGAGGATACTCAATGTTGACACTCACACTGAACAGGGATACATCCATCACCTCTCTATAGTCAACTTATTCATCAGCCTAACCATGAACACATCAGATATAGTGGACCAGATATCTCAATAAAAGTGATCAGTTGGCATCATGATGAGCACCAGGTCAAAGAGTAGAAGCTTTGAATAAGCCTTTGATGGTCACAGGCTTCTGCTGGGAGATTAACGGAGTGGTCAACTTGTCTATTGTTCTTTTTTAGTTTCTTTTATTTACTAAAAGATGTGACTTTTGAAAGGGGTTTGTAGCTTGTTGCCTCTCACTTATAAAAGGAGAGACCAAGACCCATAGAAGAGGGGACAAAAAAGAAAAAAACATTATTAGGAAATTTTCCCTAGAAGACCTTTTAGAAGGAGCATTCGTAAGAAGATAGATTGTACCATTTAATCATCCATTTCATATTAGAAATTGTCATAGTAATGCATATCATTTGAAGATAAATATAATGGAGGTGTTTGCATAAATATTGATTCACTTTCAAGTGTGCAATAGTTGTGTGGATTTATTATGTTCATATGTTATTTGGCTGTCTCAAAAGTGGTTGTTTATGTTATTCAAATTAAGTGTGAAAATACATTTGATTTTTTAATACACATTTACTGTAATTGTGTTATGCTGTTGATTGGTTTCTATGTGCAGAAGGATTAAAATTACTTTTTGAGCAATCTATTTTGATTGGTTCCTGTTTGGATTAAAATCCTTTTAAATAAATTGTCTTAATTGGTTTCTCCTCACATATGAATTAAAAATCCTTTCACAACTTCATAGTGACATAAGGGGATATCATTGGGATCATTAAGAAGAGTCTAGATAACTGATATACTTGCACATTTGCATAAGGTGTAGACATTTAAAAGTGCCCAACTTTTAGAGTTAAGCTAAGAAGTGAATCTGTACATCTTACAAAACCCTATCTCTAATATCACAATCCACCCATTAACTCCATTTACCCAATAGATTAGGCACTGGTCAACCTTAGAACATTTTATACAAGTATAACTCACACTCTTAATACTTCAAGCATTCCTATTAGAAAGAAGTTAGAAAGCCCTACAATTATCTCACATCTGTGTGCCATTAGTGAGTAGAATTATCCAACTAGAATCCATCTAGATTTTCATATCTGCTTATTGATTAGGTACACCCGCCTAGGCCTAGTAGAGCCAAAAGAGTAGGGGTTTTTTGTTGTATAAACCCTGTCTTGTTGACCAAAAACATATCAAGAGATTGGCACCCTCTTGTCATCTAAAAACCTAGGTTTTTGTGAACCAACAAATTGGCGACTCTACTAGGGATTAAGCCCATTTTGAACTTTAGCCTTCCATCATAGACTTGTCTCAAAGCATCATAACATATTTAAGGCTCTATTGGGGAGAACTGCAATCATTTTCCTGGTTACAAAAAAGTAGGTGGCGACTCTAAAATTTTTATGAGTAATGAAATAGATATCATATCAGAAAGGATAGATGATAGACATCAGAGATATATTATATTATCCAACATGAATGGAAGGAGATCTATGCATCAAGAAAGTTTGAAGAAAAATAATGTCAAGTGGACAGACAAGCATGGACCTCCTCATGGAAAGAAAAATACAAATAGGGGTGAAGCAGTACCCAAACAACCTGAAGATAGTGTAAACACATCAAAACAACCCTTTACAATATTCAACTCCCCAGTGTACAATGATGGTGGAAATCCCTCAACACCTCCTAAAAAAATTAATACAAATGATAACATCCTCAATTATAGGATAGATTCTCAAGAAGCAAATGAATTTGAGGAAAGGATGAATGAAGAAAGGAGGTAGAAACAAGAAGAATCTGATAAGGGATTTTTATCACAACAGGGAGAAGAAAATGAGGAGGGGTCTGTAGAAAATATTGTTGATTTTGATGCTATGAGTAATCAAGAGATTGAAATACATTTGGAGTGGCAAAGACAACATCTTAGAAGAAGACAACAAATGATCTAGGAAAGCCATGAGATAGACCGACAAATGGCACAATTAAAAATCCAAATAGCAAAACCTCCAAGATATGTCCCTCCACACAAACAAGGTAGTAATGCCAATCTACATGGGATATCTCAGAATACAACTGCTCCGGGTACTTAAAAAATGCCCCATAATGTAGGAATGTAGGAGGTAATTCAAGACAATAGACGCAGCATAGTACATCATCACAAAGACCCCAACCCCCAAATACTGGCAGTATTCCCTAATATCACCCACCACTAGGTCATCATGGTGTCCCACAACATCAGCAACATATACCACCTCAGAATATATACCCTCAGCAACACATATAGAAAAATGCTTACCATCAACCTCCATATGGATACCAATATTACCCCAATCCACCACCTATGAATATGCCTCCACAAAACCTCATGAGTATATGTAGGCAATTTGATTTAATAGGATATCAATTATATACATACCCTATAGACAACAACTGGAGAAATATGGTCCCCAAATTCACTAGGAATAATGGGATATCAGCTAAAGAGCACATTAGGAATTTTAATGCCTTTATATAGGACATTGGTATGGAGCATGAGGATGTAAACATGAGATTATTCATGATGTCCCTAACTGAAGACACAAGGGATTAGTTTAATGGTTTACTAGATGCCTTAATTAATTCTATATCAGACTTCCATGACCAATTCAAAGAACAATATGGAAATTGGTATGCCCTTGAATTTGCCCTGCATGGGCTAATAAGCATCCAGAAATACCAAAATGAGTTAGTATATGACTTCAATCAAAGATTATCCAAATTGCACAATAAAATACCACATGGATCCAAATTGACTGATTCAATAGCCCTGATTATCTATCTAAAAGATTTTGATCTGAAAACTAGGTATGAACTCAAGAATAAGGCTCCCATGACCTTGACAGAGGCACAAAAGGCAGCTATTAGTATTGAAAACAATAAGAAGGCTACAGGGATGACTGGAAAAAGAGACATCCTTAGAATGTCCCAACAATCTAACAACCCCCAAAATAAGTAGGAATACCAGTATAGGAATGGAAGACCAAGGTTACACGATATGCCCTATAATACCAATTGGAAAGATGGAAGACCTTTAGAAAACGATAAAAAGTAGAATTATGGGAAAGACACTCCTGACCCTCTTAAAAGAAATGGAACACCTATAGTGGATAATAATTTATGGTGCTTAGTGTGTAATCTGCCTCACTCACCTGACTATTGTGTGGTGGCACAATCAATACAGGAAGAAGGAACATCCTATTGGTAAGAAAGAGACAACCATACCATAAACATGCTTGAAATCAGACCCCATCAAATTGATGAAGAATATTCATCCATAGAAGAGGATGGATATGAATATGATGTGACAAATTAGAGTTATAATATCAATATGGGGAGACATTAGGTGTTTTCAGATCAAGAAGATAATTATAAGGAAAACATTTGTGATCATAGTGGGCCACTACAAAACTAATGGAGGAAACCAATTGAAGAAGAAAGAAAGGCTCTTATAATGGCTGCGGTGGCACAAGCAAAAAGTAATTATAATATGAGAAATAGAATAGTTAATGCAGATCAAGGAACACCTAGAAGTGTGTTCATAAAAGACCAGAGTCATAATAAGGACAATATGAAAAATACATCTAAAGAGCCATCCAAGATTGAACAAAGTAAGATAAAAGATAAAATACCAGTTGAAGAAAAGGGCTATAACAAAACAGAAAAAGTTGATCAAACAATGACTCCCTCATTTGACATAGCCCAAGTAGTATCCCAAGTCAAAATATTAGTACCACTGTTTGAAATGATGAAGGTAGATCAATATAGAAATACAGTGGTCAAGATGATTTCAGATGTATCAAAAAAGAAGCAAGAACTTGAAGTCAATAAACAATGTTTGACAAGAGACTATTAAAACTCCAGAAGTGTATTTGGGTGACACCTTAACAAGGAATCCCTCTCAGGTAGATCCTTTCTACACTACCTTGCTGATTAAAAACATACTGGTGAGGAATTGTATGATTGATTCTAGGGCAGCTATGAACATCATGCCAATAGTAGTCATGAAGGAGTTAGGACTATGGGTTGACACCACATACGGAAAATGTTATGCAATGGACAATAGATCCATCCTAGTCGTGGGTATTATGAAGGATGTAGAGATAAGGCTAGCTGCCTACCCTGAAGCAGTATATAAAATTGAGATCACTGTAGTGGACTTCCCACCCTACTATGGAATGTTGCTATCTAGACAATGGACTGCAATAGCCAAAGGAAATGTCCAGTTGGATCTATCCTATGCTACTATACCAGTAGGAGGGAAAGAGATTAAGCTTTGTAGAGAACCAAGATATGAGAATATCATAGAATGAATTGATCAAAATCAAGTAAATTTTTTTTGTGATATAGACCTTGGTACATTCAAAATTGAGAAAAGTCAACCAGAGTTACAGAACACTAATCCAATACACCAAAAAGTCCAAATGGATGAATGTGGTGTATGGAAAATGTATGTTGATGGTGTGTGTAGTAAAGTTGGTAATGGAGCAGGAGTATTATTTATTTCACCAACTGGTAAGACTTTCAAGTGCTCATTCCTGCTAACATTTGAATGTACCAATAACATAGCTGAGTATGAGGCTTTGCTGATAGGCCTGAATATTGCTATAAAACATAAGATAAAAGTCCTTATTGTATACGTGGATTCAGAATTGATCATCTCTCAAGTTAGAAACAAGTACTCATCAAAACATAAGAGGCTAAAACAATATAGAAATGTTGTCTGGGATGATGTAGAGTTATTTGATGCATTCTCCATAGAATGGATAGATAGATCCAAAAACATAATGGCAAACTTTTTAGCCAACATAGCTCTTAAAAGGGATGACGCTACTCTAGCAGGAATATCCCAAATTGAGTTCAAAACAAGACTTGCAATTCCAGATAACATATACAATTAGAAAGTTTTTAATGATGACACAGATCTAATTAAATTCTTACATTGTGTTGATCAATATGAGGCTCAAGAAATCGATTTTAATGCATTTGTGGAGAAAATAGATGGCAACCAAACTTTGTTTGGTAAAGAAATTGTCCATCTTAAGACTAACAAGATTCCTAAGGGGCTTGTTGCACTAGAAAGGGTGTTTGATGGACATGACTGAGCTCTTATGAAACAGACACCAGTAAAAAAGGAAGACCTTGAAGAAATTAACTTGGGCACTGAATTGGCACCAAAAAGGGTATACATTGGGAAGAGGATAACCCCAACAATTAGGAAGATGTTGATAGCCTTATTAAGGAAATATAAGTGAGTCTTTACTTGGTCTTATGATGATCTCAAGGCATACAAAGAAGATTTGTTTCAACATGAGATCCCACTCAAACCTGATGCAAAACCTTTTAGACAAAAATAGAGACCAATAAACCCAACCTTGCAGCCCAAAATGCATGAAGAACTTATGAAGCTCAGGGAGGGAGGTACCATTAAGCCTTTTAGACATTCTATGTGGGTCTCTAACTTGGTGCCAGTCAGAAAAAAGAATGGTGACATAAGGTTATGGGTAGATTTTAGAAATCTAAATATCTCATCCCTTAAAGACAACTATCCACTTCTAAATATGGAGGCAATTCTGTAGAGTCATAGGATGTGAGTTGTTATCTATGATGGATGGATTTTTGGGTTATAATCAGGTGAAAGTAAAAGAATTAGAACAATATAAAATTGCATTCACTACTCCTTGGGGCACATATGTATATGTTAGAATGCCATTTGGACTTACAAATGCTAGTCCAACTTTCCAGAGAGCCATGGATGTTACTTTTGCTAAACTAATTAATGTTATAATGGTGGTTTATCAAGATGACCTCATTGCATACTCCAAGAAAGTAGAAGATCATGTTGATCATCTTGAAAAGATACTTGTCAAAGCTTTGGAATATGGTATTTCTTTAAATCCAAAGAAATGTCATTTTGCAGTGATAAAAGGCAAATTACTAGGACATATAGTGTCCAAAGATGGGATTAAAATTGATCCAGAAAGAGTGGAAGCCATAGACAAGATTCCTATTCCTAAAATAGTTAAATCCATCCAATCCTTCTTTGGGCAAATAAATTTTGTAAGAAGATTTATCCCAAACTTTGCTAAAATTGTCAAACCCATTTCAAAAATGTTGAAGAAGGGGGCTAAGATAGATTGTTCTACAGATGCACTAGATGCATTTGTAGCCATAAAGAGAGTGATTAAGGAGGCCTTGATATTGAAATCCCCCAATTTTAGTAAGCCATTTCAAGTCTTCTCATTTGCATCATACCATACTATTGCCGCAGTAATGCTACAAAAGAATGATGAGGCATATGAACAACCTATATCATTTTTCAGTAAATCCCTCCAAGGAGAAAAATTGAACTATGATATTATAGAGAAACATGCATATACTTTGGTGAAAGTAGTGAAACTTTTCAGACCTTACCTGGTAGGGGCAAAAGTGATTGCATATGTTCCCAATGATGCAGTTAAAGATGTGTTTGTACAAGCAGAAGTTATTGGGAGGAGATGTAGATGGATCAATAGAATCCAGGAGTTTAACATAGAGATCCAAATCACCAAATTAGTGAGAGGATAGGGTTTATCTAAAATAATGGATGAATCAAATCTAGAGGCTTCTCAAATTCACAATGTGGGAAAAGAAGAGACCGTGATTGCAAGCATTGAAAAAATAGCTTGGTACACTGACATAATGCATTACTTGAAAAATTAGAAATGTCCTAAACATTTGAATGACAATCAAAAGAGAACTTTGAAATTACATGCCTCTAAATATGTTTTAATAGACGGTGACTTATATTGGAAGAATAGAGATGGGGTACTACTACTATGTTTGGATGAATCCCAGGCAAAAAGAGTATTGCATGAAGGAGTCTATGGAGGACACTTTTCCAGCAAAACTATTGCCCATAAAATTTTAAGAGCTAGTTATTACTGGCCAAGAGTTATCAATGATGCCTTCACATATGTAAGGAAGTGTGAAGCATGTCAGAAGTTCTCAGGAAAGATGAAATATCAAGGAGCACTGCCACTCAAGCCAATACAAGTTGAGGAACCTTTTTACCAATGGGGAATCAATTTTATTAGAGAGATATCAGAAAAATCTAGTGGAGGTCATAAGTGGATATTGGTAGCAACTGATTACTTCATGAAATGGATAGAAGCTATCCCAACTATACAAGCCACTAGCAAGGTTGTAATTTGTTTCTTGATGGATAACATCATTACAAGGTTTGGGACACCTGCCAAGATAATCATAGACAATGGAATGTGTTTCAGATCAGATGAATTCAGAAAATTTTGTGAATCATATGGTATTGTGATTTCATATGGCTCACCATACCATCCACAGACAAATGGACAAGCCAAGTCAAGTAATAAAGGTATCCTAAAAATTATTAAAAGGATCTTGGACAGAAATAAGAAGGCATGGGATTCTAAATTGAGGATGGCAGTATGGGCAGATAGAATCACTATAAAGAAATCAACTGGTAACTCACCTTTTGAGCTAGTTTATGGAGCACAGGCTAGAATACCCATGCAAAACCTGTTACCTATATACAAATTTATACTTCAAGAAGATCTGGATGTCCCTGAACCTATGGAAGAAAGAATAGAATAGTTGGCAGAATTAGACGAGATCAGAAGATTGGCCCAAGAACAGAATACTAAGATGCAATCACAAATGAAGTACTTATTTGACAAAAGGGCAAAGGACAGCAAATTCAATGAAAATAATGTGGTCCTATTGTGGAATGCAAGGTGCCAGGATAAAGGGAAACATAGAAAGTTTGAAGCTCTTTGGATTGGGCCTTTTGTTATTACTGGCAAAGGAGGAGAAGATTCATATTATCTACAAAATATGTTAGGAAAAGATTACGAATTGCTAGTGCATGGACAATTCTTGAAACATTTCTTTTCTTAAAAACTTCCATGCACAATAGTCTAGGAAAAGGTTGAGAATTGCCAGTGCATGGACAATTCTCAAAGTTGCCTTTTTACAATATATCTTCCATGCACAATAGTTTTAGGTTTTCATATCATTGAATTTCCCATTCATGGTCTGCCTCCCAGAGATCTTTTTGGATTCTTGCAATGATCTCACGTTCATTCATCCCTAATCAGAGCCACTGTTAGAATTGGAAAAATTTTCACATTTTGCATAGCCTCCACATACCTATCCTTATATATAGAACAAAAAATAGCCATTCTGCAATCTTGTAATCAGTATGAATTGTGAAAATCTTGTGTGAAAAGATCCATTTTAGCCCTAAAATTTGTGTGACAAGATCCATTTCAAATGACTATATTCATAAGAGAATCAAAACCTCTGTAATTTCCTTTCCCAAGCATTATCAACCAAATATGAGCTCAACGATGGAACCCTCCTCATAGCTCCACTGATAGCCCTATGAAGACATAATAATATCCTATCGGGGTAACAATACCCTATCAGGCTAACCCTTGAAGCCCTCTCCCCGATAGATCCACAAAGTTGGCAAAAGCAAGCTTATCATGGTAACACATGAACATCGGTGGAACTACTATCCCAGTTCCCCTGATAACCTAATATAACTGTAACTTGTTTAAGATATAATACATATAGGCCGGATTAAGGCATATCAGGGTAACATTATTTAGACTCCCACTGATAGACTGATGGAAAGGATTCATTGATGAGAAAGATGGGTATTGGTGGAATATAAGGTATAGTCTCACCGATACAACGATGATGATTACCATCGACTAGTATAGTACCCCAAGGCATTGTTGCAATATTTGAAATAAATGCTCCTGCCCATGACATGACTAAAACAGATGGTGCATTTATGAACTGGAATTGAAACAAACTATACCGTTGGATGATTAATTTAGTCATTGCCAAACCATGATAACTTGCTAGGAATGGAGGTTGGTAAAGGTTGAAGCTCTTGCACAACGAAGAATTGATAAAAGAAAAATTCAAGTATACCTGTCCATCTGAGAAACTACATTTTACAAAGGTATAAAGGATTTAAATGATAGAAGAACACCCAGAAAAACCTAAAGCTAAAAAATAGAAGATTGAAAAAAGAACTTTGAATCAAGACTTGACAGACCAATGTCCCGAGTCTAGGCCAAGACCCAAAAGAAGTGCACAAATGAATCCTTTAATGGATTGGTTATTGGACAAACATAAGGGTCTGGGAGACATTTGGATGCCACATCGAGGATATGATCTTTTCATATATCATTACAGAAAACAATATAGGTTCTCCCCAGTCTGCAACCCATGGAGACTCAACATGGGAAGATTAGTGGTGCCCAATGTGTTCATCAATGTAGAATTAGTTAAAGCCCTTGCCAGAAAATATGATCCCAAGAAAAGCACCATTCATTTGCATAATGGAGTTGACTTAATCATCATTTCCAAGGACCTCATTTCTCAAGTATTCCAACTTGAGTGTTCTCTAGACTTACAACTCACAATCTGAGATTTTATGACAGAATATAAGGATATGGACACTAGCTATAAAATATGGAAGCTAGCCCTGCATAGGCCTAGAGATGAAGATGGCCAATTAAGAAAATTTTATGACATTGTGAATCCCCCTTTTCATGATAACATGTATGAGGAATACTTCAGATACACCTACTACTCAGTTGGTCAAGTTTTAGGAGTAGAAGTTCCCCCTCTTATGTCTATTGCCCCAATGGTTTTGGCTGCAGACATACAGAGCAAGAATGCAAGTCATTATGATTATGTAGGCTATTTGGCTAATGCCCTGAATCAGGGACTTGAAAAGATAAAAAACAATAGTGAGTATATCAGTTTCAAACATTACTATTTATTGATGCATTTACTTTTATATGAGGGACATGGGAGAGGATTTTGGAGTGAAGAGTTGAGGATAAAGGATACCTTCGAGAATGGAGATGATAACCCTGTGGAAATGTGGACTTCATCATGGGACAACAGATTTGGTCAATCTCACTATCTTTATTTTGAGGAATATTTTGTTAAGCCATTGATGAAATTATTAGGATACCCATGTACTTATAATTTATCCCCATAAGTGCAATGATATCTGAGACCAAAGGGAAATAACTCTAACAGTAAAGTAAATCATAACTGGGGGGATTGGTATGCTTTCTCTGACTGCACAGTGATTAGGGTTTATGTCTTTGAAGGAAATCCACATTTGTTACCAAGGGTAGTCCCTGATAGAGTGGCTTATTTAGAGATTGTGAGACAATTGGCTAAATCAGATATCAAACACCTCAAGTGATACAATAATTACTCAATTATGCTCGGCACCTTGTGTTTTGGGGATTTCATAGTAGTCACTAATGAAGGATATGAAGAAATTGAGGCTAAGTTGGCACAATATAATCTCCCCTTGGGTAGTGAAAGAAAGAATTTTGATGCAGAGGGTTTTATTCACAGAGCAAGGTAGTCATAGGGGTTATCAGGATATGAACATTTGTTCTTAAATGAAGATGTGATCAGAAACTGTCATGAGGTTGCCACAATGAATAGAATGGACACATATAATAAAATTCTACTTACAGAAGAATGGAAAAGGAAGAATATTCTTTTTTACTCAAAACCCTTCAGTGAGATACAGGGTCCTCTAGAAAGAGTTGAGGAACTTATTGCTCATGTGAATGAATTGGTCAAAAATGTATCTTCATTTGTTTTTGATACACCTCATATGGCTTATTTAGGAACATAGGTTGATGACATACAACCTATAGACTATGTTCTATCACAACCCACTCCTGAAGTGTTCTTTTCTGTAGGTGCTAAAATAAGTGAAGGGGAAGGAAGTAATGAAGAAAGTGAATCAGTATAACCAATAAATGCACCGGTAATAAAGCAGTATGAACCCCCTTAGGAATTAAATGTTATACAATTTGAAGCATCGAATGAATTATCAGATGATGTTAGGGTCTTGCCTACAAGAAAATTTACTTTTGATAGTGACTTTGTTAAAACTGCCGAGTTGAAATCATTTGTTTATGAATACAAAGGAAAGAAAATAAGACAGAAGATACAGATTACCACTTTTGAACAAGAGGCTGCTACTCTTAATGAACTAAAGAATGAAATAAGCAAGGAAATAGAGTCAATCACTTCTGAAAGAGGAAGGGAATTACTTCAGGAGGTTAAAGTGTCACTTCTACCAGGATGGGACATGAGTTCTGCAATATTATTTGACAGTTTTAAGAAAAGAGATAACAAGACAATGAACCTAATAGGTGAGGTAAGTGACAAGGTATATTCAGGATCAGGGTATAACCCAGATGAAGCCACTTTACTTTTTTGGTCACTATATCCTCCAGATAAAAGACTAGTTGCCAACAATGACCCAAAACAAGTGTTTGGTCACCTTTTGGTCCAAAGGGTAGGGGATACCGATCCCATGGAAACAACAGAATTAAATGTCAATGTAGAAAAATTTACTAAAGCACAAATTGAAAGATTGGTCAGAGAAAATGACAAATTAACAAAAGAACTAGCACACCTGAAAGAGAAAACACCTACCTCATCTGCCACAGAATTATATTCTCCAGGACTTGAGAAAGATAAAAGAGTTTTAGATGCATTGGTTGATGTAGCCTATTGGAAAAAAATGTAACTCAAAATTAGAGGAGAAATATGAAAAATTGGAAAAGGAGATGAAAGTTCTCAAATTCAATACTGTATCTAAAATAATCAAGGTAAGGTTTGACAAAATGATGAAATGTGCTGATAAATACTAGAAATTATTCAAACAAACGCACTCAGCGATGACTAAGAACAAATGATTACAAGGGAAAATGACTGAGAAGAAGGAGGAGTTATCAGAAAAGAAAGCTTTGTCAGGACAAGTGTTGCAGACATATAATGAATTAATGGAGTCACCTAATAAATATCATGACAAGCTTGAATGTTTTGATCTAACTCCCTCACTTCATGATGATACTGGAAATCTCAAAATTTATGAAGGTTGGAAAAATGAATTTACTAAACTGTTGACTGCCGCATTACAAGAAATCAAGGGTGAAGCCATGATTATGTAGAAAGCCCATAAATAGATTGGAAAAATCATGTACATGGAATACGACATGAAAGAGAGGATAATCAATGTTGACACTCATGCTGAATAGGGATACATCCATCACCTCTCTATAGTTAACTTATTCATCAGCCTAACCATGAATACATCAGATATAGTGGAGTAGATATCTTAGTAAATGTGATCAGTTGGCATCATGACGAGCATTGGATCAAAGAGCAGAAGCTTTGAACAGGCCTTTGATGGTCACAAACTTTTACTGGGAGATTAACAAAGTGGTCAACTTGTCTATTGTTCTGTTTTAGTTATTTTTAGTTACTAAAATATGTGACTTTTGAAAGGGGTCTGTAGCTTGTTGCCTCTCACTTATAAAAGGAGAGACAAAGACCCATAGAAGAGGGGACAAGAAAGAAAAATGTTCATTATTAGGAAAATTTCCTTAGAAGACGTTTTAGAAGGAGCATTAGTAAGAAGATAAATTGCACCATTTTATCATCCATTTCATATCAGAAACTGTCATAGTAATGCATATCATTTGAAGATAAATATAATGGAGAAGGTGTTTGAATAAATATTGATTCACTTTCAAGTGTTCAATAGTTGTGTGGATTTATTATGTTCATATGTTATTTGGTTGTCTCCAAAGTGGTTGTTTATGTTATACAAATTAAGTGTGAAAATACATTTGATTTTCCAATACACATTTGTTGTAGTTGTTTGATGCTGTTGATTGGTTTTTGTATGCAAAAGGATTAAAATTACCTTTTGAGCAATCTATTTTGACTGGTTCCTGTCTATATTAAAATCCTTTTAAATAAATTGTCTTAATTGGTTTCTCCTCACATATGAATTAAAAATCCTTTCACAACTTCACAGTGACATACGAGGATATCACTAGGATCATTAAGAAGAGTCTAGATAACTGATATACTTGCATGTCTACATAAGGTGTAGACATTTAAAAGTGCCCAACTGTTAGAGTTAAGCTGAGAAGTGATTCTACACATCTTTAAAAACCCCATCTCCAATATCACAATCCACCCATTAACTCCATTTACCTAATAGATTAGGCACTGGTCAACCTTAGAACATTTTGTAAAAGTATAACTCACATTCTTAATACTTCAAGCATTCCTATTAGAAAGAAGTTAGCAAGCCCTGCAATTATCTCACATCTATGTGCCATTAGTGAGTAGAATTGTCCAACCAAAATCCATCTAGATTTTCATATCTACCTTATTGATTAGGTACACCTGCCTAGGCCTAGTAGTACCAAAAGAGTAGGGGGTTTTTGTTGTATAAACCTTGTCTTGTTGACCAAAAATGTATCAAGAGATTGGCACCCTCTTGTGGTCTAAAAACTTGTATTTTTGAGAACCAACAAACTCAATATTAGGATTGCATTATAATTAATTCATTACTTATCCACTAACATTTAAATTTCATCAAAATCAAATAACGCATAGCATTATAAATTCAAATGAAATCTGACATGTAAACCATAATCAACATCATAGCATAGTCTATCTAATCCAATCATAGCATAAGAAATAAATCTTGAAGGTCTACAAAATGGGATCAACAATCCCAATGTTCATATGTCACCAAATGTAAATGTGATGAAAGAAAAATATAGGAGGTGAGATAGGTAGGCCTCACAGATGCCCTCCCATACATCCCTTCGACCTCCTGTGTTTCACATACCTTCCAACTTCTCAACCATTGGTTTCCGGTCATTGGTTCTCGGCCATTGGTTCACCTCCTGTAGACCGTCTATAGCTGTACGTCGACTGCTGCTAGCGAAATCCATAACCACTAGTCGACGTCCTTTGAAATCTGGGCACTACCCCTTATTCACCCATGATTTCATTCATTATAGTTTGCTTAAGCCTCAGTCCCCATTGGACCCTTGCTTGCTTTGGCTTCCCGCCTGCATGGCCTATGGTCATTTGCATGACCAAGCCACCACATCATTTTAGATAAACTCAAAACAAAAATAAAAAGCATGGTCGGAATTGATGTCACCTTAAACCTTGGTCAGAGCCTAGGCCAGTGACTCAAAGACTTTGACCATGCCTTGAAACCCCAAATCATGTTCTTTGTGATTCACAGTGGTCACATTAGTAACCAAGAAGTGGAGGGGTAGGGGCTATCGGCCCCCTTCTTTGTGTGTTTTTTTATTTTTTTCATCTGCCCCACCCCTAGTCATATGGGTGACTAGGGGAGTCTTTAGGCCCTAACTACCAAATTTAACTGCTAGAGACAAGCCGCCAATGTGACCACCATTCAATCTTAATCACTAGTGGTTTGGTAAAATAGTTAAGACAGTACCCCTTTCTTCCAAAACCCTAAAGGAGGAATTTTTTTTCTCATAACTTAGTCATACGGGCTCAAAATCATGCAAACAAGGGCTTGTTGGAAAGCTGGCTTGAGAAACTATGTAGTGGTGAAGACCATTTTAGGTGACAATGTCATTTTACCAAATTTTTTCTTGGTCAAAGTCAAACTTGATTTCAAACTTCAAATGCTCATATCTCTTGTAAATTTGATCCAATTTTCATGATTTTTTAAAAAAAGTGCTTAGAGTTTTGTGTACCTTCTGTTCATGCAATCCATTTTCTTGTATCTATTCATTTGCATCAGATTTCATCAGATTCTTATTTTTTCACATAATGCTTGCATGTGCAAGTTCACTTGTTCTTTCTTCAATTTTGTGGCTTGTAGGTGATCATACGGAGTTGGAACAACATTGGCATCAGCATACACAACTGATTGGAAGAGAAAGTTTCAAGTGCATTCCTTCTAATCTTTCATCTCTTAATCATTGTTTGTCTCACATTTTGATTTCAGGCTTAAAAAGAACCTCTTGTCTTCATTTCACACTTCAAAATTGGGCATTAAAATGAACAAGTTGTTGTGCCTTGCACACATACCTCATTTCACTAAATGGGGACCCCCTTTTTTTAGTTGTTGGTCTAGAGTGTTGGCTTAGTTTCTGTTAGTTCATAAGATGTTCAACTTGGATTGCTAAAATGATCCATCTGAGACTCACAGTTTCAATTTTCCCTAATGGAGAGTGTTTGGGTTACCTAAGCCTTCGAATGTTCAAGTCAAGTGTCCCTTTGTCAATAAAAGTTTAATTCCAAAAGGTCCTTAGCACTAAAAACTCAAGCCATTGACTTGGCACTAAAAACCAAACTCATTGACCTAAGCACTAAAATACACATCACTGCCTCTGACACTAAAATATTATGGCATTGACTTTCACGCTAAAAAGACCTCTTGCCAACTTGTGCTAGAACCATGCTGCACTCCCTTTTGTTAGTAAGAGGTAAAAGCCATGCTAGGTCAATAGGATGGGAATCTCATGCTAGGTTAGTTGACCCTAAAATCCCTGCCAAGTTGGAGGAAGGCAAGAACCCTGCCAAGCTCACTGCGTATCGAGTTGTCCATTGTACCTATGCATTAATGGCAGATAATTAAGGAATATAAATTGTCTGCATTTAAGTTTTGAGCTCATTTTGCGATTAAATTTTTTACAGAGCTTTGTTGAAGGTGACTCAGTGAAGGGGACACATGATTCAGGAGCAAAATTCACCACCTGCTGTTCAAACTCCACATTTCTTTCATATTTAGGTCAGCCATTTTCAAACTCATTCTCATATTTGAATTCCTAAGATAGGGTTTTAGTTTATTGATTTGTGTAGTCTATGTTTCTTTGTTTAAATCTTTTGAGCTTAAGGGTTTTAAGTAGGGTATTTTGTTGCGATAAGGGATTATTGACATTCAGTAAGTAATGAATTTGAAATTAATCCTTTGCCACTAGAAGTAGGTAGTTGTGATTCGACTGTAGAACCCTCCTCAAGATCACGAGCTGAAACCTAGGAATTGCATAGATAAATCAAGATCCTTGAAGTAAGATCAAAATCTTAGGTGATAGAGAGAAGGCTTAAACATGTTCCTCAAAAATGAATGATGTCACCACCAGTCGTGCTGAAAATCAACCTTATCGACCTGCACCAAAATGGATCTTTACGGACTTGTACCTTAGCTCTCTGAATCTTAGTTGGACCCCTTGGAATTCCCCGTAGACCTTTGCATAACCTCCTTATTGCTAAAAGATTGGTGTCTAGACTTGTGCTAAAATTCATTGCCTCCAACTTAATGACCACCCTTTGGAAACTTGCACTAGGTGGAACCATTGAAAGTCTACACCATCAAAATTCCTCATCGAACCCAAACCAGCAAATTGTGCTAGAAATTAGATACACTACCCTTGCACTAAAATCACTCCTTACTACCTTTTGGCATTACCCCTCAAAAACCATCTAGGGAAGTATAGGTTAAAATCACCAAGTTTAGCTTAGAAAAAACTTAGCACCGAATTTGAGTGGTATTGACTTGCGTTAAAATTATCTTTGACCAACTTTATGCATTGACCTTTCAAAATAGTGCAAGTTGCCACCCACAAAATTGTCCAGTAGCATATCTTCATACCCTTAGCACTGAAATCACTTCCTACTGACTTGCGCTAGAATTGACCCAAATTGAATTCAATCAGTGACCTCACAAATTCACACCAGTCAGTGTCAGTTGAAAGTCATGCTAAAGCCCATGGTTAATCACTTTGTCCATCCTACGCTGAAAACCATCCTTGCTGACTTGCACTGAAAATCCCCTTTATTGACTTTAGTCGGTGGACCCAGAATACAGCACTAGGTCAGTAGAGACCAAATTTGCGCTTTTAGTCTGTGACCCCCCAAATTAGCACAAAACATCCTAAGAGCATGATTTTTCAAAAATTTCAAAAGGGAAAAGGTTTGTTTTGATGAATTAATCAATTCAAAGGTAAAATAAAAAATGATATGCATGTTTTGGATAGAATTTTCAAAAGAATTGCATTTATTACATGAAGTTAGTAATGTTTCATAGTGTTGTTTTCATTTCCTTGTTTACATATACTTATGTAATGGATGTTATTGAGTTAATTAGCATGTAAATTTCAGACTTATGCATTCTAGAGAATACTGTGTAGCTACTTTATGAGAAAACTTGAATAAGGGATAAAGAATAAGTAACCCATTCACTCAAAACTAAGAACCTCTAGGACAACTCTATTCCAACCTTTACTCATTAGGTCCTGTCTTGCAGGATAGATGTCTGACCGAGCTAACACAATGAAGTACAAGTTCAAGGGAATCCCACTAGAGACCAAGATTACAACTGCATGGAAGAACATAGGAGATACTGACCTAGGGCACATAGACCTAGAGGATTTCATACTTCAGGTGTTTGGACCAAACCCCACTCCTCTAGCCAAGAAGGTCAGAGATAATAGCATTGCAGAGGCTGCCACCTTTCCTACTTCTAAAAAGTGCCCTAAGCTCATTGTAGCTTGTGTAGAAAGATATGATCCATTATCCAAAACCATTCAGACCTCAAGTGGGCAAATTTTGGCAGATTTGAGCTCATAGTCCCTTGCAGAAATTTTTGGAATATGTGTCTTTCTAGTGCTCTCCATCCCAAATAAGAAACATGCAGAAGACACATACAAGAAAGATGTGGAGAAGTGTAAGAAATAGATCAATGAAGGCTAGATGAAGCACAAAAGGTCCACTTTGACTAAGCTGCCTCACACATTGTACAAAAGTGATTTTGATGATGAAATTGGAGACTTAGTAACATTGTTGAGCAGAATTTATGGACTTCCTACTACCTCCACCTTTGAAGAATGGATGTTTTCTCTCATTAAGGAAATAATACATGGAGATAAGAAACTTCACTAGGCCCAAATCCTCAATGACAATATGCATGAGGCCTTTGTAGACTTTAAGACAAAGGAGACTTTTAGGTGGACTTCTATGTTGTCTATGCCTTGGCTAGGTGAACAAAATATCCTCGACTATCAAAGATAGGAGAAGTGGGGAATGGAGAACAACAATTGAAGGTGTATGAATGGTATCATCAACTGACAATCTCTTAATCATTGATTCATTACATGAGAGTAAATGATGCATTCACTATGCATATCACTAGGCTTCTCCAAGACAACACTAGATTGAGAATAACTCCTGAAGCCATGAACATTATACAACAACATGGGAGATGGTACTTGCAATTTCACAAGTTCACCTACTTAAGAATCTAAGGCTTCATAGATACACCATATAGGTTGCCTCGGTATCCAATAGACAAGGTGGTGCTTCGTGAGCTAACAAGGCAACTCCTCACATGTGTAAAGAGGCTAAAACATTTGCACGGGGTTAATATTAAGTTTCCAATTCTATTAGGCAAAGGCCACTATTGCTGTACAACCTTGGGAGCAGCAAAACACTCAAAGAAAGAATTGCAGCTATTAAATCTTCATCTATATATAAGGAGGAAACATTTTGATCCACATGGGACTATGGAAAAGTATGTAAGTAAGAAGTTATTCCATCGGGAGCATATTGAAGACTTTTTGGCAAACTGAGTCAATGACTACGAGGTAATAGGATGGAATTACTCTCGACTGTCCCTAGATCATATAAAGAGATTCCACATCATACATGTCCCTGACTAGATTGTAGAAGATGGTAATGTGGTTCAAAAGGGGCCATGGGAAGTATTACTCAGTCAGCCAATTCCTCCTCCAAATTGAGCCAGCACAGAGGAGAGTTCATTGGATGAGGCAATGAGGAACCTAATGAAACTCAGCAAAATTTGGATTAGAAGCCAAGTTGTAGCATTGGCACAGGTAGGAGTTGCACTGACATATACAAAGGAAGATTCAAAGAAAGAATCAGATGATGAAGAAGACTAGCCTCTAGAGGTAAAAAGTGTAGAAGAATGAGTAGTAGTGAAGGATATTAATAGTGAGGTGCATGTGCCATTGGTAGAGAAAGGGAAATCTAATAAGATTGTTCCAAGGGCATAGAAGAAAGATCCCACTCTTGCTACAAGGACTAGAGAAGCAAAAAGGAAAGATCTACCAAGTGGCAAAGGAGAGAGCTCAAAAGCTAAAAAGCCAAAGACTAAGGTAGCAGATGCATCCACCACCACCTTTGACAATGCCTCAACTACCCCTGTAGTTTCTCCATCTTTAGCAAGTGCAGCCTTCATTCCCTTTGTTACACAAGATACTACTTCTTCTACTCTCTCTACTTCAGTCACAACGTCATCATCATCTTCAATAGCAATAAATGTAAGCATACCTAATGCATCCTCTTCACTGGCTTTTTCTACCATCATTCCTCCAATTTCCTCATCACCTTCTATTTCATCTATTTCTCTCTCCACTTAAATCTCATTACCACCCATTTCTACAATCATAGCGTCTTTCTTCTCTCTCCCATCACTTAGTCTTTCCTCACCTGTCACTATTTCTTCCATGTTTTCTACCCCTTCCATACCACCCTCACTAGGATTTGCTTCATTTGTTAATTTATCTCATGGTTATTGCCTCCTATAGCTACTCATTCCTTGTCTACAATAAACAATTCTTTAGCACATCCAATTGTCATTTCCCCTGAGTTTGCCCCTTTAGCTATTCCATAATTGCAAGGCATTGAGAAGGTATGTGTTAAATTTGAATCACAGGAGCAAGAGGCAATTAAAGAAGTATCTGAAGACCCTCTTCCCAACCCTAGAGATATTGAGATAGCTGAGGTGTTAGACAGTCTGATTGAAAAGGACATAGTAGATATAATTTTGGGAATGACTCAACAAAGTATATTAGAAAATTTGAAAAATATTGGGCAGTCAGATGATGAAGGGGGTGATAGAGACAAGACAATTGAAGATGAGTTGGAAATTCATGATGAACCACTAAATAAAGGAGATAGTCACATTGACACTCCTAAGGATTCCTCCTCTTCAGTACCAAATTGGCTACAATAGAGGTTGGAAAATAAGGCTTCACAAGTTGAAATAATGAAACTTGACTTGGATGCATTCTTGGTTAGAGTAGAGAAGCCCAAGAAGCAAAAAAGGGCTAAAATTTAGTCTGGGATCCATAAGAATGCAACAGGTGCTAGAATTGCAAAGATAGCTATCCTACCTATAGAGGTAGACAAAGGTGATGTGAGGGCTGAAGACTACACAATTACTACTATCAATCTGGGACTGGCCACGAGAGGTCAGAAGATAGATGAATTTAAGGGGACAGTATCCACAATCTTGGATCAATTAAATAAAGATGAAATAACCAAGCAGTAGTTAAAACAACAAAATGAAGAGCTTTGGACATGCATAAAGTTTTTGATGAAACCATTGAATCCTAATGTAGAACCAAGAACCACCCTTGCCCTGCTATCAAAAGAAGAATTGAACAAATTTAATGACATTAAAACAACTGCTACAACCACACAGGAGTGGTTTAATAAGGTATATAACGAAGGTTGTGAGGTAATAGCCTTTGCAACTTTATTGCACAAAGATTTTCATCTTTTCAAAGAAGAACAAGAATATTTGCATGATGAATGTGAACTATATGAAGAATATTATTCCCATATGTTCCCAAGAATATAGGCTTTGAGGAGACTGTCCAAGGAGGTTCTTCTGATAGAAAATAATTTGACAAAAGATAGGTTGAAGAAACCTGAAGAATGACATGAGCAGATGAAATTGATAAAATATATTTTTGATAAGGAGAAAGATTATTTTGAAACAACAAGGGCCAAAATAATGGAGGTAGTATATGAAATAAATGATACATTAAGGGATTGTATAAATACTAGTCTAAATGACCTAGATCCAATTGATGAACAATAGTGCAGAGATAGATTATATCAGGTTATTCACGGAGATTCACCCTTGAATATGATCAAAAAGCTGGAGAAAGTCAGTGACCTCCAGGCTGCTTTTATGGCATTCATGAAGAGTATAAAATCAATGGAGGTAGTATACTACAAATTTACTACAAATTTTCCACAAAGATTGACAGCATGAGATTTAGAGAAGATTACGTCAAAGACCCGGACCCAGCAGATATCAACCCAGCTTTAATGACATTAGTAGCCGACACACCCAAAATTGTCCCAAATTTGTCTATGTCTTGCAACACCTAGTCAGATACATTACTAAGACATCATATGGGTAAATGCAAGAAGTTGTGTCCACTTAAGGTGGAAGTTTCAGAGTTAGAAAAAAATCTAAAATTGGGTTAACTAAAACGGGATCCCGTTTTGCTTTGGAATCTCGAGCCAAAAGCGGGATCCCATTTTCTAGAAATGGGATCCCGTTTTGAGTTTCATAAAAGGTTAATATTTTAACCTTTATGAAATGGGATCCCATTTCATAAAAGATTAAAATATTAACCTTTTATGAAACGGGATCCCGTTTCATAAAATTTGAATTTCTGATCCACTTTTTGCTATGGGTTTTGGGTCAGAAAAAAGGCTTGGGAACCTGACCCTTGGCTTTGGACTTGGTTTGACCTGCAAGATGAAGGTCCTATCAATGTCACAACAAAATAGTGACTTTGGGCATATGTCTGAAGGCCTTTTTTGCAGAATTTTTTGACAAAATTAAAATCCATTATAGATGAGACAACGCAGATTCCAAATATGTAATTTTTTTTACAATTGGATTATTTTTCCTATTTTTCAATTAATTTTTGATGAAACAGATCCATAAACTTGAATTATCAAGGTTTTTTAGTAATTTAATAACTTTTATTAAAATAATTTTTTGTAACAAAAATTGTATGAAAACATACTTCAGACAATTCTTTTCAATTTGAAATTTTTTTTCAAAAAATGATAAGTTTAGGTCATCTTATGTGTGAGACCTACACTTTTTCATTTCTGTACACGTGACTATTTAGCTTACTGTTGCTGATACTTTTATATTTGTGGGACTGTTGATCCCGGATTTTCAAACTATTGAACGTTGTTATGTTAAAGGAAAACTAATTGGGTGATGTTAGTTAGATGTTTGTTTTAAGAGAAACAAATTGAGTGATGTTAGATAGATGTTTATTTTACAGGAAAACTAATTGGGTGATGACCGATTAATGGTTACATTACAAGAAAACTAATTGGGTGATGTTAGAAAGGAAATTGTTATGTGATTTCATTATGTTTATGAGAACTGTGTTATGTATTAGGAATTCATGTTTTAAGCTACTTCGGCTATGATATTTATATGTGAAATTAACCTTGTAATTGAGTGCGCAGGTTTTGACTAACAAACCATAGATACTGGAGATCATTCCGCACCTTATGTTGTGATCCCTTTTGAAGTCAATCTGGTTCCACTAGGAACTGAGATCAACTTTGTGTTTGATTTAATGTTGTAATGTTGTCTTTCATGAGGTTTAATTGGTTAGGTCTACCCTTTTGTTAAATTGAGTTATGATTTGTGTTGTAAGAATTGTATTTAAATTTCATTTTTAAAATTTAAATTTTTGAGACCCTTTTCTTGTGTCTTAACTTGACCCCGGGTGTCCTAACTAGGTTAAAGTTGACCCTGGGTTACACCCCATGGGTCTAGGGTCCCTTTTGACTTTGGTAACTCTTGGGTAACCTTTGTATGGTCACCTTAACTTCACACTGAAGTTAAGTGACGAATTTGGAGGTATGGGAGGGATAGGATGGGTGGTACCAACACTCAAGCCCATCCCTTTTCCATTCCCAAGGTAAGAAATGACTCCAAGACCCACTAATAATGGAGGAATTGACTTCAAGTCAGCCTCACAATTGGTGAGAGTCCCCATGGAGTTGTGTGGTCATTCATAAGAAGGAAGGAAGAGGAGACATGTGTCACCCTTTTTCCTCCTTTAACTCCTTTTATTTCTCCCATGCATAAGAGAAATGACATGTGGTAAGGGATAAGGAAGACTTTAGGGATGGGTGAGTGACATAAGCCAACACTCATCCCTTGGGACACAATAGTAGTTTGGGGAAGAGTGAGGAGGTGACAAGTGTCACCTCCCCATTCCTCTAAACTCATGGAATTTGGGTTATTTTAATCCCACTTGGGATAGGGAGAGGGGGTTGTTGAATTTGGAGGATTTTTGTTTATTGAAAATTGCTTTTGGGAGAGGAAAGTGAGAGGGAGTTTGGTGGCTTAGGTTGGAGGAGATTTTAGTGGAGCTCTACATCAACTTCATCCATTAAAGGGCTTTGTAAGGTTGGTTTTCATGGCCTTTCTTTTGTATTCTAATTGTTGCATGAAGGATGTGTGGAAATGTTTATTTTGTTTGTGTTGTAAATTTTGTTACTGTGAGAATTTTTATTGGGATGTTGACAGAGCTTCTTCCACTTGGGAGAAACACTCATCAAGTATGGGGTAGGGGAGGAGTGATCCTCCTTAGGTGAATGCCTTATTTTTTTTGGGATGTTGAAAGCCTTGAGGGCATTTGTGTGACTTTGAGAAATTGTGTTATTTGGCTTGGGAGTCAAAATATGAACTCCTTGGAGAATTTTGTTATCAAGTTTGGCTTAAGGCCATGAGAAATTGTGTTGATTATATTATTTGAAAGGGTGACACTCTAGAGTTGAGTGTGTCCACTCTCCTACCCCTAGTTAAACTCACTGTGGTTGAGTTTTTGTGTTGTGTAAATATCCATGGGTGTATGTGTGTTTTGGAGTGTTGTTTTTACCTTGTTGTGAAGTGAATTTTTGGAATACCCTAGGTGTGTGGATGATCTTCCTAGCTCGGGGGTGACCCTCTTGCGGGTCTACGGTAGGGAGGAGAGTAGCTTGTGTGGTGTTTCTTCCCTTGTGTGATATGCAGGTTTCCTTGGAGCTTATTGGGAAGCTTGGAGAAGATTAGTTGAAACTCAAAAAATATTTTATTTTCCTTAAGTCTTAAGGAGAGCTTGGTTCTTTTAATAGCTCCTTCCTTGCTGATTTCCAAAAGGAGAAAATTATCTCCCTATTGTTGTATAAATTTGGTATTTTGGAGTTGTGAGGAAATCCTCCTTTATTGTGTTGATAATTTTATCATTCATTAAGTTTTACCATTTTGAAATGAAAAAAAGGAAAAGAAGATTTGTTTTTTTGAAAGGATATTAGAATTGTTTATTTCCTTCTTCTCCTACTTGCAAAGTTGTGAAACTAGTTGAAGCTGTAAACAAGTTGTAATATTTACCTCTTTAGATGAATTGTGAAAGTGATAATTTTAATGTGTTATTTGAAGTTGTAGATGGTTATTATAAAAAAGAAATGGACTTTTGTATTGGTCATACATTTGATTTTGTTGTGAATAAACATAATCATTTCTGCTCCAATTTAAAATGATATGCTGTTAATCTCAATTGGAATTAGTGACTTGAAACTGGAAATTGTGAATTGATTAAGAGATAATCAGGTTTATATATATCCTTGTAAATTATTCTATATTTATAATTTTTGTGTTGAATTGTATTAGATAATAAATTCATAAGGGAATACAATGTAACATTAAACTCAATATTCTGCCCTATTAATTCATTTGACAGATAATTATTTAATATATATATATCTATTTTTTTTATTCTGATATAAATAATTCGTGAATTTATAGTTAAGATATTTGTTAAGAGAACTGTGGCTAAAGTTGATTTGGGTAATGGTATTATATATATATATATATTTTAAATTGTTTATTACAGAAATCAAATGGGAAATAAATATTATATTTTATTGTTCTCTGTGGTAAAACACAGACAAAAAAAAATTAAAAAAAATATAGACAATGGTGGGGGTTTGAACCCCCACCGTAGATTTCAATATGTTGGGTGTGGGGAGGGGTGGAGCCCCACCCACACCCCACGTAGTAGGGTGTGGGTGGGGCTCCGCCCCTCCCCACACCCCCGTCATGTTTAAACCCCTGCGCGGCCACTTCTTCCCCGCGCTCTGCCCTTGCTGCTCACTGCGGCCACCACGCCCCACGCCCCGCGCTCCATTCCTCGCTGCTCCCTGCGGCCATCCCCAACACCGCCCCCGCAAAACCTCCGCAGACTACCTCCTCTGCGATCTCATCTCCGTCCTTTGCTGCTCTCTATGACTGCCACTATACTTCCCTTCGCCCATCCTCCGCTCTGTGCCCTCCACTCCTCGCGGCCTATACTCACAGCGCCACCCTCTACTCCATGGCCATCGCTGACTTGGATCTACACAACAAACAAAACACAAAAAAAAGGTTAGGGTTATTTCTTGAGCCCTAAAATAAAATATGAAATGATCATATAGTTTGGGGTTTTTATAAAAAGAAAAGCCTATTATCTTTAAATACAAAAAAAATAATATTAATATATATATATATTAAATATTTGTTATAAATTTAAAAGGGAGACCATTTTTTTTTTTTTTAAAAGAAAGAAATTTATAGTAGGGGATTTTTAACAACAATAAGGAAAAATACAATTATAATTTAAAAAGAGCATATATAAATATATTTTAATTTTAAGGAAGAGTTTCTCAGAAATTTCAACAATTATCACAAATTAAATATTAGGAAAATGAAGAGGAAAATATGATCCATTCATTTACAAAAGACACTGTGAAAATAAACGCAAACAAGCCATCACATGCATTCCATGTATTGCCATTTTAAACTCAACTATAGATTTAGAAAACGTCCAATTGAGAAAATAAAAGGGAGAGAAAGAGAAAGAAAAACTAACATTGGAAAACAACGAGGAGAAAATACGTGGCATTTCTGAACTGGGCTAAGAGAACTAAGTAAGTTTATCCTACTGTTAATCCTGATTAGGAACAAGTTGATTATTAAAATTAATTCAAACATTGAGATGAAACCTAGAGCAGAAACTTAGGAGACTGAGTCAAGTGAAGTTAGTAAACCCTGTTTTAGTGATCTGGTCTTCTAAGAAATTAGGAATAATGTAAAGGAGGCAGTGATCGTGATAGAAATACAATCAAAATTAAATTTTAGAGAAATGGTTAAGTGAACGTGATAGAAATACAATCAAAATTAAATTTCAGAGAAACGGAAGAGAGGGCAAATGAAGGGGCTTTGTTGAAAATGCTAAGTCCGAAGGAGGAAAAATTAATATTAAATTTCAGAAAATGAAAAAAGTGAATGGATGATTAGGCTTTGTTGAAAAATGATCCATAAATGAGACCAAGTGTAAATTCATCATAATTAGGGAGTCGTAGGAAGTTTGTTAAACCTACCAGGGAACCACATATTAAGAATAGAATTTGTGTATTAAATCCCACTCACGCCCGTGAGGTGTTATGTTGCCAGAATCTTTCAGAATTTAGGGTTTAGGAGCCTTGAAAGTTCTAACCTTGTAGTGACGTTAACCATGTCGTAGAGACCCCCTTATTGGCCTTCTTACATCAGGATGTGCGCACATGTACTTAGTACCCCGCTGACAACTGTATTGTTTTTGCTTTAAGCATACGCCACCGAGCACGCTTACGCGTGCGAGAGGGTTTCTAGGGAAGCGTGGAAATTTTTTTGATATTTCGTGTCATGACCACATGACACATGTGGACATGACATGTGTGATGTGTGTTGTGACCGCATGGGAAATGTGGGCATGACATTATGCGTGACATACATGACCATTTTTTAAAACACCAAAAATGACCAATAAAAAATTAATAAAAAAATATTCAATAAAAAATTACAAAAAAAATGGTAAACGTGCTTTAGTGAGTTACAAATCTTTTCCCAAAAGGATTTAAAAAAATATGATTATTTAGGTCAAAATATGGATGACGTACATGTGCATGGTATAGTAAAAAAAAAGTGACTTTTAAATAGTAGTTTTTAGAAACATCTATTAAAAATCAATTTGTATCATCTAGGTATTAAAAAAAATACATATTTGGAAACTAGACTCCAAGTACTACATTTCATATTTAGTGACTTTTTTCAAGATTTCACCTTTAAGCACTTCAAATTTTTAGGTCAAATGTGATAAATTCTAAAAATCAGGGAAAACACTTCCACTTTTTGGCCAAAAAGTGGACTCAACTTCCTGCACACACCCATATAGCATTTTGTCATAAATCCCACTCCTAATTCAATTTATCCATTAGCTAATTAATTAAATAAATTTTATTTATTTAATTAATTTCTCATCATAATCCCATCTTAATCCATCCTTAATCACCTAGCCAATTAATTAAATAAATCTTATTTATTTAATTAATTTCCCTCACATATCCCAACTAATTCAAATAAAATATTTGAATTAGGTCCTCACCTTTCACCACATCCCAACACTTGTCCACCTCTCAATTGAATCATGTGTGGTAGTATAACTTTCATTTAATATCCTTTTTGTGTACACAATCACACGTACTAGTTTTTGTGTACACGATCACACATGAGCCCTATCATCCTCTTTACACTTGTCACATGACTACAACTCCCTTGAAGGGTGGAAATAATTAATTAATCCTAGCTAACAAGGTGTCGATGTACCTCATCATTTAATCTATTTTTCAGATGTCAATAATCCAAGGGCTGTGTCCATGGCTGTTTGCAACTAGGGATTCTATAGTTATTAGTTTTCCTAACTAATCTAAACTACTTCTATTAAATTGAAAAGATTAATCTATCTACTTACTAAATAAATTTAAGGAATGCTGAAAATAGGATAAAACAGGAAATTTACTCAAAGCAATCTTAAAACAGTAACATGCATCTACCTATCAAAATTAGTAAATACTTTGCATAATAGAAAACTGAATTAATAAAACAATGGTACTAGCCTCCTGCCTTAGTGGTGAGAGTGGGCCCTTGCTCCACACCCTTGGGGCTGAAGGCTACAGTAAGAAATCAGCACAGAAGAAGATCACAACTAGATTCAATCCAATTCATTCACTTTGCATTCATGAAAATATTGCTAACACAGAACTGAGATTTTTGAGAATTAGAATAATTCAATCATTGTATATTTCTTCTACTATTTCTACAAGTATATGTCCAAAGAGTGACGACACATCACTTAACCTATCTATCCATTCTTCTATGAGATGACATCCATCTCTTTATTTTAATTATGAAAGAAAATCATGCAAATAAAGGTAGACTTGAGTGGAATAGAAGTCCACTCAAAATCTAAGTCTAAGTCCTAATACATTTGGACATCGAGGCCCTGAAAATAAGGGTATTGAATCAGTTCCTTCGTAACTCATGCAAAAACTTTGAAAAGATAAAACTCCAGCAGTTTAACTAAAGATGACCCCTCACCACTCAGGTGATGATTTGAGTGAAATGAGGGGTATTATGATCACTGTTGAGAGTGTCTGGTTGGCAGCTATACTGGAAATATGCCCTACTCTCAGGAGGCATCGGAGACAACTATTCCTATCTGCAGCTCCGGAGATATGTCTGTAGCTCTGGAGATATGTTCAACTCTGGATATGCTCCAGACTCCCGTAGAGCTCTGGAGAGTCCTTCCTCATTCTTCAAAACTTCAGGTGGCATGGTCCTCTGGTATTACCTCCGGAGATCATTGAAAACTATCTCCAGAGATGCACAAAATTGTTGTTCTGGGCATCTACACCTGTTGATTCAAAAAGAGAGAAGTTTCTACATTTTTCCATCAATTCCATTCACATTAGTCACTCCATCAGAAATTGTAATCTTAAGTAATCTATCTCAATTAATTATTAAATAAAATGATCTTGCTAGCTTATTTGGGTGTAGACATTAGAAAAGATGCACTCAGGAAGGAGAAAAAGAGAGGCAAAAAGATGTATTTCATGAGTACAACTTGGCACTCATCATCCCCCCCATACCTAAGGTGTGGCAGGTTCTCCTGCTTCTCACATTCTAGATTTATTCTAGTGAAGCAGCTTGTTTGACAGGCTATAATCCTGGGCATAGGTGGTCCAAGTTGTTCAATTGATATTACCATTGCCTCTGTACTCATCAACTTGCTTCATCCAGTCTTGCAATTTTTCATCTTCCATCTATTCTGCCCAAACAGGGAGTGGTTCAATTATTAGAGGGGGCCTGTACCATCCACCTATCCATTCCTTCTTATGGTTATCGATTAGTTTGGACATCAACTTTACCTTTCTTATGAATAATCTTAAGTTTGTAGGGGTGACTACCTCTCTCAGTTTCTACTTTGGGGTCAAAATATTCCATCTCTTCTTTACTACAACAAGTACTGGATTTGCTGAATTGATCATAAAAAGACCAAAATCGATGGAGCATTCTTGCAAACTTTTTAGGTATAATGGCAAAATTCCATTTTTACTATCAGGATGATAGATAAGGGACCTGAATTTGATCCTAAAAGCATCAGGATTGGGACATTCCTTCTTGAGATGATCTTCCATCCTTTCATTCTAGATTTGGTGATTCCTCATCAAGGACATAAATGCCTTAAGTTGACATTCCCCCAAAAATGATTAAAAATATAAGTTATATCATTAACACAGAACCCATGCAAGTATAATTCACATAGGAAATTCTTGTCCTCATCATTGCTCCTGGTATATGCTATCATGAATCCTTCTGCTGTTTCTGTATCCTCAACCAGGTCAGATAGGACCAAAGAGAATTTCCTTTGCAGTACCCTTTCCTGTAAGAACATGGAGTAGCTGGCACTTGGAGGTCTGCAGGATAGAATTTCTGAAGCAAGGGAGGCCATTTTAATGATTTTGCCTTCCAAAGTTGCTATTCTTTCTATTTTAGTAGTGGCTGCCCTTTGTATTTGTAACATAGGCTTGAAAGCCTCATATTCTCTACACCTCTTCTCCCAATGGAACAGGGCTTTGGGAATGTCAATGGGGATTGGACCCACATAAGCATCTATTTGTATTTCCTACTCATTGGTTGCCCTTGGGCCAGCCAATTCTTGAATATATTCTTCTTGGTCATCCAGTCTGTTATTAGCCCAAGTTAATTGTCTATCCTGGCTTTGTACTTTCTCAATCAGTGCTGCCATTATTGTGAGGCTATTGTCTCTAGCCATGGTGAGCTCAGAAACACTCTATGCTGCTTCTTTCTCTTTTTCTTCCACCAATTTGGCTGCCTCAATTTTCTATGCCTCCAACTCTGCCTCTTTCTCCTGGATGATCTTATCCTTGCTTTGGAGTTCTATTTGGAGATTTGCAATGGTTTGTTTTTGTTCCATTTCCAACTCTACTCTGACCTTCTTGAGGTCAGTTATAATCAAATTCTTTCCCTAGAGCAATCTCTTTAAATTTTCAATTTCTTCCATCAATTGCTATTCTTTTAGAATTTCTACATCCTCTTGATCAGAGGGATGAAAGAAGGTTTCTGCTTCTGCTTCTGTGGCCGCTAGCTGATCATCAAGGTTTCCCATGGTCATCTATCCTACTCTGCCCACTATATCCATTTACTTTGTTTCTTCTTCAGGCTAGCTATCCTAAGGATCCTCTTGGGGTTCCTCTGCTTTTGCTAGCACCGATGAAGGCCTAGGCTTATCCTCACATGTTCTCAATTCCAGGAGTGCCTCAGCGAGCAGGGCAGTATCTTTTTCAACTTGTGAGAGTTGTCTCTTCCTTTTGCTTCTCTGAAGCAAAGGTTGGGCAGGTGCCTTTGGAGCAGGTCTCTCTTCCTCAAAATCTAAGGAAATAGTATAAGTTTGTATATTTTATGTCTCCAGAACACATGGTGGTTCTGAAATTGGGCTTGACTCTAGATGAACAGATGGTGCTGGAGAAATTTCTCTTTGTTTCCTCTTCCTGACCAGAAGGATCTCATCTGAATCATGAGATGGTTCTTCAGCCCACCAAGTTCCCTCTGTTCTCTATCCTGACCTTCCCTCTGTTAATTCCTTAGGGCAAGAGTCCTCAGTTAGATTCATCTTTCTCCTAACTGATCGAGTCATATAGAGGGTTTATTTAGGAGTAGGTTCTATAATTTCTTTGCCTTTCCTCTTTTTGTCAGGAACAAGGGCTATAAATGAAGTGGCCTCCTGTGAGGGCTTCTGTCCTCTGTGAACAACTATGGAGGAGGCTGAAGGCTCAGTTTCCTCATCTTGGTGAGTAGGAGAACTCTCACCTCCTGGCTATGCCATCTCTAGTTCTCTGACCTGGGGACTCTGCTCAAGAAAGTGTTGCCATAATTCCTCCCCATTGGCCTGAGACAGGAAGTGGTGCTTAACTACTAAAAAGGTGAGACCATGGTGTTTCATGGGTCCATTATTCTGTTGATATTTTTTTGCAGTTGCCCTGATGGCAGAATATAGGAAATTGAGAATATTTATGCTATATTTAGGGTGTCTATTCCCATGTCTTAGGAAAATCAGCATTTTCATGATTGGCCCTAAAACTAGAGAAAATTGACCATCACAAGTAAAGTATTTCATTAACCAGGTGGCAACAAATGTCCAAGGGTTTGGGAGTGTGGACCTCATAATTCCTTTGACTTCATTTTTATTCAAATGTAATTGAATAGCAAGTTCACCACGAACAAAGAAATTTTTAATCAAATCAGTGTATAAGGTTTTCAAGTGGTAAAACCTCTCACCTTGTTTGGGAAGTCTAGATATGTGGCTGATAGTGGTTGAGGAGAAATTGATTTGTACTCCTCTAACAGTTATCTAGTTGTCCCTTAAATTTTTGAGGAATTCATCCACAACATCTTCCTGAAACCCTTCAAATTTTTCCAGGGAGTCTAACCATCCTGCAACTCTTAGAATGTTTGCTGTAGCTACATCCTGCAGAAGACCCGCAGTACTTTCTAGCTCAGACTTCTTGACTCCCATTGCTGAATTGATTCCTCCTTCTATGCTTATTTCTTTACCTCCTCAATCTATAGTCTAACCTTTCCTCTTATCTCTGTAGGCTCCAGAGGACTATTCAATTGCTCTGTTCTTCAGGGTACTTCAAAGGTTTGAATGAGGAATGTTTTATTTTTCATCTTAGGCTTATGCAGGTTAGTTAGAGTACCAAAGTAGTCATAAATGTGACAGAAGGACAGGATGCTCTAGAGGCAAGGTGGCAGTACAACACAGTTAGTGGCATGTGTGAATTTAGGAAAGAAGATGATGGCAGGAAGACGTGGCATAGTGGCGGCACCCAACACAGAAAGATAAGATAGTTTCTAATAATGATTAATTAAAGATAGAGTTACCTAGATTAGTTTTAATTATGAGGGCGATGTACACGATAGATATGTTGCGTCATTGGTAGAGACTGCACACATCATGGCACATGAACAACTTGTGGCAGCTGGAGATGACGTCCACTACTCTGTTGGCATGCGACGTGCAATCATTGCGTGGAGTGATTCAAGAATCCATGTTTATTAGTGATGTCAGCGCCAGCTTTGTGAATACCCCTTCAAATGATATTCATGCCAATTGAATTTATTCTTTTGTGATAAAATAGAGGATGAGTCATGATGACCTCATCATGTGATGTGTCTACTTTACCGCCTGGAGAGGTGGGTCCCCTCCCTTATTATTTGAAATTGACTTCTTTATTGACAGAGCGCCAGAGGTGCTCCTTGTTAGGGAGCGCTGGAGGTGCTCTTTGTTGAGAAGTGCTAGAGGTGCTCCTGGTTTGAGAAGCATCAGAGGTGCATTTGACTAGCTCTTGGCATCGGATCATCTTCAGAGCTTAATTATTTCAACTATCCTAAAGAAGGGAACTGCCATTTACTGGTTTTCAACTCCCTTGGTCAAGAAAGATAGCCATTTGTTGGTTTTCCATCTTTCTCTTTTTTTTTTAATTTTTAGAATCAATCCAATACTGTGATAGAGGAGGTATCCCCTATATCAAAACACAAATCATTCAAAAACTCCTCTTTAGTGGATGGTCTTTTGTAGAGCCTGATTCGGTGACCATTTAATAGAAATGTGTCTATGCTTCCATCAATAGGTTGCAATGATATAGTTCCATTCTCAAATACTTCCTTTATTTGATAAGGACCTAGCCAGTGTGTTTGCAATTTCCCTTTGAACTCCTTGAATTTAGAATCATAAAGAAGAACCCAATCTCCTTATTGAAATGTCCTCCTCTTGATGTGTTGGTCATGCCATTGCTTCCTCTGGTACTGAACCAGTTCTGTTTGCTGAATGGCTTATGTCTGAATTTCATCCAACTCATTGAGCTAAAGAATTCTATTCTGCTGAGTTATAGACAATGGCAGACCAACATCCAATATAGTTTTAAGTGTCTGGAGTTCAAATTCTATGGACACTATAGGCTTTTTCCCATAAACCAATTCATATGGTGAGAACTTTGTTGTGGACTTCCAAGTGGTATTGTAAGCCTAAACTGCTTCAGGTAATCTGCTAGCCCAATCTTTTCCATTCATTGCTACTGTCCTTGTCAGAATATTTTCAAGTTCCCTATTAGTTACTTCTACCTATCCATTTGCTTAAGGATGGTAAGGTGAAGATTTCTTGTGCTTGACTTGATATAAATCTATGAAGCCTTGATTACTTGTGATGTAAACTAAGGTCCTCTGTCTGAAACTATTGATCTTGGTGCTCCAAATCTTAAGAAAATCTTATTGTAAAGGAAATCTGCAACTTTCTCTTCTCTTGTAAACTGTAATGCTTGAACCTCAGCCCACTTAGTAACATAGTCTGTGCACACTAGAATGTACTCCTTACTTGATGATGGTGGTGAAATTGGTCCCACAAAGTCTAGACCCCACTGCTCAAATGGTTCCATCATGACTTGAGGATGTAGTAACATCTCCTAGGTAAAGGTTGGCTGTCCCATCCTTTGGCACTGGTCACAGTGCTGCAGATACTTCTTTGTATCTTTATGAAGAGAGGACCAGTAGTAACCAACTCGGAGGATCTTGTGAACTATCTTGTGGAAGGAGTAATGGCCACTAGATGGTTCATCATGACATGCTCTCAACACATCAAAAATCTCATAAGCTTTTAAACACCTGCATAGAATGAAATCAGGACCACATTTAAATAGTAAACCATTCAACCATTTGTAAGATAAACATTCTTTAACCAAACATTTTCTTTGTTTTGAAGTAAAATGGGATGGATACAAGCATGTAGCTAAAAGATTAGCTATGTCAGCAAACCAAGGTGCAGTAGAGGATATAACAAAAAGATGTTCATCTGGGAACTTGTCCTCCACTGGTTGGTTCTCTCCTCCTGTATGCAATCTTGACAGAAAGTCAGCAACCAAATTAAGCTTTCCTAGATTATCAACTATGGTAATATCAAATTCCTACAATAGCAATAACCACCTGATGATCCTTGTACCCACTACTGGTTTATTCATTAGGTACTTGATGGCTGCATGATCAGTGTGTACAAATATCTTATATCCAGTGATGTAATGCCTAAATTTGTTTATAGCATAGATGACTGCCAAGAATTCTTTTTCAGTTGTATAGTTTCTTTCTGCAGAGGTAAGGTTTTTGCTGATGTAATAAATGGCATGCATACTTTCTCCTTCCTCGTTTTGTCCTAAAACTACCCCAATGGACTCATTTGAAGCATCGGTCTGTATGTGAAATGGAAAGGTCTAATTTGGTCCTCTTAAAATTGGTGTGATAGTAAGCTTCTCTTTCAAGGTTTCAAATGCTGATTGACATTCTTCTATCCACAGAAATTTTGTGTCTTTGTTAAGCAGGGTAAACAGGGGGCAACTATTCTGCTGAAATTTTCTATGAACCTCCTATAGTAGCCTGCATGACCTAGAAAACTTCTAACATCTGTTTGATTTTTGGGTGAAGGCAATTGTGTGATTACCTCTATCTTTTTTTGATCCACTTTGATCCCTTTCTCTGAAATATGGTGTCCCAAAACAATTCCTTCCTCCACCATCATGAAGCACTTTTCATGGCTAAGGGATAATTGATTTTTCTCATAGCATTTCAGTACTTTCTCAAGGTTTGTGAGAGCTTCCTCAAAATTATCCCCATACACAGTAAAGTCATCCATATAGACCTCCATGCATTCATTAGCTAGTTCAGCAAAAATAGCTAAAACAAGTCTCTGAAATGTAGCTGGGGCATTGCATAGCCCAAAGGGAAGAACTTTGTAAGCAAAGGTTCTCCAAGAGCATGTGAAGGTGGTTTTGTCTTGGTCCTTAGGTGCTACTTGAATTTGATTATACCCATTGAATCCATTGAGAAAAGAAAAATACTTTCTCCCAGCAAGATTGTCTAGAACTTGGTCAATGAATGGTAAGGGAAAGTAGTCTTTTTTTGTGTCCTTGTTGAGTTCTCTATAATCAATACACACCCTCCATTTCCCATTCTTTTTAGGCACTATGACAAGGGGTGAGACCCATTGACTGTCTGAGATTGGATATATGAACCTTGCTTGAAGTAATTTTTCTATTTCAGTTTTGACAATGTCCTTTGAAGCAGGATTCAATCTTCTCTGGGGTTGTCTGACATGTTTTATATCCTTAGTGTATATATGATGGGTATAGATCTCAGGAGGTATGACTTTCATATCTTGGTATTCCCAAGTAAAATATGTTGAATTGGAAATTAGAAGTTGGATGAGTTTTTCTTCCTGATTGGCTGTTAACTGAGTATTGATATTAAGTGTTTTCCTTGGTAAAATCATGATCTGTTTTGTGATTTGATCCATAGATGTAGTTAACCCACACATAGGAGTCATGGTATTAAGAGGACAAGAATGTGGAAGCAACATATGGAAAGTGGCTAAGTCTCTGTAAAATGTTTCCCCACAAGGAATGATGTTGGCGAGAGTACAATGAGAAGAAGTAAGAAGTTCTCTCTTAGGATCTTGGGCGAGTTCCATCACATCCTTATTAATTAGGATATGAGTGAAGTCTTCTATTGTATCATAGTATACTTCTTCTAATTCTCCCAGATGTTCCTTGATGGTTACCATAGCTACTGAGGCATTGTTGTTATTGTTCTCTAGCTCATCCACCCATACTCTTCCTCTATAATGTATTGATGGTTTAGCTGGAGGATACAGAGATATTTTCTTTAAATCTATCCCATTAGAAATGACCATATCCCTAGTTCAACAATCAATAGATACTACTGCTATAGCCAGCCATGGTCTTCCTAAGATCAGTGGACAAGCATTTCTCTAGTTTCTAGGTTCTAGTATCTGGAAGTCCACTGGAAATTCCCATGAATCTATCACAACTGGTACATCAGTGATTACTCCTTTTGGAATAGCTATTGACTGGTCAGCAAGTTGAAGAATTGTAGTTGTGGATTGGATACCCAATAGAGCTAATTTTTCCATTGTGTGGACTGTCATCACATTAATTGCTGCTCCTAAATCAACCAGAACATTTGAAATTTCTACTCCTGAGATGAAAATAGTTATGACAGGGTTTCCAAGGTCTCCATATTTTGGGAGGTGAATTTCTCCCATCAATAGATCTACTACTTTTCCTTCCACCTGTATTGTGGAGGGAAAGCCTTTCTTCCTACCCTGCATTTTGATACAATGCTGTTTAATTAACTGATTTAGTTCTGGAACATCTCTGATTGCCTGGAGGAGAGGAATTTCAATGTTTAGTTGCTTGATTTCTCGTAAAAGTTCTGATTCCAGGTTGGTTTGGATTTGTTTTTACAAGATCTTTTTCTGGGAAATATTTTGTTTAAGCCGTTCTGGGTACGGTGCTAGTGTTTCCATCTCTGGAGCATCTCTAGAGCTATTGTCAGAATTATGTTTAGGAATGTTTTCCGGAGTCAATCTTTTAGGAGCAACTCTGGAGTTGTCCAAGGATGATCCTTTTAGCACTTTTTCATTAGTAATCTCCTCTAGGGTTTGAGTGGATGAATCTTTAGGTTCCTCATCATTGGTTACTTCAACTATAGTTGGAGGAGATGGTCTTGGGAATGCTTTCCTAGAATGCAGCTAGAGATTATTTGAATATATAGCATTAATTTCAGCCAGATTTTCTTGCTCTATCATGTAAACAGCTACTCCCTGTTTATTCCGTGGGTTTGGTATAGGCTGAGCTGGTAAAGGTGGTTGACTAACTGGTTCATTTTGTACTTGACTTTGTGTGTTGGATGGTCCAGTTAGTAAAGCTTGTTGTTGAGATTGGAAATGTCTAGGTTGTCCCTGGTATTGTTGATTATATCCCTGTTGAGAACCCCATTGAGGTTGCATGTTTTGTGATCCAAACTGTGGTGGCCACTGTTGATTTCCCCAAGGCTAATTTTGCCAATTTTGGTTTTGCCAATGTTGATTTTGCCAATCCTGCTATCCCCAAGGAGGATTATTTTGAGGCCCATGCCAAGTTGGATTCCACATATTATTTCCCCAATTAGAAGGACCCCTGTAAGAAGGCTAGTTTGGATACTGATTATAAGGAAAATTCCCAGCTTGTTTTTGTCCCACATAGTTTAATTCCTCTTCTATTACAACATTCTTCTTACTCAATCTTTTCAAGGCTAGAAGTTGACTACATTGACTGGTAGGATGTTCCTTATCACAAATTTGACAAATCTCTAATTTGTCCAAAGGGCATTCTCTCAACAGATGTTTGTTTCTACACCTAAGACAATAGATGGAGAGTGGTTTAGTTGCTCTATTTTGATCAATTGTTCTAGTTTTTGCCTGAATCCCATCCAATGTGGTATTTAATTGGACCAAAATGTCTATTTTTAGATTTGCAATCTCTTCCATCAACTGTCCTATTTCATTCTTCCCTTTAAAAGTTTTGGATGACCTCACTCCATCTTGGGTTCTGGAATAGTTTCTGCAGAGTTCTTCTATATTAGGTATTTCCATTTTGTTGATGTTCTCTTTTCCCATTAAGTCCAGTGCTTGTTTTGATTCTTTATCCAACCCTTTTACAAATAGGGTTCTGGCTAAGGAGTGATCTACTGGGTTACCATACCTTCTCAAGGTGAAGTTAAACCTATCCACATAGTCCTCTAAGGATTCTTCCTCCCCCTGCCTAATTTTAAATAGTTCTTCATTTCTATTACTGGATCTACAGTAATCTTGGTATTTTTTGAAAAACTCTATTTCCATCTGATCCCAAGAATGGATATAATTCTGTGGTAAACCCATAAACCATCTCATCATAAAATCTTTCAGAGTTGAAGGGAATAGTTTGAGTTTTTGGTTATCTGATCCATAATCATAAGTCTGATAGACTACTTTGAATTCAAATAAGAATTGATCTGGATCCTTAGAAGAAAGTCCTCTAAAGTTTGGTAGGTGTGCTGGTGAGATATTCTTCATAGGAGCATTGTCTCCAGTAGCCAAAACAATAGGATATGAGAAGGTTCTTGGAGCTTGATTTTCCCCTTCCTCATGATTATCATTTTCATTTTCCATGTTTAGTACTGGTTCTTCTCCCTCAGGTTCTAGGAAATTAGGTTCTACTAGAGGATCTGCCTGAAGCTTTTGTTGTAATTCCTAGAGATAATTGGCAAGTGGAATATTTGGAGGATCTAAGGGATTATTATTCTGAGGTGTAGCTTCCAAAGTAGGGTCTAAGTTTCTCCCCTCAACAAAATCTTGTGCCACCCCACTATTTTCCCCTATGGTTTGTTGTTGGGGTGTCTGCTTAATATATCTTCCTTTCAAATCTCTAGCTCTAACCATACAGATCTATCCTAAAAATTGTTTTAACTTAGTTTCCCTATTTAACACAATACATCCTCGGCAACGAAGCCAAAAATGACAAGGTGTTCCTGTACCTCATCATTTAATCTTTTTTTCAGATGTCAATAATCCAGGGGCTATGTTCGCGACTGTTTGCAACTAGGGATTCTATAGTTATCAATTTTTCCTAACTAATCTGAACTACTTCTATTAACTTGAAAAGATTAATCTATATACTTACTAAATAAATTTAAGGAATGCTAAAAACAGGATAAAATAGGAAATTTACTCAAAGCAATCTTAAAATAGTAACATGCATCTACCTATCAAAATCAGTAAATACTTTGCATAACAGAAAGCTGAATTAATAAAACAATGGTACTAGCCTCCTACCTTAGTGGTGAGAGTGCGCCCTTGCTCCACACCCTTGGGGCTGAAGGCTACAGTAAGAAATCAGTACAAAAGAAGATCACAACTAGATTCAATCTAATTCATTCACTCTGCATTCATGAAAATATTGCTAACACAGAACTGAGATTTTTGAGAACCAAAATAATTCAATCATTGTATATTTCTTTTGTTGTTTCTACAAGTATATATCCAAAGAGTGATGACACATCACTTAACCTATCTATCCGTTCTTCTATGAGATGACATCCATCTCTTTATTTTAATTATGAAAGAAAATCATGCAAATAAAGGTAGACTTGAGTGGAACAGAAGTCCACTCAAAATCTAACTCTGAGTCCTAATACATTTGGGCATCGAGGCCCTGAAAAATAAGGGTATTGAATCAATTCCATCATAACTCATGTAAAAACTTTGAAAAGATAAAACTCCAGCAGTTTAACTAAAGATGACCCCTCACCACTCAGGTGATGATTTGAGTGAAATGAGGGGTATTATGATCACTGCTGAGAGTGTCTAGTTGACAGCTATGCTAGAAATATGCCCTGCTCTTAGGAGGTGCCGGAGACAACTATTCCTATCTGCAGCTCTGGAGATATGTCTGTAGCTCCAGAGATATGTTCAGCTCTAGAGATGCTCCAGACTCCCGCAGAGCTCTGGAGAGTCCTTCCTCATTCTTCAAAACTTCAGGTGGCATGGTCCTCTGGTATTGCCTCTGGAGATCATTGAAAACTATCTCCAGAGATGCACAAAATTGTTGTTCATGGCATCTACACCTGTTGATTCAAAAAGAGAGACGTTTCTGCATTTTTCCATCAATTCCATGCACATTAGTCACTCCATTAGAAATTGTAATCTTAAGTAATCTATCTCAATTAATTATTAAATAGAACGATCTTGCTAGCTTATTTGGGTGCAGATATTAGAAAAGATGGACTCAGGAAGGAGAAAAAGAGAGGCAAAAAGATGTATTTCATGAGTGCAACTTGGCACTCATCACTAGCCATCCACATCATTCAATTAGCCTTTCAATCTCAACCATCCATTCAAATCAGACCTTGCCTATAAATCAGATCCCTTACAAGCCATTTGGGGATCCACATTTCATGCATCCTTATGCTATCAAAATCATTCTTCAATCTTCTCATCTATTTTCATCTATCATCCATCTATCATCTTATCATTATGCTTCCGAATTAAGCAACTGACATATCAAATCAAATCAATTGATCAATCAATCTTGCATCTATCTATTCGAGGTATTGAAGATTTGGATTGAAGTAATGCATTGTATTGTTTTATCATTTTTATTTTATCCAAATTTTTCATGTACACATTTCTGATATGCCTAGTGGGACCTACATCCTTGATTTAACATCTTCTTGGAGAGTTGTTTTTGTGAAGTTGGATTTTGCAAGGTTCTGAGTACAATTGTTCCATAGAAAATCAGAATCACACTACAGATATTGGTAAAAAATAGAGCAGAATTGATCACAAATTTTTGAATTTGGTTGTATTTTGAGCATAATTGCATAGTAGAGCCTCACATCTAGTTTTTCCAGTCGCATTTGGTTAGATAGGGTTTCTATTTTGTAGGTTGTGCGTAATTGTTCAGATCTGATAGCAATTCAAGCACATATCGTCGCATTTGGCTCAAATCCATACACAATTGGTCGGTAAATTATCACATTTGGCTTTTTTTTATATGCAATTGAGCCACAGTTCATCACATTTGGTCAAATCCATATGCAATTGCATAGAAATAAGTCACAATTGGTCAAATCCATATGCAATTGCACATTAGTAAGTCACAATTGGTCAAATCCATACACAATTGCACATCAGTAAGTTGCAATTGGTCAAATCCATATGCAATTGCACATTAGTAAGTCACAATTAGTCAAATCCATACACAATTACACATCAGTAAGTCACAATTGGTCAAATCCATATGCAATTGAAGCACATGAAGTTGCATTTGGCAGTAGCAGGTCACATTTGGCACAGTAGGGGGTATTGCTTTTTCTTTTTGCCATAACTTTTGTATACAGTATCAAAATCATGCAAACAAGGACTCATTGGGAAGCTAACTTGACAAAATTCGTAGCTGTGGAGGTTTTATAAGGTGATTTCATCATCTTATCAGTAATTTTCTCAGTCAAATTCAAACTTGCATATAAACTTCAAACAAACATAACTTTTGCATTTTTTATCCTTTTTCAGCGAATTTTTTTTTAAAAGTACATAGAATTTCTTGAATTTTATATTTATGCAATCCATTCTACTATATCAAATAATTTTAATCATTTTTTATCAGATTCTTCATTTTTTGCATATCACTTTCATGTGCAAGTTTACTTGGTCACTTTTTGATTTGGTGACTTATAGGTGAATCAAAGGAGCTAGAGCAACATTTGGATCTATCAAAAAAGCAACTTGGAAAGCAATTTAATTAGGTGCACACATTCCATCTTTTCATCTCTTAATCATTGTTTGCAAACACATTTAGATATTGGGGCCTAAAACAAACATTGCTTGCAATCACATCAAAAAATTGGGTTAAAACGAACAAGTGTCTTCAATCACATTTTGGATTTGGATCTAAAAAGAACAAGTGCTTGAATTTTCTTCCACACATTTCATTTTCTAAAGGGAAATTAACAATTGCGAGTGTGAATCAAGTGATAGATCACTTGGTTTCCTTTTGTTTACCCTATCTTAGGAAGCCTGTTTAGAGACACACCACTCCAAGGGACGACCTCAACTGAGGCTAAATCGCAAGACACCCTCATTGGAAGTTGTAAATCTTGTCACTCTTGGCTAATCCCCAAAGAACTTTATACCTTTGGGAAGTGAAGGTGAAGGGTGGGTTACCCCTTTCTCTCGATTGTGTGGTAGGATTTCACTTTCAATTCCTCAGTCAACCTTGTGTAATCTAGCCTAAGACCTAATTGGCCATACCCACTTAACTAATCATTAGGGCTTGTTGATATGTCTTCCACATGTGCTTACTTAATCACCACATTTCATATTTCAAATTTAAAATTGCTTACATATCTTGCATGAGTTATTCATGTGTGTATATGCATAATCATTTGTTTGAACATTGCCAAATCAAGCTCTAAACACCAAACACATAAACGAGTCATCCTACACATCATACCCAAATCAATTTCATCCTAACACATATAAATAAATTTCATCCTAGTCACCTTCATCCTAATAATCAAATTGTCATCCAAACAATCCACATCATCATTAAATCATAACCAAGCACTTTCAAAAAAGGGCTTAAGACTTAAACACTTGTGTGACATAATGCCAACATTAGAAGACATAGTACCCAACTTCCAAGACCTCCTCCAATCACTTTATCAAGCACCACAACCCTTAGATCAACAAACTATACAAAGGCTCCAAGACATCATCCAACGACTTCAAAAAGAAAGCCAATCACCTCAAATGCAACATCTCATGGCCCAAGCCCAATACGTCATAGTCACTTGTCAATCACAAACCCAACAAGCACATAATCCTCTATCCATTCAACATCAACCAATGCCACCTCAACCTTTCATGCCATCCCCATCCATTCCATATCAACCTCATCCATCCACATGTCACATCAATCCTTCACCAACCTATCACACTTCTTCTAATGTCAATCTTAATCCATATCAATCAATATCACAACAACCATTATCCTATATAATTCCTCCACCACAGCACCATCATAACTTCCAACACATTCAACCACAATCCTATGTGTCATCCCCCTCAACTTTATATCAACCTAATCCATACACCTACCAAGTCAATGCCATATCAACCTATCAACCTCCACCTTAACATTATCCAATTTCTCATTACAACATTCCAAATCATTAGCAAACCCATTCAAAAGGCAACCAAGTGTCCTCACAAGATCATCAAGCATCATTGATTAACCTAAGTCCACCTTTGCAACAAGAACCATATCCAAGTCCAAGTGGCCCTTTGTACATAAATCAAGCAAGCCCAAGTAGCCCCTTGTACATAAATCAAGTGTCCTTAAGTCCACATTTGGAGCAAGACTTAATTACCTTTGACAAGGGAGATACCAATCTAGCCAATGCATCATTTGAGCCACCTTCACCATCCAATCACATGCCAACACATGAGCCAACTAGTCCTATCCTAACACCTCCATGTGATCCTAATCCTAGTCCATTGGTCTATCAATCTTCATCACCTTCATCCCTATGTTCCATTAATCCTTCATTAAAAGATTCCATGGAGGTACTTTTGGAAAAATTGGTCCAAGCAAATTTGATTGAGCTACCACCGATAACACCCTTTGAAATAATCTACTTTAAACCCCATTGGTATAACGATGATGAATATTGTGCATACCATACCTATAAGGGCCATGCCATATCCACTTGTATACAATTTAAAATATTGGTCAAGAACCTAGAAGATTGTGGTAAGATTGTGTTATACAAAACTAATCTATCTAATTCCATTATTCTTCCATCTAGCCCAAGTCCCAATCCATCTGATCCATTTAGCCCTCAACCTAATCATGATCTTAAGCCTACAACATCATCCACCCTTATTTTCCATCCACTATATTGTCCATTCACCCATACACTTGCAAAGGATGTGATCCATTGGCTACTAGCAAGGGATAGAACACCCCCATGTCAAACACCCATTCATGAGCCTATAAAAGAGTCCAACACCATGTCCAATCTTACAACTCCTTCACATAGTCCACCTATCCTTGAGCCTATCAAATAACTTCCAAATGCCATGTCCAATCCTCCGAATCCATCATGTAGTCCACAACCCATTGAGCCTATTGAAGAGTCCCCAATTATGCACCCAAGTCAAGAATCATCATGCTCTCATGTTGTTGACCAAGAGCCTATCCAAGAGTCTCCCACTTTCATTCCCCTTCAAGTAAATCAAGAGTTATGTCAAGAATATAATCCAAAGCATGTGGAAACACCAAGCCCTTATCCAAATCAAGATCAAAGCACCTCTAAGTTCCACTCATGAATAGGGTCATGATCAAGATATTATTTATGATCATGACCCTATTCATGAGCAAATTTATCCCATTCATAGCCTGCCTAATCTTATTTATGCTCACATTTATGATCAAGGTTCTATATATGATCATGAAAACCATGATGATCCTCTTAGCCAAACTTTATGCATTCCATGATCAAGAGATCATCACTCCACCTATCCCCACTCCCATACCCATCCATGAGAAAGATATCCAAATTGCTCCAATCCATCCTCCATCTAGCCCTATCCATGATCCCACTATATTCACTTGTTATGATGAGACACATGCCTCCCAAGAACATATAAGCATAGAAGATAAAAAAAATAATTTGGATCTTAGTGAACACAATGCTAATTAAGATCCTAATGATCCTTCCACTTCCACATCCATCATCGACCCCATTTCAAATCTACCAACATATCCTATTGGTCTATCCACCTTCATCCATGAATGTTCTTCCTTAGGACAACAACAACCTTTGTCCTTCATCTCACCTTCTCCACCTAATAATGAACTCAAGTCTAGTGTTCAAACTACACCTAGTCCCATTGTCCACCGCATCCTCCAAAATATGAACTACCAAGATAAAGGCTTAGGCCTTTATGAACAAGGTATTTTGGAGCCCATCCATGTCAATGTCCCTCCACGCTCATATGGACTTAGATACACACCCCAAGGTAAACAATCTAAAGATGTTGGTAATTCCTCCATCCCTCCTAAGTCCACCACTTTTCATCACAAATTATATCATATACCCAAAACATATGTAGCCATTCCACCTCCACCATCCTATAAATGTCAAAAGCATGTGACCATACACCTTCCACCATCCACTTTACCTCCATTACTTCCAACTCCAAATATCCCTCCATCCACTTTGCCTCCACTTCTACCAATGCCTAATTATTCACTTATCCATAAGTACCCTTATATTCCTAATCATGACCAACAAATGCACACATTGCCTAAACATAAAGCTTCCACTCATTCCACCATTTCCATGGGATTCAAAAGTACAAATTTGGATGCCTATACTTATAAAGTGAAAAATACTAAGGATCCTCATGCCTTAGGGCATCAATGCAAAGAGTCAAAACAAAGTCCATTCAAAAATCAATCGAATCCCATACCTTCACAAGAAAATCCCAAAACTAAAATGGTTTGGGTCCCTTAGAAAAAAGCAAGCAAGTCAAAGGAGGCAACCACCTCTCAAAAATCCCAACCATCCACTTCCATCCATTCCATTCATATATCCCAAAGATCCCACAAGCAAAGAAAAAATCATAAAAATACTAAGTCTATGTGGGTAGAAAACATTGCTATTGCTTCCTGCACCACCATCCAATCAAAAGCTTCAATGTTTATCATGGTGTGTGCAACCATTGGTCATGATTCCCTTCCATTCCAAAACATTCCCACATACCTCCGTCGCCCCAACCTTCATCCATTATCCTATATATCTTCCCCATCACCTTCTTATGGTCCATGCTTTTGCATAAGCCTTTTATCCCTACTTTCCTACATAATCCACATCATAATCCATTATCCCCATCCATCCATCCTTGCATGAACCTTTTACAATCCATTTCATAATCCACTATCCACCTAATCCATCTCTCTCATGCAATCCCCTACGAGCATCGACGAGCATAATGACATGGTCCATGTGATGACATTCATCCAATGTGACTATCACCTTTCAAAGCACTAGACACTTGAGTCCCTCCTATCCATTACCATGGTGAAAACCTACTCACAGGTGCCATGTGTAATTGTCATGCTATTTCAAAAAAAAAAATCAAAAAAAGTAAAGAGAAATCCGTTCATCCAATGGTGAAAACCACCCTTGGTGGCACCTTGGATAAATACCATGATGACAACCCGGTAAACAGGTGCCATGTGTAGGTTGATCTTCTATGTCACTTACACTTGGGGGCACATTGTCTCATCAATATTATCATTTCCATCCTACCATCCTTAGCAATTACACATACATATACCTATCCTATTGAATTCATGCATTCCTCCCTTCCTCCTTTTGATCTTTATAAAGACATAGGGGCAAAATGTTGAAATATGCTTTGGATATCTCTTGATATACCTCATCCTTTCCAAAAAATCATATCATTATCCACCTATCATAAGCCTTGTCATGTAAAATCCATAATGTCATCCTTTTGTCATAAGTTTTGTCATGAAAAATCCTAAGTATTTTCACCTAGAATGGGGCATGTTATTCCTATTTGACATAGTCTTTGGAGATCACATCCTAGCTCTATTATGAGGCATGCATCCTTTCTACCATAGCCTATCCTTGTATCCATCCATATATCATGAGTCATCCATTCCACTGTAGCCCATCCTTGTATCCATCCATATATCATGAGTTCTTCATCCACCATAGCCTATCCTTGTATCTATCCATCTATCATGAGCCTTCCATCCCATTTACTAATTGTTCATCCTTTTATCCATCCATCCTACCTCCATCATCCTTGCACCTAGACTTGGTTTTTTCCCTTGTCATTGGTATCTAGCATAAAGGCTACCCCAATTATGAATCCATTGACATCTCAAAACATTTCAAAAAAAAATCCAAGCAATAAGATCAATCATCATCAAAAGCAAATCCATCAAAACACATCCAATCAAATCACCAAATCAAGCCAATCTATCAATCAATCAAAATAAATCACTCCAATCCATATCATCCTATCAATAACATCATATATCATCAAACAAATCAAATCAAATCCCAATCAATCCATAACCTGATCAATCCATCCACTTTCATCATCACCATCAATAAAACACAAAATCAGAACTACATCTTATTTCTATCATTAATTGCCTTGATCCCATGGATATAGGGTATGTAGGCAATCTGGGATACAAAGGAAGTACTCAGATTCAGGCATAGGCAATAGACCATTTCTATCTTTCATCCTTCTTCTAATATTCACCAATGTTCATCATCACTCATCTTATATTCTTCTATCATCTATCTCCCACATTGATTCAATCTATCACTCCAATAAAATCAATTCTTCCCATTAATCATATTCTTTCATATGAATCAAAAATCACTTCTTCAAATCAATCCAAAATTCCAAGTAATGATCCAAATGCAAGCTCATCATCAATCCATACCAATCAAGTTACTCAAACTTGTCAAATTATCCAATCACATTCAATGGTCTTGATCCTAATCTTGTCGTAAACCAAAACAATCAATCAATCATCATCATCAATGGGATATATCATTCCCACATCCTTGTGTTGATCTAGGGATATGTTGTTCCTTGCGATGACAACACTATCATCATCCATCAATCAATCAATCATTGGTTTACATCTTTATAGGGGTAATACCTTGTTTGTTTTTGTTTCATTTATGCAAGCTTGATTGCTTGCTTGTGTGTGTTATCTTTTTATCTTGTATTTGTATCAAAATCTGTATCTTTCTAGCTAATATTCATATCCTGTGTATGTTGGAATACCTTTTTGCATTATCCTTTGCATATATGGTCACATCATACCTTTTGTGCATTAGGAATTCAATGCTCTAAGTTTACTTCCTCATACATTAGACAAGGTTGTATTGTGCTGGGGCACGATACACATCATCACCCTGGTCCTTATACCTTGGTGCATAATGTCTAGTGCTATATCAAACATCATGGTTGCTCATTTTCATTGCAGCATAACACATCTTCTTCTATCCATTCCCTTACCTTTCTTCCTTGACCAATCCATTTCATTTTGAGAGCCTACCCGTGTTTGTCCAACCTGCCTATCCTCTCAAGGGGGCATCCTCATCCTATCCTTACATCATCATCCCATTTCATCTCATCCTTTTCCTCTAGCCATACCTTAGCTTCTTTGAAATAATGTTACTCGACACAAATCTCATCATCTCAAACATCATCTCAAAGAGGGGCAAAATGTAGACACCCAAAATTGTCCTAAATTTGTCCATGTCTTGCAACACCTAGTCAAATACATTTCTAAGACATCATGTAGCATTTTGTCCTAAATCCCACTCCTAATTCAATTTATCCATTACCTAATTAATTAAATAAATTTTATTTATTTAATTAATTTCTCATCATAATCCCATCTTAATCCATCCTTAATCACTTAGTCAATTAATTAAAAAATTCCATTTATTTAATTAATTTCCCTCACATATCCTAACTAATTCAAATAAAATATTTGAATTAGGTCCTCACCTTTCACCACTTCCCAACACTTGTCCACCTCTCAGTTGAATCATGTGTGGTAGTACAAATTTCATTTAATATCTTTTTTGTGTACACAATCACACATGTACTAGTTTTTTTGTACATTATCACACATGAGCCCTATCCTCCTCTTTACACTTGTCACATGACTACAACTCCCTTGAAGAGTTGGAATACCTAATTAATCCTAGCTATCCACATCATTCAATTAGCATTTCAATCTCAACCATCCATTCAAATCAGCCCTTGCCTATAAATCAAATCCCTTACAAGCCATTTGGGGATCCACATTTCATGCATCCTTATGCTGTCAAAATCATTCTTCAATCTTCTCATCTATTTTCATCTATCATCCATCTATCATCTTCATCTTATCATTATCTTTATTAATTGAGCAACCAACATATCAAATCAAATCAATCGATCAATCAATCTTGCATCTATCTATTCGAGGTATTGAAGATTTGGATTGAGGTAATGCATTGTATTGTTTTATCATTTTTATTTTATCCAAATTTTTCATGTACACAGTAGCATATAGAAATAGGAAAGAAGAAGAAGACAAAATTGATTTGGATGGAGATGAACAATAAAATTCTTAAGTCACATGTGGATCCCATCATTTGTAATTAATTACATGTTTTGAGGGTCATGTGACCTTATTTTGTCTTTATTATGTCTTGGAAATTGACTTTTCCCTATGCACAGCTTAATGGGTATTCAATTTGTCTAGATTCAATGTATTTGGGAGTTATATTTTCTCTTTTTCGTACAAGACAAATGCTAACATGAAAATGTAATTAGTTGATGTATCACATTAAATGTCATGTAATCTAGACTATTGGTGTTGAGTTAATCTCTACCGTTCATTCAAAAAGTCAATATGGAGCCTCCTCTATATAAAGGGTTGCCATTTCTCTCATTGTAACATATTATTGATGCCAAATTGTTGACACTCTACCATTTGAAGTTAATACAAAGCAAGTTTCTATAGTTTTCCTGATAATTTGTCTATTTGTGTTATCTATTTGGTTTTCATGGTTCGCTTCATGATCTGCAATTAGTTAGTCATGATTTTGCAATGTTAATGATTTGTTGAAGGTATTTGGTGAACATTCTAGTCCATACTATTAGTTGCTTGTTGATTGTGAGTTGTTGTGTATAGTTAGCTTGGGCTGTTAAACTGAGCTTAGATCAATTGCATTACATAAGTTAAATCACACCATAGTTTGGGTGTTTGATGAATGGATGTAATCTGAAAATATTTAGTCTCTGTTGAAGATAGCATCATTTTCTACAACAATGTAGCATTCTTGCAGCTTGGTAAAACAAAAAGTGGTTAACTTGAGAATGTTTGTCTATCGTCAATAAGCTTTACATTGTGATTTTCTCTTATGACTTCTTCCTAACCCCTTTACTCTTTTGTATTTTCTTTTCTAAAGTTATTAGATTTAGGTTTTTATAGAAGCAATCAAATTTGAAATCTGTTGAAAGCATCATAGAGTTTCTACACTAATATTTCTATTTTCTTTTACAAACCTTATCATTTTATGTAAGACCCCTTGTTGGCATAGCTAGACATACCAACTAAGTTATTCTTGCAAGCTAAGCCCTAGCTATAGAATCCTTAGAGTAATCTTACCTAGGGTAGGATACTTTTTCAAGAGAGGTGAAATACTCTATATTTTACCTGTGTTGTGTGCTGAAAACACCATCAACAGAATTGGTGCTAGAAGGAGGCCCACCAAGTTGAGACATTGTCTATAACATTAGCTAGTCTGGGGACCAAACAAAAACACACCAAGTCTAGTTCAGCTAGAGGGGAGTTATTATCATTAACTTAGTTCAAAAAATAAGAAGAGACCAGGGAGTTCCTAGGACTCCTAGGGCACGCTTAGTTCCAAGAAACCCACCTGGTATGCCAACCAACACAATTCAGACTACTTTACAAGCCAACCCAGTCCTAATGACCTTCTTTGTTGCTAATAACTAGCCCCCACTCAATTTCAATGTTTATCATGACATGCCCAAAAACCCTGATAAGTCTTGCTCAAAGTTTCACACTAATGACCCTAACAAGACTGCTGATGAACACATCAGGATCTTTGAGAGCAGTATGTTCATTCTTCAGGTACAACATGAGGATGTGGTTTGCAGATTATTTCCCTACTCACTATAGGATGAAGCCTATTACTGGTTTTCTAATCTCCCTTTAGCTTCCATAAATTCATGGCTTACTTTGAAAAATGCATTTCTAGATCACTTCAAGATGCCCACTACCCCTGCGGACCTTTATAGGTCCTTTGTGGAAATTCATAAAGCTGAAGGAGAATTAATAAGTTCCTTCAATAATCAATTTCAAAAGGCATATAGTCATTTACAAGCTCCTTATACCCTCTCTCAGCCAGCAGTCATGCCCATTTACTATGCAACCCTGGATAGGCTCACTTCCATGTTTATGAGGAGAGCTAACCTAGCTTCAACCACTCTACCTCAGGCATATGCTAAAGCTATCATGGTGAACATGTAGTTGGTACAGATAGCAACAAGTCCACTAAACCATATAGGCCCTACAACTATTCCAAACCAGATACCTATGATCAATTAGGCCCTAGCTAATCATACTCTAGTGATGAATCTTATTCCAGTCCCTATATTAACATAGGCCTTAGTTGTTCATCTTGGAGCTCCAATTGTAGAACTACTACCTGCTCAAATGCCATTCCTCTAATCAGATGAAACCACCAAAGCTAAGGATGACAAAGATGACATCAAGGAGTTGGCAGAATAGATGAAGAAGCTCACTGCTAAAGTTACACATTTAAGGAACCAGAATGCTTACCTGCAACAAAGGAATCAGAACCAGAGTTAGTATTAGAACCAGAATTATCAGCAGCAAAATCAAACTTGGAACACCAGGATGAATAATGGAGGAGCTCCCTCATCATTGGAAAATTAGAGCACTAAAAACTGTCCACTCAACCGAGTGATGTTGGCTGAAGCAGCATTGTCCTTGTGGTGTAGGCTCCATAACACAAATGCACACTCTGAATTGGACTGTCATGAATTTTAGGTTGCATCCAACATCTTTCAGAGAGAGATTCAGAATGTAAAGGCACAAGAGACTCCACCCACGGGGTATGAATTGGTGCCCACTCAAAGGTATGATACTGCCCTTGTGCTAGATAGTTATGTTTTTCCTTTTCAAAATGAAAATTAGCCTAAAGAAGAGTATGATGAAGTGCATGCATATCAGCAGTATAACAAGACCCCGTACAATCTCAGAAGTAACAAGCTGAAGGGGCCTTTTACCACTTCTATTCCTTCAAACAATTACCAAATTATACCTGATCCAAAAGATTCCAATAACCCTAAGCCTTCCAAGGTAACACCTCAAGTTACCAGTTAGAGTCAAATAACTAAAACTCTCTAAGGTCTGAAGTAGCAAATCTAGGACAATATGTGGTAGATGAGCTCAAGAAGATGAAGGTTAGTTTGTCAATATTTGAATTGATGAAGATTAAAGAGGTTAGGATAGCCTTCCTCCAGGACATTGGAGCAAATGTTAGGATTGACTTATCCTTAAAAGAGATCCCTTCAAAAGACAATATAGATAAAGGGAAAGAAAGAGTCCATGCCACATAAACTGAGAAAAAGGTAACCCTATACAAAGAGAAGAGAGAGTCTCCTCCTTTCCTCCTAATCCTTAGGATATTTAGAAAAAATCTTCATAAATGCCTAGTAGTCTCCAGAGCTTCTACCAATGTCATGCCTTTATCTGTCTACAAAGTTCTGGGTCTAACCCTTGCTAAATCCTCTAGAAACATTACTCAATTAGACAAAATAGAAGTGAATTTTATGGGAGAACTGAATCATATCCACATGTAACTTGTATCAGACCCTAGAGTACAACATTACATAGATATCCAAGTAGTTGATATCCCTGACCAATATGGCATGCTTCTAGTAGGGATTGGTCTAAAATGTTGAATGGTTACATGGCAACTGATTTTTCTCATATGTGGTTGCCATGGAAAGGATTGGCCAATCATATTCAGATTGAAAGAGAACCCAAGATGAAACATATGGTCATAGAGTATAATCAAACAAATGAAATATTATATTCAGAACTTGACTTGGGAATTTACTTTCCACAAATAAACTAAGTAGAGGAAATTCTCATGCTTAGTAGCCCTCAGAATGATGACCCACCACTTACTAAGGAAAATCAAAGCATAGAGGCATGCATTTACACTGATTATGGACCTTCCTCAGATGATGAAGAACCAGGTATATTTGAGGGATTCAAGAATTTTGTGGCCAAATTCATGAGTGACCAATTGACTGTGGGAAAGAAGATATAGATTGATGAGTTGTTATTGCCCAATTAGTGTCATATTCATGATGTCTCTCACTCTAAATTTACATGTTCTCTCTGTTAGGAGGCAATAAAACAAGTACAAAAGCATTTGAAGATTCCAGCGACCCCAAAGGAAAGTCAAGATGCTCTAGGTACGATTGATCAAGAATCTTAGTCAAATAAAAAACAACGAATAGCAGATGATGTTAAGAGTAATGAATCCTGCATTTGGACATTTGATGGATCGAGGTGAAAACAATGATTTGGTGTAGGTTTCAAGTTGATTAGTCTCACAGGAGATTCCTACTTGGTCGCATATCAATTGCAATTCCCTTGCACAAACAATGTGACAAAATATAAATCTTTAGTGCATAATTTGCTAATGGCACTTCAGAAAAAGGTTAAGATTATTTAGGTATTTGGTGATTCTGAATTGGTCATCAAGCAAGTGAGAAGGTAGTATTCATGCAATGATAAAATATTGAATAAGTATCAGAATCGTGTGTGGAATTTGATTAAATGTTTTGATGGTTTTAATATCCAATTAATCCCTCGAAGGAAGAACCATGTTGCTGATGCCTTGGCTCAGGCAACAAGCTCTCTAGAACCACTATCCATGACAGACTTGAAGAAATTTATCCTAGAACTGGTCTTGACTCCTTCCATACCAGATAACATCATGAATTTTTAGGTTTTTGAAGATGATAAGAACATAATTGATTTTCTAGCTTCATCAAATGTTTTTAATGCTCAAATAATAGATGAAGAGGAGTTGGAGCTTGCTGAAATGGATTTAGGAGTTCTCAACTTAAAAATGAACACTATTCCTCGAGGGATGGTAGAGTTAGAATGGTTGTTTGATTTAGATCAGTTTGGGATCCAGAAGAAATAGGGAGAATCCCCTGGTGCACAGTGTGAACCTTATAATTTGGGGACCGGTGAGGATATTAAGAATGTTTTCATTGGGAAAGCTAGCATAGTTGAAGAAAGGATAGGAATTATCCGTGCATTGAGGGACTATCATGAAGTCATATCTTGGAGTTATGAAGATCTCAAGATGTATGGCACCTCAATCATAACTCATATGATACCTCTTAAGCTAGGAGCGAAACCTTTTAGGCAAAGACAATGACCAATTAATGCTCTACTAGAACATTTAATTTTTAAAGAAGTTTAGAAATTGTTGTTCGCCAGAATTATATTTCTCGTAAGGCATTCCACCTTAGTAGCGAATCTAGTACCGATACATAAGAAAAATGGGGAGATCAGACTCTGTGTCGACTTCAGAAATTTGAATAGGGCATTGGAAAAGGATAATTACCCACTGCCATCCCTAGACAAAGTGTTGTAGATAGTCAATGACTCACAAATGATGTCATTTTTGGATGGTTATTCAGGTTATAACCAAGTAATGGTAGAATATGAAGACATATTGAATACATCTTTCACATGGAAATGGGGAATCTATGCATACCACATGATGCCTTTTGGATTAATTAATGCAGGAGCTACATTCCAACATACGATGGACATAGCTTTCAAAGGACTGGATGGAAAATGTATCATTATATACATGGATGATCTCACTATATTTTAAAAGAAAAGGGAGGATCATGTTGCAGACTTAAGGAAAATCCTGTAGTGATGCAGAGACTATGGGATTTCACTTAATCCCAAGAAATGTATCTTTGGAGTGACTGAAGGAAAGTTGCTTGGACACATAATTTCTAGGAAAGGTATATCAATTAACCTTGATCAAGTCCAAGCAATTCTTAAGATCTAGCCCCCAGCCAGTAAGAAGGAATTTAAGTCATATTTTGGTAAGATCAATATTGTTCGCAAGTTCATCATGGGGTTTGCTGAGATTGTTTGTCCATTGAATGCTATGTTGAAACAAGATGCTAAGATAGAATGGACTACAAAAGGTAAGGTTGCATTTGTAGAGACCAAATAGGCAATAGCTAATGCCCTAGTGCTAGTGAGTCCTGATTATACACTACCATTTTGCATATACTCCTTTGATTCCAAACATACGTGTGCATCAATATTGACACAAAAGAGAGTTGTTCATGATGAAAGGCCTATTACTTTTATGAGTACACCTCTAAAGGATGCAGAATTGAAATATCTGAATATGGAAAAATAGGTGTATGCCTTAGTCAAGGTAGTCAAGATTCTATCATTATATCTTGAGGAGCCAAGTGATTGCAATTGTGCCTGATGCAGTAGTCAAGGCATTATTAATACAAAGTGAGCTAGGTAAATGAAGAGGAAAGTGGGTCACAACTCTACAAGAGTTTGATATAGAAATACAACCTATGAAGTTGGTAAGAGGCTAGGAACTAACAAAAATAATGGTTGAAATAGATCCAAGCCTAGTTTCTCATAAGTATATGTTAGAAGATATTTCTAAAGATGAATTGTATTGTGACATCATTTTTATCTTCTCAATCAGTGCTACCCACCTCACTTAAATTCAGTATAGAGAAGAGTACTCAGATTAAAGAGAAGTGGCTTTATGATCAAGGGATCAGTGTTATATAAAAAGAACCATGAAGGAATTTAACTAAGATGTCTAGACAAAATAGAGGTAACACAGGTCTTGACTAGTTTTCATGAAAAATTTAGGATGGGTCATGGTTCAACTCATTCCACCACAAATTAGGTCCTTTGAGAAGGGTACTACTGGCTGACATTGTTCAAAGATGTTCATGTGTACACCCAAACCTACCATATATGCCAGACTGTTGCTTCCAGGGAAAGAAATGCTTCCATGCCATTACAGCCAGTGGTGGAAGTACAACCTTTTGCGCAATGGGGCCTTGACTTTATTGGTATGATCAACCCGCCTTCTTTTGCAGGCCATAGGTACATTCTAACCACTATTGACTATTGTACAAGATGGTCTGAAGCACTAGCTTGTAAGCAATGCACAACCGAAATTGTAATTGAATTTTTTGAGAAGCATATCATCACCATTTTTTGTTGTCCCTTTTCTCTTGTTTGCGACAATGGTCCTGCATTCTCTTCCTTACACTTTTCAAATTGGGCCTTTGATTATGGGATTATACTCAAATTTTCATCTAACTATTATCCCCAAGGGAATGGAGTAGCTAAATCAACAAACAAAAACCTGCTTGAGGTCATTAAAAGATTACTTAACAAAAACCCTAGAGACTGGCACACTCAACTTAAGTTTGCCTTATGGGAAGACAGGATTAGACAAAAGGTTGCCTTAGGTACTTCAACATATCATTTGGTTTATGGATTAGAACCCATCTTTCCCATCCATTTGCAAATCCCAGTGTTGCAATTCATACAAGACTACTTAGAGTCAAATGATAGAGTTTCAGACTGCCTCACTCAGTTGTTACACTTAGAAGAAAAATGTGATGCTGCCATAGAAAACTTTGCCAAGCACCAAGGTGTAGTGAAGCATTGGTTTGACAAGAGAGCCAAGGTCAAGGATTTCTGCATCTCTGATCTAGTACTATATTGGGACAAATCCCATGAGAAGAAGGGCAAATATGGTAAATTTGACAAGCTTTGGCTAGGTCCTTATCAGATTCATGAGATCTTAGGAGATAACATGTATCAATTGAAGAGCCTTTCTGGTGAGGAATTCCCACTACCTGTCAATGGGCAGTTCCTGAAGCACTACTTCTAGGCCTAGGAGGCATCTTTGCCTTCTTTTAGTGTATATAGTTAGATTGTTTGTTTTCTTTGGTTAGATTAGGTTGCTGTTAGTTTAGTTTCTGCTTTCTTCTTTTTCTTTCTGTAGCTATTAGGTGTTTGCTTTTGCTTTGGTTTTCCTCGCCGAGCTTGCTTTGTTGAGGATTTCCATTTCTTGAACGTGGCAGCAAATTGTATAGACCTATAAGTGGTCCTTTGTTGGGTAAGTAATCTAGAATATTTCTTTGAGAAGTTGTAGTTTCCACTTAGATTCTCTTGTGGGTTTCACTGTTATCTTGGGATGGTATGATGCTTGTTCATGGGAAATGAATCACTAGTTGGTGCACTTGAAGTATTTTCTAGCCATATATCTCTTACACTTTTAATGATCCTGAAGCAGCTAAAGGACTCTAGGTGATATCATATTAAGTGAAAAATCAAAAGGTCACATCCCTGGCACCATTGTGAATTTTGTCAGTAAAATTGGAAGGGTAAGATATATTGCATTGTACTCTACCAGCAATAAAGTAAAAATAAATAAATAAATAAATATCTAATTACATCTAGTACACATTACAACTCAATTGAGCTGATGGGTTTACAAGACAACTCCATTGGGGCTATGGATGCCACACTGACAGTGGGGCAATGTCAAGGTGGATGAGATGTGTCTCAACTTACATAGCTTAATGCGAAGGATCTTGGATGATCTTAGCGGCTAAGGTATGGGAATCAACACAATTACACACACTCAGGTTTTTTGGATATAGATGGCTGCACTATGCTATTAATTTCTACTTCTATGATGTGGTATCATGTCTTCCTATTTAACATGTGGGTAACATAGAGATTCTGGGTTTGGAACTAAAGTTTATCATTGAAATGATCTGGAGCATTTCCCAGTAGAGTTTCCATTTGTTGTGCCTTACACACATGCCCCATTTGACTAAATGGGGACCTCCCCTTTTTTTGGTTGTTGGCCTAGAGTGTTGGCTTAGTTTCTATTAGTTCCTAAGATTTTCAACTTGCATTGTTAAAATGATCCATTTGAGAGTCACAGTTTCAATTTCCCTGATGGAGAGTGTTTGGGTTACCTAATCCTTCGAATGTTCAAGTCAAGTGTTCCTTTTTCATTAAAAGTTTAAGTCCAAAAGGTCCTTAGCACTAAAAACTCAAGCCATTGACTTGGTACTGAAAACTAAACTCCTTAACCTAAGTGCTAAAATACACATCACTGCCTTCACCACTAAAATCTTATGGCACTGACTTTAGCACTAAAAAGACCTCCTATCGACTTGCACTAGAACCATGTTGTATTGCCTTTTGTTAGTAAGAGGTAAAAGCCATGCTAGGTCGGTAGGAAGAGAATCTCACACTAGATCAATTGACCCCAAAATCCCTGCCAAGTCGGAGGAAGGCAAGAACCCCGCCAAGCTCATTGCGCATCAAGTTGTCTGTCGTACCTATGCATTAATGTTAGATAATTAAGGAATATAAATCATCTGCATCTAAGTTTTAAGCTCATTCTGTGATTAAAATTTTTACAGAGCTCTATTGAAGGTGATTCAGGAGAAATTTTCACCACCTATTGTTCACTCTCCACATTTATTTCATATTCAGGTTGGCCATTTTTGAACTCGTTCTCATATTTGAATTCCTGAGCTAGGTTTTTAGTTTATTGATTCACACAGTCTGTTTCTTCATTTAAATCTTTTGAGCTTAAGGGTTTTGAGTAGAGAATTTTGTTTAGATAAGGGATTATTGTCTTTCACTAAGTAATGAATTTGAAATTAATCCTTTGCTGTTGGAAGTAGGTAGTTGTGATTCGACTGTAGAACCCTCCTCAAGATCATGAGCTGAAACCCTAGGAATCACATAGATAAATTGAGATCATTGAAGTAAGATCAAAATCTTAGGTAACAGATAAAAGGCTTAAACATGTTCCTCACAAATGAATGTTGTCACCACCATTCGTCCTAAAAATCAACCTTATCAACCAATGCCAAAGTGGGTTTTTGCTGACTTGTGCCTCAGCCCCCCAAATCTTTGTTAGTTAGACCCCTTGGAAATTCCCATAGACCTTTGCATAATCTCCTTGGCACTAAAAGATTGGTGTCTCAACTTGTGCTAAAATTCGTTGCCTCCGACTTAATGACCACCCTTTGGAAACCTGTGCTAGGCTGAACCATTGAAAGTCCACGCCATCAAAATTCCCTGTCGAACCCAAAGTAGAAAATTGTGCTAGAAATTAGATACACTGCCCTTGTGCTAAAATCACTCCTTACTATCTTTTAGCATTACCCCTAAAAAACCGTGCAGAGTAGTATAGGTTAAAATCACCAAGTTTAGCTTAGAAAAAACTTAGTGCCAAATTTGAGTAGTATTGACTTGGGCCAAAATTATCTCTGACCAACTTTATGCATTAACCTTTCAAAATAGTGCAAGTCACCACCCACGAAATTTCCCACCAACATATCTTCATACCCTTAGCACTGAAATCACTTCCTATTGACCTGTGTTGGAATTGACCCAAATTGACTTCAATCAATGACCTCACAAATTCATGCCAGTTTGTGTTAGTTAAAAGTCACACTAAAGTCCATGGTTAATCACTTTGTCCATCCTGCATCAAAAACCATCCTTACTGACCTGCATTGAAAATCCCCTTTACTGACTTTAGTCGATGGACCCAAAATACAGTGCTAGGTTAGTAGAGACAAATTTTAGTGCTTTTAGTCTGTGACCCCCCAAATCAGCACAAAACACCTTCAGAGCATGATTTTTCAAAATTTTCAAAAAGGAAAAGGTCTGTTTTGATGAATTAATCAATTCAAAGGTAAAATTAAAAATGATTTGAATGTTTTGGATAGAATTTGTAGACATCTAAAATTGACCAATTTCCTAGTTTATCCTTATTTCCCTATTTATCCTTAATTATCCTTAATTATTGATTGATTATCCTAATCCTCTCCCCATATAAGATTTAATTAATTTTAATTAATTAAATTCTTATATTCCATCTCGTAGATAATAAAATAAATTTAACAAATTTAATTTATTATTTACTTTACCTAAAACCTTTTCGTAAAATCAAAACCCGTAAAATACCTACCATGACCCTAACTACCATTTACCCTTCACCGAGCCAAAAACCTGTTCAACTGCTTAAATTGACTTTTGAAACCGTCCCCAAAACTTTATAAAAATCAAACTCATTTTCATTTATTACCCCGGCTAAAACTACATGGGAGTTATGTTAAATACGAGCAACCACATTTTTAATATTTAGTAACATTTATCTAGTTTATATAGCTATATCTTTAATCTTTCTTGTTGCATTTGATATAAGTTTTTGGGGTTTTAATTACAATTTTTTTTTAATAAAATTTATATCTGGTGTATACATTGGTGAACCTAACATGAACATCCCTCTGTAATCATTTGTTGCAAGTGTTCTACTTTGAGAACTTGTAGGATTTGGTACATGTCTATGTCTTGGATGCGGTACTGGTTTTTTGAGGAACATTGAAACAAAAGCCATAAATGAGGACATCACAGATAAAGATTGATTTAAAGCACTTCATATTTTTGGTGACAAGAATTTTTTAGGACATCGTCCCTCTTGCACGGCCATTTCACTTGACTTAAACTTTTCATTTACATAACCATTAGCATGTCATTCAGAATAAAAACTTCTAGTTAACAAAGTGGTTACCAATTTGTCTTGATTAGATTATTGATAATTGTCACTATTGCTTTTTTGTTAATGTGGTGTGACCGTGATGCTAATATGAATATCTAACATGTCGAAGATTGTTGCATAAAAGTGTTGAATAGTGGCAATTTCTCATCGTTATAGAGTCATCCCAATAGGCAACATCAGTAACTTTGTATGTTGCTACATTATACCCATTTCCAAGAGAGAGCACCAAAAACATTCTTTTGTTCTGATTGAAAATGTTTACCGTTAATAATTTATTGTTACAATGGTCATTATTTTGAAGCTTTCAATTGGTGTTTAATGCTTGAATTCTGAAGTTAGTATTAATGATAGCCAGTTGCATATTACTAACTACGCCTAGTATCTTTACCAGTGATGTGCATTATAGTGCTTGGAGTTGTTTCATGCTACAAAAAGAACTTATGATGAAAAATCTTATAAACTCATCAGTTGTTCCTAGGGTGTTGCATATTCTAGGAACCTCTTAGAGTGCTACATCCACTATGCTTAGAGATTGCCTCACGCCGAAAAGGATATTCATGCTGGTAAAATCCTAAATGTTTGGGTTGTTCCTAATGATATATTCGTTGAATCTCATATTGTTCTTTGCGCAACACTAGAAAATTTTGTAAACTCCTTGGTTGTTCCATCAACATATTCCTTGAATCCTTTGGTGAATTTTCCCAAACTCAATGGATGTTCTTGTCAGCATCTTTCCTAAAAATTTTCTAAACTCGTTGGTTGCTTCTCTTGGCGTCTTTCTTGAACATCTTATGGGTGCAAGTATTATTTATGTTGTATGGAGCTAGGAGTCTATTCAAAAGAGCCGTGATAGAAATTTAATATGTTGTAAACCATAGTCTTTAAAGCATAAAATATCCAGAATGTTGTTTGTGTTCTTCTCATAGGCCATACAACCTTTTGTATCACTATTTTGTTCCCAACTATATTCGTGGTTTTTATGGAGGCTCAACTTATTGAATACAGTTTGAATGTTTTTGCTGTCGGGTATAACCATTGGAATAGCTTTTATTGGTCACATCATTGTTTTTATTGCTGTTATCAAATCCTATATGGTATTATAAGAGTTTGTTTACATTTGATAAAAACTTTGAACTTTGAAGATTAATGGAGGCAGATGTTTAATATTTATTAAGGAATTCAAAGGTTTAGCAATACAAAAAGATTATTATGTCTTTAAATGGAGTTCTCATAAAAGTTGCTTAACTATCACAACTTCAAACAGAACACCCACTGCCACCTTTCTGACATTTTGGAAACCTATTGTGTTCTTATTTATTTCATTGTCTTTTGAATAATGATATTTAATGTTGAGATAATCACCAGGAGAAACTATTATATGTGACCAGATAGAAATCAAACTGCTGAAGACAAATTTTAACCACTAGAGTGTCAATTTCTAGCCCTAGGAGGCTGTTTCGTTCAAACTTGCATAATTTTTTCAATTTTTGTTATATTTTCACTTTTTTGTAAGCATCAGAAAGGGGACTCAGAGTGATTCGTAATGGTAAAATAATTTCTTGTAGATTCATGACTAATTTTCTAGTATAATCATTTGATAATTAATCTTTTGTTTTGAAACATCAAACATTTCTTCTTGCCGTGCCATTTAACATTTCATGTGGACTTTTGCAGGATCATTCATCTTAGTTTAACATTTTTACTTGCAGATCTTACGCATGTCAAACACACAAATTTTGCAAACTACTAATTAGTGTGTTGCAGGTTTGATTGTTAGAGACTCTAATCTTGATACATTGTGTCTTCTTTTTATAGATTAGATCACATCATAAGCAAAGGTTAAAATTAACAAGTGTTTGCCATGTCTTGTGGTATACATGTGTCATTGAATGCGTATGCTCTTCTCTTGCATCACTTGGTGATCTTGAAAATTAAAAGCATCCCTTTGACATTTTGTATAACCACCCACATATTTGGATTTAGAATTAAAATGAACCCCATGCGAGTGTGAGGAAAAGGTGTTGTTATGCTCTCTCCTTGCGTTTCATGCGATTTGGGAGATCAAAAACAACATGTTTTCCTTGCTTTTGTTACCCTTTAGAGTGGGCTTGCTCTTGAGACACATCCGAAAGGAGAACTCACTTGTGATCCGAAGCGAGACTTTCATCTGGCCCACTATATAAATTGAGGATAAGGTGAAAGCCAAGTCTAACCGGTATTAGTGCTCACCATATAGTGCTAGCTCAAAAGGAGGCATACCTTAGTGTATATTAAACTCCTAGTAGGGTTAGTTAGAGCCTTAAGTGGCTTGCTGGATGCTCGTGGGGTCCTGGTCCCCTAGATATTCACTAGAACCCTTTTGTTTAGTGGCCAAAAACCCTCTACTTGTTGATATAGGAGGAAACTTTGATAGTCGTCCCACATTTTTGTAGCTTATGGTAGAGATAGCAAGGTACCTCATGATCTATGCGTCTGAGGACCTAGAACTTGGTGTGCCTGAGAAGTGAGTGCATTGTAAGGGGGAGCCCGTGCCCCAAGTTCCTGAAACTATACACCATAAGTAGGCGCGACTGGGTAAAACCAAGTGGGAACTCAACAAGTATTGTCCTTTCCTAGCCTAGGATCATGCATGTTTACAAGGGTTTGTAAAACATCAAGATATCACCAAAAACAACCAATCTGACATGTTTTTTATATGATTGATGTGTGTGCTTGTCTGATCTTCACCCTTAGACATTCTTTCCATCCATTCATTTCAAATCATCATATTACATTTTCTAATCACCACTACAACTTGGCCTTCAAAATTGGGAACCTATCATCCTTTAGTGTCACATCTCAAGTGGAACCTTATCACTTTAAATCCTAAGAAGCTCTTTCAATTGATCAAATCATCCAATCCATCCATTTCCCATCCATTTCCTACCTACTTATATTCACTCCTGGAACCTAGTCCAATCCTTATTCATCAAAATGGTTGTAACCATCAACAAATATAGGAGAAATCAAAAACCAAAACTCATACTTCGCGGAGCCCCTCCTAGATATAATAATGATGAGAATTTGGTAGATCATGATGCATATTTTTATACCCATGAACCATATATCTCCCCATATTGGCCTCCACCAACATCACTATCATCCCAAGAACATGAGAAAATACAAGAGCTTCAACATATCTATGATGATCATTATCCACAAGACCATTCTTATCATCTTAACACAATCCAAGATTTTCCTTCCATGCCCTCAACCTCACAAAACTATAATCCTACCCAGGTCTCAAATTTGACATCCATTAATCCCCAAGTCCTTTAGCTACAACAACAACTCATCCAATCACAACAATAAGAGGCAGATCTTAGATTTCAATTGGCATAACTATCACAATTATCTTCACAATTTCAACATCCTACCACATCAACACCCCAACTCTATGAGTCATCTCCATCCACCTCATACAAATCTTTATCACAACCAATCGACCACTCATATCAACCCAACCCATCCATACCCCAAACCTATTCAACAATAACTTTACCTCAAACCTCACAGGTCCAAATCTCTACCCATGCTTCATCTTCACACATACCAAGTCCCCTCACCTTATATATTCAATAACAAAGCCAAAAAAACAAGCCCTCCTTCAACAACAACAAATCTTAGCCCAAAAACCACAACCTTCATTTAATACATCATCCTCCATACCTTTATCCATGCAACAACAACAAATTCCATCTAATTTCAATCCTAATCCATTGGTCCCCCAACCTTCTCATTCCTCAATCCCTTTTTTACCTTCACCACCATCATCCATACAACATCAACAAATTCAACCTAAATTCTATGAGTCATCCCCATCATCATGCCAACCTAGTCCTTCCACATCAACCGATCTCATGAATATTCCTCAATATCCATCTCAAAATCCTCCACAACATGAGCATACTAGAACTAATCCCTCCTTGCACCAAGATCAATAATTCACAAGTCATCTTAAAGATACTCTTGACAAGGGAGATACCACATCAAGTTTGGAATCATACACCAATCCATCTACTAGTCCTCCTCATCCATCCATCCCTATGGAACCTCCATCATATAATCCTTCCAACCTTCCAAATCCTAATCCATTAAGCCAATCCCCACACTTAAAGTCTAAACCATCAAGTCTTCCCAAACCCAATCCTATGATCCATCAATCTAAGCCCAATCCAAGTCTTGATCCTATCACAGCCAATCCTATCATCCCTACACCTGATATAAATCCCAATCCTATTATATCCAATCCTCTTGTCCATCTATCTGATCCTAATCCTACTCCTATCACACCTAATCATACAGCTTCCACCCTTTATTATCCATCCATTATATTGTACATCCACCCATATACTAATGCAGGATGTGATCCATTGGATAGTAGCAAGGAATCAACCACCACCCTCATGCCATCAAATCCCTATCTAAGAACCTTTAAATGTCATGCCTATTTCTCCAATCTCATCTTCTAGTCCACAAATTATCCAAGAACCTTCAAATCTTCTTGAAGATCCACCTACCATAAGCCCAATTCATTCCCCACCATACATCAAATCTATCAAAGAGACCCCCATTCCTATCCAAACTCAAGATTTATGTCAAGAATCAACTCTAAAGCATGATCAATTGTGCTCCTTACCAAGTCAAGATCAAAACCCTTCATTTCAACCTATTCATAACCTATATGTTTTCTATGATCAAGATATTATCTGTGATCAAGAGCTTGTCACTCCTTTCACTCATGGTCCTAATACTATCCATGCTCAAGAAACTTCCACCAATCAAGAATCAACTCTAAAGCATGATCAACTTTGCTCCTTACCAAATCAAGATCAAAACCCTTCCTTTCAACCTATTCATAACCTATATCTTTTCTATGATCAAGATATTATCTATGATCAAGAGCTTGTCACTCCTTCCACTCACGGTCCCAATACTATCCATGCTCAAGAAACTTCCACCAGTCCCATCCATTCTCCTTCAATCCATGATCCCACAACATCTACTTCCCTTGATGAGACATTGGATCCCCACAATGACATAGATGATCAAATAAATACATTAGATCTTAAGAATGATGTTAATCAAGATCCTATCACTCCTTCACCATCTCATATTTATCCCATTTCAAATCCACCATCATGTCCTATTAGTCTTACTACCTTCCTAAATGAATGTTCTTCACTAGGAGAGTAGAAACCATTGTCTACCACTTCTCCATCCAATAATGAGCTCAAGTCTAGTTCCCAAAGCACACCTAGTCCCATCGTCCACCGCATACTCCAAAACATGAACTATCAAGCTAAAGGGTTAGTCCTTCATGAACAAGGTATTTTGGAGCCTATTCGTGTCAAAGTCCCTCCATGCTCATATGGCCTTGGATATACACCCCAAGGTAAGCAATAACAAGCTGTTAGTACACCATTTCTGCCTCCTAAATCCACTCCATCTAAGCCCAAACTAGGTGCACCTCATCGCACCCATAAAACATATGTTTCCATTCCTCCTCCATCATCCTACAAACCCAAAAAGCATGTGACCATTCATCTCCCTCCATCCACTTTACCTCCACTTCTTCCAACTCCTAACATCCCTCTATCTATTTTACCTCCCCTCCTTCCAACTCCTAATATTCCTATTATCACATCCCCTTATCACTTTAGCCAAAAATCCATTAATCCCTCCTTCCATACATCCCATTCCCATAAATCCCCTGCAATTCTTAATCATGATCAACAAATGCACACATTGAATAAACATGAAGCTATCCTAAACACCCCTATGGGATTCAAAAATAAAAATTTGGATGCCTCCACCCATAAAGCCAAAAATCCCAATAATTCTCATGCCATATGGCAAAAATGCAAAGAATCAAAGCAAAATCAAAATTCAAAGAGGCTACCCAAGTACACATCTCAAAAAGATAATCTCAAAACTAACATGGTTTGGGTCCCCAAGCAAAAAGTATCTAGTTCAATTGGAGTATCCACACGTCTAAAATCCCAAATATCCCGCTCCCTATCACAAAATCCTAAAATTCATTAGTCCATTTGGGTCCCTAAAGACCTGATTAGGCAATCCCCTCAGATAACATCTCCATTACTCCCAAATCTCCCTTCTAAGCTTCAAAATCCATTTCGGTGTGTGCAACCATTGGTCATGGTTCCCTTCCAGTCCACAACATTCCCACATACCTCCATCTCCCCATCTCCCATCTACTATCCTACTTATTTCTTCCATCATAATCCTATGGTCCATGCTATTGCATAAGCCATATCTATGTCTTTAACTCCATCCTCATCCACTATCCTTCCATCATTGTCCACATCATACTCTCCTATCCCCTATCATTCCTTGCATGAACCTTTCATAATCCACATCAAAATCCATTACCCTCTCATACAATTCCCTACCAACATCTATGAGCATAATGACATTTGACATGGTCTATGATTTATCCAAACTGGGACATTTCTATGGGAACAAAATCTTGAGTCCCCATCTATTCCATCCGACTATCCCCTACACAGAAAAAAAATCAAAATAGTAAAGATAAACCATTTCGTCTAATGGTGAAAACCTGGTAAATAGGTGCCTTGGATAAGTACCATGATGAAAACCTGGCAAACAAGCGTCATGCGTAGGTGATTATCTATGTGCTTTACACTTGGGGGCATGTTGTCATATCTATCCCATGTCATATCCTATCTACCCATCTCATATCCTATCCTATCATTTTCCATCTTATCTTGACATCCTTACCCATCATATTTGTTGTACCTTCCTCATTACACCATCCATCTTCCCTTCCTCCTTTTTGATCTTGATGAGGATAGGGGTAAAATGTTGAAAAATGCTTTTAGACACCTCTTGTCATACTCCAAATTCCATCCATATGTTTCTACAAATATCCTCCATACATCCATCTACATCCTTAGTCAATTCATCCCTTCCAACCATCATCCCTATCATGCATCCTAATCAGAATCACCTTTTTAAATCCTAAGGCATAATATCTAGAGTAGGGGTAGGTTATTCCTATGTGATGTAGTCCTTGAAGATCACATCCTAGGCCCCTTCCATCCATCTATCATATATCTCCCATACATTATCCATCCATACATCTACCTTTGTCCTATTGCCAATCCTTGTATCCATCCATCCAATCCTACATTTATCCCATTTCCAATCTTTTTCATCCTACCTTCATCCTATTGCCCATGCTCTTATCCATCCATCTAATCATTTTACCTATCCTATCTATTATTTCTCATCTGCATCCTATCATCCTCCTTGCCTTTTGGTTTGGTTTTTCCTTGTCATTAGTATCTATCCGAGGGCTATCCATGTACAATCCAATGCTAAACATCAAAATATTGTCAAAAATCCAAAAAAAAATAAAACATTTGAAAAATATGAAAAAAATCAAATGTCCAACAAAAAAATCAATCCACGTCCAATCCAATCACCATCAATTCTTCAAATCAATTCAATCAAGTTCATCCAACTAATTCAAATCATTCACCTCAATCCATCAACAAAATCATTCAAATGATTCTAAATAACACTGATCCAAATGCAAGTCATCCTTAATCCATACCAATCAAGTCAATCAATCAAGCCAGTTTATCCAATCACATCAATGGTCTTGGTTCCTAGCCTAGTTGTGAACCTAATCGATCGATCATCATCATCAATGGGATATATAATTCCCAATCCTAGTGTTGTTCTTGGGATATATTATTCCCATATCAACAACACAATCCTCACGTTGTTCTTGGGATAAATCATTCCCACATCAACAATGCTATCAAACAATCATCAATTATTATTAGCATCAATCAATCCATTCGATCATCAATTTTCAGCTTGACAGGGGCAATGCCTTGTTTGTTTTTGAATCATTTGTGCATGCTTGCTTGCTTGTGTGTGTCATCATTTCATCTTGCATTTGAATCACATCCATATCATTCCAGCTAATATTCATATCTTGTGTATGTTGGAATAGCTTTTTCCATTATCCTTTGTATCTAAGGTCAAATCATACCTTTTGTGCATTAGGACTTTAATGCTCTACGTTTACTTCCTGATATGTTAGATAAGGTTGTATTACGCTAGTTACATTTGACACGTCATCACCCTGGTCCTTATACCTTGGTGCATAACGTTAGGTGCTATAACAAACATCATGTTGCTCAAAGTTTACTCTGCATAACTCTATCTCCTTTCCTTTGCTTCCTTTTTCAAGAGCCTCTCCATCTCCTTCATCCCTGCATAGCCTCTTGAGGGGGCATTCTCTACCAATCCTTCATTTTTATGAACCCCATCTGATCCCATCTATCTAATCCAATCTAATCCAACCCAAAATCTGAATTCAAAAACCTAGGTTTTAATCTTCTTTGAAACGACATTGCTTCACAACATCGTCTCAAAGAGGGGCAAAATATAGACATCTAAAATTGACCAATTTCCTAGTTTATCCTTATTTCCCTATTTATCCTTAATTATCCTTAATTATTCCTTGATTATCCTAATCCTCCCCCCATATAAGATTTAATTAATTTTAATTAATTAAATTCTTATATTCCATCCCGTAGATAATAAAATAAATTTAACAAATTTACTTTACCTAAAACCTTGTTGTAAAATCAAAACCCGTAAACTACCTACCATGACCCTAACTACCATTTACCGTTCACCGAGCCAAAAACCTGTTCAACTGCTTGAACATACTTTTGAAACCATCCCCAAAACTTTATAAAAATCAAACTCATTTTTATTTATTACCCTAGCCAAAACTACATGGGAGTTATGCTAAATATGAGCAACCACATTTTTAATATTTGGTAACATTTATCTGGTTTATATAGCTATATCTTCAATCTTTCTTGTTGCATTTGATATAAGTTTTGGGGGTTTTAATTGCAAAATTTTTTTAATAAAATTTATATATGGTGTATACAGAAGTTTCAAAAGAATTGCATTTATTACATGAAGTTAGTAAGGTTTCAAAGTGTTGTTTTCATTTCTTTTTTTACATAACTTATGTAATAGATGTTATTGAGTTAATTAGCATGTAAATTTTAGACTTATGCATTCTAGAGAAGATTTTGTAGTTACTTTATGAGAAAACTTGACTAAGGGATAAAGAATAAGTAACCCACTCACTCAAAACTGTGAACCTCTAGGACAACACTGTGTTGTGTGCTTACACAACACGCCCCATTTTGACTTGACAAAATAGGGACCCAACATGATGATGACAACAACTTATCCCATTCCACAAAGGACCCAATATGACGGTGACACCATCAATCGGCTTGAACTCCAAAGGTCATCTGATTTATAACATCAGTCATCTTTTCTAATATGACTGATCTTTCATAACATGACGGTGACGTCATTCTAACTCGATATATAAAAAGCTCGACATGACCATGATGTCATCTTATTTAGAGGGTGATATTCCTCAATATCAGGGTCATATTTCTTAACATCACCTAATTTCCTTCAGTATGACCATGATGTCAGCCTTTCACATTTTAACAAAGCCTATCCATGATGATGACATCATCATCATATCCTGATCTATGAAAAGAGTCATATTAGTTAATATCCCTCATATTAACTAATGTGCATGCCCAGACCCGATAGTTTTATTCAATGGAATTTAGTGAACATAAACGTATGCATATTTGTATGCATAAAGTCTTGTATGTATCTGAGATACAAAGTGATATGCAGAAAGTGCACAAGATACAAAAGTGAGCCTAACAGTGAAAGGGATCATCAGGTTGAAATATGATGATGATGTCATCATTTCTTGTCCGCATAACAGTGAACAAAAGCGCATGTATTGCATATGCATGATCTTATGCATGCGATATACACAGAGAGATACAAAACTGAAAATGTAAGGCTTGCATATCATATGAAGGGTCACATTACCCTTGAAATACAAAAAGGCTACCGAAAGGTGAAACTATTTGCAAGAATTCAGAGAAACTAAAAAAAAATTAGGAAATTTTGACCTTCCCCTTTGCAGTGTCATAACTCCTACCTATTTTATCAGAATTTAAACTTTTTGGACTCATTGGAAAGATAAACTAGTTATCTAGTTTGAGTTGCCTGATTACCTAGGCTTAATGCCAAGTTACCAACGAAGTCTTGAGCCCTAATTTTGCTCCGAAGGCCTCCGAAAATGCAATTTACCAAGATGTAGAAAACACAAAAAATTACATTTTCGATGTTTTTATCAAAAATCACTCAAATTACCATGGACCTGATCAGACATTGAAGCCATTTTAGGGCCTGATAGCATGTTTTCTAGTCAACGATAGCCACCCAGATCCTCTTGACCACCTATGGACATTTAATTATGCGAATTTTCATAGATGCTCAATATTCATAACCCGATATATATAGGTTTGCACATTCAGCCTGTTTTAATGTAATTTTTATCTTCCTGCTGGCTATTAAGTGAAGTTGATGCTTATTTCTTGTCTGTTTATTGCAGGATGATGGAGCTGTTTGAGGCTAAGATCAGGATGGCTGAAAATTACAGAGTTGCATGCAGAGGTAACATGAACCCGAGCTGAGGAGGATATTGTCAAATATGCTATTTGTTAGTTGGAGGATGGACTAGGTGAAAGATGATAGAATATTCTATGCCAGCTATGTAGCTACCAACTAGTAGGCACATGCTATTCAACTGGACTATTGATCTTAATAGATAAATCTTGACCGTAGGTCATTTGTAACTGTTCCCTCACCTTATTTTATAAAAGGTGTAGGGATGTGATAATTTGAGCATTCAGAAGCTTAATTGAAATTTTACTGCCGAAATATCAGGGCCTATTTCAAAGTTATTGTAAGCATACATATCATTGCATACTTAATGAAAGAGAAGACCATTTGATTATAGATCATCATAAATCCTGAGTAATCGAGTGTTTGAATTCTTGATACATGCTTTGATTTGCTGCGTCCCTTGGAGTGCTTATCAGTCTATATGTGTTGTCTTCATTCCTTTTCCTTTGAAGTTAGCATCATTTGTATCTAGTTGTGGAACATCCTGGTGAAAATATGGTTTGATTTCTTCTCCTCATGACTGTATCTGGTATGTATGTGGTTTAATAGCTAAGATTCACCAAATTTGAAGTATTCTTTTAATTTTCTTTGAATTCTAGAATAATTCACCATCATAATTGCAAATAACAGATAATCAGAAGCAAATAACATGAAATATGCTAACATCTCGTAGATAACTAAATATCATTAGCATATTTGAGCTAAATGCATGTAGTATTGAAAATATCATGCAAAGAATTGCAAGTAATGATAGAAATCATGCAAATATCAACCTATAGGCACATTATTTGAGTGAATTCATAGTGCAGAGGTAGAATTGTTGGAGATTTATGCAGAGCAGATATAAACAAAAGTATATTTGAAGGAATATTGAGGAACTTTACAGAAGCAATTGAAATACGTAAGACCCCTGAATGGTAAACAACAACACACATCAACCACTGAGTAACGTCAGTAGATTAAGAACTAATCAATGGAGACTTGGGATCATGAATTCTTTGAATTCATCATATCTTTCAAGATGAATAAAGGTTGTTGTGTAACTTTTATTCTATGTTTGTGTATGACTAACATCATCATCAACATAAATTGGCGCTAGAAGGAGGGCCTGAACAAAGAATCTGTAAATTTTTGCAAATTTTGCATAAATATTTCATTATTTGAGGTTAATGTCTACAAATATCTCTTATCTGAGAGGTTTTGGTTGCATCCTTGCAAGGATCTAGCTCAAAGCTTCAAAGATTCATTGAATTTTCTGAGCTTTCAAAGTTTTATTCTGAGATATGATAGATCTCATTAAAATTTCAAAATCCTAAAAAAAAAATTGGAAATAGAGTCTCATTTTGATGGATGCATATGAGGACAATTGTCAGGTTAACATTCCTTTATTTTAGGAAACTTTGAATAGGCAACTTTATCCTCAAAGTTTATCTAACTTTGGTTTATCCAGTTGTTGTAGGATACACCAGACTGTAGAACACAGTGAAATTAATTGTCTAACTTTTCTTATAAGGTTGGATCTATATTTGAAAGGAATAATATTCTTTATAGATGTGTTCAGGGTTGAAGCCTAGCAGGAAAATAAAGAAATTCTGGAGCAACAAGTAGATGCAGCACCAGAAGTTATTAGTTATCTGGACAATGGAGTGGACCGCTCTAAGGATTTTGAATTATACTTGTCTAGAGATATACAGTGTAGTCAAATATTAGGTTTATCCACTGATGATGTCCTGATTGAAAGTTGGTGCAAATTACATGATGAAGAACATTCAGAAAGGGATTGTGATGCTTGCTTGGTCATGTTGGAGAAGACTTGAATTCTAGAATAGCAAAGAGAAGCAACACCCCTAATGATGAGTTGTTTAGAAATACAATAGCTGAATCAGTTATAGAAGGTAAAGAAGAGGAAACATCTTTCCTTGAGTCATTCTATGGTGTAATTGATAGGAGTTCTCTACTTTATGGTAAAGGTGAGGCAGAGTACAGGTATGAATCTTTTGAAAATTGTGGAGAAGAAACCACTTGTCAGGATAAAGTCTTTGATTCTGATCCTAATACTTTTGATAAGGATAATGAAACATCTTTCCTTGAGTTAATCTATGGTAAAAAGGAATAGAGACATGTGGAAGAATTTAAATGCATTACTACTGATGAAGTTCCCATGATAGCAACTAATGGAGTCATAGAAAAGAAACTAAATCCTAATTTCATAGTTGATTCCTTTAAATTGAATGATGAAATGCAAGAATGTTGCAGGTCAATGGAACCAGATACCTTACTGGATGGAAAATGTGAGTTATTTGATGAACAAATCATGAAAGTTGAAAATGTGGAAAGCTTTAGAATTGTTGTGCATAATCAGATGCCAATCCAATGTCATTTTGAAAATGAAATAGGGGAGTATTCCTATCAATTGGGAGTTGTTTCACCTTTACAGTTAAATGATTTAGGAATGATAAACTTCTGTATATTAGGGTATGAAGATACTCATTTAGATGCTGATGTGCAGAAAATTAAAGAAAACATTGAGGTGCTGCCTGAAGTCAAGAATCATACATACATCTAGAATGAGGAGACAGAGCTGGATAAAGATGAAGGATTAATACTTCTAGAGTCATACATCCTTCAATTTGAAGTGAGACTAAATACTGAGCTAAGCAATGACAGTGCCAAGTTGAATGGAGGACCAGTTGTCAATGAAGAAGCATATTCAACAGGATTAGAAATACATCAGGTTGTATTTCTCCTTTTCACAGTAAATAGTGTTGAATACTATTTTGATTATGGAAATACAGGAGATAAGACATGCATGTGGATTAATCATGAACATGATGAGCTTTCGCAGTTGCTGATAATCAGAGGTTATTCTGTTAAACACAATGAATTTAGAATACAAGAATATTTTTCAGAATACAAGGATGAATTTGCTAAGATTAGAACCATAACTAGTACCCTGATGCTCCTACACAATATAAGGAAGTATGCAAATACAGGTGTCTTTGGATCTTATCATGGGTTTTATTTACCTTGTAGGGTTTGTATATAGTTTGGTAGAGTAGTTGTTTTGTTTCCTTTCTTTGCTTTCTTGTTTTGTTTTCTGTTGTTTCCTTTTGTAGTTTGTTGTTTGTATAGTTTGCTTAGTGTGTTTTTGTTTTTGTTTTGTTTGCTTGTTGAGTTCTATTTTGGTTAGTCAAGATGATGCAGCTCATCACCCTAAGAAAATAACTAAATTGTTAAGATTCAAGTGATGAGAACAAATTCATATATAGGTTATGACTCATTTTGAGAAGTATTGGTGATCAAGTCTGTGATATTTTTTCATCAGGGTGCCTTTTCTTGACTAAAGTGACTCTTTCACAATGACTCACCTAACATCCTTGGGTTTGTTGAACACACAAGTATAGGTGTTAAGTGAAATATCTAAAGGGACTCCCTTGCTACCAATGCAATCTCCAACCTAAATCAGCAAGTGACCATACCTTGCACACTAAGCTTACATGATGACATCAGATTTATAGAATATAAAATATTGAAAAATCAGAAAAGAAATAAACTTAGGCCATCTAAGTGACTCTACCGGGGCTATAGACGTCTGCTGGCAGTGGGGCTCTACTTAGGGGGATTGTATAGATAACCTTGCCAGGGCTATGGATGCCTGCTGGTAGCAAGGCTCTATCCAACTTGGCTATGAGGGATGCTCCCAAACTATGTAGCTTAACATCAGCTACTCATGCTTTCAACTTGCTTTCAAGATGAGGATAATTAATCATTTGCACACACCTGATCCTTTATTAGCATTGTTTCCATGATGAAAACCTTATCATTTAGAAAGATTATAAGTGCTCATGCTTAGAAAGAGTTAGAATACTATGTTAGAGTGTGTTCACATCACTTGAATCATTGGAATTTAGTTTGTTTTCTTTGGTGGCAAGTTGTTGTGTCGTTGCACAACACGCCCCATTTTGACTTGACAAAACAGGGATGCAACTTTGCTGGCTTGCTCCTTTGCTTTTGTGTTCTGGGCGGTAATGGTAAAACAACATCAGTCAGTATGTATGTGCTTAATGTTAGGTATATTTGTGATCTTGAAGTCTGAACCCAAATTCCAAAGTCTGAATCTTTCCTCAAGAAGCCTGCCATGTGAAAGAGTGTAAAATTCTAGGCAGGTTTGCCTTTTACATCACCCTAAAATTTGGCCAAATGAGAAAGTTATGGCCAGTCAAAGTTATAGTCAAACCTGATATTCAAGGGGGGGTCATATTCCAAACATTAGTCACCTTGTGTGATATCACCTTGATATTATAAGATCACCCCGATGCTAGTTTATCACCCGATAATCATTTGGTCCGCGAACTCTGGATGTCAATTTTAGGTAATAACTCTATTTGCCCGTCAAACAGCTTCATATATTTCGTGGGGGTCATATTTCAAATATCACCTAATCTTTCAAATATCACCCGATCTTTCAAATATCACCCTGCCACAAAATATCACCCCAGTGCCAATATGACGATGATGTCATCCAACCCTGATGAACAGAGAAAATCACCCTGACGGTGACGTCATCATCCTTTTTACCTCACGGAGGTATTTTTCCAACGATCGCCCTTTTAAATAACAGGATGATGATGACAGCTTATCCCATTCCACAAAGGACCCAATATGACGGTGACATCATCAATCAGCTTGAACTCTGAAGGTCATCTGATTTCTAACATCTATCATCTTTTCTAATATGACTGATGTTTCATAACATGATGGTGATGTCATTCTGACTCGATATATAAAAAGCTCAACATGACCATGATGTCATCTTATTCGGAGGGTGATATTCCTCAATATCAGGGTCATATTCCTTAACATCACCTGGTTTCCTTCAGTATGACCATGACGTCAACCTTTCACATTTTAACGAAGCTCGTCCATGATGATGACATCATCATCATATCCCAATCTATGAAAAGAGTCATATTAGTTAATATCCCTCATATTAACTAATGTGCATGCCTAGACCTGATATTTTTATTCAATGGAATTTAGTGAACATAAACGTATGCATATTTGTATGCATAAAGTCTTGTATGTATCCAAGATACAAAGTGATATGCAGAAAGTGCACAAGATACAAAAGTGAGCCTAACAGTGAAAGGGGTCATCAGGTTGAAATATGACGATGACGTCATCATTTCTCATCCGCATAACAGTGAACAAAAGTGCATGTATTGCATATGCATGATCTTATGCATGCAATATACACAGAAAGATACAAAACTGAAAATGTAAGGCTTGCATATCATATGAAGGGTCACATTACCCTTGGAATACAAAAAGGCTACCGGAAGGTGAAACAATTTGCAAGAATTCAGAGAAACTCAAAAAAAAAAGGAAATTTTGACCTTCCCCTTGGCAGGGTCATAACTCCTAGCTATTTTATCAGAATTTAAACTTTTTGGACTCATTGGAAAGATAAACTAGTTATCTAGTTTGAGTTGCCCGATTACTTAGGCTTAACGCCAAGTTACTGACGAAGTCTTGAGCCCTAATTTCGCTCCAAAGGCCTCCGAAAATGCGATTTACCAAGATGTAGAAAACACAAAAAATTACATTTTCGATGTTTTTATCAAAAATCACTCAAATGACCATGGACCTGATCAGACATTGAAGCCATTTTAGGGCATAATAGCATGTTTTCTAGTCAATGATAGCCACCTAGACCATCTTGACCACCTATGGACATTTAATTACGTGAATTTTCACAGATGCTCAATATTCATAACCTGATATATATAGGTTTTCACATTCAGCCTATTTTAATGTAATTTTTATCTTCCTGCTAGCTATTAAGTGAAGCTGATGTTTATTTCTTGTCTGTTTATTGCAAGATGGTGGAGCTATTTGAGGCTAAGATCAGGATGGCTGAAAATTACAGAGTTGCATGTAGAGGTAACATGAACCCGAGCTGAGGAGGATATTGTCAAATATTCTATTTGTTAGCTGGAGGATGGACTAGGTCAAAGATGTTGGAATATTCTATGCCAGCTGTGTAGCTGCCAACTGACAGGCACGTGCTATTCATCTAGACTGTTGATCTTAATAGATAAATCCTAACCGTAGGTCATTTGTAACCGTTCCCTCACCTTATTCTATAAAAGGTGCAGGGATGTGATAATTTGAGCATCCAGAAGCTTTATTGAAATTTGACTGCTAAAATATCAGGGCCTATTTCAAAATTATTGTAAGCATACATATCATTGCATACTTAATGAAAGAGAAGACCATTTGATTACAAATCATCATAAATCCTGAGTAATCAGTGTTTGAATTCTTGATACATGCTTTGATTTGTTGTGTCCCTTGGAGTGCTTATCAGTCTGTATGTGTTGTCTTCATTCCTTTTCCTTTGAAGTTAGCATCATTTGTATCTAGCTGTTGGACATCTTGGTGAAAATATGGTTTGATTTCTTCTCCTCATGACTGTATCTGGTATGTATGTGGTTTAATAGCTAAGATTCACCAAATTTGAAGTATTCTTTTAATTTTCTTTGAATTCTAGAATAATTCACCATCATAATTGCAAATAACAGATAATCAGAAGCAAATAACATGAAATATGCTAACATCTCGTAGATAACTAAATATCATTAGCATATTTGAGCTAAATGCATGTAGTATTGAAAATATCATGCAAAGAATTGCAAGTAATGATAGAAATCATGCAAATATCAACCTATAGGCACATTATTTGAGTGAATTCATAGTGCAGAGGTAGAATTGTTGGAGATTTATGCAGAGCAGATATAAAGAGTAGGATATTTGAAGGAATATTGATGAACTTTGTAGAAACAATTGAAATACGTAAGACCCTTGGATGATTAATAGCAACACACATCAACCACTGAGTAACATCAATAGATTAAGAACTAATCAACGGAGACTTGGGATCATGAATTCTTTGAATTCATCATATCTTTCAAGATGAATAAAGGTTGTTTTGTAACTTTTATTCTATGTTTGTGTATGACTAACATCATCATCAACACACTGTTACAACCTTTGCTCATTAGGCCCTGTCCTATAGGACAGATATCTACCTGAGCTAACATAATGAAGTACGAGTTCAATGGAATCCCACCGGAGACCAAGATTACAATTGCATGGAAGAACAAAAGAGATACTAACCTAGGGCACATAGACCTAGAGGATTTTAGACTCCAAGTGTTTGGACCAAACCCTACTTCTCTTGCCAAGAAGGTCTGAGACAATGGCATTGCAAAGGCTGCTGCCTTTCCTACTTCTGCACAGTGGCTTGAGCTCATTGTAGCTTTTGTAGAAATATATAATCCATTAACCAAAACCATTCAGACCTCAAGTGGGCAAATTTTGGCAGATTTCAGCTCATAGACCCTTGCAAATTTTTATGGAATACCTGTCTTTCTAGTACTCTCCATCCTAGATAAGAAAGATGTAGAAGACACATACAAGAAAGATGTGGAGAAGTGCAAGAAATAGATTAATGAAGCCTGGATGAAGCACAAAAAGTCCACTTTGACTAAGCTACCTCACACATTGTATAGAAGTGATTTTCATGATGAAATTGGAAACTTAGTAACATTGTTGAGAAAATTTTATGGACTTCCTATTGCCTCCACCTTTGAAGAATGGATGTTTGCTCTCATTGAGGAAATAATACATGGAGATAATAAACTTCACCGAGCCCAAATCTTCAGTGACAATATACATGAGGCCTTTGTAGACTTTAAGACAAAGGAGAATTTTAGGTTGACTTCCTATATTATCTATGCCTTGGCTAGGTGAACAGAATATGTTGGACTATCAAAGATATGAGAAGTGGGGATTGGAGAACAGCAATTGAAGGTGTATGAATGCTATCCTCAACTGACAATCTCTCAATCATTGATTCATTACAAGAGAGTAAATGATGCATTCACTATGCATATCACTAGGCTTCTCCAAGACAACACTAGATTGAGAATAACTCTCGAAGCCATGAACATTATACAATAATATGGGAGATGGTACTTGCAATTTCACAAGTTCACCTACTTAAGAATCCAAGGCTTTATAGGTACACCATATAGGTTGCCTCGGTATCCAATAGACAAGGTGATGCTTCTTGAGCTAACAAGGTAACTCCTCACATGTGTAGAGAGGCTGAAACATTTGCATAGGGATAATATTAAGTTTCCAATTCTACTAGGCAAAGGCCACTATTGCTGTACAACCTTGGGAGCAACAAAACACTCAAAGAAAGAATTACAACTGTTAAATCTCCATCTATATATAAGAAGGAAACACTTTGATCCAGATGGAGTATGGAAAAGTATGTAAGAAGTTATTCCATTGGGAGCATATTGAAGACTTTTGGGCAAACTGTGTTGATGACTATGAAGTAAATGGAAGAAATTACTCTCAACTATCCCTGGATCATATAAAGAGATTTCATATCATACAGGTCCCTAGCCAGATTGTAGAAGATGGTAATGTGGGTCAAAAGGGGCCATGGGATGCATTACTCAGTTAGCTAATTCCTCCTCCAAATTGGGCCAACACAGAGGAGAGTTCATTGGATGAGGCAATGAGGAACCTAATAAAACTTAGCAAAATTTAGATTAGAAGCCAAGTTGTAGCATTAACATAGGTGGGAGTTGCACTGACATATACAGAGGAAGATTCATAGAAAGAATCAGATGATGAAGAATACCAGCCTCTGGAGGTAATAAGTGTAGAAGAACAAGAAGTAGTGAAGGATATTGATAGTGAGGAGCATGTGCCATTCACAAAGAAAGGGAAAGCTAAGAAGATTATTCCTAATGCATAGAAGAAAGATCCTCCTCTTGCTACAAGGACTAGAGAAGCCAAAAGGAAAGATCTACCAAGTGGCAAAGGAGAGAGCTCAAAATCTAAAAAGCCAAAGGCTAAGGCAGCAAATGCATCCACTACCACCTCTGCCAACACCTCAGTTGCCCCTGTAGTTTCTCCATCTTCAGCAAGTGTATCCTCCATTCCCTTTGCTACACAAGATACTACTTCTTCTACTCCTACTTCAATCACAACATCATCATCATCTTCAATAGCAGCAAATGTAAGCATACCTAATGTATCCTCTTCACTTTCTTTTTCTACCATCATTCCTCCAATTTCCTCATCACCTTCTATTTCTACCATGTCCTTGCCTTCTATTTCATCTATTTCCCTCTCCACTCAAATCTCATTACCACCCATTTCTACAATCATAGTGCCTTCCTTCTCTCTCCCATCACTTAGTATTTCCTCGCCTGTCACTATTTATTCCATGTTTTTTGCCCCTTCCATACCACCCTCACTAGGATTTGCTTTATTTTTTAATTTATCTCATGCTTAATTGCCTCCTATAGCTACTCATTCCTTGTCTACAATAAACAATTCTTTGGCATGACCAATTGTCATTTCCCCTGAGTCTACCCCTTTAGTTGTTCCATAATTGCCGGGCATTGAGAAAATATGTGCTGAATTGGAATCACAGGAGCAAGAGGCAATTAAACAAGTATCTAAAGACCCTCTTCCCAACCCTAGAGATATTGAGATAGTTGACGTGTTAGACAGTCTGGTTGAAAAGAACATAGTAGATATAGTTTTGGGAATGACTCAACAGAGTATATTAGAAAATCTGTAAAATATTGGGCAGTTAGATGATGAAGGGGGTGATAGAGACAAGACAATTGAAGATGAGTTGGAAATTCATGATGAACCACTCAATAAAGGAGATAGTCACATTGACACTCCTAAGGATTCATCCTCCTCAGTACCAAATTGGCTGCAACAGAGGTTGGAAAATAAGGCTCCGCAAGTTGAAATAATGAAACTTGACTTGGATTAATTCTTGGTTAGAGTAGAGAAGCCCAAGAAGCAAAAATAGGCTACAATTCAGTCCAGGATCCATAAGGATGCAACAGGTGTTAGAATTACAGAGATACCTATCCCACTTGCAGAGGCAGACAAAGGTGTGTTGGTATGCAGTGACTGATCATGCAAGTACTGTACACAAGTTATGTATCCTCGCCGAGGTTCGGGGCTAGGTCAGGCCCCGAGTGGGGGTTCAGGTGCAGTAGCCCTTGAAAAGCGAGCGTTCAGGGGCAGTAGCCCTTGAGAAGCAAGGGTTCGAGGGTGCAACCCCCAATTTTTTTCCCCTCTTTTTTGCACGATCGGAGTTAGTTGTTAATTTTTGTTAACTGATAAAAGAAAAATGACATTGCAAAACCCTAATTCTAGAAGCATCCAAAAAGCTTGTTATAAGCAGCTGGGATGTATGGTACAATGATGTATTTTCATGAGATTGTAATCTATTTTGTACTAGATAATAAAATTATTGGATGGTTGAGTTTCTATGGATGTAGCTCATATTGGGTGAACCATGTTAAATTTCTATGTTGATCTCTTTTGTGTTATTCCTCATTGTTATATTTGGGTTATTTAATCTGCATATAATTGTTAGTGTTTATTGCTTTGATCTACCTAAACCCTAACAACTAGTATCAGAGCCAGGTTATGTTTGATTATCATCTGCAAGGTCTCATGGTTGAGTGGGAGTCTCACGGTTAAGTGGGAGCAATGGCAGATGAGGGTAAATTGAAGGTAGATAAATTCAATGGGCAGAACTATCAATTATAGAAGATGCAGATGGAGGATTATCTCTATCAGAAGGATTTATGGAGGCCATTAGAAGGAAAAGCCAAGAAACTGATAGCAATGACTAATGAGGATTGGGATCTTCTGGACAAAAAGGCACTGGGAACCATTTGGTTGTGCCTGGCACCATCTGTGGCATTCAATATAATAGAAGCGACAACAATAGATGGTCTAATGAAAGCTTTGGCTAAATTATATGAAAAAACTTTAGCCTCTAATAAGGTATTTCTCATGAAGCATTTGTTTAATCTGAAAATGATTGAAGGTGGATCTGTGTTAGATCATTTAAATGAGTTTAATATGATTACCAGTCAGTTAACTTCTGTAAAAGTGAAATTTGATGAAGAGGTAAGGGCTCTCTTGGTTTTATGTTATTTTCTAGAAAGATGGAATAGCTTGGTAATGGCTATAAGTAACTTTGTCTTTGGTTCAAATACTTTGAAATTTGATGATGTTGTTGGTGTTATCCTTAGCGAGGAAATGCGACAGAAAAGCACAGGTGAGACTTCAACATCTGGTAATGCTTTGACTGTAGAGAACAGGGGAAGAATAAAGGAAAAGGGAAAAAGCCCTAAAAATTGTGGAAAGTCACAAGGGAAGTCAAAGAAAGGTAGATCTAAATCCAGAGGAAGAATGGATTTCTGGAACTGTGGAAAACTAGGACACTTGAAGAAGAATTGTTGGTCTTGAAAGAGAAAACAAGATGGACAACATGATGACAATAAGGAAGCTAATGTTGCAAGTAATAAATTACAGGATGCTTTAATTTTGTGTTTAGATAAAGCTAATGATTCCTGGGTAATAGATTCAGGGGCTTCATTTCATGCCACACCCCATAGGAAATATTTTGTAGATTATGTTCAAGGTGATTTTGGACAGGTATATTTGGGTGATGATGAACCCTGTCAAATTGTTGGAAAAGGAAAGATAAAAATCAAGTTGTAGAATGGAAATGAATGGTTGCTACAGGAGGTAAGGCATGTTCCAAATTTGAGAAGGAATTTAATCTCTGTAGGACAACTGGGTAGTGAAGGCTGTATAGTTACCTTTTTAGACAAAGTCTGGAAGGTCACTAAAGGTGCATTAGTAGTAGCTAAAGGTGAAAAGGTAGGCACATTGTATTTGTGTAGTGGTAATACTTGTAGACACCTAAAAATGTCTTCTACCATCAAACTGACTCCCGACAACCCTAAACACACCAATTTCCCTTCTAACCAATTAATTAAATTTTTATTTAATTAATTAACCCTTTCATTTTCCAAATTCACACCATTCTATCCCCAAAATTGAATTAATTTCATTAATTCAATAGTCCAAACCTTAGCCAATTTATTTAATAAATATGCAATATTTATTAAATCAATTTCCCCTTTTTCACTAAATCTAATTAATTAGTTAAAACCATGTTAACTAATTAATTCAGCCTACAATTAACCTATCCCTACCCTAGACAATTAAATAGATATTATTTAATTGCCTACCCTAGCCTACCTCATCCTAGCCCTAGGATTAATTAAATAAAACCCCTATTTAATTAATCCTAACCCCTTTATTTGGGTGGTCAAACCTTGTTTAACACCCTTCCCCACATCCTCCAAATAAAAAAATGAATTAAATCCACATAAGTCAATTTTTTATTTAAAAACATCCCACATCACATTTATTTCTCCTTACAAACCCATACCCATTTATTTCCTCTCCTCCCCAAATAAATTTTTAATTCATTTACATTCCCCCATATGAATCTTTAATTCTAAAATAATCTTTCAACCCCATGCTCATTAAATAACCTATTTTCCCAAAATGAATAAAAGAATCACTTTTATTCCTAGCCCTCCATTCATTCAAGATTGAATCTAGGCCCTTCACATCACTTTTATCCTCCACCATTGATCTTCCAAATCAATCTCCACCCTTGGATCAAAATCCCTTCCAATAATCTATAAATAGAACCTCTCCCAAGCCATTTTCATCATCCAAGTTTATGCAAAGTTACCATGTCAAAATCACTCTTGAGCTAGGATAGTGAGTTGCAAACTAGAGTAGCATTTCATATTTAAATCCATTGTCTAGGGTAATCTTTGTCAAGGAGCTTGTTTTGGGTTCAAAGGCTCCTTCCTCCCTTGATGGGATTGGGTTTGCTTGTAAGGTATAACTTTGTGTTTCTGGCATGTTGTTTAGTATTTCCACCTTATTTGCATATCTAATCTACATTGGCATACCCGGTGGGACCCACAAGGTCTAAATCTAACTTGTGTTGTGAGTTTTTGTTGTAAGATACGTGCTTTTATAGGTCTGGCACCATCGTACCTGCACAACAACACCATAACTAGCTCCTTTTAGCATCATTTCCTGTTTTGGTGCTATTTTTGCGCAACACATTTCTATTCATTCACTCACTCACATTTCTTTTTCTCATGATCTTCTTGCCATTTTTGGTGTTCATTTGCTCTCAGTTTTCACAGAGATATTGAAATTGCAAGGGGAGATTATGTCAAAATTTTAATAAGAGGTCTAAACATGCATTTTAGCTTTATTTTTATCTTGTTTTTCATTTACTTAGACTAACAAGGTTAACAAGACCTTGATTTTGCTGTCTGACCCTTTGTGTTGTGTAGAAAAAATCACTTTTTTGCAGGTCAGACGTGTTTAGTGCCGTATCAGCGCTATCTCCCAGATCAGTGCTATGCGCAGGATAAACAGGCTCTATGGAAAGTTTCACAGTGGTGCTTTCATATACCTATATCAGCGCTATCTTCTGTTTTGTCACTTTCCACTTGATGTATTAGCGCTAAAATGTGTATTAGCACTTTTATTTTAATAGTGTAGCGCTATCAGATGTTTTGTCACTTTCATAGTCTTTGATTAGCGCTATAGTTTTAATTAGCGCCATCTTTGTAAGTCAGGTTGTTCTACTCGCAGTGGCGCTATTGTATATCTGTTTTAACGCTATTTTGAAAAACTAACTTTGCTATCTGTGTAGGTACTGACAAGTGTGTTGCAAGTCATATTGTGGATACTAACAAGCTTTTTGTAGGATGGTTTGATTTCTAGTTAGCAAACACTTCAATTTGCAACTTAAAATGAACCCTTTTGCATGTTAGTTAGTCAAACATTTTGATTTGGTGCAATTAAAATTGAACAATCAAACTTTTGTGTGTGTGTGTGTGACCAAACATTTAAATTTGGTGTCCTAAAATTTACATTGTGTGCCAACAACAACAATCCAAACACTTAAATTTGGACTTTAAAAAGAACCACAACTTGCATAAATTGAAAGTATTTTGGTTAAAAAGAACAACAACTTGCATCTTTCACGCATATAATTAAGAAGATCATTTTTAATTGTGTGAAGTGTCTTGTGCTCTTTTTTCTTGTGGTGTGAAAAAGTGTATGCTCTTCCCTCACACCATTTTTGGTGACCTTGGGAATCAAAGGCTTCTCACTAAGCTTGCATCAATCACACCCCATTTAATCCAAAGATCTAAAAATGAACCATGTTTAGTGTGATGCAATCATAGAAGATATGTATGCTCTCCCCTCGCATCTTTGAATGAACTTGGGGATCAAAAGTGTTTTCATAATTGTATTACTTTTGTAAACCTTAGAGGGCCTGCCACCCCGCTTCGAAAGGTGGGAATGACCTAAGTGGTATCAAGCTAAAGCCAAGCTCTTCCAAGCCGCTATATAAACTAAGGCATTTGGGATGAAAGTCTCAAGCGATAGGTGTTGTTGTGTTATACCGATAGCCAACCTCTCCCAAAACCCTCCAAGGCGTAACCCTTGGAGGCTAGGAGACTCCATAATGGAGAGTAGCGTTGCCGCACATATAACCACCTGAATAGATGCCCTTACTACAAACCATTGTTTACCAAGCCAAAATCCTTCTATTTGTTGGCATAGAAGGGAAACCTTCGAAGTGGCCCCGATTCATGCAGTTCTTAGCTGATGTAGAAGGGATAATCTAAAGGTTTGGTGAGGGACAAGCCTTATAAGAAACTTGGATCTTGGTATGCATGAGAAATGTGTACAATTGTAAGGAGGAGCCAGTGCTACCAAGATCCTGGAGGTACCCGCTTTGAATAGGCGCAGCTAGGGGATTCAACAAATACTGTCACATCCTCACCTTAGGTTGTTTAAAGTGCTTGTAAAATAAAATCACGCATCTTTTTTTTCAAAACAAAGAAAAATCTTGATTATTGTGTGATTATTGTGCTTGAATTGTTTGCAACAACATTGCCAAGAGACAAACCAAATCAATTGATCACATTCCAAACAAAAAAAATTCAAAATTGCTATCAAAAATCTATCTTTTTAGGACCTCGACAAACACTATCTTGTTTTAGCGCCATATCTATCTGATTGTGGCACCATTTCACTTGTGGATTAGCGCTATTCTCAGATTGACTTGCCTAAAGCAGAGACCTATCCATTTGAGATCTTAACTATCTACTCTACCATAATCCACATTCACATCCCAAAAATCTGATAACAATACATCCATTTTCTTCAAATTTTTCCAAAAACACACCTTCTCCTTGACCTTAGAGGATTAATCACCAGCATTGTTGGACCCCTTTGCTACATCAAACCTACCTCATTTTCATATTCATCTCATCTTTATTAATATTCGCATACCTTTTGGACCAAACCAAGATCCATGTCATAAGAAAATCATTCCCAAAAATCCCTAAAATCTCCCAAAATCAAAACATCATCAAAATTCGTCATCCTTTTGAGCTAAAGTTATATCTAGATTTCATCCTTCCAATCACATCTTACTTGGAAAGTCAATAGTCTACCTTCCAAGTGAAATCATTATCCCTTTTTGCGTAAGGTCATTAGTCTACCCCAAACAAAGAAAAACATCCATTTGCGCAACCACAAATCTAGGTCCTACCTAAGCTCAATTTGTTGAGTATCAAAATCATCCATATCAAAATCAAACATCAACGAAATCCCTTCAAAACAAAATGTCATCCATCACCTATCTCTTTGGTCCAAAATTTGTGCAAAAAAAAATCAACATCGCCCATCTGTATCACCTTTAGGTTAAAACCTTTAGAAAGACATATCGATCATCCACCACATCCTCTCTTCTACTCCATCTCACTACTACATCCATCTTTGGGTCCAACATAATCAATCAAATTCTCTAAGGTCTCCATCCCCATCTCACTCTACTTGTAGAAATCAACTCCATATACGTGCATGCCCATCATGAGATCACAAAGCAAAAAGAAGGAAGAAATGGCAGAACATTGGCAATTTAGCATGCCTAATACTGATAATAACAACATACCCATCTATCAAACATGCAACCCACCTACATACTCTTACCTCCCCCCATATGGTCCCAATGAAAATCCCTTCAGTTACTTACGACAAACACAACCATCACCACCCCCATCACCACCAACATAAAATGTCCCCACCATCCCCAAAGATGACCTAGATGTCTTGAGCTTTACACAAGACGCTGATAACGTGGACCTACTTGATAAAATCCTAAGGTCAGACCCAAATAGATATCTTGATCATCTTCTCAAAATTGGTGCTCAACTCCCCCCCATCATGACATCATCACAACCATCCACCTCTACAATCATCCCTACCCCATCAAATACCTAAGCATCTACATCACATACCCAACCCACCATCTCTCAAACGTCAACACCTACCGTATCTACCACCTCCACAACCTCAACCACTACCACATCTACAATTCCCACATGTACCGCCATCCCTACCATCTCCCAACCCATCATCACTTCTACTACCATGACTACCATAAACCCTTCCACTTCACAAATCACCATGGGCATACAAGGCAACATCACGCAAGCAAGTACCTCCATGAGTGTACCCCCACCTAACCCTCAAACCATTGCATACCTACAACAATTATTCTCACAAACACCTCGCAACACATCTAACCAATCCAATGTCCACATACCCAATGTCAATCCATCTAATGTCACCTACCCACATAATCCCAATTCCCAAATACCACCACATGTTCTCCAATAACTCTACACGCATCAACAACATCAGGCACCAATCAACCCAAACACTAACACGCAATACCAACACCTCAATCAAAGACATCCCCAATATCAAATCCCACCCCATCTCCAACATCTCACCAACCAACAGACGTACACACAACAACCACAACAACCACAGGATCTCACAACTGTCCTACAAGGCTTAATCCAAAAGGTAGATGACCTACAAATTGGGGGCAAGAGAAAGTACTATTCCTTTGAGGACATTTGCCCCTACCCATTTGATGGCACATTGTACATGCCCCCTTTCCCCAAGAACTTCGAGACACCTAAATTCAACAAATACAAGGGAAAGGGAGACCGTAGGGACCACCTTAGGGAGTTCTACATCGTTTGCTTAGAAGTCTCCAATATTGACACCTATCTAATGAGACTATTCCCAAGAAGCCTCGGCGGTCAAGCCGCTGAATGGTTTGTACATCTTCCCCTAGGCATTAGGACTTTCCCTGAGCTTGCAGAGAAATTTGTCAACCACTTCTCCTACAATTTCAAGCACGAAATGTCTATGACAGAGCTTTGCAACACCAAGAAAAAGAATAGAGAAGCCTTCTCTTCCTTCTTGCAAAGGTGGAGAGGCTTAGCAAGCAAACTCCCATGGCCCATTCCTGAAAAACAACACATCACCATGTTCGTAGCCAACCTCAATCAGGAATTAGGGTTTCATCTACACATACTTTGTGCATCTACCTTTGAAGAGGTCATCGACAAAGGCACCACCATCAAACGAGCTCTCATTGCCAAGGGCTCCATCAAACTATATGACCACAAATCCAACAACAATAACAACAACAACTACTACTACTACAAATCCAATAACAACACCCCCAATACTAACAACAATGCCAACACGCAATCAAATGACAAATCACGTTATTGGGGGAACAACAAGAACAATCTGAATGACGGCGTCACGGATGTGAAAGCCGTCCAACATATACAAAACCAAACACCTGCACATACATATGCAACAAATGTAAATAACCAGAGGGGCCCAACTAAACCATGCAAACCACGCAGACAATTCAGACCCTTAGGGGAACCCATTGAAGACATCATTGACTGATGTCTCAAGCAAAATTTGATCATGCTCCCACCCATTAGACCCCGTCAAGAAAATGAACTAAAAGCTGCATGGTACAATGAGAATGACTATTGTGAATACCACCACATTGCGGGTCATAAAACAGCTGATTGCATGCAACTAAAACATTGCATCCAAGACCTTATCAAACAAAATCTAGTCAGTCTCAATCACAGCACCTAACCATCACCAAACGCCAACCTAGGAGCTTACAAGGATCCCCTACCCAATCATAACAAAGCCTCCTCATCCAACCAAGAATACAATGTCACCCCACCACCCGCGTCTTACGACTCTATCGTAGGACATATAGAAGCATCATCCCATCATGTTAACACAATCACCATTCGGGCACAAGCACCTGATTGCACTATTATAACTCACCGTGGCCATGTATCCATCCATACAGCCCCTCCCATTGAACAAATACTCGCATCCACATCAGATCCCCTACCTCCTCATCCAACCACACGTCCATCACCTACCCACCAGTATAACCTCCTAGAACACCTAGGAAAGACACCCGCACAAATCTCCATCCTTGAGTTTCTCCGCACATCTCCCCTTCATAAGGACGTCCTCGATAAAGTGCTCTTGCAAACACAAGTCCCCACCAACTTGAATGTAACTCAATTCTAAGCCATGGTAGGACACATCGCCATACCCCACCATCTTACCTTCTTAGAAAAGGACCTACCTGCATCTGATCACATACATAATGATGCCCTACACATTGAAGTCCACATCCACAAGCACACCATTAAAAGAGTCTTAATAGATGGTGGCTCTGACCTCAACATATGCACTCTAAAACTACTAAAACACTTGGGGTACTCTGATGTGGTTGTCGACACTAGCAAGTGCATCATGATCAAAGGCTATGATGACACTAAACAGCTCTCTGAAGGCACTATCAAGCTTCCCATACAAGTGGGATAGAAAATATTGGAAACTAAATGTTAGGTTCTTGATCTTGACCTCCCCTACAACATCCTTCTCGGCAGACCATGGATTCATGCCATGCAAGCCGTCCCATCCACCTTCCGTCAATGCATCAAATTCCCTCACAATGACACAAAAGTCACAGTCTATGCCAACCCTCGCCCCTTCCAATATTGTAGTTTTCTGGAAGGCCACAACCAAACATTCTGCCCATATAATAAAGCCACTGTTGAAGCCAATCCAACAACATCAAACTCATATATTGACCCCATAAACATTGCCTCCACTTCATCCCAAGCAACTCCACCACTCAAGGTCTAGATCAAGCTATCCGACATGGGATGTGGGAATATGACCTGCAAGGCACCTTTTGTGTGGGCACATTACCCAATCCTAAGACATTCAGCATCCAAAAAACAAAGGTAGCCAATATAGTCATCATCAAGTGTAAACCCTCACCCATCTTCGAGAAGAAGTATCTCCTGGATCAGGATGTACTCAAAGATATCTCATCTTGGCTTTACAAGGATGAAGAGCCTAAGTAAGAAGCCCCCACAATCCCAACAGATATCTACGGCAAAGGTTATGAAATTGTCAAAAGCATGGGCTATAAAGGACAAGGCGGTATAGGCCTTCATGAACAGGGAATCATAGAACCACTGCAAGCAACAAAGAATCCCTATACTCAAGGATTAGGGTATGGTCAACCACAACTCATCTTCACTACCGGCAAGTGTATCTTAGCCGAGGTCGCTACGGTCTCCTTAGATGTCGACAATGTTAATGAAACAGGCCTTCAAGACTCCTTTAGTTACTTCACCGACTTCTTCGACTCATCCATTTGTACCATCTACTCCGTCACCACTCTCGCTTCACCCTCCAATGACTTGCTACTAGTTTATCCTGACCTCATTGATTGGGACCAACAGGGACCTCCTGTCTTCGACATCGCACCTAACGATGAGGCCATCGCTGAAATGATGGGGGTAAGAGATCACTTCCCTTTGGGGAGATCATCAAGCAGGATACATAATGGAACTCAATCTGGATGCCTATTTTGGGGAGACAACCCCTACTTCCAGTCACAAAAACACAAAAATAAAACATCCAAAATATTAAAAATAAAAGACGTATCTCCTAGTGAAAACCTTCACGAGGTGCCAGGAGATGGAAGCATGGGCCTCCCTGAGATAGACAAAGTCTATCTAGACAGATCACCCATCTTGGTTGAACTAGGTCAGGAAATGAATCTTGGGATAGAGGAAGAGCTAAAAATCACATACAAAGCAGAATCTTTTAGCATACTAGAACAGGAGAACTTCTTGTCCTTCTTCACATGCAAAAATCACAATTTTGCGTAGACCTATGCGGACATGCCAGGGCTAGATCCCGTTTTAGTGGTTCAACAACTCGCAGTATGCCCTGATGCAAAACCAGTCAAATAGAAGCTCAGAAAAATGAATCCTTAGGTGGCTCTCCTCATCAAAGTAGAGCTAAAGAAATTACTAGATGTTGGGTTCATCCGCCCAATCGATTATCCTGAATGGGTTTCAAACCTTGTACCAGTTGCTAAACCGGATGGCCGAATCCACTGTTGTACTAATTTCAGGGATCTCAACAAGGCCTACCCGAAAGATGACTTCCACTACCAAACATTGACATGATAGTGGATCTCACGGCAGGATATGAAATGTTATCCCTCATGGATGGTTTCTCAGGATACAACTAGATAAAAATTACTGAAGAGGATCAGCACAAAACGGCCTTCATATGTCCATGGGGAGCATATTGCTGGGTGGTAATGCCATTCGGCCTGAAGAATGCAGGAGCCACCTATCAAAGAGCTATGACTGTCATCTTCCATGACCTCTTCCACCACGTCATGGAAGACTATGTGGACGATTTGCTAGGGAAATCAAAGACCAAAGAAGAACACTTAGATGTGCTGGCCAAGATCTTTGATAGGTTGGAGCAATACAATGTCTGTTTGAATCCAAAGAAATGCATCTTTGGCATCACCTTAGGAAAACTTCTAGGATACATAGTCTCGAGAAGAGGAATCAAAGTTAATCTTGCAAAGGTCAAGGCCATCACCGAGATGCCGCCTCTAAAAACATTAAAACAACTACGAAACCTGCAGGGAAAACTCTAGTCTATCCGATGATTCATTGCCCAACTTGTTGATAAGTGCCAACCATTCCAGCATCTACTCAGGAAAGACATAGCTTTCATCTGGAACACCCAGTGTCAGGACGCCTTTGACCAACTAAAAGAATACCTGGCTAATCCTCTTGTGATAACTCCACCAAGGCAAGGTGAACCCCTCCTGCTTTACATCTCTGCAACAGAAACAACTATCGGAGCCTTGCTAGCACAACTCGATGAGCAAGGGAAAGAAACAACCATTTACTATATCAGCCGCACCTTGATCTCGTATGAGCTCAATTACACACAAATTGAATGAGCATGTCTAGCCCTTGTCTTTATGTCACAAAAGTTGAGACACTACATGCTTAATCACAAGGCCAAGCTCATTGCTAAGATCGACCCACTGAAGTACCTCCTAAACAGAGCTACTCTTATTGGAAGAATGGCTAAATGGGTCATGATTCTCATGGAGTTTGATATAGAATACACTAAGAGAAAGGCCATCAAAGGGCAAGTTATCGTAGATCAGCTAGCTGAGGCACCTATTCTGACAGAACATCCTACAATAGTAGAGTTTCCTGACAAAGCCATCTTGACAATCACACCAGCCATAGATACATGGAAGATGTATTTTGATGGATCATACACTCACAGAGGCTCGGGGGCAGGCATCCTGTTTGTTACCCCTCAAGGCGACACAATCCCTAAATCCTTCAAGATCACATTTCCATGCACCAACAATGTAGCAGAGTATGAGGCCCTCATCATAGGTCTCTGCATTGCCATCCAATGGAAAATTGAAAAGATCATTGTGTATGGTGACTCTCAACTAGTCATTAGGCAGGTTAATTATGAATACAAAACCAAGGATGACAAGCTCCTTCCATATAAGAAGATGGTCGATGATTTCAAAGACTACTTCGAAGACATCCATTTCGAGCAAATCCCAAGACTCAATAATAAAGTAGTAGATGCCATGACAACTATCGGATCTTTGGTAGGCATGAAGAAGGACAACAAGAAATGCGAGTTCCTGATCAAAGAACTCCCCATCCTAGCATACGATGTTCCTCAATCCAAACTAGTGTGCAAAGTCATTGATCTTGTTGGTTATTTTCCCAGACTAGATGCTTATTCCCAGTTATCCCTACAAGGTAGCCATCATTGATCAATAGGATTCCCAGGCCAGGGGCCAACAGTATAGGAGATAGACTCTATAAATATCTCCTCTTCTTCTTTAGGCTCTGCAGAACCAAGGGGGGTATTCCCTACTCAAAACCCATGAGATATAACTATGCAAAGACTGGGATGCTGACACAAAGCAAATAAATCCTCTATTAAATAGACCAAAACTGTGAGATAAGTGCAAAGGGGCTAGCTTTGGGCCTATTCTCAGTTGTAGACAGAGGATTTCGGATCCTAAAACTACTTCTAATGTCCTAAAAGGTTTGTTTATGAAGTTTGAGTTTGAGTTATATATGGATGTAAAACTAGGACTTTAGGTTACAACAGAGATACCAGACCAGATCGGTGGCTATACAAGGCTCGGAGTCAGTAGACATATATATGTGAATGTTTACCATAGACCCAAGACAATAATCAAATTTCAAGGGGTTTCTAAAATGTCTTCCTTACAGACAATACCCAAGAGAGATTATTTAGTTATTTCTGCTTACAAACATCCCTACTGCAATGTATTCTTCTCAACACTTAATCCAAAACATTCAATCTACTCCTTGAGCAGAAGTAATAGACTAAATATTCAATATAGAAAACCTATATTCTAGAATCTATAACACCCCTTAGATGTTCAGAGTCAAAAGAAAAACACATTCAGTTTGGAGACAAATAACAAAACACATGCAATGAAGCATTACTCATTTAAATTAACATAAAATTGATAATTCTGTGCATAATACATACAACATACAATTCATAAACTCCCAAGACACCTGAAATAGAGTCACCAGAAAGTTGTATTCCTGTTGTAGCACCAAAACTTGTCTAGTTTTTTAACCCCCAAAAATGAGTAACATAGCATGGCTGTTATAGCACAAGTATGTACTTTCAGCAATTAATCACAAAGTCTTCTCAAAAATTTGAAATTCTATCAAATACAGGGCACCATGAGAAAGGTGTTCAAAACAATAAATGCAGCAAGTAGAAAGAACAACTAGGAGTGGTTGAACCTCAAGCCCCATGCCACCGCCTGAGAATTTTCTTCCTCAATTGGGTAGCTATTCGGTCAATCAGGCCATACCTCTGTAATTCCTATGCCACTGATGGTGCACCAACCCGTAGGACGCAGCAACAATGTGCATATGAAAATTCCCACCAAGAAAGATGCAACAAGCTCGGGAAATCCCACGCTAATGAAAGTTTGAACCATGACCATCAAAATCCTACCCATCACTGAGATCCATGGTGCCAAAAAGTCTGAAAAGTTAAGAACTAATGAAAACATGCCATGTAGGCACCCCGCGCATCCATCACTGACCATTCCAAAAATGTAAGATCAATAATCCCGCATTCATCCTGTAATGCCTGCTTGAGTAGCTCATAAACCAAGTCAAGAGAAAACCAAGTGTCGTGTGCTTTTGCCCTGCATGACCACTGAACCACCTACTATCAACCCATCACCCTGACTCCTACCGATACCTCAGTCACTCTGACCTCCACATGCTTCGGTATGACACCAACACATCGGCGCACCCAAAACTTCTCCAACTGATAAGCTGATCACACCGACGAAGCCCCTGAATTACCTCGTCGGCCAGACACCAACTATCGGTGAACCACAAACTCTTCGCGCCGATGTCAAAAGTTACGCCGATGACACCATTGGATTGGGGAGACCAACTCCATCGGCCAAACTCCAGCTCACTACTCCAATCCCACAACTCTCACCGACTGCTACACCCATCGGCAAGACACAAATTGTTGGAGCCACCGAAAATCCATCCGCCGATATCACATTTCACCCCGATGGCCAAATGAATCATAACCCATCGGCCAGACTGGCTACATCTGCAAACTCCCTGCTAGCTCTCTTGGTACATACTATCTTGCCGAAGGGTGACTTCAAACCATCATCTATCAGCCAGACCCCAACCTATCGGTGCATCCAAAAACTACTCTACCGATACACTAGTCTCACCGAAGACCACTAAACTTCACAAGTTGGCAAGACATGCACCATCGGCACACTCTCTATTCACCTTCCCGATACACCGATACAACTCGATCGGCGAGAACACTGTCGTTGGGCCAACACCCCACGATCTGCCCGATACTACTTGTCACTTCGACACCGATGGACCCATAAATTATTAGGTTCTGAACGAAAAACCCTGCAAATGTCTAAGCTTAAACCCTAGACATAAATGATTACCAACACAGGCTTCGATTAGGGATGTGCAGGTGCAAGACTGCACCGAGGACCAGACTACTCTAGGTAGACCAGACAAAACCCAAAACTCAAAACACGACTGACTATACAAGACATCTACAAAATATTTACACTTAATTTACAGTGTGCACACAAGGTACTCATTTATGTGAAAAAGGCTTTAAGGAATTTACCGTGCACAGACAACTCCAGTAGTTCACTATTTAGGGCCTGGAGAAAATAAGAATCATCCCCATAAATATTGCTAATTTGATATGGGCCAACCCATAAGGGTTCAAATTTACTATGCTTGCCCTTATCCTAGTTCCTGGCATTCCACATAAGGACCAAATCACCTATCCGAAACCTTCTCGCTATAGCCCTTTTGTCAAATAGGTATTTCAGTTTCTGCTGCTTCTTGATGTTTGTTTTCTGTGCTTCCCTTTTGATTTCATCAAGTGCAACTAGCTGATTTATTCTTTCAGTCATTGGGTCCCCAATCCCCTCCTCATTTTCCTATATGAATTTATAAACTGGCAAGAGATTGTTCACAGGCAATCTAGCTGCTGCACCATATACTAATTCATAAGGTGAGCTTCCAGTCACTCTTTTTATTGCCACCCTATCGGCCCATAATGCCAATTTCAACTTTGAATCCCAAGCCCTCTTGTTTTTATCTATCACCCTTTTGATGATTTTCATGAGACTTTTGTTGCTTGACTCTGCTTGACCATTCCCTTGTGGATGGTATGGTGATGTATAAGACAAATCCATTCCATATTTATTGCAAAAATCAATAAATTCACTAGACCTAAAGCACATAGCATTATCTATGACTAATTTGGTTGGTATTCCAAATCTGATAACAATGTTCTCTAGAATGAAATCCATCACCACTTTGCTTGTAGCCCTTTTAGTTGGAATGGCCTCAATCCATTTGGTGAAGTAATCAGTGGCAACAAGAATCCAACTATGTCATCCACTCGATTTTTTGAGATTTCCCCTATGAAATCAATTCCCCATTGTTGAAATGGAGCTTCTACAATTATAGTCTTAAGGGGTAGTGCACCATCATATCTTAGCTTTCCTAAAAACCTCTGGCAAGGATAACATCTTCTTACCATTCTGTGTGCATCTAAGAAAAGAGTTGGCCACCAATAGCCAGCTCTGAGAATTCTGTGGGTTGTTGTATGGGCAGTATAATGTCCACCACACACTCCATCATGCATGTCACTTAGAATATCCTTAGCCTGATTTTCATCGACACACCTGAGCAATACACCATCAGGATTTTTCTAATATAGCTCTCCCTGAACAATGATGTATTTAATAGCTTGCAGCTTCAGGGTTCTCTTCTGGATATCACTGAGGTGGGAAGGACAATTCAAATTTTGCAAATAATATACTATGTCCTTATACCACTTAGATTCTATCATATTTATAATTTCACTATGCACTTCATTCACTTAGCATGCCTCTAAATTTGATTGTGTCATTAGCTTTGCTAAACCTTGTCCCTTTACCAGTTTAGTGATCTATATTTCAATATTGAACTCCTGCAACTTATTTATCCATCTGCATCTCCTTCCAGTTACCTCTTGCTGAGTGAAGATATCTTTGACTGCTGCATGAGGTACATATGCAACTATCTGAGATCCTACCAAATAAGGCCTAAAACTCTTCACTGCTCTAACCAGTGCATACGCCTGTTTCTCCATTATATCATATTTTAATTCAGCAGTCTGCAATGATCTACTAAAAAAAGCTATAGGTTGTTCAAAACCTTCTTCATTTTTTTGCAATAGACATGCAGCAATAGTATGGTAAGAAGCAAATGAGAACAGCTGAAATGGCTTAGAAAAATTAGGGGACTTCAGCACAGGAGCCATCTTTATAGCCTCTTTTATATTCTGAAATGATTTGGCTGCTTCATCCTCCCATTTGATAATTGCACCCTTCTTCAACATCTTGGAGATATCTTTTGTGGTTTCTGCAAAGTTAGGCACAAATCTTTTGACAAAGTTAATTTGTCCAAAGAAGGACTGAACACCCTTCACTATTTTAGGGATCTAAATTTTGTCAATTGCAGCCACCCTTTCTGGATCAATCCTGACTCCATCCTTGGAAACGATGTGTCCTAGCAATTTTCCTTCCACAACCCCAAAAGCACACTTCTTTGGGTTGAGTGAGATGCCATACTCTAATGCTCTAATAAAAATCTGTTCCAAATGCATACAGTGCTGCTCCTCCTTTTTTGAAAAGGTAGTTAAGTCATCCTGATACACAGCCAAGATTGAATCAATCAATCCTACAAAAGCAACATCCATTGCCCTTTGAAATGTAGCACCTACATTTGTCAGTCTAAATCGCATCCTCACATTTACATATGTTCCCCATGGAGTAGTGAAAGCAATCTTGAATTGTTCTGACTCTTTCACTTTCACTTGATTGTACCTTGAAAATCCATCCATCATGGATAAAAGTTCACAGCCAGTCACCATATGTAGCATGGCTTCCATGTTTGGCAATGGATAATTGTCCTTCAAAGAGGACACATTTAAATTTTTGAAATCCACACAGTCTTATGTCACCGTTCTTTTTTCTGACTAGGACAAGGTTAGACACCCAAGTTGAGTGTCTGATAGGCATGATTATTCCAGCCTCCCTAAGCTTCATAAGTTCTTCTTGCATTTTCGGAGCTAAAGTTGGGTTGATAGGCCTCTATTTTTGTCTAAATGGTTTAGCTCTAGGCTTCAAAGGGATCTCATGCTGAAATAAATCCTCTCTATAAGCTTTGAGGTCCTCATAAGACCAGGCAAATACATGCTTATATTTTCTCAACAATGCAATCAGCATAGCTCTGATACATGGTTTAAGTTGTTTGCCAATATATACCCTTTTGGGGGCTTGAGATGTCCCCAAGTTTATCTCCTCTAGATCATTCTTATTTGTTGGAGATGTCTTTGTAACAAATTGGTCCCTATGGTCAAAAACTCTCTCTAAAGCAACCAGTCCTCTAGGGATTTTATTTGTCTTTAGCTGAAATACTTCTTTCCCTAAGAGAGTTTCTTTTCCATCTACAACCTCTACAAGGTTCTAAAAGTCCATTTCTTGGTTCTCATGCTCATCAATGCAATGTAAAAATCTCAGTAAATCTTTATCATCATTAAATACCTACCAACTGTATACATTATCTAGTACTGCAGGTCTGAGATTGACTTCAACATTTGTAACATCTGCTAGAGTGATGTCATTTGGCCTTATGGCTACATTGGCTAGAAAATCTGCTCTAACATTTTTTGATCTTTCTATCCAATTTATTGAGAAGGCATCAAACAATTCAATTGTATCCCAAACAACATGCTTATATTGCTTCAATATTTTATGTTTTGATGCATATTTATCTCTAACTTGACAAAACAACAAGCTCTGAATCACCAAACACCTTGAGCATTTTGATTCCATGATTCAAAGCTACATTCAATCCTAATAGTAGAGCCTCATACTCTGTAACATTGTTTGTACATGCAAACTTCAACAAGAAAGAGAATTTGAGAAGCTTACCAGCTAGAGATAGAAAAATAATCCCAGCACCAGAGCCTTCCTTTGAACAAGCTCCATCAAAATACATGGTCCATAGACCTTGTTGATCCAATTCTTGGATGTAAAACTCTCCATTTTCATCTCCTTTGTCATCTGAGACAACTCTGAAATTATCACAGTCAGTGTTCGCAAAGCATGTCTGTTCCTCTGATTCTTGGTCCTCAACTATTTTCAATGACCTTTCTTCTCTATCCAATTTAACATCCCTGCCATTCATAGGGATCATGGTGTATGACAGGTCTAATTGCATACTCCCACCAATTAATGTTGCCCATCTTCTTGACAACAACATGCCATACTGTGGCTTGATATCAACAACTGTTATGTTTATTTTGTAGGTTTTCTCTGGATATGCTGCTAGTCTAAAATCAACATCTTTCATAATTCCAATGATAGGTACCTCCCTAGCATCCATTGCATAGCACTTCCCGCATGCCTTATCTATCTTTAACCCAGTTTGCTGCATGATGGCCAAAGGCATGATCTTTGTTGATGCTCCTGAATCAAGCATACAGTTCTTAATTATTTTTCCATTTATAACAAGGGAGACATAAAATGGTTCCACTTGTGAAGGGCATTTTGTCATGGTCATCCCTAGGTATACCTTAGGAACTTCATCTTCATCAATGTACAGGGCTTGTTTCTTACCATGAGGTTCATCACTCAACTTGGCTTGACAAGGCACACCTGAAATCAGGGATACTGCCTTATTTTTGAATTCTTCCACTTTCATCAGCTCCATCAGTGGAACAAAGACTTTTATCTGAGATAAAACCTGGGTTATGTCAAATGGGATGTAATTTTGAATAATAGTTGTAGCCTACTCCATAGTTTTACCTCTGTCCTGAGACAATCCAACATTATTTTTTATAGCTCCTTGTCTGTCATTGTTGCTCTAAAATTTTTTATTTTGATCCTCAATCTGGGGAACTATATTCTCTACTTTTTGAGAATCATAACCTATTTTTTTCTTAAGGCCTTGTTTATTGTTGTTCCATTGTCTCTTATATGTTTCAGTCCCATTATGACTGTGCACAGGTTGGCTCACACAAGTATTCTCTGGTTGAGGTGAGTTACTTGTCTGAGCCTTACCTCTAAGGTTATAATTGCTTTTGACCTGAGCTACTGATGCAGCCATGAGGGTTCTAATTTCTTCATCAGAAGGTCTCCTCAAGTTGTTCAGAAAATTGTATGAATCTTGAGCATAAGCGTAGCTATCTTCCTCATCTTCATCATAAGGAAACTGCTGATAAACCTCCATCTCATCATTCACACTTGCATCAGCATCATGAGAAGAGTATACTCTATTTGTAGACAACATATTGACATTATCATCTTCCATGCAATGCAGCTCATTGCATTCATCACAGGCAACAGCATTATCATATAAAGACTAAGCAATCATACATTGTGACTGTGAGTGAGGCATCTGACATATGATGCACCATGGGGTGTCATTAACAATATTTATAGCTTTCTTCAAAGGATCAAGAGTTTCCTTTGTATTCTAAGTCCTCTGATTTGAGTTGTTATGTGGAAGAATAGGCTTACCATTATGCCAATTGGTACGATATGGCATGTCATGTAATGATGGTCTTCTCTCTTGCCTTTGGTAAACTGGTTTGTCAGGACCTATCCCCTTCTCATTTTTAGCCATTCTATAACCTAGGTCCTTGACAATAGTTGTCAACTTATCTATTTTATCCTCAGAAGTAGATGTATTTCCTTGAACACTTTGAGATTTAGTATTTGGATTTTGTAGAATTTTTACATCATCTCTTCTGTTTGTCTTACCAAATGCTTTTTTATTATTTTCAATATTTGTTGCAATCTTGAACGCATCTTTGAGGCTGTGAGGACCCTTATCTCTTAATCCATAGGTAGATTTGGCATCAAAAGCGTTTATATACAACACTATGCACATAGGTTCATTAGGCCTCAGGTCTTGTGGCAATTTGTTCAATACCTTCATGAATCTAGCATTGAAACCAGTAACTTGTTCATTTGATCCTTTGGCAATGCCAGTGAATTCATTAATGAAGAAACTAGGATCAATTTTGTCACCATACTGTTCCTTGAATATCCTCCTGAAATCATCCCATGATGAAATGCTCTTGTCAGGTAGGCCTTTGTACCACTCCTTAGCTTCATCAACTAAGGATTGCATAAATGATTTCATGAAAACATCCTCATGCTCAACCTCAAAGTTGTCCATGATATTTTGAAAAGCTTTTAAATTGTCCTCACTTGAGACGGTATTGTTTCCTAAAAATTTAGGCACTTGCAACCTCACATGTTTGTCAATAGGATTTGGATAACCAGGAATGCCATCAAAAACCAGTTGTCTGAATTTGTCTAGTTGCATCAGCTATCTACCAAATTGATTAGCATAGGCATTTCTGTTTGTATTCTAATTTCTGACATTATTTAGTGGTATTCTACCATTATTTGCATCCTGTCTTTGATCATTATGCTGATCCTAGACCTCATTCCTTTGCTGACTTCTCTACACATTTGTATTTTCAAGGGTAGGAATTGAATCATTCTGAGCAAGTCTCAGAGCTTGCACTTTCTGTCTCATGTCATCTCTGATTTTCATAGCTTGTAAATATTCTAATTCAGCTCTTAAACTTTTGATTTCTTTAGCTAATTGTTCCTCTTTGGGCATAGAAGAGGATGGTCCCATTCCAATCTAGTCATCGTCATCATCATTCCTTGGAGATTCAACCTCTTCAAACCTGTCACTAGGATCTAAGAAAGGGCATTCTTGAAACACTTCTGACCTTATTCTCAAAGCACGACCTTGCTGTCTTTCATATACATTTTGGATTTTAGCTTCTATGTTTGAAAAATAAGGAATTGTCCTCTCTGAAGATCCTAGATTGTCCTGAATAAATTCATTTGTCCTGGGGCTAGGAAAACCATCTTGACTAGCTCGAACAGTCCCCTTTTTCCTATACATCATTTTTGTGGGTAACTCTTCAAACAGAGTATTATGCTGGGATCTTCTCCCTTGCATACAAATTTTTACTTTATCAGTTGGGAGATTGGTTTGGAGTCGCCACCTATTACTAGGAATTGTATTATTTTAAAAATTAGGGTTCTTTCACAAAGTTTGTCCCCAGCGGAGTCACCAATTTATGTTGGTTATTTTCCCAGACTGGATGCTTATTCCTAGTTATCCCTACAAGGTAGCCATCATTGATCAACAGGATTCCCGGACCAGGGGCCAACAATATAGGAGATAGACTCTATAAATATCTCCTCTTCTTCTTTAGGCTCTACAGAACCAAGGGGGGTATTCCCTACTCAAAACCCATGAGATATAATTATGCAAAGACTGGGATGCTGACACAAAGCAGATAAATCCTCTATTAAGCAAACCAAAACTATGAGATAAGTGCAAAGGGGCTAGCTTTGGGCCTATTTTCAGTTGTAGACAGAGGATTTCAGATCCTAAAACTACTTCTAATGTCCTAAAAGGTTTGTTTATGAAGTTTGAGTTTGATTTATATATGGATATAAAACTAGGACTTTGGGTTACAACAAAGATACCAAACCAGATCGGTGCCTATCCAGGGCTTAGAGTCAGTAGACATATATATGTGAATGTTTACCACAGACCCAAGACAATAATCAAATTTCAAGGGGTTTCTAAAATGTCTACCTTATAGACAATACCCAAGAGAGAGTATTTAGTTATTTCTATTTACAAACATCCCTACTGCAATGTATTCTTCTCAACACTTAATCCAAAACATTCAATCTACTCCTTGAGCAGAAGTAATAGACTAAATATTCAACATAGAAAACCTATATTCTAGAATCTATAACACCCCTTAGATGTTCAGAGTTAGAAAAAAAACACATTCAGTCTGGAGACTAATAACAAAACACATGCAATGAAGCATTACTCATTTAAATTAACATGAAATTGATAATTCTGTGCATAATACATATAACATACAATTCATAAACTCATAAGACACTTGAAACAGAGTCACCAGAAAGTTGTATTCCTGTTGCAGCACCAAAACTTGTCCAGTTTTTCAACCCCTAAAAATGAGAAACATAGCATGGCTGTTATAGCACAAGTATGTACTTTCAACAATTAATCACAAAGTCTTCTCAAAATTTTGAAATTCTACCAAATACAGGGCACCATGAGAAAGGCGTTCAAAACAATAAATGCAGCAAGCAGAAAGAATAGTTGGGAGTGGTTGAACCTTGAGCCCCACACCACTGCTTAAGGATTTTCTTCCTCAATTAGGTAGCTATTCGGTCAATCAGGCCATACCTCTGCAATTCCTATGCCATTGATGGTGCACCAACTCGTAGGACGAAGCAACAATATGCATTTGAAAATTCCCGCCAAGAAAGATGCAACAAGCCTGTGAAAGTTTGAACTGTGACCATCAAAATCCTACCCATCGCTGAGATCCATGGTGCCAAAAAGTTTGAAAAGTCAAGAACCAACGAAAACGTGCCATGTAGGCACCCCACGCATCCATCGCTGACCATTCCAAAAATGTAACATCAATAATCCCACATTCATCCTGCAATGCCTGCTTGAGTAGCTCATAAACCAAGTCAAGAGCAAACCAAGTGTCATGCACTTTTGCCCTACATGACCACTGAACCACCTGCTATCAACCCATCACCTTGACTCCTGCTGATATCTCAGTCACTCTGACCTCCACATCCTTCGGTATGACACCAACACATAGGCGCGCCTAAAATCTCTCCCACTGATAAGCTGATCACACCGACAAAGCCCCTGAATTACCTCATTGGCCAGACACCAACTATTGGCAAACCACAAACTCTTCACACTAACGTCAAAAGTTACACCGATGACACCACTGGATCGGGGAGACCAACTCCATCGGCCAAACTCCAGCTCACTACTTCGATCCCACAACTCTCGCCGACCGCTACACCCATCGGCAAGACACAAAACCATCAGAACCACTGAAAATCCATCCGCTGATATCACATGCCACCCCGATGGCCAAATGAATCATACCCCGTCGGCTAGACTGGCTACATCGCCAAACTCCCTGCTAGCTCTCCCGATACGCACTATCTTGCCGAAGGGTAACTTCAAACCATCATCTATCAGCCAGACCCCAACCTATCGGTGCATCCAAAAACTGAAGACCACTAAACTTCACAAGTCGGCAAGAAATGCACCATCGGCACACTCTCTATTCACCTTCCTTATACACTGATACAAATCAATCGACGAGAACACTGTCATCGGGCCAACACCCCGCGATCTGCTCGATGCCGCTTGTCACTCCGACATTGATGGACCTAGAAATTATTAGGTTCTGAATGAAAAACCCTGCAAACGTCTAAGATTAAACCCTAGACATAAATAATTACCAACAGGTCCCTTGTCCCCATGGTACTAAGAAACATACTTATACCTACACGACAACATCCTCCCCCCTAATCTATCCACCTCACAAAGAAAATCATTCATCTGTCGAGCCTCCTAATTCATCCTTGTAGGCGATACATTATACAAAAGGAGTCTTGATGGTACGCTTCTACGATGTTTAGACTCTAGGGAAGCTAAAGTAGCCTTGGAAGAGGTACACGCAGTCATCTATGGGGCACATTCAAGTGGACCCACTCTTTCTAAAAATATCCTCAGGACTGGATATTATTGGCCAACAATGGAACAAGATTCCCACACGTTTATCAAGAAATGCCTCCCATGTCAATAGCATGGTGATCTCATCCACGCACTGGCCCAAGAACTGTAACTGATCACAACGCCATGGCCTTTCTCACAGTATGGACTCAACCTCGTAGGGAAAATACATCCTCCATCCTCCAATGGCCATAAGTTCATTATCACTGCTACCAAATACTTCACAAAGTGGGTGGAAGCAATACCACTCACCTTCACCACAGGCATCCAAATCTCAAAATTCATCCTCCACTATATCATCTGCTGATATGGTATCGCCCACTCCATCATCACTAACAATGAAAATCCCTTCAAAAACTAAGAAGTTCGTACCTTGTGTGAAAAATTTGACATCAAACACCACTTCTCCACACCATATTACCCTCGAGGAAATGGTCAAGCAGAGGCTTCTAACAAAACCATCCTCCACATTCTCAAGAATATAGTCAATGAAGCTAGCTGTGATTGGCACCTCCAACTCAACCCCGCCCTATGGGCATACCGCACAAGCATCTGCACTCCTACATGAGCCACTCCATATCCACTAGTATTCGGATCTGAGGCCATCTTACCTATAGAGGTCAAGCTCTCATCTCTCCAATTGTCCTTACAAAACATTATCTTCGATGAGGACTACCACATCGCAAGGTTGCAGCAGCTAGAACTACTGGATGAGAAACACCTAAATGCGTTGAATCACCTATAGGCATATCAAAACCGCCTTAGAAGAAGCTATAACAAAAGGATTAGAAATCAAAAATTTGAGGTAGGTGACCTTGTCCTAATGGAAAATCAAAAGAACCTGCAAGAGCATCCGAAGCAAGGAAAGTTTGAACCCAATTGGCTAGGACCTTATTTCATCATGGCCGATGATGGGTCAGGAGCATATCAGCTTCCAACACCTAAGGGGCAGCCTCTAGATCAGCCGATGAACATCCTACATCTTAAGAAATTCTATGCATAACCCATCTGGTACCCCAAGTCAAAAAATCAAAAACACCAAAAAATCAGAGTGCAATAAAAACTTCCAATGGTGAAAATCACTTCAATGACGCCTTGGATAAGTACCATGGTGAAAACCTATTCTAGGCACCATGTGTAGTGGCCGGTTCTACCATCTATAAGTCCTCTTTCTGCTACACTGCTCCATATCTCACGCATCCCATGGCTTGGAATTCTGAAACATCAAGTCCTATCGCCCAAACCATCCTATCCCATCCTGAGGCCAACTCATGGAATGAGGATCCTTGTAAGCTCCCTTTGTACATACAAAATCAAAAAATTTAAAAACATCGCAAAATCATAAAATACCAAAACAATAGAAAATACAAAAAATCCAAAAAACAACACATCTCATCGCAATCATCAAACGCACAATCAATCTTCATCACATCACACCCATCCCAAACCATTCCCACATCATCAAGTCTTGCCAGAACTACATATTCATTTCGCCTGCATCTTAAAAGTACCTTGATCCCATGGACACAGGGTATGTAGGCAGTCTGGAATACGAAGGATGTTTCTAGTACTAAGGTATATAAGATGCACCCATCCAACCCATTTGGATGGTCCCCATTCACTAAGCTTTCTAGACCTCATAAATGAAACACATGCTATGTATACACTCCAAATAGGTCCCCCAATGCAAAAATCATCAATCAACATACCAACCATAATCCTACACATGGCCAGACTGTTCTTTTACCCATCTTCCAAAGATTCTCCAATCAACACCAACGGATCTGCGTCCTAGGATATATCTTTCCTACAATGGACAAAAATCTATCATTCTATCATCACGTCTCTTGGCAAGAGTACACAACGGTTATTTGTATCTTTTCATTGGTCTTTTTGATTATTGATTTTTATCTTTTTTGTCTCACTCTAAGTCATCTCCAAAGCTACCTTGATCTCATTATATCATGGTAAGTAGCGGATAGCACCTAGAGTAGACATAGTCATTGCTTCTGCATTTTGTGCTTGTGGGTTGGTTTCATTACTCCAAGAATAGTATTCATATCTTAAAGTCCAGGTCAGTTTTAGCATGATGTGTCCTATTTGCATATACAGGCATCAAAACCTTATACACATTATTTGACTCATCGCTATGAGTCCCCTTCCTTGACTAGAAAAGATTATACTACCTTGGGCATGCATGAAATCAACCTATTGTTTGTGGGTCTAGTCCATGCAATCGTAGGGTATACATCGTCACCTAGGTCATTTCATACCTTTGTGAACTATATCCTACATTGCTACAGTAAACTAAGAAATGCTCTCAATTAATCTTTTGCAACTACTATTACTAGCTCAAAATCATCATCCTAATCACTCAGTCAACTTTCCCATCTTGGCCTAGATTTGATAATCACTTTCCCCCCACCCCCCCAATCTAATTCCCTCACTAACCCCATTCCCCCACTATATCTCCACTTAACACATCTTGAACCAAACCAAATCCCCCCTCAATGACGTGGTGTCTTATGACCTAACAATCCTCTCATCTCCCCACCACCATCCTCTAGACACTCCCACCCCTATTCTCTCCCCACCTAATCCCCCCTCCCACAGCCTCACCACTCAGGGTCAAAACAAAGAATATCATGTGTATCAGGACCTGATCATCCCACCTATCACCTAGCATACATCTCATGTATTGCCTCATATCATAATTAGTGCATCTCATTTAGATTCATTATACATCCCTTTGCATATCAATTAGATTCATTTACCCATTTAAATTGCATATCACTTAGGCTCATCTTAATTCATTTAAATTGCATATCACTTAGGCTCATCTTAATTCATTTAAAATTGCATATCACTTAGGCTCATTTTAACCCATTTAAAATTACATATCATTTTTAAAGTTCCACATCATTTAGGTTCATTTTCGAATCCATTAAAATTGCACATCATTTAGGTTCATTTTAGAATCCATTTAAATTGCATATCAAATAGATTTAATTAGACCATTTAAATTGCATGTCATTTAGATTCATTTTAAAAAACCATTTTTACATATCAATTAGGCTCATTTATCCACTTAAGTTTGCATAATAATTAGATTCATTCTAGAATCATTTAGTTGCACATTATACATCACATATCATATCATCTCATAAACCAATTAGTCACATTACACCATCATATAAACATCTAGCTGCATATGCACATTTTCATACATAAACATACATTTCCATCCTAAATGCATCCATAAAATCAAAAACATCATCGCATAAACATAACACATCCATAGCATATAAATCCATAAAGAAATACTGCATCCATCACATAAGCATCATCATAATAGAACATCATATTCATAACATCATAAACCACCAGAATGCATCGCATCATATATAATCACCACAAAAAATGTACATCACTGATGTATACAAAAAATAAAGTGTCCTGATACAAAATGCCTCCAAGGGCTATCATAATATGGCTATCACATAGAGGATCCCCTCTCTGATGGAGTGGGACACTGTAACCCTAGTCGAACCTGTGATCCCGTTGGCAGCTGCAGCTGTGGCTGTACCTGCACCTAAGGAACCTGCTGGGGCACATATGAGGGAGGAGGCATCGTCTACTGAACTGATTGAATAGATCTTGATCTATGTGATCTTGATGCCCCTGATCTGCTGACCTGGCTATAGCTCGGGGCATGCTACGCTACTGGCACGGTCGCATAGTAGAGACCTCGATAGTACTCCACCCATGCTTTGGCCTCTGTCAAATCCCCCTGTACCTGCATCAGCTACCCCTGTGCCTAACTCAACTGTGCCTGCAGCTGATAGGTCTGTGTCTACGCCTTAGACAACTAAGCCTACATCCCTGTCAAAACTGGGGCAAGTCCACCACCTGAAGCCTATAGACTACCTAATGCAGTCTCTACCTGCTGTGCCCTACCAAGTACTGCATCCCGCTCGCTGGTGAACACCTCTACCTCACCTTGAGCCTAGGCTAATTGTGCATGTAATGCCGCCACCTATCCATCTGCCCCATCTAATAAGGCCAGTGCCCCCTACAACTGCACCAACTCTACCTCCTGGCCCTCCAATGCCTCCTGTAGGCTTACCACCTGTGCTCATAGGGTCTCCATCTCCTCCTCCTCGTCCTGTCGCCTCCGATGAGGTGTAAGCCTCTCACCCTTAGCCTCTCCAGCTATCCTTGAGGGACCTGCCTACTACCCTGCTGCCTGCTGCCCTCCCCCAACCGTCTGTTGTTGCACTACCTATGGTGGGGGTAGATCACCCCTATCCACCCTTGGCTATCCCCCACGCCACCGAGGTCCTCTAGGCTATCGTCCTAACCCAACTTGCACCTGCTCAACAAGAGCCTACTACATAGGTACCTACTGCCTCACCTGCCCCTGCCCTACTGCCACTACCGCCAGCACATCTATCGGCTGGCCATCCCTACCAACCACTCTCTCCTCTCCATCATCTCTAACCTCCATGAGGAAGTCCTTAATGATCAACTCCCCCTCCTCTAGGTGGTCATCCCCATCCGAGTCATCATCATCTGAATCATCTCCCCCTGAACCTACCACCTCCTTCACTAGATCTATCAATCGAGTAGGATGATGCATATGCCACCATATATGTTATGCAGCAGTAGTCCCTACATCTCTCACAGTGCTCCTCCAATCCCATCGCACTGGCTGTAAAGTTGCAAAATTAGCTAAGGCAACCTGTGGTTGTATGGCTGCAGGCCAATAAGCTACATCCCAAGGTGTCCGCATGAATATCGCCATCTACTGTAGAGTGTCCTGTACCAAACCAAACTGTCGCATGACCCGCAAGGGTAGATACATATCTATGGTATGGTCTCCTCGACCCATAAGATACCGCTGCTGAAATGCAAATGGGAGATGAAGGTCATCATCTAGCCATGGCTCTACACCGATATACGGTCACTGGGTCACACTAATCACATCATCTAGCATCCTCCTCTAATGCCACACCTGCCCAGTATACGTGTACTCTGCATCTTGATATAAAAACACAAAGGCCTCAAACTGCCATCGATAATAACCACATGTTGGCCTTATGACTAGGATATGCTCCCAGATCCATACATGAAGTAGAGTGACTCCAGCAGATAACACTCTATCATGCAGATAGGCAACTGTGTGCATCTCATGGTATAACTGCCCCAACATAGCTGGTTCCCAAGCATAGATAGTCTCATGACTCACCATCCCCTCTATCATCCCACCCCAGCCAACTGGAAAACCCCTTCCTCGCCTGTTAGGCATCACAACCCCTCCAATCAAAGCACATAGGAATAAGGCAAAGGGATCTGCACCCGCAGCCAGTGTCCCCTCATAGTCCATCTCTCTCCCGTCCGCAGAGAGAACCAGGCGGTTTTCTTTGAACACTCTAACCAGGGCACTCCACCCCATCCTCGTGTCATATCAAACCTGCCAACCTTGAATAGGTAGCTTGAGGATGCGATAGACATCCTCAAGTGTAATGGTCAGCTCACTAGTCGACAACAAAAAATTACAGGTCTCAGAGCAATATCGCTCAACCATCGCTGTCATCAGAGCTCTACGAGCTCGTAGAATTGGCATCAAGCACACCGTCAGAAGCCACAATCTCACCAATCGCACCCGCGTAGCATCATCAAAATCATCGAATAGTGCTATCATAGATGGAACTCGTCACTCACGTGACTGCAATATAAATTGCTTTGTATCCTGCATACGCAACATTATGGTTAGATGTCAAACTATCTATTTCTAAACCAATCTTTTTCTTCTAAGTGTCTAACAAGCCAGCATCAGGTGGCATGAAAACAGACAACTCCTTGTACCATTTTTAACATGGTGCTAAAATTTCCTCTAAATGGCGTTAATACAGAAAATAGCGCCACTGCGCATAACTCTTTGCACCAATCCAAAAAATAGCACTACTGCGCATTATCCATCGTGCCATTTCTCCAAATGGCGTCACTATTTCTTTTGGTGTTAATCCATAAAATGGCACTGATTTCCCTAATTGCGCTAATCCAGTCAATAGCACTAATACACATGATAGAGCTAAAATGCAGCATAGCGCTACTTCCTAGGATGGTGCTTTTCTAGAGAATAGCGCCACTTTAACCCCAAATTGGCATTAAAATGCCAGAATCCTTTTCTTCCATGTATGGTGCTAATCCGGATGATAGCGCTAAAACACCTACCTAATGGCGACAAACCGTCCTAACCCTACCTGGGTGGATAGCACCAATCCAGATGATGGTGCTAATCTACCTTGCCGTTGGCACTATGTGCTCCAACACCAAATCCCAAACCCTAAAAAATGCATGTAAAATGAGAAAATTACAAGGTCAGGGTTAGGCCCTAACGGGGGTCCAGCGCCTAGTGCCCGGCCAAACTCTCAGAACTGCTTGGAGATGTGTCGAAGTCACGGGAACTGGGGGTTGTGGTCAGCCATCTCTCCTTCGTCCTTTCTTCTCCAAAGTCAAAAGTGTGCAAATGTGGCACTCTAAGGGCCCACTTTGCCTAATATAGTGGGCCATGTCATACCTCCACCCCCTCCTTTTTCCTCTGTTTTTCTTCCTGTCATCATCTTTTCCCATCACCTATCCAACTTTCACTCCCGTCACATCTTTTTCGAGAACTCGCCTGGAAAATTTTTATTTTCCCGCCAACCTCTCGAGGGGGCATCCCTTATCCATCTCATACCTGCCCGGCAGCTAGGGCATATTTTTCTTCGACCTGACGCCACTTCCCTCCTAGGTCTGGATGCCATGTCAAAGAGGGGCAAATGTAGATACCTAAAAATATCTTCTACCATCAAACTAACTCCCAACAACCCTAAACACACCAATTTCGCTTCTAACCAATTAATTAAATTTTTATTTAATTAATTAACCCTTTCGTTTTCCAAATTCAAACCATTCTATCCCCAAAATTGAATTAATTTCATTAATTCAATAGTCCAAACCTTAGCCAATTTATTTAATAAATATGCAATATTTATTAAATCAATTTCCCCTTTTTCACTAAATCCAATTAATTAGTTAAAACCATGTTAACTAATTAATTTAGCCTATAATTAACCTATCCCTACCCTTGACAATTAAATAGCTATTATTTAATTGCCTACCCTAGCCTACCTCATCCTAGCCCTAAGATTAATTAAATAAAACCTCTGTTTAATTAATCCTAACCCTTTCATTTGGGTGGTCAAACCTTGTTTAACACCTTTCCCCACATCCTCCAAATAAAAAATTGAATTAAATCCACATAAGTCAATTTTTTATTTAAAAACATCCCACAACACATTTATTTCTCCTTATAAACCCATACCCATTTATTTCCTCTCTTCCCCAAATGAATTTTTAATTCATTTACATTTCCCCATATGAATCTTTAATTCCAAAATAATCCTTCACCCCCATGCTCATTAAATAACCCCTTTTCCCAAAATGAATAAAAGAATCACTTTTATTCCTAGCCCTCCATTCATTCAAGATTGAATCTAGGCCCTCCACATCACTTTTATCCTCCACCATTGATCTTCCAAATCAATCTCCACCCTTGGATCAAAATCCCTTCCAAAAATCTATAAATAGAACCTCTCCCAAGCCATTTTCATCATCCAAGTTTATACAAAGTTACCATGTCAAAATCACTCTTGAGCTAGGATAGTGAGTTGCAAACTAGAGTAGCATTTCACGTTTAAATCCATTGTCTAGGGTAATCTTTGTCAAGGAGCTTGTTTTGGGTGCAAAGGCTCCTTCCTCCCTTGATGGGATTGGGTTTGCTTGTAAGGTAAAACTTTGTGTTTATTGCATTTTGTTTAGTATTTCCACCTTGTTTGCATATCTAATCTACAATACTTATTCTACCTTAGCTGCTACAGAAATAGTTGCTATTGAGACAGTTATAACACTTGCTGCAGGGACAAAAACAAATCTGTGGCAGCATAGACTTGGGCACATGAGTGAGAAAGGGATGAAAATCCTCAACTCCAGAAAGTTGCTACCAGGTCTAAAGAAGATTGACTTGGAGTTCTTCGAAAACTATGTTTATGGAAAATAAAAGAGTCTGATTTCTCAAAGTTGGGAGAGAGAAGAAGAGTCAAAAATTAGAGTTTGTGCATTTAGATGTATGGGGACATGCTCAGGTATCTTCTCTTGGAGGCTCTTTCTATTATGTTACTTTTATTGATGATGCAACTAGGAAAACATGGGTGTATTTCCTAAAATAAAAATAAGAATTATTTGAAACTTTTAAAAAGTGGAAAGCTTTGGTTGAGAATGAGACAAGAAAAAGGTTGAAGTGTCTTAGATCTGATAATGGAGGTGAGTATTGCAGTAGAGAATTTGATATTAATATTCATATAATGGAATCCGTAGGCAAAAAATAGTTCTTGTAGCCCCACAAGAAAATGGTGTGTCTGAGAGGATGAATAGGACCATTATGGAGCATGCAAGGAGCATGAGATTGCATGTTGGACTACCCTTACACTTTTGGGCAGATGTTGTACATATCGTTGTTTATTTAATAAATAGGGGACCTTCAAATCCTTTGGATGGTGGCATTCCAGAGGAGGCATGGATGGGTAAAAATGTTAACTATTCATTTTTTAAAACCTTTGGCTGTGAAGCTTTTGTCCATGTTGATATTGAAAATAGAACAAGCTTGAGGCTAAATCTAAAAAATGTACTTTCATTTAGTTATCAATTATGAGATTTTGAAAATCATAAAATCATTAGGATCAGAGATGTTATATTCAATGAGAAGGTCATGTATAAGGATCAACTACAGGAAAAGAAGCATGAACATGCCAAAAAGGAATATGTGGTGCTGGATGAGATTCTAGAAAATAAAATACCAGTGGTACCTGATGCTTAGCAACAACAAGTTATCCCATAGACTCCTGCAAGTGCTAGACATTCTACAAGGACAAGTAGACCTCCAAAAAGATTTTCTCCATCATTATATTCTACATTATTAACTGATTTTGGTGAACTGAAAGTTATGAAGAAGCAATGCAGGTAGATACCAAAAGGCAGTGGGAGCTAGGCATGAAAGAGGAAATGGATTTCTTGTTGCAGAATCAGACTTGGGACTTAGTGAAATTACCTGCAGGAAAAAGAGCATTGCCAAATAAATGGGTTTATAGGTTGAAGGAAGAAAATGAAGGTAAGAAAAGATATAAGGCCAAACTCGTGGTAAAAGGTCTTGCATAGAAAAAAGGTATAGATTTTGATGAAATATTTTCTCCAGTTGTAAAGATGATTTCTATTAGAATAATTCTAAGTCTTGTGGTTGCAGAAGACTTGCATCTTGAACAACTAGATGTGAAAACAACTTTTTTGTATGGGGATCTGGAAGAGAAAATATAAATGCAGTAACCACAGGGATATGAGGTCAAGGGTAAGGAGGATTTTGTGTGCAGGTTAAAGAAGAGTTTGTATGGCCTGAAGCAAGCACCTTGGCAGTGGTATTTAAAATTTGATAGTTTTATGGCTGAATAAGGTTACAAAAGATGTCATTCTAATTATTGTGTTTATTTCAAGAAATTGGGTAATGGTAGCTATATTATTCTATTTCTTTATGTTGATGACATGCTTGTTGCCGGGTCTAACATGCAGCATATTAATGAACTTAAGGAGAATTTAGCAAATTCATTTGCTATGAAGGATTTGGGTGCAGCAAAACAAATCCTTGGTATGAGGATCACACGGGATAGGACAAACAGAAAATTATTTTTGTCTCGAAGTGAGTATGTAAAGAAGATGTTGAAAAGGTTTAACATGCAAAATGCAAAAGCAGTTAGTACACCTTTGCCTAGTCATTTTAAGTTGACTAAGGAGATGTGTTCAAAGACACAAGAGGAGGAAGACAAAATGTCTAAGATACCACATGCATCAGTAGTTGGCAGCTTGATGTATGCAATGGTGTGTACAAGGCCAAATATTACACATGCAGTGGGAATTGTGAGAAGGTATATGAGCAATCTGGGAATGGAACATTGGAATGTTGTAAAATGGGTTCTCTGAGATTTGAGAGGTACTACTTCAAATAAACTATGTTTTGGAGGAACAAATTCTACTCTAAAAGGATATGTTGACTCTGATTTGGTGGGTGGTATTGATAGTAGGAGAAGTACTATAGGGTATGTTTTTACTGTAGGAGGTACTGTAGTCAGTTGGATTTCAAGACTGCAAAAGGTTGTGCTTTCAACCACTGAAGCTAAGTATGTTGCCTCTACAAAAGCTAGCAAGGAGATGATTTGGTTACAACATTTTATGGAGGAATTGGGGCAATGAAAAGAAGATAGCCCTTTGTACACTGATATCCAGAGTGCCATTCATCTTGCTAAGAAATCAACTTTGCATTCAAAAACTAAGCACACACAGCTCAGATACCACTTCATCCAGTCAGTTTTGGAGGATGGACAATTGAAGCTGGAGAAAATTCACACAAGTGAGATTTCTACAAATATGTTCACAAAGGTAGTTACACGGGAGAAACTAATTTCCTCATTAGTTTCCATTGGCCTTCATGACTGATAATAGTGGACTTAAACAACTAGCTAGGCCTGTAATCCAGTGGGAGCTGCAAGTGTAGCAGTGTCATCCAGGATCACTCTCCAAGTGGGAGATTGTTGGTATGTGGCGATTGATCATGCAAGTACTGTACACAAGTTATGTATCCTCACCAGGGTTTGGGGCTGGGCTGGACCCTGAGTGGGGGTTCGGGGGCGGCAGCCCCTCTTTTTTGCATGATCAGAGTCGGTTGTTAATTTTTGTTAACCGACAAAAGAAAAATGGCATTGCAAAACCCTAATTCTAGAAGCTTCCAAAAAGCTTGTTATAAGCAGTTGGGATGTATGGTACATCGATGTATTTTCGCAAGATTGTAATCTATTTTGCATTGGATAATAAAATAATTGGATGGCTGAGTTTTTGTGGATGTAGTCCATATTAGGTGAACCATGTTAAATTTCTGTGTTGATCTCTTTTGTGTTATTCCTCATTGTTATATTTGGATTATTTAATTTTCATATAATTGTTAGTGTTTATTTCTTTGATCTACCTAAACCCTAACAAGGTGATGTGAGAGCTGAAGACTACACAATTACTACTATCAATCTGGGACTGGCCACCAAAGGTTAGAAGATAGACGAATTTAAGGGGACAGTATCCACAATATTGGATCAATTAAATAAAGATGAAATGACCAAGAAATAGTTAAAATAGCAAAATGAAGAGCTTCAGACATGCATAAAGTTTCTGATAAAACCATTGAATCCTGATGGAGAACTAAGAACCGCCCCTGGCCTGCTATCAAAAGAAGAATTGACCAAATTTGATGACATTAAAACAACTAATGTGGCCATACAAGAGTGGTTTAATAAGGTATATAATGAAGGTTGTGAGGTAATAGCCTTTGTAGCTTTATTGCACAAAGATTTTCATCTTTTGAAAGAAGAATGGGATGATTTGCATGATTACTGTGAACCATATGAAGAATATTATTCCCATATGTTTCCAAGAATACATACTTTGAGAAGACTGTCCAAGGAGGCTCTTTTGATAGAAAATGTTTTGACAAAAGGTAGGTTGAAGAAACTCGAAGAATGGCATGAGCAGATGAAATTGAGAAAAGATATTTTTGATAAGGTGAAAGATTCTTTTGAAATAGTAAGGGCCAAAATAATGGAGGTAGTATATGAAATAAATGATACATTAAGGGACTGTATAAATATTGGTTTGAATGACTTGGCTCCAATTGACAAACATTAGTGCAAAGATAGATTATATTAGGTTATTCACGAAGATTCACCCTTGAATATGATCAAAAAGCTGGAGAAAGTCAGTGACCTCCAGGCTGCTTTTGTGGCATTCATGAAGAGTAGAAAATCAATGGAGGAAGTATACTACAAATTTTCCATAGAGATTGATAGCTTTAGATTCAGAGCAGATTACATCAAAGACCCAAACCCAACAGATATCAATGCAACTTTGACGGCATTAATAGCTTACAACAATAGGAAAGCAAAAGAAGACAAAATTGATTTGGATGGAAACAGACAATAAAATACTTAAGTCACATGTGAATCCTATCATTTGTAATTAATTCCATGTTTTGAGGGTCATGTGACCTTATTTTGTCTTTATTATGTCTTGGATATTGACTTTTCCCTATGTACAACTTAATGGATATTCAATTTGTCTAGATTTAATGTATTTGGGAGCTATATTTTGTCTTTTTCCTAAAAGACAAATGCTAACACAAAAATGTAATTAGTTGCTATATCATATTAAATGCCATGTAATCTAGACTGTTGGTGTTGAGTTAATCTTCATAGTTCATTCAAAAACTTAGTGTGGAGCCTCCTCTATATAAAGGGCTGCCATTTCTCTCATTGTAACATATTATTGATGTTGAATTGTTGACACTCTGCCATTTGAAGTTAATACAAAGAAAGTTTCTACAATTTTCCTAAGAATTTGTCTATTTGTGTTATCTATTTAGTTTTCATGGTTTGCTTCATGATCTACAATTAGTTAGTCATGCTTTTGCAATGTTAATGATTTGTTGAAGGTATTTGATGAACATTCTAGTCCATACTATTAGTTGCTTGTTGATTGTGAGTTGCTGTGTATAGTTAGCTTGGGCCATTAAAGTGAACTTAGTTCAATTGAATTACATAAGTTAAATCATGCCATATTTTGGGTGTTTGATAAATGGATGTAATCTAAAAATATTTAGTCTCCATTGGAGATAGCATCATTTTCTATAGCATTGTAGCATTCTAGCAGCTTGGCAAAACATAAAGTGGTCAAATTGAGAATATTTGTCTACCGTCAATAAGATTTACATTGTGATTGTCACTTAGGACTTCTTCCTAACCCCTTTACTCTTTGCATTTTCTTTTATAAAGTTAATAGATTTAGGTTTTCATAGCAGCAATCGAATTTCAAATATGTTGAAAGCATCATAGGGTTTCTGCACTAATTTTGCTCTTATCTTTTATAAACCTTATCATTTTATGTAAGACCCCTTTTTGGCATAGTTAGACATGCCAACTAACTTATTCCTACAAGATAAGCCCTAGCTATACAATCCTTGGAGTAGTATTACCTAGGGTAGGATACTTTTTCAAGAGAGGTGAAATACTCTGTATTTTACCTATGTTGTTGTGTGCTGAAAACAACATCAACACAAGTGACTTTCATCACACACATTCTTGGGGCTTAAAATGAATCAGTGTCTTCTTTGCTTGGTGATTTTGTTGGTGTTTTGAGATGTGTATGCTCTTCCCTCACACGTTATGTGATCTTGGGAGTCAAAAACACTTCTCAACACTTTCATTATCACACCACACATTTTAAATTTCTAAGGGTAAATGAACATTGTCTAGTATGGTCAAACACATGTGCATGCTCTCTCCTCACATCATTGTATGACCTTGGAGATCAAAAAAATATGTTTGTATTACTTTTTTGCAAACCTTTAGAGGCCCTGTCTCCTGATCTGTGAGAGGCAACGACCCAAGTGGTACTTTCATTTCAGTCCACTATAAAAATAATGTGGTTGTGACAAAAGTCATCAATCACCTAGTGCTATTGTTCTATACTGATAGAAGTGTCCCTCAGTGTCCAAGTGATGTGTAAAAACCCTTTCTAATGGCTAGGAGGCCTCTTAAATGAGAGAATCATCACATGTATAAATACCAGTATATCTCAAAACATTGATTAATAACCATTTGTGCTAGTGGCCATACCCCACTTGAATAGGGCTTGTTGATGTGTCTTCAAGTGCTTGCTTAATCATCATCACATTCTTCAATTTCAAAATTCAAACTTGCTTATGTGTCTTGCGTGAGTGATTCATGTTTGTACATGTGTGGTCATTTGTTTGAACATTTCCACATTAAGCTATAAACACAAAACACATAAAGACAAGTCATTCCTAAATATTCTTTCCAACACATTCAAATCCAATCACTTTCATCCTAATCACCCTTCTTAGCCACTTCATATCCTAAACATGTCCAAGTCATCATAATTCAAACCCTAATCATTCCAAATCACCTTCTTCCTAATCAAAACCTAATCATCCTAATCAATCCAATTCATAAAATCATGTCATTCCTAATCATATCCTTGTCATTCTACATTATCCAATCAACATCATTCTAGTCATTACACATCATCTAATCATAATCCAAACAACATCAATCCTAATCATTCCTAATCACATTCTAATCATATATTCATCATTCAACCTTAATCCTAATCATTATCGTAATCATCATTTCACATTTCCAATCATTTCCCTCTTAATCATACCCTAATAATTCCTAATCACATTCTAATCACATCTTCATCATTCAACCTTCATCCTAATCATTATCCTAATCATCATTTCACATTTCCAATCAATTCCCTCATAATCATACCCTAATCATTCCTACTAATCATTCCTAATCATTACACATCGTCATCCTCATCCAATCTACATAATCCTAATCATTCTCCTAATCATATCCAATTCATCTTTATCAAACTCTAATCACCTCTTTCATCTAATAACCATCATCTTAATCATCCTAGTCAAAACTATAATCATCTTCATTCATAATCCAATCAACTTCATCCCAATCAATCCAAAGTCATCTCATCTCATCACTACACATCATCATCTTCACTCGAATCCAATCAATCACATCCTAATCATATCCTCCCATTCATTCCAATCTAATCAATTTCATCCTGATCATTCCCAATCATAATATACCACAACTATAGGGAAACCTTTGAGTGTCTACTCTCCCTATCAAATCCAATTGCAACTATGTCAAAACATTATAGACCTAGTAGTTATGTTCACCCACTACATATTCAATTTTATTCAACCTTTGACATCTATAGAGGACCCTAAACATTAGCCTTCCTAAGGTTGAAACATAGGGAGAAACTGTCGAAGCTTGACTGTATCACAAGTACAAATCTGGAACAAGAGACCTTGACATCTTTTTCAATTCAATTACAACTTGGGCTTAATACTCCAAGGCTAGTTTAAGTCCATCCTTCCAAGTGAATTTTGAAACTCATGGGTTCAATTTAATCAATCATTTCTTCCACTTGGGCTTAATACTCCAAGGCTAGTTTAAGTCCATCCTTCCAAGTGAATTCTGAAACTCATGGGTTCACTTTAATCAATCATTTCTTCCACACCTCAAGGTCTTGATAAATCCAATTTATACTTTGAAAAGGTCATTAGTAGACTAGACTACCCTCTTGGAGCTAGACTTTTCAAAGACCAATATCCATTAGCCTCTATCATAGTCTGGGCCTCATCACCTTGCATTGACATCTCCATAGCATCCCAAAATTCACAAGTCTTGTATGGTAAAGACATGGTTGCAAAAAAAAAAAAGAGAAAGGGAGTAGATCCTCATAGTCATCCCTATAGCAAACACATCAACACAACATTCTCACCAACACATTCATCCTTGTCATCCAATCAACATCATTCTAATCATATCCAAATCAATTTCAACCTAATCATTATTCTTGTCATGCAACATCATCATAATCACATCCTATTCATATATTCATCATTCAATCTTCACATCGTAATCAAACTTTCTAATCTCATCATTCAATCAAATTCATCCTAATCACCTCGCTTCTAATCTAATCATATCCCAATCATTTCCAAGTCATCCTTGTCACAACCCTAACCATACCTTAATCATCCCTAATCACCCATCTAATCATCCAATCAATCTCATACTCTATCACATTCCTAGTCATTCCATCTCATCATTCATCCTAGTCAAGCACTTGTCAATATGGTCCTAATCCTTGGTGATCCTATGGTCAAACAAAAGCCCAAGATCATACTTAGAGGTGGCCCTTTTAATCCTAATGATGAGACAAAACCAAGACCTAAGATTATACTCCAAGGAGCCCCTCCTCTTAAGCCCAAGTTCGTACTTCAAGGAGGCTATCTCTTTAGTTACGAGGATGAGACAATCCCAAAACCTAGTCCATCCACATGTCAAGTCAATACTACATCAACCAATCACACTTCTTCTCATGCAAACTGGTGCAAGAGCACCCCTTCAAAAAGAAGACTAGGCCTTAATATAGTATGTTTTATGCATTTGAATGTAATAAGGTCAGTTTGACCAATTCCTATTTGTAAGTCAATCTAGGTTTATATGCAAGTCAGTTAGTAAGTTGTTATGTTAGTTGTCTTCTCCCAGCCACTGGGAATCATATCTGTACTACTCTCGGGAGTAGATATTTATAACCTAGATCAGATTGCTTTAGAGATTAGGTTAGATAGATTGGAGATTCGACAGTGCAGTAGGTGTACAATTAGTTGTGAAACTGAACCAGAGTGATTGTATACATTTTTTGAAATCATAATCAAGGAGATTTTGTTAGTGTTGTTTTGTTGTGTTTTCAAATTCACTGTATAGTCAATTTTTTTTGGTTTGCATTCGAGATGGGTACTTAACCCATTCCACTCGTTGGATTATTTCATAATTAGTGGAATGGTTGTATATATTACTTTAGGATTTTTCTTTTGTTCGTCTATGTTCGGATTCACAGGATCGGTTATGGCATTTAAGAATCCTAGCATGTGTATGTGCTAGGTTGACAAAGTGCAGAGAACTGCATGTTGGTGGGAGAAATAGTTAAGAACAATCGCAGGGAGAAAACAGATAAAAAACTAGGAAAATTGTGGGTTTCAAAAGATATACAATTTGTGTATATATCACTTTTGTATGTGGGATATACAAATTGTGAGTATATCGCTATTGCATATCCCTGCGTATATTGCTTTTGTCTATCGCTGATTGTATGTCAAGAACATACATCGGAAATGTGCAAGGCCGTCAGCATACAAATGGAGTCACAATTTGGTCAGACACATATTTGAATCGAATATACATTCCCAGTATATATCACTTTTGTTTGTCGGGGATAGTTCATGTGTATATCACTTTTGTATCAGAGTACCAGATTGGGTGTATCTGACAATCACACATCGGATTTGTAGGATAAAAGTGTTGATATACAATCTCTGTGTATATCACAAATGTATATCAAGTTTAATCCCTATGTATACTGCAGTTGCATGTTTGTGAGTATCTCGCAGGTGTATCTGGTGGATTGTACATTGTGAATGTACATTGGGTTGATACAAAGAGGTCAACAGTCAACCTTTCTTGAAAAGCATATTCTAGAGGAATATTCGGTGAATGTATATTGGGAGTTCCATGTTTTAAGTTGTATGTATATCAGAATATACATTTCACAGATACATTGGGTTACATGCAGGAAGTCACCAATAGGAGTAGTAGGAGGAACTGGCATGGCAAGTCAAGGTTTGTATGTACAAAGCTGACTATATCGGTGTAAGGAGATATAATGGCGGAGGAGTTCAAAGTTAGACCGATAGCTTATATGTTGCCGAGAGGCAACCAATGATGAAGTTGTGTCAAGGCTCATCGGAGTGAAGTCTACTATTAGATAACAGTGTCGGAAGAACAATAGTTTTCTCTCGCCGATAGATGGAAGTGTTTTACCCATGGAGTTTTGAAGGTTTGGGAACAATCCCTTGTAGCTCTGCGTCATAGTGGTATCAGAGCAAAGGTTGTATCTTTTGGGAAGGAGAAGACAACAAAATGTCAGAAGGAGAAGGGTCAAAAGAATACTCGGCAAGGATGACCAACGCTAAATTGGCTGTCCTGGTAAAGAAGCAGATTGCAGAGAGCAAATCAATTAGTGCTCAGAATCAGGCATTGAAAGATGAGTTGGAGAAATTGAGGGACAAAGTCAGAAGGGGAAAAGATTCTAGTGAACGAGAAGACAGGGATGAAGAGGAGATCCCTAGGCAGGAAGAGATAGACATTCCTATAGACCAGAGACCCTTACTTAATGCCCTCAAATCCATGGAGTGAAGGACCATGGATATGAAAATAGACTTGCCAGTGTTTGCAAGAAAAATGGAACCTGATTCAGTGATGGAGTGGATAGACTCCTTGAACAATTTCTTTGAAACATAGGAAATACTAGACCACCAAAGAGTGAAGATAGCTCAATCCAAAATGAAAGGAGCTGCACTAACCTGGTGGAATTTCATCCAAGATGACAGGGTGAAAGAAGGAAAGAATAGAGTTACCACGTGGAGGAAGATGATGGCTTTAGTGAAGGAAGCCTATGTTCCATTGGATTATAATATCCAATTACATAAGAGGAGACAAAACCTAAAACAAAAGGAGTTAGATGTCAGTGCATACACTAAAGAATTCATGAAACTATGTCTCAAGACAGAGGTAAAGGAGAATGAGGAAGAGAAGGTAGCAAGGTATCTCAATGGGTTGAGATTTGCCATCTAAGAAGACCTAAATCTACATAATCTAGATACAATTCAGAAGTGCTACCAATTAGCTCTCAAAGTGGAAGAGAAACTAAAGAGAAGACAAGACCAGAACAATAGAGGAAGAGGAAGATAGCAAAGAGGGGGAAGAAGTCCTTTCAGAGGCAGAGGAAATGGATTTGGACACCAGGGTGAATCCAATCAAGAAAACAACAAAGGAGACAACAATCAAACTCAAAGGGGAAGTTATGATAAAAAAGGAAACTTTAGGGGTAGAAGACCACCATTTAGAGGGAGATCTCAGGGAAGAGGTCCTATTAGATGTTACAATTGCAATCAGGAAGGCCATATAGCTAGTAAATGTCCAAAGAAAACAACAAGTTCAACGGGAGAAAGGAGGACAAATCTGATCCAAGTATCTAATTGTCAAAGTGCGACAAGCTCAAACACTTATCAAAGTGTGAATGCTCCTAATGCTTATGGGTATCCTAAAAAAGGAGAATTTTTTATGATAAGGAGAGCAATGACCACCATGAAGGTGCCTAACAAAGAACCCCCACAAAGAAATTCTCTTTTCAAAACTACTTGCAAGGTAGGAGGAAAGGTATGTAGAGTTCTGATTGACTCTAGATCTACTAAAAATTTTGTGTCTATGGAAATGGTAGAAAAGCTTAAGCTTAGGAGACTACCACATCCTTTCCCATACAAGATTTCATGGCAAGGTCAGCAAACAGTTGTAGAAGAGCAGGCTTGGGTGGAGTTTCAAATTGGACCATACAAGGACAGATTATTGTTTGACATAGCTCAGATGGATGCTTGCAATCTCCTATTTGGAAGACCATGGCAATATGACTTGAGAGCACAACATGATGGAGTTAGAAACACATATTCAATTACCAAGGATGATTAGGTGATAAAGTTACTACCATGGATGGAGAAGGAGGTAGAATCAAAAGGAAAAGAAGTCAAGGTAATGCTGGTGGAAGGCAAACAGTTTATGACAGAAATAGGAGAAGAAGGAGCAGTTGCATATGCTCTAATTCCATGCCTAAAGGTGAACAAGGAGCAATAGTAAGAAGTCAAGGGAGAGAAGAAGCAAAGATTCATAGACCCTGCTATCCAAGAATTATTTGACAAATACAAAGGCATCATCTCTGATGGAATGTCAAGGTCCCTACCACCTGTGAGAGACATCAGTCATTGCATAGATCTAATCCCTGGATCTACACTACCAAACAAGGTAGCATACAAGCTTACACCAGATCAGAATGCAGAGGTAGCAAGATAGATTGAGGAATTGTTGGAAACATGCCTAATTGGCAAAAGTTTAAGCCCATGTGCAGTACCAGCAGTACTAGCACCAAAGAAGGAAGGCACTTGGAGACTTTGCATTGATTCAAGGGCTATCAAAAAGATAACAATCAGGTATAGGTTCCCAATCCCTAGGATAGAAGATTTGCTTGATTGCTTGGGAGGTGCCAAATATTTCACAAAAATAGATTTGAAAAGTGGCTATCATCAGATTAGGATTAATCCAGGAGATGAATAGAAAACTGCATTTAAGACCAATGAGGGGTTATATGAGTGGAAAGTCATGCCTTTTGGTTTATCCAACGCCCCTAGTACCTTTATGAGGTTGATGAATGAGGTCTTGAGAGAATTCATAGGTAAATTTGTCATAGTATATCTAGATGACATTCTGATTTTTAGTAATACAAGGGAAGAACATCTCAACCATATAGACCTGGTCCTCAAAAGGTTACATGAAGAGCAGTTAATGATCAACTTGGAGAAGTGTTTGTTCATGTAGGAGGAGATCATCTACTTGGGTTTTGTCATCTCACATGGCAAACTAAAAATGGATCAAGAGAAGGTAAGTGCCATATTATCTTGGCCAACTCCTAGAGCCATGAATGATGTCAGAAGTTTCCATGGGTTAGCAACCTTCTATAGGAAGTTTATTAAAGGGTTTAGTCATGTCTGTTCACCCATGCTTGACACCATAAAAGGAGGAGATAAGTGCAAATTCACTTGGACAAAGGAAGCAGATGATTCATTTGAGACATTGAAGAAGAAGGTGGCACAACAGCTAGTCCTTGCACTTCCTGATTTCAACAAGATTTTTCAAGTGGAATGTGATGCAAGCCACATGGCAATTGGAGCAATACTCAATCAAGAAGGGAGGCCTATTGCATTTTTCAGTGAGAAACTAAATGATGCCAAGAAGAGATACTCATCCTATGATATGGAGATGTATGCTCTAGTCCAGTCACCCAAAAAGTGGAGGCGTTACTTGATGCCAAAAGAATTCATAGTGTTTTTAGATAATCAGTCCCTTAGTTTCATAAACAGTCAAGAGAAGCTGAACCATTGGCATATGAAGTGGGTGGAAACTTTGTAGACTTTCACCTTCACACTCAAGCACAAGAAAGGAGTCAAGAACAAGGTAGCGGATGCTTTGAGCAGGAGGGTTTTAACTATAAATCAGATTTAGTTGGAGAGTGTTGGTATTGCTTCCTTAAAGAATATGTATGATGCTGATGAAGACTTTGGAGACATCTACAAAGTATGTATTTCCTTTGGAGACAAATATTATGTTTAATACTCTGAGTTTCTGATACAAGATGGATTACTTTTCAAAGGTGGATAGTTGTGCATTCCATGGTGTTCTATGAGGTTGAATATTATTAAGGAAAAACATTGTGGGGCCATGGCTGGACATTTTGGTCTAGATAAGACTCTTGATCTTGTAAAGAGACATTACTATTGGCCTAAGTTACAGTCAGATGTGAGGAAATTTGTGGAAGCATGTGTGATATGTCAGAAAGCAAAAGGGAGATCCACTAATGTGGGTTTGTATCAGCCACTACCCATTCCTTCTAGGCCATGGGAGAGCATCAGTATGGATATTGTGTTGGGTTTACCTAGAACAAAGAAGGGATATGATAGTGTTTTTGCTATAGTAGATAGATTCAATAAAATGGCACATTTCTTGCCATGCAAAACCACTTGTGATGCTTCATATGTTGCAGACCTATTTTTCAAGGAAATAGTGAGGATACATGGATTGCCGTTGAGGATAGTGTCAGATAGAGATGTGAAATTTATTGGCCATTTTTGGAGGACTCTTTGGAAGAATCTTGGAACCAATTTGTCCTTCTCATCAGCTTATCATCCTCAAATAGATGGACAAACTGAAGTAGTTAACTGTTCATTGGGAAATCTGCTAAGATGTTTGACAAGGTAGCATGGAGAAAAGTGGGATAACATCCTTTCACAGGCCAAATTTTCCTATAATGACACTATCAATAGAAATAAAAGGAAATCACCTTTCCAGGTGGTATATGGTATTCATCCAAGAGGTATTTTGGAGTTAAGAGATTTACCTACAGAAGAGTCTATTAGTGCACATGGAGAAGCTTTTGTAGCAGCACTCAAAGAGGTGCATGATCAAGTCAAGACTCAACTCCAGCAAACTACATTGAAGTATAAAGAATATGCTAACAAGAAGAAGAGAGATGTACAGTTTGATGTTGGAGATTTGGTGTTAGTTCATTTGAAGAAGGAAAGACTTCCAAAAGGTAAATACACCAAACTCATACAAAGGAAGATTGGACCATGTCAGATTTTGAAGAAATGTGGACAAAATGCTTATGAAATCCAACTTCCTTCTGATCTTGGATTATCACCTATTTTCAATGGATGTGATTTAACTCCATACAAACATAATCCAGATGTAGAATAGGAACCATTACAGGGTACAGTAGATGATGACATTCCTAAACATGATCCACCAAAATTGTAGAAGATTTTAGACTCAAGAGTGGCAAAGAAGACAAGGAACAAAGCATACATGGAGCACTTGGTAGCTTGGCAAGGGAAATCTGATTCAGAGGCAATTTGGATGACTGAAGAATAGATCAGAGACCATGGTATAGATCTTCAAACTCTCATCTCAAGTGGACTTGAGATTTCTTCTCTTAGGGAGTATGGTACAGGAGTACCTCTTCAAAAAGAAGACTAGGCCTTAATATAGTATGTTTTATGCATTTGAATGTAATAAGGTCAGTTTGACCAATTCCTGTTTGTAAGTCAATCTAGGTTTATGTGCAAGTTAGTTAGTAAGTTGTTATGTTAGTTGTCTTCTCCCAGCCACTTAGAAGTCTCCTAGCCACTGGGAATCATATCTGTACTACTCTCGGGAGTAGATATTTATAACCTAGATCAGATTGCTTTAGAGATTAGGTTAGATAGATTGGAGATTCGATAGTGCAGTAGGTGTATAATCAGTTGTGAAACTGAACCAGAGTGATTGTATACATTTTCTAAAATCATAATCGAGGAGATTATGTTAGTGTTGTTTTACTGTGTTTTCAAATTCACTGTATAGTCAATTTTTTTTGGCTTGCATTCGAGATGGGTACTTAACCTATTCCACCAGTTGGATTATTTCATAATCGGTGGAATGGTTGTATATATTAGTTTAGGATTTTGCTTTTGTTTGTCTATGTTCAGATTTGTAGGATCGGTTACGACATTTAAGAATCCTAGCATGTGTATGTGCTAGGTTGACAAAGTGTAGAGGACTGCATGTTGGAGGGAGAAACAGTTCGGAACAATCATAAGGAGAAAACAGATCAAAAACTAGGAAAATCTGTGGGTTTCAAAAGATATACAATTTGTGTATATATCACTTTTGTATGTAGGATATACAAATTGTGAGTATATTGCTTTTGTCTATCGCTAATTGTATGTGAGGAACATACATCAGAAATGTGCAAGGCCGTTGACATACAAATGGAGTCACAATTTGGTCAAACACATATTTGAATTGAACATACATTCCCTGTATATATCACTTTTGTTTGTTAGGGACAATTCATGTGTATATCGCTTTTGCATCAGAGTACCAGATTGGGTGTATCTGACAATCGCAATCAGATTTGTAGGATGAAAGTGTTGATATACAATCTCTATGTATATCACAAATGTATATCAGGTTCAATCCCTATGTATACCGTAGTTGCATGTTTTCGAGTATCCCGTAGGTGTATATGGTGGATTGTACATTGTGAATGTACATCGGGTTGATACAAAGAGGTCAGTAGTCAACCTTTCCTGAGAAGCATATTCTAGAGGAATATTCAGTGAATGTATATTGGGAGTTGCATGTTTTAAGTTGTATGTATATCAGAATATACATTCCGCAGATACATTGGGTTACATGTAGGAAGTGATCGGTAAGAGCGGTAGGAGGAACCGGCATGGCAAGTCAAGGTTTGTATGTACAAAGATGACTGTATCGGTGTAAGGAGATATAACAATGGAGGAGTTCGAAGTTAGACTGATAGATTATATGTTGCCAAGAGGTAACTAATGATGAAGTTGTGTTGAGGGTCATCGGTGTGAAGTCTACTATCGGATAATAGTGTCAGAAGAACAATAGTTTTCTCTCGCTGATAGAAGGAAGTGTTTTACTCATGGAGTTTCGAGGGTTTGGGATCAATCCCTTGTAGCTCTGCATCACAAACCAATATTCATCCACTTCACAACAAGCACATGTGAACCCAAGTCCACAATGGCAATAAGAAAAAATGCCTTTAAATTCTCATTCTACCTTTGACAAGGGGAACATAAGTCTACCTCATCCATCCTATAAGTACATTATACTATTGCACTCTAATCCTACATCAACTCTGAGTAATAAGTTCAAACATTACAAAAGCAAACCCAAACCCACCAATTCATCCAATCCCTTTGACCTCCCACCTAATCAAGATCAAAATCCTAAGCCTACAACACCTTCCATCCCTCTTATCCCTCCACCATGGGAACTTTTCACTCAACCTAATCCTAATCACAATTCCACATCATCTACCCTCATTGTCCATTCACTATATTGTCCTTTCGCACATGCACTCGCAAAGGATGTGATCCATTAGATACTTGTAAGGAACAAATTATCCCCATGTCAAACACCTATCTTGGCACCTATCAAAGAACCTCCAAATGCCATCCCTATTCCTCCAACTCCATCATGTGATCCACAACCTATTGAGCCTACATGTTGAAGTCAAGGCCCATCACACCATTATGTCATTGACCATCAAGAACATATCCAACCTATTCAAGAGCCTTCTACTTCAATTCCAAGTCAAGAGCTATGTCAAGAGCACTATCCTAAGAATGAGGAAATATTATCCCGTATCCACATCAAGATCAAATCGCCTCCATTCAACCCATCCATAACACACTTTATCCTTTCCATGATCAAGCTCCCATATATGATCAAGACCCTACTTGTGATCAAGAAGACCATGATGACCCCCTTAGTCAACTTTATGCATTCCATGGTCAAGAGCTTATCACCCCATCCATCCATCCTCCATCTAACCCTAATGAGCAAACATCCACTCCCCATGATGAGACAAGTGGCTCCCAAGCACACATAGATTATCAAACAAATAACTTGGATCTCTATGAACACAATGCTAATCAAGATCCTAATGATCCTTCATCATCATCCATCATCAACCCCATTTCAAATCCATCATATCCACCATGTCTTACTACTTTCATCTATGAGTATTCTTACTTAGGACAACAACAACCTTTGTCCACCACTTCACCTTCTCCATCAAGTAAGGAACTCACATCTAGTGTCCAAACTACACATAGTCCCATTGTCAATTGCATCCTCCAAAAAATGAACTATTATGGTAAAGGCTTCGGCCTTCATGAACAAGGCATTTTGGAGCCCATACATGTCAAGGTTCCCCAATACTCATATGGCCTTGGATATACACCCCAAGGACAACAATCCAAATATGTTGGTACTTCCTCCATCCCTTCTAAGTCCACCACTTTCCACCACAAACCTTATCACATACCCAAAACATATGTCACCATTCTACCTCCATCATCCTACAAATGTCAAAAGCATGTGACCATACACCTTCCACCATCAACTTTACCTCCATTACTTCCAACTCCTACTATCCCTGCATCCACTTTACCACTATTTCTTCCAACACCTAACATCCATATCATCCATAAATTCCCTCACATTCCTAATCATGACCAACAAATGTGCACATCGTCTAAACATAAAGCTTCCACCCATCCCATGGGATTCACAAATAAACATTTGGATGCCTCCTTTCATAAAGCTAAAAATCCTAAGGGTCCTAATGCATTAGGGTGCAAATGCAATGAATCAAAGCAAGGTACATTCAAAAATCCATTCAAGCCCATACCTCTAAAGCAAAAGTCCAAAAGCAAAATGGTTTGGGTCCCTCAGAAAAAATCAAGCAAGTTAAAAGAGGCATCCACCTCTCAAAAATCCCAACCATCCTCATCTATTCATAAATCTCATTCCATTTAAAAGTTTCAAATTCTTCCATCCCACATCAAAAGCAAAATTCATAAAAATACTAAATCTATGTGGGTCCCTAAATGCTTACATCATCCATCTCCTAAGCAAACATCACCATTACTTCCTGTTGGAAAGAGACACTGCTAGGCATGATAAGTGTTGTCATTGATGGAAACTAAGTCTCTACTACACATCCACATTGCATAATTTGCCCATACCAGAAATCATATTGAAGATTTGTTAAGTCCAAAAAGTCAAGAACAGAGTGTGTGACAGAGTCCAGTATCTCGGTCCAGATCTCCTTGGGGGTAGATCAGAATTTGCTGTGGATCTGAGGGAGTCATAAGCATTGTTAGGATAATCTAAATCTAGAGTTTTGGCCTCTGGTGATGAAGGATTTGATAGTTATTAGCATCTAAGTGTCAGGTTAATAGTTTGACAGAGCAGACAGAAGAAGAACAGGCTGACCTTGTCATTGATCTTGGTTCCGGATGTATTGAAGTTATTGGTTGGACAAGTTGTGATGATCAGTGATAGTAGCTAGCCTGATTAATGATTTGTGAGTGCAAATTTTGGTCCACGTTACAAGTGTACATGGATTTAGCTGATAGATTAGAATTTTCAATAAAGTTCTAAGTGTTCTTGGAGCTGACTGAAAAGTGGTTAAAGATCTGGATGTGGATATATATAGCTAATGGATTTGAATGATTTGTGAAGAGTGTGTGATGCAACAATGGAATAAGTGTGAAAAGAGCAAAGACCTAAGATTCAAATGTTAACAGAGCAGTAAACATGGAAAAGTAAGGATGAAGTTTATCAAGTCAGTCTTTTGTACTTAATGGTAACTGAATCTTGCATTAATAGATGCTAGTTATTAGTTCAAATTCATTGCAATCTTCTTTCTGTAGGTAATGAACCTTCTTTTTAGTAGCGAGCTTTGGGCAGTGAGCTCGAATGCATGTGCATTCCCTATTGTAATACTTTTAATAGAGTATAATCTTTGTGGGTTAACCCCTAGCATGGTTTTTCCCTTAACCGGGTTTCCACATCAAAAATCTTGGTGTCAAGTGTGTTATTTATGCTTATGCTCATGTCTTATTGATTTATGCTTTAATGTTTATTTGATTGTAACTTGTAAAAGAAGATTAAAGGCAGAAAAATTTAAATTATGTGACAACTGATTCACCCCCTCTCTCATTTTTTTGGACTAATTCCAACAATTGGTATTAGAGCAAGGTTCCTTTGAGAACCCTAACAACTTACAGAAAGATCTTGGAAGGAGTTTTAATGGGTTCACTAAAAGATCAACTCCAGTTGGCCCTAGAAGATCTTGTTCAATCTAAAGAAGAAATTAGTAATCTGAGAGGAGAACTTAAAGATGCTGATGATACCATTGAAATATTAAAAGATAAATTAAAGTAATCTATGGGAAGGAAAAAGGAGCTACTTCTACAATTATCCATTTTAACTAAAGAAAATGGCATGAATGAAGCTTTGGAAGAAAAGACAAAGGAATGTGAGAAGATGTCAAAATAATTTGCTATTCTAAAAATTGAGATGGAATCTAGGGTGATGAGGTAAACCAAAGAAATTGAAGATAGGAAGAAAATTGAAGAAGACTTGAATCAAAAACTAAAAGAAAGAACTAAAGAATGTTGCAAATTAGATAGAATAGCTGGCCATCTAGAATCTAATCTACAAGAATGCAAAGACAACGAGAGAACTTGAAAGGCAAATTGTCATTCTCAGACATGACCTAGAAGTTGCAAATGAATACAAGGAAAAGTTCAAGATAAGCTCAGCTAAACTTGAAGCACTGCTTGAAGGATAGAAAAAGGTTGATGACAAGCATGGTTTTGGATATGAAAAAGGTGAATGCTTCGGATCCGGACAAAGAAATTTTCAACCAAGAAATGGGAAAGACAGACATAGAAGACCTCCGATAAGACAACCTAATACTCAAAGATATCCATCATTCAATGGAAACTATTTCAAGTGTAATAAATTTGGTCACAAGGCTAATCAGTGTAGAAGTAGAGTAAATCAAAGTGATCCATCCTTCTCCGGTCAATGCTTCAAATGCAAGAGGTATGGTCATAAATCTAATGAATGTAGAAGTATGATAATGAATAACTCTAATGGCAATTATTTCAATGGCTACTGCTTTGCTTGCAATGGATTTGGACACATGGCTAACCAGTGTAGATCAAGAGGAAATCAAGTATATAAGAAAAGAAATGTTGTGTGCTTTAATTGAAATAAATCTGGTCATATTGCAAGACTCTGTAGAAACAGGAGTAATGAAAGAAGGGGTCTAGTAAACAAAAAACTTGATGAGTAGAGACAAGACAAAGGCAAAGAAAAAATTGATGTGAATGAGATCCAGAATCAAATGAGCAAGACATGGGTCAAGAAAAGAACTGTGAACAATAGTAGTGGGTCCGCATCAGAATTTGGTGTTGGTAATTCTTCTAAGAATTAAATTGAGAGCTTTGGTTCAGGAGGAGCTATAATGAAAATCAAATTCCCCTAGCTAGTAAGTGAGTGCCTGAATCTGGCATAGTGAGAAAAGAGATCTTGGATTGTTTCAGATCATTTGGAAGGATTTTTGGAAGAAAAGAGGTGGATATGGCAAATTGTAGAGTGATTTATGAGAAAGTGCTCAAAGAAACAGAGTAACTGGATCTGTTAGGGAAAAGCACTTATTACAAAGGCAAGTTAGGTGTTGTGGAGCATAAAAGGGTCATTCACTCCTCATTTGGAGGACTCTGCATCAAAAGAAAGAAAATAGTGAAGAAGAGAACAAGCCCAGTGCTGTGAATTCTCAAAGAGTTAAAGGCGCAAAAAGGATTTCTAAGCAAAACCCCAATATGCAAAACAAGCTATTTTTGGTTCTCACCAATCTACTTGAATTTTCAATCTCTACAAATGGTTACACCTCTAGTTGTTTACATCATTGAGAGGCCTTGCCCAAAATTTAAGAAACATCCCCACAAATCTATTGAAATTGAGGTATTAGGTGCATTTTCTGGTGTTCTGTTTGGAGTTTTACATGTTGAAGACATTAGGGCATACATTCATTGCAATGTAGAAGAATTTGGAAATCTGAAACTGTTTAATTGTTTGAGAACCATCTAAAGGATGACAATTACCAACTAAAACCTAAATTTGAAGCCCTAGAAAGCAAATATTTTCTGCAAGTAATTGAATTTCTATCATTTGATGAGAGCAAATGGGTTTGTTATGTGTTAAGCTGAATGCATGATGAATTTATATGGCTACTGAAACCATTTAAGATCATCAAGGATCTTATTAAGATTGTGACTGGACTGAACTCAACCAGTGGATTACCTACATTGAAATCTGTGAAAAATGAAACTATTATAGAAGCAACAGGTGCAAAGTATGATAAGAGAGCAATGAGAATTAATGACATCACAGAACTGGATATCAAGTTTGTCTCTATGGTCATTGGATACAAGATCTATCACTCTAGCAGGGAGAATTCAGTCCCTGGAACTGCAATATATGCAGCCTATCAAATGTTGAAGGAGAATGTTGATTATGACCTATGTGGGTTGCTTCAAAGTCAGCTAATTAAGAACCTGAGAAAAATAAAGAAAGATAAGAAGAATACTTTCAAATATGGTTCTCTAGTTATCTGTCTATTCTTCTATTTCATGAATGAAATGCCTAGAGTTCTGGGTGTGCATTGGACAACTGACAGGCTAGTAGCATGACAAATAAGAGATCGCTTACTCAGCCTTGGTGATGCCCAAGCTCAAAAGATAGCTATTTGGGGTTACTTCAAAAACTTCCAGAGTTTGCTGCATGCAAGAGAGAGAATCTCTAAGTCAGTTGTAGAAAAGTATGAGAATGAGATATGTTTCATGGTTGACATTGATCAATGTTTGATGGAGGCTATAGAACCAAGAACATTATGGATAATGCCAATGAGTTATGAGGTAGATGTCAGAGTTCTAGACTTATATGCTCAACATCTTCTGAGCAAACCTAAAGACACCTCTATGGAAAGGTTTGGAACATATAAGGAACTAAGTATAAAGTTACATGTGGAACTTAGATAGCTGAAAACAAAAAGAAAAGTGCATAAGCAAGTGAAGATGTATGCAAAAAGCATTAGGATTACAAAAGAAGTAAGAAAGAATAGAGAAAGGATTGAAAAGATGAAGAAAAGCATTGAGCAGTCTTCAGAGGAAAAAGTAGAAAGTGAGCCAGCAACCGCTCTAGAAGTCCCACAAAGCTCTTCAAGGAAGACAAGGAGTTCCGTAACTCTTGCTAAGCAACCCAAGTCTACTTCCACTAAGAAACCAGAAGCTAATCCATCTGATGAAGGAGGGAAAAGAAAGAAAACTAAGGCCACAAGAACTCTCAAAAGCACAAAAGATGATGAGGAGATAGAGATAGATGAAGAAGTTAAAGAAATAAGACCCAAGAAAGCTAGGACTTCAAAGGCTTCTGAAGACCAACCTTTTGGAAGCAATAAGGCCATTAAAAAGAAAGAAACTGGTAAGGTCTCTATGACTATTGATGAAATTGTAAAAACAATCACTATTCATGGAAATTTAAAGCCTATCAAAGTTTACTATGACAATTTTGATCAAGCAAATAAGAAAATTTTGGAAGATGCCAACATCATGTATTTGAATAGATTCAATAGAGCCCTATTGGAAATTTTACAAGAACTTCCTAAAAGTTTAAGGAAAATACTGGAAATGAGGAAAGAAACAGCCAAGGCTAAAGATCTAGAACTCAGAGAGTATGTCCTCTCCACTTTGTATCTTGTAATGACTAGAAGAGAAGCAGATAAAATCCTTAGAGAAGTTAAGGAGAAATTTAGAAGCAAGATCTAGATGAACAAGCTAATGCTTGGTAAAACTAAGGAAATTGCAAAAGAAACAGAGGAAATTTTGAGAAAGGCCTTAGACAAAGATAAACATTATATTATTTCAGAGAAACAAGTTGAAGAAGATAATCCTCTAGTTCCGGAACAAGAAGCTCCAAAAGAAGAGATTAACAAGGGAATTGATGACCAAGGTGTTAATTTAGATCCTCCAGAGAAAACCTATAAGGAGACAAATGATGGGATTGATTCATCGATTCTGGATGTTGAAAAAGTAAACATCAGTGGGCAACACAACCAAAGTTGATAACTCCTTAGCTTTGGAAGAGGAGTAATTAAACAAAGAAGACTTAGAGATGATGATCAAAACTGATGGTGTTGGAGATATTCCTACTCCACTTGATCAATCTAGAAAACAAGATGAAGTTGCTACTACACAAAGCCCTCCGGATCAAACTTCTAGTGGTGAAGACAAGGAGAAGATTCCTCTTGTAGATAATACAGAAAAAGGTGAAGTAGAAAAGGAGAAATAAAAGGGTAACAAAGACAAAACAGAAGAAGATGGTGCAAATGTTGATGCATCTACAGATGCTGAGAAATCTCAAGAACAAAAGGGTGGTCCAAAAATTGTCGCAAGAGACACTGCAGATGTAGTGAAAAGTCTTTTGGATAAAGAGATGATTGAGTTTGATGAGCCTGAACTACTCCAAGGACTAATTAATCTAGATGCTCTCTCTCTGGTACAAGTGATGAAGATTGCATCCTTCACTCAAGCCAAGGCTAGAGAGAAGATGTTAAAATCTCACATGGAGGATAGTGAACTATTAGGGCTTGCAACTAGAGTTTTGGAGAAGTTATTGCCAACCTACCAAAAGAGTCTATTGGATTCCCCCTCCAGTCAACTGAAGAATCTTGTAAATGTTGTAAGTACACATTTTGAGTCTTTTGAAAAATCTGCGGAGGCGAAAGTCCAGAAGGAATTTTTGGATAAGAAATTTAGTGAAATAAAGAGTCTAATAGGAAATGATAGGATGATACTCGGCATTAGCATAAAGAGTATTTAGAATTCTCTAAATGATGGAAGTGGTATGTACAAATTCTATCTATCATGGCCCAAAGTTAGCAAGGATATTGAGAAGAAGATAAAGGAGCAAGAACATAAATTGTCAAATCTTTCTCAAAATTTTGATCCTCTAACAATTTCTCCTATAAGTTAGGAATGTCAAGTAATCAGCTTGATAGATGAGATAAAGAAGCTTGTTAAAGAAAAAGGTAACATTATGAAGAGAATGTGTGAACTCTAGGGATTGATTGCCCCCAAGTTAGAAGCCATGTTTAATGCCTTATCAGAAGCTCAAACTGCACTTCAGACAAGTAATCCTCTGGATCTAACAAAGGCAAAAGCATATGCATTTTTGCTGAGTGAACACATCTTAATTTTGGATGGAATGAAGGGAAATTGGGCCTTTGAACTTGTGCAATTGAAAAATAGTTTTGCAGATATTCTCAAATTCATGTGAATAGAACTTAATGATTAGTTGTACATATGCGGCATTATACATAGAATTTTTGGGAGAATTTTGGCTTGCAGACCCCACCCTTTGCCATTTATGTCAAAGGGGGAGTGAAGAGCAGTGAAAAATGAGGAATCCAACAAAGGGTGAGCTTTTGAAATAATGGAAAGTACAAGTGTATAGAGTAAGGGGGAGCTGCATTTGACACTTAGTCATTTTTCACTAAGTGTTGTCATCAATGCCAAAGGGGGAGATTATTGGCAAGAGACACTGCAAGGCATGATAAGTGTTGTCATTGATGGAAACTAAGTCTCTACTACACATTTGCATTGAATAATTTGCCAGTACTGGAAATCAGATTGAAGATTTATCTAAGTCTAGAAAGTCAAGAATAGAGTGTGTGACAGAGTCCAGTATCTTGTTCCAGATCTCCTCGGGGGTAGATCAGAATTTGCTGCAGATCTGAGGGGGTCATAAGCATTGTTAGGATAATCTAAATCTAGAGTTTTGGCCTCTGGTGATGAAGGATTCGATAGTTATTAGCATCTGAGTATCGGGTTAACAGTTTGACAGAGAAAACAGAAGAAGAACAGGCCGACCTTGTAATTGATCTTGGTTCTAGATGTATGGAAATTATTGGTTGGACAAGTTGTGATGATTAGTGATAGTAACCAACCTAATTATTGATTTGTGAGTGCAATTTTTGGTCTGCGTTACAAGTGTACATGGATTAAGCTGACAGAGTAGAATTTTCAATAAAGTTCTAAGTGTTCTTGGAGCTGACTGAAAAGTGGTTAAAGATCTGAATGTTGATAGATATAGCCGATGGATTTGAATGATTTGTGAAGAGTGTGTGATGTGACAATGGAATAAGTGTGAAAAGAGCAAAGACCTAAGATCAAATGTTAGCAGAGCAATAAACAGGGGTGAGTAAGGATGAAGTGTATCAAGTCAGTCTTCTGTACTTAATGGAAACTAAATCCTTGCATTAATAGATGCTAGTTATCAGTTCAAATTCATTGTAATCTTCTTTCTGTAGGTAGTGAGCCTTCTTTTGAGCAGTGAGCTCTGGGTAGTGAGCTTTAATGTATGTGCATTCCCTATTGTAATACTTTTAACATAGTATAATCTTTGTGGGTTAACCCCCACCGTGGTTTTTCCCTTAACCAGGTTTCCATGTCAAAAATCTTGGTGTCAATTGTGTTATTTATGCTTTTGCACATGTGTTATTGATTTATGCTTTAATGTTTATTTGATTGTAAGTTGTAAAAGAAGATTAAAGGTGAAAAATTTTAAATTGTGTGACAACTGATTCACCCCCCCTCTCAGTTGTCTGGACTAATTCTAACACTTCCTACACCACCTTCCACTTAAAAGATTCAATGTTTATCACGGTGTGTGCACTCATTGGTCATGATTCCTTTCCATACCTCCATCTCACCAACATTCATTCCTTATCCTACATATCTCCCCCATCTCATCTGTATGGTCCATGCTTTTGGATAAGTCTTTTATCCATGCCTTTGCATAAGTACTACATAATCCACATCATAATTGATTATCCTTCCATACATAATCCACATCATAATTCACTATCCTTCCATACATAATCCACTATCTTGCCTTTCATAATTTACATCATAATCCACTATCTACCTTATCCATCTCACTTTCATGCAATCCTTTACCAACATCGACGAGCATAATGACATTTGACATGGTCCATGCAACATCCATCTCTAATGGGACTATAACCCTTCATAGTACAAGACGCTTGAGTCCCTCTCATCCATATCCACCGATCCCATTCAAAAAGTTTAAAAAAAAAGTAAAGAGAAATCCTTTTGTCCAATGGTGAAAAACACCCTTGGTGGTGCCTTGGATAAGTACCATGATGAAAACCTGGCAAACATGCATCATGTGTGGATTGATCTTCTATACAACTTACATTTGGGGGCACGTTGTCTCATCCAACTTGTCATTTCCTTCCATACCGAATCCATATCATAGTCCATTATACTACCATCCTTATCCATACACATACTTATCCTATTGAGTCCATTCATCTCCCCTTCTTCCTTTTGATCTTGATAAAGATTGGGGGCAAAATGTTGACACGTGTTATGGATACCCCTTGATATACCTCATCCATTCCAAATGATCCTCTCATCATCCTTCTTTTTGTAAGCATTGTCATGAAAAATCCTAAGCATTACATTGAGAATGGGGCATGTTATTCCTATGTGACATAGTCTTTGGAGATCACATCCTTGCCCTCTTACGCGTGCATTCCTTCCATCCACTATCACCCACCCTTTCTTCCATTCATCCCTTTCCACCTAGACTTGGTCCTCCCTTGTCATTGGTATCTAGCATAAAGGCTATTCAAAATTGTCATCCAATGCCATTCCCAAAATATTTCAAAAAAATCACAACATTCAAAAAAATCCAAAAAAAATCACAACATTCCAAAAAATCCAAAAAAATCACAACATTCCAAAAAATCCAAAAAATTCACAACATTCCAAAAAATCCAAAAAAAAAAAAAACATATAAAAAATCTAAAAAAATCAAAACCTGTCAAAAATCCAAAAAAATCAAAACATATCAAACTCCAAAACAATCAAAACATTCAAAAATCCAAAAAAATCAAAACATGTCAAAAATCCAAAAAAATCAATACATATCAAACTCCAAAACAATCAAAACATTCAAAAATCCAAAAAATCAAAACATTTCCAAAACACAAAAAAAACAAATATCCAACAAAAATCCAAGCAATTAAATCAATCCAATCAGCTCCATCAATTCAATTCATCCAATCCAATCATTTCAATCATCAATTCTTCCAATCACATCAATCCAAGTCATTAATTCTTCCAATCAATCAATCAAACCATTCCAATCTCATCATTTCTTCAATTCACTCTAACAAATTCTTCAAATCAATATCATCAATTCTTCCAATCAATCAATCAAACCATTCCAATCTCATCATTTCTTCAAATCACTCCAACAAATTCTTCAAATCAATATCATCAATTCAAATCATCAATCAATCACATCATTCCAATCAAATCAATTCTTCAATTCATCAATCCAGATCATCAAATCAATCACTCCTTCACATTCACTCAATCAATTCATTCCAATTCAACCAAACCAATTCTTCCAATCATCAATCCATTCATCACTTCAATTTGTCCAAATCAATCTATCCAACCAATTCAATTCTTCAAGTCCATTCAATCAAATCATCAAATCAAATCACTTCTTCTAATCAATCCAATCAATCACATCCAATCATCAAATCAATTCATTCCAAATCATCATGTCCATTCAATCAAATTCAATCAAGTCATAATCACACAATCTATCAAATCAATCACCTCCATTCAATTTATCATCATTACTCATTCTATCCAATCATCAAATCAAATCAATGAATCCAATTCCCTCCAATTAAAGAACTCATTCATCCAATTCTTCAAATCATTCATCAATCCATTTATTCAAAACAATGATCCAAATGCAAGTCAATCCTTAATCCATACCAATCAAGTTAATCAATCTTCTCAAATTATCCAATTGCATTCAATGGTCTTGATCCTAATCTTGACATACAAACCAAATCAATCAATCATTAATCAAATCCTCGTGTTGATTCATATGGCCAACAACACTAGTGTCAATCACTCAATCAATTGTTGTAGACATGATGTTGCATCGTCGAAACCAGACCATGCATCTTATATGGCATGTTTTATTTCCTGAAACTAGGCACCATCATCATCACCAATAATTGGTTTGCAGCTTGACAGGGGCACTACCTTGTTTGTTTTTGAATAATTTGTGCATGCTTGCTTGCTTGCTTGTGTGTGTTATCATTTTTTTACATTTGTATCAAATCTGAATCTGACCCAGCTAATATTCATATCTTTTATCTAGACAAGGTTGTATTATGCTAGGGTACAAGACACATTGTCACCTTGGTCATTATACCTTGGTGCATAACGTCTAGTGTTATATCAAACATCATGGTTGCTCACTTTCATTGCAGTGTAATGCATCCTTTTCTTCTATCCATTTCATTTCAAGAGCCTACCTGTGTTTGTCCATCCCGCCTATCCTCTCAAGGGGGCATCATCATCCCACATCGTTATCCATACCTTAGCTTCTTTGAAATGATGTTACTTGACACTAATCTCATCATCTCAAACATCATCTCAAAGAGGGGCAAAATGTAGACACTTAAATTTGTCCATGGCTTGACCATTACCTAGTCGATACTTTACTTAGAAATCATAAGATATTTTTTCCTAATCCCACTCCTAATACCACTTATCCTATTTTCTAATTAATTAAAAAATCATATTTATTTAATTAATTCCCCCTTGTCACATGATCTAAATAATTCAAATAAAATATTTGAATTAAATCCCTCACCTCTCACCACATTGCAACACATGTCACATGCTACAACTTCCACTTAAGATACCTTCACATGTCAAACTAATTCAAATAAAATATTTGAATTAGGTCCCCTTTTTTCCCCATCACACACTTGTCACATGACTAAAATCCCTCTTGGAGTGGGAAAACCTAATCAATCTCAACCATTCACACCATTCAAAATAACTTGCAATCTCAACCCTTCATTCAAAATAACTTGCAATCTCAACGCTTCATTCAAATCAGTCACTTCCTATAAATCAACCATCAACCAACATTTGAACATCAAGTTTTTAAGTAGCCTCATGCTGCCAAAATCACTCTAGAATCATCCTATGCCAATGTTATGCTGCTGCAATAGTGAGCAACCAACAAACAACCCTTCGATATTATGCATTCTCATGTAAGATTGAGAAGAGCCATGGAGATAAGTCAAGTCTAGTGTGGATTCGATTTGCATTTGAGTTCATTATTTTCATTTTCATACTAGTTTGTACTTCATGGTGCTAGTTAGGGTTTGAATATTTACTACTGTGATTTCTTCCCTAGATTTTACCCTAACGACAAGATCAAAACAAAGGATAAATGGATCAAAAACAAAAAGAGAATGATATGGAATTACTAAATATCACACATGTATCAATAAATCAAGGAAATCTTTAAAGTCAACAACATCATTGCACCAGATCTAGGTTTGCAAGGGTGATTACGCAGAGGATTTTAAAGTGAGATCTTATGCCCACCAATGATGTGGAAATTCAGATCCCAAATAATCTAATTAATTCACATGTGAAGGACTTGAATTAAAATGCAGTAATTGGTAAGATCTAGAACTTTGATTATGAAAAGGATGATTTTGGTGCATGGGTTAGACAAATTTGGGATTATGCCCTAGATATCATTCTTTTGGATAAATCTCAAGGGTTTTTCATTGTCATTTTTTCAAGTAAAGAATATAGAGATAGGGTTTTGAATGATAAGCCATGGTTTTTTCATGGAAAAGGGGTTTTTTTTTTATAAGAATGGGAACCCAATTTTGATCCAATTGTTACAAAGTTAAATTTCAATCCTCTCTATGTTTCTTTGAAGAACCTACCCTTTTAATATAGAGATCATAATATCATTCAATTTTTGGCTATGAAGTTGGGTTTTTTCTGTCACATCTTGTTTTATGGACTATATTATTAATTAAGATTATTGAACATTTACTATGGTTGTTTTACTATGAGTGATTCCACGTGTGTGCAAGTAATTTTTGTAATATTTGAAATACATGATTTTTAACGTCGATTTAATAAATAAATATTATTGGTGCTATTATGGATATACATTATGATTTTCTTCGGCTATGATTTTGGGGAACTAAGCTATTGATGTGGAATTGAGTGCAACTAAATGCAAGTACTCATCAAAGATGAGAACATGGTTGAGGTAGAGAGGTTCTAGCCACTTGGCAAGAACTAGTTGGGATGGATAACCTAATGCACTCATACACTCACATAGTCTCATGTCATATTACATTTTGAATGGATTTAATATGCATTGTTGTATGGATAAGGAATTTGATTGATGTTTAGATACTTAGAAAAGATATTGTGTTTTAATTGCTATAGTAAGTCTATTTTGAATGCATGATTTAGTCATAAATATATTATGTCTCATCAAATTACATTAATAGAATTTTGTATATTGTTAATTATATTATAAAAAATAAAAGTGTTTCTATTTTTAAATAAATAGGATTAATAAGTATATCTTTGTTATATTTGTGAATACTTCTTGTTTGATTTAAAGTAATTATGCATTATTAAAAATAAATAAATTATATTAATAATATATATTATATTTAGAAAACTAAATAAAAGAATTAAAAGAAAGCTACTGTCATGCAAGTGATAGAAACAAAGAAGTTTATTTTATTGTTAAAAAAAATTAGAGGATTTTGGAATGCAAAGAGACATGCAAAACATAAGTAAACTGGTAGTTATCAAAGGAGCTTGAATCTAAAATTATGAATGCCAAGATTAGAGGAGGGGATGTGGAATAAAAATAAGGCACAATAGAAAGAAAAGAATAATTATTTTGGAGTGATAGAAAGAAGAGAAGAAATCAACATCGAGTGATAGGAGGGAAGAAAAGATTGATGTAAGGGCCGAATTCAACTCAATGGAAAGCATTTAGAAACAGGTATAAATTCCTTGTTTTTGGTTTACTACATGTTAGAGTAGAATATACTATTAAAACCACATTTAATACTTGTGCCTATCTTGATAATTTTCTAGTCTGGATGATGTCTTAGTCGGCCTATGTGACTGCTGCTTGATCATTGTATATTTCATATCGCCTGCATTCTTTTCCCTCATGTCATTTTGGGATCAACCTTCCTTCTGTAGGTGTTACCCTCTTAAATCTTGCTTGACCTACCTATATATATCAGTTTGATCACCTACTATTTATCCCTTTATGTTTTTCTTGTGATCAACCTTAAAATCTTGATGGCCAATATCTTTTGTTTGGCCTGTTCTTGTTTTAGCAGCCTGATTTGGATGACCTAGCTATGGGTAATGGCTTGCTAAGACATTAGCCTGTAAAGAAATAATTTTATTATCTTCTAAATATATTCTTTAGCTATTATTAAATATCAGCTCATGCCTGCGTTATTCTTTTATGTCTTACCTAAGACTCAGCCTCTCTTCTACTTGGTATCTCCTAGATATGATCGACCTACTTTGTTTTTCCCCGTTGAAGACTTTTTTCTATTTTATCTATGTCACTGTTAGAAGTTTCTGTCACAATTTAATTCTTAAAACCATGAAGCTATAATTTGTTAGTTCGTTGGAGTATAGTCTCCCTGTAATCGTTTACTGTTCCAAAAATCATTTAATTGAACCTTGTCACTATTGAATATTGTAGCTATTAATTTACTCGTAACAGTTTATTTACAATTCTGTCGTAGTCTTTTATTTTCTATTAGACTTCTTGTAAAGCTCCTATACCATTATTTTTATCTCTATCACCATATTATTTTTTCTGTCACAGACATGATCTATTTTCTATAGCTTATTTTATAAGTTCCTGTAGCCTAATTAATATTTCTTGTAGCTTGATTTAAAACTTTTAGAAATAGTCATATTGTTACTCAAAATAGAAATAATGTGTTTTTTCTGATTATTACTTGTAATTATTTGATGCTGAGACCATTATATACTCTTATTTAATCTTTATTTCAATGAATTGCTTGAATCACAAAACAACAGTGGATAGGAAGTAGTTAACATTAGTTTTCTACAAACTATTAAAACAATGAAATATAGATAAAGAATATAACCAGATTATAGAATCTATATTATTTATATTTGCTTTTAAATGAATGTATGATGTTCTTCTTTACTACTTGCTTGAAACTGTGTTTTCATGAATGATGCAAAGGAAAAGGCATTAGAGATGGTTATAGGTGAATATGGGTTGTTATTTATTTTGAAAAGAAAGTAGATTAAATCTTAAGTGTGTTTGGGGTTACTTTTGGGCTAGGATATCAAATGTGGAATATCAGAGATGACTTTTCTTCTTTTTAGGAATTGAACCTATAACTATTTTAAATGCTTACGCCTAAGTTGGGAATTCATTGAAAAAGATGAATATTTGTCTAGCAAACTTTATATATATATATATATAGATATATATATATATATATATGCCACATTGATGCAAAGCATCTAGGACAGCAGGACAACACACTTCAAGACTCCAATGGAATGGGCTCACAAGATTCACTGTTTTCTTTGACAGAGATCAAACCACCCATGAAGAAGAGTTGTAACACAATAATGTACTTGTTCATGACACAAGAGTGAGTAGACTTCAAGACTCATATCACATGATGCCTAAGTCCATTCAATATTCCAACATCTCCACTGTACAGGGTCTGCAGGACAGCAAACTTTCCTGTGTCTTCTAAAGACAGTCACACAATATCTCTGCTTCACAATCATAGCATCCTCCTTGGGATGATCTCCATTAAGACAAAATCAAACTCATACAACCTACCAAATCAATGACATGCCAACATACTTAATGCCTTCATAAATCAATGACACACTAAACATACCTAGTGCCTTCCTTGAGGTGACTGTCTCCTGGGAGGACTATCAGAGACAACATAAGGTAAAATGGATTGTTTTCTCAGAGAGGTCCCTTCCTACTTCTTGTCATAGGATCATTGCTAGATCCAAGGCATCTTGCATCATTGACAATAACTGGCATTTCACAACATCTCCACTTCCACAGTCGGTGATCTTCACCTAGCTATTGATGTCCTTCTCTAAGTGCCAACACATGATGCTGCAGAGTCATCTACATGAAAAACTCACCCTAAACCATTCTCCTACCTCCAAAACCTTCACAAGCCCTTGCCCCATCTACTATACAATCCATTCCACTGATCAAAAATAGAAAAGATCAGTGGAATGAAGGAAAATCCATTGAACTACTTAGAAGAAGCCCTAACTCAGGGTTTACAACAGTCAATAGAAAACTAATGATTTCCTCCTCCTAGTTTAATGTCAAGCTTTCAAACAACTTGTAAATGGTATATAACTCTCCACACTAACCATACATTACAAACACCATTCACCACCAGGCCATACAAGTACGGATTAATGCAGGAAACAACAAATTTCTAAAAGAAACAATAGGGTTTAGGACAGTCTAAAGCAAAATAGTGATTTCTCACACCAAATCTAATGTCAAGACTTCAAACTAGATTCAAATCCAAGCTACTTCCTCTTGCTATCCATCCAATATTCTCATGTGCTATGGTAGTTCCGTACAAGATCAGATACAGGCTGGAAACAATGATGAAAAAACATAGAAAAATGCAAGAGAATGGTTTCTTTATCTCATTTCACTTCAATCTTCCTTCACACACTACAAAATGAAAAGTTTCTTGGCTTTTTAAAGCCTACCATGATGCCTTTTACATGTAAGAGGGTAGTTGAACTGATGGAGGGAGAAAAGAACTGCTCCCAAACCATCAACTGTCTGATCTACAATAGTTTACTGTCTTGTAACTGTCTTATCTTGGACTATCTCGACTGTTTTTATGTTTAAATGATGCTCTTTAACCTTGGACAAGGTTCTAACATTCCTCCTAACCCTTGACATGCTAGCAACCAATAAGATTGCCTCCTACATACCTTAGGAAGGCTTCAAACTTAAGGAAACACATGACTACCTTATACAATATGACTGTCCTTCCTAGGACTTACCACATGACAATAGTTTTTTTTAGACATTTGGACATAGTCCATTTACACTTATGGCATCCAAGCCTTATTACAACATGGAGATGGTCTCAAGGACCTTATTGAACAAAACAAACTAATTGAAGATCAAGTAAAACCTAGATGCCTTGGTGCTCCTACACCACACATCCTATTGTGAGATAATTTGCATATCATTATTTAGATTTGCACATTAGACTTCAGGTTGCATTGGGTGTTCCCTCCTGCTAGTTGTTTCTAGGTAGCTAGATGTTTGGTGTAGGGTTGGGTTTCCTTCATGTTATAAAGGGATCCAGGGAAGTGTAATTGCTTCATGGTTGGGTGGAAATGTGCCTGAGCCATGTTCTTGTCTCTCAGCTTGTAGGAGGACCATGTGGGTTTGTGGTGACTGGAGATTTTGTTTGATTTATTATTCTTATATTGGACATGATTATTGTATCTTGTAATTTATCATTAGATGATTTATGATATGAAAGACAATGGACTTTGTATATTCATTTATAGTGCTAACACTTGGATTAAGCATGTGACTTGTAAGATTTAATGACTTTTATTGATTCATGTTGATATGAGATTTATCTTTTACTTGAGATGATATAATTAAGTGGATTATTTACTTCATTTAACTTTTGTGATGGAATGAGTACTTTACATTTGGTATCAGAGCTCTAGGTTTGACACTAGGGCCTATTTGGGACTATTATGATAAGTTGTGAACTTGATATAGATTAATCATCAAGAATACTAGAAACACTAATCATAGTGGAGGATCAGGAACTAATCAAAATGGAAGAAACTATTGGTTCCTCCAACTGATTTGTTAAAGTCTTCTAAAGATTCAGCCAGTTTTTTATGGTTGAGGGCTCTGTGTCAATGGCCAACTAATAGGATTACAACAAAAGAGTTGAAAAATCCTCTGCACTTTTGGTTCTACAAGACCAAGGTGGGTGTACCCTTTACAACACCTAAATTTTTTTCAAGGATCTACCTATGATGTTGTATCTAAATAGAAGGTTCTCAATAATAGTTTACCAAGGAAATGGTTGACTCCACCTTGATTGGCTTAATCTTATGACAACATAGTTCATATCCTGATTGAGAATGAATATTTATCCAAACACATGTTTAATAGAACAATAGATATAGAAATGATTTAAGTTTGTTTGGGATGGATCTAAATCAATCAATTAACCCAGTAAGAGACTGATGCTTAATCCAATGGGTTACAGAGTCAATTTGTATAAAACCAATGTATGATTCAACCAATATCACCCCCTCTTCTTACAGACTAATGATATCAATACCTTGTATTAACACCTCTTGCACTTGATAACATAGAAATACCCTTCCAAATTATATTGTAGACAACAGTTAATAGTATATTTTCTAAGCATTTATTCCTCTCCTTGAGAAAAAGAAAGAGAAAACACACACAATACAAAGAACTGTAAAGATGAATTAAAATATCATTGATCTCTAAAATTCATATCAACTCCATCACATGCAATACAGAAATGATCCCATAACCAGTATAATATTTGTATTAAATTTCAAAATTAATACTGCGTTACAGATTTGAACACCAATTTTAACACAGTTTTCTTCTATTTCCCTTAAATCAAACACGTAACATAATACTACCTAAGACCTTAGATTTGGAACCTCTATAAAATGGCCATGAATTTTAATTTATAGAAATATGGGAGCATACAACCTTCAGGCCACTAACAATTTCATGTTGGAAGGGAATATACCCCCACTATCCTTTAAGCTCAGAGAGGACAAAACATATGAGAGGGAAAAACATGGGACTACCATCAAAAAGCCAAGAAGATACTCATTTCTTCAAAAAAAATTCCATCCACACTTGGCCATTATAACTGTATGCAACATAGGCACATTATCCCTCCATGATGATACAAGCATGCTTGTGACCACTCCTCTAACTATGTTTCAAATTTGCTCACACTTGTCACATCTGGATGTCATTTGAAAATTATTTTATCAATGAATATCCTCAAGGAAGAAACAATTGGAAGAAAATAATATTTTCCTTATTACTGAGGTGGGAAACTTTGGTACACATCTACCAAATGCTTTTTATACTTTTGATTGGCAGGAAGAGCAATTATGAGAGTGATGGTTGCCATTTCAAATTCAATTCTGGACAACTCATGTAAGGCAGAACTCAAATTATTGTTGATATGTGCTAGACAACTGAGAGGGGGGGTGTGAATTAGTTGTCTCAAAAAATTAAACACTTTCTGTAATTAAACATTAATCACTTATCCACAATTATTATGATTCAACAATGAATGCATGAAATCAAAAACTTAACCACAGATACAACATCAAACACAAGAGACACAAAATTTTACATGGAAAACCCCAAGGTGGAGAAAAACTATGGAGAGGATTAGCTCTCAAGATATATTGTAATCTTGAAATAATGATGTTTAGGCTTGGTCACTCCATGGGCCTAAACATACTAGCTCACTGCCATGAAGAACAACTAGGTCTAGTAGGCACATTGCCTCAACCCTAAACCTAGCAAGATTACAATAAGGGCTGTTAAACCCTAAGGGATGTTAAACCCTATTGGTGTCTCACTGCTAGGCTCACTTCCATGATTAACACCTTTTTATGTCTATGATTGAAGTATAACAATTCCTCTACTCTGCTCTGCCTCTTCTCTACTCTACCTTTTTTTGGACCTTTCTTATTATCTTTCCATCTTTGTTCAAGGACATCTTTTCCATGACTCAACTACAAATATTTATACACTTCAGCAACCTTGGAATGATCATCATGGTCAACATTACAATCATCAACCATTGGAACAATCTCCAAGGTTAGCATTACAAACAATTACAAAATAGGTCTTGACCTATTACAACATTATGTAATGAAAATGAAGTAAAGATGTATACGAATCATGTCATGCCTTAGCTAGGACTCAAACATGATCTTCCATGCTTCAACATGCTTCCATGATGCTCAAGGAATTTATGCAATTAGGAGTTAACCAAGTCAGCTAAGATTGGTTATACACTACATTATACACAACTTTGATGTCCTTCAAAGTCTGCTTCATCCATAACACTTGAGTGCAACTGCATGCTACTAGAATGTATTCTGCTTTTGTAGTAGACATGGATATTGAATCTTGTTTCTTGCTCAACCAAGATACTAACCTTTTTCCCAAGAAGAATGCACCTCCACTTGTACTTTTTCTGTCATCCACATCTCCGACCCAATCTACATTAGTATATGCACTAAGAGTAAAGTCACTATCCTTAGGGTTCCACAAACCATAATCCATTGTACCTTTTAAATATCTTAGAATTCTCTTGACTGCCATCACATGTGATTCCCTGAGTTCTGCTTGAAATCTTACCACAAGACATACTGCATGCATTATGTCAGGTCTGGTTTGAGTCAGATAAAGTAATCCTCCAATCATAGATCTGTATCTTTTTTGGTCTACCATGGGTGAGTTATCATCTTTACTCAACTTACAACTAGTTATCATAGGTGTGCAAACTGGTTTAGAGTCTTCCATCCCAAATTTGTTTAACAACTCATTCACATACATAGACTTAGAAATGAAGATACCTTTATCTAATTGACTTATTTGTAGACCTAAAAAGAAGTTCATCTCTCCAAACATGGACATTTCAAATTCACTTTACATTTCTCTAGAAAAAACTAAGCACATGCCTTCATTGCCCTAAAAAATAATATCATCAACAAAGACTGCAACAATTAGGATTTGTTCATTATTGATCTTGAAGTAGAGATTGTTGTCTGTAGTACCTTTACTGAATGCTATCTGTATCAGATACCTATCCAAATGTGTATACCATGCCCTGGGGGCTTGTTTTAATCCATATAAAGATTTCTTCAATTTGCATACCATGTCACCCTGATCTAATTACTAAAATCCTTTTGGTTGTTCAATATAGACATCTTCTTCCAACTCTCCATTTAAGAAAGCAAACTTCACATCCATTTGGTAAACCTTGAAATCTTTGTAGGCTACAAAGGCCAAAAGCATCTTGATTGCTTCAATCCTTGCCACTGGAGTAAAAGTTTCTTCAAAGTCTATTCCTTCAACTTGAGCATGTCTTTTGCATACCAACCTTGCTTTGTTTCTTACCACTTCACCATTCTTATTCATCTTGTTTCTGAAGACCCACTTTGTGCCAATTACATTCTTATTTGCTAGTCTGGGAACAATATCCCAAGTCTAATTCTTCTATATCTACATCAATTCCTCTTCCATATCCTTTTCCCAATTCACATCTTTGCAAGCCTCATCCACAGTTTTAGGTTCAATCTTGGAAATCAGACAGAAATTTACTTGTTCCTCTGCAGCTTTTCTTCTGGTTAAGATCCCTTTGCTCCTATCTCCTATGATTTGATCTTCAAAATGACCGAGTCTTACATACCTTGGAGTTTTGGTAGCACTTACTGGAGCTTGTTCTTCTTCATCTGAGTTATCTTCATGATGCACCACTTCTGAAACATCTAGATCATCTGACTCATATTCACTTAATTTTGAAGACCTTTCCTTACATTCATCAACTTTAACATTTGCACTTTCAATGATCTTATTCAACCTCTAATTATAGCACTGGTAGGCCTTGCTCTTAGTAGAGTAACCAATAAATATTCCTTCATCACATCTAGCATCAAACTTGCCTAAATCTTCTTCTCTTTTGATACAACATTTGCTACCAAAAACTTTGAAATATTTCATAGTAGGAACTTTACCATGCCACAATTCATAAGGAGTCTTAGAACTGTTACCTATTACTTGGACTCTATTTAGGATATATATAGCAATGCGAATTGCCTCTCTCCAATATGCTTTTGGAAGATGAGCTTCCTTCATCATGGTTCTAGATGCTTCTTGAACTATTCTATTTTTCCTTTCAACAACTCCATTTTGTTGTGGAGTTCTGGGCGTAGATAGCTGTCTCTTTATTCCATGTTCTTCACAAAAGAAATTGAATTCATTTGATGTGAACTCTCCTCCTCTATCTAACCTCAGGCATTTGATTTTCAAATCTATCTCATTTTCAACCATTGCCTTAAATGCCTTGAACTTATCTAGAGCTTCAATGTTTTCTTTCAAAAAGGTGACCCAAGTCATTCTAGAATAATCATTAATAAGAAACATGAAATACATGTCTCCTTGCAAACTTCTTACTCTGGTAGGTCCACACAAATCTGTATGAACTAGCTTAAGTAGTCCTCCAATTGATTGGTCCTTATTTTTGAAACTTGTTTTTTTCTGTTTCCCAAATTGGCAATCCTTTCAAATAGGATTAGCAAGCTTCACAAGATTAGGCAGATCTCTAACAGCTTGTATAGTACTTATCTTCATAATATTATCAAAATTTATGTGACACAACCTTCTATGCCATAACCAACTCTCATCAATCTGAGTCAACAAGAAATAGTTATCAGTTCATTTCAAGTGATAGATATTACCTCTGGTCTTCTTACCAGTTGTAATGACTATTCAGGAGCTTTCCCTAATCTTGCATCTATTGTCCTTGAATCTTAAATCATAGCCCCTGTCACACATCTGACCCACACTCAAAAGATTATGCCTTAATTCTTTCACATACAAGATATCTTCAGTATTATGCTTGCCATCAAAAGAAATAGATCCTTTCCCACAAATCTTACTAGCTATATCATCTCCAAACCTAACTAGTCCACCATCATATCTTTCCAAACTCACAAACTTACTTTTGTCACTAGTCATGTGGTGAGAGCAGCCACTATCAATAACCCATTCATCCTTGTCCTTAATGACCTAAGAAGCCAAAACACTTTCCACTGGTTTTTCTCCCTTCACATAGCTAGTAGAATTAGTAGACATGGGATCTTCCTTAATAGCAATAAACAAGCATTCATTTCTAGAGGTACTAGAGCATTATCTAGTTCACCATTATCTGATACTCTTTCATCATCATCAAAATTTTCAACATAATAACACTTCTTTTGGGTCCTAGGCTTGTTGTCATATCTTTTTCTATTTCTTTTGATTCTTTCAGGACATCTGGAAGCAAAATGACCTACTTTACCACAAGAAAAACATTTGAAAGGTAATTGGCCTTTATACATACTAGATCCTCTTGCAATCTGTCCACAAAGTTGGCTTCAATTTCATCAAACTCATCATCAAATTCTACCTTGTACTTTTTTGATCTGGAAGTTCTTCCAGGAGTACTGGCTTTGAAGGTCGTCTCAACTTTTGGTAGAGCATCACCAAAATCTCTCATTTCAAAGGCAATAAGCTTACCAAGTAGCTGATCCCTATCAACCTTTTTTACTTGCCTGAATTCTTCAATTTCAACTACCTTGTGACAATAGGACTTGGGTAGAGATCTGAGAATTTTCATCACAATTTCCTTATCATCAAGAGTTCCCCCTATGGCTTTTATCCCAATGACAAGTTCATCAACTCTTTGATAAAGGTTGATACATTTTCATCTTCATTCATCTTCAAACTTTCATATTTCACTTTTAGACTTTGTAGCTTGGCTTCCTTTATAGAATCATCTCCTTCATACAGATTTTTTAACTTTTCCCATACCTCATTTGCAATTTCAAAATCCACAACTTTCATCAGTATTGAGTTGGTTAATGAGCTTAGCAAAGCATCCTTTGCCTTGACATCCATCTCATATTCTTTGATTTCATCTTCATTCATCAGACCATTTTGAGGAATGGTGTATTTTGTTTCTGTAACTTTCCATACTTTGTAACTAAGAGAAATAAGATGGCTTTTTATCCAAGCCTTCCAGAGAGCATAATTCACTTCCTTCTTGTAAGACATTTTGGATCTTCCTCAAGATGTTAAACTTTCTTCGAAGGAACTTGGATCTGATACCAATTGTTGATATGCATCAGACAACTGAGAGGGGGGGTGAATCAGTTGTCTCAAAAACTTAAACACTTTCTACAATTAAACATTAATCACTTATCCACAATTATTATGATTTAACAATGAATGCATGAAATTAGAAACTTAACCACAGATACAACATCAAACATAAGAGACACCAGATTTTATGTGGAAAACCCCAAGGTGGAGAAAAACCATGGAGAGGATTAGCTCTCAATATATATTGCAATCTTGAAATAATGATGTTTAGGCTTGGTCACTCCATGGGCCTAAACATACTGGCCTAATAATGTTTAGGCTTGGTCACTCCATGGGCCTAGCAAGATTACAATAAGGGCTATTAAACCCTACTGGTGGCTCACTACTAGGCTCACTACCATGATCAACACATTTTTATATCTTTGATTGAAGTATAACAATTCCTCTATTCTACTCTGCCTCTACTCTACTCTGCCTCTTCTCTGCTCTACCTCTTCTCTGCTCTACCTTTTTTTTAACCTTTCTTATTATCTTTCCATCTTCACTCAAGGACATCTTTTCCATGACTCAACTACAAGTATTTATACACTTCAACAACCTTGGAATGATCATCAAAGTTGGTATTACAATCATCTACCATTGGAACAATCTCCAAGGTTGGTATTACAAACATTTACAAAATAGGCCTTGACCTATTACAACATTATGCAAAGAAAATGAAGTAAAGATGTATGCAAATCATGCCATGCCTTAGATGGGACTCAAACATGATCTTCCATGCTTCAAAATGCTTCCATGATCTTCAAGGAATTTATGCAATTATTGGAGTTAACCAAGTTGGATAAGACTGGTTATACGCTACATTATCTAGGAACAATCTTCAAGCATGATCTTAATTCCTTAATACAAACCAATGTCAAGATAGGAAAATGATCATGAGACATCCACAAGCACATTATGATCATCAAGAGCAACCGTACAACCTTTAACCACTTTACCCATAAGAATCTTCACACTGGAACACATGAACTTCACTGTCTTCAATTGTTATGAAGGAAAGATAGCTTATGGACCACAAAAAGATGAACCATTGCAACTGTAGGTACTTATCATCATCCTAGACTTCCCTCTAGAATCACAGAGCAAAATACTTTATTATGGAGGAATGTGGAGTAGAATACTTTCTCCCTATCCCAACTAAACTTACAGAAAAAATAGGTTTTACTTTGGTGAATGCAACTCTCTCAATTCTTCACACTAGAGGCTCAAAATTAGGATTTATCATCTTCATACATTCCTTTAAGTAACTTCCAATCCATAGACCAAGATCTTCATCCAGCAAGAAATGCGGAGCAATCTACCAGACTTTTCTTTCAACATATAACTCACTGTCTATACTACACTTTACTGTAACTCACTTGTTTCTTCCAAAGAGGCTAATTTTCTCAATATCCTCAACATACAAAGCTTCTAAACAAGTAATAGAATAAGATACAGTTGACACCAATGACAACAAGATATGTTGACATCAATGACAATACCGATTAGACACATACTTGCAACAATTATCAATGACTTTCTCTTCATCATTATTGATCTCCAATATGATCAAAGTGGTGATCTCTAAACATTCCTTCCTCCACCCTTCCAAAATTTTTAGAGTCTTGTCATCATTTCTCAATGATGGTAAGTGTGACCCCTATATCCTATGAAAATGTATGAGTTCATCATCAAATTCTTTGATGAATTCCTTATGCTTCTATACCATAGCTCTGAGATGGCCAATCAACTCTGTTAAGCACTTACTAGTATCCTCATCACAATAAAGCTTCTCAACTGGAACAGTGAAAGAAAGAACCATGGGTGTTGCTTGTCTTTCCCATGACCTAAGTCTTATTTCCAACCTAATATGTTCTTCAATCATTTTACTTAAAGTACAATGACACTCCCAAACCTTGTCAACATAAGACATTATCCTATCTAGCTTTCTGTTTAATAAACCTTGTATGAGATCTAACTTCATTTGCTTCATTTTCCTCAGGACATCTTCTTCCCCGGCCTTGCTTTTGCTAAGCTCCTCCTTGAGCCTTCCCTCTTCCCTTGATGGAATTGGAAGGGTATCCGATGGAATTGTACCCTCGATTACATTCAACCTCTATTGCAAATGAATATTATGCTTTCTTAGCTTCTCCATATCTTATTGCATTTTCTTAATTGAAGCTTTTGTGAACAAAGTAGCATTGGCAGTCAAAGAAGCATCTTGGATAGGGGTGGTATCATCTAACCTATGCACAATAAGGCCTCTTGTAATCACACTAGGGTCATCAACATAGGGCTTATCTCTAGTAGGGGAAATTGACCATATGGCTAGAGCATTGGAATCTATGTTAAAGGTAGATCTAGAATATATCTTGTTGGCCAATTCATCTATTAGATCAATGTTTTCATGTCTTTTGATAGTATCAAATTCTATTACAGAAGAGATATCCCATCTAGGCAATAACATGCAACCACTTGCTCTGAAAATATCTCTCCCTCTCCCTGGAGTCATCCCATCCATCTCTTTATGCACTCTAGCCTAAAACTCCTTGATAACCTATTCCTTATTTTGAGGGGTCAGTCCCTTGACTTTTTTCAATATTTTGCACCCCTTTATCTTCAGAATAAAATACTTGAACTCTTTAGAGTGAATGAATGAGTCATCGTCCATAAACTTTTGACTTGCCAAGGCCCCTCATCCACCTCCTCAAAGGTGATCATCATTCTCTCCACTAGTGGGGTCTCTATATTCATCACTAGGGGCTACATAACTCCAATTACATTAGGAGAATTAGGAATTTCACTCTATCCCATCAAGAAATTGGGGGTAGGGGATCGTCTTGGGGACACTTGATGGAGTGGGGTGAAATTAACAAGGACCTAAGAACTAGAAACCTCCTTAGATAAGGCATGAGTAGGAAGATTCTCAAAATCAATAGGGAAATTAGAACACAACTCATCAGCATTCTACACCATAACCTTTATCCTTTCAATAGTTTCAACAATGTCTCTAAAGGATCCCTTATAATTAGGAATATTTTTCAATTTATAGTTTTTTTCTCGGAAGACCATTATCCACAATTTGTTTTTATGTTTAGTATCCTCAAAAGTGGTGCAGTTCCTGATTACATCCTCAAGGGGATGGATTTGATGCTTATAGCCAACAGACTCATTTTCCAACCTAGTGTTGTGTATGAATTTCTCAAGATCACATATTATAGCCTTAGTTGTAAGCATCTTGGAAATAGGCTTAACAATTTTTGCAAAGTTAGAAATAAACCTTCTCACAAAGCTGATCTACCCAAAGAAAGATGGTATTGCCATGATAGTTTTAGGGATTGATATATTATCAATATCTGTCACCCTCTCTGGGTCTATCCTTATGCAGTCTTTGGCCATAATGTGTCCTAACAAATTTCCCTCTGACACTACAAACATTCACTTCTTAGGATTAAGGGAGATCTTGTACTCTAAAGCCCTTCTAAAAATTAGTTCCAGATGCATACAATGATCGTCCACTTTCTTTGAGAAAGTAGTCAAGTAATCTTGATACACAACCATGATCACATTGATCAAATATGAGAAAACAACATCCATAGCCCTCTAGAATGTGGCTCCAACATTGGCTAGCACATTTATGGCATCCTGATGTAAACATATGTGCCCCACAGAGTGGTGAAAGTTGTCTTGTATTGTTCTGATTTTTTTACTTTCACCTTATTATAACCTGAAAAACCATCCATCATGGATAGCAACTCATTGCTTGTGACCCTTTGGAGCATTATTTCCATGTTGGGCAGAGGGTAATTGTCCTTTAATGATGAGATATTCAAATTCCTAAAATCTACATAGAGTCTTAAGTCTCCATTTTTCTTCCTCATTGGCACCAAGTTCGAGATCCATGTTGAATATTTGATTGGCTTAATGATACCACCATCCCTCATCTTTTCTAGTTCATGTTGCATCTTTGGGATCAATGTGGGATTACCAAGCCTTTCCTTCTGCCTAAAGGGCTTTGCATCTGATTTTAGAGGAATCTTATGTTGGAATAAATCTTCTCTATAGGCTTTTAGGTCATCATAAGACCAAATAATAACATGCTTGTATTTTCTCAACACAATAATAAGCATTGTTCTCACCTTTGGGCTAATCATCTTTCCAATGTATACATTTTTTGGTGAGATAGTAGTCCCTAAATTGATTTCCTCTAGATCATCTTTATGGACTGGGACATGCTTCTGTTCATTATTGTCATGGTTGTCGAATACTCTCTCCAAAGCTACCAGTTCCCTTGGGATTTTTTTTTCCCTTAATTGGATCACTTTAGTCCCAAAAATAGTTTCTTTGTCATCAACAACCTCCACAAATTCATTAAAATCTATTTCCTACAAAAGGTATTTATCTTCACATTGGAGGAACTTCAACAGGTCTGCGTCATCATTAAAAACTTGCCAATTGCATATGTTGTTTGGCACATATGGTTTGGTCTTAACTTCAACCTTAGAGATTCTAGATAAAGTAATATCATCACTCCTTAGGGCTATATTTTCCAACAAGTCATCCATCACATTCTTTCTTCTTTCTATCTATTTAATAGAAAATGTATCCAAGAGTTCAATGGTATCCCACATAGCATACTTATACTATTTAAGCCTTCTATGCTTTGTCAAATACTTATCTCTTACATGTGAAACAACCAGCTCAAAATCCCCCAAGACTTTTAACAATTTTACACCATGCTTGACTGTCATATTTAAGCCAAGGAGTAGTGCCTCATATTTCACAATGTTGTTAGTGTTATCATGCAGGATTGCACCTATTATGCAAAGCTATGAAGCTCAGCAATCATGTGTAACATGGGATCAAACTCAGGCTATGGGTGATCTATGGTGAGTTTGAACCTCCAGATTATGGACTAGTTCCCTTATAATTTTCTAAATGGGTCAATGACTTGGCAAGGAAAAGGATAGAAATAATGAAAATGAAAGGACAAAACTAAAAGTAAATGGGTGGTGATGCACCTAATTTGATAGAAAACTACAACTCTAATTCACAATAAATTTTAGAAAATCTATCCACACAAATCACCTTGGCAATATGATCACAAAATTGATTCTAAGGAAGGATTGAATAACTTTCTTTTTTTTGGAGGAAAACTGGGTTCTCACAGCATCAAAAAACTATTCCAATTTCACAACCTAAGACCTGTGATTTTTATTGTTGCTCAATGCATGCAAGTATAAATGAGACAATGATTTTAAAGGTTTTAATTCTAAACACAATAAAATCTCATCAAATCATTCATAAAACATCACAAATGAGAAGATAGATACCCGATTCAACTGAAAATAAAGGAATGCTTGCATAAAAATGGCAAAAAATAGAACCTGTAACCTATTGTAATGTATTAATCTGCAAAAGTTGAGTTACAAACACTCTTTCTCTCTACAATGCACAAGAGAGTAAAAGGAAAGAACTAGAAAAACATAAATTTTTCTCTTAATAAATAATCTTCTCACAAAGAAGACCTAAAAGGTCAACTGTAGTCAACAGCCTTTAAAAATAATACCTCCAAAATTGATCCACGAGTAAACATAAAATTCCCTAAAATAAGGTCTATAACTAATCCAATTTGAGCTAAAATAGCTCCAAACTACCCCTCTCTATTTGTTTGACCAAGTGGTGGACCAAACTCTTCCAATTTTAACCATAAATCATGCAAAAGACCTCAAAATAGCTCAGTTAACTTCAACCTCCAATTTTGCATGATTTTGGGACTCTAAACAATGTGAGCAAGGAATAAAGTAATCAAAAGTGATTAACTTTACTATGTGTTACAAATTTGTTATATTTTTCAACTTTACAACTTTGTGACAAATAATATAGTAACTTATAATTATATTACTTTATTATTTGTTTACATTATTTATAAGTTGCAAAGTCATGCAAAAAATGAGGGATTTTATTTTCAAAGGTTTTAAAACAAATTTCAACTCCTTATATCTCCCCATTTGATTTGCACAATTAAATTATGCATCCTATGATGATGCAAAAAATAAAATATCTCCATGCATACAAAAAGGGTCTCCTTCATGCAAAAATACATCCATCATGCATTTACATTAGTTAATTTCATCCTTATGGCTCCCCTTGCATTATGCATATACCTTGCATTATTTCTTTTACATTTGTTAAAAACCCTTATGACTCCCCATGCAATATATATCACACCAAACATCATTGTCTTCATATCATTGCATTTTGTTTGACTTTGAAGAACAATAAAAGGAAACAAAAATGGCCCTTTCGGGTGCCCTCATGCACACTAGGTTTAATGATAAGTAAAGACTTGACCACGAGGAGTTTTATGGATAACAATTATTTTTAATTTTGAAGTCAAAAAAGAGCATGAGCTCAGCTAGGGAAACATTTAAAAAGAAGGAAAAACCTAAAAGTCTCTATCATTTTCACTTGCTTCTTTTGTTGTTCCTCTCAAACCGCTGCCATGCAAGGGTTTCTTCTGCTATTTCTGAGGCATCTATGAGCTCAAACTATTGCTCTCCTTCTACTTTTGATGTCACACTCATCAAGTAAGTCTCTCCACTATATGTCATTGTTTCTTTCTACAAAAAGTGGGGAAAATGTAGCATATGTTGCTCCTAAAGCCGTTTCCATTCTGGTTTTTGTTATTATGCTTATGATGAAAGATAGCTCCTTATTTACTCCTATATATTCTTTCTCCTTCTTGTCGGTCTCCATGAAAAGCTCATAAAAATGGTAGCTGTAGCTGGTATTTCTTCCTAAATGCTTTGGTTTTTTCACTATTCACCATGGTTGTTGATAGGAAAAGCATGTATCTGACTGTAAGATAAAAATTTCTACTCATCCTGTAAACCATCTTACTCTTTGTAAACAAATAACTCCATTTCTTCTTCTATCATTAAATTAGGTATCTTTGCTCCTTTTTTTGACATTGCACTTATCTTTCTTTCTTATAAGGGCTGTAATATGAAAAGAGCATGAGTTTATTTGAGAAAAAAGGAAAAACTTTACTTGTGTGGAAACCCTATTAGGGTTTGTGAACAGCAACCTCCATTTCTCTTCTCTCCTTCATTAAAACTAGGTATCTTTGCTCCTTAGCATTTTTTTTTTACCTCCTGTACCTTCATTGTGATGGTGTGATTTAAGAGAGACCTTTTCTCTTATTTGTTTACAAACTCTAAGAGGGTTTTCACACTTACTCTTCAAGGCTCTTTTCCACAGTGCTATTCATTTGCCTTTACAACAATCAGCTGAAAAAGAAGTGACTTCAATTTCATTGTGTATGCTGCTCCATTATCTTGATTGTATTGTGTGCTTTACATTTTATGATGAAGGTTGTAGAATGGTTTCCAAATTTATGCTATCCTTTGCATCTTTTGTAGGTAAACAAAAGAGAAAAACATCTCTGTTGCTCCAAAACCCACTTGTCTTCAACATAGATAAATGTCTGCTCATGACAGTGAACGATGACTGCTCTTTTGACATCATTGTAGACTGTTCTCATCATTGGTAACTATTGTTATTACATTTAAAGACTGCCATCCATGTTGATGACTGTCATCCTTCAATAAATGTTGTCCTCATATTATGATAGTCTATGATTTCATAATGCAGTGGCTGACTTTAAGCTCAAGATGACTGTTCTATGGATAGAAAAGACTTACTTTTCACTCTATTTTACTGCCTCCTGATGGCTTTGATCTTTTAATGATGACTATAGCTGCCTGTTGATCATGCTTCACCAATGGAATTGGTCATTTGTGACAGTTAGAAATGCTTGACTATATTTTACTTTTCACCTTTCCTTAGCATTTTTAGATATCATGACTGCTCCTTTGTATTTGTGAATGTTATGCATGATGATCTATTTTTTATGCATCCCTTGGATTGATGACTGTATATCATATGTGGTTGTCTTCTCCTCCTTTGACTGTGATGATATTGTATTGTTTACCTTGGTGCATTCCCTTGTCTTTTTTGATGGCATAATGAGTTCCTCATGAATCCTGTAGCATATGATGATATCTTCAACTGGCAAAGGTATATAATGATTACATGATGAATGGACTATCCTCTCTTTGATAGTTTGTTGTTCCTTTCATTTCATTCTTATGATAACTCTTGCATATCAGAAGGTTACCAAGGCATGCATACCATTGTACTTAATCATGATTGTCCTTTCACTCCTTTGTATTAAAGATGTAGGGTTGTTTCATGTATTCAATAGCAATTTTACAATTCATTCATGATAGAAATGTTGAATGCTGCCTACTTGACATATGACTATGCCATGTAGGTGAGGTCCTTTCTTTAGTAGGTGCTCACTACTTGATGACTGCAACTTCATGATGGCACATGTTCTTTTATTTGAATGATAATTGTTGTCCTGAATTGATGTTGATTGCAATATGACAAAAGGTTGTTTATAAGCATGCTGGGATCAACCCTTGTGGGAACCCATTTTCTCCACATGCTATTTCATAAAAATGAATCAACAACATGATTTCTCCTATACCTGCATAGTGAAAAAACAAGTTAGCACATAAAAACATATCTTGGACTTACAATGTTTCTCCTCATGATGATGCTTCTTGTGTGGATTTGTCTTTCTCTCTGATATGGCACTTGAATCTCTTGATCAGTTATCTCTTTTGCTTCCCTGTTTTGTATAATTTGATCATTAATGACTGCTGCTCCATAAGAGTAGATGGTACTTTTTGTTTGACTTGATTATGTGTATGAAACATTTTGGAACCCAGAGCTTCTACCATAACTTTTTTGCAAGTGTTCTGGAGCTCGACAGATGGAGGGAGCTGGAGACCAACTCAACCTCAGGATTCATCATTCGTAGGCAATGACAGGTCTTACTTTTCTTATGCATTTTTCTCTTTAAAAAAGTAAAATTTACTTTTATGTAGCATGTTCTAGTTACTCCCATGGCTTGTGTGGGAAATATTTAAACACTCTTTTGAATACAATCAGTTATTTCATTCTATGCAATGACTTATGTATATTTCACTTTCTGAATCAAATACATAGCATAAAACACTGATCTTTCTTTGAAACATATGTATAAAACATGATGTATAATTTGACAGTTTATAAATACCTCTTTTACTTGCACTGAAACATAATGAATAATCAGAAATTAAAACATAAAATCCATCAATTCTCTTCACTCTTTGAATATCTATTTTCTTGACCGTAGATGATTTCCCTTACCAGGATTATGTAATAGCTCAGCTTGAGCTATTACATGATTTTGATAAGTGATTTTGCACTTGTCTTCTATCAAGACATCAGACATTGATTGGATGATCCCAAACATAAAAAAATTCTTTATCCCCTTTCCAATAATTATTGTTTATGAATTGCTAAATTAGTTTGTAAACATAATTTAGTAATAGTTAGTGCAAGAAAACTTTAACAGGACTAAATGTTTGAATGTTTTCCCACTGGATGTAATGAAAATCACACCTGTCCCTGCTCCAGCTCTAGAGCATGCACCATCAAAGTACATTCACCATAATCCTGCCTGATCAGCTTGAGCCTCATCTCATAAATGATCAATGTGGCCTAGAATCTCCTAATCAGGTTCCACTCTGAAGCTATCCTTATCACTATTGCAAAAATTAACTTGTTGCTCATGGTAATTGGGCCTATCAATGTGTTCTACTACCATCTAAAATCTAGGCTTCCGATCAAATCTGACCTCCTTTCCATTCATTGTTATGGTGGCATAAGACAAGTCCAGCTATATATTTCCCCCAACTGCTACAATCCATTGCTTTGACCAGAGCATCCTGTAGTGAGGTGGGATGTCCACAACAGTAACATCCATCTTGTAGACTTTGTCAAGGAAGACAACAAATCTTAGGTCAACATCCCTCATTATTCCTAAAACAGGGACAACCCTATTGTCCATTGCATAGCACTTGCCATAGCTTTTATCAACCCATAGCCCCAATTCTTTCATAACTTCCAAGGGCATAATATTAATGGCAACTCCTGAATCTATCATGCAGTTTCTTACCATTTTGTTATTTACAAGTAGGTTGACATATAATGGTTCAATCTAAGAGGGAGAAGTAGTCATTGCTTCTCCCACATATACCTTGGGGATCCCCATCTCTCTACATTTGTTTTCATTAATCTGTTGATCCACCTTCTGGGAAATGGATGATCCTTTGGGAGCCTCGGATGACACTCAAGACACACCTATAATCATTCTCATAGCATTGTTCCTATGTTCATCTATCTTCATCATCTCAAGTAAAGGAACATAGACCTTGATCTTGGATAGAATCTGAGTCATATCAAATATGGGGGGTGTTACTGAATAACAAATGATTCCTTTTCTACCTTTGCATCCATTTAACATGTCTTTGACATATCAAACTGAACTTTCTAATTTCTTGGTACTTTGCCCTTTTCATTTGGGCCTTTAATATTTTCAGGATTCCTATCTTCTATGGATGTTTCTTTGATAAAAAGACTGCCAGGTTTACCCAGATCAACATTAATTATTCTATTTCTCAAGTTATAATTGCTTCTAGCTTGACCAATAACAGATACAATTAAGGACTTGATCTCCTCCTCTGAGGGTCTTCTCAAATCAATGTTTTCCTATATTTGTATATGCAAAATTCACTCTCACATGTTCTATATCACAATCTTCATGATCAGAAAAGACCTATTGATGATAATTTCCTCTATTATACCTCTAGTTGTCAACATCAATCTTAGCATACCCTTCCTCAGAGGAAGCATACTATTATCATAAATGGTTTAGATGAGAACATATTGATTGTATGATCTTGATTGTAATCATCTCCCTCATATTCATCATCAGGTGTGTCAGGCTCTTGAAGTGACTAAGCCACTACACATTGGGCTAGGGAATGGGGTAACTGACATGCTATACACCAAAGATTATCTTCAACCACATTGGTACTAGGCCTCTTTAGGGTATCAAGGGTACCTCTATTGAGTTCTCCTTTTTTATTATTGTAAACTAGTGTTCCATCTTGCCATGTGGTATTGTATGGTTGGTCAGACAGTTTAGGCATTCTCTCATGCCTTTGATAATTAGGTTTATCATTGAATAATCCATTCTTAGTCTTGGTTACCTTATAACTCAAGTCCGTATGGGCACTCATGACCTTATCAAACTTTTCCTCAGATGGTGATACTTTATCCTAAGGTCCCCTAGGATTTTTCAATATTTTGACATCCTCTCTCATTCCTACCTTCCCCGAAGCTTGTCTGTTACTTTCAATATGCAAAGATGTTTTAAAGGCTTCCCTTAAAGTCTGAGGGTCCTTATCTCTTAAAGAATAACTAAGTTTAGAATCAAATGCATTACAATACAAAACAAGGCAGACCTGCTCACTTGGTCTCAAACCAACAGGAAGCCTAAGCATCACCTTTTGGAATCTTGTACTAAAATTAGAGACTGGTTCATTGTGTGCTTTGGAAATGTTATTAAACTCATTCAACATAAAATAGGGATTTGTTTTGTCACCGTACTATTCTTTGAATATCCTTTTGAACTCTTCTCAAGACTCAATGTTGGCCTTAGGAAATCCCCTATACCAATCCCTGGCATCTTGAACTAGTGAATGTATAAGTAACTTCATGATAACATCTTCATTCTTGATCTCATACTCATCCAATAAATTCATAAATGCCCTTAAATGATCTTCTCTAGATAGGGCATTATTTCTGGTGAACTTAGCCAACACGCCTCTAACATCATTTGGTAGGGGATTAGGATTACTAGGTATCCCATCAAAACATACTTGTTTATATCTCTCCATTTGGAGTGGTCTCCTATGGAATTGATCTCTCTAATTATCATGCTACCTATTTGTACCACTCCCCCCTACTCCCAAACTTCCATGTTGCCTCATATTCTAATCCCAAGACTAGGTGGGTATACGAGAATTAGGCATCGGATGGTTAACAAAGGCTAGAATATTTACATCAATAGGGGAAGAAGCTAATGGATTGTGAGAGATAGAAGTCACAGGATTCCCAATGGAAGATTTTAGAAATTGAATCTTCTTCTGCATCTCGGCATTCACGACCAACAACTCCACTCTTTCCAATTCCTTATGCAACTATTCATTCTCCTTCTTCAACTTAAGGTCCAATAAATTTGACCCCTCAGATGAAGGAAATATTTGAGGTGATTCAATTTCATTGATACTTATTCCCTTCAAAGGTCCTTTCCCCTTGTCACCACTAAGGGTAGAAGGCTTAGGGATTGGAGGGGCTAGAATAGAAGTAGTGATAACAGAACTAGTCCAAGTATTTTTACAGGTATTTTTCAAAGGGACAGTCACATTACTCTGAATGGGTATTTGAGAAACTATAGGGCCAGTGGGTATGGCAAACATAGGCTTAGGTTCTTCTATCCTCATTGACTTAAACCATTCAAGCCTTATTTTCATTCTATCCCTCTCATCCATAACACTTCTAATTTTCTCCTCCCTTTCTTTAGCCCTTTTCATATTCATCTCCCTTACTTTCTAAGTTTCTCTATGCAACTCATTTATTTATTTCATCAATTCCTCTTCAGTAGGCAATGTGGTGTCAGAATCGAAAGTTTTCAAAGTACTATCCAAGAGGTTTATAACATTCATTTGGAAAGTAGGGGTAGGTGACCTACTAACATGATTGCCTAACAAATCATATCCAGTGGGGTCTAAGGGACCTGGTACTATGGGAGTAGATGGTTTGTTAGCAAAGGGACTAGCACGCGCTTGTTCCTTTTCAATAAAATCTCTCAAAATTTAATTTTCCTCGTTTGTCGCGGGCATTCCATATTCATATGATCTTTGACAATTTTCACTGGTATTATTATCATGAAGCTTAGATTCTAGTAGAGGAGGGAAGACATTAGACTTACCTATATCATCTTTCTTCTTCTTCCAGGACTGACGAGTGCCTTTTGGTAGCTCTTCTTCTAGCTGTTGGTCTGGATGATTCTTCATTTATTTTCTGGTTCTTCTCATTCTCAATCTCAAATGCTTCTTACAACTCTATCTTATCTTTCCTTTCTTTGAAACTAATGAGGCACTTGCACAAGAGAGTTAGAGTCACCACCCAAACTATGGGAATTCAATACTTTCAACTTATTCAAATAAAACCTACAAAATATAAGTGAAAACATAGAGGGATTCCAATCTACTTTCACACACAATTTCTCACTTCTTCAATTAGAGTCACCACCCTTAAAAGGGAATAATAATGATAATACATTGCTAGTGTGCAAACTCTAAACACCCATGACTGATCACTGGACTAATGCCTAGCAATTATAGACTAGATCCCTAGTAGATTCACCAATCTATTGGTTCCTCCAACTAATTGTTAGAGTCCTCTAAAGATTCAGCCAATTTCTTATGGTTGATGGCTCTAGGTCAATGATCAATGGATAGGATTACAACAAAAGAGTTAAAAAATCCTCTGCACTTTTGGTTCTACAAGATAAAGGTAGGTGTAGCCTTTACAACACCTAAAAATGTTTCAAAGATCTACCTATGATAATGTATCCAAACATAACATTCTCAATAATAGTTTACCAAGGAAATGACTGACTCCACCTTGATTAGCTTAATCTTATGACAACATAGTTCATATCTTGATTGAGAATGAATATTTATTCAAATACATGTTTAACAAAATAATAGATTTAGAAATGATTTAAGTTTGTTTGGGATGGATCTAAAGCAATGACTTAACCCAATAAGAGATCAATGCTTAATCCAATGGGTTATAGAGTCAATTTGCATAAAACTAATGTATCATTTAGCTAATATCACCCCCTCTTCTAACAGACTAATGGTATCAACACATTGTATTAACACCTCTTGTACTTGATAACATAGAAACACCCTTTGAAAATATATTACATACAATAGTTAACAGTAGATTTTCCAAGCATTTATTCCTCTCCTTGAGAGGAAGCAAGAGAAAACACACACAATACAGAGAACTATAAAGATGAATTAAAATATCATTGATCTCTAAAATTCATATCAACTCCATCACATGCAATACAGAAAGGATCCCATAACCAATATCATATTTGTATTAAATTTCAAAAGTAATACTGTCTTACAAATTTGAACACCAAGTTTGACATAGTTTTCTTCTATTTCCCTTAAATCAAACATGTAGCACAATATTGCCTAAGACCTTAGATTCGGAACCTCTACAAAATGGCCCTGAATTTCCATTTATAGAAACATGAGAGTAGACAAGATTCAAGCAACTAACAATTTCATGTTAGAAGGGAATATACCCTCGCTATCCTTTAAGCTCAGAGAGGACAAAACATATGAGAGGGAAAAACATGGGACTACCATCAAAAAGCCAAGGAGATACTCATTTCTTCAAAACAAATTCCATCCACATTTGGCCGTTATAAATGTATGCAACATAGGCACATTATCCCTCCATGATGACAAAAGCGTGCTTGTGAACACTCCTCTAACTAAATTTAAATTAGTTTAGTGATGAAGATCCTCAAGGAAGAAACAATTGGGAGCAAATAAATTCTGCTCATTGTTGAAGTGGGCAACTTTGGTACACATCCACCAATACTTTTTATACTTCTGATTGACAGGAAGAGCAATTGTGAGAGTGATGGTTTCCATTTCAAATTTAATTCTAGATAGCTCATCTAAGGCAGAACTCAAATTATCAATGATTTTCTCTTCATCATTATTGATCTCCAAGTTGATCGGAGTGGTGATCTCTAAACATTCCTTCCTCCACCCTTCCAGAATTTTTAGAGTCTTGTCATCATTTATCAATGATGGTAAGTGTGACCCCTATATCCTATGAAAATGTATGAGTTCATCATCAAATTATTTGATGAATTCCTTATGATTCCATACAATCCTCATAATAGCTCTGAGATGGCCAATCAACTCTGTTAAGCACTTACTAGTATCCTCATCACACTAAAGCTTCTCAACTAGAATAGTGAAAGCAAGAACCATGGGTGTTGCTTGTCTTTCCCATGACGTAAGTTTGATTTGCAACATAATATTTTCTTCAAGCATTTTACTTAGAGTGCAATGACACTCCCAAACCTTGTCAACACAAGACATTATCTTGTCTATCTTTCTATTTAATAAACCTTGTATGAGATCTAACTTCATCTGCTTCATTTTCCTCAGGACATCTTCTTCCATGGCCTTGCTTTTACTAAGCTCCTCCTTGATCCTTCCATATTCCCTTGAGGGAATTGGAAGGGTAACAAGTGGAAGTGTGCCCTCTATTACATTAAACCTCTCTTGCAAATGAAGATTATGCTTGTTTAACTTCATATCTGATTGCATTTTCTTAACTGAAGCTTCTGTGAACAAAGAAGCATTGGTGGTCATAGAAGCAGCTTGGACAAAGGTGGTACCATTTAACCTATGCATAATAAGGTTCTCGGTAATCACACTAAGGTCATCAACAACATAGGGCTTATCTCCAGTAGGGGAAATTGACCATATGGCTAGAGCATTGGAATCTGTGTTAAAGGCAGATCTAGAATATATGTTGTTGGCTAATTCCTCTATCAGATCAATGTTTTCATGTCTTTTGATAGTATCAAATGCTATTTCAGAAGATATATCCCATCCTGGCAATAACATGCAAACACTTGCTCTAACAATATCTCTCCCTCTCCCTAGAGTCATCCCATTCATCTCTTTATGCACTCTGACCCAAAACTCCTTGATAACTCGTTCCTTATTCTCAAAGGTCAGCCCCTTAACCTTTTTCAATATTTCTTGTCCCTTTATCTTCATAATAAAATTCTTGAACTCTTTAGAGTGAATGAATGAGTCATCGTCCATAAACTTTTGACTTGCCAAGGCCCTCACATCATCTAATACCTCATCCACCTCCTCAAAGGTGATCATCATTCTCTCTATTGTTGGGTTCTTTGTATTCATCACTGGAGGCTACGTAACTTCAATTGCATTAGGTGAATTAGGAATTTCACTCTCTCCCATCAAGAAACTAGGGGCCAGGGATCATCTTGGGGACACTTGATGGAGTGTGGTGATAGAAATAGGGGCCTGAGAACTAGAAGCCTCCTTAGATAAGGCACATGCAAGAATATTCTCAAAATCAACAGGCAAATTGGAACACAACCGTTATCCTTTCAACAGTATCAGCAATATCTCTAAAGGCTCCTTTATAATTAGGAATATTTCTAAATTTATACTTTTCTACTATGAAGACCCTTCTCTATAATTTGTTTTTATGTTTTGTCTCCTCAAAAGTGGTGCAGTTCCTAATTACACCCTTAAGGGGATGGATTTGATGCTTATAGCTAGTAGACTAATTTGCCAACCTAGCGTTGTGCATGAATTTCTCAGGATCACATATTCTAGCCTTAGTTGTAAGCATCTTCGAAATAGGCTTAATAATTTTTGTAAATTTAGAAATAAACCTTCTCACAAAGTTGATCTACCCAAAGAAAGACTGTATTACCTTGACAGTTTTCGAGATTGATATCTTATCAATAGCTGCCACCCTCTTTGGGTCTATCCTTACTCCATCTTTGGACACAATGTGTCCCAATAACTTTCCCTTTAACATTGCAAACATGCACTTCTTAGGATTAAGGGATATTCTGTACTCTAAAGCCCTTCTAAAAATTTGTTCCAAATGCATATAGTGATCATCCGCTTTCTATGTGAAAGTAGTCAAGTCATCTTGATACACAACCATGATCACATTGATCAAATCTGAGATAGCAACTTCCAGAGCCCTCTAGAATGTGGCCCCAACATTGGTTAGCCCAAATGGCATCCTGATGTAAACATATGTGTCCCAAGGAGTGGTGAAAATTGTCTTGTCTTATTCTGATTCTTTTACTTTCACCTGATTATAACCTAAAATACCTTCCATCATGGATAGAAACTCATTCCCGGTGACCCTTTGGAGAATTATTTCCATTTTGGGTAGAGGGTAATTATCCTTTAATGACAAGATATTCAAATTCCTAAAATCTACACAGAGTCTTAGGTCTCCATTTTTCTTCCTCATTGGCACCAAGTTTGAGACCCATGTAGAATATATGATTGGCTTAATGATACCCCATCCCTCATCTTTGCTAGTTCCTGCTGCATCTTTGGGATCAATGTGGGAGTAATAGGCCTCTACTTCTTCCTAAAGGGCTTTTCATCCAGTTTTAGAGGAATCTTGTGTTGGAACATATCTTCTGTATAGGCTTTCAAGTCATCATAAGATCAAGCAAAAACATGCTTGTATTTTCTTAACACAACAATATGCATTGTTTTCACTTGAGGACTAATCCTCTTTCCAATGTATATATTTTTTGGTGAGGCAGTAGTACCTAAATTGATTTCCTCTAGATCATCTCTATGGACTGGGACATGCTTCTGTTAATTGCTGTCATGTTTGTGAAATACTCTCTCCAAAGATATCAGTCCCCTTGGGATATTATTTGTCTTTAATTGGATCAATTCAACCCCAAAAAATAGTTTCTTTGTTGTCAACAACCTCCACAAATCCATTAAAATCTATTTCCTATGAAAGGTATTTATCTTTACATTGGAGGAACTTTAGCAGGTTTGCATCATCATTAGAAACCTACCAACTGCATATGTTGTCTGGCACATATGGTTTGGTCTTAACTTCAACCTTAGAGATTCCAGATAAAGTAATATTATCAATCCTTAGGGCTATACTAGCCAAGATGTTAGCCATCACATTCTTGTTTCTTTCTATCCATTCAATAGAAAATGCATCTAGGAGTTCAATGGTATCCCACACAACATACTTATACTATTTAAGCCTTCTATGCTTTGTCAAATACTTATCTCTTACCTATGAAACAACTAGCTCATAATCCCCTAAGACTTTTATCAATTTTATACCATGCTTGACTACCATATTTAAACCAAGGAGTAATGCCTCATATTTTGTAGTTTTGTTAGTGCTAGAAAAATTTAACAAGACTAAATGTTTGAAAGTTTTCCCACTGGGTACAATGAAAATCACACCTGCTCCTGCTCCAACTCTAGAGCATGCATCATTAAAGTACATTCACAATAATCATACCTAATCAGCTTGAACCTTAGCTCATAAAGGATTAGTTTGGCCTTGAATCTCCTGGTTAGGTTCCACTCTGAAGTTGTCCATATCACTATTGCAAAAATTGACTTATTTCTCATGGTAGTTGGGCCTGACAACATGTTCTACCATCATTTGGAATTTGGGCTCCCCATCCAATCTGACCTCCTTTCCATTCATTGGTATGCTATCATAAGATTAAGCCATTCAAGGTGGAGTCTGTCATTTCCCTGGTAAACTATTATTGAGAACCTTTTGTTTAGATACAACATCATAGGTAGATCCTTGAGACATTTTTAGGTGTTGTAAAGGGTACACACACCTTGGTCTTGTAGAACCAAAAGTGCATAGGATTTTTCAACTCTTTTGTTGTAATCCTATCCATTGGCCATTGACCCAAAGCCCTCAACCATAAGAAATTGGGTGAATATTTAGAGGACTCTGACAATTAGTTGGAGGAACCAATAGAAACCGTGTAGGTGCAAATAATGGTCAAAGTGGAAGGAATCATGGCAAAGCTAATAATTATCAAAATGGAAGATTGGATAGAATCCTTGCTCTCTTGACCCAACAGGTTACAAGAATGGATGCCCTTGAGTAGGAGATCAGAGGGAATCATATAGAGTAGAATTTGAATGAAAACCTAGGAGGTTCAAATGCCAATAAAAACCCAAGGTTGAAGGCACAAATTAAGAACATGAGGATAGAATTTTAGATTCCTAAGGCTGGAGAGAATGCTAACAATTGAGTAGGGATTGTAGAAGAGTTGGGGAAAGACATCAAGAAGGTCTCACTATCCAAATTTGATGGAAACATAATTAGAGATGGAGCTGAAGCATGGATCATAGAAATGGAGAAATAATTTAAGCTCCAAAATCTTTCTGACCATACGAAGGCAATGTGGGGATCATCTCAGCTGACTGGAGAAGTGACAAGATGGTGGGACAATTAGAAGGTCAATAAGAAACTATTACCTGGTGAAATAAATTGGGAAATTTTCTTACAACTTTTCAAGAAAAGGTGGTTACCACAACTCTTCTTTGACAAGAAGATGAAAGAGTTTGAGAATTTGATTCAAGGGGGAATGTTTGTAACCAGTTATTGGGAGAGGTTCTCACATCTACTTAAGTATGTTCCACAATTGATGGATAAGAGATTCTAGATCAGGAAGTTCATATTAGGCTTAAGGCCCCATATTGGAGTAGAGGTAGACATTCATAATCCACTGACTATGGATGTAGTTTTTGAGAAAGCAATTAGACAAGAGTAGAAGCTGTAGCAAGTAGCTAATTACCATAAGTAGAGAGATGCAAAGTTTGCCAATAAGAGGCCTTAGAATAATCAATAGAATTTCAATTAGAATAACAATCAAGGTAATAGTCAACAGATCAGGAATTTGAAGAGAGGTAATAACTCCCAGGATGGAAATAGTGGAAACCAACATGGAGGAAATAAAAGAGGTGGCTATAACAACTGAAATAACAACCAGTAGGAAAGAATTGAAGGAATGAAAGAACCTAAGGGTGGATACTATGTTTCTAGAAGAAAGCATTAAGTTAATTCATGTCTCCATAGATCAATGGGAAGAAGAAACAAAAATCAACAAGGAGCACCTCAACATTAGATACATGCCACGGTGGACAACCGGCAAGCTAACTTTCAGGTGGCACCCATATAGTTTCAAGGTAAGGTCTATGGACTACCTATTTCTATTTTAATTGATACTAGTGCCACATAATGTTTTGTAGATCCTAAAGTAGTATCTAAGTTATCTATTAGACCTAGACATATGGAAAACTCTTAGATGGTACAATATGACAATAGAGTATAGAAAAGAGTAGACTCATGTCTAGCATGCAGTGAATTAGAGCTCCCAAGTTTTCAAATGCAAGTTAATCTATATGTAACACCTTTAGGGTCTTATTATGTGATTTTGGGAATCAACTGGTTAGCTGAACATAAGTCTCTAGTAAACTGTCAAGACAAAGTTGTTAGATGTTTGGATGACCTAGGAAATCATGTGGAAATTAATGGATCTAAGAGACCTTTAGAACTTAGACAAATCTCAAATATGCAATTGAAGAAAGCCAAGAGGAAAGGGTGTTCCATTTACATTGTCCAAGTAAAGGACCTTAACAATGAAGAACTAACATTCAATGACTACCCAATCCTAAGAGATTTCTGAGATGTGTTCCTTGTGGAGTTGACAGAGTTACCATCGAAGAGAAAATTTGACTTCTTGATTGATTTTCTACCAGGGACCAAGCCTCAATCTAAGGCACCCTACAAGATGACTACTACAGAATTGTATGAGATTAAAGCACAATTGTAGGTGTTGCTAAATAAAGGGTTCATTACACCTAGTGTGTCGCCTTGGGGTACACCAGTCATCTTTGTAAAAAAGGATGGGACTATGTGGTTATGCATTTATTATAGGATACTTAACAAAGATACTATAAAGAATAAGTACCCACTCCAAAGAATAGATGAGCTCTTCGATTAGATGAAGGGAGCTACAATGTTCTCCAAGATAGACCTTAGATCTAGCTATCACCAATTGCAGATTAAGGATGAGGACATCTCTAAGATGACTTTTAGAACTCAATATGGTAACTACAAGTTCATAGTGGTACCATTTGGGTTCATTGATGCTCTAGTAGCCTTCATGAATTTGATGAATAGCATATTCAGATGTTGCTTAGATGATTTTTTGTTGATCTTCCTTGATGACATATTGATATACTCTAAATCAGTGGAAGAGAACGAAAGGCATTTGAGGATAGTCGTACAATGCTTGAGAAAGTGGAAGCCTTATGGTAAATTAAGTGTACTTTCTTTGAGGATAAGGTGCACTATCTTGGTCATGTAGTCTCAATAGAAGGGATTACAATTGATCCTAAGAAGATTAAGGTGATAACAGAATGGCCTGCACCTCAGAGTGTGACATAAGTCAAAAGTTGTATGGGACTTGTAGGTTATTATAGAAAGTTTGTGGAAGGTTTCTCAACTATAGCAGCACTGATTACTTCACTACAAAAGAAGGGTAAAAAGTTTAAATGGATAGAAAGGTGTGAGTAAGCTTTCCAAGTGCCGCTAAAGGAAAAGCTCACAACTATTCCTATCTTGACCATACCAGATCCTAATGGTCACTTCACAGTTATAAATGATGCTTTAGGAGAAGGAGTAGGAGGAGTGTTGATGCAGAATGAGCAAGTGGTTGCATATGAATCAAGGAAGCTAAAGCAATATGAGTTAAACTATGTATCGCATGACCTTAAGTTAGTTGCCATAGTTCATGAACTTTAAATGTGGAGAATTATCTTCTAGTTAAGCCCTTTGAGTTAAAGATAGATCATTTAGGGCTCAAGTATATATTTGCTCAACCTAAACTTAATGCATGATAGAGAAGGTGGTTACAATTCCTTAGTGAGTATGATTTTGGAATTGAGTATATAAAAGGAAAGGAGAATAGAGTAGCAAATGCTCTTAGTAGAAGAAGACATCTAGCTGCCATGGTTACAATGAGATCCAATTTGAAGTAGAAAGTAATTCAAAATATTCAAGGGGATGAGCATTATGAAAGAGTGAAGAAAGCTTTGGAAGTAGATCCCTCAGATCACAGGTTTGATGGTTATGTGATTGAGTCAGATGGACTTTTGAGATATTAGGGAAGGATGTATATTCCTGACTTAGGAGAGTTGAGGAAATTAGTGCTTGAGGAGACCCACAATGCACCTTATTCGAGATACCCTAGAGTGAACAAGACGGTTGAAGGTTTGAGACCTTTATACTTTTGGACTAGACTTAAGAAGGATATGACAGAACTTGTAGCTTGATGTTTGGAGTGCCAATGAGTCAAAGCTGAGCATGTGCATCTAGGAGGAGTGTTGACCCACACAGTGTTCCTAAGCATAAGTGGCAAGTGATAAGTATGGATTTTAATAAAGGGTTGCCCATGTCTAAGAATTGACATGAAGTCATCTTAGTAGTTATGGGCAAGTTGACAAAAGTAGCACGTTTTATTCTAGGGAATCTTTCAGATGGTTCTTTGGTATTAGCTAAGAAGTTTGTTTAGGAGATCTTTCAATTGCATGGAGTGCCAAAGATGATCATTTTAGATCAAGACACTCGCATGACATTTGGATTTTGGACAACTCTAAATGTATCTTTGGGCACAAAGTTCAAGTTTAGTTCGGCATGTCATTCTCAAATGGATGGTCAGATGGAAAGAGTCAATTAGGTTGTAGAAGACCTTCTAAGGATGTATTATATGGACCAACATTATAAATGGGAGGAGTATCTTCCATTGATGGAGTCCACATACAAAAAATCATACCATACATCTTTGGGAATGGAACCGTTCGAAACTCTTTATAGGCATAGGCATCAAACACCTATTAGTTGGGATAAGGTGGAGGACAGAATAGTGATTGGTCCTGATATGTTAAGAGAAATGGATGATCAGATGAGATCGATCAAAGACAAATTGAATCAAGCTTCATATGATCAGAAGAGCTATGCAGATTGAAATAGGATTCCTAAACAGTTCTCAGTTGGTGACAAAGTCTTTCTAAGGGTCAAACCTCAGAAGAGTTTAGTTTCATTTGGCAAACCATCCAAATTTGCTCCTTGATTTGTAGGACCATTTGATATTTTGGAAGTGATCAATCCTGTAGCTTACAAACTTGTTCTACTGCCTATACTTGCCAAAATCCATAATGTTTTTCATGTGTCCTTTCTAAAGTTTTATCATCCTGATGCATCACACATTCTTGATTGGCATGCTTTACAGGTTCAGGATCCAAGAGTGGTGTTGGTGGAGACCACTTGAGTTTTAGACAGGCGCAACATTAAGTTGTGTAGCAGGGATGTGGTGCAATACAAGGTTCAATGGGACCAATATTCAGAGGATAGTTCCAAATGGGAGGATGCAAAGGAGATTGATAGATCTTTTCCTCATTTGAGGATATAGCATAGTTTCTTATTCATTCATGGATTATGATACTTTGAGTTAATGTTATTTGTTTTCATGATACTTTGGATACATTGGTAGTGGTAGATTGATACATTATTATTTTTAGTTGTGTAATAAGACATCAGGACGATGTCTCTTCATTGTGGGAAAGGATGTCACATCTTATTGTATGGACTATATTATTAATTTAAATTATTGAACATTTACTATGGTTGTTTTACTATGAGTGATTCCACGTGTGTACAAGTAATTTTCATAATATTAGAAATGCATGATTTTTAAAGTCAATTTAATAAATGAATATTATTGGTACTATTATAGATATACATTATGATTTGCTTCGGCTATGATTTTGAGGAACTAACCTATTGATGTTGAATTGAGTGTGATTGAATGCAGGTACTTGTCAAAGATGAGAACATGGTTGTGGTAGAGATGTTCTAGCCACTTGGTGAGAATTGTTTGGAATGGATAACCTAATGCACTCACACACACACATACAGTCTCAAGTCATATTACATTTTTGAATGGATTTAATACGCATTGCTATATGGATAAGGAATGTGATTGATGTCTAAATACTTAGAAAAAATATTGTGTTTTAATTGGTACAATAAGTCTATTTCAAATGCATGATTTAGTCATAAATATATTATGTCTCCTCAAATTACATTAATAGAATTTTGTATATTACTAATTATATTATAAATAATAAAAGAGTTTCTATTTTTAAATAAATAGGATTAATAAATATATCTTTGTTATATTTGCAAATACTAATTGTTTGATTTAAAGTGATTATGTGTTATTAAAAATAAATAAATTATATTTTAATAATATATATTATATTTAGAAATCTAAATAAAAGAATTAAAAGAAAGATAGTATCATGCAAGCGACAGAAATTGAGAAGTGTATTTTATTGTCAAAAGAAATTGGAGGCTTTTGGAATGCAAAGAGGCATGCAAAATGCAAGTAAACTGACAATTATCAAAGGAGCTTGAATATAAAATTATGAACACCAAGATTAGAGGAGGGGATGTGGAATAAAAACAAGGCACAATAGAAAGAAAAGGATTGCTATTTTGGAGCAACATAAAGCGGAGAGGAAATTAGCATTGAGCGACAGGAGGGAAGAAAAGATCAACATCAGGGCCAAATTCAACTCAGTGGAAAGCATTTAGAAACAAGTATTTTCCTTGTTTTTTATTTTCTATAAGTTATAGAAGAATATACTATTAAAACCACGTTTAATACTAGTCCCTATCTTTATAATTGTCTATCCTGTATGATGTCTTAGTCGACCTGTGTGACTGCTACTTGATCATTGTTTATTTCCTATCACCTGCACTCTTTTCCTTCATGTCATTTTGGGATCAGCCTTCCTTCTGTAGGTGTTAGCCTCTTAAATCTTGCTCAACCTACCTGCATATATCAGTTTGATCGCTTGTTGTTTCTCCCTCTATGTTTTTCTTATGATTAGCCTTAAAATCTTGATGGCCAATATCTTTCGTTTGGCATGTTCTTGTTTAGCAGTCTGCTAAGACATTAGCCTGCAAAGAAATAGTTTTATGATCTTCTAAATATATTCTTTAGTCGATGTTAGAGATCAAATCATGCATGCATTATTCTTTTATGTCTTACCTGAGACTTAGCCTCTTTTCTACTTGGTATCACCTAGATATGATTGGCCTGCTTTGATTTTCCCTGTTGAAGGCTTTTTTCTATTTTATCTGTCACTATTTGAAGTTTTTGTCACATTTTAATTCTTAAAACTGTGAAGTTGTAATTTGTTAGGTTGCTGGAGTATAGTACTCCCTATAATTGTTTACTATTCCAAAAACCATTTGATTAAACCTTGTCACTATTGAATATTCTAGCTGTTAATTTATTCCTATCGCAATTTATTTGCAATCCTATTGCAGTCTTTTATTTTGTATCAAACTTCTTGCAAATCTCCTGTATCATTCTTTTATCTCTATCACCATATTGATTTTTCTTGTCATAGACATGCTCTATTTTCTATAGATTATTTTATATGTTTCTGTAGCCTGATTAATATTTCTTGTAGGTTGACTTAAAACTTTTAGAAATAGTCATATTATTAGTAAAAACAGAAACAATGTGTTTTTCTGATTATTACTTGTGATTATTTGATGCTGAAACCATTATATACTCTTATTAAATCTTTATTTCAATGAATTGGTTGAATCACAAAATATAATTTGATAGGAAGTAGTTAACATTAGTTTTCTACAAACTATTACAACAATGAGATACAAATAGAGAATATAACTAGATTATAGAATCTATATTTATATTTTCTTTTAAATGAATGTATGATGTTCTTCTTTACTACTTTCTTGAAAGTGTGTTTTCGTGAGTGATGTAAAGGAAAAGGGATTAGAGATGGTTATAGGTGAATATCGGTTGTTAATTATTTTGAAAAGAAAGTAGATTATATCTTAAGTGTGTTTGGGGTTACTTTTGGGCTAGGATGTCGAATGTGGAATATCAGAGATGGCTTTTCCTCTTTTCGATAATTGAACCTGTAACCATTTAAATGCTTATGCCTAAGTTGGGAATTCATTGAAAAAGATGAATATTTGTCTAGAAACTTTATATATATATATATATATATATATATATATATATATTGGACAAATATTATTATTTGTTTTCATGATACTTTGGATACATTGGTAGTGGTAGATTGATACATTATTATTTTTAGTTGTGTAATAAGACATCAGGACGATGTCTCTTCCTAGTGGCAAAGGATGTCACATCTTATTTTATGGACTATATTATTAATTTAGATTATTGAACATTTACTATGGTTGTTTTACTATGAGTGATTCCACATGTGTGCAAGTAATTTTTATAATATTAGAAATGCATGATTTTTAAAGTCAATTTAATAAATGAATATTATTGGTACTCTTATAGATATACATTATGATTTTCTTCGACTATGATTTTGTAGAACTAACCTATTGATGTTGAATTGAGTGTGACTAAATGCAAGTACTCATTGAAGATGAGAACATGGTTGAGGTAGATATGTTCTAGCCACTTGGCAAGAACTGTTTGAAATGGATAACTTGATGCACTCACACACTCACATAGTCTCATGTCATATTACATTTTGAATGTCTTTAATATGCACTGTTATATGGATAAGGAATGTGATTGATGTTTAAATACTTAGAAAAAATATTGTGTTTTAATTGCTACAGTAAGTCTATTTTGAATGCATGATTTAGTCATAAATATATTGTCTCCTCGAATTACATTAATAGAATTTTGTATAATATTAATTATATTATAAATAATAAAAGTGTTTCTATTTTTAAATAAATAGGATTAATAAATATATCTTTGTTATATTTGTGAATACTAATTGTTTGATTTAAAGTGATATGTGTTATTAAAAATAAATAAATTATAATAATAATAATATATATCATCTTTAGAAATCTAAATAAAAGAATTAAAAGAAAGCTACCATCATGCAAGTGATAGAAATAGAGAAGTTTATTTTATTATCAAAAGAAATTGGAAGCTTTTGGAATGCAAAGAGGCATGCAAAACGTAGGTAAACTGGCAGTTATCAAAGGAGCTTGAATATAAAATTATGAATGCCAAGATTAGAGGAGGGGATGCGGAATAAAAACAAGGCACAATACAAAGAAAAGGATCATTATTTTGGAGTGATAGAAAGTAGAGAGGAAATCAGCATCGATTGATAGGAGGGAAGAAAAGATTGACATTAGGGCCGAATTCAACTCAGTGGAAAGCATTTAGAAATGAATATTTTCCTTATTTTTGGTTTTCTATAAGTTAGAGTAGAATATACTATTAAAACCACGTTTAATACTAGTCCCTATCTTGATAATTTTCTGGTCTATATGATGTCTTAGTTGGCTTGTGTGATTGCTTAATCATTGTTTATTTCTTGTCACCTACACTCTTTTCCTTCATGTCATTTTGGGATCAGTATTTCTTCTGTAGACATTAGCCTCTTAAATCTTGCTCGACCTACCTGCATATATTAGTTTGATCACCTATTGTTGATCCCTCTATGTTTTTCTTGTGATCAGTCTTAAAATCTTGATGGCCAATATCTTTTGTTTGGCATGTTCATGTTTTAGCAGCCTGCTAAGACATTAGCCTATAAAGAAACAATTTTATAATCTTCTAAATATATTCTTGAGTCAATGTTAGAGATCAACTCATGCATGCATTAATCTTTTGTTTCTTACCTAAGACTCAACCTCTTTTTTGCTTGGTATCACCTAGATATGATTGGTCTACTTTGATTTTCCCCATTAAAGGCTTTTTGCTATTTTATCTATGTCGTTGTTTGAAGTTTCTATCACATTTTAATTCTTAAAACCGTGAAGCTGTAATTTGTTAGGTCACTAGAGTATAGTATTCCCTATAATTGTTTACTGTTACAAAAACTATTTGATTAAACCTTGTCACTATTGAATATTGTAGCTATTAATTTACTCCTGTCACAGTTTATCTGTAATCCTATCACAGTCTTTTATTTTGTATCAGACTTCTTGCAAATCTCCTATATCATTCTTTTATCTTTGTTGCCATATTGATTTTTCCTGTCACATACATGCTCTGCTTTCTATAGCTTATTTTATAAGTCCCTGTAGCCTGATTAATATTTCTTGTACCTTGATTTAAACATTTCAAAAATAGTCATGTTATTACTCAAAACAGAAACAATGTGTTTTTTTGATTATTACTTGTGCTTATTTGATGCTGAAATCATTATATACTCTTATTAAATCTTTATTTCAATGAATTGCTTGAATCACAAAATAGAATTGGATAGGAAGTAGTTAACATTAGTTTTCTACAAACTATTAAAACAATGAGATACAAATAGAGAATATAACTAGATTATAGAATCTATATTTATATTTTGCTTTTAAATGAATGTATGATGTTCTTCTTTACTAGTTTCTTGAAAGTGTGTTTTAGTGAGTGATGCAAAGGAAAAGAGATTAGAGATGGTTATAGGTGAATATGGGTTGTTATTTATTTTGAAAAGAAAGTAAATTATATCTTAAGTGTGTTTGGGGTTACTTTTGGGCTAGGATGTTGAATGTGGAATACCAGAGATGGCTTTTCCTCTTTTCAAGAATTGAACTTGTAACAATTTTAAATGCTTATGCCTAAGTTGGGAAACCATTGAAAAAAATGAATATTTGTCTAGAAAACTTTATATATATATATATATATATATATATATATATATATATATATATATATATATATATATATATATATATATATATATATATATATAGATATACATGGTCCTCCTGCAAGCTAAGAGACATGAACATGGATTAGGTGCTTTTCCACCCAACCATGAAGCAATTACACTTCCTTGGATCCCTTCATAACATGAAGGAAACCTAACCCTACATGAAATGTCTAGCTACCTAGAAACAACTAGTAGGAGGGAACACTTGATGCAACCTAAAGTCTAATGTGCAATCTAAATAATGATATGCAAATTGTCTCACAAAAGGATGTGGCATATATATATATATATATATATATATATGTGGCATATATATATATATATATATATATATATACATTTAAAATAGTTACAGGTTCAATTCCTGAAAAGATGAAAAGCCATGAAAACTTTATATATATATATATATATATATATATATATATATATATATATATATATATATATATATATATAAAGTTTTCATGGCTTTTCATCTTTTCAGGAATTGAACCTGTAACTATTTTAAATGTATATATATATATATATATATATATATATATATATATATACCACATCTTTTTGTGAGACAATTTGCATATCATTATTTAGATTGCACATTAGACTTTAGGTTGCATCATGTGTTCCCTCCTACTAGTTGTTTCTAGGTAGTTAGATGTTTCGTGTAGGGTTGGGTTTTCTTCATGTTATGAAGGGATCTAGGGAAGTGTAACTACTTCATGGTTGAGTGGAAAAGGGCCTAAGCCATGTTCATGTCTCTCAGCTTACAAGAGGACCATGTGGGTTATTTAGATGGTTTTTCCTCTTTTTCAAGAATTGAACCTGTAACTAGTTTAAATGTATATGTATATATATATATGTGTGTGTGTGTGTGTGTAAATATATATATGCCACATCCTTTTGTGAGTCAATTTACATATCATTATTTAGATTGCACATTAGACTTTAGGTTGCATAAGGTGTTCCATCCTACTAGTTGTTTCCAGGTAGCTAGACATTTTGTGCAGGGCTAGGTTTCCTTCATGTTATGAAGGGATCCAAGGAAGTGTAATTGCTTCATGGTTGAGTGGAAAAGCACCTAAACATGTTCATGTCTCTCAGCTTGCAGGAGGACCATGTGGGTTCATGGCGATTGGAGAGTTTGTTTGATTTATTATTCTTATATTGGACATGATTATTGTATCTTGTAATTTATCATTGGATGATTTATGATATGAAAGACAATAGACTTTGTATATTCATTTATAGTGCTAACACCTGGATTAAGCATGTGATTTGTAAGATTTAATGACTTTTATTGATTCATGTTGATGAGATTTATCTTTTACTTGAGATGATGTAATTAAATGGATTATCATGTAACTTTTATGATGGAATGAGTACTTTAGATTTTCTAAAGCATGATATGATAAATTTTCATAATCTTGAACTTCTAGTGAGATTTTATTTGATTATGAACACAACATTTCCTTTCCTAATTCAATTATTCTCAAATCATCTTTTGGATCATGGAAACAAGTTGTTTGTTTTGAGGATCCCAATATTGTTAGTTAAAGAGAAATTGAGGATACAAAATTGGTTTGGGAGGATCCAAAAATAGGGAAAATGTTGAACTATCTTGTTAATTAGTTTCTAAGGAAGCTACTTCTCTTTATCATTTTGCGACTCCCAAATTTAAATTATGATGTTGATCAGGGGTATTCTCTAGAAGTACTATTAGGGTTTAGGTAGATCGGAGCAATAAACACTAACAATTATATGCAGATTAAATAACCCAAATATAACAATGAAGAATAACACAAAAGAGATCAACAAAGAAATTTAACATGGTTCACCCAATATGGGCTACATCCACATAAACTCAGCCATCCAATGATTTTATTATCTAGTGCAAAACATATTACAATCTCATGAATCTCATCATGCAACATACATTCCAACCACTTATAACAAGGTTTTTGGAAGCTTCTAGAATTAGGGTTTTATAATGTCATTTTTCTTTTGTCGGTTAACAAAAATTAACTACCGACTCTGAAAAGGTAAAAAAAGAGGGATTTTTTTTGGAGGTTTCACCCCTAAACCCTAGCAAGGATACATTACGAGTGTACAATATTTGCATGATCAATCGGCACATACCAACAATCTACCACTTGGAGACTGATCAGGCTCCACACCAAATAATCTCCCACTTGGAGACTGATCCTGGACAATACCGCTGCACTTGCAGCTCCCACTGGATTATAGCCTTGGCTGGTTTCTTATATCCACCATTATAAGTCATGAAGGCCAATGGAAATTGATGAGGAAATCAATTTCTCCCATGTGACCTCCTTTGTAAACATATCTACAAGATTCTCACTTGTGTGAATTTTCTCTATCTTCAACTGTCCATCCTCCAAACTGACTAGATGAAGTGGTAACTGAGCTATATGTGCTTAGTTTTTGAACGCAAAGCTGAATTCTTAGCAAGATGAATGGCACTCTGGCTATCAATGTACAAATGGTTATCTTCTTGTTGTTGCCCCAATTCCTCTAGAAAATGTTGTAACCAAATCATCTCCTTGCTAGCTTCCATAGTAGCAACATACTCAACTTCAATGGTTGAAAGCGCAACAACCTTTTATAGCCGTGAAATCCAACTGAATGCAATACCTCATATAGTAAAAACATAGCCTATAGTACTCCTCTTGCTATCAATATTACCCACCAGATTAGCCTCAACATATCCTTTTAGAGTAGAATTTGTTCCTCCAAGACATAGTTTCTTTGAAGTAGTACCTCTCAAATATCAGAGAATCCATTTTACCACATTCTAATGTTCCATTCCTAGATTGCTCATATACTTTCTCACAACTCCCACTGCATGTGCAATATCTGGCCTTGTGCATACCATTGCATACATAAAGCTGCCAACTGTTGATGCATATGGTATCTTAGACATTTTGTCTTCCTCCTCTTGTGTCTTTGGACACATCTCCTTAGTCAACTTAAAATGACTAGGCAAAGGTGTACTAATTGCTTTTACATTTTGCATGTTAAAACTTTTCAGCACCTTCTCTACATACTCACTTTGAGACAAAAATATTTTTTTGTTTGTCCTATCCCATGTGATCTTCATACCAAGGATTTGTTTTACTGCACCCAAATCCTCCATAGCAAATGAATTTTCTAATTTCTACTTAAGTTCATTAATATGTTGCATGTTAGACCTGACAACAAGCATGTCATCAACATAAAGCAACATGATAATATAGTTGCCATTACCCAATTTCTTAAAATAAATACAATAATCAGAATGACATCTTTTGTAACCTTGTTTATCCATAAAACTATCAAATTTCAAATACTAGTGCTAAGGTGCTTCCTTCAGGCCATAGAAACTCTTCTTTAACCTACACACAAAATCCTTCTTACCCTTGACCTCATATCCTTGTGGTTGTTGCATGTATATTTCCTCTTCCAAATCCCCATGGAGAAATTTTGTTTTCACATCTAGCTATTCAAGATGCAAGTCTTCTGTAGCCACAAGACTTAGAATAGTCCTAATAGAAGTAATCTTTACAACTGGAGAAAATATTTCATAAAAATCTATACATTTTTTCTGTGCAAAACCTTTTACCACGAGTCTAGCCTTATATCTTTTCTTACCTCCATCTTCTTCCTTCAACTTGTAAACCCATTTATTTGGCAATGCTCTTTTACCTCTAGGCAATTAGACTAAGTCCCAAGTCTAATTCTGCAGCAATGAATCCATTTCCTCTTTCATGCCTAGCTCCCACTACTTTTTGGTATCTACCTGCATTACTTCTTCATAACCTTTAGGTTCACCAGAATTAGTTAATAATATAGAATATAATGATGGAGAAAATCTTTTTGGAGGTCTACTTATCCTTATAGAACATCTAACACTTGCAGGAGTTTATGGGATAACTTGTTGCTGAGCTTCAGGTACCATTGGCATTTTATTTTCTAGAATCTCATCCAACACCACATATTCATTTTTGGCCTATTCATGCTTCTTTTCCTGTGGCTGATCCTTATACATGACCTTCTCATTGAAGATAACATCTTTGCTCCTAATGATTTTATGATTTTCATAATCCGATAACCAATAACCAAATTCATCTACTCCATATCCAATGAAGGTATATTTTTTAGACTTAGCCTCAAGCTTGGTTCTATTTTCAATATCAACATGGACAAAAGCTTCAACACCAAAGGTTTTTAGAAATGAATAGTGTTGATGATGATGTTAGTCATAAACAAACATAGAATAAAAGTTACACAACAACCTTTACTCATCTTGAAAGATACGATGAACTCAAAGAATTCATGATCCCAAGTCTCCGTTGATTAGTTCATAATCTACTGACGTTACTCAGTGGTTGATGTGAGTTGCTGTTAATCATTTAGGGGCTTTATGTATTTCAAATACTTCTACAAAATTTATCATTATTTCTCCAAATATCCTGCTCTATATGGTTGTTCTGCATAAATCTTCAATAATTATACCTCTGCACTATGAATTTAGCCAAATAATGTGCCTACAGGTGGATATTTGCATGATTTCTATCATTACTTGCAATTCTTTGCATGATATTTTCAATACTACATGCATTTAGCTCAAATATGCTAATGGTATTCAGTTATCTATGAGATGTCAGCATATTTCATGTTATTTACTTCTGATTATCTATTATTTGCAATTATGATGGTGAATTATTCTAAAATTAAAAGAAATTGAAAAGAATACTTCAAATTTGGTAAATCTTAGCTATTGAACCACATACATACCAGATACAGTCATGAGGAGAAGAAATCAAACCATATTTTCACCAGGATGTTCCACAGCTAGGTACAGATGATACTAACTTCAAAGGAAAAGGAATGAAGACAACACATACAGACTGATAAGCACTCCAAGGGATGCAGTAAATCAAAGCATGTATCAAGAATTCAAACACTAATTACTTAGGATTTATGATGATTTGTAATCAAATGGTCTTCTTTTTCATTAAGTATGCAATGATATGTATGCTTACAATAACTTTGAAATAGGCCTTGATATTTCAGTAGTCAAATTTCAATTAAGCTTCTGAATCCTCAAATTATCACATCCCTGCACCTTTTATAGAATAAGATGAGGGAATAGTTACAAATGACCTACGGTCAGGATTTATCTATTAAGATCAACAGTCCAAATGAATAGTACGTGCCTGCCAGTTGGCAACTACATAGCTGGCATAGAATATTCTAGCATCTTTGACCTAGTCCATCCTCCAACTAACAAATAGCATATTTGACAATATCCTCCTCAGCTCGGGTTCATGTTACCTCTGCATGCAACTCTGTAATTTTTAGCCATCCTAATCTTAGCCTCAAACAGCTCCACTATCCTGCAATAAATAGACAAGAAATAAGCATCAACTTCATTTAATAGCCAGCAGGAAGATAAAAATTACATTAAAACAGGCTGAATGTGCAAACCTATATATATCGGGTTATGAATATTGAGCATCTGTGAAAATTTGCATAATTAAATGTCCATAGGTGGTCAAGAGGGTTTGGGTGGCTCTTGTTGACTGGAAAACATGCTATCAGGCCCTAAAATGGCTTCAATGTCTAATCAGGTCCATGGTCATTTGAGTGATTTTTGATAAAAATATCGAAAATATGATTTTTGGTATTTTCTACATCTTGGTAAATTGCATTTTCGGAGGCCTTCGGAGAAAAATTAGGGCTCAAGACTTCGTCAGTAACTTGGCATTAAGCCTAAGTAATTGGGCAACTCAAAGTAGATAACTAGTTTATCTTTCCAATGAGTCTAAAAAGTTTAAATTCTGATAAAATAGCTAGGAGTTATGACCCTACCAAGGGGAAGGTAAAAAATTTCCTAATTTTTTGAGTTTCTTTGAATTCTTGCAAATAGTTTCACCTTCCGGTAGCTTTTTTTGTATTCCAAGGGTAATGCGACCCTTCATATGATATGCAAGCCTTACATTTTCAGTTATCGCATGCATAAGATCATGCATATGCAATACATGCGCTTTTGTTCACTAAATTCCATTGAATAAAACTATCGGGTCCGGGTATGCACATTAGTTAATATGAGGGATATTAACTAATATGACTCTTTTCATAGATTGGGATATGATGATGATGTCATCATCATGGACGGGCTTCGTTCAAATGTGAAAGGCTGACGTCATGGTCATACTGAAGGAAATTGGGGTGTTAAGAAATATGACCCTGATATTGAGGAATATCACCCTTTGAATAAGATGACGTCACGGTCATGTCGAGCTTTTTATATATCAAGTCAGAATGATGTCACTGTCATGTTATGAAAGATCAGTCATATTAGAAAAGATGACAGATGTTAGAAATCAGATGACCTTTGGAGTTCAAGCCGATTGATGATGTCACCGTCATATTGGGTCCTTTGTGGAATGGGATAAGCTGATGTCATCATCATGTTAACGAAGATGAGTCATATTAACGAATGTGACCCCCTTTTGAAAGATCAGGATGATGTCACCATCATATTATTTAAAAGGGTGATCATTGGATACGTACCTCCGCGAGGTAAAAAGGATGATGACGTCACCGTCAGGGTGATTTCCTGATCTCTTTGTTCATCGGGATTGGATGATGTCATTGGCATATTTGCACTGGGGTGATATTCTGTAGCAGGGTGATATTTGAAAGATCGGGTGATATTCAAAATATGACCCCCGCCAAATATATGAAGCTGTCTGATAGGTAAATATCACTATCACGTAAAATTGACGTCCGAAGTTTCGGACCAAATGATTATCAGGTGATAAACTGCATGGGGGTGATCTTAGTAAGATCGAGTGATCTTATAATATCAGGGTGATATTTCAAATATTGGGTGATATTCCACAAGGTGACTGATGTTTGGAATATAACCCCCCTTCTCAAATATCAAGTTTGACTAGAACTTTGACTGGCCATAACTTTCTCATTTGGCCAAATTTCAGGGTGATGTAAAAGGCAAACCTGCCTAGAATTTTACACTCTTTCACATGGTAGGCTTCTTGAGGAAAGATTTAGACTTTGGAATTTGGGTTCAGACTTGAAGATCACAAATATACCTGACATTAAGCACATACATACTGACTGATGATGTTTTACCATTACTGCCCAGAACACAAAAGCAAAGGAGCAAGCCAGCAAAGTTGGGTTCCTGTTTTGTCAAGTCAAAATGGGGCGTGTTGTGTAACCACACAACAAATAGTTTACCTTTTTACCCATCCATGCCTCCTCTGGAATACCACCATCCATAGGATTTAAAGGTCCCCTGTTTATTAAATAAACAACGGTATGTACAACATCTACCCAAAAGTGTAAGGGTAGTCTAGCATGCAATCTCATGCTCTTTGCACACTCCATAAGGTCCTATTCATCCTCTCAAACACACCATTTTCTTGTGGGGTTCTAGGAACCATTTTATGCCTACAGATTCCATTATATGAATAGTAATTTTCAAATTCTTTGCTGCAATACTCGTCTCCATTATCAGATCTGAGACACTTCAACTTTTTCATGTTTCATTCTCAACCAAATATTTCCACTTTTTAGAAGTTTCAAATCCTAATGATTTTTGTTTTAGTAAATACACCCATGTTTTCCTAGTTGCATCATCAATAAAAGTAACATAATAGCAAGAGCCACCAAGAGAAGATACTTGAGCTAGTCCCCATACATATAAATGCACAAGCTCTAATTTCACACTCGTCTTCTCTTTCCCAACTTTGAGAAATTAGACTTTTTTATGTTTTCCATAAACACAATTTTGATAGAACTCCAAGTCAATCTACTTTGAAGACCTGGTAGTAACTTTCTAGAGTGAAGGATCTTCATCCCTTTCTCATTCATATGCCCAAGTCTATGGTGCCACAATTTTGTCTCTATCCCTATAGCAAGTGCTATAACTATATCAATAGCAATTATTTCTATAGAAGCTAGAGTAGAATAAGTATTACCAATACACAAATACAATATGCCTACCTTTTCACCTTTAGCTACTACTAATGCACCTTTAGTGACCTTCCAGACTTTGTCTAAAAAGGTAACTATGCAACCTTCACTACCTAGTTGTCCTACAGAAATTAAATTCCTTTTCAAATTTGGAACATGCCTTACCTCTTGTAGCAACCATTCATTTCCATTCTACAACTTGATTTTTATCTTTCCTTTTCCAACAATCTGACAGGGTTTATCATCACCCAAATATACCTATCTAAAATCACCTTGAACATAATCTACAAAATATTTCCTATGGGGTGTGCCATGAAATGAATCCCATGAATCTATTACCCAGGAATCATTAGCATTATCTAAACACAAAATTAAAGCATCCTATAATTTATTACTTGCAAAATTAGCTTCCTTACTATCATCATGTTGTCTGTCTCCTTGTTTGCCCTTTCAAAACCAACAATCCTTCTTCAAGTGTCCTAGCTTTCAGTGTAGTGCTAGAAATCCATTCTTCCTTTGGATTTAGTTCTTCCTTTCTTCGACTTCCCTTGTGGCTTCCCACAATTTGTTGGGCTTTTTCCTCTCTCCTGTGTTCTTCCCCTATTCTCTACAGTCAAAGTATTACCCGATGTTGAATTCTCACCTGTGCTTTTCCATCACATTTTCTCACTAAGGATAACACCAACAACATCATCAAATTTCAAAGTATTTGAACCAGAGATAGAGTTACTTATAGCCATTACCAAGATATTCCATCTTTTTGGCAAAGATCATAAAACCAAGAGAGCCCTCACCTCTTCATCAAATTTCACTTTTACAGAAGTTAACTAATTGGTAATCATATTAAACTCATTTAAATTATCTAACACATATCTACCTTCAATAATTTTTAGATTAAACAAACACTTCATGAGAAATACCTTATTAGAGGCTAACGGTTTTTCATACAATTTAGCCAAAGCTTTCATCAGTTCATCTGTTGTCTTCATTTATGTTATAATGAATGCCACAGATGGTGCTAAGTATAACTGAATGGTTCCCAATGCCTTTCTATCTAGAAGCTCCCAATCCTCATCAGTAATTACTGTTAGTTTCTTGGCTTTTCCTTCCAATTGCCTCCATAAATCCTTCTGATAAAGATAATCCTCCATCTACATCTTCCATAACTGATAGTTCTGCCCATTGAATCTATCTACCTTCAATTTACCCTCATCTGCCATTGATCCCAGTTAACCGTGAGACTCCCACTCATATGTGAGACCTTCCTATAGACGATAATCGAACACAGCTTGCTTTGATACCAGTTGTTAGGGTTCAGGTAGATCAAAGCAATAAACACTAACAATTATATGTAGATTAAAAACCCAAATATAACAATGAATAATAACACAAAAGAGATCAATGCAAAAATATAACGTGGTTCACCCAATATTAGCTACATCCACAGAAACTCAGCGATCAATCCTGGAATCCTGAAAAACTAAGTCTAAAATTTGGTGGATCCTCAGAAATCTAGAATCTGCATGTTAAATCTCATGGATCCGAGACCTATCTCAAACATCCTGAAAGTATATTTCAAAATATTTAAAGTATTCTAGGTACTGAAAAATGGCTAAGTAGAAGAAAGTCACAAATTCCAAGCTCATGAGGAAAATGTGATCCTTATGATGCCAAAATATGTGAATTCCTAGGAGATAATGAAAGTGTGAAATTTGTCCAAGCCACCTCAAAAAGTGTGAAATTTCTTGAGTCCCTTAATCTCATGAAATAAATCAATCCAAGGCATGTCTAATTGTGTGAAATTCTATACCTTGAGGAATGAGCGATGAAGAACCAATCCAAGGGAGGTTGAGAAATGTGAAATTCCTTGAGGAGGCCTAAAATGCAAAATTCCTTGAGGCAGCCTAAAGTGCAAAATTCCTTGAGGGGCTCTAAAGTGTGAAATTTCCTATACCTTGAAAACATGTGATAAATTCACAAAGAGTTCAAGTAATAAAAAATCCAAGAAATGGTGGAATTTGTGAAGTGAACTCATCCAAGACTCATCAAAATGTGTAATTTACATTTGTCCAAAGGAGGCAAAAGTTGTCCAAGGGGTACTCCAAAATGAAAAATCCATAAGGTCCCTAAATTTGAAACAAAGTGTTCATGATGAAATTCCATCCCAATCTTTTGAATATCACCAAGGCAAACCTCAAAATCTTATGAAGGGATCATGAAAGAGTCAATGAAGATGAACAAGAAACATGGAAAACAATCACAAATTCCAAGGGTATATGAAAAATGAGATGTAGAAGATCTAAGGATAATAAAGAGTGCCACAAAATTTATCCAAGCACACAGGAAAAGTGTGAAAATCTTTGAATAGCTAGAACTTGCAACTTGAAACTTGTCCCTAGGATGTGATAAAATACAAAATTCCTTGACTTATTCTAAATTGATTATGAGGAATGAATCATTGACATCCTCAAATAGGTGAAATTCCACAACAAATTCAAAAATTCCAAGTTCTAATGGAAAATGCACCAAAACCAAGTGCTTATGATCAATCAAGTTGTGAAAAAATTCATTAAAAATTAGTTGAAAACATTTACAAAATCCATGCCAAAGGAGCAAGACAAGATGGAAAAGGTGCTAAAGGAAAATCACAAATTCCAAGTATAGGTGGAAATTTTGACATTTGTACTTGCCTTGCATGAGAAATCTACTGAGATTATAGAGTCTAGTCAGCCTTGGGAGATAATAAACTTCAAACAAAAAAAGAAAGTCATAAAGCAGGTCGAACTACAAGAGAGAAAGCATGTGAGCGCTATAAAGGAGAATCAAATCTTCATTTTTATATCAATTCAAAACCAAAAAGGGCAAATCTATAGAGCAGAGCAGAAATTTTTAATAAGAGAAGTGAATTTAGTAAAGGAGAAAAACTAAAGTTTTATTTTGTTCTTCTTTGCAGTAAGCTTTATTTACCAATATCAAATATTTTTAGAGATTGTTTGAATTAATGATTATTTTAAGATCTTGTTTTATCCCATATTGGCAAGGATAATGAAATTCATCATGATTTACCCTTTATATTGAGCATCACATCAATAAGCTAACTTAAGGTGTTTTCACTTGTAGGTTGATGATGAACTCTAAGGAACACCAAGCATTGATCAAGAGAGACATGAAAGGAGCCATGCCTAAGACAAAGATCACATCAAGATGGAGAAATTTGAGTGACACCAAATTGGGATACACTGACATGAACAAGATCAAGAGGAAGATCAAAGAATCCAGAGATGAGCTATAAATTTTCAAAGAAGGCACCATCACTAGAACACTGCACTTCATCAAGACATCATCAAGATCATCCACCTTGCTTCCAAAGGAGAACTTCATCACTGGAGTGAGAGATGTCATCATCCATCTGGCAAGCTCCATCATCCAAGCATCTAGAAGATCATTTTCATATTCAAATTCAAGAGCCTTCCACTTCATCTACTAGAAGAAGATCAAGAGTGAATATCATGAGGTCTACTCTAGGAATTCACCTCCAAGTCATCTCTTCTACTGCAACGTCTAGGCCTACAATCTTACATGAGCACCACAAGAAAAGTTAGTTGAATGAGCAAAGATTATCAAGAAAATCCACAAATTATAGGAATGCAAAGATAACAACATGAAGTGAACAACAAGGACAAGTTCCCAAATTCCACATTTGAGAAGAAATAGTTCCAAAGGTGAAAATCTAGTTTCAAGACTTTGCCAAGAAAAAAGGATAAAATTTGGGAATAGCATCAAGAAATTGGAAAAATATCAAAAAATCAAGTAAATTTGCTCAGGAAATGCTAACTTGGCACCTATGCATCATCAGTCAATCAAATTTTATCATGTCGCTTATCTAAGTTCATTGCATTTGTAAGAAGATAAGAACAAGAAGGGCATCCCACATGAATATTCTTCATAGATTCCATTTCATCTCTATCATCTTGGAAAATGTGCCTTCATTGCCTTTGGGTTTTTATGTACACAAGATGTGTCAACTTTTACTTTTGCTAAAAATAGTTGGTTGTTGTAACTAGTTGCTGATGTGGCAAAATCTCAGCCATTGGTTGCTCAATTAATCTTGGCCCTTCATTTTATTTTGAGGACTATAAAAGGCATCCCTTCTCTTTCATTTGTAAGATTGAGACTTTGGAGAATTGTTGCAAGAGCTCTTTTGAGATAATACAAGACTCATTGGTTTGGTGATATTGTTTTATTTCAAGTGTTGCATGGTTTCCAATTCTTCAAGCATAGAATAAGTTTTATTTTCAAGCATTGTGTTAGTTGATGGAAGTTATTATTGTTGTTTCATGGTGAAATCTCTAAGTTCATACCATTTGTGATTTGTGGCTTGCAAGTTGCAATGCATGGTTAGATTAAACTCAAACAAGCTTAACTTCGATTACTTGTGGTCACTATTTTTTCATGCGCGCAAGTGATTTGAATATCATACATTACCTTAGAAGATTGCATCAACTTTGTGTAGTTGTTTGATTTGGTGAAGCAAAGTTGATTGATTTCACTTTTTCAACAATAGTTTCTTGTATATGGGATTAGAGTAGTTTCCCTAAACCCTTCATTTTTTGCATTTTATTTGATTACGATAGCAATCAAGTGTGGAAGTAAGAAGTCATTAAAGCTAATCTTGTGAGAAGATCTAAAATTGCATTATTCTTTGTCCATTTTGAACAATTGTGTAAGTCCCTTTGTGTTCACAGCAAATCACATCATATACCTATATTGAGTCTATATCCAACATATTGTCAAGACCTGACATTTGGAACCTTAGAATCATCTCACTGGATCACGTAGTTTAGCCTTTGAGTGTCTTTTGTCAAGAGAGGATAGATTACTTAGTATTTTATTTTGCATGTTGCCTTGTGCATAAAAAACACATCAACATGGTGGAGTAATAATATCCTGCTGCAAATATGAAGAAGCCTCTTGTCAAGCAATAGGTGAAGGAGGAGTGGGTAACTCAGTTGGTTGAAGAACTATGAGCTTTGATTGACCAACTTGATTCTTTGATGATGTATCCACACTAAAAATTGTAGTGTGAACTATAGAGTCTTCGCCATCAGGTGTAAAGTGTGAAAGTGTATAGACACGAGAAAAGTTGTCAACTTTCCTAAATGCAACAAGTTCTCTAGTGCGCAAGTCTCTTATCATAACTGATTCTGAATTGAATTCAATTGTTTATCTTGATCCACTGTTGGTGATTTGGTAGATGGAAATTAGATTGTATCTTATGTCTGGAACAAAGAGAACATCTTTAATATAAGTTGCTCCTATTTTAACATTTCATTTCCCACAAATTGTCATTAAAGAATTATTTGCAACCAATATCTTTGTTGTAGTTGTGTGGTGTAGTGATGAAAATAGAAACATAGAAGATGCCATATGATGTGATGCACTAGAATCAAGAACCCATTGCTGAGATTCAGAGACTATAGAGGCACATAGTGCTTTGACTTTTGATGATTCTAACATTGATGGAGAAGAAAGACAAGCCTTGAGTTGTGAATTTTCAAGTTCATTTTGTTTAATTATTCTCTTGTACTCATCCTCTCTCTTTTTAAAACATGTAAATTCTTCATGCCAATTTCTCTTAAAATAAGAGCAAAGAGGCCTTCCTTTACCTTTCCCTTTTGATGAAGACTCAGATGGAGGATTTGATTTTGTTCCTTTGCCTTTATCTTAATCTCTACTTTATTTCTTTGGTGTTTGATTTGAAGATGAAGATACAACAAGTGCATGTGTTGGCAAAGACTTCAAAACTCCCATTTGTATTAACTTATCCTATTCCATTGTTAGATTAAATATAAAGTAAACAAGATAAGGCATAGTGAATTTTGTACCAAGACCACTTTTGGTTGTATAAAATTCTAAAACAAACACTCAAAATTGATGACCAAGCTTAGACAAAATACTAAGTATCAATTGTTCATCTATTTTTTATGAAAGAGCATCCAATGGTGTAAGGGCAATCTTGCATCACCCAAAAAAATGATGATTCAAAATTTATTCTTTTGTTTACATTTATTTTCAAATTTATATTTCTGCTTCCATATTGCTTGAATAATGATGTAGAACCTTCAATTTTTCCAAACTGCTAAAAATAGCAAATTGCTATTTTAGGAAAGTTTGCATTTGGACACGTATGGAAGAAAAAATTTATAGGAGGGTTCATAATTAAAAAATAAGACCATTGGTGAAGGAATTAGTCAAAGATCATTTGTGGGCTGAAAGATATTAAAGTTTCTATTTCCCGAAAAACCCTTGAAAAAAGTTTCAAAGTCATGTTTTAGGCACTTAGAGGCCTCGTATGACCCTAAAAATGGGTGGAATTGGTAGAGAAGGTTCCTGGAACATATAGAACTCTGTGAGATTTCTAACACTTCAAAAAATTCATCAATTAGACACCTGAATCAAAAATTATGGCTCTCGAAAGTTGACCTATTTTTGGAGGGAGTTGCAAATTTTAATATTTTGGCTAGAGGCAGCAAAAAGGGGCTATTTATGACCATTTTGGGAACACTTTGTTGAATGCACATGACAAGTAAGATAGGGGCGAATCAGTTGTATCATAAACTTCAATCCCTCACAAACATTCAAATCCACATTAACGTTTAAACTTGTTATGATGATCAAGCATGAAAAGCAAATAAAAGAAACTGAAACATAAAAGCACCAAACACAAGACAACACCAGATTTTATGTGGAAAACCCAAGAATGGAAAAACCATGGTGAGGATTAGCTCACAATATAAAGTAGTAGCAACACCAAATTACAAAAGGCTCACTACCAGAGGGCTCATTGCCTAGGGCTCACTACCTAGAAGAAAGAAAGAAAGGCTCACTGCTAGAGGACTCACTATCCAGAAGAAAGAGATAGAAGAGAAGGCTCATTATTGTAGATGAACTAATATAATTCCATCTAACCTATGCATGGAGTTCAGTTCCAATAAAGCTGAATATTCACCACAACACAAGCATCACCTTCACAACAACACTAGAAAATAGTAGACACCTTCTACTTACTCCATCTAGTAGCCTAACACATGAAAGTTGTCACTACAATGATCAATTTCACATCACAAATATCATATTTATCACGCATACCATCAGTCATGAATCCTTGACACTTATTTATACCATCATTATGTTGGCAAGAGACACTATATGGAAAAATGATTATTGTAATTGATGGCAACAAAGTTCATCCCACACATCCGCAGGACATGGTGTGTCTCTACTGGAAGTCAAAATGAAGATTGTTGAGGTCTGGTAAATAAGAACAGAGCTTGTGGCAAGGTCCGATAGACAGGTCCAGATCTCTCAGAGGAAGTATCTTGGTGAAGTGTGGATTTGGGAAAGTCAAGAGGACTACCTTGAGTAATAGATTACAAGTATTTAGCCTCCGGTGATGGACAAGGGAAAAGATATGAATAGTTGAGTACCAGATTCCTGAGTGATAGTGTGAACAAAGGAAGAACTGACTGACAGAACATCAAACTACTTTTCGGATGTGTTACTGATGGTGTTAAAGGTTATGAAGGCATGAATCATGTTTGGCCGACATGATTAATGATTTCTACAAGTATATGCTTGATCTGCATTACTTGATGTGTAAAGATTCAGCCGACAGAACAAAGTTTGTGAGAAGATTGATTGTTCCAGGTGCCGACTAGAAAGATAATGAAATCACTTGTGCAGATATATATAAAGGATGGATTTAGTTGTGAGAAGTGTTGTGGTGATATGTGATATGCAAATAAAAGTAGAGCAGAGCAGAAGCAGTAAGGAAGGTCCGGTATGTGAAAGGAAAGCAGCATAGGAGAAGAGGAAAGATGAAGTGCAGCAGATCAGTGTACTGAGCCTAACCGAAACTGAACTCCAGCATATGTGGATGCTACTAATCAGTTCAAGTATTGTATAACATTCTTTTGTAGACAGTGTGTCTCCTTGTAGGTAGTGTGCCTCCTTTGTGAGCAGTGTGCTCAGGCAGTGAGCCCTAATTGGCAAGTGCCATTTTGTAATTCCTTATTCTTCTAACAGAGAATAATCCTTGGGTTAATCACCCCGTGGTTTTCTCCCTTAACAGGGTTTCCATGTCAAAAATACTATGTCATGTGTTTTTCCATTTCATGGTAATGTTTGCTTGTTTGAATTAATGCTGCATTGATTAATAAGAAAATTCAGAAAGAAGAAATAATTAGGATAACTGATTCACCCCCCCTCTCAGTTATCAACAATTGGTATCAGAGCTAATTTCTTCCTAACAGAGTCTAACAACTCAAGGAAGATCTGGGAGTCCAAATGGATGCATATGGTTTAAGGGAGAAACTCAAGACTTCCCTTGAGGATCTTGAACAATCAAACTCTGAAGTCAATGAATTAAAGGAAAGACTCAAATAGGCTGATGATTTCATGAGAGAACTAAAAGACAAATTAAGTCTCTCTATGAAAAAGAGAAAGGAGCTACTTCAGCAATTGGCAAGACAAGGTGAAGAAAGTAATGCAAATGAAGAACTGACTGAGAAAACCAAGTTATGTGAAAAGTTATCAAAAGAAATAATTATGGTAAGACATGAAATGGAATCAGGAGTTATAAAGTTTACCAAAGAAAATGAAGAGAAAAGAAAACCTGAAGATAATCTAAGACAATCTCTCAAGGAGAAATCAGAAGATTGCCACCAGATGGATAGAAATATCAGACATCTGGAATCTGATCTTGAAGATTCTAAAGATAATGAAGAAAAACTTGAGGATCAAATTGTCTCTCTAAAAAGGGATCTTCAAACAACAAATGAGTATAAAAAGAAATTCAAGATAAGTTCTGCTCAACTTGAAGTTCTTCTTGGAAGTCAAAAGAAGGTAGATGACAACTGTGGTTTGGGATATGAGAAAGGAGAAAGCTCCGAATCCAGTCAAAAGAATTTTGGATCAGAAAATCTAAGGAACAGGCCTAGAAGACCTCCGGTAAGACAACCCAATGCTCAAAGATATCCATCCTTCAATGGATACTGCAACAGCTACAATCACTTTGGTCACAAAGCTAATCAGTGCAGAAAGAGAATGAATCAGACTAATTCATCCTTCTCTAGGCAGTGTTTTAACTGCAAAAGGTATGGTCACAAGTCTCATGAATGCAGAAATATGCAAATGAACAAATCATTCAATGGTAGATGCTTTGCATGTAATAGAGTAGGTCATATGGCTAATCAATGCAGATCAAGAGGATATCAGTCAAATATGCAAAGAAATGTTGTTTGCCAAATCTGTAATAGGTTCAGTCATAATGCAAAATTTTGTAGAAGCAAGAATCAGGAGAAAAGATGTATGGTATATCGTAATCAGAATCAAGATAAGGGTAAACAAAAGGTGAATGCGGATGAAGTTAGGAATGAGATGAACAAGATTTGGGTAAAGAAAAGTTTAGAGAATGTAGAGGTTGGATCCGCACCAGACTCTGGTGCTGATATTCCTTTTGGAAACTAAAAGGTGAGCTCTCGCTCAGGGGGAGACACAAAGAAAACCTTGTTCCCCCAGCCAATTAAGTGGTGCCTGAAATTGGCACATGAGAAGTTGCAGATCAAAGGGTTTCTAGAGAAACATGTAAGGAAGGTCAGGTAAAGATCTGAGAGATCCACAAGAAAATTTAAAAAGTTCAAATCCTTCAGAATTGGTCCGATTAAGCAAGTCTTTCAGTAAAATAGGTTTCTCACAAGATTGGCCAAGTATGAATCCAAATTGATACAGCTTGATCTGCGGATACATAAGATGATCAGAAGGACAAGTGGATATGATGATTCATCACTAACATCAATCACAAGGGAATCATAATGATTTGGATGAGTTTCTTCCTCCTTGAACAAGGAAAACCAGGCAAACCAGAATAATGTAGGTCGGGCATTTATTGCAATCTGATATTAGGGCTCGCGGAGCAATATAAGGGTTTTTCATTAATCACTCATTCATTCTGCACTCAAGAAGAAACAAAAAGCGGAGCTCTACAACAAAATTCCTCAAGTTCATCGAAGATCACTTGTAGAAGTCATTACTTCCAGAGATCAATTCAACCTACTCCGTGAAACCGATAAGCGTAAAAGGTGTTTTCCGTTTTCAAATATCTCACTGCAAATCTCTTGATAATGGGTACTTCGAATATTGTAAAGATTTCTGATAGACCTCGCCCTACATTTAAGAAACACCATACAAATCCTTGGAGGTAGACCCCCTAGGTGCATTTTCCAGTGTTCTGCATGGTGTTTTGCACACTGAAGATATTAGGGTTTATATACATCAAACATTGAAGAGTTTGGGGAATTCAAACTAAGAGACTTATACCACAAGTAGTTAATAGATGATTCTTTTGAGATCAAACCTCAGTATAAGAGCATCCGGGAAAAACACTTTAATCAGTTCATTCATTTCCCTTGCTTTGAAGAAGATGAATGGGTCTAGTATGTATTGAGTAGGGTACATGACAACTTTCTATGGCTAAACAGACCTTGCAAAATCACCAAGGAAGCAATTAGGGTAGTAACTGGTTTACACTCCTCTGGAGGAATACCTATCCTCAAATCTGTCAAAAACAACATTGTAACTGAGGCCACCAGATCAAAATTTGATAAGAGGGCAATGACCATTGAAGATATTATTGACCCAGATATCAAGTATGCATCTATGATACTAGGATACAAGATATATCATTCCAGTAGGGAGAATTTAGTATCTGGAACTGTAGTATACATGGCCTATGAGATGCTGAGAAAAAATGTAGAATATGATCTCTGTGAACTTCTCTTGAGCTAGTTAATGGAAAACATACAAAAGATCAAAAAAGACAAGAAAAACTCTTTCAAATATGGTGCACTAATAGCATGTTTATTTTTCTACTTCATGAATGAGTTGCCCAAATCAAATGGATGGGTATGGCAAAATGACAAACCGGTAGTAGTTCAAATCAGAGACTATTTGCATGGGCTTGGGGATGCTAAAGCAAGAAATACAGCCATGTGGGGATACTTCAAAAACTTTCAGAACATGATGCAATCAAGAGAAAGGATTTCCCAGTCCCTTGTTGAGATATACAAGGACACAGTCTACTTTATGGTAGAGACTGATCAGTGCCTAATGGAGGCAGTAGAACCAAGGACAGTCTGGATCATGCCCATGGGGTATGAAGTTGATGAATAGATTGTGGAGTTGCATGTTCAACACATGCTGAGTTAGCCTAAAGATCCAAGGCAGAAAGGTTTGGAACCTTTGAGGAGCTGAGTGTAAAGATCCATGTGGAATTCAGAGAACCAGAGATGAAAAGGAAGGTGAGAAAAGAAGTAGAATATATTGCACAAGGCCTTGGGATCTCAAAGGAGGCACTTGATGCCAATCGGGAAAAGAGACAAAAAGCTGATGAGGAGAAGAAAGAGGCAGAAAAAGGAAGCAAGAAAAGTACTTCGGTAGAAACTTCCACCCGGACTAGATCTTCAAAGAGACCAGCACCTGTCCCAGCTAAAAGCTCAAAACCAGAAGTCTAAGCATCTAGCAAAGGAGTGAAAAGGTCAAAGACAAAAGCCACAAGGGCTTATGCAAGTCAAAGAGATGAAGAAGAAACTGAATCAGATGAGGGGGTAAAGGAAATAAAGAAGCAGAAGAAGAAAGGATCCAGTCAGCCCTCCTCAGACCAAGACAAGGAAGAAATAGCAGAGGAATTTGTTGAAAAGCCCACCCTATCCCTAGAAAGTGTAATCAAATTAGTCACTGTGGATGGAAACCTTCAACCAATGGCTGAATTCTATGATGATTACAATGAGGCTGACCAAAAGATCCTGCAGGAAGATACAATCAGGTATCTGAACATTTACAATAAAGCTTTTATTGAAATTATCTCTCTAATTCCTAAGAGTCTAGAGAAGGAGTTGGAAATGAGAAAGACCAATGCCATGGCAAAAGACCTTGAGATCCAGGAACAGATAGCTATTCAGCTATATCCTTCAATTGATCCCAAGACAATGAACATGGTATTCAAAGACTACAAGGATGAATTCAGGAGCAAAGTAAGGATGAATCAGCTTATGCTTGGTGAGACCGACAAGGTAGCCAAGGACACTGAAGAGATTCTTCAGAAAACCTTCAAAAGATTTAATCTTCCTATCATAGAGGACTTGGGTACTGATCCTACAAATGTTGTAGAAGAAACTCCTGAGAAAATGTCAGAAGAGGTGGGCCCTGAACAAACCAACATTTCCCCTTCGGTTTCCCCTATAGTCTCCAGATCTAAAGGAGAAGAAAAATCACATGAGAAAGAAGCAGAGGTGAAGGAAAAAGAAGGTGACAATGCAAAGGTTGCAGAAGGATAGAAGACTTCAGTAGAGAAAACCACAACTGCTAGTGGTGGGAATGTAGAAGGAGAGAAAACTCCAAAGGACAGCTCCAAGATTGCAGAAGAGAAGAAACATCTATCTCCAGCAAAAGACACTGCACAAACTGTCCAAGAATTTTTGAGCAAAGAAACAATGGAGATTGATGAACCGGAGCTTCTACAACGTCCATTCAATTTTGATTCTCTTTCTCTGGTATAGACAATGAAGATAGCTTCATTTGCAAATGCTAAGGCTAATGAAAAACTCCTAAAGTCTTATATGGAAGACTATGAGTTGATAGAAGCTGCATCCGAAGTGCTGGAAAAGATCATACCATCTTTTCGAAAGGATCCCACAGCCTCCTCTTTCGGTAATCTCAAAACCTTAGTCAGCAGTGTTAGTACACATTTTGATTCTCTAGAAAAATTAGCTGAAGAAAAGGTCCGGAAGGAGTTTTTGGATAAGAGATTCTCAGAGGTACAAGGATTAATCACTAATGAGAGGAGAAATATGAGTATTGGGATAAAGAGCTTAGAAAATGCTCTTAAGGATGGTGGTGAAATATACAAATTTTGTATCTCCTGGTCCAAAGTAACAGTAGAGACTGAGAAGAAAATAACAGAGCAAGAGGATAAACTACTAAGTTTGTCTCAAAGTTTTGATCCTCTCTCTTCCTCCATAGTAAATCAACAGTGTAAAACTATTGCAATCACAAATGCAATAAAGAATTTTGAGAAGGAAAGGAAGAACATGATCAGCTGGATGGGTGAACTTAGGAGGATAATTGTCCCTAAGTTAGAGGCCATGCATGAGGCCATAAGTGAAGCTCAAATCACAGCCCAGACAAATGATTCGACAGATCTAAAAAGGGCAGATGCGTTTGCATTCCTGTTGAGTGGGCATATCTCAATTTTGGACAGGATGAAGTAGAGTTGGGCGACAGAAGTTGTACAGTTGAAGACAACTTTTGTAGACATACTTAAGTATATGTAAGTATGCCATATGTATATACTTATGCGGCTAAGTATAGTAAATTTTTTGAAAATTTTGGTGTGCGGACCCTATCATTTGCCATTGATGTCAAAGGGGGAGTGAGGAGCAATGAAAAATGAGGAATCCAACTAAGGGGGAGCTCCAGAAAATGTATATAAAGACAGAGCATCAGCCAAGGGGGAGCATAGTGTAAACACTTAGTCATTTTTCACTAAGTGTTGCCATCAATGCCAAAGGGGGAGATTGTTGGCAAGAAACACTATATGGAAAAATGATTGTTGTCATTGATGGCAACAAAGTTCATCCCACACATCCGCAGGACATGGTGTGTCTCTACTGGAAGTCAGAATGAAGATTGTTGAGGTCCGGTAAACAAGAACAGAGATTGTGGCAAGGTCCGACAGACAGGTCCGGATCTCTCAGAGGAAGTATCTTGGTGAAGCACGGATTTGGGAAAGTTAAGAGGACTACCTTGAGTAATAGATTACAATAATTTAGCCTCCGGTGATGGACAAGGGAAAAGATATGAATAGTTGAGTACCGGATTCCTGAGTGACAGTGTGAACAGAGGAAGAACTAACTAACAGAACATCAGACTACTTTCTGGATGTGTTACTGATGGTGTTAAAGGTTATGAAGGCATGAATCATGTTTGGACGACATGATTAATGATTTCTACAAGCATATGCTTGATCCACATTACTTGATGTGTAAGGATTCAGCCGACAGAACAGAGTTTGTGAGAAGATTGACTATTCCAGGTGCCGACTAGAAAGATAATGAAATCACTTGTGTGGATATATATAAAGGATGGATTTAGTTGTGAGAAGTGTTGTGGTGATATGTGATATGTGAATAAAAGTAGAGTAGAGCAGAAGCAGTAAGGAAGGTCTGGTATGTGAAAGGAAAGTAGCATAGGAGAAGAGGAAAGATGAAGTGCAGCAGATCAGTGTACTGAGCCTAACCAGAACTGAACTCCAGCATATGTGGATGCTACCAATCAGTTCAAGTATTGTATAACATTCTTTTGTAGACAATGTGTCTCCTTGTAGGCAGTGTACCTCCTTTGTGAGTAGTGTGCTCGGGCAGTGAGCCCTAATTGGCAAGTGCCATTTTGTAATTCCTTATTCTTCTAATAGAGAATAATCCTTGGGTTAATCACCCCGTGGTTTTCTCCCTTAACAGGGTTTCCACATCAAAAATATTATGTCATGTGTTTTTCCATTTCATGGTAATGTTTGCTTGTTTAAATTAATGCTACATTGATTAATAAGAAAATTCAGAAAGAAGAAATAATTAGGATAACTGATTCATCCCCCCTCTTAGTTATCAACACATTAATCTTGAAATCATTCTCCAAGGTCAGCAACACAACTTAACCCATAAAATTCAAATTGGGTCTAAACCAAAATTTTCCTGTGGAGGAAAGGAATGAATGTGGACCACATCACACCTTAGCATAGACCTAAATCCATACATACATGCTTCATCATGCTTTCACAATCACCAAAGAACAATCACAATTAGTGTAAACAACCAAGTCGACCAAACTTGTGTTAACACCATGAACTTTTAAGTGCACACTTATTCAAAACCAAAAGATGACATACAGACCATGCACCAAGCTTGAACATGATCTAGAAACATCCAAAAGCACCTAAAAACCAACAAAATTCTTTGCAACATCTTTCACCTAAAGAAAGTTCACACCGAAGCACTTATATTACTTTGTCATCAACTATAACTCAAGAAACTATCATCTTCAACTCAAGAAACAAACTTGCAAAGCACCAAATCATGAACCACTTGAATTGAAGAAAGATATAGACCTTATAAGCATTAATCTAGAACCACAAAGCAAAAAACAATTTTGCTAAGAATTATAGAGAAAAATAGTTTCTCCTAGACACTTCTACACAATTGAAAAACACCATCCACACACTGATGAACACAACTTTCTCTGCACAATGAACCAGAGCACAAAATATGGAATATAACATCTCTAAATACCTCTAAACAACATATTCAAATCACAAAAGAAGATCTTTAATAAGGAATAAATGCAAAGAAAAACCAAAACATTACTCTGTTAAATTAGAACATATCTTCAATACATCATTTCCTTTATTAAACAAATGTTCTCAAAAGCACTTGGAAACCGAACAATAGAACCATCTTCAACACCTCTACAAAGAAACCAAATCACCTTCAGTAATAGCTCATATCCTCATCTCTGCACAACCTTATCTCTGATCTCTACTCAATAGAAACTACTCATACTCTTGCATCATTTCTTAACTCATACTCTTGGCATAGTTGACACCAATGGCAACACAAGCTTGTTGACATCAATGACAACACCAATTAGCACATACTTGGAACAATATCCCCCTTTGTCATTGATGGCAACACATAATGTGAAAAACCATCAAGACACAACTCTTCAACAATCTTCTTTACTTTCTTACTCTCTCTCCCTAATCACTAATTCATTTCTTTTTCACATTGCTCTCTCTCCCCCTTTGACATCAATGGGAAAGGGTAACACACGTCTTCTTTCACTCTTATCAGGTCACATGATCTTTTCTTTTCATTGCTCTGAATACTCCCCCTTAAGAGTGCACACCAAATTGTATCAACTCTTACTCCCCCTGACTACAACAATCATCATGACCACTACTTGCTCCCCTTGAGAGGTAGCCTCCAACATTAGTCTAGAAAATAATGAATCTTGAAGTCCACTGGATTGATGCACCTCCTTATGCATCTAGTTTAAAGAAGGATGGGCAATAAACCCTATCTTTTCCCAAAGATACTCAAATGTATCCCTAGGAAGAGCCTTAGTGAATATGTCAACAACCTAATCCTTTGTAGGCACATACTCAAGCTTCACTTCATTCTTTGCAACCTTCTCTCTCAGAACATGATACCTAATTGAAATATGCTTTGTCCTTGAATGCATTACTAGATTCTTTAAAATGTTAATAGCACTTGTATTATCACAGAAAATAGAAACTGGCTCATCATATATAACTTGGATATCCTTCAAGTTTTGTCTCATCTATAACACATGTGTGCAACATGATGCTATAGAAATATACTCTACCTCTATAGTAGATAAAGACATTGAATCTTGTTTCTTACTTAGCCAAGACACCAATCTGTATCCAAGAAAGAATGCACTACCACTTGTACTTATCCTATCATCTACACAACTAGCCCAATCTACATCTATATAAGCACTTAAAGTAAAGTCAATATCTTTTGGATACCACAAGCCATGATCCGGAGTGTCCTTTAAATATCTGAATATCCTTTTAACTTCCATTACATATGACTCTAGGATATGCTTGAAATCTAGCCACAAGATAGACTACATGCATAATATCTAGTCTAGTAGCAGTCAGATATAGTAATCCTCCAATCTTTGATCTATACTTGCTCTGATCAGCCTTAGGAGATTCATCATTCTTTCTCAAGTTACAACCAATAACCATAGGAGTACAAACTAGTTTATAATATTCCATTCCAAACTTCTTTGACAACTCTTTTACATACTTTGACTAAAAAATGAAAATACCCTTATCTATCTGATTGATCTGTAACCCAAGGAAGAAATTCATTTCCCTACATATTGACATTTCATATTCCTTTTGCATCTCATCTACAAAACTTTTATACATACCTTCATTTCTACCAAAGATGATATTATCAACATACACTTCCACAATTAGAATTTGATCTCCACTTACTTTGATGTATAGATTATTATCTATAGACCCTTTATTGAATCCTTGCTATAATAAATACCTATCTATCCATGCATACCAAGCTCTAGGGGCTTGCTTCAATCCATATAGTGCCTTCTTCAACCTGTAAACCATATTTGTCTTATCTGACAACTGAAATCCTTCTGGTTTCTCTATGTACACTTCCTCTTCCAATTCACCATTAAAGAAAGTAGATTTCACATCCATTTGATATACTTTGAAATCCTTATGTGTTGTAAAAGCCAAAAACATCCTAATGGCCTCCATTCTTGCCACCAGAGCATAAGTTTCCTCATAGTTTGTTCCTTCCACTTGTGAGTAGCCTTTACACACAAGTCTTTCATTGTTCCTTACCACTTCTCCATTCTCATTCAATTTGTTCTAGAATACCCACTTAGTTCCAATTACATTTTTGTTCTCTGGTCTTGGGACAAGTTCCTAAGTCTGATTCTTCTCAATCTACATTAGTTCTTCTTCCATAGCCTTGATCCTATACTCATCCTTGCATGCCTCAACCACGATTTTAGGTTCAAATTTAGAAAGTACACATAGATTTACCTATTCTTCAGTAGCTCTCCATCTTGTCAGTACACTTTTTCTCTTATTACCAATGATCTGGTCTTTAGAGCTTCTAGACATACTTACGAGTTTTAGGGATTCTTTCTAGAGCTTCTTGTTCTTCAACTTGTACTTCTTTTTCTTTATTTTCTTCTTCTTATATGCAAGAAGACTCATCTGATTCATATCCATTAACCTCTAAAATCTTCTATATATGTTCAAACACCTCCAATCAACATGAAAATTGCTTTGTACTAGAAACAACTATGTTCTGTCAAGGTGAACTTCTATTACTCATTACTTTCAAGCCAATCATCAAAATTAGACAAAATTCTAGATGTAGATGTATCCAATGATTAATAACCATATGCCAGAACCATAGAGTAATATCTTCAATAGCAGACCAATACGAACTAAATTACCAGAACTTTGTAGCTTGATTTTACTGGACATATACTTAGCCAAAATTCATAACATGTCTTCTTACCTGATCAAATTTTCTTCCATATCAGACTTCTTGTGGAGGATAAGATCCTCTTTCAACATTACCAACCAAGCTAATCTGTATAACTCTACCTTTACCCTTTACAATCACAATCTTTGTCCTAACTTAAACCTTTGTTGCTAATTCTTAACCTTATCCATTCATGCTAAGACATAAACAACATTCCTTTGGTAGGGAAGAAAAGATTTTCAATAAGGCTCCTCCTGAGCCAAAGAACTAATCTTAGTTCCTAGAGGGAACATTTGCACTAGATGCCGGTACATGCTCATCCTTAACCTCTGTTACATCCTTCTTAATCTAAATCTTACTCATCTCCTTCTTTGTCTCTTTTGGATCAACTTTTTGTACTGGTTCATTCTTCTTTATCAGATTATCCTTCTTCATGCTTTTGCTTCTACAAGACTTAGAGGTATGTCTAGATCTATTGCAATTGTAGTACACACCATTTCTCTAACCAATATTCCTTCCATTCATTCTAGATCTGCATTGGTTAGCTTTTTGCCCAAATGTCTTGCATGTATAATAGTAGCCACTAAAAGATTTAACTATTCTATCATTTCCATAGCCATTTCTCATTTGACTTCTACACTCATTAGGTCTGTGTCCCATCTTATTGCATGTAAAACACATAGTAGAGTTTTTACTCACTTTACTTCTGCATACAATAGCTCTATGACCAACTTTATTGCATGTGAATCATTGACTAGAGAAGGATTGAACATTTTCATTCCTTCTACTTCTACATTCTATTGCTTTGTGTCCATACTTATTGCATAAATGACAAAAACCATTGAAAGATGGATACCTTTGAGAATTTGGTTGTCTGACTAGAGGTCTTCTAGCTTTATTCTTTTGATTCTGAATCTTCTTACCATTGTTCCTCTGATTTGAAGTCTAGTCTAATTTCAAACTTTCACCTTTTTCAAATTCTAAACCCTTTTTTTATCATTGGGACTTTTATGAATTGCAATCATCTCATCAAGCCTTGTAAAACTTATCTTAAAATTTTCTTCATAATTCTTTGCCTTCTCTAGATCTGATTTTAGATTCACAACTTCTTGTTCAATATTTATACATTCTTTAGATTTTCCTTTAACCATGAGGTTCATATATTCCTCAATCCTTGCCTTTTCTTCAACTTGCACTTTCAGACCATTCATAGATTCATTTGCTAGCCTCAATTGTTTACTAACATCCTTATTTCTTTCTTTGAACTTCTTGACTTGCTCTCTTAATTTTTTGATACATCCATCTGCTTCTTTGACATTCTTATTCTGATCTTTGTTTTCTTCTTTAGTCCTCTCTAGGTCTTCAAGATAAACCTTGAGTTCTTCACTATTGAAAGGCATGCATTCATCTTTTGAAGATCCATCAAACAGGGGGATATCTTTCTTGTGTGCCATCCCAGATCTACCTCAAGCTATTAAGCTTTCTTCTAAGGAACCTTTCTCTGATGCCAATTGTTCAATGCACAAGACAACTGAGAGAGGGGGGATGAATCAGTTGTATCATAAACTTCAAACCCTTACAAATATTGAGATCCACATTAACCTTTAAACTTGTTATGATGATCAAGCATGAAAAGAAAATAACAGAAACTGAAACATAACAACACCAAACACAAGACAACACCATATTTTACATGGAAAACCCAAGAAGGGAAAAGCCACGGTTAGGATTAGCTCACAATATAAGGTACTAGCAACACTAAATTACAAAAGGCTCACTGCCAAAGGGTTCACTACCCAAGGCTCACTATCTAGAAGAAAGAAAGAAAGGTTCACTACCAAAGGACTCACTGTCTAGAAGAAAGAGATAGAAGAGAAGGCTCACTACCAAGGATGAATTGATATACTTGCATCTAACCTATGTATGGAGTTCAATTCCAATGAAGCTCAATATTCACCACAATATAAACATTACCTTCACAACAACACTAAAAAATAGTAGACACCTACTACTCACTACATCCAGTAGCCTAACACATGAAAGATCTGACTACACTGATCAAATTTGTGTCAAAGATATCATATTCATTGCGCATACCATCAGTCACAAATCCTTGACACTTATTTATACCATCATTAACCTTGAAATCATTCTCCAAGGTCGGAAACACAACTTAACCCATAAAATTCAAATTAGGTCTAGACCAAAACATTCCCGCAGAGCAAAGGAATGAATGTAGACCACATCACACCTTAGCATGGACCTAAATCTATACATACATGCTTCATCACACTTTCACAATCACTGAAGCACAACCACAATTAGTCTAAACAAGTAAGTTAGCCAAACTTGTGTTAACACCATGAAATTTTAAGTGCATGCTTCTTTAAAACTAAAAGACAACATGCAAACCACACACCAAGCTTGAACATGATCTAGAAACATCCACAAGTACAGGGTCTAAAAACCAACAAAATCCTTTGTAACATCTTTCACCTGAAGAAAGTTCACACCGGAGCACTTAGATTACTTTGTCATCAACTACAAATCAAGAAACCATCAACTGCAACTCAAGAAACGAACTTGCAGAGCACCAAATCATGAACCACTTGAAGTGAAGAAAGATATAGACCTTATAAGCATGAATCCAAAACTACAAAGCCAAAAATTGTTATGTCAGAAAAAGTAACCTTGGGGGATTTTCTCTCTTAAGGTTTAGCTCTCGAGTCCTTTAGAATGCATTGAGAGCATTTTGCATGATTTTAATGACCCCCGATGAGAAAACTTTGAAGTTTAATAGAAAATGGGACTCAGGGGATGCACCTAACATAAATCATGCCTGAAATAGTGGGGGTGGACTTGGGTGCCCGTGCTCTAGTCCTGCCCTATTTTAGGTTAGGACCAAGTTCAAAGTATTGGTTTATGACCATTATTTAGGTCCTATGCTGACACTATAAGTTTGAATTATGAAATTCTTGGTAGGAATGTTTGTAGTTGCATATATAGTCATGATTAGGTTATTATTTATAAACTAGATGGAAATTAGATGTATTTTATGCATACTTGTGACTCTAAAGCATACAAAATATTAATTGTGTGGCAGAGTAGAGCATTGTTCTTGTGTTTGTACTTGCAGATTTAGCATCCATCTCCTCATGGTGTGAAGAGCATCTTCCTTCCATGAGATCTTCACTACAAGGTGATATCAATTATGTTTTCTATCATATATCATTTAGATTTTGCCTCTATCCCACAGGGATACACACTCTTTGTCTAACCATAGTGTTCAGAAGACTTGAATGTCTCTCTAGGGCTTGACTGAGGCAAGCCTCTAAACACCACAACCCCCAACCTATTTTTCCATGATTATAGGTTACGAGTTGTGAGAGCAGAAGAAGTGGAGTTGTAGGAGAGTAGTGCAGACTGTCAAAATTGTAGATCAGAGAAAAAATAGGAACCTAGACTTGGGTGCTCGCTCATTAGTCCTCCGGATCCCTCAATAGAAAAATCTCCAGAATAGCAGGAATAGGTTGTGAACAAGGTTTCCAGATCTCAACAAAAACTATGGCACTGGACTAGGGAACCCACTCATTAGTCCCCAACTTTTCTATTTTATGAACTTCAAAATCTGGTATGCATTTGATTGTCGTTTGATATATCCGTCTATGATTATTTTCTGTAATTTGTCTATTTGTTCACAAATTCATATAATTAGGGTTTAGAGCATAATTGGGCTTAATTGAACAACAAAATCATACAATTCCAATCTTCCCCTATGTTCCAAGTGATAGGAGATCTATAGTAGAATTTCTACTTTATTTAATGTCCTTGAATGTTTAGTGGTGAAAGGAGGATCAACATAAACCATCAAAAATCAACCCTAAACAAAAACCCTCTTCATATTTCATCCTAAACATTTTGGTGAACCCATTTTTTATGGATTTTTGCACCTTTTTGAGTGTTGTACTTCATATTTACATTCATTTCATTCATTCACTTCATTATTCATCTTATTTCATTTGAAAAATTACAAAAAAATTTAAAAAATTGAAAAAAAATTGGCATTTTAGCTTGCATTTTCAAATAATTTATATTATTTAACATTGAATTTCAATAAATTTCTATCATTATCATCAGATCTGATTTAAAATACATAAATTTTTCATTCATCATTCATTTAGATTGCATTTTCATGCTTAAATTGATAAAAAAAATGTTTGAAATTGTGCATTTTTCCATATAACCTAGTTTTGCATTAGGTAGGGTTTGTAGTCAAAATATTGTTTCAGACTTTACTACCCTTTTAAAACACTCATTAAGACTGATTTCTAACTATAGTGTTGCATCATAGGGGTTTGCTTGCAAAATTTCATGCCTAGGGTTTGAAAACCTTGATTTTTCACTAGATTTTGGCCTTATCATCTCTCTAGATTTGTATCATAGGCATGTTGTACAGAATATTTTTACACTAACTAGCTGTTATCAAAGTTATTATCTATTTCCCCTTCTCAAATTCCTTACAACACCCTTTCTATTAGGTTGTTGCATTGAAAATTGGTGAAAAATCAGATATTTTGGCTATATTTTCCCTAGGGTTGGACTTAGATTTGCACTCTAAGCATGTTGTGATGGATTTTATGTCTTTAGGTGACTGATATTACTACTATAATCTACTTTACCTCCTAAAATTCTTTACAAAACCCTTTTCATTGGGTCTTTACATTGAAAATTTGTGAAAAACTACATATTTTAGTGTATTTTCACTAGGTTTTGACTTGTCATCAATCTAGATTTGCATGAAAATCATGTTGTGAAGGATAGTATTACTTTATTGGACTAATATCAGACACATTATTTTCTTCCCCTAATCAATTTAATTACAACACCTTTTCTTTCACTTATTTGCAATGAAAAAATGTTGAAAAATCAAGCATTTTGGATATTAAACATATCTTTCTCCTAGGGTTTGTTCTATTTAGTTTGCGCATTGAGTGTTGCATTCTTTTGCATGAGTATTATAACCCACTACCCTAGTAGAAATATCCCTTTAAGAGGAAGTATAAGACTCATGGGTTCTAGTGCTTTTAAAGAATTTGACATTCCTACCTCTGAAAATCCATTGAATACTTTCTTTACAAAAGGAGAGACATAAATTTTGCAAGATACTATACCTCATACAACCACTATGGAAGATAAAGTATTTCATGATGTTGAGCATACTATTGAGGTGGTCATACATGTGCTTAATGAGAAAATAAGTAAACTTGATAAAGATTTAGCTGATTTTCAAGAATTTGTTTGAAATGAAAGGATAGAGGAAGAAGTTATCCCTGTGATCCACCACATAAGAGAATTGATAAAAGAAGGAAAAGATGGTATTAATGTTATTCAAGGTTTAACACATATTGTACACAATAATGTCATGATGGTCACTAAATGCGTGAATGGTATTAAAAACATGTCATCTTCATCTCATACACAAGTATCGGCACCTATACCGACCACTGGAATGTCTACATTTACATCGACAATTTTAACAACTAATGCTAATGCTTGTAGTAATGCTACCACTGGTATTGGAGTATCTAATGGAACCGGTTCACAAAATTACAAAGATGTGGGATTTAATTATCAGAACTTGGTTTCTAAGGGGACCTCTTCTATGAATAATCACTCTCAACCACCTCTGCATCCTACCTATTCTCAGCCACGTATTACATACAATTATTCACAACCACCTTCCACCTATCACTATGTCCAACCACCATTGAACTATTCACAGCCTTCGCTTATCACAATTCAGGCTCAATCACCTCCTCACTTTGGTTCTAATTCCTTGCATCAAACTACATCTCCCAATGATGCCATCCTAAACCAACTTTTGCAAGGCATGACTTTGTTGGAAACAAGGTAGATAACTGAGAGGCGGGGTGAATCAGTTATCTCAAAACTTTTCTTATTTTTACTTTCTTTTCTTATCTCAATATTTAGTGATATATCAAAACATGAAAGCATAAGCAACCATAAGAACTGAAATGAAATTAACACACATAACACGAAGATTTTTACATGGAAACCCTGTTAAGGGAAAAACCACGGGGTGACTAACCCAAGATTGTATTCTCTATTAAAAGAATAAGAAGTACAAAATGGCACTTGCCAATTAGGGCTCACTGCCCAAGCACACTGCCTACAAGAGACTCACTAGACTTTTTTTCCATCAATGACAATACTCATGAAGCCACACAGTGTCTCTTGCCAACAATCTCCCCCTTTGGCATTGATGGCAACACTTAGTGAAAAATGACTAAGTGTCGCAAAAAACTCCCCCTTGGTCGATGCTCTATCTTATGCACAATTATACTAGAGCTACCCCTTAGCTGGATTCCACATTTTTCACTACTCCTCACTCCACCTTTGACATCAATGGAAAAGGGTGGAATCCGCACACCAAAATTTACAAAAATTAACCTATACATATCCGCATAAGTATATAGACATGTTTATACTTACATATACTTAAGTATATCCACAAAGGTGGCCTTCAACTATACAAATTCTATTGCCCAGCTCTGCTTCATCCTATCCAAAATAGAGATGTGACCACTCAACAAAAATGCATAAGCTTCTGCCCTTCTTAAGTCTGCCAGATCACTGGTCCAGGCTGTGGTTTGAGCATTTGTTAAGGCCTCATGCATTGACTCTAACTTAGGGATAATTATCCCTCTAAGTTCACTCATCCTGCCTATTATATTTTTCTTCTCTTTGTCCAGCCTTTTTATTTCATTTATAATGGCAATAGCTTGTCATTCTTGATTCATTATGGATGTAGTGAGGGGATCAAAATTTTGAGATAAACTTGACAGTTTACCCTCTTGTTCTTTCACCTTCTTTTCAATATCTTCTATCACTTTAGACCAAGATAGACAAAATTTGTACATGTCCCCACCATCTTTAAGAGCATTTTCAAGACTCTTTATCCCAATATATAGTGTCCTCCTATCATTAACTATGAGTCCCTGTACTTCAGTGAATCTCTTTCCCAAAAACTCTTTCCAAACTTTTTCTTCTGCTGATTTCTCTAAAGAATCAAAATGAGTGCCAACAGAGTTTACCAGAGATTTCAAATTACCAGATGGAGAGGCAAAAGGATCTTTTTGAAAAGATGGCATGATCTTCTCCAGCATACTGGATGCAATTTCTAATAGTTCCCAGTCTTCCATGTGAGACTTCAGAAGTTTTTCTTTTGCCTTGGCTTGAGCAAAAGATGTTATTTTCATTGTCTGGACTACAGAGAGAGAATCAAAATTTAGTGGTCCTTGGAATAGTTCCAGTTTATCTATCTCCATCAGTTCTTTGTTCAAGAAATTCTTCACTGCCTCTGTAGTGTCTCTTGCCAGAGACTGAGTCTTCTTTTCTTTTGGAATCTCTGAACTGTAATCAGAGATCTTCTCTAGTTTTTCTTCTTCTCTTCCCTTTACCTCCTCTTCTTGACTCACTTTCTCCTCTTTTCTTCCTTCTCCTTCAGTTCCTGAATCTAGAATGTCTATAGTGGGATCCAGAAGAGAGATGTTAACTTCTTCATGAACTTTCTCTTCTGGAACAGAGGAATCCAAGTCCTTAGACTTCTCTTCATCTACCTCTTTTGACCCTTCTTCATTTTTCTCAGTAGATTCTTATTTTGATGCATTTAATCCTTCGACATCCATGGTAGAAGGTTCTTCATCTATTTCCTCTATAATAGGAAGACTGAATCTTTTGAAGGCATTCTAGAGGATGTCTTCTATTTCTCTTGCTACCTGATCAGTCTCTTCAAGCATAAGTTTGTTCATTCTTTCTTTGCTCTGGAATTCATCCTTGCAGTCCTTAAAGATCATGTTCATTTGCTTTGGAGTAATGGAAGGATAGAGCTAAATTACAATCTGTTCTCAAATCTCTAAGTCCTTTTCCTTAGCATTCTCTTTTCTAAGTTCAAATACCTTTTCTAGACTTTTGGGAATTAATGAAATGATTTCAATAAATGCTTTATTATAAATATTCAGGTACCTGACTATAGCTTCTTCCAAGATTCTCTTGTCAGTATCACTATAATCATCATAAAATTCTATTACTGGTTACAAATTCCCATCCACAGTGACTGCCTTGATGATATAATCAATGGAAAGAGTGGGTTTCTCAACAAATTCTTCTGTCTTTTCTTCTTTGTTTTTGCCAGCAGAGGATTCCTTGGATGTTTTCTTCTTCTTCTTCATTTTCTTAACTTCCTCATCAGACTCTATTTCTTCATCATCCTTTTGACTTATGTAAGACCTTGTGGCTTTTGTTTTCATTCTCTTTTCTCCCTTTCCAGATGTCTTGGCTTTTAGTTTGGAGGCTCTTGAGTTTTTAGGGGTGGCAGGTGTAGAACTCTTTGAGGATCTAGTCCAGGAGGAGGCTTGTACTAGAACACTTCCTTTTTTTGCTTCTTGTTTCTCTTTCTCATCTCTTTCTATTTTCTCTCTGTTTCCATCAACTACCTCTTTTGATATGCCATATCTTTTGGCAATTTTGTCTACTTCCCTTCTAACTTTTGTTTTTATCTCTGGTTGTCTCAGCTCAACATGTATCTTTACACTTAATTCTTGAAAGGTTCCAAACCTTTCTGCCTCAGGGTCCTTTAGCTGGCTCAACAAGTGTTGAATGTGTAGCTCCAAGATTTTCTCATCTACTTCGTAATCCATTGGCATTATCCACACTATTCTGGGCTCAACTGCCTCCATTAGGCATTAATCAGTGTCAACCATGCAGCATACTATATCCTTATATTTTTCAACTATGGTTTGAGGCATCCTTTCTCTGGCTTGCATCATACTTTGGAAGTTCTTAAAGTATCCCCAGAGTGTTGTGCTTTGAGCCTTGGCATCACCAAGTCCATACATATAGTCTTTGATCTGTATTACAACTAGTTTGTCATTTTGCCAAACCCAACCACTTAATCTGGGAAGCTCATTCATGAAGTAGAAGAATAGACACAGTATTAAACAACCATACTTGAATGAGTTTTTATCCTTCTTGATCTTCTGCAAGTTTTCTAATAGTTGGTTTAAAAGAAGATCACATAGGTCATAATCTACATTTTCCCTTAACATTTGATATGTTGTGTATATTGTAGTCCCGGACACAGAATTCTCCCTGCTAGAATGATAGATCTTATATCTAATTATCATAGAGGCAAATTTGATATCTAGATCTATGATGTCTTCTATGGTCATTTCTCTCTTGTCAAACCTAGATCTAGTAGCTTCACTTACTGTCTGGTTCTTGACAAATTTGAGCGTAGGTAACCCATTAGATGAGTGCAATCCGGTTACTGCCCTAATAGTATCTTTTGTTATCTTGAAGGGCTTCATCAACCACATGAAATTGTCATGTATTCTGCTAAGAACATACCAAACCCAATCATCTTCTACAAAATAGGGCAAGTGGATGCAATGTCCAAAGTGCTTATCCCAGATGGCCTTGTATTGAGGTTTGAGTTCAAAACTTTCATCTATTAATTGTTTATGGTAGATGTCCATCAACTTAGATTCTCCAAATTCCTTAATATTGGCGTGGATGTAAACCCTAACATCTTCTACGTGCAGAATCCCATGCAGAATGCTAGAGAAAGCGTGTAAGGGATCAACTTCTAGGGATTTGTATGGGTGTTTCTTGAACTTTGGGCATGGCCTATTAGTGATCTTAACAACCATTGGAGTAGCCATTTTTGCAAAATATTTAGAGAGAGATATTCAGAATGGAAGTACCTTTTTGCACTTTTAGGGTCAAAATAAGAGCCAAAACAAATCGCTGGTTGAATGGGATTTTGCGGTTGATCTTTGAGAGAGTTGTAGAAACTTGATTTAGATCTCTTCTTTTCTTCTTCTTGAATGCAAATGTACAACTGATGAGTGAAAGAACCCTTTTATTCTTTTGCAAACCCTAATTTCCTTTTGCAATAAATGCACAACTTAAGTTATCCGATTGCCTTGTTCTGAGAGAGATCTTTTTGAATCACTATGTTGCACTTAGAATCATTTTTAGTGGTAATTGATAATGTATCTTCTTTCCTCCAATCATACCATGGATCCGTAAATCAAGATATCTCAATTTTGAGTCATACCAGATTTGTCTGTGAAAATCCTATTTTACTGGATGACTGTCAAACTGGATCAATCTTGGATGATTAAATTCTTGCAAAACTCCATGCGGATCTTTCATATTTTCACCGAGGGTTATTTAGATAATTTTTTGAGAACCCTTTAATCCACAACATTCCATGTGCCAAATTTAGGCACCAATTCACTGGCTGGGGAAATTTATTTTTCTTTGTGACTCCCCCTAAGCCAGAGATCATCTATTTAGTTTTTAGAAGGAATATCGGCACCAGATTCTGGTGCAGATCTATCCCCATTATTTTCTATACTCTTCTTCACCCAAATCTTTCTCATCTCCCTTTGAACTTCATCCGCATTCACTTTGCCTTTTCCCTTGTCTTGATTTTGATTATGATGCACTGGACCCTTTTTATCCTGATTTTTACTTCTATAGAATTTGGTAATGTGACCAAATCTATTGCAATTGTAACAAACAACATTTCTTTGCATATTTGACTGATATTCTCTTGATCTGCATTGATTAGCCATGTGTCCCATTCTATTGCATGCAAAGCATCTACCATTGAATGAATTGTTTATTTGCATATTTCTACATTCATGAGATTTGTGACCATACCTTTTGCAGTTGAAACATTGTCTGGAGAAGGATGGATTGGTCTGATTCATTCTCCTTCTACACTAAGTTGCCTTATGATTAAAGTTATTGCAATTGAAGTAGTATCCATTGAAGGATGGATATCTTTGAGCATTTGGTTGCCTTACTATAGGTCTTCTAGGCCCGTTTCTTTGATTTCCTAATCCAAAATTCTTCTGACCAGATTCAGAGCTTTCACCTTTCTCATATCCCAAGCCATGCTTGTCATCTACCCTCTTTTGGCTTTCAAGAAGAACTTCAAGTTGAGCTAAGCTTATCTTGAATTTCTCTTTGTATTCATTTTCTATTTGAAGATCTTGTTTAAGAGTGTCTATCTGATTCTCAAGTTGTTCTTCATTATCTCTAGCTTCTTTAAGATCAGATTCAAGATGCTTGATTATTCTGTCCATTTTGTGGCAATCCTCTATTTTTTCCTTGAGCGATTGTTTTAGATTATCTTTAGTTTTCCTTTTCTCTTCAATTTCTTAGGTGAATCTCATAACCCCTGATTCCATCTCATTTCTTACCATAATGACCTCTTTTGATAGCTTCTCACATAGCTTGTTTTTCTCATTCAAATCTTCATTAGTATCATTGGCTTCACTCTGACTTGCTAATTTTTGAAGTAGTTCCTTTCTCTTTTTCACAGAGATACTCAATTTTTATTGTAGCTCATTTATGAAATTATCATCTTGTTTGAGTCTTTCTCTCAAGTTATTGACTTCAGAGTGAGATTACTCAAGATCATCTAGGGCAGACCGAAGTTGTTCCTTCATACCATACATATCCATTGAGATTCCTAGATCTTCCTCAAGCTGTTAGGCTCTGTTTAGAGGAACTTAGCTCTGATACCAATTGTTGGAAACAAGGTAGATAACTAAGAGGGGGGTGAATTAGTTATCTCAAAACTTTTCTTATTTTTACTTTCTTTTCTTATCTCAATATTTAGTGATATATCAAAACATGAAAGCATAAGCAACCATAAGAACTAAAATGAAATTAACACATAACACAAGGATTTTTACGTGGAAACCCTATTAACAAAAAAACCACAGGGTGACTAACCCAAGATTGTATTCTCTATTGAAAGAATAAGAAGTACAAAATGGCACTTTCCAATTAGGGCTCACTACCTGAGCACACTACGCACAAGAGGCACACTACCTACAAGAGAATCATTGTCTACAAATTTTATAGAAGGTAATTGTTGATCATGATGTTAGTCATAAACAAACATAGAATAAAAGTACACATTAACCTTTATTCATCTTAAAAGATACGATGAATTCAGAGAATTCATGATCCCAAGTCTCCAGTGATTAGGTCTTAATCTTCTGACATTACTCAGAGGTTGATGTGTGTTGTTGTTTCCATTTTGGGGCCTTACATAAGTCTCGTCTGTAATATAGTGTTTCTTGTAATGATGCTGCACAGATAGTTATTCTACACAAGATATGCTTCAAATAGTGTGTCTATATTTAAATCTTTGCATGATATCTATCATTTTGTCATGCTTTAACCTCAAATATGCTGAATATGTTCAGTTATCTACAGTATGTCTGCATATTTGTATTATTTTCTTAAGATTGTCAATTATTTGCAATTATGATGATGAAATGCTCTGAAATTGAAATAAATTGAAAAGAAAACTTCAAACTAATGTTGAACCTTTAGTTATTGAGCCACATACACATCATATATAGTCATGAAGAGAAGAAATCAAACCATATGTTCACCAGGACATTCCACAGCTACGTATAGTCGATGCTAACTTCAAAGGAAACATATGAAAACAACACATGCAAGCTGATATGCACTCCAAGGGATGCAGCAAATCAAAGCATATATCAAGAATTCATACACTGATTACTTAAGATTTATGATGGATTGTAATCAAAATAGTCTTCTCATTCATTAAGTATGCAATAACACATATGTATACAACAACTTTGAAATAAGCCTTGAGTACTTTAGCAAAAAGATTTCAATTAAGTTTCGAATATTTCAAAAAAGGCATCCCTACACCTTTTATAGAACAAGGTGAGGGAGCAGTTACAATTGATCTACGATCAAGATTTATCTATTAATATCTATGGTTCATACTTTATTGACCAAGTCAACTCCTTCAACGTGGCACAGGTTCCTAGCTGGCAACCATCTAGGTAACTCATATTTTCCTAAGTACCTGATGCATGTGTTCCCTTTGTGATGCATCTCATCTATTGATTAGGTTCTTCGTCATCATTTTTATTGTCATGATCATCACTTTCAGTGCTTTCGCTATCCTCATCATCTTGATGATTATCTCTTTGAATATGGACCTACATAGATATCCTGATACTTTCATATGCTTGCACCATCTTTTCCAATTCTTCGCCATCTTGAGTTCTCGCTTTGGTGATGGCATGTTTACACCTTTGATATTTGTTCCAGAAGGTTTCTAACTTATTCCTCCTATTGTTTAGTTTTTCAATATAACTCTCCACTCTGACCTTTATTCTCATTACTTTATCCATTACTTCTTCTGTTAGGTGGTTCAAAGGGTCATCAGCTACTAGCTGGAAATTACTATGTAGAGCCCTAATTGCAAACTCTTCATCTTGATTTTCAATCTTCCCTTCTACTTTCCCTTCTAAGGTCTCCAGGACCTCTGCTTCATAAGACATCATATCATGTAGCTTCATACTGATGTTTCTCAGTTTACTATTGCATCTCTTTAGCACATCACATTCAAACTTGATGTCTTTATTCTAGATATCAATCAATAGGGCCGTGTTATTATCTAGTACTTGATTACTTATGAGAATCTAAGGATTAATCCTCCTTATTTCATCTAAAGCACTCAATGCTTTTTTTATCTGAAAGGACCTTCTTCCTGTTTCCATTTGTAATTTATCCACCCTCCTCCTGGAGGTACCTAAAGAATTCCAACTCTTCAAAGAGGCTTTTACCACTTCCTTAGCTCCATTAAGCGCAGATGTCATCCATTTCAACATTATTACTGATTCATGTCTCATAAGGTTCAACCTGTTGACCTCCCCTTGAGAAATTACAGTCAATGGGACTACTCGATCACTTGATGTATCATCTGGGTTAATTAACCCCTTTATATAGGCATGCAAATGAGCAATATGCTCTTTATGCTGCTTATTTTTCTCCTTCTCTCTCTTTATTTTCTGGGTCAAAGAATCAATAATGTCTTTCCCCTCTTGACCTTCGTGGTCTTCATTGGCAAATCCTAGATCTACTGTGGTAATATGGAATTCTTCCAGAGTAATCTTGCCTCTTTCCTTCTCGACTGTGGGGAGTGCTATTTAGGTAGTTCTTCTGCCTATATCAGGATCTCTTTGAATGGAAAAAGTTAATCTAGCCTTCCTCTTAGGCTTTATTAGGGTTTCTAAAAACAATGTAGATATATCAAATTCTTGAATTTCAAAATTGGATTCTGTACTTATCTCTTTTTCTAGCCAGGGAGGAACTTGGTTACTAGATCCTAGATTTCAACCATCATCATCATGTACACCTTGATCTCCAGTATCTATTATCGTCCTTTGTGGTGAAGGTGACTTTCGTATTTCCTCCTCATGGTGTGGGGGTGATCCTATGGTACTTCCTCTTGTTGAGGAATCTCTTCTTTCGGAGGGTGATCCTACTGATCATTTGCATGTTTATCATGATCCTAATCTTTTACTTCCTCCAGAGGTGTCTCATCCACTTTAGTATTTTCCTCATCCTAAGGTACATTGGTATCCATGGATATTATTTTATCTAACTTAGATGTCTCCACTTGATCTTGCATCGCATCTTGCTCTGCACCTGATGTATCTACCTCCTAAGCCTTTAGGTCATCATGACCTGATGTTTCTTTATCTCCTGAGGTTTCTCTGTCCCTTGGTTGAATTTCAACTATTTTGGGTTCAGTTGATATTTCTTGTTGTTGCTGACCCATATCTGGAGCTTTATCCTCTGCTTCCATCTGTTTACCTTCTTCAATATTTTCTGTTCTATCAGATGTACCCATTATTTCTTTAGGATCTACATCCTTTATATACGTCAAGTCTATTGTTGAAGGACTTGTCACCTGATCAACTAATGCATCTAATCCTATTTGTTGTGTAATCTTTTCTAGGCTCTTTTCTTTTTCTTGCTCCACTTTCTTTAACTCTTCTAACACTACCGCTTGGACTGATGGGGTTCCTAGTGGAGTCATGCGGGTGTTAGTAGCAAGGGTCTCCATTTTCTGAGAGGCAACATCTTTTACTACCTCATCGTTAGATAGGTCCACAGTCTCCTCCAATGAGATAGGACCACTTTGTACTCCTCTTAAGGTTTCTTTCCTGTGTTCCTCAGCCTTCTCAGTCTTTAACTTGACTATGGTAGGAAGGGATACACCATGCTGCAACTCTTTTCTAAACACTTCACTACCTGCCCCTCTTAGCATTATGGGGTCTTGTTTTATTTCACCTCTCATTGAAGTTCTCTATTTCTTAGGTGTGGATACCATCACCTGAGGTGCTTTTCTCTTTCTAGTGAGGGGTGTAGGGTCTTCTTCTTCCTCAGGCTCTTCATCTAGAAAAATATCCTCTTCTATGTTCTTTTGTTGAGATGCCTGACCTTCCTCATATGTGTCAGTACTTTGTGTAGCTGGCCTTTGGATTCTTTTATCTTTTTGTTTATCCATAGGAGGTAGTACGAATGATGTTGATGCTTGTTCTGATCCTGATGCACCTTCAGCTGGCACCTCTATTCTTTCAATTACTACCCCTTTAGGTTCATTATCAGTTTTCTTACCTCTAGGGGGTCTCTTACTTTGTTTTGGAGACTTCATTCTCTCTCCTTTGGATTTCCTCTTCTCTGTCAGGAAATCATCATATTCCTCATCAGGAATATCTTGTCTCTTCTTCTTATTCACTATAAGGGCTACAGCCCTTTTCTTCAGTGCATCTATCTAGTCATCTACCCAAGCTTGGGTTAACTATAGGGTCCTACCCGTGAACTAATCTAATGAGATGTATTCAAGTTGTGTAAGATCATGTGTTTATATTGTGTCATTATATATCCTTTTCTCTTCATACTCATCAGCTATTAAGTTGCCATCATCTTTCTTTAATTGCATTGGCACTGGGATTCAATCAAAGGTCCTGATCTAGTTGAGGGTTAACCTTTGGTATCTTCTCCTTCTGGCTTTAGCTTCATCCTCACAATCTACCCAGAAATCCTTAAGATTCTTTTGATGGATGGGTTTCCCCATGATCTTTTGTATCCTGCCATATGGATCATATGACCTTGCCAGTGGGAATGGCTGTAGTCTCATCATATTTAAGCCAGCTATAGCTTTCTTAATGTTCTCAGAATCTGGGCACATATACTAGCCCATTGTAACTGGGAACAATACTGGTGGAAGCTTGTTACTTGCTTTATAAGCATTCAGTATTGTAGCCACTTGTCTCATGAACTCCATCAAAACTACTGCATTAGTGGGGTATCTTGGGAGCATGAGGGGTTGACCTTCAAAACCCTCAATTCTTATATAGGAGAATGTTGTATACTGAATAAACCAGGCCCCATGCCTGTATATGACCTCCTAAGCTTCCATGCTCAGTCTTTTAGTTTTGTCCTCCTCCATTGTTCTGACTAGATGCATAGAAAATGCATCATTTACTAATTTGTAGTCCTAGAGGTAATTCTGCCTTTGCAACTGGGGATAATGGTCCAAGATGTGAGCATTATTAGTGCTACCACCAATCTTTCCTTCTGTTGTCAATGCATCAAATGTACCCTTGTAGGCACACAAATAAACTATGTATGAAGTCATATAAAAAGAACATTCTGAACCTCCCAGGTTCATGAGTTGATCATGCAGAGCATCAGTTATCATCTTGGCCCACAAAGGCCTATTGTCTATGTAGACAGACATTAGGATGATGCCATACACCCAGTCCTTGAAACTTCCAGTGTTTGGTTGGCTTGTTACTCGACTAAGTAGGGCAATCATATATTGGAATTCATCATCGAAATCAAACTTATATAGATGTACCAGCAATTTTGCCGCTACAGGATAAGGACTATTTCTCGCCCTCCATTGGTACATTCTCTTTTGGGCAACCTTCTTATTATTCTCATATTCTAGATCCAGTTTCTTAAAATCCATGCTAACAACCTTCTTTCCCAGTGGTAGATTGAAGGTGGTGGAAAGGCCCTTGATAGACAGATCTGCATATGTTCTACCATGCTTCTCCACCTTTCTTGTGTGTGGATTATAATTTCTAGCACATTCAATAACTAACTCAGGAGCTTCCATGGAATATGGGAAAATAGCTGCATTCCACATTCTAGATACAAACACAGAGTCCAGCAAGGTGTTGTTATTCTTTTCATCACTCATCTTGGCTAACCATGCCACCAAATCTGTACCTCCTTGGTGTGTATCCCCTATAACTCCATATTTAAATTGCACACCCTTAGGTTGAGCAAACATTGGTTTAATGAATTCTGATTCTGACTTGTTCAACCTCTTGTCCGCCATGATTTCCTGCAATTGACAAGACTGGTCTTACAATTGGTATTTCACGTGCATGCATATATATTACATCTAGACATGATGCATGTTACATTCATTCAAGATTTAGTTCAGCATGATATGCATAATTCACAGCTTCAACCATTAAACATTACACTACCTGAATATGTAGAAAATGACAGTAGGATGGTTTCAATTACTTACCTGGTGCACTTATCTTTTTACTTATACTAGTGATTATCTAAAAGTCATCTTAATACTGATGATAATCACGTGCTCATTCTGCTATAAGCTGTAGGTGTATGCAGGTACTCATATGGGGGTTTGGAAGCTCAACTCTGTAAATTCTCTCTTTTCTGCAAGGTAAGTGTAAAAATGACTCTGTAAATTCACTTTATCCCTCTTATTAGGGCGATTTAGGGAAAATTAATTAATATTACTGGTGATTTTCTGTACGAAACTTCTAGATCTCGCCAGGTGTATGTATCACGTTCGCAATCAGCGGGAACCACCTACTGCATTTACTGCATTTAATGCTATGGCGACAAAAGGATCAAGGTGATCTTTGAAGATCAGGTGATATTTTGAATAGAAGGTGATATTGAGAATATGACCCCCTTGGTATAATATGATCATCTGGTTTGGTAGGAAAAACCTATGTCGAAATAGCAGGTCGGGTTGAGAATATCAAGTGATATTCAAAATATCAGAGGATGTTTGGAATGTTTAGTGATGTTTATAATATCACCCCCTGAACTAAAGTGACTTCTCTGTCAGAAAATTTGGGTGATGTCTTTTGGATAATCACTTAGTTCATTGTTGTTGCACTATGACATCATCATCATGTTATGTAGAAAGGGTCGTTGTTGGAAATATACCTCTGCGAGGTAAAAAGGATTATGACGTCATAGTCATGGCCATTTTGATTTGTTATTTGGGATTATATGATGTCATCATGACATTGGGTCTAGGGTGGTATTTTGCGATAAGATGATATTCAAAAGATAAGGTGATATTCAGAATATCGGGTGATATTCAAAATATGACCTTAGTAAAATATATGGCATTGTTCGAAGGGTAAATGATTCTATCACCTAAAAATTGATGTCTAGATCTTTGGATAAATGATTTATCGGGTGATAAAATTAGACCAGGGTGATCTTTCACAAGATGACTAATGTTAAGAAATATGACCTCCCCTCGGAATATCAGGTTTGACCAGGACTTTGACTCACCATAACTCTCATTCTTTAAGGAATATCGGGGTGATCCAAAAGGCAAACCTGCATGGAATTTTGTAACCTATCTAATCATGAGGTTACTAATATGAAATATGAACTTTGAAAAACTAACCTCATCATGATGACTTACCCAGTCCCCTCTATGCAGGATCATCTATATTAACTTATTTTTACCAGACCGCCAGCAAGCAGAAAACACAAGCCAAGCTAAACAAAAGGTTGGGTCCCTGTTTTGTCAAGTCAAAATGGGGTGTGTTGTCTAACCACACAACAACTTGCCACCAAAGAAAACAACAAAACTCCAATGATTCAAGTGATGTGAACACATTCTAACATAGCATTCTAACTCTCTTTAAGAATAAGCATCATAATCTTTCTGAATGATAAAATGTCCTCATGGTAACAATGCTAACAAGGGATCAGGTGTGTGCAAATGATTAATTATCCTCATCTTAAAAGCAAGTTGAAAACATGAGTAACTGATATTAAGCTACATAGTTGGAGATCATCCCTCATAGCCAACCTGGATAGAGCCTTGCTGCCAGCAGGCGTCCATTTCCCCTCCAAGGTTATCTATACAATCCCCCTAAGTAGAGCCCCACTGCCAGCAGGTGTCTATAGCCCTGGTAGAGTTACTTAGATGGCCTAATTTTATTATATTTTTAGATTTTCAACATTTATACTTCATATATTTGATGTCATCATGTAAGCTCAGTGTGCAAGGTATGGTCACTTACTGTTTTAGGTTGGAGATTACATTGGTAGCAAGGGAGTCCCTTTAGATTTTTCACTTAACACCTATACTTGTATTTTCAACAAACCCAAGGCTGTTAGGTGAGTCACTATGAAAAAATTACTTTGGTTAAGAAAAGGCACCCTGATGAAAAGATATCACAGACCTGATCATAAGTAATTTCTTAAAATGAGTCATAACCTATATATAAATGTGTTCTCATCACTTGAATCCTAACAATTTAGTTATTTTCTGGGGTGATGAGCTGCATCATCTTGACTAACCAAAACAAACACTCAACAAGCAAACCAAAACAAAAACATAAAACAAAACAACACTGTACAAACAACTATACAAATATACAGTATAATACACATGACTGACATGAGGCTATTTAGGCTTGGAAATAATGTTTGAAGAACTATCCATTAACTAGTAATGGAACATCCTCACCTATCAAATTCTTAAGCCTGAAAGTGTTGTCTCCTAATATCTCAAAAATTTGGAAGGGACCTATCCATAATTTATCAAACTTACCATGGTCTCCTTTCTTCTCATGGGCTTTATCCCACATTAGGACTAAATCAGATATCCTGAAGGCTTTAACTTTGGCTCTTTTGTCAAACCAGCGTTTGACAATAGCCTAATGTTTGGCAAATTGATCAATTGCCTGACTTCTTTTCTCTTCCAGGTGCATCAGTTGAAGTAACCTGACTTCTTGGTTATTGTCTATGCCTAGGTACTCTTGGGCAAACTGCAGGGTAGGAATCTTCAGGTTAACAGGGAGGATGGGATCCACCCCATACACTAAACGATAAGGTGAATTTCCTAATGCAATATTGTTCTTGGTTCTGTCTACCCATAAGGCATATTTTAGAAGTGTATTCCACTCCCTAGGGTTCTTGTCTATTAACTTTTTTATGATATTCAACAAATTTTTATTAGTGGATTCTGCCAATCCATTTCCTTGGGAATAATAATTGGATGAGAACTTCAATATGATCCCATAATCAAAGGCCCAACTTGAGAGTTTGGTTGAAGCAAAAACAGAACCATTATCACTTACCAGAGCATAAGGAACCCCATACTTGGTGACTATATTACTTTCTAGAAATCTAATGACATCATCTACACTGCAGGTTTTGGTGCTAACAGCCTCAGTCCACCTGGTACAATAGTCAGTAATCGTTAAAACATACTTGTGGCCTAATGATGATGGAGGATTAATTGGTCCTATGAAATCCATGCGCCATTGTGCAAATGGGCGCACTTCCATCACTGGCTGGAGAGGTTGGGTAGCATATCTCTCTTTGTTGGCAGCTACCTGACATGTATAGCAGCGCTTAATATGTTCAGCAGTATCCTTGAAAATGGTGGGCCACTAGTATCCTTCTTTGAGGATTGCGTGTGTTGTGGCTAAGGATGACCCATGTGTTATTCCAAACCTATCATGTAGCTCTGATAATACTTTATCTTCTTCAGGCCTCTCTAGGCATCTTAGGTATATTCCTTCATAATTTTTCTTAAAAAATACTCCTGCTTTCATCATGTACTTCTGGGATTTTATTTTCAGGGCTCTTCTTTGTGAAGCCTACAATCTTGGAGGACATCTTCTAGTAATCAGGATATGCCTAATGTCTGAGTACCACTCTCCATTATCCTTCTCATTAATAACATACTACTGACTTGTGATAGTTGGATCAATCTCTGATATCATCTGGCTTAATGCCTGTCCTCTTACTAGTTTCATGGGTGTGATATCCATGTCATATTCCTGTAGGACAGTGATCCACTTAGCTCTTTTCTTGCCTAGCTTGCTCTGCATTAGTAATATCTTTACTGCTACATCAGATACCACAACAATCACTTTACTACATAGGATATAGTGCCTGAATTTCTTCACTATTCTGACCAAAGCAAGAGCCTGTCTTTCTACATCCATATACCTGAGTTCTGCATCTCTGAATGGATAGCTAATAAATGCTATAGGCTTTTCCTATTTTTCTTCATTCCTTTGAGTCAGCACTGCTGCAGAGGTATGCTCTGAAGCAAATGAGTAAATATAGAAGTCCTTGGTATAGTCTAGACTAATCAATACTGGAGCTTCAGATATAGCTTTCTTTATGTCTTCAAAGGCTGCTCTAGCATCAAATGTCCACTCAATCTTTGCATCATTTTTCAGCATAGCATTTAAAGGTCTAACTATTTTAGCAAAGCTAGTGATGAACTTCCTGACAAAATTTATCTTACCAAAGTAAGATTTGAGTTCTTTCTTGCTTCCAGGAAGCTGTATTTTCATGATGGAATCCACCCTATCAGGATCAATGATAATTCCATTTTCAGTTATCAGGTGGCCCAGCAACTTTCCGGTTGTTACCCCAAATATGCATTTCTTGGGATTCAGGGATATCCCATACTGTTCACATTTTTTCAGCACATTTTTGAGATCTGCTACATGGTTTTCTCTATCTTTAGAGAACACTATTAAGTCATCCATGCATATGACTATGCATTTTCCTATTAAGCCTCTGAAGGCTATGTCCATTGCTCATTGGAATGTTGCTCCATCATTTATCAGCCCAAACAACATACGTCTATAAGCAAATATTCCCCACTTTGTGGTGAAGGCAGTTTTTAGTCTATCAATTTTGTCAACCATTACCTGATTATAACTAGAAAAACCATCCAAGAATGACATCATTTTTTCTCCATTTACAATCTATAGAACTTCATCTAGGGAGGGTAAAGGATAATTATCTTTCTCTAATGCTCTGTTCAGGTTCCTAAAATCTACACATAACCTAATGTCTCCATTCTTTTTTCTCACTGGGACTCGATTGGCCACCCAGGTGGAGTGTCTCACAAGAAATATAATCCTGGCATTTAACAATTTCTTGACCTCCTCAAAAATTATAGGCTCTAGCAAGGCATTGACAGGCCTTTGCTTTTGTCTGAATGGTTTAGCATCTGGCTTGAGAGGTATAGTGTGAGTTATGACTGATGTGTCATATGTCTTCAGCTCATCATAGGTCCATGCAATGACATGGATGTAATCTTTGAGTGCCTGAGTTATTCCTTCTAACTCTTCTTCTGTGCACACCTTTCCTATCAGAAAATTTCTTTTGTCATCATTTTGTCCAATATTCACTTGTGAATATTGTCCTCCATCAACTTTAGGAAGATCCTTCTGCTTCAGCATGTTATCCAGATCAAAGGCTCTTTCTAACTCAATCATTCCTTTGGGAATCCAGTTGCTAGGCAACTCTAATATTTCTTCTTCTTCCCAAACATGATCTTCCATCTTGTTCTCATCTATGATCTGAGCATCAAATATATCTCTATTGGAGATGAAGTCTAGGATGTGCTGATCATCATCAAATACTTGGAGATTAGTGACATTATCAGGTACTGAAGGCACTACTACCAATTCTACTGAAAAGCTCTTTAAACCAAAAATAGACAGTGGCTCTAAGGTACTAGCAGCTTGGGCTAAAGCATCTGCCCTTTGGTTCTGTTCTCTGGGTACATGGGTGATATTAAATGCATCAAAGTCTTCAATCAAATCCCACACCCTGTGTCTATAATTAGACAGCTTCTTATAATTGTAGGAGTAAATTCCTCTCACTTGTCTAACAACTAATTTTGATTCTCCATAGACATGCAGAATTTTCACTTTCTTCTTAAGGGCAAATAGCATCCCATGTATTAGAGCTTCATACTTTGTTACATTGTTAGTACAGGGAAACTGTAGTCTGTAGGCTGCTAGGTAGGACTTTCTTGATGGATCAATGAGATTGATTCCTACTCCAGCACCTTGTTTAGACTTGGATCTGTCAAATCTAAGGATCCATGGTTTATCTTCAACAGGAGGCTTAGCTGAGCCTTCCTTCTTCTTTGTAGCTCTGGCAGCTGCTCCACATGATATCCATTTTAACTTAGGAATTTCAGCTTTCTCAGACTTCATCTTTCCTTTCTTCTGCGAAGCTGATCTTTCTTCTTTCTTTTCTTCATCAGGAGGATGATCTTCTGGATTAGGCACTAAATGTCTCTTTAAAATATGTAAGCACAACGAACAAGTAGTTTCTGAGTGAGGTGCCTCATGCAACCTACACCATCATTCAGTTAGTACATCTTGTGGAGGCTTTTCTTGTTCTATCATCTTTTTAATTTCTCTTGATAAAAAACTCTTCAAATTTGGTCAGGCTACTACCTCTGTCTTCATCTGATAACTCATAATCTGACTCCATCAAACAATCACTCCCTGGGGTGATCTTATTATTTCTTTTCTTATTGTCATTGCAGACCAAAATTTCTTCCGTCTCCTAGATAAAATCTTCATCCTGACTCATATTCTCTCCTATTCCTGTAGCAGACGAACAAAAATCAGTATGATCATCATCACTATATGTGGAACTTACCTCTAATGATGATGATGATGCCTCTCTACATGTTTTCTCAAGCTCCATCATGTCGATGCATCCTTCACAAGTTTTCTTTGAATGTGCCTCATCATGTAATCTGTACCAACCATCAATCAAAATGTCATGAACAGGTATATTTAGCAATTGACAATGTTTTACCTATTTAGACAGGTGCATCTTAAAATTTCTGAAGCGATCTATCTCATTCTCATTCTCAAAACTACTATCAAGTTCTATAGTCAGTATGTCTTGATGATCATCATCATGATGATGAATGTCAAACATCAGGATCTCTTCTATCCTTACAGTCTGCGGTCTAATGGCATAAACTCCAGGCTCCACATTCACATACAGGATCTCATTTGTTTTGTTGTACTTAGTGATCATGTGCTTCATTCTAGGCTCAGCATCTATTCTTATTTGATTAGGTATCCCTTTCCAAGGTAACCACATGTGACTGAAATCGGTAGACATATCCATTGAGGGTTTTAGACTAGTCCCTGCTAAGTAACATTCCATATGTATCAAGTATGTCTACTACCTGGATATCAATGTAATATTGGATCCTGGGATCAGATGCTAGTTGCATGTGAATGTGAGTTAACTCCCCTATTACATTCACCTCTATTTTGTCTAGTTGGGTTACCTTCTTCAGAGATTTAGTAGGATGTGGTCCTAAAGCATTGCATACAGACAGGGGCATGACATTTGCAGATGCACCTGAATCTACTAAATAGTTGTGTAAATTCTTACTAAACATCCTTATGGTAAGGAGGAAAGGTGGTGACTTGCTTTTGTCCCTGTACAAGGTCATGTGGGAGGTTTCTGTAGCTTGGACAGTAGCTAGCACTTTATGTTTGACAGTGTTATCTTTAGTAGCATGATCTCTATTACTAGGCTGACCTTGGGGATGACTATCCTCTCTAGGAGCAAGATCATCTAGTGATTTCATAAATGCCTTCTCAATTGCAGGAGTTTTTAGTAACTCTGACAAAAATAGGCTGATCTTTACTTTCTTCATCTCATCTGCCAGATATGTGACAAGTTTGTGAGATTCATGAGGTAGGCTAACAACTTTTGATGCTGTGTTCTGTGGTGACAGATATTGTGCACTTACCTTTGGAAATCTTAGATTGTTACTTGCCTTGGGATCAAGAGGTGTGTTAAAATTATTCAGAGGTAAGGAAGAGGTCAATGGACTAGTAGGTCTATTGGCATTACTTCTTAGGTTATAATTGTGCTTACCCTAATATTGCTGCTCGTAAGCATGCACCTCTTCAAGCTCATTTGATGGCTCATTCTCATCTTTAAAGGGGAAAACATAATTTGACTCAAAAGCCATGGCTGATTCTTCACATGTTTGGGTGTAATTTTGGTGAGATGACATAGTCTGCTAATGAGGTTGATTAGTATAACTTTCTAATACAAATGCTGAGTCATATCCACAAGGGACAATTTCATTTCCCTCTACCTGAGGTGGATTTCCAGAAGTGTTAGACACTTATGTCTGGAAAATGCTAACAGCAATTCTAAATTGTGGATAGTCCAATTCTGCATGAGCATTTGTATTGTGTATCCTACACCAATTAGTGAGGACTGCCTCAGCAAGATTGACTCTAGTAGTCTGTTTAGCTTCACCAAGAGGCTGATTAACTAAAGGTGATGGTAAGGAACCATTATTTGGCCTGGAGTTCCATACTCTAGGCTGTCTAGGGGGATTGTTGTTACTACTATTATTGTTGTAGTTATTGTTGTTATACCCCCTTTCAGGATAACTAGGTCTGTCATTGGTGTAACCTCTATTCTGATTAGGCTAAGAATAGAAGTTTTGGCTTCTCAGGTGAGTAATCTCAGTTGTAAGCTTCCTTAGCTGGGCTTTTATTTCCTTGATTTCTTCTTTCTCTTCCTGGACCTTGGCTACCACGTTTTCAGTTTGAGGCTTGAAAAAGGAAGATCCATGGTTATTGTTGGACTAATCAGGGCCCTGAGGCACTTGTATCTGACTTGGATACTGTGGCACTTGACCATTTCCATTAGGAGGAGGAGGCATGATACTTAGTGGAGATATCTGTAATGGTGTTGGCATGACTGTCGGAGGTACCATAGCTCCATTATGATATTGTGAAGGATATGTAGGATATCTAGGTAGTGTAGGAAAAGCTATGTTTGGTGTTGGAGCAGGCACTAGTTACTGGTTGACTTTGATAGCTTCCTAAAAAGCTCCTATCAAAGTTGTGATTTTAGGATGTGCTCTCCTGATGAACATGGAAGTCAATGGATCTAAAGTTGAATAATAGATACTCCTGGCAGCAGCATCTGCTACAACATATGGGGTGACTAACTTGGATAACATTTTTTGGAACCTAGCGTTGAAATTGGCAATAGGTTCACCTTCAAATCTTTTGATTGTGGTGAATATGTGATAGTTCATTGAAGGATCTATTGGTACCTTGAACCTATCAGTGAAAGCCTTTTCAAGAATGTCCCATGATCCAACAGAACCTCGACTGATACTAATATACCAATTATAGGCTTCTTCCCCTAAAGAAAAAGGAAATAATCTACATACAATGTCCTGATGCTCTATTTTGGCTCTACAACATGCTTCTTTGAAAGTTTTGATATGATCATAAAAATCTTGATAAGGATGATACTTTGGACAAAGTTTGTTAGAATTCTTTGGTAAAGCGTGATATGCCGTAAAGGTCAAAGGTGACTCTGCTACAAAGAATGACATTGTAACTAGAGGAGGTTGAACCTGAGGTTGGACGAGCTAAGGTTGAACTTGAGATTGAACTAGTTATAGGAGGACATTCAGGTGAAGTTCCTGATGTACTAGACCTTGGAGTGTGGTGGATGTCTACAGTTCTAGGTCTGAGTCTTCTAACAGGTAATTCATTAAAGATTCCACTAGATCTAGACCTGGTATTTATCTTGTGAGCCAAAATTTCTCAATTTTGAGGAAAATTAGCTGGATTATTGTAAAGATCGGTTGAAATTCACTAGTAAAGGCTATATTTATGGTTAGAAAATAGTACTGACTGGATATTTGCAAAATATTTGCAAAGATGCTACAAATACGTGGTGATATTTGAAGTTCTGTGTCACAAATGGTGGGATAACAAGTTCTTAAGCTAACTACCTCAAAGATTTGGGCAAATTTACATGAGACAAGGCCTATTTCAGCAAATTCATGATGATCACTTGTAAAGCTTGCACTATTTATGATTGATCTCAAAAACTTTACAGAGGATTAGCATGTACTAGCTTAGAACAACAAATATTTGCATCTAATTTGAAATTTAGCAGTGTCTGAGCATTACCTTACAATCTTTATCATCACCTGAACTACCGATGATGATCCTTGTCTTATGGCCCTCCTTCTAGTGCCAATTTATGTTGATCATGATGTTAGTCATAAACAAACATAGAATAAAAGTACACATTAACCTTTATTCATCTTGAAAGATACGATGAATTCAGAGAATTTGTGATCCCAAGTCTCCAGTGATTAGGTCTTAATCTTTTGACATTACTTAGAGGTTGATGTGTGTTGCTGTTTCCATTTTCGGGCCTTATGTAAGTCTCATCTGTAATATAGTGTTTCCTATAATGATGCTGCACAAATAGTTATTCTACACAAGATATGCTTCAAATATTGTGTCTATCTTTAAATCTTTGCATGATATCTATCATTTTGACATGCTTTAACCTCAAATATGCTGAATATGTTTAGTTATCTATGGGATGTCTGCATATTTGTATTATTTGCTTAAGATTGTCAATTATTTGCAATTATGATGATGAAATGCTCTGAAATTGAAAGAAATTGAAAAGAAAACTTCAAACTAATGTTGAACCTTCAGTTATTGAGCCACATACACATCAGATACAGTCATGAAGAGAAGAAATCAAACCATATGTTCACTAGGACATTCCACAACTAGATACAGTCGATGCTAACTTCAAAGGAAACATATGAAAACAACACATGCAAGCTGATATGCACTCCAAGGGATGCAGCAAATCAAAGCATATATCAAGAATTCATACACTGATTACTCAAGATTTATGATGGATTGTAATCAAAACAGTCTTCTCATTCATTAAGTATGCAATAACACATATGTATACAACAACTTTAAAATAAGCCCTTAGTACTTTAGCAAACAGATTTCAATTGAGTTTCGAATGATTCAAAAAAGGCATCCCTGCACCTTTTATAGAACAAGGTGAGGGAGTGGTTACAATTGATCTATGATCAAGATTTATCTATTAAGATCTACGGTTCATACTTCATTGACCCAGTCAACTCTTTCAACGTGGCACAAGTTGCCAGCTGGTAACCATCTAGGTAACTCATATTTTCCTAAGTACCTAAAGCATGTGTTCCCTTTGTGATGCATCTTCATCTATTCATCAGGTTCTTCATCATCATTTTTATTATCATGATCATCACTTTCAGTGCTTTTGATATCCTCATCATCATGATGATTATCTCTTTGAATATGGACCTGCATAGATATCCTGATACTTTCATATGCTTGCACTGTCTTTTCCAATTCTCCACCATCTTGAGTTCTCACTTTGGTTATGGCATGTTTATCCATTTGATATTTGTTCTAGAGGGTTTCTAACTTATTCCTCCTACTATTTAGTGTTTCATTAAAACTCTCCACTCTGACCTTTATTCTCATTACTTTATCCATTACTTCTTCTATCAGGTGGTTCAAAGGGTCATCAGCTACCAACTATAAATTACTATGTAGAGCCTTAATTGCAAACTCTTCATCTTGATTTTCAATCTTCCCTTCTACTTTCCCTTCTAAGGTCTCCAGACCTCTACTTCATAAGACATCATATCATGTAGCTTCATACTGATGTTTCTCAGTATACTGTTGCATCTATTTAGTACATCACATTCAAACCTGATGTCTTTATTCCAGATATCAATCAATAGGGCTGTGTTATTATCTAGTACTCGATTACTTATGAGAATCTGAGGATCAATCCTCCTTATTTCATCTAAAGCACTCAATGCTTTTTCTATCTGAAAGGACCTTCTTCCTGTTTCCATCTATAATTTATCCACCGTCCTCCTGGAGGTACCTAAAGAATTCCACCTCTTCAAAGAGGCTTTTACCACTTCCTCAACTCCATCAAGTGCAGATGTCATCCATTTCAATATTATTACTGATTCATGTCTCATAAGGTTCAACCTGTTGACCTCCTCTTGAGAAATTGCAGTCAATGGGACTACTTGATCACTTGATGTATCATCCGGGTTAATTAACCCCTTTATATAGGAATGCAGCTGAGCAATATACTCTTTATGCTACTTATTTTTCTTCTTCTCTCTTTATTTTCTTGGTCAAAGAATCAATAATGTCTTTCCCCTCTTGACCTTCTTGGTCTTCATTGGCAAATCCTAGATCTATTGTGGTAATCTGGAATTCTTCCAGAGTAATATTGCCTCTTTCCTTCTCGAATGTGGGGAGTGCTATTTGGGCAGTTCTTCTACCTGTATCAGGATCTCTTCTAATGGCAGAAGTTAATCTAGCTTTCCTCTTAGGCTTTATTAGGGTTTCTGAAAACAATGTAGATATATCAAATTCTTGAATTTCAAAACCGGATTTTGTACTTATCTCTTTTTCTAGCCAGGGAGGAACTTGATTACTGGATCATGGATTTCCACCATCATCATCATGTACACCTTGATCTCCAGTATCTATTATCGTCCTCTGTGGTGAAGGTGACTTTCTTATTTCCTCCTCATGTTGCTCATCATGGGGGTGATCCTATGGTACTTCCTCTTGTTGAGGAATCTCTTCTTTTAGAGGGTGATCCTACTGATCATTTGCATGTTTATCATGATCCTGATCTTTTACTTCCTCCAGAGGTGTCTCATCCACTTTAGTATTTTCCTCATCTTGAGGTACATTGGTATGCGTGGATATTATTTTATCTAACTTAGATGTATCCACTTGATCTTGCATCGCATCTTGCTCTGCACCTAATGTATCTACCTCCTGAGCCTTTAGGTCATCATGACCTGATGTTTCTTTATCTTCTAAGATTTCTCCGTCCCTTGGTCAGATTTCAACTATTTTTGGTTCATTCGATATTTCTTGTTGTTGCTGACCCATATATGGAGCTTTATCCTCCACTTCCATCTGTTTACCTTCTTCAATATTTTGTGTTTTATCAGATCTACCCGCTATTTCTTTAGGATCTACATCCTCTATATACGTCAAGTCTATTGTTGCAGGACTTGTCACCTGATCAACTAATGCATCCAACCCTATTTGTTGTTCAATCTTTTCTGGCCTCTTTTCTTTTTCTTGCTCCACTTGCTTTAATTCTTCTAACACTGCCACCTGGACTGGTGGGGTTCCTAGTTTAGTCATGCGGGTGTTAGCAGCAAGGGTTTCCATTTTCTGATAGGCGACATCTTTTAGTACCTCATCATTAGATAGGTCCACAGTATCCTCCAATGAGACATGACCGCTTTGTATTGCTCTTGAGGTTTCTTTCCTTTGTTCCTTAGCCTTCTCAGTCTTGAACTTGACTATGGTAGGAAGGGATACACCATGCTGCAGCTCTTTTCTGAACACTTCACTACCTGCCCCTCTTAGCATTATGGGGTCTTGTTTTATTTCACCTCTCATTGAAGTTCTTTGTTTTTTATGTGTGGATACCATCACCTGAGGTGCTTTTCTCTTTCTGGTGAGAGGTGTAGGGTCTTCTTCTTCCTCAGGCTCTTCATCTAGAGAAATATCCTCTTCTATGTTCTTTTGTTGAGATGCCTGACCTTCCTCATATGTGTCAGTACTTTGTGTAGCTGGCCTCTATATTCTTTTAGCTTTTTGTTTATCCATAGGAGGCGGTGTGGATGATGCTAATGATTGTTCTGATCCTAATGCACCTTCAGCTGGCACCTCCATTCTTTCAATTACTACCCCTTTAGGTTCATTATCAGTTTTCTTACCTCTAGGGGGTCTCTTTCTTTATTCTGGAGACTTCATTCTCTCTCCTTTGGATTTCCTCTTATCTGTCAGGAAATCATCATATTCCTCATCAGGAATATCTTGTCTCTTCTTCTTCTTATTATCCACTATAAGGGCTACACCCCTTTTCTTCAGTGCATCTATCTGGTCATCTACCCAAGCTTGGGTTAACTGTAGGGTCCTACCCGTGAACTGATCCAATGAGATGTCTTCAAGTTGTGTATGATCAGGTGCTGATATTGTGTCATTATATATCCTTTTCTCTTCATACTCATCAGCTATTAAGTTGCCATCATCTTTCTTTAATTACGTTGGCACTGGGAGGCAATCAAAGGTCCTGATCTGGTTGAGGGTTAACCTTTGGTATCTTCTCCTTCTTGCTTTAGCTTCATCCTCACAATCTGCCCAAAAATCCTCAAGATTCTTCTGATGGATGGGTTTCCCCATGATCTTCTGCATCCTACCATATGGATCATATGACCTTGCCAGTGGCAATGGCTGTAGTCTCATCATATTTAAGCCAGTTATAGCTTTCTTAATGTTCTCAGAATCTAGGCACATATTAAGTCCATTGTAACTGGGAACAATACTAGTGGAATCTTGTTACTTGCTTTGTAAGCATTCAGTATTGTAGCCACTTGTCTCATGAACTCCATCAAAACTACTGCATCAGTGGGGTATCTTGAGAGCATTAGGGGTTGACCTTCAAAACCCTCAATTCTTATATAGGAGAATGTTGTATACTGAATAAACCAGGCCCCATGCCTGTATATGACCTCCTAAGCTTCCATGCTCAGTCTTTTAGTTCTGTCCTCCTCCATTGTTCTAACTAGATGCATAGAAAATGCATCATTTACTAATTTGCAGTCCTAGAGGTAATTGTGCCTTTGCAACTGGGGATAATGGTCCCAGATGTGAGCATCATTGGTGCTGCCACCAATCTTTCCTTCTGTTGTCAACGCATCAAATGTACCCTTGTAGGCACATGAATAAACTATGTATGAAGTCATATAAAAAGAACATTCTAAACCTCCCAAGTTCATGAGTTGATCATGCAGGGCATCACTTATCATCTTGGCCCACAAAGGCCTGTTGTCTATGTAGAGGGACATCAGGATGATGCCATACATCCATTCCTTGAAACTTCTAGCATTTGGTTGGCCTGTTGTTCGACTGAGTAGGGTAATCATATATTGGAATTCATCATCAAAATCAAACTTATATAGATGTATCGGCAATTTTGCTGCTACAGGATAAGGACTATTTCTCACCCTCCATTGATACATTCTCTTTTGGGCAACCTTCTTATTATTCTCATATTCTAGGTCCAGTTTCTTAAAATCCATGCTAACAACCTTCTTTCCCAGTGGCAGATTGAAGGTGGCAGAAAGGCCCTTGATAGACAGATCTACATATATTATACCATGCTTCTCCACCTTTCTTGTGTGTGGATTATAATTTCTAGCACATTCAACAACTAACTCAGGAGCCTCCATGGAATATGGGAAACCAGCTGCATTCCACATTCCAGATACAAACACAGAGTCCAGGAAGGTATTGTTATTCTTTTCATCACTCATCTTGGCTAACCATGCCACCAAATCTGTACCTCCTTGGTGTGTATCCCCTATAACTCCATATTTAAATTGTACATCCTCAAGTTGAGCAAACATCAGCTTAATGAATTCTAATTCTGACTTGTTCAACCTCTTGTCCACCATGATTTCCTGCAATTGACAAGACTGGTCTTACAATTGGTATTTCACGTGCATGCATATATATTACATTCTATGGCATGATGCATGTTACATTCATTCAAGATTTAGTTTAGCATGATGTGCATAATTCACATCTTCAACCATTAAACATTACACTACCTGAATATGCAAAAAATGACAGTAGGAGGGTTTCAATTACTTACCTGGTGCACTTATCTTTTTACTTATACTGGTGATTATCTGAAAGTGATCTTGATACCGATGATAATCGCGTGCTTCGTTCTACTATAAGCTGTAGGTGTATGCAGGTACTTGTATGGGGGTTTGGAAGCTCGGTGCTGTAAATTCTCTCTTTTCCGCAAGGTAAGTGTAAAAATGACTCTATAAATTCATTTTATCCCTCTTATTAGGGTGATTTAGGGAAAATTAATTAATATTACTGGTGATTTTCTATACAAAACTTCTGGATCTCACCAGGTGTATGTATCACATTCGCAATCGGCGGGAACCACCTACTGCATTTATGACATTTAATGCTATGGAGACAAAAGGATTGGGGTGATCTCTGAAGATCATATTATATTCTGAATATCAAGTGATATTGAGAATATGACCCCCTTGGTATAATATGATCATCTGCTTTGGTAGGAAAAACCTATGTCAAAACATTGGGTCGGGTTGAGAATATCGGGTGATATTCAAAATATTGGGGGATGTTCAGAATGTCTGGTGATGTTTATAATATCACCCCCTGAACTAAAGTGACTTCTCTCTTAGAAAATCAGGGTGACATTATCTGGATAATCACTTAGTTCATTGTTGTTGCACTATGACATCATTGTCATGTTATGTAGAAAGGGTCATTGTTGGAAATATATCTCCGTGAGGTAAAAAGGATTATGAAGTCATCGTCATGGTCATTTCATTTGTTATTCAGGATTATATGATGCCATCATGACATTGGGTCTAGGGTGATATTTTACGACAAGATGATATTCAAAAGATAAGGTGATATTCAGAATATCTGGTGATATTCAAAATATGACCTCCGCAAACTATATGGCGTTGTTCGAAGGGTAAATGCTTGTATCACCTAAAAATTGACATCCAGATCTCTGAATAAATGATTTATCAGGTGATAAAATTGGATCAGGGTGATCTTTCACAAGATGACTGATGTTAAGAAATATGACCTCCCCCCGGAATATCAGGTTTGACTAGAACTTTGACTCACCATAACTCTCGTTCTTTAAGGAATATTGGGGTGATCCAAAAGGCAAACCTGCATGGAATTTTGTAACCTATCCATTCATGAGGTTACTAATATGAAATATGAAATTTGAAAAACTGACCTTATCATGATTACTTACCCAGTCCCCTCTATGCAGGATCATCTGTATTAACTTATTTTTACCAAACTGCCAGCAAGCAGAAAACACAAGCCAAGCCAAACAAAAGGTTGGGTCCCTATTTTGTCAAGTCAAAATGGGGCGTGTTGTGTAACCACACAATAGTAACTAGGTTTTTGAACTGATGAGAAGCATCCACAGATGCTAAAGTTTAGTTCGAGTTAGGCTTAATATACTGATCTAATGCACTGCATTCTTCCTCTGCTCTAGTGTTGCTGCTCTGTCACATACCAGACCTATATTGTTGTTTCCACATTTATCTCTACCTTTCTTTGCACCTTATTTCATCACATCTACACACACACCTTCATACTAGAAACCATTTGGTATATATATCTGTACCAAGTATTTCAACAGCTTTCTATTCGGCAACCAGAATACTTAAGATATTTACAAGATACTAATCTATGGGCTGAATCCATACTTGATTTGTGATGCGTATCAAAAAAATAGACATAAAAGTCATCAATCATGTTAGCCAACATTGTATGATCCCTCAAATACTTGATTAACATCAATTACTCATCCGGATTGAAGTCTGACACTCTATCAGTCAGTTCTTCCTTGGTCTGCTCTACCCATCTAGAACCCAACACTCAGATCCTCATATCTTTTCCATGTTTTATCACCAGAGGCTCAATCTATGGAATATAGTAGCCATGATACTCCTCTTGACTTCTCTAAGTTTGCAACTTGCTGAGTTAGATCACCTAAGAGATCCAAACCTAATGGTCGGACCTTGTTGCATGCTCTGTTTTTGTTCACTAGACCAAAACACTCTTCAATCTAACTTTCGGTATAGGCATACTATGTGCTGCAGATGTGTGGGATAGACTTTGTTGCCATCAATGACAACACCTATGAAGCCACACAGTGTCTCTTGCCAACATACTTCTTTACAACAAAAGTGACAAACTTGAGAAATTCCTCACAACCTAATATACCAACTTATCATGCTCGTAATCCCCTATCTTATGCAATTTTGAGAACTCCTATGCCTGAGAGGTTTGAGACCCCTTGCTTTGAAAAATATGGTGGAAAAGGTGATCCTAATACTCATGTGACAGCATTCACGATTACGTGTAGTGATTTCTACTTTGAAGAGGACTTGTTAGAAAAACTTTTCTCGTGATCTCTCAAAGATACTACTTTAGAATGGTTTTTCTCTTTACCTCTAAATTCAATACACTCTTTTTCACAATTAGTTGATCAATTTTTACAACATTTTCAAGCAAATATTGGACCTCAATTTTCTTTGGTTGATTTAGTTCATTGCAAGCAAGGTCTAAAAGAGAAATTGATTGAGTTTATTAGTTGGTATCAATCTCTCTATGAATAAATTCAATATCAGATGAAGGATGAGAATATTTGGAAGGTGTTTATTACAAATTTACAACCTAACATCTATGATAATGATGAAGGAGGCAAATCATAAAACACATAACAACAGAAATTGCACATAGAAAATAAACTTTCTTTTATTGATTTGGACAACTTATTACATTACAGAAGCTCAAATACAATCAAAGGAATCAACCCTCCATAGGCTGCAACACATTACAACTTCCTATCACAAGACTCTGGAATCATCTACCTTATGTAACCCCAAATTAGCTAGGGCTATTTTCCCACCTATTCTTGACTCTACACTTTCACCCTTAACTCAACTACTGCCCAGGGTTCCAAAAAATGGTTATTAATAGCCTTTTTGGTAGCTAACAACCTAATTTCAAAATTTGCATCTCCCTCCAAAAATAGGTCAACTTCTGGGAGCCATAAATTTTGATCCAGGTGTCTAATTGATGAACCATTTGAAGCACCAGAAATCTCACAAAGTGCTCTATGCGCTAAGAACCCACTTTGTCAGTTCTGGCCATTTTTAGGCCCGTACGGGGCCGTTTAGTGCCTCAAGCCTAAGTTTGAATAATTTTCAAGCATTTTTTGGGAAACAATAACTTTAATATCTTTCAGCTCACAAATGATCTTTGCGTGATTCCTTCACCAAAGGTCTTATTTTTTAGTTATGAAGCTTCCTATAAAATTTTGCTTCAATCCTTGCCCAAATGCAAACTTTCCTAAAATGGCAAGTTGCTATTTTTAGCAGTTTGGAAAAACTAAAAGTTTTACATCATTATTCAAGCGATTATAGAACCAGAACCACAAATTTTGAAAAGAAATGGAAAGAACATAAATGATTTTGAAACACATCTATTTTGGGTGATGGAAGATTGCCCTGACACCACTAAATGCTCCTACATCAGACACCCGGGGTAATTTGAGAAGTGACCCTATCATGTCTCAGGTTTTTGTGTGAGGAAAACCCAAATGGTCAACCTCTACCTTAGACAACCAAGAAGGATCTTCAACAGGCCTTCCTTCCTATTTCACCATATATTCTTCATATTGCCTATTCTGAGTACTTCTTCCTACACGGCTATCCAAGATCTCTTCTTTCTCCTCTATTGAGGTAGATGTCAGAATACTCCACTATTCTTCTATTGGTCCATCCTCTATTCCACCTTCATGATATTCTGATAAATCAACAATGTTGAAAATAGGGGAAATGTTGATCCCACATGGCAGCTCTACCTCATATGCATTTCCTGAATCATGTTTCTTCAAAATTCTGCATGGTCCAAATTTCTTCATTTTTAGCTTATTATATGTTCCAGTTGGGAACCTTTCTTTCCTCAAGTGAACCATGACTTCATCTCCTACCTAGAATTCCTTATAGCTCCTCTTCTAATTTGCCTTAGCCTTGTACTGAATATTCATCTTATTAATGTGCTTTTTCATCTCTTCATGCAAATTCTTCATGTGTTCTACAAAATCTTCAGCCTCAACACTTGTCTTTTCTCCTTTGTCTAGATTCCTTAACTCTAAAGCATTTCTTGGACTATTCCCATATACAATCTAGAATGGTGATTTACCAATACTCCTATTGACATAATTGTTGTAAGAAAAATTTTCTTGTGGTAAAATCAAATCCTATCCCTTGGGCTTATCTCCTACTAAGCATCGTAGCAGGTTACCCAAACTCCTATTCACCACTTCGATCTGCCCATCAGTTTGTGGATGGTGTGCAGAACTAAACTTCAAATCTGTCTTCAACTTCTTCTACAATGTCCTCCAGAAATAACCAACAAACTTGGTATCTCAATATGAAACTATGCTCTTTGGTAGACCATGTAATCTCACCACCTCCCTGAAAAATAACTCAGTAGTATGAATAGCATCATTAGTCGTCTTGCAAGGAATGAAATGTGCCATCTTTGAGAATTAGTCCACCACCATAAAAATGGAATCATGTCCTCTCTGTGTCCTTGGTAAACCAAGAATAAAATCCATACTGATATCATCCCATGGCTTCTCTAGTATAGGTAATGGCTGATATAGCCCTACATTCTGACTTGTTCCTTTTGCCATCTGACACACTCTGCAACTCTACACAAATTTATTCACATCTTGCTGCAACTGTGGCCAATAGTAATTCTCACCAATAATAGCAATGGTTGTATCTTGACCAAAGTGTCCAACTAATCCCCCACTATGCTTCTCCTTAATTAGGTTTTCCCTCATGGAACTCCTTGGAATGCACAAATGGCTTCCTCTAAAAAACATACCATCTTGGATTATGAAATCCAACCATTTTTTCCTATCCAAAGTAACAGGTTCCAAACAAGCTTTCCAGGCCTCCACAAAATCTAGATCTTTAGGATACAAACTTTTGAGCTCATCGAACCCAACAACCTCTATCTTAATTTTTGTCAACAAATTTTGCCTTCTGCTAAAGGCATTTGCAACTCTGTTGGACTTCCCACTCTTGTGCTTCAAAACAAAAGTATAGCTCTACAAAAACTCAACCCATTTTAAGTGCCTCTGGTTCAACTTTCCTTGACTATTAAGATACTGCAAAACTTGATAATTAGTATATAAAAAAAATCCTTTGGCAACAAATAATGTCTCCATTTCTTCAAAGCCTAAACTATTGCATAAAACTCCTGATCATAAATAAAATACTTTTTCTTGGCATCATTAAGCTTCTCACTAAAATAGGCAATGGGCTCACCTTCTTGGCTCAAAATAGCTCCTATAGCACTGCCACTAGCATCACAATCTACCTGAAATACCTTATTGAAATTTAGAAATGCCAAAACAGGTTACTCCGTGAATTTCTGCTTCAATGTATCAAAGCTTTTGTTTGCTCCTTTAGTCCATCTAAACCCTTTTCTATCCCCTCTCATTGTCTCCATTAGGGGTACACAAATGCTACTAAAATTCCTGATAAAATTTTTGTAAAAACTTGCCAAACCATGAAAAGACATTACCTCTGTAGCACTTCTTGGTGTAAGCCATTCAATGATAGCCCTCACCTTCTCTAGGTCCATCTTAAGACCTTCTTCTAAGACAACAAGTCCCAGTTATACCAACTCCTTTGCAAAACTACATTTCTTCAAATTGATCAACTTCTCCTCCCTCAGCTTCTCTAAAACTCTTCTGATATGTATCATATGCTCATCCAAAGTCTTACTAAAAATTAAAATATCATCTAAATAAACAATAATAAAACTTCCCAAAAATTCTTTCAATACCTTGTTCATGAGCCGCATGAATGTGCTCGGTGCATTGGTTAGCCCAAATGGCATGACTAACCACTCATACAAACCTTCCTTTGTCTTGAAGGCTGTCTTCCACTCGTCTCCTTCTCTGATATAGATCTAGTGATACCCAATCTTCAGTTCAATATTCATGAAGTACTTGACTCCACTCAAATAATCCATTATGTCATCCATTCTGGGCAATGGAAATCTATACTTAATTGTGATCTTATTGATGGCTCAGGAATTTGTACACATTCTCCACTCTCCATCTTTCTTCGGTGCTAGTACTGTAGGTACTGCACATGGACTTAGGCTCTCTCTTATCAATCCCTTCCTCAACAACTCCTAAACTTGTCTGTTCAATTCTTCACTCTCAGTTGGAGTCATTCTATGGGCTGCCTTATTCAACAAACTGGCTCTTGGTATCAAACCTATTTGATGACTTATCTTCCCCATTGGTGGTAAACCTTCTGGTACATTATTAGAGACAATATCTTGAAATTCTTCCAACATTTCTGAGACTTTTGCTAGTACATCTTCACATTCGTCTTAACTAATCTAAGGAATCAATGCAAAGTAATGACACTCATGCTTCATACCCTCCAAAAAATTTCCTACCATCTACCAAGCAAATTCTAGCAGTACTACATACCTTTTCTTCCACCTCCTTCAAGGGCTTCAACTTTACCATGGCCTCCCCAATAGCATATGGCACGTAGCACCTCATCATAGTAGTCCCTAATCTTGAACTTCATTAAACACTGCTCATTGACCAAAGCTCTATGGTCCTTCTGCAACCATGCAATCTGATATGGATGTGGATGTTTTCTTCTTGTCAGATTCAACTTGTCAACCATCTCCTCTAAAAAATAGATTGTCAGTGCTTCCGCTATCAATAATAATATCACAACACTTACCTTCACATTTGCACCTTGTGTAGAATAAACTCCTCCTTTGATTGGTTTCTTTCTCCTCATTCAACAAAGTTCTTTTGAGAACTAGGGTTTCTCCCCTTTCAGCATCTTCAAAATGCTCAGATTGTGCATCTTCATCTACATGTGCAATTTGTGCATTACCTTCAGGTCTTCTATTCGTCCTTCATTGATGTTGCAGACACTCATTTTCTCGATGTCCTTCTCCACATTGGAAACAAGTTCCTCTGAAACCTCCTCTTCTAGGTCCTTGTCCAGGTCTACCTCTTCCTCTTCCTCTTTGTTCACCATTATTCTGGTCATGAGGTCAGTAGGTATTATATCCCCTCTGATTTTGATTGGTGCCAGCTTCTTCAATTTTCTTTAGATCTTCATTATGGCCTCCATAGGGTCTTCTACCAATCCTTCTACCTTGACATCTTCCCCTTTGATTGCTATCAAATCTTTTATTCAGCTTCTCTTCCACCTTTAGGGAAAACTGGTATGCATCTTCTATGGTGGTCATTCTGACCAAGCTCAGCTCCTCTTGAATACTTGGTCTTAACCCATTAATGTAATAGGCTACATGTTAGTTTTAGGACAGACAACTAAGCAGGGGTGAATTAGTTGTCTCAAAACTTCCTTTCCTTTAAACACTCAAATTCTTCTTGTATTTCAAAAGCATGATAATAATTCAATCATGGAAGTACAATGCAATAATTTAAGAGCAGAAACACATTAACACATATGACACCAAGATTTTAACTTGGAAAACCCTGTTAAGGGAAAAACCACAGGGTGACTAACCCAAGATTGTATTCTCTATTAAAAGAATAAGAAGAACAAATGGTACATGCCAATTAGGGCTCACTGCCTGAGCTGACTGCTCACAAGAGGCCCACTGCCTACAGGAGACACACTATCTATAGAATAATAAATATTACATACTTGAACTAAAGTTTAGCATCTTCACCATGCTTGAGTCAGTTCCATTTAAGCTCAATACTTGTGCTCTACTTCTCGCTCTTCTCCTCTCTACCACTTCCTCATCTTACTTCTCATTCTTTGAAATGACTTCACAACTCTTATTTATACAAGACATCAACTTTGGGATAATCATCAAAGTCGACACAATACATACTTTATTTTATTACAGAGAAAATACACAAATACAACTTAACTTATTACAAAAGACTTCATGTGAATCACCACACTATCAACCACACATATCTAGGACTTCAATCTCCCTTGAGGAACAAGCCATGCTTTGCAGAACATCTTTAAGATCATCTACAAGATGTGTAAATCATCCAGTCAGCCATGATTAGGAAGAACATCATCACCCAGAAGTAAATCTTCAATTACGAGCTCAATCTTTGATGTGGACCACCAACATGAACTGGACACAATCTACAGACCCCCACAAGATTACTTGAATCACCAAGAACATCCACACCACTGTCGCTTACTGAAATCACTCACATCTTCATCCAAAACCTCAAGAACACATTATGTCATCATTGTCATATTAGAATAAATGCTTGCAAACCTCCAAACCACGAACCAATTGAGTTGTCAATTCACATTGGCTTTCTAAACACTCCACCAAATCTACAGAACATGATATTACATTTTTGGATCTCACCGGACCTATTTGTGTTACTTTGTCACCTCTGAACACCTACCAGAACCAGTTTTACTCATATGGCCATAACTTCTCCAAATCTTCATGCGGACCTCTCAAATCTTGAATGGACCATCTTTAGACATATATCTACAAACCCTTTGAGGCACATTCTCTGATCTTGATCTTATCTAGGATCTTCACTTCATAGAGCTTCACTGTTCTTCTTTGTTTCTGATAGGACTAATTTTCTTAATACCCTCAGCACACAGCTCATCCAATCCTTGATATCAATGCAATAGGAGTATGTTGACATCAATGACAACACTATTTAGGCCCATACTTGCAACAATCTTCCCCTTTGTCATTGATGGCAACATATGATGTGAAAAATTATTTTAACCATCAAGACTAGAACTTCTCCTCACTGACTGACATAGCTCCCCCTATCAACAAAAATCATTCATATGTCTTCTCTTTCTTTACTGCTCCCCCTTTGATCAACAATCACTTTTGTTTTTCACATGTCTTCTCTCCCCCTTTGACATTAACGGCAAAGGGCACATACTTGCATCAATTAGAATCATACAAACTGCTCCCCTGAGTAGCAGCTTCCTATCATCAATCCAGATCACAAGATATGACTGTGAGATCCACCAGACTGATGTACATCAGAGCATCTTAATTCATAACCAGAGGGGTAATAACCCCTAACTTCTCCCTGAGATACTCAAAAGAGTCCTTAGGTAGAGGTTTAGTAAAGATGTCTACAATCTGATCCTTAGAGGGCACAAACTCCAATTTGACTTCATTCTTGTTCACTTGCTCTCTCAAAAAGTGAAACTTGATGGATATATGTTTTGTCTTTGAATGCAACACCGGATTTTTTGATATATTTATTGCACTTGAGTTATCATAGAAGATTGTGATAGGTTCCTCATACTCCACTCTGATGTCTCTTAGCATTTGCTTCATCCACAATACTTGAGTGCAACTACTTGCTACTACAATATATTATGCTTCTATAGTGGATAGAGATATTTCCTCTTGTTTCTTGCTCAGCCAAGAAACCAATCTTTTCCCTAAAAAGAATGCTCCACCACTGCTACTCTTTGGTCATCCACACCTCCTGCCTAATCCGTATCTGTATATGCATGAAGAGAGAAATCATGATCTATAGGATACCATAAACCATACTCAACTGTTCCTTTTAGATATCTGAGAATCATCTTGATTGCCATGAAATGAGATTCTCTAGGATTAGCTTGGAATCTAGCAACAAGACCAACAACATTCATAATGTCAGGTCTAGTTTGAGTAAGATACAATAGTCCTCCAATCATTGACCTGTACTTTTTCTGATCAGCCTTAGGAGAGTCATCATCTTTTTTCAATTTACATCCGGTTGCCATGGGAGTATTCATTAGTTTTGAGTCTTCCATTCCAAATTTCTTCAATAATTCTTTCACATATTTGGTCTGTGAAATGAAGATTCCTTTCTTTGTTTGAGTGATTTGCAAGCCCAAGAAGAAATTCATTTCCCCAAACATGGACATATCAAATTCACTTTTCATTTGATTTGCAAAAGTCTTGCACATACTATCTCTTCCTCTGAAAATGATATCATCAACAAATACTTCAACAATTAGGATATTTCCATGATCAATTTTGAAGTACAAGTTACTATTAGCAGTACCTTTGTTGGAACCAATCTTCAAAAGATGCTTATCTAGTCTTTCATACCAAGCTCTTGGGGCTTGTTTGAGTCCATACAGTGCTTTCTTCAACTTGTAGACCATATCACCATGATCAGACAATTGAAATCCCTCCGGTTGCTCAATGTATACTTCTTCTTCCAAGTCACCATTTAGGAAGGTAGACTTGACATCCATCTGATATACTTTGAAATCCTTGAAGGCGGCAAAAGAAAGAAATAATATGACTACTTCAATTCTTGCCACCGGAGTAAAAGTTTCTTCAAAATCAACTCCTACTTGAGAATAACCCTTGCAGACCAATCTGGCTTTGTTTTTGACTACTTCACCATCTTCATTCAGTTTATTCCAGAAGACCCATTTGGTTCCAATCACATTTTTGTTTCTAGGTCTGGGAACAAGATCCCAAGTGTGATTTTTCTCAACCTATATCAACTCTTCCTTCATTGCTTTAGTCCATCTTTCATCATTGCATGCTTCACTTATCATCTTTGGTTCAATATTTGAAATCAGACAATACTTTTCTAAGTATTGAGCAATCTTTCTTCTTGTTTGAACATCTTTGCTTTTATCACCTATGATTTGGTCTTCAGAATGATTTAGTCTTACATATCTAGGAGTTTTAGGAATTTCTTGCACTTCTATTTCCTGGATAGATTCACTCAAACTTGTCTCTTCTTCCTGTATTTTAGGATTCTCTAGATCAGTCTGGATCTGAATTTCAGAAGGGGCTTGAACCAAAACATCATTTTGATCATCTTCTTCATATTCATAAAACCTTGAGAGTTTTTCAATGCCTTCATCAACTTTCACATTTGTACTTTCTATAATCTTTCTCAATCTCTTGTTATAACTTTGGTATGCTTTGCTTTGAGTAGAATAACCCAAGAATATTCCTTCATCACTTCTAGCATCAAATTTCTCAAGGTCTTCATCTCTTTTAATGTAACATTTACTACCAAAGACTCTAAAATACTTTATAGTGGGAGTGATGCCAAACCAGAGTTCATAAGGGGTATTACAAGTATTGCTTCTGATTTGTACGTGATTAAGAGTATGGACATCAGTGCTTATAGATTCTCTCCAGTACATCTGAGAAACATTTGCTTCCATCATCATGGTTCTAGATGCTTCCTGGATGGTCTGGTTCTTTCTCTCCACTACTCTATTCTGCTGTGGAGTCCTTGGAGTAGATAACTGTCTTTTTATCCCATGTTTCTCACAAAATTTTATGAATTCTCCGGATGTGGATTTTCCACCTCTATCAGACCTAAGACACTCTATGTTTAATCCAGTTTCATTTTCTACCATAGCCTTGAATATTTTAAATTTCTCAAGAGCTTCAGATTTCTCTTTTAGGAAAGTCACCCACATCATCTGGGAATGATCATCAATTAGTAACATGAAATATCTATCACCTTGCAAACTCCTGATTCTTGCTGGTCCACATAGATCAGTATGTACTAAGTCCAACAATCTGATAGAAGATTGTTCCTTACTTTTGAATGTGACTCTGCTCTGCTTACCCAAATGACATTCTTTGCACAAGCTGTTAGTAGGTTTCACCAGTCTTGGAAGATCTCTTACAGCCTGAGTGTTGCTTATCTTGATGATATTATCAAAATCCACATGACACATTCTCCTATGCCACAACCAACTCTGATCAATTTGAACAAACAAACAACTTTTGCCAATACCAACCAAGTGGAAGATGTTACCTTTTGTTTGAGTACCAGATGCAATCTTAGTTCCAAAACTTTCAAAGATCTTACATTTTCTATTTTTAAATCAGAAATCATAGCCTTTGTCCACCAACTACCCAACACTGAGAAGATTGTGCTTTAGACCTTCAACATATAGTACATCACTAGTTTTATTCTTTCCATCAAAAGAAATAGTTCCTCTGCCTTTGATTCTACCAGTAGAATTATCACCAACTCCTCCTTCATATCTTTCCATATCTATGAACTTATTTTTGTCACTAGTCATATGGTGGGAGCATCCACTGTCAATGACCGAATCAGCCTTTTCTTCAACTTGGGCAGCCAGAGCTCTTTCTATCATTTTATGATTGACAGATTCAAAGGGTATTGGATCTTCTTCCTTGATGGCAATAAACACCCAGTCACTTCTAGATTTGTTTCCTATCTCTGATTCATCATCTGTTACTCCATCATCATCATCTTCATGGACATAGTAACATTTCCTTTGGAATCTTTATCTATTTGGATTTGTCCTTGAAAATCTTTCCAGACACCTTGAGGCAAAATGACCAATCTTGTTGCAGTTGAAACACTTGAAGGGCAATTTTCCTTCATATTTACCAGATCCTCTTGGTAGTCTTTTTGCAATAAGAGCTTCAAGTTGAGCAGCTTCTACTTCATCTTCTTCTAGGTCTTTTCTTGCTTTTTTATACCATGATAGTTTCTTTGAGGAGTTTTCTTCTTAATCATACCTTTGTTTGCCTTTTATAGAGGTACTGGCTTTGAATGTAGATTCAGTCTTGGGGGGTATCTCCAAACTCAGCTAATTCAAATGTAGCTAATTTTTCAACCAATTGATCTCTTGTGATATTTGATAAAGATCTAAACTCTTCAATAGCAGCAACCTTGTGTTTGTACGCAGGAGGTGTATACGCCTAAAAATGATGTGACTTGGTCTAAATAAATATTCTTAATATTTATTCCATCTAATTCCTCTATAAATAAATAAATAAACAAATTTATTTATTCGATTCATATTCCTCTAAATTAATTAAATATCAAAATATTTAATTACCTCTTCTAAAAGTCAAAATTAAATAAAATCCTTTATTTAATTGAATTCTTCCAAACAATTAAATAACTCTTAATTATTTAATTTAAATGAATTCTTCTTCCAAATTTAAATAAATCAAATCAAATTTATTTAAATACTCTCACATCTCTAAAAATAAAATATAATCAAATATTTTATTTATTCTTCCAAATTTATTCTAAATTAAATAATACCACTTATTTAATTATTTCTTCCAATAATATCTTCTCTAAATTTAAATAAATCAAATATTTATTTAAGTTGTCTATTTCTTCTAAATTGAGTTATCTCTAAATATAATTCAATCCTTGTGCACATGCAATTGAATATTCTAAATATTTAATTGAGTCAAAATATCTTCTCATCCTCATGCAAATTCTATTCTCTAGTTCTATTCTCTTAACTAATTGATCTATTCTTTTAATTGATTTATCTCTTCAGTTAACTCATTCTTCTATTTTATTAATTCCTCTTATACAAAATATAGCAATACACATGTCTTCTTCCTATTCGTGCACATTCCTCAGCCATTCTATACTGTTGATCTTCTTGTTCTTTCTATACCGTTGATATTTTCTTTCCCAAGTATATAAATTGAACCCTCTTCTTCATTTCAATCATCCAAGATTTAAGTATCATTACTCTGTAGGAATTACAGCGCACCTTTGGCACCAATTCCTTCATTGCTTGTGATCACACTCGTTACCATACTACTACCATTGTTGTGAAGCTCATCTTCATGGCAAAACTATCATAGCCATTCTCCATTGACAATCTTGGAATAGTAAGGAAGTGCACTCTCTGAGGGCCTTATTCGTACATACAAGATTGATTGAGATAGGCAACCAATGGAAGCTATGAAGATTTGAGGTTTACAAATCTTTTTGAAGTTCTTTTGTTTGATTGATCTCCTTGTTTCTGTATTTTGTTGAGTTTTGGGTATTTTGATATTGATTATATTAATTATTCATTTAAATCCAATTTTCCCTTAACATGTTTGGTGCCCATCGTGGGGCCTAGCCCCAAATTTAACCCAAAAATAAAGTTTTTGTGTTTTAGAAAGCCGTACATAGGAGGAAATCATGCATCTAACACATCCTAACATTCATCTTATATCTGTTACAGTGCATACATTACTTCAGTGCATACAATCTCTGATCTGACACATACACTATCTTTTCTGGCGCATACACCCTTTCGGCACAACAAACTCTGCTACAGTGCATTTACCCTCTGATACGGTGCATCTGCCAAATCTGCGTATATACACTATTTTCCTGCACTTTTGACATCTCTCTTAGCACATATGTACTGGGGTGCTTTTGAGCTCTGTTACTACACATTCAGTCTCTAAAGATGCGCATCTAATCTAGGCAGTGATTTTTAGGGTTTTCTTGAAGTTTTCACTAATGTTGACGTCTTTTTACAGGAACTCTCTTGATCTGTTTTACAAGCTAGGTACTGGTTTAGAATCATATAGTTGCACTTGTTAACTCACTTCAATTTCTAACAGGAAAGTAAATTGATGCTCATGCAAATCTCACATAGTTTTAACTAGGAAGGCGGTAATTGAATCATTGCTATCTTGCATATCATTGAATCATTGCTATTGCTATCTTTCAAATTTAACAACTCATTGCTATCTAGATAAAATTAAACTCATCATTGCTATCTGAGTAAAATTGAACCATTGCTATCTCGATTATCACTTCAAAGTTAACAAATTCATGCTACTTGGATAAAACTGAACTCATCATTGCTATCTGGGTAAAACTAAACCATTGCTATCTCAGTTATCACTTCAAAGTTAACAAATTCATGCTACTTGGATAAAATTGAACTCATCATTGCTATCTGGGTAAAACTAAACCATTGCTATCTTGATCATCACTTCAAAGTTAACAATTCATGCTATCTGGGATAAAATTAAACTCATCATTGCTATCTTGTTATCATTTCAAAGTTAACAAAATTCTGTGCTTGCCCAAGTAGATAGCTCATCTAGTTTTTCTCATTTTAACTAGGGGAAAAGAACCATTGTATTCTATGTTTTGGGAATGATACTAGGCTTATGCTCTCCCCTATCTTGGGTGACCAAAATGCCAGACATATCATTTTCACATGTGTTTTTCCTTTAGAGGGGCTGCTCTTAGATACCGCTCATCCAAGTAGGAATGACCCTAAGTGGTAACAGGCTAGACGCCAAGCCCTTCCAAGCCACTATAAATAAATTATGTTTAGAGCAAAAGCCTCAAACAACAAGTGCAGTTATGTTATACCAATAGCCAACCTCCTCCAAAACCCTCCAAGGCGCAACCCTTGCAGGCTAGGAGACTCCATAACAGAGAGTAGTGCTGCCGCATGTATAACCACTTGAACGGTTACCTTTATTACTCATCCTTTGTTTTAGTAGACCAAAAACCCCTATAATCTGGTGTAGGGGAGGGTGATTTTCACCCCCTAAAGATGCATCACTAGAGATAGTGAGAATTTGGTTTTATATTGTCCTTTGAAACCTAGGGTGTACTTGCTTTCTTTTTAGTCCAAAAAGAGTCAAAAAATCACAAAAAAAAAACCATAAAAATATTCTTTGTGTTTATTGTGTCTTCTTGCCATAGTTTTAGAAAATTAGATCAAAAAGATGTTCTTGCAACCAAAGTACAAAAAACATCAGAAAATTTCCAAAAAATTACAAAATACTAAGAAAAACCAGAGCATCGCATCCATCCTCTGTTGCTACACATTTGTACCGACCTGTGGTGCATCTATACTGAATTGCAGTGCTTTTACTACCTATTACAATGCATTTGATATTTACCAGTGTGGCGCATCTGTCCTGACTTCCTACACATTTACCAGTTTTTGAGGCACATCTGTTCTGACGCATGTGTGACAGTGAGCACTTGCACAATCTTTGAGAGAAAAATTTTATCATTTCTGGGTACCCATTTTAGTCTAGTACCAAGTTCCAAGATTAGATCTTACCTTTCAGACACTTTTTTCATCCATTCCATAGCATACTCCCTCTTTTGTTGGTCATCCCATTCACTTTCTATTAGGTCTTCCTAGTCCAAAGTCAAAGTATCCCATATCAGATAAGCATAGGCCCCTTTTTCGTATAATTGTAGATTCAAGTAACCCTAGTAAGTCATAGAGCTTCGATAGTGGTCTTGGTGCATGACTAGTCCCTACACAATAAGATAGGTATCGAGTACCCTTGCTAGTGGCTATCGTCTTGTATCAACCATCTTACTTGGAATCATTGATCGAAAGAGTCCCTTGTCCAAATCCTATCATAAGTATCCTATTCTTAGCAGTCTCCATTGGCACCTTGCTAAAATTTCTAGTTTCATCCCACCTCATCCTACATCACCTTGCATGGTTCTTACTAGATCTCAATACAAAAAGCAACTTGAAATGGCTGGATCATCCAACCACATCATCACCCCTCATGATAGTGATGAGGAAATCTCTCACGAAGAGTATCAAGGAACCCTCCAAGATCAAAAATTCCAATGCTTGCTAGAAAAAGTGCTCCATGATGACCCTCACAAGTCTTTTTATCATCTCGTAAATCTAGGAATTAAGCTTCCCACTGATTTTGATCTAAGCAAAATCCAAGAAACTGTAAAGGATAATCATGAAAAAGGAAAGAAAGCCATAGACCCAAGCACTCTTATGGAAGAAATGAGGAAACAAATCAAGGGTCTAAAGCAACAAATGACAGATTTAAAAATGGGTACAAACACCAAAACCTACTCCTTGGAAGATATTGCACCGTACCCCTTTGATAAAAGTTTGGACATGATAGCATTTCCCTATCGATTTGAAGTTCCTAAGTTTGACAAATACAAAGGGAAAGGGGACCCTAGAGATTACATTAGAGAATTCAACGTAACATGCATGGAAGTAGCTCACAATGAGACTTACTTAATGAGACTATTCCCTAGATCTCTAGGTAGTCATGCCATGGAGTGGTTCTCACGACTCCCACCAGGCATCAAAACTTTTGATGAGTTAGTCAACAAATTCATCATGCACTTCTTCTACAATATTGAGCACAAAGTCTCCATGCTTGATTTATGCAATACCAAGCAAAAGAGTGGCGAATCATTCGCCTCCTTCCTACAAAGGTGGAGGCAACTAGCAAGTAAATGCTCATATGATGTACCCAAGAAGCAATTAATGGAGATGTTTGTCCACAACCTCAACTGCGATCTTAGCTATCAAATACAAATTCAATGCCCTACCTCATTTTCGAAGGTCATTGAAATGGGATTATTCATCGAAAAAGCTATGATCGCCAAGGGGCAAATCAAGTTATACAAGGACACACCTACCTCCAACTACACGACTGAAAAATCAAAGTTTTGGACTAAGAATAAAAATGTCAACAATGGAGTAGTTGACACCAAGGTGGCAGCTCCCAAACAACAACCAATATTCACTCTCAAAGGAGAGGCAAGCAATGCTACGCCCAACAAAACATTCTCTCAGGAGCCAAGACCATGGTTTAACTCAAATCCAAGGTGAAAGTTCACACCTTTGGGTAGTCCCAAGAGTCCACATTAAGGAAGCTATTGGCCAACAATGAAATCTCTCTACCACCAAAAAGTGATTATGAACCTCAAATAAAACCTCACTATTGGAAAGACACTGACTATTGTGAGTATCATAGAGGAAGAGGACATACAACCAACAATTGTATCCATCTCAAGCATGTTATTCAAGACATGCTTGATTAAAATCAAGGAGAAACTCAACAACATACTTCTAATAAGACACGTGGCTTACAAGGATCCACTTCTCAATCATGATAGGCTGTACAACAACAATAACAACAACAGCAACAACAATAGGCAGAATCAAAATAGTGGGAATAGTAATGCCAATTACGTAAGTGTTCCATTCGACTATACCATCAATTGCATAACAGGGCACATACCACAAATCAATGTGGTCACACCCAACCAGTAATCAGAGCCTAACCAAAATGATTGCAGTATCATCACCCATAGTGGTAAAGTCACATTGAATACCGTCCCTCCAAGGTCGTCACCTTCTCAATCCAACTTCCATTAGTATGGCATCATAGAACAACTACAGAAGACTCTGGCCCACATTTCTATCCTAGAGTTGTTGCATCTATCTCCTTCCCATAAGGAGATTCTCGATAAAGCCTTAGTGGAAACCATTGTACCCACTAACTTGGCCCAAGAAAAGTTTTAGGCCATGGTAAGTAATTTAACCTCCTCAAGTACCATATCATTTACCGAACAAGATGACCTCTCAATGTCTCAACCTCATAACACCCCTTCCCACATTGTCGCCTTCATCCACAAGCACTGTATCAAGAGGGTTCTCATTGATGGGGGAGTCGGTTTAAATTATTGCACATTGAAGCTAGTCCTCACATTGAGGTTCTCTGAAAATGTAGTTGATCCAAGGAAAAAGATAACTATCAAAGCCTATGATGAAGAGGAGAGAACTACCAAAGGAATAGTGGTCTTACCCATACAAGTGGGATTGGTGATAAAACATGTTGTGTGCCAAGTCCTAGATAGGGAGCTCACCTATAATATTCTCCTAGGTTGACCATGGATTCATGCCATGAAAGTTGTACCTTCTACCTATCACTAGTGCATAAAATTCCATCATAACAGCAAACAAGTCACCATCTAAGGCGACCCTGACCCCTTTCAGCATTACAACTCTATCCTTTCAAAATCTAATTACATCATACCAAACAATAGAGCATCTACATCCCCTACCCCATAGCATGATTCTACCTCTGAAGCTTCCTCATCCAAGCCCAAAGAGCAGAAAATTACCATCAAAGAAACAAGAGTTGGGGAATACTCCATTGAGCACAACCTCAATCTAGCCAAGATGCCTTTATCTCCTAGATCCTTTGGTCAACCCAAGCATTTTCCAAAGCCATATGCTCCTCCTACACCTCTCAAAGCTCCCCTTGTAAAATGGAGGACCTTATCATATGAAACAGAGGAGAGAGATATCTTACAATGGCTTTATACTGAAGAAGAAGAGAGCACACAACATGAACCACCTAAGCTCCGAACAGAAATCTATCCTACATAGAATGGTTTATGAAAGACAAGGCCTCATCGGCCTAAGAAAAGAAGGAATTATAGAACCCATTCAACCTTCTTCATCCTCATTGGCTAAAAATACAAAAGGTCTAGGATATAAAGATAAGGGCAAAGCTAAGGCAAATGCTTGTCTTATGGAAATGATCCATACCCTTCAAGAGAACAGTGACACATATTCCAATGAATATGAGTGGGATGAGCTGATAGAGCATTCCTATGATGACAAAGAGGTTGATACCATTCATACTTATAGCCCCTACTGTGAGAGACAAATGCTACCACATAGGCCATTACAGTGTGATTCGCCTATCTCTGGGAATATGACTTTCGAGGAAGGTTCGAGTTCTATCACAATAAACAACTTGGAGGACAATACCATCCTGAACACTCCCCCTACGAATACTCCTAGCATATCCATCCAAACAATCAATGAATCAGATCTATCCTTTGACTCCTTCCCCCTTGTACATCCTGAGCTGACTGGGATCTACGAGGAATCCCACAACTAGATATGTTCCAAAATAATGATGCCTATATTAACTACATGGAACTTAGGGACCACCTACCCAAAGGAGATCATAAAGCTGGGTTGGCTATTGAACTTAATACCATGGCTTATTTTGGAGAGGGTGCCAAGCCTTCCAGTCACAAAAATATCAAAATAAAAACTAGATCTGATGGTGAAAACTACTCTGCGGCAATGTCAGATCCCAAAACAATAAAAAGAAAGGATGCATCCAAAGGTGAAAACCCAACTATGGCACCTGATGATGGAAATCTTGACACTCTCCTTGACGACATGCACTAGGAGAGTCTTAGATTGTTGTGGAACCCACATAGCTGGTTAACATTGGAATAGAGGAATAGCCTAAGATCATTCACTTTGCTAAGTCTCTAACCCCACCAGAGAAGACTAAGTTTGTACCATTCTTTAAGGGAAAGCAAGTCAATTTTGCTTGGTCATACACAGATATGTTGGGGTTAGATATAGATTTGATTCTACATCATCTTTCATTAGATCCAGGAGTGAAACCAGTGAAATAGAAGCTTAGAAAGATGCATCCACACATAGCACTACTTGTAAAAGAAGAACTCAAAAAACTACTAGATGTAGGGTTCATCAGAGCTATAGACTATCTGGAATAGGTCTCCAACATAGTACTAGTGTCCAAACCTGAGGGTTGAGTTAGACTATGCAATGGCTTTAGAGATCTAAACAAAGCTTGCCACAAGGATGATTTTCCGTTGCCAAATATAGATATCATAGTCGACTTAATAGTAGGGCATACCATGTTATCTCTCATGGATGGCTTCTCAGGATATAATCAGATCAGGATAGCACCAAAAGACTAGCATAAGACAACTTTTACTTGTCCATGGGGCACTTTTTTCTAGAATGTCATGCCATTTGGGCTAAAGAACGCAGGAGCCACATATCAATGTGCTATGACCACTATATTTCATGATATGATGCACGTCACCATGGAAGATTATGTAGATGATATCCTTGCAAAGTCACTCACAAGAGAATCCCACCTTGATGTGTTAGAGAAAGTCTTCCAAAGATTAGAGCAATTCAAAGTCAAGTTGAACCTAAAGAAATGTGTGTTTGGAGTCACCTTAGGCAAGCTCCTAGGCTTTATTGTATCAACAAATGCAATAGAGGTGGACCCTGCCAAAGTCAAGGCTATTATAGACATGCCACCACCCAAGAATCTTACTCAACTAAGATCTCTATAGGGAAAGGTACAAGCAATCTGTAGGTTCATATCACAACTGGCAGACAAGTGCCAACCTTTCAGTCATCTCCTACACAAGAACATTCCATTTAGATGGGATGAGAAATGTGAAGAGGCATCTGACAAACTGAAAGAGTATCTTATGAATCCACCTATTCTCATGCCTCCTATCCAAGGGAAGCCATTTATATTATACATATCTGCTACACCAACAGCTCTTGGGGCTCTTCTAGCACAAGATTATGAAAATAAAGAAAGAGTCGTCTACTACATCAGTCACACATTGGTGGGCTATGAGTTGCAATACTCTCAGATAGAAAGATCATGTCTTGTGGTAGTTTTTTCTTCACAAAAACTCTGACATTATATGCTTACACATCCAGTCAAACTTATTCCAAAAATAGATCCACTGAAGTACCTACTAAGCAAAGCAGCTCTAACAGGTCACCTTGCCAAATGGGTAATGCTCCTAAGTGAATACGACATTGAGTACGTAGACAAAAAGGCCATCAAAGGGCAAGTCATTGCTGATCAGTTAGCAGAAGCACCACTATAGGACACCACACCAATGCAATTTGAGTTTCTAGATGAATCCTTATTCAATATACCAACACATTCCTGGACACTTTACTTTGATGGGTCCTACACAAACCATGGATCAGGAGCAGGAATCTTGTTTATAACTCCTCATGGCAACACCATACTGAAATCTTACCATTTGTTATTTCCATGCACCAACAACATAGCAGAATATGAAGCCTTAGTCATTGGTCTCAAAATGGCAACAGAATGGAAATCAAAGAGCTACATGTCTATGGTGATTCTCAACTAGTGATAAATCAGGTCAATGACGATTACCAAACCAAAGATAAAAAGCTTGTCCCATACAAGCAGATGGTCAATGACTTTAAGGAGTACTTTGTGATCATCTCTTTTGAGCAAATACCTCACATTAAGAACAAAGTAGCAGATGCCATGGTGACCATTGCCTCTCTTCTTGAGATACTAGAGAATGAGTCATGGTACGAGTTCTTAGTGGAAACAATTCAGCAACCAGCTTATGATCTTCCTGAAACCCATTCCATATGCCTATTAGTTGGATCTAATTCACCTTGGTATGGTAAGGTTTACACCTACCTCAAGGACAACACCCTCCCACCTAACTTATCATCAAACCAACGACAAACCTTTATACTCCAAACCTCTCGTTATACCATTATTTTCAACACCCTATACTGACATGGTCTAGATGGTACTTTACTCTATTGTTTAGAATGAGAAGAATCCCAAATGGCCTTACAAGGCGTACATGAAGGGATCTGCGGAACACACTCTAGCGGTCCTTCCTTAGCTAAGAAACTCATGCATTTGGGTTATTACTAGCCAAACATGGAAATAGATTCATATTAGTTTGTGAATAAATGTAAATAGTGCTAGATACACGGGAACCTGATACATGCACCAACTCAAGAGTTGAGACCTTTAATGACACCTTGGCCCTTTTGCCAATGGGGACTTGACCTTGTGGGTACAATCCATCCACTCTCATCCAATGGCAACAAATTCATAATAACTGCCACTAAATACTTTACCAAGTGGATTGAAGTTGTTCCCCTCACCACCATCACAGGTAAACAAATCTCCTCGTTCATCCTTAATTACCTCATCTACAGATACGGAATTCCCTCATCCATCATCACGGATAATGGAAGACCCTTCAAAAACTAGGATGTCCAAGAACTCTATGACTGATTCAAAATCCAACACCATTTCTCCACACCGTATTACCCCCAAGGCAATGGTCAAGCTGAAGCATCCAACAAGACCATCTTGAAACTCCTCAAGAAGACAGTCAACGATGTTGGCCATGATTGGCACATCCAACTCAATCCTGCTCTGTGGGCCTATAGAGCCAGTATATGCACTCCCATAGGTTCTACCCCTTACGCCCTTGTCTATGGCTCATAATCTATCCTCCCCATAGAGGTTGAGTTGCCATCTCTTAGGGTGTCATTAAAAGATCTCATAATAGATGAAGAATACAGAGTTTCCAGATTGCAAGAACTAGAGCTGCTTGAGGAAAGGAGACATAAATCCTTTGATCATCTCAAAGCATATCAACAAATGATGTTACGAATCTATAACCACAAAGCTTGCCCAAGAGTCTTTAAAGTTGGAGATCTAGTACTTAAGGAGAACCCCCACAATCAACAGGATCGGGAAAAGAAAGGCAAGTTCAAACCTAGCTGGCTTGGGAAATATGTGATCGTAGCTTCTTATGGATCGGGGACATATCAGTTAGCAACATTAGAGGGTGAGCTATTTGATGACCCAATCAACAGCATACATCTTCGCCAGTTCTATACCGAAGAGAACACCAATGTAAGGGGGGCAAAAACAAAATTAGAAAAATACAAAAAAATCATCCTTTGGTGAAAGCATGGCAAACAGGCGCCTTGGATAGGTATCATGATGAAAACTTGGCAAACAGGCATCATGTATAGTTTTCTATCTTTCATACAAATAAAAGTAAGTGGTGAAAACCTAGTAAACAGGCATTACTTGTGATAAACTGCTTCCTCCATCTTTGGGAAACCAATCACCTTGTGTCCATTCTTCCTTCACTCGAGTCCCATTCAATCCATATTTGTTCCATAATAAAAACCTAATGATAACCTATCATGGCTTGATACTCTATCTCTTTGTTCCCTTGTCAATCAAGGTTTCATCCCATATCCTATCCACAGTGTCAGCCTAGCATAGCATCTCTCGTTAGCATCTGCATGGTCCAAGTCCATGAACTACATTGCCTCTGTGTCATCACGTAGGCAAGGCCATTTTTCAAATGCGCCCCTGAGGCTCCACCTTTTCCTTCATTCCATTTCTTGTCATCTATCATCTAGTCCATCCATGGTCTATTAGGGTTTACCCCAAACTATGTTGCCTCTACGTCGTCACATAGGCAAGGCCATTTAGCAATGAGCCCCTGAGGCACTAGGTCAGTCCCTTAGGGTCTATCTTACCAATAAGGATTGTGGAATCTTCTCACCAGGCAAGCAAGTGCAAACAAAACTTGCCCTTTTCAAGCAGAGATCCTAACGCAAAGCATTAACCTATCCAAAACAAAGGAAACAAACACCTAAGGCCTTCTAAATGATTTTATACAAATTATGACAAGAAACAAACACATCTAAATGCAAATATGTTTTGTGGATTGGAATCATGGTTAAAATGCAGAGTGATGATTTTTTGCTATCATGCCTTTCTATGCTACTTGAGGATGCCAAAAGCCAGAGATGTTATGAAGGGGGGCATGATTATTTTATTTGTTTTTCTATTTGTGGATTAAACTTTAGTAATGTGAAGCCTTGTCTAAAGACATGATCAGAAAAATATCATTGAGGACTGCAAAGGTCTAACATGAATGGGGGCAATCCTTGTCTATTGATACGCAAGAAGTACTCAGGTCATCTCAGTTCAATTATACCTAGATGCTTGTATTAACTTGCTAAATCAAAACCCATGTAAGCAATGCTCAGGCCATCTCGATTCAATTATACCTAGATGGTTGTACTAACTTACAACATTAAAAAAAAGTACCAAAAAAAATTGCCCAATGATGAAAAAAGCACTTCAAAATACTTGCACCATCAAGATGTAAAAAGCAAAGCATCCATCATACATCCATTATACATCCATGCATCCATATCCCATGCAATAAATGATCCAAACAATGCAGAGTAACAATACAAAATGAAGCTTGTGAGTCTTTCTATCGAGTCATTCTTTCAATCAATCTTCTATCTATCATTATATCATCTCTGTGTCAATAGAGTACATTTGGACACTACAAAAACGTAGCATATAGTTACATATCATATCACATGAGATAGTCATTTACATGATTAAATCAGTTGCATACATAGTAAGTGCATCAGGTCATCCATATACAATCATCACATATTGTAAGACAGAAAAAAATCAAAACCATAGATAAAGCGCATCACATAAATTGCATAATCATATAGATACCATTCACATTTACACATTAGAGGCATATCAAGTAAAACATCTAAGTTTGCATTAGGTCATATAGCTATTAGTGTAGGTTTTTATTTCCTAGTTGGGTTATTCATTTTTTCCCTATATTCCTAGGTTTTCCTACACTTCTATTAATCTCGGTTAGGTTAATAAAGCATGTCTTATTGTTAGTGTGAAAAGGGTTACTTTGCTATTTCTAAGCTTGTTCTCCACCTTAGCTCTTTTCACACTAGGTTAAGCTTACTTAGGGACTTTTTCGCTTTATCCCATATTGGTTGTGTTTTTAGTCTCTTGGGTGGAATATCCTATATATACCCACCTCTTGCTCTCATATGAGCATCCCATTATATTGTAATGCTTTGCATTCTCTTGAGTTAAATATAGTTTATTTGACTCATATCTAATTTCTATTTTGCTTTCTCTCAATCACTTGCATTCTTGGGTAGAAATCTAACATGGTATCAGAGCAGTTGTGAGTTGTGGGTTAGCATTTTTTTTAGAAATCTGAGAGTGTAGAGTTGTTTTTCGAAGCACATGAGTATGCTCTTCTCTTGCATCTTCAGATGATCTAGAGAAATAGAAAAGTGTGGAGAAAACTCTAGTTTGTGAGTTGTGGGTTTCGAAGCACATGAGTATGCTCTTCTCTTGCATCTTTTGATGATCTAGAGAAACAAAAAAGTGTGGAGAAAACTCTAGTTTCTGGGGGGGTTAATATTTTGACTTGCCAGTTGCAAGTTTTTTTCATATCTTCCTCAAGACTCTTTGAGCTAAAATCTAACAATTGACTTACATTTTATTTATTCTGATCAATCTTGTAGGTTGTAGCATGCCTTTGTTTGTCTTAGGTAACTGATTTAGTCTTTGCATGCCATTTTTTGGTGTTAAACATGTTTTTTTCATTAGAGTCACATTTTCTGTAGATTACAGAAAAAACGCCTTCTGGGTTTTGTTCATAGCACCGAAAAACTATCTGGGTATCTGTTAGTTTTTGCATACAGCTTATATATTTTGCAGAAACAACATTAGAAAGCTACAACAAAACCCCTCTCCATTGGTGTTTTAGAAATTGTAGTTCAACTTCCAAAGGCTGTAACTCAGGCTCCCGACCTCGGATTTGCGAGATTCTTTTTTTGATTTTGGCTAATTTCTCATGCTCTACATACTGGTATAATCTTTTTTTGATTTCAATGTATAGATTTTTCAGTAATCTCATATTCTCACACATGACTCTGCATAATTCTCATTTTTGGAAACTTTGGAGGATCATAACTTTCACATACAACCTTGTATCGAGGCGATTCTTTTTTTGAAAGTGCATGATTTTTTGAGTAGACTGCAGTGGTACTATTTATTTATCTAAGTATTGTGTCAAAGTTGTATTTTTAGCATATACTCTTTGTGAGGGTTTTGTAATGCACTGAAATCAAGACCACTTATTATTTCTTGCTAGTGGCAGCTATAAATGCACTAAATATAAAGTGCCAAATCAAATTTTCTTGGGGGGGTTCTTTGATTGAGTGGAAAGGGGGGGTGTCTTGTGAGTTCTTGCATCTTTTCTTTCCTCACAATAATAATCTAATTCTACATTAAGATGGATCAATTAACAGTGCATGTTCTAACACCCTACAAGTACTATGAGTGAAAGTCCAAGATGACTATCCAACTTAAGAAGTTAGGACTATATAGAGTAACAATGGGTCTAGAAACTGAACCAACCTTACTTGCAGAAAGGCCTAAATTTCATAAAAGACTAGATGAAGCTTTTGAAACTCTATGCATGTTTGTATCTCCTGATCTTCTTTTTCATGTTGAATCTGCTACAACACCAAATGATGTATGGACTACTTTAGAAAATCTCTTTGGTAAACAAGATGAATTAAGGGGACATCAATTGGAGAATGAGCTAATAGGGTTAAATCCATGTAATTTTGATACAATACAAGACTTCTTCACAAAGCTAAAGGCCATTAGATTACAGTTGAAGCAATGTGGGATTGACAAGAAAGACCCACAATTGATCTTAAGTATTCTTTCTAAGCTTGGTCCTAACTACTCAGTGTTTGTTTCTACATTTTATGCCACCAAAACTGCTCTTGGGACTACCTACAAAATGCCTTCTTTAGATGAATTTGCTGCTAAACTCACTAAAGAACAGGATAAATTAGTTCACATGGGCACTATTAAGCCTTCTAAGTCTCATGCCTTGGCTGCAAATCAGGGCACTAAATATTAGAAAGGCAATGGAAAGCAACATAAGAAACAAAAGGATCAAGGAGAGAAGAAACAAGGTCCAAAACAAGCTACAAATAATGCAGCTCCTGAGTCTTCCTCTAAAGACAACATGTCTAAAAAGGAGAAGACAAAGTGTGCCTTTTGCAAGAAATCTGGTCACGATGAGCATAAGTGTTTGAAAAAGCAAATAGCTCATCTCACTTATCTTCTTGAGAAGAATAATATCAAAGTGCCAGATTCAGCTAAGGAAGATTCTTCACAATCTTCAAAGGACATGAAAAATAGTAAGGGGAAGGGCAAGGCCCTTGTTGCAGTTGCTACACTACCAGATAGTTGGGTAATATACTCAGGTGCTTCTCACCACATGGCCAATACAAAGGAAAGTTTCTCATCCTTAGAGTCATGTTCTGTGCCTGATATTCTTATGGGTAATGATACACCAAAGGAAGTTCTTGGGAGAGGGTTTGTTGACATTGGTGATGGGACATTCCATGATGTTCTTTGTGTGCCTTCTTTATCAACTAATCTCCTATCTGTCTACCAGATCACCCATACAGGTTCCGGCAAGAGAGTTGAATTTATATCTGACTCAGTGGTTATCAGTGATCTGCACAGTGGGTCTACAGTTGCTATAAGAAAAGTTGATAACCATTCTTGGCTCTATCACTTTTCTCATTTTGTTCCTGATTCTCCTTCACTTGCATTGCTCACTCACTCAGATAAGGTGAGCCATTTGTGGCATCAGTGGTTTGGCCACTTGAACTATCGCTACTTGCAGTAGCTCAGTCAGCATGACATGGTTACAGGGTTGCCTTCTATTCGATTCTCTGATGGAGTTTGTTAAGGTTGCATTCTTGGCAAGCATTCTGAAGAAAAATTTGACAAAGGCAAAGCACGGAGAACCACATAGCTCTTGGAGTTAGTACACAGTGATTTGGCTGGTCCATTTCAACATCTTTCATTCATCAAAGCTAGATATGTATTGACCTTCATTGATGATCTTTCCTAATACACCTTTGTATACTTTCTCAAACAAAAGTCTGAAGTCTTTGAGTCTTTTCAGGATTTTAAAGCTTTTGTAGAGAAATAATTTGGGAAGGCTGTCAAGAATCTACGCACCGATAATGGCGGGGAATATGTCAACCAAAGGTTTGAGTAGTTTTGTGCCTCAGAATGCATTGATCTTCAGCACATCATTCCCTATAGTCCATAGTAAAATGGAGTTGCAGAACGAAAGAATCAGTCATTGAAGGAAATGGCAAATTGCATGATTCACCCCAAATCATTGGCACCTCAGTATTGGGTAGAGGCCATCATCTGTGCGTGTTATATCTAGAACTGGGTTCCTCACCGAGCTGTGAAGGGGGTAACTCCTTTTCAAGCTTGGACTGGTCAGAAACCCACAGTCAAGCACTTCCGCGTGTTTGGGTCTCCTGCATGGGCCCACATTCCAGTAGAGAAATGCAAGGCTATGGATCCGCAGAGTAGGCCTTGTATATTTGTTGGCTATCCAGATGGTGTCAAAGGCTATAGGCTACTCCACCCTACCACATATGAGCTAATATTGAGAGGAGTGTTCGGTTTGGGGAGGATACTTCTTCTACCACTTCTCCATCTTTCATTCCCATGGAGACACTGCGATTTCATGATGATAGTTCTTCTGAGGACCTTAATCCTCCTGAGGATTCGTCTTCCTCCACTTCAGATGGTGATGATGAGGGTTCATATTCCTCCTCTCTTAGTTCTCATTCAGAGAATGTTGATTCTCCTCCAGATTCTCCTACCATTGGGCCTCTTTGGGCTCATCAGACTTTGGAGTCAGCAGGTGATTAGGTTGGTGATCCTTTAGATTTGAGAAGAACAAGGCCATAGTTTGAGTAGGCTCCTCATCTCTTCTTTGCTTCAGCTTCTGATCCACAGTCCTTCAGGGAAGCTTCTAGTGTCCCCAAGTGGGATGCTGCTATGCAGGAAGAGTTTAATTCCTTGGAAAGGAACCATACATGGGATTTAGTCCCACTTCCTAAGGGAAGAAAACTTGTTCAATGTAAGTGGGTCTATCAAACAAAATTTGCTACAGATGGGTCAGTTGATAAACATAAGGCTTGCTTGGTCGCAAAAGGATTCTCCCAAGTTCCTGGGATTGACTACTCTGAAACTTTTGCACCGGTTGCCAAGATGAATTCAATCTAACTTGTCCTTGCCATTACTACAGCCCATCGCTGGGAAGTTCATCAGATGGATGTGAAAAGTGCTTTTCTTCATGGTGACCTTTAGGAGGAGATATATATGGAGCAGCCACAGGGGTTCGTCTAGGATCCTTCACTAGTCTGCTGACTTCAGAAGTCTCTCTATGGCCTTAAATAGGCCCCTCGAGCCTGGTATGCCAAGATGGACTTCTTTCTTCTATCAGTTGGGTTCACTCGGTGCCATTCTGATCCGAACGTCTACATTTTGTAGTAGGATGATACTCTCACTTTCCTTGTTCTCTATGTTGATGACTTGCTGATTACCAGGAGTTCCTCATCCACCATAGAGGCAGTGAAAACTACCCTTCATGATCATTTTCTGATGTCTAACTTGGATCTTCTTCACTATTTCTTGGGCATTGAGATTACACAGTCTTCGGCTGGTATCTTTCTTTCTCAGCCCAAGTATGCTCTTGATATGCTCTCTAGATTTTGCATGGCTAACTGCAAGCCTGCACCAACTCCCTTTCTATTAGGAGTCAAACTTGAGGCTTCTTGTTCTTCACCTTTGGTAGATGCTACCTTGTAGTGCCAATTGGTTGAAAGTCTCATATACTTGACTCACACAAGGCCTGATATTTCATATGCCGTGGGCCTGGTCTCCAGGTTCATGCAGGAGCCACATGAGCTGCATTAGAAAGCAGCTAAGCGGATTCTTCACTATGTACAGGGTACTCACAGTTATGGGATTCATTATGCAGCAGGCGTGGATATTGACTTGGTGGGATACACAGATTCAGATTAGGTAGGCAATTCTCAGGATCGCAAGTCTACTTCAGGGTATTGCTTCTCTCTTGGTTCTAGTCTGATTTATTGGTCGAGCAAGAAGTAGTCTGCTATTGCTCTTTCATCTACAGAGGCTGAGTATCGAGGAGCAGTTAATGCTGCTACTAAAGCCATTTGGCTTCAACACATTCTCACTGAGTTTGGTATTTCCTTCAGGAAGCCTACGGTCATCTTTTGTGACAACCAGAGTGCTCTTCAGATCTCTCGCAATCCGGTCCATCATCAGTGGACCAAACACATTGAGATTCACATGCACTACATTCGGGAGCTGATTCATGAGCAGGTTCTTAATCTTCAGTATTGTTCGACATCAGATCGGACAGCTGACATCTTCACCAAACCCTTCACTGAGAGCAAGTTCATTCATTTGCAAGCTTTGCTTGGGGTGCGGCAGGTGTCCTCCTTTTAGGGGGCTTCTTAGCTCCTTCTTTCTCTCTCTATTCTAGGGGGTGTACTCTCTTTTGTGAGGGGGGCTACTTCTCTTTTGGGGGGAACTCATTGTACATGGGTACCTCATTAGGCTTGATTTGTCGGGACCCATTTCTACATCCATCTAAGCTTCGCTTATGGGGGGTGTTAGTGTAGGTTTTTATTTCCTAGTTGGGTTATTCATTTGTTCCCTATATTCCTAGGTTTTTCCTACACTTCTATTAATCTCGGTTAGGTTAATAAAGCATGTCTTATTGTTAGTGTGAAAAGGGTTACTTTGCTATTTCTAAGCTTGTTCTCCACCTTAGCTCTTTTCACACTAGGTTAAGCTTACTTAGGGACTTTTTCACTTTATCCCATATTGGTTGTGTTTTTAGTCTCTTAGGTGGAATATCCTATATATACCCACCTCTTTCTCTCATATGAGCATCCCATTCTATTGTAATGCTTTGCATTCTCTTGAGTTGAATACATTTTATTTGACTCATATCTAATTTCTATTTTGCTTTCTCTCAATCACTTGCATTCTTGGGTAGAAATCTAACAATAGCATCACATAGAATCATATGAAAATCTACATTAGATAAACACCGCATAACATCAAGTAAAACATCTAAGTTTGCATTAGGTCATATAGCATCACATAGCATCATATGAAAATCTACATTAGATAAACACCGCATAGTATCAAGTAAACATCTAAAGTTTGCATCAGATAAACATATACACACATCATACAATAGAAATGCATCCATAACTCATAAGTATAGAGAGCATCAAATAGTTGTGTCATCATATAAATATCATAAGTATGTCTAAATGTACAATATCAAGTGGTCCATCTCTGAGTCAATGTCATATACAATAAGTACATCTCAAAGATGGTGATACATGTCTCAAAATACAAAAGTGGTACATAAGTATATTCAGCTATCTAAGCCATCAAAAAGTGTATGTAGGATCCAAAATATGCACAAGTATCTGCTATCCCTACTGTTGTGAACTGCTGCTACTAGCAGTGTCCTCTATCTCCCCTCCTCTGCTGGACCCAGACTGCTATGGGCCCATCACAAAGGCTCCTGATCTCAACTCACCTGCTCTCTGAGAAGCCATAGACTGGCTCTTGTAGCTCGAAGCCCTCTAACTAGCTAGCACAACACCATGATATAAACCTCGGTAATACTGTGTCTGAGCCTGCACTCTAGGAAGCTCACCTTGTACCTACACTAGCTGCCCCTGCACCTGTGCCAACTGTGTATGTGCCTGCACTAGTTGTGCCTATGCCTATACTGAGCCTGAGCCTGGTGCACCTGTCCAACCAAAAAATTGCTGGTGGTGTCTGTCCCAAGGGCTGACACTACAGTATCCCGCTCTACTCGGATAACTCTTATCCGTGCCTTTGCCATATCCTACTCTCTGGTGAGCCCCGAGATAACCTCTGCATCTATCTCCCATTGGGCCTCAGCCATCCTAAGTTGTGCCCATAGCTTCCTAACCTATCCTCTTAGCATAAATATGGTCCTCTCCTAAACATTTGACTATGCTAGACCCTGTGATGCCTATACATGTCCCTACTCCTGTGGTTGGGGTACTGCTGTTATGCCACTTGCTGGGGTGGCAGCATCTAAACCTATTGTGCCTGTTGTGGAGCTTGCTATGCAAACTACGGTGGCATTGCCTATTGGGCATGGGAAGGTCCCTCCCCAACTCTCCTCCTCTGTCTAGGTCTACCTCCATCGTCTCCACTACCTCCTCCTCCTCCATCATCTCCACCATTTCTGCTGCCTCCCCATCCTCCTCTCCCCCTCCTCCTCCTGCCAACTTGGCCCTCATCATCTGAATCCACCTCATCTATATGAGGTACTAGCTCCCCAGGCCCTGAGTATCTCAGAAATGGGTGGGCAGTGAATTACTCCTCAAAATCCTGGGTCATCCTAGCATATGTAATCTCCCTCCTCATATCCCAGGCAACATAGGGCATCTGCCGAAACTCTGCTACCGCCTCCTCGTAAGATGCCATTGGCCCGCATCTGAACCTCTTGGTGTGCGTCCATGCAAATAGAGCCTACCCTTGTGGCATGCCCCATCTCCTCCCAAACTATCTCTGTACTCAGCTGACAATTTGCCTCTCCAAAATGAACCGTGTCCGGCTTATCAGCCACCGCATCTGATAATAGTATGGCAGCTCATCCACCTCATCCTCCCAAGGCTCACAATCTAGATATAGCCACCAGATGACCACATCTACTCCATCTAAAGCAAGCCTCCAGTACTCGAGCTTCCCCAGCCTATGCTGAGAAATCACTCCTAGGTAGCCATAGCTATATGGTTCTCCTCTCTGTCTATCAAAAACATACATTGGTCTTGTGATCACTATGTGCTCCCATAACCAAAACTACAATAGTGACACACCTGCAGATAAGCTCGCACCCCTGTGGTATACCACTTGATGCATGTCGTGGTATAGGTGCACTAGAACACAGACACCCCAAGCATACCGAGTGCCCTCTATAACTATCCACTCCATGATCTAACCCCATCCAATGGGGAACCCATGTGACCTCCTATCGGGGCATACAACACCTCCAATCAGTCCTACTACTATACCTGGGAAGTAGTCATAGTAGTCATGAATATCTTTCCAGGAGATGACCTGTCAGACCAGCTCGGGGTCATCGAATACTCGCCTACACTCTGTAAGTCTAGCGTCCCTCTATGGATTGTACTCCATGAGCTCTCCTTGAATAGGCAAGTGGAGTATCCTGTATACGTCCTCTAGTGTAATTGTCATCTTGCTAGTAGGGAAATGGAAGGTCTCATCCTCACTGTGGAACCTCTCCACTACTGTAGTCAGTAACCCATGGTTCGTTCGAACCTTGGGCATGAAGCAAACATAGTCCAAACCCATCACGTCGAGTGCCTCTCTATCCAACTCTGTCAGCATATGACGTTGCAATAGTGGCATAGGGAATTGCTCCTTCGACTGAAGTGTATCTTGTATGTCCTCCTACAAAGCATGCAAAGCAAGGCGTCAACTTAAAACTACAAGTACCATGCTCAACGTATCTATAGAAACATATCAACTAACTTAACACATATCAAATTGATCAAAACAACACACTACATATCTTGACTAGATTCCTGCAATCTCAGAGATAGCTTATCGATTGACGTGTCAAACAGGATACCAATCAACTCAATTTTTTTTAAGTAAAGCCATTTCTTGTCAAATGCACCATTTCTTGTCAAATGTGCCACTTCTAATGCATGCACCGTAAGATGTCATGCATGCGCCATCCCATACTGCAAATGCACCACCCAGTTGCAAGCGCTGTTTCATACCATAAATGCACTGCAAAATTATGCATGCACCAACTAAACTCATGCATGCACAGCTTGAGTGTATGCACTATTCTATATCCTAAATGCGCCATAGACTTACAAATGCACAATTTCTCATGTCCTATGCACCAAACTGCAGTTCAGCACATTTGTCTAGCCTATTTTCTCCTAGCATTTATTGCAATCAAAATCAACCTTAGGGGAAATTTTTCAAGGTACATACCAGGGGTCCTGCCTCTGCTGGCCAGTCAAATCATCAGACTCACTCAAAGTGATGCTCCTCACATGGAATATCCATCCTCGTGCTGACTGCTCTATCCTCTATGCTCTCCTAAGCTCTCATAAGCAAATCAAACAAGGCCAAGTGTGCAAATGAATTGTCTTGTGGACCCAACTCCTATATATAACATGCAAACCCTAATTTGGCTAGGTGGTGACTATGACTACTTTCTGCGCCCACTTCTTCCAGTTTTCTTCTCGTTTCTCTAAAACGTTTCCTATTTTCTTCAACCCTAACGAAGTTTTCTTTTCATCTTCGTGAGATTGTCTGTCACACGCCTTCTGCCTTCTTCCCATCCAATCTCCCGAGGGGGCATCCTATCATCATAACGTATACCAGGGGTAAACTGGGGCATGTATCATTATCAGACTATTTATTCTTTGAAGCAACGTTGTAAACTGCATTGCATCAAAGAGGGGCAAAATGTATATGCCTAAAAATGACACGACTTGGTCTAAATAAATATTCTTAATATTTATTCCATCTAATTCCTCTATAAATAAATAAATAAACAAATTTATTTATTCGATTCATATTCCTCTAAGTTAATTAAATATCAAAATATTTAATTACCTCTTGTAAATGTCAAAATTAAATAAAATCCTTTATTTAATTGAATTCTTCCAAACAATTAAATAATTCTTAATTATTTAATTTAAATGAATTCTTCTTCCAAATTTAAATAAATCAAATCAAATTTATTTAAATACTCTCAAATCTCTAAAAATTTGATTTTGCTACAAAGTTGTCTATTTCTCAATCGCTTAGTTAGGATTCACCTCCCAAATAGAGTTCTATTTCTCCTAAGCGAGGACGTAAGCCAAAATCCTTTAAAACTCAAGAAGAAATAAAAGATGGTTTGCAAGCCACTTTGGATACATGTCTGAGATCGGGGAGAGTTAGAAACTCTCCCTGCGAGCAATGAAGCTGCTTTCTTGGAATGTTAGGGGCATCAACGCCCCTAACAAACAATGCTTGGTTAAGCATCAATTAGATTCCTCTGGCTTTGATATTGTATTACTCCAAGAGTCAAAATTATCTACAGCTTAAGCTGATTTTATTTTTTTGAGTTGGGTAAAATGGAAATATATACACATCCCTTCCCAAGGGGCTTCAGGAGGTTTGGCTATTTTGTGGGATAGTAAAGTTTGTGCAATCGAGCTAGTTTGTTCTGTCCCAAATTTATTCTTGGTTAAAATCACCTCCTCCTGTTTAAATTTTTGGCTTTTCAATATTTATGGCCCAACTGCAACCAGGGAAAAAAAACAATGTTGGGATATTTTATCAGCTCTTTTAGAACAGTTATCTGGTGAGAAAGTTATTCTTGGAGGGGATTTTAATGTCATTTCCTGTTTAACAGAGAAATCAGGAGGAATTTGTCCTCCTTAGAGGGTTATAGAGGATTTTAAAGATTTTATTTCTGATAATGCTTTAATTGACAGTCCATTACTGAATGGGAGTTTTACTTGGTCTAATAGGAGAAAAGGGTTTTTAAATATTACAGAATGTCTGGATAGATTTCTTTTCTCTTCAGAGTGGTGTTTTGAGTCTAACATTCTTGGTACTTCTGTTCTTCCTTTTACTGCTTCTGATCATTTTCCTATTTCTGTTCATATCCTTGCTTCCTTTCGAAGGCAGACTCACAGGGCTTCATTCAGATTTCAATCCATGTGGTTTCGAGATAAAAACTTCTTATCCTTACTAAAATTTTGGTGGTCAAATGCTCCTTATGTTAAAGGCTCACGTATGTTTTAGGTCAATGAAAGGTTGAAATATATGAAACGTAAAATTTTGGAATGGAATAAATCTTCTTTTGGTAACATTTTCTCTCAAAAAGTAGCTCTGCAATCTCAATTGCTTCAGTTAAATGAAATATCATTAGCAAAGGTATGGATAATGCCTCTTTGAATACATGAAATCTCTCCAATCTGATCTCGAGGAAATTCTAGCCTAGGAAGAAATTTTCTGGAGGCAGAAGTCGAGGGAAACTTGGTTAAAGGAAGGTGATCGTAACACAGTTTTTTCATGTTTCAGCTATGCTTAGAAGACAAAAGAATTCTATTGTTTCCATTAAAGACTCTATGGGAAATATATTGTTAGATGAATCCCACATTCAAAAAGAAGGAATTAATTTCTTTCAGAAACTTTTATCTAAAGAATCAAATCACATCCCAAATTCAACTATTGCAGAAGTTTTATCTCATATTCCTACATTGATTTCTCTAGAAGATAATCTGGTGTTGATGAAGCATTTTACTTTAGAAGAAGTCAAGGCAGTTGTCTTCTCCCTAGATCCAGACAAATCCCCTGGCCTAGATGGTTTCACTCCTCTCTTTTTTCAAAAATGCTGGGATTTTCTGGGCAAGGATATTTGGATAGCTGTAGAGGAAGCCAGAAGAAATAGAAGTATTCTGAAAGAAATTAATTCTACTTTTATTGCATTAATTCCAAAAGTTGCTTCTCCTTCTTATGCTGATTTCAGACCCATATCACTCTGTAATACTCTTTATAAAATCATTTCTAAAGCCATTACCTCAAGACTTGCCACTCTAATCCCAAAAATTATTTCTGATGAACAAGGTGGTTTTGTCCCAGGCAAGGAAACTTTAGAAGGTGCTCTGGTTGCACATGAGGTTCTACACTCAATACATCAACATAAGCTCCCAGCTATGTTGGTTAAGTTGGATATGCTTAAAGCCTATGATCGAGTGTCTTGGGATTTTTTGTTACAAGTTCTTCTTAAATTTGGTTTTTCCCCAAAATGGTGCAAATGGATTTATTCTTGTGTGTCTGGTGCTAGTTTTTCAGTTTTGATTAATGGTTCTCCATCTAATTTCTTTCAGTCTTCACAAGGAATATCACAGGGAGATCCTCTTTCCTCTTTTCTTTTTATATTAATGGCTGAAGGTTTAAGTAGGTTAATTTTGAGTAAGAATTTGACGGGCCTCTAGAAAGGGATAAACATTCCTAGAGTTCCTTTTCTATTACACATGCCTTATTTGTTGATGACACTCTGTTGTTTGGTCAGCCTGTGATGCAGGAAGCTAAAGTCTTGAAGGAAGTTATAAATAGTTATTGTCTTGTTTCGGGTCAGTAAGTGATTCATAGTAAATCCAAAATTTTCTTTTTCTTTTCTTCTGTGTTGGTGCAACAAAGGATAGCTAAATTTCTGGGTTTTCAAGTTGACACCTTACCTTCAAGGTATTTGGGATTTCCTCTTTTTTCGGGTTCAATTAAAAATTTGTTCTGGGATAAGCTAATTACAAGTATTAAAGCTAAAATTTCTTCTTGGAAAGGCAAATGGCTTACTCTGGCAGGAAAAATTTTGTTGATCAAAACAGTCCTATCAGCCATTCCAATCTATTTACTTTCAGTACTGAAGGTCCCAAAAACCATTTTTTGGTATATCGTGACTATTCTAAGAAAATTTCTGTGGAATGGTTCTAATTTAAATGGGAGAAGAATTCCCTTAATATCTTGGGATAAAATTTGCCTTCCTAAACAATTAGGGGGTGCTGGAATTCATAATATTGCTACACAAAATAAAGCTCTTGGAGCCAAACTAGTTTGGAATTTGTATCAAAAATCAGATTCTAAATGGGGAAAATTAATGTATGCAAAATATCTAGATTCTTATTCTCCTGAAAGAATATTTACAATACTTAATCCTATGGAGGGTTCTCACATGTGGAATTTCTTGATTAGTTGTCATGAAGTTATTTCACCCTACTTAACATGGGTCATTCATGATGGATAGTCTGCCCTTTTTTGGGAAGACTCGTGGAATAGTTACCCTCCTTTTGTTAATACACAAGGTCTTCAAGAGATCAAGTCTTTCTTATGCCAGGTTTGGGGAACAAAAGTTAAAGATTACTTTGAGTTTGATAATAATGTGAATATAAGTAAAGCTAAATGGAAAATTTTTGATGATTTCTTGATCCCTTCAGAGTAGAAGATTCTGCTTAAAACTATTTTGAAAGATAGACACCTTTTTATTTCAAGAGAAAAGGATAAATTGGTCTGGGCCCCTTCAAAATCTGGTTGTTACATAATTAAACTTGGTTATTTAAGTCTCACTAGTAAGGACTCCAATCCAGACTCTAGTTGGCCCTATAAGCTATGTTGGAGTGAGTCTTGTCTCCCTAAAGTAGGAGCTTTCTCTTGGTTAGCACTTAATTACCATATTCTAACAAGTGATAGATTATCTAAACTTGGGATTACAAACTCCTTTTTCTGCCCTTTTTGTCTTGAAGTGGAGGAGTCGGTGGATCATTTATTATTAAATTGTAGTTTATCTTCTCAAGTCTGGCATTGGCTCCTTTCAAAACTAAATTGGTTGGGCCCCCTTCTTTTTTCTTTACTACAAGTTTTCCAAAGTTGGCCTTTGTTGTGCCCAAAGTCTACTTTTTCTATCTTATGGGTTGTTTCACCTAGCATTATTATCTGGTCTTTATGGTTAGAAAGAAATAATAGATTGTTCAAGAAAATAAGTAATCCTCTTCATGTTCTTTTGGGTAAAGTTGAAACATCCATCACTGAAGTAGTTCTAGCTTCCTTTCTTTCTAAGATGGAAGGTTCTCTAATCTTCACAAATTGGGATGACATGATTTTAAAAAATTGGAAATAGTTAAAGTTGCCTAATTCTACTTGCTTTATGTTTGATGTGAAGATTGATCATTCTTCCGTCAAATGGATCCCTCCACCTGAATCATTTGTTAAGCTTAATTTCGATGGTGCAAGTCGAGGTAATCCAGGAATTTCAAGTGCTGGCTGTGTTATTCAAAATCATTAGGGAATAGTTCTCAAAGCCTTGTCAGTCAAGTTGGGTATATTATCAAATAATGAGGCTGAAGCTTTGGCTTTAATAGCTGGGTTGAATTTAGCTTTCAAATGTGGATTCACAAACCTTATAGTGGAAGGTGACTCCCTTAATATTGTTAGAGCTTTTTCTAATAACTCATCTCCAAGTTGGAAAATCAGTTACATTTTAAATTTTGGCAGGGATCTTTTGAAATGTTTTCATTCTTTTCAAATTATGCATATTTATCGTGAAGGTAATGTTTTAGCAGATTTTTTGGCTAACTTGGCTTTTAGTTCTAATGTTGACACTCTTGAATGGGATTCTAAATCTATTGCTAGGATTCCTAGAGTTAGCGCTATATTGGTGAAGGATTTTTTGACTTGGTCTTAGCAACTTTGGCTAATTTTATCAGATATCTATCATTTTTCTATTCTTTCTCTCCCAGTTTTCCATGCGTACTACCTGACGTCATTTATTTATTCTCGCTTTTCCTTTCGGCGGCTATGCTGTACTTTGATATGTGATACAAGTGCAGATGGTAAAGTTAGCATGAGGGAGTTGGCATTTCAATTCTCTTCTTTAATCTTTGTATTCTGATTGTTATTTACTCATTTACTCCCTTTTTTGATGATTAAGTTCGGTGTTGGCTCCAAACATTTTTTCTTTTCTGCAATTGGTATTCTTCAAGTTCTTGTAGGTTTATCATGGGCTCTGTTTAGCAAAATTCTAGAATTTCTTGGCCACTTAGGAATTGGGAGCGGCCCCTCCTTGGTCTTTCTACTCAAAACTCTCTGCAGGAAGTCTTTTAGGTCTATGAGGCTTCTATGGGCAGAGCGATTGTTCAGGTTTGTGATTCAACTTTCCTTTTTTCTCCAGTGGCTATTTATCCTTCTCAAGCTGCATCGCATTTTCTTTCTAATGCGATGGATCTCTTGCAAAACGGCGAAAGGGTAAGGGCTTTGGGTGTTATGTTTATACAGCATGTACACTTTCCTATTGACTCTTTTAATTCTACATTAGAAGACTATGACTTGCATGAGGGATCTGCTCTTGTTGGAGGTTTGTTTGACTGTAGGTTATTGTTCCGAACGCCTGCACTTCATTGTCTTTTCAATGCTTTCATGCATGGGCTTCAAAACAATTGTACGGTTTCCTTCCAAAATGCTATTCATTGTTATTGGAGAGAATTAGGGAATCATGTGGCAGCTAAAGCCACAGAATTCTTTAATGCACTACATTTCTTACTCAACTACATTCCTCCTCCCCAGCAAGCAGATATGGAAGGCCCTGAATCGGATCATGCTTTTCAAATCATTGAGATTGCTGATTAACTAGGCATTGAGTTCCTTTTTTGATTGGTATCCAGCTGTTCATTTTTTGCCCTGACTATTGGTTATCTTAGTCAGATGTTTTGTATGTAATACTGTATGAATTTTGTTCTGATTTAAACTTCAGATGTTGATACTGGCTCGACTCTTTTTGAGTTGATTTTTTTGTTGTATCTATCCACATTTAGGCTATAACCAGAGGTTTTCTTGGCCGGATTCTTTCCTGCCGGTATGCCTTTCCGAATCTAGCTTTTTGTAATCTTTTTTTACTAATATATTTTAGTGGTTTTTTACCACTTTTTTCAAAAAAAAATCAAATATTTTATTTATTCTTCCAAATTCATTCTAAATTAAATAATACCAATTATTTAATTATTTCTTTCCAATAATATCTTCTCTAAATTTAAATAAATCAAATATTTATTTAAGTTGTCTATTTCTTCTAAATTGAGTTATCTCTAAATATAACTCAATCCTTGTGCACATGCAATTGAATATTCTAAATATTTAATTGAGTCAAAATATCTTCTCATCCTCATGCAAATTCTATTCTCTAGTTCTATTCTCTTAACTAATTGATCTATTCTTTTAATTGATTTATCTCTTAAGTTAACTCATTCTTCTATTTTATTAATTCCTCTTGTGCAAAATATAACAAGACACATGTCTTCTTCCTATTTGTGCACATTCCTCAATCGTTCTATACTGTTGATCTTCTTGTTCTTTCTATACCATTGATCTTTTCTTTCCTAAGTCTATAAATTGAACCCTCTTCTTCCATTTCAATCATCCAAGCTTTAAGTATCGTTACTCTGCAGGAATTACAGTGTGCCTTTGGCACCAATTCCTTCATTGCTTGTGATCATACTCATTACCATACTACTACCATTGTTGTGAAGTTCATCTTCATGGCGAAACTATCATAGCCATTCTCCATTGACAATCTTGGAATAGCAAGGAAGTGCACTCTCTGAGGGCCTTATTCATGCATGCAAGATCGATTGAGATAGGCAACCAATGAAAGCTATGAAACTTTGAGGTTTACAAAGGTTTTTGAAGCTCTTTTGTTTGATTGATCTCCTTGTTTCTGTATTTCGTTGAGTTTTGGGTATTTTGATATTGATTATATTGATTATTCATTTGAATCCAATTTTCCCTTAACAGGAGGTAGGGATCTGAGAACTTTGGCAACAATCTCATCTTCATCCAAGATTCCACTAGCACACCTAATGCCACAAACAAGCTCATTAACTTTTGGCATAAATGTAGTGATATTCTCATCTTCATTCATCTTTAGGTTTTTAAATTTTCCTTTCAAACTCTATAGCTTGGCACACTTAACATATTTGTCTCCTTCATGTAGAAGTTCTAGTTTTTCCCAAATCTCAAATGCAGTTTTTAAATCTATAACATTTGTCAACTCTAAATCAGATAAGGCACTTAGTAAATATCCTTTAGCTTGAAGATTGTCTTCAGCATCTTTGATTTCATCTATAGTTGTCGGATCATTCTTTGGAGGAACATACTTCTTTGAAGTTATGGTCCAATATTGCATTCCCATACATTGCAAGTGATATTCCATGCAGTTTTTCCAAAGAGTGTAATTAGTTCCATCAAACCTCGGACTATCCTTCTTGTAGGAAGACATCCTGGATCTCCTCAAGTGGTTAAGCTCTTTTAGAGGAACTTAGCTCTGATACCAATTATTAGTTTTAGGACAGACAACTGAGATGGGGGGTGAATTAGTTGTCTCAAAACTTCCTTTTCTTTAAATACTTAAATCCTTCTTGTATTTCAACAACATAATAATAATTCAATTATGGAAGCACAATGCAATAATTCAAGAGTAGAAACACATTGACACATATGACACCAAGATTTTAACGTGGAAAACCTAGTTAAGGGAAAAACCACGGGGTGACTAACCCAAGATTGTATTCTCTGTTAAAAGAATAAGAAGAAAAAATGGCACATGCCAATTAGGGCTCACTGCCCAAGTACACTGCTCACAAGAGGCCCACTGCCTACAAGAGACACACTGTCTACAGAATAATAAATATTACATACTTGAACTGAATTTTAGCCTCTTCACCATGCTTGAGTCAGTTCCATTTAAGCTCAATACTTCTACTCTACTTCTCACTCTTCTCCTCTCTACCACTTCCTCATCTTACTTCTCATTCTTTGAAATGACTTCACAACTCTTATTTATACAAGACATCAACTTTGGGATAATCATCAAAGTTGGCACAATACATACTTTTTTTTATTATAGAGCAAATACACAAATACAACTTGACTTATTACAAAAGACTTCATGTGAATGACCACACTATCGGCCACACATATCTGAGACTTTAATCTTCCTTGAGGAACACACCATGCTTCGTAAAACATCTTTAAGATCATCCGCAAGATGTGTAAATCATCTAGTCGTCCATGATTAGGAAGAACATCATCACCCAGAAGTAAATATTCAATTATAAGCTCAATCTTCAATGCAGAGCACCAACACAAACTGGACACAATCTAGAGACCCCCACAAGCTTACCTGAATCACCAAGAACATCCACACCACTTCCGCTTACTGAAATCACTCACATCTTCATCCGGAGCCTCAAGAACACATTCTGTCATCACTGTCATATTAGAATAAATGCTTGCGGATCTCCAAACCACAAACCAATTGAGTTGTCAATTCACATTGGCTTCCTAAACACTCCACCAAATCCGTAGAACATGATATTGCATTTTTGGATCTCACCAGACCTATTTGTGTCACTCTGTCACCTCTAAACACCTACTAGAACCGGTTTTACTCATATGGCCATAACTTCTCCAAATCTTCATACAGACCTCTCAAATCTTGAATGGATCATCTTTAGACATATATCTACAAACCCTTTGATGTACATTCTCTTATCTTGATCTTATCTGGGATCTTCATTTCATATAGCTTCATTGTCTTCACTGTTCTTCTCTGTTTCTAATAGGACTAATTTTCTCAATATCCTCAGCACATAGCTCATCTAATCCTTAATATCAATGCAACAGGAGTATGTTGACATCAATGACAACACCAGTTAGGCCCATACTTGTAACACTGCCTTCTCCTTGTTGGGCTCTGTATGGCATGTCCTGATAGTAATCTTATAAAACTCTTATGTATACTCCTTGACAGACTTGTTACCTTGCTTCAATCCTTGCAGCTTCTTCAACAACTCCATCTCATAGTCCACAAGGATGAACTGCTTCTTCAGTTTCTCCACCATTTGATCCCATCTGGTAATCTTTCCTTTTCCTCTTCTATTCCTCAACTGGACCTCCTTCCACCAAATACTGGCATGGCCTTTCAACTTTGTTTTTGTAAACTTGACCCAATTTGGGTCTTCCACATCCTCATACTCAAAATTATCCTTCGTGTCATTGATCCAATCAATAATCTGTTCTAGATTTGAATCTCCAGAATACATAGAAACTTCAATCCTGTGCCTCTTTTTGATCTTCTAAATGGTCCTCAACAACCTAACTTCTACACGATCTCCTGCATCTTCTTGTTCTTCGTTAGATAGCTCTTCTTTAGCTTCATCTTCGCTTTCTTCTCTTGTTCTCGGCTCACACCCTTTTTGTAGCTCCTCTTGAAATGCATCAATTTTCCTTTGTAGGGCTCTAAAACCCTCTTCCATCAAAGCATTCCTCCCAATATGATTTCTTCATGGAGGCATCTTGATCTCCGTAACAAACCCACAACCTCAGGTCCTGGTGCAAACTACCTCACAGTCAGTGATCTGTCTACACACTCAGGAACCCTTGCTCTGATACCACTTGATGAAAGGGGTAAATCATAAAACACATAACAACAAAAATTGCACATAGAAAATAAAACTTTGTTTTATTGATTTGGACAACTCATTACATTACAGAAACTCAAATACAATTAGAGCAATCAACCCTCCATAGACTGCAACACATTACAACTTCCTATCACAGGACTCTGGAATCAAATCTACCTTCTGTAACTCCAAATTAGCTAGGGTTTCTATTTTCCCACCTATTCTTGACTCTACACTTTCCCCCTTAACTCCACTACTACCCAAGGTTCCAAAAAATGGTTATTAATAGCCTATTTGGCAGCGAACAACCTAATTTCAAAATTTGCATCTCCCTCCAAAAATAGGTCAACTTTAGGGAGCCATAACTTTTGATCTTTGTTTATGAGTGACAAACCATTTTATATGCCAGAAAGGTCATGGAGTGCTCTAAGTGCTAAGAGCCTACTCTGCTAATTCTGGCCATTTTTGGGCTCGTACGGTGGCATTTAGTGCCTTAAACCTGAGTTCGAATAATTTTTAGGCATTTTTCAAGAAATAGAAACTTTAATATCTTTTAGCTCACAAATGATCTTTGCATGATTCTTTCGTCAAAGGTCTTATTTTTTAGTTATGAAGCTTCCTATAAATTTTTGCTTCAATCCATGCCCAAATGCAAACTTTCCTAAAATGGCAAGTTGCTATTTTTACCAATTTAGAAAAACTAAAAGTTCTACATCATTATTCAAGCGATTATGGAACTAGAACCACAAATTTTTAAAAGAAATGGAAAGAACATCAATGATTTTGAAACACATCTTTTTTGGGTGATGCAAGATTTCCCTTACACCACTAGATGCTCCTACATCAGATAAGATTCTCTTGATGAAGTATAACTCCTTTCAACATTTATGTACCGCCCTTCATGATTATCAACTTTTGTCTAGTCAATATGAAAATAAAAACTCATCGGCTCAAGTTGGTCAATCCATGGGTGGACCATCACAAAATAACTTTAAGAGGAATAATATGAGTTTCATTAAGGTTAATCGACCGAATTCAAATAACTTTTCTCAAGTGTCTGCTATCACTAATCCGAAAAAGGCACCATATCATCAAAGAAAGTTTACTCTGATATCTGAGTGCTATCATTCTATCATGAATCAAGTTATGAGTAATAATCTTATGAAACTTTCCCTGATTAAACCATTGGATCCTAATAAAACTCAAGGACCTTATTTCATTGCTAATGCCTTTTGTCATTTTCATTGACAAGAAGGGCACGATACTGAATGATGTATGCATCTTAAACATGAAATACAAGACCTCATTGACTTGAATGTTATACAGGTATCAAGTGTGAATGACAATGGAAATAAGTCAGTTGCTCTGCTGAATTAGAATTTACAAATCTTTACTAATTCTTTCCCAAAGCATACTCATAACAATATGATGGAACAGAGTATAGTGGAAGTAGACAATAAGGATTATTTGGAATATGATAACATTGTGGGTATAATAGAAGTGGATAAGAAAAAGTTGGATAATCAACCTCATCCACATGGAAAAGGAATTTATGCTAAGGTTCCTCCTCTGTTATCTTTACAAGGATCAGGAGATAACCAAAATGTATCAGAAAGATAAATAGAACAACCAAAACAAGAGACTATAACACAAGAAAAGATTGATATAGTACAAGATAGTCCTTGTTACTATGATAGACGAACTCAACAAAGAAAGCTAGCTAAAAATTAGAAAAGAGTAAGACGAATATCATCAGTTGGAAATAATAGTGGTTCTCCTCCTCACAAGCAACAAAAGGTCTCACATACACAAGGATTTGAGAAACAAGCATTGCATGGATTTTCTGACAATAAACAAGAATTTCATAAGAACCACTCAAGCTTTGCATAAAACTTGATAGAGTATCTCTCCAAGATGCTTGCAAGCTCCAAATTCTAGACTGATTTGTCCTTATAGGTAAGTATTTCTAACCTTTTCTCTTGTTTTGTGTTTCCCCCATGATGTGTTATGTGTTGTTTAGGACTCCTAGGATGACCCTTGATTCTCTTGTAAGGTCCAGGATACTAGGAGACTGCCTCTATTGTGACTTTCTTCTATTTGTATCATCATTCTTCTATATTGCTTCTCCTCTATTTTTTAGTGTTGTGTTGTGTCTTATGGACATAGCATTGCAGTTGGTGACTTGGGGGCACCCTCCTACGTGATTGTCCCTAAGGTACTTGTTTCTCCTCTATCAATTTATTGTTTCCCTTCCTCTAGTGTTTCTATCTAGTGGGTGGATGATGAAAAACATTTTATACTGATGTGAACCTAGTGTCCCTTTAGCAAGTAATCAAAAAATGGATCTAGTCCATACATGATGATGGGGTTGATATATATTATCTGACGCTTGGCTAGTAGAATCACTCCATGTGATCTTGATGTTGTCTTATCGCACTTACAAAACATAACAATATTGCTGGTCCATGCACTTTGTCTATCTTGAATCTTATATTTCTTGGTTGTCTATGCATTGTTGTTTATCATGATTATATGGATGCTAACACTTTTCTTGTAGGAATGTGTTTTGTGGGAATATTTGGTGATCATAAAGTACATGTCACCTCTGGCGGGCATGGGATTTGCAAGAGCTCATGTTCCCTTGTGTGTTTTCTTTCTACCTTAATGTGCTTGATATCGATACCTGATATCAACCATCTTAAGGTGGGGTGGGGGCATATATAAGGTAAGTTGTTTGATTTAGATGCTAGTGAAGTGTGTTTGTTCTCAAGTGTAGTCTTAAAGACTAGTGGCGATGAGTCCCTCCTACACCCTGAGATTTGTTTGAAATCAACTTACAATCATTTAATCCCTCTATAGAGGCAAGATATCACGTATATCTTTTTTATCTTAAGCCCTATGTAGAGGTAGGGATAGTGTATTTCTCATGGAAAGTGCACATCCTATCATTTTAAAAAAGTCCTCTGTAGAGGCAGGGAGCGGTTCTGTGACTAACTCAACCCTTAAGCGTGTCTTCGATGATTGTTGTGGTGAAGCCCAATCATAGGTGTGTGCTTGTAATGTGCCTAAGATGGTGATGAACCTAGAAATAGGAACACTCCATTGCTTGTCTGTCGTGTTTGCTCCATGTCATCCAAGTGTGTATGTATTGCATGTTTGTTCCCAAGCATAGTTTAAAGATGGGTGGCGATGAGTCACTCCTATTCTTTGGGATTTGTATGGCATGCTTGATTTGTATTGCATGTCTATTGCCCCATATGTAGTTTAGAGACTAGTGGCGATGGGTCCCTCTTGCATTATGGGTGGTATGTTTACTTTCCTTGTACTTGCATTTGTATTTCATATATATGAAAAGAAAAAGAAAATGAAAATCATCACTATCTTCACTACATTCACTATATTTACTGTGTTTTACATGTCTTCAATACTGTCTTCTCCATGACTGTAACTATATTATTTATTCTTTGCATGTCTGTTACTATCTTCTTTGTGATTGGCATGTCTTCTCCATGCTTGGCATGTTTACTGTGTTTGTTGACCATACTTTAATGCATGTATTGGCCTTGCGTTTATACATACATTGAAGTGGGGGCTAAATGTTATGTCGGAAAAAGTAACCTTGGGGGATTTTTCCTCTTAAGGTTTGGCTCCTGGGTCCTTTAGAAGGCATTTAGAGCATCTTGCATGATTTTGATGACCCTTGATGAGAAAACCTTGAAGTTTCATAGCAAATGGGACTCAGGGGATACACCTAACATAAATCTTGCCTAAAATAGGGGGGAGGACTTGGGTGGCTGCACCCTAGTCCTTCCCTATTTTACGTCAAGACCAAGTTCAAAGTGTCAGTTTATGATCATTATTTAGGTCCTATGCCGACGTGGTAAGTTTGAATTACAAAATTCTTAGCGGGAATGTTTGTAGCTACATATATAATAATTATTAGGTTATCATTTGTAAACTATATGGAAATTAGATGGATTTTATGCATACTTGTGATTCTAGAGCATTCAAAATATTCATTGTGTGGCAGAGCAGAGCATTGTTCTTGTGTTTGTACTTGTAGATTTAGCATCCATCTCCTCATGGTATAAAGAGCATCTTCCTTCCATGAGATCTTCACTGCAAGGTGATATCAATTATGTTTTCTATCATTTATCATTTGGATTTTGCCTCTATCCTATAGGGATACACACTCTTTATCTGACAACTGTGTTCGAAAGACTTGAATGTCTCTCCGGGGCTTGACTGAGGCAAGCCTCTAAACACTGCAACCCCCAACCCATTTTTCTATGATTGCAGGTTACAAGTTGCAAAAGTAGAAGTGGAGTTGTAGGAGAGTAATGCTAACTATCAGAATTGCATATCAGAGAAGAAAATAGTGACCTGGACTTGAGTGCCCACTCATTAGTCCTCTGGATCTCACAACAGAAAAATCTTCAGAACAACAGGAACAAGTTTGCAAACAAGGTTTCTGGATCTCGACAAAAACTGTGGTACTAGACTAGGGTGTCTACTTATTAGTCACTGACTTTTTTATTTTCCAAACTTCAAAATCTGGTACATATTTGATTATCATTTGATATCTCTATGTGTGATCATTTTCTATAATTTGTCCATTTGTTCATGAATTCATATAATTATGGTTTAGAACATAATTGGGCTTAATTTAACAACAAAATCATACAATTCCAATCTTCCCCTATGTTCCAAGTGATAGGAGATCTGTAGTAGACTTTCTACTTGATTGACTGTTCTTGAATATTTAGTGGTGAAAGGAGGATCAACATAAACCATCAAAAATCAACCCTAAACAAAAACCCTCTTCATATTTCATCCTAAATAGAAGCAAATCTATGAAGAACTGTGGAGCAAAATAGTTTCTCCTAGACACTTCTACACAACTCAGAAACACTAGTCACACACTAGTGAACACAACTTTCTCTGCACAATGAACTAGAGCACAAAATCTAGAATATAATATCTCTGAACACCTCTAAACAACATATTGAAACCCCAAAAGTAGATCTTCAATAAGGAATAAATGTGGAGCAAAACCAAAACATTACTCTGTTAAGTCAGAATATATCTTCAACACATTGTTTCCTTTATTAATCAAATTTTCTCAAAAGCACTCAGAAATCAAATAGAAGAACCATCTATAGCACCTCTACAAAAAAACCAAATCACCTTCAAAAATATCTCATATCCTCATCTCTACACAAACCTATCTTTGATCTCTACTCAACATAAACTACTCGTACTCTTGCATCATTTTTTAACTCATACTCTTCGCATAGTTGACACCAATGGCAACACAAGTTTGTTTACATTAATGACAACACCAATTAGAACATACTTGTAACACCCTTGGTAGTAGAGAAGAAAAGGGGAAAAGTATAGAGTCAAGAAAATGTAGGAAAATAGAAGCCCTACCTAATTTGAGGCTATAGAAGGTAGAAGCTTCCAGAATCTAGAGATAGGAAGTTGTAATGTGTTGCAGCCTATGGAGGATTCATCCTCTAATTGGACTTTAGCTTCTATAATGTAATGTGTTGTCCAAATAAATAAATGAACATTCCTATTTTATGTGTGCAATTTGTATTATTGTGTGTTTTTTGATTTACCCCCTTCATCAGTTTTGGTGATGCCACATTGATGGAGTTGAAATCTGATTTAATTTAACTTAGTGAAAAAATCATGTATAGTAGTAAAGTCTTGTGGATTAAGACTAATTAGTTCATTCTCAAGTTGATGACCTCACATAACATCATGTTTCCTGAACAAAGTATCTAATTGCTTCATCCATGTGATTAAACCACTTTTATTTTCTAATGCAGAGGTGGGTTCAGTTTCCAAACCCAATGTGACTCTATATACTCTTAATTGTTTGAGTTTTATCTCCATTTTATGCTTCCATGCATGGAAGTTGAATGGCATTAGAATTATATCCATGTTCTAAATTTGAACACTTGACAACCCCCCTAAAATTATACTAATTTTTAGAATCACCCACCAAGAAAAAAAAGCAAGTGAAAAATTACAATTTGTGCAAGTTTGGAAGCCAAATCATCCATTTATAACACAGAGATTTTTACAAATTTTTGAAACAATGGCTATCCAAATATGATTTTTACTTACACTAATGAACTCCTTGTGAAATTCTAAGCAATTTGAAAAAGCAAATTGTGAAATCTCGATGTCTTGGGAAAAAGTTATGCCTCATCAAAATTTTTGCTTACAATAGCTTTGGGGATTAAAAATCATAAAAAAAGAAAAAAAATTATGTTAACTTTGTTGAAGTGAAGTGGACAGAAAGATCTTTCCCTTGACTATAATTTTGTGCAATTTCACCTCCGTGGGTGAAAGTTGTCGCAAAATGAAAAAAATCCCAATTGTAGGACTTTGAAGAGCAGTGACTATCGTTCTTGACACAAAATTTTATCTCTTGCAGTTACCATACAATGCTAGTGATTTAATGCTGGTAGAAAACATTGACTTCTAGTAGTTAAAGTGTTTGTTGTTTGTTAGAAGAGCATAAAATGCTTATACTAGTAATAGTTAACAATAAATGTTAATTCTTTACAAATTCTAACCACAAATGCATTACACATGCTTGACAAGTGACAAACAATGTAAAGACCATTGTTGCAAAACCAAGTCAATGATGGCAACAAATACTGACCATGCAGGAATGACTATAGAACTATTGAAAGAAGAGAATATCTTGCAACAAACAATGCAAACAGAGATCACTGAACAATTGAATACAACCTTCTTTTATTCAGGTCAAGGTTGAGGTGTTGGTAATGAGATCAACTTTTGGTACTGAGTCGTGGCATGGAGGAACCAAAGAAGGAGCCATTAAGGCTTGAACAACAAACCACGTGGACTACTATTCCATAAACCAAAGGATGAGTGTGGTTGCTAGGCGAGTGGGCACTGAAACAAGCACAAAGTTGGTTATTTTGGAGGCTGTTCAAGATGTGAACAATCCTAAATAGGACTATGAGTGACCAATAGCAATAGCAAATAGCAAACCAGATAACTGTTGGCAGGTAGGGGAGGTTTAAAGGTTGTCTAGACAAGTGCTACAACACAGTGGACAGCAGAAAACAAAGACAAGAGAGAGAGAGACAATAGACAATGATAGCAAAAATATATTTATATTTTCCACTTCAAAATACATTCAAAAATTTCTTACAAACTTATGCAGAGCTATTGCTTTGTTTTCTAACATGCCCCAATCTCTGGAGTTGGAAACTAATACAAATTTGGAGCTACTATCTAGAAACTATGTAGCTGCTTGTAGATCACTATTGCTGCTGCAACATTCCTTTCTGCTATATTCTCTCTATTGTTCTCTCTATTGTTCTCTCTATTATTCTCCTTCACATTCCTTCTGCTACTGTAGGTTCTATTCTCTCTAACTCTTTTTTTCTATTGCTACAGGATCTCACTCATGTGCTTATGGTCAACTATTTTCCCTCTCTTTTGTCTCATTTACTTGCCCATGAAAATAGGCACACAACTTTCCTTTCGAATTCAAAATCACCTACCATAATAAATTCTCGCAGGAGCAAACAGTTGCTGGGGGCATATTTGGAAATCCCCAAGTCTGACATGGGGGCAGGGGAATTGAACATGCTAAAAAAAAGATTAATAAATTCCAACACTCCCCCTTAATCTGAAGTTAGATGTCATTCAACAATTTTCTTTTCAGAACTGATCTCCAGAGTTATACCTTTGCATTTGCCTTTCCAGAGCAGATCTCTGGAGCTATTTTTGTCATTCTGGATCACCTCTGGAGCTCTTTTCTGCATCTCTGGAGCACGTCCAAAGCTGTACATACCTTCCAGAGTTGAACCTCTACAGCTCTATTGTAACTGTCTTTCTGGAACTGAACCTCTAGAGTTGTCTTCTTTTCGGGGCTGCACACCTCCGGAGCTATCAATAATGCCAAGCCTATCCCGTAGGTGTTCAAAAGAATCCTTTGGCAATGCCTTTGTAAAAATGTCAATGAGCTGTTGCTTGGATCTGCAATACTATAACTCAATCTCTCCTTGTTCTACCAACTCCCTTATGAAATGATAATGGATCTCAATGTGCTTGCTTCATCTGTGGAAGACTAGATTCTTTATCAGGGCTATTGATGAAACATTGTCACAATGAATGGTTGTACCATCTTCTTATTGCTCATTCAAGTCTGCAAGGATCCTTCTCAACCAAATAGCCTGACAAGCTATTGCATTTGCTAGAATATACTTAGCTTTTGCTATAGAGAGAGAGATACAATGGGCTATTTTTTAGATGCCCATGATATCATGCCTGAAACCATGTGAAATACATAGTTGAATGTGCTCTTATGGTCATCTACATTACCTTCCCAATCACTATCTATGAAAGCAACCAACTTAAACTCATTAGAAACACCATACAAGATGCCATAACCTGTTGTGCCATTCACATATCTCAGTATCATCTTTCCTGCTTGTCAATGTGTGTCCTTAGGCTTCTCTATGAACCTAGAAATCAGGCTTACTGCATACATCAAATCAGGCCTAGTGGCTGTCAAGTACATGAGGCTTCCAACCATGCTCTTGTAGAGAGTTGGGTTTACTTCCTTGCTACTATCCTCTTTACTCAATTTTAGACATGTAGTTATTGGTGTACGGGTAGGTTTACTATTCTCCATTTTAAATCTCTTCACAATCTGTTTGACATAGTTAGTTTGTGAAATAAATATGCCATGCTCTATTTGTTTGACCTCAATGCCAAGAAAATACTTTAGCATACCTAAGTTTGTCATCTCAAACTCATTCTTCATTGCCTCTTTGAAATCACCAATGAAAAGATCAATATTGCCAGTAAAAATCAGATCATCTACATACAAAACAACAATCAAAATATTACCTTCAGCTACTTTGATGTAAAGAGTGGGTTCACTGTTGCTTTTCCTAAATCCATTACTCACTAAATATGAGTCTATTTTGTTGTACCATGCCCTAGGTGCTTGCTTCAGCCCATAGAGGGCTTTCCAGAGCCTATATACTTTGTCCTCTTGCCCTGGGACTTCATAGCCAGGTGGTTGCTCCACATACACTTCCTCTTTTAGCACTCCGTTCAAGAAGGCTGACTTTATATCGATTTGAAACACCTTCCACTTGTGTTGGGCTGCTATTGCTATGATTGTTCAAACTATTTCCAACCTTGCAATTGATGCATATGTCTCATCATAATCTCTTCCAGGCTATTGTTTGTACCCTTTGACAACTAGCCTTCCTTATGTCTTTTAATCTTTCCTTTAGCAGTAGACTTGGTCTTATAGATCCACTTAACTCCAATCACTTGTTTACCCTTGGGTAAATAGGTTAGCTGCCATGTGTCATTCCTCTCTATGGCATCCAACTCTTCATCCATGGCCTTACACCATTTCTCTTCTTTCATAGCTTCTTCAAAGTGCATTGGATCACTACAAGAAAATAATGTAAAATCCAAATTCTCATCCATATCAGCATACCTTATACTATGATAAATCTCCTTCACACTCCTTGTCCTCCATGGCATCAATGATGCAAGTGTAGGGTCTGAATTACCTTCGGAGCTGCTGCTCTACTGAACTTTGGAGCTATTGATCTCTGGGGTTGCAGACCTCTAGAGCTACTGATTTCTAGAGCTGCTATGCTACTGTCCACCTCCGAAGATGCTCTGCTGAACACCTCCGGAACTACTGTTCTCCAATGCTCTATGGTAGTTTCTCCCTGAGCTGTTGCTCTCTGTAGCTCCTCTAGAGTTGCTATCCTCTAGAGCTTCTTCTTCTTCAAGGGGTATTGTAACTGAAATACCTATGGTATTGTCCACCGTTCTATCTCATGCTTCATTCTCAATGAACTCAACATCCCTACTGATCACAACTTTTTTGGTGATGGGATTATACAATTTGTAGGCTTTTGACTCTTCACTATAGCCTATGAAGATACATTTCTCACCTCTATCATCAAATTTATGCCTCTTCTCTTTAGGAACGAATGCATATGCCACACACTTGAAGATTCTTAGATGTTCAACACTCCATTTGTTGTTTGTCCATGCCTCTTATGGAATCCTATCACGAACAACCTTCGTAGGACACCTATTCAATAGGTAAACCATTGTTGCTACAGCTTCACCCCAAAAATCATGTGATAGTCCTTTTGCTTTCAACATGCTTGCTACCATCTCTTGAATGGTTCTATTTTTCCTTTCAGCCACTACATTTTGCTGTGCAGTATACCTAGTTGTAAACTATTTTTTGATGCCTTCATTCCTACAGAAATTTAGAAATTCCTTAGAGATATACTCTCCCCCTCTATCTATTCTTAAGGCTTTGATATAGTGGCCACTTTTTATTTCAGCTGATGCCTTAAACCACTTTTCTCAAAGGCTTCTGATTTGTTCTTCAAAAAATAAACCCAAATTTTTTTGTTGTAATCATCTATGAATGTCATAAAATAAGTATTTCTAGCCAAGGTGTGGGTTTTCATGGGACCACACAAATCTGAGTGCACCAACTCCAATGGTGCTTTTGCTCTCCTAGAATACCCTGATTGAAAGGGTTGTCTATGCTGCTTTCCTAAAATGCAGGCTTCACATTTTCCATCGGGCTCTACAATATTTGGTAGCCCTCTAACCATGCCTTTCTTGGACAATAAACTCAAACTAGAAAAACTTAAGTGCCCATACCTCAAATACCACAATTTGGATGGGTCTTTAATGATTGTTCTAAAGGTAGATTGTTGTCCCACTACTGTGAGCGCCAGAGATAGTGTTGGGAACTATGCTAGAGATAGCTTCAGAGATGGCGCTAGAGACTATATGTGTATCCTAAGAGGAAACAATCTATTTCTTGTCATTTGCACTACTGCAATCACTTTCTTACTACCTCCTTTGTCAAATATTATGCACTCTCCATTTTCCATCAAGATTTTATAACCATTTTGGACCATCTATCTAATGCTCAATAGGTTATGTTTTATGCCAGGGGCATAATAAACATCCTGGATCACCCTCCTTTCACCATTCTTGGACTGAATATTGACTATACCTTTTCCCATGATAGGAACTTGCTCATTGTTTCCCATTTTTATTTTAGTCTATATGCTACTCTCTATGGAGGCACAAAAGTTTTTATTTCCACTCATGTGGTTGCTACAACTGTTGTCTAGATACCATACTTCATCACTACTCCTCTCAAGAAGGTTGCAAACAATAAAAACATTTGGCTATTTTTTATTTTCAGCCTTGTTCTCATTTGCTACACTAGCATTTTGGCCTCCATGATCATGTTGTTTCTTTCTACACTCACTAGCATAATGACCAATCTTATGATAGTAATAACATTGAACATTGCTTTTGTCATACCTCTGATTAGAACTATTCTTCTTCTTTTCTTGATAGCTTGGCTATGAGTTGCTTGCCTCTTCTTGGCTATTTGAAACTCCTCTTCCGGAGTTGCTTCTTCCTCTACCTCTTTGACCTCTACCTCTATTATTTCTTCCTCTTCCCCTACCTCTTGCATTGGTTTGACCCTTGAAGGCTTGCTCAAGAGAAGGAGCGGATCTATTCAACCACTGCTCATGACTTTGTAATGAACCCATCAATTCATCCACTGTCATCTTGGACAGGTCCTTAGTCTCTTCAATGGTTATGACAATAGGGTCAAATCTAGAAGGTAGGCTCCTTAGGATTTTCTCAACAATCCTTGGATCATCCATGGTTTCTCCATTTATTCTTAGTTGATTTATCATGGTAGAAACCCTAGTGTGAAAGTCTAAAATAAACTCACTCTCCTTCATCTATAGGGTCTCAAAATCTCTCCTAAACAGCTGGAGTTCTACTGATCTCACCTTGTCAGTCCCCTTATAACTATTCTGCAATATTTCTCATGCCTGTTTTGAGTAGTTTGCTGCTGTAATGCAGGGAAAAATAGCCTCTGTCAAGGCTGCCTCAATTAGACTGAGGGCTTTGTATCCTTCATTTTTGTTTCCTTCAACTGGTTTCTTTGAGCATTAGATAGGGCTACATAAGCTACTAGGTCTATGGTGTCTGTGAACCCATTGATGACCAACTCCCATAGGTCATTAGCAACCAATATGGTCTTCATCTTCTTAGCCCATATGTCATAGTTTTGTCCATCAAATGTAGGTGGCTACTGCCATCCTTTGCTGTCCCCACTTGCCATGCTTCTCAAATCTGAGAAGGCTAATAATGTCTAGACAAACTAGGGATTATATAAAACACTCACAAAGATATTTTAACTGCCTAGAAAAATAGGGCTCTGATACCACTTGTTGGCAAGCAGGGGAGGTTTAAAGGTTGTACATGGACCTTCCTCGATGACCAATATGGGAGCAATAATTGGTCTAAAAACTACGATCCATCCAGGTGAGAACAAACAACAACCAGAAATGTCCTTCAACTTGCATAGTGAAGTTGAAATGTGTGGGAGTTGTGGCCTCCATGAAAATGGTAACTCAGAAAATGACCACAGAATCCATGGAAAAATCTAGGTGAGTGGATAGAGAGAAAAAATGATGAAATCCCTGAACCAAATATGAAAGATACGCTCAATCTGCTTCAAAATTTCACCAAATTCAAGCCAAAATGCCTCACACCTGCAAAAAAACAAAAAATTTCAACCTTGGCAAGGTGAAAAATGACCTTTGCTAATTTAAAAAAAAAAATCAAAAAATCTATACAAGGACAAATGTGGTCGTATGGTCGTACAACCCTAGATGGGGGGTAAATTTTTTTGGGAAAATTTAATATTACCGAAAATTGTCTTTTGAAGGGTATTCTTAGCTATCTCATGTCTTTTGAAAGCAATTGGCGACATCCGTTTGGCTCCAGGACGAACTCTTGCAAGGGCTAAATGCATAAATCACTCAAATCAAGAAGTTTTTTAGTAGTATCACTTTGATACCATGTTAGAAATAACAACCAAGATCAACTAGTAAAAATGAGAATACTTTCACAAAGCAAGATTGCATATATAAGCCAATATTGATATTCACAAAATCTAAGTAAAAGATGTACAAAATGCTTATTATATAGGCATGAGTGAGGCAATCCACCTTGCATGTGGAATGACAAGTGCCTCATGATGTGGCACATGCATGAAGACAAGTGTGAACTATATGTGTCAACCTTTGGATCACTTGGAATGTGCAAACCAAAAACCTTGTGTGACAAGTGTTGGATGACTACAAAGTGCCTTTTGGGGTGAGATGGAAAGTCTGCCAACCTCAAAAGGTATGCACATTTGGTTTACTAAACAACTAGGCAACCTCTAGGTGTATAAAAGGTTACACATTCAATTTGACAAGATTTTATCTAACTTCATCAACCTAAGTAAACTTAAGCTATAGTGAATAAATTAATTATTTACTCTAACAAAAACAACTATAATTCCTAAATCACTTATCTTTTTTCTAAAAGATATTACAAAAATATTTAAAAATAAATAAATCTCTAGCACTAGATAGATGACTCAACACCATATTTATCCATTATTATTAATTAACTAATTATATTATTTTAATTTATTATTTATTTGTTTCCCACACAATTTGATCACATCAAGGTACTTTAGCTTTAGGACCTAGTTTACCCTCCCAATACCTGTACTTGTCACACAACATAGTCTCACCACACATACCTTAGAAGAATTGTTAGGAAATAACAATAATGATAGTAATATAATCATCATTAAACAATTAACCTTGATAATTAACCAATGACATTGCAATCATGCATTATACACAAATACATTAAATCAACAATCACACTCAATATAGGAACAATAGTTCACATCCAATTTACCATAGAATTAGAACATCATAGGATCACAAAGGGAATAAAAAATGAGGAATGTTACATCCTTATCCCCAAGGATTAGTGTTATTCATGACATTATTTACACTTAGGAATACATCACACCAATTTAAAGTACTCAATAAAGAAAATTCTAATTAATCCAATGAATACACCATCATGAACTCAAAGAATACAAGGACAAAACATCAAATTTACACTACCAAGAAGAATTGAAAATACAAATTATTTTAAAGCACTCCTATACAAGGAATTTATATGAATGACAAATCAAAGGGTCATTACTAAAAGATCTTCTCAACTAATAATGTTGAACTAAAAACATCATAAGTAACACAAAACTTGAGCTATCAACCAAATGACCATGATTTCTTAGTAAAAATGCATAACTCAACCATAAAGTTGACAATAAAAGTGATCTCAAACACTTCAACTCATAATCCATTCAAGACTTGTTAAGTAAATACCAAACATAACAATAAACATAAAGTTCTAAACCCTTAAGTTAATTACTCTCTAAAGGCATCACCAATTAAATTCAATTGATTTGATGGATAAAAGTATTCAAGACACATTTGTACATGTCTATCAAGAAAAAAACAACTAAGAGGACCAACACACAAGGATCATAAATCCTCAATCAACCATCCTCAAGGAAGTTGCTTCAAAAAAAGAATCATACTTACATAAAGTATTTTTCAATAAACAAAACATTACCACTCTATTAATATAACAACTTTTCTTAAGGGCTTCATATCGTAAATGAAATTAAATTTGCACAATAATCTCAAATAAAGTATAGTATCACATAGGAATTTCCTATACAAGGATCTCAAATCCTTAACTACTAACCATAAGAAAGTTAGATCCACAATAGTCATAAGGGAAACTCACACTACACAAAAAAAAATCTATAGTTACACAATATCATGAAAGATTTCATTAGCCAACTAGTGCACGAAACTAGGCACACAAAAAATGATCATATAGTACCATTTTCCCATTTATGAATGTTCCATAGATTCATAGGATTATTATTCACATTAATGCACACATGCACCATCACAACATCATCCACAAGTCGTTAAGAGTCATCCATATCCAAACATGATAACATAAAAGATAATTCAATAAACACACTATCTAGCAAGATAGTCAGAATATCCATTGATTGTAGAGTGTCACATGAGGTTTCTCAAATTAAATACATAAAATCATAGCACAACAATACATAGTCAAGAAAATTTGAATCCAATAATCCTAATGGGATCCCCATGGAACTCAAACAAATATTTAGGGCCCAGTCCCTTTGAAATGATCACAACCACATATCCCACAACCTTCCATTAGAGTTCTCCACACTATCTTGCACTCTAGGTTTAGATCTATGAATATTTAACCCCTTTTTTTCTTAAAATCCTTTGTTGAAAAATTATTTACAAATTTCTATCATGAAACATGAGAAAAATGTTATTTTTTCCTTACTTTCAATTGATCCCACCATCAATAAGCTTCTCCCTTGAGGCAATAGATAGAAAACCTTTTTATTTTTGGCCAGAACTCATATTCCTTGTGTGCATCATAAAATTTGAAACAAATTGAAACCAAAGAAATGAAAACTAAGGAAACTAATTTCAAACTTATTACATTTTAAATTAGAGAAATAAGGAATGCAAACTATATAATGAAAAATCAAATGATAATTTCATGTACAAACCTTAGTGTGTGGATGTGCTCTTTGACTTGTTGATGGAGAGGATGAATGCAGTTTCTCTTCAAACCTGTAGCATGCCTTTTCTTTCCACTTGATGATGAAATATACTTGAGGGATGATGTATTTTATAGATATGGAGGATGGAGGATGGATGATCAAGGGATGAGATTCAATATTGAGATCAAGGGCTAGAGTTGAATGAGAGGAAAGAATGGATGAGAGGCCTCCAAGTGTCGCCTTGTGGTTGGTGCACATTATGAAGCCCATGATTCAATGGATTTTCTAGGAGAAGATCAAAGGTCAGGAGCAAGATGTCCTTTTTTGGAGCCTTATGTAATCTTGAGCTAGGTACAAGGTTGACTTGGCTAATCATGATTTAGGTTGTTCAAATGATTAGTTCATTAGAATAATGATAAAATATAGTTCATGTTTCTTTGAAAAGGATTCTCTAGACACTCAAAGGAGGAGTGATGAAGAGGAATGAGGTAGGGATGCCCCCTCGAGAGGATAGACAAGTTTGAAGAACACAAGTGTGCTTTTGAAATAAAAAAGATGTTGGGAAAGATGTTAATTGATGAATGAAAAAATTAGATGGTGATAGAAGTCAATGGTAATAATGATAGAAGGGATTGGAGTATAACAGATAGAAGTAGGTATAGGATGAATGCAGAGGATGAGGAGATTGGTTGAGAAATGGAGGGTAGGGAGATGAAAATGGAAATTGGTTGAGCAACCTAGTGTTTGATGTAGCATTTGACATTATGCAGGAGGGTATAAAGATCATGGTGATGATTTGTCTCATGCATAAAGGAATGAATCAAAAGAAAAGCTCACAAGTGAACATATACTGTAGGGTACTATTGTTAAGGGTTACAACATGCCCCTATTTGCACTAAATTGGGGACCCTTCCTTTCTCAAGTCGTGTTGAGTCACATTGCATTCTTGGCACCCCTCCTAGTAATACATAGTTAATTATTTTTGCATTCTCATGCCTTGGGTTAGTGAAATAGTGTTTTCATTCACCTTTGCCACTTTGTCATGTTGTATCACGTTATTTTATGCTTGTCACATTTTTAACATTAGCAAATTGTCATTTGTCATGTTTTATTTTATTTACCAGTTGCATTGTTGTCATAATTTGTGCTTTGTTATTGTGTCATACTTTCATTGCATTATCGCCTCTTGTCACCTTGTACTTTGTTCCGTTTGTCACACTTATCATGTCACCGCATTGCCACTTTATCACATTTACAATTATACCGCATTTTTCTTTCATTTGCAAATGCATATCCTTATTGCATCACATGTGGGTCTTGTACAATATCTAGCTTTGTCTCACCTATTACACTTTGAGCATAAATTTATATTTAGGCAAATGATTGTAAGTCAACATTTCAAATTCAAATAATCAGATTATTTTAAAATATTTTTGTATTTGAATTGTGAAAATTGCAATTTTGATGCATAATATTTGTAATTAAATATTAAAATATGTTTTAATATTTAAATTTGTAGTAGAAATGAAAATTTAATTTTGAATTATAATCGAATTAATATTTATCAATTCGGAATCAAAACTTGAATTTAATGTCAATATTTTTATTTTGAAATTTAAAAGATTAATATTTGAATTGAATACGATTTAATAACTAATGTTTATATTGTCTCTTTGTAGGTAAAACTTTCATTGGATTTCAAAGGTCATCCTCCATATATGGGAATCATGGATGTAAGTCAATTGGCATAAATAGTTTTAGCAGTGCTAGTGATTTGAAGGGGAGAGTAGAATTGATTTTCCATAAAGGTATTATTGAAAATGATTCAAAAGAAAATTGCAAAGAGAGGTCGCAACCTGTTTGGAGAGGGCATAAACAAAGCATGTGAATTATTTGTCAAAATGTCTTGGGAGAGTGAATTGTCATGCAATATATCTAAAAGAGACAATTTCATTCAACAAAATAAACTAGGCATACGGGAAGAGGATAGGTGCCTATCTAAAAAAATTTCTTGATGTGATAAAAGAAAGTTCAGATCTATTTAAATATGCCGAAAAAGGTAAAGGTCACGGCATGTGCATTGACAAAACATATGAACTGTTTGTTAAAATGCTTCAAAGTCTTTGATAAAGCATCAAATAAGCAAGTAGCCTCTTGAAAGAAGACAAATTAGATTTCAAAAGCTTATACGCAGCAGCAAAAGCACATGATTTGTTTTTGGGACACACAAGCCCAAGGCATGGGATTTTTTTTAAAAATGATATGAGACAAAACCACAAGATAAGTCACAGCTTGTAAGGAGAATGAACCAGCAGAGGAAGCATGTGATATTTTTGACAAAACACCTTCAAAAGAATGTGGAACGCTATACCAAGCAAGTGCATTAACTGTTTGAAAAAATGCTTACATACTTCCAGAAAGGTTGTGGCCTATCTAATGTATAGGGCATAAAATGCTTGAAAATTGATGAGCATAATAATGTGTGGGGTACCAAAAAAACTTGTTTGATATAGTGCTTTTGGAAAGGGATGAAGTCATGACATGTAACAACAAGGCATATGTTAGATATAATAGACAAGGCATGTGAACTGTTTGTGAGGAATTAAGCCTACGAATGCCAAACTGTTTGTTGAAATAGACCATGCCAAACACATTAGAGCGAGAGTTTTTATTACAGTAGGATAGGATAAATTGATGACAACCTCAACTAAAATAGATAAAGATGAAACTCTATTGTAAGTCAAACTTATTAGTGCTGCAACAATTATTGGAAAGATTGGATCACCATTTGCAAGAGTGGAATTTATTGTATTAATGCTAAGGATGATCTTAGACAAGTGGGGATTTTTTTTTCAATTACAATGGCAATTATCATAGATGCACCTAAGTATGATGGAGAGGAGGACAAGAGAGGTTTATTTTGTGTAGAAATAAAGATACGAGGGAGTTATCCATGACTTGCATGTTAGATTATATGAGAAGCAAGAATCTTAGCCAAGATTTGGTGTTGCTTATAGATCACACATACTCCAATCGATAGATGATCAAAGATCAAAATAGTGGAATGGAGAGATTTACCTGTAAGAGAGAACTCAAGAGACAAACTACAAGAGAATTTAGAGAATGCTCATATTACTCTCACGAACTAGTAGAGGTAATAGGTGAGTGTTGTATATATAGCAAAATATGGGCATATACACCCAAGAGGTGTACTAACTTCAACTATCCAAAATAAATAGAAGTTTTACCTAGTAAATGCCTACTCAGATAAAGACACAAATATTTATGAGAGGTGGCATATAAATCCAAAAGAGGATGTGAGACCCAACTACCCAAAGGTGAGTGAGAGAGACACATGTAATTGATGGATTATGTCATGTGGTCTCATAAAAACCATCTCTAATTAACCTAAGCAAGCTTAATAATATGTGTAGGAAAAAATAAATACCCCTAATATAAGCAGAAAAAAAAACCTACACTAACACCCCCCTTAAGCATAGCATAGGTAGGTGAAAAGATGGGTCCTGACAAATGAAGCCTGATGAGGTACCCATATACAAAAATTCCCCCCAAAAAGAGAAGGCTCATCACAAAGGAATAGCAACCCCCCCCCCCCCCACCCCCCCCAAAAAAAAGAAGAAAAAAATAGAGAGAAGTACCCGCTAGATTAGAGAGAGTGAAAGCAAAGGACTAAGAAGCTCCTCCCAAAGTAGATATTGTCTACACCCCTAGCAAAGATTGCAGATGAACGAACTTGATTTCAGTGAAGGGTTTGGTGAAGATGTCTGCAATCTACTCTTATGTCTGACCGTACTTGAGATCAATGATGTTTCTATGAATCAACTCTTAAATGTAGTGCATATGTATCTCATTGTGTTTGGTTTGTTGGTGATGGATTGGATTCTTTGAAATTTGTATTACATTCTCATTATCACCAAAAATGGTTGTGGGCATTCTAAATGGAATGTTAGAATTAGTGAGAATATTTTGAAGCTAAATGACCTCAGTGGTGGCATTAATTTCCCCTCGATACTCATCCTCTATACATGAAAGAGCAATTGTAGATTTTGTCTTACTAAACTAACAAATTGGACTAGAACCAAGTGAGAAGCAATACCCTGAAGTAGAATTACAATCCTAAGAATCACCTACCCAATCTGAATCTATGTGTCCCACCAAGTCAATATCTATGCACACTGCATACTAAATGCCATAATTATGAGTGCCATGAGCATAGTGGAGTATTTTCTTGGCTTCTTTCTAATGTAACTCATGAGACTCCTACATGAATTGAGAGACCATTCCCACAACATATGAAATGCCAGGCCTCATGTGAGTTAGATATATGAGACTCCCAATAAGCTATCACTACAAAGTGCCATCAACCAAGGGCGAAGAACACTTAACCTCAAGTTTGACCCTTGACAGAAATGGAGTCGGTGCAGGCTTATAGTTAGCCATGTGAAATCTAAAGAGCATATAAAGTGCATATTTGGGTTGTGCAATGAAGATACTTGAGGATGACTGGGTGATCTTAATCCCTAAGAAGTAGTGCAAAATACCTAAGTTTGACATCAGGAATTGATCGTGAAGAGCAGTTTTCACTACCTTGATGGTGGATGAGTGACTCCCTATGATCAACAAGTCATTAACATAGAGAACCAAAAATGTGATGGTATCATCCTACTATAGAATATATACATTTGGATTAGAATGACATCAATTGAGCTCAACTAATAGAAGGAAGGAGTCCATCGTGGCATACCAGTCATGAGGAGCTTGTTTGAGGCCATAGAGAGACTTTCGAAGTCAAAAAACTAGTGAAGGATCCTGGATGAACCCTTGTGGCTGATACATGTAGATTTCCTCCTGAAGGTCACCATGAAGAAAATCACTCTTTATATCCATCTAATGAAGTTTCCAATGATGGGTTGTAGCTAGAGCAAGGACAAGTCAAAAGGAATTCATTTTAGCAACTGGTGCAAAAGTCTCAAAATAGTCAATCCCAGGAACATGGGAGAATCCTTTGGTGGCCAAATGAGCCTTATGCTTGTAAATTGTCCCATCTACTACAAATTTTGTTTGATTGATTCACTTGCATCAAACAAGTTTCCTTCCCTTAGGAAGAGGGACTAAATCCCAAGTATGGTTCCTCTCCAAGGAACTAAACTCTTCTGGCATAGAAACATCCCACTTAGGGATAATAGAAACTTCCTAAAAAGGCTAGGGATCAGAAGTTGAAGCAATGAAGAGATGTGGAGCCTACTGAAATTGTGACCTTATTCTTTTAGTTTCTAAATGATCACCAACCCAATCACTTGTTAACTGCAATGTTTGATGAGGCCAAAGAGGCCTGATGACAAGAGAGTCTAGAGGAGAATCACCAACCCTTGAATGATGACTAGGAGAGTGATGGCAAGAAATGGGAGGGAAACCATTCTGGAGATATAGTCCTCAGTCAAGTCTCTAAAGTCTAGTTTATACCCCAGTTAGACAGTGAGAGAATTATAGATAAAAATTAAGTAAATCTATTATGTGGTACAATCTAAGTAAAGTAAAGCATTCATAAAAAACATATACACATATCATAAACCTTATATCTCTTTTATATATATTTCTCATTAATTAATACATACATGTTCATACTGGCAGGTCTGAGTCTCTACCTTATACATATCTATCTCATACTCTCTTACTCATTCTTACCCTCTTACTTTACATTGTTTACATGTATCTTTTATATATCTAGATAGAGGTGTGCCATTTCCCAAAATACCTCTTTATGTGTCGTCTCTATTCTATGCATGCGCTTTGTGGTAACCTAATGTAGGTTTTGTAGGGTTCCATGTGCTCTACCAACATCATTCCCCTTTTAAAACTATGTTTTGTTCTTAAGACATGTTCTTTCAACTTGAAGGTAGGATGGTTTTGTAAATCTCTCTGAGATAGGCTAGAATTATGCTTCACTGTTTCTTTGCAAATGTCAAAATTTGAATCTAGCTCTCCAACTGAATGTATGTGTCCTCTACATCTCCCAATGTAGTTGGTACTTGTATCTTATATGCAATTGTTTGGCCTTAGTAAACACTCCAGTTAGGGATTCTAACCTTAAGATTACCACTTCTCTCAGTTGTTTGATCTATCGCTTGATTTGTTCCCTTTGATCCTTGAACTATTGGAGTTGGGAGTGCAATGTTTCTACTTGTGCACTTATGGTGCCATTAGTATCTTGTAACGGATCATAAGTACTAGCAACTTGTGTTATTTGTGTATCTAATGCCTCTATCTGATCCTTTATATTCTTAATGGTAGAAGGCCATTGTAAAAAAATTGATATAGTGCAATTGCCTCCTCCATGCCTTTCTAGATGCTTTTTATTTGAGATTCTCGTTTATTGTGTGCCTTGGCACATTTGTTTGATCCATAAACTAGCCTTTTCTTATTTATTTGTACAATTATTCTTTTAGTTGCTGTGTGGTTGTGTTGGCACATTTGTTTGATGCATCAGCTAGCCTTTTCTTATTTATTGTATAGTTATTTTTTTAGTTGTATCCCTCTGAGCCTCTGGAATTTAATTTCAAATTATATTTATAGCTTCAAGTAGTATTTCACTACCCTCAATGTGTTGTTACAAAATTTCTTCCCTCATTGTGGAGTGGAAGATATCCCCACGTTGTAACTTCTAAATGGGTGATATACCTAACAAGTGGACTTTCTCTCCATCACTGGTAATTGTAGTTGTGGTGTCACCATAGGTTGTATTTGCTTTTGTTGTGCTAGGAAATCCTTAATGGATTGGATAGGGGAAGCAGAGGAGGATGCATCCTAACTATCTTGTTGTCTATCCCTTGTATCTGAAGCCTCTTCATCAATTTGTTGATCCTCCTGATCTTTATTGGTACTATGTGGAGGAGAAGTTCTTTGTTCTTCATCTTGCGGAGGATTTGTCTCCTGATGTGCTGCATTTTTCTTTGCCTCCTTGACAATATTGTAGATTTTCTTAGTTATTTCTTTGTTCCAATTGGATTTTGTCTTTGTTATCTTGCTCCATGTTCATAAGGGTATCAACCCTTTGCTTTGATCTGAGCTTTGTAGCCTATAATTGGGCTATCTTATCCTTCTCCTTTGTAGAAATGGAGGTACCAACTCCATCAATGGCCTGTCATCTTAAGTCATCATCTAGTTTTAGAGTTTTTTCTCTTCTTTACCTTAAGGCATCTGCTAGTCTCCCTAGTAGTAGTCCAAAAGTCTCATCCATAGTTTTATTTGATTTTATCATTTATATAATTATAGCTCTCTCTATTATTTTATTATTCTTAGCAAATACTTCAGCGTATAGCTTTGTTGTTTCTTGTAATAACCCGTGGCACTCTATCCCATTTAGCATTGCATCTAAGCTCAATGACTCTTGTTGAATATCATATTTTGTTTGTTGTTGTTTCTTTTTCTTTTTTAATTGGGAGACTTCCTCTTCTCCTTCTTCCTCTTCTGTCTCATCCACCAAAGATTGGTTTCTCTTTCTCTTTTCTTGTTTCTTTTTCCTAGATGTCATTTTCTTCTCTACACCTAATTGTACCAAAGTTTTGGAGTATACTATTCTTCTTGTGGACACTATCTATGTTGAAGATACTAGTTTGGGGCAACTTGTGCACTTGCTTCCACAGATGCACTTCTCCTTGACCTCGTAGGGTTTGTGGTGAAGTATGCATTTGAGGGGCTGATGAGGTGGATTGTGGAACCTCCTTAGTGGCTTGTGAGATAGATGATGTAGTTTGTGGTATACTTGTGCCTTCATAAGGTGGGATTTCCCATGTTTTATGCAATTTTTCCTTGTTTTTCTATAGTTGTTCCTCCAAATTCTTCTTGTGCATTTTATCCATTATCTCTTTGTATTTGCCAAAACTTTCTATGGTAGTATCTTTACATTTGCTGAGAAATGTTTGTGCATAGATGTTTATTTCTTGTTTTGTGACCCCATAGGGTAACCTAGGAATCCATTATGTTTTAGATTCCACTACCTCCATCTAGGTAAAATCTTTGTCTACCATGAAGGTTATGTGATTCATGTATTATTTTACCACCTCATATGGTATTCTTTCCCTAGTTTGCACATCTGATTGTAATGTTTTGAAGAACCCCCAATGCATAGTGGTGAAAGTTTTTGTGTCATGCTAGAACTTCTAATGTGTTGTTTCCAAACTTTTCCTTTGAATCCTCACAATTCATTGAGGAAATAAAATACTCAATAGATAATTAGGGTACCATACCAAAAAATTGTAGTTGGAATCCTTGATCTGCCTCAAATTCTCCATCAACTGCTCCCTGATCACCTCATAGAGGTTGAAGTCTTTGCCCTTTGTTACCATTTGATATGCAATATGTATCGCAATGGTAGTGGCAGATCCCTCTGTGTTTGCATAATTAAATTTGTAAGCTATACCCATTGTTGCATATCGAACCCCTAGATCTATTATATCCTTCACACTTAGGCTCCGCCCATCGGGTTTTCCCTTGTAAGTGCAGTGACATTATCATTCTTGATGGCCTTCATTTTTGGCACTGTTCTTGTCGAGCTAAGCCCAATCACATCCCTAATTGCATCCTTAGTATTGCAGTAGGGTTTGTCTATGTATATGAATTCATCATGAATTCTACTTAGTATGATTCTAACCCACTCATGAGCATCACTAAAATCTAGGTAATCCTTCCATGCATCAAGTCTCTTGGTGACAATGTTTTGATATTCATCTAAATACCCTATATCTCCAAGCAATATATCTCCAGGTTCCTCAAAATTCATGTGATATATCTCTAAGATCATTGTATAGATGTATTTTCTCACATCTTCTATATACACTACCTCTTCTGATACACTAGAGAATGCTCCTTTCTTGTTTACCTCCATCGCCTTGAATGTACATTTCTTATATTTAGGCCTTGGCTTTTCTGTCACATCGATGAGCACTAATGTAGCCATATTTCTCATCTTGGTAGCTAGGGTTTACTCTCTTCTTACTTTTTGCACTATAGAGCTCAAAGTGTGTTGAATGAAAATGAGATTTTTAGGATGGATTAGGGTATATATAGCTTAATAGCTACTTTATGCATTTATGGTGTTTATCCATTGTGTTTTTCATGGGTTTTTATATCCATTAGTGTTTTCTAGCTACCAATGGTTAGATTATGATACATTATGTTATAGTATGTTACAATTCTATGATACATGTTAGAATTCTTCTGCATTTCATCTTTTTATCTTGGAGGTTTGTGATAATGCTTCAAATGAGCTCCATTGACATATCAAGAAATTATTCTTCCTTCCATATCTTTTAGTCTTACAACTTCATATTTTGCAATTTCTTCTATGTAATATAGACCTAACCATCTTACTTTTAGTTTTCCTTGTTTCTTAAACTTAATGTCATATAATAGTACCAAGTCCCCCTTTTTGAAATTTTTCATGCACAGGTTTCTATCATGCCAGGTTTTTTGCCTCTTTCTTTCTAGATTTATGTTATAGGTTGACATCAACCTATTCTCATCCATTTTCTATAATTCTTTAATTATTTGTGTCAAGGATTCCTCTGTATTTAGCTTTAGAGTTCATGTGGTATGAAAATTGGGAAGTACAAAATGTATCAACATGGTAGCATCCAGGCCATATACTAATTCATATGGTGTCAGATTTGTGGTTTGTTTTTATTTTGTGTGGTAGGCCCAAAGTACCGCGAGTACTTTCTATTGGCAAGAGACACTGCGATGCTAAATAATTAAGTGTTGTCATTGATGGAAACAAGGCAAAGAAGACATCACTCTAGAAGACCAACTTGATTTGGTAACAAGGCACAAGAGTATTCAAGACCGGAAGGCCAGAATGACTAAGTATGGACAATACTCAGAGTAAGGGATAGAAAGTGGATCAGTATGCCTCTGTAGATGAAGATCTATAAATGTAATTCAGGTGTGATGACTCATAGCTACTTGATGATGATATATTCCAGTGTTTAGATCATGACTTTATCTAGAATTCATTTGAAGAAAACATCTAAGTTTGGATGAACAAGACTAAGACAGGGACAATGTACAATGCAAAGTAAAATGATCCGCATTTCTCCGCAAGTGCATGTTTTGTTATACGGTTTTGAGGTGTTGTAAACACTTATATGAAGTGTCTAAATCTAGAGTTGTAAGATCTAAAGTCCACCAGAAAGATAGCTACAAGATGATGAGTATCGCTACAACATTTGCCAGAGTTTGACCATGACAGAGTTTGAGTTCTAATGGTCCACATTTTTTTGCTAAAGAATATTTTTCTCCACAGTTTTGAAGGTATGATTGGTGATGTCTGAGGAGTCTTTGATATGCTTTTGAGCAAGTATTGTGGTCTGCAGTGAAAGTTGTGATCTGACAGTTAGACTGAGTCACTAATAGTCTGTGTTTGAGGTTGACATGATAGTTTGATTTATGTGCGGTAAGTTCTATTGATTAAAAATTTATCCTAAGTGGTTTTATAGTTGAAGTCGACATATGTGAAGGTGTTTCAAATGTTATTTAGGTTTGCCATGTATTTTGATGAATGGATTTGGCCGACAAGCTACAAGTTTATTAACTATACGCTTCATCTGAGTATGCTGACCTAATATGAAGATCTTAAGTGTTACAGATATATGTATATATATATGGGATCAAATTTAGTGTTTGGTGTGTGATTGATGTGATCATGAGAATAGCAGAGTAGAGATAGAAGATCAGTGATGATGAAGACTCAGGATTCAGTATTCAGTTGCTAAATGACTACACCCTGGAAATGACTACACCCTGGAATACTGATAGATGTTGTTGTAGTATTCATATTTCTTACATAATTTCACTTGTACTTGGCAGTGAGCCATCTTCACCAAGGCAGTGAGCCTAGCTTTGAGCAACCATTAGGGTTTAATATCCCTCATTGTAATCTTTCTAGGTTTAGGGTTGAGGTAGTGAGCCTGCTAGACCTAGTTGTACTTCATGGCAGCAAGCCAACATGTTCTAGGCTCATGGAGTGACCAAGCCTAAACATCACCATTTGTAAAAGATTGCAATATATATTGAGAGCTAATCCTCTCCATGGTTTTTCCCTTTCTTAGGTTTTCAATGTAAAAATATGGTTTCTATTTGTCATGTTTATGTGGCTTGTATTTCTGTGGTTACTTTGCTTTCTAATTATTAAAGTTGGTATTTGGTTTAGTTGTTTAAATTTCAAAATACTGATTCACCCCCCCTCTTAGTATTCAACAATTGGTATCAGAGCAAGGTTCCTTGGAAGAAGTCTAATAGCTAGAGGAAGATCTGGGGTAGTGTAACCATGACAGCAAGAAGATTTGGAAATTATGAAAGCAACAAGGAACTAGAAGCAACCCTTATTGATCTTGAAAAATCTAAAGCAAAAATTAGGGATCTAAAAGCTAATATTCAAGAAGTTGATGAATGCATCCTAAAGCTAAGAGAGCAAGTCAGGAAGTTCAAAGAGAAAAGCAAGGAGCTAAATGATCAATTAGATGAAGCACATGAGTTTCTAAATGGGTTGACACTAGAAGTTGAAAAGAAGGAAGAAATTGAAAGGCATCTGAATCAAGTTGTTAAGGATAAATTAGAGGAATGTGAAAAATTGGGCAAAGACATGCTACTTCTAAAATTTGATCTGGATGCAGCCAAGAGCTATGAAGAAAAGTTCAAGCTAAGTTTTGTAAAGCTTGATGAGGTGATTGCTAGTCAAAAGAGTGATGATGATAAGCAAAGTTTGGGATTTGAGAAAGGAGAAAGTTCAAAATCTGGTCAAACAAACACTGATTTAAAGAAAAATAGAGGAAACCAGTTCAAAAATTAGAGAAAAAGACCTAGAAGACCTCCAGTCAGACAACCAAATGCTCAAAGCTATCCATCTTTCAATGGCCATTGTTTTAATTGCAATAAGTTTGGTCATAAAGATACTCAATGTAGGAGTAGAATAAACTAGAATCAAAATGTTCCATCCTTTTTTGGTTATTGTTTCAATTTCAAGAAAATTGATCACAAATCAAATGAATACAGAAATCTAGTAGGGAATGGTTCCTAAAATGCAAGGAATAGTCAATCATTCAATGGAAGGTGTTTTGCTTGCAATAGATTTGGACATATGGCTAATCAATGCAGATCAAATCCAATCAATAGAAGGATTCAAAGACAAAGGAATGTGGTGTGCTACAATTACAACAAGTATGGACATATTGCAAGAGTCTACAGAAGCAAAAATGTGAAAAGAAACTACCTTACTGAAGAAAGGAAAACAGAGCAGAGGAATGATAAGGGAAAAGAAAAGGCTGATCTAGTTGAAACTCAGAAAGAAATGGGCAAGTTTTGGATCAATAAAGAAGTAATTGAAGTTAAGGATAGAGCTGCACCAGCATCTGCTATAGATACTTCCTGTGGGAAGTAAATTGGGAGCTCTAGCTTAGGGGCAACAGCGTTGAAAATCTAAAACCCCCAGCCAGATAGTTAGTGTTGGAATCCGACATGAGGATATGTGGTGGAATTTGACATGAAAAATATTTTGAAAGAAAATTTAGAAGAAAATAAGTCAGTACAGTACATTCAAGAGCAATTATGATCGACTGTATCTATCAGAGTAAAGTTTAGCAGCTTTTGAGACTGAGCATTTATGACCATTAGGTCAAGTGCAGAGGATAAAAGGAAAACTCATTTGCATTATAACTCACTTTGCATTCAAACTATCAGATATCCAAGAGAGATTGAAGCAAGATTTAAAGCGTTAATAGAGATTCAAAATACTCAGAGTGATCCAGGCAAAGAAAACCTTAATACGGCATAACAAGGTATTTATCATTGGAACTTTAGTAACTTTTTGCAATGGCAACCCCACAATTTGTTGATATTATTGAGCAACCAAGACCCAAATTCAAGAAACATCCTTTCAAAGAAACCAAAGTTGATCCAATGGGTGCATTTTTTAAAATATCATATGGGGTTCTATATGTGGAAGATGTTAGGGCATATATCCATGTTGCCCTAGATGAGCTCGGCGGTGAAAATCTCTTAGATCTATACCTGAAGTATTTAAGCAATGATCAATTTGACCTAAAAGAAGATTACAAAGCCTTAAAAGAGAAGAAATTCATCCAGTATGTAGAGTTTCTTGCATTCACAGAGGATGAATGGGTCTGGTATATCCTAAGTTGAATTCACAATGAATTCATGTGGTTAGGGCAGCCATTCAAAATCACCAAGGAAGCGATTAGGGTAGTAACATGGTTAAATTCCACCAAAGGTGTGCCCTTGTTGAAAGCTTTGAAGAATCAAACTGTTACAGAGGCTACTGGAGCCCAATTTGACAAGAGGGCATTAACCATAAATGACATCATAGACCATGCAGTAAGATTTGCTTCTATGGTCATAGGCTACAAGATCTATTTCTCAAACCAGGAGAACTCTATCTTCGATACTGGGATATACACCGCATATCAAATTGTCAAAGAGAATGTTGATTGTGATTTGTGTGAGTTGCTAAGAATCCAATTGTTGGAGAATCTAAATAAGATCAAGGAAAGCAAAAACTATCCCTTCAAATTTTCTACGCTGATTATCTATCTATTCTTCTATTTTATGAATGAGGTACCAAACATGAAGAATCATTCTAGTTAACTAGCAAACCAGTAGCTGTCCAAATTAGAAATCATTTATATAACATTGGAAGCTATGATGAGCAAAAAGCATCCCTATGGGGGTACTTCAAGAATTTTCAAAGCATGATGCATTCAAGAGAAAGAATTCTTGAGAAAATTGTTGAGAAGTATAAGGATACTATATGTTTTATGGTTACAAAAGATCAATGCTTGATGGAGGCTGTTGAGCCTAGGATAGTCTGGATAATACCAATGGGTTATGAAGTGGATAGACAAATATTAGATAACTATGCTTAGCACATGCTCAGAAAACCTAAGGACAACTGAGAGGAAAGGTTTGGAACCTATAAAGAGCTATCTGTGAAACTCCATGTTGAACTCAGACAACCTAAAACTTCTAGGAAGGTAAGGAAGGAGGTAGAAAAAGTTGCATTGAAATATGGTTTCACTAAGGAACAAATCAAAGAAGCAAGAGAAAAAGCTCAAGCAGAAAAGGAAGCAAGAGAAAAGAAAGAAAGTGAACTGGCTAAGGCTCCGGAGGAGTCTAAAAGGAAACAAGAAAAGCTTGAAGCAACACAGAGGTCTACAAGAAGCTCTACTACTTTCTCTAGTCCCACACCATCTACAAGTGTGGAGTAATCATCCAAGAAATTCACTGACAAAGGCACAAAGAGACATAAAATGAAAGGTAGAAGGATGTATGATAGTATAGGAAAAACTAAAGAAGAGACAAAGCCTGATGAAGAAGTAAAAAAGATGAAAGCTGAGGCTACTAAAGCCTCTGGAAGCAGCAAGGAGAAGCCCTCTGGAAGGGATAAACCTAAGAAAAGGCAAAGGAAAGATGAGCCACAGACTAAAAAAGCTACAATAAAGATAGAAGATGTTCTAAAGGCAATTACAATAGATGGGAATCTGAAACCAATGGCCCAATTCTATGATGATGGAAATGATGTAGACAAGAGGATCTTAGAAGAAGCTACTATAAAGTATCTGAACATATACAATAGAGCCATCATTGAGATCATTGTTAATCTCCCAGATACCTTGGGTAGTATACTGTCCACCAGAAAGGAAGCTGCTATGGCTAAGGAAATTGAACTTAGAGAACATACATTAATAAAATTATGTCCGAAGATCACTCCCGAAGAAAAGGCCAAGATCTCCAAAGTTCTTAACAATGAGTTCAGATCAAAGAAAAGAATGAACACAGTGATGTTAGGAGAAACTGATAAAGTGGTCAAGGAGACTAAGGAGATCATTTTGGAGATACTAAAGAAATATAATATCCCTACCATCTATGACAATCAAGAAACAGATGTTGGAAATGATACATTTACTTTGGAAGAAAATCCTGAGTAGAAAATAGATGAAGATGTCAAAGTGACTGAGGAGGAAGAAATATCTACCACTGAAACAAGATCCTCTCCTAGACATCAAACAGATGACAAAAGTGACAATGAGAAACTGAGGAGAAATAGGCTAAGGAAAATCCTTCACTGGAACAAAAGGAGGACTCTAATAAGGATATGGATCTAGATGATCCGGAGCAGAGCTTGAAAGAAGAAGTTTCTACTACACCAAGAGACACTGGAGAATCAATTAAGGAACTTCTGGAGAAAGAGAAACAAGCTTTGAGTGAGCCTAAGTTTCTACATGGTCTACTAAACTTAGATGCAATGTCCCCTGTACAAAAACTTAGATTGGCTTCAATTACACAGGCAAAAGCAAGAGAAGAAATGTTGAAGTCTCACACAGATGATAGTGAGCTCATTGGTGAGGCATCTATCATTTTAGAGAAGTTGATACCAACATACTAGAAGGACACTTCTTATAAACTGTGTAAGTAAACATTTTGAATCCTTTGAGAAATCCACAGACATAAAAGTTACGCAAGAGTTTAATGAGAAAAGATTGAATGAGTTGAAGAAAATGATAGCTGATGATAAAGCCCAGCTAGATAATAGAATAAAAAGCATTTAGAGTGCCATTAAAGAAGCTAGTGACATATACAAATTTTCTTATCCTAGTCGGAAGCCACTAAGGAAGTAGAAGTGAAGATCAAGGATTTAGATCTGAAACTGATAAACATTTCTAAGTCATTCGATCCGGTGACAATTAGTGAGCAACAAGGAAAGTCAAGTCATCAACCTTCATGATGACTTGAACAATCTAATAAGTGAGAGGGACAAAATCAGAAACAAAATGTGTCAGCTAAGAAGAATAATCAGTCCTAAGTTAGATTCTATGTTTAATCTAGCAGTTGAAGCACAAGTAGCTTTACAATCTGACACACCCTCTGATCTTTACAAGACAGAGACTATAGTTTTTCTACTTAGTAGTCATATTTAAATTTTGGACAATGCAAAGAAAAGTTGGGATGGTGAACTGGCTCAAATTAAGAACATTTTCAATGACATGCTCCAACACATGTAAAATAAAGTTGAAGATTGTACCTGTACATATGTAGCAGAGTATAGCAAATTTTGTAGTTTTGACAATTTTTGACTTCGGAACCTACACCTTTGCCATTGATGTCAAAGGGGGAGAAGAAGATCAGTGAAAAATAGGCAAACATCTTAGGGGGAGAAGAAATATAGAATGTATATAGAAAGGGGGAGCAGTCGAGGCAGTCAAGCATTTTTCACTAAGTGTTGCCATCAATGCCAAAGGGGGAGATTGTTGACAAGAGACACTGCTATGCTAAATAATTGAGTGTTGTTATTGATGGAAACAAGGCAAAGAAGACATCACTCCAGAAGACCAACATGATTTGGCAACAAGGTACAAGAGTATTCAAGATTGGAAGGCCATAATGACTAAGTATGGATAGTACTCAGAGTAAGGGACATAAAGTGGATTAGTATGCCTCTGCAGATGAAGATCTGCAAATGCATCTTAGATATGATGACTCATAGCTACTTGATGATGCTATATTCTAGTGTTCAGGTCATGACTTCCTTCAGAAGTCATTTGAAGAAAACATCTAAGTCTGGATGAACAGGAGTAAGATAGGGACAGTGTACAATGCAAAGTAAAATGATCTACATTTCTCCACAAGTGCATATTTTATTATGCATTTTTGAGATGTTATAAACACTTATATGAAGTCTCTAAATCCATAGTTGTAAGATCTAAAGTCCACCAGAAAGATAGTTGCAAGCTAATGAGTATCGCTACAGTGTTTGACAGAGTTTGACCATGATAGAGTCTGAGTTCTGATGGTCTGCATTTTGCCACTAAAGAATATTTTACTCTGCGACTCTAAAGGTATGATTGGTGATGTCTAAGGAGTCTTTGATATGATTTTGAGAAAGTATTGTGGTCTGTAGTAAAAGTTGTGATCTGACATTTAGACTGAGTCACTAGCTATCTATGTTTGAGGCTGACGTGATAGTTTGATTTATGTGCAATAAGTTCTATTGATTAGAACTTTATCCTAAGTGGTTCTATAGTTGGAGCTGACATATGAGAAGGTGTTTGAAATGTTATTTAGGTCCGCCATGTATTTTGATGAATGGATTTGGCTGACAAACTACAAGTTTATTAACTATATGCTTCATCTGAGTATTCTGACCTAATATGAAGATCTTAAGTGTTGCGGATATATATATGGGATCAAATTTAGTGTTTGGTTTGTGATTGATGCAAGCATGAGAATAGCAGAGTAGAGATAGAAGATTGGTGATGATGAAGACTCAAGATTCAGTATTCATTTACTAAATGACTTCACCCTGGCATACTAATAGATGTTGTTGCAGTATTCATATTTCTTATATAATTTCACTTGTACTTGGTAGTGAGCCATCTTTACCAAGGTAGTGAGCCTGGCTGTGACTAACCATTAGGGTTTAATATCCCTCATTGTAATCTTTCTATTGCAAATATGTGCCTAATTGATGTTTTCATTGATGTCAACATATTCTTGTTGTCATTGGTGTCAACTGTATCCTATTTTGTTACCTATTTAGAAGACTAGAATGTTGAAGATATTGAGAAAATTAATAAGGATCAATGTATGCAGACCATATGGCTAAGTAGAGGATTGTCTTAAGAAGCTCCAGTTAAGATTTAAAGGGTGTGTATGAAGATTTAAAGAAGCTATGGCCATTTGAGTAGAACTAGTTTTGCAGTGTTCAGAAGAGATAGAGTGACAGGAAAGAAGTCTAGATTGTTCTAGAAATATAAAATGATGATCTACAGATCTAGAGACATGTTTGGGAAGTCAGTGTGTATCATCTAGTCAAGTGGTTCATGGTTAGAGATCTGCAAGCAATGTTTCTTATGTAACAGTCATAGCAAATAGTGTTCTTGAGGTTTCAGATGAAGATGCAAGTGATTCTGATAATTTGGAGTGCAGATGTTTTTGTTGAATTTAATGTGCTTGTGAAGTTCTTTGGATCATGTGACCTCTATGTTGGAGGTCCGCATTGAAGTTTGAGCTCGTTGGTGAATATTTCCTTCTTGGTGCTATTGTTCTTCCCAATATTGGCCGATTAGATGATTCAAGAGTGTTGTGGATGATCTAAGAGCAATTTGATGGAGCATCGCATGTTGATCAAGGAAGATTTGAGTCCTAGTTATGTTTGGTCGATAGCTTAGTGACTCGCATTAAGTCAAATGCTTATAGTGCCAACCTTGATGTCTATTCCAAGGTTGATGAAGCATATAAAGGCATGTAGTTGAGTTGTTGAAAATCATCCTTGTGCAAAATCAAAAATCCCAAGAAAGGATTAGAGGCAGAGCAGAGAAAAGGAGGAGCAGAGGAGAAAGAACAATATAGGATGAAGTGATAGTGAAGAAGTATTTGGGAGAAGAGCAAAAGTTTTATGAGCACTCAATGAGACTAAACCAGGCATGAAGAAGATGCTATTTCTCAGTTAATTCCTTCTGTACTAAAAATAAATTATGTAGGCAGTGAGCCTCTCTTTTGAGCAGTGAGCTCTAGACAGTGCGCCCGAAGGCATGTGCCTTCTACTTTTTCTAAAGTACTTTTAACAGGGTACTAATCTTTGTGGGTTAACCCCCACCATAGTTTTCCCTTAACCAGGTTTCCACGTAAAATCTTGGTGTTATGTGTTCATTTGTCTCTGCTCATGTGTTGATGATTCATGTTTTAAATGTTTGTATCATTAATCAGTTTTGTGTGGTAGAGAAATAGTTGCAAGTGTTAAAGATTTGGACAACTGATTCACCCCCCCTCTTAGTTGTCCAGCCTAATCCCAACAATTGGTATCAGAGCTAGATCCTCTAAAAGAAGCTTGACCACTTGAGGAGATCCAAGATGTCAACCTACAAGAAGGATAGTCAGAGATTTGTTGGAACAAATTACTTTGTTTGGAGGAGTCACATGGAGTGTCGTTTGCAATGCATGGGTGATGCTTATTGGGTGATAACCAATTATGAGTATAAACCTTCGGTGAAAGGTCCTTCAACTCTAGATCAACTCAAAGATGCTGAAAATAACCTTTGAGCTAAAGAAGCCTTGTTGAGTGCCTTGAATGATTTAGAAATGACAAATGTCTTTGGACTAAAAACTGCTCATAAAATTTGGAATAAGTTGGAGAATCTTTATGAAGGCGATGAACATGTCAAATGTGCCAAGCTACAAAGTCTGAGAGGAAAATTTGAAAATATGATGATGAGTGAAGATGAAAACATCACAATCTACATGCAAAAGATAAATGAACTTATGTGTGGTATCAGGTGTACTGGTGGAACTTTGGAAGAATTAGAGATTGTGGCAAAAGTGCTCAGATCTTTTCCTGATTCATACAAATATAAAGTTGCTACTACAGAGGAGATCAGGACTGTCTCAAAAATTACAAGAGATCAGCTGGTTGGCAAATTTTCATCTTTTGAATTAAGTGAGTTTTGTGATTCTCTTCCTAAGTCTGAATGTGCATTTAAGGCCAGTGTATATGGAAAAGAAAGATATAATCCAGGTGAAAGCTCTCCAACAAGATCAAACATATTTGTGAAGGAAATGAAGGATCTTGAAGATGATGAAATTGAGACTGTAGATCTTGAAGCTCTTATTACCAAAAGAATGCTAAGAGGATCCAGTAAGTATGAAGGAAAGTTGCCATTCAAATGTTTTGCTTGTAATAAGATGGTCATTTTGCCTCAAGATGTTCAGAGAGGTTTTCAAAACCAAACCCTAATAGATATAAAGGTTAGAAGAAATGTTACTATGTCCAAGAAGCTGGAGAAGGAGTCATAAATGATGAATCTGATCATGGAGGTTTCACTGAAAATGATTGGGTGTTCATTTCTATCAAAGAAGAAGAACCAGTGTCTACTAAATCTACTAGCTGTACAAATGTGGAAAGTGCCTTGGCTGCCCAAGTTGTTGAAAAGGATGAATGGGTGATTGATAGTGGATGTTCTCATCATATGACTGGTGATAAAAGTAAGTTTGTAAGCTTTGAAAAATATGAAGGTGGGCTTGTAAAATTTGGAGACAACTGAGCTGGTAGAATCCGTGGTAGAGGATCCATCTCTTTTGATGGTAAGAATAATGCCAATGATGTTTTGTATGTGGAAGGACCGAAGCATAATCTTTTCAGTGTTGGACAGTTGGTTGACAAGGGTTATGATCTTTGATTCAAGGATGGAAAATGCAAAATCTTCAAAAGCTCTGGAACTGAATTTGCATCTAGTACTCAAACTAGAGGTAACATCTTTCATTTAAGTAGTTCTAGAAAAAGTTGTCTAATTTCTTAAATAGATCAAAGTTGGTTATGGCATAGGAGGATGTGTCATGTGAATTTTGATAACATTGTCAAGATAAGTTCTATTCAGGCTATAAGAGATCTACCAAAACTTGTGAAACCTGATAGCATGTGTAGAGAATGTTAATTGGATAAACAGAACAAAATTTTGTTCAAAAGTAAAGAACAATTTTCAAGTGAACGGTTGGAACTTGTGCATACTAATCTGTGTGGTCCTGCTAGAATTAGGAGTGTGCAAGAAGACATATATTTTATGTTGCTAATTGATTATTACTCCCAGATGATGTGGGTAACCTTCTTAAAATAAAAATCAAAAACTCTTGACAAATTCAAAATGTTCAAGGTTATGGTGGAGAATGAGATTGATGGAAAGATAAAGTGTCTAAGATTTGATAAAGGTGGAGAATTTACCTCTAGTGAGTTTGATTCATTCTATGAAAAGAATGGAATAAAAAGATAGTTATCTACTCCTAGGACTCCACAACAAAATGGAGTAGTGGAAAGAAAAAATTGGACCATTCAAGAAGCTGCCAGGACCATGATGATGGAAACAAATGTTCCTCAAGTCTATTGGAGAGAAGCTATGAGTACTACTGTCTAAACTCTTAATCAGGTACAAATCAAAGGCAACTCTGGTAAGACTCCTTATAAACTATGGTTTGGTCATCCTCCTATTGTGAGATATTTTAGAGTTTTTGGTAGCAAATGCTATATCAAAAGAGATGAGGATCTAGGCAAGTTTGAAGCAAGAAGTGATAAAGGAATATTTATGGGTTACTCTACTCAAAGCAAGGCATATCAGTGCTTTAACAAAAGATTGAAAAAGATTGTCAAAAGTGCAAATATTAGAGTTGATGAAAGAAAAGAAGGTCATTCTAGGTCTTGCAGATATGATTCAGAAGATCAAGATGAAAGTCAAAATCAAGGAAGGCAAGTTCAGACCCAGATTCAGATCTAGATTGATCCAGAAAATCTAGTAACTCAAGAGGATAGTGCAGAAGTTGAGGAACAACCTCAAGAAATAGAAGTTCAAGCAAATTCCAAAACTCCCAAGTATGTAAGGATGAATCATCCTAAAGATCAAATCATAGGAGATAGAAATAAAGGTGTTTGAACAAGGAGAAGAGTTACTGAAGATTAAGAAGAGATTTGTCTGATTTCAAAGATTGAACCAAAAATAGTAAGTGAAGCCTGCAAAGATGAAAACTGGGTAAAGGCAATGGAAGAAGAATTAATGCAATTTGAAAAGAATAACACTTGGGATCGTGTCTCTAGACCTGAGGACAAAAATATGATTTGAGCTAAATGGGTCTTCTGGAATAAACTAAATGAAGATGGTGAAGTTGTAAGAAATAAAGAAAGTTTGGTATGTAAAGGATATTCTCAAGTGGAAGGAATTGATTTTGAAGAAACTTTTGCTCTGGTATCAAGAATAGAGGCAGTCAGATTGTTTCTTGCTTTTGCTACTTATAAAGATTTCAAAGTCTATCAGATGGATGTCAACTCAGCATTTCTAAATGGAGAGTTAGAAGAAGAAGTCTACATTGAGCAACTGGAAGGATTTTAGTTGTCTGGTCAGAGAGATATGGTTTGCAGGTTAAGGAAAGCATTGTATGGACTCAAACAAGACCCAAGAGCCTAGTATGCAAGATTAGATAAGTATTTACTAAAGCTAGGTTATAGCAAAGGCACTGCTGACAGTAATCTTTGCTTCAAAATTAATCATGAGAATATTCTGATTGTTGAGGTATTTGTTGATGATATCATTTTTGGTGGAAATGAGAGTATGTGCAAAACATTTTCTGATCAAATGCAAAGTGAATTTGAGATGTCCATGTTTGGTGAGATGAATTTCTTCTTAGGTCTACAAATCACTCAGTCAGATAAAGGTATCTTCATATCTCATTCTAAGTATGTGAGAAAACTATTGAAGAAGTTTGGAATGGAAGATTCAAAGCCAGTAGCTACACCTATGGTAACCAGATGCAAGTTAAGTAAAGATGATAATTCACCTAAGGCAAATCAGAAAAGGTATAGATCAATGATTAGAGGACTGCTCTATTTGACTCAGACCAGACCTGATATCATGAATACAGTTGGACTTGTTGCTAGATTTCAAGTTGATCCTAGAGAATCCCACGTTGTAGCAGTCAAGAGAATTTTTAGATATCTCAAAGGGACAATTGATTATGGATTATAGTATCCAAAGGATAATGACTTCACTCTTCATGCATATATAGATGCTGATTGGGTAGGAGATGTGAATGACAAAAAAAGCACTAGTGGTGGTGCATTCTTCTTAGGAATTAGATTGGTTTATTGGATGAGCAAAAAGTAGGAGGCAATATCCCTATCTACAATAGAGGCAGAATATATAACAACAACAAACAATTGTACTCAAGTTATGTGGATGAAGCAAATATTGAAGGACATCAGAATTGTGTTTAAGGAGCTTGTCACAATCTTCTATGATAATTCACGTGCAATAAGCATCTCAAAGAATCCAGTATTGCATTCAAAGACAAAGCACATATCCATCAAGTTTCATTTCTTGAGAGAGAAGGTAAATGAGAATGATGTCAAGTTGGAGTTTGTGTCTTCAAGGGATTAGATTGCATATATTTTAATTAAGCCTCTTCCCAAGGATACTTTTGAGTATCTTAGAGAGAAGTTAGGGGTTATTACCCCTCCTAGTCAGAATTAAAATGCACTAGAGTGCATCAGTCCGGTGGAATTCACAGTCACATCTTGTGATCCAGATTGATGTTAAGAAGGCACTACTTAGGGGGAGTAGTTTGCATGTAATTTTTTGAGTTTGGTCTAAAAAAAAAAATAAGGAGAAAAGACTGAAAATATGTGCCCTTTGCCATTGATGTCAAAGGGGGAGAGAAATCATGTGAAAAACTAGTTGCTGATGAAAGGGGGAGCAATGAAGTTAGTGGTTGCAGAAGTGATAAGAGAAAGGGGAAGAATATCATATCTTGATGGTTGAATCAATTTTTCACATCATATGTTGCCATCAATGACAAAGGAGGAGATTGTTGCAAATATGTGCCTAATCAATGTTGTCATTGATGTCAACATATTCTTGTTGCCATTGGTGTCAACTATATCCTATTTTGTTGCCTGTTTAGAAGACTGAAATGTTGAGGATATTGAGCAAATTAATAAGGATCAATGTATACAGACCATATGGTTGAGTAGAGGATTGTCTTAAGAAGCTCCAGTTAAGATTTAAAGGGTTTGCATGAAGATTTGAAGAAGCTATGGCCATCTGAGTAGAACCAGTTTTGTAGTGTTTAGAAGAGACAGAGTGACAGGAAAGAGGTCTGAACTATTTCAAAAATATAAAATGATGATCTGCAGATCTAGAGATATGTTTGGAAAGTCAGTGTGTATCATCTAGTCAAGTGGTTCATGGTTTGGAGATCCACAAGTAATCTTTCTTATGTAATAGTCATAGTAGACAGTGTTCTTAAGGTTCCAGATGAAGATGTAAGTGATTCTGATAATTTGGAGGAGTGCGGATGTTTTTGTTGAATTCAATGTGCTTGTGAAGGTCTCTAGATCATGTGACTGCTATGTTGGAGGTCTGGATTGAAGTTTGAGCTTGTTGGTGAAGATTTCCTTCTCGGTACTACTGTTCTTCCCAGCCTTGGCCGACCGGATGATTCAAGAGTGTTGCGAATGATATAAGAGTAATTCGATGGAGCTTGGTGTTTTGATCAAGGAATATCTGAGTCTCAGTTATGTTTGGGCAACAACTTAGTGACTCACATTAAGTCAAATGCTTATAGTGCCAACCTTGATGTTTATTCCAAGGTTGATGAAGCATATAAAGGCATGTAGTTGAGTTGTTGAAAATCATCCTTGTGCGAAATCAAAAATCCCAAGAAAGGATCAGAGACAGAGCAAAGAAAAGAATGAGTAGAGGAGAAAGAATAGTAAAGGATGAAGTGATAGTGAAGAAGTATTTGGGAGAAAAGAAGATTTTTATGAGCACTCAATGAGACTAAACTAGGCATGAAGAAGATGCTATTTCTCAGTTAATTTCTTTTAGACTAAAAATAAATTATGTAGGCAGTGATCCTCTCTTTTGAACAGTGAGCTCTGGGTAGTGCCTTCGAAGGCATGTGCCTTCTATTTTTTCTAAAGTACTTTTAATAAGGTACTAATCTTTGTAGGTTAACCCCCATCATGGTTTTCCCTTAACCGGGTTTCCACATAAAAATCTTGGTGTTATGTGTTCATTTGTCTCTGCTCATGTGTTGATGATTCATGCTTTAAATGTTTATATCATTAATCAGTTTTGTGTGGTAAAGAAATAGTTGCAAGTGCTAAAGAATTGGGACAACTGATTCACCCCCCGTCTCAGTTGTCTGACCTAATCCCAACATCTTTCTAGGTTTAGGGTTGAGGCAATGAGCCTGCTAGACCTAGTTGTATTTCATGGCATTGAGCCATCATGTTCTAGGCCCATGGAGTGACCAAGCCTGAACATCACCATTTGTAAAAGATTGCAATATATATTGAGAGCTAATCCTCTCCATGGTTTTTCCCTTTCTTGGGTTTTCCATGTAAAAATCTGGTGTCTATGTGTCATGTTTATGTGGCTTGTATTTCTGTGGTTAATTTGCTTTTTGATTATTAAAGTTGGTATTTGGTTTAGTTATTTAAATTTCAAAATACTGATTCACCCCCTCTCAGTATTCAACACTTTCAAGTCCCAATCTTTTCTATTTCCATCACACATTTTTGTCAATGTCTTCCCAATGATTTTTTTAAGGCTTCACTTGCACCATTTTCCTATGGATGATATGGTGAGGTTTTGTTGTGCGTGATCATGAAAGATTTGTTGATAACTGAGAGGGGGGTGAATCAATTATCGTAATTATTTCAGCTTTCTGAACTTCCTTATCAATTAGTGCAGTATTAAATTAAATAAGCAAACATAACCATGAAATGGAAATAACATTAATACACATGACACAATGATTTTGATGTGGAAAACCCTGTTAGGGGAAAAACCATGGGGTGATTAACCCAAGATTGTATTCTCTGTTAGAAAAATAGAAAGAACAAATGGCACATGCCAATTAGGGCTTACTGCCCGAGCACACTATTCACAAGAGGCTTACTGCCTACAATAGTTTATATAAGGAATCTAGATACTTGAACTGATGAGAAGCATTCTCAAATGTTGAGGTTAAGTTTTGGTTAAGCTTAATAGACTGATCTGCTGCACTTCATTCTCACTCTCTTAGGTGCTGCTATCCTGTTACATTCTGGACCTGTCTTACTACCTTCACACTGCTCTTCTTCTTTTCTTCATACTATTGATACACCATCACCACCTTCACATCCAAATATATCTGGTATATATATCCGCACAAAGGATTTCATCCTCTTTCTAGTTGGCATCCAGAATAATCAATATTTTCCCAAACTTTGATTAGTCGGCTAAATCTTTGCATACCAAGTAATGTGGATCAAGGAGATGCTTATAGAAGTCATCAATCATGTCAACCAGTTATGAATGATACCTCAGGAAGCTTGATCACCATCAATATCTGATCCAGATTTAGGTCTGGTGCTCTATCGGTTAGTTCTTCCTCTGTCTATTCTGCCAAACAGAAACCTAACACTCAAGTGCTTATGTCTCTTCACTCTTTCATCACTGGAGGTTCAATCCTTGGAATCTACCAGTCAATGTACTCCTATTGACTTCCCCAAATCTGCACTTAATTCAGATACTTCCTTTGAGAGATCCGGACCTGATTGTCAGACCCTACTGCATGCTCTGTTCTTGCTTACCGGACCACAACACTTCTTCAATCTAACTTCTGGTATAGGCACACCATGTTCTATGGATGGGTGGGATGAACTTTGTTGCCATCAATGACAACACTCATGAAGCCATATAGTGTCTCTTGCCAACAATCTCCCCCTTTGGCATTGATGGCAACACTTAGTGAAAAATGACTAAGTGTCACACTATACTCCCCCTTGGCTGATGCTCTATTCTTATGTACATTTTTTGGATCTCCCCCTTAGCTGGATTCCTCATTTTTCACTACTCCTCACTCCCCCTTTGACATCAATGGCAAAGGGTGGGGTCTGCACACCAAAATTTCTAAAAAAAACAATCTATACTTAGCCGTATAAAACATATATACATGTTTTACCTACATATACTAAAAATATATCTGCAAAAGTGGTCTTTAGCTATACCACTTCTCTCATCCAACTCATCTTCATCCTATCCAAAATTGAGATGTGACCACTCAACAAGAATGCAAAAGCTTCTGCCCTTTTTAGATCTATCAGATCACTGGTCCGGGCTATAGTCTAAGCATCACTTAGGGCCTCGTGCATGGCCTCTAACTTAGGGATAATGATCCCTCTAAGTTCACTCAACCTACTTATTCTATTTTTCTTCTCCTTCTCAAGTTTCTTAATTTCATTCAAGACTGCAATAATCTGACATTCTTGATTGATTACGGGAGATGAGAGAGGATCAAAACTTTGAGACAAACTTAGTAGTTTATCTTCTTGCTCTTTTACTATCTTATCAACATCTTTGGTCACTTTGGGCCAGGATAAACAAAATTTATAAATATTTCCACCATCTTTGAGAGCATTTTCTAAACTCTTTTTCCCAATATCTATAATTCTCATGTCATTTGAGATTAGACCCTGTACTTTAGAGAATCTCTTATCCAAAAATTCTTTCCTAACTTCTCTTCTACTGCTTTCTCTAAAGAATCAAAATGTGTATTAACAGAATTTACAAGAGACTTTAGATTATCGGATCTAGAGGTTGTAGGATCCTTTTGGAAGGATGGCATGATCATTTCCAATACATTGGATGCAGTTTCTATGAGCTCACAGTCTTCCATGTGAGACTTTAGCATTTTTTCTTTTGCCTTTGCTTGAGTGAAGGAAGCTAGTTTCATGGTTTGGACCGGAGAGAGGGAATCAAAATTGAATGGACCTTGAAGTAGTTCTGGTTCATCAAAATCCATCATCTCTTTGGTCAAGAACTCTTTGACTGATTCTACTATGTCTCTTGCCAGAGACAAAATTTTCTCCCCTTCTGCAGCCTTACCACTATCATCTTTTTCTTTTGCTTCTTGTCTGATCTTCTCTTGTACTCTTTCTTTTTCTTTGGATCCAGAGTCTGTAGGGGAAACCGGAGGAGAGATATTTGCTTGATCATGGACCTCCACTTCCGAAGCAGAGGAATCTAAGTCCTTATCTTTTTCTTCACCTGTCTCCTTTACCTCTTCTGCCACTGTCTCAGTAGATTCTTCTTCACCATCTATAGCAGAGGGATCATCTCCTAAGTCCTCTACAATAGGAATGTTGAATCTTTTCTATGCATTCTGGAGGATCTCTTCTGTCTCTTTTGCTACTTTGTCAGTTTCTCTGAGCATAAGCTGATTCATTCTAGCTTTGCTCCGGAACTCATCCTTACAATCTTTGAAGATCATATTCTTCTACTTAGGAGTGATTGAAGGATATAGCTGAATAGCTATCTATTCTCAGATCTCAAGATCCTTTGGCATAGCATTATTCTTTCTTATTTCTAATTCCTTTTCTAGGCTTTTAGTAATAAGAGATATGATTTCAATAAAAGCCTTGTTGTAGATATTTAGATACCTGACTGTGGCTTCTTGCAAGATTTTTTGGTTAGCTTCATTGTAATCATCATAGAATTCAGCCATTGGTTGAAGGTTCCCATCCACAGTAACTGATTTTATGATGTCATCAATGCATAGAGTAGGTTTCTCAACAAATTCTTTTGTTACTTCTTCAGCAGAAGGTTCACTGGATGTTTTCCTTTTCTTCTTCATTTTCTTTACTTCCTCATCTAATTCTGTCTCTTCTTCATCCTTTTGGCTTGTGTAAGATCTTGTTGCCTTTTTCTAGGTTCTCTTCTCACCTTTTCTGGATGATTTTGCTTCCAGTTTTGATGCCTTAGAGCTCTTTGTAGTGGTAGGTGCAGAGGTCTTAGAGGATCTGGTCTGGGAGGGGACTTCCACCAGAGCACCTTCTTTCTCTGCTCTTTCTTTTTCTTTCTCTGTCCTTTCTGTCTTTTCTCTATTTGCATCAAGAGTCTCTTTTGAAATTCCATGCCTCTTGGCAAACTCTTCTACTCCCCTCCTCACTTTTATTTTTATTTCTAGTTGTCTTAGCTCCACATGGATCTTCACACTTAATTCTTCAAAGGTTCCAAACCTTTCTACTTTAGGATCCTTGGATTGACTGAGCATGTGTTGAACATGTAGCTCAACAATTTTCTCATCTACTTCATACCCCATTGGCATGATCCAGACTATTCTTGGCTCTACTGCCTCCATTAGACATTAATCAGTTTCTACCATAAAGCATACTATATCTTTATACTTTTTAACTAAAGATTGGGGGGTTCTCTCTCTTGCTTGCATCATGCTCTAAAAATTCTTGAAATAGCCCCAGAGTGTTGTATTCTGTGCCTTGGCATCACCAAGCCCATGTATATAATCTCTGATTTGGATGGCTACTAGTCTATCATTCTACCATACCCAACCACTAGATCTGAGAAGCTCATTCATGAAGTAGAAGAACAAGCACAGTATCAGCCCACCATACTTGAAGGAGTTCTTCTTGTCCTTCTTGATATTTTGTAGTTTTTCCATTAGTTGGCTCATAAGGAGTTCACAAAGATCATAATCTACATTTTTCTTCAACATTTCATAAGCAGTGTAAATTGCAATTCTGGGTACTAAATTTTCCTGCTAGAGTGATATATTGTATAACCGATGATCATGGAGGCAAACTTGACATCCAGATCGGTAATGTCTTCTATTGTCATTGCTCTTTTGTCAAATTTTGATCCGGTAGCTTCACTCACAGTTTGATTCTTGATGGATTTGAGAATAGGAATCCCACTAGATGAGTGCAATCCGGTTACTACCCTAATGGCACCCTTGGTTATCTTAAATGGCCTCATCAACCATATAAAGTTATCATACATTCTACTTAGAACATACTGGACCCATTCATCTTCTGCAAAACAGGGGAAATGAATGCATTGTGCAAAATGCTTGTCCCAGATGGCTTTATACTAAGTTTTGAGTTCAAATGAGTCATCTATCAAATGCTTGTGATAGATATCAACCAGCTTAGATTCCCTAAATTCTTCAATATTCACATGAATATATGCCTTAATATCTTCTACATGCAGAACCCCATGCAGAATGCTTGAAAAGGCTCCTAGGGGATCAACTTCTAGGGATTTATATGGATGTTTCTTGAATTTAGGATGCAGCCTATCAATGATCTTTAAAACATTCGGTGTAGAAATCTTCAAAAGATTTTTTAGAGAAATATTCGATAACAAAAAATACCTTTTGCGCTTCTAGGGTTCGCTGAATGAGCTGAATTAATTTACTGGGTGAATCGACTTCAACGGTTGATCTTTTGAGAGTTCGAGATAATTAGTTACAGAGCTCCTTTTCTCTTCTTCTTGAATGCAAATGACAAGCAAATGAACCTTTTTATTTCTGGGAAAACCCTAATTTCATATTCCAATAAATGCACAACTCAAGTCATTCTGGTTGCCTAGTTCTTCTTATTTTGAGAAAGATCTTTTTTTTCAGATCACTGAGATATACTTGAAGTTATCCTTGGTGATTAATAACAAATTATCTTACTTTCCCCAAACACTTGATCTATCCACAGAACAAGATACCTTGAATTTGAATCATACCGAATTTCACTATGAGAATCCTATTTTACCGGATGACTGTTAAACCAGATCAATCTTGGAAGATTAGATTCTTCAAATCTTCCTACGGATCTTCCATATCTTAACCAAGCTTTCTTTAGATGTTTCTCTAAAAATCCTTTTATTCTACAACTTTCCATGTGCCAATTTCAGGCACCAGTTAACTGGTTGGGGGAAAATGTTTTTCCTTTTGTCTCCCCTTGAGCTAGAGCTCACTTTTTAATTTTTCGAAGGAATATCAGCACCAGATTCTGGTGCGGATCCATCCCCTACATTTTCTATACTTCTCTTCACCCAAATCTTGTTCATCTCATTTTTAACTTCATCCGCATTCACTTTTCCTTTTCCTTTGTCTTGATTCTGATTAGGATGCACCAGACCCCTTTTGTCTTGATTCTTGCTTCTACAGAATTTTGCAATATGACTGGATCTATTGCAATTGTGGCAAACAACATTTCTTTGCATATTTGAATGATATCATCTTGATCTACATTGATTAGCCATATGTCCCATTCTATTGCATGCAAAGCATCTACCATTGAATGAATTGTTCATTTGCATATTTTTGCATTCATTAGATTTGTAGCCATAGCTTTTGCAGTTGAAACACTATCCAAAGAAGGATGTATTGGTCTGATTTATTCTCTTTCTGTACTGATTAGCTTTATGACCAAAGTTATTGTAGTTGTGGCAGTATCCATTGAAGGATGGATATCTTTGAGCATTAGGTTGCCTTACCAGAAGTCTTCTAGGCCTGTTCCTTTGATTCCCTGATCCAAAATTCTTCTGACCGGATCCAGAGCTTTCACCTTTCTCATATCCCAAACCACACTTGTCATCTACCCTCTTTTGGCTTTCAAGAAGAACTTCAAGTTGAGAGAACTTATCTTGAATTTCTCTTTGTATTCATTTGTTGTTTGAAGATCCTTTTTAAGAATGTCAATTTGATCCTCAAGTTTTTCTTCATTATCTCTAGCATCTTCAAGATCACATTCTAGATGCCTGATTATTCTATCCATTTTGTGGTAGTCTTCTAACGTCTCCTTGAGAGATTGTCGTAGATCATCTTCAGTTTTTCTTTTCTCTTCAATTTCTTGGGTGAATTTCATAACTCCTTATTCCATTTCATGTCTTATCATAATGACCTCTTTTGATAATTTTTCACATAACTTGGTTTTCTCCTTTAGATCTTCATTTGTACCATTGTCTTCACTTTGACTTGCCAATTATTGAAGTAGATCTTTTCTCTTTTTCATAGAGATACTCAGTTTCCCTTTTAGTTCATGTATGAAATCATCAGCCTGTTTGAGTCTTTCCTTCAATTCATTGACTTCAGAGTTTGATTGCTCAAGATCATCTAGGGCAGACTGAAGTTGATCCCTCATACCATACACATCCATTTGAGTTCCCAGATCTTCCTCTAGTTGTTAGGCTCTTTTGGAGGAACTTGGCTCTGATACCAATTGTTGATAACTAAGAGGGGGGTGAATCAATTATCTTAATTATTTCAGCTTTCTAAACTTCCTTAACAATTAGTGCAGTATTAAATTAAATAAGCAAACATAACCATGAAATGGAAATAACATTAATACACATGACACAATGATTTGGAAAACCATGTTAGGGGAAAAACCATGGGGTGATTAACCCAAGATTGTATTCTCTATTAGAAGAATAGAAAAAACAAATGGCACGTGCCAATTAGGGCTTACTGCCTGAGCACACTGCTCACAAGAGGCTTACTGCCTATAATAGTTTATACAAGGAATCTAGATACTTGAACTGATGAGAAGCATTCTCAAATGCTGAGGTTTAGTTCCAGGTAAGCTCAATAGACTGATCTACTGCACTTCATTCTCACTCTCTTAGGTGTTGTTGTCCTGTTACATTCCAAACTTGTCTTATTGCCTTCACACTGCTCTTCTACTTTTCTTCACACTAGTTGATACACCATCACCACCTTCACATCCAAATATAGCTGGTATATATATCCGCACAAAGGATTTCATCCTCTTTCTAGTCGGCATCCGGAATAGTTAATATTTTCCTAAACTTTGATTAGTCAGCTGAATCTTTGCATACCAAGTAATGTGGATCAAGGAGATGCTTATGGAAGTCATCAATCATGTCGGCCAGTTATGAATGATACCTCAAGAAGCTTGATCACCATTAATATCTAATCTAGATTTAGGTTTGGTGCTCTACCGGTTAGTTCTTGCTCTGTCTATTCCAAACAAAAACCTAACACTCAAGTGCTTATGTCTCTTCACTCTTTCATCACCAGAGATTCAATCCCTAGAATCTACTAGTCAATGTACTCCTATTGACTTCCCCAAATCTGCACTTAACTGAGATACTTCCTTTGAGAGATTCGGACCTGACTGTCAGACCCTACTGCATGCTCTGTTCTTGCTTACCGGACCACAACACTTCTTCAATTTGACTTCTAATATAGGCACACCATGTTCTGTGGATGGGTGGGATGAACTTTGTTTCCATCAATGACAACACTCATGAAGCCATATAGTGTCTCTTGCCAACAAGATTTTAGTAGCTCCAAAATCATGTTATTTACAAAATGTTTTCCTTGGTCACTTGTGATACTTAGTAAACATCCAAATCTAGTTATGATATTCTCATAGAGGAATTTTGTGGCTATTTTTGTTGTATTATCCTTGGTGGGTTGAGCTTCTACCCCATTCTGTGAGATATTCTACTCTGTGATAATGTATCTTTCTTTTAATTATTTGGCCGAAGTATCTATGGGTCCAATAAAGTTAATTGTATATTTCTCAAATGGGAGTTGTGCTGATACCAGTCTCAATGGAATTTCATCTCTAGTGGTAGGTTTACCCATTCTTTGACAACTATCACAGTTCTTTACATATCTTTGAGCATCTTGGAATAAGGTAGGCCACCACAAGCCTGCTAGTTTGATCTTTCTTGTTGTAAGGTCTCTAAAGTTTGACCTCCTGCACATACCTTCATGTGCTTCCTTTACTGTATCCTCTCTTTCATGTTCATATACCGCCCTCCTTGTTATATCATCTTTTCCTCTAATATGTAGTTCTCGTTCAATAAGTATATAGTGAAAAGCCTTCTGCATAAGGATTTATTTATCTTGCGAAGATGTACCAGATAGAAATTCTCTTGTGGAAAATAAATATGCAATATCTTTCAATTCTTCAAGTACTTCATTGACCCTACATAAGTTTTCACTAGGGAGATCTTCTTCTTGGCTTTTTGGCTCATCCCCTGTTCCCCTATTTCAATTTTAGATAAATAGTTAGGACCTTGGTTTTGTTTCCCTAGTTTCACTTTGATGGCGAATTCAAATTTTTGGAATAGTAAAAACCATCTACATATTCTCCCTTGTATGATAGGTTTGTTAAATAGGTAGTTTAATGGTTCATGGTTCATGGTAATTTAATGTTTAAAGAAGGTGAAGAGTGCGGATAATAGGTAGTGTCTAAATTTTTGTAGTGCATATACCATTGCTAGGGCTTCTCTTTCTATCGTTGTGTAGTTTTTCTTAGCCTTAAATAATTTCCTACTAGAAAATGCTATAGGATGGTCTTTGGTCACCATAGGTTGAGCTAGTACTGCACCCGCTGCTATCCCTAAAGCATCTACATGCACATGAAAAGGAATGTTCTAATCTAGGAATATCAAGATAGGAGCTTCAATAATTTTCTATTTTAGTATGTCAAAAGAAGATTGACATTGCTCATTCCATTCAATGTTTCTCCCACTTTTCTTTTTGAGTAATTCCTCCAAAGGTGCTGCTATTAGTGCATAACCCCTAATAAATTTTTGGTGATACCTAGTGTAACCTAAGAAAGTTTTTACTTATGTTGTTGTTTTAGGTGGTGGTAGTGTGAGGATCAGAGTTACTTTCAAGGGATCTACCATCAACCCTTACAAATAATGTGACCTAATAGAGTCCCAAAAGGTACCACAAATGTGCATTTCTTGAGATTCATAATATCTACAATCTTTTGTATTTGTTCAACATCATCCTCAAAGATTTTTTGTGGTCTTTCACTAATCCATAGATATTCTAATCATCTAGATGAACCTCTATGAAATCATGAATGAATTCTTTTAATACACTTACCATTATTCTACTAAAAATAATTGGTGTATTATTTAGTCCAAAAGGCATCACTGTATACATTTATGATCCTAATTCAAATGCAAATGTTGTTTTATGTTGATCCTCTTCTCTTATCTTTACTTGATGGTGTTTTGTAGGAAAAGAGGGTAATGGGGTTTTAGTTTTGATGGTTTTTAGATCCTCCTTTCACAACAAACATTCAAGGACATATCAACCGAGTTGAATCTCCACTAAGTGGGAGCATTTAGCTAACAGGTTGGGTTGTCATTTGGAATGATGTGGAAGCTTAGACATTATAAGTCAATATCTCATTTTAATTCTCAAATATTCTTAAAACCCTAATTACGTAAAATAGTAAGCAAATTGATGAATTACGATAAATCCTTGCAGACTAAGGTATTAGGCAGAGATTAATAACTAACCATTTTTTGAAGTTTAGAATGTGGAATAGTGGGGGACACTACCACTAATGCCCCTATCCAAGGTACTATTTTCTTTGCAAAATCTTGATCTTCTCCCGACACTGATATTCAATGTATTTTATGTTTCTACCTCGAAAGATGCAGAGGAAACTTCCACTAGTGCCCTAGTCCAATGTTAGATGTTTTTCAAGATGTTGGAAGCTCTTTAGATGTTGATTATCATTGTCCAAATTGTTTCTATGTTTTAGGATCCGGAGGACACTGCCACTAATGCCCATGTCCAAGCAATCCTTTTCTTCAGGGATGCGAAATTTGTACACTATCTTACAGTTTCTTGCAACTCCACTCCATCTAGATGTGAAACTTGTAACCCGCAATCACAAAGGAGTGTGGTTGGAGATTGTGGTGTTTAAAGGCTTGCCTCAATCAATCCCCAGAGAGACATTCAAGTCTTTCAAACACCGTTGTTAGATAAAGCGTGTGTACCCCTATAGGATAGAGGCAAAAATAAATTGATAAATTATTCAAACACAAATAGATATCACCTTGGAAGTGCAAATCTAACATAAATGAAGGATCTTCAATCACATGAGAAGATGAAGCTAAATCTGCAATCACAAACACAATAACAATGCTCTGCTCTGCAACAATGAATATCATGGATGCTCTAAAATCATAAGTATACATGAAGTTTACAATCATCTTCTAGTTAGCTTCTAGTTTCCAAATGAAACCCTAAACATGCTTATATATGCAACTACAAACATTCTCACTAAGAATTTCATAATTCAAACTTGAGATGTCGACATAGGACCTAAGTAGCGGTCATAAAACCGACATTAAAATTTAGGGCTGACCCAAAATAAGGCAAGACTAGGGTGCTAAGGCCCAAGTCCACCCTCCCAATTTTGGTTAGGATCTATTTAAGTGACATCCCCTAGGTCCTATTTGCCATAACACTCAGGGATTTTCTCATCAAGATTCATAATTAACATGCAAGATGCTTATAATGACTTCTAAGGACCCGAGAGCTAAACCTTAAGAGGGAAAATCTCCCAAGGGGACATTTTTTGACATAACAGATGGTAACCAAAAAATATATCAGTGAATGAATATATTTTTATTTTGGCAACTGATTCTAATAACTCTTATATGAAGGGTGTTGGGGATGGATCATGGATGCAAGATTTATTTAACTCTTTGTAGTCTTCGCATATTCTTATCTCTCCTAATTTCTTATTTTGTAATATAATTGGGCTAATCCATTCTACTTCCAGACTCAATAGGTTTTATGATCCATGCTGCTAACATCTTGTCAATTTCTACTTCGACTCTTTTCTTCATGTTAGGATTGAGCCTATATGGCCTTTTCTTTATTGGTTTAACTCCTTTCAATTATATTCTTATTATCCCTACTTCTTCTTCAATTCCTTTCATTTCAATAAAGGTCCTTGGGAATAAGTCCTCAAACTCAAAGAGAATCTTAGTTACTTGCATTACCAATTTCTCAGCCCAGTAGTCTCCAATCTTTGCTAATTTGGGATCACCTTCATTCGCAATGTTCTCTTCTCTAATTCAGTAGTCTCATTTCCTCTAGTATTTGTACCCTGTCTTGTGACTACTACCACATTTTATTTTCCTTTATTTTTATTCATTTTATTTTTTCCATCCTTAACTCTTTTTCTTTGGTGTTCTTCTTCTAATAAAGATATGTCTTTGTTTCCATCCTTAATCTCTCTGACAGGTCCTTAGGACTTGACCTTCTTCTTTAGGGACCCTCCAAATTACTCTTGCCCCTTTTTGTTTGTTCAAGTCATCACCTTTTGTTTGTTGTGGTGCATTTTGAAAGTATTGTTGTGCTTTATCACATGTAAACAAGTCATGCTTTGTATTGTTATAGAATGTGCATTGTCTTCTTTTTTCCCCCCAACACTCATTATTAAAGTACCCTGGTTTGCTACATTTATAGCAAGTAGCTTCATCTCTCCTACCTCTACCTCTACCTTGTCCCCCTCTATAACCTCCAAATTGTCCTTTATAAACATTACTATAATTATTTTCATATGGTACATTTTGGTTTGTATTCTGGATAGTGTTCGAGTTTCTTCGATTTCTCCATGAAGGTTGCTTATAACTCTAATCCTGAAGATATAATGGTCTTTCCACTAGGCCTTTTACATATTCCATGGTATTATTTTGTGCTTTATTCTTATGATTTGCATTATAGCATGAGTCACTTTCATCCTCATCTTCTCTTATCCTAAATAGTTGTGATGGACAATCTAGTGTTTCATGATCATCCCATTCTCTACATAATCCACAATAGATTGTATTGTTCTTTGTAGGGAGTGCTTTGATATCCACCATCATTGTGGCATCTTTTCTTTCTCCTTTCAATTTTTGACATTCATTCTTGATGTGTCCTTCTTTTGTGCAATAAGAACACCATATATTTGGCCTCTTTTCTTCTTGTTTTGCCAAAATCTCCTATTTAAGTTTCAACTGCTCCAATTCCATCCTTAATCTTTCTAATTCCATGTTTTCCTTGATTTTATCTTCTTGGAACCATGTTTGTGATTTAATCCGGCAAGATAATGTGACAATGTCTACATGTGTTTCAAATATTCTACCATCCAGAGATGATCTGACATCTGGACTTATCCTGGATGTAAACCATTCAACCTTATGCTTCACTATCAATCATTCTTCTAGTTTACAGAATGTTTCCTTAAATCTTTTATCAAATTCTTTCATAGTTTCTCCATATTTCTATATTAATTATGTGATTTTTCTTACCCCTTTAGTAGGTATCTTCAGAGTTTCAAAATTCTCCAAGAATTCCTTCTTCACTTCATCCAATGTTTTGTCATGTCTTGGACATGCCTTTCTATACCATTTTAAAACATCATTTCGTAGTGTCCCTATAAAGCCAAATAGTTTAGTTTCATCCTTGGTTATATCATTCTAGCTTGAAATTTATTCTAGAACAAAACTATACTCTACAACTTCGGTTGTATCCTTTTCAAATATCAGTAATTTAATTATGGCATCCATCTTTTCTTTATTTTCTTTTTCTAAACCCTCTAGTGTTTTGCGGTGGTTTTCTTTCTAGTTTCTTTTCTCCTTAGGTTTTGGCCTTTGTATTAGGGTCTTATGTTCCCTATCTTTATCTCTCAACAATTGTATGTCAAAATACTCTTTCCCAATCTTTCCTCAAAATATTTCTTAATATCTTCTTCTCTTTCTTTCTCAACAGGTCAACTTGATAGTTTCTTAAAATTCTTCTTTCTTTATAAGGCACCCAGGGTGACTCTTGGTCGAGGGGCTGCGTCTCTTCAAATTTCATTTTCATTCTTAGGGATTCTTTTCATTTGTAAATGACATTAAGTTTTCAATAGATGACTTTTCACTATGTTGTATTATACTTCCGAAACTAATCTCTTTATATACCATATCTTCTATAATCTTCATTATACTCTGATTTACTAGGTGGTCTAGGGAATCCACATCCAAATTCAAGGGCTAGAGGTTCTGTATAGGATTTAGTAATTCTTCCCATTGTTTGTCAACTTTAATTTAAATATTAGAAAAACTAGGTTAAAATTATGGAGTTTTATATATTTGTGGTAAGGTTAGGGTTTGGTTATGTTCTTCCCTCCATAGACTTTTTAACTGATTATATACATCAATTATTCCTCTTATACTTTGTAGAAGTTCTATAGCCCTATCAATATGCATTGTAATATGCTCAGGATTCTCTATATCTCTTTGTATCAAATTTTGTGTAGCCTCTATGGTTGTTTCATCCATCCTTTCTTTAGCCTTTATGTCTTCTTTGACAAAACCCACCTTGTTGTGGTTAGCATAACCCTCATTGGAGTGCTCATTCAACTTATTATTTTCTTCCTCAATTTCTCTTTCATGTTTTCTACTTTCTTATCACTAACTTCTCCATCCTCCTGTGGTACCTTTCCTAACATTCTTGTGTTTTTTGTCTCTCTTCTTTGCTTATCTCCATTTCAGTTAGTATAATTTCACTAATATCCCTTAATCTTTTGTTATCCCCTTTTACCATGGGTGCTTTTTATTTGGAATCATACTAATCCTTATGTATCCCATGGTTGGTTCCTCTTGAAGAGTTACATTTTTTTAAGGATCTTTTTAGATCCTCCCCATTTTCCATTTTCCATCCCCATAAGTGCATGCCTCCTCTCACAAGGGTAGGAACTTAAGAGAATTCAAAGTCTTTTGCAGATAATAAAAAAATCTCGTTGCTCTAGTTTCCTTACTTTGTGCTACTCTTCACTTTTCCTTTTTACTGTTTATCCTCTTTTTTCTTCCTATCCTTTTATAGGGTCCTAGCAATGGAACCAAATGTTGGAAAGAAATGGGAGGGAAACCAATCTAGGGATCTGGTCCTTAGTCAAGTCGCTAAAGTCTAGTTTATAACCTAGTCAAACAGTGAGAGAATCATAGATAAACATTAAGGGAATCTATTATGTGGTACAATCTAAGTAAAGTAAAGAATTCATAAGACATATATACACATATCATAACCCTTTTATCTCCATTATGTATATATTTCTCATTAATTGGTACATACATGTTCATACCGACAAGACTAAGTCTTTGCCTTATACATATCTATCTCTTGCTTTCTTACTCACTCTTACCCTCTTACTTTACATTGCTTACATGTTGTGTCAAAAATTGTCCTTGTGCATGGAATGGTACAATTTCTCATAGTTTAGCTCCTCTCCTTTGGTGTCCTTTCAACCTATTTATTTCTAACCTCCCTAAACCTTGATTGACCTATAGTTAACTGAAGAAATGTCATATTCTTAAGTAACTAAAGACTAAACCCAGAAAGAAACTTTAGATTTTGGACATCCTAGACCTCCCTGACACATACTTGATTGAAGAATCAGGGCCTGGACAAGGGCATCTGCGCCCTTGTCCTACCCTATTTTTTGAGATTTTGAATTTTGGTGGGGTGTCGGTTCTCACCGTGCTCCTCGAGGTTCTGATTTCAAATTTTTGTTTTTCATGCGATGTCGGCATGTTATTTCAAATATTTGAATTTCTAAGGTTAGGTATTTAAAGACATTTAAAAATCATTTTATCACACACAATCTATTTGCAAACTTTCTATGCCAAAACTCTGCCATTTTTTCTATTGAAGATTAGCAACTTGTTGAAGCTCTTTGAAGATATTAAAAATTGCTATCATGGAGATATTTGATGGAGATTAGGAATCAAGATCTTGAGACTATCTTTCTCTTCCTAGGGTTTACACAACCTTTTGTATGAATGGGAGAAGGGTTGAAGCCTCCAACTTGAGCTTGGAAATCCTCTACAAATATGGATGCCTTGCCTTCTTTTTTTACAAGTCTTCATTGCTCTCATATCCTTGAGGTGATGTTATTGTTTCCTTAAGCAAAACGAAGTGTTGATTTTTCCTTAATGCTTGAGTCATCTAGGGTTTGATATTTCTACATACACATTTGTTAGATGAGCATACACATCTATAGATCTTTATCATTACCTATTGTTGAGGTAGGAATACCAAAAATGTGGCTTGACTGAGGCAAGCTCCTATATAGCCACAACCATTATTCTCCTCCTATTGTATGTGCATGTGGCATTCGAAAAGATTTGTTGCAAAGGAGTGGTAAAAATATGGACATTACAAATACAATCATCACAAAACTTTTGATTTTGGCATTGTGAAACTTTCGGGTCAGAAGAGCAGGTGCCCTTGCCCAACTGAGCATTTTCTTTAGGATCTGGGAACCTCAAGTGACTCTTTGATACTTGGTACAAAAGATTTCAACTATCAGAAAATCACAAGACAAAAGAGTAGCTGCCCTTGACCAATAGGCTCCCATTTTCTAGGTGTACACTCTTTGTACCTTCTGCTCTATGTTTCTATGATATGTTTACCTATATCTATGCTTGAAATTAGTTTATTACAATTTAATTGAGAAATTAGGGTTTCATGCTTTTTGAATGTTATAAGTGTTGGAATTAGAGGTAGCAACTGAGAGGGGGGGTGAATCAGTTGTCTTAAAACTTCAAAACTTGCAGTACTTAATTCCTCTTTACTACTTCATTAATAGATTAATAATGTTATCATGAAAACCAAGAATCAACAACACATGAGTAGAAGTAGAAATAACACATTTGACACCAAGATTTTTGACGTGAAAACTTGGTTAAGGGAAAAAACACAGTGGGGGTTAACCCACAAAGATTATACTCTTTTAAAAGTAGTACAATGGAGAACGCACATGCATTTGGGCTCACTGCCCAGAGCTCACTACTCAAAAGAAGGCTCACTATCTATAGAAGGTTCACTGCCTACAGAAAGAAGATTACAATGAGGTTGAACTGATGATTAGCATCTACCAATGCAAGGATTCAGTTCAGGTTAAGCACATAATAATGACTTGATACACGTCATCCTCACTCTACCCTATTTACTATTTTGCTAACATCTAAACCTTAAATCTTTGCCCTTTTCGCACTTATTCCATAGTCGCAACACACACACACCCAAATCACTTAAATCCATCGACTATATATATTTGCATCATGATATTCAATCACTTTTCAGTCAGCTTCAAGAACACTTAGAATTTTGTTGCAGACTCTGCTCTGTCAGCTAAATCCATGCATAACTTGTAACGTAAACCAAAACTATCATTCACAAATCATCAATCATGTCGGTCACTACCACTGATCATCACAAATCATTCACCTCACAACTTCCATTTATCCAAAACCAAGATTAATTACAAGGTCGGCCTGTTCTTCTGTTGTCTGTACTGTCAAACTGTAACCCCATACTCAAATGCAAATTACTTTTAAACCCTTCATCCCTGGAGGTTAAAATTCTAGATTTAGATTGCCCTAACAATCCTTATGACTCCTTTAGATCTGCAACATACTCTGATTTACCATCGGAGAGATCCAGACCAAGATATTGGACCCTGTCACATGCTCTGTCTCTGGCTACTCGTAAATAGATAAATTCTGAGTCTGACTTCTGGTATGAACAAATTATGTTATGCGGATGAGTGGAATAGTCTTAGTTTCCATCAATGACAACACCTGTCATGTGAAGCAGTGTCTCTTGCCAACAATCTCCCCCTTTGGCATTGATGGAAACACTTAGTGAAAAATGACTAAGTGTTACTCCCCCTTACTCTATACTCTTATGCTCTCCACTTATTCTAGAGCTCCCCCTTTGCTGGATTCCTCATTTTTGACATCAATGGCAAAAGATGGGGTCCACAAGCCAAAAATAAAAAATTTTGTATACAGTGCTGCATATGTACATCTAATCATTAAGTTATATTTACATGAACTTGAGAATGTATGCAAACCTACTTTTCAGTTTCTCAAGTTCAGAGGCCCAACTATTTTTCATGCAATCCAAAATTGAGATGTGTCCACTCAGTAGGAATGTGTATACTTCTGCCTTTGTCAGATCTGAAGGATCACTTTTTTGAACTATAGTTTGAGCTTCTGATAGTGCATTAAACATTGTTTCTAACTTGGGGTAAATCAATCCCCAGAGCTCACACATTCTCTTCACAATATTGCCTTTTTATTTAACAAGGTTCTTTATTTCATCAATCAGGCTAATTACTTGACATTCCTGACTTATAGAAGAAACTATTAGAGGATCAAAATTTTGAGATAGATTTGACAATTTTTGTTCTTGCTCCTTTATCTTCTTCTCAATATCCTCACTGACTTTGGGCTAGGATAGACAAAATTTGTATATATCACCTCCATCACTTAGAGCATTTTGAATACTTTTTATATGGATACCAAGTATTATATTAGGCTCTTTATTTCACTAAATTTCTTATCCAAAAATTCATTTTTGACTTTAGTCTCTACAGACTTCTCAAAAGACTCAAAATGTGTACTTACAAAAATTATAAGATTCTTCAAATTTTCAAAAGGAGATTCAAAAGGATTCTTCTAGAAGGTTGGCATTATCTTCTCCAATTCTCCAGTTGCAAGGCCTAGCAGCTCACTATCCTCAATGTGAGATCTCAACATCTTTCCTCTTGCCTTGGCTTGTGTGAAGGATGTTATCTTCATTACTTGAACCATAGAGAGAGCATCTAGATTGATCGGTCCTTGAAATAGCTCTGGTTCATCAAACTCAAGCATTTCTTTACTCAGGAGACTTTTTACTACATCTGCAGTGTCTCTTGCTACAATTCCTGAACCACCTTCCTTTCCTTGAGATTTGTCAATATTAGTATTAGGACTAATTTGTTTAGATGCATCAACATTTGCACCATCTTCTTTTATTTTATCTTCCTTACCTTCTTCTTTCTCTTCTACTTTACCTTTCTCTGTATCATCTGTAGTGGGAATCTTTTCTTTGTCTTCACCACTTGCTACTTGTTTCAGAGGGCTTTGTGTAGTACCAATATTATCTTCTTTTCTGGATTGATTAGGTGAAGTTAGATATCTCCTGCATCATCAGTTTTGTCCACCATCTTTGTGTCTTCTTTGTTTATTTACTCCTCTTTTGAAATAGAGGAGTCATCAGCTTTAATTTGTTGCTTACTAATGTTTGCTTTTTCAACATCTAGAATTTATAAATCAATCCCATCATCTATCTCCTCATAGGTTTGTTCCAGAAAATCTAGAGTATCATCTTGGTCATCATTTTCTTTTCCAGTTTCTTCTTTTGAGGTTTCTAGTTCCAGAAATGTAGGATTACCTTCCTCAACTTGTTCCTCAGAGACAACATAATATTTATCTTTATCCAAGGCCTTCCTCTAAATTTACTCAGTTTACCCAAGCATTAGCTTGTTCATCCTTACCTTGCTTCTGAAATCATCTTTTACCTTTTTGAGTATTTTATCTGCTTTCTTTTTGGACATTACTAGACACAAATTGGAGAGGACATATTCTCTAAGTTCTAGATCTTTAGCCTTGGCTACTTCCTTCCTCATCTCTAGTATTTTCCTTAAACTTTTGGGAAGTTCTTATAAAATTTCCAATAGAGCTCTATTGAATTTATTCAAGTACATAATGGTGGCATCTTCCAAAATTTTATTATTTGCTTGATCAAAATTATCATAATAATCTTTGATAGGCCACAGATTTCCATGAACAATAATTGTTTTTACAATTTCATTAACTGTCATAGCAACCTTACCATATTCTTTCTTTTTACTTGCCTTTTTTTTTCCGAAAGGCTGGTCCTTAGAAGCCTTTGAAGTCTTGGCTTTCTTGGATTTTATCTCTTTAACTTCTTCATCTGTCTCTGTCCCTTCATCATCTTTTTTGCCCACATACATTCTTGTGGCCTTTGTTTTCTTTCTCTTATTTCCTTCACTGGATAATCTATCTTCTGGTTTTGTAGGTTTAGTGGGAATAGAAGTAGTAGCAGAGCTCTAGTAGTCCTTGAAGTGGAGGATGGTTCCACTGAAGCATCTTCTTGTTTCTTGTCCTGCCTCTCCTTTTTAGCCTTTTCAATTCTTTCTCTATTTTGCTTTACTGCTTCCTTGGTTAGTCCAATGCTCTCAGCATACTTTTCAACTTGCTTCTACACTTTCCTTTTGGTCTCTGTTGTCTGAGCTCCACATACAATTTTAGACTTAGCTCCTTATAAGTTCCAAACCTTTCTACAGATGTGTCTTTTGATTTTCTCAAGAGATGTTGAACATACATTTCCAAAACTTTCTCATCAACCTCATAGCCCATTGGCATAATCCATATAGTTCTGGGTTCCACAGCCTCCATTAGGCACTAATCAGTGTCAACCATAAAGCATATTTCATTCTCATATTTCTCCACAACTGACTTAGGGATTCTCTCTCTTGCATGCATCATACTTTGAAAGTTTTTTAAGTAACCCTAGATGTCTTTCTTCTGATCTTGGGAATTACCAATGTTGAGTAGATGATCTCTTATTTGCCATGCAACTGTCCTGTCATTTGTCCAGTGCACACCTTGAATTCCAGGCACTTCATTCATAAAATAAAAGAACAAACATATAATCAAGGAACCATACTTGAACGCATTTTTCTTATATTTCTTTATTTTTGTCAGATTCTCAATCAACTAATTTTGTAGCACCTTGCATAGGTCATAATCAACATTCTCCTTCAACATTTGATAGGCTGCATATATTGCAGTTTCAGAGATAAAATTTTCTTTGTTGAAGTGGTAGACCTTGTAGCCAATCACCATGGATGCAAACTTGACATTTGGTTCTATAATTTCATTAATGGTCATTGCTCTCTTATCAAACTTCACACTGGTTGCATCGGTAACAATTTGGTTTTTCATAGCTTTCAGCATAGGTAATCCACCAGTTGAATTTAACCCAGTTACAATCTTGATAACGTCCTTTGTAATCTTGAATGGTTTCAATAACCATATGAACTCATCATGTATTTGACGGGTATGTGAAAGAAGTTGGGTCCACATAGAGGGGAAGTCATGGGAAACAAAAGAATCCCAACAGAAATGGGTACCCGTTTAGGAACGGATGCCCGAGCCTAAATGGGTACCCACTTAGGAATGGGTACCCATTTCTATGTAGATATTTGAATTTGAAAAAAATCGTGCGCACTTTTTTTTCCCACACAAACAAAACAGGTACCCATTTTAGAATGGGTACCCATTCCTAAAAGCTTAGGCTTGGGAAAGGCATGGTAAGCCAACCCCTTGCCTTGGACCTGCAAGTTTTTTTCTAAGTTCAGAACAAGAGAAAAGACTGAGTTTATGGCTAATGACATTTTTTTTCTTAATTTTTTTATGAAATTAAAACCCATTATAGATGACAGTGTCTAGTTTTCAAATATGTAATTTTTTTTATTGGACTTGTTTTTCTATTTATTATTTAATCTATGAGCAAACTAGTCAAAAAATGTGAAATGACAGGTGTTTGTATTTTTTTAATAACTTTTAATTTTTAAAGTTTTTTGAAAAAAGAATTATATGTCATCAATCTACACATCATTCTTTACACAATGAAAAAAAAATCATTTTATGATTAGTTTTGCTCAAATTATGTTGGCCATACACGAGGGTTTTGAAAATAGTAATTAGGGCCAATAAAAAATTAATAAAAAAAAATTTTGGAAAAAAATTATAAAAAAATATCCTCATCAAACTTTACTGTACTACACATCTTTCCCCAAAAGGATTTAGAAAAATAATTTTATTTAGGTCAAATTATGTTGGTTGTACACGTTGGTAAAAAAAAAGTGACTTTTAAATAGTGATTTTTTGAAATGCCTATTGAAAATTAATTTGTGTCATCTGGGTATTAAAATAAATTACATGTTTGGAAACTAGACTCCGAGTACTACATTTAATATTACTAACTTTTTTTAAGATTCAATCTTTAAGTGCCTCAAATTTTTAGATCAAATGTGACAAATTCTGAAAATCAGGGAAAACACTTCCACTTTTTGGCCAAAAAATGGACTCAACTTCTTGCATTGACCCCGACTCAAGATATATTGAACCCACTCATTCTCATCAAATGTTGGAAATTTAATGATTTGCAAAAAATATTTGCTTTCTAGGGCTTTGTATTCTGGTTTCAATTTATAGCTATCATCCCTTAGGCAGTTGTTAAACAAATCCATGAGCTTCAAGTTTTCGAATTCATCAATGTTATAGTGGATGTATGCCCTAATATCCTCAACATGCAGTACACCATATGGGACACCAAAAAATGCACCTAATGGTTCCACTTCAACTGATTTGTATGGATGCTTTCTTAAATATTGGTTGGGGTCTTTCAATTACATCAACAACTAGAGGTGTAGCCATTTGTAGAGATTGAAATTTCAAGAGATTTCACAGAAAATAGAAGTACCTTGTTCTACAGGTTAGGGTTTTGGTTGGAAATCCTCTTTGTACTTCAACTCTTGAATATTCTTAGCTCAAAACTCATTCACTTCTTTTGTTTTTGCTTTCTCCTAATGAAAAGTGATTTGAATAAAGAATGTGCGACCCTTTTATGCTCTACAAGACCTAATTTGTCTTTGTAATAAATGCTCTGCCCTAACACATCCGGTTGCTCTATTTCTATACATAGTTGACTTTTAATTGCTCCATAAATCCTTAAATCCACTTCTTTTCTTCCAAAAATTCTTTCAAATGATTTGTAGTGACCCAAATTATCTTTTCCCTTTGTTCTAGATTCAAGCATCCACTTACTGGTTGGGGGAATTTGATTTTCAGTGTAGCTCCCCTTGAACTAGAGCTCTTAATTCAATTCCTAGAGGAATTATCAGCATCAGATTCTAGTGTAGACCCATTATTAACATTCACAATTGTTTTCTTGACCCATTTCTTGCTCGTTTCATTCTGGATCTCATTCACATCAATTTTTCTTTTGCCTTTATCTTGTCTCTATTCATCTAGTTTTCTGTTTACCAAACCTCTTCTTTCATGATTCTTGCTTCTGTAGAATCTTGCAATATGACCAGATCTATTACAATTAAAGCATACAACATTTCTTTGCTTATATACTTAATTTCCTCTTGATCTACACTGATTAGCCATGTGTCCATATCCATTGCAAGGAGTAACCATTGAAAGAGTTGCCATTTTCTCTAGAGTTATTCATTATCATACTTCTGCATTCATTTGATCTATGACCATACATCTTACACTTGAAGCATTGTCCAAAGAAGAATGGACCATTTTGATTTACTCTACTTCTATACTGAGTAGCTCTATGACCAAATTTATTGCAATTAAAACAATTTCCATTGAATGATGGATATCTTTGAGCATTAGGCTATCTTACCGAAGGTCTTCTAGGTCTGTTTCTCCCATTCCTTGGTTGAAAATTTCTTTGTCCGGATCCAGAGCTTTCACTTTTCTCATATCCAAGACCATGCTTGTCATCAAACTTTTTCTGTCCTTCAAGCAGTGCTTCAAGTTTAGCTGAGCTTATCTTGAACTTCTCCTTGTATTCACTTGCAACTTCTAGGTCATGTCTGAGAATGACAATTTGCCTTTCAAGTTCTCTTTCATTGTCTCTGCTTTCTTGTAGGTCAGATTCTAGATGGCCAGCTATATTGTCCAATTTGCAGCATTCTTCAGTTCTTTCTTTTAGAGTTTAATTCAAGTCTTCTTTAGTCTTCTTCCTTTGCTCAATTTCTTTGGTTAGCCTCATTTCCGCAGATTCCATCTCAACTTTTAGAATAGCAACTTCTTTTGACAGCTTCTCACACTCCTTTGTCTTTTTTTCCAAGGCTTCATTCATGTCATTTTCTTCAATTAAAATGGATAATTGCAGAAGTAGCTCCTTTCTCTTTTCCATAGATTTCTTTCATTTATCTTTTAACATTTCAATGGTATCATCAGCATCTTTAAGCTCATCTTTCAGATTAGTTATTTCTACTTTGGACTAATCAAGATCTTCTAGGGCCAACTGAAGTTGATCTTTGAGTGAACCCATTGAAAACTCCTTCCAAGATCTTTCCTCAAGATGTTAGGCTTCTTTCAAGGAACCTCGTTCTGATACCAATTATTGGAATTAGAGGTGACAACTGAGAGGGGGGGTGAATCAGTTGTCTTAAAACTTCAAAACTTGCAGCAGTTAATTCCTCTTTACTACTTCATTAATAGATTAATAATGTTATCATGAAAAACAAGAATCAACAACACATGAGCAGAAATAGAAATAACACATTTGACACCAAGATTTTTGGTGTGGAAACCTAGTTAAGGAAAAACCACGATGGGGGTTAACCCACAAAGATTATACTCTATTAAAAGTATTCCAATGGAGAATGCACATGCATTCGGGCTCACTGCCTAGAGTTCACTGCTCAAAAGAAGGCTCACTGCCTATAGAAAGAAGATTACAATGAGGTTGAACTGATGATTAGCATCTACCAATGCAAGGATTCAATTCAGGTTAAGCATAGAATACTAACTTGATGCACTTCATCCTCACTCTGCCCTATTTACTGTTCTACTAACATTTGAACCTTATATCTCTACCCTTTTCGCACTTATTCCATAGTCGCAACACACACACACACCCAACGCACTTAAATCCATCAACTATATATATCTGCATCATGGTATTCAATCACTTTTCAGTTGGCTTCAAGAACACTTAGAACTTTGTTGAAGACTCTGCTCTGTTGACTAAATCCATGCATAACTTGTAATGCAGACCAAAACTATCATTCACAAATCATCAATCATGTTGGCCACTACCACTGATCATCACAAATCATCCACCTGACAACTTCCATTTATCTGGAACCAAGACCAATTACAATGTCAGCCTATTCTTCTACTGTCTACACTATCAAACTGTAAGCCCATACTCAGATGCAAATAACTTTTGAATCCTTCATCACTAGAGGTTAAAATCTTGGATTTTTATTGCCCTGACAATCCTTATGACTCCATCAGATCCGTAGCATACTCTGATTTACCATCAGAGAGATCCGGACCAAGATACCAGACCTTGTCACATGCTCCATCTCTGGCTACTTGGACTTAGATAAATTCTAATTCTGACTTCTGGTATGAACAAATTATGTTATGTGGATGAGTGGAATAGCCTTAGTTGCCATCAATTAAAACACCTATCATGCAAAGCAATGTCTCTTGCCAACAATAAGCTTGTGAAGGCCTAATCAAAACATCTACTCAGTCATAGCTAGCATAAAAGGGAATCTAGGAATCTGTAGCTTGATCCTTCATAGAGAGCAAAATCGGCTCCTACTTCCCTAATGTTTAGCATGTGAAAGAGTGAGATTTGACTTAGACACTATCTTAATCTTGTTTTTTCCACTAAACATTTTGGTGAACCCATACTTTAAAAGAATTTGCATCCTTTTTAACATCATATCTGAATTAGTTTTCTATCCTAAATAACATTTAGATTGCAAACCCTCTTTTATGAAAGTATATACATTGAATCTTGATTGATTTCTTTAGCCTTTCATTAACAGAGTTTGAAATTACAACTTTGTGATTTGTATAGTGATATCTTGTTTGCAAATACTATATTACCTTGCTTTACATTTATGTCTTGGGTTAAGTAGAACATGCTATAATGTCGAATTAGTTTTTACAAGAATTTCATGTGTATGATGAGCCATTCAGCTATGATGACTTCAATATGTTAGATGAAGCCCTTGAGGACTTTATCTCGATTGAATATTCCACTATGACTCCTAAACTATCATTGTTTCAAAGATTAGTAAATGCAATCTATGTTCCCAAATCTCAAGAAGAACATGTGAAGCTGAAAATAGTGGTCAATTTGCATTCAGATGTGGTTCAACCAAAAGCTAAACTTGCACTCACTATTAGAGGTATTCCTCCTTCTTCTCGACCTCCTGATTACATCTATAATTATGCTAAACAAATAACACATTGAAGCTCACAACAACCTAGTCACGTTATCGTTGCTCATACATATAACACATGGAATAACAAAAAAAGAAAACAACAATCGAGTATTCTAACAAATAAAGTCAACCTATGCTTCCTTAAGCACCTCATTTAACAAATAAAGTTGGCCAAGATTATGATCTTGTCAAGAAACTTCATACTATTCTTGCTAAGATTTCTCTTTGGGAACTTATACAAAATCTACCTAAATACCATGGAATGATCCATGAAGCTTTACAAAAGGTGATTGTACCACGTACGGTTAAGCCAAATGATGTGGTAGCTCTTTTAGATTGTATGCATGCAACTAAAACAAACATTCTATTTCAATAACATGAGTTGTCTTCTATTGAAGTTCAAAATCAGTATTCAATCCTTTATTTATCTTCACTACAATAAACATGAAATTGATCAAGTGAGTTATGATTGATAATGGATCGGCTCTTAATGTTTGTGGTCTTAATTTGTTACCTAAGATTAAGATTGATACTTCTTTGATTAAGCCTGATAAAATTAGTATTCATGGCTTTGCTAATGTTGGAAGACAATCTATAGGCACAATAATTTTACCTGTACAAGTTGGGCATGTGACTCTATCTACCATGTTTCATGTCATGCTTAGTTCTTTATCATACAACATGATTCTTGGTAGACCTTGGTGATGCAGAGGCACCCACACTATAACCTTAACATACAGCATGGATGTCCGCAACCCTTCATCATCATTATCATCATCATGTTTTCCTTAACACTGTCAGCATCATCACATTTACTCTGCCGACCGATATCCTCCTGATGACAAGCCTTCGCCCTTTCGCATGTCAACAGCATCATCACGTTTGACTATCGGCAGCATCATCATATTCGGCAAGCGTGAACATCCTCCTGACGTCCACTGTTCACTTCACTGACAAACTCCCGTCTTCACTATCTTCAGCATCATGATGTTCAACATCATGTTAATCAGCATGATAAAGAACATCCGGTTCCTCCCATATATCCTGATGATGACAAACCTTAACTCCACGCACCGTTCCTCCGATGCTTACGTCACCCCGATATCCTGATGACGATGACGTCACATGCAGCTCCTCAATATCCTGCTGCTCTAAAATATCCTGATGAGGATGACATCATATCCTGCTGTTGGCCAAACTTAACTTTTTTTGGCCCGCGATCAACCTGATCTTCTACCTGATGCCGATACGCTCCTCCTCGGCAACTCTTGATGATGATCACCCCGACGCACTTTCACTTTATGCAACCAACCGCATCATGCCTATCTCCTCTTATTCGGATGACGATGCCCGAAGCGACTGCAGGATATTCACCAAATTATCCTGATGATGCCGTTTTGACAAATTTCCAGCCTTAGCGGATTTTCACCGTTCTGATCCGCCGAACCTCCAGGGATGACCCGATCCACTTTCAGGGTGATCTTCCAGACTCTTTCAGCTTGACCTAGCACATACCCATGCTAGGGTCTTCAACATCTCTCAACGGCGATCCTACACACCTGCATGCAAACAGAAAGCAAACTAACACCTAACCTACTGTACATCGCCATTCCACCGATCCGACGAATCAACCGATGGAATGGATCAATAAATCCATGAAACCACCAAACCAGCAGATCGATCAAACAATGGAATTCAACAGAGGATGAACACAAACAGGATCACTTTATTTGATTTCAAAAGCTGCAAATACAATGATCAGACTCTCTCTCTGTCTCACTCTCTGCAACCTAGCTCGATCGATATATAAAACCAATCGATCCTCATGCATAAATAAGTTTTCCTGCGAGTACTACTGACCCGACTCCAAGCAGCTGGGAAATCTCTCCAGGCGGCTGGGAGATCCAACCGGACCTACAACATAACAACTGTCCTAACAAACTATCTAAAAATAGTAAAACATGGTCAGCATGATCTTAGCATGATCAGCATGACCTTATTACATGCATTTGGTCTTATCAGACCTTCTTGGAAACAGTAACAAGACTCAAACTAACTAACTGCCTCATGAAGGCCAGCTGTCAGGTAGGTGCTCCTGCACCACTTGGATTCATGCATTGGGGGTAGTGCCATATACCCTTCATCTTTCAATCAAGTTTATTAATAAAGATGAACTTTATACTATTAAAGTTGATCCTAAACCAAATAATTGTTTACATATTACAGTGCAAAAATAGGTTGCTCATCACAAGGTTCTAAACAAATTGAAAGTGGATAGATAATGTGGTGTAAGACTCTCAAGAATCGAAGGCATTTCTTGGTGATGATTGGGGTTCACTAGATTTTACTCTTGCCGCTATGGGGGAATACATGATTAACAACCCTAATCCTAAAAGTTCAATTATTGCATCGATTTCATCTAGAAACGCTAGCCCAAAACCTAAAGTTTCCTTGCTAACAAACACAAATAACACTCTTACTTATACTACAGATTATGAGAGTTATGAGACTCCACCATCTTCTAGAGAAATGGCCTCTCTTTATGGTGGAGGATTTAAGATCCTTTATAAGAATTGTGACTACCTAGGTAAAAGTTGTAGTATTAATCAACAAGGAATTTGTGTACATATAGAATCTACTTTATGACATTACTCAAGTGGCATTGGATACAATCCTTTCAAGGAAATGAAAGCCCACAAATGACCTAATCTTAATGTAAACACAATATAAACACTTAATCTAATGTTTCCTGAGATGATAGACACAGATTGTCTCCTAGGAGATATTCCTTTAAATACCTTCTCACAAGATGAAACAATACTAGAGTTCTTGGGAGCTTAGGATAGTGTTCCTCATTATCACCACAAGCAAGGATGGCCTTATAGTTTAAATACTGATGCATATTTTCAAAAAACCTCTGATATGATAAATATTACCAATAGAGACTCATCACAATCACCCAACCTCCCAAACCATAGTACTTTGCTTAACAGAAAGACTATTGATGTCTTCATGGAGAAAGATAATCCGAAAAAGGTTATCCCTATAGGTGATTGTTTAAATACAAAATAAAAAGAAGATACAACCAAGCTGGTACATGAATTCTCTGAATTGTTTGCTTGGAACTACTTGGATATCCCTAGTATTGATCCTTGGATTGTAACACATAACATTGTACTAAAATCAAATGCTAAGACATTTAAACAAAAGATTCATAAGATGAATCCTAATGTTGCATTGTTAGTAAAAGTTGAAATAGAAAAGCTCTTAGAAGCCAGTTTTATCCCTCCTATTGATTATTCACCTTGGATTTTGAATATCATTGTCATCGCTAAACCTAATGGCCATAATGAAATGTATACCAATTTTAGGGATTTGAATCTTGCTTCTTTGAAAGATGATTTCCCGTTGCCTAACATTGATATGGTTGATTCAATAGCTAGCCATGAATTACTTTCCTTCATGGATGGTTTTTTGGGATATAATCAAATTTTCATCAACCCTCAAGATCAATATAAAAAACTTTTATAACAACTTGGGGAACATTCTACTGGGTAGTAATGCCATTTGAACTAAAGAATGCCAGAGCAACTTACCAACGTGCTATGACTTATCTTTCATGATTGCATGCATAACATCTTAGAGGATTATATTGATGACATCTTGGCGAAGTCCATTCGTTGCCAAGATCACATCACAACCCTCCATCAAATCTTTGAGCAAATAAGGAAGTACAACATGCACTTGAATCCCTATAAGTGCATCTTTGGCATGGACAATGGAAAATTGTTGGGATTTATAGTCTCGCATCATGGTATTGAAGTAGATATGAAGAAGATTGACGTGATTGTTAATATTCCAACACCTAAGAACATATCCCAACTTAATAGTTTGCAAGGGAAGATACAGGCCATTTGTCAATTTGTCTCACAACTCACAGAGAGGACTCACCCTTTTACTCAGCTACTAAAGAAGGATTTAAAAATTCAATGGAATTCTAAATGTCAAAAGACTTTTGAGGACTCAAAGAGTTGTCTAGGTAATCCTCCTATTTTATAGCCTACTACCACTGATAAACCCTTTATTCTTTAAACCTCAGCATCTAATAATGCCCTCGTAGCATTATTAGCACAACATGATACTAAAGGCAAGGAACGTGTTGTATATTATATTAGACAAACGTTGCTCGATTATGAACTGCAATATACCATCATTAAGAAACAATGCTTAGCTCTTGTCTTTGCAACATAAAAGCTTAGGCATTACCTATTAAATGCTGAGATACATGTCATGGTAAAATTTGATACTTTGAAACATTTATTCTCTAAAATAGATCTTTTAGGATGCATCGCTAAATGGGTTATGTTATTAACAGAAATTGATCTCAAATTTATCTCTCAAAAAGAAATTAAAGGATGGGCATTAACTGACTATTCAGCTGAAGCACCTTCCCCCTTTTCTATACAGAACCAGGAGACATTTCTTGATGACCAAATTTTAAATATTGATAAGGATGACAAATGGAAATTATATTTTAATTGATCAAGATGTTAGACTGGCTCTGGTGCTAGTGTTATATTAGTACCTCCTTCGAGTAAGTTGATTCCTATGTCTTACTATCTAAACTTCTCATGTGCAAAGAACATTGCTGAGTATGAAGCTCTCATTGCATGATTTCATGCTACGTTGGCTCTCAATATTAAAAACATTACTATATATGGTGATTCACAATTAATTGTGTGGTAGATAACAGGATCGTATCAAGCTAAGCAAGACAAATTATCTCAATATTGTGATCTTGCCTTATCTATATTACAACAATTTACATCAAATTTTCAATTGATACTATACCAAGGAAAGCTAATCGACACGTGGATGCAATGGCAAGCATGGCTTCTCTTATATCTCCTGATGATTCACATGACGAATATACCTTCATCATCCATAACTTTAAAACACTAGCACTAGAAGAGGTTGTATCTTCGGATACTAGCCTCTGTTGTAACATGAACTCTAATGATTGGTTCTCCCATATATTCTATTATTTGCATGATGACACCATTCCCAATTCAAAATCTAAAAACTCATGAGTTCACCTATGCAAACACATTGCATGTTATATCATTCTATCTAATGTCTTACATAGATGAAGTTATCATGGTGTTCTTCTCCGATGTCTTAGTAATTCAGAGATCTTGATAGCTTTAGAAGAAGCTCACTCTCACACTTGTGGGGGGCATTTCATAGGAAAATAATTGGTACAAAAGTTAATACATATGGGGTATTATTGGCAATGCATGGAACAAGATTCATTCGCATATGTCAAAAAGTGCCCGCAATGTCAACAACATAATCATCTAATCTGAGCACCTGCCCAAGAACTTTGTGCCTAGGTTTCACCTTGGCCATTTCTTTTGGGGGCTTGGACCTGATTGGTAAAATCTCTCCACCTTCTTCTCAAGGACATACTTTTATAATCATTGCTACTAATTACTTCACGAAGTGGGTTGAAGCCATTCCACTGCGATCCATAACTGCTGAAGTAATTTGTCATTTTATACAAGATAACATCATCTATGAATTCAGTATACCTTCCTCCTTAGTTTTTGATAATTGTACTCCATTTAAGAACAAGGACATGAAGAAATTTCTTGAAAAATATCATATTCAACATCATTTCTCTACGCCTTACTATCCTTAATCAAATGGTCAAGCAAAAGCTTCAAACAAGGTTATTAGACAAATTTTACAAAAAATAGTTAATAAACATAAAAAAGATTGGCATACTCAATTATCCTATGCATTGTGGGCCTATAGAACAAGTATCTGTATAGCTACTAGAATTACACCATATAATCTTGTTTATGGTGCTAATGTAGTAATGCCTCTAGAATTAGAAATTCCTTCATTAAGAGTTTCCCTAAGGGACATTATTGATGATGACATGGAACGAGAGAAGAGATTACAAGAACTTGAGATACTTGATGAACAATGTATCAATGCTCCTGAGCACCTTAAGGCCCATCAGAAGAGTATCTAGCAATCGTACAATGAGTGTGTCATACATTGTTCATTCGACATTGGAGATCTGGTACTATATGAGAATCAACACAATGTAAATGCACCTCGTGGAGAATGAGGAAAGTTCAACCCTAATTGGCTGGGACCGTACGTTGTTACTGAAGCCTTTGCATCAGGAGTGTATAAATTAGCTGATGAACAAGGTACATTGCTTAAAGAACCTATTAATGTTGTGCATCTCAATAAATTCTATGCTTAAGGTGGCAGGTTAAATGTTATTGCAAAAAGCAAACTTATTAGTTAGTTTAGCTTCAATTTCGACAAGATAGAATTATTTTGTCTTAATTCATTTAACATAGAATCTTTTTCAGTTAATCATTATTGTATCTTACTTAAACATACATCATTAAAGATCACCTTTGTATTAACTGAATATAGCATAGTATGTGTGAAATTAATTAATCATTGTTCTTTTTACTATATGTTCTACAAAGAATTGTTTAGTATGTATCATGTTAGCATTAAGTACATTTCCACATAAGCATTAACATTTATCACTAGTTGTATTTTATATAAATCAAATGTGATAAATCTACAACATTACAAACATCAATAAGAAAATATCATATATATAAATATTAGTTTGAATATACATCCGAGTCGACTATCCCATATATCAAAATGGGACATTGTAGAACATAAGAGACATCACATAGCTAAACCTTGGTCACCAATCCCTTTAGGCCCTAGTAGTGTGCATGTGATGGAGGGCTACCAATGTGTGGCTATGGACCGTGAATGACTCCTAGAGACACATCATGACTACAACCCCCTGAGCTCACCTCTAAGCCCCAACACCTCGCCTTGTGACTCCATGTACATCTAGTGGTACCGGTCTCTCTCTGACTGCACCCTCTCTCTGTCTGATACTACTCTATCCCTCTTAGCTCTCACCTGATCCAACTAAGTCTGTAAGATTTGAGTCAGAACAGGACTCGTCTCTGACGAGAGTAGTGTTTTAGCCTGCTCTCATTGTGCTTAGAGCTCAGCTTCTACACAATTAACTCTCTCAAGTAAAATATCTCTCTTCTGTGAAGAATGATCTAGGGTAGCCTCCATGGCCACTCTATATCTCACAAATGGCATAAATATCTTTGCATGTCACCCTATAGATGGATTTGGTAAATATCCTATCAACACCCATTGCTCAATCACATCAGTAGGAACTATCCCCACTATGGCGTGACTCACAAAATCATGCCATGCATCTGTCCCAATTGCATAAAGAAAGATAGAATTAATATCAATATCTTGTATAGGCATCATAAATCATCAAAATAAGTACATTAACATAATAATGTCTCAGCTAGATCTCCATCTCGCTAAAATGGATCCCAAATTGCTGATGTTGTAATGAGCTCCGCAGCTGGCTCTATAGCTAGGGGCATATGATTACTTGTCTCCCCTTGCTCATGTCAAATGAATATCCTACACCAGTAGGGGCTGAACCATGAGTCGTCGACCGTGGTCTTGACTTAGTCTCCTTGTTGTTGTCTACCTCTTGCTAATGTTGCCACGGTCTCATTCTGAAGACATACTATGCTAGGATCTCGTCCTCCTCATCATCGTCATCATCATCACCCTCATCTAGGTCATAGTATCTAGTGAAGTGATTGACATCATCCTCTACCCCTGTGTCACCAACGTGATCGGTCCAAAGTCGAGGACCACCTGTCAAGTGACCAGGAGGAAAGATAGGAGTAGGTCGTGCTATCTTCCACTAGGTCTGATATGCTTAGGTGACACCAACAACATCTACATTAAATAATGGCTCTACATCCTCTGTACCATCACATCACTCACTACTATATTAGCTATCATCAGTCGTGAGGAGGAATTCATCCTAACTGCACTAGGTAGTGAGTGGGGGTAGCTTGGATGCATTTTGGGAACATCCTATCTACATCCAAACTATCACACCACTCTATCAAAATAAAACCAAATGACTATGTGATCGAGGAAACTGGCCATCAACTAGTCCCTTTACATCTTGGCTAGCTGTCTATGCTAAACTGTCCATGGTCTGTGGTAGTGATAAGGTCTCCAAACAATGTCATTCGACTACAACCTGTCAAATATCACTCTCCAATAAAAAAGATCACCATGTTTCTAGCATCTGATGAGCGAATAAGCTTGAACATATGGATAGGTCCACATCGGCTCTATAGGGGAACCTGTAGGCCATGTGCACCTGATATGCTCAAACACTTAGACCTATAGCAAGGTACACACCATCAAGCTCTATGACTCATAATGGACTTACGCATATACTATCATATGCTCCTCCATCAATCTTATAGTATGAACAAGGCCCCATCTAGGTGAGTGCCTCATCCATCCTATGTGACCGCTATGGCAATAGTAGCAATCATGATGCTCCGAACCAAGGGGATGTCAGTGCATCCCTGCTCTAATAGTTGAAGATGAATATGTCCTCACTCCAACAAAGCAACAGTGTGACCTAAACAATACAACTGACTCTCTCAAGTATACTCTGCTGAGTGACACTCTATGATCCTCACTGTCTCTCCTTGGATAGGTAGTTGCAAGATATGATAGCCATCCTCTAGTGTAATTGTCATCACCAGTGGGCAGACAGAATGTAGACGTGTCTGCATCCCACCTCTCTATCAGTGTCATGAGAATGCTATAGTGAAATCTCATTGTGGGCATGAAGAACACCCACCAAAGTCTGACTACCTATAAGAGTCCCCTCTCCTCATCTGAAATAGTGCTGACCTGGTCTCGAAGCAGTATCATCAGGTGCCCACCTATATGCTCTCATGTCTCAGGGACATCCTACAGGTCAAACATTCAAAAATTACCTGAGTTCACATCATCAAATCATTAACAAGAATCTAAGACATCAATTTGTCCCCTGTCCCTAAGGCCCTTGTCCTTCCTAGACTTGGACGCCCCAGGAAGACTTGGGCGCCCAGAGAGGACACTGGCACCCTAAGTGGAGTTGGGCAGTCTAGTTGGGAACCTTTGTCTTGGAAGGGCTAGGTGGAATGAAAAATAAGAAACTCAAAAGAAATAGGAAAGAAAGAATGAAAAAAGTGAAGTTTAGACCCTACCTCAGGCTCAAACCGTCTCTCTGCCACTCAGGCTTGGAGCATCTCCAGTCTTGGAAGTTGGTATGGACATTGACCCGACATAGCTAGTCTCTTTCTCCTTCTCCTTCTCCCCTCTACACAATGACAATAAGAATGAATGGTGAAAAGTGAAAACTCCCTTTACATATAGTAATTGGATGAGAATTCCTATCACTATCTAGGTGCAAAATTGAACAATTTTCATCATAAGCCTTTATCTTGGGCTACCGAACTCAGATTTGCATACTGTTTGTTACATTGGAATCCTAGTTCCACCATCCAACCCAATGTGTTGTGCTTTAGTGTTGTTTGCAAAAATTACCCTCGCAACACATTTCTCATCAAGTTTCCCTGAAATTGGTGCGTGTAGATAACCACCTTGTTTCTCCTTTCCAAACTAAACAAGAAAACACAAGGGAGGCACATATCTCCCTCGATTTCCTCCCTCATCATGTCTCATCACTTAACCCCTTAGCATTTTTTGACTGACTTATTGGTGTGTTGGTTGCAGGTTGATTTGATTTTGATTCTAACAAGTGTTCCTTTGTAGGATGCAGTTCCTAACTTTGTGGTCTTGTAGGACTACATACCAGGGGCTTTTTCCTCTTGAGTGACAACACTTCAGCCTCCTCTATAGTATCCTTTTGGGTATCCTCTTCATGATTGATGTGTTTACTTTCCTTTAGTTGCATATGCACGTAGTGTGATATGGCTACCAAAGTAGGGCTAAATGTTATGTCAGAAATTATCCTCCTACATGGAATCGTACAATTTCTCATAGTTTAGCTTTTCTCCTTTAGTGTCCTTTCAACCTATTTATTCCTAACCTCTCTAAACCCTGATTGACCTCTAGCTAACTAAAGAAATGTTGTTTTCTAAGTAACTAAAGAATGAACCTAGACAGAAACTTTTGATTCTGAACATCTTATGGCCATAATGAAATGTATACCAATTTTAGGGATTTTAATCTTTCTTCTTTGAAAGATGATTTCCTGTTGCCTAACATTGATATGGTTGATTCAATAGCTAGCCATGAATTACTTTCCTTCATGGATGGTTTTTTGGGATATAATCAAATTTTCATCAACCCTCAAGATCAATATAAAAAACTTTTATAACAGCTTGGGGAACATTCTACTGGGTAGTAATGCCATTTGAACGAAAGAATGCCAGAGCAACTTACCAATGTGATATGACTTATCTTTCATGATTACATGCATAACATCTTAGAGGATTATATTGATGACATCTTGGCGAAGTCTATTCGTCACCAAGATCACATCACAACCCTCCATCAAATCTTTGAGCAAATAAGGAAGTACAACATGCACTTGAATCCCTATAAGTGCATCTTTGGTATGGACAATGGAAAATTGTTGGGATTTATAGTCTCACATCATGGTATTGAAGTAGATATGAAGAAGATTGATGTGATTGTTAATATTCCAACACCTAAGAACATATCCCAACTTCATAGTTTGCAAGGGAAGATACAGGCCATTTGTCAATTTGTCTCACAACTCACAGATAGGACTCACCCTTTTACTCAGCTACTAAAGAAGGATTCAAAATTTTAAAGGAATTCTGAATGTCAGAAGACTTTTGAGGACTCAAAGAGTTGTCTAGCTAATCCTCCTATTTTATAGCCTGCTACCACTGATAAACCCTTTATTCTTTAAACCTCAGCACCTAATAATACCCTTGTAGCATTATTAGCACAACATGATACTAAAGGCAAGGAACATGTTGTATATTACATTAGCCAAATGTTGCGTGATTATGAACCGTGATATACCATCATCAAGAAACAATGCTTAGCTCTTGTCTTTGCAACACAAAAGCTTAGGCATTACCTATTAAATGCTAAGATACATGTCATGGTAAAATTTGATACTTTGAAACATTTATTCTCTAAAATAGATCTTTTAGGATGCCTCACTAAATGGGTTATGTTATTAACAGAAATTGATCTCAAATTTATCTCTCAAAAAGAAATTAAAGGATGGGCATTAACTGACTATTCAGCTAAAGCACCTTCCCCCTTTTCTATACAGAACCAAGAGACATTTCTTGATGACCAAATTTTAAATATTGATAAGGATGACAAATGGGAATTATATTTTAATTGATCAAGATGTCAGACTGGTTCTAGTGCTAGTGTTATATTAGTACCTCCTTCGAGTAAGTTGATTCCTATGTCTTACTATCTAAACTTCTCATGTACAAATAACATTGCTAAATACGAAGCTCTCATTGAATGATTTCATTCTACGTTGGCTCTCAATATTACAAACATTACTATATATGGTGATTCACAATTAATTGTGTGGCAGATAATAGGATCGTATCAAGCTAAGCAAGACAAATTATCTCAATATTGTGATCTTGCCTTATCTATATTACAACAATTTACATCAAATTTTCAATTGATACTATACCAAGGAAAGATAATCGACACGCGGATGCAATGGTAAGCATGGCTTCTCTTATATCTCCTAATGATTCACCTAACAAATATACCTTCATCATCCATAACTTTAAAACACCAGCACTAGAAGAGGTTGTATCCTCCGATACTAGCCTCTGTTGTAACATGAACTCTGATGGTTGGTTCTCCCATATATTCTATTTTTTGCATGATGACACCATTCCCAATTCAAAATCTAAAAACTCATGAGTTCACCTATGCAAACTCATTACATGTTATATCATTCTGTCTAATGTCTTACATAGATGAAGTTATAATGGTGTTCTTCTCTGATGTCTTAGTAATTCAGAGATCCTGATAGCTTTAGAAGAAGCTCACTCTCACACTTGTGGGGGGCATTTTAGAGGAAAATAATTGGTACAAAAGTTAATACATAAGGGGTATTATTTGCAATGCATGGAACAAGATTCCTTCACATATGTCAAAAAGTGCCCGCAATGTCAACAACATAAACATCTAATCTGAGCACCTGCCCAAGAACTTTGTGCCTAGGTTTCACCTTGGCCATATCTTTTTGGGGGCTTGGACTTGATTGGTAAAATCTCTCCACCTTCTTCTCAAGGACATACTTTTATAATCATTGCTACTAATTACTTCACGAAGTAGGCTGAAGCCATTCCACTGCAATCCATAACTGCTGAAGTAATTTGTCATTTCATACAAGATAACATCATCTATGAATTCAATATACCTTCCTCCTTAGTTTTTGATAATTGTACCCCATTTAAGAACAAGGACGTGAAGAAATTTCTTGAAAAATATCATATTCAATATCGTTTCTCTACACATTACTATCCTCAATCAAATGGTCAAGCAAAAGCTTCAAACAAGGTTATTGGACAAATTTTACAAAAAATAGTTAATAAACATAAAAAAGATTGGCATACTCAATTATCCTATGCATTGTGGGCCTATAGAACAATTATTTGTATAGCTACTAGAATTACACCATATAATCTTGTTTATGGTGCTAATGTGGTAATGCCTCTAGAATTAGAAATTCCTTCATTAAGAGTTTCCCTAAGGGACATTATTGATGATGACATGGAATGAGAGAAGAGATTACAAGAACTTGAGATACTTGATGAACAATGTATCAACACTCCTGAGCACCTTAAGGCCCATCAGAAGAGTATCCAACAATCGTACAATGAGTGTGTCATACATCATTCATTCGACGTTGGAGATCTAGTACTATATGAGAATCAACACAATGTAAATGCGCCTCCCAGAGAAAGAGGAAAGTTCAGCCCTAATTGGCTGGGACCATATGTTCTTACTGAAGCCTTTGCATCAAGATTGTATAAATTAGCTGATGAACAAGGTATGTTGCTTAAAGAACCTATTAATGTTGTGTATCTCAATAAATTCTATGCTTAAGGTGGCAAGTTAAATGTTATTGCAAAAAACAAACTTATTAGTTAGTTTAGCTTCAATTTCAACAAGATAGAATTATTTTGTCTTAATTCATTTAACATAGAATCTTTTTTGGTTAATCATTATTGTATCTTACTTAAACATACATCATTCAAGATCACCTTTGTATTAACTGAATATAGTATAGTATGTGTGAAATTAATTAATCATTATTCTTTTTACTATATGTTCTACAAAGAATTGTTTAGTATGTATCACATTAGCATTAAGTACATTTCCACATAAGCATTAACATTTATCACTAGTTGTACATTATATAAATCACATGTGATAAATCTACAACATTACAAACATCAATAAGAAAATATCATATATATAAATATTAGTTTGAATATACATCCGAGTTGACTATCCCATATATCAAAATGGGACATTGTAGAACATAAGAGACATCACATAGCTGAACCTTGGTCACCGATCCCCTCAAGCCCTGGTAGTGTGCATGTGACGGAGGGCTACCCATGTGTGGCTATGGACCATGAATGACTCCCAGAGACATTTCATGACTGCAACCCCCTGAGCTCACCTCTAAGCCCCAACACCTCACCTTGTGACTCCATGTACATCTAGTGGTACTGGTCTCTCTCTGACTGCACCCTCTCTCTGTCTAATACTAGTCTATCCCTCTTATCTCTCGCCTGATCCAACTAAGTCTGTAAGATTTGAGTCACAACAGGACTCATCTCTGACGAGTGTAGTGTTTAGCCTGCTCTCATTGTGCTTAGAGCTTAGCTTCTACACAATTAACTCTCTCAAGTAAAATATCTCTCTTCTGTGAAGAATGATCTAGGGTAGCCTCCATGGCCACTCTATATCTCACAAATGGCATAAATATCTTTGCATGTCGCCCTATAGATGGCTTTGGCAAATATCCTATCAACACCCGTTGCTCAACCGCATTGGTAGGAACTATCCCTGCTATGACGTGACTCACAAAATTGTGCCATGCGTCTGTCCCAATTGCATAAAGAAAGATAGAATTAATATCAATATCTCATATAGGCATCATAGATAACCATCAAAATAAGTACATTAACATAATAATGTCTCACCTAGATCTCCATCTCGCTAAGATGGATCCCAAATTACTTATTTTGTAATGAGCTCTGCAGCTGGCTCTATAGCTAGGGGCATATGACTACTAGTCTCCCCTTGCTCATGTCAAATCAATATCCTAACACCAGTAGGGGCTAAACCATGAGTCATTGACCATGGTCTTGACTCGGTCTCCTTGTTGTTGTCTACCTCTTGCTAATGTTGCCACGGTCTCATTCTGAAGACATACTATGCTAGGATCTCCTCCTCATCATCATCATCATCCTCACCCTCATCTAGGTCATAGTATCTAGTGAAGTGATTGACATCATCCTCTACCCCTATGTCACTCGCATGATTGGCCCAAAGTCAAGGATCAATTGTCGAGTGACCAAGAGGAAAGATAGGAGTAGGTCGTGCTATCTTCCACTAGGTCTGATATGCTCAGGTGACACCAACAACATCTACATCAAATAATGGCTCTACATCCTCTGTACCATCATATCACTCACTGCTATATTAGCTATCATCGGTCGTTGGGAGGAATTCACCCTAATTGCACTGCATAGTGAGTGGGGGTAGCTTGGATGCATTCTGGGAACATCCTATCTACATCTGAACTATCACACCACTCTATCAAAATAAAACCAAATGACTATATGATCGAGGCAACCGGCCATCAACTAATCCCTTTACATCTTGGTTAGCTATCCGTGCTAACTTGTCCATGGTCTGTGGTAGTGATAAGGTCTCCAAACAATGTCATTTGACTGTAACCTATCAAATATCACTCTCCAATACAAAAGATCACCATGTTTCTAGCATCTGATGAGTGAATAAGCATGAACATATGGATAGGTCCACATCGGCTCTATAGGGGAACCTGTAGGCCATGTGCACCTGATATGCTCAAACACTTAGACCTATAGCAAGGTACACACCATCAAGCTCTATGACTCATAATGGACTTACGCATATACTATCCTATGCTCCTCCATCAATCTTACAGTATGAACATGGCCCCGTCTAGGTGAGTGCCTCGTCCATCCTATGTGACTGCTAAGGCAATAGTAGCAATCATGATCCTCTGAACCAAGGGGATGTCAGCGCATCCCTGCTCTAATAATCGAAGATGAATATGGCCTCACTCCAACCGAGCAACGGTGTGACCTAAACAATACAACTGACTCTCTCAAGTATACTCTGCTGAGTGACACTCTATGATCCTCACTATCTCTCCTCGGATAGGTAGTTGCAAGATATGATAGCCATCCTCTAGTGTAACTGTCATCTCACTAGTGGGCAGACAGAATGTAGATGTGTCTGCATCCCACCTCTCTATCAGTGTCATGAGAATGCTATAGTGAAATCTCATTGTGGGCATGAAGAACACCCACCAAAGACTGACTGCCTATAAGAGTCCCCTCTCCTCGTCTGACATAGTGTTGACGTGGTCTCGAAGCAGTATCATCAGGTGACCACCTATATGCTCTCGTGTCTCAGGGACATCCTATAGGTCAAACATTCAAAAATTACCTTAGTTCACATCATCAAATCATTAACAAGCATCTAAGACATCAATATGTCCCCTGTCCCTCAAGCCCTTGTCCTTCCTAGACTTGGATGCCCCAGGAAGACTTGGGCACCCAGAGAGGACACTGGCACCCTAAGTGGAGTTGGGCAGTCTAGTTGGGAACCCTTGTCTGGAAAGGGCTAGGTGGAATGAAAAACAAGAAAATCAAAAGAAACAGGAAAGAAAGAATGAAAAAAGTGAAGTTTAGACCCTACCTCAGGCTCAAACCATCTTTCTGCCACTCAGGCTCGGAGCATCTCCAATCTCAGAAGTTGGTATGGACATTCACCCGGCATAGCTAGTCTCTTTCTCCTTCTCCTTCTCCCCTCTACACAATGACAATAAGAATGAATGGTGAAAAGTGAAAAATCCCTTTACATATAGTAATTGGATGAGAATTCCTATCACTATCTAGGTACAAAATTGAACAATTTTCATCATAAGCCTTTATCTTGGGCTGCCGAACTCAGATTCTCATACTGTTTGTTACATTGGAATCCTAGTTCCACCATCCATCTAACCCAATGTGTTGTGCTTCAGTGTCGTTTGCAAAAATTACCCTCGCAACACATTTCTCATCAAGTTTCCCTGAAATTGGTGCGTGTAGATAACCACCTTGTTTCTCCTTTCCAAACTAAGCAAGAAAAAACAAGGGAGGCACATATCTCCCTCGATTTCCTCCCTCATCATGTCTCATCACTTAACCCCTTAGCATTTTTTGACTGACTTATTGGTGTGTTGGTTGTGGGTTGATTTGATTTTGATTCTAACAATTGTTCCTTTGCAGGATGCAGTTCCTAACTTTGTGGTCTTGTAGGACTACATACCAGGGGCTTTTTCCTCTTGAGTGACAACACTTTAGCCTCCCCTATAATATCCTTTTGGGTATCCTCTTCATGATTGATGTGTTTACTTTCCTTTAGTTGCATATGCATGTAGTGTGATATGGCCACCAAAGTAGGGCTAAATGTTATGTCAGAAATTATCCTTTTGCATGGAATGGTACAATTTCTCATAGTTTAGCTTTTCTCCTTTAGTATCCTTTCAACCTATTTATTTCTAACCTCCCTAAACCCTGATTGACCTCTAGCTAACTAAAGAAATGTTGTATTCTAAAGTAACTAAAGAATGAACCCAGAAAGAAATTTTTGATTCTGAACATCCTAGACCTCCTTGATATAGACCTGATGGAAAAATTAGGGCCTGGACAAGGGCGCGTGTATCCTATTTTTTAGGGTTTTGAATTTTAGTGGGGTGTTAGCTCCTGCTGTACACCTTGGGGTTCTAATTTCAAATTTTCATTTTTTATGCAATGTCAGCACATTATTTTGAATATTTGAATTTCTAAGGTTAGGTATTTAAAGACAATGGAAAATCATTTTATCACACACAATCTATATGCAAACTTTCTATTCCAAAACTCTACCATTTTTGCTATTGAAGTTCAACAAATTGTTGAATCACTTTGAAGATATTGAAAATTTCTATCATGGAGATATTTGATGGAGATTAGGAATCAATATATTGAGACTATCTTTCTCTTCCTAGGGTTTGCACAAACTTTTGTATGATCGAGAGAAGGGTTGAAGCCTCCAACTTGATCTTGGAAATCCTCCATGGATATGGTTTCCTTGCCTTCTTGTTCTACAATTCTTCATTAATCTCATCTCCTTGACTTGATGTTGTTGTTGTTTCCTTGATGCTTGAGTCATCTAGGGTTTGATATTTCTACATACACATTTGTTAGATGAACACACACATCTATAGATTTTTATCATGGACTATTGTTGATGTAGGAATATTGAAAACACAGCTTGACTAAGGCAAGCTCCTATATAGACACAACCATCTTTCTCCTCCTTTTGTATGTGCAGGTGGCATTTGAAAAGATCTAACAGAAAGGAGTGGCAGAAAGATAGACATTGCAGATACAATCATCACAGAACTTTTGATTTCTGCATTGCAAAACTTTCAGGTCAAAAGAGTGGGTGCCCTATCCAAACTGAGCATTTTATTTGGGATCTAGGAACCTTAGGAGACTCTTTGATACCTGGTATAGAAGATTTCAACAATAGGAAAATTATGGGGCAAAAGAGCAGGCACCCTTGACCAACATGCCCTCATTTTCTAGGTGCACACTCTTTGTACCTTTTTCTCTATGTTTCTATGATCTATTTGCTTGTATCTATGTTTGAAATTAGTTTGTTGCCATTTAATTGAGAAATTAGGGTTTCAAGCTTTTTGAATGTTATAAGCTTGTGAAGGCCTAATCAAAATATCTACTTAGTCATAGCCGGTATAAATGGGAGTCTAGGAATCTGTAGCTTGATCCTTCATAGAGAGAAAGCTCGGTTCCTACTTCCCTAATGTTTAGCATGTGAAAGAGTGAGATTTGACTTAGTTAAACAAACTATCTTAATCTCACTTTTTCCACTAAACACATGTATCTAGTATATATCTTCATAGATTTGTGTCCTTTCCAAAAACACCTCTTTATGTCTCAGATCTATCCTCTACATGCCCTTTGTGGTAACTTGTGGTAGTTTCTATTGGGTGTTATGTGATCTTCCAATAGAGAGGAAGGTGCAACCTCATCATCACTATCATCATCTAAAGTAGAGGAAGAAGACTCATCATCATGATTACAAGGATTAAGATCATCTAAAGAATTGTCATCATGTCACAATGTCTCCAATGTGATGGTTGATGGAGAAATGGTAAGAGAAGAATTAGAAGAGCCCTCCTTGAAATGAACACTCCTCTTGATGAACAATGCATCTATGGTAATGTAGAGAGCCTATAGCCTTTGACACTGTCTGGGTGTCTAGTAAATATGTAAGGCTTTCTTTACAAATCCATAGCCTTGAATTTCTCTACTAGAATATAAGCCCGTACAAGAGAACCAAACACTCAGAAGTGCTTTACTATGGTTACCAATTAGTTCAACCTTGGAAAGGAGTAACCCCTTCCATAGCTCGATGAGGAACTCAATTTTAGATATAACATGCATAGTTGATGGTCTCCGCCTAGTACGAAGGTACTAGTGATCTAAAATTTATCATGTAATTAGCCATCTCTTTCAAGGACCTATTCTCGCACTCTGTAACACCATTCTACTAAGGAATGTATGGAAATGTGTGCTACAAGTCAGTACCTTTTGAGACATGAAATCATTCAAACTGATGGTTAACATATTCACCCCCATAGTCTATGTGTATAATCTTGATGGCCTTCCCTAATTATTTATCTGCAAAAGCTTTGATTTCTTGAAAAGACAAAAAGATCTCAAACTTCTATTTGAGAAAATAAACCCAAGTGTATCTAGAAAGATCATAAATGAATGTTAAGACATATCTAGTCCTACTAAAAGATGGATGTGGAAATGGCCCTACCAAGTCACTATATACTAATTCTAGAAGTTGTGTGTCCCTCCATGCTTTGCCTTTGTCATATTTCTCTTCAATATGCTTACCAAAAATGCATCCCTAGCAAATTCCATCAAAAAATTGAATAGAAGGAAACCCTAAGACCATGTCATATTGACTGAGCTACTGTAAGTAGTAGTAGTTCAAGTGGACAAATCACTAATGCCACAAATGAATCACCTCATGTAAGTGAGTGAGTAATATTCTAAAGGAGAGTCAAGAATAAAATGAGAAAATCGATACAGTCTAGACTGATGATCTACTTTTTTTGTGGTAACTGTAGACCCACAATGGAACTCACTAATTACCACTTTGTTTGGTGTGAACTCAACTCCCTTTCTAGAGCCTATGTGAGTGATCTGATAAATATATAGGAGATTAGTTGACAAATATGGAATTTAGAGAATATCTTGAAATGTTCCTTCACCCACATCAACAAACCCTCTCCCATGCACTTCAATAGGAGTGTCATCACCCAAAAGTATGCAAGGCACAAAACATAGATCTAAGGAGGCTAAACTATCTTGTGAGGAAGCTATGTGGTGCAAAGCACCCAAGTCAATAATGTAGGTATTAGTTTGTGAAATAACAACAACTAGGGCATTTCCCTTTCCTTTCCCCTTACTTTTATCTATGTTATTTGAAAATCCTTCTGATGAACTTTGTTTGATAGAGTCAGGTGACTTGATGTTGTTCTTCTCAAGAATATGTGTAAGGTGATTAATCTATTTCTTTAAACACTTGTGTTCAACTTGACCAACCATTTTACAGTAGAAACACTTGACCTTATCCTTCTTAGGTTGTTCACCTTTTTCTGAAGAGGTTTGATTAGCTACATTTGAGGCAGTGAGTTTATGACCTTTCTTCTTCTGTCCTTGGTTCTTTTGCTTATCCTATTTTCTAGATCCTTTCTATTTTTTTGTGATTTGATTTGTAGCCAAGGCATATGACTTAGAGGGTTTAATTGTACCCATGTGAACTATTTTATCTTACTCCTTAGTGATTTCTACAACAAACTCATCTAGAGAATGCATTTTATAGTTGGAAGCTAGATCACATTTTGTGGCATGAAAAGTAGAAACAAATACAAAATACTTCTACCAAGCTTATAAAGAATACTTTAGATTAGTTGTGTGTCTTTCTTTTCTATTCCACGTTATTTTAACTATAATCTGATGGTTTTTAATTTTGTGAAAAAGTGGACTATATGCTATCAAGATTAGTAGGACTTAACCCTGTGAGTCTGATCTCCAATTGATGACCCCTTATTTCTTATTTCTTCTCAAAGAGGTTTTCCAAAGTGGTCCACTCATAATTTGGTGTGGTGGGAGATTTGATGTAAGTCAGGAGACACTAGCATATATAGAGTACCAAATGCTTCATCACAGTTATTAAACCATTTAGGCTTTTTTTGCATCTTGTTTGAGTTATATTTCAAGTCCCATCATAAGCCTTTACAATCCTTTATTTTTTAGATAGATTATCATTTTAGATTTCCATTCAACATAGTTTTATGGTGTTAAAATAGGAACCATTGATTGATCCATTAGTGCATAAAAGTAAATTTTTATGTAGGGAGATAAGTGTGAAAATAAGACACATGAGACACACCCCCCCTTTTCACTAATTTCTAAAATGACCCCCTCTATAAATTACAATGTGTGGCACTTTATAATTAGTGTGATTTACAATGCAAATATCAAATTTTTAGACACCTACAAGGCATAAAATGGCCAAAACATTGAACTATATCTCAAGTACAATATGAGATCAATTTTAGAGCATCAATGTAGAGTACTTGAAAAAATATGAACTCCAAAAAAATGGCAGCTGGAAAGGAGTCTATTTGCACAAGTTATGGCTCCTCAAAGGTCTCAAAATGAAATTTGTGCAGCAACTTCTAAGAGAATCTTTAATTTTTGAGAAATTGGAGCATCAAATCAGAAAACCAATTTATCCATGGCATAGAGTGATAAATTCTACCCCAAATATGTTAGAAATTTGAAATAGATTGATAACTTAGGAACATTTTAAGAGAAATTCTAAGCTACATAAATTGGAAAAAACATAAACAATGCAAATAGTGAGTCTAAGAGATATTAAAATGTCAGGATGATAGAATTGCATTAAGAGCTCAAAGAAGAAGCTACACAAGACTGACAAAATTGCCATGCATGATGCAAGAGATGCAAAAAATAAGCTAGGTAGTCAGTTTATATAGTTTAGGGGGAGGGGTGGAGGTGGGAAAACCAACCAATAGGGAGAGACCATCAGACGGTCTAAACATAGTAAATGTAAATCCCTCGTAGGATGGTGAAATCTAAAATGACCCACTCACCTAATTAAACTCACTTTATTTAACCTAAGAAATCTTAATAAAAGTGTAGGAAAAACCTAGGAAATAGGGAGAATAACTAACCCACTAGGAAAATAAAATCCTACACTAATACCCCCTTAAGCATAGCTTAGGTAGGTGAAAAGATGGGTCCCAACAAATAAATCCTAATGAGGTACCCATGTACAGTGAATTCCCCCAAAAGAAAAGAAGCCCCCCCCACAAATAGAGAGAAAACACACCCCTAGAATAGAGAGAGTGAAAGAAACTATGAAACCCCCCCACAACAAAGTAGCTTTTGTGCTAAAAGAGGATACCCATATATAAATGATGAAGATGATCCATTTATGGAAAATTCCATTTATCCTATTAGGAAGAAACAACTCTAATGGTAAATGTTGAAGTACTCCCATTCAAAGAAGTAAGGTGAGGTAGGAAGTCTCTTGATGTATCCTATCTCAGAACTCTACTCAAGTGTCCTCATGTGAATATCAGAAGATGCCTCAATGCACAAAGGTAGAAGCAATCCAATCCCATGAATAGAACCATGAGGTGCAAGATCCAAATACAAGGAAGATGAGATAGAAATGATTAAATGAATATCATCAAAGAGGAGTTGAATGTTCTCAACAATGTCATCCAAATTTGAAATGAAGGACTCTACCAACAAACAAGAGATGTCTGGTAGAAATTGATCACAATTAAGTGAATCCAGGACACAAATATGATCCTATTGCAAAGAATAACTAGAATCTCTTGAAGAAGCGACTCTAAACTCTGAAGTAGCAATAGGTATTGTAGGAGTGTCTTGAACTATAGATGGGGTAATGGAAGTCTCCATATCATCCACAAGAGCTTGGTCATCTAAAGAATCATCACTATCAAATGAAGATCCAAAGTCTCCATACAAATGATGGATGATGGCCCATGTAGTGGAGGGGCACTCAGTGTGTTCTATGTGATGTAGAATATCCTTAAAATTAGTAGGACATATTAGCCCATAGATCATGTCATTATTGTTAAACCATGCATTCTTCTGTTCATAGTCACTTGGCTCAACAACAAGTCCAAGGAGATAGGAAAATTGATCATGCTCAAGATGGTGATTCTTTATTCCTTGTTTCTAGGACAAATAGTTCTCTAAAGTTAGCTTGACAACAAAAGGATGGAATTGAACACCAAAATCCATGATGAAGCCCCAAAAATAGAATTTTATCTCAGTTCATGATTACTATAACCCCATAAAAGATTCCCTCGTAAATCAAAGAGAGCACATAGGACAACCCCCAAGAAAATATGATTTGGCACTTTATATATAGTTCCATTACAATTGCCACTAGCAAGAAACACTTAGTGGACTTGCTCTCAATGCTTTACAAATTCTCAATCAAATGAGTGCATGCTAAAAGGAAAATCCTAGAATAAAACCAAGTGAAACAAATAGCACCACTGTAAAGTACTCAAAAAATGACACACTTTCAAAAAATGAATCATCTTGATCTCAGGTCATATGTGAAAGTTATTGGCAACATAAGCATGATGATGAAGAAACTGATGAGCTTGGTAGTAAGCAGTGTTGTCATTGATGGCAACAAAGGTTAAAGTCACAGTTATGTTGTTCCAGAGAGTGGTAACAAAGTGTAAGGATACAGTTGTGCTGGTTCAGAGAAGTAGTTAAGTATAATATCCTAAGTGTTGATCTAGAGAAGCTGATAAGTGTAGAATGATGGAGAATACACCTAAGCATGATGTCTTTCCATTTTGGAGTTCTATAGTCAGGCACAATTTGTTGAAGATTTGTCTAACGCATTTACAGTATAGAACCTATGACAAAGTCACAATATTTCAGTCTACATTTCTCTATTGTGACTAATTTTGCAATACAGTTATAAGGTAGTGTTGGTACATACTAATGAAGTCTAAATCCAAAGATTCAGGTCTTGAAGACCTCCAAAGTGAAAGATAGAGTTGACAGAATACCAGACTTTGTATTGACAATATAATAACAATGCCAATGGTAGATTGGAATGCTTTGCATTCCACCACAGATGGATATCTTTCCATGCAGTTTTGAGGACAAGGTTATGGATGTCAAAAGAGTGTATTATTAAAGTGGTAACCATTTTGGTGGTCTGTATGTTGAATTATGAACTAACAATTAGTCAATGTTGTAGCTATTGTTGTCATACTTTGCCCCCCCAACAAAATATTCCTATTTCCCTCCTTCTAACAAAGAAATCCTATCAGAGAAAGCCTAAATAGAAGGAGAGAAAGTCTTAAATCCTACATTTTTCCCATGCTGTGCCTTGCCAAAAACCCAGAAATCTTTTAGCTTCAACTTTTTCCATCGCAGGGATTTCTCAGTTTCATTCTTAGTATTTGTGTATGCATCTTTTTCTTGTATATTCGCATTGTATGTTTAGACATACAAAGGGTAGATACAAGGGAATATACAATGGTAGCATACAGGGTCAGATACATGTTTACAACGTACAAAGGTTTGTATGTAGTTTTCCTTTGTATATTTCGCATTGTATATGCAATATACAAAGGTCAGGTACAAGGGACAAATATACAAAGGGATTTTTGGTGTGACTAAGACCACCGACGGCCCAACTCATAGTCTCTCCGACGGCTGATGAAGCATACAAGGTAGATATACAAAGGGTCATCGGCAAGATAGGCCTTATCAGCAGCCAAGTCCATTTTCTCCCCGACAGCTGATACAAGGAAACATACAAAGGGGGAGATGCAATTGGTGGGGTCCGCTGAATGTACAATGGGCGATTGTATCTCATATACAAGTTGCATTGTATATGTGATATACAAGGCAATGATACAAAGAAGAGATATGCAAAGTCTATATACAAGGAAAAGATACAAGGGTTGGGGCCCACCAATCGCGTATACAAGGTCATATACATTCCTAATATACAAGGCCCAGACCCGAAGTGAATATGCATTCTGGTTGATAAAGGCACAAGTGTTTGTTTGCATCTTTGTTTGTATGTTCATGTTGTATGTTTGGACATACAAGGGAATATAAAAAGGTAGCATACAAAGGTCAAACGCATGTTCGCAATGTACAATTGCGATTGTATGTAGTTTTGCTTATATGTTCGCATTGTATATGCGACATACAAAGCCGATATACAAAGAAGAAGAGATACAAGCTAGACCTGTGTAAAGTTCCAATATGGTTGATAACCCTTTGAGTTCCACATTATATGTATATTTGCAATTGTATGTTTGCATATACAATCAGATATACAAAGGGTCGCATGCAAAAGGATTTTGCCAAGACTTAGTGTATCGGTGACTCATTTTAAGGTCTTTCCGATGACCGATAAGAAGATGCAATTTTCCAACGATGGGTTCGAGGATCATTTTAGCAACCAATGCAGTGGTGCCACGTGTCAAGAGTGATACAAAGGCCGATTCAAAAGGTAAACACCCACGATTGTATAAAGGCATATGCAAAAGCATTTTGATTATGCAAAGAGAAAGAAGGCATGGTTGCACCAAGTAAACCTAAAAGTGCAGTTGCCATTGTATATACAATGGGAAGATATTGCAGTATACAAGTACGGATATGCAAAGCGATATGTAGATACAGACGTAGTTTGACCGCAGCTTTGACCGTGAATATCTCCCTCATTTTAGCAAATTTCAACATGCTTCAAAAGGAAAAAGTGCTTATTTTTGCCTCATCTTTCATTTGGCAGGCTTTTGAGGGGAATATCTTCACTTTCAAAATTTGATCTGGCTTTACATGCTCGGGCAACTGGACATTTCAGCGACCTTTTTGGCATAAGCAAAGGGTATTTATTTTCATAGTAGCTTCAGTTGGTGAGTTCTACGGGTGCATTCATGGTGGATGACTTCACTCTTTAATGCGTATGGGCTCTATGTCTTGTTGGCCAATCTTCTGGTCTTGGACAATGACTTTGGGGGTTTCTTCTTCAATGCCCTATCCTATCTTGCGTTTGGGCAACCATTTTCTGTGGTTTTGGACCTGGCAGCGGCATGGTTCTTGTCTTTTCACCATGCCCCTACCCATGCGCCTTTGTTCCTACATTAATGACCTTAGATCCTATGGAGCAGTGACTTCATGCCTTTCTGCGCAAGAGCCTAACCTATAAATGGCAATGTAACCTCATTATTTCAGGAGGATGGTATTGTTTTGGGCTATTATGTTGCCAATTTTTCTATAGTTAGACTTCTACTACTGAATATTCTATAATGTAATGGTTTCTGACCTTCATGATTAATATATGTATGACTTCTTGCATCCCTTGTGTCCTGATTTCTATGTTTTAATTGAAGTCATAGTCTGTTCTATGAGTAAAATGGCTCCTCTGCAGGTTTAACCTTCATACTGAAGTCTCAATCGGTCATAAGTCTGTGTGAATCCCCTTCATCATTGAAATCATTGTTGTGTCTACACCAAGATCACCATCGCTCACTAAATCTGGTGTATCACTCCTTTTCATTTTAGCTTCCTTCTAACCCTTTTCCCCTGCAAGCATTAGCACTAGATTTAGTTGTACTGCTCTAAGTAATAGGTTTAGAGAGAGGAACCAGCCTTCTTTGGAGGTCTGATCTCAATTTGCAAGGTCCCACACTTTGAGATCATTCCCATGTTTCTCCAGATTGCTAAAGTTATATAACAGTAGCAAGGGTGCAAATCTGAGAGATAACAGTTTCTGGCACACCCAGTGGGACAAGGTATTAGAAATAGTTCAAATACTACCTTTTATTGTTGGTTTTGATGTGCGGCTAGTGATTTTCAGACCTGTAAGAGGTTAAAACCTACATATCTAGTGACTCTGAACTTTGGTTTAGCAAAATTAGTATATTTCTGCTTATGAGAAGAATACAAACCATAAGCAGTTCTTCATCTTTTGAATATTTATAATTATCCCCACCTAGAAGAAGGGGGATAATGGCTGAGAAACTGAAGAAGACTCTTGTCTTTTCTAGGAGAGCTAAGTCTACTCCTCCTATAGTTGGAACTCATATTGTCCTAAGAATCTCAGTTACAATGATTCCTACAGTTAGAAATCAGTTGTTTGTTGCATTCAACCAAGGCAGCCCACTGAATTTGGTTCAGTATGATGATATTCCTATAGCTGCCTTGAAAAGTTTACCATTTTTTAATGGCAAAGATTAGACTACTCTAGCTGAGCACATAAAAGACATTGCAAACCTGTGTACTGTCCATCATGTGACAGAGGAGAATGTTACAATCAGGTTGTTAGCAGCTTCCCTTAAAGGGAAGGCTTTGTAGTGGTTTAGAAACCTGCCGGTGAACTCCATAGATTCATGGGATCGTTTGGGAGAAGAGTTGTACAACTTCTTTGAAGACAAATTAGACCATTTGTCATTGGTGGAACAACTATCTACAATTAAAAGAGCTCCTCACGAAGTAATGTCAGACTTCAACCACCGTTTCCAGAAGACGTGGATCAGAATCCCACCAATGGTAAGGCCCATAGCTGACCATGCTTTCTTATATTATTTGAGAACTTTAAACAGTGATACTTCTGTCATGATTCAATCTATGGCAGGAATTTCCTTACCACATGCTTATGCCATAGCCATAAGAGCTGAAAACAACATCATTCAGGCTGGTAAAATTGCCCCTAGGCCTCCTTTGCCAATATTCCCCACTATTCAACCACCATTTCCAATGTATGTGCCTCCTCTAACTGTTATACCTGCCACACCATGTTGCCAGTAGCTAATGTACAGCCCAATAAATCAGAAAATGCTGCTCAAACTCAGTCTTTCAAGTTATAAGAAATCAAAGGATTATTGCAATCTTTTGGTAATGAGCTGACAAATATCAAAAAATAGCAGTTCTAGAATAGACAGCCTTATCGGCCACATAGTCAAGGGCAAAATCAGCCTTATCAGGGGTAAAACCAGCCATACCAAGCTAATAGGCCACCTTATCAAAGCAATTACCAGGGTGCTAGGCAAAATGTGAACTAGAGGCCTTTCCAGCCTTACAATCCTGCACCTATTAATGCAGCTAGCGACCTTGTCCCTATTCAGAATAACCTTGTAGCTGAGTATGAATGGTGTCTTCCCTATAATCAGCCACACAGTCAGGCAGGCTATCCAAATGGAGTGATAAATCAGGCTCTAATGGTGCAAAATGTTGCAGTTTCATAGCCAAACACACTTAATGATGGTGTTCTACAGCAGCAAGGGCAGCCTCAGAATGATATTGCCTTCCTAAATTGGCAGGGAGATGAGTTTTGTGGTATGGACAGAGATGATACTTCAGTTGCAACGAATACAAGAGCTAAGAAGAGGGGTTATGAGATAGATCAAGTAGAAAACAAAGAAAAAAGACCTACTGATCCTTCTACATCCCAGATTCCCCATATTTTGCAATGGAACACTCAAACAACCGCCAGGGAACACCCTCAGTTGTAGGCTGATATTGCTGCTGCAAAGTCACATCATAATGTAAATGTCACCTCACCTTTCAATATCATTGAAAATATGAATAAAATGAATGTGACAATGTCTATGTGGGATTCCTTAGTGATCTTAGGTCAAAAGGACATGTTACAATCTGCTTTGTCTGATTTAAAAGTGTCAAATGATACAACTGTTGACCAAGCTAGGGTTGTTCTTACTAATTCATCCCAGTATGGCGTCAAACTACCAAATAAGAGTGCTAAACCACTTCCATTTTATGTGTCATTAATAATAGGAGACAAGTTAGTACATAACTACATGGTGGATAGTGGTGCAAGTAGTTCTGTAATGCCAAAACAGATTGCAGACCAATTAGGATTGAAATACTAGTCCCTGACAAAGGGTGTGCTCTAGCTAGATGGCATAGCTGTTAACACTATGGGTGTGAAAAAGATCTAGGTCTCACTTTGCATACCTGTCTGAATGTTTCCATTTCTCAAGAGGTGTTCATCATAGATCTACCTCCTTATTTCGCCATGTGTTTGTCAAGAGAGTTCACAGCCAAGATAGGAGGATATTTATCCTCGGATTGGTCCCACATGCTATTCAAGACCTGATATGGCACAAAAGTGACCATTAAATCTAAATTTCTTTCTAAACATCACATAGAGCTTTATGTCCCAAGTGTTGTTAATGAAAATTATATTATTTCTGATGAGTCTGAGCTTGTTGCTGCTCAACAACTACAAGCTGAAAGTATACCAAAAGTACTGTTAGTGGATTGGGCCTTGGAAAATATTGTTGATGATCCCGAGGGACACATCCAAGAAACTGGTATGGGGGTTTACATACTGTACGAACCCAAAATCGTAATTCCAAACCTTGTAAAGAGTTTAGAACAATAGATAGAACAACAAGATGAGGTATGGAAAATGTACTTTGATGGCTCTAGAAATAGGAATGGATCTGGTGGTGGTGCAATGCATGTGTCTCCACAAGGTGACAGATATTATTCTGCTTTCCATTTTGCTTTTTTGTGTATAAATAACATTGTTGAGTTTGAAGGGTTGATTCAGGGTTTGTAGTGGGCAAGAAAGAGAAAAATTAGTTGTTTGCAGGTGTATGGGGACAACGAACTCTTTGTAAATCAAGTGAGGGGACTGCATGTCACAAAGAATGATGTTTCGAAATACTATAAACATAGGGTATGGGACATGATTGAGGAGTTTGATGCTTTCAATCTAATCTCTATTCCAAGAAATTAGAACTATCATGCAGATAGGCTAGCTATGATTAGGGCTCAGTTCAATATCCCCAGTGATATTCAAAGAGAAAAGAAACAGCCTCATGTGAAAATAGTTGATAGGCCCTCTATTCCTGACAATAACATTCATTGGTAGGTTTTTGAGAGTGATGAGCAGGTTCTGCGTTTCCTGTTAGAAGAGGATGAGTTTTCTATGATGAATTAGAACAAACTCAAACAACAATATGATGATGATCAAGTGGTTCAGTTAAGGACTAATAAGCTACCCAGAGGGTTGGTAACCTTGGAGTCCATTTTTTGGTACTGATGATTAGCTGAAAAAGAGCAAAACTAGCATGCTAGTCAAAGAGGATCATTATGAGAAGCTAGAAATTTTCAAAGGTAAGCTTCTCAAAATTGGTAAAATCTATTCACTTAAGGATAGGAAAGCTTTTATTGCTCTTTGCCAAGAGTTTGAGGCTGTGTTTGCTTGGGAATACTTAGACCTGAAAGGGTTTGACCCTCATATTGCCCAGCATACCATAGAGTTAGAGCCAGTTGCAAAACCTATGAGGTAGAAACAAAGACCATTAAATCCAAAGCTTGAGCCTCTGATGATTAAAGAATTAACCAAGCTAATCGAGGGAAGCATAATTTTTCTTATCAAGCATACTTCTTGGGTCTCAAATCTTGTTCCTGTGAGGAAAAAGAATGGAGAGATTAGACTGTGTGTTGACTTTAGAGACCTTAATAGAGCCTCCCTAAAAGACCACTACCCACTACCCTCAATGGAGCAAATTCTACAAGTAGTGGCTGGTTCAGAAAGATTTTCCTTACTTGACGGATATTCCGGTTATAATCAAGTGTTAGTCAAGGAAGAGGATCAATTTAAAACTACTTTTACCACCAAATGGGGCCCCATGGCCTATAGAAGGATGTTTTTTGGTTTGGAAAATGCTGGCTCTACTTTTTAGAGAGTTATGGATATGGCTTTTAAAGGTTTGCTTTATAAATTGGTACTTGTGTACCTTGATGATATCACAGTTTTCTCTAAAGATGTAGCTAAACATTTATTCCACCTCAAACAAGTATTTGAGAGATGTAAAGAGTTTCAGATATCTCTCAATCCCAAGAAATGCATTTTTGCTATGCATGAAGGCAAGCTTTTAGGGTACATTATGTCAAAGAAGGGAGTTACCATTGATAAAGAAAGAGTAAGAGCTATTTTGGAGCTACCTTTACCCAGTCACAAGAAGGGACTACAAAGTTTTATTGGCAGAATTAATTTTCTATGAACATTTATACTTGACATTGCAAATTTATTAAAACCATTGACCTCTATGTTAAAGAAAAATATATCTTTCAGTTGGACAAAAGAGGCCAAACTTAGCTTTGAGTCCATAAAAGAGGCATTATCAGCTACACCAACTCTAGTAAATCCTGATAATTTCTCAAAAGATTTTATTTTGTATGCTTATGGCAGTCTAGATACAATTTCTGCAATTCTAGTATAGCAGCAAAATGAAGGCTTTGAGCAGCCAATCGCTTTCTTTAGTCAAGGACTAGAGGAGTATGAACAGAGGTGTAGTTTCATTGAAAAACATGTCCTTGCAGTGGTAAAGAGTCTCAAGAAGTTTAGGCATCTTATTTCTAACAACAAGGTACATTTAATGGTTGCTCACCCTAGCGTGAAGGAACTTTTGTTAGGGAAGGATGTTAATGAGAAAAGGGTTGGTTGGATCACCAAAGTCATGGAATATGACGTAGACATCAAGATAACCAAGCTCATTAGAGGTAGAGGGCTTAGTGAGCATCTTGCTACTAGATCTAAAAATGAAACAGAGAAGGAAGAAGAGGTGCTTCTAACCATTGAAGATGAACATCGGGATGATACAACAGCAGTCGAAATAGGTTGGGTCAATGACATGACTCATTTTTGGCAAACTAGTGAATGTCCAGTAGGTTTAGATAGATCCAAGAGAAGATATTTTAGACTGTAGTCTATTTCATATGTTTTAATTAATGATATCCTTTTCAGAAAGGATTTTAATGGTGTGTTGTTAAGATGCATTGATAATGATCAAACTGACAAGGTGTTGCATGAGTTTCATGATGGAACAGCAGGGGGTCATTTTGCCCCAAGAACTACTACTTGGAAAATAATGAGAGCTGGCTATTACTGGCCCAACTTATTCAAGGATGCCCATGCATGGACCAGAAATTGTGTAAGATGTGTCATTTTTGCAGGCAAAGAAAGGCTGCCAACTTTACCTCTGCAACCAATTCAAGTAGAGCTGCCCTTCATGAGATGGGGTATTGATTTTATAGGTCCCATTAACCCACCATCAAGTGTAGGCCACAGGTGGGTACTTATAGTAACAGACTATTTCACAAGGTGGACTGAAGCAATGGATCTGTAGGAATCCAATGAGAATGTTGTTTTGAACTTTTATCATGATTTGGTATCCAGATTTGGAGTACCTAAGTTAATTATCTCAGACAATGCTTTAGCCTTTGTTGGATTGAGGATAACTGATTGGGTTGTGAAGAATAGAATCTATTTAAACACTTCATCAAATTATTACCCACAGGGTAATGGTCTGGCTGAATCCACAAATAAGAATCTCATAAGGATTATCAAAAGATCAATGGAGGACAACCAGAGAGCCTGGCACACCAATCTGAAATATGCCTTATGGGCAGATAGAATAACTCGGAAGAGATCTATTGGAAACTCTCCATATATGTTAGTTTATGGAAAAGAGGCAAGATTGCCTATGTCTGTAGAGCTACCAGTACTTGATGTCATGAATCAACTGGAGATGTTTGAAGAAGGAGACCCCATGGCTATCAGATATGCTCAACTTATGGAGCTTGAAGAGATCAGAGATAAAGCCATGAAAGCTATGGAGTATCATCAACTTCAGACAAAAAGAGTTTTTGATAACAAGGCCACTCCCATAAATTTTAGGGAGGGTGATATGGTACTTAAATGGGATGAGTTGAAAAGCAGGCCAGGGAAGCACTCCAAGTTTGATAGCATGTGGAGTGGCCCATTTATCATTACTAAATGCAAGGAGCACAATGCATTTTAGTTATCAAACATGGATGGAGAAAGTTTGCCTATCCCAGTCAATGGGATACACCTGAAGAGGTGTTTTGAGGTAAAATCAGTAGATTAGGTTTCTTGCTTTCAATAAGTGCTGCTACACAATAGTTTAGACACCTTTTGTTTTTCGTAAGTGTTGTCTACCACAGTTAGAGGAGTTGCTTTCAACATTTTGTTTTGGTTTTGGTCTTCCTGTGTTCTTCATTGCTGATATGCTGAGTTACTAAGGTCATGATTGATTATCAAAGGTTTATTTTTAAGTCTCTATGTGACTCCATGCCCAATGGATGTATAAGGCCACTAATCCATTTGTTTAGCAGGCAAACACCCTTGAGAGGTCGCCAAAGATGTTGTCATATTCCCCCCCCCACAAAATATTCTTGTTTCTTCCTTCTATCAAAGAAATCCGATCAGAGAAAGTTTAAATAGAAGGAGAGAAAGTCTTAAATCTTACATTTTTCCCATACTGTGTCTTGCAAAAAAAAATCCCAAAATCTCACCTAGAGAATCTTTGCCAAAAACCCAGAAAAACCCAGAAAAACCCAGAAAAACCCAAAAATCTTTTAGCTTCAAGTTTTTCCATCGCAGGGATTTCTCAGTTTCATTCTTAGTATTTGTGTATGCATCTTTTGCTTGTATATTCACATTGTATGTTTAGACATACAAAGGGCAGATACAAGGGAATATACAACGGTAGCATACAAATTCAGATGCATGTTTGTAACATGCAAAGGTTTGTATGTAGTTTTCCTTTGTATATTTCGCATTGTATATGCGATATACAAAGGTAAGGTACAAGGGGCAGATATACAAAGGGATTTTTTTGTGACTACGACCATCGATGGCCCAACTCATAGTCTCTCCAACAGCTGATGAAGCATACATGGCAGATATACAAAGGGTCATCGGTGAGATAGGCCTTATCAGCAGCCAAGTCCATTTTCTCCCCGACAGCCGATACAACGAAACATACAAAGGGGGAGATGCAATTGGTGGGGTCTGCTGAATGTACAATGGGTGATTGTATCTCATATACAAGTCACATTGTATATGCAATATACAAGGCAATGATACAAAGAAGAGATATGCAAAGTCTATATACAAGGAAAAGATACAAGGGTTGGGGCCCACCAATCGCGTATACAAGGGCATATACATTCCTATTATACAAGGCCCAGACTCAAGGTGAATATGCATTCTAGTTGATAAAGGCACAAGTGTTTGTTTGCATCTTTGTTTGTATGTTCGCGTTGTATGTTTGGACATACAAGGGAATATACGAAGGTAGCATACAAAGGTCAGACGCATGTTCGCAATGTACAAGTGCGATTGTATGTAGTTTTGCTTGTATGTTCGCATTGTATATGCGATATACAAAGCCGATATACAAAGAAGAAGAGATACGAGCCGAACCTATTGCAAAGTTCCAATATGGCCGATAACCCTTTGAGTTCCACATTGTATGTATATTTGTGATTGTATGTTTGCATATACAATTAGACATAGAAAGGGTCGCATGTAAAAGGATTTCGCTGAGACTTAGTGTATCAGTGACCCGTTTTAAGGTCTTTCCGACGGCCGATAAGAAGATGCAATTTTTCAGCGATGGGTTTGAGGATCATTTCAGTGACCAATGCAATGGTGCCACATGTCAGGAGCGATACAAAGGCTGATTCAAAAGGTAAACACCCACGATTGTATAAAGGCATATGCAAAGCAGTTTGATTATGCAAAGAGAAAGAAGGTGCAGTTGCACCAAGTAAACCTAAAAGTGCAATGGGAAGATATAGCAGTATACAAGTGTGGATATGCAAAGTGATATGTAGATATAGATGCAATTTGACTGCAACTTTGACTGTGAATATCTCCCTCGTTTTAGCAAATTTCAACATGCTTCAAAAGGCAAAAGTGCTTATTTTTGCCTCATCTTTCATTTGGTAGGCTTTTGAGGGGAATATCTTCACTTTCAAAATTTGATCTATCTTTGCATGCTTGGGCAACTAGACGTTTCAGTGACCTTTTTGGCGTAAGCAGAGGCTGTTTATTTTCATAGTAGCTCTGGTTGGTGAGTTCTATGGGTGCATTCATGGCAGATGACTTCACTCTTCAATGCGTATGGGCTCTATGTCTTGCTAGCCAATCTTTTGGTGTTGGATGGTGACTTTGGGGGTTTCTTCTTCAATGCCCTATCCTATCTTGCATTTGGGCAACCATTTTCTATGGTTTTGGACCTGGTAGCGGCATGGTTCCTGTCTTTTCACCATGCCCCTGCCCATGCACCTTTGTTCCTACATTAATGACCTCGGATCATATGGAGCAGCGACTTCATGCCTTTCTGCGTAGGAGCCTGACCTATAAATGGCAATGTAACCTCAATATTTCAGTGGGATTGTATTGTTTTGGGCTATTATACTACCAATTTTTCTATAGTCAGACTTCTGCTACTAAATATTCTATAATGTAATAGTTTTTGACCTTCATGATTAAGATATGTATGACTTCTTGCCTCTCTTGTGTCCTGATTTCTATGTTTTAATTGAAGTCATAGTCTGTTCTATGAGTAAAACAACTCCTCTGCAGGTCTAATCTTCATACCGAAGCCTCAATTGGTCATAAGTCTATGTGAATCCCCTTCATCATTGAAATCATTGTTGTGTCTACACCAAGATCACCATTACTCACTAAATCTGGTGTATCACTTCTTTTCCCCTGCAAGCATTAGCACTAGATTTAGTTGTACTGCTCTAAGTAATAGGCTCATAAAGAGGAACCAACCTTCTCTGGAGGTCTGATCTCAATTTGTAAGGTCCCACACTTTAAGATCATTCCCATGTTTCTCTAGATTGTGAAAGTTTTATAACAACAACAAGGGTGCAAGTTTGAGAGATAATAGCTGCTTCACTAGTTAAGCTGACTTAAAAGTGTTGAGGTTGTGAGGAGTCAAGACATGTTTAGAATAGAGTCATGGGAGCAAATATAGGTCATGTTGACCTATCTCAATGTGTTACATGCCTTAATTCTCTCTACAAAGCATATTGAGTTATGTTTTTGGCTGAAAAGTTAAGGAGTCATATGATACATCTCCTAGTCGACCTAATTAATGGTTTACTTGAAAGCGGTATATATAAGATTGATTTCTTGTGTGCATGATTGATTGTTGGAGTGAAATGTGAAAGAAGTAAGTGTGTATGGTTGAGAAGAATTTGATGAGAAAAATAATCAGATAAGATGAAGTGTGTCAGTTCAGTATTCTCAGCTTCAATGGAGCTATATCTCCAACATAAGTCAGATGCACTACTAGCAATTCATATTTGGCAGTGAGCCACCCCTTTCTTCTATCTTTTTCTATTTAGGACAGTGAGTCCTTAGGTAATGAGCCACCTATAGTGAGCATTCTCTATTATGGATAGTGAGTCCTTTTGGTAGTGAGCCTAATTGTAATTGATATTATTATTCATATGTGTGTGTGTGTGAGAGAGAGAGAGCTAATTCTCACCATGGTTTTTCCATTTTTGGGTTTTCCATGTAAAAATCTAGTGTCCATGTGTTGTGCATTGTGATAGTTGATTTCATGCTTTCCTTTCTTACTACAAATTAATTATATTATTTGGAATGAATGTTTAAAAGATTAAATGGTTTTAGAGAATACTCATTCACCCCCCTCTCAATATTCTAGGTGTTCAACAATTGGTATTAGAGCCTGGTTCCTTGGATGAAGCTTAACCGCTTGAGGAAGATCTTGAAGTGTGAACACATGGCACCCAAGAAATATCCTATTCCTCTAGAAGAAATCCCTACTATTGAATTTACTAAAGAAGACTACATAGTTGATATGAATGGAGAACTTGAATCGGGTTTTGAAGATCTAGAGAAAGTTCAATGTAAGAATATAGACCCGAAAGGAAATATTAAGGAAGTAGATGAATGCATCAAGAAGTTGAGAGAATAAAACAAGAAATTCAAAGAAAGATATAAGGAAGTACATGAATAGATCAATCAATCAAATGAGACAATCACCAATCTAAAAATACAAATCGAGGAAGGAAAAAGAATTAAACAATGCCTAAATGAGAAACTAAAAGGAAAATCTAATGAATGCTCAAGGCTTGAACAAGAAATAGTGGTCTTAAAGTGATGCAGAGGCATCCACACTATAACATTTGCATATAGTATGAATGTCTGCAGACCAACCTCATCATCATCATCTTCGCCATCATCATCATATTTCCTAAAGCCAACAGCATCATCATATTTCGCATTACACTGTTAGCATCATATTTCGGATGCTCGCGAACATCCTCCTGCCGACTACTATTCACCTCCTCCGCTTTCCTCCTAACATCATCATCATGATGTTCAACGGGCGCACACATCCTCCTGTTGCACTGTTCATCGGGCTCCGAACTCTATCGGCATCATGATATGCAACACTTCCTTCGTCAGCGGATATTCAACATCCGGTTGCTCCAAATATCCTGATGACGATCACCTTCAGCACCTTCCCTTCGATGCTCCGCTAGCCGACGATACAAACAACAGCATCATGATCTACTGTATCCGGCTGTCTCGAAACCTCCTGATGATGCTAATACACTTTCTGCCGATGCCGATACTTAACCGCTTAACAACGGCAGGATAAACTCGCACAGGGGGATATCTCAATATCCTGATGACGATGGCGTCATATCCTGATGACGATGACGTCACCCAATATCCTGATGACCTCTTCAACACTTAGTCAAAAAACACGAACTTTCTCTCCCGCATCTACTCGCGATATGCGGATGTTTGGCACTCCGATATGATGATCCTAATGCCGATACATGCACTTAGTCTATGTCCGGCCTAAAACATCCTGATGCACTCGCAACATGAAAACTCCAACAGTTTCATAACCCGATCTTCTTCCTGATGCCGATGCACTCCTCCTCGGCTCCTCCAGATGATGATCACCCCGACGAACCCGCACTTCATGCGCTCAACTGCATCATGTTCATCTTTACTTATCCGGATGACGATGCTTAACCCGACTGCAGGATATTCACCAAGACATCCTGATGATGCCGTCTTCACGAACTTCTTCACTTAGTGAAATCTTACTTCGCCGATCCTCCAGGGATGACCCAATCTAACCTCAGGGTGATCTTCCAACTCAATCAACTCAACTTGACCTAGCACATGAGGATGCTAGGCTTCTCAAGATCTGGCGACCGCGGTCCTGCACACCTGCATGCAAACGGAAAACAAACTACTACCTACCCTACTGTACATTACCATTCCACCAATCAGATGAGTCAACCGGTGGAACGGATCAGGAAATCCATGAAGTCTCTCAAACCAGCAAATCAATCAAGTAATGGAATGCAACAGAGGTTGAACACAAACAGGATCTCTTTACTGACTTCAAAAGATGCAATACAAATGATCAGCCTCTCTCTTAGTCTCACTCCCTGCAACTAGCTCGATCGATGATATCTGTCTGTCTCTCCAATATCAAACGATCTCATGCTTATAAAGACTTTCCTACGAGTACTACTGACCCGACTCCAAGCGGCTGGGAACTCTCCAAGCGGCTGGGAGATCCCACCGAACATACATCATGAAAGCTGTTACAACTAACTAGCTAAAAATAGCAAAAGCCTGGTCAGCATGATCTTATCATGATCATCTTGACCTTATTACATGCAACTGGTCTTAACAGACCTTCTTGGAAACATAAACAAGACCTAAACTACTAACTGCCTTATCTAGACCAGCTGTCAAGTAGGTGCTCCTGCACCATACTCCCCAAAAGAAAAGAACTCATGTCCCATGAGTTTAGTATGTGGAAGTCGTCCACCCTTACACTTTGCTTTGTCAATAGTCCGACCTGCTCCAGCTTTATCTGCTGCTGTCTCTTGGCTGCTCCAAGACTTCTGAACTGTGACTGGTTTGTTGGCAAGTAACTCCTCATGCCTGTTGATGTAGGCCTTTCTCTCACATACCTTGTGTTTTTCAGGTTGCCTGACCAGAACCTCTTGCTGAACTGCTTCTGTAGTGTTCACCTGTATCTTTCTTTCAACCCTTATAGGACAAGCAATAGTCCCAACTATGACAACATCCTTGTCATTCTTCTGAACGGGTTGCTGTTTGCACCCCTGTTCCTGAACCTGCTGCTGACCTCTGTCAGTCACAACTGAAACTTTCTTCAGCTTGTTGTCTGTAACAACTCCTTTCCCTGCAGTATCCTGAACTGCCTTCATGCCTGTTCCTCTAGGCATCTGCACATACTCCTTCTTTCCCATTAAAATGATTTGGGCTGCCTTCTGTACTGCAGCTTTTGCCTGTAATGGCATCAACTTAATAGTCTTCCCATCCTTCTTGATGGTGTAGGTATTAGCATACCCATCATACAGTACCCTCCTGTCAAATTGCCATGGTCTACCGAGCAGTAGGTGACAACATTCCATAGGCAAAATATCACACAAAATCCTATCCTGATATGGCCCAATCTGGAAATCCACATATGCCTGTTCAGAGACAAAAAGTGATTGCCTATCACTCACCCAAGATGCCTTGTAAGGGTGTGGATGTGGAATCCTTTCCAGCTTCAGTTTATCCACCATTTCCTGAGATACCATGTTGTCTATTGAACCAGTATCAATGACAACCTTACATACCTTACCTTTGCTCTTACATGTGGTTTTGAAAAGAGCTCTCCTTTGCATCAGATCCCTTGATGCCTGCAAACTAATTCTCCTTAACATCAATGATTCTCCACTCTCTGGATATCCAACATTATCAGGACCTTTGTTTGAACTCTGTGCACTTTCTTCTACTTTCTCTTCTTGTACCAGTTGTACTCTCTTGTCACTAGTTCTATCATTTCTGGATGATGAACCTTTGTTTTCTGGACATTTGAAAGATGGATGACCAAACTCTCCACAGGTGTAACACTTTCCTGAAAATGTAGTAGAACCTCTACCACCTCCAAATCTTCCTCTATTGCCTTTCCATCCACCTCTGAAATCAGACTGTCCTTGTCCTTTACCAGTGTCTTCTTGACCCTCATTTGTCTGCTTTTGTGCAGGGGCTGTTCCTCTTCCCCTATTGTTTCCTCTTCCTCTCATGGACTTATCATGTCCTCTATTCATCTTTTCTTCAATCCTGATTGCCATTTGATAACAATCCTCCACATTCTTAGGGTTAGCTAACACTAACTCATCCTGTATGTTAAACCTTAAACCAGCCAAGTACCTAGCCACCTTTTCTACCTCATTCTCATGATGACCAGATCTCATACTCAACAGATAAAATTCCTCAGTATATGCTTTCACATCCCTGTCTTTCTGCTTTAAAAATTGCAGCTTCTTAAACATCTGGATTTCATAATCCCTTGGCAAGAATTTACCCTTTATCCTTGCTACCATCTTATCCCAAGAAGTGATCTTAGACTTCCCTTGTTTCCTTCTCTCAGATTGTACATAATCCCACCATACCAAAGCATGACCTCCTAACTTGGTCTTTGCAATCTTCACCTTCTGATCCTCAGCAACATCTTCACATTCAAAGTGATTATCAAGTGCAGCAATCCAATCTAACAACTCATCTTCATTCAAGCTTCCAGTATATTTGGAAACATCAACCTTTACCTTAGGTTTTTCACTCTGCACTGCCTTTAACAGTTTTGCCAATCTCTGGTCTTCAGCATCCAGATCTTCAGCTACCTCTTCATACTCTTCAACAGTATCTGCATCTTCTTCAGACTCACTGTCTTCCACTTCCCTCTTTTTGTTCTTTTCCAGGGCTGTCAGCCTGGCTTGAAGTGCTTCAGCAAGCTCCTTCATCTTCCTCATCTCCCTAGCATGTTTCTCCTTCATCTCCTGCAGTTCCCTTGCAATACCACTACCTTTAGGAGGCATTTTGTCAACCTCTCAATCAACACACAACTCAACTCTATCTCTACCTCTGCCCTTTCGGTGACAGAATCAACACACAACAGCCCAGACCTTTAGCTGAGCTCTGATACCACTATGATGCAGAGGCATCCACACTATAACATTTGCATATAGTATGAATGTCTGCAGACCAACCTCATCATCATCATCTTCGCCATCATCATCATATTTCCTAAAGCCAACAGCATCATCATATTTCGCATTACACTGTTAGCATCATATTTCGGATGCTCGCGAACATCCTCCTGCCGACTACTATTCACCTCCTCCGCTTTCCTCCTAACATCATCATCATGATGTTCAACGGGCGCACACATCCTCCTGTTGCACTGTTCATCGGGCTCCGAACTCTATCGGCATCATGATATGCAACACTTCCTTCGTCAGCGGATATTCAACATCCGGTTGCTCCAAATATCCTGATGACGATCACCTTCAGCACCTTCCCTTCGATGCTCCGCTAGCCGACGATACAAACAACAGCATCATGATCTACTTTATCCGGCTGTCTCGAAACCTCCTGATGATGCTAATACACTTTCTGCCGATGCCGATACTTAACCGCTTAACAACGGCAGGATAAACTCGCACAGGGGGATATCTCAATATCCTGATGACGATGACGTCATATCCTGATGACGATGACGTCACCCAATATCCTGATGACCTCTTCAACACTTAGTCGAAAAACACGAACTTTCTCTCCCGCATCTACTCGCGATATGCGGATGTTTGGCACTCCGATATGATGATCCTGATGCCGATACATGCACTTAGTCTATGTCCGGCCTAAAACATCCTGATGCACTCGCAACATGAAAACTCCAACAGTTTCATAACCCGATCTTCTTCCTGATGCCGATGCACTCCTCCTCGGCTCCTCCAGATGATGATCACCCCGACGAACCCGCACTTCATGCACTCAACTGCATCATGTTCATCTTTACTTATCCGGATGACGATGCTTAACCCGACTGCAGGATATTCACCAAGACATCCTGATGATGCCGTCTTCACGAACTTCTTCACTTAGCGAAATCTTACTTCGCCGATCCTCCAGGGATGACCCGATCTAACCTCAGGGTGATCTTCCAACTCAATCAACTCAACTTGACCTAGCACATGAGGATGCTAGGCTTCTCAAGATCTGGCGACCGCGGTCCTGCACACCTGCATGCAAACGGAAAACAAACTACTACCTACCCTACTGTACATTACCATTCCACCGATCAGATGAGTCAACCGGTGGAACGGACCAGGAAATCCATGAAGTCTCTCAAACCAGCAAATCAATCAAGTAATGGAATGCAACAGAGGTTGAACACAAACAGGATCTCTTTACTGACTTCAAAAGATGCAATACAAATGATCAGCCTCTCTCTTAGTCTCACTCCCTGCAACTAGCTCGATCGATGATATCTGTCTGTCTCTCCAATATCAAACGATCTCATGCTTATAAAGACTTTCCTACGAGTACTACTGACCCGACTCCAAGCGGCTGGGAACTCTCCAAGCGGCTGGGAGATCCCACCGAACATACATCATGACAGCTGTTACAACTAACTAGCTAAAAATAGCAAAAGCCTGGTCAGCATGATCTTATCATGATCAGCTTGACCTTATTACATGCAACTGGTCTTAACAGACCTTCTTGGAAACATAAACAGGACCTAAACTACTAACTGCCTTATCCAGACCAGCTGTCAGGTAGGTGCTCCTGCACCATAAAGATAGAGCTAGAAAAGGCTAAAATTCAAGAAGACAAATTCAAAAAGAGCTCCATACTTCTTCATGAAATTATTACAAATCAAAAGACTCCTAAGGATAAAGAAGGATTGGGACTTGAAAAGGGTGAAAATTCAAAAGTATGCAATGCTGGAAAGAAGAACAATAACCAAAATAAGGTTGCAGTCAAGAAGGGTAATAACAAACAAGTCTGGAACTAGAAGGAAAACTTCAAGAGGCCACCTACCAGACAACCAACTGCACAAAGGTACTCTAGTTACTGTTACTCTTGCAATAAATTTGGACATAAGGCTATGGAATGTAGAACTGGGATGAATCAAAATGTTCAATCATTCTCTAAGCAATGTTTTACATGTTAAAGAATTGGTCATAAAGCTAGTAAATGTAGAAATTAGATGATGAATGGTTATAATAACGGTATGGTGGTTTCATTTTTCAATGGCTATTGTTATACATGCAATAGATTTGGGCATAAGTCAAATCAATGCAGATCCAAAATGAATGGAAGTTTGTTCAAAATGTTAGATGTTATGAATGGAACAAATTAGGACACATTGCTAAGGCTTGTAGAAGCAAGAATGTGAAAGTTGATCCAATAAAAAGGACTGATTCTGTGAAGAAGGTGGATCCAATAGAGATAAAGAAAGAAATGGACAACGTATAGAAAAAGAAAGAAGAAAATAAGGTGAATAATGAGGTTGTGCCATTATCTGGTGAAGATGTTTCCTCTAGACACTATGTTGAGAGCTTTGGCTTGGGGGGAGCTTTAATGGAAATCTTTCATCCCCTGCCAAAGAAATGGTGTTGATGCTTCAACACGTGGATATGTGATGCAGATCAATGCATTTGATCTATTGGAGAAAACACTAGTGAAAATATCTTATTGCAGAAGATTGTGGAGAAATTAAAGGTGATTGTATAACAGTTGTAGCTTTGACAGCTTTATCTATTTGTGCATTGAATGCAAATTAGGTTTTACAAAAAAGGTTTATAAAGTGATCTCACTCAACAAAAAGATTATTTGCAATTAAACTTTGAAGAGAGAAAGAATAGTAGAAGAGCAAGAAAAAGTGAAACAAACCCTTCCCAGAAGTGTTTGAAAGGTATTTATAGTTTCTATATTGCCCTAAATTTTTTCTACAGTATCTTGAAGATGTTTACTTCACAAGTTGTAGAAGTAGTAGACCATCCCTGTTCTAAATTCAATAATCATCATTTCAAGTCTATGGAGACTGCTCTAGATGGTGCCTTTTTAGATATTCCATATGGTGTCTTACATATAGAGGATGTGAGGATGTATATCCACACAAAGATGGAAGAATACAATCATGCAAAACTAGGAGAAGTTTGGGTCAATGAGCTAACCAATGGCAATTTTGACCTAAAATATGAGTACAATGCCTTAACAGAGAAGATGCTTAGGCTAAGTATGTATTGAGCCGCATCCATGATAAATTCTTGTGGCTAGATCTACCACATATGATAAGCAAGGAAGCCATTAGGGCTGTGATAGGGTTTTGCTCCACCAGAGCTATTCTAGCACTTAAATCAGTCAAAAATGATGTGGTGATGAAGCTCATCAGAGAAAAAATTGATAAGAGAGCCCTAACTATGAATGACATTGAAGACCCAACTGTGAAGTATGCATCTATGATGATTGGATACAAGATTTATTTCACCAATAGAGAAAACTCAGTCTCTACAACTGCTATCTACACAGCGTATGAGATGGTAAGAAATGGTGAAAACTATGACCTGTTTGAACTACTAAGACAACAACTGCTTGAGAACCTACAGAAGACAAAAGATTCAAAGTATCCCTTCAAATTAAGTACTTTAGTTATTTGCTTATTTTTTTATTTCCTTAGAGAAATACCTAGTGCACAAAACATTGTATGGTTGGGACACATTTTGGTAGAAGTATAGATCAGAGATCATCTAAACAAGATAGTAAATTTAGAGGCCCAAAATGTTGCACTCAAGGGTTTCTTCAAAAACTTCTAGAAGAAGATGCAAACAAGGGAAAGGATCCCTAAGAAGGTTGTGAAGAAATATAAGGAAGATATCATCTTCATGGTTAGTAAGGATGAATGCTACATGGAAGTAGTGGAGCCCAGAATAGTCTGGATTCTAGAAATGGGGTATGAGGTAGTAGAAGATATAATTGTAGGTCTTGTAGACCTAATTCTTAGCAAACCAAAAGATACCTCAGAAAAACAATATGGAACCTATGAAGAAAAATCCACTAAAGTGAATCTAAAGAACATGGAGAGAGAAATTAAGAAGAATGTTGAGATGATGAGTTCTAGGGTTGAAGAGATGATGGCACCTAAGGGCCCTGCCATCATATTTGAAATCCAAGGGCATATTTGATACTCTAGAATAATCACCAAGCATTAGAAGATCAACAAGGACTTCTACCTCCTCTGCTACTACTCCTAGATCCTCTGGAGCCATACCTATAGCATGTTAGGAGAAGAATGAAGCATCCAATGCTTCTTTGAAACAGTAGCCTTCCAAGAAAAGAAGGGTAAAAGAACAGGCAACATGAGAAAAATGCACAAGTCATGATGATGTTGAGGAAGAAAAGGAATAAGAAGGACCCAAGTTGGTCTGGAAAAAGGAAAAAGAGCCTCAAGTCTTTGGAGAAGAGACAAAAGTCAAAAGACAAAAAATGATATAGTTATAGAGTGTGAAGAAGATAGTGAAAAAGAAAAAGAAGGCTTCATATTTGGTGCAGTCATGGCCAGAGGGTTTGAAGAATGAATTGTCCAAACCATGCAGCTAGAGTAAACACAATGGGAAAAACACTATCATATAATGCAATGGAAGATTCATATATTTATAATATCAAAGAATTACAATGCTCATATGCCAGTGATATGTGGACTACAATCAAAGGGCTCACAGGCCTTCCTTCCAGGTTACAATAGATATGTAAGATATGGCATTGAAGTGCCTTCCAGAAAGAAAATTAAACTCTAAATCACATTCTAAAACCACTGACTAAGAACTGCCCCCCTAATGCATCTAAGAGATCTATATATATCATCTTCAAGCTCAATTGGTCCTCTACATCAGTCACAAGAGGTTACAAACTCTAATGAAAGATGTAGCATTTAGAAACAAGTAGGTAGGCCTACAACATATGTCACTGCTCCATAAATGGATGAAACATGGTACTGACCTCAAGGAATATCTACCTAATCCCAATTGCCATGTATGATGCTTCATTAGGCTCCACAAGTCACAGAAGTGCTCCATAAACCTTCTCCTTCCACCGACTGTCTAAATGCTCTATTTTGTGAAAGCTGATGATCTTCTAATAGCGATAAGTTTCTAGAATTAGATCAAAAACACCTGAAATATGAGTATGATGTAGATGATGATATGTAGATGCTAAGTCCTTCTTTGTGAGCTCTAATATGAAGATGCGGCAAAATACGGTACACAATGATGAAACTGCAAATGACTAAACTGAATTGAAAATGAAAGAAAAGAAAGAATGCAAATATTTTTTTGGTTGATGCAAGATTACTCTACAACCTGGGATGCTCTTGCATTAGACACCTGGGGTTGTTGAAAAAGTGAGTCCCTCAGTTTGTTGGGGCTAGAGGAAAACCAAGGTGGTGTACCTCAGCCTGAGAAATCCATGATGTATCTTCTTCTAGTCTTCCTTTTCACCTCACTAGGTATTCTTTGTACTACTTGCCTCTGGTGCTGCATCTAATTTTGCTATCCAGGATGTCCTCTATCTACTCTAATTGTTCTTGTGGTAACTGGTTCTTCAAACCATCTTCAATGTTGTCACTTTATTCCCCCTCATGATACTGATATAGGTCTACAATATTGAATATAGTTGATATACCCAATGTCTTCGATAACTCCACTTCATATGCATTTCCTAAATCAAATTTCTTAAGAATCTTACATGGTCCAAACTTCTTCATCTTTAGCTTGTTGTATGTCGCTAGTGGAAATCTCTCCTTTCTCAGATATACCATTACTTCATCTGCAACTAAAAATTCTTTATGTCTCCTCTTCTCATCTACTTGCTCCTTATAGTTACTGTTCATCTCTTATAAATGCTTCCTGACTTGATCATGTAATGTCTCCATGTATCCTACAAATTGTGTTGCTTCTACACTTCTCTTATTCTCTATATTGATGTCTCTCAACTCTACAACTCCTCTAGGTTTTGCTCCAATCACAACTTCAAATGGTGTCTTCCCTATACTCCTATTCACTGAATTATTGTATGCAAACATTGCTTGTGATAGAATTAGATCCCGATTTCCTACCTTGTCTCCTACTAAACATCCCAATAAGTTACTCGAACTCCTATTTACCACTTCAGCCTATCCATTTGTCTATGGGTGAAATGCTCAACTAAACTTTAGCTTTGTCTTCATCTTTTTCCACAATGGTCGTTAAAAGTATCCAATGAATCTTGTATCTCTATCTGAAACTATACTGTTAGGTAATCCATGCAATCTCATAATCTCCTTGAAAAATAGGTCAACAACATGCACCACATCAATTGTCTTCTTACAACGAATGAAATGTGACATCTTTGAAAATCTATCTACCACTACAAATATATAATCATATCTCCTCTATGTTCTTGGCAAACCTCTGGTACTACCAAAGATTTATACAATCCAATATTTTCACTATTCCCTTTTGCAACTTGACAAACTCTATAACTTTGCACAAACTTTCTTACATCCTTATGTATCTAAGGCCAAAAGTAACATTCACATACCAAAGATACTATCTTGTTAATCCCAAAATGTCTTGCTAATCCACCACTATGCTTCTCCTTGATCAAATTATCTCTCATTGAACTTCTCAATATACACAACTGATTTACTTTGAACAACATATCCTCCTAAAAGAAATAATCTAACCACTTACTTCTATCTATCAGAAAATTCCTTTTGCTCAATGCATTTGTAACTTTGTTTGACTTCCCAATCCTATGCTTCAATAGAAAGGTGTAACTCTGCATGAACTCTACCCATCTCATATGTTTTTGATTCAACTTTCCTTGACTATTCAAATATTGTAAATCCTGACTATTAATGTACAATACAAATTCCTTTAGCAACAAGTAATGTCTCCACTTCTTCAAAGCTTGAATTATGGCATAGATCTCCTAGTCATAAACTGAATATCTTCTCCATACATCATTCAAATTCTCACTGAAATATGCTACATGTCTCCCTTCTTGACTTAACACTGCTCCTATTGCATTTCCACTGGCATCACAATCTACTTGAAATACTATTAAAATTTGGTAATGCTAACATTGGCTACTCTATCACCTTCTACTTCAATAACTCAAAACTCTTATTAGCTCCTAATGTCCACTTAAAATCCTTTCTATCATCCCTCACGGTCTATGTCATTGGTGTGGATATTGAACTAAAATTTCTAATGAACTTCTAGTAGAAACTTGCTAGTCCATGAAATGATCTTACCTCTCCAATGCTCTCCAGTGTTGGCAATTCAACAATTGCTCTAACCAAGAACCTCAGGGTCCATCTTCAATCCTTCCATAGAAATCACAAATCCAAATATACCAATTATTTCTTCATGAAACTATATTTCTTGATGTTTATCAACAATTTCTCTTCTCTCAATCTCTGTAATAGTTGTCTATTATGCCACACATGTTCTTCCCTTGTCTTACTGACAAATTAGAATGTTGTCCAATTATACAATAACAAACTTTCCCAAGAATTTCTTCAAAAACCCATTCAACAACCTCATTAAAGTACTTGATGCATTAGTCAATCCAAAAGGCATCACTAACCATTCATACAGTCCTTCATTTGTTTTAAGTGTAGTCTTCCACTCATCTCCTTATTTGATCATGATCTGATGGTATCTACTCTTCGAGTCTATCTTTGTGAAATACTTTGCTCCACTCAAACAATCCATGATGTCATCCATCCTTAGCAATGGAAATCTATACTTAACTATGATCTTATTGATTACTCTATAATTTGTACACATCCTCCATTCTCCATCTTTCTTCAGTGCTAATACTACAGGTACTACACATGGGCTTAAACTTTCTTTGATTAATCCTTTCCTCAACAATTCTTGTATCTATCTATTTAGCTCTACATTCTATGCTGGTGTCATCTAGTGTGCTTCTTTGTTAGGAAAACTATCTTCAAGTATAAGGTCCATATGATAACTGATACTTTAGATTGGTGGTAATCCTTCAGGTACATTATCTGATATGATGTCTTCATACTCTGTCAACAATTCAGTTATCTCCTCTGGCAGCAGTTCTTTTTTTTCTATGATGTTTTTGTTGGCAAGAGACACTGCTAGACATGTCAAGTGTTGTCATTAATGGCAACTAAATCCTTCTTAGATATCTTCATCATATCATATGTTCATACCGGAAGTTAGATTGCAGATTTGTCTAAGTCCTGATAGACAAGAACAGGGCATATGACAGGGTTCAACATTTTGGTTCGCACTTCTCCACAGGTAATCACATTGTGTTGCAGATCTGAGGAAATGTTAAGGGATCTTAGGGCTACCTAAATCCAAGATTTTAGCCTCTGGTGATGAAGGGATTCTAAGTTACAAGTATATGAGTATCAGGTTTTGGATAAATAGTTCAGTCCAATGAAGAATAGGCTGACTTGGTGTTTGATCCTTGTGCGGATGAAGATAAGTGATTGGTCAAGTAATTTATGAGATCTAGTGGTATTGGCCAACATGTGTGATGACTTGAATGTATAGCTTTTAGTCTGTATTGATATTTGGGCATGGATTTAGCTAACAAAATATATTTCTTAAAAAAAGGCCTTAAGTTCTTCTCAAGGCTGACTGCAGTTGATGTTATTTCATGTAGCAGATATATATGATCAATGGATTTGAGAATTTGTGAGTATAGTAGTGTGAATATGAAGGGATAAGTGTGAAGCATAGCATAATCAAGTGTGAAAGGAAGAGATCTAAGATCTGGATCATGGCAGAGCAGTGAAGCAGAGCAGAAAGAGATGAAGTGTGTAAATTTAGTATATTGTGCATAATTGGAATTGTAATTCTGCATTATTGAATGCTATTTTTTAGTTCAAACATTCTAATGAGCTTTTGTAATTAATTTGTAGGCAGTGAGCTCTGGGTAGTGTTCCCTAAAGGCATGTGCCTTTCTTATTTGTAATACTTTTAACAGAGTATAAATTTCTTGTGGGTTAACCCCCACCGTGGTTTTTCCCTTAACTAAGTTTCAACATAAAAATCTTGGTGTTCATGTGTTGTGATCTTGTTGTTTCTATTCTTGTGTTCATGCTTATTTCTATCGGATGTATGTGGTAAATTAATAAAGGAACAAATTAATAAGTTTTGCAAAACACTGATTCAACCCCCCTCTTAGTGTTCCTTAATCTCAACAATTGGTATCAGAGCTAAGTTCCTTAGAAGAAGTTTAACAGCTTGAGGAAGATCTGGGAAGGTGTTTTCAATAGGTTCATTCAAGCATTCTGATGGCATCAATCAACAACTCCAAGTAGCTTTAAATGACCTTGATCTGTCTAGAGCAGAAATCAAAGATCTATAAGAGAACCTTAAAGATGCTAAAGATTTCATTGAGACCTTAAAGGGACAAATGAGCAAATCTAATGAAAAAAGAAGGGAGCTACTTCATAAGCTAGCAAACCTGAATGAAGACAATGACACGGATGAGGCCCTAAAGGAGAAAACAAAAGAATGTGAGAATGTAACAAAAGAAGTTGTTGTCCTAAAACATGAGATGGAATCCGGGGTGATGAGATTGTAGGAGTCAAGGACAACACTGAGAGGGGGGGTGAATCAGTGTTGTGTGAAATTTCTAATCTTTTTACAAACTTTAACTTGCAGAGTACAAGGAGAGAGAGCTATCATTGATTTCTCACATACATGTGGACATAGCTAAGAATGAAAAACAAAAAACTCATGAGTAAAACATATATCCACAGAGAGAAGATCAAGACACAAGAATTGCATGAGTGGAAAACCCTCCAGGGGTAGAAAAATCACTCCAAAATTGCCTCACTGGATTAACTGAAAAACATGCCTCACTGGTAATACAAATTGTATCTAGGAGCACCAACTCCAATACCAAACAGAAGCACCCACTTCCAATACTAATATACCTCACTGGTAAACAAATAGGTCTCACTGACCAACAAGCCTCACTGGCTAATACAAGGCCTCACTGGCAAACTGAATCTTCACTGGAAGTAATAAACAATTTCAGAGGGACACTCTATTTCCATTCAATACAAAACATATGTCTGTCAAATGGCCATTCTATTCAAAATCAATCCATTTTCTGGATCCTCTCAACCACACTGCATACTCTGTATGTTTCATCTCTGTCTTACTAGTTTCAATGTCTTTGTTCAATTAAATTCATGATTCATGCACCTGATTATCATTGCAATTGCATATTGTCTTTCTGATCACCTTGTCAATCTCTGTATCTGTATTTGATCCCTGTCAATTCATCATTGATCTGCACAACATCACTCACATCATCTTATTAATCCACACAACTCTATAATCAAAGCATCTGTAATGTCATTAAATAAAATCTGAATATCCTTTCACAACCCATCACAATGCACTTTCAATAACCCTTCATATTCTCTTCTCTATTTTGATAAACAAAATATCTTCCCCTTAAAAAAATATACGTCAATTCTATGCATTAAAAAAAAATCTTTTGATCTTCCTCTTCTCTGTACATGATCCTTCATATTCTTTGACATTTCAATTTGGACAATTTCTATATTCAATATTATCCCTACATAAAACATTTAGCAAAAATATATCTCCAAAAACAACTTCAATTAAATTCAATCATTTTGCCCCTGTCAAAAATAAAACAATAACTCTTCAAATTCCTTTGTGCATTCACTTTCATCTTCATTGCATGATCCTTCATATCCATTTAAAAAATCACTGGATTACTTCAATTTTTCCATGTCAAAAATGAAGAGCCTTCACAAAATGATTCACTTGCAAAAGATTTTTCATATTCCTCTGTATAAATATTTTCACCTTCTCAAACAAAATCATCTTTGTCTTCAAAAACTATTCAAATTCTTCCCACACAAAAAATAAATCTTCATTAAAAAATCTCCAATCCTCCATAAATATTTTCCTTCAAAAAAATCTCCTTAAGAAATTTTTATCTTTTTCTAACATCCAATATACAAAAATTTCTTCATAAGGATTTTTCTCATTTAGAAAAAAACAATAAAAATCTCCTTATAAAAGAAACTCCTTATGACATAAGGGACCGACCAAAAAATTTTAAAAGGAAATTACTAAGTTTTTTAAAAAGAAACTTTTTATCTTTGATTCAGATTTCAAGACTTTCTAAACTCCTCACAAATTTTTAATAGTATTTTTCCTTAATGCATCAGGCTCCTCTTAACCTTTTGGTGGTGATAGTTTTAAATTCAAAAAACATTGAAAGCCCGCCCATTTAGAAGACTTGCTCCATCGATGAAAAGGGAGGAAAGGGGCCGGTTGCCCTATGGAATTTAATGACTTAAGTTTACAACTTAAGTTCTTTCACCTGCTCAACCAGTCATTTTCAAATTAGAACAAAAGCACCCCTTTTGTAAGTAAGTCAAGATTTTAGAATTTATTAAGAAACTTTGGGGTTACCAAAAAAAATATAAGCATAGATGTCTCAAAAGACAAATCATTCTTAACAAATATGATTAGATATCTTTGCAGCTATGGCACACTAAAAATCATTGGCATATTCCATAACACTGTGAATTTCTCAACATTGTACCAACCTAATCCTTCCTGTATCATAAAACATTGTTGATAGATTTTTGACATCAATCTTATATCATGCAAACTATTCCAACACTTCAACCAATACACCACATTATATTCAACCTATCATCAATGTCAACCTTGTCATGCTACCACTTTTGTTTTGGAACCAAATAAAAGAACCATGACATTGATTTCTTAATTGAGATCACACCAAATGCTTTGCAACTTATGATTCTGTTCCATGAGCTATCATAACAACATGATTTCATCTAACTGATCATCCAACAAGGCATCTACTTCAGACATAGTGTCATCATGAAGAATAATCACTGAGATCCATGACAAACCATATTACAACCAATATGATGAGCTGAAACATAATCCTCTGATTGAGATCAACATAGCATCAAGAACCTTTCTATTAGAATGTACTTGCATCGACTTGTGATTCACTGCAATTCAACTGATCTGCATTGCTCTTGCATTATTGAAGCATGTGAATTTTTTTGAACCAAGCCTATGAGGACATATAATGTCATTTATGTTAATCTTTGAGTTTTGTATTCAATAAACCTTATCACTGACTCCAACATCTGTATAGATCATTTCAAACAAAGATCATTTCATTGCTCTATCTTGATATTATGTCATAAACTTATCTTTGTTCCAACCCTGATGACCAAGCATTCACACTGACCAAGCTCCTGATTAGTGACCTTCAGATGTTTACTAGTATCAACCCAAGATCCTGCAAGACCTTTTTGACATCAATGACAATCTGACACCATTAGAGACTAACTAAGGAAATTGAGGAAAGGAAAAAGACTAAAGAAAAACTAAATCAATCTCTGAAAGAAAGAATAGAAGAATGTTGCAGATTGGATAGGATAATTGGCCATCTAGAGTTTGACCTACAAGAAACCAGGGACAATGAGGAAGAACTTGAAAGATAAATTATTATTCTCAAGCATGACCTAGAAGCTGCAAATGAATACAAAGAGAAGTTTAAGATAAGCTCAGCTAAACTTGAAGTGTTGCTTGATAGTCAGAAGATGGCAAATGATAAGCATACTCTAGGATATGAGAAAGGTGAAAGCATTGGATCTAGTCAAAGAAATCCTAAATCAAGGAATCAAAGAAATAGACCTAGAAGACCTCAGGTAAAACAATCTAATGCTCAAAGGTATTCATCCTTCAATGGAAATTGTTTCAATTACAATAAATTTAGTCATAGAGATACTCAGTACAGAAGTAGAGTGAATCAAAATGGTCCATCCTTCTCTGGTCAATGCTTCAATTGTAAAAGGTATGGTCATAGATCTAATGAATGCAGAAGTATGATGATGAACTACTCTAACAATAGAAGAGATGTCAATTCTTTCAATGGCTACTACTTTGCATGCAATAGATTTGGACACATGGCTAATCAGTGCAGATCAAGAGGAAATCTAGTAAACGAACAAAGAAATGTTGTGTGCTTCAATTGTAATAGATCCGGTCATGTTGTAAGATTCTGTAGAAGCAGGAATGATGATAGAAAAGGTCTGGTAAATAGAAACCAAAAATTGTAGGGACAAGATAAAGGAAAGGGTAAAGTAAATGTGAATTAGATCCAGAATGAAATGAACAAAACATGGGTAAAGAAAAGTGAAGTGAATGATGGTGATGGGTCTGCAATGGAAGCTGGTGCTGTTAATTCCTCTAGGAATTGAAACAAGAACTTTGGCTCAGAGGGAGCTGCATTAAAAATATAATTCCCCCTGCTAGCAAGTGGGTGCCTGAATTTGGCATGATGAATGAAGAAAGAGAAAATTATTGCAGATCTATTGAAGCAAAATTTGGAAGAAAAGAAGTTAATGCAATTGATTGCAGAGCAATTAAAGATTGATTGTATGTAGAAATAGTGCAACCAGATGTATTAGGGTAGAGCATTTATTACAATGAAGAATTAGGTTTTGCAGAGGATAAAAGGTCATTCAGTCAAACATTTGAATCACTTTGCATTCGAAGAGAATAAGGAGAAGAGCATCTGAGCTGAGACTTCAAGGATTTGGAGTGCAAAAAGTGAATTCAACAGCTAACCCTAACTGGTAAGAAAAAGGTATTCTCTATGAAACTCTCTGAATTTATAGTCTTTGATATGGCTACTCCATTAGTTTTTGACATCACTAAAAGGCCCTGACCTAAATTTAAAAAGCACCCACACAAATCAGTAGAGGTTGATCCATTAGGTGCCTTTTCAAGTGTTCTGTATGGTATGTTGCATGTTGAAGATATTAGGGCTTACATTCATGCTAGCATAGATGAGATTGGGGACTCAAAGTTAGTAGATTTGTTCAAGAATCATCTGAGGGATGAAATTCATGGCCTTAAACCTAAGTATAAGGCACTACAATATAAACACTTCATTTTGATTATAGGATTTCCATCCTTCGATGAAGATGAGTGGGTCTGTTATGTGTTAAGTCAGATGCATGATGCGTTTATGTGGTTAATGAAACCCTTCAAGATCACCAAGGACGCCATCAAGGCCATGACAAGTTGAACTCATCTGGTGGACTGCCAATGTTGAAGTCAATAAAGAATCAAACTATAACTGATGCTACCAGATCAAGGTTTGACACAAGGGCAATGACAATAAATGACATCACTAATCTAGATGTCAAATTTGTAGCAATGATGATTAGATGCAAGATATATCATTCCAGAAGGGAAAATTCTATATCCGGTATAGCTATCTATGTAGCTTATAGATGTTGAGAGAGAATGCTAACTATGACTTGTGCGAGTTGCTGTAGAACCATTTGATGGAAAACCTTAACAAGATCAAAAAGGACAAAAAGAACACTTTCAAGTATGATAAATTAGTATTATGTTTGTTCTTTTATTTCATGAATGAGTTACCCGGCAAGAAAAGCATGTGTTGGACCAGTGATAAGACTGTTGCCATATAAATAAGAGAGCACTTGAACAAGATTGATGACTCCAATGCCCAAAGGATTGCTCTTTGGGGATATTTAAAAAAATTTTAGAACATGATGTAATCAACAGAAAGAATTCCTACATCTATGGTTGAAAAATACAAGGATGCAGTCTATTTTATGGTGGATACATATCAGTGTTTAATGGAAGTAGTTGAAAAAAGAACTGTGTGGATCATGCCCATGGGGTATGAAGTTGATAAGTAAGTATTTGATATGTATGCTCAACACCTTTTGAGTAAACCAAATGATACCATAGTTGAAAGATTTGGGACATATGATGAATTCAGTGTGAAACTACATGTTGAGCTCTAAAAACCTGAATCAAAGAGAAAGATTCAAAGATAAGTTGAAGTGTATGCAGAAAGAATTGGCATAACAAGAGAAGTTGTGAGACAAAATAGGGAAAGGATAGAGAAATATGAGAAGGAGAAACAGGACAAAGAACAGAGAAGTGTTCTGGTGGAATCCACTTCTAAAGTAAGAACTACTAGGAGTTCTAGTTGATGCAGAGGGAAACCAGTTAATATACAAAACAGGTGGAAGATCCCTCGAAAAGCCCACAAAATAGCCTTTACAGTGTATATCGGCAAGACCTTTGGGTTGTCGCACCAAAAAATAAATATTCTTGCCTATCGGCAAGACCTTTTAACTTTCTTCCCGAAATAGGCTTATCGGGCTAACAACGACTATCGGCACATCAAAATGCAACTCACCCTGATTTCCAGGTCACACCGATGAAGTCTTCATTAGATTTACCTATCGGCATGACTTCGCTTGTCGGTGAGCTCCTCGAATCTTCTGCCGACGCTATCGGTCACACCGATGAGCGTCTAACTCTGCTTCTCCATCGGCAACACTTCATAATGATCTCCCCGATCGGCTTGACATAAACTATCGGTTACCACTCAAAACCTTACGCCGATATACCTTCTTACTCCGATGAGTCTAACACATAGCTGTCGGTAAGACTAATACCGTCGATGTAACCTTGGTCCTTTCTCCCGACCTCCATTGTCATACCGATATACTCTCGTTGGTGACATTCTTCAAACCTCACCCCGACACAAACACGATCGGCAAGATTAATGTTATTGGTTTAATGCACCTTTATCTACCCGATAGACGTAGTCAGTCCGATGACCTTATGCCGAAACAATAAACACCAAACTTTTCCTTCGGTGAGACGAATGTCTTGCTCTCCATGATGCTCCTTCTATCGGCGTGACTCCGTCGATTGGCATAACTTCCAAGGCTTCGCCCGATGTGCTTTCCTCACACCGATGGCTTTTACATAGCAACTTCGTCATCGGTAGGACTTGCTTCTTCTTCTCCGATGGGTTGTCTTAAGCCGATGACTTCGTACATTTATTCTTTGACCTTCTACAGCCAGACTCTCACACTAATGTAGGACATACATAAAATATTCACCATACGCATAAAATGCACAATCCCTCCTCTGTCGCCATTGTAACTAAACACAACACACACAGAAAACTACAAACCTACAGAACAGAAATGAATCTACCTACATGGAGGTCATTCCACTGATTTCAAAGAAATCCACCAGTGGAATGACTCCAACCGGTATCTCTGTAGTTTAACCAGAAAACACAGAATTTCTTTATTTCTTCTATTTCAGAATAAAATACAATTCTTCTTAACTCTGTTCCACCTATCTCTCTCCCCCCTCTACATGAATAGAGACCAACTATATAAAGACTCATACATTGGCAGTTACAGACGGTGGAAGGTGAATCATTCCTCAACCACCCTGCCAATCGGTTACAAACCTTTCAGACATTCAGTTCGGTTACAAATGGTAATGACACGTATACAAACTACTCAACATTATGCCGTTACTTGGCCATGTATGACTCCATGGGGCACGAAGGCCTTACAATATTACACTTTGGACATAACATAAAATGTAGGGAATCTTCCAGATTCTTCAAGTGTTGAGGTGCTTCTGCACCACTAGTTCAACCTCTGGTGTGTCACCTTCTCCTACTGCAGAAAAACCTACCGGTAAGGAAGGAAAAAGGACAAAGGTAATGGGAAAAAGAAAATATGTCAGTTTGGAGAAAGTGGATGAAGACGAAAATGACTCAGATGATGAGGTTAAGGAGTTGAAGGTCTCAGACACCAAAGCCACTAAAGTGTCTAAGGAAAAGCCCTCTGGAAGCATAAAGTAGAGTAAAAGGCATAAGATAGAGGCCTATGTTGAGAAGCCTACTCTTTATGTGGATGACATCATTAATTCAGTTACTGTAGATGGAAACTTGAAGCCAATGACTGAATTTTATGATCATTACAGTGATATTGACAAGAGAGTTTTGGAGGAAGCTACAGTCAAATACTTGAACATCTACAATAAGACTTTATTTGAAATAACTTCTAAAATTCTAGAAAGCACTGCAAAAATTCTAGAAATAAGAAAAGAGAATGCAAAAGCTAAAGATTTTCTTTGGGAGCATGTGTTGATAAAATTGTGTCCTCAAATTACTCTGAATCAAAAGAACTTGATATTCAAAGAAGTGAAAGAGGACTTTAGGATTAAGATCAGAATGACTATGCTCATGCTGGGAGAGATTGACAAGATAGTTGAAGATACTCAGGAGATTCTTTTGAACGCATTGAAAAGGCATAATCTTCCCACTGTTGAAGAATAAACTAATAATGAAATTGATTCCTCCATTCCAAATGTTGAGGAGTTGAAAGAAAGTGAACAACAAGATGACATCTCTACTCTGGAAGATGAAATGCTAAATAAAGGAGATGAAGAGATGGTGGAGGAAGTTAATGGTGTAGAGGACACTCAAATTCCTCCAGACCAATCTACTAGAGAATATATAGAGATGAATAAAGAAGTAGATGCTCCTGGTGAAGATGACTCTTTGAAGAATAAAGAGCAAGAAGAAAAATAGGTTAAGAACAAGAATGAACAAGAAGGAGAAACAACAGAGAATATTAAAAAGCAAAAGCAAGATGACAGCACCAACAAAAATTTGAAAGATGGAGCTGTATTCTTGGCAAGAGACACTGCAGATGTAGTGACGAAATTACTTGAGAAATACAAGTTTGAGTTTGATGAACTGGAGCTGATTCAAGGACCTATCAATTTTGACACTCTTTCCCCTCTGCAAAAGATGAAGTTAGCATCTATGGCACAAGCAAAAGCAAGAGAGGAGATTCTAAAAACTCACATTGAAGAGAGTGAGTTGCTTGGTCTTGCCTCCAGAATTTTGGAAAATATTATGCCAACCTTTCAAAAGGATTCATCCAGCTCTCCCTTCGGTTAGTTGAAAAGCTTGATAAACTCTGTAAGTTTTCATTTTGAAACCTTAGAGAAGTCAGCAAAAATTAAAGTAAAAAATGAATTTAATAAGAAAAGGTTTACTAAAATAAAGAAAATAATTAGCTATGATAGATCTGAGCTTCATACCAGTCTAAAGAGTATTCAAAATGCCCTATCTAAAGGTGCAGAGATCTATAAGTTTTGCCTAAATAGATCTAAAGCTATTGAAGATACTAAGAAAAAGATTAAGGACATAGAGCTCAAACTATCTAATATTTCTCAATCATATAGTCCTTTAACTGAGTCTGTAATTTCCAAACAATGCCAAGTAGTAAGTTTGCAGAATGAATTGAGTGATCTGGAGAAAGAATAGGCCAAAATTCTAGGTAGCTTGGATGAGTTCCGGGGACTGATCTCCCCTAAGTTAGAAACTATGTATGATATATTGGCAAAGTCCCAAGTAACAGCTGCTACTAGTGATCCTACTGACCTTCAAAAGGCAGAATCACTAGCATTTTTGTTTAGTGGGCACCATATCTATCTTGGCCAGTATTAAAAAGAACTGGGATAATGAATTGACAAAGTTGAAAAACATTTTTGGTGATATCTTTTTTCTTATAAACAAAGCTTAAGAATTATATGTTCATATGCAGAAGTATGTAGAGTTTTAACCCTTGTACATAAAATTTTGCATGAATTTTGGTATGTAGATCCCAGCCTTTGTCATTGATGTCAAAGAGGGAGAGGAAAAGAAATGAAAAATGAAGAATTAATCTAAGGGGGAGCATTGGAAATCATAAGTGTATAAAGTAAGGGGGAGTTGTTCTAACACTTAGTCATTTTTCACTAAGTGTTGCCATCAATGCCAAAGGGGGAGATTGTTGGCAAGAGACACTGCTAGACATGTCAAGTGTTGTCATTGATGACAACTAAATCCTTCTTAGACATCTGCATCATATCATCTATTCATACCAGAAGTCAGATTGTAGATTTGTCTAAGTCTGGATAGACAAGAACATGGCATATGACAGGGTTCAACATTTTGGTCCACACTTCTCCATAGGTAATCACATTCTGCTACGGATCTGAGGGAATATTTAGGAATGTTAGGACTACCTAAATCCAAGATTTTAGCCTCTGGTGATGAAGGGATTGTAAGTTACAAGCATTTGAGTATCAGGTTTTGGATAAACAGTTTAGTCTAGTGAAGAACAGGTCGACTTGGTGTTTGATCCTTGTGTAGATGAAGATAAGTAATTGGTCGAGTAATTTATGAGATCTAGTGGTATTGGCCAACATGTGTTATGACTTGAATGTATAGGTTTTGGTCCGCATTGGTATTTGGGCATGGATTCAACCGACAGAACAATGTTCTTAAAAAAGGCCTCAAGTTCTTCTCAAGGCTGACTGTATTTGATGTTATTTCATGTAGCAGATATATATGATTGATGGATTCAAGCATTTGTGAGTATAGTAGTATGAATATGAAGGGATAAGTGCAAATCATAGTAGAATCAAGTGCGAAAGGAAGAGATCTAAGTTTCGGATCATGGCAAAGCAGAAAGAGATGCAGTGTGTAAAGTTAGTATATTGTGCATAACTGGAACTGTAATTCTACATTATTGAATTCTATTCTTCAGTTCAAACATTCCAGTGAACTTTTGTAATTAATTTCTAGGCAATGAGCTTCTTTGAGAAGTGAGCTCTAGGCAGTGTGCCCTGAAGACATGTGCCTTCCCCATTTGTAATACTTTTAACAGAGTATAAATTTCTTGTGGGTTAACCCCTACCGTGGTTTTTCCCTTAACTGGGTTTCCACATAAAAATCCTGGTGTCCATGTGTTGTGATCTTGCTATTTTTGTTCTTGTGTTCATGCTTCTTTCTTTTGGATGTATGTGGTAAATTAATAAAGGAACAAAGTAATAAGTTTTGCAAAACACTGAATCACCCCCCTCCCAGTCTTCCTTAATCTCGACAGTTTTATGCACTTAGAGCTCCACACTTTTTTGGAGTCAATGAAAAGAACATATTCTGATGTCTCAATCCATCCATAAATTTTCTTCCATCAACCAAATAGATTCTAGCATTCCCACATACTTCACTTTTAGGCTCATCTTCTAAAGGTATCAAGATATGTTTCTTCCCATTTGATGTTATAGTATAAGTATCCTTTCTCCCATCATGTATAGCTTTTCTAACATACTACCATGGTCTTCCCAACAATATATGACATATATCCATCGGTATAATATCACACAATACTTCATCATTATAAGATCCTATATGAAATTTCACAAAACATTGTTCACTCACCAGTACCTTATGTTCATCTTGAATGCATGCTATCTTGTAGGATTTAGGGTGTTTCAATCTCTCTAGGTTTAGCTTAGTCACCATCTCCTCTAAAACCAAATTATTAGTACTACGACTATCAATGATAACTTTACAACATTTACCTCCTAATTTGCATCTGGTCTAGAACAAACTTTTCCTCTACAGTGGCTCCTCAATTGTCTCTGCTTGAAATAGTGATCTCCTCATGACTAATGATTCTCCTTTCTCTGGTTCTCCCATTGAGCAAGGTGATCAAATAGGTTCTTCCTCTACATAAGCTACTCTTGCATTGTTCTCTATTCTCTTGCTTGTACTTCCTTGATGACATTCAAATGCTCTGTGTCCTTCACCTCCACACTTAGATCAAGTTCCTCTGAATGATCTTTTGTCAAACCCTCTTTCATCTCTCCTATATCCTTCATTCCAATAAGAATTATGATTCCCTCTACTGTTGTAGTAGAAACTTTTGTCATCTCTCCCTCTGTAGTATAAATCATTGTCCTTTTCTTCCTTCTGGTATGGGCTACTTTCTTTGTTTTTCTCCACCTATGGTCTTTCTTCTCTAGAATTAGTTCACCTCTTTGAAATTTACCTTCTCTACCTCTCTGTCTGTTCTCATTCTTCTTATTCAACTTGTCTTTAACTTTCAATACAAACTGATATGCTTCTTCTATTGTTGTCATCCTTACCAAACTTAGTTCTTCTTAAATATTCATCCTTAATAAATTTATGTATGTTGCCACTTTCTCCTTTCTTTCATCACTATGTATAGTCCTTATGATCATCTTATGAAATTCCTTAGTGTACTCATTCATAGATTTCTCCTTTTGCCTTAGGTTTTGCAATCTCTTCAACAATTCCAACTCATAGTCAGCAAGTATGAATTGATTTCTCAACTTTGTCACCATTCTATCCCACTTTATGATCTTTTCTTTTCCTCTCCTATTTTAATAAAATTGAACTTCTTTCAACCAAATAGTAGCATATCCTTTCAACTTAGTCTTTGTAAATCTCTCTCTCCAGATCTTCAATTTCTTCATATTCATTAAAGTATTCTTAGAAGTCATTTATCTAATCAATCAATTCCTCAAGATTCAAATTTCTAGTATAGTTTGACACATCTACTCTAGGTCTCTTACCAATCTTTGAAATAACTTTCAACATCTTCACCTAGTCTAATTCTTCTTCTTCTAGGGATTCTTTACTTTGGTTAGCAAATTAAAATTCTTCATCATCATTTTTAGCATCATGTCTAGGGTTTAGTCCTCTTCTTCTATCTTCTTCTACAACATCCAATAAAACTTTCATTATCCTCATCATCTCTATCATTTCTTCCATTCTTATAGCAACATTGGCCATAGTAGGCATCCTCCTTGGCATCATGTCTTCCTAGGATTTGGTGCAAATGCCTCAATTTAGCGATCTAACTACAAGGTAGCAACTACCTCACAATCGGTACTCTATTGACAAATGCAAGTAGACTACCTTAGGTTAGTGCTCTATTCACCACAAGATCTTAGAGAATGTCTTTGCTTCCAAAAGGATTCAAAACTTCACTCTAATACCACTTGGTGCAGTCATGGCCAGAGGGTTTGAAGAATGAACTGTCAAAACCATGTAGTTAGAGTAAACACAATGAAAATAACACAATCATAGAATGCAATGGAAGATTCATATATTCAGAATATCAAAGAATTACAATGCTCATATGCCAATGATATGTGGGCTACAATCAAAGGGATCATAGGCCTACCTTCCAAGTTACAATAGATATGCAAGATATGGCATTGAAGTGCCTCCCGAAAAGAAAATCAAACTCTAAATCACATTCTAAAACTACTGGCTAAGAACTACCCCCTAATGCATATAATAGATCTATATATATCATCTTCAAGCTCATTTGGTCCTCCACATCAGCCACAAGAGGTTACAAACTCTAATGAAAGATGTAGCATGTAGAAATAAGTAGGTCAGCCTACAACATATGGCATTGCTCTGCAAATGGATGAAACTTGGTGTGGACCTCAACGCCATGTATGATGCTTCATTAGGCTCCACAAGTCACGAAAGTGCTCTGCAAACCTTCTCCTTCAATTAGCTGTCTGAATGCTCTATTCTTGGAAAGTTGATGATCTTTCGATAGCGATGACTTTTCAGAAACATATCCAAATCACTTGAAATATGAATATGATGTAGATGATGATATTTATATGCTAAGTCCTGCTCCATGAGATCTAATATGAAGATGTAGTAAAATGTTATACAAAATGCTGAAAATGAAAGAAAAGAAAGAATGCAAATATTTTTTTGGTTGATGCAAGATTGCTCTACAACCTAGGATGTTCATGAATCAATATTCAAGAGAAGAGAAGAAAAATATAGTGGAGTCAAGTCCGTTGATGGTGGTTTTAGCACACAACAACGTAGGTGAAATACAAGGTATCTCACCTCTCTTGAAAAGTATCCTATCCTAGATAAGACTACTCCAAGGTTTATATAGCTAGGTCTTAGCTTGGAGGAATGATTTTAGTGGATTTGTTTTAGCTTTATCATCAAGGGGACTTGCATGCAATGATAGGGTTTGATGAAATTATGATAGCAATGTGAATGCAGAAACCCTAGGTGATGCAACTTGTGAAGTCTAAAATTTATCAGCAGATAATCAATGTAATGCTTCTCAAACCCTAAATCTACCAAACTTTATGTAAATAAAATGTAAAAGGAAATAGAAAAGAGAGAAGGGATAAGAAAACCTATAGACAATTATAGAAACAATCAACACACAAATAGACAGATTCCCAATAATAAACAAATCTCTACTTAACCAGGGAGCCCACAATGCTATAGAGACTGTGCTATCTTATAAGGAAATATAAAGATATTCAAATCATGGAGGGTTTATCAAACACCCATCTCTTGGCACAACTCAATGAATTCACACAATCAAACTTAGCTCATGAAAATATGTCTAGACTAACCATGAAAAATGACATACAATCAACAAGCCATTAATGGTATGGACAGGAAATCCATCAAATACCTAAATTATTAACCACAAATGCAATTGAATGCAAACTAATTTTAGATTGACATGAACCATGAAAGCCAAAATAAGACAACACAGAAACACAAATTCCTAACAACATGCAAAACTTTCTTTGTATTGACTGAATTTTGGCAGAGTCTCAGCAATTCACTATCAAATCTTTCTTACAATGAGAAGAAATGATGGCTCTTTATATACAAGGCACCATACCAATTTTTTCAATGGACGATGGAGATTAACTCAACACCAAGGGTCGACATTACATTGCATTAAATGAGATACATCAATTTGTTACATTTTTGGATTTATTTTTGTCCCTTAGGAAAAAGACAAAATACAACTTGTAAATACATTGAATCTAGACAAAATGGATACCCATTTGGTTTTATGGGAGGAAGAGCCAATTTCTAAGGCAAAATGAAGTCATATGACCCTTGAAAATATGGGCTGATGTAGATTGACGAGATTCCAATTGTTGATTGGATCATCTTGTTGCTTGTAACTTTTGAGTTGTCTAATAGGACAAATGACTTTTATAGTCAAGAAGAATATGTGGCACATTTTTTATGAAGTCATATCCAATTGGATGCTTGCTAGACTGGCATTGCATGACTGGACTGCTGGAACAAGTGTAGGTAGTTGTGAACATGTACTAGACATTCAACATGAATTATAGGAACAAAAATGATGTGGCCATGATTTTAAGTGTCTTTAAGCTCCTGGGACTTATTTCCATCATCTTGGACATCATACTGACTTCTTCTTGCATGTGTAGCAACAATTTGGTTGCAAAATGAAGATTCTGCATATTCAGGTCAGCACTACACCTTTGAGTTTCCATCCCTCCAAAACAACTCCAGTTAGCTCATTTGTCCTCTCAGTCATACAATTCACAATGCCAAGCATCAATTTCATCATAAAATAATATATGTCCATTTTCATCCACGGATTAGTCCAGATGTTTAACTTAATGTCAATATTGTTTCCTTATGAACAACTCCACAAATCTAGTTATTTTCACATGATTTTCTGAGTTTTTTACCATTTTCAAGTACCCATTTGGCCAATATAATGATCTGGGAGGTTTTTGTGGCCATTAGGATTCATTTGGAGACATCTGTTTCATGTTTCTATAGCCTATTTTATAAAAAGTGGGATTTTGGAGGGGATACTGGACATTCAAGTGTAGTGGCATTAATTGATACAAAACATGCTCAAAATCCACCCTAAAATGCTAAGAATTCTTAACAAGATATAACAAATGGATGTGCAATTCAAATCCACCATTAAAATCTAGTTTGCACCTTGAAAAAATTAGTTTTAGGCCAAATTGGCAAAAAGCAGGGATTTTGAGGGTCATTGGACATATCCCGTAGAGCTCATTTTCAGCGCTAAGTTCACTTGAATGCCTTGGCGGGGATTTCATGGGTTACTAGACAAGTGTGGTTTTAAGGCTCTACCAAATAAATCATGTTGTAGTTAATTTTAGCGTAGACCCCTTTCAATACCTCTGACAGAACTTTTGCCTTCAATCGGATCGGCGCGGAAATTGACCCCTGCCGAACATATCTAGTTAAGGCACTTTTTAGGGCAAATCATGTGCAATGTATTTTTAGTGCTAACTTCATCAATGAGGATTTTTGCCTCAAGTGGATTACGAGGGTTTTGGGTGCCGATGGACATTTCGTGTGAGTGCAATTTTTAACACTATCCTATTGGAGTGATTTTTAGCACTAAGTGTACAAAAGGGGGTCCAATGTTGATATCCAATGACACTGGATATTAGTGCAATATGTAGTAAGAGTCATTTTTTCTACCAAATTTTAGAAAATCTTGGCTGACAGTATATTTAAGTATATGTTTAGATATTGAATTTCCTATACTTAAATATATTTTTAAATATACTATCAGCCTCTTTCTTCCTCTATCACTGGATTCTTAATGTCAATGTCACCTTGAAATGATGTATCCCCTTAATTTTGTTCATCTAACTTACCTAAAAACTCTTTTGGAGCAACTATATTGACTTGATATGGCTGATCATGATGATATATCGGGCTGATGCACTCAAGAATCTGATAACTTTTCACTAGACAACCTGATTGTAGCTCTTCCTATATTGCTGTCAATGATTTTTCTTCATCTAGAGGACTCATTTCTTCTTGTTCTTGCATATATATGATCTAATTAAGCCATTGTTCACACTCATAATTATCAACCAATTGAAATGAACTGCTATTCTCTACCTCTGTATCAACAAATTCAGGTTTAAAACTGGACACTTGTGAGGCATCTGATTGCTAATCCGGATCCTTAGCATGATTGTTCATCAAATCTGATTCATTATTCTCCTTAATGACATCCTTAGTAGAAGAAATCTGATCTTGTACATTACTCTGTTCATTGTCTTGTGACTAAAAATTAGATTTTAACAAAGTTGGGACAACATATTGGTTAGTTGAGTGAACTTGTTGATTTTGGCTAGAGAAAAACAACTAAGGAGGCTTGCTTTCCTTATTATTTGCATTAGATGAATCAATTAGTGGGCCTTCAATATCCTCCATCCAATGGTTCTTTTCATATTTGTATACTTCTAAGTAAGGGAATTCCCCATGCAAAGCCATATCCACCCTCCAGATAAAGGTGTGACAATCAATCTCATTATGCTGATCCATGGCATGGATCCTAAATTCCTTGGATGAAGCTATATCACACAGTGTTAGTGAAGACCATTTCTTTTCTTTGTTTTTGTTTAATGCATCCTTCCAAAATGATAAATATTCATGACTAGGAAGCTTAGACAACTTGAAGAGAGACCTATTAATGATGATGTTAGTCAAAACAACAAGAGATAAAATTCACAAAGAACTTTGTCTTATCTTGAAGAATATGGAGAATATTTAGAAAATAGTTCTCAATTCCAAGTCTATGGTAATCAGGTCATGATTGTGTTGGACTCACTCAAGGTTCAATGTGAAGCTATTTGTTCAAGGGGCCTTACGTGATTTAAATGTTCATTACTGGAAATTGTCACTTGTTCTTTGCAAATAACCTCAAATACTTTTAAAGATGTCAATCATTTGCAAACAATTATAACTCTCAATTCAAACTTTGCATAAATTTCACAGAAATAGACTTCATATTTCAAACTTTATTAAAATCCTTAAAGATCTTTAGCATTTCCATGTATTTAGTAGAATCTTTAACAATTTCCTTTCGATGACTACGTTTCAGCTATTTATTTAAACTATTGGTAAAAAGAAAGATAAAAGTTAAGGTTTAGGAACATGATCTTAAACAACTATGATGTTTTGTTACTCACGTGGACAAGTTCTGATAACTTTAGACAATTTAAAAACATAAACTCTTATATGCTAATCCAGATCATTTCACAAATTAACATATTAAATTCCAATCTCCAAGAAAATATATCAAAAAGAACACATAAATTGAATAACACTCTAGAATAAATGCATAAATTCAATGTTTGTATTTACCAATATGTGTTGGTTGTTTCACATTTACAATATTTCATGACATTAACTTTTTGAATACATCAACAAAATCACCAGAACTTATAGATGTTTTTATAGATATAGCAAGGAAATCGGATGTTCCACATATTATTTGCTACAGACATAGGCAAAATCCTAACTCCACTCACTATGCTCAAAGTATTTTCTAGAAATCACTTCTCTTGCAAATTCTCCAATAACTTTCCTATATTAGCCACGTGTCTTAAAATATGACTATCAAAGATCTTTATATAGAATACGATCGCCCTATTATGGTTACAAAATCACCAACAATCCAATAATGCCAGTTGTCACTCCTAAAATATCTTAGAAGAATATTCCTTTCTAAGTGCAAAGATGCCTTTTAGAATCTTTTGAAACATTTAACCTTAACTTTGACCATTCACTAATAGAATATCATAAACAGAGTACAACATGAAATAATGAACAAACACCCTAATCAATATCTCTGGAATCTTCTATCTGTATATTCCATTTCTTCTTGCTCATGTAATGTGTAAATCTTTCAATTATGGTGGATATGGATACATGACTAGTTCTTTGAGAGGCATCCCAGGTATACTGTTGCATCTCCACACTTGTTTTTAATACTTGTACTCTATTTTCTCTATCTTCTCTCCTCTTATGATACTTTTTAATCTTGGCGCTCATCTCCATCATTCTTTCCATTGCTTATTCATCCAATTGGTTCACAAGATCCTCAATGTATGACTAGAATATATCCTTAAACTCCTTTATGGATATATCCACATCATACACTTGCATTTGGGGGCACAGATGCTTAACCAGATGCTCCACTATCTTTACATGTTTCTTTAACAACTCTTGAGCAATTTTTTTCTTATTCTTCCACATTAACAAGGCAAGGTCTAATTACCCCCTCTTCAAACTTTAGTTACATCTTCATTTTAGGAATTTGAAACACAACTTGTGGAGTCATGACACCCTCATTTACTAAGGACTATGTATGTCCTTCCAAAGCATTAAGTCTCTTCAACTCATCCTTGTTCTGCTTTATTCTTTCTTGGCATCTTAGTATTATGTTAGCACAATTATTTCTCTCAGTCAATGTAACATTCCAATTTCTAATTGCAATTTTTATTACTTCCTCTCCCTTATGAATGAATGCCCGGACAAAGTCTTCCAGCATGTTAGCTTCATGCTTCTTATTTTCTATTTCCCCAATCTACTCTTTATATAAAATAGTTAGCTCAAAAGATAATTCTGGTACACTTTGTGTAGGATCAAATATCCCTTGAATGAGTTGTTGATACTAAGAAATTTACCCCTTCAAATCTTTCATTTTCTTCTTGTCTTTTCTCATTTTACTTGTAGTCCATTTAGTCATTTCTTGTAATTCCTCAATGTGTTGTTCTCTATTGACATGGCCAACATTCACACTAATAACATTGTATTCTTCAACACCTATTTCCCCCTTTTCTTTATCAGCTTGAGGGATTGCTATTTGAATATTTCTAGCACTAGAGGGATCCCTTTTTATGGATGACATGGTTTTATCCTTCCTTTTTCCTCTCTTAATAGCCTCATTAGTTAACAAACTTTTAATATCAATTGGTACTATTTGGATTGCTGAATCTTGTCTTACTTCAGATCCTAGCCAAGATGGCACCTCCTTATCTAGATTTGTATCTACATATTTCTCATTAATTACCTCTTCTTGAAGCCCTTCTATGATTACTTCTTCTTGTTCTTGCTCTTGTTGTTTTTTATCATGCTACTATTGTGGGGGGAATTACTGAGGAAGTTGTTGTCCCTGTTGGAAATTCTCTACATTATGTTGTTTTCCACTATGGGGTACTTCAGGATTAGAAATGTGAAGTGGTGTATCTTGTCTTTCATCATCTCCTTGTTCCTCCATCTTATCTATGAGCACATTTTCTTGATTAACCTCTCCTTGAACAACTTGTACCTTTCCCATGTTGGTACTCTCTTTTTCTCTTAGTTCATTTCTCAGTATCTCCTTAGCAGCTTCTTTAGCTTCTTCCATAATGTTCTTTGGGACCAATTTCTCAAAAGGATCAATTATTTTAATATTTTGTATTGATGGGGTAATAGCCTATTGTGATACCCCAGTATCCAATACTCCTAGCATGAGAGATGATTTAGGTATTTGCCTATCTTCTTCTTCCTCACTATTCATCTCAAAGCTGTCATCACTACCTTCATCTTCACCTTCCTCTTCATCATCTTCCACATCCTCAATTTTATCTACATCCACTACCTCTACATTTTCTTTAGTGGATTCTTGGGCCTTGGATGTATTTTCTATCATTTCCTTGGTCATTTCTTGTTTGACTAGTATCAACCCCTGTATTTTCTCTTGTTGGATTTGTTTTGTAACTATGGGTGTTTTCTAAGATACCTACAATGTTTGGACAATTGGGTCTTGTTGCACATTTTTAGATGATTGTTAAGGAGTCTGTCCTACTAGATCAACTACAATTCATGCTTCTCCTTTTGTATATGTGACAACTCCTGAAGTAATGGTCACAGTCACCGCTAGTGCATAGGGATCTAATAGTGTAGCTCTTGTATCTACTTTAGTTATTCATGCTTCCACTATTTGTCTTTTCCTCTTCAAGAAGTCATCAAACTTGTCATCGACTTTTAAACTCCTCTTTTCACCTTTCTTTGAAAGAGTGACTATTATACCTTTAGCCTCCAACTTTGTAATTCTCTCTTTTAACCATGAGTTTGAGAGGGCAATTACTGATCTTGATATATTTTCAATTGAAGCCTCTTCAAGTTGAGTCTAATTTGGTTCTGCAATGAATTCTTCAGACACTTTATTTATGTCGTAGCTATCATGTAACACCTTTTCATCATCATTCTTTATTTCTTGGGGCACCTCTAGTACTCCCAATGTCCTTATTTGGTCCAACATCAATCTTTGGTAAGCTCTTTTCTTCACCTCTGCTTCATTATCATAATCAACCCAATAGTCTTCAATATGGGGCTAGTGTTTAAATTTCTTATTCACAAAATTATATATCCTTCTAAAAGGATCAAATGATCTGGCCAACTCAAAAGTCTAGAAACCATAATACTATAGTTCTGCCTCTGATACCATAGTTGATTCTTCATTGACACAAATGTATCTACCAATACTGAATGGGAACTTGATAATACCATTGCCAAATTTTGTTTTGTACATTTGATTAATGCTCAATATTTGCTTGGTGAACTCCAACAATACCATCTTATCTATTGGATACCTAGTCTAAAGGGTTCACTTGTCAAGCCTTCTATTCTGATATAGGTAAAAGTAGAAAATTGAATATACCAGACATTGTGTAAATTAATGGCATTTCATGTCTGTTTTGGTAATCTTTTCTCCTTATCCCCTATCAATATTCTTACCAAGTACATGTAAAATACATCTTTCACCCTAACATGGTTTTGCATTACATTTTTCTCTTGTAGGTTGGGGTAGTGATCATACACAAGCATTTGTCTTGGCCCACTTCCTAATGTACCAATCCTACGTATTCCATTTAATTGCATGTTTGTTGCACAAGAATATACCACATATGAAGACATAAAGAACATCTTATGCTCGTTCATTCTCATAGCTTGTTTGAAAATAGTATTACTGTTGGCCTAGGCCAAATGAATTGCCCCTGTCTCTTTTCTAATAAATTGGATCACTTGAAACATCCATGGTTCACACTTACTAACATCTTCTAGTCCCATTACCCTACTTAGCAAATTAATCAATATGTGAATCTCCTCTTTGAAATCAATTCTGTATAATGTTTTTGGTACCCTAACTCTTGCCTTTGGCTTCTTATCTAAGGGATACCATTCATAGAATATCACACTTTTGCATGATCCTTCATTACTCTTGAAGTCTGCTGCATATTGTTCTTCATTTATTTCCTTCATTTTATCTGTAATCTTCAAGCCAAAAGTCTTAGCTATGCCCTCAACTGATAAATCTGCATACACTACACCATTGTATACCACCTTCCTAGAATTCCTGTCATGTCTCTGGATACATTCAATAACCAAATCCCTAGCTTCCATTGCTAATGGGAATCTTGCAACATTATATAACCCCACGTCTAGTATGTTTCTCATTCCCAAAGTTGCTCCTAGGTCTCTGAGCTGTTGTAGAAGTGTAACAGAATCCAAATCCCTAATTTCGATGTCAACCTCCATTCCACTAGTAGTGTATATCTAAGAATTCTATCCTTTGTGTGGAAATGTCTCTTCAACCACTTCTTTCTTCTTCACCTCTATTTTCATTTCTTTTCTAGCTGCCTTCACTACAACCTTTCATTTGGGAGCCATCCTATCAAATACAGTACCTTTTAACAACCATGTTTTATGTTGTCAAGGGTTTTACCGCAAATTTTTACCATTTAATGTTTTACCCTAAGCCTCTTTTCTTTTGAATTATACATATTTACCTTACCGTGTTTAAATTTATGATTTATCACAATGAATTACAGTAATTAACTAATTTTAACCCATTCTGTTACCTTACTGCAATTACTATAAAATTATCATAATTTTATTCTGTTAATCACAAGTAAGAGTTTATTTGGTACATACCTAAACCACAAGTGTTGACTTTATACTATTGACAAGATCCATTTACCTTCCCAGTTCACTACAACCGTCTCCAAATTTCAATTTGCCCTTGGATCGCCCTTCACCTTAGATTTGTAAAATGCTCTACAACTAAATTCTAAATGGAATTATGAAATTACTCATAATTAGATTTCCTTTTTACTCCTTCGAATTTAAGTTTTCTGTGGTAGATGTGTATTAAATGTTGTAGTTAATGCATACAATTCAATTTATGTTTTACCTTTACCATTCAATACATATTTTGAATTTTGTATATGTTGGCCTTTTGTACTTTTGCATTTTGTATATCATATACAAGCACTTTTCACTAAAGCACGCCTAATAAGTCTTAATTTACTTTAGTATTTTCTCTCTCTTACCTATTGTATATTTTTGTTTTGTATATCCTCATGTATATCTTATATAATCATCGAAATATACAAATTCAGATTCTATTGTGTTTTATAAATCAAATTGGAATTAGTTTCTAGTCCAGTTTTGTATTTATGTCTTTTGTATCCCTTTTTGTATATTGCATTCATGCACTTTAAATATACATAGGTAGACCCCACACACAATATACAATGTTCAAACCTTTAATCGCATCAAGTTTTGCATATAACTTATTTGTATATTGTTATGTATATCATATACATGTGAATATACAAATGCTCATGATGTTGACCTTTTGTCCTTTGTTATGAGTAAATGCACTTTATTCATTATTTAATCCTGGAATCAAATCCACAAATGCATCTTTCACCTTTTGTATTTCTAATACATGCATCTAAATATACACACGTGGACTTCACTTAAAATTCATGTTTTGTTTAACCTTTTGGATCGAGTCTGGCTTTGTATTTGTATATAAGATACATGCAGTTATACATACAACAATACATACAAAGACAAGCATTCACTTTCATTTTCTAGACTCAATTGAATCTTACCTTCGGGTCTGGATATGCATTTGTATCAAAAGGTACACCAAAACAATGTATTTATCATACAAATGAGACGACTCTAATCTTATACATCATTTTGAATTTATTCTTGACATCTGCTCATGCATATTTCAAATTTGTATTTCTAATACATGAGTTGTAATATACAAATACAAACTACGGATTTCCACGTTTATTCAATTCACCCTAAAGCACTGTTAGGTCTAGACTTGCATAAGTTTGCTTTAAACCACTAACAACAAGTAATTTAAAGCACGATGAATGTAACAACCCAACAAACCAAATGCATAATAGATACATGCCAACGATAATGTATATCAGATACACGTTGACCAAGAATGAATCTAGCATTGAATTTTCATGCAACGTGCATAACTCTCAAAATACACATAATTTTTAAATGGTTCAAAAGGCAACCCTAACTGATTTTCAATGTAGATTTTATTGATAAAAACCATTAATCATCGAGCATTGTGAAACTCAAAATTCAAGCACCAAGGACATTTTACCAATACCACCAAGCAAGCAAAAAACTACACAAGCCAGAAGCAAAAGCCACAGCAAGGGTCCTCATTTTGCTAAAGGGTAAAAATGGGGCATGTTGTGAGCATCACAACAACTAGCAACCAAATAAAATAACCAAATTCAACAAAACTCAAGGAACAAGATGAAATAAATCAGAAATTTCCAACTTCTTTATATGCAAGCTGCTGCTCAATCATAGAAAGAATGTATTCACTAACATCAAAAGAAAATTTCAAAGGAATTTACGTGTGTAATTTGATTCATTCCCATTCTTTGATCAAATTCTGAAAACAATAATTGTTTGCATTAAACTACATAGATGGATTTAACATTCTAAGCCAACCTGGATAGAGTGTTGCTGCCAGTCAAGCATCCATAATCTCCCCAAATAGAGCCCCACTGCCAATAGGCATCCATAGCCCCAGTGGAGATATCTGGTAATCCTCATATGTTTCAAATGATTTCTTTGATTATTCAGATTGTATTCATCATTAATACTTTTGATATTACAATAAAGTTCATGCTTAATAGATAATAGAATCCTGTTAATGACATGTATGGTGGAGATTATAGTGGTAGCAAAGGAAAAACCTTTAGATTTTTCACTTAATACAAGTGTCCACTATCCCCCAAACCTACTCCTAGAATCTTAAAGATATGTATTTGTATGATTCCTTGGATATTTTAATTTGCTGATGGTGAATAAAATCTTTAGAAGACCAAACAAACAAACTACATCTATGAAAGTCACAACTTATGCATAAATTTCAAATGGTTTTCTCAGTTCTATAAATTTCATTGTTTTTTAAAGTTGGTAGCCTACTCCTATATATCCATAATTAAAATGAAGATCCCCACAAACAAAGACACGCCCAAAAACAAAAAAACAACAAAACTAACAAACAACCAAACAAACAAACAAAACAGACAACAAAAACAAACCAAGACTATACAATGTTTACAATATAGTACAGGTAAGACTTAGCTCAACACTTTTAGGCATGAAAGTAATGTTTAAGATATTGACCATTAATAGGTAATGGAATATATTCACCAGTTAAAGTCTTCAACCTAAATGTATTGTTCTTTATAATTTCAGCAATCTGGAGTGGACCTATCCACAACTTATCAAATTTCCCATGATTTCCTTTTTTCTCATGGGCTTTATCCCAACATAAGACTAAGTCTAAGATTTTAAAAGTCTTAACTCTAGCTCTTTTATCAAACCATATTTTTACTACTGCTTGATGTTTGTCAAACCTATCTATGGCTTGATTCCTTTTCTCCTCCAGGTATAGCAACTGAACTAACCTAGCTTCTCTATGATCATCAAAACCTAAGTACTCATTAGCAAACTTCCAGATTGGGATTCTCAAATTAACAAGCAAAATTGCATTTGTGCCATATACCAAATGGTATGGTGAATTTCCCAATGCTACTTTAACTTTTGTTCTATCAATCCACAAAGCATACTTCAATAAGGTATTCCATTCCCTAGGGTTTTTGGCAATCAAATTTTTAATGATATCTAACAAAATTTTGTTAGTGGATTCTGCTAACCCATTACCCTATGGATAATAATTCAATGAAAATTTCAAAACAATGCCATATTCAAATGCCCAGTTTGAAAATTTTAAAGAAGAAAATGCAATGCCGTTGTCACATACCAGTGTATAAGGTACACCAAATCTGGTTATGACATTTTCCTCCAGAAATTTGATGACAACCTCAGTGGTAGATAACTTACAATAGGTAGCCTTAGTCCATCTAGTGCAATAGTCTATCATGGTGAAAATGAATCTATGTCTAGTAAAAGATGGAGGGTTAATGACTCTAATGAAATCTAGCCCCCATTGTGTGAATGGTCTAGTTTCTATCACATGTTGCAATGGATGAGTCATATTTTTCCCCTATCAGTGATAGTTTGACATATATGGCAACATCTAATATGTTGTTTAGTATCTTTAAACATGGTGGGCCAGTAGTACCCCACCCTCAAAATCTTATGTGTGGTGGCCAAATGAGACCCGTGCGCTGTCCCATATTTATCATGTAATTCCAACATCACCTTATCAGCTTGCTCTCTATTTAAGCATCTTAGGTATATCCCATCATGATTCTTTTTGAATAAAATACCTCCCTGGATCATATATTTTTGGGATTTTAACCCTAGTGCCCTTCTCTAAGAAGACTTCATGTGGCTAGGATATTTTCCTGATATCAGGAATGAATTAAGATCATCATACCATCCATTTGTAGTATTGGTAGATACAACATATTATTGGTGAACAATCTTGGGATCAGTATTAGCTATAGTCTAAACTAGAGTCTGACCTCTCACCAATTTCATTGGGATGATTTCCAAATCAAATTCTTGTAACACGGTGATCCATTTTGCTCTTTTGTCCCCTGGCTCATTTTGCATTAGCAACATCTTTACTGCAGCATTAAGCATGATAGCTTTAACTTGACTCCATAAAATATAATGCCTAAAATTTTTTACTGCCTTCACTAAGGTGAAAGATTGCCTTTCAATATCCAAGTACTTTAATTTTGCACCTTTAAGGGGAGCACTCATAAACACTATTGGTTTTTCTTCATTCTCCTCACCCTTTTGTGTTAAGGCCGCTGCACATGAGTGTTCATATACAAAAGAATAAATGAAGAATGGTTTAGTATAATCTGGGCTAGTCAATACTAGAGCATTAGCAATAGCTTCTTTTATATCTTTAAATGCTACTGTAGCCATGGGTGTCGACTCTATCTAGGCATCTTTCTTAAGCATAGCATTCAAAGGCTATACTACCTCAGCAAAACCAGTGATATTTTTTCTTACACAGTTTATCTTACCAAAAAATGAATTCAGTTCTTTCTTATTGGCAGGGAACTGTAGCTTATTAATCCCTTCCACTCTATTTGGATCAATAGAAATTCCATTCTTAGAAATAATATGCCCTAAGAGTTTACCTTCTGTCACCCCAAAGACACATTTCTTTGGGTTCAGAGATATACCATATTTTTCACATCTCTGCAAGACTTTTTTCAAATCATCTACATGGTTAGACCTATCTTTAGAAAAAATTGTCAGATCATCCATATAAATCACTATGCATTTACGTACTAATCCACGAAAAGCAATATCCGTGGCTCTTTAGAATGTAACCCCTGCATTGATTAAACCAAATGGCATTCTCCTATAAGCATAATTACCCCATTTACACATGAAAGTGGTTTTTAATCTATCTTCTTTATCTACCAAGACTTGATTATAACCAGAAAATCCATCCAGGAGGGACATCATCTTGGCACCATTGACTTCCTATATGACCTCATCTAAAGGTGGTAAAGGATAATTATCTTTTGTTAAAGCCGCATTAAGGTTCCTGAAGTCTACACAAAGTCTGATATCTCCATTCTTCTTTCTCACAGGCACTAGGTTAGCTACCCAAGTAGAATGTCTTACAGGAAAAATTATTCTGGCAAATAACAACTTCTTGACCTCCTCAATGATCAAGGGCTCTAAAATAGCATTTACAGGTCTTTTCTTCTACCTAAATGGCTTCACTCTTGGTCTCAAAGGAATCATGTGGGTTATGATAGATGTATCATACGTTTTGAGATCTTCATATGTCCATGCAATCACATGTTTATAAGCTTTTAACACATCAATTATATCATCTCTCAACTTAGTGGAGCAAGTCTTACAAATTAATACATTTTGAGGATCCTTATCAGTGCCTAAGTTGAAAGGATCACATTTACCTCCTATTTTAGGAAGGTCTTTTTTTCTAACAACTCCATCAAAATCAAAGATCTTCTCTAGATCAATGACTCCTTTTGGTAAGGAATTTCTTTTTCAGGTCAACAATATCTTCTTCATCCCAAGATATTTTTGGTCTATCATGTTTGTCAATTATCTGAGCTTCAAAGACATCATGACTTGTTATAAAATCAAGGATCTATTGGTCACCTTCCAATACTTGAAAATTTGTTACATTATTAGGTATACTAGGAATAGACACTAGTTCTACTACAAATTTCTTCAATCCTGACAAAGCTAATGGTTCAAGAGTGCTAGCTACAACTACTAAAGTATCTAGACATTGACTCAATTCTATGGGAATGTGTATAATATTGAAAGCATCAAAAGTCTCTATCAAATCCCAGACCCTACGTCTATAACTCACCATCTTCTAAAAGTTGTAGGCATATAATTTTCAGACTTGCCTGACTACTAGTTTAGAATCAGATAAAACCTAAAGGACTCTTACTTTCTTCTTGATGGCCATTACTAATTCATGTACCAGTGCCTCATATTCTTCTATATTGTTAGTACATGGAAACTGTAATATGTAAGTTGCCAAAAATGACTTACCATCAGGATCAAAAAGGTCTATTCCAGCCCCTGCTGCCTTTTTGGATTTTGATTCGTCACACTTTAAAATCCACATGTTATTCTTTTTGTGAACTGGACCCTTTGTTTTTACAGGAAGTACCTTAGGATTTGTAATAGCGTGTATATTCTCATGTATTTTTGTTTGACCTATAGGTACCGTTGTATTTTCTACAAGTTTGTGGAGGTCAGAATGATTGCTACCTTTTGTTTCCAAAGAATCACTTTGATCTTTCAGCATGACATTAACATTTTCATGTGATAGCAACTCAAGTTTATTAACAATATGTTTTCCTTCCTGACTTCCCATTTGTGCTATACACTTTCTATGTTGATATTCAATTATCTCTCTACACATTCCCCAGTCCTCTTCAGAATGAGCAGTCCTATGAAATCTACACCATTCTTTACATAAAACATCCTGAATAGGAGTTCCCTGCTGGATGCATTCCCTAATTTCCTACCTCATGATTTGGCTAACACAACTTATGGTATTCTCTTCTTCATTAGAAGAACCATGATTAGATTCAATGAATAAACTTGTTCTCTTATCAGTAGGTCTTGTTTTGAAATCAAAGGCCAAGATTTCTTCTATTTGGACTCCCCTATTAGAGACTCTATACACACTAGGTTCTACTATAGCATATAGTACCTCATTTGTTTTATTGTACTTAGTTATCATATGTTTCATCTTTGGCTTTGCTTCAATCCTAATCTGATTAGGAATGCCTCTCCAAGGTAACCACATATGTGAAAAGTCTATCACCATATATCCAGTTAGAGTTTTAGACCAATCTCTACTCAACAACATTTTGTAATTCACAGGAATATCCACTACCTGAATGCCAATATACTGTGCGACTCTAGGATCAATATCTAATTGCATCTAAATATGTATCAACTCTCCTACGACATGTACTTCAGATTTGTCTAGTTGAGTTACAACCTTGGTTGACTTTGTAGGGGCAAGCCCTAAAGTTTTACACACTCCCAATGGCATGACATTGGCAGAGGCACCAAAATCCACCATACAATTATGCAAGTTTTTTCCAAAAATTATTAAGGTCAACAAGAAAGGAGGAGACTCTTTCTTCTCTATATACAAAACTACATTAGTACTCGTAGGTTGCTCAGTACCTTTGTTCTTATCCTTAGTTTGTATGTCTTTACTATGATTAATTGGACCTATTGAATCTTCTCGAGGACCTAATTTATCTAACGACTACATGAAACCAGTTCTGACTCTTGGACTTCTCAACAATTCATACAAAGGTACATTCACCTTAATTTTTCTGATCTCTTCAGACAAATAACTCATCAATTTAGAAGCATCATTAGGTTCTAATTTGCCTGCTTGAACTTTTGCTGATGCTAAAGTACTAGTGCTCTGATAATTTGCCTTTGGCAGTAAAGGATTATTGCTTGAATGTAAATCAGGTGGTGTATTGAAATTGTTTGGAGGTGTGGAAGTAGTAAAAGGACCCTCGAGTTTGTTGTTACTTCTTAAGTTGTACGTGTGATTTCTTTGGGACTGTTGAAACACTTGAACCTCATCTGGCTCATCTTGCACTTCATTCTCAGTTTCAAAGGGAAATTGGAATGTCTCCAATACTAAAGTTGATTCAAGATATAAACTTTCATGATAATATGACTTATCTTCTTCTATATGATCCTCTTCTTCTCTAGATGAGAAAATGAAACTCTCCAGAACCATGGCTGACTCATACCTTAAAGGTACTATCTCATTTCCTTTAGGAATAAAGAACTCTGAGGTGGGGTTCTGTACCTCAACTTTGAAGATGTTCACTACCAAGTGAAACTATGGACAATCAAGTTTGGTGTGAGCACTCATATTATGGATTTTGCACTAATTCCTAATTGCTACATCTGCTACTTGTATCCTAGTAGGCTGCTTGGATTCCTGATTATTTGTATCTTCAAATGGAGAAGCCAAAGTTTCATTATTTTGCATTGTATTCCAAATTCTAGGAGGCTTAGGCTGATTTGAGTTTCTATTATCATTTCCATGAGCCTTATTGTCTCCATTGTGACCTCTCTTATATAGTCCATGTCCTTGATTCAGATGATTATTATTTCCTTGGTTCTGATGAGTACTATTTTGAGGATTGTGAGAAGTAGAAACTATTATTCCTCATCTGAGTCACTTCAGTGGTTAACCTTCTCAAATGAGCAGTAATTTCCTTCAACTCATCTTTGTCCTCATGTGCTTTAGCTACAAAAGCATCCTATGGAGGCTGAAAGAATGATTGGCCATTGAATTGATTATCATTGACAACATTGCTTGTGTAGGGAACTATAGCACGAGTAGGAATTGTATTGTACATTGGAGTATGATGCATCAAAGCACCATTCAACTATTGCATTTGATTGGGAACTGCAGCTCCTCCAAGACTCACTAGCGGTTCATGGCCTATTTGCCGCATCTCCTAGTTTACATTCATAGCTTCTTTGTATGCTTAAGATAAATTCACCCCTGCAGGTACATGTCTCTTAACAAACATGGAAGTTAATGGATCCAAAGAAACATAATACATTTCTAATATTGCATCATTAGTTATAGTATAAAGAGCATCTAACCTTGAATAAGCTTTTTGAAAATGATCATTGAAAGAATTTATGAAGTCTCCTTCATTTCTTTTTATCTCTGCTAACCTATGCTACAATGATGTTGGCTCTATTGGAATTCTAAACCTAGATAGGAATGCTTCCTCCAAAATCACCAACTTGTGATGTGGTTGTTTGGCAAATTGACATACTAGCTATAAGTAGATTTTGTTAAGGTGAAAGGAAACAACCTACATACCACATCCTCATGTGCTATCCTTTCCCTGAAGCAAGTTTCTTTGAAGATCCTTATGTGATCTTTTGCATCTTAATGTAACTGGAATTTTGGACATATCTTGTCTGGATTCTTTGGCATGTCATGATATGCCGCAAAGGTTATAGGTGATTCCACATTAAAGAATGCCATGACAAGACCTCTAGGTGGATTTAAACTAAAGTTTGGTTAATTATGAGGATTTAAGCCAAAATTCAACAGTTTGAATGTAGCAATGTTAGGTGTAGACACCCAAAATTGACTCATTATCATTAACATTCAAATATCACATTAGCTATCATCTACATTTGTCTAACACACTTGAGTAATATCCCTAACACATATATTTCTTCTATTAATTAAATAAATTTATATTTATTTAATTAATTCATTAGCCATTTCCTCTAAGCTATAATTAAACAATCTTCAATTATTTAATTATCTTCATTCTATCTATTTTTAATTAAATAAATCTTATTTATTTAATTAAAGATTCCTTGCATAAATCCACTATCTAATTAATTAAATAAATTGTAATAATTTAATTAATTTATCTTATCATTTATCTCGTGAGCTGACATGTGTGCCTCTTTCATTTAAAAAGATAAGTGGTACTACATCCTTTTATTTAATATCTTTCACATGTAGTACTTTTTATGTACACAAGCACACATAAGCCCTATCTTCTCTCCACTTGTCATCTTCACATTCACCTATGTCTATCCTTCAATCTTAGCCATTCACATACCCACTGAATCTCCACCGTTAATTGATTTTCGGTTGAGTTCTATATAAACACCCTTTCATTCCATATTACATCTATCCAGCATTCATATAGCATCTACATTATCATCTTGAGCATATTGAGCATTTGAGTATCCATAGCATCCATTGAGTTTTCATCACTATCATCCATCCATCATGGTAGATTTTATTTTCATAATTGTTCATTGTTGAAGAAGCAATCCACATCATAATCAAGGAATCACACAATCTAGGTGATATTGTGCTTGAATTGCATGCTTTTGGTTTCATTTAGACTAGATTTTTTGATGATGGTAGGGTTAGGTTTTCATGGCTATGCTTGATCTTATTAACCTAATTTTTTACCTATCACATTTTGGCACGCCCGGTGGGACTCACGTCCTTGATTAACTTTGTTGTTTGAAGTTATTTTTATGAAGATCAAATTTTATGAGCGCTTACGGCAAGTTCCAGTCTCTTTTGAGCAAAAAATCATTGATGTCTGCATATCCGCGTCGCTTCTACGCTGAAATCTACCGCCTGTAGCGTTTTCTGGATCACTTTTATACTAACAATGATCGCTTTCTGTTTGTTCTGCATCACTTTTATCCTAATAGTGGTCACTTTTGCATTTAATTAAATCACTTTTGATCCGACAGTGATCACTTTTAGCTAATCGCATTACCTTTTGCAGAACTAGGGTTTTCAATGTATACTATTTCTTTTGCAGATCCAGGTCGCTTATGAGCTGAAACTGACTGCTTTATGCTTTTTTGCATCACTTTTGAGCCTCAACAATTCACATCTAACGCTCTCCGCATCGCTTGTGATTTGTAATATTTCACCTATGTCAGAAATAGAGATCGCTTCTGACAGACAGTGAATCGCCTCTGGTAAACTATGTCGCTTTCAGTCTGTATAATTTGTAGTTTATTTTCTTGGCTACTAATTGGGTATTTGTGCAACATCTCATTGATTTGTCCAAGAAAAGGAGGTTATCAAACTACTAACATATTTGTTGCAGCTTCGATCAGTCCAAGACTTGTGGTTTTTCACTAAATTAGGAACATTTGGGCTTGGTGCTTAAAATGAATCATTGCTTGCATGTGATTAATTGTAACCCAAATTTAATAACAAAAGTATCCTCTCCCCTTGCCTATCAAATGGATCTTGGGTGTATGAGAGCTTGTTATTATCTTTAGAGGACCTACCTTCTTGGTGTGAGAAGGGATACGACCCAAGCAGTAACGAGCTAAAGCCAAGTCCTTCTGAACTGCTATATAAGAAAAGTGTTTATGTCGAAAGCCACAAACAATGGGTGTTGTTGTGTTATACTGACATCCAATCTCCCCCAAAACCGTCTAAGGCGTAACCCTTGAAGGCTAGGAGACTCCATAACGGAGAGTAGCGCTACCGCACGTATAGCCACCCGAACAGATGCCCTTATTAGCAACTTTGTGTAGTAGCCAAAAACCCTCTATTTGTTGATGCAAAAGGTGGGACCTTTGAAGCAGCCCTGATTCACGTGGTTCTTAGAAGAGATAGCAGGGACAATCCTAAGGTTTGGTGAGGGGTAGGCCTTTAAGTAAACCTAGATCTTGGTATGCGTGAGAAGTGTGTGCCGTGGAGGGGAGCCGGTGCTACCAAGATCCTGATGCTATTCACTTTGAATAAGCACATCTAGGGGATTCAACAAATACAGTCCTTTCCTAGCCTAGGTTGTATAAGTTTGTGATTGTTGTGAGTGTGAGTGACTACAATTACTATTTTCTTGTCAAAAATCACAAATCAGACATCTTTCCTGATAGACACAATTGCTTTCAAGCCTAAACTACCTGCATACAGATAGAAGAATCACTTTTAAACCACAGTTAGCCACTTTTTGCCTAAACAGAATCATTTTTGAACCACAGTTAATCACTTTTGGCATAAATAGAGTTGCTTTTAATTGACAGTCAGTCACCTCTTATTTGAATTAGATCACCTTTAAACAACAGTCTATTGCCTTTGGCATAAACTAAGTCACTTCCAATCAATAGTAAATCACTTTTGATCCAACAGTTATCGCATGTGAACAATCAGATTGCCTCTGGTTAACACTGTAACCTGCTGATAGAATTTAAACCAGTCCACATTTGAGCTATTACTAGTCGCTTTTAGCCTTTTCTGAGTCACATATGAGCTATCACTTGTCACTTGTGGTCTAATACCAGGAAATCTTAGTGACTCAGTTGAATTAGCCACAAATCCAGCTTGCTCAGCTTCAACATTAGCTTTTAGACTTGTCTCTAATCATTAGCAGATACTTGGACTTTGTCTCCTATTTTGAGCTTACCAATCAATCACATTTCATGAGCTTTTCATTTTTTGAGATCCCAAACCAACAAACCAAACATCAAACCAATCATTTTGATCCATCAACAAAACATCAGCTTTAGCTTTAGCAAACAACTTTTTCCCTTGAGTGTGTGAGCTATTCTCTAGGGAAAACTAGCCAACAACAAAACAACAAAGCAACCAAACCAAGCAAAACAAATCAACAAAGCAAAGCAACCAAATAAATCAACAACCAAGCAAAACAACCAACCAACCAACCAATCAGCAAACCATCATCTTTTGGGTCTCAAAACTTTGACAAGCTTAACTTCAAGTTTTCAACATCAATGTCATGCCTCAAACTAGGAGTCAATATAGAGCTGAAATGGAAGCCAAATTGCAAGCTGAGATGCAACAACTTAGATCAACACCTCTTAAGGATATAATTCAATTCACGACTGGTATGCCTCCTCATATGTTTATGCCTCATGGGTATACCATTGGAGAGTCATCTTCACAACAAGTACAACCTTCAACAGCTTTCGAGACTTTTGAAGAACAATCCCAAGAATACTTATCAGAATTTAAGGACACTCATGTGTGGGATCAAGTTAAGAGACTTGTTCTATCTAAGCCTAATCACTACTTTTTGCAACTTGCTCACATGGGCGCTAAATTACTAAGAGATTTTGACATATCCACTATCAAAGAGCATGATCCCAACACTCCCACTATTGTTGCAAAGGGACCATCCAATATAGTCACACCATCCCCCACCATATCACAAGCTCTATCTTCCACCACATCTCTTTCATTACCTATTGTTACTTCATTTGATCTACCACACTTGGAGCACACTTTAGAACCTTTGATCATACCAACCAATGTGCTCCCTCTCATGTCACAAAATCTAAACATTCCACCTTTCCATGTTCCTCAACATACACCTCCTCCTACCATGACCATTTCTATGCCTCAAGTAACACAAGCTATCCATGTGGCCCAAGCGCAAACACTCCAAACATCACAAACTATCCCCATATCCCATAGTGTAGAAGCCTCCCAAACTATACCAACAACACCAATAGTCCAAGCTTCATGACCATCACAACCTACCATGTCCCATATACCAACTACTAATACACTTTCCACCATCTTTACTAATCCTTCCACTACACCATATAATCCTAATGTTAGTCTTATTGATACTAGTGACCCTCCTATCATTTCTCAAGCCAATCCTACCTCTACAGTCACTTATGTTCAACAACTTGCATCCATTCCGTCACATTCTTCCAATCCTTCACACACCATCAATCCATCTTGTGACACCCAAGGCCTGCCTATTGTCACCCAACACATGACACATACCTGTAGGAGTTAAAGACAACACTGAGAGGGGGGGTGAATCAGTGTTGTGTGAATTCTTGAATCTTTTTACAAACTTTAACTTGGAGAGCACAAGGAGAGAAAGTTATTATTGAATTGTCAAACACATATGCACATAACTTTGTCAAACACATAAACAAAACTCATGAGTAAAACATACAACTACAGAGAGAAGATCAATATGAATCAAGACACAAGAATTGCACGAGTGGAAAACCATCCAGGGGTAGAAAAACCACTCCAAAACTGCCTCACTGGCTTAAATGAAAAACTTCTTACAAATGTCTCACTGACATGTACACAGGTCTCACTGACCACAAGCCTCACTGGCATACTGTTGTGCCTCACTGGCATTTCTCAATCAATCAGAATTAAAAATTCATGTGCAAGAAGTGATTGTTGCTCAATCTTATTTGCACCATTCAAATCAACTCATCTGCAACATATATTTCATCATTCCAATGCTCTGATATTTTTATCCATAAATTATCTAAATCACCTGATCAGGAAAATATATCTCATTTGTAGAATCTTCATAAAATTGTCTTCATTATTGATCTGCAACCTTTACACACACTATATGTATTCAATCTCTTCTCATCTGTATATTTCATTTCTGTCTTATAGGTCATTCAATCAATGCACCTGTAAATTGGATGTCTTTTCACCTTTCACATTTTGCACAGTCATTTGCTCTCACTGAAGATTATTTTGTCCTTTCATCTTCTCTTTTTAATGTCTTCAAAAACAACGCATCTTATATTGTCACCTGCAAAAATAAAACAACATATATCTAATCCCCAAAACCTTTCACATTCTCCAAATTCACGAAACCAAAATCTCATTTATATTTCCTCTTAGAGATGAAAGAATAACTTTTCATTTTCCAAAATAAATAGCCCCATCTGTAAAAATTCATCTTCGGTAAATTTAATATCTTCAACAATAAATTTTAATCTACCCTTGAAAGAGAGAAATAAAATCTCTTTATAAAAATAATCAATCTCTTCTTTTGCAAATATCATTTTCATCAAATCACCAAAAATCCCAACACATTTTTCAACCTTTCATTTTCTCTGATATTTCAACCAGTGCCCTATAAAAAAAATAAAATCTTTGAACATTTTCATCTTAAAACAAAAAACTCTGATATTCTTCCATCTGTAGGTTATTCCTGCAAGAATAAAAAATATGCAAATATATGTCATTTTTGTCTTCAAAAAAATCTCATATTCTTTGATATTCTTTTACAATAAATCAATCTTCAAAAATTTCTTCCAATCTGCCTTTTTCATCTTCCTCTGCATCTGTATGAAGAAATAAAGATTCCACAAAAGAAGAATAGTTCCTCTTTTGTCTTAACTACCACAAAGAGAAAATATTTAAATCTCATAAAAAAAACTTTTCAATTGGGCAAAAATCTTCCATAAACTTTCCCACCATCAATGCTTTGAAAAAGGTTTTGAAAATAGAAAAAATCTTTAAAAAGAATCTTAACAAAAACGCATTGTAATCTGCCCTTAGAAATAAGCTAAAATTAGCTTTGAAATCTCCTTGTTATGTGCAGTCATATACCTTTTGACGGGCACGAGCACTTCAAAGTGTGAACACGGGTTAGATGCCAAAATTTAAACTCAACTCAAATTTAAACCATGGATATTTCCCTTCACGCTCCCTCAACTTTAAATTATATCCATTGATAGGTTTTTCTTGTGCGGGCTCCTTAAATGATGATCAGTGCAACTGGTTACCAAGTTAAAGGGGCCGGTAAGACTAACATTCAAGAGACCCTTTGATAAGTCACCTTAAGTGACTTTACCTTCTTTAGAAAGTCATCACTTCAAAAGAACAAAAAGTGCAAATGTTATAACTGTCATTGTTGGGCAAAATAGGGGTTAAACCATTAAAGTTTTTTTAACCTTTACTAGAGACTTTTTTTGTGCCCATTCTCATATGAATGAATCATCCAATAGATGCCATTTTCTTCCAAAGAGAACTTAATGATCAATACATAAAATAATACATTGTTATGCCAAGCTCCCCTTAATTATTCAATGCTCCACATATATTTGTGCCCCCTTCACTTTATTAAAGCATATTCAATATTTTAGGCTCTCCTTAAAGTCATTCAATGCCATTTTATTGTATGAGAAACATGTTCCCTCATAAAGTGTTTGATGTTAATGAAATGAGCTCCCTTTTCATTTAATGAACAAACTTCATGCAACCATATTGACCCTTGATAGAATCTTATCATTTCAACTTTTATCGTGCTTGGAGATATATTGATTGAAGATCACATCTGTTAACATATATTTCACTACAACAACAAACAACACACAAGATAATATACTCCTGATAATGCATTCCTGCAACAACACACAAAACGATGTACTCCTGATGATGTACTCCTGCACCTCCTGATGATGCACTCTTGCACACAAGATGATGTATTCCTAATGATGCATGAACACACATATGAAGCAAATCCTTATCTTTTGAAGGATAACCTTCTGATTAGTGACCTTTAGATGTTTACTGAGATCAACCCAAGATCCTACAAAACCTTTTTGACATCAATGACAATCTGACACCATCAATCTCCCCCTTTGTCATTGATGGCAAAACTACCTGATGCAATTTTTCTTTCTCCCCCTTTTTGACATCTGATGACAGACTCAAAAACTATTTGCTCCCCCTGTGTTGTATACCACTGGCAATTACTGGCAAGAATAATCAACACAAACCATTGTAGTTTCCAACTCAAAATGACACAAAGACCACTATTGATAAGTCCTTTTCAAATCTTCCAGGATAGTAACAACTCAATCCTCTAATTAACTCCCCCTGAGAAAATAACTCTACTGAAAGATGTTGAAGCATGATCATAACCATTATAATCATATTGAATTATGAACACTTTGAAGACATAAACTCCTATTAACCTTTTAACAAGTAATTGATTTATGATGATAACAATCTTGAAGCCAACATATGACAAACCTTTTGAACATTACCATCTGCTATTGCTGATTCAAAACATACCTTTAACTTCCTCTGATGAAATGCAGGATATCACCATCAATGTCATAGTTTGAAGAACTCTGTCTAAAACATATTAGTAAGGAAGATCATCAATGAAACAAGTGAAACACTATCTCCAAATCACCTGAAAGCTTTAATACTTATGCAAAACATATGCCATAAAACATTACTCAAAAGATAGTAAATATGACCATCAAAATATCGTCCTGCAACCAAACAATTCTGACACCTTTTCTAACATGACAAAGAATGAAGACCATCTGAACTTTCCTCCTGTTCTGCACAAGACACCACATCTGAAACATACTGTATTATACAAGACCTACTACCTCTTGACTTTGTCATTCAAACAAACTGCATTAGTTTTCTGATAAGAGCTTCTTGAGAGCATCTCAAGCTCTTTGCCCTGACAAGCATGATCACATAGAACTCTTTGTGCAGAGAGCTTCTGAAACACCTTTTCAGCATAATGAGCCAAAGAACTCCTGAAACACTATCACATACTAAACATCAACTTTGTTAGCAACAACATAATCAACTATTTCAAAGCATGGCAAGAGTGATAGACAGACAAGATCATCATATCAAATGATCTCCTTCCTGAAACTTGGGGTTAACTGATAGAACATTTGATACCTCCCCCTTACTTCATGCTATCCATTATTCAACTGATGATGTAACTTGTGCAGGATGCACAAGTTTAGATTCTGACTTCTTTTTACTTTCTTTTTGCTTCCAAACTTTCTCAGGTTCTTGCTTCTGTTTAGATTTCTTTATCCAAATCTTTTCAACCTCGTTCTTTTTCCAATCCATCAAACCAGGTAAAGTAATTCTACCAAACCTTCTACAACTATATGCTTTGTGACTAGGAGAATTACACTTGAAACAAACAATATTAGTATTCCTGATTGAAGCAAAATGATTTCTTTTGCAATTAACTGATTTATGTCCAAATTGATTACAAGTATGACAATATCCATTAAATGAATAATTATACCTGTACATATATGCTTGTCTTGCAGGGGCATTTCTTCTAAATTTTCTCCTTTGATTATGCATTTTGTCTTCAGGGGCAGCAGTATGATAATTTAAATCAATCTTCCTTTTAGGAGTCTGTCTGATTTTTGCACATTCTCCATTTTCATCAAATTTGAGATTCTTTTCCAACTGCTTTCTAACATCCTCAATTTCTTTACTTAAAGAAATTCTTTCTTTTTCTAGCTTTTGACATTCAACCTTTTTAGCCTCCAACTCAGATTTTGTTTCATCAGTTATCTTCTTAGCTTTCTCAACCTTTGTCTTCAAACTGACAATCAATTTGTCTGATTCACCTGCTTGATTCTTCAAGTCTACAATCAGGTTTCTTGCCTCTTCAAGATCTAAAACAACTTTGTCCTTGAATTCTTTCTCTTGTTTAAGCTGATCTTTTAATCTCTTGTTTTCTTTACTAAGTTGCTTAATTGTATCCAGGGCACACAGAAGCTCTCCTTTAAAATCAACCTCACAAATATCTTCATTAAATTCCTGTTCATCTTCATCATTAGTCAAGATATCTTTTCTTTCATTAAATTTAAAATTCTCAACTACATGACCATTCTTTGTATCAATTATCAAGGGTGACAAATGCAACAAATCATTGCTGGGCACAACTGAGGCTTGTTTTACCATATTTTGATCAGCATCTTTCTTTTCTCTATTTGAGACCTTAATTCTATTCTTCTTACCCATTGAACTCCACACACAGGACCTACCCAAGCTGATTAAGCTGCAAGAGGGAAACTGGCTCTGATACCAATTGTAGGAGTTAAGGACAACACTGAGAGGGGGGGTGAATCAGTGTTGTGTGAATTCTTGAATCTTTTTACAAACTTTAACTTGGAGAGCACAAGGAGAGAAAGTTATTATTGAATTGTCAAACACATATGCACATAACTTTGTCAAACACATAAACAAAACTCATGAGTAAAACATACAACTACAGAGAGAAGATCAATATGAATCAAGACACAAGAATTGCACGAGTGGAAAACCCCCCAGGGGTAGAAAAACCACTCCAAAACTGCCTCACTGGCTTAAATGAAAAACTTCTTACAAATGTCTCACTGACATGTACACAGGTCTCACTGACCACAAGCCTCACTGGCATAAGAAGGTCTCACTGACCACAAGCCTCACTGGCATAAGAAGGTCTCACTAACCACAAGCCTCACTGGCATAAGAAGGTCTCACTGACCACAAGCCTCACTGGCATACTGTTGTGCCTCACTGGCATTTCTCAATCAATCAGAATTAAAAACTCATGTGCAAGAAGTGATTGTTGCTCAATCTTATTTTCACCATTCAAATCAACTCATCTGCAACATATATTTCATCATTCCAATGCTCTGATATTTTTATCCATAAATTATCTAAATCACCTGATCAGGAAAATATATCTCATTTGTAGAATCTTCATAAAATTGTCTTCATTATTGATCCGCAACCTTTACACACACTATATGTATTCAATCTCTCCTCATCTGTATATTTCATTTCTGTCTTATAGGTCATTCAATCAATGCACCTGTAAATTGGATGTCTTTTCACCTTTCACATTCTGCACAGTCATTTGCTCTCACTGAAGATTATTTTGTCCTTTCATCTTCTCTTTTTAATGTCTTCAAAAACAACGCATCTTATATTGTCACCTGCAAAAATAAAAGAACATATATCTAATCCCCAAAACCTTTCACATTCTCCAAATTCACGAAACCAAAATCCCATTTATATTTCCTCTTAGAGATGAAAGAATAACTTTTCATTTTCCAAAATAAATAGCCCCATCTGTAAAAATTCATCTTTGGTAAATTTAATATCTTCAACAATAAATTTTAATCTACCCTTGAAAGAGAGAAATAAAATCTCTTTATAAAAATAATCAATCTCTTCTTTTGCAAATATCATTTTCATCAAATCACCAAAAATCCCAACACATTTTTCAGCCTTTCATTTTCTCTGATATTTCAACCAGTGCCCTGTAAAAAAAAAAGATCTTTGAACATTTTCATCTTAAAACAAAAAACTCTGATATTCTTCCATCTGTAGGTTATTCCTGCAAGAATAAAAAATATGCAAATATATGTCATTTTTGTCTTCAAAAAAATCTCATATTCTTTGATATTCTTTTACAATAAATCAATCTTCAAAAATTTCTTCCAATCTGCCTTTTTCATCTTCCTCTGCATCTGTATGAAGAAATAAAGACTCCACAAAAGAAGAATACTTCCTCTTTTGTCTTAACTACCACAAAGAGAAAATATTTAAATCTCATAAAAAAAACTTTTCAATTGGGCAAAAATCTTCCATAAACTTTCCCACCATCAATGCTTCGAAAAAGGTTTTGAAAATAGAAAAAATCTTTAAAAAGAATCTTAACAAAAACGCATTGTAATCTGCCCTTAGAAATAAGCTAAAATTAGCTTTGAAATCTCCTTGTTATGTGTAGTCATATACCTTTTGATGGGCACGAGCACTTCAAAGTGTGAACACGGGTTAGATGCCAAAATTTAAACTCAACTCAAATTTAAACCATGGATATTTCCCTTCGTGCTCCCTCAACTTTAAATTATATCCATTGATAGGTTTTTCTTGCGCGGGCTCCTTAAATGATGATCAGTGCAGCCGGTTACCAAGTTAAAGGGGCCGGTAAGAATAACATTCAAGAGACCCTTTGATAAGTCACCTTAAGTGACTTTACCTTCTATAGAAAGTCATCACTTCAAAAGAACAAAAAGTGCAAATGTTATAACTGTCATTGTTGGGCAAAATAGGGGTTAAACCATTAAAGTTTTTTTAACCTTTACTAGAGACTTTTTTTGTGCCCATTCTCATATGAATGAATCATCCAATAGATGCCATTTTCTTCCAAAGAGAACTTAATGATCAATACATAAAATAATACATTGTTATGCCAAGCTCCCCTTAATTATTCAATGCTCCACATATATTTGTGCCCCCTTCACTTTATTAAAGCATATTCAATGTTTTAGGCTCTCCTTAAAGTCATTCAATGTCGTTTTATTGTATGAGAAACATGTTCCCTCATAAAGTGTTTGATGTTAATGAAATGAGCTCCCCTTTCATTTAATGAACAAACTTCATGCAACGATACTGACCCTTGATAGAATCTTATCATTTCAACTTTTGTCGTGCTTGGAGATATATTGATTGAAGATCACATCTATTAACATATATTTCACTACAACAACAAACAACACACAAGATAATATACTCCTGATAATGCATTCCTGCAACAACACACAAAACGATGTACTCCTGATGATGTACTCCTGCACCTCCTGATGATGCACTCCTGCACACAAGATGATGTACTCCTAATGATGCATGAACACACATATGAAGCAAATCCTTATCTTTTGAAGGATAACCTTCTGATTAGTGACCTTTAGATGTTTACTGAGATCAACCCAAGATCCTACAAAACCTTTTTGACATCAATGACAATCTGACACCATCAATACTAATCCCCATGTCATCCAAAATACAAACCCAAGTGTCCATCCTTCCTTCGCCTCTACCAATCCTTCCATCACTTACCATGCTACAAATCCAACTCCAACTTCCCAACCATCAACTAGTGTCAATCCATCTTCCACTTTGCATGTGATGCAAAATCTTGGTGCCCGTTCATCACAATATACCCAACCACTGCTTGTGCCTCAAGGATAGCAATCCTTAACCACATATGTGCCACATCCTAATCCTTTGACATACATTGTGAGTACGCAACCTCAACAAATGGTCATGGCTTCATACATCCCACAACAACAACCTCAATATACACCATACCATGTTTCACCCCCTTTGCAACAATAGCAATTATCTTCAGCGAATGTTCAACAAATGATTAACCAAGCGGTAGGACAAGGCAAGAAGACATTTTCTCTCAGAAACATATGCGCATATCCATTTGACAAGTCTCTTCATATGATACCTTTTCTGCCACACTTTGAAATCCCACAATTTGACAAGTACAAAGGAAAAGGAAATCTAGAAGACCATCTTAGAGCATTCTTTGTAGCATGTCTCGATGTTGCTTATTTCGATACATATCTTTTGAGACTATTTCCTCGAAGCTTAGTAGGACAAGCGCTTGAATGGTTCTCTCATTTACCTCCAGGAATCAAGTCTTTTTCAGAGTTAGCCAATAAGTTTCGATCACACTTCACTTTTAATATTGACCATGAGATAAACATGAATGACCTTGTCAACAATAAACAATGCAATGGTAAAGCCTTTTCTTCATTCACTCAATGATGGTGTAATATGGCTAGCAAATTATCATGGGAAATACTTGAGAAGCAACAGCTCGATATCTTTGTTCAAAATCTTCATCCCGAGCTATCATTCCACATACAATTGCAAAGTGCTAGCACCTTTGATGAACTTGTTTCCAAAGGAACCATTATTAAAAGAGCTTTAATTGCTAAAGGAACTATCAAGATCTTTTGTGATAACAAAGACTATCCTCAAAACTCCAACGATAAGTCTCACTTTTGGAACAAAAATAAGAATGTTGTCAATGATGGTGTTGTGGACACAAAGAACATCCAAACTATGAAAGCTCCCATCAACATCCAAGCTTCTTATACAATAACACAACCTTTTCAATGAACGCGACAACGAAAAACTTCCAATCCGCATCGACAATTTACACCATTAGCGGAACCCATGGAAGCTATCTTTCAAAAGCTTCTCCAAGTGGGTAATATTATCTTACCAAATGCACCACCCAATGGTGAACCACTCTTCAAAGCTCCTTGGTACAAAGAAAATGAGCATTGTGATTTCCATAGAGTTAAAGGACACAAAACAAATGGTTGTATGTGTTTAAAACATGTCATCCAAGATTACATCGATCAAGGTTTAATCAAAGATACACCTTCAAAAACTCAATCTGCACAACAATCAACATCAAACTATGATCTAGAGACTTTCAAGAATCCACTTCCATCTCATGACAAAACAAGTAACCCTCATGCTGGAAATGCCATTCAATATACCTATGAATCATCTACCATTGGCCGTATTGACCATGCTCACATTTCTACCATTACTATCCAAGTTAAAACACCTTATGGTGTTGTAACCACTCACAGAGGTTGAGTCACTATTCAAGGAGCACCCGTTCATCCTCCTCGACCATTCCATAACTATAATATCTTGGATCACCTTGGAAAAACACCTGTGCACATATCCATTCTTGAGTTTCTTTGCATATCCCCTACTCACAAATCTATCCTTGCTAAAGCTTTACAAGAATCTTTGGTGCCCAACGATATTGATATCTCACAATTCCAATCTATGGTTGTTAGCAATGCAGCCCCTTGTCATTTAACCTTCTCTAACAAAGATCTTCATCCCTCCATCCATCCTTTACACAACGAAGCTCTCCAAATTGAAGTCTTTGTCAAACAATGTTGTATCAAATGAATCTTGGTAGATGGTGGAGCTGGTCTTAATATATGTTCTTTGAAATTAATAAAACAACTAGGATATTCTGAGAAAGATGTTGACACTTCCAAGGTTATTACTATCAGAGCTTATGATGATGTCGAGAGAGATACTGAAGGAATTATTTTCTTGCCTATCCAAGTTGGGCCGATCACCATAGAAACCCATTGTCAGGTCCTTCCTTATAACATCATCCTTGGTCATCCATGGATACATGCCCTCAAGGCAGTTCCTTCCACATACCATCAATGTCTTAAATTCCCACACAACAGTGTTGAAGTTGCTATCCAAGCTGATCCCAATCCATTTGAATTTTGTCGTGCCTTCTAAGATAAATATCAGAGTCTGAACCATATTCCTATCAACACTGAGGCATATCCATCATCATCGTATGTTGACCCCTCCGATCTACTCAAGCCATCATCTAGCAAAGCCGCTTCTAACCTCCATATCAAGTACACCAAACATGGCCCTGGTGAATACACACTGCAAGACTCTTGTTGTGTAGGCACTCTCCCATTATCTCCTAAATCCTATGGTAAACCTTCCACATCCAAACCAATTTCAGCCCTCGCTGTTATCAAAGCTCCACCTACAGTATTCCTTAAAGGCAAATTCCTGGATGATGAAGACATTGATGATATAGATTCTTGGATATTCTTTAATGAAAATGAGCAAGTCCAACTAGAAGTAGAGAGATACAACAATGGGTTCTACATCATAAAGAACATGGGCTATAAAGGACATGGTGGATTGGGATCACAAGAACAAGGACCTATTGAACCCATTATTGTGTCTAAGAAGTTTAATAAGCAAGGCCTTGGTTATCAGCCAAAGTTACCGCGACTCAAGGACATTAAGTGTATTTTCAATATTGACGCTAGACCTTCCTTGGTAGGAGAGACTTCTAATTTGGATACCATCGATGACTCCCCCTTTCATATTACCAACCTTTTCCAAGAACACTCCATCTTCATGATCTCCACAACCTCCTCTAGCCATCACAATTCCTCCATTTCTCTTTCACTCGTATATCCTGACCTTGTCGATTGGGACCAACAGGGGGCACCGATATTAGATACATTTGAAAATGATGAAGCTATTGTAGAATTCATGGGCTTGTGACAAGGCATTCCATTGGGTGATCACAAAGAAGGTTTCATGATGGACTTACCTAAACTAGTATATTTTGGCAGAAGTATCAAATCCTTTAGTCACAAAAGTGAAATAAACAAAATCAAACAAAATAGGTCACTAGGTGAAAACTGAAAGGTGCCTCTTGAAAGTGAAAAAGTAAAAATAAAGGACATATCTGAAGGTGAAAACCTCTCCAAGGCACCTGAGGATGGGGGATTTGATCTTCTTGTTGCCACTAATTATCATGAGAAATCAACAGTGCTAGTTGAACAATCACAAGAGATGAACTTGGGTAGAAAGCAGAATCCAAACCTTTTTGGTAGCATCACTATCAGAGCAAGAAAGAAGAAACTTCACAGCATTTTTTCTGAGAAGAGCTATAAATTTTGCATGGACTTATGCTGACATGCCGGGTCTAGATCCATCACTTGTGGTACATCATCTAGCAGTATCTCCTAATGCAAAACCTTTCAAACAAAAATTGCACAAAATGCATCCATAGGTAGCTTTATGGGTCAAGACAGAGATTCAGAAACTGTTAGAAGCAAAGTTCATAAAGCCTATTGATTATCCAGAATGGGTTTCAAATTTGGTCCCTGTAACGAAACCTGATGGACGAGTTCGTTGTTGCATAGACTTTAGAGATCTTAATAAAGCATGTCCTAAGGATGACTTTCCATTACCAAGCATAGACAAGATTGTAGATCTTACAGCTGGACATGAAATGCTATCTTTGATAGATGGATTTTTAGGGTATAATAAAATCCTAATAGCAAAGGAAGATTAAGATAAAACATCTATTATTTTTCCATGGGGCACATACTGCTGGGTTGTAATGCCTTTTGGTCTCAAGAATGCTAGAGCTACTTATCAACGAGCCATGACAGTCATTTTTCATGACCTTTTTCATACTATCATGGAAGACTATGTTGATGGCATCTTGGGAAAATCTAAGACAAGAGAAGGACATCTATAGGTATTAGCACAAATCTTTGATCGATTAGAAAAGTATCAAGTTAGACTGAACCCAAAGAAATGTGTATTTGTGTAACATCTGGAAAACTGTTGGGATACATTGTGTCTTGATGAGGGATAGAAGTGGACCCAGCTAAAGTAAAAGCTATCATGGAAATGCCTTCACCAACAAATCGTAGTTTGCAAGGCAGGTTACCATCTATCCACAGATTTATCTCACAATTAGCAGATAAATGTCATCCTTTTCAGCATCTTCTTCATAAGGGTGAACCTTTTAAGTGGGATGAAAAGTGTCAACAAGCTTTTGATAAAATAAAGGAATATCTGGCAACACCTCCTATATTAGTACCTCCTGTGCTTGACTGCCCATTATTGCTCTACATATCATCAACAATAGCAGCATTGGGTGCCCTTCTAGCTCAACATGATGATTCAGGAAAAGAACAAGCCATCTATTACATCAGCAGAACTCTTGTGGGATATGAACTCAATTACTCATCTATGGAAAAAGCATGTTTAGCATTAGTGTTTACTTCCCAAAAGTTGCGACACTATATGCTGAACCAAATGACCAAGCTCATATCAAATGTTGATCCACTCAAATATCTTCTTTCTAAAACCATTCTCATGGGAAGATTAGTAAAATGTGTCATTATCTTAAGTGAATTTGATATTACAATATCTGGATCGAAAAGCCATTAAAGGACAAGTCATCACTGATCAATTAGCTGTAGCACCCATCACAGATATTCATCCAATGTATCTAGAATTCTCTGATGAAGGATTGTTCAGTTTAACTTCTTCAACACGATGGTAGCTATATTTTGATGGATCATACACACAACATGGATCAAGAGCAAGCATCTTGTTTGTTACCCCTCAAGGAGATTATATACCCAAGTCATACAACATTACATTTCCATGTACCAATAACATAGCAGAGTATGAAGCTTTAATCACAAGATTGCGTATGGCAGTACAATGGGCTATCAAACAATTACAAGTCTTTGGTGATTCTCAGCTAGTTATCAAACGGGTCTTAGACAAATATCAAACAAAAGATGAGAAGCTTCTTCCATGCAAACTAATGGTTGATGATTTTAAAAAGTATTTTGACAATATCACTTTTGAACAAATCCCAAGACTACAGAATAGAGAAACAAATGCCATGGCCATGATTGGGTTTCTATTAGACATGCCATCTAATACACATAAATGTGAGTTTCTGGTTGAACATCTTTTCATTCCAGCATTTGAAGTTCCACAGTCCGAGCTTATATGTGACATTGTTGGTCCCAATTCACCATGGTACGAGGATTTATATGAGTATCTCCATAATCAAACCTTTCCACTTCAACTATCTAACAACCAACGCAAAACCTTTATCCCCTGAGCCTCTCTCTATACTATCCTAGGAGACACCCTCTATCACCGGAGTCTCAATGGTATCCTTCTTAGGTGTCTTGATTCTGAGGAAGAAAAAGTGGCCTTACATGATGTACATGAAGGTGTTTGCAGCTCAAATTCCGCTAGCCCTAGCCTTGTTAAGAAACTTCTATGAGTAGGATACTATTGGCCAACCATGGAAAAAGATGCACAACAATTTGCAAAGAGATGTCTACAATGTCAGAAACATGGAGATTTAATACATGCACCAGCACATGAGCTTTAGCCTATCACTACTCCATGGCCTTTTTCATAGTGGGGACTTGATCTCATAGGTAAATTCCATCCTACTTCATCAAATGGTCATAAGTTCATTATCACCACCACTGAATATTTCACAAAGTGGGTAGAAGCCATACCAATGACTTATATCATAGGCAAGCAAATATCCAAGTTTATTCTACACTATATCATTTGCTGTTATGGAGTTCCTCAAGCTATTGTCACAGATAATGGTTGTCCTTTCAAGAATCAAGAGGTTAGAGATCTTTGCAACAAATTTCATATCCAACATCGATTCTCTACCCCATACTATCCTCTAAGCAATGACCAAGCTGAAGATTCTAATAAAACAATCATCAAAATTCTCAAAAAGATGGTCAATGAAGCTAGTTGGGATTGGCATCTACAACTCCATCCTGCATTATGGACATATAGAACAAGTATCAGAACTCCCACTGGAGCCACACCTTATGCTCTTGTGTATGACACTGAAGCTATTTTACCTATTGAGGTCGACATCCCCTCACTGCGAGTATCCTTACAACATACCATATTAGAGGAAGCATATGGAGTATCTAGACTCCACAATCTTGAGCTTCTAGATGAACAGCGTCTTATAGCACTCAACCATATCCAAGTCTATCAAAACTATCTATGCCGCAGCTACAACAAAAAAATCAGAGAACACCGATTTCAAGTTGGAGATCTTGTCCTTAAAGAAAATCAAAAGAATTAGCAACACTGTGAGGAACAGGGCAAGTTTGAACCAAATTGGCTTGGTCCTTTCATCATCACAACAGTTTATGGATCAGGTGCATACACTCTCTCAACACCTGAAGGCATTCCCTTGGATGAACCAGTCAACAGTGTTCATCTCAAGAAGTTTTATCCTTAAATCTCAGCTATCCAAAAAAAAATAAAAAAAATCCAACAGTGAAAACCACTTTGTGGCACTTTTGATAACAAAAAAATAATAGTCTAAGATAAATAATCCATCCTCTAGTGAAAACCTAGTAAACAGGCACCTTGGATAAGTACCATAGTGAAAACCTGGTAAACAGGTGCTATGTGTAGTGACCAGCTTCCATCATCTGCTTGGTTTGTTTGATCATCATTATTCCTACCATATTTCGCCATCCCATCCCATATAGTCCATATCATAATCCACATTTCATCGCAATAAACAACCTTTCCATCTTCATCTCTGCCAATGCTAGCTATCATATTTGAGACATTATTGCGATAACTATATCTTTTGGCATCTTAGCATCTTGATCGTATGCCTTCTTCATCGTCGCTCCTTCATAATAAACCTCATCCCGCACTAGGGGCATTTGTTGAGTCTTATTTGGAAGTGGATAATGCTATCTCTAGCTCATAACACATCAAACACTCTAGCTCACAACACAACAAACTTTCAACTTTAACCATAGCACTCATCCAACAACAAATGTGGCAAAGCATTTTGCAATCAGGCTTTATATCTTTGCAATCACGCTCATCCAATAATCGCAAGACATCGCCAACACAAACATTCAAGTAGTCACATTAGTGTTTCAACATTACTCATCTAGTGTAATAAGCAAGAACTACATCACAACTCTATTGTTAAAGCCTTGATCCCGTGGATACAGGGTATGTAGGCAATCTGAGATGTGAAGGAAGCACTCTTATTTAGGCTAAGACGATAGCCCCTTTTCTTTCATCATCCATCTTTCATCTTTCTTCTAATCATCCATAAAGATTTCATCTCACATTCTTCTATCTTTCATCACACACATCATCAAGAAAACCCAGAACTACATATTCATCATGTCTCATCTTCATCGTAAATGTGCTTTGATCCCATGGATACAGGGTATGTAGGCAATCTGGAATACGAAGGAAGTTTCCAGTACTCAAGCATTGATGATTCACCTCATCTTCTTCATCTTTTCTCATCTTCCATCTTCTTCTCTTTGATCCACTCAAGTAGGAAACAGACTACGTGTACACTGAAAGATCCAACACTTTAACCAATTAAGAGTAAGCCCAAAGCTATTTGTCTGCATGCCTTAAGCCACCATTCGCTATAGTAGTTTATCAACATCTTTAGCCTTCAACAGGATACAACTTTCCTCTCAACAAGGCGCCAGCTTAAATCCATCTAAGAACACCTAAATTTGGCAAGAGAACGTGATGACAGTATCTTTTGTTTTATCTTTTGATTTATCTTTTGTCCCTTTTCTATGCCTACTCAAGACTGCCTTGATCTATCTATATCTGGGTATGTGGCGATGAAGTAAGGAATGGGGCATGGTCATATTGCTTTCGTATGCCATGTTTGTGGAATGATCTTATTCTCTTCCTATGTGCATTGGTATCTTGTACGTGTTGGGATTAGCATCTTACATATCAATATCTCTAGCATCTGAGAAGCTAAACAATCTCTTATGCACTTGGGACTATTCTATGTTAAGACTAGCTCCATACGTATAACCAGCAAGTTATCACTATGTGTAGTGGAGATAAGCTCAAACCATTGCTTGTAGCATCAAAGTCCATCTCACAACACTAGCAGTTATTCATATCTTGTGCATGTTGGTTCAACATCTTGACCTTATACGTTCAGACAAGATTGTAGCATGCTAGTTGCGCATTGGATATCTCGACACCTTGGTCTCCTATACCCTGGTGCATAACATCCACATGCTATATCAAACATAAGGATTGCATTTCTTTTCATTTTGAGCAATTACTTAAAAAGCTGCCCACCATCCCATCTATTCATCCTATTATTCACCTATATAGTCCTCAACCAAGATCAATCATTTCCATTGTCCTTCATCCACATCTCCTATCTTGCAAAACAAGTGTGTTAGACATGGATAAGTCCATATCATCTCATTACCATCTATCTATATGCATTTATATATTTACATTGTCATACATTTCCATTCATCTCATTTGCATAAACATCCATACATAATCCATGAAATACAAAATACAACATGCATAACCATCATAATACTAGCAATGCATCATCGTAACATCACATAGATCAGCAATACTCCATCATATATATATACATGTGTCTATATATACAAGCTGAGCCATCAAGAATGTATGTACAATCGGCTCTAGGCCTCATCATGATACAGTATACACAAGGTAGCCCTAGTGACTACTCGCAGCTCCCTCGCCCTAACCACCACCACTAGGTCCTGCACCTAGCCACCTATCTCTCGGTGACCCCATCACTGAGGCTACTGATCGAGATCCACCTAACCTCCGTGAACCTGAAGCCCCTGACCTACTCCTAAAGCTAGGCTATCTTTGCTCTACTGGCACAGCTCCATAGTATAAGCCTCTATAGTACTCAACCTCACCCTGTACTCTTCACAACTCTACCTGTACCTGTGTCAACTGTGTAGCCAAGTACATCATAGGCCCATCTATCCCTAGTGCAGTCACTGCTCTATCTTGCTCACTAGTCATCCCCTGTAGCTGCAGCACAACCATATCTCTCTCTGCTCGCAAACCATCTCTCTCTGCTCTCATCGCCTACACCTATTGTACCACCATATCTCACTCTATCCTCATCATTTGCTCACTCTGTCTCACTACATCTCTCTCCCCCATCACCCTAGCAAGTGCACCATCATCCTATCCATCACCAGCCTACACTCTCAACTATAACTGATCTGTCATCAGTCCTCAATGTGCTTGCATTGGCTTCAATCTCGATACATGCTATAATCCGAGGATCTCTAACACCAGCTGCTCCTCTGCATCCAGTAATCTCACCAATCACAAATCCCTAGGATGTTGCTCCCATGATAATAAAGGTGGTAGTATATCCTGCATCATGTCATTCATCATGTTAGTCGCTTGCGCTACATAAATGCTATCAAAATTTGACCATTTATTGCTCTCCTAGCTTCTATCTACCATAAGCGGTTTAGTTTTCCCTATGCACCTATCTGTTGATCAAACACGAGCTCTTTTACCATATGTGCTTCTATCTTGCTTATATATGATCTATTCTGTATATGCGATCACTGCTTGACTACATGCAAGCCGAACTTTACATGCACTTATCTTTTGTTCATACATGAGCTGCATACCCTAAGTGAGCACTTATGCTTTCTAAGTGAACTGCCTTTCTATATGCACCTACTGTTTGACCATAAGCGACCTATTCCTATCTATATGAGTATTTTGCTTATCCTATTGCTTAGCTGACTAAAAGAGACCTAATTTTTCTAAAAGTGACCAAGCTGTGCCTAAAAGTGATCTCAACTACTGCAAGCGACTTGTTTTCCCTCCTAAGCAACGTGAACTGCCTAACCTAAGACCTAGTCACTTCTAGTGACGTGTGTGCATTTATGACGCTTCTAGCCTATCAAAATCATGATTTTAGCAAAAGTTTCGATACATACCGATACGCCTGATCTCTCTAGTTGCCCATGTGTCCTCACTCGCTTGGCATGATGATCTCTACATGGAATCACCATCCTGATAGCTCTCCAACTCTCGTTGCACACCAACTCTAAGGAGCTCTTGATCTCTATAGCTTTTTGAGCACAAATGAGCCTATTTGCCATTGCTGAAACTACTTATAGCCCTCTCCCAAACCCCCATTCTTCTACGCCAAAGACTATTTTCATCTGCCTCATCCCATTTGTTCCCTCCCAACCCCCATTTTCTTCATGTCACCCTTTCATCTTAGCTTTTTTTCTATTGTGAGCCAACCCAGCCCTTCATGGTTAGCCGGGTTTAGCTCTCGAGGGGGCATCACCCTGCCAGTTACACTGGGGCACAACCTTGTTTATCGAAGGCATATCATATCTTCTTTCACACAATGCTCTATCGAACATTGTATTAAAGAGGCAGAAAATGTAGACACCCAAAATTGACTCATTATCATTAACATTCAAATATCACATTAGCTATCATCTACATTTGTCTAACACACTTGAGTAATATCCCTAACACATATATTTCTTCTATTAATTAAATAAATTTATATTTATTTAATTAATTCATTAGCCATTTCCTCTAAGCTATAATTAAACAATCTTCAATTATTTAATTATCTTCATTCTATCTATTTTTAATTAAATAAATCTTATTTATTTAATTAAAGATTCTTTTCATAAATCCACTATCTAATTAATTAAATAAATTGTATTTATTTAATTAATTTATCTTATCATTTATCTCATGAGCTGACATGTGTGCCTCTTTCATTTAAAAAGATAAGTGGTACTACATCCTTTTATTTAATATCTTTCACATGTAGTACTTTTTATGTACACAAGCACACATAAGCCCTATCTTCTCTCCACTTGTCATCTTCACATTCACCTGTCTATCCTTCAATCTTACCCATTCACATAGCCACCGAATCTCCACCGTTGATTGATTTTTGGTCGAGTTCTATATAAAAACCCTTTCATTCCATACTACATCTATTCAACATTCATATAGCATCTACATTATCATTTTGAGCATATTGAACATTTGAGTATCCATAGCATCCATTGAGCTTTCATCATTATCATCCATCCATCATGGCAGCTTTTATCTTTATAATTGTTCATTATTGAAGAAGCAATCCACATCATAAACAAGGAATCACACAATCTAGGTGATATTGTGCTTGAATTGCATGCTTTTGATTTCATTTAGATTAGATTCTTTGATGATGGTAGGGTTAGGTTTTCATGGCTATGCTTAATCTTATTAACCTAATTTTTACCTATCACATTACGACTTACTATGTTAGGTATAACCTGTTGGGGTTTCTATTTGAATTAGGAAAGGGTTTGCCAGTTCCAATGCATAGGCAGATTCGGCCAACAAATATAGGAGGTTACGTGAGCTGCCTCCCCTTCACTTCTGGTTCTGCTGTACCAAGGGGGGTATCCCTATAGCTAAAGATTTGTCTTTGACTCACCCAATAGAAAGATTTAGCTTTACAACAATAGGCAGAATACTCTCATGTTTGGACCAAGATTTGTGTGATAAATCACAAGGTTGGCAGTGTTGTTGGACATATCTAAATGGTTTGGAATGAGAGTATGCAGGGATCCTATTTCTACTCCTACAAACTAACAGGTTGGAATTATGAAATGATTTGTATTTATGTTTTAGATGGAAGACAGGGGGTTTTGAATCATAACTACTACACAAGGGTAAACTGGTGCCTATCTCAGGGAAAGGAGTCAACTAGACATATACAAGTGAATGATTTGCACTGGCATTCAAGTTTCAAGGGGTTGGATAGGTATTTGTCTTACAAACACCACCCAAGAATGAGTATTTAGCTATCTCTACTTATAAACATCCCTACTGCCATACAATCTTCTTCATACTTAACCTAAAATAGTTTAATCCACTCTTTGAATGGAGGTCAAAAGTTAAGCATGCAATATAGAAATCTATATCCTAGAATCTAAGTAACCCTTAGCAACCAAATTCAAAAGAAGGGATGCATACAACAAATGGAGACAAACAGCTAAACACATGCAAAGAAGCATTTTTCATATAAACACAACATGAAACTAAACATGTGTAACGTGAATTCAAATGCAACTCATAAACTCCAAAAGAGACAGAACAACCAAAAAAACTCTGTTTTTCATTATTTCTCCAAAAAAATTGCCCAAGTCTTCCTCAACCCAAAAAATTAGTGACACAGTCCTCTTATATAGCAAGAACGTGCCATCAGCATTAAGTACAATGTCATTTCAAAACTCTGCCAGATACATCACACCATCAAAATGGCACCCAAAACATTCAATGCAGTAGGCAAAAGAAGAAGGAAGAGCAGGTGAACTCAGGAAACACGTAGCTGACTAGAGATTTTCACCTTAAAAATGGTAGGTGGCCTGTCATTCATCGACCATGCCTTTGCAAATTTTCCATTAATGGCCAACCTACCCACAGCTTCTGGAAATATAGCAGTTTGCATGTTCAGGAACTTTTCCCACCTGGAATGTAGCTACGAATGCATAGGAAACCTTCTTGTGAAATTTTGAAATAGGGCCATCAATTTCCTCCTCATCGCCAAGATCAATGGCTTCAAACCACGTTGACAAGTCGTTGACCAATTAAAATGTGCCACATAGGTAGCCTTTTCCCATTTGACTTTTCACAGTGCGAACATACATTTTTACCTTTTTCACGCATTTCCCTTTTCTACCTTCAAATCTTTGTATATGTATATGTATATACATATAATTGCCCTTGGACACATGTCAACACCTGATTGGATCACTATCGATGAACATTTGTATCATCATTTGCACTTGTGGTTGCATGTGCAATTGTATATATATACAACTGCCAACATACAAGGGCGGACCCCAAATATTTTGAAAAACAAATTTGAAATAACCATCAGGTCCAAGCCTTGTATCTAACTCCTTTTGTATATCGCCTTGTATATTGCACATACAATGTGCAATATACAATCCATAGACCCCAACCACCTATCCACCACAACAAACTTTTCATTCACGTTCGGGATTGTATATGTGCCATTTGTATCTTGCATTGTATATGCACATACATATAATCTGGGACATACAACTATGCGGGCCCCACGATGCTTTTGAAGAACGTTGACTTTGACCACTCCCGCTTTGCATATTTCTTTGTATATGCCTGTTCTATGTCTGATTGTATATTGGGAACATACAACCCCAATATACAATGGCAGACTTCACCCATTTCACAAATGCAGTTAACTCCTTGGCCATGTCCACTTGTACATCGCCTTGTATATGCGGTTGTATATCAGAAATACATACAACGCATGATACAAGTAAATGCCTTTGACTTTTCAACTTTGCCTTTTGTAACATCGCCCGCCAAGCCCGATTTGATAAAATTTGAAATCCAGGATTATACATTCCATTTTTGTATGTCCAATTGTATCTGTCACATACATACAACCCCCTTTGCACATACCTGTGGGCCCAACCATTATTCAACCTGATTTGAAACTTTTTGACATTCGTCGTTGTATCTGCCTTATTGTATATTGAATTCACAACACAATATACATGCAACCTATTTGATACAACGTGAAATATTCTAGGAATCTGTGATATACATACAGATTTTTGCCTCCAGAATTGTATTTGAATGACACATACAAGCATTTTTCTCCATTCTGAAGTTGATTTAACTCTTTTTTAGGTCTGCCAATGTACATCTGCACTTGTACATTAGATACAACAGCCATATACATGCAAAGATACATTCATACAACTCTAAAGGCCAAAGAACTTAGAAATTTTTTGAAGGTTTAAATGAAAATGCCAATGGATTTTTAGCTCGAAACCTTAACTCCAGGTACAGGCACCACCATTGGCTTTGTCTAGGGACACATGCCTCTTACAGGCATGGCAAGACTCTAGAACTCTGGGATGCCGACTGGGCCTTATCCATTGGGCACTGAGTTGAGCGCCACACAAACCTGCATCACAAATTACATTTTTGAAGATTACTTGGTAGCCTAGGGCCACCAAAAAGGAAAACCCAAAATTTTCCTTTGTCAAATGTCTTATTTTCTTCTAGTTTCTTTGAATGAAGACTAAAAATAATTTGTTGTTTGTAGCACCTAGTGTTGCAATTGATCGTGTTGTTGTTTCTTTCTTCTCTGAGAAATCCACGACTAGATTTATAAGCATCTACCATTCTCAGTAGTAGACTGTCATGATCATATGAGTCACCAGTGTCGCTTGGGAAAATATTTGACTCATATGAAACAAATGAATCCACATTAGAATTTTGCCATTTATAAAATAAGAGCTCCTTTGTATCAAACATGCAATATTCAGGCAAAAGCAACATCTCATAATCATACTTAGTTTTATAAACATTATGATATTTGTCATCATTGCTCTCAAAAATTTTATCATTAAGGTCCACCTAGAATGTCTCAAGAGAAGACATAAATAGCTCAAAGTGCAACCCTATGCTAAAAGCTTCATAGTCACCCCTGCAACCAACACTATCCCCATCTGTATCAGCATGAACATCTACAACTCGTCCATTCACATCTGAATAGTGACCCTATTTTTCCTCTTCACCAATGCACTGATAATCAACAACAAAAGTTTCAACATCTGCACTGTAAAGGTAGTCAGAATTTTCAAGGAAACACTCATATTCAGCATCCATATATATTTCATCATCTAAAAGGCTCACATATGCATCTAAATCCTGACAATCACTAACATATTCACTGTCATCCCTTGAATCTGCATCTTCTATACCCAGAGTGAAGCTCTCCATATCCGCCTCATATAAATAATCAGGAATAACTGGGATATACCTATTTCTACAAGACACAACCTCATGTATATCTTTCATTTGATCATTTGAAGGGCATTTTGCATCTGTAGATCTTTCTTCTAGAAGCTGATAACAATATTTGTCTTCACCATTATAGGATGTGCCTACATTTTCTACAACATCTTCTTCATGTTTATGCATCACATCATGACTACACATACTATTCTGAAATATATTTCCCTCTACAAAATCATCTTTAAATGAACACATCAGGACAGCTGGAATATATTCACTTTGATAACTGTTTTGAAAACTTGCAGCCATGAAACCTACTAGAATTCCATATTTTTGATTATTTTCAATATCCATAGAAAATTTGTAATCCTGGTGAAGTGTGACTAGTTTCTCTTCTCTCAATAAATAACTCATTTCTTCATCAAATGCAGCCAAATAAATTATCAAGCACAATGCATCATTGGGTCTCATATATTCAGGGATCCACCTGAGCAACTTAATAAATCTAAGATTAAAGGCTAGAACAAGTTCTTCCTCTTCCTTTTGAATATTCATGAAATGTATGATCAATGAGGCCAAATCAAATCTTTCACCAAAATGCTCTAGGAATGCAATTTCTAAATCTGCCCATGAAGAAATTGGACACACAGGCAGGTCTGAAAACTAGACCCTAGCATCATCCTCTAATGACTAAACAAAAAGTCTCATTACTACATCTTCAGCTTCTACCTCATAATCTTCTATGACATTACAAAAATTTTCCAAGTGTTTGTTTGCAAATTCATAATTTAATCCACTATATTTTGGCAAACATTTTCTAATCTTATTGGGGATAACATTTGGGTAACCATATATTCCTTTGAAATTTAGGGCTTTATATTTTTTAATAAAAAATGGCCTTCTCGGAGAGCACAACCAAGATTGTTGCTCTAGACTCATTATTTTTGAATCAAAAGATGAATACCTGGAAATATGTTGCAGCTTTGATAGGTTCAATCAACAAAGTCGCCACCTCTCACAGAGAGGATAGAATATCAACAAGGCACTTTTATTTTCTGGATTCATCATGCTAGAAGAGCACCACATGGTCATTCTTTGGTATTGCTACAACAAATTCACTGGAAACTAGATTTTCTAGCCTTTAAATTATTCAACTCTATCCCCAGTAGAGTCGCCACTTTGTTGGGGTTTCTATCCAAATTAGCAAAGGGTTTGCTAGTTCCAATGCATAGGCAGATTCAGCCAACAAATACAGGAGGTTGTGTGAGCTACCTCCCCTTCACTTCTAGTTTTGCCATACCAAGGGGGGTATCCCTATAGCTAAAGATTTATCTGACTCACCCAATAGAAAGATTTAGCTTTACAACAACAGGCAGAACACTCTCGTGTTTGGACCAAGATTTGTGTGATAAATCACAAGGTTGGCAGTGTTCTTGGACATATCTAACTAGTTAGGAATGAGAGTATGCAGGGGTCCTATTTCTACTCCTACAAACTAACAGGTTGGAATTATGAAATGATTTGTATTTATGTTTTGGATGCAAGATAGGGGGTTTTGGATCATAACTACTACACAAGGGCAGACTGGTACCTATCTCAGGGCAAGGAGTCAACTAGATGTATACAAGTGAATGATTTGCATTGGCATTCAAGTTTCAAGGGGCTGGATAGGTATTTGCCTTACAAACACCACCCAAGAATGAGTATTTAGCTATTTGTACTTACAAACATCCCTGCTGCCATACAATCTTCTTCATACTTAACCTAAAATAGTTTAATCCACTCCTTCAATGGAGGTCAAAAGTTAAGCATGCAATATAGAAATCTATATCCTAGAATCTAAGTAACCCTTAGCAACCACATTCAAAAGAAGGGATGCATACAACAAATGGAGACAAATAGCTAAACACATGCAAAGAAGCATTTTTCATATAAACACAACATGAAACTGAACATGTGTAACGTGCATTCAAATGCAACTCATAAACTCCAAAAGAGACAGAACAACCAAAAAAGCTATGTTTTTCATTATTTCTCCAAAAATTTTGCCCAAGTCTTTCTCAACCTGAAAAAATGAGTGACACAGTCCTTTTATATAGCAAGAATGTGCCCTCAGCATTAAGTACAATGTCATTTCAAAACTCTGCAAGATACATCGCACCATCAAAAGGGCACCCAAAACATTCAATGCAGCAGGCAAAAGAAGAAGGAAGAGTAGGTGAACTCGGGAAACACGCAGCTGACTGGAGATTTTTGCCTTAAAAATGGTAGGTGGCCCGTCATTCATCAACCATACCTCTGCAAATTTGCCATTAATGGCCAACCTACCCGTGGCTTCTAGAAATGTAGCAGTTTGCGTGTTCAGGAACTTTTCCCACCTGGAATGCAGTTGCAAATGCATAGGAAACCTTCTTGTGAAATTTTGAAATAGGCCCGTCGATTTCCTCCTCATCACCAAGATCAATGGCTTCAAACCACACTGACAAGTCATTGACCAATTAAAACGTGCCATGTAGCTAGCCTTTTCCCATTTGACTTTTCATAGTGCGAACATATATTTTTACCTTTTTCACCCATTTGTCTTTTCTACCTTCAAATCTTTGTATATACAAATGTATATACATATAACTACCCTTGGACACGTGTCAACACCTGATTGGATCACTATCGCTGAACATTTGTATCATCATTTACACCTATGGTTGCATGTGCAATTATATATATACAACTGCCAACATACAAGGGCGGACCCCAAATCTTTTGTAAAACAAATTTGAAATAACCATTGGATCCAAGCCTTGTATCTAACTCCTTTTGTATATCGCCTTGTATATTGCACATACAATGTGCAATATACAATCCACAGACCCCAACCACATATCCGCCACAACAAACTTTTCATTCATGCCCAGGATTGTATGTGTGCCCTTTGTATCTTGCACTGTATATGCACATACATACAATCCATGACATACAACTGTGCGGGACCCACCATGCTTTTGAGGACCATTGACTTTGACTGCTCCCACTTTGCATATTTCTTTGTATCTACCTGTTGTATGTCCGATTGTATATTGGGAACATATAACCCCAATATACAATGTCAGACTTCACCCATTTCACAAATACAGTTAATTCCTTGGTTACGTTCGCTTGTACATCACCTTGTATATGCGGTTGTATATTAGAAATACATACAATGCATTATACAAGGAAATGCCTTTGACTTTTCAACTTTCCCTTTTGTAACATCGCCCGCTAGGCCCAATTTGATAAAATTTGAAATATGGGATTGTACATTCCACCTTTGTATGTCTAATTGTATCTGTTACATACATACAACCCCCTTTGCACATACATGTGGGCCCAACCATTATTCAACCTGATTTGAAACTTTTTGACATCTATCGTTGTATCTACCTTGTTGTATCTCGAATATACAACACAATATACATGCAACCTTTTTGATACAACCGCAAAATATTCCAGGAATCTGCGATATACATATAGATTTTTGCCTCCAGAATTGTATTTGAATGACACATACAACCTGATATGTATACAATGATACATACAACCATTTTTCTCCATTCTGGAGCTGATTTAACTCTTTTTTAGGTCTGCCAATGTACATCTACACTTGTACATTATATACAACAGCTATATACATATAAAGATACATGCATACAACTCTAAAGGCCGAAGAACTTAGAATTTTTTTGAAGGTTTAAATGAAAATCCCAGTGGATTTTTAGCTCAAAACCTTAACTCCAGGTGCAGGCACCACCATAACCAAAGGTGAACTTGGACTCAGAGGAGTATGTGATGAACTCCCTGCCTAAAAGAGCCTAGGACCTAAGATTAAGGGATTATTTACACCTTTTTGTCTCTTATCAGGTAACTGTGCAAAAATATCCCCTAGATTTAACCTAGTCCTGGTTGTCCAACTAGTGTTATTAGCCAGTTTGCACTAATCTTACTTTAAATCCTATCAGGCGCTCCTTCTAGTGCTAAAAACTATTGATGATGATGTTAGTCAAAACAACAAGAGATAAAATTCACAAAGAACTTTGTCTTACCTTGAAGAATATGGAAAATATTTAGAAAAAAGTTATCAATTCCAAGTCTATGGTAATCAGGTCATGATTGTGTTGGACTCACTCAAGGTTCAATGTGAAGTTGTTTGTTCAAGGGGCCTTACGTGTTTTAAATGTTCATTACTGGAAATTGTCACTCATTCTTTGCAAATAACCTCAAATAATTTTAAAGATGTCAATCGTTTGCAAATATTTATCTTTCAATTCAAACTTTGCATAAATTTCACAGAAACAGACTTCATATTTCAAACAAGTTATGAAAATCCTTAAAGATCTTTAGCATTTCCATGTATTTACTAGAATCTTTAACAATTTCATTTAGGTGACTATGTTTCAGCTATTTATTTAAACTATTGGTAAAAATAAAGATAAAAGATAAGGTTTAGAAACATGATCTTAAACAACTATGATGTTCTATTACTCATGTGGACAAATTCTGATAACTTTAGACAATTCAGAAACACATAAACTCTTATATGCTAATCTACATCATTTCACAAATTAACATATAGAATTGCAATCTGTAAGGAAATATATCAAAAAGAACAGATAAATAGAATAACACTCTAGAATAGATGCAGAAATTCAATATTTGTATTTTCTGATTTATGCTAGTCATTTCACATTTACAATATTTTATGACTTTAACTTTCTGAATACACCAACAAAATCAATAAAACTTACATACATTTTAACAGATATAGAAAGGAAATAGGATGTTCCACATATTCTTTGCTATAGACATAGGCAAAATGCTATCTCCACTCACTATGCTCAAAGTATTTTCCACAAACCACTTCTCTTGCAAATTCTCCAATAACTTTTCTATATTAGTTGTGTGTGTTAAAATATGACTATCAAGGATCTTTATATAGACTACGATCCCCCTGTTATGGTTACAAAATCACCAATGGTCCAATAATTCTAGTTGTCACTCCCAAAATATCTTAGAAGAATATTCCTTTCTAAGTGCAAATATTCCTTTTAGAATCTTTTGAAATATGTGACCTTAACTTTAACCATTCACTAATACAATATCATAAATAAAGTACAACATGAAATAATGAACAAGCACCCTAATCACTATCTCTGGCGTCTTCTATCTATATATTCCCCTTCTTCTTGCTCATGTAATATGTAAATCTTTCAGTTATGGTGGATATGGATACATGACTTGTTCTTTGAGAAGCATCCCAAGTATACTGTTGCATCTCCACACTTGTCTTTAATACTTGTGCTTTGTTTTCTCTATCTTCTCACCTATTATGATACTTTTTAATCTTGGCGCTTAGCTCCATCATTCTTTCCATTGCTTCTTCATCCAATTGGTTCACAGGATCCTCAATGCATGACTAGAATTTGTCCTTAAACTCCTTTATGGTTGTATCCACATCATATACTTGCATTTGGGGGCATAGATACTTAACCAGATGCTCCACTATCTTCACATGTTTCTTTAACAACTCTTGAGCATTTTTTTCTAATTCTTGCACATTAACAAGGCAAGGTCTAATTACCCCCTCTTCAAACTTTAGTTCCATCTTCATTTTAGGAATTTGAAACACAACTTGTGGAGTTATGACACCCTCGTTTACTAAGGATTGTGTATGTCCTTCCAAAGCATTAAGTTTCTTCAACTCATCCCTGTTCTACTTTATTCTTTCTTGGCATCTCAATATTATGTTAGCACAATTATTTCTCTTAGTCAATGTAACATTCCAATTGCTAATTGCAATTTTTATTACTTCCTCTCCCTTATGAATAAATGCCCTGACAAAGTCTTCCAACATGTTAGCTTCATGCTTCTTATTTTCTATTTCCCCAATCTACTCTTTAGATAAAATAGTCAACTGAGAAGATAATTATGGTACACTTTGTGTAGGATCAAATATCCCTTGAATGAATTGTTCATACTGGGCAATTTGCCCATTCAAATATTTCATTTTTTGCTTGTCTTTTCTCATTTTACTTGCAATCCATTCAGTCATTTCTTGTAATTCCTCAATGTGTTTTTCCCTATTGACATGGCCAATATTCACACTAATAACATTATATTCTTCAACACATATTTCCCCCTTTTCTTTATGAGCTTGAGGGATTATCATTTGTATCTACTTTAGCTATTCATGCTTCCACTATTTATCCTTTCCTCTTCAAGAAGTCATCAAATTTATCATTGAATTCTACACTCCTATTTTTACCTTTCTTTGAAAGGGTGACTGTTATACCTTTGGCCTCCAACTCCACAATTCTCTCTTTTAACCTTGAGTTTGAGAGGGCAATTATTGATCTTGATATATTTTCAATTGAAGCCTCTTTAGGCTGAGTCAAATCTAGTTCTGCAATGAATTCTTTAGCCACTTTATTTATGTCATAGCTATCATGTAACACCTTTTCATCATCATTCTTTATTTCTTGGGGTACCTCCAGTACTCCCAATGTCCTTATTTGGTCCAATGTCAATCTTTGGTAAGTTATTTTCTTCACCTCTGCTTCATTATCACAATCAGCCCAATAGTCTTCAATATGGGGCTGGTGTTTAAATTTCTTATTGACAAAATTTATATATCCTTCTAAAAGGATCAAATGACCTAGCCAACTCAAAAGTCTGGAAACCATAATACTGTAGTTCTGCCTCTGATACCTTGGCTGATTTTTCATTGACACAAATGTATCTACCAATACTGAATGGAAACTTGATAATACCACTACCAAATTTTGTTTTGTACATTTGATTAATGCTCAATATCTACCTAGTGAAATCCAACAATACCATATTATCTGTTGGATGCCTTGGTAGTCTAAAGGGTTCACCTATGAAGCCTTCTATTCTGATATAGGTAAAAGTAGAAAATTGAATATACCAGGGACTGTGTAAATTAATGGCATTTCTTGCCTATTATGATAATCTTTTCTCCTTATCCCCTGTCAATATTCTTACCAAGTACATGTAAAATACATCATTCACCCTAACATGGTTTTGCATTACATTTTTCTCTTGTAGGTCAGGGTAATGATCATACACAAGCATTTGTCCTAGCCCACTTCCTAATGTACCAATCTTGGGTATTTCATTTAATTACATGTTTGTTGCACAAAAATATACCACATATGAAGACATAAAGAACATCTTATGCTTGTTCATTCTCATAACCTATTTGAAAATAGTATTACTGATGGCATGGGCCCAATGAATTACCCCTGTCTCTTTTCTAATAAATTAGATCACTTGAAACATCCATGGTTCACACTTACTGGCATCTACCAGTCCTGTTACCCTACTCAGCAAAGTAATCATTATGTGAATCTCCTCTCTGAAATCAATTCTGTATAATGTTTTTGGTACCCTAACTCTTGCCTTTGGCTTCTTATCTAAGGGATACCATTCATAGAATATCACACTTTTGCATGATCCTTCATTACTCTTGAAGTCTACTACATATTGTTCTTCATTTATTTCCTTCATTTTATCTGTAATCTTCAAGCCAAAAGTCTTAGCTATGCCCTCAACTAATAAATCTGCATACACTACACCATTATATACCACCTTCCTAGAATTCATGTCATATCTCTAGATACATTCAATAACCAAATCCCTAGCTTCCATTGCTAATGGGAATCCTCAAAGGAAGCTAGGTGTGTGGAAATCACTTCCAACGCTAATCTAAAGAGGAGAGAAGGGTGCAAATTCATTTTATCCTTTACAATTATAGAATGTTAACAACAATAATGGAGATATTGCAACAATACACATACACACAAAAATGAGACAGAAGAGAGAGACACAAGATATATGTGGGGAAAACCCTTATTGGGTGAAAAACCCCACACTCCAAAACCTGCACAATGTATTATCAAAAGTGAAATGATTTACAAATACACTTGCAATGCAAGCTCTCAAGAGTCTTCAACACTCATATCTGGAGACAAATTGACAGCATAACAATACCTGTCAATCACATGATACATCTCCTCTCCAAAGCACCTATTTATATAGAAAATACAAGGCAAAAACAACTCTATCTTGAGATGGGCGCCCAACATGGCCTCGTGGCCCAAAACTCACGCCTATGGATAGTTGTCCAAAACTGTAGGATGTTCCTAACACTTGTCAAGTCATCCCATCGCAAAGAGGTCACCTATTCCCAAGTTGGGCAATGATAGATGCTCTTATGACTCTTACAACTGTCATAGAATCTGTTATACTAACATATCTTACAACTGTAAGAGAATCTATCATAAATAGGCTATAAATAGGATATTCTCTTACAACATATCATAACCCTCCTTGGGGTGCCCAAAGATGACTTGTGACACATGTCTTCACCTATCATAGAACCTTCTATTTCTAACTCTTACATGTCATAGATTCTATCATAGGAATCTATCATAACTGTTTCAGTCAAGATTCACTTACACACTAGTCAAGATGTCGACACATGGCAGAAAACCTCTACCACCCAAAAGGGATGCCTATCTCCACATGGAGTGTGTTGACCATCCTAGTCATCTTACAAGTGGAGTGAAAACTCATCATGCCACTTCACACTAAATGACAAAACAAGATGTGCAACAAAATTACAACATAGGATAAGTAAATAAATTACATTACAATAATAAATGCAAGGAATTACCAAGGTTGAGACACCTTAATTCCCAACAAATCCTACAGCATTATATAACCCCACGTCTAGTATGTTTCTCATTTCCAAAGTTGCTCTTGGTTCTCTGAGTTGTTGTAGAAGTGTAATAGAATTGAAATCCCCGATTTTAGTGTCAACCGCCATTCCACCAGTAGGGTATATCTAGGAATTGTATCCTTTGTGCAAAAATGTCTCTTTAACCATTTCTTTCTTCTTTGCCTCTATTTTCATTTCTTTTCCAACTGCCTTCACTGCGATCTTTCATTTGGGAGCCATCCTGTCAAATACAGTACCTTTTAACAACCATGTTTTACATTTTCTAGGGTTTTACCATACATTTTTACCATTTTAAATTTTACCCTAAGCCTCTTTTCTTTTGAATTATGCATATTTACCATACTATGTTTAAATTTATGATTTATCACAATGAATTACAGTAATTAACTAATTTTAACCCATTCCATTACCTTACTGCAATTACTATAAAATTACCGTAATTGTATTATGTCAATCACAAGTAAGAGTTTCTTTGGTACATACCTGAATTGCAAATGTTGACTTTATACCATTGACAAGATCCGTTTACCTTCCTAGCTCATTGCAAGCGTCTCCAAATTTCAATTCTCCCTTGGATCGCACTTCACCTTAGCTCTATAAAATGCTCTACAACTAAATTCTAAATGCAATTGTGAAATTACTCATAATTAGATTTCCTTTTCACTCCTTCAAATTTATGTTTTATATGGTAGATGTGCATTAAATGTTGTAGCTAATGCATACAATTTGATTTATGTTTTACCTTTACCGTTCAATGCATATTTTGAATTTTGTATATGTTGGCCTTTTCCACTTTTGCATTTTGTATATCCTATACATGCACTTTTTACTCTTGTATTTCATATACAAGCACTTTTCACCAAAGCATGCCTAATAAGTCTTAATGTACTTTAGTATTTACTATCTCTTACCTTTTGTATATTTCTGTTTTGTATATCCTCATGTATATCTTATACAATCATTGAAATATACAAACTCAGATTCTATTTTGTTTTATAAATCAAATTGGAATTAGTTTCTAGTCTAGTTTTGTATTTATGTCTTTTTTATCCTTTTTGGATATCTCATTCATGCACTTTAAATATACATAGGTAGACCCCACACACTATATATAACGTTCAAACCTTTAATCATGTCACGTTGTGCATATAACTTATTTGTATATTGTTATGTATGTCATATACATGCAAATATACAATGCTCATGATATTGACCTTTTGTCTTTTGTTGAGTAAATGCACTTTATTCATTATTTAATCCTAGATTCAAATTCGCAAATGCATCTTTCACCTTTTGTATTTCTAATACATGCATCTAAATATACACACGTGGACTTCAATTAAAATTCATTTTATTTAACCTTTTGGATTGTGTCCGGCTTTCTATTTGTGTATAAGGTACATGCAGATATACATACAACAATACTTACAAAGACAAGCGTTCACTTTCATTTTCTAGACTCAATTGAATCTTACCTTTGGGTCCAGATCTGCATTTGTATCAATAGGTACACCAAAACAATGTATTTATCATACAAATGAGATGACTTTGATCTTATACATCATTTTAAATTTATTCTTGACATCCTCTCATGTATATTTCAAATTTTTATTTCTAAAACATGAGTTGTAATATACAAATACAAACTGTGGATTTCCATGTTTATTTAATTCACCCTATAGCACCGTCGAGTCTGGACTTGCATAAATTCACTTTAAACCACTAACAACAACTAATTTAAGTCACAATGAATGCAACAACCCAAAAAACCAAATGTAAAACAGATACATGCCAACGATAATGTATATCAGATACACGCTAACCAACAATGAATCTAGCATTGACTTTTCATGCAACAAGCATAACTCTCAGAATACACAGAATTTTTAAATGATTCAAAATGCAACCCTGACTAATTTTCAATGCAAATTTTATTGATAACAACCATTAATCACCAAGCATTGTGAAAATCAAAATTCAAGCACCAAGGACATTTTACCAATACCTCCAAGCAAGCAAAAAACCACACAAGTTAAAAGCAAAAGCCACAATAGGGGTCCTCATTTGCTAAAGGGTAAAAATGGGGTGTGTTGTGAGCATCACAAAAAGACCTCCAGGCTAGGTATGACAGACTACCCATTCTCTTTATACTCAAACCCTTGAAAGATTACATTGAAAAGTTCTTGCCCTCCTTCTAGTGCCAATTCTTTTGATGGTGGTTTTAGCACATAGCAACACGGATGAAATATAAGGTCTCTCACCTCTCTTGAAAAGTATCCTATCCTAGATAAGACTACTCAAAGGTTTATACATCTAGGTCTTAGCTTGTAGGAATAACTTTAGTGGATATGTTTTAGCTATACCATCAAGGGGACTTACATGCAATTGATAGGGTTTATAAACTATTATAGCAAAGTCTGCAAGCTGCCCTATGATATCTTCAGTAGATTTGGAATATGATTGCTACTTAGAAACCTAAATCTAACAACTATTTATAAAAATGCAAAAGGATAAGGGTTTAGCGAGGATGCAAAATCTTAAGTGACAATCACAATGCAAAGAATATTTTTGGTAGACAAACACTTTCATTAACCACTTTCTGTTTTACCAGGCTACAAAAACCACAATGTTGCAGAAAATGATGCAATCTTCAATAGAGGCTTAAGATTTTCAAACTACATTTATTCATTAAATACCTAGATTATGGTGCAATTTAACTCATGAAATGCAATCAAACTAAGCTTAATGTAAAGGCCCAGGCTAACTATGCACAATAACTTACAATCAACAAGCACCAATAGTATGGACCAAAGTGTTCATCAAATACCATCAATATTCACTCAACATTGCAATAGCACAACTAATCAATTGGAGATCTGAAATGAACCATGGAAACCAAAATAGATAATACAAGATACAAATTCCTAGAAAACCTACAAAACTTGCATTGTATTGACTAAATTTTGGCAGAATCTTAGCAATTCACTATCAAATCTTACTTACAATGAGAAGAAATGATGACCCTTTTATAGACAAGACACCATACTGAGTTTTTCAATGGATGGTGGAGATTAAATCAACACCAAGGGTCTAGATTACATTGCATTAAATGAGATACAATAGTTTGTTACAATTTTGGATTTATTTTTGTCCCTTAGGAAAAAGACAAAATACAACTTGCAAATACATTGAATCTAGACAAAATGGATACCCATTTGGATATACATGACAAAGAGCCACTTTCAAGGCAAAATAAAGTCAAAATGAAGACACGTGACACTTGAAAATATGAGATGATGTGGATGGACGAGATTCAATGTTCTAACTAGATCATCTTGTTGCTTGTCACTTTTGAGTTGTCTAATAGAAAAAATGAATTATCCAATGTGTTGACTAGTCAAGAAGAATATGTGGCATGTTTTTGATGAAGATATATCCAATTGGATGCCAAGATATGTCCATTTGCATCCACGGATCAGTCTGGAATAACTCAATGTCAATGTTGTTTCCTTATGAACAACTCTGCAAATCTAGTGATTTTCACATGATTTTCTAAGTTTTTTACCATTTTCAAGTACCCATTTGGCCAATATAATGATTTGGGAGGTTTTGTGGCCATTAGGATCCATTTGGAGACATTTGTTACATGTTTTTATAGCCTTTTTTACAAAAAGCAAGATTTCGGGGGGTACTAGACATTCAAGTATAGTGGCATTAACTGATGTAAAACATGCTCAAAATCCACCCTAAAATGCCAAAATGCTCATCATGATGTAATAAATGAATGTACAATTCAAATCCACCATTAAAATCTAGTTTACACCTTGAAAAAATCATTTTTTAGGCCAAATTAGCAAAAAGCAGGGATTTTGAGGGTCACTAGACATATCCCATAGAGGTCATTTTTGGTGCTAAGTTCACTTGACTGCCTTGGCAGGGATTTCATGGGTTACTGAACAAGCAGGGTTTTAAGGCTCTACTAGATAAATCATGTTGTAGTCAATTTTAGTACAGACCCCTTTCAATACCTCTGGCGGAACTTTTGCCTTCAACTAGATCAACGTGGAAATTGATCCCTGCTGGACATATCCGGTTGAGGCACTTTTTAGCACAAATCATGTGCAATGTATTTTTAGTGCTAACTTCATCAGCAGGGATTTTTGCCTTAATTGGATTGTGGGGGTTTTAGGTGCCGATGGATATGTCATGTGACTGCAATTTTAGCACTATCCTATTGGAGTGATTTTTAGTGCTAAGTGTGCAAAAGGGGGTCTAGCGTTGATTCCAATGACACTGGCTATTAGTGCAATATGCAATAAGAGTCATTTTTTCCTCCAAATTTTGGAAAAGCTTGGCTAACAGTATATCTATTAGGATATTTGAGATAGGTCCTAGATCCATATGATTTAACATGCAGATTCTAGATTATTGAGGATCCACTAGATTTTAAACTTAGTTTTTTAGGGTTTCAGGACACTAGACTTAGCCAATTTCAAGGTATTAGGGCTATTCATTAGGATGAAGGCATATGGACCCCTTAGTGAAATGTTGTGAACTTTATCATGATTATGTAAACTTTAAGGCATGGAAACTAAGAATTCAAAAAAGACATAACCTGCAGTAGTAGTTTCAAGGACTATATCCAGTGACACATGATTTTAGAGAAAAATGTAGTAACACCCACTTTTAGCACAAAAGGTAACAAATGGCTTTTTCTTAAGCACAAACCCAGTCAAGACACCTCCAAATCAATCATGAAAGACATCAAATGACTCCAAACATACCTAAAAACTCAAATTTGGAACAAATCCTTTATTTTAAGCACAATTCCACCTTCTCATCATCATAAAGAGGAAAGGTTGAGACTCCAAACCAAAGCAAAAAAAGGGGGTCTACATTTGGCAAAATGGGTTGTGTGTGCAAGGCACAACACAGTCCTCTAAAGGAAAAGGAAATGGAAATAAGAAAAGAGAAAGTGAAGCTGCAGAGGTCTTAAAGGAGAAGGGCAGAGAAAAGACAAAGAAGTTAGAGAAATCAAGTCTTCCTCCTCTACAACTTGAAGCTAATATTAGCGCCATTATAGAATATGGAAATCTGAAGGAAGTAGTAGAAATGTATGATGAAAGATCATCAAGTGATAAATCAATCATTGAAACTGCAATAATCGGGTCCATGGATGCCTTCAATGTTGCCCTAATAGAAATTGTTGATCAATTACCTGATAGTCTTGCTAATGTATTAACCAAAAGAAGAGATGGCACCATGAATAAGGACACTGAGATGAAAAATAAGGCTCTTGAGAAAGTTTGTCCCACAATTTCTGTACAAGAAAAGAATAAAGCTATTCAGAAGTTAGCAAAAGAATTCAGAACAAAAAGTGTTGAATACACAAGACAACTGAGAGGGGGGGTGAATCAATTGTAACTTATAATTCCAAAACCCTCAAACACATTTAGATCCACATCATTTTAATTAACCCTTAAACTAATATGATGATTAAGCATGAAAGAAAATAATAGAAACTGAATCAAATCAACATCAAACACAAGAGAACACCAAATTTACATGGAAAACCCAAGAAGGGAAAAACCACAGTAAGGATTAGCTCACAATATAAAGTAATATCAACACTAAAAAATAATAGGCTCACTACCAAAGGGCTCACTGCCTAAAAGAAAGAAGGGCTCACTGCTAGAATAGAGAAGAAGATAGAGAAGATTGTTACAAGGAGAAAACTATCTCAATGCAACAGAGAAGTCCACCACAACACCATCATCACCTCTGCAGTCTCACTAAGGAATTGTAGACAACTTCTACTCACTACATCCAGTAATCTAACACATGAAAGTTCACACTACACTGCACAAATTCATACTCTATAACTTTGTAATCTGCATCACATACATCATACTCTTCTATCTTATCATCCTTCAATAGCTTAACACTTATTTATACCATCTTCAATCTTAAGAACATTCTCTAATATCAGAAAAGTACCTTAATCATGCAAATTCAAATTAGGTCAACACCAAAACATTCCCATGGTGGAAAGGAATGAAGGAAAACCACAAAAAGTTTAGCTTGGACCTAAATCCACTCATACACATTACACCATGCTTCCACAATCATTGAAGCAACCACTCATACACGATACAACATGCTTCCACAATCATCAAAGAAACTATGCAATTAGTGTAAACACCCAAGGTCAATCGAACCTATGTTAACACCATAATTAATTATGCACATGCTTCCTCAAAACCAAATATGACTCATGGACCACAAACCATACTTCAACATGATCTAGAGTATTCCAAAAACATCCTAAAATTGAACAAATTCCTTCACAACAACTTTCACATACCGAACAAACTTATCCTATTTACCCAGTATGATCAGATATCTCTATTAAGCTTTGTAACTCAAGAAATCACCTTTCAGAGCACCAAACCATGAACAACTTTAATGGTAGATATGAACTTTATAAACATACTTCCAGATCTGTAAGACCTGAAACCTCTCTATGGAGAAATGCGGAGCAAAAACATTTCTTCTAGACACCTCTGCAATACACAGTTCATACACTGGTGAACACATCTTCCTCTGTACATCGATATAGCATGCCAAATTCTGAACGTAGCATCTCTAAACACCTCTTAACAACATATCCAAACTACATGAATATATCTTCAATATAAAATAAATGTGGAGAAAAACTAGAACACTACTCTGTAACATAGAATCACTGCCACACATTGTTTTCTTATTTTATTCAAATTTTCTCAAAAGCACTTGGAACCCAAGCACTAGAAACATATTATCACCATCTTCAGCACTTCCTCATCATTAGAGATAGCATCCACTCAACACAAACTTGCTCACACTCTTGCAATATCCCTTACTCATATAGTTGACACCAATGATAACACAAGCTTGTTGACATTAATGACAACACCGACTACACATACTTGCAACAATCTCTCCCTTTATCATTGATGGCAACACATGATGTGAAAAACCATCAACACAATAGTCCTCAATGTTACACCAACTCTTTTCCTTTCTCTTTCTCTTCCCCTTAGCTTATTATTCTCTTCTTGACAACTGACTCTTTCCTTTTTCACATTGTTCTCTCTCACCCTTTGACATTAATGGAAAAGGGCAACACATTTCTCTTTCATTCTCACCTTTAGACAACTATTCAAACTTGTACATGATCACTACAACATCTTTTCTTTTACTACTCTGCATACTCCCTGTTAGAAACAACCTGCATTAGAACTTACTCCCCCTAACTGTAACAACCACCATGACCACTACCTACTCCCCCTGAGAGGTAGCCTCCAACATCAGTCTAGAATAAAGAATAAATCTTGAAATCCATTGGATTGATGCATCTTATTATGCATGTAGTTCAAATAAGGTGCAATAACCCCTAACTTCTCCTAGAGATACTCAAATGTATCCTTAGGAATAGCCTTTATAAATATATCAGCAAAATGATCCTTTGTAGGCACATACTCAATCTTCACTTCATTCTCTACAACCTTATCTCTCAAAAAGTGATACCAGATTGAGATATGTTTTGTCCTTGAGTGCATCACTGGATTCTTTGAAATGTTAATAGCACTTGTATTATCACAGAAGATAGGAATAGGTTCATCATATACAACTCTGATATCCTTCAAGATTTGCCTCATCCATAACACTTTTGTGCAACAAGATATTGCTACAATGTATTCTACCTCTACAATAGACAAAGATATTGAATCCTGCTTCTTACTTAGCCATGAAAGCACTCTACCTCCAAGAAAGAATGCACCACCACTTGTACTTTTCTTGTCATCTACACAACCAACCCAAACTACATCTACATAAGCACTTAGAGAAAAGTCATTATCTTTTGGATACCACAAGCCATGATCTAGAGTGCCTTTTAAATATATGAATATCCTCTTCACTATTGCAACATGTGACTCTCTAGGATCTTCCTGAAATCTAGCCACAAGACAGACTGCATGCATAATATCCAGTCTAGTAGTAATTAAATATAGAAATTCTCCAATCATTAATTTATACATGCTTTGATCAACCTTAGGAAATTCATCATTCTTTCTTAGCTTGCAACTAGTAGCCATAGGGGTACATACTAGTTTAGAATCTTCCATTCCAAACTCCATTAATATCTCCTTGACATACTTTGATTGATTTGTAGCCCAAGGAAAAAGTTCATTTCACCACACATTGACATTTCAAATTCTTTTTGCATTTCATTTACAAAATTCTTACAGATACCTTCATTTCCTCCAAAGATTATATAATCTACATACACTTCCAAAATCAAAATTTGATCTTCTCCTACTTTGATGTACAAGTTGCTATTTGCGGTACCTTTTTGAATCCTTGTTATAATAAGTACATGTCTAACCTTGCATATCAATCCTTGGTGGCTTTCTTCAATCCATATAGAGCCTTCTTTAATAGGCAAACCATATCTAGTTTATCTAATAACTAAAATCCATCTAGTTGTTCTATGTATACTTCTTCTTTTAGTTCACCATTCAAGAAAGCAAACTTCACATCCATTTGATATACTTTGAAATCCTTATGTGCTATAAAAGCCAAAAACATCTTAATAGCCTCCATTCTTGCCACTGGAGCATATGTTTCCTCATAGTCTATTCTTTGTACTTGTGAGTAGCTTTTACACACTAGTCTTGCCTTGTTTCTTACCACTTCTCCATTCTCATTCAGTTTGTTTTGGAATACCCACTTAGTTCTAATCACATTTTTGTTTGTTGGTCTTGGGACAAGCTCCCAAGTCTGATTCTTTTCAATCTACATTAGTTCTTCTTCCATATCCTTGATCCAATACTCATCCTTGCATGCTTCAATCATGGTTTTACGTTCAACTTTAGAAAGTAAACATAGATTTACCTATTCTTCAACAACTTTGCTTCTTGTCAGCACACCTTTGTTCTTATTACCAATGATCAATTCTTTAGAATGATGCTTCTACACATACTTGGGAGTTTTAGGAGTCTTTTCTAGATCTTCTTCCTCTTCAATCTACACTTCCTTTTCCTTAGCATTTTCTTCTCTGCAAGAAGACTCATCTGATTCATATCCATTTACCTTTGAATTCTTCTATAGATCTCAATCAACTTTGACATTTGCACTGTCAATAATCTTTCTTAGCCTCTTGTTGTAGCACTAGTAAGCTTTGCTTATAGTAGAATACCCAAGGAGGATACCTTCATCAAACCTTGCATCAAACTTTCCTAGATTTTCTTCATCCCTTCTGATATAACATTTGCTTCCAAACACTTTGAGGTATTTGATGGTAGGAATCCTTTGATACCATAACTCATAAGGAGTCTTTGTACTATTTACTCTTGCCTACACTCTATTTAGTATATAAACAATAGTATGAATTGCTTCTATCCATTAGAGATCTGGTAGATTTTCTTCTTTTATCATTGTCCTTGAAGCTTCTTGAATAGTCCTATTGTTTCTTTCAACCCCTCCATTATGTTGAGGATTCCTAGGGGCAGATAAGTTCCTCTTTATTCCATGATTCTCACAAAACATGTTAAACTCATTGGAGCTGAACACTCCACCTCTATTAGACATCAAATATTTGATTCTCATATCCATTTCGTTCTCAACCATGACTTTGAATGCTTTAAACTTATCTAGGGATTCTAATTTTTTCTTTGAGATAAGTAACCCATGTCATTCTAGAATAATCATCAATTAGTATCATGAAATACCTGTCACCTTGAAAACTCCTTACTTTGGTAGGACCACAAAGATTTGTATGTACCAATTACAACATTCTAGTATAAGATTGATCCTTGCCTTTGATACTTTTTCTTACTTTCTTTCCAACTTGGCATTCCTTACAGATAGCATTAATAGGTTTTGTAATCTTTGGCAAGTCTCTTATAGCTTGAACTAAACTTATTCTTACTAGGCTATCAAAATTGATGTGATACAATCTTCTATGTCATAGACAACTCTCACTGATTTGAGTCATGAACAATAACAATTACCACCTTTGAGCTGATAAACATTTCCCTCTATCCTCTTTCCAGCAGCTATCACAGCTCTAGAATCTTTTTTGATCTCACAACCACCATACTGAAACACAAGATTGTATCCTTTGCTACACATTTGTCCAACACTCAAGAGGTTGTACTTTAAACCTTTAACATAAAGAGCATCATCAATATTATGCTTTCTATCAAAACTGATTGAACCTCTTCCACATATCTTAGCAGATGTATCATCACCAAATCTAACTAGTCATCCATCATATTTTTCAAGTTTAACAAACTTACTCTTATCACCAGTCATATGATTTGACCATCCACTGTCAATGACCCAGTAGTTCTTTTCATATCTGGTATGAAAAGAAGACATCAAAGTGCCTTCAACATTAATACTTACTTCCAAAGCCCTTTCCTTCACACATTCCTTAGGGTTAGCAGCAATAGTATCATCTTTTAAATCTATGAAAAGACATTCATTATCCTCATCATTTTCATAATTAGATTCATCATCAGATATACTTGCATCTTCTCTAACATAATAATTTTTCTTAAGCACCTTACTTTTGTTCTCCCTAGTTTTTCTTGTCAAAATTCTTTTTGGACATCTTGAAGCATAATGATATATTTTGCCAAATTGAAACACTTGAAAGGTAACTTACCACTGTACTTACCAGTACCCAATTTTATTTTTCTCACAAGTTAGCTTCCATATCATCAGAGTCCTCCTAATTTGACTCCACAGTCTTCTCTGATTTACCAACCTTAAAAGTAGTCTCAACTTTTCCAATACTTGTATCAAATTCTCTCATTTCAAAAGTAGTTAAAGTACCATACAACTGATCTCTAGTAAATTGATCCAAATTTTGTAATTCTTGAATAGCAGAAACTTTTTGACTATAATCTTTGGGAAGAGTTCTAAGCACCTTCATTACCACTTCTTTTTCTTCCAATCCTCCACTGAGGCATTTGATTCTATTGACAACTTCATCCACCTTATGCAAGTAACTTGTGATGTTTTCATCTTCAGACATTCGCATGATCTCAAACATGACATTCAGGTTCTGCATCTTAGCTTGCTTGACCTTATCATCTCCTTCATAAATACTTTTTAACTTTTTCTAGATTTGATTAGTAGTTTTCATATTCATGACTTTCACCAATTCAAAATTAGTAAGACCACTTAAAAAGAGCATACCTTGCTTTACCATTGGTTTCATAGGCCTTGATCTCATTTGTAGTACTCGGGCCATTTTTTGGTATACTATATTTAGTCTCAATTGACTTCCTAATCTCATATCCAAGAGAAATTAGATAACATTCCATCCTTATTTTCTAGAATGTATAATCTGTTCCTTCAAATAGGGGAACATCCTTCTTGTGCACCATCCCAGATCTACCTCAAGTGGTTAAGCTTTCTTCCAAGGAACCTGTCTCTGATACCAATTGTTGAATGCAAAAGACAATTGAGAGTGGGGTGAATCAGTTGTAACTTATAATTCCAAAACCCCCAAACACATTTATATCCACATCAATTTAATTAACCCTTAAACTATTATGATGATTAAGCATGAAAGTAAATAACAGAAACTAAACCAAATCAACATCAAACACAAGAGAACACAAGATTTATGTGGAAAACCCAAGAAGGGAAAAAACACGGTGAGGATTAGCTCACAATATAAAGTAACATCAACATTGAAAAATAATAGGCTCACTTTTGTCTCATGAGGTGGTGATACTATGGCCTTTTGTTTCTATAGAGCATTGAGAGAATGAGGCCATGGGATTCTAGGAGCTTCTGTTGCTACATGCTCTATTTCTTCTAACTCCTGAGCTTCCTCTGGTACTTCTTCCTCCTCTACTCCATGGGAACCAGTAGGAATGTTACTTGTATTAGGACTTGATACATGGGTCATGTGGTACTCATCCCATATCTGTTCCCATTGCTCATCTATCTTGACACCCCCAAAAGTATGAGTGATTTCAAAAATTTCCTATCTATATCTCTAATAAGCAGCTATTTTCTCAGCACTCCAATCTTTATTCTTTAAAGTCTGCCTTAGGCCTGGAGTCATCAGTTTCTTGGGGTCATATTCCTACTCCTTTTTGTAAAATGTCTCCCATGGCTTGGGACCTTCATCTGGCAGATCTTTCAATTCAGCATAAAATGTAGGATCATCCTGCTTTGGTGATCTCTTTTCCCAAAAGGGGTGTTTCTCATGAATGAAAGTTGTAGAAACTTTGTTATTGACAATCCAAGATGCTAAGAAGCTATCCAGATCATACTTCCACTTATCTTCAACTATTAGGAAACCATAACCTGCCAATTTCCTTAATAGGAGGTTTTCAGTTTCTCTCTTTTCAATTTTTATTTTTTCTTTGCTCCAAAGAACATCATACATTTTCTTCTTCCTCCTTTTATATCCAAAATTATTATCAATGATAGATATTTGACAAGCCACCTCTAAAAATGTGACCCTAGGGGTTAGAACCTTTAGGAGTAGAACAGGTTCTACATCAAAGCCATGAAGTCTAATAATCGTGGTGTGAGCACCAAAGAAGTAATCACAAGAAATTTTCAAATTCATTAAGAAACCCATGAGACTCTCTATCATTCTATTTTCCACAGCCTCAGACCCTAACTGCCCAAAGACTTGGGCTACAAAACACTCTACAAACTCATAGGGATCTGAAGTGTCTGAAAGAACATGGGTCCATGCAGACACTGGGATTGTTCTCTTACTACTAGAATCAAGGTCATACATATTCAAAGGCATATATTGCTAGAAGAGACTATAATTTTGATACAACATTAAGTGAAATAAGTAGGAAGAATACCTGAAAACTTGGTTCTGAGAGAAATTTTTCAGCTACTCCACCATGGCTTGGGAGATTTGTTTAGAAAAATTGAAGTGATATTCTGAAGACTTGTCCATGGTTTTAAGTCTAAAAATTATTGCGAGTTGCCAATCATATACCCTTGAATAATCACTTTGGCCAAAGATAAAAGATAGCATGGAAAGTGCATCCTGAACATCAAGATTAAACTAAGCTCAGCCAGTGGGAAACTAAGGTAACAAAGTATTCTCCTCATCTAAATGCACCTAAAGATTTAAAAACCATACCTTACTATGGAGACCACCCCAAGTATGCTGCAGCTTTGGAATTGTAGGAAATATAGCATTCTGGTCATGATGCAAACCCATTATATCTTGAATTGCTTTAGGAGATATTTGGACCATGAAAGGGCCGCGTTGAATCGAGGCAGTTGGAGGATGAAATAGATCTGCACATATGTCAATCAACTCTAGATAAGGGTGAATAGCATGAACCACAAATTGTGCCAATTAAGACATCTAAACCCTCATTCCAAAATTTTCTGACTCCCCTTTCATAGCTCATTAGAGGCATCTTGAATGAGCTCCCTACTGAAGATTTTTCAAGTTCTTCTGCATACGTGTGTCAAAGATGCCATCTGCATAGTCTTTCACTTGTGTAGAATCTGTACTCACTCCCGTATCCAAAACACTTGTCCTTGGATAGCTCACTTTTGGTTGTGCTACTGTAGATGCATAAGATTTTCTACCCTTCCATTTATCTTCTAGCTCAAAAATCCCTAGCCCTTCCTGTGGTGACTGTGCTTCTGACATCTCTAAATCTTTTCTAGAACACTAGAAACTACAGATGAGCCCAAACTAGCTAGATTTGCAAGCAAGAATGAAACTTTGACTTAGACAACAAGAACTCAGAGAAAATGAAATGAGGAAAGGCAATTATAATTATCTGAGAGACTTAATGCTTGGCTTGGCAATGCATAATGACACATTAAATGACCCATCACATCTTATTAATGGCATTAACACTAAAAAGATGGCTAGTGTATCATTCAAAATCAGAATAGGACGGTGTGTCAAATCAACTTTAAAATTGGAGATCTTCTAAAATGACTAGCTATTTCTTAAAGTTTAAGGAACTACTTAACGGCCTTGGAAAATGCAACTGCTAACTAAAAATCCACTGTGCTATAGACACGTGTTCCTGAAACACTTATTTAAAAGAAAAAAGTGGGAAAAGCAAGACAAAAAGTGGGAAAGGAAATAAAAGACACCTAATTAACTATGATACAAGTGCATGTTTTGAGATTATGTAAATTGTTTCAAGAAGATCCCATACACAAGAATCTCTTCAGGCTCTCCTTCCATATTCTCCAGCTCAAATGCATTCTATTGCTTATAGGCACAAATCTTAAAAGGACCTATCCATAATGAGTCAAACTTACTGTGTTAGCCTAGTTTAGTAGTTCTCCATCCCATTTTAGCACCAAAGACCCAACTTCAAAATTTGAATTAGAGGTCATTCTGTCAAACCAATTCTTTATGATCTGCTAATGCTTCATCAATGACTCATGTGCCCTTTCTCTTTTCTCTTGAACCTCTAGTAACTCAGCAAGCCTCCAATGCATTGAGCCATTCTCTTCTATCTCCAACTATTTAAGTAACTGTAAGGCAAGAATTTCTATATTTAGTGGCATCACTGCATGCTTGCCATAGACTAGCTCATATGGAAACTTCTTAGTCACTTGCTTTGGTGTGATTCTATCTGCCCATAGAAATTAATTGAGGAACTTGTGCCAATCTTTCTAATGATCAGTCCCCATTCTCTTGATAAGCCTAATTAGGTTCTTATTTGTGGATTCTTCCAAGTCATTGCCTTGTGGATAGTAATTAGATGAAGTCTTTAGATATATTCCATTCTTTAATGCAAACTTTGACAGTCTAGTTCCTAATAATGCTTTAGCATTGTCTGATATAATGGTGCGCAGAGGACTAAAATGAGTAGTTATCCCCTCAAGAAACTCTAATATTACCTTTTCAGTAGTTTCTTTGAGTGGCACTACTTCACTCCACCTTGTAAAGTAATTAGTTGTAGCAAGAATCCACTTATATCCCATACTTGACACTAGATTAATCATCCCAATAAAATTTAAACCCCACTGAGCAAAGGGTTCTTCCACTATTATGGGACTTAGAGGCAACGTTGCATTCCTTCTCTTTCCAGTGTAAAATTGACAAGCTTGACACTCTTTGACCATCTGATAACAATTTGCAAATAGTGTTGGCCAGAAGTAGCTGGCTTGTGTAACTTTAATGGTAGTAGTTCTTGCTGAAAAATGTCCCCCTGAGGCTCCATGATGAAACTCATGCAGTATCTTTTGAGCTTCATCTTTTTCAACACATCTCAATAGTATTCCATCAAAATTTCTTCTAAACAAAACATGATCAATTAGTGTAAAATGAATTCCCTATTGTCTATAATATCTTTTGTTATCAAGGGAGAGTTCACTAGAAAAAAACACCAGTTCTCATGAACTGTATTTTGTCACTTACCCAAGAATCTTGATCAATCTCTTGGAGCTTCAATACTGCTTCATCCTATGTTTCTCCAGGCATTGACTCATCTATGTCTTGAGTAATATATTGGCAGAATCCCCTTCCTTTGACCAATTTAGTAGGCCTTACCTCTACATCATATCCTAATATTTTAGTTATCCAATTGGCTCTTTTTTCTGTGATCTCACCTTCCATAATGTACTCCCTAACACTTGGGTGAGCTACTAATATCAAGATCTTATTTCCTATTACTAGATGCCTAAATTTCTTAAGAGCTTTAACCATGACATAAGCTTGTTTCTCAACAAAATTATACCTTGATTCATACTCCCTTAGGGTCCTGGAGAAAAATGCAATTGGATGTTCTCCTTCTTCCTTGTCATCATTCTGGGTCAAAACAACTGCAACATTGTGTTCCCCTCCATATACATACATTATGAAGGGCTTAGAGAAATCAGGATTTCTCAGTACTGGGGCAGTAGAGATGGCTTTCTTGCTTTCTTCAAAAGCTTGTCTCCCTTAAGTTGTCCATTTGAAGATTAAATCCTTCTTCAACATCAGGGTAATGGACCTAACTAGCCCTAGAAAATCAGATATAAACTGATTGACAAAATTGATCTTACCCTAAAAGGACTGAACTGCCTTTTTGTTGACTGGCAAAGACAAATCTAGTATAGTTGTGACCCGTTCTGGATCAATGGAAAGTCCATCTTTTGAAATGATGTGTCCCAGCAGTTTCCCTTGTGGCAAAACAAAGACACACTTCTTAGGATTTAGGGAGATTCTGAATTCTTGACACTTCTCTAAAACAGCTTCTAAATGCTTGAAGTGATCTTTGGAATCCTTGGTAAATATAGTTAGGTCATCTAAATAGAATAGAATGATCTTATTTATCAGGCCGCTAAATGCTATATCCATAGTGCGTTGGAAAGTAGCTCTAGCATTTGAAAGACAAAATAGCATTTTAGCATATGTAAAAGTTCCCCACTTTGTTGTGAATGTTGTCTTATGCTGGTCTTCATCTACCAACCAGATCTGATTGTATCTTGAGAAACCATCAAGCAAGGAGAATCTCTCTGATCTAGTCACTGTTTGCAAAATCTGCTCCATGGAGGCAAGGGGCAATGATATTTTAATGAAGCCTTATTCAAGTCTCTGAAGTCTACACAGAGCCTTATGTCTCCATTTTTCTTTCTTACTGGTACTAGGTTAGACACCCAAGTTGAATGCTTAATTAGAAAAATAATTCTAGACTCCAGAAGCTTTTGCAATTAATCCACCATTAAAGGCTCAATCCTAGGATTCACTAGTCTCTATTTATGATGGACTGGTTTTGACCCTTCAGCAAGTTCTATGGTATGTTGAATGACATCTCTATTATAACCATGAAGATCATCATAGGTCCATGTAATTACTCTATCGTACTTGTTGCATAAAGAAATCATCTTATCCTTTTCCTCTTGAGTAGTAGCATTACCTACCTTTAACTTTCTTCCTTCACTGACTTGAATCTCAGAATAATCATCTTTTCTTGCCTTAAACTTCCTCTTATCTAGGCTTACATCATCTGGTTCAAATAGGTTCTCCAACATGATTAACCCTTTTGGGAGCTTATTAGATTTCAATTGAATAATCTGGTCACCATATGCTTCTTCAATCTTGGGCTATAATTGGTCAACAAATTCTCCCAACTATTGAAGAAATGAAAGCACCTAAAGATCATTGTCAAAGACTTGCTAGTTCTGGACATTATTTGGAATTGTTGGCCAAACTATGACTTTCATTACCTAATTATTAATGAGCAAGTCACTTCCTGGGTCAAATTGAGAGCCAATTTGTGTCATTCTGTCAGCTTCAATATTTTGAATTCTAGGAACAACTTCTATGTTAAAAGCATCAAAACCGTCAATTAGATCCCAAATCCTATGGTGATAAGATCTCATCCTTACATTCTTTTCTATAGCCTTTTCTCTGATTTGTTTCACAACTACCTCTGAATCACCTTTGATGATTAGATTCTTTATCCCTTTCTTCTTTGCCAACACAAGACCATGCACCAAAGACTCATACTCAGCATCATTATTTGTGCAAGCAAATTGAAAGCGTATGGCTCTGAGAACTTTCTCACCATTTGGAGCAGTGAGACATATACCTACCCTAGCACCATTCTTACTTCTAGCCCCATCAAAGTTCAAGGTCCAAATCTCAGATTCTTTATTTGTATCTTTTTCCTCAGGCGTCTCTAGTCTCATTACATTTGGTATTTCTTGGCGTTCTTCGAAGATTACATAGGTGCCCAAACTAGTAGAGTCATAATTACAATAAGGGTCACTCTGCATCATGGTTATCAACTAGCTATTTTCTTCTTCCTATTAATTATATTTAGTCCACTCTCCCATTTCCTCAATAAAGACTCTTTCCTTCCTATTTAGCATTGCATGAGATGCTTCGATTTTGGGAGCTGGTTCTTCGGTAATATGATCTTTAGATAGGGGCTCAGACATCACCTTCATGTTTGTTCCATAATTAGTTCTCAAAATCAAATGTGACCAGTCAAGGGACATTTATCCTCCTATTTTAGCTATGAAATCTCTAGATAGACATAGACCAAAGACAGGGGGAATATCAATAACCACCACATCCTGTAGGACAATTATATTTGGGCAAGTATATAGCTGCAAGGGGAGTTTTTTGATCCTTCCTATGGTTTGGATAGACTTCCCATCTAATTGCATGGCCCTTTTAGCCATTGGCTCATATTTTATCTCTAAAGCATCTGCTATTTGCTTTGGCATGACTATAGTACTAGCTCCTGAGTCTATCATTGAGTTATGTAACAATTTCTTGCCCACTATTAAAGTTAAGTAAAATGGCTTAGGCCTAGATTTGCTTACCTCTATTGTGGCATTTAGTAGGGCAGCTATCTATAGAGGTGAAGTATCTTTGTTTTGAGTTTTCTCTTGGTTAGTGCCTCCTTCTTTTGTACCAGCAACTTTAGGATCTACCTGAGTCTGCAATGTTTCTTGTAATAGTGTCTTTTGTTCAGGAATAGACAACATGTCCCAGATCAACACATGTGCAGGGGTCTTCTTTAGCTTCTCTACACATTCATAGGTCCCAATGTCTATGTCTTAGGATAGTAAGGATACCTTGCTCTTTCTAGTACTGGGTTAGAGACTGCTTGATTCTGGGCTGGCTGAGGTATTTCTTGTCTTAAAGTGGGATTAAAGTGGGTTTGGAAAGGAGGGACCCCAACAGTTTCATTATTTATAGCTTCAGGTTGCTCAATCATCCTTCTTTTTGATCTAGTGGAGTAATTAGACTGTACCAAGGGCTTCTTGGAGGTGGATGCTTCATTCAAGAAGACTGAATCTTCATCTTCAATCCATGAAAACAAAACATGTTCTGGGGCAATCTCCTCCTCTTGTTGAATAGACATTCCTTGCATTTGAGACACCATTACTACATTTTGAACACCATGTGACTAATATGGGGGAGCGTTTGATACCATAGCTTGGCCCTCCATTTTTCTCTGTTCTGCTATCTTTTGTTGTAAATTGCCCCTAGGACAATCTCTAGGCATATGGGCATTGTTGCAAGGAAAACACTAGGCATTGGTATCTTCTGCTAGGTTGTTTTGTCCAGGGACCATTTCTCTACCTGGGTTAGGAAGGATAGCTTGCAAAGGTGTGGGAACTGTAACCAACTAATTTGAAGGTTGAGGATTATTTGGTCTTTTAGTACCTTGGTACTAGTTTGGCTGATAAGGGGATCTATTACCTTGGAATCCCTGGTAGGAAGGTTTCGGGTAAGAAGTTTGTTGCCTTTTGAGATTGATAATCTCCTTTGAAAAGGTCCTAAGGATATTCTTGACATCGTCCATTTGAGATGGAGGGGTAGAGGGTGTTGACACAGTGGGTTGTTGAGGCGTTGGGAAGGTCTATATGGACATAGGTACAAATGGTTGATTAGGGACTTCTAGTGGCAAGGGAATAGAAATTTCTAGGAACATAGGCATGGGAGGCCTCGAAGGCAATTTTATAGCATCTATTAGATTGTTCCCAGCTTTTACAGCCAACTCATATGCTTCTGGTAGGGTCTGTCCTCCTAGAGATTGTATCATCATAGAGATATCAGAATTGAAAGCTTTGAGGTAGAATACAAAAGCCATACCTGATGGTGGCCTAGCTACAGTAGGGATTTTGTCCTAGTTCTTTTAAAACCTAGTGTTGAAGTCTATTATAGCCTCTTGAGGTGCTCTCTTTATAGTGATCAATTGTTGTATCAAGGATGATTTATCACCCTTTTCACTGAATCTTGCAAAGAAAGCATCTCCCAACTAGTCCCAAGTGGATATGGACTTTGTAGGTAAAGACTTATACCAATCCAAAGCTTTCCCTTTAAAAGAAGCCACCAACAGTCTGATAGCAACATTCTATACTATAATAACATGTACTACACAGACATCTGACACATCTTGGAGATGTTCTCCTGGCATCTTGGCATCTTCCCCACTAAATTTGGGTAAGGCCTTCAAAGCATTAGCTAGAATTGCATCCCAAGTATCAGGTAGCATCAAGAGAATAAGGGGGTTACTATTGTTCCAACTTCAATAACTTCGTGGTGGAGCAAGTACTTCCATAATTGTTCCTGATACTATTGCTACTTGATTTAATCTTCTTCTTGGAGTTGCTACTAATGGGGGCAATAAGATCCCCAAATTAGTGGCTGACTATGCTCTTGTTGTTGGTCCACAGCTCTAACTCCTTGATGCTCTCTGGTTCATATGATCTTGATCAAAATTCAAGAAAAGTCTCACCAAATGTGCCAAAAGCTATTGATGGATAAAATTGCATAGGTTCCAACACCAACATGGGAAGCTTCAAGAATGTGGGACTTGACACTTGAGATAACCTCCAAATTTTATAGAAGTTGGCTCTTCCTTTTCAATGGGGTTTCAGGTAAAGGGAATAAAAAATAGGATTACAGATATAATAAACAAAACTTCTAATTCTCTGGCGATGCACCTGGTTTAAATGAGTTTTAGTAATTAGCACAGGGATGAAACTCTCATGATTCAACTATATTAAAGAGCAAATACTACATGATTAACATAGACAGATTATAAATGAATTTAAAATCAAAGGCTAAACTCAGAAGATTGATACAGAGACATAGAAAATATCACCAATGGCATAGAACAGAGCTTCTTTCATTAACAATTAAGAAAATACATAAGGCACATAAATATACGCATATATATTAGCTTCCTTCTTAGAAACAACTAAACTAAGGCAAAATGATATAATCCAGTCATAGCAAAATCTTTGAATTCTTAATCAATAATGTATGTCTGTGTTACAAACTTTCCCCAATTTATAGTCATAAAATTTGACTCAAGATCACCTCTAACCATTAGGATCTCAATAGCTTGAATAGAACTGGAACACAACTGGAAGTTGTACTAGCATTGAAAATCTTCTTGAATCTGCAACTATGTCTTCCTTGCATTCTGATTGGCTGAGTGATACTAAAATTACAGCACTGTAACTTACAGTTCTGTTGCAACACATGGCATCACCCATGAGTTCCAAATGGCTCCAAAATGTGCTATGTGACACTATCCGCTTGCTGCTAAGTTTCCTTTAATAAAAAAAGGACACAAGACATTGCCATTTGTCACTATCCACCACACTTACTGCTTGATATGTGGTGACACCCAAGGATCAACACCGAGACACTTGGCACTCTCCACACATCTTAAAAGATTCTTTACCTTACATCCTAAACCCCTATGGTGATGACACTTAGCATCCTCTGTGTTACTTTAGCAACTGTAGCTTTTACCTCACGGGACCCACCATATGTATCGACACCTATCAAAATAGAGACACGCGGCAATGACCACATAATGCAACAAAAGTAACATGGCACCTTCCACATGCTTCCAAAACTTTATACAAAATCCTCTCAAAGCCCCGTGGAGATGACACTTGGCATCTTCCACGTGCAATCTGCATCAAAGAAAACCTCTCCCCAAGGTCCACAGTAGCGACACATGGTGCATTCCACGCACAGCTGAAACAAGTTAATAAAAAGGAACTACGCCAAGGATACGTGGCACATTCTGATAGCATCTGAGAATTGCAAAGCAAAAATAAGGCACACAAGCACACAATACTATCTGTTAGGTCTCAAAAATGCAAGTTACTAATCCTAAGAGGATGCCAGGCTCTATATTTGGATTTGCAACGTTTTTGAACTAACTTGACGAAATCAACCTTCAAAGTTTGATGATTTCCTACACTTTAGGTCCTGCTACACCTAGGTGGGTGAACCTTGAAATATTAAAGCAGTCTGAGTGTGGATGAATGGACTAACTAGGTCTATCTACAATGGCATAGGATGTAGGATAGATGACAAAGCTGACTAATTAATTCTATGTGTAATGTTTAATAAGTGATTGGTAGAAATTGTATAAGCAATATCAAAAAGGTTTTAATTAATGAGTTGAATGAGACCAGTGCCTTGTTGGGTAACAGAGTCAATTTGAAGGACTAAGAACAGTAGTTTCTAAATGGTAATAATTCTAGATATTTGGCACAGTTCTGGTTTATAGCTTGTATAAACGTGCAAGTAAATGACTGACAGACTCTTCTTGATAATCCAACCAAATAAAATCAGATATCTTATAATTCACCAGAAGGTACTTTAATCCTTACTTGAAGGAACCAAATGAAATGAAAAGACAAGATTAACAGATAATATTTTACTGGAGACAGTGTGTCAATCCTAATTATATGGCTCTACTTAGTAATCCCAACTTACTACTTCCAGGCTACTATGAATAAATCAGAAGGGTTTAATTCCTTAGGATGGACACCAACCGAATTAAGCACACAGATACAGCGAATGTGTATTGACAGATTAAATATATACTTGATATCTTAATCTGAATAACAGGGAAATGCAGAAATGGAGACAGCCACACGATTGAATAATTTCAACAAATAATTGATACCAAAGTAGAAATACTGAATCAGAGAACTTCAAATTTCTTCCTCAAAATAAAATATGCAACACGGTCATTTTGGAATATTATGTATATGTATATATGAATACTTCTACTGCTGATGATTTTTCAGCATAGATTGTTTGAACTTATATAGATACTTTCATGAAGAGATACAACTCTTCAATAAGTCTCTTGGGATTTTAACCAATACAAACAATAATTACATAAGCTTAATTAGGCTCTGTTTAGCCATAAATAGACTTTTGTCAGATGATCTAGGTACTCCTGCGCACGGTGAGAATCAGTAAGCTCGACTGCACTCCTGGTGATTATATCAAGGGTGATCATTTCCTCTAGTTGTTTGCAAACTTCTGTAGATACAGAGGCTTTATCTTTTAGAGCTCCTGTGGCTTTGTGCAATATAACTTGACAATCAACAGTCCACTCTTCTTTGCTCTTTACCTCTCCATTATCTTTGAATATCTGGGGCACCCCTGCGTCTGATGCATCAGTCCCTTCCTTAGCATCAACTTTGAGTTTATCATAATAATTCTGGTGCCATTTGAGCAATGCTCTTGCATCAGAGATATCTGTGCTATCAGTGGCACCTCTGTTTTGCAACTCGATCACCTTTTCTTGTATCCTCTGATCAAGCCTTTCATGTTCTTTGACTGCTTTATGATTTTTCGAGTAGTTATCCCAAAACTGGTTTAACCACCGTACCATGTTTGCATACCTGCTCTGCAGTATTGTAACAAATGCATCTATTTGAATTTGTTTGGCTTGATCATGGGATATCTCTTGACTACTTTGTGAGCTCTCACCTTGAGTTATTCTCTTCGTAGATTGGCCAAAGGTGCTCTTAAAAGCGTCCTTCAAGTAGTCATTCTCTTTTGTTAATCTTTCACAATTCAGCTTATAAGCATCTCTTTCCTTGATTAACATCTGAGCTTGTGCTTTATTCAACTTTGCGACATTGATACCAATGTCTGCAATAATTATGGGGTCAGTTTCACCTGCTCTGAAAGTCATAACATGGCCAAAAGTTTTTTCAGTGTCTATGATGGCCGTCTTCTTATGGGGAGGATACAATGCCCATATCATTAAAGAATTTTCATCATTATTGTATCTCGTTCCCATATAGACTTCATTAACTCCTTCTGGAGTAAGCTTATACTTATCATCAGCATTATTCAAAAAACTATCAAAAACCAGAGCAGAATTTAAATCCAAGCCAGGAAAAATCATAACCCCTGCATCTTTAAGCAGCTGTCTGCCTCTGCTTGGTGTCATGTCCTGCATTTCCTTGTCCACTGTCTCCTTTAACATCTCTAATAACTGTTTTTCATTGTCAGCAGAAACATTATCTACTGACTCTCTAATTTCTTTTCCCTTGTATTTATACAGGAATGATTTAAATTCCTTCGAATGAATGAATGTATCATCTGACACAAAAGAATCATAAGCCTTTTGGCGTGGATCTTCATCAGCAGACCCCTCCTCATCATGTATCACAACTGGAGGCTGATATTGTTGCATTTTTCTTTTAGACATTTCTATTGTCTTATCTTGTGGCTGTTCAGTCAATTCTTCCTCTTCAGAGGATACCACTTCAACTTGTGCCAACTGCTTTTTCTTTTCATTTAAATCTCTGTTATATTTCTCCACCACCAAGTCGACTTCAGCCTCTTCCAAATTTCTAATGACATCATCATGTGGATAATGTATGTGCATGTATCCACTGAGATTTTGTTTTCTTCTTGCATAGTCAATGAAACCCTCAGGATCAAACCCTTTCCTCACCTCAGCAGTCACCATGTTATAATGCATTAGTTTATCCAAAATGATATTGTATCCTTCTTTTGAAACCACAGTAAAATCTCCAAAACACAAAGTACTAGGCATGAATGATTGTTTATCATGCGAACTCAGATGCATGACATTTGAACAATGCATTTGCCTAATTATTTCCAAATATGCAATTCTGTCAGGGACAGTTTTAGGCAATATAAATGGAGCATCCTCAAAACCATACACTCTGATCATAGTAGCATCCTCAAAACAATACCAGTCTCCCCAATTATGAGTGACAGTAGGGGGGCCACCAAAATCTTTTGGTCTGAGGAATCTTTTTATTTCATCTGAAATTGAATATTCACAGGGGTGGTTGAAATACCTATATAGCACTTTAACACAATGCTCTTCAAATTGAGCATAGCTGGAGTTAGCATACCTGCTATCCCAGATTCTGGTCCACATTTGTACAGGTATCTTCTCCCCTTTCTTACCCGCAGCAACAACTTGAAGCTCATTTGGCCACAATCCTACTTCCTGGCCGTAGTATAAGACCATATGCATGAGCATCGAGTAATGCTCAAAAGAGCATGCTGGAGCATTGTTTTTTATTGCAGATAGACCAGAGTCTATTCTAGTAGCAACATAGGAGGCATAATCAAATTGTCTGGCATTGTGACATTGAATATCAGAGGTTATGACCATTAGAGGAATAGCCATGAACTCAGGGACCTCTGAGCCAAGGACTTGGCCTACAGAATAGTAAGTATATTGAATGTATGGTTCAAAAATGGATACATGAAAGGGAGGGCCATCATTCTCAGTCAAGGGTATCACTTCTCCTTCAATCCTGGGTCTATGAATGGGTAACCTCCATCCATTGTAGGTTGTATCCATTCTCCAGTATTCTTTATCCAAATCTTCATAAACAACAGGGACAGTGCACAAATCATCCAAATCATACACCTCACAAATAGCATTTTTTGATAGGTGTACAATTGGTTCTCCTTGAGGGTTGCAGATAGCTTTCAGGCCTGAATTGTAATGCCTGGCTAACAGTTGCAGGAGTTCTACATTCAAGAATACATTAGGTACAACCAGTTTGCCTAAATTCATGTGCCATGGGTTTGACACAGGGGCATTTCTAAATCTTCTGTTGTAGTGGAATCTGAAGAGTTCATATCCCCTAATTGGGGTCCAAATATCTCCCAGGCGCTTATGTTTGTCTTCCAATTTTTCTACTTCTGCCCTGAGTTGGGCAGACCTCCTGGCCTTGGGAGCTGACCCAGGCAACTGATCAATCAAGTCCTGATTTAGTTTCCTGTCTTTCACTTTTTCTTCAGGGGTTTGATCAGTTTTTTGCTTCTTTGGTTTACTGGTTTCCCCTTGTGATTTTCTTCCTTTTCCTTTCCCCAAAGTTTCCATTTTTGAAAAATTTGGCAGGAAATTCAAATACAGGTAATATAGTGGTTTGTGTATGTGTACCTGTCGCTCGATGGCTGGAATTGGAAGCCTTTGCTTTTGCCCTGAGAATTCTTCTGTATTCTGCTCTCAGACGGTTTTTTGCAATTATAATGATCATATGAACTTTGTAGCCGTTTTGTATTAATTATCTGATCAATTCAATGTTCATCGCTGTGAAGTGTCACATCGCCATAACTCTTCCTATCGGCGTGCTTTTTGAAATGTCTGGACGACCTCAACCCTTTTTTATGGCGCGGACAGTCAATCGGCGTGACCCCTCAATTGTATCCCCGACGCCATGTAGTATCATATTTCAAGTGGGTGCGACCATCGGCATGATTTCCTTCATCGCCAAGGGTTTTAGATCTCTCCGCGATATGGCAAGTCCCACCGATATACTTTGCTTATCGGGAAGATTGAGACCATCGGGATACTAAAATTATGTCTCCCCGATCTTTATTGTCTTACCGATAGTCTCTTCATGTATGAACTTTTATCTTTATCGGAATGACATTCTCTATCGGGATAGCTTTCTCAAGATATCCCGATCCCAATCATCTCCCCGATACCCTTTATCACATCCTTCATCGGGCAAAGTTTAGTAAAGTGTCACCGATATTTTTTGATCACCGTGACTTATGAATCGGAAAGACTTGTTTCTTTTGTTCCGATATGTCAAGCTATCCCGATGAAGATGCATCGCTGTGAGTCTTGCCGATAACTTTCTTATCGCCAGGACTCTTGATCGTCGGAGACTTACTTGTTTTCTATTCCGATGGTTCATTTCTCACCGATGACTATTGCTTTGTTACCCTCGCATGCTGTTCGGTGAAACTCTTGCCGAAAGTGCTTCATCGGTATGATATATACCGTCGGGGCAACTTCTAAAAGATCATCCGATAGATATTTGTCATACCGATCGGCATGACCACTTGCCTTTCTTGCCGATGTAAAGTCATCGGTGTTGCTTACTCCATCGGTGAGCTCCATAATTCTTCTTCCGATCTCTATTTTCACGCCGATGGTTGTTTTCAAACAATTCCTTGTGTATCGGTGTAAGCCACACGACCTCTTGCCGATGGATTGATTTTGATGATATTTGACACTGTTCATCCCTAGACATTTTATGAGATACAAAAAATTTTATATTGTGGTCCTTTTGGGATATTCCTTAGGGTTTATTCAAATATGATGGAGTAAGGAAATAGTAAAATTTTGAAAATTTTACTGTGCTAACAGTGGCTCTGTCTGGGATGTATACTCCCTGTGAGTATACAAGGATCCAGATCTCCTGGGGAAGTAGACCACATCTTTTATTATTTTGGGGTGAGGTTTTATGGAACTGGAAAAAGGAAAGGAACAAATGATGGGGAGCGGGAATGATTCCTAGACTACTGTGCATGGAATAAGATATTTTTGAGAATTATTTGAATGTTGTCCATGCACTGGCAACACTCAATTCTCTTTGTACATGTTTATGAAAAGAACTGCTTCAAGTATTGCCCATGTACTGGCAATTCCTGCTCCTCTCCTGACATATTCTGTACGTAGTAAGAATCATCACCTCCCTTGCCAGTGATAACAAAAGGACCCAACCACAGGGCTTCAAATTTTCCATGTTTTCCTTTGTCTTGACATCTTGCATTCCACATTAGTACCAGATCATTTACTTCAAACTTTCTTTCTTTGGCCTTTTTGTCAAAGAGATATTTTACCTGTGATTGTAATTTGATATTCTATTTCTGAGCCATTCTTCTTGTTTCATCAAGCTCTGCCAATTGTTCCAACCTTTCCTCCATTGGTTCAGGAATATTCAAGTCTTCCTGGAGAATGAATTTGTATACTGGTATAAGATTTTCTAATGGTAATCTTGCTTGGGTTCCATATACCAATTCATAAGGGGATCTCCCAATTGCCCTTTTTATAGTAATCCTGTCAGCCCATACTGCTATTCTTAATTTTGAATCCCAAGCCTTCTTATTTCTATCCAACATTCTTTTTATGATTTTCAACAAACTCTTATTACTTGATTCAGCTTGTCCATTGGCCTGTGGATGGTAAGGAGCAGCATAAGAAACAGTGATACCATATGTGCTGCAGAAACCTTTGAATTCATCAGATCTAAAGCACATCCCATTATCAGTAATCAGTCTTACAGGAGTACCAAATCTGCATATAATGTTATCCATTAGAAAATTTATCACAACTTTACTAGTAGCCTGTCTGGTTGGGATTGCTTCCACCCATTTTGTAAAGTAATCAGTAGCTACTAAAATCCATCGGTGCCCCCCACTTGATTTCTCTGAAATTTCACCTATAAAATCAATACCCCACTGATAAAATGGAGCCTCAACTTGCATAGGTTTTAAAGGTAGTGCTCCATGATACTTTAACTTCCCTGAGAACTTTTGGCATGCTTCACATTTTCTAGTGTACTAGTACGAATCGTTAAAGACTTTAGGCCAATAGTACCCTACCCTCAAAATTTTGTGGGCTGTGGTTTTTGATGAGAAATGTCCTCCGCACATGCCTTCATGCAATTCCTTCATAATATGTTTTGATTGATATTCATCCAAACATAATAGTAGAACCCCATCTCTATTTTTCCAATAGAGATCTCCACCAATGAGTACATATTTTGAAGCTTGTAGTTTGAGTGTCCTTCTTTTGTTATCATCATATCCTTCAGGACTCTTCATATGTGTTAGATAATATACTATATCAGTATACCATGGAGTACGTTCAATACTGGTACTTGCATCAACATTACATACATGGGAAGCTTCTAGATTATTTTCAGTCATCAATTTGGCAAGACCCTGTCCTCTTACTAATTTAGTGATTTGGATTCCAATGTTGAATTCCTAAATCCTATTGATCCACCTACATCTCCTACCGGTGACCTCAGTTTGGATCAGTACATCCTTGACTGCAGCATTAGGAACATATGCTATGATTTTAGCCCCTACCAAATATGGTCTAAAGTTTTTTACTGCTTTTACCAATGCATATGCCTGTTTTTCAATAATGTCATACTTCAACTCTGCATTCTGAAGGGACTTGCTAAAGAAAGAGATTGGCTGTTCATATCCATCATTGTTTTTCTGCAACAACACTGCTGCCACTGTATGATAGGAAGCAAATGAAAAAAGTTGGAAAGGTTTGCCGAAGTCAGGGGATATTAAGACTGGAGCTTGTTTGATGGCCTCCTTAATGTTACCAAATGCTTCCATTGCTTCTGTTGTCCATTTCATATCTGAGTTCTTCTTCAGCATTCTTGATATAGGACAAACAATCTCTGCGAAATTTGGTATAAATCTTCTGACAAAATTTATCTGACCAAAAAATGATTGTATAGCTTTTACATTTTTTAGAATAGGGACCTGATCAATTGCTTCCACCCTTTCAGGATCTATTTTAACTCCTTCCTTCGAGACTATATGGCCAAGCAATTTTCCTTCTGTTACTGCAAATTGGCATTTTTTAGGATTCAATGATATTCCATATTCTAGGGCTTTGACAAATATCTGTTCTAGATGTGTGCAATGATCTTCAGCCTTTTTTGAATATGCTGTTAAGTCGTCTTGATAGACTATCATAATCTTATTTATTAATTCAGCAAAAGCTACATCCATCGCTCTTTGAAATGTTGCCCCAGCATTAGTTAATCCAAATGGCATTCTCAAGTATACATATGTTCCCCACGGAGTGGTGAATGCAGTCTTGAATTGTTCAGACTCCTTAACTTTTACCTAATTGTAGCCGGAGAAACCATCCATCATGGATAGTAATTCACATCCAGTAACTTTCTGTAATATCGCCTCCATATTGGGAAGAGGATAATTATCTTTGAGAGAAGATTTATTCAAGTTTCTGAAATCCACACACAGTCTAATGTCACCATTCTTTTTCCTGACAGGTACTAAGTTTGAGACCCAGGAAGAATGTCTAATAGGCTTGATTATAGCTCCATCCCTTAACTTTGTAAGTTCCTCCAGCATTTTCGGAGCCAATGTAGGATTAATCGGCCTTTGTTTCTGTCTGAATGGTTTTGCATCTGGTTTGAGTGGTATCTCATGTTGAAATAGATCCTCTCTATATGCCTTTAAGTCATCATATGACCAAGCAAACACATGCCTATACTTCCTAAGTAGATTGATAATTCTACTTCTGATTTTCTGGTCAAGATTCCTCCCAATATATACATTTTTTGGGGTTGTCTGAGTCCCCAAGTTCACTTCCTCAAGATTCTCAGGTATCACTGGTGTTTCTTTCTTCTTGTATCTATCATGCCCATCAAATGCTTTTTCTAATGCAATAAGCCCTTTGGGTATCTTATTTGTCTTCAGTTGAACTACTTCTTGACCAAATAGGGTTTCTTTCCCATCGTGTTTCTCCACAAATGCACTGAAATCAATTTCTTGATTTTCATAATAATCAGCACAATGTAAGAAATTGATTATATCAGCATCGCTGTCAAACACCTGCCAGTTCTGTATATTATCAGGGATGGTAGGTCTAGTTTTAAATTCTACTTCTGTGATCCCTCCTAATGTTAGATCATCTCTCTTTAATGCAATGTTTGCTAAAAAGTCTGCCATGATGTTTTTAGACCTATCAACCCAGCTGATTGAAAAAGCATCAAATAATTCAACACTATCCCAAACTGCATTTCTATACTGTCTTAATCTTTTATTCTTAGATAAATATTTTTCTCTTACTTGGGAGATGACCAATTCAGAATCACCATAGACAGCCAACTTTTTTATTTTGTATTTGATGGCTATGTCTAGGCCAATGAGTAGGGCTTCATACTCAGCTACGTTATTGGTGCATTCAAATGTCAGTAAGAAAGAGTATTTGAATGTTTTCCCTCCTGGTGAGATAAAAACTACTCCGGCCCCATTTCCTATCTTGCTGCATGCACCATCGAAATACATTTTCCACAAATCATTTTCTTTTTTCATAGATTCAGTGTGTATTGGGTCAGTGTTATGCAATTCTGGGGTAGTTTCTCCAACTTTGAAAACCCCTAAATCTGTGTCACAAAAGAAATTCACCTGATGCCGGTCCATTCTTTCTATAATATTGTCATACCTTGGTTCTCTGCACAACTTGATTTCTTTGTCACCTACTGGTATGGTGGCATATGATAGATCTAATTGAACATTGCCTCCTGCCATTGCAGCCCACTGCCTTGATAACAGCATTCCATAATACGGTGGGATATCAACCACAGTGATGTCAATGTTATATGTTGCCTCAGGATATGAAGCAAGTTTTATTTCTACATCTTTCATAATACCAACTACTGGAATAGATCTGTTATCCATTGCATAACATTGGCCATACGTAGTATCAACCCACATCCCTAATTCTTTCATCACTGCTATAGGCATGATATTCATAGCAGCACCAGAATCAATCATACAATTCCTGACTATTCTGTTCTTGATTACTAGTGTAGTATAGAATGGATCTACCTGTGAGGGATTTTTTGTAAGTGTGTCACCAAGGTATACCTCAGGCATCTTAAAATTTTCTTGATGCACATTATTTGTTGTTTTTTCAAACCCTTTATGTTTTGGATTAGGTGTATCAGAAATCATCTTGACGACTGTACTCCTATATTTATCTATTTTCATCATCTCTAAGAGTGGGACTGATATCTTCACCTGAGACACTACCTGTGCAATGTCAAAAGAAGGGGTTATGATTTGGTCATTCTTTTCTGTTTTTGTATTCTCTTTTTCTATATTTTCTTTCATTTTATTTTTATCCCCCTTTTCTGGTTCTTTAGGTGATGATTTTGTATTATTCCCCTTGTTATTCTGGTCTTTTATGAATACACTCCCAGGAGTTCCTTACCCAGCATTTATTGTTCTATTCCTTAAGTTATAAGTGTTTCGAGCTTGAGCCACTGCAGCTACTGTGAGAGCTTCTTTTTCATCCTCAGTAGGTTTTCTCCATTGACCATATGGTTTATTGTCATAAATATCTTCCTGGTCTGAGAATACTTGCTGTTCTCCCATGTTAACATGATATTTTTGGTTCCCTACATCATACTCATACCCTTCTTCCTCTGAAGAAGAATAATCTTCTGTTACCACACATGGTGTATCCTGCATCATATTGATGGTGTGATTATCCCTATTATAGTTGTATAGCATTTCCTCTTGCTGTATTGATTTAGCTACCTCACAGTATTCAGGTGAATGTGGCAAGTTACATACAGAACACCAAGGTTTATTTTCTGCAATATGTGCCATGTTTCTCTTCAATGGATCAGGAGTATCCTTTCCATATGGCTGCTTTCTGTTGTTGTCAATAGGTCTTCCATCCTTCCAATTTGTATTGTAAGGCATATCATGTAACCTAGGTCTATCCTGCCTATGCTGACCCTCTGGTTTAATCTGTTGAGCATTTGGATTCTGAAGACTTCTATGATTTTCCCTTTTACTGACCATTCCTGCAGCTTTTCTATTATTTTCAATAGTTATGGCTATTTTCTGTGCTTCAGCCAACGTTGCAGGACACCGGTTTCTGAGTTCATATCCTGTTTTGGGGTCAAATGCCTTCATATAGATACTCAGTGCTGCCTGGTCAGATAACTTGGCTCCATGTGGTACCTTATTATGTAACTTGGAAAACTTCAGGTTGAAATCAAATACTGATTCATTTTGATACTTCTGTATACTTATTAGTTCATGTAGTGCAAACTCAGGAGCGTATTGGTTACCATACTGATCCTTAAACTGGTTATGGAAATCAGTTATTGAATTGATTGATGCATCGGGCAAGCTATTAAACCAATCTCTGGCATCTTCAGTGAGGGACATCATAAATAACCTCATTCTAATGTCTTCCCAGTCCATACCTATATCCTGTACAAAAGCATTAAAACTTCTGATATGATCTTCTGCAGATACTGCAATGTTTCCAGTAAACTTGGGAACCATGTTTCTCCAAGTACTATCCATAGGATATGGATATAACTGATATCCAGTCAAATCAAATTGACTGCATATATTAGCAAGGTTTTGGGGAGGAAAATTGAGATGTGGTGGATTGGGATAGTAATTATATCCACCTGGTGGCTGATGATATGCATATTGTTGATGTTGGTTCATATGGGGATTTATGTGTTGATTTTGTGGCCTATAATATTGTTGACAAGGGGGTGGGTAATTATTTGCCATATGTAGGGATGCATTACGTATGGGAGGTGGTCTGGGGATTTGGGAAATAGTGTTCTGATGACTTCCAGAAGCATGTGAGTTTTGAGCACTATTTGTATTTTGTTGTGTATTTCTTGAAATATTCCCTCTATGCGGGGGTACATATTTGGGGGGAGTTGTTTTGGCTTTATTTCTCCTCTGTTGAATTTCTTGCTGCAATAACTCCTTCTCCTCTTGTATTTTGTACCTTTCGAGTTCTTTCCTGAGCATGAGTATTTCCTGTTTCTCATCACTCATGTCTTGATTATTTATTTCCTGATATTCTGGATTGTCATTCATTCCCTGATTTGACAATTCATATCCTATCTCTTCTCCCTGGTCAAACGAGACCTTGAAATCATGTTCAGCCTGGTTCCTATCAATATCCCTCATGACCTTTGCATCATGATCCCGTTGTTCTTGAGGAGTGGGTCTGTACCTTGCCAAAATATCATCAGTTGCTCCACTGAGGTTCTCGTTTGAATCATGTAGAGGTGTGAATTTATTGTGAATTGCAATATTTTGTTCTGAATCATTCTCCTGGATGTCTAGATTATTATCTTGGTGGGAATATTTTGGATTCATATTTCTTTTGGAGATGTTTCTAAGTGGTGGAGATGACTGCAAGTTTCTGCCTTCCATCTTGGATCTCCTACCATCCATTTGAAATTTTTGTTATGATTGTAACTAGAGTCGCCACCTATTGAATAGGAAAAGTTTATATTTTTATCTGTAAGGTTCTTTGTCACCAGCAGAGTTACCAAAAAGAAATTTTAAATGACTCTATGAAAGAAAGGATTAAATTCTAAGGTCTTTTTACTAGTTCCCCAGTAGAGTCGCCAATTTGTTAGGTCTCAAAAATGCAAGTTACTAATCCTAAGAGGATGCCAGGCTCTATATTTGGATTTGCAACGTTTTTGAACTAACTTGACGAAATCAACCTTCAAAGTTTGATGATTTCCTACACTTTAGGTCCTGCTACACCTAGGTGGGTGAACCTTGAAATATTAAAGCAGTCTGAGTGTGGATGAATGGACTAACTAGGTCTATCTACAATGGCATAGGATGTAGGATAGATGACAAAGCTGACTAATTAATTCTATGTGTAATGTTTAATAAGTGATTGGCAGAAATTGTATAAGCAATATCAAAAAGGTTTTAATTAATGAGTTGAATGAGACCAGTGCCTTGTTGGGTAACAGAGTCAATTTGAAGGACTAAGAACAGTAGTTTCTAAATGGTAATAATTCTAGATATTTGGCACAGTTCTGGTTTATAGCTTGTATAAACGTGCAAGTAAATGACTGACAGACTCTTCTTGATAATCCAACCAAATAAAATCAGATATCTTATAATTCACCAGAAGGTACTTTAATCCTTACTTGAAGGAACCAAATGAAATGAAAAGACAAGATTAACAGATAATATTTTACTGGAGACAGTGTGTCAATCCTAATTATATGGCTCTACTTAGTAATCCCAACTTACTACTTCCAGGCTACTGTGAATAAATCAGAAGGGTTTAATTCCTTAGGATGGACACCAACCGAATTAAGCACACAGATACAGCGAATGTGTATTGACAGATTAAATATATACTTGATATCTTAATCTGAATAACAGGGAAATGCAGAAATGGAGACAGCCACACGATTGAATAATTTCAACAAATAACTGATACCAAAGTAGAAATACTGAATCAGAGAACTTCAAATTTCTTCCTCAAAATAAAATATGCAACACGGTCATTTTGGAATATTATGTATATGTATATATGAATACTTCTACTGCTGATGATTTTTCAGCATAGATTGTTTGAACTTATATAGATACTTTCATGAAGAGATACAACTCTTCAATAAGTCTCTTGGGATTTTAACCAATACAAACAATAATTACATAAGCTTAATTAGGCTCTGTTTAGCCATAAATAGACTTTTGTCAGATGATCTAGGTACTCCTGCGCACGGTGAGAATCAGTAAGCTCGACTGCACTCCTGGTGATTATATCAAGGGTGATCATTTCCTCTAGTTGTTTGCAAACTTCTGTAGATACAGAGGCTTTATCTTTTAGAGCTCCTGTGGCTTTGTGCAATATAACTTGACAATCAACAGTCCACTCTTCTTTGCTCTTTACCTCTCCATTATCTTTGAATATCCGGGGCACCCCTGCGTCTGATGCATCAGTCCCTTCCTTAGCATCAACTTTGAGTTTATCATAATAATTCTGGTGCCATTTGAGCAATGCTCTTGCATCAGAGATATCTGTGCTATCAGTGGCACCTCTGTTTTGCAACTCGATCACCTTTTCTTGTATCCTCTGATCAAGCCTTTCATGTTCTTTGACTGCTTTATGATTTTCCGAGTAGTTATCCCAAAACTGGTTTAACCACCGTACCATGTTTGCATACCTGCTCTGCAGTATTGTAACAAATGCATCTATTTGAATTTGTTTGGCTTGATCATGGGATATCTCTTGACTACTTTGTGAGCTCTCACCTTGAGTTATTCTCTTCGTAGATTGGCCAAAGGTGCTCTTAACAGCGTCCTTCAAGTAGTCATTCTCTTTTGTTAATCTTTCACAATTCAGCTTATAAGCATCTCTTTCCTTGATTAACATCTGAGCTTGTGCTTTATTCAACTTTGCGACATTGATACCAATGTCTGCAGTAATTATGGGGTCAGTTTCACCTGCTCTGAAAGTCATAACATGGCCAAAAGTTTTTTCAGTGTCTATGATGGCCGTCTTCTTATGGGGAGGATACAATGCCCATATCATTAAAGAATTTTCATCATTATTGTATCTCGTTCCCATATAGACTTCATTAACTCCTTCTGGAGTAAGCTTATACTTATCATCAGCATTATTCAAAAAACTATCAAAAACCAGAGCAGAATTTAAATCCAAGCCAGGAAAAATCATAACCCCTGCATCTTTAAGCAGCTGTCTGCCTCTGCTTGGTGTCATGTCCTGCATTTCCTTGTCCACTGTCTCCTTTAACATCTCTAATAACTGTTTTTCATTGTCAGCAGAAACATTATCTACTGACTCTCTAATTTCTTTTCCCTTGTATTTATACAGGAATGATTTAAATTCCTTCGAATGAATGAATGTATCATCTGACACAAAAGAATCATAAGCCTTTTGGCGTGGATCTTCATCAGCAGACCCCTCCTCATCATGTATCACAACTGGAGGCTGATATTGTTGCATTTTTCTTTTAGACATTTCTATTGTCTTATCTTGTGGCTGTTCAGTCAATTCTTCCTCTTCAGAGGATACCACTTCAACTTGTGCCAACTGCTTTTTCTTTTCATTTAAATCTTTGTTATATTTCTCCACCACCAAGTCGACTTCAGCCTCTTCCAAATTTCTAATGACATCATCATGTGGATAATGTATGTGCATGTATCCACTGAGATTTTGTTTTCTTCTTGCATAGTCAATGAAACCCTCAGGATCAAACCCTTTCCTCACCTCAGCAGTCACCATGTTATAATGCATTAGTTTATCCAAAATGAGATTGTATCCTTCTTTTGAAACCACAGTAAAATCTCCAAAACACAAAGTACTAGGCATGAATGATTGTTTATCATGCGAACTCAGATGCATGACATTTGAACAATGCATTTGCCTAATTATTTCCAAATATGCAATTCTGTCAGGGACAGTTTTAGGCAATATAAATGGAGCATCCTCAAAACCATACACTCTGATCATAGTAGCATCCTCAAAACAATACCAGTCTCCCCAATTATGAGTGACAGTAGGGGGGCCACCACAATCTTTTGGTCTGAGGAATCTTTTTATTTCATCTGAAATTGAATATTCACAGGGGTGGTTGAAATACCTATATAGCACTTTAACACAATGCTCTTCAAATTGAGCATAGCTGGAGTTAGCATACCTGCTATCCCAGATTCTGGTCCACATTTGTACAGGTATCTTCTCCCCTTTCTTACCCGCAGCAACAACTTGAAGCTCATTTGGCCACAATCCTACTTCCTGGCCGTAGTATAAGACCATATGCATGAGCATCGAGTAATGCTCAAAAGAGCATGCTGGAGCATTGTTTTTTATTGCAGATAGACCAGAGTCTATTCTAGTAGCAACATAGGAGGCATAATCAAATTGTCTGGCATTGTGACATTGAATATCAGAGGTTATGACCATTAGAGGAATAGCCATGAACTCAGGGACCTCTGAGCCAAGGACTTGGCCTACAGAATAGTAAGTATATTGAATGTATGGTTCAAAAATGGATACATGAAAGGGAGGGCCATCATTCTCAGTCAAGGGTATCACTTCTCCTTCAATCCTGGGTCTATGAATGGGTAACCCCCATCCATTGTAGGTTGTATCCATTCTCCAGTATTCTTTATCCAAATCTTCATAAACAACAGGGACAGTGCACAAATCATCCAAATCATACACCTCACAAATAGCATTTTTTGATAGGTGTACAATTGGTTCTCCTTGAGGGTTGCAGATAGCTTTCAGGCCTGAATTGTAATGCCTGGCTAACAGTTGCAGGAGTTCTACATTCAAGAATACATTAGGTACAACCAGTTTGCCTAAATTCATGTGCCATGGGTTTGACACAGGGGCATTTCTAAATCTTCTGTTGTAGTGGAATCTGAAGAGTTCATATCCCCTAATTGGGGTCCAAATATCTCCCAGGCGCTTATGTTTGTCTTCCAATTTTTCTACTTCTGCCTTGAGTTGGGCAGACCTCCTGGCCTTGGGAGCTGACCCAGGCAACTGATCAATCAAGTCCTGATTTAGTTTCCTGTCTTTCACTTTTTCTTTAGGGGTTTGATCAGTTTTTTGCTTCTTTGGTTTACTGGTTTCCCCTTGTGATTTTCTTCCTTTTCCTTTCCCCAAAGTTTCCATTTTTGAAAAATTTGGCAGGAAATTCAAATACAGGTAATATAGTGGTTTGTGTATGTGTACCTGTCGCTCGATGGCTGGAATTGGAAGCCTTTGCTTTTGCCCTGAGAATTCTTCTGTATTCTGCTCTCGGACGGTTTTTTGCAATTATAATGATCGTATGAACTTTGTAGCCGTTTTGTATTAATTATCTGATCAATTCAATGTTCATCGCTGTGAAGTGTCACATCGCCATAACTCTTCCTATCGGCGTGCTTTTTGAAATGTCTGGACGACCTCAACCCTTTTTTATGGCGCGGACAGTCAATCGGCGTGACCCCTCAATTGTATCCCCGACGCCATGTAGTATCATATTTCAAGTGGGTGCGACCATCGGCATGATTTCCTTCATCGCCAAGGGTTTTAGATCTCTCCGCGATATGGCAAGTCCCACCGATATACTTTGCTTATCGGGAAGATTGAGACCATCGGGATACTAAAATTATGTCTCCCCGATCTTTATTGTCTTACCGATAGTCTCTTCATGTATGAACTTTTATCTTTATCGGAATGACATTCTCTATCGGGATAGCTTTCTCAAGATATCCCGATCCCAATCATCTCCCCGATACCCTTTATCACATCCTTCATCGGGCAAAGTTTAGTAAAGTGTCACCGATATTTTTTGATCGCCGTGACTTATGAATCGGCAAGACTTGTTTCTTTTGTTCCGATATGTCAAGCTATCCCGATGAAGATGCATCGCTGTGAGTCTTGCCGATAACTTTCTTATCGCCAGGACTCTTGATCGTCGGAGACTTACTTGTTTTCTATTCCGATGGTTCATTTCTCACCGATGACTATTGCTTTGTTACCCTCGCATGCTGTTCGGTGAAACTCTTGCCGAAAGTGCTTCATCGGTATGATATATACCGTCGGGGCAACTTCTAAAAGATCATCCGATAGATATTTTTCATACCGATCGGCATGACCACTTGCCTTTCTTGCCGATGTAAAGTCATCGGTGTTGCTTACTCCATCGGTGAGCTCCATAATTCTTCTTCCGATCTCTATTTTCACGCCGATGGTTGTTTTCAAACAATTCCTTGTGTATCGGTGTAAGCCACACGACCTCTTGCCGATGGATTGATTTTGATGATATTTGACACTGTTCATCCCTAGACATTTTATGAGATACAAAAAATTTTATATTGTGGTCCTTTTGGGATATTCCTTAGGGTTTATTCAAATATGATGGAGTAAGGAAATAGTAAAATTTTGAAAATTTTACTGTGCTAACACTATCCATGATACTTAGAAACTGTAGAAACTAGAGCAACAAAATGGAAAATGAAACAATAAGCCATGATCAAGCAAACAAAATGTAGAGTTTTAACTCTACAGAAACCTCTAGTTCACACATGATTTCCATCTTAGAAGAGGAGAAAAAGGATACAGTTGGTGAATGCTCTAGAGTCTCCCCAATAAACTCTATCAAAAAATTCTTGACCCAACAAAGACAAATTCAAACTATGACCCCATCACAACTGCTTTAGTTTCAATCTTTGGATGTACAAATCAATTTATCTAATATTTGTCTATTGAAGAAACTTTAACTTGGAACAATCTTCAGGCCACAGCTCAAGAAGAGATTTTACAATCACATGTAGAAGGCAATGAGCTTCTGGAAGAAGCAATGAAAGTTTTTGAGAAGATACTACTAGAAACCAAGAGGGATGCCTCTTTGACTCCTGCACAACAAATGAAGCAAATAATGGAGTCTGTTAATAGTCATTTTGAGTCCTTAGAAAAGGTAGTTGAAAAGAAAGTAATGGAAGAAATAAGCAATAAGAAACTGATAGACTTATCAGAAAAGTGCTCCAAGGCACCTAGATTGTTGGAAGTAAGTGTAAAGAGTATTCAAAATGCTCTAAGTGATGCAAATGTGATGTATCAATTTTTTTTTATCATGGCCTATATCTACAAAAGAAATAAAAGATAAGATTAATGGCTTGGAAATGTAGATAATAAACATCTCTAGAACTTATGACCCCTTAAAGGACAATAATGGAAATCTAAGGGTTAAAGTGAAAAAGCTTCATGCTATCATCAAGAAATTATAGAGTCAAACAGAATCAATCAAAGATTAGACGAGTCAGTTAAGGGAGATAGTCAGCTTCAAGATGGTTGTGTTGACAGGGTTATTAAAGGAAGCTGATAAGGTTAGAAAAATGATAGCTACTCCAGCATAAGTTAAAAATGTAGAAGACTTTCTCCTACAGATTAGTGGGAAAATATAGACACTCAACTCTACCAAGATGCATTGGGATTATGCAATAATACAACTAAAGAATATATATAAGGATATTTTCCCCATCAACTAGTAAGTTTTATATTGTGATTTCCTATACATTGTGGAAGAATAGAAGAAAACAATTCTTGATATTTTGGTGTATAGAAATAAAATAGTAAGGGGGAATATGTATATAATAAAGAAAGATCAGATTTGAGATAGTGGGAGAAGTTTTTGACTTGTAGATATACAAGTAGTTCCTTTGTCATTGATGACAAAGGGGGAGAAGTTTTGGCTAGGTTGCCATCAATGACAAAGGGGGATATCATTGGTAACATAAGCATTATAATGAAGAAACCGATGAGCATGGCAGTGAAAAGTGTTGTCATTGATGGCAACAAAGGGTAAAATCACAATTGTGTTGATCCAAGGAGTGGTAACAAAGTGTAAGGATACAATTGTGCTAGTCTATAGAAGTAGTTAAGTATAATATCCTAAGTGTTGTTATGGAGAAGATAATACATGCATAATGATGGAGAACACACCTAAGCATGATTTCTTTCCATTTTGGAGTTCTGCAGTCAAGCACAATCTGCTGAAGATTTGTTTAAGGCATTTACAATGCAAAACCTATGACGAGGTCATAATATTTTAGTATACATTTCTCCATTGTGACATTTTTATATATTCTTGTAAGGTAGTGTTGGTACATACTAATGAAGTATAAATTGAAAGATTCAAGTCTTGAAGTCCTCCGGAGTAAAATATAGAGTTGACAGAATACCAGACTCTGTATTGACAGTATAATAATAGTGCGAGTGGTAGATTGGAATGCTCCACATTCCACCACAGATGGATATCTTTCCATGAAGTTTTGAGGACAAGGTTATGGATGTTATAAGTGTTTATTATTCAAGTGGTAAGCATTTTGGTTATCCACATGTTTAATAATGAACTAATAGTCAGTCCATGTTGTAGTTGCTTCACTAGTTAAGCTGACCTAAAAGTGTTGAGGTTGTACGGAGTCAAGACATGTTTGGAATAGAGTCATGGGAGAAAATATAGGTCATGTCAACCTATCTCAATGTGTTACACACTTTGATTCTCTCCACAAAGCATATTGAGTTGCATTTTTGGCCGACAAGTTAAGGAGTCATATGATACATCTCCCTACCAACCTAATTGATGGTTTACTTGAGAGTGGTATATATATGTATAAGATTGATTTTTTGTTTGTATGAGTTATTTTTGTAGTGGGATGTGAAAGAAGTAAGTGTGTATGGTTGAGTAGAATTTGATGAGAAAAAGAATCAGATAAGTTTGTGGTGAAGATGAAGTGTGTCAATTTAGTATTTTGAGCTTCAGTGGAACTATATCTCCAGCATAAGTTAGATGCACTACTAGCACTTCATATTTGGCAGTGAGCCACCACTTTCTTCTATCTCTCTCTATTCAGATAGTGAGTGATGTAGAGGAAAACAACTCACTTACAATGAACTTAACACATTCCAACAAAGGTCCAATATAAATGATGCAAATGTGCACATTAGTTCACTCTAGGCAATGTGTTCCTAAGCCTAAACATGGGGGCAACAATTTAGACTTTTTTGGTCATAACTTTCATTGTAGACCTGCTATTAAAAATATAAGCCCTGTTTGGAATACCCTTTTGGCTCTTAATACACATATTTGAAAATGGGCTTAGGTTACTATGCACAGAATAGGTCAAAAATGGACTGTTGCAGAACTAGGAACCCTAGGCTAAATCCTGCCTATTTTACTAAAATTGCTCTAAAATGCACAAAACTCAATGAAATCTCCTGCAACAAAAAGAACATGAAAGAAGAAAACATTATCCATCTTTCCCAACTAGTTTTAGGTCCATACTCTACCATACATGTCCGTACTATACCGTACTATACCGTACTAACACGTTTTCAGACTGCAAATTTTGGAAAACATTGTTAGAATAGAGCAGTCTTCACCAAAATGGCCATAAATTTCACAAATCTCAATGAAAATCGATGCAACAAAAATAAAAATGAAGTAGATTCACAACTTAACAAAATCCAATAACTTTTAGATCATTACACAGTGAAAGAACAAGACTGTAGTGTTAGAAACGCAGAAAAAACTTGCTTCTATTCATCAAAATTACCAAAATATGTCCTTCTCTTCCTCTATTTGACTTTTGAAGGTGTCTTTTTTCTATTTTACAACTGATCCCAATGATTTTTTAACTGTTTCTTGCTTGCATGTAACAATTTCTTGCCTTTTTGACCACTTGTCCAAGTTGCATGATAACTTTTAACAACATTTGGCAATTTTTACACTTTTAAATGAAAAATCCAATTAACACACCAAAAATGGATTAATATGATTCCAAATGGTCATAAATGACCTTATTAAACACTAAAACACACCATCAACCTAAAAACCCAAAAATGATAAAATTAAGCATATGAAGCTCCTAATGCCCCTGCACCATACACCCAAGGGAATGAAGACTCAAGTCTCGCTTGAGTGCAGGTCTTGTTTTTCTTCCTAATCTTCCAATTCTTCTGCACTATTGTCTTGATGTCTTCTTGGCTTTGTCTTTGTGTCTTCCACTTGTTTTATCTAAGTTGTGTTGATCATGATGTTAGTCATAAACAAACATAGAATAAAAGTTACACATCAACCTTTACTCATCTTGAAAGATACGATGAATTCAAAGAATTCATGATCCCAAGTCTCCATGGATTAGTTCTTAATCAACTAAGATTACTCAGTGGTTGATGTGTGTTACTATTTTCCATTCAAGGGCCTTACGTTTTCTCATCAGCAGGATTTTGTTCTGTAAAGATGCTACATAGAAGGTTATTCTACACAGGATATTTCTTCAAATGAAGTGTCTATACTCAAATCTTTTCATGATATTTGTCAATTGTATATGCTTTAACTTCAAATATGCTATAAATTTCTAGTTATCTATGAGATGTCTGCATATTTTATGTAATTTGCTTTTGATTATCTATTATTTGCAATTGTGATGGTGAATTGTTCTGAAATTAAAAGAAATTGAAAAGAATACTTCAAATTATGATGAATCTTCAGCTATTGAGTCACATACACACTTGATACTGTCATGAGAAAGAAGAAATCAAACCATATTTTCACCAGGATGTTCCACAGCTAGATACGAATGATGCAACCTTCAAAGGATAATGAATGAAGACAATATATGCAGACTGATGAGCACTCCAAGGGACATAGCAAATCAAAGCATATATCAAGAATTTAGACATGGATTACTTAGAATTTACGATGATTTGTAATCAAACTGGTCTTCTCTTTCATTAAGTATACAAAAATATGTATGTTTACAATAACTTTGAAATAGGCCTTGATATTTCAGCAAACAAATTTCAATTGAGCTTCGAATCTTTAAAACAAGGCATCCCTGCACCTTTTATAGAATAAGGTGAGGGAGCGTTTACACATGATCTACAATCAAGATTTATCAATTAAGATCTACAGTGCATATTCCTTTTGACTAAGTCAAATGTCTCTCGTGGCACAGGTTGCCAGCTAGCAACCATCTAGGTGACTTATTTTCCTGTAAGTACCCGATGCAGATGTCTCCTTTGTAGCGCATCTTCATCTACTCCTTAGGCTCTTCTTCTTCGTCATTATCATCATGATCATCACTTTCTGTGCCTTCATCACCATGATGAATATCCTCCTGTATATGGACCTTTAATGATGTCCTCATATTTTCATATGCTTCCACTATCTTATCAACTTCTCTGCCATCCTATGTTTTATCTTTGGTAATGGCATGCTTGTGGGCCTGATATTTCTCTCTGAGGACTTCTAACTTGCCCTTCTTGTTGCTCAATGTTTCATTCTAGTTCTCCACTGTGACCTTGATTCTCCTAACCTTGTTCATTGCTTCTTCCATTAGGTGGGTAAGAGGATCATCAGCCATCGGATGGAAATTATTATGCAAAGATTTTATGGCAAAGTTTGCATCTTGGTTTTCAATTTTACCCTCTACCTTTCCTTCTAGGGCTTCTAGGACCTCTGCCTCATAAGACATCATGTCATGCAGCTTCGCACTAATATCTCTCCATTTACTACTACACTTCTTTAGTACATCACACTCAAAACTGATGTCTTTATACCAAATATCTATTAGCATGGAAATGTTATTATTCAACACCTAATGAGTTACTAGGATCTAAGGATTAATCATCTTTATTTAACTCAAACAACTCAAGGCTTTCTCCAATTGGAATGATCTCCTTTTGGCCTCAGTCTCTAATTTATTAACTTTCTTCCTGGAGATACTCAAAGAATTCCACCTCTGCAAAGAGGCTCCCACTACTTCTTCAGCTCCTGATAGTGCTGATGACATCCATTTTCTTATTATTACTGACTCATGCTTCATGAGGTCCAATTTATTAACCTCTTCTTGAGAAATTGTAGTCAATGGGACTGCCTGATCTGATGGTGTATGATCAGGGTTAATCAACCCTTTTATGTAGGAATGCAACTGGGCAATGTGCTCCTTATGTTGCTTATTCTTCTTTTTTTCTCTCTTCACCCTTTGGGTTAAAGAATCTATCATATCCTTCCCTTCCTGACCCTCTTGGTCCTCATTGGCAAATCCTAAATCAACTGTGCTAATCTAGAATTCTTCTAGGGTGATCTTGCCTTTCTCTTTTTCAACTGTAGGAAGGGCTACCTGGGCGGTCCTTCTGCCCGTAACAAGATCTCTTTTGATGGCTAAGGTTAATCTGGCCTTCCTCTTTGGCTTCATGATGGTTTCTAAAAATAATGCTGAAACATCAATCTCCTGAATCTCAAAACTAGATTCTATACTTATCTCTTTCTCGAGCCATTGAGGTACTTGATCTCCGAATCCATGTCATTCGTCATCATCATCATGTCCACCCTAATCTCCTGTATCTGTCTCTATTCTTGATGGAGAGGGTGACTTCCTCATTTCTTCCTCATGATGATCTTCATGAGGGTGATCTTGTTCTACTTCCTTCTCCTGAGGAATCTCTTTTTGCAGTGGAGAATCTTGTGGTGCATCCACATGGTGATCCTATAGTTGATCTTGCACTTCATCTTCTTTTGTTTCATCCACCTTGGTAATTTCCTCACCCTGAGGTGTATTTACATCTATGGATATCATTGTATCTGACGTAGGTGCATTTACCTAATCTTGGATCACTTTATGATCCGCACTTGTTGTATCTACCTCTTGAGTCTTTAGGTCATCATGACCTGATGTATCCTTATCACCTGAGGTTTCTTGAGTTCGGGGGGCATCTTCACTTGATGTGGTCTTGTCATTCCTGCCCTTTTCTTAGATTTCAACTATTTTGGGCTCATCATCTATATCTTGTTGTTGTTGTTGGCCCATATCTGGAGAAGGATTCTCCACTTCTGTCAACTTGATTTCTTCAACATTTTCTATTTTCTCAAGTGCACCTACTTGATGTTCAGGACTTGCATCCTCCTTGTGTGTTAGGTCAATCACTACAGGGCTAGTCACCTAATCAACTAATTTATCAAGCCCTATTTGTTGGGCTGCCCTCTTTAGACTATCTTCTTTTTCTTGCTCTGTTTGCTTCAACTCTTCTAATATCACCCTCTGTGAGGATGAAGTTCTTTGAGGAGTCATGCGAGTATTTGAAGCGAGGGTCTCCATTTGCTAAGAAGCTACGTTTTCTACCACTTCATCATCTGATAAGTCCACAGTCTCTTCCAACGAGAAAGGACCACCTTGGCTTGCTTTAGTGGCTTCTTTTGCTTGCTCTTCGGCCTTCTTAGTCTTAAACTAAATTATGGTAGGAAGTGGCACTTCATGTTGTAATTCTTTTCTGAACACTTCACTACTAGCTCCCCTAAATATTACAAGGTCATGTCTTATTTCACCCCTCATATGTGTTCTTTGTTTCTTAGGGGTTGATGTTACTAAGGATACTACCTTCCTCTTTCTGGTGACCACCATGGGGTCATCCTCTACAGGCTCCTCTTCAATAAGAATATCTTTCTCCAAATACTATTGTGAAGTTTGGCCTTGATCTTGTATTTTTGCAGTATCCACAGCTGTCCTCGGGATCCTTTTGGTCTTTTGTTTATCCCCTAGAGGTGGGACCGACGAGGCTGATGCTTGTCCTGATGCAGATGCATCCTCAACTAGTATATCAATTCTCTCAACAATTACCCCCTTAGGTGTATCTTCAGTTTTCTTCTTTCCTCTGGGAGGTACTTTTCCTTGTTTCTAGGGTGGCAGCCTTTCTCCATTAGATTTTATCTTCTCTCCAAGAAAGTCATCATATTCCTCATCAGGAATCAACTTCCTTTTCCTCTTATTATCTACTGTGATGGCCATCCCCTTCTTCTTTAGTATATTTATTTATTTATCCACCCATGCTTGGGTCAGCTACAGCACCCCACCTGTAAACCTATCCAATGAAATATCTTCAAGCTGCGTTAGGTCAGGGGCTGAAATGGTGTCATTATACACCTTCTTCTCTTCATACTCATTTGACAATAACTTGCCATCATCCTTCTTTAATTGTGCAGGCACTGGAATGCAATCAAATATTTTTATCTGATTGAGGGTGAGTCTTTGATATTTTCTCCTTCTAACCTCAGCCTCATCCTCACAGTCGGTCCAGAAATCTTCCAAGTGCTTCTGATAGATGGGCTTCCCTATGATCTTTTGCATTCTTCCATAGGGGTCATAAGATCTAGCCAATGGAAATGGCTGTAAATTCATCAGGTTTAGACCCACTATGGCCTTCTTTATGTTTTCTGAATTAGGGCATATGTACCACCCTATAGTTATTGGAAACAATACTGGAGGAATCTTATTGTTTGCCTTATATGCATCTAGTATTGTTGATATTTGTCTTAGAAACTCCATCAGGATTACCCCATTAGTAGGGTACCTAGGTAACATTAAGGGCTACCCCTCAAAACCTTCTACTCTAATGTAAGAAAATGTGTCAAACTGGATGAACCAGGCACCATGTCTGTGTATTACTTTCTGAGCTTCCATGCTCAGTCTTTTGGTTCTATCTTCCTCCATTGTTCTAACTAGATGCATGGCGAATGCATCATTCACGAATTTGTAATCAAGGAGGTAGTGTACTCTCTGCAACTGAGGATAATGGTCCCATATATGGGCATCATTTAAACTGCCACCAATCTTTCCAATAGTAGTGAGTGCATCAAATGTACCCTTATAGGCATATGAATACACAATATATGAAGTCATATAAAATGAACAGTCTAGGCCTCCTAGGTTCATCAGCTGTTCATCTAAAGCATCACTGATGATCTTAGCCCACAATGGCTTGTTATCTGTATAGATGTACATCATGATGATCCCATACATCCAATCTTTGAAGCTTCCAGTAGTAGGCTACCCTGTCATCCTATTGAGTAGGGCAATCGTATATTAATACTCATCATCAAAATCAAACTTTTACATGTGCACTGGTAATTTGGCAGATGCAGTATAAGGGCTGTTCTTTACTCTCCATTGATATATCCTCTTTCTTGTAGTCTTTTTGTTGTTTGTATATTCAATCTCTAGTTTCTTCAGATCCATACTAACTACCTTTTTCCCACTGGAAGGTTGAAAGTAGATGTAATCCCTTTGATGGACAGATCTGCATATACCCTTTCGTGTTTTTCTACTTGCCTAGTCTTAGGGTAAATTAGGGCACATGTTAGATTGATTAAAACCATTGATCTTCTGCCATGGATCTATGGATGTTGCCAGGTGTTTGCATCATGTTCACGATCGGCTGGAATCCACCTACTACATTTATGTGCATTTAATGTCATGGGGCAAGATGAGAGGGTGATCTTCAAAAGATCGGGTGATATTCAGAATATCGGGTGATATTCAAAATATGACCCCCTATGTGTAATATGACTCTCTGCCTTTGAATGGAAAAACTGATGTCAAAGAGATTGGGTGATGTTGAGAATATTGGGTGATATTCAAATGTCAGGTGATATTCAAATATCGGGTGATATTTAAATATCAGGTCATGTTTAAAAGATGAGGTGATGTTTGAGATATGACCCCTCAATACTAAAGTAACCCCCCCTTTTGAAAGATCAGGATGACGTCACTGTCATGTTATGGAAAAAGGGGGATCTTTAGAAATATACCTCCACGAGGGAAAAAGGATGATGATGTCACCATCAGGTGATTTTCTTTGTTCATCGGGATTGGATGACATCATCAGCATATTGGCTCTAGGGTGATATTTTGCGATAGGGTGATATTCGGAACATCGGGTGCTATTCAGAATATCAGGTGATATTCGAAATATGAGCCCCACAAAATATATGAAGCTGTTTGACAGGTAAATACCACTATCACGTAAAATTGACGTCTGAAACTCGGACCAACTGATTATCAGGTGATAAAATTGGATTGGGGTGATCTTTCATAAGATGACTGATGTTAAGAAATATGACCCCCCCTCGGGATATCAAGTTTGACCAGAACTTTGACTTGCATTAACTTTCGTTCCCTAAGGAATATCAAGGTGATCCAAAAGGCAAACCTGTGTGAAATTTTGTACTCTTTCCAACCATGAGGTTATTAACATGAAATATTAACTTTGACTAACTAACCTCATCATGATGACTTACCTAGCTTCCTTATGCAGGATCACCTGCATGACTTACTTTTACCAAACCGCCAAAAAGTAGAAAAAACACAAGCCAAGCCAAGGAGAAAGTTGGGTTCCTGTTTTGTCAAGTCAAAATGGGGCGTGCTATGTAACCACACAACAACTTGCCACCAAACAAAACAACAAAATTTCAATGATTGAGGTGAGGTGATCACATTCATATATAGTATTCTAACTCTTTCTAAGTATAAGCATCATAATCTTTCTATATGACAAAGTTTTCATCATGGCAACAATGCTAACAAAGGATTAGGTGTGTGCAAATGATTAATTATCCTCATCTTGAAAGCAAGTTGAAAACATGAGTAACTGATGTTAAGCTACATAGTTTGGGAGCATCCCTCATAGCCAGCCTAGATAGAGCCTTGCTGCCAGCAGGCGTCCATAGCCCTGGCAAGGTTATCTATACAATCTCCTTAAGTAGAACCCCACTGCCAGCATATGTCTATAGCCCTGGTAGAGTTACTTAGGTGGCCTAATTTTATTATATTTTTAGATTTTTTCAATATTTTATATTTTTATATATCTGATGTCATCATGTAAGCTCAGTGTGCAAGGTATGGTCACTTGCTGATTTATGTTGGAGATTATATTGGTAGCAAGAGAGTCCCTTTAGATTTTTCACTTAACACCTATACTTGTGTGTTCAACAAACCCAAGGCTGTTAGGTGAGTCATTGTGAAAGAATCACTTTGGTCAAGAAAAGGCACCCTGATGAAAAGATATCACAGACCTGATCACAAGTACTTCTCAGAATGAGTCATAACCTATATATGAATTTGTTTTCATCACTTGAATCCTAACAATTTAGTTATTTTCTATGGTGATGAGCTGCATCATCTTGACTAACCAAAACAAAAACTCAATAAGCAAACAAAACAAAAACCAAAACAAAATTATACAAATAACTATACAAATATACACACTAGGATACACATGATTGTCATGAAGCTTACTTAGGCTTGGAAATAATGTTTAAGGAACTGTCCATTAACTAGTAATGGAACATCCTCCCCTGTCAAGTTTTTAAGCCTGTAAGTGTTGTCTCCTAATATTTTAGAAATTTGGAAGGGACCTATCCAGAGTTTGTCAAACTTACCATGGTCTCCTTTCCTCTCATGTGCTTTGTCCCACATCAGGACTAAATCTAAGATCCTGAAGGATTTAACCTTGGCTCTTTTGTCAAACTAGCATTTGACAATAGCCTGATGTTTGGCAAACTGATCAATTGCATGACTTATTTTCTCTTCCAGGTGCATCAATTGAAGCAACCTGACTTCTTGCTTATTGTCTATGCATAGGTACTCTTGGGCAAACTGCAGTGTAGGAATCTTCAGGTTAACAGGCAGGATGGGATCCACCCCATATACTAAGTGATAAGGTGAGTTTCCTAATGCAGCCTTGTTCCTGGTTCTATCTACCCATAAGGCATACTTCAAAAGGGTGTTCCACTCCCTAGGGTTCTTTTCTGTTAACTTTTTTATGATATTTAGCAAATTTTTATTGGTGGATTCTGCTAATCCATTCCCTTGGGGATAATAGTTTGAGAAAAGCTTCAATATGATCCCATAATCAAAAGCCCAACTTGACAATTTGGTTGAAGCAAAAGTAGAGTCGTTATCACTTACCAGAGCATAGGGAACTCCATACCTGGTGACAATATTACTTTCCAGAAATCTGATGACATCTTCAGCATTGCAAGTCTTGGTGCTGACAACCTCAGTCCACCTAGTACAGTAGTTAGTAATCGTTAAAACATACCTATGGCCTAAGGATGATGGAGGATTAATTGGCCCTATGAAGTACATGCCCCATTATGCAAATGGGTGCATCTCCATCACTGGCTGCAAAGGTTGAGCAGCATATCTCTCTCTGTTAGCAGCAACTTGACATACATGACAGCATTTAATATGTTCAGCAGTATCCTTGAAAATTGTGGGCCAGTAGTATCCTGCCCTGAGAATAGCGTGAGTTGTGGCCAAGGGTGACCCATGTGATGTTCCAAACTTGTCATGTAGCTCTGATAACACTCTATCTGCTTCTGGCCTCTCTAGACATCTTAGATATATTCCTTCATAATTTTTCTTGAAAAGGATGCTCCCTTTCATCATATACTTCTGTGACCTTATTTTTAGGGCTCTCCTTTGTGAGGCCTGCAGTCTTGGAGGACATCTTCCAGTAATCAGGATGTACCTAATATCTGAGTAACACTCTCCATTGTCCTTTGCATTAATTACATACTGCTGACTCATGATATTGGGATCAATCTCTGATATCATTTGCCTTAAAGCATGTCCTCTCACTAGCTTCATGGGTGCAATATCCATTTCATATTCTTGTAGGACAGTGATCCACTTAGCCCTTTTCTCACCTGGCTCGCTTTGCATTAATAGCATCTTCACTGCTGCATTAAGCACCACATCAATAACTTTACGTCTCAGAATATAGTGCTTGAACTTCTTTCCTACTCTAACCAAAGCAAGTGCCGACCTTTCAACATCCATGTATCTTAGTTCAACATCTTTGAAAGGGCAGCTCATGAAGGCTATGGGCTTCTCTTCCTTCTCTTCATTTCTCTATGTCAGTGCCACTGTAGAGGTATGCTCTGAAGCAAATGAATAAATGTAGAAGTCCCTAGTGTAGTCTGGACTGATCAGGACTGGAGCATCAGATATAGTTTTTTTAATGTCTTCAAAAGCTGCTCTAGCCTCTGGTGTCCACTCAATCTTAGTGTTCTTCTTGAGCATGGCATTTAAAGGTCTAACAAATTCTGCAAAGCCAGTGATAAATTTCCTAACAAAATTAATCATACCAAAGTAAGATTTAAGCTCCTTTTGCTTCCAGGAAGCTGTATTTTCATGATGGATTCCACCCTGTCAAGTTCAATGATAATCGCATTTTCAGTTATTAGGTGGCTTAGTAATTTTCCTATTGTTACCCTGAATATGCATTTGTTGGTGTTCAGGGATATCCCATATTGTTCACACTTTTTAAGCACATTTCTAAGATCCTCTACATGGTTTCCTCTATCTTTAGAGAACACTGTTAAGTCATCCATGTATATGACTATGCATTTTCCTATTAAGCCTCTGAAGTCTATGTCCATTGCTCGCTAGAATGTTGCTCCAACATTGATTAACCCAAACGGCATCCGCCTGTAAGCGAATATCCCCCACTTTGTGGTGAAGGCAGTTTTTAATATGTCAATTGTATCCACCATTACCTAGTTATAGCCTGAGAAACCATCCAGAAATGACATCATTTTGGCACCATTCATAATTTGTAGGACCTCATCTAGGGAAGGTAAAAGATAATTGTCCTTCTTAGACACTCTGTTCAAGTTCCTGAAGTCCACACATAGTCTGATGTCTCCATTTTTCTTTCTCACTGGGACCAGGTTTGCTACCCATGTGGAGTGCCTCACAGGAAATATGATCCTAGCATTTAACATTTTCTTAACCTCCTCAAAAATAATGGGTTCCAACAAAGCATTGACAGGTCTTTGCTTCTGTCTGAAAGGCTTGGCATCTAGCTTGAGGGGTATGGTGTGTGTGGTGACTGATGTGTCATACGTTTTTAGCTCATCATAAGTCCAGGCAATGACATGGATGTAATCCTTGAGAGCCTAGGTGATTCCTTCTAACTCTTCTTCTATGCAAACTTTTCCTATCAGGACATTCTTCTTTTCATCATTCTATCCAATGTTAACCTGGGAATATTTTCCTCCATCAGCTTTTGGAAGATCTTTCTAATTCAGCATGTTGTCCAGATCAAATGCTCTCTCTAGCTCAATCATTCCCTTAGGAATTTTATTGTTGGGCAACTCTAAAATTTCTTCCTCCTCCCATACATGATCTTCTACATTGTTCTCATCTGTGATCTAAGCATCAAATATATCTCTGTTGGAGATGAAATCTAGGATATGCTAATCATCATCGAATACCTGGAGGTTGGTCACATTGTCAGGCACTGAAGGTACTGATACCAGCTCTACTAAAAATCTTTTTAGACTAGAAATAGACAGTGGCTCCAATGTACTGGCAGCTTGGGCTAAAGCATTTGCCCTATGATTCTATTCTCTAGGTACATGGGTGATATTGAATGCATCAAAAGATTCTATCAAGTCCCACACTCGGTGTCTATAATTGGACAACTTTTTATAATTGTAGGAGTAGATTCCTCTCACTTGTCTCACTACTAATTCTAAGTCTCCATAGACATGCAAAATTTTTACTTTTTTCTTGAGGGCAAACAGTATCCCATGAATCAGAGCTTCATACTCTGTTACATTATTGGTGGATGAGAATTGTAGTCTGTATGCTGCCAAGTAGGATTTTCCTGATGGATCAACAAGATCTATCCCTACTCCAACTCCTTGTTTGGAATTGGATCCATCAAATCTAAAGATCCATGGCTTATCTTTAGCCAAAGGCTTACCTGAGCCTTCCTTCTTCTTTGTAGCTCTGGCAGCTGCACCACTTGATATCCACTTTAGTTTTGGTATCTCAGCTTTCTCAGATTTTACCTTTTCTATCTTCTGTGAAGATGAGGTTTCTTCTTTCCTTTTATCACTAGAAGGCTGATCTTCTGGGCTAGGTGATGTTTGTCTTTTCAAAAGATGCAAACATAGAGAGCAAGCAGTCTCTCAGTGAGGTGCTTCTTGTAACCTGCACCAGCTTTCAATTAAGGCATCCTCTGGAGGCCTTTGCTGATGTGCCATCTTTTGGATCTTTGTTGCTAAAAACTCTTCAAATTTAGACAGATTGTTGACTCCATCCTCATTAGATGACTCACAATCTAATTCTAGAAAATAATCACTCCTTGGAGTGATTTTCTTTTTGCTTGCAACATTATTCTAGTCACATACCAGCATCTCCTCTATCATCTGAACATGATTTTCATCTTGACATGTACCTTCTTCTGTTCTTGTAGGAAATAAACCACAATCAACATCACTATCATTATCACTATCTGATGAACTTACCTCTGATGATGTTGATCATCACTACACATTTGTTCTAGCTCCAACATGTCTATGCATGCTTCACAGGTCTTCTCAGAATGTGGCTCATTATGTAACCTGCACCATCCATCCATTAGAATATCATTAACAGGCATCTCTAACAACTAACATCACTTTACCTATTTAGATAAGTGCATCTTGAAATCCCTGAAGTGATCTACCTCATTCTCATTATCAGGGTTACTTTCAGATTCTACAGCTATTTTGTCATCCTGAGGGTCATCATCATGATGATGAACATCATACATCAAAATTTCTTCTATCTTGACAGTCTATAGCTTGATGGAGTAAACTCTAGGTTCCACATCCACATACATGATCTTGTTAGTTTTGTTATATTCACTGATCATGTGCTTCATTTGAGGCTCAGCATCGATTCTTATTTGGTTTGGTATCCCCTTCCAGGGCAACCACATATGGCTGAAATTTGTGGACATATATTCATTGAGGGTTTTAGACCAGTCTCTGTTGAGTAGCATCCCATAAGTATCAGGTATGTCAACTACCTGAATGTCAATATAATATTGGATTCTGGGGTCAGATGTGAGCTGCATGTGAATATGCGTTAGCTCTCCTACCATGCTTACTTCTGTTTTGTCTAGTTGAGTTGCCTTCTTTAAAGATTTAGTAGGATATAACCCTAAAGCATTACATATAGACAGAGGCATCACATTTGTAGATGCTCCTGAGTCTACTAAACAGTTGTGCATGTTTTTGCTGAACATCCTTATGGTCAGTAGGAATGGAGGGGACTCACTTTTATCTCTAAATAAGGTCATGTGGGAGGTCTATGTAGCTTGAACAATAGCTGGTACCTTGTGTTTAACATTAGGATCCCTAGCAACATGATCTTTACTACTAGACTGACCTGAGGGGTGACTATCCTCTTTAGGAGCAGGATCATCTAGTGATTTCATAAATGCCTTCTTGATGGCAGGAGTTTTGGGCAACTCTGACAAGGATAAATTGATTTTAATCTTTTTCATCTCATCAGTGAGATAAGTGACCAACTTGTCAGATTCATGAGGCGGATTAGCAACTTTTGGCACATTATTCTGGGGTGTTAAATATTGAGCATTAACCTTGGGAAAACTAGGGTTATTACTTGCCTTGGGATCAGGAGGTGTATTGAAATTGTTTAGAGGCAAGGAAGAGGTCAATGGACCAGTAGGTCTGTTGGCATTACTTCTTAGGTTGTAGTTATGCTTACCCTGATATTGCTGCTAGTAGGCATGTACCTCCTCAAGTTCATTTGAAGGCTCATTTTCATCCTCAAAAGGGAAAACATAATTTGACTCAAAAGCCATGGCTAATTCCTCACATGTCAAGGTGTAATCTTGGTGAACAGGCACTGTCTGCTGATAAGGATGATGAGTGTAACTCTCAAGCACTAAGGCAGTATCATATCCACAAGGAACAAGTTCATTTCCCTCTACCTGAGGTTGATTTCCTGAAGTATTGGACACTTTAGTCTGAAAAATGCTAGCAGCAATTCTGAATTGAGGATAGTCTAACTCTGTATGTGCATTGGTGTTATGAATTATGCACCAGTTAGTGAGGGTTGCCTTTGCAAGGTTGACTCTAGTAGTCTATTTGAGTTCACCAGGAGGCAAATTGTCTAGGGGTGATGGGAAGGAACCATTGTTTGGCCTAGTATTCCACACTCTAGGCTGCCTCGGAGGATTATTATTACCATTATTGTTATAATTATTGTTATACCCCCTATCAGGATAGTTTAGTCTGTCATTGTTATAGCCTCTATTCTGATTAGGCTGAGAGTAGAAGTTTTGACTCCTCAAGTGAGTGATCTCAGTTGTAAGTTTCCTCAACTGAGCTGATATTTCCTTGATCTCTTCCTTCTCTTCCTAAACCTTAGCCACTACATTTTCTATCAAAGGTTTGAAAAAGGAAGATCCATTGTTCTGATTATTCTAGTCTACAACCTGAGGTGCCTGTATTTGTCTTGGATACTGCAACATCTAGCCATTTCCATTTGGAGGTGGCATAATACTCAATGGAGGTATTTACAATGGTGCAGGCATGACAGCTGGAGGCATCATGGCTCCATTAGGCTGTGGTTGGGTAGGATATCCTAGATAACTAGGAAGTGTGGGAAATGCTATATTTGGTGTAGGAGTAGGAACTAGTTGCTAATTAACTTTGATAGCTTCTTGGAAAGCTCCTGTTAAAGTTGTGATTTCAGGATGTGCTCTTTTGATGAACATGGAAGTTAAAGGATCCAGAGCTGAATAATAAATTCTCCTAGTAGCCTCATCTGCTATAACATGTGGGGCAACTAACTTAAACAACATTTTCTGAAACCTAGCGTTGAAATTGGTAATAGGTTCTCCTTCAAACCGTTTAATTGTGGGAAATAGGTGATAGTTCATTGACGGATCTATTGGTACTTTGAACCTATCAGTGAAAGCTTTCTCCAAGATAGCCCATGATCTGACTGAACCCTGACCAAGGCTAATATACCAATTATAGGCTTCTTCCCCTAAGGAAAAAGGAAATAATCTGCATACAATGTACTAATGCTCTATTCTAGCTCTACAACAAGCCTCTTTGAAAGTTCTGATATGATCATCCACATCCTGATATGGATGATATTTTGGGCAAAGTTTGTCAAGATTCTTTGGCAAAGGATGATATGCATTAAAAGCTAAAGGTGATTCTACTGCAAAAAATGACATTGCAACTGGTGGAGGTTGAGCCTAAGGTGTGACTGGCTGAGGTTGAACTGGAGGTGTAACAGGTGATCCTATAGGTGACTGTAAACCAATAGGAGTCACAGGAGGATGCTCTGGTGATGCTCCTGAAGCACTAGAACTGGGAGTATGATGGATATCTATAGTCCTAGGTCTAAATCCTCTGACAAGTAATTCTTTAAAGATTCCACTGGACCTAGACCTGGTATTTGGCCTGTGAGCCAGGATTTCTTAATTTTAAGGAAAATTGGCTGGTTGACTGTAAAGATCAGTTGGAATTCACTAGCAAAGACTATATTTATAGTCAAGAAGTGAGACTGACTAGATATTTAGGAAATATTTGCATGAACAATGCAAATATGAGGTGATACTAAGGTCTGGTGACACTTGCAACCAGATATCAAGTTTCTAAGGCAGATTACCTCAAAGCTTTGATAGATTTACCTGAAATAGGACTAATCTTTGCAAATTCATGATGATTTACTATAAAGCTTACAATATTTAGGATTATTCTTGAAAACTTCACAAATGATTAGCATGTACAAGCTTAAAATAGTAAATCTTTGCGTACTGATCAAAATCTAGAGGTATTTCAGTGTTACGTCACGGTCTGCATCATCAAATCTAACTTACTAATGATGAGCTTCTAGCTTCGGCCCTCCTTCTAGCACCAATTTATTTTGATCATGATGTTAGTCATAAACAAACATAGAATAAAAGTTACACATCAACCTTTACTCATCTTGAAAGATATGATGAATGCAAAGAATTCATGATCCCAAGTCTTCGTGGATTAGTTCTTAATCGAATGATGTTACTTAGTGGTTGATGTGTGTTTCTATTTTCCATTCAGGGCCCTTACATTTGCTCATCAGCAGGATTATGTTTCTTTAAAGATGCTACACATAACGTTATTCTACACAGGATATTTCTTCAAATGAAGTGTCTATACTCAAATCTTTGCATGATATTTGTCAATTGTATATGCTTAACTTCAAATATGCTATAAATTTCTAGTTATCTACGAGATGTCTACATATTTTATGTAATTTTCTTTTGATTATTTATTATTTGCAATTGTGATGGTGAATTGTTTTGAAATTAAAAGAAATTGAAAAGAATACTTCAAATTATGATGAATCTTCAGCTATTGAGTCACATACACACTTGACACTGTCATGAGAAAGAAGAAATCAAACCATATTTTCACTAGGATGTTCCACAGCTAGATATGGATGATGCAAACTTCAAAGGATAATGAATGAAGACAATATATGTAGACTGATGAGCACTCCAAGGGACGTAGCAAATCAAAGCATATATCAAGAATTCAAACATAGATTACTCAAAATTTATGATGATTTGTAATCAAACTGGTCTTCTCTTTCATTAAGTATGCAAAAATATGTATGCTTACAATAACTTTGAAATAGGCCTTGATATTTCAGAAAACAAATTTCAATTAAGCTTTGAATCTTTAAAACAAGGCATCCCTACACCTTTTATAGAATAAGGTGAGGAAGCGGTTAGACATGATCTACGATCAAGATTTATCAATTAAGATCTACAGTGCATATTCCTTTTGACTTAGTCAAATGTCTCTCATGGCATAGGTTGCCAGCTGGCAACCATCTAGGTGACTTATTTTCTTTCAAGTACCTTATGCAGATGTCTCCTTTGTAGTACATCTTCATCTACTCCTCGGGCTCTTCTTCTTCATCATTATTTTCATGATCATCACTTTCTGTGCCTTCATCACCATGCTAAATATCCTCCTGTATATGGACGTTTAATGTTGTCCTCATATTTTCATATGCTTCCACTATCTTATCAACTTCTCTGCCATCCTAAGTTTTAGCTTTGGCAATGGCATGCTTATGGGCTTGATATTTCTCTCTGAAGACTTCTAAATTGCCCTTCCTACTGCTCAATGTTTCATTGTAGTTCTCCACTCTGACCTTGATTCTCATGACCTTGTTCATTGCTTCTTTTGTCAGGTGGGTAAGAGGATCATCAGCCATCGGATGGAAATTATTATGCAGAGCTTTTATGGCAAAGTCTGCATCTTGGTTTTCAATTTTACCCTCTACCTTTCCTTCTAGGGCTTCTAGGACCTCTGCCTCATAAGACATCATGTCATGCAGCTTCACACTAATATCTCTCCATTTACTACTACACTTCTTCAGTATATCACACTCAAACCGGATATCTTTATACCAAATATCTATCAGCATGGCAGTGTTATTATTCAGCACCTGATGAGTTACCAGGGTCTGAGGATTAATCCTCTTTATTTCACTCAAAGCACTCAAGGCTTTCTCCAATTGGAGTGATCTCCTTCTAGCCTCAGCCTGTAATTTATTAACTTTCTTCCTGGCGATACTCAAAGAATTCCACCTCTGTAAAGAGGCTCCCACTATTTCTTCAACTCCTAATAGTGTTGATGACATCCATTTTCTCATTATTACTGACTCATGCTTCATGAGGTCCAATTTATTAATCTCTTCTTGAGAAATTGCAGTCAATGGGACTGCCTAATCTGATGGTGTATGATCAGGGTTAATCAACCCTTTTATGTAGGAATGCAGCTGGGCAATATGTTCCTTATGCTGCTTATTCTTCTCTTTTTCTCTCTTCACCCTTTGGGTTAAAGAATCTATTATATCCTTCCCTTCCTGACCCTCTTGGTCCTCATTGGCAAATCCTAAATCAACTGTGCTAATCTAGAATTCTTCCAGGGTGATCTTGCCTTTCTCTTTTTCAACTATAGGAAGGGCTACCTGGATGGTCTTTCTACCCGTAATAGGATCTCTTCTAATGGCTGAGGTTAATCTAGCCTTCCTCTTTGGCTTCATGATGTTTTCTGAAAATAATTCCAAAATCTCAAACTCTTGAATCTCAAAACCAGATTCTGTACTTATCTCTTTCTCGAGCCATTGAGGTACTTGATCTCTAGATCCATGTCGTCTGTCATCATCATCATGTCCACCCTAATCTCCTGTATCTATCTCTATTCTTGATGGAGAGGGTGACTTCCTCATTTCTTCCTCATGATGATCTTCATGAGGGTGATCTTGTTCTACTTCCTTCTCCTGAGGAATCTCTTTTTGCTATGGAGAATCTTGTGGTGCATCCATATGATGATCTTGTAGTTGATCCTGCACTTCATCATGACCTGATGTATCCTTATCACCTAAGGTTTCTTTAGTCCAAGGGGCATCTTCACTTGATGTGGCCTTGTCATTCCCACCCTTTTCTTAGACTTCAACTATGTTGGGCTCATCAGCTATATCTTGTTGTTCTTGGCCCATATCTAGAGAAGGATTCTCCACTTCTGTCAACTTGACTTCTTCAACATTTTCTATTTTCTCAGGTGCACCTGCTTGATGTTCAGGACTTGCATCCTCCCTGTGTGTTAGGTCAATCACTATAGGGCTAGTCACCTGATCAACTAATTTATCAAGCCCTATTTGTTGGGTTGCCCTCTCTGGACTATCTTCTTTTTCTTACTCTATTTGCTTCAACTCTTCTAATATCACCCTCTGTGAGGATGGAGTTCTTTGTAGAGTCATGCGAGTATTTGAAGTGAGGGTTTCCATTTGCTGAGAAGCTACGTTTTCTACCACTTCATCATCTGATAAGTCCATAGTCTCTTCCAACGAGAAAGGACCACCTTGGATTGCTTTAGTGGCTTCTTTTTCTTGCTCTTCAGCCTTCTCAGTCTTAAACTAAATTATGGTAGGAAGTGGCACTTCATGTTTCAATTCTTTTCTGAACACTTCACTACCAGCTTCCCTTAATATTACAGGGTCATGTCTTATTTCACCCCTCATATGTGTTCTTTGTTTCTTAGGGATTGATGTTACTAAGGATACTGCCTTCCTCTTTTTGGTGACCACCATGGGGTCATCCTCTGTAGGCTCCTCTTCAATAAGAATATCTTTCTCCAAATACTGCTATGAAGTTTGGCCTTGATCTTGTATTTCTACAGTATCAACAGTTGTCCGCAAGATCCTTTTGGTCTTTTGTTTATCCTCTAGAGGTGGGACTGACGAGGCTGATGCCTATCTTGATGCAGATGCATCCTCAGCTGGTATATCAATTCTCTCATCAATTACCCCCTTAGGTGTATCTTTAGTTTTCTTCTTTCCTCTGGGAGGTCTGGTGCAGGAGCACCCCTACAAGACAGGATATAGGTTAATTGTCCGCATGACAAGACATTAGTCTATTTTTAGGATGTTTGACTTCATCATGTAATAAGGTCCATTGGACCAATGCATATGTATTAGATCAGCCTAGGAGAGTGTGCAGGTAGTTAGAGTTCGTGATCAGGTAGTATGAGCTGTCCTCTCCCAGCCGCTTGGAAGCTCCCAGCCGCTGGGAATCGAGTTGGTAGTACTCGTAGGTTATTGCTATATATACCTTCGATCTGTTAGGGTTTAGCATGTTAGTTGTGTTATGTTATGGTGTTGTGTTAGTGATTGAGTTGAGATTCAGGAGAACAGTCCAGATATTGAGAAACACTGTTGTTTGACAGTATTGTAGAAACAGGACATTTGTGTTTCATCTGAATAAGATCTCATCAAATTGCATTATCTGGTTTATCAGCTGTATCTGTTTTGATTTCTGTTCTGATTACAGGTTAATGGATACTTTCAACCCTTCCACCGGTTGATTCTGTGAATCGGTGGAATGGTCATGTATGATAGTTTAGTTTGCATTTTAGTTTTCTGTTTATGCATTTCATTGTTTGAGAGATCAGTTGGTAGCATGCTGTGAATCAACCTAGCATCCTCATGTGCTAGGTTTAGAAAGATAAATCTTTAAGTTTTGATCAGAAGGTGATCCAGACCGATCATCATATTTTCTGTGTGAAATTGTGCGGTTCTGTGAGTTTGCATGCAGCTGACGGATATACAGGGGTCTGCATGTGCTTTTCCAGTCAGAGTGAATCGCATCGTCATCTGCGAGTATATCGCAATCCAGATCGGGTTATGAAGCTGATGAAGTTTGCATGTTTCAAGTGCATCAGGATGATATAGGTTGGATATATACTCAGTGTGTATATCGTCGTCAGGATCATCTTTCGTGTGTACCCATCATCCACATATCGCTATCGCATGCAGGAGTGAAAGTTCATTTTTTTGGCTAAGTACCGGAGAGGTCATCATCAGGATATTGAAAGGGTCATCAAGATATTCATTATCATGCTGCGGAAGCTATAAGGATCTTATATCCAGATGACATCATCATCAGGTGCATGTGACGTCATCATCATCAGGATAATCGTCATCAGGATATCGGGCAGCAGGATATTGAAGGAGCTGCATATGACATCATTGTCATCAGGATAATCGTCATCAGGATATCGGGGTGACGTAAGCATCAAAGGAAAGGTGCTTGAAGCGGTCGTCATCAGGATATATCAGAGCAACTGGATATTTTATATCCTGCTGATGAAGGTGATGCCAAACATCATGATGATGAAGATAGAGTTTGGCGCTAAGTGAATAGTGATCATCAGGAGGATAATTGTGTTCGTCGAGTATCATGATGATGCTGGCAGGCGAAAGGCGAAAGGCGGAGGAAGTGAACAGTAGTCAGCAGGAGGATATTTCATGCTCGTCTGAAATATGATGATGTTGTTTGTGTTTGCAGGAAATATCATGATGATGATGATGCTAAGCCGATAGGATTTTAACATGCTGATTGTATCAATGACTCCTCCTTCCCATTTGTAAGCTCTCGTTGCATCATAGTGGTATCAGAGCAAAGGAAGGATCTTCTGGAAAAGATAAGGATATAGCAGGATGTCAGGTGACGAAGGAACATCGGAGGTTCCGGCAAGGATGACCAACATTGAGTTGGCAGTTCTGGTGAAGAAACAGATTGCAGAGAGCAAGGCCGTGAAGGCTTAGAATCAGGAATTGAAGGATGAGTTAGCGAAGTTGAGGAGCAGAGTAGGTTCTGGTAGAGAAGAAGATAGGGAAGAAGAAGAGATCCCTAGTTGGAGCGAGGAGGTCATTCCTGCAGACCAGAGACCACTGTTGAACGCCCTCAAGGCCATGGAGAGGAGAACCATGGATATGAAACTGGATTTGCCAGTGTTTACAGGAAAGATGGAACCTGATTCAGTGATGGAGTGGATAGACTGTTTGAACAATTTCTTTGAAACAGAGGAGATACCAGAACAACAAAGGGTGAAGATAGCCCAGTCAAAAATGAAAGAAGCTGCCTTGACATGGTGGAATTTCGTCCAAGATGATAGAGTATAGGAAGGAAAGCGTAGAGTCGCTACATGGAAGAAGATGATGGCATTAGTAAAGGAAGCTTATGTCCCATTGGATTACAGTATCCAATTACACAAGAGGAAGCAAAACCTGAAGCAGAAGGAGCTAGATGTCAGCTCATATATAGAAGAATTCATGAAACTTTGTATGAAAACAAAGGTAAAGGAAAGTGAAGAAGAGAAGGTAGCCAGATACCTTAATGGATTGAGGTTCAACATTTAGGAAGATTTAAGTCTGCATAATCCAGATACAGTTCAGAAATGCTTTCAGTTGGCATTGAAAGTGGAAGAGAAGTTAAAGAGAAAACAGGAACAACACAATAGAGGAAGAGGAAGACAACAAAGAGGTGGAAGAGGTCCTTTTAGAGGCAGAGGACATGGACATGTATATCAAGGAGAATCCAGTCATGACAATAGTAAGGGAAACAATAGTCAGAACCAGAGGGAAAATTATAGTCAGCAAGGAAACTTCAGGGCTAGAAGACCTTTCAGAGGAAGATCCCAGGGCAGAGGATCCATCAGATATTATAACTATAACAAAGAAGGCCATATAGCCAGCAGATGTCCAGAAAAGGCCACAAGCTCAACAGGAGAAAGGAGAACAAATCTGGTCCAAGAACCTGATAATCAAAGTATGATAGGCTCTAATGATTTTCAGAGTGTGAATGCTCCTGATAATTATGGATACCCAGAAAGTGGAGAGTCTCTAATGATGAGAAGAACAGTGACTACCATGAAGGTACCTGACAAAGAATCCCCTCAAAGAAAGTCTCTTTTTAGGACTATTTGCAAAGCAGGAGGTAAGGCATGTAAAGTTTTGATTGATTCTGGTTCTACTGAAAATTTTGTGTTTGAAGAAATGGTGACAAAGCTTAAGCTTAGGAGATTGCCTCACCCATCCCCATATAAAGTCTCATGGCGTACCCAAGGTCAGCAGACAACTGTAGAAGAGCAGGCTTGGGTAGAATTTCAGATTGGAGCATATAAGGATAAGTTGTTGTTTGACATTACCAAGATGGATGCTTGCAATCTTTTATTTGGTAGACCATGGCAGTATGATTTGAAGGCACAACATGATGGTGTTAGAAATACCTATAAAATCACTAAAGATGGTAAGGTGACAGAGTTGCTACCATTAACAGAGAAGGAGGAGAAATCTAAAGGAAAAGAGGTGAAGGTAATGCTGATGGAAGGTAAACAGTTCATGAAAGAAGTAGCAGCAGAAGGTGCAGTTGCATATGCCCTAATCCCATGTATGAGGGTGAATAAAGAATAGCAGCAAGCAGTCAAGGAAGAGAAGAAGCAAAGGTTTATAGAACCAGCTATCCAAGAGCTATTGGATAAGTACAAAGGTATCATCTCAGAGGGAATGCCAAGATCCCTACCACCTGTCAGAGATATTAGTCACTGCATAGACTTAATTCCAGGGTCAACACTTCCAAACAAAGCAGCCTATAAGCTAACTCCAGAACATAATGCAGAAGTAGCCAGACAAATTGAAGAATTATTGGATTCAGGTCTGATTGGGAAAAGTTTAAGTCCATGTGCAGTACCAGCTGTACTAGCACCAAAGAAGGAAGGTACTTGGAGGCTTTGCACAGATTCCAGAGCTATTAACAAGATCACAATCAGGTATAGGTTTCCAATCCCTAGGATAGAGGATTTACTTGACTGTTTGGGAAGTGCTAAGTATTTTACAAAAATAGATTTGAAGAGTGGATATCATCAAATCAGGATTAGACCAGGAGATGAATGGAAAACAACATTCAAAACTAATGAAGGGTTATATGAGTGGAAGGTTATGCCTTTTGGTTTATCTAATGCACCTAGTACTTTTATGAGGTTGATGAATGAGGTTTTGAAAGAGTTCATTGGTAAGTTTGTCATAGTATATCTAGATGACATTCTGATTTTCAGCAACACAAAACAAGAACATCTCAGACACATAGATTTGGTTCTTAAGAGGTTACATGGAGAGCAGCTGATGATAAATTTAGACAAGTGTTTGTTTATGCAAGAGGAGATCACATATTTGGGTTTTGTCATTTCACAAGGAAAGTTACAAATGGATAAGGAGAAGGTAAGTGCCATATTGTCTTGGCCAACCCCACAGACTATGAATGATGTCAGAAGTTTCCATGGGTTAGCAACCTTCTACAGGAAGTTTATAAGAGGGTTTAGTCATATTTGTGCACCCATGCTTGATACCATCAAAGGAGGACAGAAGTGCAGATTTGTTTGGACTCAAGGAGCAGATGATTCTTTTGAAACATTGAAGAAGAAGGTGGCACAGCAGCCAGTCCTTGCACTTCCAGACTTTAACAAAATCTTTCAGGTGGAATGTGATGCCAGTCACATGGCCATTGGAGCAGTACTCAGCCAAGAAGGTAGACCTATTGCATTTTTCAGTAAGAAGCTCAATGATGCTAAGAAGAGGTATTCCTCATATGATTTAGAAATGTATGCTTTAGTCCAGTCACTCAAGAAATGGAGGCATTACTTGATGCCAAAGGAATTCATAGTATTCACAGATAACCATGCTCTAAGTTTCATAAACAGCCAGGAAAAGCTGAACCACAGACACATGAAATGGGTAGAAACCTTACAAGCTTTTACTTTTACATTGAAGCATAAGAAAGGAGTCAAGAATAAAGTTGCAGATGCTTTGAGCAGGAGAATTCTCACAGTCAACCAGATTCAGTTAGAAAGTGTTGGCATTGATTCACTAAAGACCATGTATGAGACTGATGAAGATTTTGGAGAGATATATCATGTATGTACTTCTTTTGGAGAAAAATATCATGCTGAATTCTCTGAATTTTTGATTCAGGATGGATTGTTGTTCAAAGGTGGACAGTTATGTATTCCAAGGTGTTCTATGAGGTTAAATATCATAAAGGAGAAACATTGTGGAGCTATGGCAGGTCATTTTGGTCTAGATAAGACTCTTGATCTTGTCCGAAGACATTACTTTTGGCCTAAGTTACAATCAGATGTCAAAAAATTTGTGGAGCCATGTGTGATATGTCAGAAAGCTAAAGGCAGGTCAACTAATGCAGGTTTATATCAGCCCTTACCCATTCCTTCCAGACCATGGGAAAGCATAAGTATGGATTTTGTCTTGGGTTTACCAAGGACAAAGAAAGGATTTGACAGTGTTTTTGTTGTAGTGGATAGATTCAGCAAAATGGCACATTTCTTGCCATGCAAAACCACTGCTGATGCTTCATACATTGTAGATTTGTTTTTCAGGGAGATTGTCAGAATCCATGGATTGCCATTAAGCATAGTGTCAGATAGGGATGTGAAGTTTATTGGTCACTTCTGGAGAACTCTTTGGAGGAAACTTGGAACAAATTTGTCTTTTTCCTCTGCATATCATCCTCAAACGGATGGACAGACTGAAGTCGTGAACCGTTCCTTAGGAAATTTGCTTAGATGTTTGACAAAACAACATGGAGAAAAGTGGGATAATATTCTATCTCAAGCTGAATTTTCATATAATGATACTGTCAATAGGAGCACAGGGAAATCACCTTTTCAGATAGTTTATGGTCTGCATCCAAGAGGAATTTTGGAATTGAGAGATCTACCTACAGTAGACCCTGTTAGTGCAGAAGGAGAAGCTTTTGCAGAAGCCATAAAAGAGGTTCATGATCAAGTCAAGACCCAACTGCAGCAAACCACCTTGAAGTATAAGGAATATGCTGATAAAAAGAAGAAGGATGTTCAGTTTGATGTTGGAGATTTGGTATGGGTTCATTTGAAGAAGGACAGACTTCCTAAGGGAAAATATACTAAACTCATATAGAGAAACGTTGGACCATGTCAGATTTTGCACAAGCATGGACATAATGCTTATGAGATACAACTCCCACCTAATCTTGGTTTGTCCCCTATATTCAATGTATGTGATTTAACTCCATACAAGTCTTCTCCAGATGCAGATCAGGAACTCCTATAGGATACAATCAATGATGACATTCCCAAGCATGATCCTCCACAGTTGCAGAAGGTTTTGGACACCAGAGTGGTCAAACAGACCTGGAACAAATAGTACTTGGAGTATCTAGTATCTTGGAAGGGAAAACCTAATTCTGAAGCAGTATAGATGACTGAAGAGCAGATCTAGAAACATGGTGCAGATCTTCATACTCTCATCTCAAGTGGACTTGAGATTTCTTCTTCTGGGGAGTATGGTGCAGGAGCACCCCTACAAGACAGGATATAGGTTAATTGTCCGCATGACAGGACATTAGTCTATTTTTAGCATGTTTGACTTCATCATGTAATAAGGTCCATTGGACCAATGCATATGTATTAGATCAGCCTAGGAGAGTGTGCAGGCAGTTAGAGTTCGTGATCAGGTAGTATGAGCTGTCCTCTCCCAGCCGCTTGGAAGCTCCCAGCCACTGGGAATCGAGTTGGTAGTACTCGTAGGTTATTGCTATATATACCTTCGATCTGTTAGGGTTTAGCATGTTAGTTGTGTTATGTTATGGTGTTGTGTTAGTGATTGAGTTGAGATTCAGGAGAACAGTCCAGATATTGAGAAACACTGTTGTTTGACAGTATTGTAGAAACAGGACATTTGTGTTTCATCTGAATAAGATCTCATCAAATTGCATTATCTGGTTTATCAGCTGTATCTGTTTTGATTTCTATTCTGATTACAGGTTAATGGATACTTTCAACCCTTTCACCGGTTGATTCTGTGAATCGGTGGAATGGTCATGTATGATAGTTTAGTTTGCATTTTAGTTTTCTGTTTATGCATTTCATTGTTTGAGAGATCAGTTGGTAGCATGCTGTGAATCAACCTAGCATCCTCATGTGCTAGGTTTAGAAAGATAAATCTTTAAGTTTTGATCAGAAGGTGATCCGGCCCGATCATCATATTTTCTGTGTGAAATTGTGCGGTTCTGTGAGTTTGCATGCAGCTGACGGATATACAGGGGTCTGCATGTGCTTTTCTAGTCAGAGTGAATCGCATCGTCATTTGCGAGTATATCACAATCCGGATCGGGTTATGAAGCTGATGAAGTTTGCATGTTTCAAGTGCATCAGGATGATATAGGTTGGATATATACTCAGTGTGTGTATCGTCGTCAGGATCATCTTTCGTGTGTACCCATCATCCGCATATCGCTATCGCATGCAGGAGTGAAAGTTCATTTTTTTGGCTAAGTACTGGAGAGGTCATCATCAGGATATTGAAAGGGTCATCAGGATATTCATTATCATGCTGCGGAAGATATAAGGATCTTATATCAGGATGACATCATCATCAGGTGCATGTGACGTCATCGTCATCAGGATATCAGGCAGCAGGATATTGAAGGAGCTGCATATGACGTCATCGTCATCAGGATAATCGTCATCAGGATATCGGGGTGACGTAAGCATCAAAGGAAAGGTGCTTGAAGCGGTCGTCATCAGGATATATCGGAGCAACCAGATATTTTATATCCTGCTGATGAAGGTGATGCCAAACATCATGATGATGAAGATAGAGTTTGGCGCTAAGTGAATAGTGATCATCAGGAGGATAATTGTGTTCGTCGAGTATCATGATGATGCTGGCAGGCGAAAGGCGAAAGGCAGAGGAAGTGAACAGTAGTCAGCAGGAGGATATTTCATGCTTGTCCGAAATATGATGATGCCGTTTGTGTTTGCAGGAAATATCATGATGATGATGATGCTAAGCCGATAGGATTTTAACATGCCGATTGTATCAATGACTCCTCCTTCCCATTTGTAAGCTCCCATTGCATTTTACCTCTGCATCAAGGTCCTTTTCCTTGTTTCTAGGGTGGCAACCTTTCTCCATTAGATTTTCTCTTCTTTCCAAGAAAGTCATCATATTCCTCATCAAGAATCTCCTACCTTTTCCTCTTATTATCTACTATGATGGCCATCCCCTTCTTCTTCAGTACATTTATTTGTTTATCTAACCATGCTTGGGTTAGCTACAGTACCCCACCTGTAAACCTATCCAATGAAATGTCATCAAGCTGCATTAGGTCAGGGGCTGAAATGGTGTCATTATACACCTTCTTCTCTTCATACTCATTTGACAATAGCTTGCCATCATCCTTCTTTAATTGTGCATGCATTGGAATGCAATCAAATGTCTTTATTTGATTGAGGGCGAGTCTTTGATATTTTCTCCTTCTGACCTCAGCCTCATCCTCACAGTCGGTCAAGAAATCCTCCAAGTGCTTCTGATGGATGGGCTTCCCTATGATCTTTTACGTTCTTCCATAGGGGTCATAAGATCTAGCCAATGGAAATGGTTGTAAATTCATCAGGTTTAGACCTGCTATGGCCTTCTTTATGTTTTTTGAATCAGGGCATTGTTGGCAAGAGACACTATATGGATTCATGGTTGTTGTCATTGATGGCAACAAAGGTCATCCCACATATCCGCAAGTCATGATGTGTCTCTACCGGAAGTCAGAATAAAGAATGTTGTGGTCCGGTGAAGAAGAACAGAGCATGTGGCAAGGTCCGACAGATTGGTCCGGACCTCTCAGTGGAAGTGTCTTGGTACAGTGCGGATTTGGGAAAGTCAAAAGGACTACCCTGAGTGGTATATTCCAAGGATTTAGCCTCCGGTGATGAACAAAGAAAAAGATATGAATGGTTGAGTACCGGATTCCTGAGAGACAGTGAAAACAGAGGAAGAACAGACTGGCAGAGTATCAGACTGCTTTCCGGATGGGTTACTGATGATGACAGAAGTTGTGAAGGCATGAATCATGTTTGGCCGACATGATTAATGATATCTACAAGTATATGCTTGATCCGCATTGCTTGGTGAGGAAGGATTCAGCCGACAGAATGAAAGTTTATAAGAAACTAGACTGTTCCGGATGCCGACTAGAAAGGTGATGAAATTACTTGTGCGGATATATATAGAGGATGGATTTAGTTGTGAAGTGTGTGGTGACGTAGAGAGATATGCGAATAAGTCCAGAGAAAGAGCAGAGGTAGCAAAAAGGATCCGGTATGTGAAAGATAGCAGAATAAAGAACAGAGGAAAGATGAAGTGCAGCAGATCAGTGTACTGAGCCTAACCGGAACTGAACTCCAGCATATGCAGATGCTTCCAATCAGTTCAAGACTGTGATTCTCATCACTTTGTAGACAGTGTGTCTTTTTGTAGGCAGTGGGCCTCTTGTGAGCAGTGTGCTCGGGCAGTGAGCCCTAATTGGCAAGTGCCATTTTTGTAATTTCCTATTCTTCTAACAGAGAATAATTCTTGGGTTAATCACCCCGTGGTTTTCTCCCTTAACAGGGTTTCCACGTCAAAAATACTGTGTCATGTGTTTCTTATTTCATGGTTAATGTTTTGTGTTTGATTTTATGCTACATCAATTAAAAGAAAAGTTCAATAAGGGAAATAATTAGGATAACTGATTCACCCCCCCCTCTCAGTTATCAACAGGCATATGTACCACCCTATAGTTATTGGAAACAATACTAGAGGAATCTTATTATTTGCCTTATATGCATCCAGTATTGTTGATATTTGTCTTAGAAACTCCATCAGGATTACCCCATCAGTAGTGTACCTAGGTAACATTAAGGGCTACCCCTCAAAACCTTCTACTCTGATGTAAGAAAATGTGGCAAACTAGATGAACCAGGCACCATGTCTGTATATTACTTTCTAAGCTTCCATGCTCAGTCTTTTGGTTCTATCTTCCTCCATTGTTCTGACCAGATGCATGGAGAATGCATCATTCACGAATTTGTAATCAGGGAGGTAGTGTGCTCTTTGCAACTAAGGATAATGCTCCCATATATGGGCATCATTTAAACTGCCACCAATCTTTCCAACAGTAGTGAGTGCATCAAATGTACCCTTATAGGCACATGAGTACACAATATATGAAGTCATATAAAATGAATAGTCTAGGCCTCCTAGGTTCATCAGCTGTTCATCTAAAGCATCACTGATGATCTTAACCCATAATGGCTTGTTATATGTATAGATGCACATCATGATGATCCTGTACATCCAATCTTTGAAGCTTCCAGCAGTAGGTTGGCCTATCATCCTGTTGAGCAGGGCAATCATATATTGATACTCATCATCAAAATCAAACTTGTACATGTGCACTGTTAATTTGGCAAAGGTAGTATGAGGGCTATTCTTTGTTCTCCATTGATATATCCTCTTTCTTGTAGTCTTTTTGTTGTTTGTATATTCAATCTCCAGTTTCTTCAGATCCATACTAACTACCTTTTTCCCAACTGGAAGGTTGAAAGTAGATGTAATCTCTTTGATGGACAGATCTACATATACCCTTCCTTGTTTTTCTACTCGCCTTGTCTTAGGGTAAATTAGGGCAAATCTAGGTTAGATTGATTAAAACCATTGATCTTCTACCATGGATCTATGAATGTTGCCAGGTGTTTTCATTATGTTCACGATCAGTTGGAATCCACCTACTGCATTTATGTGCATTTAATGTCATGGTGCAAGATGAGAGGGTGATCTTCAAAAGATTGGGTGATATTCAAAATATGACCCCCTATGTGTAATATGACCCTCTGCCTTTGAACGGGAAAACTGATGTCGAAGAGATCGGGTGATGTTGAGAATATCAGGTGATATTCAAATATCAGATGATTTTTAAATATCGGGTCATGTTTAAAAGATCAAGTAATGTTTGAGATATGACCCCTCAATACTAAAGTGACCCCCCTTTCAAAAGATTAGGATGACATCACTGTCATGTTATGGAAAAAGAGGGATCTTCAGAAATATACCTCTGTGAGGTAAAAAGGATGATGATGTCACCATCGGGTGATTTTCTTTGTTCATCGGGATAGGATGATGTCATCAGCATATTGGTTCTAGGGTGATATTTTGTGATAGGGTGATATTTGAAAGTTAGGGTGATATTCGGAACATTGGGTGATATTTGAAATATGACCCCCGCAAAATATATGAAGCTGTTTGACGGGTAAATACCACTATCACGTAAAATTGATGTCCAGAACATAGACCAAGTGATTATCAAGTGATAAAATTAGATCGGGGTGATCTTTCATAAGATGAATGATGTTTAGAAATATGACCCCCCCTCAGAATATCAGGTTTGACCAGAATTTTGACTTGCAATAACTTTCGTTCCCTAAGGAATATCAGGGTGATCCAAAAGGCAAACCTGCATGAAATTTTGTACTCTTTCCAACCATGAGGTTATTAACATGAAATATTAACTTTAACTAACTAACCTCATCATGATGACTTACCCATCTCTCTTATGTAGGATCACCTGCATGACTTACTTTTACTAGACCGCCGAAAAGTAGAAAAAACACAAGCCAAGCCAAGCAGAAAGTTGGGTCCCTATTTTGTCAAGTCAAAATGGGGTGTGTTGTGTAACCATACAATAGGTTGTCTTCTTATCTTCTTCTCTTCTTCCTTCCTTGCAAGGTATTCCTCTTTTGGCATCCTCCTCTGAACCTGATCTCTTTCAAGAGCCTACTTCTCTATGATTTTTATCTCCTTGTCTAACAAACCTGCACATACATAGTCCAATGAAAGATTAGAAATAAAATATTAAGACCTTGAGGTCTCTTTCTTATCTCCTTGTACCATACACTGCACTTCAACACCCAAGAGATCCTCCATGTGTGCTATAGTTATCTTAGGACTAAACTTGTCCTCTAAGGGTCTCCTTTGATAAATATCATCTTCTAACACTTCCATCTCAGTTGTTAATTGCTCTTGATTTTCATACACAAAGTAGTTTTCCTCTTTTCCCAAACTTGCCATCTCCTTCCAAAGAATGTGATCAGTCTCTATATATGGACTAAATACTTCCTACTGCACTTTAGGGCTGCCTTCATCATTGAACTTTTCAGTTTGTCCTACTACTGCAAACAACTTGTCATTCATATCTATTTCTTCCAATACTAAAGCATCCAATTCATCATGCATATCATCAAACACTAGTCTTTCTCTAAGAGATCACAAAATATATTGTTTATTCATCAACCTTTCACTATCAAAACTAGAATTCAATATGCATTCACCAAGTATCTCACCTTCCTCAGGATGACACAATATTCTATCTTCTTCACTTAGGATTTCTTCCTCATTTACTATTATGCCTACATTTACACACTCAAAGCTTTCATTAATTTCAAAACAATGATACTTACTTGCCTCTGCATCTCTTCCCTTAGATGGCTTGTCAAGTACTTTCAACCACCTTCTCAATCTATTAGCTTCCTGTTGCTTCCTTCTCTTTTCCATCATTTTCTTAAGAGGTCATTTCACCATTTTCTTAACCTCTATAAATAATCTATGTGATCTTATTCCCTGTAGTAGCTCTAGTATGATGTCTAACTTGTCTAAACTCTCTCTTATCTCTTTTATCTCTGTTTCAACATCCTATTGTGGCTTGGGCTAGTTCCTTTTCCTTTCCTTATGCAGTATCTCTTCTATAAGCTTCATCATTGTAAGAAATTTTTTTAGTTCCATTTTCTACCTCACCTGAGTCTTTTTCACCTCAGTCTATTGGCAACTTCTCTTTTGAGCATCACTTGTGCTCTTCTCCTTCCTTCAATCCTATCTAGGCTTCTCTTTCCTGAACCACCCACACAACTTGCCACATAAAGCACACCTTGCAAACTAATCAATACAACAAAACTATTACTGCCTCTTGTAGCTTTCACTTATTTCTTCCTACCATCCAAATCTTTTGCACTCTAATACTAATTTGATGCAGAGAAAAATGACTCACTCACAAAAAACTTAAAACATTACAACAATGGTCCAATACAAATGATGCAAATGTGCACATTAGTTCACTCTAGGTAATGTGTTCCTAAGCCTAAAACATGGGGGTAACAATTTAGACCTTTTGGGTCATAACTTAATTGTAGACCTACTATTAAAAATATAAGACCTGGTTGGAATACCCTTTTGGCTCTTAATACACATATATGAAAATGAGCTAGGGTTACTTTGCATGGAATAGGTAAAAAATGGACTGTTGTAGAACTGGGAACCCTAGACTGAATCTTGCCTGTTTTTACTATAATTACTCTAAAATTCATAAAACTCAATGAAATCTCCTACAACAAAAAAAATGAAAGAGGAAAAGATTCTCCATCTTCCCAAACTAGTTTTAGGTCTGTACTATACTATACATGTCCGTACTATACCATACATGTCCGTACTAGCATGTTTTCAAACTACAAATTCTGGAAAATAGTGTTAGAATAGATAAACCTTCACCAAAATGGCCATAACTTTCATAAATCTCAATGAAAATTGATGCAACAGAAAGAAAAATGAAGTAGATTCACAACTTTAAAAAATCCAATAACTTTTAGATCATTACATGGGCCTTACAGGTCGTACACAATGAAAGAACAAGACTGCAATGCTAGAAAAGTAGAAAAAACTTGCTTCTATTCATCAAAATTACCAAAATCCATCCTTCTCTTCCTCTATTTAACTTTTGAGGGTGTCGTTTTTCCATTTTACAATTGATCCCAATGATTTTGTAATAGTTTCTTGCTTGCATGTAACAATTTCTTGCCTTTTGACCACTTGTCCAAGTTGCATGATAAATTTTAGCAACATTTAGCAATTTTTACACTTTTAAATTGAAAAAATCCAATTAACACACCAAAAATGGATTAATATGATTCCAAATGGTCATAAATGACCTTATTAAACACTAAAACACACCATCAACTTAAAAACCCGAAAATGATAAAATTAGGCTTATGAGGCTCTTGATGCCCCTGCACCAGTGAGTCCTTAGGTAGTAAGCCACCTGCAGTGAGCATTCTCTATTATGGAAAGTGAGTCCTTTTAGTAGTGAGCCTAATTGTAATCATTATTGTTATTTATATATATATGTGAGCTAATCCTCACCATGGTTTTTCCCTTTTTGGGTTTTCCACATAAAAGTCTAGTGTTCATGTGTTATGCATTGTGATAGTTGATTTCATGCCTTCCTTTCTTACTGCAAATTAAACTTATTATGTAGAATGAATGTTTAAATGCTTAAGTGGTTTCAAAGAATATTGATTCACCCCCCTCTCAGTATTCTGGGTGTTCAACAAAAGTTATGAGTCTTCAAAGTTTTCAAAATGAGAACTATGCAATGTCACCTGTGAGAATCTACAATTTCTAGGAAATCCATGCACCAAAATTAAAAATCATTTGCATCAATGTATAGAGCATTAAAAATTAGCCCAAATTAAAAAAATTGAGGAGATCTTTAGCCCAAGTTATTAGCCTTCAAAGTTTGTCTTCATAAACAAAACTTTGACGAAGAGCGGTTTGAGTTGAAAAATATTAACCTCTACCAAATTTAGTGGAACTAACACTAGTAATAGAGTTCCACAATGTTTAGAGATCCACCAGATAGTTTAGAACCCTGATAAATTTGAAAGTCCTCTAGATAAAATGTGTTGTTATATTTAACAAACCACCAAAAAGGAGGCTAAATATGACGGTGCTACTAGATTCACTGCCAAATATGGTAGAGGCACTAAATTAGAATAGTGCTAGAGGTAGGCCTAAAAGGCCAACTAAAAGTTTTGAACAGGATGAAACATGGAGTGAAGAGCCCAAGGGGTCAAATAATGTTTTAACGGCCTAAACAGTTGAAGCTTGTTTTAAGGCTACGGGTCAAATAGGGTGTGTGAGGGCCAAAGGCCATACCTACACCCTTTGAAGGGTCTGCGGCCCTACAAGGGGTCCATAGCCTTATGAGGCTTTAGGCCTCTTAAGGGATCATGACCTAAGTTCTTAAAGTGTTTCACAAAAGAAAAATATTTTTTAATTTCTAAAAAGATCTTTATAATTAGCACTCAATGCTAGAATTTTTTTTTTGAAACTAAATTTAAAACAAACCTCAAATTTCATGTAGGATGGTTTGAATGACCCTCTTGCAAAATGTTTTTGCCTCGGAGGCTTTTGATATAGAAATTGGAAAAATTTTATATCAAAATTCATCTCTTTATCCTTTTGGATGCAATGGCAAGGTCCTTTTGGCTTGAAAATGCTCCGAACAAAAGTTGACCTCCATTTTTAAACTTCAAACCCCTGTTTTGCAATTTGGTCAAACAATCTCCAAATTGGATGAAACAAATCCTAATCTTGACTTTCTTGAGACTCTTGGATGCATTGGAATAGTCATTAATGATGTCAGTATAATCAGAATAGCTACAATCACCCTAATCTCACAAATAAATGTGTAAAATGAAGAGGTTATCAAATATTCATCAATCCTTTCTGATTCTCTAGATCATTAATAAATGCAAGAGAAGAGCATATGATATTTTACAAGATCTCAAAAAAATAGCTCAAATTCTCAATTAGGAATCTATGAACTTAGAATTATCAAAACAAAATCTCTAATACCATGTTAGAAATTTGAAATAGATTGATAACCCAAGAAATTTTTAAGAGAAATTCTAAGCAACATCAATTGAAAATGGCCTAAACAATGCAAACGAGTGACTCTGAGAGATATGCAAATGTTAGGATAATAGAATTGCATTAAGAGCTTAAAGAATAAGCTACACAAGACTGACATAATTGTGATGCAAGATCCAAGAGATGCAAAATATAAGCTAGGTAGTGAGTTTATATAGACCAAGGAAAGAGGTGGAGGTGGAAAAACTGACCAATAGGGAGAGACCACCAAACAGTCTAAACATAGTAAATGTAATTTCTTTATAGGATAGTGACACCTAAAATGACCCACTCACCTAATTAAACTCACTTCATTTAACCTAAGAAAGCTTAATAAAGGTGTAGGGAAAACCTAGGAAATAGGGAAAATAACTAAACCAATAGGAAAATAAAAACCTACACTAACAAAATAAAAAATAATTACACCAAGAAAGGCCTCCATATAGCCTAGAACAAACAACTTAAAGTTGATCTATAAAAGTGAAAAGCCCAATGGCGAGGGGAGCAAAGAATTGCAAAGGCTACACTGATGTCAGCATGATGTCATGATGATGTCATCACTAGAAAATAGAAGATTCTCCTAAAATATTATTTATTTGTTAGGATTTCAAAACCACCTTTGTTTTGCTAAAAACTACCTTTTCTCTCAAAACCATCATTTTAAACTGAAAACTACCTGTATACTAGAATGAAACTACCTTTTGAAAAAGTGATGGTTTTAAGAGGAATATTCCTTGGAATATTGTTGCTAGACAAGAGAAGGGATCCTAGTCGATGGTGCCATGGGTCGCACGATAGTGGGAGGTGGTGACAAGAGGTGTGCTACCCATAGGAAGGCACAACGGAGGATAGTAAGCTTCCTATGGAGTGTGGCCTAGGTGATGGTAGCTCGAGGGAACTATGGGAGTGGTACTCTTATGCCTTATATATAATTTTTAATTCTTTCTGAGAAATCCATAGGTACAACTCGGGAGGAAAAAACATTTGCCCTAGAGGCCAACTTCTTAAAATTCAATGATTTGATAGTCGATCTTTAGGTTTTTATCCCTTTTGAACATAATGGTGAGATTCCTTTGGGCTAAAAATGATCCTATTTGACAGCTACCTTCTATAACATGCCTCAAACCTCTATTTATAGTTGGGTCTGTTAGAATATTGAAAAAGAATATAACCCTGAATCAAATTGAAAGAGCTAGAATTAATAAGCTGGAATGCAAATGAAATGAACAGCATAATAGTACAATAAGAGAATAATGTAAATGCTAAATGGCATAATAGCATTATGAGAGAACTATAGCTCCAGCCTTCATTACATTCATTTATTCATTACAAAATGAAAAGAGATACCTTGCTTATAAAGACAAGGTGATAGCTAGAAAGGTGGAGTGCAAGGTGGAGAGTGTCCTGCAACATGTGACAATTAGAGGATACCAACTAATCACACATGTAGAGGATAAGATACCTCACTCCAACTATCAATAACTCAACACACAACTAGACTCCTAGAAAACTCACTAAGTCAACTTAACATGTGAATATGTGTGTGAAAATTATTTAACTAATAAATAGTTAAATAATATGAATTATCCACACAACATGGGAAATAACTGGTTAGGTAATATCCCTATTCACACTAACACCCCCCCTTAAGTGCAACTTAAGGAGAAGTTGACTAAAGCAAGAATGTATAAATGCAAAAATGGGTCCCAGCTACAAGGCCATGTTAGGTACCCATGTACAAAAAAAAAATTCTCACAAACGAAGAAAAGAAGAAAACCCAATGGGAAAAAAATCCCCCCCAAAAGAGAGAAAACAAAACACCCACCTAGAATAGAGAGAGTAAAGAGAAGGACTAGAAGATCCCCCCTGAAGTGGACACCTGTCGCACCCCCAACAAAGCTCACAAATGAAGGAACTTGATCTTAGTGAAGGGTTTGGTGAAGATGTCAGCAATCTACTCCAATGTCACACAATATCTGAGATTAATTATCTGCTCATGAATTAGCTCCCGTATGAAGTGCATATGAATCTCAGTGTTTGGTCCACTGATGATGGACCAGATTGTGAGATATCTGGATCACACTCTAATTGTTGCAGAAGATGACTATAGGCTTCTTGAAGGGAATTCCAAACTCAGTGAGAATCTGTTGAAGCCAAATAGCCTTAATAGTAGCATTAACTACTCCTCGATATTTAGCCTTTGTAGATGAGAGAGCAATAACATACTGCTTCTTACTCGACCAAGAAACTGGACCAGAACCAAGAGAGAACCAATACCCTAAAGTAGACCTGTGATCCTGAGAATCACCTACCCAATCTAAATCTGTGTATCCCACCAAGTCAATATCCATGCCTGCTGCATAATGAATCCCAAAACTGTGAGTGCCCTATACATAGTGAAGAATCCACTTAGCTACCTTCCAATATAGCTCATGTGGCTTCTGCATGAACTGAGAGACCATGCCCATGGCATATGAAATGTCTAGCCCTATATGAGTCAAATAGATGAGACTCCTAACAAGCTGTCAGTATAAAGTGGCATCCACCAAAGGTGTAGAACACTTAGCCTCAAGTTTGACTCCTAATAGAAAGGGAGTCGGTGTAGGCTTATAATTAGCCATGCAAAATCTAGAGAGCATGTCAAGTGCATACTTGGGCTATGAAAGGAAGATACCTAATGAATACTGAGTGATCTCAATTCCCAAGAAGTAATGTAGAAGGCCCAAGTCTAACATCAAAAACTGATCATAAAGGGCAATTTTCATTGCCTTGATGGTGGATGAGGAACTCCATGTAATCAACAAGTCATCAACATAGAGAACACGGAGTGTGAGAGTATCGTCCTAATGTAGAATATACACATTTGGATCAGAATGACATCATGAAAAACCAAATATCAGAAGGAAGGAGTCCATCTTGGCATACCGAACCCTAGGGGCCTATCTGAAGCCATAGAGAGACTTTTTAAGATGACAAACAAGTGAAGGATCTTGAATAAAACCCTATGGCTGCTATATGTATATCCCTTCCTAAAGGTCTCTATGAAGAAATGCACTCTTCACATCCATCTGATGAACTTACCAACGATAAGAACAAGTCGGATAGAAGTCATTTTAGCAACTAGCACAAAAGTCTTAGAGTAGTCAATCCCCAGAACCTGGGAGAATCCATTTGCGACTAGTCGAGCCTTATGCTTATCAATTGACTCATCTGTAGCAAATTTTGTTTGATAGATCCACTTGCATCGAACATGTTTCCTTCCCTTAGGAAGGAGAACTAAATCCCAAGTGTGGTTCCTCTCCAAAGAACTAAACTCTTCTTGCATAGCAGCATCCCACTTGGGGACACCAAAAGCTTCCTAAAAGGACTGTGGATCAGAAGCTATGGCAAGGAAGAGATGTGGAGCCTACTCAAACTATGACCTCATTCTTCTATCATCTAAAGGATCACCAACCCAATCACCTGCTGACTCCAATGTCTGTCGATCCCAAAGAGGCCTAGTAGGAGAATTTGGAGGAGAATCAACCTCTAAATGATGACTAGAAAGAGGATAAATCCTCATCATCACTGTCACCATCTAAAGAAGAGGCAGACAACTCCTCATTAGGATCAGGAGGGTTAGGGACCTTCGAAGACTATTATCATGGCGCAATGGCTCCAAAGTGATTGTGGAAGGAGAAGTGATAGGAGGGGAATGGGAAGCATCCTTCTCAAACTAAACACTCCTCTTGATGAAGAACTCATGTGTAGTGGGATGAAGAAGCCTGTAGCCTTTGACACCCTCAGGATACCCAACAAATATGCAAGGTCTACTTTGCGGATCCATAGCCTTACATTTCTTTGCTAGAATGTGGGCCCATGCAAGAGAACCAAACACCCTGAAGTGCTTGATTATGGGTTTCTGACCAGTCCAAGATTCAAAAGGATGAACCCCCTTGACAGCTCGGTGAGGTGTCCTGTTCTAGATATAACACGCACAGTTGATAGCCTCTACCCAATACTAAGCTGCCAAGGACTTGGAGTGAATCATACAATTGCCATCTCTTTCAAGGACCTATTCTTCATCTCTGTAATACCATTCTACTATGGAGTATAGGGAACTGTATGCTGAAGATCAATACCCTTTGAGGCATAAAACTACTTAGACCTGTGGTTGACATATTCCCCCATTATCTGTATGCAAAATTTTGAGGGCCTTCCCTAATTGTTTCTCTGCAAAAGATTTGAATTCCTAAAATGAATCAAAAACCTTAGTCTTCTATTTGAGAAAATAGACCCAAATGTATCTAGAGAGATCATCAATGAAAGTCAGAACATATCTCACCTTGCTGAAACAAGGATGTCGAAATGGACCCGCCAAGTCACTGTGTACTAACTCCAAAAGTTGTGTGGCCCTCCATGCTTTTCCTTTATCAAATTTTTCTTCAATATACTTGCCAAGAACACAACCTTGGAAAACTCCATTAGAAAATTGAATAGAAGGCAACCATGTGATCATGTCCTATTGACTGAGCTTTTTCAAATAGCGTTAGTTCAAGTGGCCAAACTACTGATGCCACAAACAACTCACATCATTTGAGTGAGTGAGAAAAGCAAGTGAATTAGAATCAAGAAAAAAGTGAGAAAAGTGATATAGTCTAGACTTATGATTAGCCTTCCCCATGGCAACTGAAGACCCATTGTCCATCTCACTGATTACCACTATGTCTAGAGTGAACTCAACCTAGTTGCTAGAGCCAGTATGAGTGATCTGATAGACTGATACAAGATTAGTTGATAATGATGGAACACAAAGAACATCCTTAAATGTTCCTTCATCCACATCAATAGACCCTCACACATGCACCTCAATAGGTGAGTTGTCACCCAATAAAATAGATGGCAAAGAACATGGCTCCAAGGAGACAAAACTATCTTGTGAAGAGGCCATTTGATGTGAAGCACCCAAGTCAATGATCCAAGAATCTGGTTGTGAAACAACAACAACAAGGGCCTTACCCTTTCCTTTCACCTTACATTTTCCTTTTTCTATGTCCTTTGAAGAATCCTATGATGAACTCTATTTGACTAAATCAGGTACCTTAAGATTGTTCTTTTGAAGAATATTTGTCAATGATCAATCTATTTCTTCAAACATTTGTGCTCATCATGTCCTATTTTCTTACAATAAGAACACTTCACCTTCTCCTTCTTGGGCTTATCACCTTTTGAAGAAGAGGGCTCAGAAGTTTCTTTGGGAACAACTTTATTTTGATCTTGTTTCTTATTTTGTTTGCCACTTCCCTTCTAATCTTTAGTGCCATGATTTACAGTCAAGGCATGAGACTTAGAAGACTTGATTGTACTCATTTGAATCAACTTATCTTGCTCCCTTGCGAGGTCATTTGCAAAATCATCAAGAGAAGACATTTTGAAATTGGTTCCTATGGCACTTTTAGTGGCATAAAATGTAGAAACAAATACAGAATATTGTGGTCCTAGCTTGGAAAGAATACTTAAGATCAATTGTGAGTCTTTCTTCTCAATACTACACTATTTCAACTACAACTTTATGGCTTTAAGTTTTGTGAAGAAGTCCTGTATAGTGTCAAAACTTGTAGGACTTAACCCGATGGGCTCATTCTCCAATATATGTCCCCTCATTTCATCCTATTTACCAAAGAGGTTATCCAAAGTGGTCCATACTTCATTTGGTGTTGAAAGAGATTTAATGTGAAAAAGCAAATCTGGAGATATAGACATACACAAGGTTCCAAAAGTTTCATCCAAATTATTAAACCATTTAGCCTTTTCTGCATCTATAGTAGGTTCAAGTTCAAGCCCCATCGTTATTCTATGCAACCCATTCTTCTTGAGATAGATTGACATTTTAGATTTCCAATCAATGTAATTGTATGGAGTGAGCATTGGAACTATATTTTGATCCATCTTAGTGCAGAAAAGAGATTGAAAATGCAAAACCTCAAAGAAGGCACACAAGAGACACCCCCTTTTCACTCAATCAAAGAAGTTCTCCCCAGTGAAAAATGATCATGGGACTTTATGATCAGTCCAATTAGAATTGCCACAAGCCAAAACAACAAAGTGGACTTTGATTTTGGTACATTGCAAGAGCCAAGATTAGGCTAAATATGAAAGTATAATTCTGAGAAATAACTAGATCAAATTGATAGCAGATTTGGAAAGTACTCAAAAAATCATGCACTTTAAAAAAAATTGCACCAAAAAATGTTACCATATGAGCCCAAACGAGGCCTTTTAAGTTCTAAAAACAAGGACTACTCAGGTATAATGATGAAAAACTACAATTTTTGGAAAAAAACAAGCACCAAAATAGAAAATTGATTCCACCACTACGTAGCTTGCAAAATTCTAGTCTAAATAACAAAATTGCTTGAAAATTAGAGCAAAAATGAGCAAGATATAGGCGTTTGAAGTTGGACTGCCAAATTGAAAAGCTCAATGGAAGGGGCAAACTTGGGCCAAGGCTTCTGACTTCAACCTGATGTCAGTAGAATCTTTGGTAGAATCTCAAAAGATTCCTTGAAATATTCTCTGGATTCAACTGCAAAGATGATGTTACTTGTTGGATTGATGACATCAATAGGGCAGTGTAGAATGAAGACGTCACTGTACGGAAAGATGATGTCAGCAACTTCAAGCAACGTATATTCTATTTTTCACCAAAATATTTTGTATGACTATTGAGAAGATGACATCATTTGATAGAAAATGACATCATGCTAACATCATCATGACATCAGCAGGCACAAAAATAAAGGTGCCAGAATATGTGCAGATTCCCCTGCAGATTCCAAAACTGTCGTTGAAATTATCAAAACTGCCTAAAAATTTGCAAAACCACCAACTTAAATTTAAAAACTACCTTGGAGATCACATAAACTATTTGGTGGGAAACTGCCTTGGGATGGCGGGAGTGGAAAAACCGTTGGTTTTCTGTAAAATTGCTATTGTCTGGCAAAAAACTGCTGAAAATTATAGAAACCACCTGACTATTGGCGAACCCGCCTTCGGGTATAGGAAAGTAGTTTATGATTGTTGTTTCCAGGGGCTTCTTGTCGTTTCATGGGCAGTTTTTAAATGTTGTTACCATCGACCTAGGAATATTTAAGCTGCCAGAACTGTTGTCAAATATTTAAGCTACCGAAACCACTTGAGGAATTTTTGGGCGGTGGTGTTTGAAACCTACAAAAAAGTTCAACACTCTTGGTGGATGGATTTAGTTGCTGGTTAGAGTAGGGACTACCCTATATGGCGGTGACATATAAATGTCTGCTATGGATTGAGTGCCACATGGCACTTGTTGGGTACCCAGGTACCTGTCACCACCTGTCACATACCCTGCAACCTGCGCAGGGCTATGCAGGAAAAAAAACTATAGAATAAACAAAAATACTAGCGTATAAACAAATTACCCCCTGGATAATAATCCAATATTTGTTGATGTAGTGACTACGCAAGTCGATTCTTCCTGCGACAAGAAGATTCTCAGGATATGCCTGGAATATTTTGTTGTGATTCCGTACAATGGAATCGAGTAAATTTTTTTTGCTTCACGCTGCAACTTTGTTCGATTTCAAAGAAATGACAGTTGATGTTGGGTTTTTTGGGCCTCCTGAGTGCAATGGTGGGTCTAATTTTTCCCAAAGTGCTCTGAAAGATCAGCTACCTGTTGGATCAGGCACGCACCTCCCAACTTCAAACCCTCATAGATTAGGCCTCCAATGTCTAATTTGGATGAAACAAAAGGTGATCTTGACTATCTCAAACCTCCTGAACACAATGGTGTGCTTAGATTTGTAGTACTTTGCTCCAAAATGAACCTGCAACACAAGTCCACAAAGAGGAACCCTCACAAATCTAGTATTCTTTCAAGTCTTTCTGATTCTCCAGGTCATCAATTGATGCAAGAGAAGAGCATACTCAACAATCAAGATCCACCATGATTTGTACTCTCAAACAATGAATCTAATCTTCCAAAATATGATATGATACCATGTCAGAATCTTGAAAAAGAATATAACCCAGAATCAAATTGAAAGGGCTAGAATCAATAAATTATAATGCAAATGAAATGAATAGCATAATAATACAATGAGAGAATAATGTAAATGCTCAATGGAATAATAGCATTATGAGAGAACTATAGCTCTAGCCTTAATTACATTCATTTATTCATTACAAAATGAAAAGAGATACCTTGCTTATAAAGACAAGGTGAGAGCTAGAAAGGTGGAGAGTGTCCTACAACATGTGACAATTAGAGGATACCAACTAATTACACATGTGGAGGATAAAACACCTCACTCCAACTATCAACAACTCAACACACAACTAGAGTCCTAGAAAACTCACTAGGTCAACTTAACATGTGAATATGTGTGTGAATATTATTTAACTAATAAATAGTTAAATAATATGAATTATCCACACAACATGGGAACTAATTGGTTAGGTAATATCCCTATTCACACTAATAGGGTCCTTCTTATATCTGATTTTGTTAAAATGAAAGCTAATCTTGACTTTCTCAAGCCTTTTGGATGCTATGAAATAGCTAAAAATGCCTCTAGGATTACCAATAGGCTGCAATCACCTAGATCTCACAAGAACACATATATGCTATTATGTATGAAAAATGGGATGAAGGAGACAAGTGTACAAACTAGATTAAACCCTCTTCCACAATAACATTCAAGGAAAAAATTGAGCCAAGTAACTACCAGATGGAGGAGGACTTAGCTGCTAATTTTGTGCTCAATAGTGCTATGGAAAGATTAGATTTAATCAAACCTTTTATCAAACCCTAGGTCAACCAATACACTAAACCCTAGATTTGTAAAGATCTTATCATAATAGCATATGCAGAGCAGATATTTAGAAGCTAATTTCACAAGAGTGATCAGAGAGATGTCAAAACCTATGTCCCAGAAGATGGAAAGTTAGAGGACTATGAGGTGGGTGCCCAAGTCTAGGAAGATAGAATCTTTGAAAACTCAAAATTGGAGAGATATCACAGAGAGTGTCCTAATAATGGATTTAGTAGCTATTTAAGCAAGAGGACTATGGGGTGGGCACCAAAGTCTTCTGCAGTGGAATATTCCAAAAATGCTTTTGGATCCAAAAACCCTTTTCCTTACACAACCTTCTTGTACCTTCACCTCATCATATTTCACACTTGTAACCTACACATAAGAGAAAAATGGGTTTGGGGGTTGTGCTGTTTAGGGATTTGCCTCAATCAAATCCCTGGATAACATTCAAGTTTCCCAACACCATTGTTAGAGAGAGTGTGTGCCCTTGTAGGGTAGAGGCTAAACAAAATAAATGATAGATAGGATGTTTCAAAAAATAATGATATCACCTAGGAGGTGAATTCCTTAGGAGAATGAAGATCCTTCAACTCATAAGGAGATGTATGATGATTCCAAATATGCAACAACACACACAATACAAACACAAATCTATAACAATAACACAATGAATGCTTTGAATGCTCTTTGTTCTAAGATCATAAGTTTGTTATGTCCAGCTCAGTTACAAATGAATTCAAAAATGCACTTATATATGCTTTCCTGCTAACATTCATGAAATTAACCAAAAGAGATGACAAGGAGAGACCCATTTAAAGGTCCTATGCCAACATGCTTTGAAATTTGCCCCGACCAATCAGGGAGGACTTGGACATGGGCACCCAATTCCCAAGACACCTTTTTGGTTTGGGGTAAAGCTAAGAATAGGCCCCTAGTTCCCAATTTGCATTAGTTTTGGGGGATTTTGCATTGGGATAAATATTTTGCATGTATAATGTTATCACGAGGACCTAGGAGCTAAAAAGGAAAGTGTCCACTTTTTACTTCATAACATTTAGCCCCCACTTTAATGTGTATATGATCTTACGATCAATACATGCATTAAAGTACAATCAAAGCACATCAAACACAAGAGAAAAGACACACCCTAAGTTTAGGAAACCATTTCTAGCCCCCAAGCTTAGGTAAACATAAGAAAATGTTTAATAGTCACATAAGACATAGTGAATAAAGTAAGGAAGCACACAATATATGGAGAAGATAGTGAAGCATGTAATACATAGAGAAGACGCAAATACAGTCATGCAATACACAAAGCATACATGATAAAACCATTATACAAATATAATCCTAACAAAAAACACATGGTGTGGAGGGTACTTATCACTACATGCCTTTAGACCACGCAAAAACACACAAGACATGCAAGGAAGACATAAAATACATAGAAAACATATGGAATACATGAGCACCATAGAGTATGTTGGCGACACACTATACACCTTATACACAACAAACACAGGTGATAAGAAGGAGCTGATCACTACACTCCACCATCTAAGTGGTGCAGGGGCACCCCTTCATCAAATTAATTAGAAGCCTAAAGTCTTAATAGGTTGTTATGCATTTCCTATGTAATAGGGTCTATTTGACCAATGCTTGCTATTTTTAGTTTGTTTCGGTTGTTAGGACACCTGTCGATTTGTAATGACAGGTTGTTAGCTAGTTATGAGTTTGTTAGTTAGTTATGTCTCCCAACCACCTAGAAGTGTATCCCAACCACTGGGAATCTAGTCAGTACTACTCCCTATGGGTTGTTAAATAGCCTAAGTTCTGATCGATTAAAATATATATAGAGATAGAGAGGGAGAGATAGATTAGAAAAAAAGAGAAGTTAGATAGAGCAGTGATTATGAATTTGAGTTGTACTGTGAAACAGACATTTGTATTCATCTTCAAAGCAATAAAAAAGATCCTATTTTGCATTCGAATTACATTTGTGTAGTCAATTTTTGATTTACAGTCGAGATGGGGTTTTAACCCATTCCACTGGTTAATTACTTTGTAATCAGTGGAATGGCTGTACATACTAGCTTAGATTTTGTTTGTTCATTTTCTATTTATGTGAGTTTTGCAGTTACAGGATTGATCGATGTCATGCTGTGGTGAATCCTAGCATCCTCATGTGCTAGGATATGAAAGATTAAAATCTATGGAAGCTTAACAGAGACAACGCATAGTATCGGTGTGAAATTTGTTATCGGCCAAAGGATATCAGGTTTCGCTGATAACTTAAATCAGGCCAAAGTCTTTTGGTTAAATCAATTTTAAAACTTTGAGAGTTCACTACTTCAACGGCATTTGAAGCTAAGTGATCAGCATGATAAGTTTGGTGGAGTAAACGTTTTGGTTGAATCTTTGAATCGGTTCAACGGTCCAAAGGTTCAACGGTTCAAACAGTGATAGTCTATCAGCAGTGAAAGGATAAGAAACCTTTAGATTGAACCTTTGAACCGGTTCAACGGTTCAAAGGGTTCAATGGTTCAATCACGGGTTGTTTGGAGGCCCTGCGGAATGGTGAAGATAACAAAGATTGTTAACGATTGTTAAACCACCCATTGAACTGGTTCAACTGTTCAATGGTTCAATGAGCCAGCAAGTTCAATGATGGGCATGAGTTCAGCAGTTCAATGACTCACCAAGGCTTGAAGGTGTAGCGAGTTGATAGTTCAACAATTTGAGAGGTAGTCGTGGTTTCGATAGTCCACCATGAGAGCTGATAGCATTTGACACAATAAAATATTAAGTGCAGGGGTATAGTGATGCAACAACAGTCACAGCCGCATTTTTAAACTAGTTCCACCAAATTCCACTATCTGTTCTGCATCACTAAGACATACCAAACACACCTAATGGTTGAGGTACACTACAAAAACTACCAAAGACACGCTTAAGGGTGAATAACTCAAGATCCAACCCTGCCTCGTGCAGAGGAATTTTTAAAAGGATGTGCGACTACTCAAGGGAAGACACAATCCCACCTTCCATACAAGAGATTTCAAAATGCAACCCCATCCATATCCACAAATGCCTTATGGTGAAAAGGGAGCATGCTCAAAGTATACAACCCCACCTAGATCATGAAAATGTCTTACAATGAAAAAGAGGCATATGTAAAATGAAACAAAGTACACAACCCCACCTACATCATGGAGATGCCTTATAGTTAAAATGAAGCATATGTAAACACACTTTATCACAATATCTAAAATATCCAAGCATAATACCACAATATATGCCCCCACCTTAAACTGGTTGATCTTGCTTGCCGGTATCAAGCACATTTAAGGTAAAGTGAAAACACACTAAGGAACAAGAGCTTTTACAAATCTCATGCCCCAAAGTGACATGTACTTGCAATCTCCAAATGTTCCCATAAACATGTCTATATCATTTTCTAACATAAACAACAGTATATAAACTTTGGTTAGAAAATCTATTCTAAGATAACAACCAAATCAATTCATGAACCTTATACAAAAATCATATCACTTAATAGACCAAGGCTACACTTTTGGGTTTAGAATTGAGTATAGCCGTGAGGTTATACTGCAGGTATCTCAGAACTAAGTGTAGCTACAAGGTGAGATACAAAATAATCCAAAGTGCATAGAAGTAGATTTAGAGTATTGCAAAGGTTTGTTACAAGAGATTTCACAACACGAGGTGATTCTACTAGTCAAGCGTTAGTAACATATCAAACCCATATTCATATATGGACTAGGTCCATTTTTTTTTTCTTGTTGTAGGGATGTATAGTCTTTATCAGTATTTATTTTCATCATCCAATGAATAGAGCCATTGAAGAATGAAAACACTAAAAGTGAGAGAGTAGAAAAAAGTGACTTAGGTTCACAATGTGGGAAAATGCCCCCAAGACATCCTCCACAATGTTATGCCCCCAAGGCACCACACACAATAATTACAATAAGAGAGAAGAGATTAGAAGAATAGAGAAACAATTAGAAGATTTACTACAACAAAGGTGGTCTCCTCGTATCCTTGACCTTAGAAGAGTATCAAGGATAATCCAAGGAGACCTAAACAACATTTAACACAACATGGGGGAACACAACACAATTCTAACAACATATATATCTAGGAGGAGGCCACCCTTGAGAGTAACTAGAATAGGTGCTACATCGAGTTTAGCTAAATGAGGGAGAAATACTTACCTGTTTCAATGGGATATTTCCTGGCAAACAATCCATGTCTATCATCTCAGGATATATCATATTTAGTCTTGGATTTATTACTATTGTATTAACATTAAGAGTACGACAATGGTAGAATTTGGTAGGCTTCAAAGGACAATATTCAATACCAGCTGAAGAGTTAAGTACACTAGCTTCTAAGGGGACTGTGATTCCTTGTTGGTTTACACCACAACCATTGCCTACGTAGTTACAATTTTTGTAAAGGATTTGAAATCCATGACCATAGAGAGACTCCATCTTTTTAGAAGAAGATAGGACCTCATAAGTCTCATATTATGTGTTGTAAATGAAAGTATTGTCTTTGTTTTCTACTAAAGAAACTTTAGGTTTCGTAGGTGGTTCCAAAGATTGCTTGGATGAGATTGATGCAACTTTTGATGTTTCAATGTTACTAAGTTTATATTCTCCTATGAAGGTAGGAGTAAAATCTAATGAACCCCAATCATCACCAAGGAATGCATTCAATGATGGTTGAGAATCTTGCACAACATCATCCAGTCACAAGAGGTATTGATGAATCAACTCTTAAATTATTTAGTATATTATGATTGATAACTTGTTTTTGTTTTTAAATTTGTAAACAACTTTCCAGCTTTGGATCAGCTTCAATGGTGTGAAGTTTTGATGCAGGAGCATTTGAAAGAATTCAAATAAGATTGGGACAATTAATATTAATTTGCAAAGTGCTAGGGAGAGTGACATTGGTGATTACTGCATTTTACCGCATTACTACATTAGAGCTTGCAGAGATGGATTTAGTTTCTATAACATGTCATCTACATCATACCAAAATTTAGATCGTTTGGGTTCATTTCTAGAGAGATGTAGCTATCAAAACATTACCTATTTCACATAGCAGAGAAGACAGTGTTTAGTGAAGTCTAATTGGTTTGCAAAGCAATTCTGTGACTTGTGGAGCCTAATAGAACATCATTTAGGGTATTTTAGGACCTAGCCAACCTGCATGGAGATCTGCATGAAGTTCCATTCACCTATGGAGCAATACCATATGTTTTGGTCCTACCTATCTGTGTCTACATGTTTCATGCTAGCCGTTACAATTATGCTAACTTGATCATGTTATGAAGGCTTGCGAAGGATATAAATGAAGAATAGAAAATTGTTACAAGTAGCAGAGGTGATGTGTGATGATATGAAGCAAGAAGCCGAAGTGTTTGATCCAAAGAAGTAGAAGAACATAGAAGAAAGTAGAGTAGTGAATAGAAAAAGATACAAAGCAGAGAATTGAGAAGAAGAAGAAGTAAGAAGACATGAAGTTATATTGTATGAATGTTTTGTAATTTTGGGCTACAACCTATCATCTGAAAAGCCCTAGTGGCATATGTAATGTGATTTGAGATTATAATATAATGTGAAATGAGCTTTAAAGGCTAGGTTTTTTTCCTTTTAGGGTTTTCCTAGGATATATCTTGTGTCATGTGTTTATGAAAATCTATTTTCTTTCTGTTGATTGCATATTTCCATTGCATCTTTGTTATGATCATGTTATTTGTTTAAGGCTACAAGGTTGGGCTATCCCTTATTGGACCCTCCTACCTTGACTACATTAAATGGTATCAGAGCTAGTTGCAAATCTGTTGGGAAGGTTGTGGATCTGTTCGGAAGATAGAAAGTGTTAAAAGAAAGTGTGAAACCCTATGAGTAACAAGTGTTACTGTAGAAGAAAGATCAAGGCACAAAAGATCTAGGTAAGCTTTTCACATTAAGCTATTTATATGATTTGTTTCAATGGGGAAGATTGCAAAAAGGATGAAGAAAGAAAATGAAAACCTAATATGTGAAAAGAATTTTCTGGAAGAAGAATTGTGTGAAATAAAAAGATGTAACTTAGAGTTGATGGAAAGGATAAAAGAACTATGAGAAGACAAATATGATGCTCTTGAAAAAGAATTGGAAACTATAAAAAGGAGGAATGAAGAAATAGAAGTAGAGCTGAAGTTGTTTGAGTATGTCAAAAAGAGTTTTGAAGAATTGGAAGAAGTATTCAAGTTGTTGGGGAAGGTAGAAAAGAGAAATAGAGAAATAGAGATCTAGAGGAAAATTTGGAGGAGCTAAAAAAGGAAAACAATTTGCAAAATAATGAAATATGAGGATTGAAATAATAGGTTAATCAGTTAGAGTAGTCACTTGTAGCATGCATAAAAGAAAATGAAAGTCTAAGATCTAAGCCTGAACTTTGTGATGTTTCTTGTGATACTAATGATTTGTATGATGCTGCAAAAGCTAAGGATGGTATTGGTATTGAAGATAACAATGTAACTAAACCTGAAATTGTTGGTGATGGTATTGGTTTCAAAATCATGAAAAGAATGGGATATGAAGGAAAAGGATTGGGAATGTAGCAGCAAGGAATTATAGAACCTATTGAGTCAGTAATGAGATCAAGAAATGAAGTCCTTAGTTATGACAGAGGTAAAGATGCTACAATTTTAAACAAGTCAACTCAGGGAAGAAAAGGTATGCATTGTTCTAATTGTAATAAACATGGACATGAAAAGGAATTGTGTTGGGATCTATACCCTTGTAAGTCCTATAGATTAGGGAATCATTTTGAAAAGATGTGTTGGAGTAAAATGAGAAGAAAGCCTATGACAGATTATATACATATGGATTATGGATGGATTGATAGATCAAAATGAAAAAAAAATGTTACTTGTATGTTCAGAAGGTTGTATAGATGGAAGTATTCATTTGTTGGAGAGAAAAGAGAATATGGATTAGGATGCAGAGAGAGAAGACCCTATGTGGAGTAAAACAAGAACAGTAATTCAAACCATAGAGGGAGAAATGACAGGAGTCTTAATTCTTATCATAGTGAAGGATACCAGAGAGATGAAAGATGATTTGATATGAGAGGAACCTATTTTCAAGTTTGGAGGTGAAAAGAATCAAGAAGTGAATGTCACCAAGAACCTGTTACCATAGAGGCTAATGATGAGGAAACAATAAATAATATAGAAGTAGTTTATACAAAGGAAGAGGAACCTTTTTAGTCATCAAATTTAATAGAGAAACCAGAAGAGGGTGAAGCATTGATCTTAAGGAGAGTTGTGTTATAGAACTGAGAAAGCAGTGCAAGAGAAAGTTTGTGTGGACAAGTGTGAAGCCTAGAAGGGAAAGGAAATTCATATTGCAGAGAAAGAGGGAATGACAAGATATTCTATTGAAAGGAGAAATTTTGTGTACCAGAGTAAAGGAAATAAGGAGAGAAAAGTATAGGAGAAGTATATGCAGAGAAGAAACTAGAGGATTTTGATGTGTGTAGAAGAAATTTTATCTAGAACCAAAGATCAAAAAGTGTTGAAGAGAGAATTCAAGAATGTATGGACTAAATCAAGGAAGTCACATGGTTGTTATGGAGGATGTATGTATGTATTGATTGACTCATAATTGGTTGAAGTTGATATTGATTTGAGGTAGCCTACAAGTGCTTGACAACAAACCACCGAACTATGAGGCACTTTCAAAATTGTAGCCAGAACACTGAAACTAGACCATGGCAAGATGAAGAACTTGAGGTAGCTTGCAGAGAGGACTTTCTTAGATCATTGATTGTTGAGGCCGTGCAAAGCTTTCAAGTAGACCACCGAACCTAGACCACCAGAACATGAAGAACTTGAGGCAGCTTGCAGAGAAGACATGCTTAGACCGCCAATCATTATGGTAGTGCAAGGCTTGCAAATAGACTATAGACACTTAAAATTGTCCTAGGCCTGCGAGTGACACTTTCACACATGATTTACCCTAATTTTGCATTCTACTATTAATCAAATAATTTTTAATTATTTAATTAATTCATTCCTCTTACGCTTGTGGTTAAATAAATTTTATTTATTTAATTACTTAAGTCATTTTCTTCTAAATTCCTCTATAATTAAATAATTTAATTATTATTTAATTATTCATCTATCATACACCTGCATTCCTCCTCTAATTTAAATAAATACCCATGCATTTAAATTATAGATATTACCCTAAATAAATAAGCCCCCCCACTTATTTAATTAAAATCCCTATACATTACCCATTCCTCACAAAAAATTAAATAAATTCCCACAATTTATTTAATTTTAAAACCTTGTCGACCACACCATTTCCTCTAATTTAAAATTCAAATTTGTCCTTTTGTGGCTGGAAACCCTAAAGCATTCTCAACCCTTGATCTTTTCCCTAAGTCAACTTTTCATCTTAGCCCACCATTCATATTTCACCTTCTATAAAACCACTTTGACACTCTTATTCTCACCTCACCACCTGTGAATTTGACTTCTTCCATTTTCAATACTTGAGCTCCCATCTAATTTGCAGACTTGCTAGTCTGAGTGCAACATCATAGCTAGGGTAGAATAGAAGCAATGGAGGAAATGCATTAGATATCCTAGGGTTTCTTGTTCTTATGCTTCCATGATTAGATTCTAAGTTGTTTAAGGTCTCTATTACATAGTTAGGGTTTTAATTTGCAGATTTTAGAACTATAGCAGAGTTTTTGCCTGACTACATAGACCACTAAACTTATCCTAAGGGATCACATATATTTTGACATAATATAGACCAAAGTGAAGAGGCTCACTTTTCAATTAACCCTGAGAGTTTGATGTAGGAGCATCCAAAAGCATTCAAATCAATTGGGACAGTTAATATTAAATTGTAGAGTGCTAGGGAGAGCGACATTGGAGATTACCTCATTTTACCACATTACCAAATTAGAGCTTACAAAACCAGATTTAGTTTCTATAACATGTCATCTACATCATATCCAAAATTTAGATCATTTGGGTTTGTTTCTGGAGAGATATCGCTATCAGAAGATTACTTGTTTCACAAATCAGAGCAGATAGTATTCAGTGAAGTCTAATTGGTTTGCGGAGTAATTCTGTGACTTGTGGAGCCTAATAGAACATCATTCAAGGTATTTTAGGACCTGGCTAACCTTCATGGAGATCTGTACGAAATTCCATTCACCTGCAGAGCAATACCATATGTTTAGGTCTGACCTATCCTTGTCTACGTGTTTCATGCTAGCTGTTACAATTAGGCTGACTTGATCATGTTATGAAGGCTTGTGGAGGATATAAATGAAGAATAGAAGATTGTTACAAGTAGTAGAGGTGATGTGACAAGATATGAAGCAAGAAGCTGAAGTTTTTGATTTGGAGAAGTAGCAAAACAGAGTAGAAATTAGAGCAGTGAATAGAAGAAGATACAGAGCAGGGAATTCAGAAGAAGAAGTAAGAAGACATGAAGTTATATCAGTATGAATCTTTTGTAATCATGTGTTGGGGCCTAGCATTTGAACAGCCCTAGTGGCATATGTAATGTGAATTGAGATTATAATATAAGGCGGAATGAGCTTGAAGGCTGGGTTTTTCCCTTTTAGGGTTTTCCTAGGATATATCTTGTGTCGTGTTTATGAAAATCTCTTTTCATTCTATTGATTTCATATTTCCATTACATCCCTATTATGATCATGCTATTAGTTGTTTAAGGCTACAAGGTTGGACTATCCCTCATCAGACCCTCCTACCTTGACTACATCAAGTTTATTTTCGTAAACAAACTTTACCAATCAATGAAGGGTAGACGAAAGTACCCCCATGGCATGAATCCATAGTCTACCAAGAATCATATTATATGAAAGTGCACCAAGCATGACATGGAAAAGGGTAGATAATGTCATGGGTCCAACCTTTATGGGTAAAGTTATGGTACCCACTGATTATCTACTAATGTTATCAAAGCCACAAATGTTAAGTTTATCTAGTTTGATTAAAGATGCATCAACCTTGATTTTGTGTAACAAATCAACACCACAAACATTAAGATCCAATCCATTGTCAATCATAACTTGCTTTATCAACTTTTTTGTTAATTGTGACAAAGATTAGAAGAGGATCATGTTGATTTCGAACTTTGATTGATGCCAATTCATGTTGTTGAAACAAAATATCTATTTTTGTTGCATGCATACAATATAACAAAGCTACTACATCATTAGGCTTAATAGCAGGTGGTACAATCACCTTTTCTAAAGCTTCCTAGAGCATCCCTGGTATGTAGGCAATGTTTGTATGAGTTCCCAAAGAGAGATCTTAGTGGGAATAGGATGAAGCTGCTCAACAAGATCATAATCTTGACTAACTTTATGGGTAATACAAGGTTGTTGAGGAAGAATAGGTTGAGAATTTGGTAAAGAGATTAGAGTGTTCAACTATTGTTTACTTTGTTTATTATTTTGTGTATTGTATGTGTAAGAAACCACATTGTAATAAGGTTTTTGTGACACATTTTGATACACTTGATATCCTTGAGTAATTTGTTTTGAAAATTTGAGAATGTAAACCAAGGGTCTAGGTGGTGCTGGAGCACCTTGAACCATAATCACCAGTTTGAAGTGAGGAGGCACATTATGTGCCCCATTCACAATGAGTTTAGGAACATTAGTAAACTTATCCACTATTCCCTTAGTAAGTGGAATAAGTCTATTAATGATTATTGAATTAATGTTATTTTTACATTGATTAAGCTCAACATCCATCCCTAAGGGATTTAATGTGAGAAACCTTTCTTTATCGACCAATTTTTCATCTCTTAAAGGGATATCATTGGAACAAAGGGAAGGTACAATGTTGTTAAGATAATTGCCAATGATTGTATCTTTAGTGATGTCTAAGGGGTTTGAACATGCAACCAAAGGAGAACTATTCATGGTTTTCACATCCTTAATGATGTCCAAGGTGTTTAAACATTCAAGTAAAGGAGAAATAGGATGAATCATGGAATTGTCATCATCATATACTTTAGATATTAGAACCAAGGCATTATCATGATATATAGTAGAAGAAGAACTTTCACAATCATCTTTCTCATGAGTGTTCATGGAGATGAATTCAATTAGATTTTCTAATATTGAAGGATTCTCATCCATGAGGGTTATAAATCTATGAAAATCAAGATCTTTGATATATGCATGCAAAGATACCAAAGAGAAATGACATAAAGATGCCATAATAAATATTTTTGTGACAACAATGTACAATAAGATCTATTCATTTATCAAATACAACCAATATGAGAGACTTTTGTACCACACAACACTAGTTTGAGGAAACCAAGTTTTTGAATCTTCTTGCAAAGATCAAAAACACACTAGTGTCACTAGAAATGAAGTGATAGAGATGTTTAAAAAGTGCTGCACAAAAGGTAATATAGAAAATTTTAAAATTTCTTGCAAAGAAAGTGTTAAAGAGATGTCAACTTCCTTATGTTGAATACACAATGTGTAATTACAAACATGTGATTTTTCAAGCCAAGACATGAAATGAAGAAAAAATTTCAAATGATCAATGACAATATACTATAAATTGATGTTAGATCTAAATTGTTAAATGCCAATGATGGCAGCAAAATCTGAAATAAGATTTTGACTACAAACCCTTGCTTTTGAAATTGACTAGGTTTTATGAAAGATGCAATTTTTGAACAAAACCCTAGCAAATGAGATCTTCAAATGCAAGGTACAACACCATGAAATGATTCTATACTATAATATGGATCAGATCTGATATAAATATCAGAAATTTAAATCTTTTTATCATATCCAATGAAAGAAATGCAAAACTATGCCTTATCTAGCCTAGAATGCTTAATTTTTTCACTTTTTTGAAGATCATGCAAGATTTTCAATTGGATATTGATGAATATGAAATAAAATCAATGCAAGATCTAATTTGGACAATCAAAAAGATGTAAATGCTCAATGCTACAGGTTCACCAAAATGGTATGTATGAAAAAATGGATGAAAGAGACAAGCATACAAACTAGATCAAACCCTCTTCGACAATAACATTCAAGGAAAAAACTGAGCCAAGTCACTGCAGATGGAGGACTCGGCTACTAATTTTGTGCTCAAGAGTGCTATGGAAAGATCGGATTTAATCAGACCTTTTATCAAACCCTAGATTTGTAAAGATCTAATCATAACAGGATATGTAGAGTAGATATTCAAAAACTAATTTCACAAGAGTGATCAGAGAGATGTCAGAACCTATGTCCCCAAAGCTGCAAAGTTAGAGGACTATGGGGTAGGTGTCCAAGTCTAGGAAGATGGAATCTTCATAAACTCAAAACTGGAGAGATGTCATAGAGAGTGTCTTGATGCTAGATTTAGTACTTGTTTGAGCAGGAAGACTACAGGGTGGACACCCAAGTCTTCTGCAATGGAATATTCTAAAAATGCTTTTAGATCCCAAAACCCCTTTCCTTACACAATCTTCCTACACCATCCTCTTCAAATTTCACAACTGTAACCTACACACAAGAAGAAAAGGGTTTTGGAAGTTGTGGTGTTTAGCAGTTTTCCACAGTCAAATCTTAGAATATCATTCAAGCTTCCTAACATTGTTGTTAGAGAGAGTGTATTCCCTAGTAGGGCAAAGGCTAAACAAAATCAATGATAGATAGGATGATTCAAATAACATTGATTTGACTTGAGAGGGGAAGCCCTTAGGAGAATGAAGATCCTTCAACTCATAAGGAGATGGATGATGATTCCAAATATGCAAAAACACACACAATACAAACACAAATTTGCAACAATAACACAAAGAATGCTTTGAATGCTCTTTGCTCCAAGATCATAAGTTTACTATATCCATCTAGCTTACAAATGAATTAAAAAACACACTTACATATGCTTTCATGCTAACATTCTTGAAATGAACCAAAAGAGCTGACAAGGAGAGACCCATTTAAAGGTCATATGCTGACATGCTTTGAAATTTTCCCCGACCAATTAGGGAGCACTTGGACATAGGAGACCAAGTCCCAAGGCACCTTTTTGGTCTAGGGTAAGGCTAAGAATGAACCCCAGTTCCCAATTTGCATTGGCTTTGGGGGATTGTGCATTAGGATGAATATTTTGCATGTATAATGTTATCACGAGGACCTAGGAGCTAAACTAGAAGGTAAAAAGGCAAGTGTCCACTTTTGACTTCATAACATATGTAACCTAGAGTAATGCATATGCTTATTTTGTCTTCTAAACTATTTTGATTCTCTAGATCATCTAAAGATACAAGGGAAGGGCATACTAGGTTTTTGAGAAAAAATATTAACAAAATTAGTCTCAAAATCTCTAAAAAATTAGACAATAAAATGAGCTATACCAAAAAATGAAGCTCTAATACTATGTTAGATTTTATGAGAAGTGAGAATCATAGCCAAGATCTATTGTCAGTCATAGATCAAATGCACTCTAATTGACAGATGATTGAAGATCAAAATAGTGGAATAGTGAGATTATCCTGAAAGAGTAAACTCAAGAGATAAACTACAAAACAATTTAGAGAGTGCTCACATTACTCTGATTGACTAGCAGAGGTGAGAGATGAGTGTTGTATATATAGAAAATATGCACATATACATCTAAGAGGTCTAATAATGCTAACTACCCAAAATAGATAGAAGTTTTACCTACTTGGTAAATGTCAAATTACATTGTTGGACGTCCTCATCTAAAGACAAACAAATGACTATGAGAGGTCGCATATAAATCCAAAAGAGGGTGTGAGACTCAACCACCCAAAGGTGGGTGAAAGTGACACATGTAACTAATAGATTATGCCATGTGGTCTCATAATAACCATGCCTAGTTAACCTAAGCAATATTAATAATATGTGTAGGAAAAAATAAATATCCCCTAACATAAGGAAAATAAAAAACCTACACTAACATTGCATGTCTAGGATAAGGAAGATGGTGGACTAAAAAACTAGTTAATAGGGGAAGGTAAATCTCTCAAGTGCCAATATATAGAAGGTGAAAAATAATTTGCAAATATAAAAATGTAGAAATTATAGTTTTGAAAGAATAATTTTAAAATTTGAAATAGTTTCAAAATGGATAGAAGGAATCAATTATATGGAAGAGCACTTTAGAACTATTTGAAAATGTAACTTAAGGAATGTAAATGTAAGTGACAACGAGGTAGATGACAGAATTGAATATTTTTTAAAGGGAAATGACTTTTTAATGCAATAAATTGAAAAAAAATTCTATTTGCATCTTCAAGGATACAAACTTAGGAGGAAATTTATTTCTAACATGAAGAAACAATTGGAGGGAAAGAGTTGAATGTGAAAATCCAACCACAAATCTTCATATTTTCTCATTTTGTGATCTTTTTAGAGGGAAAACTATTGATATTCCCCTCAAAAGTGCCTATAAACATTTGATTGTAGCTCATTGTTACACATTGAAAAACCCATTGGGGTTTAGAATCCATTGATGTTGAATAAATTTTTTCATTATGCTCCAATTTTCCTCATTTTCTTCCATCCAATACAATTTTCCAACACTAGATCTATTTTCTCTCCACTTAAACTTGCATAATTCAATGGATGTTGATTAATGTCAACACATGTTTTGATAAAAGTAACTGAGAAGGGCTCGAACCCATGTACAAAAGCCAAAAAAGTGAACCAATCAAGTTTTACAAGAAGTAAAACACCAAACAACAACAAAAACAACATAAATAGAGAAAGGACTAGCAATAGACCATACTACTGCTTAGCCATAGACTTTAGACTACTGATTGCCTGCTACTCTTTGTTCAAGAATTTCAGTTTGTCTTCAAAAGTTTTTTCCTCCATATCCCTATCCTACTCTTACTGGATCTCCATGTTGATCTACTTACCTTTAGTACTTTTTCTTCTATCCCTCATTCCATTGGCCAGTCCAATAGTGGGCTCATTCTGAATGCCCTGAGTAGTGACCCTAGTTTTGGCTTCTCTCATAACCCTTTGCTTCTCCATCTCCTCTTGAAAGACATAACATAGTGGCTAAGTTCTTAACCATTTCCCTATTGAACTCCACAATCTCAACCATGGTTTTCTTTATTTTCTCCTGATTATCCTTAATTTTTAGTATTTCATCCTCCATGGTCTCCTATTTCTCAAATTTTGTGGCCAAGTTCTCTACTTCACCCCACAACTCATCTTCACTATCCTTAGGCCACTTAGTTGTCTCAAACTGAGTAATCACCTCAAGATGTTGGATCTTGTGCTTTGCATGATGTATTTGTGCTAGTTGTCACTTTAAGACTTGGTTTTGTAGGTTGAAGGCCTGGTAAAGAGTGGCAACCTTCTCCACCAACTAGTTGCAAGAATTTTAGTCTTTCTTCAGACCCCCTTGGGCATGCTGATTGATAGGATGAGAAGTAACCTGAATCTTTTTAGGAGGCATTTCTTGGCCCTTAAGTTTCAAACTCTAGTTTTATGTAGTTTCAATACTCTTTCTCTTACCAGTGTTGTGACTGAGTTCCTCACCAACAAGGGTGTTTTCTCTAATTTTTTCCTTACCTTTGTCCTCTCTAATTTTATCCTTACCTTTGATATTCCCAAGTTTGGTAGGAGAAACACTCTTAGTTTCACTCTTCCTTTTTAACTAACCCCCCTTAGCATTGAGGTCCTTTTTGACTCTAAGATTAGGTTTTCTAGGGGTATCTTCTAGCTCAATCCCTATATCGGTCTCAGCAATAGTATTAGAGATTTTCCTCTTGCCAATCTTTTGGGTCCATTCCTCCTCAATAGAGACCACTTTGGTACTGTCTTTCCCTTTTTTTGAGTAGGGGAAACAACCTTAGCCATGCCTTACCCTTGATCCTATCTCCCTTGGTAGGGGGATCCTTGTTGGTTTGCATAATATTTTTTCTAGAAGATTCACTAGTAACCTTGCCTAAACTATACTTGATATCCTAATTAATCATGCAAGTCTTCTTGGACTAGGTTTTAGAAGTAGAGGCTTCATAGGTTTTGGCAAACAAAAACCCCTCTTCCTTGGTAAGGGTTTGTTCCTTAATAGCATGCTTGTTACCTGCCAAATTTCTCCCAATAACTTCAAAAGTTTTCTCTACCAATTGAGAGTTGTAGATTCTAGGTTTGGACACTAGAGTCAGGGTTAAAGATAATTCAAATTTATACAAAGCATAGATTGAGCTTTGATGTAGGGGAAGGGTATTTTCACCTAACAACACTTTTTGCACAGAGTCATCTAAGACATGAAAAGCTAGTAAGGGAAATTTATCATCATTTCATGTCGAAAAAGATTGAGAAGAGGAAAGAGATATGCATGTAATATTTTAAACCTTCCCTCTAAAATTACATACCTCATCAAGACTTCCGCTACCCTCTTCCAAACCCCTAGAAGATCTCCATGATTGAACCCATTCTAAAGCCTTCGAACATTCTCACCATTTTGGAGGAATTTCTTCATGTCCTCTTGATAATTACCCTTAACCTTTCTTGGTAGTGTAGTTCCTTCCATACACAAGCCCGTCACCTTGGCAATCAACTCCTCTGTAACACTTAATGATATCCCTTTGACATAAACCACCCTTTCCTTCCAAGAAGAAGTGAATTCCCTTGTCAAAATAGTGTCATACCCATTCATGGTCTCAATGATGTATTGAGTGAACTTGCCTCTCTCAAGAATATCCCATAGCTCAATGTCTTCCTTGATACTTTCATACCTAGTAGGTCCAGTTTGAAGGAGGTAACCACCCATCTTGTAGAACTTAGAATCCTTAGCACTCCAACTAGCTATGAAGGTATCTAGGCTGAGAAAAATCTAGATACACTAAAGAAGAAAGGCATACGGAGTGAGATGTTTCAAGGCATGATTAATGGTAGTCCTTTGGATGAGTTGCCTTGTGCAAACAATCCCCTTCTTCATTGGGGAATTCATTTCTTTAAGATAGATTGGCTTCTTGATTGCAAATAATGTCTTTAAAAAGACTGAGGATGACCTCTCCTAAACTCCAATTTAGGACTTCATTGACCTTAGCATCAATGTTATCTATGGTATCGACTTTAGTATTTCCTTGTCTAAAAATGTGATGATATTCAACTTTCTCTAGGATATTCAACTTGATTTTTATTAACTCAATTAGGTCCTTAAGACACCAATTGGGAGTAGCATTAGATTGGAGCATGCTTATTACATTTTGAGTCCCCTCCCATAGTCAACTTCTTTATTCTATGATCTATGGCCATATAGATACCTTGGTATGCTACATAGGTCTCCATGAAGTTGTTTATCTATATTCCCATATTCCTTGCATATGATTCCAATATCCTTCCTTCACTATCTCTTAATAGACCACCCCCACCCGCCTAACCTAGATTCCCTTTAGAGGCCCCATCAAAATTGATTTTGATCCATTCAGGGTCAGGGGGGGCCCAATGTCAACACATGTTTATACCACTAATGCCCTACTAATTGTAGGGTGTTTTGTGTGGTTGAATGAGAAAATTTGCCACTATTAAAATTTGCCAATACTCACACATATTACCATTCCTCAAAAGTCACACCCTCTCGCATTAAGATTGTGGGAATGGATCTAGTGGAAATAAATTTTTGTCATGTTTTCCCATTTTTTGAAATAGCCATAGGAACGATTTAATGTAGATTTGTTTTTTCCTTCTCTTTCCCCCTTCCTTTTTGTATATTTTACACCATTTAAATTATATTTTTATGATTGAATTCAATTATATAGGGTAGAAAATCAAGTTGGTTTTTTGACTTTTGGTGACAAAATTTTATAAATCTCAACATGTTTTCTTGTTATCCATAATTTTTGAATTTAATAACTTTTAAAAGTGGATAAATTTCAATAAAAAACTATTCAATTTTAGTCATTTAAATGCTGATTTTAATGAACAAGTGTTATTTCAATGTTTTAATCATTTGAAAAACATGTGTTAATGCTGGGAAAATATTTTAGGAAGTAAAAAAAATTACTAATTTAGTTTAAAAATTAATTTGGAGTTTGCATGACTAATTAGTCAACAAAATTCACTAAGCAGACCCTGATTTCAATTGAACAACTGGTAATAACTCCATGGGGCCCCTAAAATGGACTAGCCAAAGTTCTCTCTAGCTAAGGGATTCTAGTGAACTTCATAATCAATTTCATGAAGACTCTTGATGATAGAAAGCTTCCAAGAAGGGGAACCTTTGTCATTCCATTGTGTGTACTTCATGATGCAAAAGTAAGTTGGTGTCTCAAAAACCACATCAACAAGCACCTTGATGTCATTATGGTGATATATTGCAAGGACCATTATAGATACAAAAAAATGATAGAACACATAAGAAGTCATGCAAAAAATACAAAGACAAACATTATTTTACCCCTAGTCAAGCTAAAAATTGATGATTGATTGAAGATGATGATAGTTTTTTGATGCAGGAATGATAAATTGTAATATCCCTTAACTAATTTGCCCTAAAAATTTTAAATGCCACAAGTTAGGGTTAGGGTTTCAAAATTACCATTTAGATTATCTTCAAACTACATAATTTCTTGTGCTATAGTTTTGCAATCATGACATAGGAAAACACATAAAAAATATAGATATACAAATATACCTATTAAAATATTAGTGTTATATAAGATTTTCCTTGCATTCAAATTCATAAACAATATCCATATAGAAAGATCATCTATTTATTACTATGCAGTTAACTTAGTTTATTCGTTCAACTCAGTCATGGACGGGGATGGTGCTGAGAAGCATGACAGGGCATAGATTGTCAACAATACTTCCATGCAGGCCCCTTAGGGAGGCATGGCAGGATGTTGCTCAGTTCTCCCTCCAAACAGTCCCTAGGGGGGCTTGGCAGGATATATGTTGTCAACAAGGCCTCCATACAGTCCCCTCAGGGAGGCATGGCAGGGGTGCTGATCAATCCTTCATATATATATATAGCCAATAAGGGCATGGTTCGGTGGTCAAGTCCCTTGGTTGTGGTGGCAACCACCAAGGTTCAAACCCTCGTAGGGCCAACGAGCTCGCAAGTCATGTGTGCCTTCATTAGGTTACCATGCTCATAGGCTAAGTATGCCTTCACTAGGCTGGCATGCTTATAGGCTATGTACCTTCACCAGGCCAATGAGCTCACGGGTTTGACCAAAGGGTGATAATGCCCATTAGGGATGGAGACCCCCTATTGTGGTCTCAGGTGATAAAGCTAATGGGAAGAGATCCCCCATAAGTGATAGGGGCATTTTCATATTCAGACCAAAACTCATTTATGGAAAACACAATCTCAGAGATATGCAAAAATACTGATAGAGATCCAAAATATTTCCTTCACAATATGCAAGGCAAAATGATCAGAAGTATCCAATAACATATGCATTAATAGGGAACACCCATTAGCAAGTACACCCCATAACACAGTATTCTATTGCATAGATAAAAAAATTACAAAGTTTCCAATGGCCAGCAACCATCGGCCTCAATAGCAAAACTCAACCCTCTATCCTATCGACTCTCTACAACTCTCTCTAACTCAGACTTTTACATTTTGATTCCCAATGCTCTTCCTCTTAGTCAACTAACCAAGCATGAAATACATTGTACTATGGCCTGTAATAAGTGGCCTCCTCTATGGCAAACAAAATGTCTAACTACTCTATCCACAAACATTAGACCATCAACCTCCTCTCCTCAACTTCAAAATTCATCTTCCCATCGCTATGTCACTACTGCCCCCAAAGGCCTAGATTGTCCAATATTTAAAGAGGTAATCAAAATTACCAAGTGACTGCCAGCCGCCCATACGTGGAGAGTAAAATGCCATCACAATAGAAATAATGCTGGCTAAATTGATGTAGAGGTGTTAGGTCCCTAGAGGCAATTTGACAAGATCAAAAGATTTAAGTCAATGGTGTACTTCAACCAATAAGACTCACTAGTCTTCTCCTTGCCCTAAACTCCACCAAAGGGCTCAAATTTGGTTCCAACTTCTAAAATGCAATCCTACACCTTCTAGGGCCTCAACATACCCTAATCAACAAGATTCAAAGGGTCTCACACACCATCTTGACTGGTTCATTGACAACTCATCTTAACTAGGCCTAATCCTAGTAGTCCTGTTCAGTGGGTAATCTGCACTTTTCTCTAATCTTCCCAAAGTACTTCTACAACAAATGACTGATCTAAATACCCTTTACAAAGTTCTCTAACATATCCAAAACTCAGGTACTGTTGTTTTGGACCAAACTAACTGTTCTGACCCCTACACCCTTCCTACAAGGCCTAATTAGCCCACTTTTTCAAAGGAACCTTATGACAAACTTGACCTCCACACTCCAAACCCTCAAACAATCTTAGGAAAGGTTCTAAAATAGAGTATTTTCAAGGTTTCAATAGGTGGTTTGCTCATTCAATGTTTTAAACACAAAACGCTTACTTCTAAGGCTCAAAACCAAGGGTTTATCAAATCTCCCACTTCCAACCACTTCCAGATCTCATTCAAAGGTATAACACCATCCCCTTGACCATATTATACAACATCAATCATAAAAACAATACCTTATTGAGGTAGATCTCCTGTTGCTACACCTGTGCCATCATTCCCATGCTCTTTTCACATGCAAACTTGCATTCTAGTGGTGATCACCAACCAATCTGCACTCCTCCTACCTTATTAAGGTTAGAATTCATATTATACATGTCATCTAGGACCTATTCCATGAGAATCAGGATCTTACATTCATGGAAAGGTCCAAAATTTCATTACCACCTCTCAAAACACACAGGGTAGTCTGTTGTTCTTGGTAGCAGTTAGAAGAATTGAATTGAAACCACCTTCAAACCCTTCTTAGAGCATAAAATAGGATCTACTATTGTTAAGTGAGGACTTAAGACATTTACCAAACACCCAACAATCAAAAGATCAACAGAATTTAGAAGGAGATGCAAGAAAAAGATAAATTTTACTGTTATTTGCAGTCAGCCATACAACCCAGGCCTCTAATTGACTCCACCGTACCATCAAATGCCTTGGAAAGGTTTACATAACCTCTACCCCAACTTCCACAACCAATTCCCATTGGTTGGAGTTGGTTAAACCTCAAAAACTACTCAAAACTAACTTTCCCACCTAAATGCGTGATTCAAAAATTTGAATTTTAAACTTTGGTTTAATGGATTTCTACCCTACCAAACCATCATGTTTGATCTTCTTAGGATCATTACACTTTGTCCCTAATCTTAGACACCTATATTTGACTATAGGGGCACTATTGGCCCAACTTACATCATTTTTGGTCCTAGGGTCCTTACCAGGACCCTCAGGACATTTGACCATTACATCATCTTGACCATTACAACATGCCATAACTGGTTGTGAGATGTCCCAATTGACTTGATGGGCTCCATGGACTCCTCTCTTGGTCATTGGTGTCTCCTTGTTCCAAGATGTTCCCTTAGGTGCTCCTGCATGACAAATGAGCAGATGACAGAGAGAATTTCCAAGATAAGCTCCATGTAACCATCACTTAAACCCAATCAATTCTTTCTATTTTTTGAACTGGATTTAGCTCTTTTAAAAATGTTGCAGCTAAGTAGGAATAAAATGATAGATTTTAAAATTAGTTCTTGGTGACAGAAGCTTCTAGATTAACACAATGCATGTAGAGGTTGCGATAGGAGTTTCATTGCTGCACAAGGTGATAGGAAGCTATACAATCACCAAACCCCCAAACGGCAGAAACTAAAATAAAATGCAACCAAAATTCAAGGGTGAGCGATGCCACTGCATTAGACTCCCCAGGCAAAAAGAAATTCATGAGTTCCTGCTCATGAGGTCCATGATTCCATTTTCTTTTTCCTCACCTTCTAGTTGCTTAATTCTACACTTCCATGCTTGCATTGTTGCCGTCGAAGTTTTGATGTCTACATTTGTCAGCTTCTTTCTCTCTGTGCATACTTCTTCCATCAATTCTCTATATCAACTTCAAATCTCCACTATTCTGATCCATCGTCATGGTCTTCCATTGGTATCATCTCAAACAAAACTTCCTCTTTGCTAGGTGTAAAAGAAATTGCCTCCAGAATCTTTATGACTGCAATGTTATCTGGTAATAGTAAATCTTCTACCTCTTCTACATTCCCTAGTTCTTTCATTGTAATCTGAATTGAACATTCTAAACATTCTTTCTTTTCTTCAACCTCCTTCACTAGGTCTATATTCTCTCCAAAATACTCTTTCAAACTGGACATTTCCTCTACACCCAGATTCTCCTTTGTAACCATAGGTTTCTCCTCATCCTCACTATAGTTGTCATCATTAGAAATGAAAATAGGAACAAAATCTTTTCCACCATTAGACTCAAAATTATTTCAAGCACCATCTTTCCTCAGATTATCAAAACAGCCAAAATATGAACTTGCTAAATTCTAAGAATTAACATTTTTACTAGTTTCTGTCACTTGATAATCTTCTTCCTTACCAAAATATTCGTAGTCCTCATCAGCATCCTTTGCATTCTTGCTGTTAATGTCTTCTATGTCTACTGCTGGCTTGCTATCTTCCACTTTCTTATTTCCTGCAATCATAATAGCATTAGGAAAATAATACTTTTCCAATGCATCAATTCGAATTAAAATCTTTTGCAATTCCTCATGTAGCTTTCTCTTCTCCACACCATCCCAATATCTATCCCACAATGGTATAACAATGGGTCTTCTAACTGCAATCTTCATCTTCTTCTCTGCTACAATACTTTGCCAACTCGCACTTTGCAATCAATCTTCCATGCCTCCTTCTCTACCCTTTGCAACAAATTTCCAAGGGTTTACTTGAGACACAACCACTTGACTCTTTCCCCACACCCACCAGTCCTAGCACAGGTTGCCTCACTATTAGCATTCTACCCATACACACAAAACCTTCTATGCTCTGATACCACTTGATAGGGGCATTTTTAGATTCAGACCAAAACCCATTTATAGAAAACATAATCTCAGAGATATGCAGAAATACTAGCAGAGATCCAAAATATTTCCTTCACAATATGCAAGGCAAAATAATAGGAAGTATCCAATAACAGATGCATTAACAGGGAATACCCATTAGCAAGTAAACACTCCATAACACATTAATCTATTGCATAGATAAAAATATTACAAAGTTTCCAATGGCCAACAACCGTGGTCCTCAATAGCAAAACTTGACCCTCTATCCTATTGACTCTCTACAACTCTCTCTAACTTAAACTTTTACATTTTGTTTCCCAACACTCTTCCTCTTAGTCAACTAACCAAGCATGAAATACATTGTACCACAGCCTACAATAAGTAGCCTTCTCTATGGAAAACAAAATTTCTAACTACTCTGTCCACAAACATCAGACTATTGACCTCCTCTCCTCAACTTCAAAATTCATCTTCCCATCACTAAGTCACTACTACCCCCAAAGGCCTGCATCATTCAACATTTAAAGAGGTAATCAAAATTACCAAGTGATTGCTAGCCACCCATATGTGGAGAATAAAATGCCGTCATAGCAGAAATAACGCTAGCCAAATGAGTAGATGGCAGAGAGAATTTCCAAGATAAGCTCCATGTAACCATCGCTTAGACCCAATCATTTTTTTCTATTTTTGAACTGCATTTAGCTCTTTTGAAACTGTCATAGCTAAGCAGGAATAAAATGAAAGATTTTAAAATTAGTTCCTAGCGACAGAAACTTCTAGATTAACACAATGCATGTAGAGGTTGCAAGAGGAGTATCATTGCTACACAAGGCAACAGGAAGCTATACAATCACCAAACCCCCAAACGGTAGAAACTAAAATAAAATGCAACCAAAATTTGAGGGCAAGCGATGCCACTACATTAGTAAGCATCTCTTTGGGCCCAGACTAGGCTAAAAACCAATGTACCTCCAATATATATATATATATACATATAGATATTGTAACGTCGAAAAATATCCCCTTGGGGGCTTTTCCCTCTTTAGGTTTAGCTCTTAGGTCTTTTGTGTGCATTTAGGATATTTTACATCATATTTCAACACCCCAATGAGAAAAACCCTAAGTGTCTTGATAAATAGGGCCTAGGGGGGCCACTTAAGATTACCCCTGCCCAAAATAGGGGGAGGAGTTGGGCACCCCCACCCTAGTCCTGCCCTATTTTGGGGTAGTCCTAATTTTTGGGTGTTAGTTTGTGACTGTTAATTAGGTCCTATGCCGACATGGTAAGTTTAAATTTACAAAATCTTGGTGGGAATGCTTGTAGTTGCATATAAAAGCATGATTAGGCATTCATTTGTAAACTAGATGATTACTAGCAAGCTATTGTGTTCTCAAGGTGATTCAAGGCTTTCATTGTGTTGCAAGAGTAGACTTGTGTGGTTTATGTGTTTGTGTTTGTAGATTTGAGCATCCATTTTATCATGGAATGAAGAGCATCTTCCTCCCATGAGATCTTCACTACAAGGTGACAATATATTGTGTTTTCATCATTATTTCATTTGGATTTTTACCTCTACCTCCCTAGGCATGCACTCTCTATCTAACAATGGTGTTCGGAGACTTAAGTGTCCTCTGGGGCTTGACTAAGGAAAGCCTCTAAATAACACAACCCCTTCCCAAAGTTTTCATGGTTACAGGTTACAGGTTGCGGAGTTGGATAGAGTGAAGTTACATGAAGACATCTTGGAGTGTTGTAATTGCATAACAAAAGGAAAATCTGCTCCTTGGACTTGGGTGCCTGCTCATTAGTCCTCCAAGTTCTGTGATGGGAAAATCTCTGGAACAACAGGAAAGAGTTGCAAACTGAATTCTCAAATCTAGACAAAAATATAGACCTTGGACTTGGGAGCCCGCTCCAGTGTCCCCAACTTTTCCACCTCGGAACCCCAAAAATAGGTACTCTGTGATTTGATATTTTACATCCCTCTGCAAGAGCTTTTTATGTAATTCATCCATTTACTATCGCATTTGGAAAATTAGTGTTTTAATGGTTAATTGAGCATAGGAGAAGGAAAATTGATAATTAAACACCCTAATCCAAGCTTCCCTACATCTCACAATGACCTAGGGTATGATAGTGCATTGCCACTCGACCCTAGGTCCTTGAATGTTAAGGCGAAAGGAGGATTCAAACATAGATAACAACTAAAACAATAAACAATCCAATTTTCCCCTAAACATACATACATATATATATATATATATATATATATATATATATATATATATATATATATATATATATATATATATATATATATATATCTTAGATCCGAACAAAAATAGAGACCTTGGACTTGGGCACCCACTCCAGTGTCCCCAACTTTTCTGCCTCAGAACCCCAAAAATAGGTACTCTATGATTTGATATTTTACATCCCTCTACAAGAGATTTTTATGTAATTCATCTATTTACTATCACATTTGTAAAATTAGGGTTTTAATGGTTAATTGAGCATAGGAGAAGGAAAATTGATAATTAAACACCCTAATCCAAGCTTCCCTACATCTCACAATGACCTAGGGTATGATAGTGCATTGCCACTCGACCCTAGGTCCTTGAATGTTAAGGTGAAAGGAGGATTCAAACATAGATAACAACTAAAACAATAAACAATCCAATTTTCCCCTAAACAGATATATATATATATATATATATATATATATATATATATATATATATATATATATATATATATATATGTTGGATTGTTTATTGTTTTAGTTGATAGATGTTTGAATCCTCCTTTCACCCTTAACATTCAAGGACCTAGGGTCCAGTGGCAATGCACTATCATACCCTAGGTCATTGTGAGATGTAGGGAAGCTTGGATTAGGGTGTTTAATTATCAAATTTTCTTCTCCTATGCTCAATTAACCATTAAAACCCTAATTTTACTAATGCGACAGTATATGTGTGTGTGTGTATACACACACATATATTCATACACACACACATATATATGTATGTATATGTATGTATGTATGTATGTATGTATGTATATGTATGTATGTATGTATGTATATGTATGTATGTATATATATATGTATGTATGTATGTATATATACACACATATATACACACACACATATATATACATATACATAACTAATAGTGATATAAATAAATCAGTCAATAGTCAATTATCTGCCCTATTATATTTATCCAATAATGTTTATAATATATCCTTTGTTGTCTTAACAGTCTATATGACTGTGTAAATAGATAATTTTCTACAGATCCAATGTCTCCTCTCAATTCAATGACTATTATTACTTATTCTATGCCCACCTGACTATTTATTTCTTCTGAACAAGAACTTAGGAGGAGATCTCCTTTTAAAAGACTGCTTATGTACAGGGGCTAATCTATATCTTCTTTTAAACTTAGAATGCTTATGATGGAATGATCTTTCCATGTGACAAAACTAAACCAAGGAAATCAATTTCTTCTTGGCCTATGACAATCTTTTTTGCAGACAAACATATTCCATGTTGTTTGATAGTATTATACAAAGATTCTAGATGTTGCAAATGTTGAGTTATATCATCAGAGAATATAATGATATCATCAATGTATACTACACAAAATTCTTTTAGAATTCTTAAAGCTTGGTCCATTATTCTCTGAAAATAAGCTGGAGCAGTTTTTAAACCAAATGGCATTACATTCCATTCATATAAACCTTGAGGAATTGAGAAAGCAGTTTTATACCTGTCTTCATCTTTTACCTTGATCTGCCAGAAACCTGATTTGCAGTCAAACTTTGAAAATATCTTTTTAGATGCTGCTCTCATAATTAAATCTGTACTAAAAGGAATTAGATAATTGAATGGAAGAATAATATCATTTAGAGGTTTATAATTAATACAAAACCTTTTCTTTCCTCTGATTTTCTCTACTCTTTTGTTTACTAGAAAGGTTGTACAACTGAAAGGACTCTTACTGTCTCTGATGAATTTACCTTCTAGCAATTCTTGCAGGTGTTCATCTATTTCTTTTACTTCAAAAGGACTCATTAGATAAGCGGATTCAAAAGAAATCATAGATGAACATTCTAGCTTTATCTTTATCTCACATTCTTCATGATTCTTTGACCAAAACTGTAGAGGATTCATGCTACAACAGTCTTGCTCAAATCTGATCTTGACTGGTTCTAACAGAGGTAGTGTTTGATCTTGTAGATTAATATTTTCTTTCTTGCTCATTCTAGGTGACTTCTTTTCTATAGGCTTTCTATCTAAGAACTTGTGATTTACCACTTTTAGTTCAGGGATCTTAATCTGGCCATCTTCATGATGAAGGGATATCTCATGGACCCTTAACACAAATGGTTGGTATTTGGTTAGAAAAGTAAAACCTAGGAGAACATCACCTCTAAGACCTTTTAGCTCAATGAAGTCTTTGACAAACCTTTTGCCTTGGATTTCTATGGGAACATCTTGGGCATACCTTCCATATTGCACATCTTGGCCATTAATAGCAACACCAGCAGGTATTTCGGGTTTGGGCTTCTAGAATTCTGTAGGAATAGCATTGGTATTGGCAAAATTTCGGGAAGATCCAGAATCCACAAAAGCATCCATTGGTATTGGTTTATAACTAGGGAATTGAAGATTAATGCGGATGTATGTGCAATTTTCAGCAATGAACAAGGCATTTGCAGGTTCATATTTTGGGAGCTTAGATCTTGTCTTGGAAGAGTGTGAAGATTATACAGAGGGTGCAGATTCAGAACTGGAATGTTCAGCTTTTAAGATGATGTCACGTAATGTCATGTAATTCCCCCACTGCAGAAGTGAGTTTATCAAGAGCTTTCTGCTATAAAGTGATATGGTGAGTCAAAATAATGAGTTCTTCATGACAATAGTCAATTTTGATAGCCATGGAATCCAGAGATCGACCTAAAGAGGGAGACGGTGATTGAGAAGGAGACTTATGAGATCGGGAAGATTTATTAGACTTCCACAGTGGAGTAACATAGCCATGAGACCAAGAATGCCTAGAGCGAGGAGGAGACAAGACATGGTCTTTACAAAAGTGGGTAAAAGGAGTTTTACCTTTCTTAAGCTGAGAATACAAAGAGTCTTTTTCAGCTTCCCATTGTTTAATATCTTGGGCTTGTTTTTTAGCAGTAGCTTTCTTTTCATCAGTGGAGCTAGGCAATCTGTAAGGATCTTTGGCTTTGGCCATGCTAATCTTGAAATCTAAATCCTTGATAGCCTTTTTAACAACACTAGCAACAGTGATGTTTTCATCAGATGAGTTGGATTCAGACTGTGAACTGCTACTAGAAGAACTGATCTTTTTGTGTTTGTCTCGGGCCATGTTCAACTGTTCTGGAAGAACTTCAACCAATTCAAAAAACTCATTATCTACAAATTGATTCAAAGCTTCAGAACTATATACAATATCCCAATTATTATGTACATCTTGTTCAGCAAATAAAGCATAGACTTTGTTTTCTTGCTTTCATTTTCTACGACAATCAGTGGCATAATGGGGACCTTTACAAATAAAACATTTAACTGATCTATGCCCACCTGACTATTTATTTCTTCTGAACAAGAACTTAGGAGGAGATCTCCTTTTAAAAGATTGCTTATGTACAGGGGCTAATCTATATCTTCTTTTAAACTTAGAATGCTTATGACGGAATGATTTTTCCATGTCATCATCATAAGATCTTTTACATTTTTTACAACTGCAATGCTTACCACAAGAGGATTTTCTAAATTTTCTGACATGCTTAAAGTCTTTTAACTGACTTAGGGGTGGTAAGTCACAGTAATCCTTCATGTTACAAGAAGAATTATATTGGTCTTTATTATCATTGAGAGCTTTAGTAAGACAACCCTTATCCAACTTATAAGTGACCAGGTTTTTTAGATCAACAAAACCATATTTGTCCATTGTGGTTTTATACTTATTCATCACATAGTCTTTTGCATACTCATTTAAACCACAAGGTAGAGAACTCAAATAATACTTTTTGGTTGTTGGATCATGTAATTTATGGGCTGCTATCATGAAATTCTCAAAGACCAAATTATATTTTCTCAGTTTGCCTAAATCTTTTAACTGGAGAGAAAATAGAATCTTTTCTGCTTCCAAGACTTCATTCTTTCTATTTCTGGCAAACAAACCAATCAAAGTTATTTTTAACAATGAAAATCCTTTTGCAAAAATATCATTTCTAACCAAATCCTTTTCTTTGACATATTCATCCCCTGTGTGTGGATCTATGGTGATTACTCCATTGTCTAGTAGAGAATTCCACCAATTTCTGAGTTTTCCAGACATTAGCCTTACAACATATAGGACTTTACTGGCATCATTCCATGGAGATCCTCTTGTATCAAAATAATTTTCTAAAGTATCACACCAAGTACAAATAGCATCATAAGGATCTACCAGCTTATCAACATTGAGGATATAACCTAAAGTAGCATAGGCTCTAAGGTTTTTAGGTCTTGGATTTTCTGACAGGGATTCTTTCATTTCTACATCATAATTATTGTAGACAGACTCTTGACTAGCAAAATAAAACTCTTCCCAATTTTCTGTATTATTTAGCTCAACCAAATTCATTTGAGAAGGAGTATGAAATTCTATTTCTTCTTCTTCTTCTGAAGGATCAGAGAATTCTTCTTCAAGATAAACTTCTTCTTCTGGATTTACAGCAGCTGCAGGCTCATCCATGTAAATAGGTTCATTTGGTTGATCCAAATGCAATTCTTCTAACCAATCTTTCAAAGGTTCTACATTTTACATCATGTGTTCTTTTTGCTTAGGAAGTACCAACTTAGTTGGCATAGGAGCTGACTTACTTCTAACTTGGGAAGTTCTAGCTTTCGGTTCCTCAATCTCATCTATAAAAGAAATTCTCTTACCTTTTTGGACATTAGGTCTGGTAAAAGGTTTAGCTTTTTGGAATTTGGCTTCCTCAGGTTCTTCTTCAGAACTATCCTTGCCTTTCTGAGAAACTCTTATGTTTTTAGCATATTTTCTAATCTTTTCGAGCTTGTGAGCAACATGCTCCAGTAAAGCTTCCTGCTCTTGAGCTTGAGTTTCTTTTTTGTTATTAGAAATGACTACATTCTCATTGATCCTAGTAGCCATAGAATCTATTCTTTGGGCAAGATTATACACCTGTGTTTGTTGAGACTGAATATTCTTGATACTATAATTCATAGAACCAGAATCATTCAATAGAGAAGTAGATTGCTTATCAATCTTGTCAACTACTATTTCTGTTTTAAAGACAACACTCTGAACTTGAGACAGAGTTTCTTGGGTAGCAACAATTCTATTAACACCTATTTTAGTGTCTACAATCATATCATCTAAATTGTCTTGAGTAGACAACATCCATTGAGACTGCCAATTCCTCTGAGATTCAGAAGTTTTCTATTTACTTCCTACTTTAGTATGCAGTCTAGCTTCATACTTTCCCCATAACTATTTCTTAGGATTAATGACAGTAAAACTTTCTTGTGTTGGCCATCTACCAGGTACATATTGATCTAGTTCTAAGGTAGTGGCTAGATCTACCTGGATTACTTTCTTTTCTTTTCTTTTGGCACCATATATGGGTAAATGTTCTCTTAGCATACAAGCATGGTCAGGCATCTTAGGAATCTTAGAAATCTTAATCCCTTTTTTCTTGTGATCTTTTTGGTCATCTTCTTGCCTTGGGGTAAGATGAAGTCTTGAACTGACTTGTCTAGCTAATTTTTCAACTAGAACAGGATCATTACTAAGATCAAAAGTAGATGCAAAAGGTGATCTAGATGGATAGGGGTTTACTGATTGAGATGCTTGGAATCTGCGAGAACTACTAGAAGAAGTAGAACATTCTTCTGGGTTGTAATCCACATAAGGTTTTCTATTAGTGCTGGCATATGCATGGGCTATGGAGAAACTTCTTTTTAGGGGTTGTTGCCTAGATGACTGTTCTTGTTCTAATGGCTATTATAAGATAGTTTGATTTGGAACTGTTTGCAAAGTGATTGGAGCAACTCTTCTGGATTGGAAATAGGGTCTTTCTGAGAATCTATTCCTATGGATTGGAAGGTCTACAAACTGGGGTTTCTATTTATCTAATAACTATTCAATTATAGGGAAACCAATCTCGAAGCCAGTGTGGTCTATGAAACGGCCATAGTCAAGTAGGTTAGATGAACCTTGTACAAAACCTACCCCCGTGGGAAAAGAAGCTGGCAGGGAGACAGTATTCAACAGATGATAAACACATCAGCCTCCAATGGTGGAATAGACAGAACTAGGCATGAGTGAGACACCTTTAACTTGCAACAAAAGACAGAATCCAGAAGAGATAAATTTATCAGAAAGAGAGAGGGTAAAATTAGGTTGGACCAATATATGACCATCTCCTTTCTCAGGGCTCAAAACACCTCAAAACTAGGCAATGATAGCTTGTTCCCAAATTTGACATCTAGTATCAACTAGAGTAGCAAAAAATTCAGCTTTAATATCATAGTTAAAGTGAGGGTGAACAATAATGTCTACATGAGGGAAATGGACATGGAAATATCCTTTATCAGACCATCGAGAAACATCTTCTGGTAGAATAAAAGGAAGATATATAGGACAAATACCAGTACCAGAAACTAAGAGATTTACTTCGGACTGACGCACAAAGTCACAAAATTTGGCCTTAATGCCTTTTTCAGGATAGAAATTTGAAATCTTTAAATTAGGAAACTTAAAATTGCCTTTTTCATCCACAACATTATCATCAGTGTCTTGGAAATAATTATGCAAGACTTGAGATAGGGAAGAACTAGCATTGATAGATCTGCGGAGTGCCATAATGAGAATGAACTTACTGATTATCGTTCGCAATATTCCCTACTACTTTAGTCACTTTACTGCCCTTCACATGGTGCTTTCCTTTGGCCTTCAATACGAGTCTTACTTCCACTTCCACAGGCACTACAGCATGCTACTAGCAAATCTTTCAGAGATTCTCACAAGACAATGACACAAATTTTACAACACATGGCTCTAATACCAATTCAAGTGGAATAGAATATAAACTAGAACTGAATTATCATTGATCTTTAAATGAATATTACAAAGCAATTTCTGATTGTCTAGATCACTATCTAGCGCAGAACAAGAGCATAATCTTGCTATGATCCTAAGACCTAAGACTCTTTGTGCTTCAACTCCAAAGCCCTCTGCTGAATGAGGGAAAAAACCCCTTATTTATAAGTCCGAGCAGACATCAAAACTAAAAACTACACTAGGAATCCAACCATACAAAACTGACACGTAACAACACTGTAGGAGAGGATAGCTATTAGGCAGTTTGATCCGTAAGCACTAACTACAGTGAAGAGTACATAAATATTTGCATTAAGCACACCGTATGCAAAAAATGACCCACTTTACACTCAAAAGAGGATATGAGGATCTTGCTTTTTAAGACAGGGTTGCGTCCTGTTGTCGAAAGCCTAACATGGCTGACATCACGGCACAGACAAGCCCATGTGCTAGCCCAAACCAGAAATATCAGTAGGTGGTAAGAGATCTCGTAGTATTGGTTGGAAAATAACATCCAAGTCATCATTACGAGGATGAAAGGAATATATGATCTTTTCGATCTCATCAGGATAGGCAATGTCCATTTCTGTTCTTGTAGCAATTAGAGTAGGATGTAATGAAGGAATCAAATCATTTAAGATAGCTTTTGAAAACCAATCATGTGTTAATGGATAATATTCTACCCTTGGAAGGCAGTATCCATGAGGCTGCACAAGATATCCAGATGGTCCACATAGACCTTCCTCAATAGACCAACCAAAATTCTTCTGGATATGATCAAAGAATTCATTCATGTCTGGTTGTAGAATTCTATCATTGATCCCAAGGAAAATATCAGCATAATCCTCAAATTCTATCTGGGAAATTGTAATACTGTTAACGAAGCCAAACTTTGCAACCTTCAACAAATTTTTCTTATCTTTGTAAGTCCAATGCATTGGAAGAAGTGAGGTGATATAGATATCCATCTGTAAGCCATTTCTTAGCATAAAATCAATTTGAGATTCTTCAAGACCAAAAAGTTCAAGAAAGTCATATGAGTCTGAAGGAGTGAGAATTCCTTTTTCGTATGTTTCCCGTATCTTACTCCTTAATTCATCTAGCCATTTATTTAGAAAAAACACTTCAAGAATAGGAGAGATAATTTCTGAAGGTAATTGAGGAACCCAAATATCTTGTCCTATCATCTGTACACTGCTAGACTTCAATTCCATCTTGCCTTGTGATTGTTTCGCCAATCTTAATTATCATGCAGACTGGTTCTGCAAGCTTTGCCATTTCTCTTGTAAGGCTATCTGCAAGAGGGTTGTTTTCTCCTTGGATCCATTCTATGTCAAAATCATAGCTTGTAAAATCTAGATACCATCTAGCAATGCTTCCATGAGCTATGTCTTTATCAGGCTTCTTTCTGAGAAGTGACCTCATAGGCTGGCTGTCTGTTCTGGCTATGAAGTGTGCTGGTTTGAGAAAGATTTTGAACTTTTGAATTCCTTTCTTCACTGCTAGAATCTCTTTTTCATAGATTGTGTATTTGCATTCTATGTCAGTAAAAGTTCCTGACCTGTAACCACATGCTTGAGATCCTTTTAAAGGAATTTCCTGTAATAACACAGCACCCCAAACTTCGTCAGAAGCATCAGTATAGAGAATCAAAGGAAAACCATCTTTGGGTAGATGTAATGTTGGCAGATATTGGCATTTGATTTTGATCTTCTACACAATTTCTGTTAGTTCTTAAGTCCATAGTCCTGCACCTTCTTTCAGCTGACTTTGTAACTTCTTCCTGTCTTTGGCTAAACCATTGTAGAAAGGAGACACATAATTCAAACATCCAAGAAATCTTTGGATCTATTTTATTCCTACCAAAACATCTGGAAATTCATTTATATGCTTCAATATGTGAGGTTGCAATTTAAATTCTATGTTTAATTATCAATTTTTCTTCTCCTATGCTCAATTAACCATTAAAACCCTAATTTTACAAATGTGACAGTATATGTGTGTGTGTATACACACATCTATATACATACACACAAACACACACACACACATATATATATGTATGTATATGTATGTATGTATATGTATGTATGTATGTATATATATATGTATGTATATATACACACATATATACACACACACATATATATACATATACATAACTGATAGTGATATAAATAAATCAGTCAATAGTCAATTATTTGACCTATTATATTTATCCAATAATGTTTATAATATATCCTTTGTTGTCTTAACAGTCTATATGACTGTGTAAATAAATAATTTTTTGCAGATCCAATGTCTTCTCTCAATTCAATGACTATTATTCCTTATTCTTGATCGATGGATAGATCTCATCGATGTCCATTGTGTTTCCCTTTTTTTCTTCCCCCTTCAATCTGCACTATCATCTATCTCTTATACATCCTTAATAGAAATGATCAAACAAGAGACACACCTTAGCATCTCTTAGCAAATCGCATCTCTTCTTAATTTTTCCTAATCGAACTCCTTCCTATCATTAAATAAATAAGACTTTTGTCTTATTATATGTAGAGTGCTTCATAGAGGAAGGTTGACTATCTTTATGTTTTATTTATTACACTACATCATACTTAATTTTCTTATTAAGTAGTGGCCATTTCATATGAGGGAGTCGGCCTCATCATATTTAAATCCTTTGCACTAATATTTAATCAAAATCATCCCTGGGAGTTGGCCATAATAGTAACCTTGGTTTATATTAAATTTCAAATCTGTTTCGGAGCTCACATTAGAAAATTAGTCTCTATTGGAAGTCGGCCATGTCTGTATCATTATTGTTAATAATTTCATTCTTATTCAGGGGCATGAGAGTCCGCCCTACCCAAGATTACTTGTCCTTAAGAAATCACAAGCCAAGAAACTCTTGAAATTACCAAGATTCTAAATCAACCTTGTAGATTTGTATTCTTGTGAGGTCATTAACTTTTATTATGATGCTTTGATAGGAATGGGAAATTTTAAACCGAGTGACAATTATTTTGGTTATGTTTGACTCTATGTCTTTGTAGAGTAGCTGTTAGTATATTTGCCTCAGCTTGACTACCAATAAGGTTAATACTATCTCTAAATTATGAGGACAATTCTTTTGGCTCATGTACTTTAATAACTCTTAACAATAAAATGAAGAGTTGGAAATTGATACAACCCATCATTTAAGACAAGTTTTCTCTCATTTCATTACCTCAAGTATTCTAGGCAATGATACAAATTCGTCTTTACCCCTGGATGAAATCTGCAATGATAAAAAAAATGTCACATCTTTCATCATGAGAGGTTATGGGAGTGTTGTGAATAACAATATCCTTTACTACAATTTGTATCCTTTTTTCCTATATCATCAACTGGGAGTAAGTATATTTTATTATTCATTCAAACATGGCTTGAGGCAAGATTGAGGGTGTAATAGAAAATATCTTATAGGTGTTTGTAACATTTGGTTCAAATATTTTTCAACATATATATCATCTTGTCATAGACTCATTATTAATATGTTATAACCTTCTGAGTATATATTCTCAAGTATAAATTATTAGATGTACCAAAGTCATAGACTTCATAGCAATGATTATCACTCATGAACACTTTATAGAATTTGAATTTATAGATTAACATCCCATTTCCATATCAATGGGAGGTTGTCACTCCTCTTGTAAAGATTTGACATATTCCCATGTTAATACTAGGATGAGTTTTATTCCATCTGGTTCAACAATCTTAATTTTTTCCCAAAATTTAAGAGGTGAAAATGATCTTGGGATTTGTGGGTTATGGCCCATAATGTAATTTAAAATAGACTGATGTAACAAATTTGGTATAAATTGATGTGTATCAAATTTATATAAGGTACTTATGTGCCTAATACTGATGTCCTTGATCTTTTGATCATGAATTAAGAGTTACTCTAATCAAGAAAAAGAACTTATGATAAGAAGACCCTTGGATGAAATGGTCTAAGGTTCACTAGATCAATTTTATAGGTTACAAGGTAGATCATAGGTGGTATGGACTAGATTGTATCACCATTGTTTGAATGAGCGTGGGATAGATCACTTGATTATACAATTGATCTTGTTCCAAGGGAATAGAACAATTTATTCTTAAGGATGTTTCTCTTACAATAGATGTCCAACATTCCTCTTAAGATTTCTCAAGAGTCCAAATTTGTAGGTTCCTAAAGAATTGAGTTTGTCTTCCCTACATTCTCTCAAATTATTGTTTTGGCTTTTAAGAGATTGACTATTCGAGGTCAAGATGATACCTTAGTGTACCTAACTCTCGAAGTTTGAAAGATAATCTTAATCCATCTTGTATCTTTAGTTATGCCTAAGTTTCCATGACAACTAGTGGTGGAAATGTATGGATATTCATTTAAGTGGGTTGTTAAATTATATTGTTAGATTCAACTATGTTGAGTGGTTAAGATTGATTGTTCCTTCCTAGGGAAACTTTTGATATTTTTATTGCTTGATTTCCTAATGAATAGATGAGTGACGATTGCTTATGTCAATGCATTGGTTTATCCTTTATATCTATTTCTTGAAGGAGTCACTACTCTTCTTGGCTTCCTTTTTCAAGAATAATTCTTTACCTTTGAGTTGATTGTTAGATTTATTTCCAATTGATGGTTTCTTCACAAGGAAATGATTCCCCTTTTATATTTTATTGTTAAGGAAGTCCTACATTTGAAGGGTCAAACTTTTCTTAATTGGGGTTTCATCCTTTCTCACATCATCATTTTTCTTGAGAACCTAATTTAATTTACTTATAAAATCACTTAGGGTTCTATTCTCAATTGAATTATTCAATGATATTTTGGATGTCTTTCTCAAATGAAATGTTCTCTCCTTTTATATCTCAAGTTTGAGGGAGTCACACTAGTTACAACTCTTCATTAGTGTTTGACAATAAACCTTTGATAGATTTGGCATTTTTACATAATTTTTACACATAAAGTAATCTTAAACACACATGGAGTAAACTTGTTGAAAAAACATCGGACACAAAGCAAACACATAGATATACATGAAGCATGCACATGGGTACGTGCAATACACGAAGTATACATGTAAGACACAAAGCATGAAGCATATACATAGATACATGTAATATATGAAGTATACATATAAATGCATGTGAAGAATGAAGCATACGCATAATTACACGTGATACATCAAGTATACACATAAATGCATGTGAAGCATGAAGCATACATATAAATACATGTGATACATGAAGTATACACATAAATACATGTGAAGCATAAAGCATACACATAAATACATGTGATACACGAAGTATACACATAAATACATGTGAAGCATGAGGCATACACATAAATACATGTGATAAATGAAGTATACACATAAATACATGTGAAGCATGAACCATACACGTAAGTCATGAAGTGTGAAGCATATACATAAATACATGTAATATATAAGTACATGTGAAGCATGTATAATTCTCATAAATACATGTGATACATGAAGTATATGTAAGACAAACTATATGCATAATATATGGAGCATGAAGCATACATGTAATACACATAAGTACATGTAATACAAGAATCGTGAAGAATACACATAATATAAAAAGTATATGCATAAATACACATAATACATGAAGTATATGCATAAGTACATGTAGTACAAGGAGCATGAAGCATGCACGTAATACACAAAGTATACACATAAATACATGTAATACACAAAGCATGAACCATACACGTAGCACATGAAGTTTACGCATAAATACATGTAATACACAAAGTATATGCATAAGTACATGTAGTATAAGAAGCATGAAGCATGCACATTATACACAAAGTATACACATAAATACACATAATACATGAAGCATATGCATAAGTACATGTAGTACAAGAAGCATGAAGCATGCAAGTAATACACAAAGTATATGCATAAATACATGTAACACATGAAGCTTACACATAAATATACATAATACACAAAGTATATGCATAAGTAAATGTAGTACAAGAAGCATGAAGCATGCATGTAATACACAAAGTATATGCATAAATACACGTAATACACGAAGTATATGCATAAGTACATGTAGTACAAGAAGCATGAAGCATGCATGTAATAAAAAGTATATTCATAAATGCACATAATACACGAAGTATATGGATAAGTACATGTAATACAAGAAGCATGAAGCATGCACATAATACACAAAGTTTACACATAAATATACGTAAGTCATGAAGTATACACTTGAATACACATAAGTCATGAAGTATACACTTGAATATATGTAGGTCATGAAGTATACACTTGAATATATGTAGGTCATGAAGTATACACTTGAATGCATGTAAGTCGTGAAGTATACACTTTAATACATGTAAGTCATGAATTATACACTTGAATACATGTAAGTCATGAAGTATACACTTGAATATATGTAAGTCATGAAATATACATTGCATCAACTATTATTAACAGGATGGCAGGAAGGATGCTCTGATACCAATTGTAATGTCCCTTACCTAATTTGCCCTAGAAAATTCAAATGCTACAAGTTAGGGTTAGGGTTTCAGAATTACCATTTAGATTATCTTCAAATTGCATAATTCTTGTGCTCTAATTGTACAATCATGACATAAGAAAACACATATACAAAATATAGATATACAAATATACCTCTTCAAATATTAGTGTTAGATAAGATTTTCCTTGCATTCAAATTCATAAACAATATCCATATAGAAAGATCATTTATTTATTACTATGCAGTCAACTTAGTTTATTCACTCAACTCAGTCATAGAAGGGGATGGTGCTAAGAAGCATGGCAGGGCATAGATTGTCAACAATACCTCCATGTAGGCCCCTCAGGGAGGCATGACAGGGTGTTGCTCAGTTCTCCCTTTGAACAGTCCCTAGGGGGGGCTTGGGTAGATATATGTTGTCAACAAGGCCTCCATATAGTCCCCTCAGGGAGGCATGATAGGGGTGTTGATTAGTCCTTCCTCCAAATAGGCCCTTAGGGAGGCATGGTAGGGTTCCCTCCACACAGTCCCCTTACCATTCTTCTAGGACTGGTGAGTATTACGATATATATATATATATGAAAGTGATATAAATAAATCATTCAATAGTCAATGATTTGACTCGTTATATGTTAGCCCACGATTGTCGTTAAACCAAAAGGTCAACCTGTCAATTTTTTATACAAGTGCTAGAGTTAATGAATCAATGGGAGGCAGTTAGTCCATGTCACGAATCCCATGGGGAGCGCTGATCATTTTCCAACAAACTCCCCCCTAGCGTTTCCCAGGGGGATTCAAACCCATGACCTTTCGCTCTGATACCAATTGTTGGACCATGATTCTCATTAAACCAAAAGGTCAACCTATCAATTTCTGATACAAGAGGCAAAGTTAATGAATCCACAGGAGGTGGTTAGTCCATGTCATGAATCCCATGGGGAGCGCTGACCATTTGCCAACATTATATTTATCCAATAATGTCTATAGTATATCATTTTCTATCTTAACAGTCTATATGAATGTGTAAATCAATAATTATCTGTAGATCCAATGTCTGCTCTTAATTCAATGAGTATTATTCCTTATGCTTAATTGATGAATAGATCACATCAATGTCCATTGTGTTTTCCTTTTTTTCTTACTCCTTCAATCCACACTACCATCTATCTCTTATACATCCTCAACATAAGCGATCAAACAAGAGATACACCTCAACACCTCTTAGCAAATCATATCTCTTCTTAATTCTTCCTAATAGCACTCCTTCCTATCATTAAATAAATAATACTTTTTTTTTATTATATGTAGAGCACTTCATAGAAGAACATTGACTATCTTTATGTTTTATTCATTACACTACATCATACTTAATTTTCTTATTAAGTAGTGGTTGTTTCATATGAGGGAGTCAGCCTCATCATATTTAAATCCTTGGAACTGATATTTAATCAAAATCATCCCTAGGGGAGTCGGCCATAATAATAACTTTGGTTTATAGTAAATTTTAAATCCAATTTTGCACTCATAGTAGAAAATTAGTCTCTATTTGAATTTGGCTATGTTTGTATCATTATTGTTTATAATTTCATTCTTATTCAGGGACATGACATAAATCATGAGAGAAACATTATGATTTGGAATGATATATCCTAATAATGATTTGATTTGAGATAATCAAGGTGTGCAACAAGTTTGAGAACAAAATTGATTGATGATTTCAAACAATGTGTAGGATTTCATGGTATGACTTGTATGGATTAGGGTTTCTTGTATTTGGATGGACTGATTTGGGATTGGGGATGGATGAAATTAGATTACATTTAGGTATCCTTTTTCTTGTAACCAATGACAAGGAAAAACTAAGTCTAGAGATAATGATGAAGGGAGGGTAAGATGGAATGATTGGGATATTATGGATAGTGGGAATCTAGGGTTGGAGAGATGGAAGGGTATAGGAGGGGAGGCCATCTTTTCATCACTTCCCCATCCCAACTTACGAATGGTATCGGGGAAGAGCTAGTCAACCTTACATTGACTACTTCACTGATGCCTGCCTCAACTTTCCTCAGGACAGATTCAAGGCTTGACTCTTTGCCTAGAAAAATCTTGCTATTCCTTTCACGCCAAATATGCCAAATCAGAAGAGAGGGACTGCCACCCACAAGCCTTGCTAGGTTGTTTTCTGTCCTTTGGGCCATCCTCTGAAAAGATCCTTGATTCTATCTGGGAGGGCATTGATCCAGCCTAATTTCTACCTTAACCAATCCCAACATTTGGATGCAAAAGGGAAAGAAAGAAAGAGATGATCAATTGTTTCTTCAACATTACCACACAACACACATCTCGATGGTCCTACGATACCCAAAGATTTGAACCTATCACTTGTCAGGATCCATTTGTGAATAACTGTCCATAGAAAAGCCCCAGCTTTGGGAAGCATCCATTTGCTCCAGCAGAGGAAGGAAGGCCAGTCACTCTTTACTTGCAGATTTGCAAAGCATAACCAAAATTAACTTTGTAATGTCCCAATTTTGAACCTGTCTAAAAGATTTCATCTTCTTTTCCTAAGGGAATAATTCTTTTGGCCTTGAGAGCCTCCTTTAGTTCCTATATTGCTTGCGCACTAATTTGGAAAGATGCAATCAGCTCCCAATTCCAATCTAAGTCTTTAATATAGCACGAAGCCTTTCTGCCATGAGCTAAGGATAAATCTCTCCAGAGGTCCTTCAATCCTGGGAGCTCGGCCAGCAAGGGTAAACCTTTCAGAGAATCTTCCCACAAATTTGCATGGGAGCCATTGTTGGTAGACCAAGAGATGTGGTCCATTATGAGCCACCACCTGCACTGTTGCATAAAATTCCAAATATGCGAACCTCTTGGAGGATTGGGCATCGTCAAGATATGGAGAGGGTCATCTAAGTCAAGATATTTTTTCCTTAGAATCTAGCACCATCTTGCTGATGGATCTTTGAACATCATCCAAATTAGCTTAGCGCCCAAGGCTATATTTTGTTTTTCTATACTGCGAAACCCAGTGCCTCCATCCCTTTTACTTTTGCATGCCACTGGCCAACCAATAAGGGGAATCCTTTTGGTATCATTGGCTCATTCCCTGAGGAATTTCTTAGAAATTCCCTCCAACAAGGCGCAAGCTTTCCTAGTCACTTGGTTGCAGCTCATTTGAAAAATAGGGATCGCTGACAAGATCACCTTAATCATCTGAATTTTTCCTGGAAGCGTGAGCCATTTCCCTTGCCAAGAAGATGCCTTGGAGCTACATTTTTGAATGGTGTCATCCCAAAGTGAGGTACGGATTGCACCTTTGAATAGAGGAACACCAAGATATTTGCTTGAGATTTTTGCTTTTCTAAACTTGAAGATGGACAAAATCTACTTTTGTGTTCTGACACCTATGTTAAAGAAACAAATACTGGACTTTTCTTGATTGATTACCTATCCCGAAGATTCCTCATAGAGCTGTAAAAGTGAGGAGATTTCAAATGCTGAGTTTTTTTGAGAGGAGGTGAAGAGAAGTGTGTCATCCACGAACTACTGATGGGTGACCAGAGGAAAGTCATATGCAACTCTAACACCATTCCATCTACCAGGGTCTGCCAAATATTGAATGCTTCTACCCAGGGCTTCTACCATAATGACAAAGAGGAAAGGCGATAGGGGATCACCTTGCCTAAGTCCCTGTGGGTTCAAAGAATCCACATGGGGACCCATTGACTAGAATGGAGTAATGAACCGAAGAGATGCACTGATAGGTCCATTCAATCTAGCTTTTGTCAAAACCAAATTTCTCCATGATCTTCATTAGAAATCTCCAGTTGACACGATCATAAGCCTTGCTTATGTCCAATTTTAGGGTCATACAACTTTGATTCGATGAAGTAATGGAATGTAAAGTCTCATGAGCCAAAATGATACTATCAATTATATTCCTACCTGGCGTAAAGCCACTTTGCTCCTCGGAAATGATGCATGGGAGAAAACCTTTCAGCCTCTTAGCCATTACTTTTGAGACCACTTTATAGATGGTATTGCATAGGGATATGGGCCAAAAATCTTTTCGAGACGCTGAAACTACTTTTTTGGGAATGAGGGCGATTAAAGTATTATTGATGTCCTTGATCATCTTCCTAGATTTCCTCAAATCTTCAACTTCCTTCCAAATGTCAGTTTCCAAAAGGTCCCAGAATTCCTGGAAGAATCTAGCCGAAAATCTGTCTGGCCCAGGGGATTTATCAGGCACCAACTGGAAGACCACAACCTTAACCTCCTCCTTGGTGAAAGGCCCTAGAAGAAAATCATTTTGTTCCCTAGTGACCACTTTTGGGATAAGGTCCAAAAAAGGTTGTTGTTTCTATGCAGTAGAGGCTTCCTTAGAGGCCAAAAGATTGCAAAAGTAGGTAACTACTTCCTGTTGGATGAGCCCTTCATCTGACACCTCTATGCCACCTTCATTCATAGCATAGAGATTCGATTCTGACTGCGCCTTTGTTTCACAGAGTTGTGGAAAAACTTGGTGTTCAGATCACCTTCAGCCAACCAAGTTTCCCTTGACTTAGATCTCCAAAAGATTTCCTCCCTGGCAAGAAGTTCTTGATGGATTTTCATGAGCTCCTGCTCCTTTTCAAATTCAAAGTTGGTCATGCCATTGCACAAAACCTCCTGATTTAAAAGTTCTAACTCTGTCTCAATCCGTTCTTTTTCTTTGAAGATGTTTTTAAAAATTCCTTCATTCCATGCTTTCAGATGCTCTTTGATTGCTTTCAGTTTTTTTACAATAATGAACATCTTTGATCCTTTCTGAACCTCTAAATTTAACCACCATTGATTAATTAGATCCCTGAGTGAACTATCTCTTAGCCACATCTTTTCAAATTTGAAGGGGCTTCTAGCCGGTGGTCTATCTTCCTTTAAAGCTACCAATATTGGAAAATGGTCGGAACCAGAGATTGGGAGAATATGTGACTCAATTGCAATAGGGAGCTCGGTCCAATTTGCTGAGAATAAGAACCTATCCAATCTTTTTGCTATATTGGTGAAACCTTCGTGCCTATTGGTCCAGGTGAATGCTCCATTTTTAGGCACAAAATCCAAGAGGTTGGAATCTTCCACAAAGCGTTTGAAATCTTCATGACTTTGGCTGACTCGACATGACCCACCTTTTTTTTAATATACTATTTTTTTAATTTATATTTGTAAATAGTAAATATTTTATAAACCAATAATGCTGAAGATGCCATTTATGAATGTTAAATGAACAGTAGTTTTTTTTAGTGTTTAAAGTTTTTTTTTTGAAAAGGGAGGGCGATGGTAGAAACTGCCACCGCCTGTGGGTTCTTTTTAGGGGGTGGGGAGGGGGTCGAACCCCCACCCAAATCTTGAAACCTGTAGCAAAAACATTTCAAATGGCGGTGCTGCCACAACTTCACACAGACCGTCGTCCCTTGACTTGGCCGTTCGGCCCTCCAACGTAGCTCTTAGCCTTTTTCTATTATATATAAACAATGATATATATATACCCTATGGATTTTACACAAATCTTGCATTTAAAAAAAAATACATCTCTGGTTTATTACCAGAATATCTCTCTCTCTCTCTCTCTCTCTCTATATATATATATATATATATATATATATATATATATACGTTAAAACAAGAGGCTTTAAATAAATAGATATATACAAGTTAAGTATACCTCCATGGTAGAAATCCATGGATGCCCTCTTTCAAACCTGCAAACAAAAAAAAATGAGAGAAAATGGAGATGAGAAAAATGGAGAATAGAGAATAGAAGAGAAAGAAATGAGAAGAAAGTAGGGTTAGGGCTTTGTTTTCTTTTCATAAGGAAACTATTTTTTTTTTATTTGGAGGAGTTTTAGGTCTTTGTGCTTTTAAAATTAGATTTTTATTATTTTCCCTCTCCTTTTTGGATTTAGAATTTTTCTAATATTTCTATTTAATATGGAGAGAAAGGGGAAAATTCATTTATATGTGGCTAATTATAATTTACTAGATTTATTTCAATTGATGGGGTTTAGGGGTAATTTTAATTTGTAAGTGGGTTGTTTACCTAGTAGTGTTATTTCCTTTAGTTGTTATTTATTTTATCTAGGGATGGAAATTGATTTCTTTTAATTGTTTTCTTTAGCTCTTTAGAGATTATTTAAATGAGTTAGGAGAAAATAGATTAGTTTAATTTAATTATTAGTTTTGGGGTTTTCATTTGTTCTTATTAATATCCCTCCTAATTTAACTATTGAGACTTAATTAATTTTAGATCAATTGAATTTAATTTATTGCATATGGTCATTAATTAATGAGGTTAATTTTATTTTAATTTTTAATTAATTTAGTTGCTTTAATTTAATTAACCTAGTGTGGAATAATTAGATAATTAATTAAGTCAGTTAACCTACTTTAGAGAACCTAGAAAACCTTCAATTAAAATTTTGCTAATAGAATAATTCCTATTCACGCCTGTGAGGCGTTATGCTGCCAGATTTTTCTGGGATTCAAGGATCACATTCCTTAGAGATTTAAACCTTGCATAGAGTAAAATTTGAATGTTTCCACTACTTGTGGATTTTAATTAAGTTGTTAATTAATTCTATTTTTCTTTTAGAAGTAGGTTTTGGATTTCGATTCGTATTGAAATCCGTCACTCACATAGGAAAACTTGGAGTTTCGGTCAATCAATCCTAACTCTAGTGGTGACGCTTCTCGCGTCGCATTGACCCCCTTAGTCGGCTTCCATCACATAGGGGAATGTGTATGTGATCTCATTACCCCAAATTTGATTGACAAGTTATGTGTTATACATATTGCCACCAAGCACACTGACGCGTGTGAGGGGGTTTCTAGGGATGGGTGGAAAACATTTTGATATTTTGTGTCATGATCACATGACAAATGTGGACATGACATGTGTGTTGCATGTCATGATTGCATGGGAAATGTGGGCATGACTTTTGGTATTAGGGCCCAAGTTTAAACACTGGGCTTGTTGGGCATGTTACTTATTCTGCAAATTCTTCTGATTCATGACTACCTTGTTCTTGTAGGATGCCACCTAGAATGAGGTGAGCGCATTCATGCCACAATGAGTCTGTAGACGTGTATAGCGACTCATCAGCTGAGGTTCAGGGACCACAGGCACCACAGGTACTAGAGGCACCACCCACACCTGATATCAGACCACAGATCTTACAGGTATTACAGGTAGTGTTAGATAGGTTACCACCAACCATAGTTGAGCCATGTATCGAGCCACGTGTTGAGCCCCGCATTGATCTGCGAGAGGAGACACATGTGGAGCCTCGCATCAAGCTGCAAGTGGCACCATGTGTAGAGCCTTATGTTGAGATACCTGATACGACAACGAAGGAGGTTGGTTTGACTTACAGAGCTTGTAGAAGGAGCCCTCCACATCATGCTAGGCGAGAGGAGGTGGTGAGAGTGGAGCAGGTTTTTCACGGGCCTTATGGTTATGGTGTGGATGAGCCTATCCAAGGACACAGAGACCGTGGGGACCCCATGAGGGATTTGTTGAGACTGAATCCACCTACCTTCACCGGGACCATAGAGGGAGCCGAGGTGAAGGCTTGGCTTATCAGTTTAGACAAGTGCTTTGCATTGCATCCTTACAAGGGCAACACGAAGGCACGCATGGTAGTTCACCTATTGAGAGACGCAACAACAACTTGGTGGTACACTGAGGAGTGCAAGCACTACTTATCTTTAGATATACTTTCATGGGACACACTCATTAAGTGCTTTAATGTGTGATATCTATCAGACCATTATAGGAAACGTTGTATTGATGAGTTCCATGATTTACAACAGTGAGGTTCTATGGTAGCATAGTATGAGGGCAGGTTCACAAAGCTATCACGTTATGCGGAGTATCTCCATGATGAAAAACTTCTAGTTCACAAGTTTATCAGAGGTTTGAATTAGGGGATATCAGGACCTATGCACATGGTAGACCCCCAAACCTTGAGTGAGGCTACCGAGAAGGCATACATTGCTAAGGAGATACAGGGATGAGGTTAGAGTTCATGCCCTTAGTTTTAGGATCGTTGCTAGTAGCAGCAACAGAATTTCTGGAGACCACCACCACACCTCAAAGAGGAGGGTTTAGTTTTGTACCTTTACCTCCTAGGCCTCCATAGCAACAGCAGTAGTAGCAGTTTTAGCAGAGGTCCAGGCCCTAGCAGAGGACACAGGGAGGATAGAATCATAGTTGGCAGTAACAGGGCCCACGTAGGGATCAAAGATAGCAGGGATGACCTGCAGGACCCATGAGATCACAACAGTCTTCTAGGGGTTCTCAGGGGTCCATTGGTTGACTGGATAGTAGTAGAGTAGTAGGACATAGACTGGATAGGTACAGGCTAGGGGCCCATGCTATGTATGTGGTGGGGTAGGACATTTAGCTAGAGAGTACCCATAGGACTTTACGGTAGGGGGACAACCTCGTGCAGGAGGATCAGAGCAGACAGTTGGAGATGTGGACAGGTCCCATCATATGTTTGTAGCGGTTGACAACCGCTAGGCCGACTTCTAGGCCTCAATGATCGAGATAGTAGGTATGATTAGGGATTTCCCCATTGCTATTTTATTTGACTTTGGTGCTACTGATTCATTTATATCTCCATCGTTAGTGGAATGTTGCATGTTGGTGGCCTCTAGGCAAGGCGATAGTTTGGAGGTTGAGTTGACCACTGGGGCTAGGATGTCAGTAGATGCTTTGGTTCGGGATTGTGAGATATCTTTGGGGGCCTTCACTACATTATGCAACCTTAGGGTTATGCCTTTATGATCCTATGGTGTAGTTTTAGGCATGGATTGGCTTGCAGCTCATAGAGCCAATGTAGATTGTCACCGAAAGGTGATTAGCTATTTAGATGATCATGGCATGTCAGTCAAGGTAGTGGACATTTAGAAGCCCATAGCAGTTCATATGATATCTGCTCAGTAGCTTAAGTGCTACATGCAGAAGGGATGTCAGTTGTTTGCCATCATAGTTAGCGATAGATCAGAGGATGAGCTAGAGGTGTCATTAGATGACCATCCTATCTTGAGGGAGTTCTCCGATGTCTTTCCACCAGAGTTACCAGGTATGCCTCCACATAGAGAGGTAGACTTCCATATTGATCTAGTGCCGGGTGCCAAGCCAATGTCTCATGCACCCTACAGGATGACCACACATGAGCTCACAAAACTCAAGTTGTAGTTAGAGGAGTTGCTTGAGAAGGGGCACATCTGACTTAGCATTTCACCATGGGGCGTACTGGTCATCTTCATGAAGAAGAAGGATGGGTCTCTTCATTTGTGTATGGACTATAGGTAGCTTAACAAGGTGACGGTGAAGAACCATTATCCTCTGCCTAGGATTGATGACCTTTTTTATCAGATGTAGGGAGCCAGAGTGTTCTCTAAGATAGACCTAAAGTTTGGTTACCATTAGTTGCACATCACAGAGCTAGATATCCATAAGACCGCTTTCCAGACTTGATATGGCCACTATGAGTTCACTGTGGTACCCTTCAGTTTGACAAACACCCCTGCAGTGTTCATGAGTCTCATGAATGGGTTGTTCCACACTTACTTAGATCGGTTCGTGATCATTTTCCTTGATGATATTTTGATCTACTCGTGGACTAAGGAGGATCATGAGGATCACTTATGTCAAGTTTTGTAGTGCTTGAGAGACCAGCAACTTTATGGCAACTTGGTGAAGTGTGCCATTTTCAAGACCGAGGTGCAGTATTTGGGACACATCCTATCTAGCGATGGTATCTCCATAGATCCATAAAAAATTAGGGCTATCAAGGATTGGCCAGCACCCACCAGTGTGACAGAGGTTAGGAGTTTCATGGGGTTAGCCAATTACTACCGCAGATTCGTAGAGGGTTTTTCTAGGATAGCGCACCCCATCACTTCCCTTTAGAGAAAAGGGAAGAGCTTCACTTGGACTGAGCAGTGTGAGAGGATCTTTGGGGTCCTCAAGGAGCATCTTACCAGTGCTCCCATCTGAGCAGTTCTTTATCTTGTAGAGGATTTTGTGGTTTGTACAGATGCATCACTTGAGGGTTTGGAGCCATGCTTATGCAGGGTGGTAGCGCAATCACATATGAGTCATGAAAGCTCAAGACCCATGAGCTAAACTACCCCACTCATGATTTAGAGTTCGCAGTAGTGGTTCATGCTCTCATTCATTAGAGACACTTTATTTTGGGTCATCACTTTGAGCTTCATTCAGATCACCACAGTTTGTAGTACATATTGACATAGCCGAATCTGAAGGCCTACCAACAGCATTGGATGGAGTTTCTTTGCGAGTAAAACTTTGATGTCCACTACATCAAAGGGAAGGAGAACATGGTCGTTGATGCTTTAAGTCAGAGGTGCCACGAGATCCTGACCTTGACCTTGAGTGTGGACTTGAGATGACATATCATTCAGCATCTGCCTAAGGATGAGTGTTTTCTTGAGGTACAACAAGAGATCCAGTCACAGAGGGCCCTTGTGGCAAATTTGTAAGATATTCTCTTGAGATAGATGGGTTACTTAGACATCAACAGTGCATCTATGTACCTTGTACAGGTGACCTATGTGCAATAGTTATTTTAGAGGCTCACAGAGCACCTTATGTAGCACACCCAAGGGTGAAGAAGATGCATGCTAACTTGTGACAGTTGTACCATCAGGTAGGTATGAGGTGAGATATTGTAGAGTATGTTGCTCATTTCCTTGAGTGCTAGAGGCTCAAGGCTGAGCATCAATATGCAGCAGGTCTTTTATAGCCTCATGAGATACCTGAGTGGAAATGAGACACCATTTCCATGGATTTCATTGTTGGTCTTCCTATGTTAGCTCATGACCATGATGCCATTATGGTGACGGTTGACAAGTTGACCAAGATGGCGCATTTCTCACCTGTATGCATGAAATACAATGCACCATCAGTGGCAAGAGTATTCTTGGATGAGATTGTTAAATTACATGGGGTACCTCGCTATATCACATCTGACAGGGATTCAGTTTTCACATTAGCCTTTTGGAGGGCATTAAAGTAGGAATTGGGCACACAGCTCAACTTCAGTTCTACTTATCACCCCAAGATAGATGGACAGACAGAGAGGGTGAATCAGGTTCTTGAGGATATGCTCCATATGTACATCATGGATCACCAGACTAGATGGGAGGTGTATCTATATCTAGTTGAGTTTACCTACAACAATGGACATCCCAACTCGTTGGGTATGCCTCCTTTTCAGGCCTTGTACGGCAGACCTTGTAGGACACCGTTGAGTTGGGATCGTATTAAGGACAGGGTTTCTATTGGGCTAGAGTTGGTGCAGGATATGGAGTAGTAGGTGACCTTGATCAGATAGAGACTTCAAGAGGCACAGGATTGACAGAAGAAGTATGCCAATGTTAAGAGATTAGATCAGAGCTTCTCGGTTGGGGACAGATTATTCTTGAGAGTGCGACCGCACAAGAGTCCAATCCATTATGGAAATGGCTCTAAAATCACACCATAGTTTGTTGGACCTTTTGAGAACTTGGAGCGAATAGGACCCATGGCCTACCATCTAGCCTTGCCACCTAGCCTATCATGCATCCATGATGTTTTTCATATATCTATTTTGCAGCGTTACATATCTGTTTTATCTCATGTATTTGATTGGAGTGCACTATAGGTAGAGGTGGATGCACAGTTGGCTTTGGAGCCAATTCACATATTGGCTCGTCGGACGCTGGGCCTTCAAGGTTGAGAGCTGGACCAGGTTAGGGTCCAATGGGACAAGTACGATGAGGTCACGATGACTTGGGAGGATGCAGCTAGATTGAGGGCACTATATCCTCGCCTCTTTGACAACTTCCAAGATGAAGTTTAGTCTTAAGGAGGGAGGATGCGAGGCCTCCCTTTTCAGTCCCATACTTTGATCATTTTATATTACTATTGGAGACACATTTTAGACTTTAGGGGACTGTTGATCCCGATATGCAAGATTATTAGACTATAGGCTTTTACCTTTGATTTATTATGTTAGCATGGTTGTGATGAGATTATATCTTGATTTGATTTAATGATGAGGATATTGACATGTGATTTGCATTATGATACTATTTGAGATACTAGTTATGTGATTATTATTATGGATTTATTATGCGATGTCATCTTGAGATGGATTATTGAAATGCAAATTATGAATCTATTGTGATGTGATTTTATGATGTTTTATACGATCATGCGATGATGTGAGTGTATGTTTTCCTTTGCTTCGGCTATGATATACATGTTGGATTAATCTTTTGTTTAAGTGCACAGGTGTTCTAACCAAGCCACAGATAATCGAAGATAATCCCATACACCTTTTGATTTCCCGTGTTAAGCCGATCTAGTTCCAAGAGGAACCAAGATCAACTATGTTATGCATGATGAAATTTTGTAATGTTATTATGTGATGTTGTTTGGTTTAGGTCTACCCCTTTTATATTTGATTGTATTTGGTGTTGTAAAGGTGTAATGTTTATTTGATTTTATTTTTGAGCTTTTATTTTTGTGACCCCTTTTTATGTGATTTTACTCACCCTATGGTGCTCAAAATGGGTTAAAAGTGACCCTGGGTTGTACCCCTAGGGTCTAGGGACCATTTGAGCTTGTATAACCTTAGTTAAACTCCCATTTGGTCACTTAAACTTCACCCTAAAGTAAAGTGATGAAAATGGAAGTTTGGGAAGGAGTGGAAGGTTGGGTCAAACACTCAATCTCATCCATACCTCTTCTCAAGGCTTAGGGGAGTCTTCTAGACCCCAAATTTGTGGAGGACTCAACTCCAAAGCTCTTTCATAATTGGTGAGGGTACCTTGGGATTTTGTGAAATTTCATAGGAGGATATGATTGGGGCACTTGTAGTACCCACTTCCTTCTTTGGCTCCACTTTTCTCTCCCACATGTGTGAGAGGGCACAAGTGGAGGAGGCAAGACTTGGTGGAATGGGATGGTGACATGTGTCACCCCCACATTTCATGAAGCTTGCAAGTGGATTTGTGGAGGAAGGGAAGGTGACATGTGTCACCTTCTCATTCCTCAAGGCTCTTGAGGAGAACCTATTTTAATCCCTCTTTAAGAGAGGGAGAGGGTTGTTGATTTGTTTTCAAGTTTTGAGTTTGATTTGAATTTGGGGAGAGAGTTAGAGAGATTTTTGGAGGCTCATTTGGAGAAGGATTTGGAGGTGGAGTTGGAAGGGCTCTTCTTCAACTATCTTCCTTTCAAGGCTTGAAGCCTTTCCTTATGTAAATTACATTTCTTGTGTGATGTTTGTGTGTGTGTATTTTTATATTTTGTTGTTGTGGGGATTTATATGGGTGTTGTAAGAGCCTCTCCATTTGGAGAAAATGCTCAACATGTGTGAGGTGGGGGAGGAGTGAACCTCCTCAATGTCACATCCTAGTTCTTTTGGTATTTTATTCTTGAGGGCAAGTTGTTAAAATGAGAATTTTTGAATGGTTTGAGAGCCATGGGAAAATTATGTAAAAGTTGGTATTTATGTGATAGCTTGAGGCATTGTAAAAATTGGTTTTTAGGTGATAGTTGGAGTGACACTCTTGAGTTGAGTGATATCCACTCCCCTACCCCTTTAAACTCATTTTTGTGAGTTTTATTTTGTGCAAGCCATGGGTATTCTTCTTGCTTTTGTTGAGTGTTTTGTTGTGAAGTGGAGTGAGTGTTCCTTGTGTGTGGATGACCTCCAAGCTTAGGGGTGACTCATGAGTGGGTCTATGGTAGGGAGGAGAGTGGTATTTAGTGGCTTTTCCCCCCTTTCCATGTGTGTTATTTTCTAGGTTATTTGAAGCTATGGGGCTTGGAAGAAAAAGACTTTTATTCTTTAAGTTTGTCATTTTGGCTCTTGAGAGAGTTATGGCCAAGTTTGGCCTTATGTATTTGTTTCAAGTTTATAGAGAGAAAATCTTTTTCTCTCTTGAAATGTAAAGTTACATGTTTTAATCTTTGAGTGTATTTAACTTATTTTGAAGTTAGAAATAAAAATATAGTTGCTAGTTTTATATTCATGTGAGTGAGAAAATGTGCAATGGAAGAAAAATGCATGCTCTTATAGACTTATTCTTAAATGGTTGCTTACACACACACACACACACACACACACACACACACACACACACACCTACACACACCTTGTTGTTTTCCAATTAGTGGTATCAAAAATAAGAAAGCTATGGATGTTGTTTTGCATTATAGATTTTTTTTTTAAAAGTGGGTTGTTGTTTTGTTTTTAAGAAAAAAAAGAGAATATAAATGTTTGAAAAGAGTATTTTTTTTATTTACATTGTTAAAACAAACATATTTGCCTTTTTATTTCAAAGAAAAAAATGTGTAGTATAGAATGATGTATTTTCTTCTTTTACAAAAAAAAAAAATCTACTTGAAAAGTGAGTTATATATATATATATATATATATATTGAAAAATTGTGAACTGAGAAAACCATGCATATTCCTCATTTTCTGAGTATATATATATATATATATATATATATATATATACTATTTTTTTTATATTTGTAAATAGTAAATATTTTATAAACCAATAATGTTGGAGACACCATTTCCAAATTTTAAATGAACAGTAGTTTTTTTTAGTGTTTAAAGTTTTTTTTTGAAAAGGGAGGGCGACAGCAGAAACTGCCGCCACCCGTGGGCTCTTTTTAGGGGGTGGGGAGGGGTGTGGGTGGGGGTTCAGCCCCCTTCCCACCCTCTTATGCCTCCAAAAATCTTGAAACCTACAGCAAAAAAAAGTTCAAACAACAACACAGCCACAATTTCACATAGACTGTCGTCCCTTGACTTGGTCGTTCGACCCTTCAACACAACTCCTAGCCTTTTTCCGTTATATATAAACAATGATATATATATATATACCCTGTGGATTTTATACAAATATTGTATTTTAAAAAAAGTACATCTCTCGTTTATTACCAGAATGTATATATATATATATATAGGACTTTAAATAAATAGATATATACAAGTTAGGTATACCTCCGTGGTAGATATCCATGGATGCCCTCTTTCTAACCTGCAAACACAAAAAAAAATAAAAAAATAAAAATAAAAATAAAAAATAAAAAAATGAGAGAAAATGGAGATGAGAAAATGGAGAATAGAGAATAGAAAAGAAAGAAATGAGAAGAAAGTAAGGTTAGGGCTTGATTTCTTTTCATAAGGAAACTATTTTTGTTTATTTGGAGGACTTTTAGGGCTTTGTGTTTTTAAAATTAGATTTTTATTATTTTCCCTCTCCTTTTTGGATTTAGAATTTTTTTAAATATTTCTATTTAATATGGAGAGAAAGGGGAAAATTCATTTATATGTGGGTAATTATAATTTACTAGATTTATTTCAATTGATGGGGGTTAGGGGTAATTTTAATTTGTAAGTGGGTTGTTTACCTAGTAGTGTTATTTCCTTTAGTTGTTATTTATTTTATCTAGGGATGGAAATTAATTTCTTTTAATTGTTTTCTTTAGCTCTTTAGAGATCATTTAAATGAGCTAGGGGAAAGTAGATTAGTTTAATTTAATTATTAGTTTTAGGGTTTTTATTTGTTCTTATTAATACATCCTTCCTAATTTAACTATTGAAACGTAATTAATTTTAGATCAATTGAATTTAATTTATTGCATGTGGTCATTAATCAATGAGGTTAATTTTATTTTAATTTTTAATTAATTTAATTGCTTTAATTTAATTAACCTAGTGTGGAATAATTAGATAATTAATTAAGTCATTTAACCTACTTTAGAGAGCCTAGGAAACCTTCAAATAAAATTTTTCTATTAGAATAATTCCTATTCACACCTGTGAGGCGTTATGCTGTCAGATTTTTCCAGGATTCAGGGATCACATTCCTTAGATATTTAAACCTTGCGTAGAGTAAAATTTGAATGTTCCCACTACTTGTAGATTTTAATTAAGTTGTTAATTAATTTTGTTTTGCTTTTAGAAGTAGGTTTTGGATTTCGACTCGTATCAAAATTTGTCACTCACATAGGAAAACTTAGGGTTTCAGTCAATCGATCCTGACCCTAATGGTGATGCTTCTCATGTTGCATTGACCCCCTTAGTCAGCTTCCATCATGTAGGGGAATGCGCATGTACTTGAATTACCCCAAATTTGATTGACATGTTACAGGTTATGCATATTGCCACCGAGCACGCCGACGTGTGCGAGGGGGTTTCTAAGGATGCGTAAACCTTTTTTTAATATTTTGTGTCATGACCACATGATAAATGTGGACATGACACGTGTGTTGCATGTCGTGACCACATCGGAAATGTGGGCATGACAATAAAATCAATGGTGGTGAAAAATAATTTAGGGCCAATTTAAAATATTCAATGTTTGATTTAAAATATTAAGAAATTAAGGAGTTATAGACACGAACACTACACCTTAAACTAGTCAATTACTGCCACCTTCAGGCCTTTACTTTTCCATAGGAACTTAATTTATTTTCTAGGAAGGATTCACCATGGTAATTAATGCATTTTCCTATTTTTTGTCAAGATCCACCAGGATTGTGTACAAATTTCTAGTGATTTAAAAAATTCACCAATAAAATTAAATATTTTTTCAAAAAAAGGAAAGATTCACCAATAAAAATTAATATTTTTTTCCAAAAAAATGGAAGATTTACCAGAATTTTATATCTTTTTTTAGGAGGGGTTTCTTAAAGTTACCACTGGTGCAAATCTGAGGGTTAGTACGAACGAAATTATGTGAAATCCTATAGAATATGCAAAAACATGTCTTTGGACATTGGGAAGGCACTCCAAGCCTTTGTGTTGGAAATCCAAAGCAAATCCCAAGCCTAAGGCTTGGGATTCCCAAAGCAAAATATAACGTGAGCATGTTATAATGTGCTCGCGTTATATTTTTGAAAGGAAGCAAGGTATGCAGAAACGCTTCCTACACTAATCTATTGAGGAAAGACTTATGCAAATTTTTACTTTTATAGTTATAGATTAAGATGCACATTAACAGAAAGATAATAACAACTTCCAAATGCAAACATAAAACTCACAACACAAGATATACGTGGGGAAATCCTTTTAGGTAAAAAACCCCACACTCCAAATCCGCCTAATATATTATTTAGGAATCACAAAGATTACAATATACTTGTAGAGCAAGATTTTATAGGAGTATATCCAATATATAGGAGATGCAATATAGTAAACCATTATTGGTAATTAAAAAACCATGAGCCAAAACCACCCATAAAGTGGCACCGAAATTATCTCCAATCAAATATGTCTTGTGATGTACTAAACCACACATCAACACATGTAACTCTCCCCTTTACAATTCTTTTATGTGTCCAATACATTTTTACATTTCTCAAAAATAGAAGGTCCAACTTCCAGAAGCCATAACTTTTGATCCAAGTGTCCGATTGATGAATCGTTTAATGCGCTAGAAAACTCATAAAGAGATGTGTCACCCTATAACCCGCTATTCTAGTTATGACAATTTTCAAGATGTTTAGGGAAGTTTTGATTCCAATAATTGAGTTCAAAACTTTTTTCTGGTAGTTTCAAAAACATAAACTTTAATATCCCACGATCTAGAAATGATCTTGAGATGAAAGTCACCCAAGATGTTCACTTAGTTGTTTCACACCTTTTGAGAAAAATTTTAGGTCGATATGAGCTCAATTGAAGGACTTACTAAAAATAGTAAGTCTCACTATTTTTAGCTCTTTTGGAAACTTTGAAAGTTCCAGACCATTCTCTAAGATAAAGGGTATTAATGTTGCAAGTATGAGGTGAACTAGTGTTGTCATTGATGTCAACATACTCATATTGCATTGACAAGAGGGATTCGATGAGCAGTGTGCTGAGGATATTGAGAAAATTAGCCTCAGTCAGGAACAGTGAAGAACAGTGATGAGAAGAAGGAAAATGTATTGTATAGGATGTGAATCGGAGGATACGGATTAAAGGGTTTGTATATATGAGTCTTGAGATGCTTCAGTTAAGATTTTAGAGGTTCGCATGAAGATCTGAAGGAGTTGTGGCTGTTGGTGTGGAACCAGTTCCAACAAGTGTTCAGAGGTGACAGAGGATCACAAAAAGGTCCGGTGAGGTCCAGAATTGTATAATCCTAATCTACAGATTGGAAGGAGTGTTTGGGATATCCTTGTGATGTGTCATCTCAAGTTGTGTATGATTTGGAGGTCCGAAAGTACCTTTTGCATTGTGACAGTGGCGACAGACTATGTTCTTGAAGTTTCAGATAAAGAAGAGAAGAGATTCTAGTAAGTAGAGGAAGTGCAGATGTACTTGGTCGTTTAGGCAGGCTTGGAAATGTCCGTGGATCATGTTTAGGTTGTGTTGTTGGTCCGCATTGATGGTAGAGCCCAGAATTGAAGATAATCTTCCGGATGAAGTTCTTGCTCTGTTGTCTTGTATAAATAAAGGTTTGTGAGTTCATTTTGGAGTGTGGATGGTGTGGATGAGAGTGGTGTAGCGAAGAGAAGTATGGAAGGCAGAGCAGAGGTTTTTGGGCTTAAATGGAACTAATCCGAACATGGTAAAGATGTCATTCTCCAGTTCAAGACCGTGATTCTTATCACTTTGTAGACAGTGTGTCTCCTTGTAGGCAGTGGGCCTCTTTGTGAGTAGTGTGCTCAAGCAGTGAGCCCTAATTGGTAAGTGCCATTCTTTTTCTTATTCTTTTAACAGAGAATAATCCTTGGGTTAATCACCCCTTGGTTTTTCCCTTAACTGGGTTTTCCATGTCAAAATCTTGGTGTTCATTGTGTTGATGTTTATCTGCTCTTGTGTTTGTGCATTTTACTTTCATGGATGATTAATTGATATGCTGTTAACTAACAAGACGAATCAAGTGTTTGAAATAGAAAGCAAGTTTGTATACAACTGATTCACCCCCCCTCTCAGTTGTATGCCATAGATCCAACAATTGGTATCAGAGCCAAGTTCCTCTGAAAGGAGCTTAACCGCTTGAGGAGATCCAGGATGTCGTCATACAAAAAGGATAGTCCGAAGTTCGATGGAACCAATTTCACTCTCTGGAAGGGTTGCATGAAATGTCACTTGGAATGTATGGGAAAAGCATACTTGGCCATGGTTTCAAAACCATATGTATCTCCACAAGGTGGTCCGACAACTCTGAATGAAATCACAGATGCTGAAAATAATATGTGGACCAAGGAAGCTCTTCTAAGCGCATTGAATGACTCAGATCTCTCAAATGTTATTGACCTACCAACTACATATGAGATCCTGACTAAACTGGAACTTCTATATGAAGGAGATGAGTTTGTCAAGAGTGCAAGGTTGTAAATTCTGAAAGGGAAATTTGAAAGATTGAAGATGAGAGATGATGAAAACATCACTACTTTTATGCCAAGAGTGAATGAACTAGTGTGTGGAATTAGAAATGTTGGTGGAACTCTGGATGAAAATGAGATTGTTTGCAAAATCCTCAGATCCCTTCCTGCTGCCTACAAAATCAAGGTTGCTGCAATTGATGAATTTAGAGCCCACACAACTGTCACAAGAGAATAATTGGCTGGCAAGCTAGCTGCATTTGAAATGATCGAGTTTGGAGATGATCCTCCTAAGACTAAATTTGCTTTCAAAGCCAGTGCATATGTGAAAGGCAAACAGAGATTTGATCCGGGAGAAAACTCTTCAAGGAAGATGTCATGGTATGATCAAGCAAGAAGAGACATGGAAGAAGAAGAAGCAGAAACAACTCAACTTGAAGCCCTCATTGCAAAAAGACTACCAAGAGGATCTGGTAAGTATGAAGGAAAACTACCCTTTAAGTGCTTCAACTGCAATAAGATTGGTCATTTTGCTTCAAGATGTCCGGAAAGATCTGCAAGGTCTAATACTAATAGACAAAGGTTTCAAAAGAACTGCTATTATGTTCATGAAGAAGATGACAATGAAGGAGTAATAGATGGTAAATCAGAACTAGGAAGCAAATCCGGAAATGAATGGGTGTTTATTGCCATCAAGGAAGAAGATTCAATACTCTCTGAATCTGTCAATCACAAGGTTGTGGAAAAAGCTTTGGCTACTCAAGTGGAAGAAAAGGATGATTGGGTTATTGACAGTGGATGTTCTCACCATATGACTGGGGACAAAGATAAGTTCTTGAATTTGGAAAGGTATGAAGGAGGAATGGTAAAGTTTGGTGACAATTCTGCTGGCAGAATCAGAGGTAGGGGAACTATTTCCTTTGATGGAAAGAGCAAAACAGGTAATGTACTATATGTTGAAGGATTGAAGCACAATCTTCTCAGTGTTGGTCAGTTAGTAGACAAAGGCTATGATCTCTGGTTTAAGAATGGAAAATGTAGAATCTTTACAAGCTCCGGAACTAAAATTGCATCCGGTACTTAGACAAAAGGTAATATCTTTCATCTGGTTGGTTCAAATAAAAGTTGTCTGTTTGTTCAAGTTGATCAGAGTTGGTTATGGCATAGAAGAATGTGTCATGTAAATTTTGATAACATCATCAAGATAAGCAATACTCAGGCTGTAAGAGATCTTCCAAAATTGATGAAACCTATAAATAGTTTGTGCAAAGAATGTCAACTAGGTAAACAGAGCAGAGTCTCTTTCAAAAGCAAAGATCAGTCCTCTACCGGATTGTTGGAATTAGTACATACTGATCTCTGTGGTCTGACAAGAATCAAGAGTCTGCAAGGTGATAGATATTTCATGTTGTTAATTGATGACCATTCTCGGATGATGTGGGTTACATTCCTAAAAGAAAAATCAAAAGCATTTGAGAAGTTCAAAATCTTCAAAGCTATGGTAGAGAATCAAACAAGATTGAAACTGAAGTGTCTAAGGTCTGATAGAGGTGGTGAATTTACATCTGGTGAGTTCATTGACTTTTGTGAGAAGCAGGGCATAAGGAGACAATTGTCTGCTCCTAGGACTCCACAACAGAATGGAGTAGTTGAAAGAAAGAACCGGACCATCCAGGAAGCTACCGGGACAATGATGTTGGAAGCAAATGTTCCTCAGATGTTCTGGAAAGAAGCTATCAGCACTGCAGTCTACACTCTAAATCGAGTTCAAATTAGAAATAATACCGGCAAGACCCCCTATGAACTCTGGTTTGGCATCACTCCTACTGTGAAATATTTTAGAGTATTTGGTAGCAAGTGTTATATTAAAAGAGATGAAGATCTAGGAAAGTTTGATGCTAGAAGTGATGAAGGAATTTTCTTGGGTTACTCCACTCAAAGCAAAGCATACCAGTGTTACAATAAGAGACTGAGGAAGATGATAGAAAGCACTAATGTGAAAGTTGATGAAGGAATTGAGAAGCCCTCAAGATTTTATGAGTTTGATGAAGATGACCAAGACGGTGTTCAGGTTCAAGGAACTCAATCCTCTCCGGTAAGTCAGAGTCAGCCTGATCCGGTAAATCAGGAAGAAGAGATAGGTTTGAATGAGCCCGATCAAGAAGCAGTAGTGCAGGATACTCCCAAAATTCCAAGGTATGTAACACTGAACCACTCTGAAGATCAGATCATAGGTGACAGAAGCAAAGGTGTGCAAACTAGAAGGAATGTTGCTCAAAATTAGGATGAATATTGTCTGATTTCAAAGATTGAACCTAAAACAGTAAATGAAGCCTGCAATGATGAAAACTGGACCAAAGCAATGAAAGATGAATTAATGCAAATTGAGAAAAATCATACTTGGGATCTTGTTCCCAGACCTAGAGACAGGAATGTGATTGGAACCAAATGGGTCTTCTGGAACAAATTAAATGAAGGTGGTGAAGTAATCAGAAACAAAGCTAGATTGGTCTGCAAAGGCTACTCTCAAATAGAAGGAATTGATTTTGAAGAGACCTTTGCTCCGGTGGCAAGAATTGAAGCAGTCAGATTATTTCTTGCATTTGCTGCCTTTAAAGACTTCAAGGTATATCAGATGGATGTCAAGTCTGCCTTCCTAAATGGTGATCTGGAAGAAGAAGTTTACATTGAACAACCGGATGGATTTCAATTGTCTGACAATGATGATATGGTCTGTAAGTTGAAGAAAGCATTGTATGGATTAAAACAAGCCCCAAGAGCATGGTATGAAAGGTTGGATAAGCATCTTGTGTAGATTAGATTCAGCAAAGGTACTGCTGACAGTAACTTATATTTCAAAATTGATCATGAAAACATTTTGATTGTTGAAGTGTTTGTGGATGATATCATTTTTGGAGGAAGACATAGTATGTGCAAAACTTTTGCAAATCAGATGAAATGTGAGTTTGAAATGTCTATGCTTGGTGAAATGAATTTCTTCTTGGGTCTGCAAATTACTCAAACAAATAAAGGGATCTTCATTTCTCAGACCAAATATGTGAAAGAATTGTTAAGGAAATTTGGTATGGAAGATTCAAAGCCAATGAACACTCCCATGGCAACTGGATGTAAGTTGAGCAAAGATGATGACTCCCCAAAGGTAGATCAGACAAAGTATAGATCAATGATTGGTGGATTGTTGTATCTCACTTAGACCAGACCAGATATAATGCAGGTTGTTGGTCTTGTAGCAAGATTCCAGGCTGATCCTAAAGAATCTCATGTTATGGCAATCAAAAGAATTTTTAGATACTTGAAAAGAACAACTGAGTATGGTCTATGGTACCCTAGAGATCTAGATTTCTCTCTTCATGCTTACACAGATGCAGATTGGGTAGGAGATGTGGATGACCGGAAGAGCACCAGTGGTGGAGCATTCTTTTTGGGGAAGAGATTGGTTTCTTGGCTAAGCAAGAAACAAGATGCAATATCTCTGTCTACAACTGAAGCAGAATACATTGCAGTAGCAGGTAGTTGCACTCAAATCTTATGGATGAAGCAGATGCTAAGAGACATTAAAGTTGAATATGAGGAGCCTATCACAATTTTCTGTGATAATTCAAGTGCAATTAATATTTCCAAGAATCTGGTATTGCACTCAAAGACTAAGCACATATCTATCAAGTTTCACTTTTTGAGAGAACAAGTGAACAAGGAAGAAGTTAGGTTGGAGTATGTTCCCTCCAAGGATCAGATTGCAGATATCTTTACTAAACCTCTTCCCAAGGACTCTTTTGAATATCTCCGGGAGAAGTTAGGGGTCATGGCCCCTCCGGTGATGAACTAGGATGCACTGATGTGCATCAGTCCGGTGGATATCACAGTCATATCTTGTGATTTGGATTGATGATGGGGAGATGCTACTAAGGGGGAGTAGCTAGTATGATTCTGATGTGTTAAAATTGCAAGTATGAGCCCTTTGCCATTGATGTCAAAGGGGGAGAGAAGACATGTGAAAAACAAGTAGCTGATGATCAAAGGGGAAGTAGTAAATGAGGAGAAGACATGCTGCTGATAGGGGGAGCTGTGACAGAAAGGAGAAGTTCTTGTCTTGATGGTTTTTCACATCATATGTTGCCATCAATGACAAAGGGGGAGATTGTTGCAAGTATGAGGTGAACCAGTGTTGTCATTGATGTCAACATACTCATATTGCATTGACAAGAGGGATTCGATGAGTAGTGTGCTGAGGATATTGAGAAAATTAGCCTCAGTCAGGAATAATGAAGAACAGTGATGAGAAGAAGGCAAATGTATTGTATAGGATGTGAACCAGAGGATGTGGATTAAAGGGTTTGTATATATGAGTCTTGAGATGCTTCAGTTAAGATTTCAGAGGTCCGCATGAAGATCTGAAGGAGTTGTGGCTGTCGGTGTGGAACCGGTTCCAGCAAGTGTTCAGAGGTGACAGAGGATCACATAAAGGTCTGGTGAGGTCCGAAATTGTATAATCATAATCTACAGATTGGAAGAAGTGTTTGGGATGTCCTTGTGATGTGTCATCTCAAGTTGTGTATGATTTGGAGGTCCAGAAGTACCTTTTGCATTGTGACAGTGGCGACAGACTGTGTTCTTGAAGTTTCGGATAAGGAAGAGAAGAGATTTCAGTAAGTAGAGGAAGTGTGGATGTACTTGGTCATTTAGGTAGGCTTGGAAATGTACGTGGATCATGTTTAGGTTGTGTTGTTGGTCTGCATTGATGGTAGAGCTCAGAATTGAAGATAATCTTCTGAATGAAGTTCTTGCTCTATTTAGCCAATCGGATGAGTTGTTCATCCTGCGAATGTTCTTGTGGTGGTCAACCGGATGTGTTATTCATCTTGCGGATATTCTTATGGTTGATTGCTGACTTAGATTATTGTTCCTAAGTCAATGTCTTGTATAAATAAAGGTTTGTGAGTTCATTTTGGAGTGTGGATGGTGTGGATGAGAGTGGTGTAGCGAAGAGAAGTGTGGAAGGCAGAGCAGAGGTTTTTGGGCTTAAATGGAACTGATCCGGACATGGTAAAGATGTCATTCTCTAGTTCAAGACCGTGATTCTTATCACTTTGTAGACAGTGTGTCTCCTTGTAGGCAGTGGGCCTCTTTGTGAGCAGTGTGCTCGGGCAGTGAGCCCTAATTGGCAAGTGCCATTCTTTTTCTTATTCTTTTAACAGAGAATAATCCTTGGGTTAATCACCCCGTGGTTTTTCCCATAACCAGGTTTTCCACGTCAAAATCTTGGTGTTCATTGTGTTGATGTTTATCTGCTCTTGTGTTTGTGCGTTTTACTTTCATGGATGATTAATTGATATGCTGTTAACTAACAAGACAAATCAAGTGTTTGAAATAGAAAGCAAGTTTGTATACAACTGATTCACTCCCCCTCTCAGTTGTATGCCCTAGATCCAACAATTAAAAAAGACCAAAACTGGGAATAATAGTAACCTTTCAAGGTTGCAAGGTTGAGACACTTTTCCTAACATTCTCCCCCTTGTCGAACACCTTGCAAGAGCAAAGGGAGTATCAACACCATGATTTAATTGCTAGGGGTTGTGAGGCCCATAGACTCTGAACACCATCTAAACTTCTTTGTGCTCACAGGTTTTGTAAGGAATCTGCAACATTAGTCAAAGTTTCAACTTTTTCTAGGTTTACCTTCCCATCCTCTACCATGTCACGAACAAAATGGTAGTGGACATTAATATGCTTAGTTCTTGCATAGAAAGTAGGATTCTTCTCCAAACATATGGCACTCTGACTATCACAACAAATAGTAATCTTCCCTGCATCAAACCCAACATCATAATACAATCTCTTAATCTAAATGGCTTCTTTACAAGCATGAGTTTCTACCATGTACTCAGCTTCAATAGTGGAGAAAGAGACCATAGGTTGCCACTTACTCATCCAACTAATAACACCACCAAACTTAGTGTACACATAAGCATTGGTGGATCTCTTGCTAGCAATGTCACCTGCCCAATCTGAATCAACAAATACACAAATACAAAGTGAATACCGAGGTTCTGTAGGATAGCCATGATAACATAAGGAATACTCAAAATTACCCTACAAATGTCTAAACACTCTCTTCACTACATCCCAATGTACCCATCTAAGATTAGCCATAAATCGACTAAGACTCCCACTTCTTGGGCAATGTCTGGTCTTGTGCAGACCATCGCATACATCAAACTACCAACCACACTATCATAAGGAACTCTGCTCATATCTTCTATCTTAGAAGGAGACTTTGGATAATCTTCAACAGATAACTTTGTCCCCATTGTAACAAGAATAGTCAAACATCTGCAATCCATTATGCTAAATCTCTCCAACACAGTGTTAACACACTTACTCTAGCCTAACCAAAGTTTTCTCTTTGCTCTCTCTCTTCTAATTTCCATTCCCAGAATGTACCGAGATGCCCCTAGATTTTTCATCTCAAATTGTACTGACAACTAAGACTTCAAATTAGAAATCAAACTTTTACCATTTCCAATTAGTAACATATCATTGACATATAATGCAATAATGAGAATGCGATCATTGTCAAACTTGTAGTAAACACAATGATCTGATTTCGATCTCTGAAATCCAATACTCAACACAAAGGCATCAAACTTCTTGTACCATATCCTAGGAGACTATTTCAAACCATACAAAGATTTTTTCAACATGCAAACTAGATTTTCTTAACCTTTCACCACATAGTGCTCTGGCTGTGACATATAGATTTCCTCCTCCAAGTCACCATGAAGGAATGATGTCTTCCCATCCATTTCTTCCACTTTTAGATCATATGCTGTTGCAAGAGATAATAGGAACCGAATAGATGTCAGCTTTGTAATAGGAGAGAAAATATCACCATAGTCAATTCCCTCCACCTGAGAATACCCCTTTGCAACTAATCTAGATTTATATTTCTCAACACTGCCATCTACACCAAATTTCTTTTTGAACACCCATTTGCATCCAACAAGTTTTCATCCTTCAGGTGAAGGCACCAAGTCCCAAGTATTATCCTTTTCCAAAGAAGCCATCTCCTCTTCCATGGCCTCCTTCAAGGAACCTGCATCTTTCATACCCATAGCCTCTTTCACAGTTCTAGGCTCATCAGTGTTAGAAATCAAAGCAAAAAATACAACTAGAATCATGCAATGAATAACCAAACCTATCATGTTGATGCCTTATCCATGTGGACCTGATAAAAGGGGTAAATTATAAAACATACAACAATAAAAATTACACAGAGAAAAGAGAACTTTTTTTATTGATTTGGACAACTTATTACATTATAGAAGCTCAAATACAATTAGAGGAATCAACCCTCCACAGGCTGCAACACATTATAGCTTCCTCTCACAAGACTCTGGAATCATCTGCCATATGTAACCCCAAATTTGCTAGGGTTTCTATTTTCCTACCTATTGTTGACTATACACTTTCTCCCTTAACTCTACTATTGCCCAGGGTTCCCAAAAATGGTTATTAATAGCCTTTTGGTGGCCAACAACCTAATTTCAAAATTTGCATCTCCCTCCAAAAATAGGTCAACTTTCGGGAGCCATAACTTTTGATTTGGGTGTCCAATTGACGAACCGTTTTTTGCATCAGAAAGCTCACAGAGTACTCTACGCGCTAAGGACCCAATTTTCTAGTTTTGGCCATTTTTGGGCCCGTAAGGGGCCATTTAATGCCTTGAACCTGAGTTTGAATAATTTTCAAGTATTTTTTGGGAAACATAAACTTTAATATCTTTCAGCTCATGAATGATCTTTGCATGATTCCTTTGCCAAAGGTCTTATTTTTTATTTATGAAGCTTCTTGTAATTTTTTTCTTCAATCCATGCCCAAATGTAAACTTTCCTAAAATAGTAGGTTGCTATTTTTAGCAGTTTGGAAAAATTGAAAGTTCTACATCATTATTCAAGCGATTATGGAACCAGGACCACAAATTTAGAAAAGAAATGTGAAGAACATCAACAATTTTGAAACACATCTTTTTTTGGGTGATACAACTAGATGCTCCTGCATCAGACACCCAGTGTAATTTGAGAAGTGACCCTATCACGTCTCAGGTGTTTGTGTGAGGAAAACCCAAATGGTCAACCTCTGCTTTAGACAACCAAGAAGAATCTTCAACAGGCCTTCCTTTCCATTTCACCAAATATTTTTCATATTGATTGTTCTGAGTACTTCCCACACGGTTATCCAAGATCTCTTCTATCTCCTCTGTTGAAGTAGATGCTGGAATACTCCACTATTCTTCTGTTGGTCCATCTTCTATGCCACCTTCATGATATTCTGTTAAATCAGCAATGTTGAACACACGGGAAATATTGATCCCACTCGGCAACTCTACCTCATATGCATTTCCAGAATCATGCTTCTTTAGGATTCTGTATGGTCCAAATTTCATCACTTTCAACTTATTGTATGTTCCAATTAGGAACCTTTATTTTCTCAAGTGAACCATGAATTCATCTCCTACCTGGAACTCCTTATATCTCCTCTGTTGATCTGCCTTAGCCTTGTACTGAATATTCATCTTATTAATGTGCTTTTTCACCTCTTCGTACAAATTCTTCATGTGTTCTGCAAAGTCTTCAGCCTCAGCACTTGTCTTTTTTCCTTTGTCTAGATTCCTTAACTCAGAAGCATTTCTTGAACTATTCCCATATACAATTTAGAATGGTGATTTACCAATACTCCTATTGACAGAATTGTTGTAAACAAATTCTGCCTGTGGTAAAATCAAATCCCATCCCTTGGGCTTATCTCCTACTAAGCATCGTAGCAGGTTACCCAAACTCCTATTCACCACTTTAGTATGTCCATCAGTTTGTGGATGGTGTATAGGATTGAACTTCAAATTTGTCTTCAACTTCTTCCACAATGTCCTCCAGAAATAACCAACAAACTTGGTATCTCGATCTAAAACTATGCTCTTTGGTAGACCGTGCAATCTCACTACCTCCCTAAAAAATAACTCTGCAATATGGACATCATTAGTCTTCTTGCAAGGAATAAAATGTGTCATCTTTGAGAATTTGTCCACCACTACAAAAATGGAATCATGTCCTCTCTGTGTCCTTGGTAAACCAAGAACAAAATCTATACTAATATTATCCCATGGCTTCTCTGGTACAAGTAATGGCTGATATAGACCTGCATTTTGACTTGCTCCTTTCACCATCTGACATACTCTGCAACTCTGCACAAATTTCCTCACATCCTGCTACAACTTTGGCCAATAATAATTTTCACCAACAATAGCAATGGTCTTATCTCGACCAAAGTGTCCAGCCAATCCTCCACTTTGCTTCTCCTTAATCAGGTTCTCTCTCATGGAACTCCTTGAAATGCACAATTGGCTTCCTCTAAACAACATGCCATCTTGGATTATGAAATCCAACCATTTTGTCCTGTCCAAAGTAGCATGTTCCAAACAAGCTTTCCAGGCCTCTACAAAATCTAGATCTTCTAGATACAAACTCTTGAGCTTATCGAACCCAACAACCTCTATCTTCTTTTCTGTCAACAAATTTTGCCTTCTCATCAAGGCATCTGCAGCTCTGTTGGACTTTCCACTCCTGTGCTTCAAAACAAAAGTATAACTCTACAAAAACTCAACCCATTTTAAATGTCTTTGGTTCAACTTTCCTTGACTATTAAGATACTATAAAGCCTGATGATTAGTATATAAAACAAACTCCTTTGGCAACAAATAATGTCTCCATTTCTTCAAAGCCTTAACTATTACATAAAACTCCTAATCATAAATAGAATACTTTTTCTTGGCATCATTAAGCTTCTCACTAAAATAGGCAATGGGCTTACCTTCTTGGCTCAAAACTACTCCTATAGTACTTGCCACTAGCATCACAATCTACCTGAAAATACCTTATTAAAATTTGGAAGTGCCAAAACAGGTTGCTCTGTAACTTTCTGCTTCAATGTGTGAAAACTTTTGTTTTCTCCTTTAGTCCATCTAAACTCTTTTCTATCCCCTCTCATTATCTCAGTCATGGGTGCACAAATGCTACTAAAATTTCTGATAAACTTTTTGTAAAAACTTGCCAAACCATGAAAAGATCTTACCTTAGAAGCATTCCTTGGCATATGCCATTTAATGATAGCCCTCACCTTCTTTGGGTCCATCTTAAGACCTTCCTCTGAGACAACAAATCCTAGGTATACCAACTCCTTTGCAAAACTACATTTCTTTAGATTGATCAACAACTTCTCCTCGCTCAGCTTCTCAAAAACTCTTCTGATATGCCTCATATGCTCATCCCAAGTCTTACTGAAAATTAAAATATCATCTAAATAAACAATAACAAAACTTCCCAAAAATTATTTCAATACCTCATTCATGAGCCACTTGAATGTGCTCGGTGCATTAGTTAGCCCAAATGGCATGACTAACCACTCATACAAACCTTCCTTGGTCTTGAAGGCTATCTTCCACTCATCTCCTTCTCTGATACGAATCTAGTGATACCCACACTTCAGGTCAACCTTTGTCAAGTAGTTGGCTCTACTCAAACAGTCCATTATGTCATCTATTCTAGGCAATAGAAATCTGTACTTGATTGTGATCTTATTGATGGCTCGAGAGTCTATACACATTCTCCACTCTCAATCTTTCTCTGGTGCTAGTACTGTAGATACCACACATGGACTCAGGCTCTCCCTTATCAGTCCCCTCCTTAACAACTCATGAACTTGTTTGTTCAACTCTTCACTCTCTATTGGAGTCATTCTATGGGCTACCTTATTCAGAAAACTGACTCTCGGTATCAAATCCATTCGATGATTTATCTTCCTCATTGGTGGTAAACCTTCTGGTACATTATTAGAGACAATATCTTGAAATTCTTCCAACATTTCTAAGACTTCTGCTAGTACATCTTCACATTTCTCTTGACTAATCTTAAGAATCAATGCAAAACAATGATGCTTATGCTTCATACCCTCCAAAAGTTTTCTACCATATACCAAGCAAATTTTGGTAGTACTACATACCCTTTCTTCCACCTCCTTCAAGGGCTTCAACTTATGATGAACTCCATCCTTTGTTAGGGAGTATGTGTTTACATGGCCATCATGGACATCACTCCTATCATATTGCCATGGCCTCCCCAACAGCATATGACATGCGTCCATTGGTATGATATCACACATCACCTCATCATGGTAGTCTCCAATCTTAAACTTCACTAAACACTACTCATTGACCAAAGCTCTATAGTCCTTCTGCAACCATGCAATCTGATATGGATATGGATGCTTTCTTCTTGTCAACTTCAACTTGTCAACCATCTCCTCTAAAACAAGATTACCAGTGCTCCCACTATCAATAATAATATCACAGCACTTACCTTCACATTTGCACCTTGTGCGGAATAAAATCTTCCTCTGATTGGGTTCTTTCTCTTCATTCAACAAAGTTCTTCTGACAACTAGGATTTCTCCCCTTTCAGCATCTTTAGAGTGCTCAAATTGTGCATCTTCATCTACATGTGCAACTCATGCATTATCTTCAGGTCTTCTATTCATCCTTCCTTGATGTTACAGACACTCATATGCTCAATGCCCTTCTTCTCCACATTGGAAACAAGTTCCTCTGAAACCTCCTCTTCTGGGTCCTTGCCCAGGTCTGCTTCTTCCTCTTCCTCTTTATTCACCATTGTTCTAGTCACGAGGGCAATAGGAATTATCCCCTCTCTGATTTCGACTGATGCCAGCTTCTTCACTTTTCTTTTGATCTTCATTACGGCCTCCATAGGGTCTTCCACCAGTCCTTCTTCCTTGACCTCTTCCCCTTTGCTTGCTATCAAATCTTTTATTCAGCTTCTCTTCCACCTTCAAGGAAAATTGGTATGCATATTCTATGGTGGTCATTCTAACCAGGCTCAGCACCTCTTGCATACTCATCCTCAACCCATTAATGTAACGGGCTACCTTCTCCTTGTTGGGCTTTGCATGGCATGTCCTAATAGTAATTTTATAAAACTCTTCTATATACTCCTTAACAAACTTGTTACCTTGCTTCAGTCCTTGCAGCTTCTTCAACAACTCCATCTCATAGTCCATAGGAATGAATTACTTCTTTAGTTTCTCCACCATCCAATCCCATCTAGTGATCTTTCCTTTTCCTCTTTTGTTCCTTTCCAATTGGACCTCCTTCCACCAAATATTGGCGTGGCACTTCACCTTTGTTTTTGCAAACTTGACCCAATTTGGGTCCTCCACATCTTCATACTCCTCCATGTCATTGATCCAATCAATAAGCTATTCCGGATTCAAATATTTAGAATGTGTAGAAACTTCAATCCTGGGCCTCTTTCCAATCTTAGAAATGGCCTTCAACAACCTAACTTATGCAGGATCTCCTACAGCTTCTTGTTCTTCCTCAAATAGCTCTTCTTCAACTTCATCTTCACTTGCTTCTCTTGTTCTTGGCTCAAACCATCTTCGTAGCTCTTCTTGCAATGCATCGATTTGCCTTTGCAGGGCTCTAAAACCCTCTTCCGTCAAAGTATTCCTCCCAATATGATTTCTTCATGGAGGCATCTTGATCTCCGTAACAAATCTACAACCTCAGGTCCTGGTGCAAACTTCCTCATGGTCGGCGATCTGTCTACACACTCAAGAATCCTTGCTTTGATACCACTTGATGAAGGAGGTAAATCATAAAACACACTACAACAAAAAATGCACACAGAACAAAAAACTTTCTTTATTGATTTGGACAACTTATTACATTACAAAAGCTCAAATACAATCAAAAGAATCAACCCTCCGTAGGCTGCAACACATTACAGCTTCCTCTCACAAGACTCTAGAATCATCTGCCATCTATAACCCTGAATCTACTAGGGTTTCTATTTTCCTAGCTATTCTTAACTCTACACTTTCCCCCTTAACTCTACTAATGCCCAGGGTTCCCAAAAATGGTTATTAATAGCCTTTTTGGTGGCCAACAACCTAATTTTAAAATTTGTATCTCCCTCCAAAAATAGGTCAACTTTCGGGAGCCATAACTTTTGATCTGGGTGTCTGATTGACGAACCGTTTTATGCGTCAAAAAGTTTGTGGAGTGTTCTATGCCTTAAAAACCTGATTTGCCAATTCTAGCCATTTTTAGGCTAGTACGGGGCCATTTAGTGCCTCAAACCTAAGTTTGAATAATTTTTTAGGCATTTTTTAGGAAACATAAACTTTAATATCTTTCAGCTCACAAATGATCTTTGCGTGATTCCTTCACCAAATGTCTTATTTTTCAATTATGAAGCTTCTTGTAAATTTTTTCTTCAATCCATGCCCAAATGCAAACTTTCCTAAAATAGTAGGTTGCTATTTTTAGCAGTAATGTTCTACATCATTATTCAAGCGATTATGGAACTAGAACCACAAATTTTGAAAAGAAATGGAAAGAACATAAAGAATTTTGAAAAACATCATTTTTTGGGTGATGCAAGATTTCCCTTACACCACTAGATTCTCCTACATTAGGACCTCCTCAAAGGTTGAGGTTGAGGTTCTTCATCTTCTTCTAAACTTTTAGAGCTACTAGAGCTCTCCTCATTATCAGGTCCTATAGATGTTTTTAGTTCAACTTTCTCAGGGGTGGAAGGAAGCTAAACCGCATCATCTTTCTTCTCTTCTTTCTCTAGCTACAAGACAATAGAAGAAGGATTGTTCTCACTAAAGATCATGCTTCTGCTATACATAACTATCTCAGCTACTAGATACCAAAGCTTGTACCCTTTCACACCAATGCCATAACTGATGAAGATACACTTTACAACCTTGCTCTCCAACTTAGACCTCTTCTCCTTAGGCACATATGCCTCATAACCAAATACTTGAATGTGTCTTAAAGAAGGCTTTTTACCAGACCATACCTCCATGGGTGTCTTATCAATGAGTGCTAATGTAGGAAACCTATTAACCTAGTAACAGGTAGTAGCAACAGCTTCAGCTCAGAACTTTTGTCCAAGACAAACTCCACTTAGCATACTCCTTGCCCTCTCCATCAACATTCTATTCATCCTCTCTGCAACTCCATTCTGTTGAGGGGTATACGGAGTTGTCTTGTTCCTCTCAATCCCCTATTCTTTACAAAACTTCTCAAAATCTCCTGAACATAACTCACCACCATTGTCAGTCCTCAAACACTTAATCTTTCTATCCTTTTGATTCTCTACAAGAGCTTTGAAATCTTTGAATCTATTAAAGCCTTTGGATTTACTTCTAAGGAAATACACCCATGTCCTTCTATTGTAATCGTCAATGAATGAAACAAAGTAAATAGATTTTGAAATAGAAGGAACATTAACAAGACCAAACACATTAGAATGAAACAAGTCCAACACCTCAAAAGATTTGTGAGAACTGGAATAAAACTGAACATGGTTTTGTTTTCCATAAATGTAATGTTCACATAAATCAAACTCAAGGTTACAATCATTCATACCCTCAACTAGATTTTTATTCTTCAGGGTCCTTAAACCCTTTTCACCAATGTGACCAAGCCTTTGGTGCCATCACATTATCTTCTCAGCTAGAAGTTTCATCTCCATAGAATGAGTACCCTTAGGTACCTAGAAAGCATGACCATCAGAGGTAGATGTAACAGTCTTCTTCATTGCTAGTTCCAATGGTGAGGATGAAGACTATGAAGCTCTCTTCTTCAAAATAGAGGCACTATTGCACTGAACTACGCATGCATCAAGCTAAAACAAAGTGACAATCTGAACACCTTTAGCCAACACCATAAATCTTCTAGTCATCTTGCATCCTCCATTTGAGAAAACAACATGCACACCCACATCATTCAATTCACTTACAAAAAGAAGGTTTCATGTCAAACCAGGGATATGTAGAACACCATTGATTCCCTTTACTCATATATCAGGGAATCGAATCAAGACTCTTCCATGGCCAACATAATTCAGGTGACAATCATCACCCAAGTACACCTTTCCAATATCATATTCTTCATACTTTAAAAACTAGCCCCGATGTGAGGTCATGTGAAAAGATACACTAGAGTCAATAAGCCACACATCCTTAGATGCATGCGTTGCCAAGGCAGTGAAAAATACTTCTCCTTCAACCTGAGAGGACTTGTCAGAATCTGAATCATAATTCATCTTCTTTTTCTTTTTCTCCTCCTTGTACTCCTTGCGAAAGTGACCAGGTTTTCTGCAGTTCCAACATAGGGCCTTGGACTTTCTGGGAGACTTAGATCTCCCATAGGATTTGGATCTTCCTTTCTCTTCCTTCTTATCCTTTTTCTTTCCCTTCTCTTTAGATCTACCACAAACCACAAGAGCATCCTTAGCCAATTTGGAAGACTTTGTCCACATCTCTTCAGATAACAATGAAGAAACCACTTCATCCATCTTGAAGGTGGTAGTGGTACTCCCAAGGGCCATAACAAGGTTGTCCCATGAATCTTGTAAGGAACATAGTAATGTCATACATCGATCCTCCTCCATCTTCACACCAATAGAAGTCAATTGGGTAACAAGCACATTGAATGTATTTAGGTGATCAGCGACAGATCCTCCATCTTCCTTCCTCAAAGAATACAATTTCTTTCATAGGAATAACTTGTTCACTAGGGATTTAGCCTGATAAACATCTCCAAGCTTCTTCCAAAGTTTCTTTACAGTCTTCTCTTCATGGATATTCAGGAGCATTGAATCACCCAAACAGAGTCTTATCAAACCCTTATCTTTTTGATCTTTGAGATCCCAATCTTCTTGGGACATTGCCGTTGGTTTTGTACCAGATATGAGTTCCCATAAATCCTGATCTACAAGCATGTTCTCCATTTGAAGTTTCCACAAGTCAAAATTATTGCCATTAAACTTCTCTATCTCAAACATCTCAGATGTGTTCGCCATCTCTTACCTGCAACAAAGATTTCAAAATCCTCTACACAAGCTCCGACTCGAATGAAGATCAGTTCAAAAAACCCTCTACCCAACAACTAGAACCAAAGGTGATCAAGCTTTGATACCAACTGAAAGGAAGCAAGGTATGCAGAAATGATTCCTACACTGATCTACTAAGGAAAGAGTTATGCAAATTTTTACTTTTACAATTACAGATTAAGATGCACATTAATAGAAAGATAATAACAACTTCTAAATGCAAACACAAAACTGACAACACAAGATATACATGGGGAAAACCCTTTTAGGTAAAAACCCCACACTCTAAAGCTACCCAATATATTATTCAAGAATCACAAAGATTACAATATACTTGTAGAGCAAGCTTTTATAGGATTATACCCAACCAGAGATCTAGGAGGCAATTCAACATCTATAAGATTCTTAAACACAACCTCCATCTCTAGCTCCTGATATATAGATGTAATATAGTAAATTGTTACTAGTAATTACAAAACCATGAGCCAAAACCACCCATAAAGTAGCACTCGAATTATCCCAAATCAAAGATGCCTTGTGATGTGCCAAACCACACACCAACACATGTAACTTTCCCCTTCACAGGTCTTTTATGTGTCCAACACATTTTTACATTTCCCAAAAATAGAAGGTTCAACTTCCGAAGGCCATAACTTTTGATCCGAGTGTCTGATTGACGAACCGTTTCATGCGTTGGAAAAGCTCATAAAGAGATCTATCACCATATAACCCACTATGCTGGTTATGACAATTTTTGGGATGTTTAGAGAAGTTTTGATTCCAGTAATTGAGTTCAAAACTTTTTTTCTAGTAGTTTCAAAAATAGAAACTTTAATATCTCGAGATCTAGATATGATCTTGAGATGAAAGTCACCTAAGATGTTCACTTAGTTGTTCTGTACCTTCTGGGAAAAAATTTAGGTCAATTTGAGCTCAATCGAAGGACTTACTAAAAATAGTAAGTCTCACTATTTTTAGCTCTTTTGGAAACTTTGAAAGTTACAGACCATTCTCCAAGGTAAAGGGTATTAAAAAAGACCAAAACTAGGAAGAATAGTAAACTTTCGAGGTTACAAGATTGAGAAACTTTTCCTAACAGTTTTATATTTTTTCTTTTTTGCAAGTTTGCCTAATTTTTGCATAGTTTGACAGAGCGCGAGTGCATTATAACGCGCTCATGTTATGTCTCCCTTTGAATGATTTTATTCAAGTTTCCTAAGTATGTTTGATGTATGTATATATGCATGCTTGTATGTATGTATGTATGGTTGTATGTATGTATGTACATGTATGTATGCTTATATGTATGCATGTTTGTATGTATGTATGTCTATATGTATGTATGTATGTATGTATGTTTGTATGTATGTAAGGGTTTTGGGTTTAGGGTATATAAGGCCCTGATCCCGTATAGTTTTTAGGGTTGAGGGTTGAGTTTTTTGGGTTTAGGGTTTAAGGTATAGGGTTGAGGGATTAGGGCTTAAGTAATAGGCAGAGGGTAGAGGGTTATAATTGAGGGATAATATTCACCTTGTTGAGTGTATGAGATTAAGTGTGTAAGGCATGGAGATTAGGGTTTAGGATATTTAGTTTAGGGTTTATGATATGGATTGACGGATATAAGGCATACAGTGACTTGGGTTGAGAGTGTATAGGACATCTTAGTTCATATTTTAGCATCTCGATGGAATGAGACCTAAGTCCCATGGAAAATAGGACCTAGGAGGACCCCTTGAGCTGTGCCCTGCCTAAAATAGGGGGGGAGGACTTGGGCTTCCACACCCTAATCCTACCCTATTTTAGGGTAGCCCTAATTTTTAGGTGTCAGTTAGTGACTGTTATTAGGTCCCTTTGCTGACAGGGTAAGTTTGAATTTCAAATATCTTAGCGGGAGTGCTTGTAGATGCATATATAAGCATGTGTAGGCATTCATTTGTAAACTAGAGGATTACTAGCAAGCTATTGTGTTCTGAAGGTGATTTAAGGCTTTCTATTATGTTGCAAGAGCAGACTTGTGTGTTTTGTGTGTTAATTTTTGTAGATTTGAGCATCAATTCCTTCATGGCATGAAGAGCATCTTCCTCCATGAAAGATTCACTACAAGGTGACATATCATTGTGTTTTTATCATTGATTCCTTTGGTTTTTGGCCTCTGCCTCATAAGGGCACACCTTCTTTATCTGACAACAGTGTTTAGAGACTTAAGTGTCCTCCAGGGTTTGACTAAGGCAAACCTCTAAACACCACAACCCCCAAACCAAGTCTTGTGATTACAGGCTACAAGTGTCGTATCCAGGAAAAGTGGAGTTGCAGGAAGGCTGGGAAGACATTAGGGATTCAGGATCTGAAGGAAAGACAAACAAAGGAGCACTTCTAGGACTAGGGTGCTCACTCCAGTGTCCTCCGTAGACTAATTCCAGAAAATAGAAGTTACAGGGCTGATCAGTGTCCGAAGGAAGTCCAGATTCCCTAAAAAAGTAGGTACCTTAGACTTGGGTGCCCACTCCAGTGTCCTCAATTGTTCTTCTTCAAAACCCCAAAAATAGGTATTTTGTAATTTGGTATTTTACTCCCATCTGTAAGATCTTTTTCTGTAATTCTTTAATTTGTTGTCGTATTTGCATAATTAGGGTTTTAATGATTAATTGAGCATAGGAGAAGGAAAAATTGATAATTAATTCCCTAATCCAAGTTTTCTTACATTTGAAAGTGACTCTAGGGTATGATAGTTCTTTCCATTTGACCCTAAATCCTTCAATGTATTGTGGAGAGGTAGACTTAAATGCCTAAACATTAAAACATTGAAAAATCCAATTTTCCACTAAACATTTTGTGAACCTGTGTCTTTGAACTTAAATTGCAAATTGCTGAGTGTTTATCTATAGATTTGGTGTGATTTCATTCATTCATTTGGTCATTTAATTTATTTCATTGAGAAAATTTCAAAAAAATTGGAAAATTGGAAAAATACAAAAAAAATTGCATTGTTGGGCTTACTAAATCATGTCAATTCTTCCTAAATTTTCCTAATTCATGATTTTTGCATTAGATCTGATATAAAATATAGAAAAATACAAAAATTTAAAATCTTTCTTTGCACTTTCATCATTCAATTGCTAGGGTTTTGTGGAAATTTTGACAATTTTTAGATAACATAGTAATTCCAAAATCTAGGGTTCGTAGGCAAAATATTTTATCAGATTTTTATACTAATTTTAGAGACTCATTTAAATTTTAATTTGTCTGTAGTCTTGCATTTTAGTGTGAATTTACATTTAAATTTAAATTATTTGCATTTTTGCATTGAAAATTTCAACAAAAACTAGCAATTTTGGTGCAATTTCATTAAATTTATATGGGAATTTTGCATGATTAAGCTTGAAAATTATTTTCAGATATGAGAGTATTTAATTTCCATCATAAATCATACATTAAATCATTCACATAGCATTTTTTCCAAAACTTCAAACCTAGGGCTTCAAAAACGACAATTTTCACTAAAATTGGCCTTATTGACTCTCCAAATTTTCACCATAGGTGTGTTGTGAAATGTATTTTTGCATTAATTTTCTGTTATCAGGGTAATAATTTTATTTCCCTCATAAAAAGCTTCACAACACCCTTTTAACGGGCCCTTGTAGTGAAAATTTGGTGAAAAACTACACATTTTGGCTATTTTTGCCCTAGGGTTTGGCCTAGTTTGCACTCCAAGCATGTTGTGATCATTTTTATGGATTGAGGTGACTAATATTACTGATATTCTTCACTTTAGCTCCTAAAATTTCTTACAACACCCCTTTTTCTAGGTCTTGGAATTGAAAAACTGTGAAAAATAACATATTTTGTTATATTTTCACTAGGGTTTGGCCTTAAGTGGCGTTAGAATCGTGTTGTGTTGGAAATTTTGGCACCAAGTGGATTTTATTACTGATATTATTCACTTTCCATAATAATTTTCCTCACAACACCCTTTGTTATGCTCTGTTGCATTGAATTTTGGTGAAAAAAGTGCCTATTTTGACATATTTTCACTATATTTTAACTTTGCATTATCTTGGATTGGCATCAAGAGTGTGTTGAGAGTGATTATATTTCTTTTTTGGACTGATATCAGACATATAACTTGATTCCTTTGACTTAAATCCTCATATCACCCTTTGTTTCATTCATTTGCATTTGAAAAATATCGAAAAACCAAGCATTATGGCCTATTTTTGGTCTTGTCTTCTGTACCGACTTTGAAAAGCTCTTAAAAATCTGATCTTACATTGAAATGGCACCTTCATGTCATTTTTCAATGGTATCTTTGCATGCATTCATCAAAGATCTTGATTTTGACAAGTTCCTAATCCTCATGAGTGAGCATCCTTTGTTATTAGAAGACTTAACCAAATTCATCTCTAGGAACACTCATGAGAAAGATAAGAATGAAAATCCTTTTTCCACTATAGAGAATAATGATGATGATGTACCTACCTATCATCCCAATGCTCTCCCTAGCCATGATGTAGTATTAGTGGATGAGAAAAGGTTTCTCACATTAAATCCTGTAGGGATAGATGTTGGGTGCAATAAAGAGGGAAACAATGTTAATTCAATAATCATTAATAGACTTTGTAGAAATATTCCTAAGATGATTATTCAAGGGACACCTAGTGCACCCTCTTGCTTAAAGCCATTGATTATAGTTCAAGGTGTTCAAAATGTGTTACAACAACCACACCACAATGTGATTGCTCACACATACAACACCCGTAATAGCAAGCAAAGTAACCATGCACCACATGTGCCTGTCTCTCTTCCATATTCTCAACCTATGCTCCCTCAACCACCTCGTCTTACTCATAAAAGTGGTCAAGAGTATGATCTTTGTAAACATTTTCGCACTACCCCAGTTAAGATCTCTCTTTGGGATTTAATACAAACATCACCTACATACCATGGAATGCTCCAAGAAGCTTTGCAAAATGTGATTGTCCCACGTACTGCTAAGTCTAATGATGTAGTAGCTGTATTGGATAGTATGCATGCAACAAATATAGATATTCTCTTTCAACCATAGGAATTACCGTCAATTGAAGTTTAAAACCAATATGATCCTCTTATAATCTTTGTCACAATAAATAGAATGTTGGTAAAATGGGTTATGATTGATAATGGATCGGCTCTTAATGTTTGTGGCATTGACTTATTACATATGATTAAAGTTGATACATTTGCCATCAAGCTGGAACCATTAAGTATTCATTGTTTTGACAATGTTGGATGACAATCTATAGGTACTATAACTTTACCTATACAACTAGGACTGATGATTGTGCCTACTTTGATTCATGTCATGCCTAGTTCTTTATCTTATAACATGATTCTTGGTAGACCTTCGATTCATGCATTGGGGGTAGTCCCTTCCACTCTACATCAATCAATCAAATTTATATTCAAAGGTAAACTTCATACTATTCATGTTGATCCTGAACCAGATAATTGTTTAGACATTGAAATGCAAAAACCAGTTTACAATCATATGAGCTTAAACAATTTATGAGGTGATCCATCAATGACTAATGTTGTGAAAAACTCTCAACCATCGAATGCACTTTTTGATGATGATTAGGGTTCATTAAATTTTAATCCTTGTGATGTAGGGGAATATAAACTTAATAACCTTAACACATCAAAAGCCGCATTGATTTCATCAAGGCAGTCTTTTGAAACATCTGAGAAAAATAAAGTCTCCTTGGTTGAGAATAAAGATAATACCCTCACTTATAATACAAATTATGACACCTATGAGGCTTCACCTTCTCCTAAGGAAATGACATCCCTTTATGGTCAAGGATTTAAAATCCTTTATAACAATTGTGAATATGAAGGTAAGGGATGTGGTGTAAATCAACAAGGGATTCAGGTACTTATAGAATCTGCTTCAACACATTACTCAAGTGGCATTGGATATAATCCTTTTGAAGAAAAGAAAGCCTCTCGTCATCCTACAGTTAATGTTAATTTAATAAGATCAAAACAACATGATAGATATTCTAGATATGCAAGTTCTTAATGATGATACCCTATAGGTAAATATCTCTAACCCTTTATCTCTCTCGTGATGTGCTTCCCCATGAGGTGTTATGTGTTGTTTAGGCCTCTTGGAATGACCTTAAATTCTCCCATAAGGTTCGGGATACCAGGAGAACGCCTCTGTTGTGACCTTCTATTTGTATCATCATTCTTCTATATTGCCTCTCTCTGATTTCATTGTTGTGTGTTGTGTCTTATGGACATAGCGTCATGGTTGGTGACTTGGGGGCACCCTCCTACGTGATTGTCCCTAAGACACTTGTTTCTCCTCTATTATTTATTGTTTCCCTTCCTCTAGTGTTTCCACCTAGTGGGCGGATGATGACAAACATTTATACTTATGCAGACCTAGTGTCCCTTTCGAGAGCAATCAAAAAATGGACTTAGTTCCTAATATGATGATGGGGTTGTATATCTTATCCAACGCTTTCTAGTGGAAGCACTCGTGCTTTCCACATAATTAATTATATGATGTTTCTATCACATTTAAAAACCTTAACAATACTACTGCTCTATGCACCTTTATTTGCCTTTGAATCTAGCCTTGGTGGTACTTGATTCAGAGATCCTCGTGATATAGCCCCTAGTTATCCTCAAACTCCAAATTCATTGTATAACCTTGGGTCTTTGTGTAGTTAATCATATACATTGATGTTGTTGTTTGTCATGATTTTGTTGACACTAACATGTTTCTTGCAGGGATGTGTTTGTGGGAACATTTGGAAATCATAAAGTACATGTCATCTCTGGGGGGCATGGTCTTTGCAAAAGCTGATGTTCCCTTGTGTGTTTTCTTCCTACCTTAATGTGCTTGATATCGACAACTGATATCAACCACCTTAAGGTGGGGGCATATAAGGTAAGCTATCTGTTATAGATGTTAGCAATGTGTTTGACCTTAGATGCGGTGACCTACACTCTTGAGTAGTTCATCATGCATCTTCAGTTTGTTTGCAATCAATCAATCAATCAATCATGTAAGCCCTCTATGGAGGCAGGATATCGAGCATATCCTTTTTCTTTAGCCCTCTGCAGAGGCAGGGATGGTGTATTTCTTGGAGCAGATTCTATCATTCTATCATTTTCAAAAGTCTTCTCTGTGCTTGGTGTGTTTGTGACCTTACTTTAATGCATGTATGGGCCTCGTGTTCAACATACATTAAAGTGGGGGCTAAATGTAATGTCAAAAAATTTCCCCTTAGGGGCTTTTCCCTCATAAGGTTTAGCTTCCAGGCCTTTAGAGTGCATTTAGGACATCTTAGTTCATACTTTAACATCCCGATGGAATGAGACCTAAATCCCATTGCAAATAGGACCTAGGAGGATCCCTTGAACTATGCTCCTCCTAAAATAGGGGGTAGGACTTGGGCACCCGCGCCCTAGTCCTGCCCTATTTTAGGGTAGCCCCAATTTCTGGGCGTTGGTTAGTGACCGTTACTAGGTCCATTTGCTGACACGATAAGTTTGAGTTTCAAATATCTTGGTGGGAGTGCTTGTAGATGCATATATAAGCATGTGTAGGCATCCATTTGTAAACTAGAGGATTACTAGAAAGCTATTGTGTTCTCAATGTGATTCAAGGCTTTCTATTGTGTTGCAAGAGTAGAATTGTGTGTTTTGTGTGTTGATATTTGTAGATTTGAGCATGAATTCCTTCATGGCATGAAGATCATCTTCCTCCATGAAAGCTTCACTACAAGGTGACATATCATTGTGCTTTTATCATTGATTCCTATGGTTTTTGGCCTCTACCTCACAAGGGCATGCCCTCTTTATCTGACAATAGTGTTCGGAGACTTAAGTGTCCTCTGGGGTTTGACTGAAAAAAACCTCTAAACACCACAACCCCCAAACCAAGTTTTGTGATTGTAGGTCATAGGTGTCGCATCTGGGAAAAGTGGAGTTGCAGGAAGGCTGGGAAGACATCAGGGATTCAGGATCTGAAGGAAAGACAGACAAAGGAGCACTTCCAAGACTAGGGTGCTCGCTCTTATGTCCTCTACAGACTAATTCTAGAAAATAGAAGTTATAGGGCTGATCAGTGTCTGAAGGAGGTCCAGATTCCCTAAAAAAGCAGGTACCTTGGACTTGGGCGCTTGCTCTAGTGTCCTCGACTGTTCTGCTTTGGAACCCCGAAAATAGGTATTCTGTAATTTGGTAGTTTACTCCAGTCTGCAAGAGCTTTTTCTGTAATTCTTTAATTTATTGTCCTATTTGCATAATTAAGGTTTTAATGGTCAATTGAGCATAGGAGAAGGAAAAATTGATAATTAATTCCCTAATCCAAGTTTTCGTACATCTGAAAGTGACTCTAGGGTATGATAGTGCTTTCCATTCGACCCTAGATCGATCATGTATAGTGGAGAGGTAGACTTAAACACCTAAACATTAAAACATTGATAAATCCAATTTTCCACTAAACATAGGGTTTAGGATTTAAGGTTTAAGGGTTGAGGGTTGAGGCTTTAGGGATAGGGTTTAGGGTTGAGGGTTTAGGGTTTGAGGTATAGTGTTGAGGGTTGAGGGTTTAGGGATAGGGTTTAGGATTTAAGGTTTAAGGACCTTGAGGGTTGAGGCTTTAGGGATAGGGTTTGGGGTTTAGGGATAAAGGATTAGGGTTTAAGGTATAGTGTTGAGGGTTCATGGTTTAGGCATAGGGTTTATGATTTAAGGTTTAAGGGTTGAGGGTTGAGTCTTTAGGGATATGTTTTAGGATTTAGGGTTGAGGGATTACAGTTTAGGGTTGAGGGATCAGGGTTTAAGGTATAGTGTGGAGGGTAAAGGGTTTAGGGATAGGGTTTACGATTTAAGGTTTAAGGGTTGATGGTTAAGGCTTTAGGGATAGGGTTTAGGGTTTAGGGATAAGTGATTCAGGTTTAAGGTATAGTGTCTAGGGTTGAGGGTTTAGGAATAGGTTTTAGAATTTAAGCTCTAATGGTTGAGAGTTGAGGCTTTAGGGATAGGGTTTAGGGTTTAGGGATAAGGGATTAAAATTTAAGGTATAGTGTCAAGGGTTGCAGGTTTAGGGATAGGGTTTAGGATTTAAGGTTTAATGGTTGAGGGTTGAGGCTTTAGGGATAAGGGTTTATGGTTTAGGGATAACGGATTAGGGTTTAAGGTATAGTGTCGAGGGTTGAGAGTTTAGGAATAGGGTTTAGGATTTAGGGTTTAAGGGTTGAGGGTTGAGGCTTTAGGGATAGGGTTTAGGGTTTAGGGATACAGGATTAGGGTTTAGGATTGAGGGATTAGGGTTTAGGGTATAGTGTTGAGGGTTGAGGGTTTAGGGATAGGGTTTAGGATTTAAGGTGTAAGGGTTGAGGGTTGAGGCTTTAGGGATAGGATTTAGGAATAAGGGATTAGGATTTACTATTGAGGGATTAGGGTTTAGGGTTGAGGGATTAGGGTTTGTGGTATAATGTTTAGGGTTGAGGGTTTAGGGATAGGGTTTAGGATTTAAGGTTTAAGGACCTTGAGGGTTGAGACTTTAGGGATAGGGTTTAAGGTTTAGGGATAAGGGATTAGGATTTAAGGTATAGTGTTGAGGGTTGAGGGTTTAGGCATAGAGTTTATGATTTAAGGTTTAAGGGTTAAGGGTTGAGGCTTTAGGGATAGGGTTTAGGGTTTAGGGTTGAGGCATTAGGGTTTAAAGTATAGTGTGGAGGGTTAAGGGTTTAGAAATAAGGTTTAGGATTTAAGGTTTAAGGGTTGAGGCTTTAGACATAGGGTTTAGGGTTTAGGGATAAGGAATTAGGGTTTAGTATTGAGGGATTAGGTTTTAGAGCTGAGGGATTATGGTTTGATCTATAGTGTTGAGGGTTGAGGTTTTAGGGATAAGCTTTAGGGTTGAGAGATTAGGGTTTGAGGTATAGTGTTGAGGGTTGAGGGTTTAGGGATAGGGTTTAGGATTTAAGGTTTAAGAGTTAAGGTTTGATACTTTAGGGATATGGTTTAGGGTTTAGGGTTTAAGGTTTAAGGGTTGAGGGTTGAGGCTTTACAGACTGGGTTTAGGGTTAGTGGTGAAGGGATTAGGGTTTAAGGTATAGTGTTGAGGGTTGAGGGTTTACGGATAGGGTTTAGGATTTAAGGTTTAAGGGTTGAGGGTTGAGGCCTTAGGGATATGTGACAAACCTAGATGGCTAAGGGTTGAGAGATAGAGGAGAGATGGGGTGAGACGGATAGAAGAGGAGAAGGGTGGATAAGGGTTGATGGTTTAAAGCTTTAAGGTTGAGTGATTAGGGTTTAGGGTTGTTGGATTAGGGTTTAAGGTATAGTTTTGAAGGTTGAGGGTTTAGGGATAGGGTTTAGAGACTAGGGATAAGGGATTAGGGTTTAAGGTAAAGTTTTTAGGGTTGAGTGTTTAGGAATAGGGTTTACGATTTAAGGTCTAAGGGTTGAGGGTATATACTTTAGGGATAGGGTTTAGAGTTTATGGATAAGGGATTAGAGTTTAAGGTATAGTGTCAAGGGCTGAGGCATTAGGGATAGGGTTTAGGATTTAAGGTTTAAGGGTTGAGGGTTGAGGCTTTAGGATAAGGGTTTAGGGTTTAGGGATAAGGGATTAGGGTTTAAGATATAGCATGGAGGGTTGAGAGTTTAGGGATAGAATTTAGGATTTAAGGTTTAATGTTTGAAGGTTGAGACTTTAGGGATAGGGTTTAGGGTTAAGGGATAAGGGATAAGGGATTAGGGTTTAGGGTTGAGGGATTAGGATTTAGGGTAGCATGATTAGGGTTTGAGGTATAGTGTTGAGGGTTGAGGGTTTATGGATAGGGTTTAGGGTTGAGAGATTAGGGTTTGAGGTATAGTCTTGAGGGTTAAGGATTAAGGGATAGGGGTTAAGATTTAAGGTTTAAGTGTTGAGGGTTGAGGCTTTAGGGATAGGGTTTAGGGTTGAGGGATTAGGGTTTGAGGTATAGTGTTCAGGGTTGAGGGTTTAGGGATAGGCTTTAGGAATTAAGGTTTAACAATTGAGGGTTGAGGCTTTAGGGATAGGGTTTAGGGTTTAGGGATAAGGGATTAGGGTTTATCTTTGATGGATTAGGGTTTAGGGTTGAGGGATTAAGGTTTGAGGTTTAGTGTTGAGGGTTGAGGATTTAGGGATAGGTTTTAGGGTTGAGGGATTAGGGTTTGAGGTATAGTGTTGAGGGTTGAGGATTTAAGGTTTAAGGGTTGATGGTTGAGGCTTTAGGGATAGGGTTTAGGGTTTATTGATAATGGATTAGGGTTTAGGGTTGAGGGATTAGGGTTAGAGGTACACTATTCAGGGTTGAGGGTTTAGGGTTTAGGGATAATGGATTAGGGTTGAGGGTTGAGGGATTAGGGTTTAGGGTTGAGGGATTAGGGTTTGAGGTATAGTGTTGAGGGTTGAGGATTTAGGGACAAGGTTTAGGGTTGAGGGATTAGGGTTTGAGGTATAATGTTAAGGGTTGAGGATTTAGGAATAGGGTTGAGGATTTAAGGTTTAAGGGTTGAGGGTTGAGGCTTTAGGGATAGGGTTTAGGGTTTACGGTTGAGGGATTAGGGTTTGGGGGATTAGCGTTTGAGGTATAATTTTAATGGTTGTGGGTTTAGGGATAGGGTTTAGGATTTAAGGTTTAAGGGTCAAGGGTTGAGGCTTTAGGGATAGGGTTTAGGGTTTGAGGTATAGTGTTAAGGGTTGAGAATTTAGGGATAGAGTTTAGGGTTGAGGGATTAGGGTTTGAGGTATAGTGTTGAGGATTAATGTTGAGGGTTGAGGCTTTAGGGATAGGATTTAGGGTTTAGGGTTGAGGGATTAGGGTTTTAGGTATAGTGTTAAGGATTGAGGGTTTAGGGATAGGGTTTAGGATTTAACGTTTAAGGGTTGAGGGTTGATGCTATAGGGTTTAGGGATAAGGGAGTAGAGTTTAGGTTGACAGATTAGGGTTTAGGGTTGAGGGATTAGGGTTTGAGGTATAGTGTTGAGGGTTGAGGATTTAGGGATAGTGTTTAGGGTTAAGGGATTAGGTTTTGAGGTATAGTGTTGAGGGTTGATGGTTTAGGGATAGGGTTTAGGATTTAAGGTTTAAGAGTTGAGGGTTGAGGGTTTAGAGATAGGGTTTAGTCTTTAGGGATAAGGGATTAGGGTTTAAGGTTTAAGGTTTAGGGTTGAGGGATTAGGGTTTAGGGTTGAGGGATTAGTGTTTAATCTATAGTGTTGAGGGTTGAGGCTTTAGGGATAGGGTTTATGGTTTAGGAATAAAGGATTAGGGTTTAGGGTTGAGGATTTATGGTTAAGGGTTTAGGGTTTAGGGGTTATGGATTAGGGTTTAGGATTGAGGGATATGGTTTAGGGTTTAGGGATAATGGATTAGTGTTTATGGTTAAGGGAGAGATAGAAGAAATACATGAGAAAGTGAATAATATAGGGTTTTGTATAGCAAGCCATAACACACTCACGTTATGGCTTAATTTTTTTTAAAAAAAAGTTGGCCACTTTTTGGCCCCCCAATTTTTTGCACCCTCCCTCTCTCTAAGGGATTTAATACAAACATCACCTACATACCCCAAAATTCTCAAGGAGTCTCTACAAAAGGTATTTGTTCCACCTTCTATTAGATTGAATGATGTAGCAGTCATGTTAGATTGTATCGATGTGACAAAAATGGACATCATTTTTCAACAACATGAATTACCACCCATAGAAGTTCAAAACCAATATGATCCCCTTGTGATATTGATTATTATTAATAGAATGAGGGTAAGAAATAGTTTTATCAATGGTGGATCAGCTCTTAATATTTGTGGCATGGACTTGTTGGATAAGATTGGTGTAGATATGTCTCTCATCAAATGCAATAAAATCAACATTCATGCCTTTGTTAATGTCGATAGAAAAACATTAGGTACTATCACCTTACCAATTAAGGTTGGAATTGTGACTTTATCTACCCTTATCCATGTCATGCTTGGTTCTCTTTCATACAATCTTCTTCTTAGTAGATTGTGGATTCATGCCATGGGGACAGTCTCATCTACCCTTCATCAATCAATAAATTTTGTTTTTGTAAACAAGATCCATACAATTGAAGCTGATTTGATTTCATAAAGTTTCTTGCAAATAGAAGTGAGACGTCAAATCATTCTAAATAATTTGATCCCTTCTTTTACAAAATCCAAACCAGTACCCTTTGTCTCTAACAATAGTAATGGTCAGGATAGTGTCAGTCCTTTGAATACATTTTTTGGTGATGATTGGGGCTTGTTAAATTTTACTCTAACCTTTTCAAGTGAATATAAAATCTCACCCTTATACCCAAAAAACCTCAAAGGTAAATGAAATTTATTGAACATAATCTATTTCTCCTAAAAAACTTAAACTCAAAAGTAATGACGATGGAACTTTTAATATTGATTTTACCAGTAATTATGATTTTCTTTCTTCTACAAGAATGGCGGCCGTTTGTGATATATCATCTCAATCTAAAAATCTCAAATATAATGGATCATCTTCTTCTAATGCATGTTTTGGTAATGATGAGGTCCCTTTATATTTCAACCCCCATGGGCTTGTTGAAACAAAGATTAACCCTCCTCACCATGATAGAAGGAATGATCCTTCTACTTCTTCTTCAACACATGATCACACTTTTGATTTAAATAAAGCTAATAATATAGTCTCTCCTCTTCCTGTAGATTTAGAGAAGCATTATGGACATGGATTTAATATTCCTTCTAAATGTGGATACAATAGAAATAGGTTAGGATGCAAAGAACAAGGGATTAAGGAACCTGTGGAACCAACACTGCACTTGTCTAAAGTAGGCTTAGGTTTCCAACCTTCTCCTACATTCTCTCCACCATGTTCACAACAAAAAGGATTGCTTCCTACTCCACCTATATCTTTTATTCTATCTCAACAAGAGTGTATTTTGTTATTTCTATTGAAGGATTTATTAATCACTCTTCCTCCTCTAACACACAATAAGATTATATAAAATAATCATTCAATACTTCACTACTATTCATATCATCAAGTGCTTGGCTATTCCACTAAAGAATGTCAATCGTTGGGTGAAAAAATTCAACAACTTCAAACATAGTATGGCTCTAGCACTTTTCACCATGCTTGATGTAGTCCCTATAGCACCTTGTCCATCCATTTTATAATAAGAAAGTTGGGGGAGGATTTTTTGTTATAGGATGACTTGGAAGTGTGTTCCCTCCTCAATTGTTTTATACTTGTACGTACTATTATCCCCATATTGTGATGTTTTGTTGATTGTTAATTTTCCCTTGGCACCCTTTTCAGCACAAACATACAAGGAGAAAGAACACATTGTGTCATTCTTCTATATGTCGTGATATATAATTTTAATATTTTTCTTGTATTATTTAGTATAATTTCATTATTCAATCATTGTTTTTATGAGATCTTTCTTCCATTGTCTTCATATTTATGTGACACCTTGTTGCAATGTTCGGCATCATAGCATGACTACACAATCCATTATGTATCATGCCTCCAAGCATCACCTTGGTTTTCTTATCCTAGGAGGAACCCCTTGTGGTTATGTATCTTTTAAGAACACATATCATTTGGGCATGTGGTTTTAGAAAACTCTTGTGCTTGTTTTATATGGCTTCCTTATTCCACCTTAAAGGCAATTGCTCCCTGATGGAGTTAGAAATCACTTTATGGTGGGGGTATATATCATTCTATGATCCTTACTCTCATCTTTCTATCACAAAACTTGTTGATTATCTTTGTTACTGCACTATCTTGGAAAGGATTGCAACAAGCTTGGAAGAAAGATCTTGAGTCTATCTTGTTCACCTAGGTTGAAGCTCCTTGCATATTTGGGAGAAGGGTTGCAACCACCAACTTGAGTTTGGCTAGAGTACCTTCAGGTATTGTTGCAAAGCCTTCTTATTTTGTAAGGATTCATGTAAATCCTCTTGTGGGAGGTAGGTTATGTGTTCCCTTGAATGGAAAACTTTTATTGATGTGGATTATTTGTATGATTTGTTTTATCCTCTTATGCTTCTTATTTCTAACTAACCCCTTCTTAGCATTCTCCTTATTTCATCTTGGGGAATGATGCATGGTGATTGAGACAACCTCTTAGATTTAGGTCTCTTTTGTCATGCTAACTTAGGGTCTTCCATTATGTGCTTCTTGTGGTTGTTGTATTATGCATGTATTATCCTTGTATAGTCTTGTCCTCTATGTATGCATGCTTCACGTGTATTCTCTACATATTACTTATGTATTCTCCTTGAGTGTTTTGTGTGTATTCCATGTGTGTTTCATGTGTATTTTATGTATACTTTGTGCATGATGTTTACTTTATGTATGGCATGTATACTTTGTGTATTGCATTATGATCGCTCAAGTGTATGCCTTGTATATGTCTTATCTTGCCTCGCATTTCTTAAATGCTCTATGTACACGAGTGAATTATGTCATGTGTCTTACGTGTATTCAACTCCTCTTGCTAATCATCCTAAACTCCTAGAATCCTAAACTTGGGGGCTTGCTCACCCCTCAATTTTGGCGACATTCTATGACTTCTATTTTTGTTGTGATTGAAATATGTTCTCTCCATACTTTAGTGCAAGTATGAGCATCAGATCATACTCACACTAAGGTTGGGCCTAAATGTTATGGAGTAAAATGTGTACCTTTTCCATTTTACACCTAGTTTAGCACTCAGGTGGACCTAAAACACTTAGTTCTTAATCCCAATGCACAAATCCTAAAAGATAACTTTAAGGCTAGCCTAAACACACTTAATTTATCTTATCACAGAGTTTTTTGGGGCTAAAGGACAAGGGTGCCCAGCACCCCATTCCCTCCTTTAGCTCAGGGCTAATTTAAACTAATGTTGGCCTCATTTGGCTTAATTCCATGAAAATCAATGGGAATGCATATATAAGAAAGTTAGTTTATTCATTTGAACATATCTAAGTTCTCTAAAAACTCTCTCTCTCTCATGCTGTCTATTCATCTCGACATGATCTTGGAAGCCATCCATGGTGGATTATTATTGTTGTACTAACTTCTTGAAGGTCTTGTGAAGATCCATCTACTTCTTTGGGCTACACTAACTTCTTGAGTCAAGTTGTAATGTCACATCAAGAAATCTAGGGTTTTCATGCTCATTATGACTTCTTTCCTTCATCTTTATTACAAAATTCCATTCTACTTCAGATTTGTCTCTTCCTTCCTAGGTAATGCACTCTTTGATTTCTCTTCATTGCTATTATGGAGGTGGAAACAACATTCATAGAGCTTGAATTAGACAAGCTCCTACATAGCTCCAACCCTTTCTCTTCTTGTGTGTGTGTAGGTCACATTCAGAGGAATCAAACGACAAGTGATAAAAAGGAGGAAGACACACAAGTGAAGGCACACAAATCCCAACATTCTAAAAAACCCTAATTTGGGTCTAGGGTGCCCAGCATTCTGGTACTTCTCTACTTTTGAACTCAGTTTCTAATTCTCCTCTATCTCCTGATCTCTGCTATCACTTTAGAATTCTTATATCTTTTTCTAATAGTAATTTCTTGAATAATCTTTGTCAATTAGGGTTTCATGCTTTGCGCTAGTTTGGTTGATTGTGTTGGAAAGAGACATTGCTAGGCATGATAAGTGTTGTCATTGATGGCAACTAAGTCTATACTACACATCCGTATTGCATAATTTGCCATACCAGAAATCATATTGAAGATTTGTCTAAGTTCAGGAAGTCAAGAATAGAGTATGTGACAGGTTCCGATATCTTGGTCCCGATGTCCATGGGAGTAGATTAGAGTTCTAAGGGAGTCATAAGCATTGTCAGGATAATCTAAATCTAGAGTTTTGGCCTCCAATGATGAAGCATTCAATAGTTATTAGCATCTGAGTATCACGTTAATAGTTTGACAGAGGAGGCAGAAGAAGAACAGGCTAACCTTGTAATTGATCTTGGTTCCAGATGTATGGAAGTTGTTGGTTGGACAAGTTGTGATGATTAGTGATGGTAGCTAACTTGATTAATAATTTGTGAGTACAAGTTTTGGTCAGTGTTACAAGTGTACATGGATTTAGTGGACAAAGTAGAATTTTCAATAAAGTTATAAGTGTTCTTGAAGCCAACTAAAAAATGGTTGAAGATCTAGATGAGGATATATATAGCTGATGGATTTGAATGATTTGGGTGTGTGTGTGATGCAACTATGGAATAAGTGCGAAAAGGGCAGAGATCTAAATTTTAGATGTTAGCATAACAGTAAAAATGACAGAGTGAAGATGAAGTGTATCAAGTCAGTATTTTGTGCTTAACCAGAACTGAATCCTTGCATTGATAGATGCTAATTATCAGTTCAATTTTATTGTAATCTTATTTTTGTAGGCAATGAGCCTTCTTTAGGCAGTAATCCTTCTTTGAACAGTGAGCTCTGGGCAGTGAACCTGAATGAATGTGCATTCCCCTTTGTAATACTTTTAACAGAGTATAATCTTTGTGGGTTAACCCCCACCATGGTTTTTCCCTTAACTAGGTTTCCACATCAAAAATCTTGGTGTTAATTGTGTTACTTATGTTTTTGCTCATGTGCTATTTATTCATGCTTTAATGTTCATATCATTAATTTGATTAGAAGTTATAAAAGAGGATTAAAGGCATGAAAGTTTAATTTGTCTGACAACTGATTCACCCCTCCCCCCTCTCAGTTGTCCAAACCAATTCCAATAGGCTGAATTTGGTTGTCACTCCCTTATACAACAAAGGGAAAAAGCCCCTGTAGTTTTTCTCTCATTAAAATGTAGAAGCCTAGCTTGGTTTGTGTTCCAATGTTGATAGAAGAGGGTTTGATCTAGTTTAGCCTTTTAGGCTAAGTCTCCCTTTTCCATCAAACAATTATGTCCTTAGGGTTAATTTTTCTATTGATAGAATTTGAGTGGGTGATAGTATTGTCAACGACACACTTGTATGTCCTTAAGAGGGATGGTATTGGATTAGCAGTGTTGTATGACTTCACAACTTTAGTTGTGCACTTTTGGTTAGAATTCTTTGCTAGTAGTCCTTGGAATAAATCCATTAGGGTTGCATTATATGAGGGAGGATTTTATCGGGAATGGTAGGTTTGACATGATGGGTTGGATTGCAAAAGTTATGAGGATGAAGCATTTTCATAGGGGGTGAAGGTTGCAACGAGCTTGCATGAGGTAGGGATTTGACAAATAAATTGTAGATGAGGCCCTTGGGATATTGTGGTGTTTCCATTTTAAAAGATACCATAGGGATTTCCAATAGGTATGTAGTTAGGGTTCATATGATATCTAGTGCTAGCCGATCCTTGGTCTAGAGGATTTTAATTGCTCATGGTTTGTTGATTCAAGCATTTGGAAAGATTTCTTGTGATGATGTCATCAAAGGAATCATTGGTATACTTGTCTTTATCTAATAGACTACCATCATCATATTCTTGAAAATGATTTTTAGCATTGTTATGTTATGGGGACTCATCAAAATAAAATGGATTCATGATTTTTGTTTGAATTTTTGGAATATTTGATGATTTTAGATGATGGATTATATTTTGAAGGATTGGACCTTAATATTCTCTTGGATATTGAAATATTTTGGATTTTGGTTGTAGGACTTGTTGGAAGTGATATTTGATACATGGATTGATATGGGGTCTAGGACCCAAATGGTTTGATTGTGGATGAGTTTCAATTCAAGATTTCATATGGTTGATTTGGTATTAGATGAAGATGAGGTTTAGGACTCTACATAGTTGAATGATGGGATTAATCAAGGCCAAAGACCTTGAGGTGCTTGATGTTGGATTTGATTAAGTTAAAGGACCTTGTGCAACTTGATGTGTTTAATTGAATTTTGATATGGATTTGAGGATTGATGGGTTGGATGCATAATTATAGAGATTAGGTCATGGACCCTAGGCGACTTTCAATTTTATTTCATGCATAAAGTAGAGCCTTAAGGAAATTTATGAATGAATTTTAATTTATTTGGATAATGTCTAGGACATTAGGTATCTTGATTGATGAATTAGGTAGATATAGAATGATGGTTAAATTTTAGATGGGGGTTGGATTTTAATTTTGAAGGAGTGGGGTTAGGAACCTTGATGGTGATCAGTTTGGATATGGATGGGATTGAAGGGATCAAGGTTCTTAACTAACATTGATTTTTCTATAAGGAACATTTGGAGTTAGGATGATGTTTTGATTGGGATTATATTGGGATTTGATTTTATTTTTGGATGATTTAGTGTGGGATGGGATTTGATTAGATTGAGTTGATTTTAATTTGGATGATGAATTAGATTTTGATTTGAGGAGTTGATGTTTGACTTGGAAAACAAGGTCTGGGACCTTCAATAAATTGATTGTTGATTGTGGATTTAGGATGATGGTTGGATGATTTGGGTTTAGGATGATTTGAGTGGGATTTTTAGAGTGGGGATTGATTTTTAAGATTTTGGATCTTGGATGGATGGATGTCATGTAGAGTTAGGGTGTTGGATTTGATTCAAGATTTGTATTTTGAGGGCATTCAACCTTTGGTTTTTGAGGATTTTAGATTTTTCAAGAGTTCTTGATTTTTTTTGGATTTTCCATTTTTTGTAAATGTTTTGAATTTTTAAGGAGGATTCATGGGTTTCAAACAAGTAGAAGACTCATCAAGCACATGAAAATCCTATTTTATTCAAGTAGTATTGGTGCAGGAGCACCTACCTGACAGCTGGCCTCCATGAGGCAGTTAGTTTGTTATAGGTCTGGTTAATGTTTCCAAGAAGGTCTTGTAAGACCAATGCATGTAATAAGGTTATGTTGACCATACTTTACTATTTTTAGGTAGGTTGTTAGGAGAGCTGTTATGCTGTATGTCCGGTTGGATCTCCCAGCCGCCTGGAGAGATTTCCCAGCCGCTTGGAGTCGGGTCGGTAGTACTCGCAGGAGATCCTATTTATGCATTAGGATCGGTTGATTTTAGACATTGCATTGAAGAGGAGAGATAGAGTGAGGCAGAGGGGGTGACGTAAGCATCGAAGGAAAGGTGCATGAAGTTGTGGTCATCAGGATATATGGAAGGAACCGGATATTTTATATCCTACTGATGAACATGATGTTGAACATCATGATGCTGCAGATAGAGGTTGGCGGTAAAATGAACAGTGAACATCAGGAGGATGTTTGCGCTTGCCGAATGTGATGATGCTGCCGATAGCCGGATATGATGATGCTGCTAACAAGCGAAAGGTCGAAGGTTTGTCTGCAGGAGGATATCGGTCGGCAGAGACAATATGATGATGCTGACAGTGTTAAGGAAAATATGATGATGATGATGAAGGGTTGCGGACATACAAGCTGTATGTCAAGGTTTTAGTGTGGATGCCTCTGCATCATAGTGGTATCAGAGCTCAGCAAAAGGTCTGGGCTGTTGTGTGTTGATTCTGTCACCGAAAGGGCAGAGGTAGAGTTGATTCTATCACCGAAAGGACAGAGGTAGAGGAGTGAGAGGTTGACAAAATGCCTCTGAAAGGTAATGGTACTGTAAGGGAATTGCAGGAGATGAAGGAAAAACATGCCAGAGAGATGAGGAAGATGAAGGAGCTTGCTGAAGCACTTCAAGCCAGGCTTGTAGCCCTGGAAAAGAACAAAAAGAGGGAAGTGGAAGACAGTGAGTCTGAAGAAGATGAAGATACTGTTGAAGAGTATGAAGAGGTAGCTGAAGATCTGGATGCTGAAGACCAGAGATATGCAAATCTGTTAAAGGCAGTGCAGAGTGATAAACCTAAGGTAAAGGTTGATGTTTCCAAGTATAATGGAAGTTTGAATGAAGATGAGTTACTGGATTGGATTGCTGCACTTGATAATCACTTTGAATGTGAAGATGTTGCTGAGGATCAGAAGGTAAAGATTGCAAAGACCAAGTTAGGAGGTCATGCTTTGGTATGGTGGGATTATGTACAATCTGAGAGAAGGAAACAAGGGAAGTCAAAGATCACTTCATGGGATAAAATGGTAGCAAGGATCAAAGGTAAATTCTTGCCCAAGGATTATGAGATTCAGATGTTTAAGAAGCTGCAATTTTTAAGGCAGAAGGAAATGGATGTGAAGGCATATACTGAGGAGTTTTATAAATTGAGTATGAGATCTGGTCATCATGAGAATGAGGTAGAAAAGGTGGCTAGGTACTTGGCTGGTTTGAGATTGAACATACAGGATGAGTTAGTTTTAGCTAACCCTAAGAATGTGGAGGATTGTTACCAAATGGCAATCAGGATTGAAGAAAAGATGAATAGGAGACAAGATAAGTCCATGAGAGGAAGAGGCAGCAATATGAGGGGAAGAGGAGTAGCCCCTACAACAAGGCAAACCAATGAAGGTCAAGAAGATACTGGTAAAGGACAGGGACAGTCTGATTTCAGAGGTGGATGGAAAGGTAATAGAGGCAGATTTGGAGGTGGTAGAGGTTCTACTACATTTTCAGGCAAGTGTTACACCTGTGGTGAGTTTGGTCATCCATTTTTCAAATGTCCAGAAAGCAAAGGTTCATCATCCAGAAATGATAGAACGAATGACAAGAGAGTACGACTTATGCAAGAAGAGAAAGTAGAGCAAAATGTGCAGAGTTCAAACACTTATCAAGGAGATAGAGCTTCTGACGGTTATGGATATCCTGAGGAGGGAGAAGCATTGATGCTTAGGAGAACTAGTTTGCAGGCATCAAAGGATATGATGCAAAGAAGAGCTCTTTTCACGACCACATGCAAGAGCGAAGGTAAGGTATGTAAGGTTGTCATTGATACTGGTTCAACAGATAACATGGTATCTCAGGAAATGGTGGATAAACTGAATTTGGAAAGGATTCCACATCAACACCCTTACAAGGCATCTTGGGTGAGTGATAGTCAATCACTTTTTGTCTATGAACAGGCATATGTTGATTTTCAGATTGGAGGATATCAGGATAGAGTTTTGTGTGACATTTTGCCCATGGAATGTTGTCACCTACTGTTGGGTAGACCGTGGCAATTTGACAGGAGAGTAGTGTATGATGGGTATGCTAATACCTACACCATCAAGAAAGATGGGAAGACTATTATGTTGATGCCATTGCAGGAAAATGCTGCAGCACAGGGGGCAGCCCAAATCATTTTAGTGGGAAAGAAGGAATTTGTGCAGATGCCTATAGGAGCAGGCATAAAGGCAGTTGAGGACACTGCAGGGAAAGGAGTTGTTAAGGACAACAGGTTGAAGAAAGTTTCAGTTGTGACTGACAGAGGTCAGCAGCAGGTTCAGAAACAGGTTTACAAACAACCACCAGTTGAGAGGAATGACAAGGATGTTGTCATAGTTGGGACTATTGTTTGTCCTATAAAGGTTACAAGAAAGATAGAGTTGAACATTGCAGAAGTTCAAGAGGCAGTTCAGACAGAGGTTCTAGTCAGACAACCTGACAAACACAAGGTATGTAAGAGAAGGGCCTACATTGACAGGCATGAGGATTTACTTGCAAGAAACCAAGTTACAGTTCAGAAGTCTTGGAGCAGTCAAGAGCCAGCAGAGGACAAAGCTGGAACAGGTCAAGACCCTGCAAAGGCAAAGTGTAAAGGTGGAGGACTTCCACAACTAAACTCATGGGACATGAGTTCTTTTCTGTTGGGGAGTATGGTGCAGGAGCACCTACCTGACAGCTGGCCTCCATGAGGCAGTTAGTTTGTTATAGGTCTGGTTAATGTTTCCAAGAAGGTCTTGTAAGACCAATGCATGTAATAAGGTCATGTTGACCATACTTTACTATTTTTAGGTAGGTTGTTAGGACAGCTGTTATGCTATATGTCCGGTTGGATCTCCCAGCTGCCTGGAGAGATTTCCCAGCCGCTTGGAGTCGGGTCGGTAGTACTCACAGGAGATCCTATTTATGCATTAGGATTGGTTGATTTTAGACATTGCATTGAAGAGGAGAGATAGAGTGAGGCAGAGGGGGTGACGTAAGCATCGAAGGAAAGGTGCATGAAGTTGTGGTCATCAGGATATATGGAGGGAACCGGATATTTTATATCCTACTGATGAACATGATGTTGAACATCATGATGTTGCAGATAGAGGTTGGCGGTAAAATGAACAGTGAACATCAGGAGGATGTTTGCGCTTGCCGAATGTGATGATGCTACCGATAGCCGGATATGATGATGCTGCTGACAGGTGAAAGGTTGAAGGTTTGTCTACAAGAGGATATCGGTCGTCAGAGACAATATGATGATGCTGACAGTGTTAAGGAAAATATGATGATGATGATGAAGGGTTGCGGACATACAAGCTGTATGTCAAGGTTTTAGTGTGGATGCCTCTGCATCAAGTATACACACTTGTGAGGCCACCATTAATGTCTTGTCTAAGCAGAAAGAGTAGGGTCCATGGGGAAGCACTAACAACTTTTGATCCTCATGATCACATGAAGGTGTGAGAGGAGAGAATACACATCCTCAAATTTAATTTCTAGGGACATGTGTTGAGTAACTTCCTAGTACTAAGCACTAATCAGTGCATCACAAGAATGCATAGACGAAGGTCCTATCTAGGTTTGAACAAAACATACTAGGGGATGTCCTCTATATACCCAAAGGCACTTGAGATCAAAATCTATGAATGGGAGCACTATCTACAAGCACGTGGTCGGTCAAATCCCTTCCCACTTAACCTTGTCCCCTCAAGTGGACAACAAGGTTCTACCAAACATGATTGACCTCTTTTAAGGTGATTCTTTCAATTCTCTGCTTAATTTATATACCCCATAAAAACATGTAGGTTCAAGTTGCAACTCAGTGATGAAATATAATCTAGGACTACTATAAATAAATAAATAAATAAATGACAATATGTTTTTTTATTTCTAAGGTCATCTTGCACACTTGTGAGGAAATAGCATACACACCTAGCCTTTAAGGGTAATACAAAAGTGGATAAAAACATTTTTTTGACTCCCAAGATCACCTTTTGGTGTGAGGGAAGAGGATAAACACCTAAGTACTCATCAAAACATGGCATAAAAGTTCATTAACCCCCTAAGCATACAAATGTGTGATGAAGATTAAAGTGCACTTGTAAGGTCACCTTTTGGTGTGAGAGAAGAGCATACACATATCCTAGGATACACAAAACCTTCTATGCCTTGAACACATGCCTCACTCTGCACAAGAAAAATGGGGACCCTCTCTTTTCACTTGAGTATTTATGTAGCTTCTCAATCCTTTGAGTTTTTCAATTATTCTAGTGAGTTTGGGTTGATCTTAGTTTGGCCAACTTTGTCTCATCTAGCTAGGTGGTTAAGAGTGTTGGATTTACTACATATTATATATATGTAGATTACAATAGATAATAAATAAATAAATATAGGTTAGTTTCTAGTTAGTAAATAATAAATTATAAGAGTTAGTTTTTATTGGAAGTTATTCATGTAAGTAGTTTTGTAGTTTGTACACAGGAAAATATAAGGCTTTATAAGTCATTGCATTGTATTGAAACTGTGAAGGGGAAAATGGATTAATCAATTAAGAATAATAAACCCAATACATTAATGAAATCTGAAAGAAAAAGGAGATTTAAACAAGAAATAAATGATACTCACACTTTTACCTTGCGTCTTCCATTATTCACCTATCTCTTGTTGACCTTGATGATGATGAAGCCCTCAGAAGTGGATGCTCCCTTGCTTGTTGAAGGTGACAAGAATGGAATGGCTGAGATATTTTTGTGTGATTGAAGATGAGCTTCAACACACTAACAATGAAGGATATGAAATGCTTATGAAGATGGGGGTGCAACAGGCACACCCGTGTTCCTGCAGCATAAGTTTGCTCAAATGATGGATTATGAAATGATAGAAGAATAGAAGGGTATTTATATAGTTGTGTGGAAGAAGATCAATGGTTGAGAAGAAAAGGGATGATCAATGGAGGAAGATTGTTGAGGAACGTGCAACAAATGGAAGAAAGACACGTGTCATTCGAAAAGCAGCTTTGTTGAGTTAACTCCTCTCTTGATGAGGATGAGATTTGATTTTCTTAATTTAGAATTTATTTTTCTAATTTAAGAGAAATTTTGCTTTAAAGATGCTTTAAAACTACTTTTGCTTTTGTATGACAAGAGGAAAGTATTTTTAGAAGATAAGAATGATTTTTGAAGATAAGAATGCATAATTAAATAAAAAGATTTATTTAATTATTTTCTAGATAAATGAGGAATAAAATATAAAAATATATTTTATTTTGTGGAGATTTTAGATTTTATTTAAATAAAATTGTATTTTATTTAAATTTGGAAGAATAAAAGATTTTAATTAAATAATTAAAATATTCAATTATTTAGAAGAATGAAGTTGATGTAGATGAATTTAATTAATTAAATAAAATGTAATTTATTTAATTAAATGAGAGGGGATGAATCAAATAAATAAATAAATATATTTATTTATTAATAGAAGAATATGAAGGTGAAATAAATATTTAAAATATTTATTTAAGTAGAGTCATGTCAATTTTAGGTGTATGCATTTTGCCCCTCTTTGATGCAATGTGTTTTATCACGTTTCAAAGAAAAAGAATTTTTGATAGTGATACATGACCTAGTTTGCCCCTGGTATAAGTTTAACGACAGGATGCCCCCTCAGGAGATTGGACGGGAATAAGGTAGAAGGCATGAGACGAACAATCTCATGAACAAGAAGGTGAAAAATAGGTTGGGATGGAGAAAAATGGGATATGGTTCAGAAGAACAAACATGGGAAGTGGCCACAGTTGTCATACAATTTGATATGGTTCACTTGCTATATATAGGAGCTAAGTCCACAAGTTCTATTCATTTGTACACTTGTCCATAGTTGATTAGTCCTCTTGAGAGCTTAGGAGAGCATGGCAGCCAGACAGATGGATATTCTGCTCGAGGAACACCGGTTTGAGCAGATCTGGCAGTTCGATCGGCCAGTGGAGGCAGGACCCCTGGTATGTAGTTCTTTAAAACTTGCTAAAAGTCAATTTTTTAGGCTCATTAATGGCTAGGAAAAACAATTAGAACAGATGCGCCGAATCACCTTTCGATGCATATGACCCCTGAAATGGTGCCAATGATGCGATATGGCACATATAAGCTCTGAAGTGGCGCATTTGATAGTTTAGCGCATACAAGGTCAGAATTGACGCAATTGATATATACTTCGGTGCATCTGATAGTTTGGCGCATACAAGCTCAGAATTGACCCATTTGCCAGGAAATGGCATATGTGACATAAGAAGTGGTGCATGTGCCAGAATGGCACATACAAGGCCTAGATTGGCGCATTCACAGTGAAGCGGCACATGTGATATAAGAAGTGGCGCATGTGCTAGAACGGTGCATACAAGCCCTAGATTGGCGCATTCATGGTGAAGTAGTGCATGTGATATGGATCGGCACATTTGCCACCTAGATTGGTGCATTCGCATTAGGAAAAATCAAATGACTTAACAAAATTAACCCAATTGGCATCTTGATCGATGCGTCAATTGATAAGCAATCTCTGAGATTGCCAAGAATCTAGTCAAGAGATGATATGTTGTTTTGATTAATTTGATATGTTAAGTCATTGATAGGATAGTTTGATTGTTATGAGTAGGCTTTTTTGGATATGGATTTCTTTGACGTTATGCATTGTTTGGTTGCAGGAGGATATTTGGAATGTCCTTACGTCACGAGAGCAGTTCCCATTGTCGTTGTTGCAGTGATATATGTTGACTGAGATAGATTGTGAGGCTCTAGGTGTGATGGGTCTATTTTATGTTTGCTTCATGCCTGAGGTTCATGTGAATCAAGCTATGTTGATGGCAGCAGTGGAGCGATTCCATAGCGAGGATGGTACATTCCATCTACCGACGGGGAAGATGGCAGTTACTCTTGAGGATGTGTACTAGATTCTACACCTCCCGATTCAGGGAGAGCTGGTTGAGTATGAGTCACAGTGGGATGCTAGCTTGGAGGAGTGCAGACACATATTTGATGACCCAGAGTTGGTGGAGGAGGTGATTTTGTGGCAGGATATGTATGACTGCTATGACTACTTCCTGGGCATAGTGGCTGGACTGATCGGTGGTGTGATATGCCTCAATAGGAGGTCTCACGGCTTCTCGATTGGCTGGGGGAGGGTACTAGAGATCATGATCATGGACGAGACCCGGTATGCATGGGGCATGTGTGTGCTTGTACACTTATATAGAGACATGCACCAAGTGGTTTATCACAGAAGAGCTAGTTTGTTTGCGGGTGTGTCGCTTTTGTAGTTTTGGTTGTGGGAGCACATTGCTATCACACAGCTGATATGTTTATTTCACAAGCAGTGGGGTGAGCCCTATAGTTACAGCTATATAGGTGTGATTTCCCAGCACAGGCTAGGGAAGCTCGAGTACTAGAGACATGCATTTGATGGCTTGGATGCAATTGTCTAGTGCCCCTATCTAGACTGTGAGGTATGGGATGATGAGGCAGATGGGCTTCCTTATTGTTTCCAGATGAGATGGCTTATTGGCAAGACGAGGTTCATTCTGGAGAGGTAGATCGTGAGCAGAGTTTAGAGGTAGTTTGGAAAAGTACAAGGCAGACCACAAGGGGAGGCACATTTTGGAAGGACTCATGCAGAGAGGTATAGGTGGGGTCTTGTGGCATCATATGAGGAGGCTTTGACAGACTTTTGGCATATTCCTTATGCAGCTTGGCCTATGAGGAGGGACATAGTGGACACTGGCATGACACCAAACTACGAGGAGTGGTTTGCGGCACACCTATTTCTGAGATATTCAGGGCCAGGAGAGTTAGCTCCTCGTATAGACGAGGATGATTTAGATGATGAGGGTGCAGCTGGCAAGAGGAGGGGAGGACGGAGAAGGAGGAGGAGAGATCAAGGAGATGATGGAGGAGGAGGAGGAGGTGGTATACCGAGATAGAGGTAGAGGTCCAAAGAGGGACATGCGGGTCAGCAGGCCGTTGTGCAGCTGTAGGTTGCAGGACATGTACAGGTTGAGGTGCCAGTTTAGCCAGTGGCACCTCAGAGATAGATGCCACCACCATAGCAGGTAGTGTAGCCGGTACAAGGATAGGTGTTAGCATAGCAGGTGGCACTGGGATAGGCAGAGTAGGCCCCACAACTTGATTTATAGTAGCAGGCTATGGTTGCACTATAGAGCCAGGTTAGGCAGTTGAGGGCTCACTTGAGAGTGGCAGAGTCCCAGAGAGAGGGGGATGTGGCTCGGATATCAAAGGTATCCAGAGAGAGGGATGCAACCTTAGCTAGCATGCAGGTGATGCGAGCAGAGAGAGATGCAGCTGTGATGGCTATGGTTACAGATGGCACATCTAGCTTTCTAGTTTCATAAGTGCAGCAGGCACAGGCGTAGGTGGCTCAGGTGCAGAGTGAGCTCACTAGAGCCTAGGCACAAGCTCAGTATTACAAAGGGTTATATCATGGGGCAGTGTCAGTGGATCAACGTGCCCCTAGCTTTAGGAGCCAGTCAGAGGCATCCCAGCGGGCAGGTGGGTCTCAGTTTGTAGGCTCAGTGAGGGGCCCATAGCAGATAGAGGGAGACAGAGGAGAGGCCAGTGCAGGGAGCAGTGTTCTTCGATGGTAGGGTTAGGAAGACCTGGATAGTTGTACCATTTTTTGATTATATTTGTACACATTTTTTATGGATGGCTGAGATAGATGATATATGTACTTATGTATCACCATTTGTTATGTGTTGTATACACTTATGATATGACTATGAGAGATTGGTCAGAGATTCTGATATGTTGTACATTTGGACACATTTTTGATGATTATATGATGATGCAGTTGTTTGTGGTCTACATGCATGTGTTCTTACGTTTATATGCTATGGATGCAATCAATTTTGTGATGTTTTGGTATATGTGATGCATACTAGATAGATGTTAGGATGATTTGATATGTAAATGCAAATGTGTATGGATATGAGTATGCAGTTCTATATGCTTTTGTTTATGTTTTTGATTCTTTTGATATGATTTATGGATGCAAATGTATAGTGGATGTCCTAGCAATGTATGAAAATGATTTGATGCACTTGATTATGTATGCAAATGATTTAATCATGTAAATGACTATCTCATGTGATATGATATGCTGTCTATGCTATGTTTTTGATATGTCCAAATGTACTCAATTGACACAAAGATGATATAGATAAGTAGAAGAAAAGAGGTGGAGGAAATGAGGATTTTGCACTTGATATGCTGCAGGATTTATTTATTGCAGGGATGATATGGATTTGTTGGATATGAGATGGATATGGATGTGGATTGTCATCTTGAGATTTTTGCAAGGTTTTTGCTTTCATCATTGGGCACTTTTTGGTATTTTTCTCTTTTTTGAAATGTTGTAAGGAAATACAAGCATCTAGGCATAATTTGACCGAGATGACCTGAGTATTCTTTACATGGATTTTGATATAGCAAGTCGATACAAGCATCTAGTCAAACTTGAATCTAGATGACCTAAGTATGTCTTGTGTTTCAATAGACAAGGATTGCCCCTTTTCATGTTTAGATCTCAGAGTCCTCAATGATCTTTTGTTGATCATGTCGTTAGACAAAAGTCGTCACATTACTATAGTTTAATCCACAAGCAGCAGACAAAGAAAATGATTATGTCCTCCATCATAGCATCTCTAGATTTTGGCATCCTTGAGTAGCATAGGAAGACATAATGACAAAAATTCAAGACCTTGTAAATTAACCTATTGACAAAGCATTCTTGCATTAGATGTGTCTTTTTCCATAATTGATATAGAATTAGTTTTAGTGTTTTTGGTATGGCACCCTGCTTCATTTTGGATAGGTTGATGTTTTGTGTCAAGACTTTGGGTTGGGGTAGCTTGTTTTTGCTGCGCTTGCTTGTCTAGTGAAAGGTATCACAATCCTTATTGGTACTCTCTTAGAAAAGTGGCATTCAAGAATCCAAATCCGCGACTAGGTTGAGGAGTTGCCCCCAGTTTAGACAAAGATCAACTTATTATGGGCGAGATGACAGACAGACATGGAGAGATGGGCCCTAAAGGACTGACCTAGTGCCTTGGGGGCTCATTGCTAAATGGCCTTGCCTACGTGACGATGCAGAGGCAATGTAGTTCAGGGTAAACCCTAGCGGACCTAAGACCTAGGCGATGGCAAAGTGGTGCAGAAATAGCATAGACTAAGATTGACAGAAGGACTAGATATGGGACAGATGGGACAGTGGAGTGAAGAGGAGCCTCGGGGGCACATTAAGAATGGCCTTGCCTACGTGATAACTTAGAGGTGACATAGTTCAACAATGGTTCAAAGGACTGGTCCAAGACAGACGATACGATGGACACAAGAGACATGAAGTCAGAACAAATGGAGGAAGTGGTTTGTTGCAGATAGCACCTATTTACCAGGTTTTCACCACTTGCTTTTATTTGTACGAGAGCTAAAAGTACACATGATGCCTGTTTGCTAGGTTTTCACCATGGTACCTATCCTAGGTGCCTATTTTCCAGGTTTTCACTGTAGGACAATTTTTTTGTTATTTTCTCATTTTTTGATTTTTTTTTTGTTCTTATTTTTTATCACTTTTTTGATTTTTTTGTATTTGTTCAGGACTCCCTTACATTGGGGTTTTCAGGTATAGAACTTATGGAGGTGCATACTGTTGATAGGATCATCAAACAATTCACCTTCAGATGTAGCCAATTGATATGCCCTTGATCCATAAGCTGCAATGATGACATAGGGACCCAGCCAGTTAGGTTCAAACTTGCCTTTCTTTTCTCTATCTTGCTGGTTTCTAGGATTTTCTCTTAGGACTAGGTCACTGACTTGGAATATCTGGGGCTTTACTCTATGATTCTAGCTTCTAGACATGCGTTGTTGATATGCTTTCAGGTGGTTAAAGGCCTATTGCATTCTCTCTTCAAGCAGCTCTAATTCTTGGAGTCTAGTTACTCTGTACTCTTCATCTGATATGAGGTCTTTTAATGAGACTCGCAAGGATGGGATCTCAACTTCAATGGGTAAGATAGCTTCAGATCCATGTACTAGGGAGTATGGTGTTGCACCTCTGGGTGTGCAGATGCTTGTGTGGTAGGCCCACAACGCGGGATTCAATTGGACATGCCAATCACGGCCAACATCATTGATAGTCTTCTTTAGTATTTTCAGAATGGTTTTATTTGATGCCTCTACTTGGCCGTTGCCTTTTGGGTAATAGGGGGTTGAAAAGTGTTGCTGGATATGGAATTTGTTGCATAGTTCCCTGACATCTTGGTTTTTGAAGGGTCGTGTTGGTTTTTTCCCAGACTGGATGCTTATTCCCAGATTTCCCTACAAGGTAGCCATCAGTGATCAACAGGATCTCTGGGCCAGGGGCCAACAGTGTAGGAGATAGACTCTATATTTTATCTCCTCTTCTTCTTCAGGCTCTGCAAGACCTAGGGGGGTATTCCCTACTCAACATCCATGAGGATATGCATACAAGGCTGGGATGCTGACAAAAAGCAGATAAGTCCTCCTGTAAGTAGACCAAAACTGAAAGATAAGAGCAAAGGGGCTAGCTTTGGGCCTATTTGCAGTTGTAGATAGAGGACTGAGGTTCCTAAAACTAATTCTAATGTCCTAATGGTTGTTTTAGATTTTGATTTGGAGTTTAAGTTTGGATGCAAAGCTGGACATGGTTGTAACACAAACACAAAGCAAGATTGGTGCCTATCCAGGGCCTGGAGTCAGTAGACATACACCTGTGAATGATCAGCATGAACAGCTAGAACTGGATTTCAAGGGGATATATGTGATATCTGCCTTACAGATATCTCCCAATACAGAGTGTTGAGTTATCTCTACTTATGGCATCCCTACTGCAGTATACCCTTCCCAATGTTCAACCTGAAAACAGTTTAATCTACCCCTTGAGCAGAAGTTAAAAGATCAGACATTCAACATAGGAATTCTATGCTCTAGAATCTAAACATTACTCAAATATCTAGATTCAGAAGAAGAATACATGCAATACTGGAGACAGAATTAACACAACACATGCTAAGATAGCATTTCTCATATAAGATTAATCTTGAAATCAGTGGGTTCATGCCAAAAACATACAACAAGAGATACATAAACTCACAGGTTAAGCTGTATAGAGCAACCAGATCAACTTGTTATGAATTACAGAGCCAAAAATCTTCAACTTTCAACAACCCCAAAATGACTAACACTTCCTGCTTATAACAGCCAGGTAGTGTACCACAGCAATTAATTACAGGGTTGACCAAAAATCTCGCCAGATATACAGTATCAAGAAAATGGCGCTCAAACACTACCAGATTGGTGCCCAAACATGAATGCAGCAGGTAGGGGAGGAGACAGGAAGATATCTCGAGCCCTGCGCCACTGTCCGCTGATGTACACCTTCAATTGGGTACCAGATCCGCCCATACCTCTGCAACCTTCGCCATCAATGGCGCACCAACCCGCGGCCTTGGGAAAAACATCAAACAGTCGATCGCAACCATTTCCCGCCGAGATTCATCATCATGATATTTGAAAATGCAGGATATCAATTATCCCACATGCACCCCGCAGCAACCTCATTAACACTTTATATACTAGGTCATGAGCATATATGATGTCGGTGCTTTTGCTCCTGACGACACTAGTATAAGACTTCATCATCATCATCATCCTCCAGCAGCATGATATCCTGTTGCTTGAAATATCACCCTGACGTCAGCATCATATCGCAATATAACCTGCATGATAATTACCTTCACTGGCACAACCTGATCCATCAGAGGAACATCCTCCTGCTGAGCCTATACCAAAAGTCTGGCCGATGAACATCCTGATGATGTCACATCATATCCTGCTGACGTCATCATCATATCTGCCTACTGCGCACCTCCTCATATCCGGATGACGTCATCATCATATTTGCAAATATCGGGGGATCTCCACAAGATGATCAGTGTTAGAAATATGACCCCCCCGGACCTTGATGATGTCATCATCATATCGACATCAGGATGATATTCGGAAGATAACCGGATATTTGGAAATATCATCTTGATGCACAAATATCAGGTTGCACTGTAGCTCCACTATAAGATCGGGGCGATAGATGAATATGATGATGCTTGAAAAGATCACCCCCCACTAGATAATGCACGAAGCCGGCAGGCAGATATCTCCTTGATATCAGCATCATCATGACGCTGGAACAAACATACACCCGAGTGATATGGAAATATCACCCCCTCCTTCGGAAATATCATGATGCAGATAGGTAGAGAAATAGATATCACCCTGACATAAGAATGACGTCAGCATCATCAGGATGATAAAACAACAAACATGAAGTGATACAACATCATCAGGATGATATTGACTAAGATCATCCTGACGTTCAAAATATGATGACCCCAGTGAATATCGGGTCACAGTTAGAACTCTTCAACAACATCATCAGGATGATCATAACCAAGATCACCCGATGATAAAAATATCACCCCAGCGAAATATCATGAAGGCAGAAAATATGATGACCCCCGCAAGCAACACGGTGGTAACCGAAAATATGATGATGATGATGACGACCCTTAAGAAAGAACAAGTCAGGTCGAACAACTCAAAGAATAACCCCTTCAGAATATCGGGGCAACATCATCATCATGTTTGGGCAAGGTGATAATTGGAAGATCACCGGATACTTGAGAAATCACCCCCGCAAGCAAATCAGGGCGCACTGTAGCTCATCAGCAGGATCAGGATAATAACCAAACATTGCCCGATATTGAAATATGATGATGACGATGAGAAAATGATCGATGGAGAACATGATGATGCTGACCACCATCAAAGAAAATATGATGATGATGACCTCCTCCTCCGGAAATATCATGATGCAGCTGAAAAATGCTGAGGAGGTCCAACACTTAGAACATTTTTTGGATACTTAGGGAGAGTGCCTGCATGAAAATTGCTCAAAAAACTGCCAGTCAATTCAGGCACTAACACTGGCTCTGTCTGGGGACGTGCAGGTGAAAACCTGCAGCGAGAACCAGATCTCTGGGATGCAGACCAGTCCCTTATCCATTGGGCACAGAATCAAATACTGCACTGACCTGCATCACCAAACACACTTGATGGCCTAAGGCCACCAAGAAAAGAAAAACATGTATCTCCCTTTGTCAAATATCTTGTTTTCATCTGCATGCACTGGGTCAAGCTTGGAGATACTACAAAGATCCACCCACAAACAAATCTTGTCATCTGCATATTCAACCCTCTGATTTGGCTTGTCATCATCACCCTTGTGCAGATAACCCTCAGCATCATGTGACATGTGGGTGCAGAATGTATCAGGCAATGCATACTTATACTTATCATCTATATCATCATCATGCATTGCAACATGATCTCCTAGCTGGACTAAAAATAGGAAACACTCAAAGTCCACCACACAGCTAGGAAGATCAGGGCTCATTGTATTATATGCTGGCACATCAAAAGAAAAGCTTTCAAAATCACAATTGTGCACATCATGTACACAACAATCAGCAGCACCAGGCTGGAAAAGATCAGGCTCTGGCATCTCTTTCAAATCAGGCACATCTTCACAGTCACTTACCTGATGCATGTTGTTTCCTCTTTCATCAGGATGAGAAACAGAATCCAAGCCAAAAATAGTGTCTAGATCCTCACCATACTCAGACAGATCCTCATCACCATATGTGTCATAAATGGGTGACCCAGGTGCATCAGTTTCATCATAGTATGCCATTTGTTCATGGGCAGTAGAGCACACCTCTTCATCACCAATGGATTCACTCTGTGGAGGAGTATCAGCCTGTGTGTCATAAGCAAAACAACCATCAAATGAAAAACAATCATGCTCTGAACTAGCACTTATTTCAATTTCTGACTGCTCTTCATGATCTCCATGTGTTTGAAAGGTAGGCAATGGGTCACACATAGGACTGCTTCTTTGTTTGCTTATATCTTCTCTGTCTTGAGTACAATACTCACAATTGTCTCCACAGGTCCATTCTAAAAATTGCTCATTGCTGTCCACAACCTCGTTATTGTTTTCATGGTCAGCTGCCTCATCATTGCAATGGGAAACCTCATTAGTCCTTTCACTGGCATCCTCAACTGGTGAACAATCCAGTTGAGCAGTATTGTTAGCATTATGTTCAAATACAGCAGTCTCAACCTCTATGCTTTTATTTTCATTTTTATCTGCACATGATGCCATAATCATTTGGTCATTTGCAGCTTCATAACCATTTCTCACACCAAGGCCTGGGGAGAGGGGTTTCAGCAGGTACACATTTCTGATTTTTTCTATCTTTTCTATGAACCTGTATGCCATCTGCATACTTGTCACCTTGAAATCCCTCAGTATTGCACTAAAGCCCTCCTCAAAAGCTTCAAAGAATATGCCAACACAGGCTGAAATATCAGGTCTGAAGACTTCTGGGATCTGTGAAAGGGCTATTGCAAACCTATGACTGAAAACAACACATGGCTCTTCATCTTGTTTTCTGATTCTCATCAATCCTGCAACAAGATCAGCCGGTTCTTTTGCAAATTCTTCCTTGAAACAGTCAGCAAGTTCATCCCAACAGGCAAAGGATTTCTTTGGAAAGCTCAAATACCAGTCTTTTTCTTTTGCATCAAAGGACCTAACAAAAAACCTCATCCACATATCCTCATCTCTGAATGAATATTTTCCCATAAAACTGTGAAAAATTTGGATATGTGCATTCCCATCACATACATTGTGACCACTAAATCTAGGCATCTGACAGTATATCCTAGCAGGCATAGTTTCTACTTTATAATCCACCCATGACAAATCCAGTTGGTCATACAAAGGATCAAATGGGCTGAGAAGAGGTTTAGCCTTCTGACTGGCAGACACAATGGGGTTACTGCTTTTTAACTGGGCCTGCTCAGGCTCTAAGAATATCAACCTATTTCTTATCTCTTCTATTCCTTTATTCAACATTTCACCACTGAGTATGGGATAATTCATACTTGGATTCATAAAAATCCTACTCTTAGACATCCTTTGTCTGTCTAAGACCTAAGGCTTCCCCTGGCATCTAGCTTATGCAGTAAAACAACAAATAAAGGGGAAGGAACAAGGTACCTTTTCTCGTACAGATGCAGAAATATGTACATCTTTCAACCAATAACATACATTTATCTTTCATGTGCATTTGGATCTTTTTTGCAGAGTCGCCACCTCTCCAGAGAGGACAAAATTTACAGCAGCTGAAAGCTCATCAAATATGTTTCTGAGTTCATTCCACCAGCAGAGCAAAACTTCACCAGAGACTGCAGGATATCACTTTACATCAACATCCCCAGCAGAGTCGCCAATTTGTTGGTGACTCAGATGGGCCACAAGATATAACACTTTTTCATCAATTTTCTCCCCAGTAGAGTCGCCAATTTGTTGGTGACTCAGATGGGCCACAAGATATAACACTTTTTCATCAATTTTCTCCCCAGCAGAGTCGCCAATTTGTTGGTGACTCAGATGGGCCACAAGATATAACACTTTTTCATCAATTTTCTCCCCAGCAGAGTCGCCAATTTCTGTTGGTTTTTTCCTAGACTGGATGCTTATTCCCAGATTTCCCTACAAGGTAGCCATCAGTGATCAACAGGATCTCTGGGCCAGGGGCCAACAGTGTAGGAGATAGACTCTATATTTTATCTCCTCTTCTTCTTCAGGCTCTGCAAGACCTAGGGGGGTATTCCCTACTCAACATCCATGAGGATATGCATACAAGGCTGGGATGCTGACAAAAAGCAGATAAGTCCTCCTGTAAGTAGACCAAAACTGAAAGATAAGAGCAAAGGGGCTAGCTTTGGGCCTATTTGCAGTTGTAGACAGAGGACTGAGGTTCCTAAAACTAATTCTAATGTCCTAATGGTTGTTTTAGATTTTGATTTGGAGTTTAAGTTTGGATGCAAAGCTGGACATGGTTGTAACACAAACACAAAGCAAGATTGGTGCCTATCCAGGGCCTGGAGTCAGTAGACATACACTTGTGAATGATCAGCATGAACAGCTAGAACTGGATTTCAAGGGGATATATGTGATATCTGCCTTACAGATATCTCCCAATACAGAGTGTTGAGTTATCTCTACTTATGGCATCCCTACTGCAGTATACCCTTCCCAATGTTCAACCTGAAAACAGTTTAATCTACCCCTTGAGCAGAAGTTAAAAGATCAGACATTCAACATAGGAATTCTATGCTCTAGAATCTAAACATTACTCAAATATCTAGATTCAGAAGAAGAATACATGCAATACTGGAGACAGAATTAACACAACACATGCTAAGATAGCATTTCTCATATAAGATTAATCTTGAAATCAGTGGGTTCATGCCAAAAACATACAACAAGAGATACATAAACTCACAGGTTAAGCTATATAGAGCAACCAGATCAACTTGTTATGAATTACAGAGCCAAAAATCTTCAACTTTCAACAACCCCAAAATGACTAACACTTCCTGCTTATAACAGCCAGGTAGTGTACCACAGCAATTAATTACAGGGTTGACCAAAAATCCCGCCAGATATACAGTATCAAGAAAATGGCGCTCAAACACTACCAGATTGGCGCCCAAACATGAATGCAGCAGGTAGGGGAGGAGACAGGAAGATATCTCGAGCCCTGCGCCACTGTCCGCTGATGTACACCTTCAATCGGGTACCAGATCCGCCCATACCTCTGCAACCTTCGCCATCAATGGCGCACCAACCCGCGGCCTTGGGAAAAACATCAAACAGTCGATCGCAACCATTTCCCGCCGAGATTCATCATCATGATATTTGAAAATGCAGGATATCAATTATCCCACATGCACCCCGCAGCAACCTCATTAACACTTTATATACTAGGTCATGAGCATATATGATGTCGGTGCTTTTGCTCCTGACGACACTAGTATAAGACTTCATCATCATCATCATCCTCCAGCAGCATGATATCCTGTTGCTTGAAATATCACCCTGACGTCAGCATCATATCGCAATATAACCTGCATGATAATCGCCTTCATTGGCACAACCTGATCCATCGGAGGAACATCCTCCTGCTGAGCCTATACCAAAAGTCTGGCCAATGAACATCCTGATGACGTCATCATCATATCTGCCTACTGCGCACCTCCTCATATTCGGATGACGTCATCATCATATTTGCAAATATCGGGGGATCTCCACAAGATGATCAGTGTTAGAAATATGACCCCCCTCGGACCTTGATGACGTCATCATCATATCGACATCAGGATGATATTCGGAAGATAACCGGATATTTGGAAATATCATCCTGATGCACAAATATCAGGTTACACTGTAGCTCCACTATAAGATCGGGGCGATAGATGAATATGATGATGCTTGAAAAGATCACCCCCCACTAGATAATGCACAAAGCCGGCAGGCAGATATCTCCTTGATATCAGCATCATCATGACGCTGGAACAAACATACACCCGAGTGATATGGAAATATCACCCCCTCCTTCGGAAATATCATGATGCAGATAGGCAGAGAAATAGATATCACCCTGACATAAGAATGACGTCAGCATCATCAGGATGATAAAACAACAAACATGAAGTGATACAACATCATCAGGATGATATTGACTAAGATCATCCTGACGTTCAAAATATGATGACCCCAGTGAATATCGGGTCACACTTAGAACTCTTCAACAACATCATCAGGATGATCATAACCAAGATCACCCGATGATAAAAATATCACCCCGGCGAAATATCATGAAGGCAGAAAATATGATGACCCCCGCAAGCAACACGGTGATAACCAGAAATATCATGATGATGATGACGACCCTTAAGAAAGAACAAGTCAGGTCGAACAACTCAAAGAATAACCCCTTCAGAATATCGGGGCAACATCATCATCATGTTTGGGCAAGGTGATAATTGGAAGATCACCGGATACTTGAGAAATCACCCCCGCAAGCAAATCAGGGCGCACTGTAGCTCATCAGCAGGATCAGGATAATAACCAAACATCGCCCGATATTGAAATATGATGATGACGATGAGAAACCGGTCGACGGAGAACATGATGATGCTAACCACCATCAAAGAAAATATGATGATGATGACCTCCTCCTCCAGAAATATCATGATGCAGCTGAAAAATGCTGAGGAGGTCCAACACTTAGAACATTTTTTGGATACTTAGGGAGAGTGCCTGCATGAAAATTGCTCAAAAAACTGCCAGTCAATTCAGGCACTAACAGGTCGTTCGTTATCCATGATAATGGATGAAGGGACACGATAACGACAAATGATATAGTTTAGGATAAAAGAGGCAATCTGCTTGCCTGTGATGTTGGCTAAGGGCATAGCTTCAATCCACTTCATGAAGTACTCTGTGGTAGTGATTATGAATTTATGGCTGCTTGAGGAAGGAGGGTGAATCTTGCCCACTAAGTCGAGTCCCCACTAATAGAAAGGCCAAGGAGTCATTAATGGCTATAGTTCCTATGCTGGTGCACGTATCAGGTTCCCATGGATTTGGCACTTCTTTCACTTCTTTACAAAATGATAGGAATCTTGTTCCATAGTTGGCCAGCAGTACCCCATGCGTATGAGTTTCTTGGCTAGGGTAGGGCCACTAGAGTGGGTCTCACATATACTGTCATGTATTTCGCTCAGGGCGGTTTGATATTCCTCATTATCAAGACACCTAAGGAGAGTACCATCGAGACCTCTGTGATATAAGGTATTGGTGACAATGGCATACTGGGATGCCTGACGGATGAAGGTTCTCTTTTGGTTACTGGAGAGATCAGGTGGGAGGGTATTCTCTTTAAGATAGGAAAATATCTTTCCATAGAGAGGGGAATTGGCTCCAACAATGTGGCAAATGATAGGGGACTTAGGGGCATCATATGCAGGATGGGACACTGGCTCTACCAAGAACTCATAACATGGTTGATTTTCTAGAATGTCGAGGAGAGAGGTGATCATGGCCATAGCATCTCCAACTTTGTTCTCAATCCTTGGTATCTATTCAAAAGAGAACTTGATGAAGTATTCTTTGAAGTCATCTACCATTCTCTTGTAAGGGATTAATTTCTCATCTTTTGTTTGGTAGTCGTCATTTACTTGATTGATGACTAGCTGTGAGTCACCATACACCTGTAGTTCTTTGATATTCCATTCAACTGCTAGCTTGATACCAATGACTAGGGCTTCGTACTCTGCCATGTTGTTAGTGCAGGGAAACATTAATTTGTATGATTTAGGGATTGTATCGCCATTAGGTGTGATCAATAAGATACCTGCCCCTGATCCATGTTGGGTGTATGAGCCATCGAAGTACATTTTCTAGGTTGTTGTATTTATGTGGAAGATAGATTCGTCTAGAAACTCAAAGCTTAGAGGGCTGTCATCCGTTAGAGGTGCATCTGCCAGTTGATCTTCTAGTACTTGTCCCTTTATTACTTTCCTGTCTACATATTTGATGTCGAACTCATTGAGCAACATGACCCATTTAGACAATCTACCTGTTAGGGCTGCTTTGTTGAGTAAGTATTTGAGTGGATCAATCTTTGCTATCAGTTTGATAGAGTGTGACAGCATGTAATGTCTCCATTTTTGTGAGGCAAAGACAACATCTAGACATGCTCTTTCGATTGGTGTGTATTGTAGTTTATACCCAACAAGTGTTTGACTAATATAGTAGATAGCATATTCTTTATCATCATAGTTTTGTTATGCAAGGAGAGCTCCTAGAGCGGTTGGTGTAGCTGAGATATACAGTAGCAGAGGCTTGCCTTGAATTGGTGGCATCAATACTGGTGGTTTCATGAGATATTCCTTTAATTGTTGAAATGCCTGTTCACATGACTCGTTTCATTTGAAAGGGACATTCTTGTGTACAAGGTGAGAAAATGGGTGGCACTTATCTGCCAATTGAAAGATGAACGTTCTGATAGATTGCAATTTTCCTTGTAAGGATCTTAGTTGAGTCAAATTCTTAGGAGGTGGCATCTCCATTATGGCCTTCACCTTAGCTGGGTCGACTTCAATACCATTTGCAAACACGATGTATCCCAATAGTTTGCCTAATGTAACCCCGAACACACAATTCTTTGGATTGAGATGCACATTAAACTGTTCTAACCTATTGAAGATCTTGTCTAGTACTACTAAATGGCCTTCTCTTGTAAGTGATTTCACCAGAATGTCGTCGACGTAGTCTTCCATTATAGTTTGCATCATGTCATGGAAGATTGTTGTCATGGCTCTTTGATATGTTGCACCAACATTTTTTAGACCGAATGGCATGACACACCAATAGTAGGTGCCCCAAGGACATGTAAATGCAGTCTTGTGTTGGTCTTCTGGTGTGATCTTTATCTGGTTATATCCTGAGAAACCATCCATGAGTGACAACATAGTGTGCCCTGCCATGAGATCTACAATCATGTCTATGTTTGGTAGGGGGAAATCATCTTTTGGACAGGCTTTGTTTAGGTCCCTAAAATCATTGCATATTCAGACTCTACCATCTGGTTTAGCCATTGGTACTATGTTTGAGACCCATTTAGGATAGTCTATAGGCCTGATAAATCCGACGTCTAGTAGTTTCTTTAGCTCTTCCTTTACCATGAGGGCCACATGTGGATGCATCTTTCTGAGTTTTTGTTTGACTGGTTTAGCTCCTGGAGCTAAAGATAAATGATGCATGATAAGATTTGGATCTAGCCTTGGCATGTCAGCATATGCCCAAGCAAAGTTGATTTGTTTTCTCTTGAAGAAATCAATAAATGTTGGTTTTTCATGTTCTGTTAAAGATTTTGCCATGTGGATCAATCTAGGCTCATCACCTGTGCTAACATTGATTGGTTCTGTCGGTTCTATCAAGATCAACGATCTCTCTTGGTGTGTAAGATTGGGGAGAGGGTCAAGCCTTCCATCCTTTAGCGCCTCAGAGAGGTTTTCACCATTGGATACGTCTTTATTTTTACTATTTTGATGTTTTAACACTGCCACGGAGCAGTTTTCACCATTAGATCATTCTTTTATTTTGATATTTTTATGACTAAAAGGCTTGGCACTCTCTCAAGTCTTCTCATTAAGTTCAATAGCATAGCTAGCTTTGTGGTCCCCTGCAGGTATATGATCTCTAAGCTCAATATAATCTATGATGGCTTCATCATTTTCAAAGGTGTCTAGCTCAGGGGTGGTGCCTTCTAGGTCCCAGTCGATAAGTTCAGGGTGTACCAAAGGTAAGGGATCATTAGGTTGGTCTGGTTCGATGGCGTTGATGGTTAAGATAGAGTTATTGAAAGCATGGACAAAGTTTGCGATGGTACTCTCTATTAGTGGATCTATCAAGGGGGGATCATTCCTTCCTCACGATTTTCACTATTGTTGCTATGCGAGTCAGACTCTAGTGGTCTATCCCTTGGACCTTGTCTCTCATTGGTATGGGTCGGGTCATACTCATAGACAACGTCGATATCTTTTTCATTGCAAGACATATTAGAGAGGCTATCCCATTCATACTCATTAGAATCTATGTCAGTTCTCAGTTGCATTTCCTGAATTTGCTCAACCAGATTGTTAGTAGAGGTTTCTATTTGTTTGTCCTTTTTCTTGTTTTCTCAGTTGTTTCTTGGTGCTCTAGTGTATCCTAGCCTTGTAGTATCTCAGGTTGTCAGGGTATGAGGTTGGATAGGTTCAATGATGCCATCCTTTCTTGAACCGGGAGGACCATGTCCTTCATACCCCATTCTCTGTAGCATTTAAAAGCCTTGACCATATTGTTCTGTTGGTATAGTGTGATGACCATGTTGCATAGAGGAGCTACCTTCATCCTTGTATAGCCATTGTAAGATATCCTTTTCATCACTCTCATCTTCTAGGCTTCGCCATTTTACAAATAGTCCTTTTATAGTTTTCTCTACTTTTTGTGTCTTTAGGATAGGTCTCCCATAGGATCTAGGAGATAGGGGTAGTTGTGCCAAGTAGAGGGATTGAGAGATCATGTATTCACCCAAGCCCTTATTTGTGAGTCTGAGACCAATTTGCGGAGATTGTGAAGAGGAAGCAAGTGAAACTAGATCAACACGAGATGAAGAGGCTGCAGAAGCACGGTTGGTGGGGATCACAACTTCGGGTTTTGGATGAATGGAGTTGCAGTATTGATAGGGGTTAGGGTCACCTTGGATGGTGATCTCTTGACCTTCATGTGGGAACTTGATACATTGATGGTATGTTGAAGGTACTACTTTTAGAGCGTGTATCCATGGTCGCCCAAGAAGAATGTTGTACGCTAGCTCCATGTCAAGGACTTGACAAGCTACATCTTTTACCATGGGGCCCACTCTGATTGGTAGGGTAATAATTCCTTTGGACATTCTTTCCTCCTCATCATAGGCTTTTCTGGTGATTTTCCTTTTAGGATCTATAGCCTTTTCTGAAAACCCCAATGTAAGGATTAGTTTCAATGTGCAAATATTCAAACTAGCCCCTCCATCGATTAGGACTCTTTTGATCTTGTGCTTGTGTATGAAAGCTTCAATATGAAGGGAGGCATTATGGGGTTGAGTGATTGACATATCATCCTTCTCAGTGAATGATAGGGAATGTGGTGAGGCAATATGACCGACCATGGTTTGGAATTGTTCTTTAGCAAGGTTTGTGGGAACGGAGGCTTCCGCTAAGGCTTTGTCAAGTATGGACCTATGAGAAGGAGATAGACATAGAAGTTCCAAGATGGAGATATGTGTAGGTGTTTTGTGGAGTTGATCCACGATACTGTATTGATTAGACGGTGTGGTGGGGGTTCCCCTAAGGGTGACTCTGTTACTGCGGGTAGTAACATTGCAATCTGGATCTTTGTTAATAGTGATCACATTGATGTGTGAATCTCTTTCATAGATGGTTAAAAACATAGTTGAAGCTGACATTTGTGTAGTTTGCATTGTTAGATCCACTATTGTTTCTATTGGAAGGTCCTCCTTGCTCGTAGTTAGGAAGAGGATCCTTGAATGCCTGGTGATCGCTGTTGGAGGTATGCCCATCAACAGATATTTTGTTTTTCTCTATCAGGTCTTGGATTGTATGCTTGAGTGCAATACAATCATTAGTATTGTGTCCCCTATTTCGGTGGTATTCACAAAAGTCATTGTCATTCCACCAATGGGGTTTGACCTTTGGTTCATATTCTCATGCCAAGGGAAGTGTTATGATCTTGTTGGTGATTAGCTTCCATAGGGTAGTTTCTAATGATTCACCCAAAGGTGTGAAATTTCTCCTGGGTTGAAAGTTGGTAAACCTTGATTCAGTGTTTTTTGGTTTGTTTTGGGGGGGGGTTATTTTGAGGTGTTGATAGGTTGAAAATTGGTTTAGGTGTCGTATTCTTGGCATCCACCACCCCATCATTCACAATATTTTTTTTTTTTGGTCTAGAATCTAGGTTTATCATTGTTGGCATTGGTATTAGGAGTGTCTTTATAGAGCTTGATTTGGCCTTTTGCGATTAGAGCTTTTTCTATGAGGCCCATCTCAATGACCTTGCTAAAAGAAGTAGGACATTGGATTTGGATTTGGTAGCTTAGGTCCGTTTGCAAGCTGTGGATGAACATTTCTAGCATCTATTTCTCTGGAATTTGGTGTGGGCACTTGCTTGCCAGTTGTCTCCATCTTTGTAAGAAAGTGGCGAAAGATTCCCCACCTTTCTGTTTGGTATTACAAAGATCCAATATTGAGGTGTCGTGCTCAATATTGTAAGAGAAGTGGGCAACAAATTTATCTACCAGTTCATTGAATGTTTTGATGCTGGGTGGTAGTCTTGAGAACCATTCCATGGCCTATCCTCCTAAGCTTTGTGGAAAAAGTCGCATAAGATAGGTGTCATTATGTGCAACCTCAAGACAAGTAGCATTGAATTCCCTGATGTGATCTCTTGGGTCACCTTTTCCTCAATATTTATCAAACTTACGTACCTCAAATTTTGAGGGGAAAGGAATCATGATCAAGGTCCTATCAAAAGGATATGGTGAAATATCCTCTAAGGTGTAATGTTTAGTCGATGTTCCTATTTTCATGTCTGAAATTTGTTGTTGGAGAGCTTCAAATTTTTGGTTCATTAGACTTAGGGCATCCGTAGCATCAGTGTTGGTTTTGCTTTTGTCTGAAGGTGTTTCTTCCTCATGTCTACTTCCTTTAGTTTCTTTGAGAGTCTCTACATCATAATCCTTAAGGAGCTTGACTCCTAGACTTGCCAGATGTAAAAAGAATTTTGTAGGGTCTTGGGCAAGCACTTTTTCTAATAGGCGTTGAAATTTTGGATTATGTTGTGTTTGAAGGATCTCTTCCATAGAAATTTCTTCGTCACTTTCATGACCATCATGAACACTTTTCTTGGCCATTTCTATTTGTTTTTGCTTTTACAATCTAGTTAAGACCATGCAAGGTGGTAAAGAAATGGGAAGGAGTGAAAAAGATTCTTGAGCAAGATGCTAGGATGATACAAGGTTTTAGCGAGGTTCTTCTTAGATCTATGTGATGTCAAACAAGTTGGGTATACAAAAGTGATAGTCAAAGTAGGGATGTTAGAAATCCAATTACTTGATGTTGACTAGTCTTATATAAGCCACTAGTAGAGTTCTGAGAGAAAGGATAAGTAACCCTTGATATTGGACACTCAATAGGTTTGTTTGAGTATTGATTGTGATCTAGAATAACTTGGTTCTAACCTTGTAGGAATTTGGAAAGATTTGGTGAGATTTTGGATGAAAAAGTAGATATGGTATGGAAAAGAAGGAAAAACGGTGGATTTGCAAGATCTTAATCAGATTTTTGGAAACTAAATCGATTTGAAATGGTTTTGAAAACTGTTGACAATTTTGCTCTTGGAAGGTGTAGGTTTATTCTCTGGTTTGGATGTGCAGAAGTATATGTGCCACAACAGAAAGCAAATGCACCAAAAGTCAAGTCAAATGCACAATACTGGTAAAGTTTTGAATGCGCCACAAAAGAGTTCAAATGCTCTAGAAGTCGAATCAGATGCGCCATAGGTCATGGCAAATGCGCAACTCTAGCTTTTGCCTTGTTTTCTTAGAATTTTGGAAAATTTTGGAATGTTTTTAGGATTTTTCTATTTTTGGTTTGAAAAACTTGGTGTTTCTGAATACTCTAATGTTCATTTATGGCAAAAACACAGCAAACACAGAAGTTTTTCATGATTTTTATCTTTTGTTATCTTTTTATATTTTTTTGGACTATTTTGACTCAAAAATGAGTACACCCTAGGATGGATAGGAAAATATTCGTTGAATCCCTTAGCTGTGCTTACTCAAAGTGTGTAGCTCCAGAATCTGGTAGCACCGGCTCCCCTCCATGGCACTCACTTCTCACACATACCAGATTAAGGTTTCCTTAGGCTCATACTCACACCAAACCTTAGGATTGTCCCTGCTACCTCTACTAAGAGTCACATGAATCAAGGTCGCTTCAAGAGCTCTGCCCTTTGCATCAACAAATAGGGGTTTTTGGATTGCTACACAATTAGTTCTTAGTCAGGGCAACCGTTTGAGTGGTTACACATGTGGCGGCACTACTCTCCGTTATGGAGTCTCCCAGCCTCAAAGGGTTATGCCTTAGAGGGTTTTGGGTGAGGTTGGCTGTCAATGTAACACAACAACACTTGTTGCAGGAGGTTTTTACATCAAGCACAATTTATTTTAAGTGGATTGGTAGGGCTTGGCTTTACCCTGTTACTGCTTAGGGTTATTCCCACTTGGACAAGCGTGCATCCAAGGGCAGGCCCCCCTAAAGGTTTAACAAATAGAATGACAAGTCTAGCACTTTGGTCACCCAATTCAGGGGAGAGCATAAGCCTATTGTCATTCACAAGCACATAATACACTAGTTAATCCAACCTAGTTAAAAGTAGAAAAACTAAATGGGTTACTCTACTTGTGCACTCACGCGGTTGTTAACTTGGAAGTGATTTTAGACATAGCAATGTTCATTTTCCCTTTTGTAAAGATAGCAGTGGTCTAACTAGGAAAATGAATTAACAATGCAAAGATAGCAATGGGTTCAGTTACTTTCTTCCTAGTTATGAATTATGTGAAGTTTGTATGTAATGCACTTGTTTACTTTTCCCCTAATTAGTCTAATTGAACTAGGCAAAGCATCTAAATGATCTAATCCAGCCACTAACCCTGCAAAACGAATGTTAGCTCCAACATACAAAATTAAAAACCCTAAAAATAGAAAGCAGAATCAGAAGTGCCGCACTACAGTCTGAATGCACAGAAATAGAGATTGCATGTGGCGTTTTACATATGCTCCAAGATAGAAGGTAAATGTGCCATAAAAAGAGGTATATGCACAATTTTGATAAATGTGTCGTTATACAGAATAAATGTGCCAAATAATAGGGTATATGCGCAGGTTTTATGTAGGTGCCAAAATAGAGTGTGGATGCACCATTGTAGAGAATGAATGCGTCGTTCTATCGTAAGTGCTGAAACAGAAGGCAAATGCATCGTCTAGGAGGTCAGATGTGCCAAAGTTTCATATGCGTCAGATCGGGAAGTAAATGCATCGGAAGCTTCTGTTTGAACCCTGTACCTGCACCTGTACGGACCTGTCACTTGGAAAAACTTAGTTTTTGATTAGTTAGAGGGGCAAGGGTGCCATGGTAGGCGCCAAAATGTGAAGCAGAAAATGGATTAATCAATTAAGAATAATAAACCCAATACATTAATGAAATATGAAGGAAAAAGGAGATTTAAACAATAAATAAATGATACTCCCACTTTTACCTTGCGTCTTCCATTATTCACATATCTCTTCTTGACCTTGATGATGATGAAGCCCTCAAAAGAGGATGCTCCCTTGCTTGTTGAAGGTGACAAGAATGGAATGGCTAAGATATTTTTGTGTGATTGAAGATGAGCTTCAACACACTAACAATGAAGGATATGAAATGCTTATGAGGACGGGGGTGCCACAGGCGCGCCTGTGTTCCTGCAGCATAAGTTCACTCAAACGATGGATTATGAAATGATAGAAGAATAGAAGGGTGTTTATAGAGTTGTGTGGAAGAAGATCAATGGTTGAGAAGAAAAGGGAAGATCAATGGAGGAAGATTGTTGAGGAACATGCAACAAATGGAAGAAAGACATGTGTCATTCGAAAAGCGGCTTTGTTGAGTTAACTCCTCTCTTGATGAGAATACGATTTGATTTGCTTAATTTAGAATTTATTTTTCTAATTTAAGAGAAAGTTTGCATTAAAGATGCTTTAAAACTACTTTTGCTTTTGTATGACAAGAGGAAAGTATTTTTAGAAGATAAGAATGATTTTTGAAGATAAGAATGCATAATTAAATAAAAAGATTTATTTAATTATTTTGTAGATAAATAAGAGGAATAAAATATAAAAATATATTTTATTTTGTGGAGATTTTAGATTTTATTTAAATAAAATTGTATTTTATTTAAATTTGGAAGAATAAAAGATTTTAATTAAATAATTAAAATTATTTAATTTTTTAGAAGAATGAAGTTGATGTAGATGAATTTAATTAATTAAATAAAATGTAATTTATTTAATTAAATGAGAGGGGATGAATCAAATAAATAAATAAATATATTTATTTATTGATAGAAGAATATGAAGGTGAAATAAATATTTAAAATATTTATTTAAGTAGAGTCATGTCAATTTTAGGTGTATATAGAAATATCATAAAGTTGAATGTATGAAATCTAAAAATAATATACTATTTCATATTAATATATTGCTATGATAAAATGGTATAATATGTATTTTTATTTACTTACCATTTCAATATGGTATCAAAATAATTATGGATTCTATCCCTATGGAGTTGAAAGGCAATGAGAAGGTGATTGATGGGTCAATTTTTTATGATTCACTAATGTATTATTAATGGTGTTGAAGATAGAAGGTTTGTTTAAAGAGTGATAATAGTTGAAGGTCAATAGAAGAGTTAATGCACTGAGAGAATGTAATGTTGTTGACCACTTACATCTACTAAGGCTTGGGAAAGAATTTTGTAATTTAAATTCATATAAAGATTATGTGCTTATGCATGAGAGGCATGTGACGATCTACATTTTATGGGGATTTAATATGTATAAGGTGTTTTCTATACATGGAGGAGAGTCAATGTACAATCACTCACATCTTTACTACACACCATAAATAGAAAAGGACCCTAAAAATTGTGGCAGTCATGTGTTGATTTATTGAAAAGCCTTTCAAAAGTCCTATATTATTCATTGAAGAGAGCATGTTGAAGAGATTATTGTTGGGTGTGTGGTATGTTTTTATCATTGAAAATGGCATTGCAGTCTCTATCTTAAAAATTCTCAAGCCATGTGAGTATAGAATAACACAACCTCCAACACTAACATGCCTATTCATCATTTCAATTAATGGTGTAAGCTTGTAATGATTCATATATAATGTAGTCTCTAGGCTTATTGTTGATTGGAAAAGAGAAGAGTAGAAGGCATCTTAAAGGAAGAGGTCGAATTGAAGAAGTTGAGTGAGTATATCCTCCATTGTAGAAGATTGAATCACTTTGTCTATTACACAAAACTTGACTATTTGCATCCATTTTAGCAGTCATTGGACAGTTCTCAAACAATGAGTTCATAGAAAGGCCATATTAGGGTTTGATATTCTTGTTTGAGGCATGTTTTAATATTTATATTTTTTGGGAAAAAAATGCATGAAGGATGAAAGATAATTGGGTAAAAAATTGGGATTTCATTATTAAAAAGGTAGCAAACTAAAAATTTACATCTTTCATTTTGTTTAGCAAGGTAATATTTTTGGAGAAATAAGGAAGACAATGAATGGATGAAAAGTTTAAAACTAAGGGTCTTAATTGGACATACAAAAAATTATGCATTTTTGTAATTGGAGATATGTTGTAATTTGTTTTTGAAGTTATATGTATATTGTGAAAGGCACATTATCAATTGAAACCAACACCTAATGTCTTCTTATGGATTCTATTTTGTATTACGTACAATTCTCAAAGAAACCAGACCTTTAAATTTTGACTACCTAGTGATGCATGGTGTTCTGGATTATATTTTATTTGATGCTAAATGTTACACGTGACATGAAATATGAAAACTTAAAAAGGGTATGAAGTAGATGTCGAAGATAATGGAGAAGCAAAAAAGAAAAAAAAACTCATTAATCTTAAATACTAAGATCACCTTTCCATTAGAAGTAGGAGGCATTGGAGGTAGGAGGTATATTGTCATCTCAAGCTAGCTTTTCACCCAGAGATGATAGTTTGCATGATAGGCACTAGTTTCGATCTATGTCCCTTCATGGAGCAAGGGGGCTTGACAATTCTTGACAGTACCTATGGATAGTTTAATCTTTGAAATAGTGTGTGATTGGCTTATCTACATTGGTTTATATCCTTTTGTACACTAAAGGAGGGATTTGGTTCTCATCGCATTAGAGGAGGGATATTGACACTTTTGAAGGAAAGTGATCTCCTCAAGGAGAGTTGTTCTCTCATATGCAACATGTAATGCCCACCTATGCTGACTCTTGTCATCTAGTGTGATCGATGATTATTTGTGCTTTGATCCTAATATTGGATCCATATGAGATTTATATGCATTGATATTTTAGCTTCACTATTTTCATTTAAATGACATGGTGGGTGGGTAGGCCTAGTTTTCGTCGGTATTATTATTATTATTATTATTATATGTGTGTAATTACACTTTGATCGTATTTCTTCATGAATTATTTAATTCAAATGTACATATCAGATGATTAATATTTAATTATGTAATTTATGTTAGTCGCTTCGGCTATTGCCATATATATTGGATAGATATGTGATGTTTGCATTGAGTGTGTAGGAAATTACAAGTTATTGACCAATGGAAGAAATGTAGAGAATGTTGACATGGGACAATTAGCAATCTCACCTTCATCCTTGTGTTGTTGAAATTTGTGAAAACCCATTCGAATCAATTTCAATTCTAGATCCCCCTTGTGATAGACTAGTAAATATCTTCCTTGGCATGCTTATTTGATCGCTTGTGCAATTTTGCATTTGCTTCGTATGTGTGAAATGTCTTATGGTATTTTGGAAATCATTATTGTGCTATGTATTTCCTAGCATAGAGGAAATGCATTTTAATTGATCATTTTAATTTTGGAAAGGAATTGTATTTATCTAAAAGTGTTTTAAAAACAATGTGTTTGGTTTGAAATAAATTTTGTTGCGAAGACAGAATTATTTTTCGTAAGTTAGGAATATTGCATGTTTGTGAAAGGAATTATTTGAATTTCCACATTGTTGAAATATTTTATTGTGGAAAACATTTTAAATTGGATATTTGGTGTTTGTAAATAGATTAATTTCTATTTTGTTAGAATATATTAATTAAGTGATTTTAATTATGGAAAAGAATAAAATAGTTTAGATATTTTTGAAAATGGGAGATATATATAAAAAAGTGATTTATTTTATTCCAGATGTAATTTTCAAAATGGAGAGCAAAAATAGGAATTTCAAAACCCTCTTCTTGGAAAAATAGGATTTCTCATACCAGGAGATCACTTTGTCAGATCAGATCACGCAAAGAATGAAAAAGATTCCCCTCCTCCATAGCTTCAGTTTGAGTCAGATATTTCTCTTGTTGTATATGCATGCATTTTTATTTGTTAATTTTTATATTATAGGAAGATCTTTTTTTTTGGAAAATTGAATTTTGTACGCAAACCCTGTTAAATTTTTTAGAAATGCTAATTTTATTTGAAAAGAGTGTTGTTGGGTAGATTAGGCATAAGAGGGTATGCTTATTTTTTCATATTTTGTAATTCTTGGGAAATGTGAAAAATACTTGAATTTCCCTATTTTATCCCATTAGATGTCACTGAAAAATTTATGTTTTTTGAAAAGTGTGATGTTGGGAAAATTTAGAACAAAATGGTGTGTTTACATTTTTGAATTTCATATTTTATAGAAAATGTGCAAATTATATCAGTTTCCTTGTTTTACCTTGTTTATATTTATTGAAATTTTTATGTGATTGGAAAAGTGCATTGTTGGGATAATTTAGACCAAGAGGGTATTCTTTGAATTTGAATTCCTCATTTTTGATAAATGTGAATTTTTTTATTTTGATTTTGTAATTGCATTGGGAAGCAAGTTTTTTGGGAAAATCGCTCTTTGCCTATTTTCAGGTGCCTTGAGAAGGTTGACCCTAGTTTTTGTAGGATAGGAGTATCCATAGGAGGCTTCTGGTAGAACATCCTAGGTAAGAGTGTGTGTCTTGAAACTGACCCCATGTCATGAGGTGATTGGGTACATCTTGCAATTGATTACTTTTACCTAGGGATGGGATGTATTTTGTTCAGTAAGTACATCTTGAAATTGACCCTTGACATGAGGTAGGTTGAGGTGCATCTTGTAATTGACCCTTGTAATACACATGTTGGTTTGTTTATCATGCATCAACGCTTCTCCATCTCTTCACATCCCACCATCCAATCTTCAAATAGGTGCTTGAAAAATAAACTTCTATGTTCTATGGATTTCCTATGGTATTTTCTCTATGCATGGCCCTATCATGGATTATCACATGTCCTATTAGTGAGGCCTCCATTTTGATGTGGAATTCTTTTTGTATGTGTAGTATTCTCCTATTCATCCACATGGACTCCCTTTGACAACACAACCCTAAGGTGGCATGTGAACCAACACATTGGTGCCACGTGTCCATCTCATATAACATGCATCCCAATCCTCTACTTAGGTTAACTTTCCATTGTGTTCTCTCCATGCTTCTTTTGCCTACGTGACTTCACCTACATTGTCAAACTTAAGTTCTATTCTCTAGCACCATCATATCCATTGATTTCACATAAAATTCAAATATGATAAGGGATTTTCTACCTTTACATTTCAAACTACCAAAATGCCATAATCTTGATGTTGGTATTTCAACCTCAGTGATGGAACAATGCATTCAAAGAAGGTCGTAGTTATTCCCTGTAACCAATGACCTTTTCTTGGTACCTAATATATGCTCTCTCATTCCTAGTAGTTAATTATCCAAATTCTTATACCTTATGTCAACTTGCATTGTCATTCCCTAATAGCCATTTTTAGGGTTTCTTTCTTTGTTTCCTACATAATATTCTTGGCTGGCTACCTATGCATAGAAAACTCTTTAGATTTGTGGAGACATTGAGAGGATATTCTACTACTTGTGGCCATGGTTATATTTGCAAGATGGATGTATATGCACATACATGTGTATTGTCACTTTGGGGTCATGTGTTATTCTATACAAGAACTAGTTTTAATTGAAGAATTATAATGACTATGTGTGTATTTAGTGGGGTCTTCTATCATGCATTAGTGCACTCAAATTCTAGATTTAGAATGTTTACTCTTTTCTTTTTCTACTACAAGTCCTTCCTTACCATTTCTATCTTATTTTTGAAAGGAAGCAAGGTATGCAGAAATGCTTCCTACATTGATCTACTGAGGAAAGATTTATGCAAATTTTAACTTTCACAGTTACATATTAAGATGCACATTAACAAAAAGGTAATAACAACATCCAAATGCAAATACAAAACTCACAACACAATATATACATGAGGAAAACCCATTTAGATGAAAAACCCCACATTTGAAAACCTGCACAATGTATTATCAAATTAAAGATGATTACAACACACCTGCAAATGCAAGCTTTTTAGGAATACACAATGCCAATTCTCATTTGCATCCCATGACCTTTCACATTCTCCAACTGCTTATCTATCAAGCCTTTTTGGTAGTTATCTAATGTCATTTTTCCATGTCAGCCAATAACAAACAAACTACTAACACCTTTATTAAATACAAGGCATTGTTTGCATCAGGGGAACTACCCCTAGACCCCTACTAAGGGTTCCACCCCAGGCCTTGTAGGAGGGGCTCTTCCCAGCTACACTCCCCCATTAATTATTTTAGGGGGAAACCATGGTTGACAAAATCACCAAAATTTACCTTGCTACATGTACCTGTTGCCCTGCAACATGATCAATCACAACATACAAACAATTTATAACACATGTCGTTTCAGCTCTTACATGTCATGGAATATGTCATAACTCATGAAACATGACCACAAGGTACTGACACATGAAAAACTATGCCAAGTCAACATGGGATGCCTACCTACTCATATCAAGACAAAATTTCCATAGAAAATTATAATAGTAGGCAAAAATAAATAAATACAACATTGGGAACTTGGAAAGCTTGAGACACCTTAATTCCAAAAATTCTCCCACTTGTAGAACACCTTTCAAGAGCCAATAGAATGACAATATTTAACTACTAGGGACTGAGAGGACCATAGACTCTTAACACCATCTAAACTTCTTTGTGCTCAAAGGTTTTGTTAAGGAATTTGCAAAATTCGTCAAAGTGTCAACTTTCTCCAAGTTCACCTTCACATCATCTACCATGTAACAAACAAAATGTTACTGGACATCAATATTCTTAATATTTGCATGGAAAGTAGGATTCTTTGCCAAACATATAGCAATCTAACTATCACAGCAAATGGCAATCTTCCTTGCATCAAACCCAACATTAGAACATAATCTCTTAAGCCAAATGGCATCTTTACAAGCATGAGTTGCTACCATGTACTCTTCTTCAATAGTGGAAAAAGTGACCATAGGTTGCCACTTACTCATCCAACTAACAACACCATTGAACATAGTGAAAACATAAGCACTAGTGGATCTCTTGCAGTCAATGTCACCTACCCGATCTGAATCCACAAATCCTCAAATAAAAAGTGAATGTTGAGGTCCTATAGGATAACCATGAAAACATAGGGAATACTCAAAAGTACCCTACAAATATCTGAACACTCCCTTCACCGTATCCCAATGTACTCGTCTAGGATTAGCTATAAAGCGACTAAGGACTCCCATATCTTGGTCAATGTTTGGTCTTATACAGACCATAGCATACATCAAGCTGCCAACCACACTAGCATAAGGAACTCTACTCACATCCTACATCTTAGAAGGAGACTTCAGACAATATGTAACAGATAACTTTGTCCCCATCATAATAGGAATAGTCAATGGTCTATAAGCTACCATGTTGAATCTTTCCAGCACGGTGTTCACATACTTACTCTAGCCAAACCATAGTTTTCTATTAGATCTGTCTCTTTTGATTTCCATTCCCAAGATGTATCTAGCTAACAAACTATGACTTTAAATTAGAAATCAAATTCTTACCATTCCTAATGAACAACATATCATCAGCATATAATGCAATAATGAGAATGCAATCATTATCCATCTTAAAGTAAACACAATGATCTGATTTTAATCTCCAAAATCCCAAAATCAACACAAAGCTATCATATTTCTAGTACCACATCCTAGGAGATTGCTTTAAATCATACAAAGAATTTTTTAACTTTCAAACCAAATTTTCTTAACATTTTACCACATAGTGGTCTGGCTATGACATATAGGTTTCTTCTTCCAAGTCACCATGAAGGATAGTTGTCTTCACATCAATCTGTTTAACTTCTAAATTGTATGCTACAACAAATAATAACAAGAATCTGATATAGATGTCAACTTTGTAGTGGGAGAGAAAATCCCACCATAATCTATTCCCTCAACCTAGGAATAACCCTTCATGACCAACCTTGCCTTAAACTTCTCAACAATACCATCTGAACCAAATTTCTTCTTGAACGCCCATTTTCATCCAATAGGTTTACGTCAATCAGGCAAGGGCACTAGATTTAATGTATTGTTTTTCTCCAAGGAAGCCATCTATTCTTCCATGGCCTCTTTCTAGGAATATGCATCACTCATACCCATAGCCTCGCTTACGGTTGTAGGCTCATTAGTGTTAGAAATAAAATAAAAAATACAATGGAATCATGCAAAGAATAACCAAACCTATCAGGTTGATGCCTTATCCATGTGGACCTCTTCAAAGGTTGAGGTTGAGGTTCTTCATCTTCTTCTGAACTTTCAGAGCTACTAGAGATCTCCTCATTATTAGGTCCAACAGAATTCTTTGGTTCAACTTTCTTAGTGCTGGAAGGAAGTTGAACCACATCCTCTTTCTCTTCTTCTTTATCTAGTTGTACAACAGAAGAAGAAGGATTGAGCCCTCTGAAGATCACACTTCTGCTATACAAAGCTCTCTCAGCCATTGGATCCCAAATCTTGTACCCTTTCACACCGATGCCATAATTAATGAAGATACACTTCACAGTCTTGTTCTCCAACTTAGACCTCTTCTTCTTAGGCACATGTGCATATGCCTCACAACCAAATACTTGAATGTGTCTCAATGAAGGATTTTTTCCAGACCACACCTCCATAGGTGTCTTATCAACAAGCGCCGATGTAGGAGACCTGTTAACCAGGTAACAAGTGGTAGCAATAGCTTCAACCCATAACTTTGTTCAATGCCACCTCCACTTAGCATACTCCTTGTTATCTCCATCAATGTTCTATTCATCCTCTTTGTAAATCAATTTTGCTAAGGGGTACACGTAGAGTTGTCTTGTGCAGGCTCTCAATCCCATGTTCTTTACAAAACTTGTTGAAATCTACTGAACAAAACTCACCATTGTTATTAGTCCTCAAACACTTAATCTTTCAATCCTTCTAATTCTCTACAAGAGCTTTGAGAATCTTTGAATCTAATAAGGACTTTAGATTTTCTTCTAAGGAAATACACCTATATCCTTCTACTGTAATCATCAATGAATGAAACAAAATAAATATATTTTGAAATCAAAGGAACATTAACTAGACCAAACACATCATAATGAATTAGGTCCAACACCTCAGAAGATTTGTAAGAACTAGAATAAAACTGAATATGGTTTTGTTTACCATAGATACAATGTTCACAAAAATCAAACTCAATATTACAATCATTCATACCCTTAATGAGGTTTATATTTTTTAGGGTCCTCAAACCCTTTTCACCAATGTGACCAAACATTTGGTTCCATAACATTGTCTTCTTAGCTAGAGTTTCATCTCCATAGAATGAGTACCCTTAGGTACCCAAAAATCACAACCATCAAAAGTAGATCCAACAATCCTCTTCACTATTAGTTCCAATGGTGAGGATGAAGACTTTGAAGTTCTCTTGTTTGAAATAGTGGCACTATTGCACTATATCATGCATGCATTGATCAACCTAAAACAAAGTGCCAATCCTAACACCCTTAGCTAGCACCATAGCTCCTGTAGTCATCTTGCATCCTCCATTCAAGAAAATAACTTGCACACCCACATCATTTAACTTACTTATAGATAATAGGTTCCATGTCAAACTAGGGATATGCAAAACACCATTGATCCCCTTCACTCATCTATTAGGGAATCGAATCAAGACTCTTCCACAACCAACAATCTTTAGGTGAGAGTCATCACCCAAGTACACCCTCCCACCATCATATTCTTTAATCTTTGAAAACCAACCCCAATGAAAGGTCATGTGAAAATATGCACTAGAGTCAATAATCCATACATCCTCAAATGCATGTGTTGCCAAGACAGTGACAAACACTTCTCCATCATCCTGAGAGGACTAGTCAAAATGTGAATCACAGTTCTTCTTCTTTCTCTTCTTCTCCTCCTTGCACTCCTTGTAGAAGTGACCGGGTTTTCCACAATTCTAACACAAAGCCTTGGACTTTCTAGAAGACTTGGTGTTAGATCTAGGGCACACAACTGAGAGGGGGGGTGAATCAGTTGTACAAAAACTTGTTTCTACTTCAAACACTTGATTCTTCTTTGTTGGATAATAGCATATCAATTAACCATCCATGAAAGCATAATACATAAATACAAGAGCAGATAAACATCAACACATTGGACACCAAGATTTTGACATGGAAAACCCGGTTAAGGGAAAAACCACGGGGTGATTAACCTAAGGATTATTCTTTATTAGAAGAATAAGAAAAATGAATGGCACATGCCAATTAGGGCTCACTGCCCGAGCACACTGTTCACAAAGAGGCACACTGCCTACAGGAGACACACTGTCTACAAAGTGATAAGAATCACAAAATTAAACTGGAGATTGACATCTTTACCATGTCTAGATCAGTTCCATTTAAGCCCGAGATACTTCTGCTCTGCCCTTCGCTCTTTCGCTATACCACTCTCATCCGCTCAACTCTACACTTTGAAATGAACTCACAAACCTTTATTTATACAAGACATCAACTTAGGAACAATCATCTAAGTTGGCAATCAACCATAAGGACATTCGCAAGATGATTAATACATCCGGTCAGCCACCACAAGAACATTCGCAAGATGAACAACTCATACGGTCGGCTAGTCTAAACAAGAACTTCATCTGGAAGAATATCTTCAATTCCGGGCTCTACCACCAATGCGGACTGACAACATAACCTCAACATGATCCAAGAACCTTCACAAGCTTGCCTGATTAACCAGGTACATCTGCACTTCCTCTACTCACTGGAATCTCTTCTCCTCTTCATCTGAAACTTCAAGAACACAGTCTGTTGCCACTGTCATACTGAAGAAGGTGCTTCCAGACCTCCAAACTACATGCCAATCGAGATGACACATAACAAAGACATCCCAAACACTCTTTCCAATCCGTAGAGTCTGATAGTGCACCTCCGGATCTCATTGGACATTTTTGTGACACTCTGTTCCTCCGGAGCATCTCCCGGAACCGGTTCTACTTGACCGATCACAACTTTTTCATATCTTCATGCGGACCTCTAAAATCTTAACTGGATCATCTCAAGACTCATATCTACAAACCCTTTAATCCGCATCCTCTGATTCTCAACCTATTGAGTACATTTGCCTTCTTCTTATCACTGTTCTTCACTGTTCCTGATTGAGACTACTTTTCTCAATATCCTCAACACACAGCTCATCCAAACCTTCTTACCTAATGCAATATGAGTATGTTGACATTAATGACAACACTAGTTAACCTCATACTTGCAACACTTGGATCTCCCATGGGATTTGGATCTTCCTTTTTCTTCTTTCTTCTTATCCTTTTTCTTCCCCTTCTCTTTAGATCTGCCACGAACCATAAGAGCCTCCTTAGCTGAATCAAAATATTTTCTCCACGTATCTTTAGACAACAGTAAAGAAACAACTTCATCCATCTTGAAGGTGGTATTGGTACTCCCAATGGCCATAAGAAGGTGGTCCCACAAATTTGGTAAGGAACATAGTGATGTCATGCATCTATCCTCCTCCTCCATCTTCACACCAATAGAGGACAACTAGGAAACAAGCATATTGAAAGTATTGAGGTGATTAGTGACAGATCCTCCATCTTCCATCCTTAGAGAATACAATTTATTTCATAGGAATAACTTTTTCACTAGGAATTTAGCTTGATAAGCATCTCCAAGTTTCATCCAAAGATCTTTTGCAGTCTTCTCTTTATGAATATTCAGGAGCATTGAATTAGCCAAACAAAGTATTATCAGACCCTTAGCCTTTCGATCCATTAGATCCCAATCTTGTTGTTTCATGCTTGGTGGTATGGTTCCAGATATTGTGAGCCATAGAACTCTATCCACTAATAAGTGCTCCATCTTAAGTTTCCACAACTCAAAGTTTCCTCCATTAAACTTCACTATAAAAAAACCTCCCAAATGTGCTCACCATCTCTTTCCTATGACAAAGATTTCAAAATCCTCTACACAATCTCCCACTCAAACAAATATCAGCTCTAAAAACCCTCTACCGAACAACTAGAACCAAAGGTGATCAGGCTCTGATACCATAATTCTAACCCTAAGGATAACCCCGATTCTATCCCTAACCCTAAGGATAACCCCAATCTATCCCTAACCCTAATTCTAACCTAACCCTAATTCTAACCCTAACCCTCATTCTATCACCAAGTTTAATTCTATCCTTAACTATAACCCTAATTCTAACTCTAACCCATGTCATAAAACTCATTCCTCACCTCAATATTAGTGTTCCATTGTCCCACAACAATATTTAAAAGTCAAATTTCATCACATGGAATTGACCCCTGAATTTTAAAATTTAAAACCTTTAATTTTCTTGACTCTTGCCGATTTATTTCCCACCATGAGTTGGCTTGGTACACATTTTGTATGATATATCACTTTTAGGGTCCTAGATATGTGATTTTTAATGGCATTATCATTTTTTAGATCTTTTGAGGGATTGTGTTCTTACTTATCATTATTCTATTATTATATCTTTTTTTAGAGTTTTGTGCTATGTTGAGATCTATCCTTTACCCACCCTAGCCACCCTTGCCAATCCCATTAGGTTTCCATTTTCATATCTATTATACCACTAATTCTAACCCTAACCCTAATTCTAACATTGGAGTTAGTATTATGGTTATGGTTAGGGTTGGGTCATTTCAAATGATTTCATTGGTGCAATATTAATTCCCAAATTTATATTAATAGATAAAACCATTTGATATGGAGTAATTGTTTAAATGCATCATTTGACATCATAAGCCAAACACATAATATGAAGTATTCCAACGCATGTACATTGCCACCCTACTACTTGTACACAAAAATAGTATTTGTCAACATAATATTCTTATCTATTTCTTTGCAAATACTCTTACCTTTCAAAATTACACAAATCATTCATATCATGGTTTTCTTATTTGAGTTCCACAAATCACTCATGTTTTGTTTGGATCTCTTAGCCTTGTTTTAGGATCTTACTTTTTTAACCCCAAAATTAGACTCTTTTGGTTCAAACTTTGTTTATTTAAAAGCCAAAAAAATTCATATATTAAAAATTCTAGTAAATATTATAATAAGCTTGTAGTCTAAATATTTCCATAATCTGGGTGCATTTCTTTCCAATTTGTAATCTTTTTTATATCATGTTGTGTGAATTTTCCACAATACAATTGAATTGCATACCAAAACCCAATTTTGTAATCGTTATATTTTCACACGCCTCTGAGTGTAATAACTTTAATAATATTTTAATAAAATTTGTTATAACCTAATTATATATATATTATATTTTTTATAAATATTATGATATTATTTGTGTAATTATTTTAAAATTATAACAAAAATTTATAATTAATTATAAAAATAAACTTAAATAAAATAAAAGTAAATGATGTTATGACAATATTTTTGACATTTAAAATTTATAACAATTTTTTAAATTTAATTTAAGAGTATAAAATTAATTAAAATCAATAATCTTATTAAATTAAAGGAGATAAATAAGTTAATAATGACATATAAATTTAAATGATTATATATTTGTTTTGATAAATATGCCATAGAAATAAGTTTCTAATTCTTAGTTGCAATTTTTTTCAAAATGATGTGAAATACTATAATTTTTTTTTAAATTGTTGTTTAAATAAAAATTGAAAAAATATTCACTAATATCATGCTAATTAATTATATGTTTGGAGAGATTTATTTGTTATAATAGGGGAGCCAACAAATGATGATGTGGGAGATTGTCCTAGATCCTAGCTTCTTGACTACGAGGATCTACCCTTTTGTTGTTGTCGTTGCTTCATGGTTGAACATCTAGCTTTGGATTGCCATCACTCTCGTCGCAAGGTTGGTGCATCATGGTGGCGAAATGCTTGATTGGAACATCTGATAGTTCTTGATCTAGAGGTTGGGTTGGTTGAGGAGACCCTGGTTGGTTCATCTCCTTTGTGTGCTCATGTGGCTTTTGGATCCTCTGTGGAGACTTCTACTCATGTTTAGGCTGAGCCTGAGGGTGTGTTGGCAATTGAGCATGCCGAGCTCCCATTAGTTACTATTGTGGCCTCTGTTGACAGTGATCTGATTACTTCTCCATCAGTTACTACTATATCTCTGGCTCTAGCTTCTTCCTTGCGAAAGGCTTCTGTGGCTATGGTGTCTGTTGAGGATCCCGTCCTCTCACCTTGCTCTAAGGTTTTAGACTCAGAGTTTTCCTAGACAATGGTTCAACATTGAAAGAAAGGGCTCCACAAATCTATTGTTCCTTTACACCCTAGGGTCAAGGTAGATAGATTTGTTGGCTCTTGTTCTAGGGTTGTTTAGTTATGTTTTGTTTCATCTTTCTCTGTGTTGTTGTTAGTCTTCTATTAGTGTGCTATTTTTGGTTTGTGTGAGGCTTTTGCTCTAGCCTCTGGGTTGTTTTGTACAAGGATTTGGACCCTTGTTTCTAGTAGACTTTATCAAAATAAGTGATGATGTGGGGTTCATTTTTGTGATGGCATTTGAAATAATATGACTATTTTTTATTGTAAAGAAATAAATAGATTTTTTATTAGAATTAGGTTTTATTCAAATAAGGTCATCAATTAACTTAATAAAGAGTTGGGATAGATCATGTAATGAGAGTTCTTTGGAATTTAGAAATAATAGAAATAAATGTACATAGTTAATTCTAATGGATGATAGATAGGTGTCTACTATTTTGAGCATAACTTTTGAATGATAACTTTGAATCACAACTTTTTATATTTGTTGAAATAAGAATGAAAAATTTTGAAATACGTTCCTCTCAAAATTTGACAAATCAATCTCATTTTGCTTTCCACATAGATCTAACATTTAACCTATGAGAATGGAATTGCTATAGTGGATATGTGTAAGTTATTTCACTATGATATCTATTCTTTGCTAATTGTTAAGCACCAATGGTATTAAAAATACCTTGCAAAAATCATTGAATCATGAGGGCTAAGTTCTCCTTAATCAATCTCTTGACTAGTAGGATAGATTTATATTCATGGAAATTATTGAAGATTATATTATTCATTCATGAAAATGTGCTAAAATGATTAGATGTAGAATTTGATTCCTTTTAGTGCTCCAGAGTGATGTGTTGTTAGAATGATGCCCTTATAATGTGTAGGATCTTCAATGACTAACTAGTGATGATTGAATATGTACTTTCAATGGATTTAAATACAAATACAACAATTAATCATGCAAATAGGTACCAAGTCAACCCATAATGATTAATGGAATAAGTAGGAGTTGGAAACTTTGTAAATCTAAATTTTTGAATTTTGGATCAATTCTGTGTGGTGCAAGATTGATCTTAGACATCATAGGATTGACCTAGGATAACAAAGTGATTATATCAAGATAGGAATGAATGTCTAGGCATGGGTTACAATAATAGGCATAATTATGGAAAATGTATTAGAATTAATGTAGTTATGGATGTAAGAGTCTCCAATGGTCTCAAGAGGCCAAGATCACTAAAAACAATTGATATTGCATTCTACAAGTAAAAAATAAATAGCAAGAGGATAGATGTGTTCAATAATGGATGCAATAATGAAATTATGATTTGGAATTAATTAATTACATATGACATCTTTATTTTGTATTGGCAAGATAGAAAAACCTAATGAGAGCTTAAAAAATCCATAAGTAAACTTAATAAAGTGTAATTAAATAAATAATTACACCAACAATGGATAGGACAGGGTCAAGTGTGTGGGAATTAGTGCAAATGGAGAAGGGTGATGGATTAGTTAATAAGCCCAAATTTTCATGAGCGTTTCATTTTTATATGTAATTGCATTAAGTCATTCCATCAAAATGGTCCAAAAATTAAATCAAAATTGCCATGGCTATGAAAATTTCACCATTATATTCTTCCCCCACTTTAAGGTGCATGTGAATCTTAAAATGATAATGTATCTTGAAGTATATGAGCACTCACAAACATACATGTATTGTCAACATTAAAATAGAAAAGAATGCTAATGTCCATGTAAAGTAATAGACCCCACTAAATATTATCATGGATGTTCATCCTTCAACATTTGTGCTCCATGGGAACCTACAAAATATAGAAAAGATGTGTAATGAGTAGATTTTGTCATATAACCATATATTGAAACAATTGTGAGATGAATTTACTATCAATAATCGTGAGAGAGAGAAGGATAGAGTAGGGTTAGAAAATTTCCACTTGTATAGGAAGTGGTAACAATAATGCTCCACCCAATGTGGTGGCCATAGGGTGACATGGCTTATCAAAAACTACCATATTTAATGTGATCATTATCCATCTCTAGGACAAAGGTGATAAGGCTTTGTATTAGTACCTATAACATTTTTCAAGCTCAACAAAAGAGTGTTAGAAATAGTATATGCCTCCTTTAATTGATTACATTCATTAGATACATTGAGAATTGAAGGGAAGGGGAACATAGTAATTGAAATTTAAAAGTAATATAATCATATAAGCACATGTACCATGAAAAGTAAATTAGTCTTATAAATGCATTGTCAAACTATAAAATAAGCTATCTTAAATGATAAGCATTAAGCACATAAGATAGAGATAATGATGAAGGAATATGACATTGGCCCCAATATAGAAAAATAAAAATGATAATGTAGCCCTTAATGGATAGAGACATTTGTGTAAGCACATAGACCACTAGAAAAGGCATATGCCCCAATGTGGCTCCAATAATATGAGCACACAATGGTTAAGGTAAGCCAATTAATCACCAGTGGTGACAAATCTCTAGATACAAAATCAATCATTTAAACACAAAATAATATTGGGGAAAGCATAATATCACAATATAACATGGGGTAAGCAAGATGCCTCTAATATAGTAGGATAGCTCTAGGAGCAAGATATGGCATTAGAAGAACAATATAACTTGGGGAAGCATGGATCCCCCAATGTAATAGGGTGATATGGCTATGAAAGCACAATAAAGAAATATAAGATGTGATAAATGAGTGCAAGAGCTAGCTAGGCATAAGATAAGGACTTGTGAAGGCTCCCCAATGTAATGGGGTGATGGATATGAAAGCACAATGTAGAAACATAAAATGTGAGTAATGAGTGCAAGAGATAGCTAGGCATACGATAAGGGCATGGGAAGGCACACAAATAAGATAGCATAAACATGTGAGAAAAAGTAAGTATCACAAGAATATGATGATAATAATAATGAATGGAAGATAGGAGCATAAGTGGATAATCATGAGGATTAAAAGAAAATAAAGATCATGGTAAGGACAAGCATAAGGATGCATATAAGAGTAGTCCAAGAAATAAGAGAAAATAAGATATCAATGTGGTAAGAATGAGAAAACATAAGAATAAATATGGAAGAAAGGGATTAACAACAATTAAGGAAGATGTAAATAAGAATTAGAGAAAACATTTCAAGTAAAGAGTTAAGAAAATAGCCCCCAATTGGGACAAGATAAAGTAATAAATAAGATATGTGGAGATACAAGGCATAAGAAAGACACCAAAATGGAAACAACAAATATGGGTATATAGGTAAATAGTCTATAAGGAAGATCTCTCGTGAATCAACCAACAAATATAGAATAATATTATCATCATCATTGTCCTAAAATGTGTCATCATAATGATCATTGATTCTTGTATTATCTTCTTCATGATTTGTATCTTGTATCATGTGTCTCTTGTTGATACTTTTATAAACATGTTAATAATTGGTTACACATTAGTTGGTCTCTTTTATTTTGTGTGTAGTTCCTCAACATGGAATGTGTTATGGTCAATAGGACCAATCTCTTGTTACAACATTTTTTTTATATGACTTGTGGGCTCATGATTATGCTTAATGTTTATCTTCCCTTTATCTATAATATCTTAAACTCTATGTTTGAATGTTGTGAATCTATCTACAAAATGTCCATGTATGCAATTCATAGGAATATAGTTATGCTTGTGTGATGGAGGTTTTTATTATATTGGTAAAACAAGTTTTGAAGGGGCCCTAAAACCCTTTACAAAAAGAAGCAAAATAAAAATAGTAAGCCAACCGATCGCCAACTAAAACCTACATAAACAACATAAGCATAGAAAAACAAAGCAAAAAAGAACAACCCAGATTAAATCAATTTCTTAAGGGTCTCTATTGCCTCAATTTCCTACTCGTAGGATTTCTCATGCATCTTGGCAAAGTTTATCAGTTCTTTTTTCTCCTCCTCAAACTATTTTTTTTAATTCCCCTTGTGCGAGTTGAAGGGCCACCAGTATCCTCCATTGCGACCTGCTTACCTTTTTATTTAGTGTCTTCCTCTTTGTCCTATATGCCCATGTCTTCCACATTTAGAATGTCCTCACCTCTAAAATCTTTGAACTAATCTTTTTTGAGCTCTTTGAGTTTTTCTATCAGCATCTTCGTTCCATTTAATTTATTCTAAATGGTTAACTTATCGATATTCATTATCTTCTCCAAATTATTATTGACATCCATTAATTTTTCCTCCAAATACTTAACTTGCATGCCATAGTCTTCCTTCATCCTTCCCATTTCATGCTCAATCTCTTCCATTTTTGGTATGGATTCCTAGTTTTGGAAAATTAGTTTATCTTGTTCCACTGCCATGTTACCTCCTTTCCCTAGGCATTCCTGTAACAACTGTAATTTGATGTTGATTCTATTGATTTCAAAAAAGAACCATTTGGTCATCTTATGTTGAGAGTTGACAACATTTTTCACTAGTTCAAACACTTCCTCCACTTTGTCTCTATTTTTACCCTTGGCTAAGAAATCATCAAAGTCGTCTAGGAGATTGTAAGATGGGTTTGGAATCTCAAGAAAACATAAGCTAATTTTGGGATCAGTTGTCTGCAAAGTTTTACCAAGGGTTTACTTAGCTTTGAAACCACTCTCCACACCCTTCTCAATCATAACATCATGGTTCCCCTATTTCAGGGTGTTCTTCTCTCTACCCGGCTCAACCCCCATATCCTCAATCCCTTTTTCAAAAGACTGCTTACCCTTCTTCACCAGAATAGTATTTTTCCTTTTCACAGGCAGACTCTTCTTACCTTTTGGCACCTTGAGAGGGGCATCAGACTCATCTTCCGTATTCGATCCATCAGACTAGGAAATATTAACTTCCCTCTTTTGAGTCCTTCTCCTCTTTTTGCTAGACTCATCTTCACTTTCCTCCTCTTCTTCTTCCATTACCTAATCCTCATCATCCGAGTGGGTTTCCTCCTCACTAGACACCATACACACCTTTTTCATGCCACTGTGCTTTTCCTTAAGCCCTTTTCTAGGAGTGTTGATTTTCATATATTCCATAATCAAAACAATAAGGATTTCATGCAAAATTATCAACTTAGGATTTCTATAGTTTTCTTTTATGCCATACTCTAGTGAGGAAAGCAAATAAAATGGGATGGAGACATACATACCATGGCAAAAATGGTTGAGTAGATTAAAGTGATAGTTGTAGACTGCAATGTACCTCCCATCCAACGTGATATACCTCATTATCATTTCCACCACCTTGACCCATATTAGATTAATACAAAGGCAATTATACCCTCTAGACTATAGCTTAACGACTTTATCATGTTCATTGCCCTTGAAAAATTATTTAGGGCTTCCTCGCTATATTTTTGTTCACCAAAAATTTTTTCCCCTTTGGTAGATAATCTAGAGACTAAGGATATGAGGTCTTCCGTAATGGCTAACTCCTAGCCATAGGTAGAGACCTTCCAGCTCTTGTAATTTTTCACAAACAACCTAGTGTCATTGGGGTCAGCTCCATGTAATTTCTCCATGTAGGGAGTTAACCCACCAGCCTCCATGATTTTCCACACCTTTTGTTTCTACGGATCCATTTGCAAGACGAAGGCTCAACTCTATTCCTATCACCACCCATGCTGAACTTCAAACCCCTATTTTCTTCATAGCCACCACAAAGCAGAATGAGAACAAGAAGGAATTGAAGCCTATAATGGAAATTCTAGCCATTAATCCTACCCATAATTCATGTGACCTGACTCTTCATGAAAGAGTTACCCTTCAAACCCTTCGAGATCATAGTGATCTCTTCATTACTTCTTGAGCCTCGTACCATGCTTGCAATCATTGACAATTAGCTCCTTAACCTTGCTTGGGGTTATTTCCAGATCATCCCATATGATCTTAGATTGGCTAGTAACTCCAAGGTTGGCAAATATATCTACCACCTTGTTTCCTTTGCGAAAGATATGAGAGATATAAATTTCATCAAAGGTCCCTAAAATCTTAATCACATCTTCAACAAGGGCCACTATAGACCAACTAGGTTTTAAAGAATTCTTAAGGCAATTGAGAATGTTATTAGAATCCCCTTCCACCCAAACTTTTCTATACCCCTTAGAATGAGCAAGAGCAATAGTGTGATAGGAAGCTATAGTTTCGGTGAAGTGGTTTTTCTGGGTACCCAGAGGGAGTACCACAGCCGCTAAGAACCTACCAAGATCATCTCTCATCACTCCCCCACTACCAGCAACTCCGGGGTTCCCTTTTGCTACCCCATCAAAGTTAATTTTGATCCACCCCTTAGGAGGCAACTTCCACACCACTTCCCCATGGGCTTGTTTCATATGTTTAAAAGGTGTGGAAATATCTTCCATGATATTCCAGTTTTTAGAGATTTCAATTTCCACCTATGACACCTCTAACTTGTTTCCTTGAGATAATTGCTCTTCAATCCCAAATTTAAAGTTTTCCTTGATACATCTGACCACCTTGAAAAGTAAATTTTCTGAATCTAGGCTGATCTCCCTGAAAACTCTATTGTTCCGCTCCTTCCATAGACTCCAGGCAATATGAGGGATCGTGAAGGACCAAAGAAATCTAAGGGACAGATTGGAGATGGGGTAGTACCACTGAGTAACCAACTCCTTGAAGGAATTAGGAAAGGTCCAGCTCGAGTTCCACAAAGAGAGAACCTTATTCCAGATCTCTAGAGAGTAAGGGTAAGGGAGGAGCATGTGGAAGGAATCTTCAGAATTCTTAAGGCACAAGGGACATCTGTTAGCCAGCGAGAACCCTCCCTTACACAAGTTATCAATAGTAAGCACTCTATTCTGAACAAGCAGCCAGAAGAAAATGTTCACTTTTGGAATAAGTTTATCATCCCATAAGCTGGCCCAAAAGGGGGGGGTTGTCCTACTTAGGAATCAAACCTTTGAAAGTCGACGCAACAGAGAATTGACAGAACGAAGTGGCCTACCAAATGAGCTGATCTTTCAGACCAAAAGGGATATGAAAGAAATTTACCCTGGTTTGGAACTCCTCCATCCGCCTATCAATCACCATGAAATTATTCCATCTGCCATCAACGATGTAATCCACAACCTTCATTATAAAGGTGGTAGAGTATAAGTCTTCCAAAGGACTCGCCCACTCCTGTTGACTAAGCGAGGTGCTACCAAACCATAGATCCTTCCAAAAGTCAACCTGTCTACCATCCCCAATCTTCCATTTTGAACCTTGCTTAATAATTTCTCCGGCCTGAGATATATTTCTCTAGATTTCAGATCCCTCTGGGAGACCATTACACTCTAGTGCATCCCTGAAGTTATTGAATCCTTTCAAGTATTTATTCTTCACAATTTCTATCCATTCTTTCTTTTCATTCATTAGGCACCAAGGTAGAATTGAAGTATTTAATCTTCCTTAGACCAAGCCCACCCATTTTCTTAGGCTTGCAAACTAGGTCCCAAGTGACCAACAGGATTCTCTTCTTCTCCTCAGTTCCTGACCAGAAGAATCCTTTTTGGATTTGTTCAATTCTATCGCTGATCTTAGACATAATTTTAAATAGGGACATGGAATAAACAAGCAAATTCTAAAGGGTAGCTTTAATCAATTGGATCTTACCCACCTAACTAAGGATCGTTCCCTTCCATCCAGCAAGTTTGGACTGGAATTTATCAACCATACTAAGCCAAAAGGAATCAGGAATCCTTTTTTCATAAAGAGGCATACAAAGATAAATGGTTGGTAAGGAATCAACATTGCATTGTAGAATACGTGCAATCTTTTGTTGCCTAAACTCAAGGGTGTTGAAAAATAAGATGAGCTTTTGGGGAGAGTAATCTTCTGACTAGAAGCCACTTCATAATTCTACAAAATACTCTTCAACCAGTGTGCTTCTTTAACAAAAGGCTCCACCAAAATGATAGTGTCATCCACGAATTGTTGATCAGAATAGGAAGGTCCTGGCGAAGAGGTGTGTAAACCTTTGAACTACTCTTCTTGAACCTCTTTTTGAATATTTCTACCAAGGACTTCCACCATGACAATAAACATGAAGGGTGATATCAGATCCCCTTGCCTCAATCGTCTAGAACTCTTAAAGAAACTCGAAGGAGATCCATTGATAAGGATGAAGAAATTAGGAGAAAAGATGAGTTGTGGGAAAAGCTCAATGGTTTTCTCATTGAAGCCAAACTTCCTCAAAACATTTAGAAGGAAGTTCCAATCCACTCTACCATAGGATTTCATGAGGTCAAGCTTTAGAAGGAAACCATCTTTTTTGTTCATTCCCAAAGAATGAGTATTCTCCTGAACCAAGATAATCGAGTCAAGGATCTGTCTGGCTGGGACAAAGCCACTCTGCTGCAAGGACACAATGCTAGGTAGGAGAACTTGAAGCTTGCAAGCCAACACCCTTGAGATGATTTTATAGATCAAGTTGCACAAGCTAATGGGCCAAAAATCTGCAAAGGAGTTAGCACCACTCTTCTTTGGAATAAGGACAAGAAAAGTAGAGTTTAGTTCTTTAAGTAGGCTTTTGCTACCAAAAAATTTTTTGGTGGCATTACAAATGTCCTTGGCCACAATCTCCCAAAAGGTTTGGAAGAAGAAGTGGGGGAAGTCATCCAGGCCTGGTGCCTTGTTACCTTCAAACAAGAAAATAACACCTCTAATTTCTTCCTCTAAAGGAATTTTAGCCATCATCTTATTATCGCCTTCGTTCACAACTTTGGGGATGACCTGTAGCAAAGTGTTTTCCATATTTTGATCGAGAGGCCCTTCCGAGTTGAATAAACTAGGTAAAAAAAGCATCGCTTCCTTCTAAATTTCAACTTCTTCCATGACTTTCCTTCCATTAGAAGAAATTTCCTTGATTCTATTACCCACCCTATTCTTCAGAGTAGTCATATGAAAGAATTTAGAGTTGCGTTCACCACTCTTAACCCAGATAGCTCTAGATCTTTGTTTCCCAAAATCTTTTTCCTTAGAGATGATCTCGTGGAGGGCATTGAGGAGAGTAATTTCTTCTTCCCATGTGTTTTGAGTCATACCACCCTCTTGGATTTCACCTTGGATCCTATTCATCTCGCCTTTGATATTCTCCTTTTCCTTAAAGATCTATCCAAAGGAGGATCTGTTCCACTTTTGCACATTAATCTTGACATTATGCAACTTTTTTGTGAACCTATACATGGCAGTGCCTTCCACATTTATATTTCACCACTCACTTATCTTCTCTTTCAAGTCCGGGTGATGCAACCACATCTTTTCAAATCTAAAGGGAAACCTTTTCCTCTTAACAAATTTATCCACCATAAGAACAATCAGAAAATGGTCAGACCCTAATCTGGTGAGGGTAGATAGGGAACAGGAACATGAGTCAAACCAGTCCATAGAAATGAGGGCTCTATGCAGTTTGACTTGGATGAGATTATCCCTAGTTCTTTGGTTAGACTAGGTAAACTTAGCTCCCTTTAAATCTAGATCTAACAAAGTTTCATCATTCATGAAGTCCATCAAGTCCATTCTACTATCTAGAGGTGCTTTATAGCCACCCCTTTGCTTGTCATCTCTAAGAGTGGAGTTGAAGTCTCCCATGACAAGCAATTTTGACTCACGATACAACCTTTTGAAGGTTCTCATCCTTTCCCAAAGTTTCTTCCTAGCAATCTTGTTATTAGGGACATAAATGTTAGAAATGATTCAGGAAGAGTCTTCTCTCTTATGAACAAACTTAGTCACCACCTGATTATAATCTACCAAAATAAGAATTCCGGTGACCAATTTAGGGTTCCATAGAGTAGCTACCCCTCCATAGGCTCCCTCAAAATTGCTTCCTTGAACGCCACACTCAGTAAAGAATCTGTTCTTTATATTATTTAGTTTATCCATTTGCATCTTGGTTTCCTAGATAAGCAAAATATCTGGCTTAAGATCCTGGATTAAGTTTGATAAGAGGTCATGTTTATGACTATTATTTAACCCCCTAATATTCCACAATAAGATCTTCATGAGAAGAGTGGGTTTGTACCCCTAGAGCACAATTCCATGAGGTATTTTTACATCCCTCCTACAATCTCCTTCTTACTATCTCTTTCTCTATTAACACTGGCTGAAGGTTTCCCTGGCCTTCTTTTCTTCGATCCAAAGTCAACCTTGGCTGAACTTCTAATAGTTACTCCACTATGGGGAGGGGTTACCTATTTTTCTTCCTCCTTCCCTTGACCTCCTCGAAGAGCGCTTCCTCCAATGATTTATCCTCAGCATACTCCACCATAGTATTCTGCATAGGGGAACATGGGAAATCATCCTCTCCCTTAGGTCCATGGAAATCTTCATTGTTGCTTATAGCCATAGCAAATCCTGATGAGTATTTCTCTTTGCAAGGAATCACCAGATCAAGGGATCCCTCACTTCTAGGCTCAAAAGGGATAATCACCATCACCGCTTGGGATGAATCAACCTTATGTTCATCCGAGACAAGATCATCTTCCTTCTTAGCTTCCTTCATTTGGCATTGGGTTTTCCCCTATTCATTTTCTTTCTTTTCCTTCCAAACCTTTTGGGTAGGCTTCATTCTCTTAGATAGAAGCTTAGAGTTATCCATTGGTTTGAGAAGAGGTAAAGTGATAAGACTGTGTTGTAAAAGTTGTTATAATACAATATGTGGAGGCTCTTCAAAGTAGTGAATTCTCTATAATCCTTTGGTTTAGAAATTGCATTATGATCATCATGAATATCATCAAGTACATCCTCATTGCCCCATTTTTTTGAATGGGACAATAATGTTAACTTATTGGAAAAGGGGGAAGTTATATAAATACAATGATATAAAAAGTGGATATTTCATAAGGGACACTAACACTAACACACAATAGCACATAAATCTAAAAGTGAACAATGAAGCATGGAACACACTTGGCTTTAAAATATTAGAAGTCAACCATCCATAAATATACATTGAATCTCATCATCCAATAATAGAGATATGATATTAGTAGCCAAATCATGAAATATAAAAATATAATCCTAATTGGCTCTTGTTCCTTTTGTTTGCATTACACAAATTGAATGCCAAGTATCTTAAGGTCAATATTGTAATGAAAAAGTTTCATGAAATCATTAGCCAAATTCTTGAGGGCGATAGCATAATAGTGTCTCACTTTTTGAGATAAGTGTAGCAAAAATCAACATTTTTAAAATGTTTTTATGTTCTCTTAGTAAAAGAAAACAAATTGTTAAGAATTTGGAAATAATGTAAACAAACGGTTTGTGAGATTTTTCAGTTCAATTCTAATTTTGATTTTTCTTAAGTTGAGAAAGTGATTTCTCTCATTTTTGAATATTTGTTAAAAAAAAATTCTTAATCAATAATATTTTCAGGTAGTGTATAAATTGAGTTAGATGTAAATCCTTTCATAATTTCTTAAAACATAGATAATTAACACCTCAACTATACACTTTTTTTTATATATTTCATCCAGTATTAATTTTTCAAATGAAAATAATTTTAATTTAGACACATATTTTCCCATAGCACATATCTTGTTTCATATATATACCCAAATAATTTTTTCTCATTTTGCTGAAAGAAAGGCATCAATACTAAAAGACATCTTATTTCTCTAAATTTTTTCATTGTTTGTTATTTTTCCAATGTTTCAAATAGAGATCTTTATTTTTTATAATGAACCTATGTTGATCAAAAAGTAGAAAATAAATATAATAATAAATACAATATACTAAAATTTGTATTTTTTTTCATCTTGTTTGAGCACTACTTTCATGTGAAATTTCCTATCATAATGACTTCATTTGATCACAATTTTTTTGAATTAGTAGTTTGTGTGGAATGAAATCCTTCCATGCACAGCTTGGAGGGAAAAGGGTACCACATAGAATATTAAATTGACACACATATGTGTTGAGAATGTGATCTTTAATGAACTTATCTAATTTTTCTTGTATCCAAAGATTGGGGTGTACTATTTTGCATAAATTGTTAAATCATCATGTGGACCACAAATCAGACACAACATTATGCTTCCACCCTTAAAAGAATAGATAGAAGCATGAGACAATGAAGAAAACCATGTTAGGGTATGACCACTCAAACTTGATGGAAACACCTGAACTAACAATTGATTGCCATGATAATCATAGAGACACATTACTTGGAAGTATTGCAAATGTTGTAATGGATCACCTCTACCATTAGACTTTGTAAAATATGGTTCCACAAATCCACTTGGTGAAGGATAAATCAAAAGCTCATGTGCTAGGGGATTATGTAATATTTCAATAATATCATCTTGTGGTTGAAATCTTTGTGCACAAGCATCAATACATCATTCTAGATGGTCAACCCTAGTGATAAGGTAATTCACATAAAGTAGAATATTATGCTTAATGTGTCCCATATTGGTATGTGTATGCATCATATCATGTGCACTAGGGGTGGATGATGTGAAATATTTATCATCAAAAAATTACACATTTCTTCACATATGTCAAGTAAAAATTGTAAAAGATCTTAATGTTGTTGTTCCTCTTTAAGTTTTTCTAAATCATGTGTTTGTTCAATAGAGGGTATAGAAGAATGTAATCCAAAATTACTCAAAGGTAAATTCAAGGAAAATGTGAGAGGAACCAAATGTAAGTCTCTATCAAAAGGTTGTTTATGATCATGATGTATAGAAAAGTCCATGTGGTCGACTAAGGAATGTCCATAGAATAATGAAAATCATGAATAAAACATAGTTTGTGGTCCATAGTAAGGTAATTAATAAAAGCACATGAAAGGATGTACAAGAAGCATGACATGAAGAAAACCATTGTTTAGCTTTATCAATCAAAGTATCACCAAAAGCATGTATTGAAGTACAATAATCATGTATAGAAGCATAATGTGAAGATAAGAATAATCTAAAATGTAACCATGCATCTTCAATTCCACAAAGTGACTCAATAATAGGTGTATTAAGAGAACATTCATCCTTTAAATTGCATCATACTAAAGTAAAGAGTCATAAACCATGTCAAAATAAAATAATGAAGTATTATCATTCTCATCACTAAACATATTATCAATAGACCATGAGCAACAAGATGCAAAAGAGGGATCATCATGAACTACATGGAGGTAATGACTTCATTTGAAGGTGAACAAGGCATATTACTAGTGGTAGAAGAAGTGCAATCATCATAAATAAGTAATCTCAAATCAACAAGTATATCAATAGGTATGGGTGAAGGTGCATCTCATTATATGTAAATGAAAGTAAGATGTGAATGTCAACAATAGTATTATAAAATGTGTGTATGCAAATATTTGTTACACATATCAACAAAATATCTAGCCACCTAGATATAATACCATTAAGAATCAATTTTGAACCATAGTAACTGTGATTGAAAGAGAAATTTGAAGGACTATGCACTCAAAAAAAATTGTTGAGGAAATTTTGGACATGCTTTGGAATCTTGAACTCGTCAACTTGAGTCAAGCAGTTTACCAAAAGTAAACTTGACATTTGCATTATAACCACCCACAAACAACAGTTTTTTTTAGCAACCAAAAATATGTTAGGAAAATTAGCAGTGCAGAATTGAAATAATAGTGAATTAGCAATAAAAAGCACAAAACAGACAACACAAATTTATGTGGAAAACCTAGTAATGTACCAGGAAAAAACCACGGGCAAAGATCTCTCAATTTTATTCTTAGAAAAAAATTTGCAGTTACAAAAAACTTTTTCTCTAACTTAAATAACCATGAACAATACATGCAAAATACAAATCATATCTAAAGATGGATTTTCATGCATAAAAGCGTGAATCGCACTTATGCATGCAATTTTGCATGGTGTAAACATGTCATACGACCAAAAAAAATTCAGGTGTCAGTTCCTTGGCCTTCAGCCCCATCGAGCAGGTACCTGAGACACTATCATGGTACTTGTTGTTGACTGCTTGTCACTACTAGAATAAGTAAAACTCACTTTAAATTCCAACAAAATATTCTACAACAATTTAACATATAGAAGCAATTAACCTCCCATTTATATTCTAAACTCTCCATTGCCATTTCCCTATCCTGCAATGAACAACAGTTATTTTGAGCAGCCGAAAACATACTACAACAATCTAATATACGGAAGCAATCAACCTCCCATTTATATTCTGGACTGTCCATTCCCATGTCCTTATCCTACAACAAACAACAGTTATTTTGATCAACCAAAAACATGCTTGTACAACAATCTACCATATGGAAGCAATCAACCTCCCAGAATGTCCTTATCCTACAATAAACAACAGTTATTTTGATCAACCAAAAACATGCTACAACAATCTAATATAGGGAAGCAATCAACCTCCCATTTATATTCTGGACTCCCTATTGCCATGTCCCTATCCTACAATGAAGTGCTACTTTAGAAGAAAGAAATTGAACAACTCTACAACGCAAACCTACAACCGCCAGCTAAAAGTATTAAGGCACCTAGTCATGGACCTGAGTCAACCCCCCTCAAGCGTATTTTGAAACTAGCGGCTAATAGTGTCATGCACATGATGCCAATAACATCATTTCCCTTCCCAAGGTAAGTAATCAACATGGTATAATTGAAAATGTATATTTTCTAGCATTGAAAGCTATTTTTATTTGAAACGCAAAAATCCCATTTAGCCACTTCCATCCTTTTAGGCGCAGGTAAAAGACATAAATCATACCTCCAAGCATGTTGTATGAATGGGATTTATGCTCACATATGGTATACCACACACAAAAGAAGGTAATCGGTTTTCCTGGTATGCTCTCCAACTAGCAGCTAACAAATGCTAGGCCTTCAAATACTCCTGTTACCTTTTAGGTAATAAATTGATCAGTAGTAGAAGTGTTGCCAATCTGATTGTTAACTTGGAGCTGTTAAGTAAATTTGGCAAACAATTTGCGTGCTCTTCATAACTGGTTTTTTTTGGCCACCATAAATATCAGGATAGACTCTGCATCAAGTCAATATCCTCTTCCAATCTTCTAGAAAGGATTTCTAAACCTTGTTCCAAGGATCCAAGATAGACACAAGCAAAGGTTATTGATCTTGGCCTCAGCTCTGTTATTTGCATTTGCTTTATAAATCTTCAAGGCTTGATCAACAAGTTCAACTTTTGCAAGTACAAAGCTAGAACATGTGATAAAAGAAGATGAGTTGGGCTTTACATCTGAGAATTTGCTTAAGAGCTCCAAGGCATAATCAATAATTTCAAATCATGCACCCAGGAAAGACTGCACATAGATCCAAACAATTTGCTATTATGACATTCGTGTTAGTTACAACAACTGTTAATATCCCACTAAAAAATATTCTGGGAGGATGATGGCAAAGGTTGCAGAGTTTCACTTTACACTCGTCAGTTGCATATGGTTAAAACTTCCAAGGACTTTCAACAACATCATTTTGTACATATATAACCAATATATCAGACCATGAGACCGCGATTCCACAGTATCCAGGAGATGGGCAGGGGAAGATAACAGTCATCACCTCCAAACCAAATATTTTCTTTCTGTGCATGTTGCAGTTGATGTCAACTAACTATATTGAAGATTGTTTCTATGATATATATGAAGCTAATAACACATCTCCTACAGACTAATTTGGCCTTAAAGCAATGCAAAACTAGGTACCTTAGTGACAACATCTGCAACACCAAACCTAGTGCATCTGTAATTCTGTGGGTTAAGAGACATGCATTTAAACCCAGCTGCACACTCATTATCTTTGGCACAAATATCATGAACCAGGCAGCTCCTCTGTGAACAAGCCCCATTAAAGGCTGCTGCTAAAAATAACACACCCAATGTTATCATAAGAATAATGCTCCATCTCCCCATTTTGCGGGGTTCCCTGCACTAAATGATTTAGATAGAAAAAAATGAAAATATAAGAAAACAATGAAGTGGGTCAAAGGAGAAAAAAGGAATCTACAATGAAGGAATAGCAGCGCTAGAGCAGATGGCTCACTCTACTTAAATATTATCCACTTCAATGGTCAAACAATCATAACAATTTTACACCTCATTCACAACAAAAAGTGGTAAATATTTGTCCTATTTTTATTGGCCAAAATTGACCTTTGACTGTTTAAATGGATGATATTTAAGAATAGCCCAGACAGCTACGTACAGAACAAAGGCATGTTCTTGAATGCACTTTGAACATATTTCATACAAATGGAAAACGTGCTACTTAACAGGGCATGGTTGAACGGTTTTGCTACCACATGGACATCTAGCCTAGAGGGAGGAAAAAATGAAATGCGGTATTTTCCTGCCCAATGAAAATGTTAAGCCTAAATATATGTGCCTTCTCTTAAATACCTAACATAGTTTTGAGTTATTTTAGTTATTTAAGAGTTATTCTTTTCACTTTAGAACCATTTAAGAATTATTTCATTAACATGGTTTACATTATTTTTTATTTAAAGAGTTATTTTTATTTTACTTAAGAGTTAATTTAATTAGTTAATAGATATTTTATTTTACTTTGAAACTATTTAAGAATAATTTTTTAATCACTAAAAATGGTCTAGGGGTCATACTTAATATAAAATAAAAGAAAAAAATAAAGTGAGAATCAGATCCATAAATAGGGGTGCTTAACAAAAAATGAGGTTATTCCTCCTTGAAACCCTAAACAACATAGGATAGATCACCCAATGTGTCTTTCCAAAGTGTTTTGGTGTGTTTTAACCCTATTATGGGAGTAGAGGGTCATTTTACTTCCACTAAAATTGCACTTAGCCATAGATGCCCTCTTTTACTTCTTTTCCACAATGATCCACTCCTCAAACTTCAAACCTTGAGAAACTAGATAAGGGTTGCTTAAAGAAGAAACCATAGATTTCTAAGCTTCTAAGGAAATCCCTTCATCAACCAAAGTTCTATAGCCAAATCCGAAGCTACAATATCCATAGATTTGGTAGAGAAGCTATGAGCATCCATCTCAAGAAGATACTTTGGAACAACCAATTGGTGATGGACTTGAACACCTTACCACCATGTGGGTGTCTAGAGATCAACTCCTTTTTCTTGTGTTGAGTTGTAGCCTTAAATGATTTTTTGCGGCATTGAAAGGTAAGATGTATAGAAGAGAATCAATTTCTACACCTAAAGAGAATTTTCTCATAATCCACAAGCTAACGCCATCTTCAATCTCCTGCTAGCAATGAAATTTTCATTGGAAAACCCATAATGATGTCCATCTCAACACATATTCATGCATAAGTGGAACAAGAATATCTAGAAGTCTCCTTTGACACACAGTGAAATTTACCAATACCATTACTGATGCCCAAATGTAAACAATCGACACATTGTCATGTCAGCTGCTTACAAATTTTTTGACTCCACAAGATTTCAACTTATTTGTTCGACATTTTTGACTTATTATGATAGATTGATTGAATCATAATGTTTTTGGGTATGGTCAATTTGTCTAAACCAGTCTGTCAAAATTTTGATAACTAGTACGTTTACATTGTACCGACTATTTAAGCTTTACCATTACCAATTGTATCTATTGTTTTACCTTCTTGTTAGACATTCCATATGGTTTGGATATCATTTCCATATCATTTTGGATGTGTGAGTGTGTTTTGGTTGGTATTATGAGATGGGATGTGTAGACAACTAAAATTGACCATGTCCTCATAATCGTTTGACATCCCCTAGACATTCATCTTACAACTCATTCTCCCAAGTAATCCCATTCCCAAATTAATTAAATAAATTATATTTATTTAGTTAATCCATTTCCTCCGTCACCTAAATTAAATAAATGACTTATATTTATTTAATTAATCCATTTATCCCTTTTGGCCAATATTAATTGAATAAATATTATTTATTTAATTAATTTATTCTTCCATCATCCCTTGTCCAATAATTAATTAAATAATTCTATTATTTAATTTAATTATTGAGAGTCACATGACTAGCTTGTCCTCATCCTCATCCACTTGCACAATCAATAAATGAGTCTCCCAAAAATCAAATTAAGTTTTCATCCTACCCACTCATCTCATACTACATCTCTCAATCCTAGTCATTCACATAAAGGACATGCCCTAAAATCTTTATCCTTATCTTATAATCCTCTCATCAATTCTTAGCCATCCATTTCATAGTACACCTCTTGTTCTTAGCAATCCATCAAACCTCTTAATCCTAGCCCTTCATCCTATCAATCAAGCATCTATAAATTAAGCCTCAACCAAGCCATTGAGATATCCACATTCAAACTAACATCATGCTGTTAAAATCATCATAGATCTCCCATTATCATATATCCATCATTCTTATCTAATGCTATGCTGCTAGTTTAAGCAACCAACATATTACAATCACTATCAAATATCAAGGGCAACAAGGACTCATTTGATGATATTATTTCATTTCCATTTTTATAGTTACTTGCTCTTGATGTGTCTTAAGCATGGAATAGGTATTTGCATGCATTTGTTTCCTTATTTATATTCCATATTTTTGTATATACATTTTGGCACACTTGGTGGGACCCACATCCTTGAACTAATCCCTTTTTTGGAAGAAACTTTGTCATTTTGCTTACAGATTATAGGTCTGCACCTACGACTGCCAATCCATGCCCATGTCCCAGAACCATGCCTCTACTTTATGACTCCATGCCTCTATTTGATCCTGAGGTGCCCTTGTCTAATCCCAGGGTGCCCTTGTTTGATCCCAGGGCGCCCTTGTCTGAAATCAAGGTGCTCTTATCACATAGAGGCACACCCTTGTCACAAATCAGGGTGCCTTTGTCTATGGCTCACATTCTCTGATTATTTCTATATGATTTGATGTGTTTTAACTTCTAACCCTCAGATCTAGTCTTTTTCTATCCTAAAACTTGGTTTTGCATGGTTTTAACATCAATTTCGTGTAGATTTTGACACTCAATCATAGATCCTCGCCCTTGTTACATAATGAGGCATCATTGTCAGATCTTGTCTTGCCTTTGTTTGTGGATTTGATTGTGACTTAGGGTGATATTGGGAATCAAAAGCATCCTTGAGCCACATTCATCTTCACACACGTACATATTTTTTATCTAAGGGAATTAATCTTGTTTGTGTGGATCAAGTGTGTGTGTATGCCCTCTTCTTGCACCTAGTGTGATCTTGGAGATTAGAAACACCACTTGAAACACTTTTGTCACCCAAGGACCCAAGTTGTGTAATCTCTTCCCTTGCACTTAGTGTGATCTTGGGAATCAAAAGAACTTGGATTCCTTTCTCATTAGGAGGCCTTCTTGGTGATTTCATCACCCCAAGGGATGACCTCAACCACACATTCTGGTGTGGTATATCAAATGGGGGAAAATAAAATTTGTAGCTCAACCTAGTCACGTAGTCATTGACACAACCTTAGGACCCCATGTAATTCTAGACACAAGGTGAAGTGACTTTTCACATGCCTTCATCAGACTAGTGTTCACGGACTTGGACTCCACGTACCTTGTGTACATATGGGGCACCCTTAGAGAACTTGTGCATCCTAGTTTAAGACCTTTTGGTTGTCTTCTAGTGTGGCACAGGGTTCAGTTGATCAAGCCGTAAGTTACTCACCATGTACTTCCAAGGGTAGAAATAGAAGTTTTCTTTGGGAAAGGTCTCAAAGACTCTAGGGAAAGGGAGAAGGTGAGCCCTTGTTCCACTGGACCCCTATCTATTCATCATGGTAAAGATATTCCTAGTTAGGTAGGAATATTGACAAGGTATTCTATTGTGTGGGCCTACACTACGAAGACACACCTACTTGAATAATATAGGGTCTTGTTGTGATTCATTTGCATTAGTCCAATCCAAATCTAAATTCATTGCAAAACTTATGCATGTGTGTATGAACATTGTTGTTTGCCAATTTGCCCAAGTCAAGCTTTCAAAACCATTCCAAACACTTCCAGCATCTAATGGTCCATAGTTCAATATTTTGAGAGAATCCCTATCACACTTTTAGCTTAAGGTTGATTTCTTTGAGATCCACATCCATAGTCCACATTACTTCCATCCTTTTCATCTACCTTATCTTCCATCCACATCAAGCTCATCCATAGACTTTAAATTGATATTTTAGCCCTTGATCAAGACATCATCTTTTAATCCTTTAGTCAAATCCTAGCTAATAATAGATAATCTTTTCTTAAGATCATAAGTCTATCTTAAGTATTTGAAATCTATCCTCATCCTTATTCAATCAAATCCAATTTGATCTTGTCCCTTGATCTTAATCTCAATTCTAGTCCAAGTTGACCATCATCTTCTCTCTAGTCTAATCATTCCATTCCACACCATCCCTAGTCTTGTTGTCATCCAATCCTTCATTGTCTCTAGTCCAATCCAAGATCTCCAACACATCAACCTTTTGTCACATCATCAAGATCTCTCATCTTATGCCCCCCATAACTAGATCACAAACCAATAAAATCATGGACTCTCACATTGGTAACCAACCAAGTTCACCTCCTAGCACAAGTGTGTATAATGATCAACATTTTTCACAACATAATACCAATGACATAAATCCACATGAACATGATTATGATCAACAAGATTATTCACCCACATACATATACTACCTCAAGAACATGTCGGATAGAGACTTTGTTGTCTTGGAAGAAGGGGCGAAACTCCCTTCTCACCTTGAGGTGAAATCCAAAGACCCCAATCCTCCTTTTCCTTCATCACAACCCACCATGGAAAATCCTCAAGACAATCCAATAGGTAATATAGCCTTTCCTCCACCTTTTAATGATCCTAATTTCACCTACTCGTTTCAACTAGGTCCACCCTTATTACTCATGCCACAAATCTCCAAGCCATTTAGAAAATCTCATCAATACATTCCTACACTTTCCACTTTATTACCAGCCTCATTTCCACCCATCTCCATTCCTCAACAAACACTAGCAATCCCATCCACATTGTCATCTCCTATTCCATCCCAACCAATATCTTACCATATAGCACTAAGTCATCCTTAGCCCATGTATTAACATCCTTCATCTCAAGCCACTACATCTTCACTCAACACATCCCATACCTTTTCTTAACCCAACCCTTCGAACACTCAACCTATGGTCTCATATCCAGAAAACACTTGTCACCACATCACATCCAATCCATTACTATCACACATCACTACATAACCCTTGTCACATGGACCTATTAACTCCACGTCAACATCATCACCAAACCCAATTCCTTTGGATCATAGAATGTAAGAGATGGTAGAAAACATTGTTCAAAAATTTCAAGTTGGAACCCAATGTAAACATAAGTTTCAAATTTGAAGACTTTTGTCCTTATGCATTGGATCACTCCATCATGACGACTGCTTTTCCTCCTAACTTTGAGGTCCCCAAATCTGATAAATATAAGGAAAAAGGAGACCCTTGGGATCATGTCAAACAATTATTTATGACTTGTCAAGAGGTTTCCCATTATGACGTTTATCTCTTGAAACTTTTTCCTCTAAGTTTGGTGAGACAAGATTTAGATTTGTTTCATCATCTTACTCCTAGCTTCATCACAAACTTCCCTAACCTCTCCAGAAAAAATGTTTCTCATTTTTCCTACAATGTTGAAAATAAACTCACAATGCTAGACCTTTGTAATTCCAAGAAACATAATGGAGAAAGCTTTGCTTCTTACCCAGAAAGGTGGAGAGGGCTTAGAAGTCAAATCCCATGGGCCATCTCTGAAAAACAATTGGTCTATATCTTCATCCAAAACCTTAATCAATAAATCACCTTTCATCTTTAAATCCATTGTCTTTCTACATTTGAGGAGATCATTGAGAAAGAGATCAACATTGAAAATGTCCTTATCTTTAAAGGTTTAATCAAATATCAAACCAAAGACAATAGCCATAAAATTGATAAATTTAAACATTGGGCCAAGAACAAACATGTGGTTAGTGATGGAGTCACCTATGTTAAGCATGTCCAAACAACTCAAGCTTCTTGACCTAATGTGCCAAAAGTCCTCTTGACTAGTACCATCTACCTTCCTAAGTGACAATTTTAAACACCTCCTAATTTAGGATGACAATTCATAGATTTAAGAGATCACATTGAGTCATTATTTCAAAAGCTTGTGCAAGACAATATGGTCACATTGCCTTATACCAGACCCTATGATGATAATGAGACCAAGCTCGCATGGTATAATAAACAAGAATATTGTGATTATCATCGTGTCCATGGTCACCCCACATGTAATTATATGAGGCTCAAACATTATATCCAAGATCTTATTGATCAAGGAAAGTTGGAGAGCAATACTAAGCCTAGCTCCTCTTCTAATGCACAATTGGGTGTTTATAAGGATCCTTTGCCAAATCATCAAACCAAGTCCTTTGCCACTGATCCCAATTAATCCCAAGATAATTGTACCAACAATGTTCACTATAACAAAGTCCCTTATGATTATGACAATATCATAGGAAGAATTGATTGTGATCCTTCACAAGTTGCCACCACCACCATTAGAGCCCCCTCCCCTAGATGTGTTGTCACCACTCATTGCAAAACTATTACTATCCCCCAACCTTCATATTCCTCATCTATACATTCACCTTGTTATAATATCCTTGATCACCTTGGGAAGACACCTACACATATCTCCATCCTATATCTCCTCAAGGTTTCCCCCGTCCACAAAGCCATATTGGACTATGTCCTCCAAGACTCCCAAGTCCTACATGATATTGACCCTGATAAATTCCAAGCTCTTGTGAGTCACCTTTCTTCCACTTATCACCTTGCCTTTACCCAACAAGACATGCCATCCATTGATCTATCTCATAACAATGCCCTTATAATAGAGGTCCTGATCTCCAAAACCAAAGTCAAACATGTCATTTTGGATAATGGAGCTGGCTTGAACCTATGTACCTTAAAGTTAATAAAGTAACTGGGATATTCAAAAGCTGACTTGGAACCATGCCCTTATACTATCGAAGGATATGATCATACTGAGAGAGAATCCAAAGGCACCATATGTCCTCCCATACAAGTGGGACATGTCCTTTTACACACTACATGTCATGTCCTTGATCTTGATCTTCCATACAATACCTTACTTAGTCACCCTTGGATCCATGCTATGCAAGCAATACCTTATACTTACCATCAATGTATAAAGTTCCCACATAATGGTGTTTAAATTACTATCCAAGTCAATCCTAGACCCTTTGCATATTGTAGAGCCTTTTGAGTTGCTAGTTCTAAAGATAACATTTGTCTTAACAATGATATTTCTACTAAAGACAAGGTCACCTCTTCCACATCTTACGTTCATCTTGATGACCTCATTTCCACTTCATCATCCTCTAAGGATCCTAAAGTTACCAAGGTCAAGATTATTAACAAAGGTTGCAGAGAATATGAGTTACATAATTCCTACCATGTTGAACCAATCCATGACACTGCTTATGGTTTAGGATACATGCCTTCTACTGTGGAAACTAAGGATCCTCATGTTCCCTCTATAAGTCACAATGAACCCTCTAATTTGTTAAAAGTACCATCGATGGTACCATCAATGCCTCTCCCGAAGACCTTGACATTTCATCCTTATTTCATGACATGCCATCTTCACCATCGAGCCCTCATTGCCATATCTTGCTTATGCTTCCTAGGACCAAAAAAATCCAATCTCTCACACTACTTTTCAGAATGATGGAGTGCATATTGAACTCCTTAGTCCTATGCCTACAAAAGCAAAGAATCATAAAAATAATAAAGCATTGGACTTCAAAGAAAGAAATCATGGGGTATCCAAAGTCAAAGAAAAATCCATTTTAACCCTAGTATCCAAATAGCATTTACTTGAAGAAAAGAAAATCCATTTGAGCATCAAAGAAAATCCAAAGAATCTTCCTAAAAGTGAGATTGTTGGTCCCCCATCACTTTCACTCCATAACACTTCCACCACCTTCCATAATCCCATCCCACATACACTACACTCCATCTATAATCAACAAGGCTATGATGGTTCCCATGTACGTTGCCTAAACACATAAAAGGCTAATCATGCACTTAAGGAGGTGTAGATTAGGAAATCAAAATGAAGTGAAAACATAAACTAAATGCATAAAACACAAAGTTATACCTCACATGAAGACCCAATCTCATCAAGGGAGGAGGAAGCTTGCACCCAAGAGCTCTTAGATTAGATAACCCTGTTAGATTCAAATGTGGATTGCTCTTGCTTTCAACACAAATGTAGATGAAGGATTAGAGGATATATAGATTAGAGATTTGAGAGAAATTTGGGCATGGTTTTGATGCAAGAAGAAGTTTCTAGAAGAAATTGGACATGGTAAGGATACCTGAAAGAAGTCCCCTAATTGCTTAGAGAGGAGTCTTATTTATAGATTTTCTGAAAAGGCAATGGAGGGTGAGGATCAAAAGATGAGATCAATGGCTCTCATTTTTTGTGAATCTTTAATTCATAATGGATGAATTAAAAATTCTTTTTTTGAGAAGAGTGGGTTATGACAATTGAATTAAGAATTCAATAGTGGAGGATAGTGGGTTATGAAAATTGAATTAAGAATTCAATAGTGGAGGATAGTGGGGAACAATTGAATTAAAAATTCAATTGGTGAAGTATAGTGGGGAACAATTGAATTAAGAATTCAATAGTGGAGGATAGTGGGTTATGACAATTGAATTAAGAATTCAATAGTGGAGGATAGTGGGGAACAATTGAATTAAGAATTCAATAGTGGATGATAGTGGGGAACAATTGAATTAAAAATTCAATTGGTGGAGTATAGTGGGGAACAATTGAATTAAGAATTCAATAGTGGATGATAGTGGGGAATAATTGAATTAAAAATTCAATTGGTGGAGTATAGTGGGGAACAATTGAATTAAGAATTCAATAGTGGATGATAGTGGGGAATAATTGAATTAAAAATTCAATTGGTGGAGTATAGTGGGGAACAATTGAATTAAGAATTCAATAGTGGAGGATAGTGGGGAACAATTGAATTAAGAATTCAATAGTGGAGGAAAATGGGGAATAATTGAATTAAAGATTTATTTTTGGATTTTGGAGGATATTAGCTAATTAAATATTAAGAATATTTAATTATATGTGCAACATGGTGAGGTGGAAGAGATGAGGTGGAAAGATGAGGTGGATTGATGAGGTGGATTGATGAAGTGGATTTTGTGAGGTGGATTTAGGATTTGAGACATTAGAAGAATTTAGGGATTTTAATTTAATAAAATGATTATATTTAATTGTAGGATAATAAACCAATCAAATAAACTTATAATATTTATTTAATTGATAGAAGAAAATATGAATTAAGATAAATATTAGAATATTTACTTAATTCAACCTGAGCCAATTTTAGGTGTCTATAGGAGGTACATGATGGTATCCACAGTACCCATCCTAGTGACATTATCCTTGCAATGCAACTTCCACATTCTGACCACCATCATGATCATTGTTTACTTGTTGCGATGTCCACACTTCCACCTAATTTCATACCTTTCCATGCTTAGCTTACTGCAATATCTCAATATACAAAAAAATTTAAAAAAAGATAGTAAAGAGAAATAATTCATCCTATGGTGAAAACCACTTTTGTGGTGCCTTGGATAAGTACCATGGTGAAAACCTACTTGCAAGCACCATGTGTAGTAGTCAGATTTTGTTATTCTCTAGGTCACTTGTCCCATGCGTCCCCATCATTCTATCTTCATCTAATGTATTAGTCTTCCACCGTATCTTATCTACCATCCTCATTATTTGTTAGAGTTTTACCTCCCCTCCCTATCATATACATCCCACCCATTTCCTACTTTCACTTTGATTATACCTTGGGACAATGGATTGTGTTTTCCTTTAAGCATAGGTTTCCTTGTAAACCCCCAGTTGTTCATGGTATGGCTAAGTTCCTCCTCTTTGGGCCTCATACACTTGCATGTTCCATGACCATCCACATATGTTGATATCACATATTATATCTTACACCTATGACAATAGTTCTAGCATCCCAAAACATTTCAAAAATAAATAAAAAACTTCAAAAAGTCCCAAAAAATTAAAAAAATTGCAAAATCCAAAAACTCCAAGCAATAATTCAAATGCAACCCATCCTTAATCCATATGAATCTAGTCAAATCCTCGAAAACCATACATTGGTCCTGTTCCAACCTTGTTGTCAAACTAATCAATCAATCATCATCATCATCATCATCATCAATGGGATATATCATTCCACATCCTTGTGTTGATCTAGGGATATATCATTCCCCGCAATGACAACACTATCTTAATGATTAATCAATCCATCATTGGTTTACAGATTGATAGGGGCAATCCCTTATTTGTTTTTGAATCATTTGTGCATGCTTGATTTCTTTCTTGTGTGTGTTATCATTTTGTCTTGCATTTGTATCAAGCCCTTGCAACATATTGCTACAAATGACATCATGGTCTTCCATATCATGGTGCCCAAAGGCATATGTTTTCTTGCGACCTTTTATATTTTTTGAGTTAGTCCTTTCATACACATGACACATCTTCACCCTAGTCTTTATACCTTGGTGCATAATTTCTAGTGCTATATCAAACTATATGGTTGTTCACTTAATGTAGCATAACATAGCCTTCATCCCTTATCAATCCACTTTCCTCGACCAATCCATTCATCCATTTTGAGAGCATACCCATGTTCTTCCAACTTACCTATCCTCTTGAGGAGGTATCCTATCCTTACATCGTTCCTCCTTATCACTCCTGCAAGTGGCTAGGATATCATTTTCCCTTCATATCTTCTTTGAAATTTTGTTACTTCTCTTAGTCGCAACATCCTCTCAAAGAGGGTCCAAATGTAGACACCTAAAATTGACCAGACTAGCTTGTCCTCATCCTCATCCACTTTCCACAATCAATAAATGAGTGTCCCAAAAGTTAAACTAAGTTTTCATCCTAGCCACTCATCTCAAACTACATCTCTCAATCATCGTCATTCACATAAAGGATTCCTTGAAAGCTATCCTTATCTTATAAGCCTCTCATCAAATCTTAGTCATCCATTTCATATTGTACCTCTTAATTTTATTCATTTATTTCCACTTCTTAGTCTTAGCCATCCATTAAACCTCTAGATCCTAGCCCTTCATCCTATCAATCAAGCATCTATAAATCAAGCCCCAACCAAGCCATTGAGATATCCACATTCAAACTAACATCATTCTATCAAAAATATCATAGATCTCCCATTATCATATATCCATCATCTTTATCTAATGTTATGCTGCTAGTTTGAGCAACCAACATATTATAATCACTATCAAATACCAAGGGCAACAAGGACTTATCTGGAGATATTGTTTCATTTCCATTTTTATAGTTACCCCTTGATGTGTCTTAAGTATGGAATAGGTATTTGCATGCATTTGTTTCCTTATTTACATTCCATATTTTTGCATACACATGATGATGCTAGAGCTTCTTGGACTAGGAAATTGAGTTTCATTCTCATTCATTTCTTATCTATTCACAAGAGATGGGATTAGCATTATTGTACCCTTTCACCATGGTTAGAGGTAACTCTATCCTCTCATATGGTGAGATCATCATATGACAATGTTAAGTCTTCCACTTGTGTAGTCATTCTTTATGCATGGATGTCACGCTCAATGAGTGTTGTTGCATTGTGTCACAACATTTCTATTGTGTAGGTGTGAATTTTGTTGTGTTTGTGTTATAATTGTGTCATGAGAATTGTATTCATCCATTTATTAACAATTAATGTCTTGGGAGAGAGCTTGAGGCACTACATGTTGCAAGGGTTTGTAATGGTGTATGTGACTGTTTAAGACATTTTAGAATGTGTGGAATACTATTTCAACATGTGAATTTGAATGAGAATGGTTGATGTGTATAACTATGTATGTCACCGAAAAGAATAAATGAAAGAATATAAGAAAGATAATCATGTCACATTGCTACCCATTCCTTCATGATCATTAGGTTAACAATACATCCACTTCAAGCCAAGCTGATGCTTTGTGAGGAAAGGGATTCCTTCAATTTGTGGGTTCTAAATAGTTCCACCATTTGTAGTTGGAGTATTGGATGAAGTTAGAGTTGCTTGAGTTTACTACACCAATGATGGTTGTACATTTATGCTTAGATTTTATTTCTTATTGAGTGGTGGAGCACTATTGAATATGTGGAGTTTTGAAGCATGTTGTCTATACAAATGTATATTTATATAGTTCGTCTATTATTGGAAATTCTATTGTATTATTGTGGGCTTTTATATTGTACATCTTGTAAAAATCTTTGGCATAATAATCGATACTATATTTGTAATGGAAGTTACTAGTTTGTGTGTGCGTGTGTGTGGGAGCGCGCGCGTGCGTGCATGCGAATTAATCTTGTTAAGTATGAGAAATGTTGTGGCCCACATTAGGGGTTATATACTTTTACCTTTTCATGCTTTGTCAATGAGAATATTATACAAAACAGTGAAACCTTTTAGACAATGAACCTTATTTATTATGTTAATAACCCTTTGAGTGCTTAGAGCATCTAAATGTATTTTTTTAGATTTTTCATAGCTTGAAAACATAGATCATTAATTGATGTAATCATATTTGATAATATCGATTATCCTATTAGATAATGTATATGTATAGTCACATTCATGACTCTCTCAAAGCATGTTGAACTCCAAATGGCCATAATATCTTCATACAATGTTTTTCAATGCCTATGGATATTTATTAAAAAAATATAACCCACTATTTGTACATAAAATGAAGATAACACCCAATTAAGTCACACTTCTTGTTGCCAATAGTTTTTCTATCTTTTTATTCCTAAATATTTCCACTCATCCACATGCATATGTCTTTTAATTCCTTATAGATTTAAAACAAATCATAGGTGGCATGAAACCTCAACCTTGTTTCTTAGCCACAACCTATGAGTTGTAGTAGCATTAAATGGTTTATATAGAGAGAGATAGTATTTACCCTACCTTTGGTATATGATTAAGATGAATAATGTTAGACCCCAATTTCATCAAGGAATAATTGATGTAGGAGCATCCATGGTTCAAGAGAAATCTTGTATCAACCAAAAATATTTGCATTTCAGTTTGTTTGCAGTTTAGTTTGTTTCTTTTCATTTTCTAGTTTAGTTCAGGCAGTTTAGTCTGTAGCAGTTTCTATACTTTGGTCTACGTTCTACCATAGTTGTATTTCAGATCTTGCAGAGCTGGACTTAGCATCTAGATTCATTCATCTACATCATATCCAAATCTTAGAGCATTTGGATCAGTTACCAGAAAGTTATTGCTATCAGAAGATCGACTATTTTCTCAAAACATAGAATCTTGACAGTCTCAGACAATCAACTAAAGGAGAAGACTTACGTAGCATTTCTTGACTTATGGAGCCTAAGGACACATCATTCAATGATATTTGGTTTGTGGTTGACCTTCCCTGAGATCCGCACATCATTCCATTCATTTGTGGAGGTGTTCTATGCATTTAGGTCTGACCTATCTGTGCACACATGTTACAGCTCTTCATGGGAGTTTGTGATCTTCCTTGGCCGACACAGAGGAATCTTTTGTATCAGAAATGATATATATTGATGTAATAGATCCTTAGAAAAGTAGATCATGATAATAGTGATAGTTGATAGTTTAGATTTTGTACAAGGGGACTTCAAAGCTATATCTTGCACATATTCTGATATTTTGAAATCAGGCCTTTGACCCCTAAATGTAAGCCCGCATGATGCTGTCTGGATTGTACTTGAATTCTATGATATACTGAATGATTGAATATGCATTTGTTTCATATCTTTGAGTTGTTTCCACTATGTTTACTCTTGCTGCACGGTCTAGATAGTTCATTTTGTGAACCCTCCTATCGTGACTACACCAAGTGGTATCGGAGTGAAAGTTTTAATCTTTGGGAGCAAATTGAGCAGAGTTGGCGAAGGAATTCTATAAGATCTTGATGTGGACAGATTGCCAAATTGAGACAGGTTACTTGTATTGTAATTGATCGTCGATTGTGAGGCAGTTGTCACCTTGTAGCCTGATCGCCGAACTTGAGGCAGTTTGCACTTGATCCTAGGAAGAATGCCATCGAGGAGAGTTATTGTTGTTGGAACAATGGCTAGTAGAATGGATGAGATGATGAAAATGATGAAAACAATGTGAATTCGATTCGATACTATTGAAGAAGATAGGCAAAGAGGATTAACACCGAGACCTAATGTTGAAAGTGATGATGAAGAAGAATTTCAATCTATTGAACAAATTGGCAAAACCCTAGGAGGTGATGAAGAAGAAGAATCAGATCAAGTCAAGATGTTGCAAGTTATTTCAAAGATTGCAAAGAGACCTAGAGTTGATGTACCTAATTATACTGGTAATTTGAACCCTAATGAATTGATTGATTGGATAAATGACATGGAAGAACATTTTGAGTATGAAGAAGTTGAAGATCTAGAGAAGGTGAAATTTGCAAAGACAAAGTTGAAAGGACATGCTGCTATATGGTGGAAATAATTTCAATTGGATAGAAATAGAAGAGGAAGAGAAAAGATTACAAAATAGGATAGGATGGTGACAAAATTGAAGAATCAGTTTATACCTGCTGACCATGAGTTGGAGTTGTTGAAAAGATTGTAGAACCTGAAACAAAAGGAGAAATCTGTGGAGTATACTGAAGAATTTCATAAGATGACCATAAGAACATGACATAGTGAAGCAAGCAAAGAGAAAGTGGTTAGATACATCAATGGATTGAGATTGAACATTCAAGAAGAACTAAGTTTGGTAAGGATGACATCATTGGAGGAAGCATATCAGTTTGGAGAAGCTGAATAAGAGATAGAGAAGCAGAGGAGGTAAATTTTAGAATGGTAGAACATTTTTTGGAGGAGACAAATCACATCCAGAGCAGAAAAAGTTTGACAGCACATTCAAGAAGGACGACAGAGATAATAATGCTTACCAGGGAGATGACAAAAACTTTTACCAAATAGGAAACCCTAGTGCATACCAAAATGAAGGATACAGAAGAGAGGGGAGAGGAACTGATATGAGAAAATTTAGAGGCACTTATTTTAAGTGTGGAGGTGAAGGACATAGAGCATTTGAGTGTAATCAAGGGAGTATGCGCAAGAGGACAGAGAACAATGGAAGAGCAGCCTATGTGGAAGAAGAACCTATTGGATCACCTAGTTTAGTTGGTAAACCAGAGAAAGGAGAATCATTGGTGATGAGGAGAGCACTATTTCAAGTAGAGACAAATGAGGAGCCACTGCAGAGGAAGAGTTTGTTCAGAAGAAGATGCAAATCAGGAGGTAAATGTTGTAAAGTTGTAATTGATAGTGGTAGTTTAGATAACCTAGTTTTAGAGGAGATGGTGACTATTCTAAAGTTGGAAAGATTGAAACAACCTAATCCCTATTAGATAGCATGGATTTAGGATGATCATAAGGTACTAGTGAGTGAACAATGTTTGGTGAAATTTCATATTGGATCTTATCACGATGAAGTATTATGTGATATTATGCCTATGAATGTTTGTCATATCTTGTTGGGTAGACCTTGGTAGTATGATAGAAAAGATATACATGATGGGAGAAAGAATACATACACTATAACATCAAATGGGAAGAGAATTACCTTAATTACTTTGGAAGATGATCCTAAGAGTGAAGTATGTGGGAATTCTAGAATCTGTTTGGTAGATGGAAGAAAATTTTTGGATGGTTTGAGACATGAGAATATGTGTTAAGCTTTGATTCCTAAGAAGTCTGAAACATTGAAGGAGACTGAAGAATCACAATCAGAGGAGATAACAAAGTCGCTGACAGAGTATGAAGACATCATATCAGATAACATACCTAAAGGATTGCCACCTATAAGAAGTATCAATCATCACATGGATCTTATACCAGGAGCTAGTTTGCCTAATAAAATAGCACATAGGATGGCACCAGTAGAGAATGAAGAATTGAATGGATAGATACAAGAATTACTAAGGAAAGGTTTGATCAGAGAAAGATTGAGTCCTTGTGTAGTACTTGTAGTGTTAGCACCTAAGAAGGATGGAGAGTGGATAATGTGTACCGATTCTAGAGCAATAAACAAGATCATAGTTAAGTATAGATTTCCTTTACCTAGGATGGATGATATCATAGACTGTTTGAGTGGAGCAATATATTTCACAAAGATAGATTTGAAGAGTGGATACCATCATATCAGAATTAGAGAAGGAGATGAATGGAAGATTGCTTTTAAGACAAATGAAGGATTGTATGAGTGGTTAGTGATGCCTTTTGGATTAACAAATGCACCTAGTACTTTCATGAGATTAATGAATAAAGTTCTAAATAAATTCTTGGGTAAGTTTGTTATTGTGTATTTGGATGATATTCTGATTTTTAGTAAGACAAAAGAAGAACATTTGTGGCATATTAGACAAGTTTTGCAGAGGCTGAGAGAAGATAAATTGCTGATAAACATCAAGAAGTGTAGTTTCATGAAGGAAGAATTGGCATATTTGGGATCTGTGATTTCTGTAGACGGATTGAAGATGGACCTTGAGAAATTAAGAGCAATTGTTGAATTGCCTACACTGGAGAGCATTGGAGAAGTTAGATCATTTCATGGATTGGCTAGCTTCTACTAGAAGTTTATTAGAAATTTCAGTTCAATATGTAACCCTATGACAAATATAATGAGAGGTGACAGAAAAGATTTCAAGTGGACATTAGGAGCAGATAATTTTTTTGAATTGTTGAAGAAGAAGGTGACAAAACAACCTATTTTAGCATTACCAGATTTCAAGAAGGTATTTCAAGTAGATTGTGATGCAAGTGGGAGTACAATTGGAGCAGTGTTAAGTCAAGAAGGTAGACCTATATTATATTTCAGTGAGAAGTTGAAAGATGCAAGGAAAATATATTCAGTTTATGATTAAGATTTCTATGCCATAATTCAAGCCCTAAAGAAGTGGAGACATTATTTGTTGACTAAGGAATTTGTGTTATATACAAATCATCAAGCTAAGTTGAATCAGATACATATGAGATGGGTAGAGTTCATGTAGAGTTATAATTTTGTGTTGAAGCATAGGAGTGGTAAATCAAACAAAGTTGTGGATGCATTGAGTAGGAGAAGAAACTTGTTGATAGAGATGAAAGTTGAGGTAATAGGCTTTGATGAATTGAAGAACATGTATGAGGGAGACACTAATTTTGTAGAAACTTGGAAAGCATGAAAGGAACCTGTTGTGATAGATAGGAGTAAGTGGTTGGACTATTTTATTTAGGAGGATATGTTGTTCAAAGGAAGTCAGTTATGCATACCTAGAAGTTCAATGAGAGATAATTTGATCAAGGAGAAACACAGTGGTGGATTGGCAGGACATTTTGGTATTGATAGGATAGTGGCACCTAGTCAATAGGGGTCAAATGATGTAAATAATGTATATAGCTGGTTTGGTGTGTGTCTAAGCACATGAGTGATGCAATAAGGTCTAAATGAGACCATCTCCAATGTATTTGTGTCATTTAAGCCCTAAGGATGTAATTTTGTCCAATATTGCTTTGTAATAGTGATGTCATGTGGAAGATCAAAGGTCAATTTTGATTTGTAGTTGATGACTGTTAGAATTCAAGAGGGAAAGGTTTAAAAAAACCTCAAAAGACTTGAGGCACTTGGATAAAGTTGAATAAAGAAAGAAACTTTCCTTATTTCCGTATTTTTTGCTAAAAAACTATATTTTTCTATTTTACAATGACAATACGGACTAGTACGGCCTTGTCATGGCATACAAGTTATAAGGATGGAAAATATGGTGTGTCTACTTCTCTTTGCAGGTGGTCTAAGGAGACATCATTGAATTTGAAGGGAGATTGAGACAATTAGGCCTCTTTTCCAAAGCATGTATGTGATTATTGACCTCCAAACTTCCCAATTGCACTTGGATGCTTTCAACTCATCACCAATGGTTAGAAAATGCAAGTTATTTGGTTAGGAACAATCACCAATTGATTTGAATGCAAGATTTCAATCTAAGCCCTTGTATCTCCTAAAATATAGGCAAAACTCAGTTAGGGTTCATTCAAACTCACTATTGTTTCATACCCTTATCGCCAAAATGCTTTAAACATAAAAAATACATTTCCTAGCATCTATCATTCCAATTCTAAGAGTTTTGAGTGGTGGGGAAGCTCTGGAAACTTGTTTTGCTGCACCAAACCCTAGATCCCCTGTTCTGCAGACCATTTTCAAACAAATGTCTCTATCTCCCTTCAAATTTGATGATGTCTCCTCAGACCACCTGAAAAGAGAAGTAGACACACCATATTTTCCAACCATATAAGTTGTACACCATGATAGGGCCGTACCAGGCCGTATTGTCGTTATAAAATAGAAAAATATAGTTTTTTAGCAGAAAAATAAGGAAATAAGGAAAGTTTCTTTCTTTATTCAACTTTCTCCAAGTGCCTCGAGTGTTTTGAGGCTTTTTTAAACCTTTCCCTCATGAATTCCAATGGTCATCAACTACAAATCAAAATTGACCTTTGATCTTCCACATGACATCACTATTACAAAGCAATATTGGACAAAATTGCATGCTTAGGGCTTAAATGACACAAATACATTGGAAATGGTCTTATTTAGACCTTATTGCATCACTCATGTGCTTAGACACACACCAAACCAACTATATACATTATTTACATCATTTGACCCCTATTGACTAGGTGCTCCTACACCAACTAGGGGTGTCCCCGATATACACAAGGTATGAGGGGCCCAAATTTATGAACACTAGCTCATTCAAGGAATGTGGCATAAGCGTAAGCGAATACCACTTCACCTTGTGTCTGAAATCACTCGAGGCCACAAGTTTGTCCCAATGACTATTTAGCTAGATTGAGGTACAACTTTTGCTCTCCCCCCTTTGATATACCCCACAAAAACACATGGTTGAGGTTGTCCCTAGGGGTGATGAAATCCCCTAGTAGGCCCCTTTTGAAGGGTTAACAAAAGTGAATCAAGTGTTGTGTTTTTGATCTCCAAGATCACCTTGTGGTGCGAGGAGAGAGCATACACACACACACATGATTCACACTCACGGTTGTTAATTGACCTTAGAAAATTGAAATGTGTGATCAAATAGTTCAATTACTTGTTCTATTTAGAACCCCAAATCAAGATGTGATTGAAGACACTTGTTTTTTTAAGCCTAATTTTTTATGTGTGATTACAAACAATGTTCATTTTAAACCCAAAATCTAAATGTGTTTGCAAATAATGATTGAGAGATGAGAGATGGAATGTGTGCACCTAATTGTTTTCTCTTTCCAAGTTGCTATTTATGTTGATGCCCCTGTTGTTCCAGCTCCTTAGATGCCCTTGAAAATCACCAAGATAGGAAGAAACACCAACTTGCAAGCAAAAGTGGATTAGCACAAAATGATGTGATCTGTTAAAAATTTGATAATTAATGACCTAATATAGAAAAATAAGTTGTAAAAATAGAAAGGACATGAAATTCTATGCATTTTTAAATAAAATTCACTGAAAAAGGACATGTTTTGTTCCAGATATGTGCATTTTAAGTTTGAAGGAAAGCTGATGTTTGACTAAGAAATTACTTGATGAAAAGGTGAAATTACCTGATGATACTTGATCCACTATGAAGCTTGTCGAATTAGCTTTCCAACAACTGTAAAAACTTAAAAATCTGACATGATTTGCAAAAGTTATGGTAGTTTTAAAAAGAAAACTATTTTAAGCTTAAAAAACACTATTCAGGGCCTGAAAACACTATTCACTACATGAAAATACTGTTCATGGCCGGAAGTACTATTCACTGCCTGAAAAGTACTGTTCACTATTGAAAAGCACTGTTTCATCATCCTACAAACATATGTTTAAATTTGACCTGCAACAAAAATGGTCAAATTATATTTTTTTCTTTGCCACTGGCCCCTTCTAGATGCAACAGTGATGTCTATTTTAGCCTAGGAAGTCACCTGTAACAATCACTTAAAAAACTCGGCAAACTAGGGTTAGAAAAGGATGCAAATTTTTACTACAAAAACATAAGATTTGATCAGGTGAAGTGGGTCCCACTGGGTGTGCCAAAATGTAGATGAAAAAATTTGGACAAAAGGAAGATAAAACAATAAACATGAAATACCTTGATCCAAATCCTTCGAATACCTTAGATGTTGATGCATGCATGTTGGATTGACGTATCTAATTTGATGTTAATTGCTCACGTTTGCAACATAACGTTAATAAGATGAAGATTTGATGAAAGAAGACAATAGATGAGGATGGATGAAAGATTGAATGATGCAAAGGTTTCAAAGTGATTTTGATAGCGTAAGGATATGAAACTCAATGCATACCAATGGCTTATGAGAGGCCATATTTATAGGCAAGGGCTGATTTTTGATATGGAGGGAAGAAGATTTGATAAGATAAGATTTGATTTGATTTTGATCCTAAACAAGCTACACACAATTTTCCCAAAAGCTCTGATCCTAAACAAGCTACACACAGTTTTCCCAAAAGCTTTATACAATATCATGGGCTATAGAAATATCATGTCTACTATTTTGCTTTATTTGACAAAAGAGGAAATAAAACAAGATAAGATATGACTTAAAAAGATAGAAAGAGATTTAATTTTTTTGTTTTAAAGAATATAAATCCTAAAAAGAGATGAGAGGGATAATTGGTGAATTATCTAATTAAATAAATTAATTAGATACACATGAGTTTAATTTTGGAAAGAAAGCGAGATCTTTTTAGGATTCTGAATTAATTAAATAAATATTTAATTTATTTAATTAATTTTGGATTGTGGTGAGAGATGACATGGAAAGATAATTAAATAAATAAAAAATTATTTAATTATAGGAAAATAGATAAATGACTAATAATTATAAATAATTATTTAATTAGAGGGGATAAATGGCCATGAATAATAAAATAAATTAAATTTATTTAATTATAGAAGAAGGGATTATGGGATAGAAAAGGGTGAAATTAGTCAAATAAATAAGATTTATTTAACTAATTAGGTGATGACATGGGTACCTAGGGCAAAACATGCTACAACATGTAAAGTTGCAAGAGATGGACAATTTTGGGTGTCTACAATCATTAGGCTACCCATTTATCCACTTTAAGACAAGCTGATGCTTTGGGAGGAAAGGGATTCCTTCAATTTGTGGGTTCAAAACACTGTCACCATTTGTAGTTGGAGTGTTGGATGAAGTTAGAGTTGCTTGACATTACTACATCAAGGATGGTTGTACATTTATGCTTAGATTATATTTCTTGTTGTGTGGTGGAGCACTATTGCATATGTGGAGTTTTGAAGCATGTTGCCTATTCAAATGTATATTTATACAATGGCTATGTTATTGGAAATTCTATTGTATTATTGAGGGCATTGATATTATATGTCTTGTAAAGACCTTTGGCATAATCATCCATACTAGATTTGTAATGGAAGACACTAGTTTATATTTCTATGTGTACATGTGTGCAATGTGCATGTGTGTGTATATGCATGTGCATGTGTGTGAATTGATCTTGTAAAGTATGAGAAATGTTGTGGCCCACATTATGGGGTTGTTTATACATTTACCTTTTCATGCTTTGTAAATGAGAATATTATACAAAACAACTAAACCTTTTTGACAATGAAGCTTATTTATTATGTTAAAAACCCTTTGAGTGGTTGGAGCATCTAAATGTATTGTTTTAGATTTTTCGTAGCTTTAAAACATAGATCATTAATTGATGTGATCAAATTTGATAATATGAATTGGCCTAGTAGATAATTTATATGTATAGTCACATTCATGACTATCTCAAAGCATGTTAAACTTCAAATGGCCATAATATCTTCATAAAATGTCTTTTCAATGCCCATGAGTATTTATTAAAAAAGATATAACCCACATTTGTATATAAAATGAAGATAACACCCAATTAAGTCACACTTCTTGTTACCAACGATTTTTCTATCTTTTTATTCCTAAATATTTCCACTCATCCAAATGCATGTCTTTTGATTCCTTATAGATTTAAAACAAATCATGGGTGGCATGAAACCTCAACCTTGTTGCTTAGCCACAACCTATGAGTTGTAGTAGCATTAAATGATTTAAGTAGAGATAGATAGTATTATATGATTTAGATGAATAATGTGAGAACCCAATTTCATCAAGGATTAATAACTTAGTGAGAATTGTTCTGAGCTATTATATTCTCTACTTCTTTCTTTATTAAAGTATCTTATTGCAACTTGTTTTCCCATTATGCTTCATAAAATATAGTCATGGGAATGTTTGTTCCTACATCTTGCCTTGGCTTAAATATTAGTTACATCTTCTTTAAAACTAAAATCAAAATCTAGTATTTTGTTGCAATATAGACACCTCTCTATGTTCTACCAAGATAGTATGGTTTTGAATTTAAACTCTTGATATTATGTATTGAAATGATAATAGTAAACAAGATGACCATATTTTGGATAAATCAAACAAAGAGATAATTTTCATATGTTTCCAGGGTCAATTCTCACCTAGTGGGTGTTGTGTAGGGAGCTAAGAACAACCATCTTGACCTTCTCTCCCTTTATGTAAAATGCCATATAATCTACCATGTTCATTTTATGTTGTCGTACTAAATGTATTTCCCTTTTTGGTTTGTAGGGAACAACCATCTTCTTAAGAGGCATTCTAGACTTTTGCAGTTCTCTATAGAGACTAAAGTTGTATTGTAGTCCTCAATTTTTATTATGTTTTATCTACTTTGTTGCATGAAAATTTTGTCTTGCATTATATGCTAAATTATAGGCACACTGACTAGTTAGAAGCTATTCTTTTAGTTGGACACTTAACCCTTAAAGATTACTAATTTTTGGATTTTTCCCCCTGAAATTGATATCATTTTGCTAGTGAGTGGTCTTGAATTCCTTAGTAATGAAGTATTCTACCATCTTTGCACATACAAATCTAGTATTTTCTTATTTTAAGGGTAACCGGTGGTAGATCTATAGATTCATCACTTGCGTAGCTAGTTGATCTTTAAGAGGCTAACGAACCCTAATAATGACAACACATAATATTGACTTAAAATGACCTTTGATGGCAATACCACAGCACTCTTCTTTGGGCTAATATAATTCTTTTGAAGTAAAAGAGAATAGTTTTAACCTTGAGCATGCCACCAACAATGTGGATACATCATCTTAGATTCATCGAGAATAAAGATTGTCCCATAGAAAGCTAGATCTTCATTTGTATCTTTACCACATCCCTAGGATATTAAAATTTGAAAATATGACACATAAATTTATTTTTTTTATCAATACATCGATATAGCTATGCCCAAAATGGCTCATTTCAGGAAAATAAGGCAATTGTGTAATTTACACACCCAAACATTGAATGTTATTCTTGTTTGAAACTTTGACTTACTGAAATCTTCTCGACAGACTAGCATTGCACTGTTGCAGTATTACAGATCGGAGATTAACACGACGTACATTGTTAAAAGACCTCTCCACTGTGCGTAGAGCGAAACCTCACCGACTTTTGCCGCGTTGAAAACCATGCTTTATTAACTCATTCAAAATATTTCATACCAACAATTTTCTTATACATGGATTTCTAAAGCCCGGAAGCAAAATCACAGATATTTAAAAGAGAAAAAGAGCATTAGAGGAATCCATAAGCACCTGAGTTTTTCTGCAACTTTCAGGCATCCTCCTACGGAGGCTTTCCAAGACAAATATTCTTCCTATTCCTCCGTTCCTCATTATCCTTCAGATGATCCAGACAAGTTCATAATCGTGCAGAGAGCATTTGGAACCAATCAGGTATATCGTTAAACTGCTTCAAGAAATATATTTGAAGCATTCAATAATATAGCCAGTTCCAAACACTCTCTACATTGCAAACTTGTCTGGATCATCTGGAGGAAAATGGGGAACCAAGATCATCTGGAGTAAAATGGAGAACCAAAACACATTCTTCTAAACATTTCTTTCATTTCGTTGCAGCAGGCCAGGCAGGATACTTTTTTTTTTTCTATAAAGAATGCTCTCAATCTGTGATACTGCCTTCGCTCTCTTCCATCATTTCATGAAGCTAAACTTTTGTCATACGGACTTTAGGTCGAAGCGCTCTATCATCTTCATGTGAGAGATATCAAAAATAGATCTGAGCGCTAAGAGCATAATTTCAAGCCAAGACTTTGCGTTAATGATTCGCGCTGGCAATCGATCAAGAAAATAGAGCTGCAGATTCTCACTCCCTTATGATGAACGACTACCGAATGCAAAATAACATAGCCTTCACCTTCATCACTTGTTCCTCCAACTTCAACATCCTCTGAACAAAATTGCGTTGCCCATAAAGAACGTCTATTATTATAGTGTGTTTTTGGTCAAATAATCAATAATAATTTTACACCGAAAATAAATTTAGATGCCCTTAAACAGCTGGTACAGTTGTCTTGCTAGCTGTTTACAAATTTTTCGACTTCCCACTATTCCAAGGGCAACGTCTATTCAGCCCTCTCTATGCACATTTGACCATATTTATTAATTAATTGAAATTCAAAATACAACAATATTCTAAATTTCAATTAATTAATAAATACGGTCAAATGTGCATCCAGAGGGTTGGATAGACAATTCGCTATTGGGACTGCTCTGTTCAACCTGTTCATCTGATCTATTCGATCTATTTCAATTCTTCTGGTCCATTTGTCTGCAGGTACATTTATAATGTACGGGCTATTCAAGCTTTACCCCTTAAAGCCTCTTCGCCTGTCTGAACGAGTCTTAGTAATTTGGAAATTAAAAGTCAAGTAACAAAAAATTACGGCAATGCACGGCAGCACGGAAGAATGATTAGCTTTTTTATCAACATAAGATTTTCACACCCTACGAGTCGTAATTTTTGTTGGAAAAATCACTCATACTTCTGTGAGATAAAATCGATTTGATGTATTTATTATCTCAACTTAACAACCATTTAAAAATCAATCATTTAACAAAGTAAAATAAAATTTTGTCAGTAACCAACAGCATTGCTTAGGGTTAGCGTATTGGTAATTTTTAAATTGTAAGATGATATACGGATTATGTGTTAATCATTGTAAATTGCATTCTTATTATTCACTACCTACTACAATTAAAAAGATATATTAATATTGTGGATAATAATTCAAATGTCTCCTTTCTTACCAAACACTTGACCAGTTAAGTAGACTTTTTCAGTCGTCCGTTCAAATTTAGACGCCCCCTTCTCGCGTCTGAACGGGTCTTCGTAATTTGGAAATAAAGAGTCTAAGTATCAAAAATATAACGGCGATGCACAAGCAAAGAATGCTGTTCTTGATCAACATAAGATTTTCACACTCCACAAGTGGTAATTTTTATGGAAAAATCACTCAGTTTGTGTGAAAAAATCAATTTGATGTTTTTAATATCTCTAACTTAACCAGTCTATTAAAATTTAACTATGATCGATCATTTACCAAAGTAAAATATTTTTTTGTCAGTAAGCATCAGCATTGCTTAGGGTATGGGTAATAAACTAAATTTTTATTTAAATTGTGACTTGAGAGAATGTTTTTCCAAAATCATATAAAAGATTATGTATTAATCATTGTAAATTGCATTCTTATCATTCACTACTAGAATGAAAAAAATATATTAATATTGTGGATAATAATTTTTAAATAATATTATAATATTGAGAATTATTTAAGGGAAGAGAATAAAGAAGACAATAAATAAGTTAGCCCTTATTACAAAAAAATATATTATTTGTAAGATGAAAAAGTGTATACTTAGCATTTTTTCATTTAGTTATGGGACTTTTTCCTCAAAATGGAAAAGAATGCTATTTTATGAATAAGACTTTCAAATAAAATAAAAGATATTATGATCCTTTGATTAAAATAGAAATAAATAAAGACTAATTATGAAAACCCCTTTTAAAAGGGAGGAATTATTAAGTTTATTAATTAATTGTTAATGACAACCTTTGTGACATGGTGTGGTGGTTTAGAAACCACCCCTTAAAAAATTATATATAAGGCATTTGTGTGAGACTTGGAATGGGAATAAAAAACATCACTCAAAAAAAAAAAAAGTATGGAAAACACTCAAGGAAAGATAAGGAAAGAAGGGCAAGAAATCACGAAAGAGAAGGATTATAGATTTGATAGAGGAAAAGCATATAGGAAAGTATATAAGAAAAGTATACAAGAATCAAAGGGCACAAAGGAGTGAGGATTATGGTATTTGGCTGGGCATTGAGCATTTGGAGAAGGGGCACACATAGTGTCCAACTCGGGGTACATCGTACACCTGAGAGTGTTTTGGCAAGGGCTATGTTTTATGCATTGAGGCATGGTTGGTTCTGTGTAAGACCTGGTTCCTCTAGGGGTACTTCTTTGCCAGGAACAGCTAAGACATGTGATCATTCCTCCGAGTGCCATATGACAGCATCTCAATGCTTCACAGATAAGTGATTTATATATTTATTTGTCGTAAATGTTACAAATGTTGCGTGCTTTAATTATTGTTGCAAATTGATGTTATTAAAGCTTATTGATTAAATATTTGGCTGTACAATGTCATTTTCTATGTTTTAATGTTTATTTAATATATGGAAAATAGATTAATTTATTTCTATTTCAAATAATTTACCTTGAAATGCATTAAATATTATATGAGGACTTTATAGTTGTTAAAAAAATAATAACTTTCTGGTAAATAAATGTTACTTGGGTGAAAAGGAGATCACATTTAGTATTAGAGCCTAATAATCAGACCTTCTTATCGAAAATTCTCCATATGCTTTGAAAATTCATATTGATCCATCTTTAAAATACTCCTTGAGCATATCTAATATTTTAAATTCATGCTAGCCTTTAAGTCATCAAACTTGATTCTACAAACTCAAACTTATAACCTTTCTCCATACGCTAACTTTGATTTCTTCATTTGTTTGTTAGCATGATTGAAAATCTTGTTCATAGGGAATGTTGCTTTAAGAACTCCCTATTTGTACCCAAACTCATCCTAAGGAACCAAGTGCATAGTTGGTCAATAGGCTTCTCTATGTCAATTCAAGTGAGATGTTGATCTACATAGTCATTCTTGTGCCTTACTCAAAGGTCACATCCATGTTCAAAAATTTAAGAAGGTTTCATTCCATGGCATAGGTCCTTTTATTTTATTTTGTAACTAGTTTTTCAACAGTAGTAGGGTAGTAAGTAAGTTAGTTTATGTTTCAAATTGATGGAGGACTTGGTCCTTGGGTTCTAGAAAGTGGGTATGTATGTCTATGAAACATCTTTTTCTTACATGTTGTAATGGGATGTATATTTAACAACACCATCTATCGACTTTGATATTACATAAATATTTCCCATGTTACAAAGTTCTCAATAAAAGACTTTATATTTTCTATTCATTCTTTATAATTTATATGTTCCATAAAAGAGACCTTGTTTGAACCATTCTTAAATAGGCTACAATTAATATAGTTTATATATATTATATTCTACAAATAATATTCCTAAATTTATTATACTCTAGAAATAATATTCTAAAATTATGTTAAACTCCTAGGTTTTCTCCTCTAATTTCCTACTCTCACTACCCCATGATCTTTATCCTCAAGACAAATAAGAGATTTCAAATATTTATACAAGGACCACCTATTTTCTTTCTTCCAATATTGTTTTGGTTTTCTATATCATATCTATCTTTGTCATAAATGAATACCACCTATTCGACCAAGGTTTATTGTGAAAGGGCGTGCCCTATCATTAAGTGATGAGTGGTTCCCAAACTAAACTCCGTAGCATATTTCTTTCACTACAGATCTCTTACTTCAGTTTGTGCTCCATCATCAACAAAAACTTTTTTTAAAAAAGGGTGGGGCAGCCAACTAGAACTTATATTAAAAATAGAGGTCATTTTACGGAGAAAGTGAGGAATGAAGCCTTTGGCATCAAAAAGTAACTAAAAAGTTTAACAAAAAACACAGAAGGCTGGTATGATCATGGCTAAAAAGCAGTACATCCATAGACACAACGTAAGAAACCAAACTAATACATATATAAAAACACCCCTTAACTGGCACCAAAACCATGAGGTCCATTCACTGCACTAGCCTCAACCATAGTCTTGCTTCCCTCCATATGATCTTCGCCTATGTCCTCATCCGAGTTTGAGGCTGGTGGAAGTCTAGACAAGTGGCGAGCCTGATCTGCGGCATGAATATGAAGGAACTTAATGGCCATGAACAGGTCTTTGCACCTTTTTCTCATACTCTTAGGCATAGCGAAGGCATGCACTCTAATGGCTCTTTCCAATTCACAAATGCACCCACACCTGAGGCCTTTCTGCATTGTTCGATAGTGGCATTTGTATTCCTTATTGGTTCTAAGGAGATGCAGTGAAAAAAGCCCACCAATCCAAGCATCACCAACACCAATGTCATAGTTTCATAGAGCCTGGTTCCATCTGTCCATAGTGAACAATTATTTGTTCACCAAACTCATAGCGATTGTCAGCACATACCCCGTGTCCTAAGTAATGTCTAGTATGTTCGAAAGGAACACTGAGATGACGTATGAACATCGCAGCTCATAGTGAGGAGACCCGTCCAACCATCTTTGGTTGCAAATATTTCTAACCACAAAATGGGATGCGATACAATCTATTTCAAAATTTTGATTTAGTTCCAGGATGGTGACACTACCGGTGATTACTAGCTCCCAATTGAGTGGTGGGTGTTGGGATATGGTGTTGTACACGATTGCATAATTTGATATATTTTTATAATGTTATAATTAAATAATTATTTAGTTGTGATGCACCTATGTGGTGTGGTTAGTCACACTATTTAATTATTTGTGTTCACTTTATGTTGTATTATAACATTGGGATAGAATTTGTAATATTTGATTAATTAGACCTGTAAATTTGTACCAGTTGGTATCAGAGCCATGTTCATGGTTGAGGGAGGTGTGAGCTCCCTAGATATGTATAACCCTTGTTTGTGTAAATCAGGTGCAAAGTGGAATCCATGGCAATGCATGTAAGGATTAAGTACACTACAAGGCTTTGTGTAGGTTGTATTGTAGTTTGGGGGTTCTAGGTATTGGTGATTTGTTGTGCATGTTGTAGATCGGGTGATTAAGAAATCATGGCTGAAAATGATTTTCAGGTTTTGGCTTCATGAGGGTTTTGAGGAGGAATTTTTATAGATGACCTCCTGGGATAGAACGGACCTCGCCATTGAGTCTAGGAGGCCTGAGAAATGAAGATTCATATAAAATTTGACCTATTTTGGCCACATGAGCAAAATGCAAATTTTTTTAGGCCCCCTGGTTCACCGGTACAGTCGTACGGCCGTCGCAGTTTGCAAGGTATGATGAACAAAAAAAAATTTATCCTACGCATGGAAAATTTATTTTTATATAGTTTTTTGAAATGAAATTTTTTTGATTAAAAAAATTTTAAAAGCTATAGTTCAATGAGAGTACCGATGGGGTACGACCAACGTACGTCGATCGGCCCCGCCAGTCCCCTCCCCTTTTTGCTATGAAGGCCGCTGGTGGAAGACACACCCTCATGGGGTTAAAAATAATTTTTTTAATTAAAACTTTTTAATTTAAAAATAAATGACAGTGGGTTTTGAAATGACGAGTAAAATAATTTTTTTATAATAGCGATTGAAAAGAAAAAAAATATAAACAATGGCATCAAAACTTTTAAATTGGACTTTATAAAAACTATTTAAACCTCCTTTGTATCCAATTTGGGGTCCGATGGAGATTTATCCGAATTGGAAAACTATTTTCATATCCGCTTGTTGAAGACAAATGACACCAAGCCATTCAGCACAGTGGGACCCACCTATGCCCAGTCAACGCACAGTCATGCTTGCATCAGCGATGACATTAGTAGTGTACTATGGGCCCACCAACGGTCCACTTTTAGCCCTAGGAGTGCCTTTTCTTCTGGGGGACATAACTTTCACATACAATATCAGTTTTTTGACTTCTTATACGTGTCGGAAAGATCTCTTTGAGAACTACACAGTGGTATAGGTTTGGTCATCATATTTTTTTGTTTGTTTCAGAATTTGGTGCCTAAATCACACATTGCTCCTGTACAGTTTTATGCTCATAAATTTTGCATACGTAGTTAGATTTTTTATTTCGGATAGGTGTTGGAGAGCTCTTGTAGTGTACTACAGTTTAGATTGTTTAGATTTTTAGTTTAGTGTGTAGAGAGAGTGTTGTACTTGATTGATCACTTATGGGAGCCTGAGATTCAGAGTGCATTTACGACTGCATTCGAATAGATTTTTGGGCACAGACTTGAGGGAGTGCATATTGCTATGAGACCATCAGCATTGTATAGTAGGCTTTTAGATTTGGTACTTCTTGATATAGGTTTATAGGTGTTTTCAGAGTTACAACTTTGATGGAGACAGGTACAGATTGTCTTTTGCTTTGAGGCCATGGTTGACACGTGTGTGAGACTTAGAATCTTGTTTCAGTGGGAGTTGAGTACAGGTATAGTGATGATGATGATTATGGTGTCATTGATATGTAGGCACATTTTTGCATTGGAACGACATGATCATGTACGCGATTGACAGGTATGGGCTATGATGTTTGATTCATGATTATAGGTGGTGTTGTGGTGTTGTTTTTAGGGGATTGTTCTTATCTCCTAGATGCTTGATTAGTTCCTTGACTATGGTATTTATTTGTGGACTTGTTGGCAAATCAAATCTAGAGTTGATTTGGTTTTTGAGCCTTGGATTCTACATGTTATCTTCTTTGATATCTCAATTTGTAGTTTACTAGTGTGATGATGAGTTTGCATGTTACATTTGTTTTGGATATATGAGTTATGTAGTTTGTGGATTAGCTACCCCTTGGCTATAGTGAGATGACTCGGATGTGGATTGTCTATATCCACCAAATTGATTCAATGTTTATACAGACTTCGTTAGTTGGCCTTGTCTGTGGTCATTTGTGCATTGGTATGTTGCTTTGGGATAAGAGGATTGATGATTAGAGTGCCAAGATAGTCAGGTGATTGGGACTTGTAGCATATTTATCATGATGACATGGATAGCTTGGATACATGATTCTATGCTAGTTGTTGACAGTGACGGTTGTATCTTCTTGTTTGGAGATTTTGGTTCACTCAACCTTTTGGGAGCTATTGATGTTACAGTGGGATTCCTTGATTGGTTTGGAGCCATGGACAATCTTCATTTAAAAAATCATTATTTTGTTGTAATGGATAGCTCAATATCACAATTTAGTGGGACCTTTGGTAGCATGTTGGATTCATTAGTTGTGATGGATGATCTTCTACAGTGGTTGTGGGTTTCATGGAGGAGCTCTTGACTTTGAGAGTTCTTTGACATTTTTAGCTCAGCTGACAGTAGATGGTCATCTTCATATGATTGGAGATGTTTGACATCCTGGTTTACCATGGAGGACTTCTTTGAGTCTTTGGTTGAGGTGTCAAATTATGATTTGTCAGTTTGACATGTTTATCCTTGATTTGGAGATGTTGATATTGTGTCTTGATTCTTGATGCCGGTTTAGATTTTTTGGCATGATGCAGGTTCTCTTGAGATAGGATGTATGCATCCTTGTACACTTTGTTGCATGTGATCTTCTTACGAGGAGATGGTTAGATCATGATGTCATGATGAGCTTCTTGATTATGCAGATGTGTAGTAGGAGCATTAAAAGTGGTCTAGTTTGTTCCTGGTATTGAGTACTTTGGTCATTTTCTTTATAGCTTGGTGATGGTGTTGTGTTGCATTTGGAGTTTGGCATGTATTGGTCAGTTACAGGTGCTCATGGATACTTGGAGACTTAGGTGAGGCTGGAGTTCTCTTGTGATTAGAGACACTTGTTGAGACAATTACTCTTTGGAGGTTTCAATAGTTAGACCAAGGAGCCTTACACTTGGATATGGATGTGAGTTTATTTTGGACCTAGAGGAGACTGTTCTTGGAGAGAGTCTATGTGGCTTGGTGTATCCTGGAGGAGCATTCTCATTCCCCACTCTTGGTCTACTTAGTAGTTTATCATCTATGAGGTATTACCCATCCTTTTAGATGCATTTTGCTTTATGTTTCATCTTCTCATAGATATGGATCTTGAGCTACAGTTATTGGTTCTGGAGGGTTCATTTGAGGGATATTAGCATGGTTATTTCATTGTTCATATGGTTTGATTTATCATGCTCATTATGAGGAGTTTAGGAGATGTGATTGGGCTTAATCCTGGTTATAGAATGGTTATGACTTTGGCCTACCTTGGTTAGAGAGGCTTACATCCATGTTGGTTACATGTTACTTATGTTCATTTGATCTTATGAGATTGAATGGTTGGGTGTTGTTGAGGCTTTTCATTTGGGGTTGTAGAGGACACCATACTTGACACAACTTAGTACTTGAGGTGTTTTGTAGAAGGACGTTATGATTTACATATTTTCTCTCTTTGTCTTATGAATTCTTCCTAGAGGACCATGTTGATATGGTTGCACTTTGGAATAGTTATGGTCACATGTTGTGAGAGAGTATGTAGCGATTTATCATGCATGAGTGGATCATTCTGATTGTTCTTGATACTACATTGGCTTGATGGTTAGCCACACCTTGGTTTGAGTGTTGATTGATAGACTTGATATGCCTTGGATCTATTTTTAGATTTGACATTACCCATGTAGTGGGAGTTCCTGGATGTATGTGTTCTTCATTGGCAGGTTTTATTCATGGAGCTTGTTATTGCAGTATATGGGTTGGATATGTCATTGGCATGAATTTATTGATGTTATTGATACCTACAAGGTATGGATGGTTGGATGTATTAGCATATGTTGTGGGTGCTATTTCCAATCATGTGGGTTTTTTACCTTTAGACAATAGCTTGGAGCCTATTTGGTTTCACTTGGATTTGATGCTTGTGTTCTTTGGATTGGTGCATCTTCACCTTGGCATGTTCCTTTTCTTCTATAGGTGGCACGTTGGAGGATGACATGAGTTCTTGCTTGATGGTGGGGACTTTGATTTTGTTGTAGGTATCTTGATGGAGCACGAGAGCATTCTAGAGATTCATGTGATTTCATGTTTTGTCTATGATGGTGTATTTCATGTATGGACCCTTATGCAATGTATACGACAAGTGGGAGAATGTTGAGATATGTTATTGTACACCATTGCATAATTTGATATATTTTTATAATGTTGTAAATAAATAATTATTTAGTTGTGATGCACCTATGTGGTGTGGTTAGTCACACTATGTAATTATTTGCATCCAATTTATGTTGTATTGTAACATTGGGATATTATTTGTACTATTTGATTAATTGGCAAAAGTTAGTACCAATTGTCAAATGTGGGGTCAAGTGGTTTTCTGTAACCCATGGTTTTGGGGCACATAATTTTCTAAATGTAATGTGTGAGCTTATATTATAAAAGCAAGCATAAGGATATTATTTGAGGTAGGCTGGATATTTCATTGTAAGTGAATGGTGGTTTTGTGAGAGGTTGTCATTGTATTGAGCTCTCTCCTATAACTGCAGATTGTGAAGCATGGCAGGTGATGTGTGGATTCATGCTTGTACACATGGAGGCTGCATTGGAGGTGCTTGATGATTCAGAGATATTCATGGAGGCTCATGGATTGTATTGTAATTTCATATTACTGAATAATACATTTGAGCGTGGATGCTTTTGGAGGTTGGATTTTTCCCTGCAAAGGGTTTTCACAGGGTATATCTTGTGTTATCTTGTTGCTTGTTCATTTGATCTTTGCATTATGGTTTGTTTCAGCATCTTGTTTCTCCTATTGGGTTATGTGGAAATGGTTTAATTAGACCTACAAATTCCTAACAGTGGCAGTAGCAACTTGAAATTGGAAACCTCTCCGTCCATGAGCCTTAAGAACCTATAGCAGAGGATCATGACAAGGACGTAGCAAAAAGAAAGCCAAGGAACAAAAAATGTAGAAAATTATGTGTAGAAATGAATACACCTCAATCTGCTATATAAGGCTAGCGGAGAGAGGCAAATAAATGATGTATAAAGTGACATTAAAGAAAAATAAATTGGCATGCTGCGAGGAGGCCACCCTCCACCTCTAGCTTATGGAAGAGTCGTTTCAAGGCTCTTCAAAAATCTACTAAACTTGAAATGTGGGGTATGAACTACGTAGGAGAAGAGGAGTGTAAACCCAATGAAATCAATGCTTTCTGATCCACCATTAGAGGAAGCCACTATCAACGGGCTAAATGTCTTTTGAGATCGATGCCTGCCATGAAATAATTGCAAGAGCTTGTCCTTCTTGGGTAAAAGCACAAACATGTGTCACACTTTATAAAGGAATTGCCCAACATAAAAAGAAAATCTCAACTTCGACCACATAAAACTGGTCTTTATGTTTTCAATTTCAAAAATGATGTAAACTAAGAAAATGTAGATCTCTTGTTGAAGTTTATTAATCTAATTTTTTAAATTTTTTAAAAAATTGTTTTGATATTTTTTTATCAATTTAAGAGCAGATTTTGAAATGCTTAAAAATTTGAAGAAAAAGTGACATTCAGTTGACGTCAATAAACAAATAGAAAAAAATGTATTTTCCCCTGATTTTTTTCCTCAAATAGCTGACTTCATTATCTAGGGCATGGAAAGAAAAAATAAATTTTTGATCTATATTTTTCTCGTAATAATGTTTTAAAGTCAAACTTATATGATTTTGATAGTTTTCAGTTGACGTCAACTATTGTTTAATTTTTTTTCATTTTCAAAAAAAAAATTATACTCTTTTGAAGAGGATTGTCTCCTCTAGGGCATCATATATTTGCCAAATTTTAAAATCATGTTTTAATATATTTTTTTTAGTTTCAAATTAGTCTCTTTTTGAACTTGAACAATCTACTTGCATTATTTTCAAATATTTATATCCTAAATTTACTATATATATATATATATATATATATATATATATATATATATATATATATATATATATATATTTCCACATTCAGCACTCTGAGCTCTACAAAAGGTTATTTTTCTTTTTTTTTTTTAAATTAATTTTGATTACAGAAATATTGAGCAGAAGTTGGAAGTTTGAGAAAGTTTGAGAAAATGGTGACTTGGCCGCCTAATAGGATGCCACATAAACAGATTCGACCTAATAGGATTCTATCTAATAGGATTTGGCTGAATCCCATTCAGTCGAATCTACTCATTTGCTTTTTTTTAAAAGAATTTGTGGCTTTTTTAATTTTTTTTAAATATTGAATTACAATAAATTTATAAATAAAAGGATTTCAAAGGGAAGAGTCATATTGAAAAACACAATGATGTGAAAGTGTTTGTTTAATGCCTTTTTTGGCTTTTTTTAGCTTTTTTAAATTAATAAATTATAGAAATTTAGAGAAAAAAGAACCACTAATTTCAACAAGGGCAGAGTCATATTAAAAAACACAATGATCTGAAAGTGTTTTTTAATGTCTTTTTTGGCTTTTTAAACTTTTTTTAGTTTTTTTGGGTTTTTTAAATTATTAAATTATAGAAATTTAGAGAAAAAAGAACCACTAATTTCAACAAGGGCAGAGTTATATTCTCAGGTACCATGCTCTAAAATGTGTAATTGATTAAAATCATTGATTTATTGAATGTAGACCTAGATCTTCAAAAAATAGAGGTTAAAGTATTTGTACATGTGTTATTTTTGCATGCAGGTGAATTCAAATTTAATCAATTTGTGATGGGTAATAAAAAGACAAGAAAAAGGTTGTACGATCGAAGAAGAGATACTACAAATGTCGATGAAGGAACATCTACTCAAGAATAACCCATAGAAATTGTTGATGACCAAGGAGTACAGGTACCAAAACAAATTGAAGGTGGTGATATAAATTTTTCCTTGGTATGGAAAATCTGATAGAGATGGATGAGGATTCTCTTTTAAAAAATATTTCATCTAAAGATATGGTACCTGAAAGCACAGTAAAATTACACTCTAAAAAAATATGGGATGAATTTTTTGAAAATATGTCTATAATTGGAAGAGCACAGTTATTGGCAAAGTTATTTAGGAAGAAAGAGATGACCCCTATTTTGGAGTTGTTAGGGGTTGATAATAAGAAAAAGTCATCAGGTTCTTTAAAGAAAACAATAGTTGAAAACCTACAAGAAGCATTGAATTCTATTGTAAGCAAGAGTCGAGCTATTGATTTAAGTGTTGCACATAGAGTATTAATGACTGTAATTTCTAGTAATAAATTATCACATAGAAGACAAGTTCAAGCAATTTCCTAATTACTCAATGTTTCTAGGAGAACTATTCAAAGATATATTGCAAGGAGAAATAGATTGGATGGAAATGTTGAGAATAATTGGGTAAATATTTGTAGGGTTCCTTAAAAAGATAGAATCTCAGAAGATGTAAAGGAACAAGTTATTGAATATTGGACTAGCCACTCTCGTGTTTCTTCCAATAGAAGGAACACTATACAAATGAAAGGTGAAGATGGTACAAAAATTTTACATCCAAAACATTTTATAGATACAACACAAAGTGAACTTTTTGAAGCATTCAAGCAAGAATTTTTAGATGTGAAGATTTGTCAAAAGATGTTTGAGAGACTATGACCAAGTTTTGTACATATAAATAAGGTACGTGAGACTTGTTGTTGTCGAAATCATGTTGAATTTCATCTACACCTACAGTCATATAAAAAAGCTATGGCAGTAATTAATCTAAATATAGTCATCCCTGGAAGTACAACACAATTTGTGAAAACTCTTCTATGTCAAAAATTAGAAGATTCAGATGAATTCAAAGTGCAGTGTATAAATAATATATGTAATGATTGTGAAAATTTGAAGAATCTTGTACAGGTTAACAATATTGATCATTCGATGCAAGTTATGTGGAAGAGATTTGAATATGAGAATTGGTGCAGGGGCACCTAACAACTCAGCTTATGTTGTTGTTTGTTTGTCATATGGTCAAACTAACCAACTGTTGTTTTTCAATTTTTTTGTGTTCAGTTGTAATAAGAGTAGTTCAGGGATATGAAGCAGTTGGCCTTCCCCAACTATCATGAATGATTGATCTCCCACTATATAAGGATAAATTGGTAGCATACCAAACATGTGGGTTCAGTTCCAAGTTCAGTTGCGAATGTTCAATTCTATGCAAAAAGAATAACAAAAACTCTGTTCTATTCGTGGTGTGAAAAATATGTTAACTGTTGGTAGATTTCCCTTTCCTATAACGTAGTCATTTCTGTTCTACAAGTTGTCGAAGTGTGAATTGATGAAGCATTCCACTGGTGGGATTTTTGTTGAAATCAGTGGAATGGATTCATTGTGTACATATGTGTTTTTATTTTCTATTCTTGTTCTTGTGTGTTGTGTTCTATTTAACAGTGTAGAGAACTAGGTCGAAGGTATTGCACAGTAAGTGCCCTAGTATTTCTATGTGCTAGGGTTTAGTCAAAAGTTAGGCAAAGTGAAGTTTTGCCTAAGTGTTGGAGTATCAGCGAGACTGGGGGTTATCGACAGAGTATTTAGTATTCTGGATGAAAGTAGTAGTCTACCCGAAGAGTAGTCGGGGTGACCAAGTACATTAGCAAAGAAAGTCTCATCGTGGTCGATAGCAATAATCTTACCGATGGATGTGCTCGAAGGTTAAGACATTGAAGTATTAGCCTGATGTTTGGAGATGCCGCCAATGGTAGATGTTACATCGACGGTTGAGTTGGAATGTGTATCGGTATATTAGGAGGATAGACCAAGTGCTCACCGATGTTATAAGTCTTGTCGATGATAGTTGTATCAGCGTATCGGAAGATAAGGTCAAAGTTGAACTGATAGAGGAGAGTCACGCCGATGAGTTCGAAGGAGCCATTGACGTATTGGTAGAGAAGATTCTTACAAGGCCGATGACAAATGTCTTGTCGACAACAAAGTAGTGATTGGTGTATCAGTGGAAGGTTTTGTTGAGTTGCAGATGGTGTCAAGTCCTACCGATAGGTGCAAAACCTAGAGTTCTCCATTGGGGAGACTCGTAAGATCGGAGAGATAAGTTCTAAGGTGGCTGATAGGTTATGTTTGGCTGACAATAGTAGGCCACCAAGACATAGTCCACTCTCTCGCCGATCAGTTTTGGTGGGAAGTTTTACGCTTCCTCTATGCACTCTACATCATTTTGGTATCAGAGCTTTAGGTGGTTTGTGTGGTGACATGTTTTGAACAAGTCTGTGTATGTCAGCAGATGAGAGTGAAGGAGAGGCTAGCAGCATGCCTCCAAACGGGATGACAGTAGAAGTGCTTAAGAAGTTCCAAGAGATGGAAGAGATAATCAAGGTTCGAGTCAAAGAAACACTCCAGGCTGAGTTGAAGGCACTGAAGATAGGAAAGAAATTAGATGGTGAATCTAATGAAGAAGAAGAAGATGGGGAAGAGGAAACAACCCCAAAACAGGCAGATATATCTGTAGACTAGAAACAATTTCTGGATGCCATAAGGACACTTGGTAAGGGGTTGTCTGAATCAAAAAAGGAGATTCTAATGTTTAGTGGAAAGATGGATGCAGAAGAAGTCATCGAATGGGTTGAGGCTTTGAACAATTACTTCGAGTATAAGGAGGTACCAGAAAATAAAAGAGTCAAGTTTGCAAAGACTAAATTGAAAGGTGCTGCACTCACGTGGTGGAACTACACCTAAGGAGAAACAGTGAAGAGTGGCAAGAGCATGATCTCATCCTAGAGTTGGATAGTAGAGAGGATCAAGGCTCAGTTCCTACCAATAGATTATGAAGTGTAGATATACAGGAAAATGCAAAATCTCAGACAGAAGGATATGGATGTATCCACCTATACAAAGGAATTTCATAAATTGTCTCTAAGGTGTGGACTTGCTGAGGATGAGAAAGGAAGAGTTGCCAGGTATATTAATGGCCTAAAGTATAGCATACAAGATGAGATTACTATCTTGACACCAAAAACCATGGACAAGTGTTTCCAAGTGGCACTGAGAGTAGAAGAGAAGCAGAAAAGAAATGGAGAATAGTAGAACAGAGGTAGGGGTGGAAGAAATTTTAGGGGCAAAAATAGTTTTGGTGCCAGAAATCAGTTCTAGAAGAATCAAGGGGAGTCCAGTCAGTAAGAACATAGTGGAGAATCTGGTTCCAGAGGGGGTTTCAGAGGAAGGAGACCCAATGGGAGAGGTAGATTTGGTGGACTAGGAAGAGGTCCTAACGACTTCACAAGAAGATGTTATAATTGTAACCAAATTGGGCACATAGCAGGCAAGTGTCTAGAGAAAGCCTCAAGCTCTCATGGAGGAGAGAGAGGGAGCCAGCTGATTCAAGAAGAAGACTGTTAGAGTGTGACTTCACCTATGGGAAGTGGAGTTCCAGCACAAGATGGAGAGAATCTCATGATGAGAAGGACAATGTTCAAAGTGCCATAGAACAAGGAACCACCCTAGAGGAAGACACTATTCAGAACTCTGTGTAAGTTTTCAGCAAAAGGTGTAAGGTAATTGTTGATTCTGGCTCAACTAAAAATTTAGTTTCAGTAGAAATGGTAGAGAAATTGAATTTGAAAAGATTGCCACATCTTAGTCCATACAAAGTGTCATGGCTAAACAAAGGGCAACAAGTTTCGGTTGATGAACAAGCTTGGGTAGAATTTTAGATACGGGAATATAGGGACAAACTATTGTGTGATATAATTCCCATGGATGCATGCCATTTACTGTTAGGAAGACCTTGGAAGTATGATGTACAAGCCCAAGATGATGGTAAATCCAATTCCTTTGTTATCACCAAGAATGGTAGACAATATAAGATGGATCCTTTACTAGAAGAGGGTGTAGACAAGAATGTAGGCTCAAGTGTCATGTTAGTAAGTGGGAAAGAGTTTCTCCATACTCTGAAAGAATAGGGAACCCAGGGGTATGCTCTAATTTTGAAACCTAAAGATAATTCTGATTTGTCTAAAAATAGCAAGGAAAAAGTCCCTAAGGAAGTGCAGGAATTGTTAGACAAGTATTAGAGTATCATGGTGGAGGATATTCCCAATACCCTACCCCCTATGAGAGACGTAAGTCATCAGATTAACTTCATCCTAGGATCCACATTACCAAATAAACTAGCCTATAAAATGACACCTACTCAGAATGAGGAGATTGCTAAACAAGTACAAGAACTGTTGGATAAGGGTTTGGTGAGGAAAAGTCTTAGTCCATGTTCTGTACCCACAATTTTAGCTCCCAAGAAGGATGGAAAATGGAGGTTGTCCACTGATTCGAGGGCCATCAATAAGATCACCATCAGATATAGGTTTCCTATGCCCAGAATAGAGGACCTCATGGATTGTTTGGGAGGATCTCGGTACTTTTCTAAAATTGATCTCAAAAGTGGATACTATTAGATCAGGATTACACAAGGGGATGAATGGAAGATAACCTTTAAGACTAATGAAGGTCTTTATGAGTGGGTGGTGATGCTATTTGGACTGTCCAATGCTCCAAGCACTTTCACGCGTCTAATGAATGAGGTATCAAAAGATTTTATTGGCAAATTTGTTGTTGTCTATCTTGACGATATTTTGATTTTTAGCAGAACAAAAGAAGAACATTTGCAACATTTGGAATAGGTGTTGAAGAAGCTGCATGAGGAGAAACTGATGATCAATATGGAGAAGAGTGTCTTCATGAAGGAAGAACTCACATACCTTGGATTTGTGATATCCCAAGGCAATTTGAAAATGGATCCAGAAAAGGTAGATACTATTTTGTCTTGGCCAGCACCTAAAGTTGTATGTGATGTTAGAAGTTTTCACAGATTGGCAACTTTTTATAGAAAATTCATAAGAGGATTCAGTCATATTTGTGCACCCATTCTGGATACCATAAAAGGAGGACATAAATGTAATTTTGTTTGGAATAGAGTAGCTGATGAGTCTTTTGAGATTCTCAAATAGAAAATAGTAGAGAAACCCATTTTGGTTTTGCCTAATTTTAATAAGTTGTTTACTGTGGAATGTGATGCCAGTAACCTTGCCATTGGTGTTGTTTTGAGTTAGGAAGGCAAACCTATTGTTTTCTTTAGTGAAAAACTAAATGATGCTAAAAGAAAGTATTCCACATATGATCTAGAATTGTATGCAATGGTGCAAGCATTGAAAAAATGGAGACATTATCTCTTGCCCAAGGAATTCATTGTTTATACTGACATCCATGCTTTGAATTTTCTAAATTCGTAGGAGAAGTTAAACCACCAACACATGAAGTAGGTTGAACAACTCCAGGCGTATATTTTTTCCATCAAACATAAAAAAGGGACAAGCCAACAAGGTGGCAGATGCTCTAAGCAGAAGAGTGTGCACTATATAGGAAATCTAGTTGCAAAGTGTGGGAGTGGATTCTCTCAAGAATATGTACCAAGATGGTGAAGACTTCAAAGAGATATATGTAGTTTGTTCACAATTTTCAGATTCCTATTATTCTAATTTTTTTGAATATTTGTTACAGCAAGGGTTGCTATTCAAAGGTAGCCAACTGTGTGTACCTAGGTGTTCCATGAGGGAGAACATCATAAAAGAGAAGCATTACGGTAGTCTTGGAGGTCATTTTGAACTGGACAAGATGTTGGAAAAAGTGAGAAGGCTTTACTTCTGGCCTAAAATGCAAACAGATGTTAGGAAATTTGTAGAAAGTTGCAACATTTGCCAGAAGGCAAAAGGGACTTCATCAAATGCAGGTCTCTATCAACCACTTCCAATTCCTCAAAGGCCATGGGAGTGCATCAGTATGGATTTTGTTTTGGGTCTTCCTCGAACTCAAAGAGGATTTGGCAGTGTGTTTGTGGTTGTTGATAGGTTTAGTAAAATGGCTCATTGCCATGCAAATGTACCAATTATACTTCACACATTGTTGGTCTGTTCTTTAAAGAAATAATTCAAATTCATGGTTTACCATTGAACATAGTTACTGACAGAGATCCCAAGTTTGTGGGACATTTTTGGTGCACATTGTGGAAGAAATTAGGTAATCAATTATCTTTCACGTCAGCCTATCACCCTCAAACGGATGGAGAAATTGAGGTGGTGACTAGATCACTGGGTAATCTTTTGAGGTGTTCGACTAAACATCATGGAGAAGCATGAGATATGATCATCCCACAAGTAGAATTTGCATATAATGACTCTATCAATCAGAGCACAGGAAAGAGTCCTTTTGAAGTTGTATATGGGATTCATCACAGGGGAATTTTGGAGTTGAGAGATCTCTAGAACATGGAGAAAAGAAGTGCATAAGGAGAAGATTTTACAGTTAGCATGAAGGATATCCATGATGCTATAAGGGAAACTATCTAGAAGAACATAGGGAAATACAAAGAGAGAGCTGATTAGAAGAAAAGGGATGTCCAATACAAAGTTTGGGATCTGGTAATGGCATATCTGAAGAAGGAAAGACTTCTGAAGGGACATCCCATGAAGCTTCTTATGAAGAAGATAGGTCCATGCAAGATTATTCACAAATTTGGGCCTAATGCCTATAAGATTGAACTTCCTCTAGGTTTAGCAATATCACCCATTTTCAATGTGGCTGACCTGTTTCCATTCAGAGGAGACAATGTTGTTGGTTCAGATGTGATAGAAGCAGGGGATGCAGAATGGATATCTGATCTTCCACCAAGTCAACCAGTACAGCTGGAATGTATTTTGGACACCAAAGCTTAGAAGAAGACCAGGGATAAAACCTACAAGCAGTATCTGGTCAAATGGCATGGTTTTCCTGATGAGGATGCTACCTGGATGAGCGAGGAGGACATCATAAAACATGGGGTTACTATTTCAGTCTTGGTTCCTCAAGGCACTTGAGTTCTTTTAAACCCCGAGAGTGTGGTGTAGGGGCACCTAACAACTCAGCTTATTTTGTTGTTTGTTTGTCATAAGGTCAAACTGACCAACTGTTGTTTTTCAATTTTTTTGTGTTCAGTTGTAATAAGGACAGTTTGGGGATATGAAGCGATTGGCCTTCCCCAATTGTCATGAACGGTTGATCTCCCACTATATTGGGATAAATTGGCAGCAGACCAAACATGTGGGTTTAGTTCTGAGTTTAGTTGTGTATGTTCAATTTTGTGCAAAAAGAATAACAAAAACTCTGTTCTGTTCGTGGTGTGAAAAATCTATTAACTATTGGTAGATTTCCCTTTTCTGTAACGTAGTCATTTCCATTCTACAAGTTGTCGAAGTATGAATTGATGAAGCATTCCACTGCTGGGATTTTTGTTGAAATCAGTGGAATGGCTTCATTGTGTACATATGTGTTTTTATTTTCTGTTCTTGTTCCTATGTGTTGTGTTATGTTTAACAATGCAAAGAAGCGGGTCAAAGGTATTGCACAGTAAGTGCCCTAGCATTTCTATGTGCTAGGGTTTAGTCAAAAGTTAGGTGAAGTGAAGTGTTGCCTAAGTGTTAGAGTATCATCGACGAGACTAGGGGTTATCGACAGAGTATTTAGTATTCTGGGTGAAAGTAGTAGTCTGCCCGAAGAGTAATCGAGGTGACCAAGTACATCGGTAAAGAAACTCTCATTGTGGTCGATAGCAATAATCTTACCGATGGATGTGTTTGAAGGTTAAGACATCAGAGTATTGGCCTAAAGTTTGGAGATGCCGCCGATCGTAGATGTTACACCGACAGTTGAGTTGGAATGTGTATCGGTATATCAGGAGGATAGACCGATTGCTTGCCGATGTTATAAGTCTTGCTGACGATAGTTGTATCAACGTATCAGAAGACAAGGTCAAAGTTGAACCGATAGAGGAGAGTCACACCGACGAGTTTGAAGGAGCCATCAGCATATTGGTGGAGAAGATTCTTTCGAGGCCGATGACGAATGTCTTGCCAACAATAAAGGAGTGATCGGTGTATTTGTTGAAGGTTTTGTTGAGTTGTCGATGGTGTCAAGTCCTATCGATAGGTGTGAAACCTAGAGTTCTCCATCGGGGAGACTCGTAAGATCGGAGAGATAAGTTCTAAGGTGGCTTACAAGTTATGTTTGGCTGACAATAGTAGGTTACCAAGACATAGGCCACTCTCTTGCCGATCAGTTTTGGTCAGAAGTTTTACGCTTCCTCTGTGCACTCTACATCAAGAAGTACTCAACAAAGTCAGGAGTTGAGAGAAGAAAAATTGTTCTCAAAGAGAGTGAATTGTCAAGCAATGAGTTTATGAAAAAATTTTGCAATATCATATATCCACATATTGACCATTGTCATGGTGCTAGATGGCAAGCTAAGCAATTTTGTGACTCAAAATATTGCTTTCCACCAGGTTGTAGTCTGTCTATTGTTGATTTCTCTGAGAACTATACATTTAGTCCTCAAAGTGAGATTCAAAGTCAATATTATCATTAAGAGCAAGTTGCAATATTTGTTCAAGTTTGTTATAGGCATGCTGAAGAACATGTGGATGGTGTACAAAGTAGCAAAGATGAACGAATTATCATCAAAGAGGTTCACTTTTATATCAGTGATGATAGAGGTCATGATAGAAGCTATGTAGCCCATTGTTTTGCAATGTTTTTGAAGACCTAAGATGATGTCAAATAGATGCTTCACAACATTGGATATGGTCTAATGGATGTGCTAGTAAGTGTTGATTTTTTTTTTTTAAATTATATTATATTTATTTGTGTAATTAACTTGTAGACTTGAATTGTTCAGTTACTTAAATATGTTGTACCTATATGTATATAGTTTTTTTTTTAAATATTTTGGTTTTAAATTTTAAATTGTTTGTAAATTCACAGGACAATTTAAATCTACAAAAGAATTGAATTGGTTAAGCCAACAACATATTAAATGGAACATACAATTTTTGTGGAATTTCTATGAGAGTGGACATGGAAAAAGAGAGCATGATGGAGCTGGAGCATGTGTAAAGTGTGCACTTTGATAACATGAAATTGCAAGTAATACAATATGGAATACAAATTTAAATTCTTAAATATATTTTAAATGAATTTAAACCTGTTAGGAAAAAAGTGTAGATCTCAATATATTGCATGTGTTGAGAAGTGGAAGCTTAAGCCATTATGCAATTTAATGGTTTTGATATATATCCAATGTTGCAGATTTTTAATATTTCTTCTGTTGGATTTTTTAAAAAATCTAATTATGTTTTTTGAGATTGTCTTTTCCTTTCAACTTAAAAATCTCTTTACCTGACATTTCACCAACATGAACTTGCAGGTAATGCCATAAGGAATGCAAATGAAATTGTTGAATGGTACAAAAGTCATTTTGTTGTCCATGACTCAATATACAATACACGTTATTTTTGGGAAGTTAAAAGTACATAAATATTTTGTTTTGAATTTCAATGTCTATGACATCATTGAATTTGAAGGGAGATTAAGACAATTAGGCCTCTTTTCCAAAGCATTTATGTGATTATTGACCTCCAAACTTCCCAATTGCACTTGGATGCTTTCAAATCATCACCAATGGTCAGAAAATACAAGTTATTTGGTTAGGAACAATCACCAATTGATTTGAATGCAAGATTTCAATCTAAGCCCTTGTATCTCCTAAAATATAGGCAAAACTCAATTAGGGTTCATTCAAACTCACTCTTGTTTCATACCCTACTTGCCAAAATTCTTTAAACATAAAAAATACATTGCCTAGCATCTATCATTCCAATTCTAAGAGTTTTGAGTGGTGGGGAAGCTCTGGAAACTTGTTTTGTTGTACCAAACCCTAGATCCCCTATTCTGTAGACTGCTTTCAAACAAATGTCTCAATCTCCCTTCAAATTTAATGATGTCTCCTTAGACCACTTGCAAAGAGAAGTAGACACACCATATTTTCCAACCATATAAGTTGTATGCCATGACAGGGCCGTACTAGACTGTACTGTTGTTATAAAAAAGAAAAATACAGTCTTTTAGTAGAAAAATAGGGAAATAATGTAAGTTTCTTTATTTATTCAACTTTCTCCAAGTGCCTCAAGTATTTTGAGGCTTTTTTAAACCTTTCCCTCTTAAATTCCAATGGTCATCAACTACATTTATCAAAATTGACCTTTGATCTTCCACATGACATCACTATTTTAAAGCAATATTGGACAAAATTGCATGCTTAGGGCTTAAATGACACAAATACATTGGAGATGGTCTTATTTAGACCTTATTGCATCACTCATGTGCTTAGACACACACCAAACCAACTATATACATTATTTACATCATTTGACCCCTATTGACTAGGTGCTCCTGCACCAACTAGGGGTGTCCCTGATATACACAAGGTACGAGGGGCCCAAATCTATGAACACTAGCTCGTTGAAGGGATGTGGCAGAAGCGTAAGTGAATACCATTTCACCCTGCATCCAGAATCAACCAGGGCCACAAGGTTTTCCCAATGACTACGTAGCTAGATTGAGGTACATGTTTCACTCTCCTCCCTTTGATATACCCTACCAAAACACATGGTTGAGGTTGTTCCTAGGGGTGGTGAAATCCCTTAGCAGGCCCATTTGAAGGGTTAACAAAAGTGAATCAAGTGTGGTGTTTTTTATCTCCAAGATCACCTTGCAGTGCGAGGAGAGAGCATACACACACGCACATGATTCACACTCACGGTTGTTAATCGACCTTAGAAAATCAAAATGTGTGATCAAACAGTTCAATCACTTGTTCTTTTTAGATCCCCAAATCAAGATGTGAAAGAAGACACTTGTTTGTTTTAGCTTATTTTTTATGTGTGATTGCAAACAATGTTCATTTTAAACCCAAAATCTAAATGTGTTTGCAAACAATGATTGAGAGATGAGAGATGGAATGTGTGCACCTAATTGTTTTCTCTTTCCAAGTTGCTATTTGTGTAGATGCCCCTATTGTTCCAGCTCCTTAGATGCCCCTGAAAATCAGCAAGATAGGAAGAAACACCAACTTGCAAGCAAAAGTGGATTAGTGCAAAATGATGTGATCTATTAAAAATATGATAATTAATGACCTTATATAGGAAAATAAGTTGTAAAAATAGAAAGGAAATGAAATTCTATCCATTTTTAAATAAAAATTTGCTTAAAAAGGACATGTTTTGCTCCAGATATGTGCATTTTAAGTTTGAAGGAAAGCTGATGTTTGACAGAAATTACCTAATTAAATGGTGAAATTACCTGATGGTACTTGCTCCACTACGAAGCTTGTTGAATTAGCTTTCCCATGACTGTAAAAACTTAAAAATCTGACATGATTTACAAAAGTTATGGTAGTTTTAAAAAGAAAACTATTTTAAGCTTTAAAAAACACTATTCACAGCCTGAAAACACTGTTCACTACCTGAAAATACTGTTCATGGCCAGATGTACTATTCACTGCCTGAAAAGCACTATTCACTACCAAAAAGCACTGTTTCATTACCCTAAAAACATTTGTTTAAATTTGACTTGCAACAAAAATAGTCAAATTATATGTTTTTCTTCACCTCCTGGCCCTTCTGGATGCAACCGCGATGTCTGTTTTAGCCCATGAGGTCACCTATAATAATCACATGAAAAATATGACAAACTAGGGTTAGAAAAAGATGCAAATTTTTACTACAAAAACTTGCAAAATCATAAGATTTGATTAGGTGAAGTGGGTCCCACTGGGTGTACCAGAATGTAAATGAGAAAATTTGGACAAAATCATGATAAAACAATAAACATGCAATACTTGATCCAAATCCTTTGAATACCTTAGATGTTGATGCATGCATGTTGGATTGATGTAGCTGATTTGATGTTAATTGCTCACGTTTGCAACATAACATTAATAAGATGAAGATTTGATGAAAGAAGATAATAGATGAGGATGGATGAAAGATTGAATGATGCAAATGTTTCAAAGTGATTTTGACAGCGTAAGGATATGAAACTCAATGCATACCAATGGCTTATGAGAGGTCATATTTATAGGCAAGGGCAGATTTTTGATATGGAAGGAAGAAGATTTGATAAGATAAGATTTGATTTGATTTTGATTTTTTCTTTATTTCACAAAAGAGGAAATAAAACAAGATAAGATAGGATTTAAAAAGATAGAAAGAGATTTGATTTTTTTTGTTTTAAAGGAAATAAATCCTAAAAAAAGATAAGAGGGATAATTGGTAAATTATCTAATTAAATAAATTAATTAGATACACATGACTTTAATTTTGGAAAGAAAGCAAGATCTTTTTAGGATTTTGAATTAATTCAATAAATATTTAATTTATTTAATTAATTTTGGATTGTGGTGAAAGATAATGTGGAAAGATAATTAAATAAATAAATAATTATTTAATTATAGGAAAATAGATAAATGACTAATTAAATAATTAAAAATAATTATTTAATTAGAGGGGATAAATGGCCATATAATGGAAGACACTAGTTTATATTTCTATGTGTGCATGTGTGTGAATTGATCTTGTAAAGTATGAGAAATGTTGTGGCTCACATTATGGGGTTGTTTATACATTTACCTTTTCATGCTTTGTAAATGAGAATATTATACAAAACAACTAAACCTTTTTGACAATGAAGCTTATTTATTATGTTAAAAACCCTTTGAGTGGTTAGAGCATCTAAATGTATTGTTTTAGATTTTTCGTAGCTTTAAAACATAGATAATTAATTGATGTGATCAAATTTGATAATATGAATTAGCCTAGTAGATAATTTATATGTATAGTCACATTCATGACTATCTCAAAGCATGTTGAACTTCAAATGGCCATAATATCTTCATAAAATGTCTTTTCAATGCCCATGAGTATTTATTATAAATGATAAAACCCACATTTGTACATAAAACGAAGATAACACCCAATTAAGTCACACTTCTTGTTACCAATTATTTTTCTATCTTTTTATTCCTAAATATTTCCACTCATCCAAATGCATGTCTTTTGATTCCTTATAGATTTAAAACAAATCATGGGTGTCATGAAACCTCAACCTTGTTGCTTAGCCACAACCTATGAGTTGTAGTAGCATTAAATGATTTAAGTAGAGATTGACAGTATTATATAATTTAGATGAATAATGTGAGAACCCAATTTCATCAAGGATTAATAACTTAGTGAGAATTGTTCTGAGCTATTATATTCTCTACTTCTTTCTTTATTAAAGTATCTTATTGCAACTTGTTTTCCCATTATGCTTCATAAAATATAGTCATGGGAATGTTTGTTCCTACATCTTGCCTTGGCTTAAATATTAGTTACATCTTCTTTAAAAGTAAAATCATAATCTAGTATTTTGTTGCAATATAGACACCTCTCTATGTTCTACCAAGATATTATGGTTTTAAAGTTAAATTCTTGATATTATGTATTGAAATGATAATAGTTTAAACAAGATGACCATATTTTGGATAAATCAAACAAAGAGATAATTTTCATATGTTTCCAGGGTCAATTCTCACCTAGTGGGTGTTGTGTAGGGAGCTAAGAACAACCATCTTGACCTTCTCCCCCTTTATGTAAAATGCCATATAATCTACCATGTTCATTTTATGTTGTCATACTAAATGTATTTCCCTTTTCGGTTTGTAGGGAACAACCATCTTCTTAAGAGGCATTCTAGACTTTTGCAGTTCTCTATAGGGACTAAAGTTGTATTGTAGTCCTCAATTTTTATTATGTTTTATCTACTTTGTTGCATAAAAAAATTGTCTTGCATTATATGCTAAATTATAGGCGCACTGACTAGTTAGAAGCTATTCTTTTAGTTGGACACTTAACCCTTAAAGATTACTAATGTTTGGATTTTTCCCCCTGAAATTGATAGCATTTTGCTAGTGAGTGGTCTTGAATTCCTTAGTAATGAAGTATTCTACCATCTTTGCACATACAAATCTAGTATTTTTTTATTTTAATGGTAACCGGTGGTAGATCTATAGACTCATCACTTGTGTAGCTAGTTAATCTTTAAGAGGCTAACGAACCTAATAATGACAACACATAATATTGACTTAAAATGACATTTGATAGCAATACCACAGCACTCTTCTTTGGGCTAATATAATTCTTTTGAAGTAAAAGAGAATAGTTTTAACCTTGAACTTGCCACCAACAATGTGGATAAATCATCTTAGATTCATCGAGAATAAAAGTTGTCCCATAGAATGCTAGATCTTCATTTGTATCTTTACCACATCTATAGGATATTAAAATTTGAAAATATGACACATAATATTTTATTTTTTATCAATACATCGATATAGCTATGCCCAAAATGGCTCATTTCAGGAAAATAAGGCAATTGTGTAATTTACACACCCAAACATTGAATGTTATTCTTGTTTGAAACTTTGACTTACTGAAATCTTCTTGACAGACTAGCATTGCACTGTTGCAGTATTACAGATCGGAGATTAACACGACGTACATTGATAAAAGACCTCTCCACTGTGCGTAGAGCGAAACCTCACCCACTTTTGCCGCGTTGAAAACCATGCTTTATTAACTCATTCAAAGAATATTTCATACCAACAATTTTCTTATACATGGATTTCTAAAGCCCGGAAGCAAAATCACAGATATTTAAAAGAGAAACACAGTATTAGAGGAATCCATAAGCACCTGAGTTTTTCTGCAACTTTCAGGTATCCTCCTACCGAGGCTTTCCATGACAAATATTCTTCCTATTCCTCCGTTCCTCATTATCCTTCAGATGATCCAGACAAGTTCATAATCGTGCAGAGAGCGTTTGGAACCAATCAGCTATATCGTTAAACTGCTTCAAGAAATATATTTGAAGCATTCAATAATATAGCCAGTTCCAAACACTCTCTACATTGCAAACTTGTCTGGATCATGAGGAGGAAAATGGGAAACCAAGATCATCTGGAGTAAAATGGAGAACCAAAACATATTCTTCTAAACATTTTTTTCATTTCGTTGCAGCAGGCCAGGCAGGATACTTCTTTTTTTTTTCTATAAAGAATGCTCTCAATCTGTGATACTGCCTTCGCTCTCTTCCATCATTTCATGAAGCTAAACTTTTGTCATAGCCTTCACCTTCGTCACTTGTTCCTCCAACTTCATCATCCTCTGAACAAAATTGCGTTGCCCATGAAGAACGTCTATTATTATAGTGTGTTTTTGGTCAAATAATCAATAATAATTTTACACGAAAAAAAATTTAGATGCCCTTAAAACAGCTGGTACCGTTGTCTTGCTAGCTGTTTACAAATTTTTCAACTTCCCACTATTCCAAAGGCAACGTCTATTCAGCTCTCTCTATGCACATTTGACCATATTTATTAATTAATTGAAATTCAGAATACAACAGTATTCTGAATAAACTAAATTTTTATTTAAATTGTGACTTGAAAGAATGTTTTTCCAAAATCATATAAAAGATTATGTATTAATCATTGTAAATTGCATTCTTATCATTCACTACTAGAATTAAAAAAATATATTAATATTGTGGATGATAATTTTAAAATAATATTATAATATTGAGAATTATTTAAGGGAAGAGAATAAAGAAGACAATAAATAAGTTAGCCTTCATTACAAAAAAATATATTATTTGTAAGATGAAAAAGTGTATACTTAGCATTTTTTCATTTAGTTATGGGACTTTTTCCCCAAAATGGAAAAGAATGCTATTTTATGAATAAGACTTTCAAATAAAAATAAAAGATATTATGATCCTTTGGTTATAATAGAAATAAATAAAGACTAATTATGAAAACCCCTTTTAAAAGGGGGGAATTATTAAGTTTATTAATTAATTGTTAATGACAACCTTTGTGAAATGGTGTGGTGGTTTAGAAACCACCCTTTAAAAAATTATATATAAGGCATTTGTGTGAGACTTGGAATGGGGAAAAAAAATATCACTTAAAAAAAAAAAAAAAATTATGGAAAACACTCAAGGAAAGATAAGGAAAGAAGGGCAAGAAATCACGAAAGAGAAGGATTATAGATTTGATAGAGGAAAAGTATATAGGAAAGTATATAAGAAAAGTATACAGGAATCAAAGGGCACAAAGGAGTGAGGATTATGGTATTTGGCTGGGCATTGAGCATTTGGAGAAGGGGCACACAGAGTGTCCAACTCGGGGTACAACGTACACCTGAGAGTGTTTTGGCGAGGGCTATGTTTTATGCATTGAGGCATGGTTGGTTCTATGTAAGACCTAGTTCCTCTAGGGGTGCTTCTTTGCCAGGAACAGCTAAGACATGTGATGCTTCCTCCGAGTGCCATATGACAGCATCTCAATGCTTCACAGATAAGTGATTTATATATTTATTTGTCGTAAATGTTACAAATGTTGCGTGCTTTAATTATTGTTGTAAATTGATGTTATTAAAGCTTATTGATTAAATATTTGGCTGTACAATGTCATTTTCTATGTTTTAATGTTTATTTAATATATGGAAAATAGATTAATTTATTTCTATTTCAAATAATTTACCTTGAAATGCATTAAATATTATATGAGGACTTTATAGTTGTTAAAAAAATAATAACTTTCCGGTAAATAAATGTTACTTGGGTGAAAAGGAGATCACATTTGGTATTAGAGCCTAATAATCAGACCTTCTTATCTAAAATTCTCCATATGCTTTAAAAATTCATATTGATCCATCTTTAAAATACTCCTTGAGCATATCTAATCTTTTAAATTCATGCTAGCCTTTAAGTCATCAAACTTGATTCTACAAACTCAAACTTATAACCTTTGTCCATATGCTAACTTTGATTTCTTCATTTGTTTGTTAGCATGATTGAAAATCTTGTTCATAGGGAATGTTGCTTTAAGAACTCCCTATTTGTACCCAAACTCATCCTAAGGAACCAAGTGCATAGCTGGTCAATAGGCTTCTCTATGTGAATTCAAGTGAGATGTTGATCTACATAGTCATTCTTGTGCCTTATTCAAAGGTCACATCCATGTTCAAAAATTTTAGAAGGTTTCATTCCATGGCATAGGTCCTTTTATTTTATTTTATAACTAGTTTTTCAACAGTAGTAGGGTAGTAAGTAAGTTAGTTTATGTTTCAAATTGATGGAGGACTTGGTCCTTGGGTTCTAGAAAGTGGGTATGTATGTCTATGAAACATCTTTTTCTTACATGTTGTAATGGGATGTATATTTAACAACACCATCTATCGACTTTGATATTACATAAATATTTCCCACGTTACAAAATTCGCAATAAAAGACTTTACATTTGCTATTCATTTTTTATAATTTATATGTTCCATAAAAGAGACCTTGTTTGAACCATTCTTAAATAGGCTACAATTAATATAGTTTATATATATTATACTCTACAAATAATATTCCTAAATTTATTATGCCATAGAAATAATATTCTAAAATTATGTTAAACTCCTAGGTTTTCTCCTCTAATTTCCTACGCTCACTACCCCATGATCTTTATCCTCAAGACAAATAAGAGATTTCAAATATTTATACAAGGACCACCTATTTTCTTTCTTCCAATATTGTTTTGGTTTCGAATATTATATCTATCTTTGTCATAAATGAATACCACCTATTCGACCAAGGTTTATTGTGAAAGGGTGCGCCCTATCATTAAGTGACGAGTGGTTCCCAAACTGAACTGCGTAGCATATTTCTTTCACTACAGATCTCTTACTTTAGTTTGTGCTCCATCATCAACAAAGACTTTTTAAAAAAAAGGTGGGGGAGCCAACCAAACCTTATATTAAAAATAGAGATCGTTTTACAGAGAAAGTGAGGAATGAAGCCTCTGGCATCAAAAAGTAACTAAAAAGTTTAACAAAAAGCACAAAAGGCTGGTATGATCATGGCTAAAAAGTAGTACATCCATTGACACAACGTAAGAAACCAAAACTAATACATATATAGAAACACCCCTTAACTAGCACCAAAACCATGAGGTCCATTCACTGCACTGGCCTCAACCATAGTCTTGCTTCCCTCCATATGATCTTTGCCCATGTCCTCATCTGAGTCTGAGGCTGGTGGAAGTCTGGACAAGTGGGGAGCCTGATCTGCGGCATGAATATGAAGGAACTTAATGGTAATGAACAGGTCTTTGCACCTTGTTCTCATACTCTTAGGCATAGCAAAGGCATGCACTCTAATGGCTCTTTCCAATTCACAAATGCATCCACACCTGAGGCCTCTCTACATTGTTCGATAGTGGTATTTGTATTCCTTATTGGTTCTGAGGAGATGTAGTGGAAAAAGCCCACCAATCCAAGCATCACTGACACTAATGTCATAGTTGCGTAGAGCCTGGTTCCATCGGTCCATAGTGAACAATTGTTTGTTCACCAGACTCATAGCGATTGTTAGCACATACCCTGTGTCTTGAGTAATGTCTAGTATGTTCGAAAGGAACACCGAGATGACGTCTGAACATCGCAGCTCACAGTGAGGAGACCAATCCAACCATCTTTGGTTGTAAATATTTCTAACCACAAAATGGGACGCAGTACAATCTATTCCAAAATTTTGATTCAGGTCCAGGATGGTGACACTACCGGTGATTACTAGCTCCCAATTGAGTGGTGGGTGTTGGGATATGGTGTTGTACACCATTGCATAATTTGATATATTTTTATAATCTTGTAATTAAATAATTATTTAGTTGTGATGCACCTATTTGGTGTGGTTAGTCACACTATGTAATTATTTGGGTCCACTTTATGTTTGATTGTAACATTGGGATATTATTTGTATTATTTGATTAATTAGACCTGCAAATTCCTAACAGTTGGTATCAGAGCCATGTTCATGGTTGAGGGAGGTGTGAGCTCCCTAGATATGTATAACCCTTGTTTGTGTAAAGCAGGTGCAAAGTGGAATCCATGGCAATGCATGTAAGGATTAAGGACACTACAAGGCTTTATACAAGTTGTATTGTAGTTTGGGGGTTCTGGGTATTGGTGATTTGTTGTGCATGTTGCAGATCGGGTGATTAAGAAATCATGGCTGAAGATGATTTTCAGGTTTTCGCTTCATGAGGGTTTTGAGGAGGAATTTTCATAGATGACCTCCTGGGATAGAATGGACCTCATCATTGAGTCTAGGAGGTCTGAGAAACAAAGATTCATATAAAATTTGACCTATTTCAGCCATAGGAGCAAAATGCAAATTTTTTTAGGCCCCTTGGTTCACCGGTATGGTCGTACAGCCGTTGCAATCTGCAAGGTATGATGAACCAAAAAAATTTTATCCTACACATGGAAAATTTATTTTTCTATAGTTTTTTGAAACGAAAATTTTTTGATTAAATTTTTTTTAAAAGCTATAGTTGAATGAGACTACCGATGGGGTACCACTAGCGTACATCGATCGGCCCCGCCAGTCCCCTCCCCTTTTTGCTATGAAGGCTGGTGGTGGAAGACTCACGGGGTTAAAAATAAAATTTTTAATTAAAACTTTTCTATTTAAAAATAAATGGCAGTGGGTTTTGAAATGACGAGTAAAATAATTTTTTTTATGATAGCAATTGAAAAGAAAAAAATATAAACGGTGGCATCAAAACTTTTAAATCAGACTTTATAAAAACTATTTAAACCTCCTTTGTATCCAATTTGGGGTCTGATGGAGATTTAACCGAATTGGAAAACTATTTTCATATCCGCCTGTTGAAGACAAATGACACCAACCCATTCAGCATAGTGGGACCCACCTATGCCCAGTCAATGCACAATCATGCTTGCATCAGCGATGATGTCAGTAGTGTACTAGGGGCCCACCAGGGGTCCACTTTTAGCCCTAGGAGTGCCTTTTCTTCTGGGGGACATAACTTTCACATACAGTATCAGTTTTTTGACTTCTTATAGGCGTCAAAAAGCTCTCTTTGAAAGCTACATTGTGGTATAGGTTTGGTCATCATATTTTTTTGTTTGTTTTAGAATTTGGTGCCTAAATCTCACATTGCTTTGGTATAGTTTTATGCTCATAATGTTTGCATACGTAGTCAGATTTTTTATTTCGGATAGGTGTTGGAGAGCTCTTGCAGTGTACTACATTTTGTATTGTGTAGATTTTTAGTTTGGTGTGTAGAGAGAGTGTTGTACTTGATTGATCACTTATGGGAGCCTGAGATTCAGAGTGCATTTACGAGTGCATTCGGATAGATTTTTGGGCACAGAGTTGAGGGAGTGCATATTGCTATGAGACCATCAACATTGTATAGTAGGATTTTAGATTTGGTACTTCTTGATACATGTTTATAGGTGTTTTCAAAGTTACAACTTTGATGGAGATAGGTACAGATTGTCTTTTGGTTTGAGGCCATGGTTGACATGCGTGTGATACTTGGAATCTTGTTTCAATGGGAGTTGAGTATAGGTATAGTGATGATGATGATTATGGTGTCATCGATATGCAGACACTTTTTTGCATTGGAACGACATGATGATGTATGCGATTGACAGGTATGGGCTATGATGTTCGATTCATGATTACAGGTGGTGTTGTGGTGTTGTTTTTAGGGGATTGTTCTTATCTCCTGGATGCTTAATTAGTTCCTTGACTATGGTATTTATTTGTGGACTTGTTGGCAAATCAAATCTAGAGTTGATTTGGTGTTTGAGTCTTGGAGTCTACATGTTATCTTCTTTGATATCTCAGTTTGTAGTTTACTAGTGTAATGATGAGTTTGCATGTTACATTTGTTTTGGATATATGAGTTATGTAGTTTTATGGATTAGCTACACCTTGGCTATAGTGAGATGACTCGGATGTGGACTGTCTATATCCACTAGATTGATTCAATGTTTATATAGACTTCGTTAGTTGGCCTTGTCTATGGTCATTTGTGCATTGGTATGTTGCTTTGGGATAAGAGGATGGATGATTAGAGTGCCGGGATAGTCAGGTGATTGGGACTTGTAGCATATTTATCATGATGTCATGGATAGCTTGGATACATGATTCTATCTTAGCTTTTGATAGTGATGGTTGCATCTTCTTGTTTGGAGATTTTGGTTCACTCAACCTTTAGGGAGATATTGATGTTACAGTGGGATTCCTTGATTGGTTTGGAGCCATGGACAATCTCCATTTAGGAGACAGTTATTTTGTTGTAATGGATAGCTCGATATCACAATTTAGTAGGAGCTTTGGCAGCATGTTGGATTCATTAGTTGTGATAGATGATCTTCTGCAGTGGTTTTGGGTTTCATGGAGGAGTTCTTGGCTCTGAGAGTTCATTGACATTTTTAGCTCAATTGACAGCAGATGCTTATCTTCATATGATTGGAGATGTTTGACATCTTGGTTTACCATGGAGGACTTCTTTGAGTCTTTGGTTGCGGTGTCAGATTATGATTTGTCAGTTGACATGTTTATCCTTGATTTGGAGATGTTGATATTGTGTCTTGATTCTTGATGCCAGTTTAGATTTTTTGGCATGATACAGGTTCTCTTGAGACAGGATGTATGCATCATTGTACACTTTGTTTCATGTGATCTTCTTACGAGGAGATGGTTAGATCACGATGTCATGATGAGCTTCTTGATTATGCAGATGTGCGGTAGGAGCATTGACAGTGGTCTTGTTTGTTCTCTTGGTATTGAGTACTTTGGTCATTTTCTTTATAGCTTCGTGATGGTGTTATGTTGCATTTGGAGTTTGGCATGTATTGGTCAGTTACAGGTGCTCATGGATACTTGGAGACTTAGGTGAGGCTGGAGTTCTCTTGTGATTAGAGACACTTGTTGAGACAGTTACTCTTTGGAGGTTTCAACAGTTAGACCAAGGAGCCTTACACCTAGATATGGACGTGAGTTCATTTTAGACCTAGAGGACATTGTTCTTGGAGAGAGTCTATGTGGCTTGGTGTATCCTGGAGGAGCATTCTCATTCCCCACTCTTGGTCTACTTAGTAGTTTATCATCTATGAGGTATTGCCCGTCCTTTTAGATGCATTTTACTTTATGTTTCATCTTCTCATAGATATGGATCTTGAGCTACAGTTATTGGTTCTGGATGGTTCATTTGAGGGATATTAGCATGGTTATTTCATTGTTCATATGGTTTGATTTATCATGTTCATTATGAGGAGTTTAGGAGATGTGATTGGGCTTAATCTTGGTTATAGAATAGTTATGAGTTTGGTCTACCTTGGTTAGAGAGGCTTACATTCATGTTGGTTACATGTTACATATGTTCATTTGATCTTATAAGATTGAATGGTTGGGTGTTGTTGAGGCTTTTCATTTGGGGTTGTAGAGGAGACCATACTTGACACATCTTAGTACTTGAGGTCTTTTGTAGAAGGACATTATGATTTACATATTTTCTCTCTTTGTCTTATGACTTCTTCCTGGAGGATAATGTTGATATGGTTGGACTTTGGGATAGTTATGGTCACATGTTGTGAGAGAGTATGCAGCGATTTATCATGGATGAGTGGCTCAATGTGATTGTTCTTGATACTACATTGGCTTGATGGTTTGCCACACCTTGGTTTGAGTGTTCATTGATAGACTTGATATGCCTTGGATCTATTTGCAGATTTGACATTACCCATGCAGTCGGAGTTCCTGGATGTAGGTGTTCTTCATTGGCAGGTTTTATTCATGGAGCTTGTTATTGTAGTATATGGGTTGGATATGTCATTGGCATGAGTTTATTGATGTTATTGATACCTACGAGGTATGGATGGTTGGATGTATTAGCATATGTTGTGGGTTCTATTGCCAGTCATGTGGGTTTTTTACCTTTAGACAACAACTTGGAGCCTATTTGGTTTCACTTGGATTTGATGCTTCTGTTCTTTGGATTGTGCATCTTCACCTTGGCATGTTCCTTTTCTTCCATAGGTGGCACGTTGGAGGATGATAGGAGTTCTTGCTTGATGGTGGTGACTTTGATTTTGTTGTAGGTATCTTGAAGGAGCACAAGAGCATTCTAGAGATTCATGTGATTTCATGTTTTGACTATGTTGGTGTATTTCATGTATGGACCCTTATGCAATGTATACGACAAGTGGGAGAATGTTGAGATATGTTATTATACACCATTGCATAATTTGATATATTTTTATAATGTTGTAATTAAATAATTATTTAGTTGTGATGCACCTATATGGTGTGGTTAGTCACACTATGTAATTATTTACGTCCACTTTATGTTGTATTGTAACATTGAGATATTATTTGTACTATTTGATTAATTGGGAAAAGTTAGTACCAATTGTCAAATGTGGGGTCAAGTGGTTTTCTGTAACCCATGGTTTTGGGGCACATGGTTTTCTCAATGTAATGTGTGAGATTATATTATAAAAGCAAGCACAAGGTTATTATTTGAGGTAGGCTAGATATTTCATTCTAAGTGAATGGGTGTTTTGTGAGAGGTTGTCATTGTATTGAGCTCGCTCCTGTAAGTACAGATTCTGAAGCATGGCAGGTGATGTGTGGATTCATGCTTGTACACATGGAGGTTGCATTGGAGGTGCTTGATGATTTAGAGGTATTTATGGAGGCTCATGGATTGTATTGTAATTTCATATTACTGAATAATACATTTGAGTGTGGATGCTTTTGGAGGCTGAGTTTTTCCCTGTAAAGGGTTTTCCCAGGGTATATCTTGTGTTATCTTATTGCTTGTTCATTTGATCTTTGCATTATGGTTTGTTTCAGCATCTTGTTTCTCCTATTGGGTTATGTGGAATTGGTTTAATTAGACCTACAAATTCCTAACAGTGGCAGTAGCAACCTAAAATTGGAAACCTTTCCATCCATGAGCCTTGAGAACCTGTAGCAGAGGATCATGACAAGGACGTAGCAAAAAGAAAGCCAAGGAAGAAAAAATGCAGAAAACTATGTTTAGAAATGAATACACCTTGATCTACTATATAAGGCTGGCGGAGAGAGGCAAATAAATGATGTATAAAGTGGCATTAAAGAAAAATAAATTGGCATGCTACGAGGAGGCCACCCTCCACCTCTGGCTTATGGAAGAGTCGTTTCAAGGCTCTTCAAAAATCTGCTAAACATGAAATGTGGGGTACAAACTACGCAGGAGAAGAGGAGTGTAAACCCAATGAAATCAATGCCTTTTTGATCCACCATTAGAGGGAGCTGCTATCAATGGGCCGAATGTCTTTTGAGATCGATGCCTGCCATGAAATAATTTCAAGAGCTTGTCCTTCCTGGGTAAAAGCACAAACATGTGTCACACTTTATAAAGGAATTGCCCAACATAAAAATAAAATCTCAACTTCGACCACATAAAAGTGGTCTTTTATGTTTTGAATTTCAAAATGATGTAAACTAAGAAAATGTAGATGTCTTGTTGAAGTTTATTAGTCTAATATTTTAGATTTTTTTAAAAATTGTTTTGATATTTTTTTTATCAATTTAAGAGCATATTTTGAAATGCTAAAAATTTGAAGAAAAAGTGACATTCAGTTGACATCAATAAACAAATAGAAAAAAAATGTTTTTTCCCCTAATTTTTTTCCCCAAATAGGTGACTTCATTATTTAGGGCATGAAAAGAAAAAATGAATTTTTGATCTATATTTTTCTCGTAATAATGTTTTAAAGTCAAACTTACCCGATTTTGATAGTTTTCAGTTGACGTCAACTATTGTTTAATTTTTTTTCATTTTCAAAAAACAAATTATACTCTTTTGAAGAGGATTGTCTCCTCTAGGGCATCATATATTTGCCAAATTTTAAAATTATGTTTTAATATATATTTTTTAGTTTCAAATTAGCCTCTTTTTGAACTTTAACAATCTACTTGCATTATTTTCAAATATTTATATCCTAAAATTACTCAAAATATAAAAATATATATATTTCCACATTCAGCACTCTGAGCTCTACAAAAGGTTATTTTTCTTTTTTTAAATTAATTTTGATTGCAGAAATATTGAGCAGAAGTTGGAAGTTTGAGAAAGTTTGAGAAAATGGTGACTTGGCCGCCTAATATGATGCCACATAAATGGATTCATCCTAATAGGATTCTATCTAATAGGATTTAGCTAAATCCCATTCGGTCGAATCTACTCATTTGCTTTATTTTTTAAAAGAATTTGTGGCTTTTTTAATTTTTTTAATTATTGAATTACAATAATTTTTTTTTTTAAAAATGATTTCAAAGGGAAGAGTCATATTGAAAAACACAATGATGTGAAAGTGTTTGTTTAATGCCTTTTTTGGCTTTTTTTAGCTTTTTTAAATTAATAAAGTATAGAAATTTGGAGAAAAAAGAACCACTGATTTCAACAAGGGCAGAGTCATATTAAAAAACACAGTGATCTGAAAGCATTTTCTAATGTCTTTTTTGGCTTTTTAAACTTTTTTTAGTTTTTTGGGTTTTCTAAATTATTAAATTATAGAAATTTAGAGAAAAAAGAACCTCTGAATTCAACAGGGGAAGAGTTGTATTCTCAGGTACCATGCTCTAAAATGTGTAATTGATTAAAATCATTGATTTATTAAATGTAGCCCTAGATCTTCAAAAAATAGAGGTTAAAGTATTTGTACGTGTTATTTTTGCATGCAGGTGAATTCAAATTTGATCAATTTGTGATACATAATAAAAAGACAAGAAAAAGGTTGTATGATCGAAGAAGAGATACTAGAAATGTCAATGAAGGAACATCTACTCAAGAACAACCCATGGAAATTGTTGATGACCAAGGAGTACAGGTACCAGAACAAATTGAAGGTGGTGATATAAATTTTTCCTTGGTATGGAAAATCTGATGGAGATGGATGAGGATTCTCTTTTAAAAAATATTTCATCTGAAGATATGGTACCTGAAAGCATAGTAAAATTACACTCTAAAAAATAATGGGATGATTTTTTTTAAAATAAGTCTATAATTGGAAGAGCACAGTTATTTGCAAAGTTATTTAGGAAGAAAGAGATGACCCCTGTTTTGGAGTTGTTAGGGGTTGATAATAAGAAAAAGTCATCAGGTTCTTTAAAGCAAACAATAGTTGAAAACCTACAAGAAGCATTGAATTCTATTGAAAGCAAGAGTCGAGCTATTGATTTAAGTGTTGCACATAGAGCATTAATGACTGTAATTTCTAGTAAGAAATTTTCACATAGAAGACAAGTTCAAGCAATTTCCTAATTACTCAATGTTTCTAGGAGAACTATTTAGAGATATATTGCAAGGAGAAATAGATTGGATGGAAATGTTGAGAATAATTGGGTAAATATTTGTAGGGTTCCCTAAAAAGATAGAATCTTAGAAGATGTAAAGGAATAGGTGATTGAATATTGGACCAGCCACTCTCGTGTTTCTTCCAATAGAAGGAACACTATACAGATAAAAGGTGAAGATGGTACAAAAATTTTACATCCAAAATATTTTATAGATACAACACAAAGTAAACTTTTTGAAGCATTCAAGCAAGAATTTTTAGATGTAAAGATTTGTCAAAGGATGTTTGAGAGACTACGACCAACTTTTGTAAATAGAAATAAGGTACGTGAGACTTGTTGTTGTCAAAATCATGTTGAATTTCATCTACACCTATAGTCATATAAAAAAGCTATGGCAATAATTAATCCAAATATAGTCATCCCTGGAAGTACAACACAATTTGTGAAAACTCTTCTATGTGAAAAATCAGAAGATTCAGATGAATTCAAAGTGCAGTGTATAAAAAATATATGTAATGATTGTGAAAATTTGAAGAATCTTGTACAGGTTGACAATATTGATCATTCGATGCAAGTTATGTGGAAGAGATTTGAATATGAGAAGTGGTGTAGGGGTACCGAACAACTCAGCTTATTTTGTTGTTTATTTGTCATAAGGTCAAAGCGACTAACTGTTGTTTTTAATTTTTTTTTGTGTTCAGTTGTAATAAGGGAAGTTCAGGGATATAAAGTGGTTTGGCCTTCCCCCAACTGTCATGAACGGTTGATCTCCCACTATATTGGGATAAATTGGCAGCAGACCGAACATGTGGGTTCGGTTCTGAGTTTGGTTGCGTATGTTCAATTCTATGCAAAAAGAATAACAAAAACTTTGTTCTATTCATGGTGTAAAAAATCTGTTAACTATTGGTAGATTTCCCTTTCCTGTAACGTAGTCATTTCTATTCTACAAGTTGTCGAAGTATGAATTGATGAAGCATTCCACTGGTGGGATTTCTGTTGAAATTAGTGGAATGGCTTCATTGTGTACATATGTGTTTTTATTTTCTGTTCTTGTTCCTGTGTGTTGTGTTCTATTTAATAGTGCAGAGAACTAGGTCGAAGGTATTGCACAGTAAGTGCCCTAGCATTTCTATGTGCTAGGGTTTAGTCAAAAGTTAGGCAAAGTGAAGTTTTGCCTAAGTGTTGGAGTATCATCGACGAGACTATGGGTTATTGGCAGAGTATTTAGTATTCTAGGCAAAAGTAGTAGTCTGCCCGAAGAGTAGTCAGGGTAACCAAGTACATCAGCAAAGAAAGTCTCATCGTGGTCAATAGCAATAATCTTACCGATGGATGTGTTTGAAGGTTAAGACATCAGAGTATCGGTCTGAAGTTTGGAGACGCCGCCGATGGTAGATGTTACACTGACAGTTGAGTTGGAATGTGTATCGGTATATCAAGAGGATAGACCAAGTGCTCACCGATGTTATAAGTCTTGCCAATGACAGTTGTATCAACGTATCGGAAGACAAGGTCAAAGTTGAACCGATAGAGGAGAGTCACGCTGACGAGTTTGAAGGAGCCATCGGCGTAGATCGGTGGAGAAGATTCTTACGAGGTTGATGACAAACGTCTTGTCAACAACAAAGGAGTGATCGGTGTATCGGTGGAAGGTTTTGTTGAGTTGCTGACGGTGTCAAGTCCTACCGATAGGTCAGAAACCTAGAGTTCTCCATTGGGAGACTCGTAAGATCAAAGAGATAAGTTCTAAGGTGGCTGATAGGTTATGTTTGGCTGACAATAGTAGGTCGCCAAGACATAGGCCACTCTCTTACCAATTTGGTGGGAAGTTTTACGCTTCCTCTATGCACTCTGTATCATTTTGGTAATTAGAGCTTTAGTTGGTCTATGTGGTGACGTGTTTTGAACAAGTCTATGTATGTCAGCAGACGAGAGTAAAGGAGAGGCTAGCAACATGCCTCCAAAGGGGATGACAGCAGAAGTGCTTAAGAAGTTCCAAGAGATGGAAGAGATGATCAAGGTTGGAGTCAAGGAAACACTCTAGGCTGAGTTGAAGGCACTAAAGATAGGAAAGAAATTAGATGGTGAATCTAATGAAGAAGAAGAAGATGGGGAAGAGGAAACAACCCCAGAATAGGTAGATATATCTGCAGACTAGAAATAATTTCTGGATGCCATAAGGACACTCCGTAAGGAGTCGTCTGAATAAAAAATGGAGATTCCAATGTTTAGTGGAAAGATGGATGCAAAAGAAGTCATCGAATGGGTCGAGGCTTTGAACAATTACATTCACGTGGTGGAACTACACCCAGGGAGAAAAGGTGAAGAGTGGCAAGAGCATGATCTCATCCTGGAGTCAGATGGTAGAGAGGATCAAGGCTCAGTTCCTACCAGTAGATTATGAAGTGCAGATATACAGGAAAATGCAAAATCTCAGATAGAAGGATATGGATGTATCCACCTATACAGAGGAATTTCATCAATTGTCTCTAAGGTGTGGACTTGCTGAGGATGAGAAAGGAAGAGTTGCCAAGTATATTAATGACTTGAAGTATAGTATACAAGATGAGATTACTATCTTGACACCAGAAACCATGGCCAAGTGTTTCCAAGTGGCACTGAGAGTAGAAGAGAAGTAGAAAAGAAAGGGAGAACAATAGAACAAAGGTAGGGGTGGAAGAAATTTTAGGGCTAGAAAAGTTTTGGTGGTAGAAATCAGTTCTAGAAGAATCAAGGGGTGTCCAGTCAGCAAGAACATAGTGGAGAATCTGGTTCTAGAGGGGGTTTCAAAGGAAGGAGACCCAATGGGAGAGGTAGATTTGGTGGACCAGGCAGAGGTCCTAACGTCTTCATGGGAAGATGTTATAATTGTAACCAAATTGGGCACATAGCAGGAAAGTGTCTGGAGAAATCCTCAAGCTCTCATGGAGGAGAGAGAGGGAGCCAGCTGATTCAAGAAGAAGATTGTTAGAGTGTGACTTCACCTATGGGAAGTGCAGCTCCAACACAAGATGGAGAGAATCTCGTGATGAGAATGATGATGCTGAAAGTGCCACAGAACAAGGAACCACCCCAGAGGAAGACACTATTCAGAACTCTATGTAAAGTTTTCGGCAAAAGGTGTAAGGTAATTGTTGATTCTGGCTCAACTAAAAATTTAGTTTCAGTAGAAATGGTAGAGAAATTGAATTTGAAAAGATTGCCACATGTTAGTCCATACAAAGTGTCCTGGCTGAACAAAGGGCAACAAGTTTTGGTTGATGGACAAGCTTGGGTAGAATTTCAGATAGGGGAATATAGGGACAAACTGTAGTGTGATATAATTCCCATGGATGCATGCTATTTATTGTTAGGAAGACCATGGCAGTATGATGTACAAGCCCAGCATGATGGTAAATCCAATTCCTTTGTTATCACCAAGAATGGTAGACAGTATAAGATGGATCCTTTACCAGAAGAGGGTGTAGACAAGAATGTAGGCTCAAGTGTCATGTTAGTAAGTGGGAAAGAGTTTATCCATACTCTAAAAGAAGAGGGAACCCAAGGGTATGCTCTAATTTTGAAACCTAAAGACAATTCTGATTTGTCTAAAAATAGCAAGGAAAACATCCCTAAGGAAGTGCAGGAATTGTTAGACAAGTATAAGAGTATCATGGTGGAGGATATTCCCAATACCTTACCCCCTATGAGAGACGTAAGTCATCAGATTGACTTCATCCCAAGATCCACATTGCCAAATAATCTAGCCTATAAAATGACACCTGCTCAAAATGAGGAGATTGCTAAACAAGTACAAGAACTGTTGGATAAGGGTTTGGTGAGGAAAAGTCTTAGTCCATGTGCTATACCCACAGTTTTAGCTCCTAAGAAGGATGGCAAATGGAGGTTGTGCACTGATTCGAGGGCCCTCAATAAGATCACCATCAGATATAGGTTTCCTATGCCTAGGATAGAGGACCTCATGGATTGTTTGGGAGGAGCTTGGTACTTTTCTAAAATTGATCTCAAAAGTGGATACCATTAGATCAAGATTAGACAAGGGGATGAATGGAAGATAACTTTTAAGACTAATGAAGGTCTTTATGAGTGGGTGGTGATGCCATTTGGACTGTCCAATGCTCCAAGCACTTTCATGCGTCTAATGAATGAGGTATCGAAAGATTTTATTGGCAAATTTGTTGTTGTCTATCTTGATGATATTTTGATTTTTAGCAGGACAAAAGAAGAACATTTACAACATTTGGAACAGGTGTTGAAGAAGCTGCATGAGGAGAAACTGATGATCAATATGGAGAAGAGTGTCTTCATGAAGGAACAACTCACATACCTTGGATTTGTGATATCCCAAGGCAATTTGAAAATGGATCCGGAAAAGGTAGATGCTATTTTGTCTTGGCCAACACTTAAAACTGTAAGTGATGTAAGAAGTTTTCACGGATTGGCAACTTTTTATAGAAAATTCATAAGAGGATTCAGTCATATTTGTGCACCCATTTTGGATACCATAAAAGGAGGACAGAAATGTAATTTTGTTTGGAATAGAGTAGCTGATGAGTCTTTTGAGATTCTCAAATAGAAAATAGCAGAGAAACCCATTTTGGTTTTGCCTAATTTTAATAAGTTGTTTACTGTGGAATGTGATGCCAGTAACCTTACCATTGGTGTTGTCTTGAGTTAGGAAGGCAGACCTATTGTTTTCTTTAGTGAAAAGCTGAATGATGCTAAAAGAAAGTATTCCACATATGATCTAGAATTGTATGCAATGGTGCAAGCATTGAAAAAATGGAGACATTATCTCTTGCCCAAGGAATTCATTGTTTATACTGACAACCATGCTTTGAGTTTTCTGAATTCGCATGAGAAGTTAAACCACCGACGCATGAAGTGGGTCAAACAACTCCAGGCATATACTTTTTCCATCAAACATAAAAAGGGACAAGCCAACAAGGTGGCAGATGCTCTGAGTAGAAGAGTGTGCACTATATAAGAAATCCAGTTGCAAAGTGTGGGAGTGGATTCTCTCAAAAATATGTACTAGGATGATGAGGACTTCAAAGAGATATATGTAGTTTGTTCACAATTTTCAGATTCCTATTATTCTGATTTTTTTGAATATTTGTTACAACAAGGGCTATTGTTCAAAGGTAGCCAACTGTGTGTACCTAGGTGTTCCATGAGGGAGAACATCATAAAAGAGAACCATTACAGTAGTCTTGGAGGTCATTTTGGACTGGACAAGACATTGGAAAAAGTGAGAAGGCTTTACTTCTGGCCTAAAATGCAAATAGATGTCAGGAAATTTGTAGAAAGTTGCAACATTCGCCAAAGGGCAAAAGGGACTTCATCAAATGCAGGTCTCTATCAACCACTTCCAATTCCTCAAAGGCCATGGGAGTGCATCAGTATGGATTTTGTTTTAGGTCTTCCCTGGACTCAAAAAGGATTTGACAGTGTGTTTGTGGTTGTTGACAGGTTTAGTAAAATGGCTCATTTTGTGCCATACAAATGTACCAATGATGCTTCACACATTGTTGGTCTATTCTTTAAAGAAATAGTTCAAATTCATGTTCATTGAACATAGTTACTGATAGAGATCCCAAGTTTGTGGGACATTTTTGGTGCACATTGTGGAAGAAATTGGGCACTCAATTATCTTTCATGTCAGCCTATCACCTTCAGAAGGATGGAAAAACTGAGGTGGTGAATAGATCACTGGGTAATCTTTTGAGGTGTTTGACTAAATAGCATGGAGAAGCATGGGATATGATCATCCTACAAGCAGAATTTGCATATAATGACTATGTCAATCAGAGCACAGGAAAGACTCCTTTTGAAGTTGTATATGGGATTCATCCCAGGGGAATCTTGGAGTTGAGAGATCTCCAGAACATGGAGAAAAGGAGTGCACAAGGAGAAGATTTTGTAGTCAGCATGAAGGATATCCATGATGCTGTAAGGGAAACTATCCAGAAGAACATAGGGAAATACAAAGAGAGAGCTGATCAGAAGAAAAGGGATGTCTAATACAAAGTTGGGGATCTGGTAATGGCATATCTGAAGAATGAAAGACTTTCGAAGGGAAAGCCCATGAAGCTTCTTATGAAGAAGATAGGTCCATGCAAGATTGTTCACAAATTTGGGCCTAATGCCTACGAGATTGAACTTCCTCCAGGTTTAGCAATATCACCCATTTTCAATGTGTCTGACCTGTTTCCATTCAAAGGAGACAATGTTGTTGGTTCAAATGTGATAGAAGCAAGGGATGCAGAATGGATTTCTGATCTTCCACCAAGTCAACCAGTATAGCTGGAATGTATTTTGGACACCAAAGTTTAGAAGAAGACCAGGCATAAAACCTACAAGAAGTATCTGGTCAAATGGCGTCGTTTGCCTGATGAGGATGCTACCTGGATGAGCGAGGAGGACATCATAAAACATGGAGTTACTATTTTAGACTTGGTTCCTCAAGGGACTTGAGTTCTTTTAAACCCCAAGAGTATGGTGTAGGGGCACCTAACAACTCAGCTTATTTTGTTGTTTCTTTGTCATAAGGTCAAACCGACCAATTGTTGTTTTTCAAATTTTTTGTGTTCAGTTGTAATAAGGACAGTTTGGGGATATGAAGCAGTTGGCCTTCGACAACTATCATGAACGGTTGATCTCCCACTGTATTGGGATAAATTGGCAGCAGATTGAACATGTGGGTTTAGTTCTGAGTTTAGTTGTGTATGTTCAATTCTATGCAAAAAGAATAACAAAAACTTTGTTTTGTTCGTGGTGTGAAAAATCTGTTAACTATTGGTAGATTTCCCTTTCCTGTAATGTAGTCATTTCTATTATGCAAGTTGTCAAAGTATGAATCGATGAAGCATTCCACTGGTGGGATTTCTATTGAAATCAGTGGAATGGCTTCATTGTGTACATATGTGTTTTTATTTTCTATTCTTGTTCCTATGTGTTGTGTTCTGTTTAACAATGCAGAGAACTAGGTCAAAGGTATTGCATAGTAAGTGCCCTAGCATTTCTATGTGCTAGGGTTTAGTCGAAAGTTAGGCGAAGTGAAGTTTTGCCAAAGTGTTGGAGTATCATCGGCGAGACGTTATCGGCAGAGTATTTAGTATTCTAGGTGAAAGTAGTAGTCTGCCCGAAGAGTAATCGGGGTGACCAAGTACATCGGCAAAGAAAGTCTCATCATGGTCGATAGTGATAATCTTACCGGTGGATGTGTCTGAAGGTTAAGACATCGGAGTATTGGCCTGAATTTTGGAGATGTCGCCGATGGTAGATGTTACACCGATGGTTGAGTTGAAATGTGTATCGGTATATGAGGAGGATAGACTAAGTGCTCGCCGATGTTATAAGTCTTGCCGACGACAGTTGTATCGACGTATCGGAAGACAAGGTCAAAGTTGAACTGATAGAGGAGAGTCATGCCGACGAGTTTGAAGGAGCCATCAGCGTATTGGCAGAGAAGATTCTTACGAGGCCGATGACAAACGTCTTGCCGACAACAAAGTAGTGATTGATGTATTGGTGGAAGGTTTTGTTGAGTTACCGACGGTGTCAAGTCCTACCGATAGGTGTGAAACCTAGAGTTCTCCATCGGGGAGACTAGTAAGATTAGAGAGATAAGTTCTAAGGTGGTCGACAGGTTATGTTTGGCCGACATTAGTAGGTCACCAAGACATAGGCCACTCTCTCACTGATTAGTTTTGGTGGGAAGTTTTACGCTTCCTCTGTGCACTCTGCATCAAGAAGTACTCAACAAAGTCAGCAGTTGAGAGAAGAAAAATTGTTCTCAAAGAGAGTGAATTGTCAAGCAATGAGTTTATGAAAATTTTTTGCAATATCATATATCCACATATTGACCATTGTCATGGTGCTAGATGGCAAGCTAAGCAATTTTGTGACTCAAAAAATTACTTTCCACCAGGTTGTAGTCTATCTATTGTTGATTTCTCTGAGAACTATACATTTAGTCCTCAAAATGAGATTCAAAGTCAATATTATCATTCAGAGCAAGTTGCAATATTTGTACAAGTTTGTTATATAGGCATGCTGAAGAACATGTGGATGGTGTACAAAGTAGCAAAGATGAACGAATTATCATCAAAGAGGTTCACTTTTATATCAGTGATGATATAGGTCATGATAGAAACTATGTAGCCCATTGTTTTGCAATGTTTTTTGAAGACCTAAGATGACGTCAAATAGATGCTTCACAACATTGGATATGGTCTGATGGATGTGCTGGTAAGTGTTGATTTTTTATTTTTTTAAATTATATTATATTTATTTGTGTAATTAACTTGTAGACTTGAATTGTTTAGTTACTTAAATATGTTGTACCTATATGTATATAGTTTTTTATAAAAATATTTTGGTTTTAAATTTGAAATTGTTTGTAACTTCACAGGACAATTTAAATCTGCAAAAGATTTTAATTGGTTAAGCCAACAACATATTAAACGGAACATACAATTTTTGTGGAATTTCTATGAGAGTGGACATGGAAAAGGAGAGCATGATGGAACTGGAGCATGTGTGAAGCATGCACTTCAATAACATGAACTTGCAGGGAATACATTATGGAATACAAATTTAAATTCTTAAATATATTTTAAATTAATTTAAACCTGTTAGGAAAAAAGTGTAGATCTCAATATATTGCATGTGTTGAGAAGTGGAAGCTTAAGCCATTATGCAATTTAATGGTTTTGATATATATCCAATGTTACAGATTTTCAATATTTCTTCTATTGGATTTTTTAAAAAATCTAATTATGTTTTTTGAGATTGTCTTTTCCTTTCAACTTGAAAACCTCTTAACCTGACATTTCACCAACATGAACTTGTAGGTAATGACATAAGGAATGCAAATGAAATTGTTAAATGGTGCAAAAGTCATTTTGCTGTCCATGACTCAATATACAACACACGCTATTTTGGGGAAGTTAAAAGTACATAAATATTTTGTTTTGAATTTTAATGTCTGTGACATCATTGAATTTGAAGGGAGATTGAGACAATTAGGCCTCTTTTCCAAAGCATGTATGTGATTATTGACCTCCAAACTTCCCAATTGCACTTGGATGCTTTCAACTCATCACCAATGGTCAGAAAATGCAAGTTATTTGGTTAGGAACAATCACCAATTGATTTGAATGCAAGATTTCAATCTAAGCCCTTGTATCTCCTAAAATATAGGCAAAACTCAATTAGGGTTCATTCAAACTCACTTTTGTTTCATACCCTACTCACCAAAATTCCTTAAACACAAAAAATACATTGCCTAGCATCTATCATTCCAATTCTAAGATTTTTGAGTGGTGGGGAAGCTCTGGAAACTTGTTTTGTTGTACCAAACCCTAGATCCCCTATTCTATAGACCGCTTTCAAACAAATGTCTCAATCTCCCTTCAAATTCAATGACGTCTTCTCAGACCACCTGCAAAGAGAAGTAGACACACCATATTTTCCAACCATATAAGTTGTACGCCATGACAGGTGTTGACGACTGTTTTGATGCAATCATAACAATAAGTTAAAATTCACATATAATGAACTGAAACTATACTTGAAAGATAAGAAGGAATCATTTGAGATTCAACTAATCCCAAGTCTACAATGGTTCGGTTGGTCAAGTTCAGTTGGTCAATGTGAAGCCGTAATGTTCAAGGGGCCTTACGTAGTTTAGGTTTGTTTGATGGCTTACTGGACTAAGAATATGCAAAAAGGTCATAGATTTCAACAAGTATTCTGTTCATTTGCATACAAGTGTTACTGTGCTGCAAGTTTCAGAGGGTTTTCTTGAATTTTTTTGCAGCTTTCTTCTTTATCTACTTATGAAAACTGTCTACTTATAGCTCTGTTATACCTGCTTCTTCAAATTTGAGACAATTTCCTTTAGATTTCTACGTTTTCAGCTAAATATTTCAGATGGGTTGGGAAAAGTTAGAAAGATCTAATCTATACCTCATTAATCTACCGAAGGATCTAATTGTTTCTATTATGCACTATGTAAACACTACAGTAATTTGATCAAATCCACAGTAAAAACCTTAAATGTAAGTTCTGAGCATTTTCACAAACATACATTTAAAATTGCAAGCTCTCAAAGAAAATATTTCAAAATACAAAGAAGGGCAGGAGAACACTCAGAAGATAGATGCAGAACTCCAGATTCTATTGTATTAGAAACGAATAGTCATACATGATTTACAATGTAACAATGACTCTTAGTTTCATTGATCATACTACAGAGAACTTACAAGCTTTACAGATACAGTAAGGCAGCCAGACATTCCACGCGCACCTTACTGCAGACAAACAGGTGACCGCCTTCTTCTACTTCTAAACTATGCTAAGCTAACTTGCTGTGTTTTCCTAGAATCCCTGTTGTAACCCCTAAAATCCCTGTTGTAAAGTATTACAGTGTAGAGAGGCAAAATATAAAGACATTCTGATTGTCCTCACTACAGCAAAAAACCTAACTGAACCCCTGGTTCAAACCCCTGGTTACAACAATAAATGCAGGTGAACCGGCTCTCAAAAATATCTCTGAGCAGTGTCAAATCTGGGTGAAATATTGCCCCTTCTGAGAAGTTCCGGCAGCTGGGTAATAACTTCTGTTTGCCTGTTACAGTAATACCTTCAGCTGTAACCTTGTTCTTTACTTGAATGGCCTTGACTTTTCGCATTTCATCCTTATCTTCTTGCTCCTGAGATCGGATCTTCTGCCTCTATGAGGTCACTATGTTGACTTTCCAGCTGCTTCCCCAACTGCAAGCCTGCAAGACAAGACAAGCAATAAGTATTTCATTTATCACATAAACAGCATGAAATTAAAATAACCATTTAAACCTAGGTGACTGCGCAAGATTGTGGAAATCGGATCTAGAATACTCTCAAAACGCGTCCAAAATGCGCTCAGACTGTCCAAAATGCCACTGCGCCAAAAAAAACACTTTAAAATTCCACCGCTTCATTTCCCGCCCATCGGCATGACTATCGCTATCGGCGTGTCAAAAAAAACATGTTGGCCGACATTCACTTCATCATCATGATATTCTGGAAATATGATGCTCTCCCTCCTGAAGGTCCAGATGACGTCATCATGATATTTCGCTTCTGCATATTGGAGAAAAGAACAACATCATCATCATCATCATGTTGAAGAAGAATAGGAGGATATGAATATGATCATGCTGCCGAGGAAAGGAAAATGATGGTGACATCATCATGATATTCAGGCTTCATTGAAATGCTAAGGATGACGTCATCATCATGTTCAGTTAAGATTAGGGGATAATTGTGATATTGGGTCACCTAAGGAGCATGATTAGGATGATGAATGTAATATGACCCTTTTTGCGGCCAAGGCAACCCTCTCGAAAGATCAGGATGATCATGATCAGGATGATATTTGCTTTTGTCGAACTTAGAATAAGACGTCATCATCATATTCGGGAACTGGATCGTGCTTTGGAAAATATCCTACCGAAGGGAAAATGTGATGATGATGATCATCAGGATATTTGCAAAAGGTTGTATTTCTCGATAGGAGGACTTCACGAAATGTCGGGTGAACAAACAAGATCATGATGATCTTGACAATATGACAGGATAAAAAATATGATGATGACCCACCTCATCGAATTATCATGATGATGTCATCATCATATTTCATCTTCGGAGCACAAGGATGAGTTGAGGTCATCATGATATTTGCGCTAGGGTGATATTGTAAAATATGATCATGTTGTTGAGGAATGGAATATCACCCTCTTCTTAAAAGACAGGGTGATCATCATGATATTTCGCTAACCGGAGATCAGGAGGATATGAACATGATGATCCTCTTTATTGAATTATGATGATGATGTCTCCATCACTTAGCGAATTTCAGCGAATGACCCTCTTTGTGAAAGATCAGGATGATATGAAGTCGTCATCATCATATTCGGGAACTTCAGCAAATATCATGATGATGACCCTCTGATAGGTTTATAACATGCGCATGCGAATATGCCAAAGGTGGATTTTCTAAGTCAGGGTGATCTGATAATATCATCATGATATTATAAGATCGGGCGATGCAAAAATATCATGATGATGCTCGCGATACAAAGACCGCTCGACGGGGAATCCACCGTGACTTAAGGTTGACGTCATCATGATATTTGGACCTCAGGATATTATCGGGGGGGGCTTTTCAAATATGATGATGATGTCCTCATGTAACCAAAACTGAGTATATGACCCTCCTAAAAAATCATGATGCTGATGATGCGCCTAAGGCCATTTGACGGGTAAAGGGCACTACCACCTAAGATTGACGTCTGGATATTGCAACTGCATGATTTTTATCAGGTGATAGACCAAGATCATGATGACCTTGACAACATGACTTAGGATATAAAAATATGATGATCCTCCTGCGAATATCAGGTTTGACCAAGACTTTGACCGTGCATAACTTTCACATATGGACGAATTTTCAAGTGAAGTAAAAGGCAAACCTGCATGGAATTTCAAGCTCTTTCTAAATATGAGGTCACAAAAACAAAATATGAACTTTGACAAACTGACCTCATGATGATGACCTACTTCATCCAATATCATGATGATGATGCACCTGACCTTCATTTTTACCAAACCGCCAGAAAGCAGAAAAACACAAGCAGAAGCAAAAAGCAAAACATCAGTAGGGGTCCCCATTTTGCTAAGGAGCATAATGGGGCGTGTTGTGAACATCACAACAACTAGCAACCAAAACAAAACAATTAAATTTAGAGTGTTCAAGGAAACTAGATGAAATGAACTCATAACTTCCAACTATCTTTCCTGCAAATTACTATTCAGCTTGAGACTCAAAGTATTCAATAAAGATGCATGAACTTCCATTTTCAGTTTAGTTGTGTGCATGTGATTAATTATCCTCATCTTGGAGATTGGTTGAACAAACCAGTGACTGACATTAGCCTACGTAGGTGAGGATATTCCCTCATAGCCGACCGGATAGAGCCTTGCTGCCAGCGAGCGTCTATAACCCCGACAAGGTTATCGTTACAATTCTCCTAAGTAGAGCCCCACTGCCAGCGAGCGTCCATAGCCCCGGTAGAGTTACTTAGATGGCTTAATCTGGATTTTCAGTATAATCTGCTTTATTCACTTATTTATTTATTTTTTTGTTTTCCAATTTTGAAAGATTTCATAAGATATAGCAATTTGTAACTTCATGATGCAAGGAGTGGGCACTTGCTGAAATTAAGCTGAGAATTGTAATGGTAGCAAGGGTGACCTCTGATTTTTCACCTAATATCTACACTGGTATGTTCAACAAACCCAAGGATTTTAGGTGTGTCATCGTGAGAAACCTACTTCGAATTCTCAATCACATTTATTGAATACAAAACTTCAGAAGATGAACAACTCTCTACATTCATGACAGTGACAGGTTATGTGTAAATTACAAATGGTTAACCTGAATATCCTAAATTATATATTGTTTTGAATGGTTGCTAGTTCTGCTCCTTAATACTCTACAGTAAAATAAAGATCCCTGCTGAGGAGACAGCAAACAAACCAAACAAACAGGCTGTACAACACAACAAAAGAAAAACTGTACAAACAGAAAGAAACAAAAGCAAAAACAAACAGAAGACAAACTATACAAACAGCCAGCCCAAAAGAAAATAGCAAAAGAAGAACCGCACATTATCTACAACACTTTACATTAAGAAAAAGGGACTGCCCCTCTTTTTACCTCAAGCCTGGAAGTAGTGTTTCAAATGCTGGCCATTAACTAGTAATGGCACATCTTCTCCAGTCAAGGTCTTAAGTCTAAAGGTGTTATCTCCTATTATTTCTGAGACTTGTAATGGACCCAACCATAATTTATCAAATTTTCCATGGCTTCCTTTCTTTTCATGTGCTTTGTCCCAGCACAACACTAAGTCTGATATCCTAAATGTTTTGACTCTTGCCCTTTTGTCAAACCACCTCTTAACAACTGCTTGGTGTTTGGCAAACTTCTCGAGGGCTTGACCTCTTTTCTCCTCTAGTTGTAACATTTGCACTATTCTGGTTTCCCTATGGTTATCAAAGCCTAGATATTCATTGGCAAACTTCCAGGTTGGTATTCTCAGATTAACCGGAAGTATGGGATCAGTCCCATAAACTAAGTGATAAGGTGTGCTACCTAAAGCTGTTTTAAACTTGGTCCTGTCTACCCATAATGCATATCTTAATAGGATATTCCACTCTCTAGGACTTTTGGCAATTAACCTCTTGATGATGTCTAATAAAATTTTGTTTGTTGATTCAGCCAGTCCATTACCTTGAGGGTAATAATTCGAAGAAAACCTTAGAATGATCCCATATTCAAATGCCCATTTAGAAAATTTTAAAGAAGAGAAAGCAGGGCCGTTATCACATACCAATGAATAGGGTGTTCCAAACCTGGTGATAATGTTTTCTTCAAGGAACTTGATAACTACCTCAGTTGTGGAAAATTTGCAGCAGGTGGCCTCAGTCCACCTTGTACAATAGTCTGTTACCGTCAATATAAATTTGTGTCCTGTAGAAGATGGGGGATTGATGACTCCGATAAAATCCAAGCCCCATTGTGCAAACGGTCTGGACTCGATCACAGGCTGCAGTGGATTGGCCAGATTTCTTCCTTTGTCTGCTGCAGTCTAACAGGTGTGGCAACTTCTGATGTGACTCTTAGTATCTTTGAATATAATGGGCCAGTAATAGCCTGCTCTCAGTATTTTGTGTGTTGTAGCTAAATGGGAACCATGGCCGGTTCCGTACTTGTCGTGTAGTTCTGTCAACACTTTATCAGCTTCAGTTCTGTTTATGCATCTCAGATAAATTCCATCATGGTTCTTCCTGAATAGAAGACCTCCTTGCACCATATAATGCTGTGCCTTAATCTTCAAAGCTCTCCTCTGAGAAGCCTTCATCTTGCTTGGGTACTTTCCAGCTATCAGGAAGGTGCTTAAATCATCGTACCAGCCTGATGCGTCCTGGGAATTCAATACATATTGCTGTTTTATCAGATTTGGATCCATGTTTGCTATTGTCTGCACCAGCACCTGCCCTCTGACCAGCTTTGCGAGAATGATCTCCATGTCAAATTCTTGCAGTGTGGTGATCCATTTGGCTCTTTTTTCTCCAGGCTCGTTTTGCATCAGCAACATTTTTACTGCTGCGTCTGGTACTATGGCTTTAATCTGGCTGCGCAGAATGTAGTGTCTGAATTTTTTCACAGCCTTCACTAATGCGAATGCCTGTCTTTCGATATCTAGATATCTCAGCTGTGCATCCTTCAGAGGCGCACTCATAAATGCTATGGGCCTCTCTTCATTATTTTCACCTTTCTGTGTCAAGGTAGCAGCGACAGAATGAGAAGATGCAAAGGAGTAGATGTAAAACGGGCTTGTATAGTCTGGACTTGCCAATACAGGGGCATTAGAAATTGCCTCCTTGATATCTTCAAATGCGGCTTTGGCCACTAGCATCCATTCCATCTTTGCATCTTTCTTTAACATGGCATTCAACGGCTGCACAATCTCTGCAAAACCTGTTATAAACTTCCGAACAAAGTTAATTTTATCAAAAAATGATTTCAATTCTTTCCTACTGTTTGGTATTTGCAAATTTTTTATGGATTCTATTCTATCCGGATCAATTGAAATTCTATTTTCAGAAATGACATGGCCTATAATTTACCTTCAGTTACGCCAAATATACATTTCTTAGGATTAAGGGAAATCCCATACCTTTCACATCGCTGGAGTACTTTTTTGAGGTCCTCAGCGTGGGTGGATGCATCCTGGGAATACACAGTTAAATCATCCATATATACAACAATACATTTACCTGATAATCCACAAAAAGCAACGTCCATGGCCCTCTGAAAAGTGGCACCTGCATTAATTAGACCAAAAGGCATTCTTCTATACGCATAATTTCCCCATTTGCAAGTGAAGGTGATTTTTAGTCTATCTTCTCTGTCAATTAAGACCTGGTTATAACCTGAAAAACCATCTAAAAAAGACATCATCTTTGCGCCATTTACTGCTTGCAGTACTTCGTCTATTGGGGGCAAAGGATAATTATCCTTTTCAGAAGCCTTGTTCAAATTTCTAAAATCTACGCACAACCTGATGTCTCCGTTTTTCTTCCTCACTGGTACTAAGTTAGCTACCCAGACAGAATGTCTGACTGGGAAAATTATTCCAGCAGACAGTAATTTTTTAACTTCCTCAAAGATTAAAGGCTCTAGAATGGCGTTTACAGGCCTCTGTTTCTGCCTAAATGGTTTGACTTCTTTTCTTAAAGGTATTACGTGAGTTATGATGGACTCATCAAATGTTTTCAAGTCTTCATAAGTCCATGCTATGACATGTTTATATTCTTCCAGAACGTCCATAACCTCTTTTCTGATTTTCTCAGAGCAAGCTTTCCCAATTAGTACATTTTGTGGATTTAGCTCAGTCCCTAAGTTATGTAAATCACACTTACCCCCTTCTGTTTTGGGTAAGTCCTTCTGTCTTATTATTCCGTCGAAGTCAAAGATGTGTTCTAATTCAATTACTCCTTTTGGTAAGAAGTTGCTCTTTAAGTTGATCATATCTTCTTCGTCCCATGTTACTTCAGGCCTTTCTTGTTCATCAATAATTTGGGCCTCAAATGCCTCATTACAAGTCAGAAAATTAATAATTTGCTGATCCTCTCCAAATACCTGAAAGTGTGTAACGTTGTCTGGTATACTGGGCACGTTAACTAGCTCAACAGCAAATCGTCTTAGTCCTGACAGTGCCAATGGTTCTAATGTACTAGCAGCAACTGCTAACGCATCTGGCCTGTGGTTCAGCTCTCTAGGAATGTGCTCTATGTTAAAAGCATCAAACGAATCCATTAAACTCCAAACTCTATGTCTGTAACTAATCATTTTCTTATAATTGCAGGCATATAGTTTCCTCACTTGTCTGACTACTAGTTCAGAGTCTGAAAATACTCTGACGGTTTTTACCCCTTTCCTGATGGCCATGACAAGTCCTAAAATTAGGGCCTCATATTCAGCAATATTGTTAGTGCAGGAAAATTGTAATCTATATGCTGCCAAATGTGATTTACCTTGAGGATTTATGAGTTCAATACCCGCACCTGCGCCCTGTTTTGATTTGGACCCATCACATTTTAACATCCACATGCCATCTTTACTTTTTTGATCTTTTACCTTGGCATACTTTGTCCCTTTTATTGCCTGTGGGATGTTGTCTTGTTTATTCGTGGGTTTTTCCGTTTGGTTATCTTGCATATGTGTGTTTGTAGTTTGCAACTCAGAAAGATAACTACCCTCGTCCTCTATTTCTTTCCCTAAATCTGGAATCAAAGCATCTATATTATCCTGAACATATCTCTGTGTCGGATTAGGATTCTCATTTTTCTCTTGTGATTCTACCCTCCCTATGCACTTTTTGTATTCATATTCAATGATGTCTTTGCATATTTCACAATTCTCCTCATAATGTTGCCTATCATGGACTCTACACCTATTTTTATATAACTTACATTGGACTGGGAGATTGTGCGTAACGCACTCTTCCACCTCTTGTCTAATGGCATGACCAAATTTGTCTATTGCATTGTTTTCCTCATCTGAAGAATTTCTGTCAGACTCAATGAATAGTGCCGTTCTATTGCTGACACACTTCTTTCTAATGTTTAACATCATAATCTCTTCAATCTGCATCCCATTGTTGGTAATTCTATAGACACCTGGTTCAACAGTAGCATATAATATTTCATTAGTTCGATTATACTCTGTTATCATATGTTTCATTCTGGGTTTTGCCCCTATTCTGATCTGGTTAGGGATGCCTCTCCATGGTAACCACATGTGTGAAAAGTCAGTAGCCATATATCCGTTTAATGTCTTGGACCAATCCCTACTTAGCAACATTCCATAATTTACGGGTATATCCACTACTTGAATGTCAATGATTTGGCTTACCCTAGGGTCTGAAGCTAACTGCACTTGTATGTTCATGAGTTCTCCTATCACGCTAACCTCGGTCTTATCTAATTGCGTGACAACCTTGGCAGATTTGGTGGGAGTCAGCCCGAGAGTTTTACATATTCCTAAGGGCATTACGTTGGCTGAAGCACCAGAATCTACCATGCAATTGTGTATATTCTTCCCACACAACCTAACAGTTAACAAGAAAGGTTGAGTATCCCTCTTATCCACATGTATTACCACATTTGTATTGGAAGGCTGCTCAACTTTCTTACCTTTCTCCCTAGGTGGTGAATCACTATTAGGAACAGTTATATCAGCAGACACCTTGTTTGTTATGGATGTATCCAGGGATTTTAAAAAAGCATTTCTGATCCCTGGGGTCTTCAATAATTCATTTAAAGGTATACTGACCTTAATTTTCTTTATTTCCTCTGATAAGTAATTCATTAGTCTTGTTGTCTCCATTGCTTCTGTCTTACTTGTTTGATCCTTTTGCACTGTTGTTTCATTATTTGTGTGCTGACTAGCTTTAAGTATGGCAGGATTGTTGCTAGCATTCTGATCTGGGGGTGTATTGATGTTATTCGGGGGAGTGGAAGTGGTGAAAGGTCCTCCCGGCCTAGGGTTGTTCCTCAAATTGTAGGTGTGGCTTTTATTTGTCTGTTGAAAGGCCTGCACCTCTTCTGTTTCATTTAATATCTCATTTTCAGATTCAAAAGGAAACTGAAAAGCATTTAACACAAAGGCTGATTCGGGATAAAGACTTTCACAACAGTACGGTTCATCCCCTAGCAATTCATCCTCTTTCTCTTCTGTAGTTGCAAAGGTAAACGTTTCTAAGACTAATGCTGTGTCATATTCTGAGGGTACTACCTCATTACCCTTAGGAATGAGAAATTCAGAGGTAGGAGGCTGTACATCTACGTTGAAAATACTAGCTGCCAAGTGGAACTGTGGACAGTCATGCTCAGCATGGGCATTGGTATTGTGAAATCTGCACCAATTTTTAGGTGCTGTACTAGCCATTTGTATGCTAGTTGTTTGTTTTGCACCATGATTATCTGTATTCTCAAAAGGAGAAGCCAGAGTACTGTTGTTGGGCCCAGTGTTCCATGTCTTGGGTGGCCTAGGTTGATTCTGATTTTTGTTATTATTGCCCCAGGTCCTATTATCTATCACTGGCCCCCTATTTTGCATTGGTTGCCCCTGACTAGGACCTTGATGCTGATTGTAGCTTTGGTTCTGATTGTACTGCTGATTTTGGTTGAGACTATAATTCTAATTTTGGCCTTGGTTGTGATTTTGATGTGGATTGTAGTTTTGGTTGCTTCTTCCATAGAGGTTCTCATTTCTTAGCTGTGTCACTTCGGTTGTTAATCTTTTCAAATGTGCAGTAATCTCTTTGATTTCTTCCCTATCCTCTTGTGCTTTAGCCACAGTTACATCCCTAGGAAGTTGGAAGAAAGGCTGACCGTTATTTTGACTGTTATTGGAAGTACTAGCCGTGTAAGGAGTTATAGCCTTGATTGGAGTAGGATTATACACAGGTGTGTAAGAAGGAACCGGATTTACTAGTGGAGCATGCTGTACAGGGACTCCATTCCATGGGTGTGCTTGATTCTGCACCCCAAAATTTCCTCCATTGACAAATGGACTATAAGTTGTATGTCTCATTTCTTGGTTCACTGAGGCTGCCTCTTTATAGGATCTGGATATTGAATCTATGTCAGGTTTTCTTTTGACGAACATGGCAGTTAAAGGATCCAAGGCAGCATAGTACATAGCCAACAAGGGAGCATCATCTATGGTATAAGGGGCTACTAGCCTAGAATAGGCCTTTTGAAATCTGTCATTGAAATTATCAATTAGCTCTCCCTCACCTCGTTTTAAAGCAGCCAATTTATGATACAAAGCACAAGGGTCAATGGGTCCCCTAAATCTTAACAGAAATGCTTCTTCCATAAGTGCCCAGGAAGAAATGTAACCATTGGGTAAGTTTACGTACCAGCTAGAAGCCTGCTCATTAAAGGTGTAAGGAAACAATCTACACACAACATCCTCGTGCTCTAACATAGCCCTAAAACATGCTTCCTTAAATATTCTAATATGATCTTCTGGGTCCTGATGCAACTGGTATTTGGGACATATCTTTTCCAGATTTTTTGGCATGTCATGATAATCATTGAAGAATATGGGAGAATTGACATCGAAATAAGCCATTGTAGGTGGTTGAGCTTGACTTGAACTTGCAGAAATACCTAGATTGATTGGTGGATTAGGATTTAGAGGAGGATTGAGACCTCCAGGAGTGCCTGAGCCAAGATTTAAAGATCTGAACAGTGATCTGTCAGGACTCACAATACTACGGATGTTAAAAGGTGACCCAGGAGGTGTTCCAGATGAACTTCCTGCTTGCGATATTTTTGGATTCCAAATTAAAGGGCTTTTACTTCGCCTTGTATCAGGTAGTTGCACAAATATATCTCCTGAACTGGACCTAGACCTAGTCACTCTATTACTGTCGTTAGCCAGTTTGAAATGAAGCCTAACTCAGGAAGGCCCTCCTTCTAGCGCCAGAAAACTGTTGACGACTGTTTTGATGCAATCATAACAATAAGTTAAAATTCACATATAATGAACTGAAACTATACTTGAAAGATAAGAAGGAATCATTTGAGATTCAACTAATCCCAAGTCTACAATGGTTCGGTTGGTCAAGTTCAGTTGGTCAATGTGAAGCTGTAATGTTCAAGGGGCCTTACGTAGTTTAGGTTTGTTTGATGGCTTACTAGACTAAGAATATGCAAAAAGGTCATAGATTTCAACAAGTATTCTGTTCATTTGCATACAAGTGTTACTGTGCTGCAAGTTTCAGAGGGTTTTCTTGAATTTTTTTGCAGCTTTCTTCTTTATCTACTTATGAAAACTGTCTACTTATAGCTCTGTTATACCTGCTTCTTCAAATTTGAGACAATTTCCTTTAGATTTCTACGTTTTCAGCTAAATATTTCAGATGGGTTGGGAAAAGTTAGAAAGATCTAATCTATACCTCATTAATCTACCGAAGGATCTAATTGTTTCTGTTATGCACTATGTAAACACTACAGTAATTTGATCAAATCCACAGTAAAAACCTTAAATGTAAGTTCTGAGCATTTTCACAAACATACATTTAAAATTGCAAGCTCTCAAAGAAAATATTTCAAAATACAAAGAAGGGCAGGAGAACACTCAGAAGATAGATGCAGAACTCCAGATTCTATTGTATTAGAAACGAATAGTCATACATGATTTACAATGTAAGAATGACTCTTAGTTTCATTGATCATACTACAGAGAACTTACAAGCTTTACAGATACAGTAAGGCAGCCAGACATTCCACGCGCACCTTATTGCAGACAAACAGGTGACCTCCTTTTTCTACTTCTAAACTATGCTAAGCTAACTTGCTGTGTTTTCCTAGAATCCCTGTTGTAACCCCTAAAATCCCTGTTGTAAAGTATTACAGTGTAGAGAGGCACAATATAAAGACATTCTGATTGTCCTCACTACAGCAAAAAACCTAACTGAACCCCTGGTTCAAACCCCTGGTTACAACAATAAATGCAGGTGAACCAGCTCTCAAAAATATCTCTGAGCAGTGTCAAATCTGGGTGAAATATTGCCCCTTCTGAGAAGTTCCGGCAGCTGGGTAATAACTTCTGTTTGCCTGTTACAGTAATACCTTCAGCTGCAACCTTGTTCTTTACTTGAATGGCCTTGACTTTTCACATTTCATCCTTATCTTCTTGCTCCTGAGATCAGATCTTCTGCCTCTATGAGGTCACTGTGTTGACTTTCCAGCTGCTTCCCCAACTGCAAGCCTGCAAGACAAGACAAGCAATAAGTATTTCATTTATCACATAAATAGCATGAAATTAAAATAACCGTTTAAACCCAGGTGACTGCGCAAGATTGTGGAAATCAGATCCAGAATACTCTCAAAACGCGTCCAAAATGCGCTCAGACTGCTCAAAATTCATCAGGTCAACTATCGCTGACCAGGAAAATGCCACAGGCGCCAAAAAAAACACTTTAAAATTCCACCGCTTCATTTCCCGCCCATCGGCATGACTATCGCTAACGGCGTGTCAAAAAAAACATGTTGGCCGACATTCACTTCATCGTCATGATATTCTGGAAATATGATGCTCTCCCTCCTGAAGGTCCAGATGACGTCATCATGATATTTCGCTTCTGCATATTGGAGAAAAGAACAACATCATCATCATCATCATGTTGAAGAAGAATAGGAGGATATGAATATGATCATGCTGCCGAGGAAAGGAAAATGATGGTGACGTCATCATGATATTCGGGCTTCATTGAAATGCTAAGGATGACGTCATCATCATGTTCAGATAAGATCAGGGGATAATTGTGATATTGGGTCACCTAAGAAGCATGATCAGGATGATGAATGTAATATGACCCTTTTTGCGGCCAAGGCAACCCTCTCGAAAGATCAGGATGATATTTGCTTTTGTCAAACTTAGAATAAGACGTCATCATCATATTCGGGAACCGGATTGTGCTTTGGAAAATATCCTGCCGAAGGGAAAATGTGATGATGATGATCATCAGGATATTTGCAAAAGGTTGTATTTCTCGGTAGGAGGACTTCACGAAATGTCGGGTGAACAAACAAGATCATGATGATCTTGACAATATGACAGGATAAAAAATATGATGATGACCCACCTCATCGAATTATCATGATGATGTCATCATCATATTTCGTCTTCGGAGCACAAGGATGAGTTGAGGTCATCATGATATTTGCGCTAGGGTGATATTGTAAAATATGATCATGCTGTTGAGGAATGGAATATCACCCTCTTCTTAAAAGACAGGGTGATCATCATGATATTTCGCTAACCGGAGATCAGGAGGATATGAACATGATGATCCTCTTTATCGAATTATGATGATGATGTCTCCATCACTTAGCGAATTTCAGCGAATGACCCTCTTTGTGAAAGATCAGGATGATATGAAGTCGTCATCATCATATTCGGGAACTTCAGCAAATATCATGATGATGACCCTCTGATAGGTTTATAACATGTGCATGCGAATATGCCGAAGGTGGATTTTCTAAGTCAGGGTGATCTGATAATATCATCATGATATTATAAGATCGGGCGATGCAAAAATATCATGATGATGCTTGCGATACAAAGACCGCTCGACGGGGAATCCACCGTGACTTAAGGTTGACGTCATCATGATATTTGGACCTCAGGATATTATCGGGGGGGGCTTTTCAAATATGATGATGATGTCCTCATGTAACCAAAACCGAGTATATGACCCTCCTAAAAAATCATGATGCTGATGATGCGCCTAAGGCCATTTGACGGGTAAAGGGCACTACCACCTAAGATTGACGTCCAGATATTGCGACTGCATGATTTTTATCGGGTGATAGACCAAGATCATGATGACCTTGACAACATGACTTAGGATATAAAAATATGATGATCCTCCTGCGAATATCAGGTTTGACCAAGACTTTGACCGTGCATAACTTTCACATATGGACGAATTTTCAAGTGAAGTAAAAGGCAAACCTGCATGGAATTTCGAGCTCTTTCTAAATATGAGGTCATAGAAACAAAATATGAACTTTGACAAACTGACCTCATGATGATGACCTACTTCATCCAATATCATGATGATGATGCACCTGACCTTCATTTTTACCAAACCGCCAGAAAGCAGAAAAACACAAGCAGAAGCAAAAAGCAAAACATCAGCAGGGGTCCCCATTTTGCTAAGGAGCATAATGGGGCGTGTTGTGAACATCACAACAACAGGGCCGTACTAGGCCGTACTGTTGTTATAAAATTAAAAAATATAGTTTTTTAGCAGACAAATAGGGAAATAAGGAAAGTTTTTTCTTTATTCAACTTTCTCCAAGTGCCTCGAGTATTTTGAGGCTTTTTTAAACCTTTCCCTCTTAAATTCCAATGGTCATCAACTACATTTATCAAAATTGACCTTTGATCTTCCACGTGACATCACTATTACAAAGCAATATTGGACAAAATTGCATGCTTAGGGCTTAAATGAGACAAATACATTGGAGATGGTCTTATTTAGACCTTATTGCATCACTCATGTGCTTAAGCACACACCAAACCAACTATATATATTATTTACATCATTTGACCCCTATTAACTAGGTGCTCCTGCACAAACTAGGGGTGTCCCTGATATACACAAGGTATGAGGGGCCCAAATCTATGAACACTTTCTCGTTGAAGGGATGTGGTAGAAGTGTAACCGAATACCACTTCACCTTGTGTTCGAAATCACCCAGGGCCACAAGGTTGTCCCAATGACTACGTAGCTAGATTGAGGTACAGGTTTCACTCTCCTCCCTTTGATATACCCTGCCAAAACACATGGTTGAGGTTGTCCCTAGGGGTGGTGAAATCCCTTAGCAGGCCCCTTTGAAGGGTTAACAAAAGTGAATCAAGTGTGGTCTTCTTTATCTCTAAGATCACCTTGCAGTGCGAGGAGAGAGCATACACACACACACACATGATTCACACTCACGATTGTTAATTGACCTTAGAAAATCAAAATGTGTGATCAAACAGTTCAATCACTTGTTCTTTTTAGATCCCCAAATCAAGATGTGATGGAAGACACTTGTTTGTTTTAGCTTGTTTTTTTATGTGTGATTTTAAACCCAAAATCTAAATGTGTTTGCAAACAATGATTGAGAGATGAGAGATAGAATATGTGCACCTAATTGTTTTCTCTTTCCAAGTTGCTATTTATGTTGATGCCCCTATTGTTCCAGCTCCTTAGATGCCCCTAAAAATCAGCAATATAGGAAGAAACACCAACTTGCAAGCAAAAGTGGATTAGTGCAAAATGATGTGATTTGTTAAAAATATGATAATTAATGACCTGATACAAGAAAATAAGTTGTAAAAATAGAAAGGACATGAAATTCTATGCATTTTTAAATAAAAATTTTCTGAAAAAGGACATGTTTTGCTCTAGATATGTGCTTTTTAAGTTTGAAGGAAAGCTGATGTTTGACAGAAATTACCTAATGAAATGGTGAAATTACCTAATGGTACCTGCTCCACTATGAAGCTTGTCAAATTAGCTTTCCAATGACTATAAAAATTTAAAAGTCTGACATGATTTGCAAAAGTTATGGTAGTTTTAAAAAGAAAACTATTTTAAGCTTTAAAAAACACTATTCACGCCCTGAAAACACTATTCACTACCTAAAAATACTGTTAATGGCTAGATGTACTATTCACTTCCTGAAAAACATTGTTCACTAGTGGAAAGCACTGTTTCATTCCCCTATAGACATTTGTTTAAATTTGACTTGCAACAAAAATGGTCAAATTATATGTTTTTCTTCATCTCCTGGCCCTTCTGGATGCAACCGCGATGTCTGTTTTAGCCCAGGTCACCTGTAATAATCACTTGAAAAACTTCACAAACTAGGGTTAGAAAAAGCTACAAATTTTTACTACAAAAACTTGCAAAATCATAAGATTTGATCAGGTGAAGTGGGTCCCACTGGGTGTGCCAGAATGTAGATGAGAAAATTTGGACAAAAGAAAGATAAAACAATAAACATGCAATACCTTGATCCAAATCCTTCAAATACCTCAGATGTTGATGCATGCATATTGGATTGATGTAGCTGATTTGATGTTAATTGCTCACGTTTGCAACATAATGTTAATAAGATGAAGATTTGATGAAAGAAGATAATAGATGAGGATGGATGAAAGATTGAATGATGCAAATGTTTCAAAGTCATTTTGATAGCGTAAGGATATGAAACTCAATGCATACCAATGGCTTATGAGAGGCCATATTTATAGGCAAGGGCTGATTTTTGATATGGAAGGAAGAAGATTTGATAAGATAAGATTTGATTTAATTTTGATTTTTGCTTTATTTGACAAAAGAGGAAATAAAACAAGATAAGATAGGATTTAAAAAGATAGAAAGAGATTTGATTTTTTTGTTTTAAAGGAAATAAATCCTAAAAAAAGATGAGAGGGATAATTGGTAAATTATCTAATTAAATAAATTAATTAGATACACATGAGTTTAATTTTGGAAAGAAAGTGAGATCTTTTTAGGATTTTGAATTAATTAAATAAATATTTAATTTGTTTAATTAATTTTGGATTGTGCTAAGAGATAATGTGGAAAGATAATTAAATAAAAAAATAATTATTTAATTATAGGAAAATAGATAAATGACTAATTAAATAATTAAAAATAATTATTTAATTAGAGGGGATAAATGGCCATGAACAATTAAATAAATAAAATTTATTTAATTATAGAAGAAGGGATTGTGGGATAGAAAAGGGTGAAATTAGTCAAATAAATAAGATTTATTTAACTAATTAGGTGATGACATGGGTAGCTAGGGCAAAACATACTACAAGATGTAATGGTGCAAAAGATGGACATTTTTGGGTGTCTACAATCATTAGGCTACCCATTTATCCACTTCAAGACAAGCTGATGCTTTGGGAGAAAAGGGATTCCTTCAATCTGTGGGTTCAAAACATCATCACCATTTGTAGTTGGAGTGCTGGATGAAGTTAGAGTTGCTTGACATTGCTACATCAAGGATGGTTGTACATTTATGCTTAGATTATATTTATTTTTGTGTGGTGGAGCACTATTGCATATGTAGAGTTTTGAAGCATGTTGCCTATTCAAATGTATATTTATACAATGGCTGTGTTATTGGAAATTCTATTGTATTATTGAGGGCATTGATATTATACGTCTTGTAAAGACCTTTAGCATAATCATCCACACTAGATTTGTAATGGAAGGCACTAGTTTATATTTCTATGTGTGCATGTGTGTGAATTGATCTTGTAAAGTATGAGAAATGTTGTGGCTCACATTATGGGGTTGTTTATACATTTACCTTTTCATGCTTTGTAAATGAGAATATTATACAAAACAACTAAACCTTTTTAACAATGAAGCTTATTTATTATGTTAAAAACCCTTTGAGTGGTTAGAGCATCTAAATGTATTGTTTTAGATTTTTCGTAGCTTTAAAACATAGATCATTAATTGATGTGATCAAATTTGATAATATGAATTAGCCTAGTAGATAATTTATATGTATAGTCACATTCATGACTATCTCAAAGCATGTTGAACTTCAAATGGGCATAACATCTTCATAAAATGTCTTTTCAATGCCCATGAGTATTTATTAAAAAAGATATAACCCACATTTATACATAAAATGAAGATAACACCCAATTAAGTCACACTTCTTGTTACCAACTATCACAACTCAATATTTTGAAATTTGAATTTGAAAGAAAATTAAATGAGAGAAAAATAGATTCATTTAAAAATACAAAGAATAAACAAATTTCAACAAGAGACTACAATTCTAGAAAGAGCATTAATGAGGAACCTTCCCTCCATTTCTCAAATCAAGACCAGAATTTATGAGGTGAATCCATTTTTCCTCCTTCAAATTTATTACATTGGAAAATTTGAGGATGCATTGAAGAGTTGCAAGTCCATTTTCCACACAAATTGAATGGCAACTTAGAAAATGGTGAGGTACATTTATGATGGAGACTTGACCGAAGACTTGGAACTTCCTCCCTAAAGGTTGCAATTTTCTATAAATTTCATGGGATGTTGGGAAGAAAAATAGGAAGAAGAGAGAGGGAGACATTCTGTCAAAGAGCAGAGCAAAATGATTCCTGTCCTCTTTAGCCCATTAGGCTGTTATGTTTATGTATCCCAGATTGGATAGAGTATTGGTCCGTTAGACCCACTAGGCCTTTTGGCCATTGATTGTTCTACCCGAATCAAGTAGCGATAAGGTCCATTTGACCTGGTTCTGTATGAACCTATTTGCCCAAAGGATAGAAGAGCCCGGGTGGCTTAAGAATGTTCTGATTTGAACATATGGCCCGTTTTGGCCAAAGTTTTCCTGAGTACTCAATCAATGTCTTGATATATCTCATAAGAACTTGTTAATAAAGTAAAATTTTTGAAAATTCAAGTTTGGACCAAGCGGGTCCTTACATGTGGTATCAAAGCAGAGGTAAGTATGCAGCCAAACCCAAATCTAGGTGAAATTTTTGTGCTATTGGTTTTAAACTCTTGTTGGAGATAAATCTTAGCATGTATGGAATCGGCCAAATTTGTTTGATGAATGTTTTTAACCATTTTATTTCAAATAGGGTGAAGCATCTAACTGACAAATTGTATGTATGCGAATAGGATTGTTGGTTGCTCAAGAGAGTCATCTGTTCATTTTGTTTAATAATGACACTATTTTGTAATTAGAAATGTTCATACTCACCAGGTCTTTTGTTCTGTATTCTCTTTTGTTTGGAGTTTTGAGTTTACACTGGTTGATCATAGATGTTTGAAAGTTTTTTTTTAAGCCATTTCATGTGACCCTGCAGCCATTGCATTCCATGATTCAACCTTTCTTGAAGGATTTTGTCAAAAATATTCATGTCTTTTCTGCATACATGCCTAACCAAGCATTTTTTTCTTCTTTCTATTATGCTTTGAAAGAAGCTCATACTCTATTCCCAGCGCCCATTTTGGGACAATCAGGGGGATGTTGACCAAGGTTTTACACTTGCTAAAATTGCATTCGCTTGGAAGTTTCAAACTGCATTTCTACAGATCTATTTTGTGTGATCCTGTAATTCATTAGGCAACGTTTCTTTGAGGGATTTTGTCAAACTGTCAATGTGTCTACCAGGGCACTTGCAATTTCCTCCTCTAAATCGCCCTTCCATAATGCTTTAACCAAAAACTGTACCCAAAACCCTATTCTAATCACTTTCCAGAATTGCAGGAATTAGCATATATTATGTGTTCGAATAATATTATTAAAAAAAAAATGTTTAGATAGTTAAGATTAAATCATAAAATCACCAAGTTCCATCAGGTTGAGTTTGAACAAATGTTTTATAAAAAAAATTATCTCTGTTTTCTTTAATCAATTGCAGACGAAACAAATCATAAAGTTCTATGTATAATCTATATTACAATGGTGACTGTTTAGGAACTGCACCTATATCCAAAGCACCATATAGGATGAACACCACAGAACTCCAAGAGTTAAAAATATAGTTTCAAGAATTGCTAGAGAAAGGATTGATAAGGCCTAGTGTATCACCTTGGGGAGCACCAGTCATATTTGTAAAGAAGAAGGATGGGACATTAAGGTTGTGCATTGACTACAGAATGTTGAATAAGGCCACTGTGAAGAACAGATATCCCTTGCCTCGTATTGATGATCTATTTGACCAAATGCGAGGAGCCTCAGTGTTCTCCAAAATTGATCTCCGCTTGGGCTATCACCAATTGAGGATAAAAGAAGAAGACATCCCAAAAATAGCATTTAGGACTAGGTATGACCACTATGAATTCACTGTAGTTCCATTTGGGCTAACGAATGCTCCAACTGCCTTTATGAATCTTATGAATAGTGTGTTCCATGATTTTCTGGATAAGTTTGTGATTGTGTTTCTGGATGACATTTTAATATATTCTAAGGATGAAGAGGAACACTTAGCCCATCTACAGGTAGTCTTACAAAGGTTGCAAAAGCATAAGTTGTTTGGGAAGTTATCCAAATGCTCCTTCTTTGAAAAGAGAGTACACTATTTAGGGCATATCATTTCGGCCGAAGGTATAGCGGTAGATCCTGATAAAGTAAAAGCCATCACTGAATGGCCTATCCCTACAAATGTGACAGAAGTGAGAAGTTTTATGGGATTGGCAGGGTACTACAGAAAGTTTGTGAAAGACTTTTCAAGGATAGCCAATCCAATCACATCCTTGCAAAAGAAGAACAAAAAGTTCATTTGGACTGAACAGTGTGATAAGGCATTTCAAGTACTGAAGGAAAAGCTAACGTCACCTCCAATTCTAAAAGTACCTGACCCTAATGGTAACTTCACAGTAGTAATAGATGCATCTATAGAAGGACTAGGAGGAGTTCTTTTCCAAGAGGAAGGAGTAGTGGCTTATGAATCACGAAAACTAAAAATCCATGAAGTCAATTACGCCCCCCATGACCTTGAACTTGCAGCCATAGTTCATGCCTTGCAAAAATGGAGACATTTCTTGTTGGGAAAACCATTTGAGCTTAAAACAGACCATCAAGGATTAAAACATATCTTCACTCAACCTCATTTGAATGCAAGACAAAGAAGGTGGTTAGAGTTCCTAAGTGAGTATGATTTTGATATTCAATATATCAAGGGGAAAGAAAATAGGGTGGCCGATGCTCTCAGCAGGAGGAGACATATAATGGCCATATCCAACTTGCACATAGACCTGAAGCAACAAATACTCTCTGAGCAGAAACATGACCCATGGTACGCTCAGGTTAAGACATCTCTAGCTAACACCTTTGTGGAACCTAAGTATTTGGATTATGCTTTTGATTATGATGGACTAATGAGGTGCCAGGGAAGAATATACATTCCTGATAATGCAGAACTAAGGGGTATGATTTTGACAGAGGCACATAAGGCTCCATATTTAGGACATCCAGGAGTGAATAAGAAGTATGCTGACCTCAAAAGAATATATTTTTGACCAGGCATGAAGAAGGATGTGGTAGACACAGTTGCCAGATGCCTAGAATGTCAAAGAGTTAAGGCAGAACATGTGCACCCAGCAGGGCTTCTTTATCCACATGATGTACCTTTCTATAAATGGCAAGTCATAAGTATGGATTTTGTCCAAGGGCTACCAATGACATCTCATAGGCATAATTGCATTTTGGTGGTAGTGGATAAACTCACTAAAGTTCCCCACTTCATACCAGGAAACCTAACAGATGATGCACCAGCAGTAGCAAAAAGGTTCATAAAGGAAATTTTTAGGTTGCATGGAATTCCTGAGAAAATAATCTCTGATAGAGATGCAAAGTTTACTTCTAGATTTTGGACCACATTGCAGGCTGCCTTAGGAACACAGTTGAATTTCAACACAGCCTATCATCCTGAGACAGATGGACAGACAGAAAGAACCAACCAAATTTTGGAAGACCTCCTTCGTATGTATTGCACGGATCAACAGACTAAATGGGAGGAATATTTGCCATTATTTGAGTTTGCCTATAACAATTCCTTCCAAGCAGCAATAGGTATGGCGCCCTTTGAAGATCTCTATGGGAGACCTTGTCGAACACCTTTGAGTTGGGATAAACTAGAAGATAGGATCCTAGTTGGCCCTGAATTGTTGAAGGATATGGATAATCAGGTGCAACTTATTCGACAGAGGTTGAAGGAAGCCTCGGATCGCCAGAAAAGTTATGTAGATAAGAATAGGACACCCAGAAGATTTCAAGTTGGTGAAAAAGTGTTCCTAAGAGTTCGACCTCATAAAAGTTCCATCTCTTTTGGAAGGAAGTCAAAGCTAGTTCCTCGCTATGTCAGGCCTTTTGAAGTACTTGAGGAAATCAATCCTATAGCTTACCGCTTGGCCTTACCTCTAGTGCTGAGCCAAATTCATGATCTATTCCATGTATCCTTGTTAAAAAAGTATAGACCTGACCCTAAGCATATTCTTAATTGGAATGCCCTGCAGGTGGAGGAACCCGGTACAATAACAATAGAGCCATGCAGAGTCATCGAGAGGCGCCAGTTCCAGCTCCGCAATTGGACAGTGGACCAATCTAAAGTCCAGTGGGACCAGTATTCCCCTGAGAATGCTACATGGGAAGACACAGTGGAAATGCAACGGTTCTATCCACACTTATTTTGAATACACTCTAATTATTTATAAGCTCGACAAACTTCAAATTTTGCTTAAAGACAATGATGTTGAGATGATACAGACACTTATGCTTAGATAATACTCCTTGTTATCTTTATCTATGTTAAACTATTTAACCTACCTTGTTGAAGGATGGAATTTAAAGTAGGCAAGTATATTTATTTCTATATGTTTTAATCTTATTTCTAACATGCATCGAGACGATGCATAAATTTAGGGGAGAAGGATGTCACAACTCAATATTTTAAAATTTGAATTTGAAAGAAAATTAAATGAGAGAAAAATAGATTCATTTAAAAATACAAAGAATAAACAAATTTCAACAATAGACTACAATTCTAGAAAGAGCATTAATGAGGAACCTTCCCTCCATTTCTCAAGTCAAGACCAGAATTTATGAGGTGAATCCATTTTTCCTCCTTCAAATTTATTACATTGGAAAATTTGAGGATGCATTGAAGAGTTGCAAGTCCATTTTCCACACAAATTGAATGGCAACTTAGAAAATGGAGAGGTGCATTAATGATGGAGACTTGACTGAAGACTTGGAACTTCCTCCCTAAAGGTTGCAATTTTCTATAAATTTCATGGGATGTTGGGAAGAAAAACAGGAAGAAGAGAGAGGGAGACATTTTGTCAAAGAGCAGAGCAAAATGATTCTTGTCCTCTTTAGTCCATTAGGTTGTTATGTTTATGTATCCTGGATTGGATAGAGTATTGGTCTGTTGGACCCACTAGGCCTTTTGGCCATTGATTGTTCTACCCGAATCAGGTAGTGATAAGGTCCGTTTGACCTGGTTCTGTATGAACCTATTTGCCCAAAGGATAGAAGAGCCCAAGTGGCTTAAGAATGTTCTGATTTGAACATATGGCCCATTTTGGCCGAAGTTTTCCTGAGTACTCAATCAATGTCTTGATATATCTCATAAGAACTTGTTAATAAAGTAAAATTTTACCAAGTGGGTCCTTACACCAACGATTTTTCTATCTTTTTATTCCTAAATATTTCCACTCATCCAAATGCATGTCTTTTGATTCCATATAGATTTAAAACAAATCATGGGTGGCATGAAACCTCAACCTTGTTGCTTAGCCACAACCTATGAGTTGTAGTAGCATTAAATGATTTAAGTAGAGATAGACAATATTATATGATTTAGATGAATAATGTGAGAACCCAATTTCATCAAGGATTAATAACTTAGTCAGAATTGTTCTGAGCTATTATATTCTCTACTTTTTTTATTAAAGTATCTTATTGTAACTTGTTTTCCCATTATGCTTCATAAAATATAGTCATGGGAATGTTCCTACATCTTGCCTTGGCTTGAATATTAGTAAAATTAGAATCTAGTATTTTGTTGCAATATAGACACCTCTCTATGTTCTACCAAGATAGTATAGTTTTGAAGTTAAACTCTTGATATTATGTATTGAAATGATAATAGTAAACAAGATGACCATATTTTGGATAAATCAAACAAAGAGTTAATTTTCATATGTTTCCAGGGTCAATTCTTGTTGGCATAATACTAGTATTACATTGTTAAATAAATATAAGTAAATAATTAGTTGGTTAGGCTTTGGGAAGTTACTTTCCCGTAAGAAGTTATATATGGGAATATCAAGGCTTTAAAAAGCCAATGTACTGCATTGTAAAATGATCCGAAGACAATAATATATAATTTTATGTTTTAATATTGCTGTGCAATAATGGTGTAACTATATGTGTTTGTGCTCACCATATTTCAATATGGTATCAGAGCAACTATTTGGCTGAGCCTGTGCATTCTAAAATGGAAGGTTGAAAGCTTGTTTGGAGGAGAGCCAATGGAAGTTAAAATCTACATCAAAGGCATCTAAGATTTCAAATGGAGGCATATATCATTCTCAGTCTCACTGTCCAAACAAATTTGTTGTTGTCCAAATGAATTTGCTGATGTTGAGAGAGTATTGTTGTTTGATACTTAGAGTTTTCATGGTTTTTCTTTACTGTGAGGAGACGGTGTAAAGTTTTTAAAACATTGATGTGCTGACATTGCATCCTTTACATTCAATCTACATTAAGTAATCTTTTAGAAGTAATTGATATGGAAATTGTTTGCTATGAGGAGATGCAAGCTGTTTGATATTAAAGTTGCACTCAAAGATGGAAAACCAGGTGTACACCGAATCCAACAAGGAAATCTCTTCATGGAAAATCTATTTGAGCACATGAGAATGGTTGCTGGCACTATTATTGGAGGATAATTGTTTGTTTGATCCATAGAAAGAGTTTCTTGCCCTTCATTTTAGTTGTTGTGGAGACTATGAGTGCTGGAATAAACTTGGTGGTTGCAGAGAGACAAGAAATTCTAAAATCTGCATAGAAGCTTTGTTTGCTGCACTATGTAAGGGTTTTCAGAGAAGGCATATCTTACATTGTTATTTATTTATTTTTTTGGTCAAACATTTTATGTGAGAAAATAAAATTTTGGATAACGATATGGAGTAGGTGTTTTTTTATTGCATAGAGGCCACAAATTGATGCCTAAGCACATAAGCTATTTTGGAGAAACTAGAGTAAAACAATTTTGTTTGAAGAAAGTTAAAAAAAAAATTTAAGGAAGAAATTTACAATTTATTTTGGAGAAAAGTTTTTAAAAGGGAGACATAAGTATTAAGGAAAACGTATTTAAAATATTTACTTTTGAGGGATTGGGAGAAATAAGGGGAAGTATTTAAAAAGATTAATTTGGAGGTAAATTTAATTTTTGTGGTAAGATAAGGTTTTAACATTTGAAAATGGACACACATTATGTTTGTGGTTCCGATGCCATCCATGCTATCATTGATAGAAATTTGAGAGATTTACATGCTTGTGCTGTTGAAGAGTCTAAAGCAAATGGATAGAGTTTAAGGATATCAAATTGGAGGCAGCCGGCATCGGAGGATGGAGGATTTACCATCATCTCAAGTTAGCTGGAGGATGGAGGATTTACCATCATCTCAAGTTAGCTTCTCACTTTGAGATGATGCTTTGCATGAGAAGCATTTTTGGTTTTGGTTGTTTTCTTTGTTGATGCTGACAGAGCTGATAGATTTGAAGAATGCATGTTTTATGAAGATTTTGTTTTGGAGACAGGTTTGGGGTTTGGTGTTGAGCTCAATATGGATTGTTGTCCAACGAGCTTCAAAGAGTATATGATCTTGAATTATACCCTTTCGCAGTCACTAGACAACATGGCAGAGATTTGTCGTATCTCTTAGGGGCCATTGTCGAATAATTCAAGACTTTGTGATTTAAGAACTTGGGACTAAAGAGCTCAAGAACACAGCTCGAAGCTATGCCTTTCCGAGGGTAGACGAGACAGCATGATGGAGCGTCGCTTGGTTCAGGATTTGTTCTTTGGGGAAGATCTTCTACAAAATATGTATTCATATTATGTAATCAGCTTTGTTGAGTTTTTTAGCATTCAGGGGGGGTCCCTTGGTACTATTGCAGGAACAATGTAATAAGGGGGGAATGTTGGCATAATACTAGTATTACATTGTTAAATAAATATAAGCAAATAATTAGTTGGTTAGGTTTTGGGAAGTTACTTTTCCATAAGAAGTTATATACGGGAATATCAAGGCTTTAAAAAGCCAATGTACTGCATTGTAAAATGATCCGAAGACAATAATATATAATTTTATGTTTTAATATTGCTGTGCAATAATGGTGTAACTATATGTGTTTGTGCTCACCATATTTCAATAATTCTCACCTAGTGGGTGTTGTGTAGGGAGCTAAGAACAACCATCTTGACCTTCTCTCCCTTTATGTAAAATGCCATATAATCTACCATGTTCATTTTATGTTGTCATACTAAATGTATTTCCCTTTTTGGTTTGTAGGGAACAACCATCTTCTTAAGAGGCATTTTAGACTTTTGCAGTTCTCTATAGGGACTAAAGTTGTATTGTAGTCCTCAATTTTTATTATGTTTTATCTACTTTGTTGCATAAAATTTTTGTTTTGCATTATATGCTAAATTATAGGCGCATAGTTAGAAGCTATTCTTTTAGTTGGACACTTAACCCTTAAAGATTACTAATGTTTGGATTTTTTCCCCTAAAATTGATATCATTTTGCTAGTGAGTGGTCTTGAATTCCTTAGTAATGAAGTATTCTACCATCTTTGCACATACAAATCTAGTATTTTCTTATTTTAAGGGTAACCGGTGGTAGATCTATAGATTCATCACTTGCGTAGCCAGTTGATCTTTAAGAGGCTAACGAACCCTAATATTTACAACACATAATATTGACTTAAAATGACCTTTGATGGCAATACCACAGCACTCTTCTTTGCGCTAATATAATTCTTTTGAAGTAAAAGAGAATAGTTTTAGCCTTGAGCTTGCCACCAACAATGTGGATCCATCATCTTAGATTCATCGAGAATAAAGGTTGTCCCATAGAATGCTAGATCTTCATTTGTATCTTTACCACATCTCTAGGATATTAAAATTTGAAAATATGACACATAATATTTTATTTTTTATCAATACATCGATATAGCTATGCCCAAAATGGCTCATTTCAGGAAAATAAGGCAATTGTGTAATTTACACACCCAAACATTGAAAGTTATTCATGTTTGAAACTTTGACTTACTGAAATCTTCTTGACAGACTAGCATTGCACTGTTGCAGTATTACAGATCGGAGATTAACACGTTGTACATTGTTAAACGATCTCTCCACTGTGCTTAGAGCGAAACCTCGCCCACTTATGCCGCGTTGAAAACCATGCTTTATTAACTCATTCAAAGAATATTTCATACCAACAATTTTCTTATACATGGATTTCTAACGCCCGGAAGCAAAATCACAGATATTTAAAAGAGAAAAACAGTATTAGAGGAATCCATAAGCACCTGAGTTTTTCTGCAACTTTCAGGCGTCCTCCTACGGAGGCTTTCCATGGCAAATATTCTTCCTATTCCTCTGCTCCTCATTATAGCCATATCGTTAAACTGCTTCGAGAAATATATTTGAAGCAGTTCAATAATATAGCCAGTTCCAAACACTCTCTACATTGCAAACTTGTCTGGATCATCTGGAGGAAAATGGGGAACCAAGATCATCTGGAGTAAAATGGAGAACCAAAACACATTCTTCTAAACATTTATTTCATTTCGCAGGCCAGGCAGGATACTTTTCTTTTTTCTATAAAGAATGCTCTCAATCTGTGATACTGCCTTCGCTCTCTTCCATCATTTCATGAAGCTTAACTTTTGTCATACGGACTTTAGGCCGAAGCGCTCTATTATCTTCATGTGAGAGATATCAGAAATAGATCTGAGCGCTAAGAGCATAATTTCAAGCCAAGACTTTGCGTTAATGATTCGCGCTGGCAATCGATCAAGAAAATAGAGCTGCAGATTCTCACTCCCTTATGATGAACGACTACCGAATGCAAAATAACATAGCCTTCACCTTCATCACTTGTCCCTCCAACTTCATCATCCTCTGAACAAAATTGGGTTGCTCATGAAGAACGTCTATTATTATAGTGCGTTTTGGTTAAATAATCAATAGTAATTTTACATGAAAATAAATTTAGATGCCTTTAAACAGTTGACATGTTGTAGTGTCGGCTGTTTACAAATTTTTTATAATTCATTTTGGTCAAATAATCAATAGTAATTTTACACGAAAATAAATTTAGATGCCTTTAAACAGTTGACACTTGTAGTGTCGGCTGTTTACAAATTTTTTATAGTGCGTTTTGGTCAAATAATCAATAATAATTTTACACGAAAATAAATTCAGATGCCTTTAAACAGTTGACACTTGTAATGTCTGGCTGTTTACAAATTTTTCCAGTGTTCAACCTGTTCATCTGATCTATTCCATTTATTTCAATTCTTCTGGTCCATTTGTCTGCACCTAGGTGCTGAAATTTCAACTGCAGGTACATTTACAAATTACGGGGCTCTTCAAGCTTTACCCCTTAAAGCCTCTTCGCCTCGTGTGAACGAGTGTCAGTAATTTGGAAATTAAAAGTCTAAGTAGAAAAAAAATTACGGCAATGCACGGCAGCATGGCAGCACGAGGAAAGACTGATGCTTTTTTATCAACACAAGATTTTCACACCCTACCTACGAGTGGTAATTTTTGTTGGAAAAATCACTCATACTTTTGTGCGATAAAATGATTTGATGTATTTATTATCTTAACTTAACCACCATTTAAAAATTTAACTATGATCAATCATTTAACAAATTAAAATATTTGTTTTTTTTGTCAGTAAGCACCAGCATTGCTTAGGGTATTGGTATTTTTTTAATTGAGATGATATAAGGATTGTGTATTAATCATTGTAAATTGCATTCTTTTTATTCATTACCTACTACAATGATTTAACAAATTAAAATAATTTTTGTCAGGAAGCACCAGCATTGCTTAGGGTATTGGTAATTTTTAAATTGTGAAAGATTATGTATTAATCATTGTAAATTGCATTCTTATTATTCACTACCTACTACAATGATTTAACAAATTAAAATATTTTTTTGTCAATAAGCACCAGCATTGCTTAGGGTATTGATAATTTTTAAATTATGAGATGATATAAAAATTATATATTAATCATTGTAAATTGCATTCTTCTTATTCACTACCTACTACAATGAAAAAGATATATTAATATTGTGATAATAATTCAAATGTCTCCTTTCTTACCAAACACTTTCCCAGTTTAGTAGACTTTTTCAGTCGTCCGTTCAAATTTAGACGCCCCCTTCTCGTGTCTGAACGGGTCTTCGTAATTTGGAAATAAAAAGTCTGAGTATCAAAAATATAACGGCGATGCACAAGCAAAGAATGCTGTTCTTGATCAACATAAGATTTTCACACTCTACAAGTGGTAATTTTTGATGGAAAAATCACTCAGTTTGTGTGAAAAAATCAATTTGAAGTTTTTAATATCTCTAACTTAACCAGTCTATTAAAATTTAACTATGATCAATCATTTACCAAAGTAAAATATTTTTTTGTCAGTAAGCATCAGCATTGCTTAGGATATCGGTAATAAACTAAATTTTTATTTAAATTGTGACTTGAGAGAATGTTTTTCCAAAATCGTGTAAAAGATTATGTATTAATCATTGTAAATTGCATTCTTATCATTCACTACTAGAATGAAAAAAAAATATTAATATTGTGGATGATAATTTTTAAATAATATTATAATATTGAGAATCATTTAAGGGAAGAGAATAAAGAAGACAATAAATAAATTAGCCTTCATTACAAAAAATTATATTATTTGTAAGATGAAAAAGTGTATACTTAGCATTTTTTCATTTAGTTATGGATTTGTTATGGGACTCTTGTCTCAAAATGGAAAAGAATGCAATTTTATGAATAAGACTTTCAAATAAAAATAAAAGATATTATGATCCTTTGTTAAAATAGAAATAAATAAAGATTAATTATGAAAACCCCTTTAAAAATGAAGGAATTATTAAGTTTATTAATTAATTGTTAATGACAACCTTTGTGAAAGGGTGTGATGGTTTAGAAAGCACCCCTTAAAAGATTATATATAAGGCATTTGTGTGAGACTTGGAATGGGGAAAAAAAATATCACTCAAAAAAAAAAAAAAGCATGGAGAACACTCAAGAAAAGATAAGGAAAGAAAGGCAAGAAATCATGAAAGAGAAGGATTGTAGATTTGATAGAGGAAAAGTATACAGGAAAGTATATAGGAAAAAGTATACATGAATCAGAGGTCACAAAGGAGTGAGGATTATGGTCTTTGGCTAGGCATTGAGCATTTGGAGAAGGGGCACACAGAGTGTGTCCAACTCAGGGTACATCGTACACCTGAGAGTGTTTTGGAAAGGGTTGTGTTTTATGCGTTGAGGAATGGTTGGTTCTGTGTAAGACCCGGTTCCTCCAGGGGTGCTTCTTTGCCAGGAACAGCTAAGGCCTGTGATCATTCCTCCGAGTGCCATATAACAACATCTCAATGCTTCACAGATAAGTAATTTATATATTTATTTGTAGTAAATGTTACAAATGTTGCATGATTTAATTATTGTTGTAAATTGATGTTTTTGATTATATAAGGCAGCTAAAACAAGGGGCTGAACCCTTACAAAATAGTAAAAAGAAACCTCAGAGGTATTAGCACAAAAGAGCCTCAAAACAGTCACAACATAACCCACTTAACCAGCATAACCAGACTGAAGACAGTATATATGAAATAGCAGAGTATCAAAAGCATAAAAGAAACTAGAATTAAGGAGAAAGATTCTCCCATCTTTTAGCCAGGGATTTAATAAATGCATCCAACTTTTTGAAATTCTTTTCTTTGTCATCAGCAGCAATAGTCCCAAGATCCTGCAACATAGAAAGATTAAGTAAATCAGTACACCTGAGCATAGTGGAAAAAGACTGCTCTAGCTTCTCAACACGGCCCCTCAAGACAATAATGTCATTCCTATAACCAACATCTTCCTCCATTTCATTAGCAGCCTCCTCCACAAACATCTTTCCCCCTTCATCAGCATTATCCTCAGAATCACCAACAGTACCACTAGAAACCTCCATCGGTTTATTCCCATTCTTACCCTCAGCATCTTCAGAAATCTCCTGAACTTCCATAACCTTGGCCTCATCACCCTAAGTGGATTCTTCAGACGCACTCTTTGAATAATATATAAGTTTAGCTTTGGGCGCAGGTTTTCTAGCAATCCTCCCTGACCTCCTAACCCCAGAGGAAAAGCCCTCCTTCGTATCCTTAGTAGACAGATTACATTTACTGCCTGGTCCCACAAGGGTACTACAAAAATTTTTAGGGGTCCCCACAATATCCCCCACAATTTCCTCTTCCACTTCCCTTATTTTCCTCTTCTTGCTCTTCACACTACCTTTCGAGACTGGAGTGTGGGTAGTAGTCACCATGGGAATCTCCTCATTAGACAGAGAAAAAGAAACCCCTTTCAACTTATGAGAAACAGGGGAAGGGCAAGGCTCTTTAGATATGGTAGTATCATCAGGGTTGGCAGACATTTCACCACTATGAGTCTGGATAGGCTTAGGCTGCTCCAAAGAAAGGTGGAAATTATATAAGCAGAGGATGAGACCATGGTGCAGGGGAATCAGTTTCTTGGAAGGTTTTTTAGCCAACTAAGCTTTTAGCCCTAAAAACTGAATGCTCAAGGGAAGACAATAAATAAAACGAGAAACTAATATGAGCATTACATCTAAAATGATTTAGAAGAGGAAGATGATAATTGTAAAACCTGGTAAAACACCTCTCCAGAGTGAAGTATTTCATTAGGAGGAAACACATTTCATCCCATGGCTTTGGCAACTTGGTCCGTTTGAACCCTCCCTGGTAAGGAACAAGTTCGTCACCTTCCCCAAGGAATAACTTCTGGTTAGAATGGTTCACCACTTTTGCTTTCCTTTGCAGCTTGGTCCCCTTAGTCGATAGGCTAGACGCCATAGCAATAACTTTCTCAGAAATCTCAAATCTAATTCTCCCCACAGTGACTCTATGGTTTTGCTAGGACCTAGCAAATTGCTTAGACAGATTTTCATCATAGCCATTAAGTCGTTCCAAATAAGGGTTGATACTTCCTTCCTTACAGTAGTGCTAGACCACAGCATTATCTTTAAACTCACAACAGGAAACTGGCTCCATTCTGATCCTATCTCCTCCCATTTTAGCCTTCCAGACAAAAGCAGAAAATTCTCAAAACCAAAAATTCATAGAGTTATTGTGAAAGGTAAAATTAACCGCTTGACAGGGAATTATGATAATAATAAATCTACACGCATTATCATTGATGAGAGCCACCTTACAAAAGACCAATTGATGCCTACTCTTCCTATGCTCGAACATAATTTTTAGGCATTTGCTATAATTAGCAGATAAGCAACTCACCTTAACACAAGGGAGTAATAATGCAGAAATGACATTGAGCAACGAAGTACAAAAAAACATGTACTTTGAGATACATGTCAGCATCTTCCAACAAAGCCAATGAAATAAACTATCTTTCCTAGTATGCTGAACCATCATTAACACGTCATCTCCTTTTGAATTAAGTCCCTTATGTTTAAAGGGATGTTATTAACTTGGCGCCAATAGTGCCAATTTGAAAATTGTTGCCCAAGGTCAGCAAGAGTCTCCGCAACCCTATTGTGCTCTCTATATATATGAGAGATATCAACTCTAGGAATCTGCTGTAGAAGGATCTAGATATCCACTATAATATCTTTCAGTTTCCAGCCACAAGTTGACACGTTATTAACAGCATCGTTTATTGATTAAATATTTGGCTGTATAATGTCATTTGCTTTGTTTTAATGTTTATTTAATATATGGAAAATAGATTAATTTATTTCCATTTCAAATAATTTACCTTAAAATACATTAAATATTATATGAGGACTTTATAGTTGTTAAGAAAATAATAACTTTCCGATAAATAAATGTTACTTGGGTGAAAAGAAGATCACATTTGGTATCAAAGCCTAATAATCAGACCTTCTTATCTAAAATTCTCCATATGCTTTAAAAATTCATATTGATCCATCTTTAAAATACTCCTTGAGCATATCTAATATTATAAATTCACGCTAGCCTTTAAGTCATCAAACTTGATTCTACAAACTCAAACTTATAACCTTTGTCCATATGCTAACTTTGATTTCTTCATTTGTTCATTAGCATGATTGAAAATCTTGTTCATAGGGAATGTTGCTTTAAGAACTCCCTATTTGTACCCAAACTCATCCTAAGGAACCAAGTGCATAGCTGGTCAATGGGCTTCTCTATGTGAATTCAAGTGAGATGTTGATCTACATAGTCATTCTTGTGCCTTATTCAAAGGTCACATCCATGTTCAAAAATTTTAGAAGGTTTCATTCCATGGCATAGGTCCTCTTATTTTATTTTGTAACTAGTTTTTCAATGGTAGTAGGGTAGTAAGTAAGTTAGTTTATGTTTCTAAATGATGGAGGACTTGGTCTTTGGGTTCTAGAAAGTGGGTATGTATGTCTATGAAACATCTTTTTCTTACGTGTTGTAATGGGATGTATATTTAACAACACCATCTATCGACTTTGATATTACATAAATATTTCCCATGTTACAAAATTGGCAATAAAAGACTTTACATTTTCTATTCATTCTTTATAATTTATATGTTCCATAAAAGAGACCTTGTTTGAACCATTCTTAAATAGGCTACAATTAATATAGTTTATATATATTATACTCTACAAATAATATTCCTAAATTTATTATACCATAGAAATAATATTCTAAAATTATGTTAAAGTCCTAGCTTTTCTCCTCTAATTTCCTACGCTTTCTACCCCATGATCTTTATCCTCAAGACAAATAAGAGATTTCAAATATTTATACAAGGACCACCTATTGTCTTTCTTCCAATATTGTTTTGGTTTCGAATATCATATCTATCTTTGTCATAAATGAATACCACCTATTCGACCAAGGTTTTGTGATGCCCGCATTTCCCATGCGGTCATGACACACAACACACAGGTCATGTCCACATTTGCCATGTGGTCATGACACGAATTATGAAAAACTTTTCTACCTATCCCTAGGAACCCCCTCACACGCATCTGCATTCTCAGTGGCAATACGCATAAGGCATAAATATGACAACATAGCCGTGATGATGATAGCCGTCTAGGGGGTATTCGACACGAAGTGCGTCACTTCTAGGGTTAGACTGATCTTAATCTGAACCCTAAGTTTCCTAGGTGAAGATGATCCTGCCAGCATCAAACCCTAACTTAACTCAGGTCTAAAAGAAATTGAAAAGTGATTAAGTAAAACAATGGCAAGATGGCACATGATTAAAGTGGAATGATGGAATGAAAATTAATAAAAATAATGTAAAATTAAAACCCTAGGAATCTAGGAAAAATTTGACAGCATAATGCATTTTTGATAAACGCAAAATAAATTTTAAAATGAAACATCAAGAAGGGATTAAATAAAATTTAAGAATAAAATTAAATTAAACTTGAGAACCATTTTAAAATGATTTAAAATATAATAATAAAATAGTAGTAAACATCAAAGTGGATCTCAAAATTAAGTCCATTAATAAATATAATTTCAGCAATTACATTTATTAGCAAACTCGGAATAACGAGGAGGTAGGAGGTTAAAATACTCCTTCCGTAATAATAAAAATAAAATAAAATAAATAATAAATAATAAATAAAAGGTCAAATCCCACTGGGGAAGAATAGAATTTAATATCTCAACTAAGATGAAATTTAAATCAAGGGAATAAAAATTCTTCCCAAATAGAATAAAATTTACCCCCAAGGTAAAAGAAATTATATAAGTAAATTTATAACTCAAAAGTAATGAACTAAAGAAGTAAATTCCCTATTTGAAGAAAACCCAAATTGAAGAGCACAAAAAAAAAAAAAAAGATAAGGACATAATAGAATAGAGGATTTAAAAAAATTAAATAAACTCAATATCCTCACACCACTTCTCTCAAATAAAAAATAATATTATTTTCTAAAATAGAAAGCCCTAATTGAATAATAACACAAGTTTTCAAAAGAAGAAAACCCTAAATGTTTATTCTATTCCTTCCTTCAATGAGTTGCCCTAACTATTCTAACAATTCCATCTTCTTTTTTGTTTTGTTTTGCCTCTTCTTTTTTTTATTGTTGTAGGTTAGGGTTTTGTTAATGGGGCCATGAAAATGCCCATGGAGGTATGCATGACAGATTATAGTGTTATATATATATGCATTTTTTTTTGTATAACAGTTTACATACTACAAACTAGTGCAGGGTGAAGGGCCGATGGTGGCCAAAAGGTGGAGGGGCGGAGAGTGGCAGCAGAAAAGGAGCGACGAATGTTTGAAGGCCACTGCGGTGGCACTGTGGCGGCCGTGGAGTGGAAGGTCCATGGAGTGGGGGCCTGGCGGAGAGTTGTGGTTCAAGGGTTAGCTGTCGACGGTGGCTGAGCATTGCACGGGAGGGTATATGGAGTGGGGCTAAGGAGGGGAAAGTGTGGGGAGGGGGTCATGCCTCACCCCAAACCCACGGGTGTGGGGGGAGGCACGGTCCCCTCCCCACACTAGTTACAAGTAAAACAAAGGCCGTGGGGTCTGTGGTGGGCGCTGTCCACCACAGCCCCACACACAATTTTTTTTTAATCTATTTCTATTTCAAAAAGAGTCTCCTTCCCCATCCACCATTAATATAAGATTTTGATTTGTCTATCATTTGTTCAAGTGATTTCTGATCTCAAATATATATATATATTCCCACAAGGATATATATGCAGTCTTTTTAAATTTCTACCTTATTTACTGTATATATATTCCCACAAGGATTTTGATTTGTCTGGGTCCAAGTGCGGAGCCTGATCTACGGCATGAAGATGAAGGAACTTAATGGCCATGAATAGGTCTTTGCACCTTGTTATCATACTCTTAGGCATAGCGAAGACAAGCACTCTAATGGCTCTTTCCAATTAACAAATGCACCCACACCTGAGGCCTCTCTGCATTGTTCGATAGTGGCATTTGTATTCCTTATTGGTTATGAGGAAATGTAGTGGAAAGAGCTCACCAATCCAAGCATCACCAATGCCAATGTCATAGTTGCGTAGAGCTTAGTTCCATCAGTCCATAGTGAACAATTGTTTGTTCACCAGACTCATAACAATTGTTAGCACATACCCCGCGTCCTGAGTAATGTTCAGTATGTTGGAAAGGAACACTGAGATGACATCCAAACATCGCAGCTCACACTAAGGAGACCCATCCAACCATCTCTGGTTGGAGATATTTCTAACCATGAAATTGGATGCGGTACAATCTATTTCAAAAATTTGATTCAGGTCTAGGATGGTGACACTACCGGTGATTACTAGCTCTCAATTGAGTGGTGGGTGTTGGGAGATGGTGTTGTACACCATTGCATAATTTGATATATTTTTTTAATGTTGTAATTAAATAATTATTTAGTTGTGATGCACCTATGTGGTGTGGTTAGTCACATTATGTAATTATTTGGGTCTACTTTATGTTGTATTGTAACATTCGGATATTATTTGTATTATTTGATTAATTAGACCTACAAATTCTTAACAGTTGGTATCAGAGCTATGTTCATGGTTGAGGGAGGTGTGAGCTCCCTAGATATGTATAACCCTTGTTTGTGTATATCAAGTGCAAAGTGGAAGCCATGGCAATGCATGTAAGGATTAGGGACACTACAAGGCTTTGTGTAGGTTGTATTGTAGTTTGGGGGTTCTGAGAATTGTTGATTTGTTGTGCATGTTGTAGATTGGGTACTGATGGGGTACCACCAGCATATGTCGATCAGCCCCACCAGTCCCCTCCCCTTTTCACTATGAAGGCCGCTGGTGGAAGACACCTCCTCACGGGGTTAAAAATAATTTTTTTTACTAAAACTTTTTTATTTAAAAATAAATGGCTGTGGGTTTTGAAATGACGAGTAAAATAAAAAAATTTATGACAGCGATCGAAAAGAAAAAAAATATAAATGGTGGTATCAAAATTTTTAAATTGGACTTTATAAAAACTATTTAAACCTCTTTTGTATACAATTTGGGGTCCGATGGAGATTAAACTGAATTGGAAAACTATTTTCATATCCGCTTGTTGAAGACAAATGACACCAACCCATTCAGCACATTGGGACCCACCTATGCCCAGTCAATGCATAGTCATGCTTGCATCAGTGATGACATCAGCAGTGTACTAAGGGCCCACCAGGGGTCGACTTTTAGCCCTAGGAGTGCCTTTTCTTCCAGGGGGTATAACTTTCACATACGGTATCAGTTTTTCAACTTCTTATAGGTTTCAGAAAGCTCTCTCCAAGAACTACGTAGTGGTATAGGTTTGGTCATCATATTTTTCTGTTTGTTTCAGAATTTGGTTCCTGAATCCCGCATTGCTCTGATACAATTTTATGCTAATAACTTTTGTATACGTAGTCATATTTTGATTTTGAATAGGCGTTGGAGAGCTCTTGCAGTGTACTACAGTTTGGATTCTGTAGATTTTTAGTTTGGTGTGCAAAGAGAGTGTTGTACTTGATTGATCACTTGTGGGACCCTAAGGTTTACAGTTCATTTACGAGTGCATTCAGATAGATTTTTGGGCACAGACTTGAGGGAGTACATATTGGTATGAGACCATCAGCATGGTATAGCAAGTTTTTAGATTTGGTGCTTCCTAATATAGGTTTACAGGTGTTTTCAGAGTTACAAATTTCATGGAGATAGGTACATATTGTCTTCTGGTTTGAGGACATGGTTGATACGCGTGTGAGACTTGGAGTCTTGTTTCAGTGGGAGTTGAGTATAGGTACAGTGATGACTATGATTATGGTGTCATTGATATGCAAGCACATTTTTGCATTGGAATGACATGATCATGTATGCAATTGATAGGTATGGGCTATGATGTTCGATTCATGATTACAGGTGGTGTTATTTTTAGGGGATTGTTCTTATCTCCTGGATGCTTGATTAGTTCCTTGACTATGGTATTTATATGTGGACTTGTTGGCAAATCAAATCTAGAGTTGATTTGGTGTTTGAGTCTTGGAGTCTACATGTTATCTTCTTTGATATCTTAGTTTGCAGTTTACTAGTGTGATGATGAGTTTGCATGTTACATTTGTTTTAGATCTACGAGTTATGTGGTTTTGTGGATTAGCTACCCCTTGGCTATAGTGAGATGACTTAGATGTGGACTATCTATATCCACCAGATTGATTCAGTGTTTATACAGACTTCGTTAGTTGGCCTTGTCTATGGTCATTTGTGCATTGGTATGTTGCTTTGAGATAAGAGGATGGATGATTAGAGTGCCTGGATAGTCAGGTGATTGGGACTTGTAGCATATTTATCACGATGTCATGGATAGCTTGGATACATGATTCTATGTTAGCTTTTGACAGTGATGGTTGTATCTTCTTATTTGGAGATTTTGGTTCACTCGACCTTTTGGGAGCTGTTGATGTTACAGTGGGATTCCTTGATTGGTTTGGAGCCATGGATAATCTTCATTTAGGAGATGGTTATTTTGTTGTAATAGATATCTCGGTATCATGATTCAGTGGGAGCTTTGGCAACATGTTGGATTCATTAGTTGTGATAGATGATCTTCTGCAGTGGTTGTGGGTATCATCGAGGAGCTGTTGGCTTTGAGAGTTCTTTGACATTTTTAGTTTAGTTGATAGGAGATGGTTATCTTCATATGATTGGAGATGTTTGACATTTTGGTTTACCATGGAGGACTTCTTTGAATCTTTGGTTGACGTGTCAGATTATGATTTGTCAGTTTGACATGTTTATCCTTGATTTGGAGATGTTGATATTGTGTCTTGATTCTTGATGCTGGTTTAGATTTTTTGGCATGATACAGGTTCTTTTGAGATAGGATGTATGCATCATTGTACACTTTGTTGCATGTGATCTTCTTACGAGGAGATGGTTAGATCATGATGTCATGATGAGCTTCTTGATCATGATGATGTGCAGTAGGAGCATTGACATTGGTCTTGTTTGTTCTCTTGGTATTGAGTACTTTGGTCATTTTCTTTACAGCTTCATGATAGTGGTATGTTGCATTTGGAGTTTGGCATGTATTGGTCAGTTACATGTGCTCATGGATACTTGGAGACTTAGGTGAGGCTGGAGTTCTCTTGTAATTAGAGACACTTGTTGAGATAGTTACTCTTTGGAGGTTTCAGTAGTTAGATCGAGGAGCCTTACACCTGGATATGGACGTGAGTTCATTTTGGACCTAGAGGAGATTGTTCTTGGAGAGAGTCTATGTGGCTTGGTGTATCTTGGAGGAGCGTTCTCATTCCCCACTCTTGGTCTACTCAGCAATTTATCATCTATGAGGTATTGCCTGTCCTTTTAGATGCATTTTACTTTATGTTTCATCTTCTCATAGATATGGATCTTGAGCTACAGTTATTGGTTCTGGAGGGTTCATTTGAGGGATGTTAGCATGGTTATCTCATTGTTCATATGGTTTGATTTATCATGTTCATTATGAGGAGTTTAGGAGATGTGATTGGGATTAATCTTGGTTAGAGAATGGTTATGAGTTTGGTCTACCTTGGTTAGAGAGGCTTACATCCATGTTGGTTACATGTTACATATGTTCATTTGATCTTATGAGATTGAATGGTTGGGTGTTGCTGAGGCTTTTCATTTGGGGTTGTAGAGGAGACCATACTTGACACAACTTAGTACTTGATGTGTTTTGTAGGACATTATGATTTACGTAATTTCTCTCTTTGTCTTATGACTTCTTCTTGGAGGATCATGTTGATATGGTTAGACTTTGGGATAGTTATGATGACATTTTGTGAGAGAGTATGCAGCGATTTATCATGCATGAGTGGATCATTGTGATTGTTCTTGATACTACATTGGCTTGATGGTTAGCCACACCTTGGTTTGAGTGTTGATTGATAGACTTGATATGCCTTGGATCTATTTTCAGATTTGACATTACCCATGCAGTGGGAGTTCCTAGATGTATGTGTTCTTCATTGGCAGGTTTTATTGATGGAGATTGTTATTGCAGTATATGGGTTGGATATGTCATTGGCATGAGTTTATTGATATTATTGATACCTATGAGGTATGGATGGTTGGATGTATTAGCATATGATGTGGGTGCTATTTCCAATCATGTGGGTTTTTTACCTATTGACAGCAACTTAGAGCCTATTTGGTTTCACTTGGATTTGATGCTTGTGTTCTTTGGATTGGTGCATCTTCACCTTGGCATGTTCCTTTTCTTCCATAGGTGGCATGTTGGAGGATGACAGGAGTTCTTGCTTGATGGTGGTCACTTTGATTTTGTTGTAGGTATCTTGATGGAGCACGAGAGCATTCTAGAGATTCATGTGATTTCATGTTTTGTCTATGATGGTGTATTTCATGTATTGACCCTTATGCAATGTATACAACAAGTGGGAGAATGTTGAGATATGGTGTTGTAAACCATTGCATAATTTGATATATTTTTCTAATGTTGTAATTAAATAATTATTTAGTTGTGATGCACCTCTATGGTGTGGTTAGTCACACTATGTAATTATTTGCATCCACTTTATGTTGTATTGTAACATTGGGATATTATTTGTATTATTTGATTAATTGGGAAAAGTTAGTACCAATTCTCAAATGTGGGGTCAAGTAGTTTTCTATAACCCATGGTTTTGGGGCACATGGTTTTCTCAATGTAACATGTGAGCTTATATTATAGAAGCAAGCACAAGGTTATTATTTGAGGTAGGCTGGATATTTCATTGTAGGTGAATGGGGGTTTTGTGAGAGGTTGCCATTGTATTGAGCTCTCTCCTATAAGTGAAGATTGTGAAGCATGGTAGGTGATGTGTGGATTCATGCTTGTACACATGGAGGCTGCATTGGAGGTGCTTGATGATTCAGAGGCATGGAGGCTCATGGATTGTATTGTAATTTCATATTGCTGGATAATACATTTGAGCGTTGATGCTTTTGGAGGTTGGGTTTTTCCTTGCAAAGGTTTATCCTAGGGTATACCTTGTGTTATCTTGTTGCTTGTTCATTTGATCTTTTCATTATGGTTTGTTTCAGCATCTTGTTTCTCCTATTGGGTTATGTGGAATTGGTTTAATGAGAATTACAAATTCCTAATAGCGGGAGTAGCAACCTAAAATTGGAAACCTCTCTGTCCATGAGCCTTGAGAACCTATAGTAGAGGATCATGACAAGGATGTAGCAAAAAGAAAGCTAAGGAAGAAAAAATGTAGAAAACTATGTGCGGAAATGAATACACCTTGACCTGCTAAATAGGGTTGGTGGAGAGAGGTAAATAAATGAAGTATAAAGTGACATTAAAGAAAAATATATTGGTATGCTGCAAGGAGGCCACCCTCCACCTCTGGCTTATGGAAGAGTCATTTCAAGGCTCTTCAAAAATCTACTAAACTTGAAATGTGGGGTACAAGCTAGGTAGGAGAAAAGGAGTGTAAACCCAATGAAATCAATGCTTTCTAATCCACTGTTAGAGGGAGCTGCGATCAACGGGCTAAATGTCTTTTGGGATTGATGCCTTCCATGAAATAATTGTAAGAGCTTGTCCTTCCTATCCTCATTTATCATACACTAGATGCTCCACCTTAGAAGGAATGAAGACCATTGATACACTAAAGCTCTCCCATTTGCACAAGGCTAGAAATTTTTTTTTGAGGTGTCTTAGATCTGAAGAATCCTCCATACCCTGACCCAACGGCCAGGTTGATGAATAGGTGGGATGAATCAATTAAAAAACTCATCCTTTTAAACTCCTTACAGCACCTTACATCACCATCTTGGCTCCTTTAGTTAGATCACCTATGGGGAGGATGACGTAGCCCCCAAAGACTTTTTATTGACATTTCCTTTGTATAAGGTAAAACCTCCACAAGAATTAGAGAATAGATGTATTTTTTAATCAAACACTTGCAGAAACCAATCCTCAGGTTACATTCCCCAAACACCTTTTAAGTAGGCATGGATACGACATGCAACAAAGTTTGATTTTTGGCATGTCTACATATCTTAAGAATTTCCTTCGCATGTGAACTTGAAACTCCACCAAAAATGACATCAAGTGGGTAAAGTTATCATTCTGGTTCATGCTTCCACTTGATTACTCAAAATTTTTAATGATGAAGTTTATCATGGCAATCTTATTGGTGCCTGATTGTTCTGTGTGCTACTCTTTAGGGAGGAATGAAGGATTGTAGTTAAGGCTCCACTTTAGTAGAATACTATAATCCTATCTTGATAGACAATATGGGATAATGGATCATGTCTGATGTTGCATAGTGCATGCTATTAGAATGATATAAGTCATTCCTTTGCTGTAAGAACAATTGGATGAGCTCTTTATTTCCCTCCGTGGACACACAAAGTCTTAGAAGCCTTCAAATAGATGAAGAAGCCACTACATTAGAGGCATCTAAGGGTGTGAATGTGGAAAATGTCTCTATTGACTAGTTATTTCCTTTGTAATAATCATTAGTTGCACATAAGCTATTAATTTGTTTGAAAGTCCATGCATCATCTCCATGGTGTTTCTATCAAAACTTAAATATCAGAATGCACAAGCCTGAATAGACAACGGAGTTCTATCCTAAGAAAAGCAACATATTGTTCATACTCCTCATGAGCAGTGTTGCCTATTGAACATGGAAAGAGTGCTTTGTTATACGGCAAGGAGGCAGGGATTGCACCTATGACCTCCAGCTTATTGTTTCCATCGGCACATTCTCTATACATATATATATTGGTCAAGAGGATGACACAAACATATATATTGAGATAATGAGCCACGGTAATTTCTCACGCATGAAGCAAATTTTTCTTAACCATTCAACAATTTCTAACCACTTTATGTTCATTGTATAAACACATGCATATGCATTATTGTCATAGGAATTGAAGGTATTCCTATATAATGCCCAATGGAAAACAAGTCTTCATATGGATAAATTACAAGGTTGTGCATCTATAATCTAGTTGTCAAGTAGTATCTCAAATATATCTTTTCCTACTAAATCATTTGCATATCTTTCCAAATTTCTATTAGTACCCACATTCCCTAGTCAATAAGCCTCTTTGGGATGTTGTCCATAATTTTTCAATGACAAGAAAAAATTTATAAAGATAAAAAAATTTCTCAAATCATAGACATGTAGTTTTCCATTATTATTTAGTATAGCCATTTCATGGCCATGCAAATAAAATGTCAAATGGAACAACATACATAGTAGAAGAGTGCTCATGTTAGGTTTTCACATCATAATTGTGTCATTGTTATGCTCCCAACCTAGTACTTTATGGATTCATGTACATTGCTACCTAGTGACGTGTTAAGCATACTATATTTATTCATAAAATCTCTATCAATGTGAGTATTGCCATCAATTTAAAAGAATGCTCATGTTCATATTAATGCATATGCCATTAATTTAGAAGAATGTTTGGGCATGTACTAATGTTTGATATTGTTAGATTATATATATGTATAAAAATTATTTATCATTTAACTTTTTGTTCTCTTTTTCCATTGAGGTATTAGGAAATTTATAATGCCCTGACAAGAGATTGGGTATATTGCACTTCAACTAATCAATTTTGAAACTAGATCATCTCTCTAGACATTTGGTTTTGCTCACACTCTTGTCTTCTATGCATTCTCATATTGATATGACCTAAAGAAATTTCTAAATTCCTTGGTTAACTTCTACTATCATTCCTCATTGTCTTTGATTGGCTCCTCAATTTGTTTGTTCCTTATATCTCAATGTATATCTCTGATGTTGGCTATAAGTAAATTTTAGGAACTGGGGGGTTTTGATAGAGAAGGAATCTCAGAGGGTGCATGAGGGTTTCTTGGAAATCCTCCATGTGCATCCTGTTTGTGGTTCCTTCCCTACTTTGGAAATATTTTGTGTTCTTTGGGCTTCTTTGATAAATTGTATTCTTCTCGTGGATGACATTTACCTTGATTTAGGGTTAAAAAAGGTGGTCTTTGTCAATTGTTTTGATTGTATTTGTGGCACGAGCGGTCTGCATACATTTGGTCTTCTCTGTATTGATTTATTTTTTCATTTAGCATTCCCCTGTTTGATGCTCGCATCACCCTGGTGTCACCTGGGTGCTTTGAGGTGCTCTTCCTGGCGTAAGGTGTACTTGGACAAGCCTAGAGTTAATGAAGGCATTTATTCTTCAATGGAAAATAAAAGTGGGGCAGATGAGAATGTCCATCATGATCATTCAAAATCATATAGAGAGGTCTTGAGAGCAGAAAATGTGGCTTCGAGATCAACTTTGGACTCAGACGTTTCAGTGGACTCACCATGGAAAGGGTTGAGAATGGCGAGGTTGATGAACAACTTCAAGGTGAGTTCTGTGCCCAGCCCAAGAAAGTTTCCTTATGTCCAAATGATGATATGATTAATGTAGTTAGAAATGAAGAAGTTAGATTAAAGAACATTTCTGTTTTCTTTACCTACATCAATATGGAAAAATGCCTTCAAGAAGATTCTTTGATAATTGGTTAATTTCTATTTGGGGAAGGAAACTAGGCATACACTTCTCATTCTATAGAATGATTCAAACTGGAATATTTGTTATCTTTTTTAAGAGCCATACCATGCAAAAGAGAGTGACAAAAAAAAAATTACTATAATATTAGGCCGCCTATGTTTAAAGCATTTCCTTAGGCACCAGACACTACTCACAATGAGATACAGTTTTGTTCTATTCCTAGATGGGTTCTTATTAAAAACCTTCCTGTGCAATTTTGGAGTTTTCTACAACAAATTTTAAAACACATTGGAAAAATAATTAGGATAGATGAAACTAGGTCTACTTTACCTCATTTGGATGCAAGATTATTGGTAGCCTTTAACACAGAAATTCAAATCCCTAAAATTTTGGAGATTAACTAGGGAGATAAATTTGTTCAATGTGATTTTGTTGTGCTAGGAGGGCTTAACTCTTGTTTCTTATTTAAAATGGATGGACATCAAAGGAAGGATTGTCCTTCTATAGCCAGGAGATTTAAAAAAGATAACTTAGTATTTGAAACAAAAGAGAAAAACTCTAATGATCCTGTAGTTAATATGGTGTCAGAATGTAGGAGCTAGCCCTTTAGAGATCTCTAAGGCTCGATTAGCCCATGACCCCAATCCTTTTCAAGCAGAGAATAAATCAATTGATAATTTGGTTGAACCAGATTTAAATAATGGGGAAGGTTTGCCTTCTATAGTTTTTGATAGTGAGCAACAAATTGTAGGTGAATCTGACAGTACCCATGATGAAAACATAAGTTTTTCCTCTAAAGATAAATCAGGGGAGATGGACTCGATGGATGAGAATCCTACTCTTATCTCCCAAATTGAAGAGACTCAATCAACTTCTGAGCTTGGTAATGTAGATAGAATTGATGAGATTGAGCAGCCTAAGAGTGTTCATGATAATCCTGCTGAAGTTGTTAGACCTGACATCCCCTCTGAGGATGGATTCATTATAGTTAGAAAGAAGAAAAATGCTCAACAGTTAGCCCTAGACAAGATTAGGGAGGTAGCCAATCAAAGGAAGAAATTAGATATGCTCATAGATGAATTTATCAAAAACAAAGAAGCAGATCCCCTAGGGTTAGCAATGGACCTCAAAAGGTAGGGTAATAGGCTTGCCTTGTCTATGAAAGATGCAACCCATAATAAAGTCTTGGCTAAAGGAAAGAAAGTCACACTTGATATTGTGCCCTCTAGTGAGGATAACAAGAAAAGGAAGAATATGAGTAGATCTAATAGCTCAGTTAAACTAGGCAAGAAAGGTAAAGATAATTTTCCTTGACCTATTGCTTTTGGGTTAAGGATAAATTAACCATCACTTCTAAGCCTCTATGGATTGTCTAAGATGTTTCAAGTGGAATGTTAGAGGTTTGGAATCCTTTGAGAGGAAATATGCAGTTAGAGATTTTTGTAACAAATGCAAAAATATGGATATTTTGTTCTTATATGAAATCAAAGTTGTAGGATTTATGATGGAAAATACTTTTTGATTTATTTGGAGAGATGATGTCTTTTTCACTACTAATCATGTTAAAGGCAAAGGTGGTAATTCTATTTTGTTAAATAAGAAGTGGGAGAAGTTTATCCAAAGCTCAGGACACTCTCCATGCAATAGATGTGTCTGGATTATTTTAAATTTGGAACGAATGACTTTTGGTCTATGTTCAATTTACACACCCAATGAATATTATAACAGAGCAGAGTTATGGAATTGGTTGACTACTAAGTTACCAAAGATCCCTTGGGTGTTTGGGGGAGATTTCGACATGATAGAGCGTCCATAGGATAAATAGGGAGGCAACCCGCTAGGGTGGAAGGGTAATGAAATTTTTTTTGGGCAGAGGTTAAAAAAATATTTGAACTTGGTTGATCCACTAGAAGGTAAAAAAATAAATAGCATTGGAATATGGTTCTCTTGGTCTAATTGTCAAAAAGAAAACAAAAGAATTCATTGTAGATTGGATAGATTTTACTTTGATAAACATGTCTTTTTGTGCTAGCCCATAAAAGATGCAAATAAAGTACAAGTAATCCCAAATCCTCTTTTAGACCACCACCCTATCAAAATAGTGTTATAGTCAAGAAACAAATTGGAATTCTTAAAAAAAAATAAAAAGAAGATTACTTCCTTCAAGCTAAATTGTGAGCTTCTTTAAGATCAAGATTGTATGAATGGGATCAAAGCTCTTAGAAATATTTGTTCTTCTCAGTTGAAAGGCAAAGGTGCCTCTTTATATTGGAATAGATTAACTAAGGCTTGTAAGGTTGTTTTCCAAATTGTTGGGAATAAATTTGCATTAGATAGGAAAAAAGAGGAACTGATATTACATCAAGAATATCTTAGATTTGAAGAATTAGTCCAAGTGAACCCCAATAAGGAAAGTTTAGTCGAAAGGTTGGGAGATATCAAACATAGGTTAAGGAAAGTTCAAATCAGGAAGGCTCAAAGTGCTAAGATCAAGGCCAAACTAAACTAGTTAGAAGATGGGGACAAAGGTACAAAATATTTTTTAATCTCCTTAAATCCAAAAACATCAAAGAGAGCATAGGAACTATTGTTGAGAATGGAGTTGCATTGAATAGTCAACAAGATATTATAAATGCTTTTAAGAATTTCTATGAAAATCTTTTTAAAGCAAAGGACTCTAGAGTGGGTTGCAGTGAGGCTTATGAGTTATGTGGAAGAATTTGCATGGAGAAAGTTAATGAGAAGATGAAAAGTTAGCTTGAAAAAGAAATCTCAAAAGATGAAATTGAGTCAGCAATAAAATCCATGAAAAAAGGGAAATCCCTTGGTGCAGATGGCCTCCCTGTAGAATTTTATAAGGCTAACTTGGATTGGATAGTAGATGATCTTTTTAAGCTGTATAATGAGTCTATCCCTAGAGGCTCCTTGGGGGAGGACATCAATAAAGGAATCATCAAGCTTCTTCCTAAGGAAGGTGATAAGACCCTTATAAAAAATTGGAGACCCATAACACTTTTGAATGTTTCTTACAAAATTATTGCTAAAGTGCTTGCATTAAGAGTCAAAGACATTCTGCCAAAAGTGATAAGCTCCACACAGAATGGATTTATCAAAAGTAAATACATTCATGAGAACCTAATTACAAGTTGGGAAGCACTAGATTGGGCTAAGGAATCTAATCAGAATGCAAGTATTCTTCTTTTGGACTTCGAAAAAGCATATGATAGGGTTGAATGGTCATTTATACTTAAGATTCTTAAGGCCATTGGATTTCATAGTAAATTTTGTAGTATGGTCATGATGTTGTTTAGGAATGCTTCAGCCCAAGTGGAAGTTAATGGGGAACTATCTGCTCCCTTTGGATCGGGAAGGTCAATTTGGCAGGGTTGTCCCCTTGCCCCCTCTTTATTTGTAATTGCATCAGAAGCTTTGCATTTTCTTTTGAGAACTAAATACATTCAAGGTGAGTTGCATGGTATCCTCCTACCCAATGGTGAGAAACTTCTTAATGTGCAGTTTGTAGATGATACTGCTCTTTTTCCAAGGACTAATAAGTTAGAATTTGAAAGACTAGAGTAAAGACTTGATATTTTCTATTTGGCTTCTGGGGCTAAGATCTCTCTCTCAAAGTCTATTCTCCTCACTTGGGACTCTACTGCTCCTGAGTGGCTTGATCTTGAGAAATGGTAGTGGGGGGGCTTTGAGGTTATGGTTAGATTCCTTGGAATCCCATTTTCTCTTAATTCTTCTTTGAAACTCATGTGGCATTGGTTGTTTACTAAAATTGAGAAGAAACTCAAAAAATGGAACAGATTGTATTTATCTCTTACAAGTAGATTGCCAGAAAATCCTGTCAGCTTATTCAATATACTATTCTTCTATGTGGCTTTTTGCCAACTATCAATTTGATGTAATTCATAAGTTAATAAGGAATTTCTTATGGTCAGATGGTAAGGGTAAATAAAAAAATATCTAGTCAAATGGAGATGGTGTTCTATGAACAAGGAATTGGGGGCTCTGGGACTTAAAGACCTGAGGCTCCAAGGTCTTGCCCTAGTAGCCAAATGGATTATCAATGCCTTGACAGGTAATGAACCTTGGAAGGTGCTAATAAGAAGTAATATGTTAAATGTCGTCCCTGTTAAAAAGAAATCTTGGGGCAAATTACATATCCATGATACTCTGTTTGGGGATTTCACTATTAAGCCTGGGGAATCTGCTATCTTCAAGAGCATTTGGAAAGCTTGGGAGCAAATTAAAATGTTTATTCCACAAATGGCAGCTATTGATTTTAATAACCAATGTATATGGGGTCATAGATCAATCTGGTGGAACATTAAGCACAAAAATAAACCTCTTACTTTACTTCAAGGCTATTCTACTGATAAGTTTAACACTATTGGGATTTCAAAGCTCACTGATCTTTTTAATGATAGACATCCAAAAAAATGGAGCCAAATTAAAAAGGATTTCTATCTAAATGATAAACAATTCAGAACTTTTTCAACTTTGTTCAAAACCATGTTGTGCAAGTTTCAATCAGGGGTGGTCATTAATGAGGAATTTGATTTAGAGTTGTTGTGTTGGACAGATGGAAACAAAATTGTGCAAACAAAGCCAAGGTTAATCTATAATATGCTCTCCAATATGCAAGAAATTCTTCAGCACATCTCTATGACCTAGGGTGAAACCCTTTGCCTAGAAAATTTATCAAAATACCTCAAATGGAACTTTTCTAATATCCTTGAACCAAAAAAATCTTGTTTTAAATGGCTACTTCTACTCAATAAACTTAGTCTTGGTGTAAGTGATGTCTGGTGCCCAATGTGTAATGTCAAAGAGTCTACAGTCCATATTTTTTTTATTGTCTTTTTCCTAAAAAAAGTCTAGCTCTTCTTCATGGGTAATATCTCTCAATGGAATCCTTCCCTTCATTCAAATAAAAAAGAAGTTATATGTGGTTTTGTTGATGCCTTCGACAAATAGTTTAACTCATTTTGGCTTATTTTGTCTACTAAGATTGTATGGTTTATCTAGAAGAGAAGGAATGAGGAACATTCCAAGGCAGGGTAAGGCAACTCACTAGGATTTTCTTCGATCTCAAAATTTTCCATTTTTTTGAGCAAGTGGCAGTTACTATGGAGATGTCAATTGATAAGTTCAAGCAATTAATATAAACCAGAGCTATATTCCACAAAGAGAATGCCAAAGAATCTAATTTCTATATAGGGAAGATGAAAAGGTTTGATCCAAGATGTTATAACACATACACTGAATTCCAGAAGCTTTATTGCAAGAAGTTACAATAGGACCTGGCTAAGAGTGAACTTGATAAGCAGTGGGAGATTATGTCTCAAAACTTTATCTCTAGCACTTTTCATGGGGTTCGCTCTCCTATTAAGGGCTATGACAGCTTAAGGAACAAGATGATTAAAGATTGCGCAAAACTCAAAGACAGAGGAGTAGACCATTGGAACGATATGAGAAGGCCAAGGGTAGAGGACTTAGAGTTGGATGACAGTCAATGTTACTATAACCAGTTTGTAGACCAAGAAGAAGAATACAATGTTTAGAGGCCAAGAGTTGATGCTAAGGACATGGATATTGATGCAGCTAGTGGCAATTAGGATAGATTTTCAGCAAGGAAAAGAGTACAAGAATGGTCTGATTTAGAAATTCTGAACAATATGGATTTCCAGTAGTAGCAAGATATTTACTATAAATCTTGTTTCTCTCTAATATATACTTATGTTTTAAAGACTTAAAACTGTCCTTATGTATTAGTGAAGTTTTATGTGTTTTTTGGGTTCTTGTAAGTTGCAACTATTTTGGTGTGGTCTACTTGATCACAAAGTTGTAACTCTTGCTTTACTTTGAATACAATTTGTGCACGATTCACAATCCAAACAAAATGTATATCTCCATTTTAGTGTGTCAATATTAATGCTTAGTATCAACAATCTTTATGGTGAGATGACCTTATACAAGCAACATCATAAAAAGTCTTATAACAATAACCTAGATCCTACAATAATCATGAAAGAAATAACATACCAAGGGTTATATGTATAGTTTAAAATTAATAATTATATTTGTTTAACATAAGTTACATTGTGGACCCATGTAACTCATGGGTCTGAGGATCATTTTCACATCTTAAACTTTGGAAAATATGGTGTTGTTTAGGTGAAATGAAACAATTTTTTTACAAGATATGAAACCAAAATGATTATCTTAGCATTTGTCATGAGGACATATTAGAATTTAAAGGGGGACAACCAATGCTAAACTCAAACCATTCTTAGATTAAATAAAACCTTTTTGTGATGTGCAAGTTCCTCAAGAAGTTATTTGAAAAAGAACTAGTTTATGTAATGTTTAAATATTCAACATGTTTTATATTTTATAGAAAATTTTCATGAATTTCTTATGTTGTCAAAGTTATGGAAACACATCAAGGTTATTAAGATTCATACCAGGAATAAAATTCTTGAGCTCATTGTTCTGAGTAAAAATCTAATCATCCTACACATCCTAGGCACATGGATATTTAATTAGAATTCCTATGAGCTTACTATATATGATTAAACTATAACCCCAAGGAAAAGCACAAGATGAAAAAAATCCATGATCATAGCTACTATAATTTAAAGACTCCAAGGGCATAAAAATATTGGTATACCATCTTTTTAAATATTGAGTTTTAAACATTGTTTGGCGATTTGGGTTTCAAAAATTAATCAAAAGACCTTAACTCGTGTCTTTAATTATTTTAGGAAGTCATAATTAGATGGTTGTGAGATCAATCAAGATGGAAAATATGAAGAAAGATATCCAAATAACCTAATTACTTAAAGGAAATATTAGACCTAGTGTTTCTCTATGAAGTACTCTATGGTGGTAATAGTTCTTGATGTTTTGTTGCTTAAGTTGCCTTGTAAGATTGTTTTGTACCTTATTTTGTTTTATTGTACTTTTTTATTGGACTTGATCAACCCAATAACCTTGTACATATGCTTTTGTCCATTATTTGTGAACCTATGACAAGGTGAAGTATGTTAGTTCTATGTGAAATAATATGAACTTTGTTTAAAGGTTATTGTGTACTTGTTTCTATTCAATTGTATTTGGTATATGAAAAGAGGATATTCATGTAGTCTAGAATGCATGACTATCATCTTTGAATATATTTTGAGTATATGGTACTCAATGATGAGTGACTACATGTATGGGATATACATGTCATTCACATAATAATACTTTTGTATATTTTATGTTGAAGTGACACCTAAAAGATTAAAATATTTGTATTAAAGATAAGGTTACACATTAATGACCAAATTTAAAAGATTATTTGATAGGAGATTTATCGTATACACTTGTATTCGCTTCTCAAGTATAAATTGTTGAAATATTTCATGTAAAAATGTACTTATAGTTCTAATCATGTTATTGATTAACAAAGTACTTCTATATGATCTCATTTTGGTTTCAATTAAAATAGAAGAGTTATTGAAAATATCTAAAAAATTGAGAAACATAATTAAATAGATGAAGTTGAAATGAAATAGATTCATTGGGATACTGATAGTGTTACATCCACACTTGACTAATTGTTTTTGATGAATTATGTTGTAGATTCAACTTAAGCTACTAAGGACAACAGCTAATTTACAGGGGGAGAATTGTTATGGGACTTTTTCCTGGGAAAGAAGGCTATGTTATGAATAAGACTTTGAAATCACAAGAGGATAAAGTTATTTATCCTTTATAATTAAAAGGGAGATGGAAAATAAAGGATATTATGATCCTTTGGTTAAAATAGAGATAAATAAAGAATAATTATGAAAACCCCTTTTAAAAGGGAGGAATTATTAAGTTTATTAACTAATTGTTAATGACAACCTTTGTGAAAGGGTGTGATGCTTTAGAAACCACCCCTTAAAAGGTTATATAAGGCATTTGCGTGAGACTTGGAATGGGGAAAAGAGCATCACTGAAAAGAAAGAAGAAGCATGGAGAACACTCAAGGAAAGATAAGGAAAGAAACACATCCTTCTCAGTGAATGTTATAGAAAAAAGAAAAAAAGATCCCTTTTTTTCTAATTTGAAGGGCTTGGTGGTGCTCTAGTGGAACAAAAGTGATGTAATAGTGCATTAAATCCAAGGTAGATTCTGAATGAGAAAATAGAGGCTACTTTAGGGCAAAGGAGACTAAAGAAGCCAAGTGCAGAATGCAAGGCACCAAAGATGGGAGGTAAAGGATGTAGAGGGTTGAGTGGATCTAGATCGGGGTGATGTTGTTGAAGACAAAATGTTGAATGGAGTTTGAACAAAAATAATAGCTCAGTCATTGGGGCTATCAAGGCTGATCCAATAGAGCATAGGGACCTTGAGGATGGAATGAGAACACTTGGTCCTATAAGGGTTGTGAATGCTGAAAGTGGGATTGTAGAGACCAAGGGGGTCTACAAGGTCTATGAAATGAGTTGAAAATGGGCTGAATGGGCCACAAAGGCCACTTTAAGTAGATTGGATCAAAGTCAAATGGGCCCAAAAAATAGGGCCAAAGTATACAGAGCTAACCCAAAACATACCCGACTGGGGCCAAAAAACTAGGTTGAATGGCCTCAAACCTGCACAATAGCTTGCAAGAGAAAAATTTGACCAAGAATGACCAAACTTTGCAGGGGGAACTTATACCTCTACAAAAAAAATTGTAATTTAAAAAAAAATGTATAGTACAAAACTCATACTGCCATATAGTTGTACAATAGAAAGGATAGGGGTAAAAACCTTGCAAAAAAAATGAAGTTACCAATTTTCATGAAATAAAAGTCCATCTTTCATTTTGTGGGCTGTCTGGACTCAATGGTGATGTCTATTTGGCTCTACAATGCTCCAGTGATAGGGTTGAGCACTAGATTCACCTAGATTCAAGAAGGGACATGCAATTCATGGATGTGATACCATATTGGAGGAGTAAAGATTAGAATGCAACATTCAAGATAAACTTTCACAAGTGAATGATAAAGCACAAAAGCATGTCTATCATAATAATGAAACTATCTAAATGTACAATTAGAGCCCTTTCATATAAAGGTAAGGAAGAAGAGGTAGGAAGGTAGGACTATATGTTATACTAACCTCCAAATGTGCAACACATGTCAGCTCACATGAGACAAGTATTAGTGCATGTGTCAAGTCCACATGAGGTGAGACAAAAGTAAATCTTATCCTCTAAGTAAATTTAAGCTAAGAGTGAATGGGTCAACCTAGAAATGATGATAAACTAGCTAGATGGATAATGACCCTATTTAAACTAACAAATATAGTACAAGAAGAGTTTACAAAAGTAGAACAACCACTCTCTATAGAGAAATTTCTAGAAACTAGTTCCAAAAGTGAAAAAAAACATTGTTGCAAAAGTCACTGCCTTACACCCTAATTAAAGGAGAACTTCATTTCATGGGATGCAATGAAAATATAAAAAGAGTTGTGCTTAAACATTAGAGACAATTTTTTTTTAGAGAAGCTCATAAAAAAATATCAGGATGACATAACTCTAGAGAAGAAACCACAAGAAAAGTATTGTTAGCAAGTTTAAGGTGGCCTACATTGTTTAAGAATACAAACTAGTATGTAAGGTATCATGATGTGTATCAAAGGGTAGGGATAATACATATACATATCTTATGGGGATATAAAAACATATTTTACCATGAATATTGGATGCCTTCCCAATTTTGAAGCTGCAACCATTAGATTTTGCAAGAATTAGTTCAGTAATTTCATAACTTCTTGGCTAACAGAACTAGGATGTCTTGAGGAAAAGACATAATTTCAAAAAGGGAATGATGTTTCTAGGGAAGAGATGACTTTATAGGAAGCTAAATCCACTACAAAGAATATGTTGCATACCTATCCAACCACCAGCACATCTAAAAGTAACATGTACAAGAAGACACACTCCTTGGTATAATTATACTTAGGTATAAGTAAGGATCGAAGATGTAATGAATAGATCTGAGGAGAATGAGTAAGAGAAAGATGAATGAGGAATATAAAATAGATGTATAAGAAATATAAATATTAAATGTAATGAGAAATAGATGATTTATGTATGAATAGACTCTATACTAGATTTGTATATGTTTAATATAATATACCACATGTTGGTCTGACTAATGTAGAATGTGTTATTACATATGATGTGTATGTGAATGGATGTATATTCTCAATTTTAGTTGTTCTTTTCTACCACAATCTTCTATAACTTTCCACACAAGCTTTGATCTTACTCTTATCTCTAATATTGGGGTATAAATATAACATTCAAGTAACTTAGACCAAGATCTCTTATCTACACCCAATCTTGCTAACAATTTATTTTAAAATAATTTTATTAAATATCACTATTTTCATATCTATGAGATCTTATAAGAACACCCTTTTAAGTCTTTTACCCTTTTAAGCCTTGTAGAGATTAAAGTGTAGGATGGATGGCCTTCTCTCATCATTTGGAATGTTCTTTTAGAAATTTCAATCATAGATCATATGTAAGTGAAAGGAAGCTAGGCGTGCGGAAATCACTTCCTACACTAATCTAATGAGGAGAGGGCTATGTAAATTCATTTTTATCCTAACTATTATAGCACTATTAAACAATTAACATGAGATATTGCAGCAAAACACAAGAACTAGAAAGTAGACAAAATAAGAGAGACAAAGATTTATGGTGGGGAAAACCCTTATCGGGTGAAAAACCCCACACTCAAAAACCTGCACAATGTATTAACAAATCTAAAATATGTTTACAATACACTTGCAATGCAAGCTTCAATGGTCTTCGACACTCATATCTAGAGTTAATCTGACAGCATAACAATACTTGTAAACCTGTGATACAACTGCCTCTCCAAGCACCTGTTTATATAGAAAATACAAGGCAATATTGGACCTTTCTTGGAATGGGCATCCAAATTGGCCTCATGGCCCAAAAGCAATGCCTAAGGATACTTGGTCAACATTGTAGAATGTGCCTAACACTTGTCCACAACTCCCATCCCAAAGGGATCACCTATTTCCAAAATGGGCTATGACAAATTTACAACACCTACGACCGTCATAGAATCTGTCATAGCAGTTACAACTTACAGCTGTAAGAGAATCTGTCATACACAAGATATGAATAGCATATTCTCTTACAACATGTCATAGTCCACCTTGGGGCGCCCAAATATTCCTTTTTCAAAGATGCTTTACGACACATGTCTTCACTTGTCTTACATGCTTCTATTTCTGACTCTTACATGTCATAGATTCATCATAGGAATCCATCATAACCGTTTCAGTCAAACATTCCCTTACACAACATGGAAGATGCTGACACATGGTAAAATGCTCCTACCACAAAGTGGGATGCCTATCTCCTCATGTGAGGACAAAATTACAAGTTGTCATATTCCATGTAGGATTAACACATCACCGTGCCACATCCCACAATACGACAATATGGAATTTTGCAAGTATTTACAACATAGGAAATTAAATAATAAATACAAATATTAACAATGTAAGGAATTACCAAGGTTGAGACATCTTAATTCCCAACATTCTCTCACTTGTCGGATACCTTGTAAGAGCCAATAGAATAACAGGGTTTAACTGTTATAGGCCAAGAGGCCTATAGACTGCGAACACCATCTGAACTTCTCTATGCTCACTAGCTTCGTCCATGCATCAACAACATTCTTCAAAGTATCTACCTTCTCCAAATTTACCTTTCCATCCTCAACCATGTTTCACACGAAGTGAAACTGAACATCAATGTGCTTGGTTCTAGCATGGAAAGTTGGATTCTTTGCAAGGCAATTGCACTCTGACTGTCACAACTGATCGTTATTTGACCTGCATCAACACCAATATCTGAACATAATCTCTTAAGCTAAATGGATTCCTTACAAGCATGAGTTACTACCATATTCTCATCTTCTATTGTGGACAAAGCAACCACAGGTTGTCACTTACTCATCCAACTAATAGCACCACGAAACAGTGTAAACACATAAGCACTGGTGGATCTCCTGATGTTAATGTCACCTACCCAATCTAAATCCACAAATCCATGAATATCAATGGAATGCAGAGGTCCTATAACATTACCATGATAGAAAATGAAATACTTAGAAGTACCCCTCAAATATTTGAACACTTGCTTGACTACATCCCAATGAACCCATCCATGATTAGCTATAAATCGACTAAGGACTCCCCCTACTTGGGTAATGTCTAGTCTTGTGCAAACCATAGCATACATAAAACTGCCAACACCACTATCATAAGGTACTCTGCTCATGTCCTCTACCTCACTAGGAGATTTTGAACAATCCTCAACAGATAACTTTGTCCTCAAATAAATAGGAACACACAATGGTCTACAATGTGGCATGCTAAACCTATCCAACATGGTCTTCACATAATTACTATGGCCTAACCAAAGTTTTATGTTAGCTCTGTCCCTTTTGATTTCCATTCCTAGAATGTACTTGGCTACCCCTAAATATTTCATTTCAAACTGTGCTAACAACTAAGATTTGAAATCAGAAATCATATTCTTACCCTTCCCGATGAGCAACATATCATCAACATACAATCCAACAATGAGAATATGATCACCATCAAACTTAAAGTACACACAGTGATCCGATTTCAATCTCACAAATCTAATTGACAACACAAAGGCATCAAACTACAAGTACCATCTCCTAGGGAATTGTTTCAAACCATACAAAGACTTCTTAAGTTTGCAAACCAAATTTTCTTTACCTTTCACCATGTAATGCTCTGGCTGTGACATGTAGATTTCTTCCTCCAAATCACCATGAAGGAAAGTTATCTTCACATCCATTTGTTCTACCTCCAAGTCATAAGCTACTGCAAGAGACAACAAGAATCGAATGGATGTCAGCTTTGCAACTGGAGAGAGAAGATCTCACCATACTTTATACCCTCCACTTGTGAATACCCCTTTGCAACCAATTTGGCCTTATACTTCTCAACATTGCCATATGCACCAATTTTCTTTTTGAACACCCATTTACATCCAATGGGTTTCCGTCCAGGAGGCAAAGGCACCAAGTCCCAAGTTTGATTCTTTTCCAAAGAAGACATTTCTTCCTCCATGGCCTCCTTCCAGGAGCCTACATCTTTCATATCCAAAGCCTCTGACACAGTTCTAGGTTCATCACTATTAGTGATTAAAGCATAAGCACAACTAGAATCAAGCAATGTAAAACCAAACCTTTTAGGTTCCTTTCTTATCCATGTAGACCTCCTCAATGGCTGAGGTTGAGGTTTAGCTTCTTCATCTGAGCTTTCAGAGTTGCCAGAGCTCTCCTCATCATCAGGTCCAACATTGTCTTTTTGTTCAGTCTTCTCAGGGGTAGGAGGAAACTAAACAACATCCTCTTTGTTTACCTTTTCTTCTGCTGTAAAATAGTGGAAGAAGATGTAAGCTCTCTAAAGACAACACTTTTGCTATACAATACTTTTTCAGCCATAGAGTCCCAAAGCTTGTATCCTTTCAGACTGACACCATAGCCAATGAAGATACACTTAATAGCCTTGTTCCCCAACTTTGACCGCTTCTCCCTAGGCACATGTGCATATGCCTCACAACCAAAAATATGAAGATGCCCTATTGAAGGCTTTCTACTAGACCACACCCCATGGGTGTCTTTCCAACAAGAGCTGATGTAGGAGATCTATTTACCAGATAACAGTCAGTGGTAGTAGCTTCAGCCAAAAACTTTTGTTCTAGGCCAGCTCCACTAAGCATACTCGTAGCCTTCTCCATCAGTGTCCTGTTCATCCTCTCTGCAACTCCATTTTGTTGCGGAGTGTATGGATTTGTCTTATGTCTTTCAATCCCAAGTTCCTTGCAATATTTATCAAATTCTGTAGAACAAAACTCACCACCGTTTTCAGTTATCAAACATTTAATCTTTTTACTAGTCTAATTTTTAGCAAAGGCCTTAAACTCCTTAAACTTGCTATAGACTTCAAATTTGCTTCTGAGAAAATAAATCCATGTCCTACTGTAATCATCTATAAAAGATACAAAATATACAAACTTTGATAATGAAGGAACATTAATAGGACCAAACACATCAAAATCAATAAGGTCCAACACACTAGAAGACTTATGAGAACTCGAGTAAAACTAAACATGGTTTTGTTTTCCATAAATGCAATGTTCACAAAAGTCAAACTCAAGATTACAATCATCTAACCCCTCAACGAGGTTCTTATTTTTTAGGGTACGTAGACCCTTCTTACCAATGTGGCTAAATCTCTTATGCCATAACATTGTCTTTTCAGCAGGAAGTTTAACTTCTAATGCATGATTACAACCATCAAGACTAGAAACAATAGATTTCTTCCCTGCTCGTTCAGATGGTGGGGATGAAGTGACTGCTGCCCTCTTCCTTGAGTCAGAAGAACTATTGCATTGTGAAATGCATGCCTCTAGCTGAAACAAAGTACCTCTCCTAGTACCCTTAGCAACCACCATAGCTTCTCTAGTCATCTTGCATCCTTCTTTCGAAAAGACAACCTGCACACCTGCATCATTCAACATACTTACAGAAAGTAGGTTTCGTGCTAAGCTTGGGATGTGCATAACTCTAGAGATCCCCTTAACTCATCCATTAGGGAATCGGATAGAGACTCTTCCACGACCAACAATCTTTAGATGAGAGTCATCACCCAGATACACCTTTCCACCATCAAACTCTTAATACTTGGTAAACCAGTCTCGATGCAAGGTCATGTGGAATGATGCACCAGAGTCGATTAGCCACACATCATCAGATGCATAGGTTTTCAGGGTTGCAATGAGAGCATGACCATCAACTTGTGACTTATCAGAATCTGAATTAGGACTTTTCTTCTTCTTTTTCTTCTCCTCTTTGGATTCCTTTCGGAAATGCCTAGTTTTGCCACAGTTCCAACAAAGAGCATTGGACTTTCTAGGAGATTTGGATCTACCCTTCTTAGCTTTCTTGTCCTTCTTCTTCCCTTTCTCCTTGGGTCTTCCATGAACTGCAAGGGCCTCTTTGGTAGCCTCAGAAGACTTTCTCCACATCTCTTTAGACAATAGCGAAGAAACCACTTCTTCCATTTTGAATGTGGATGTGGTGCTTCCAATAGCCATGACAAGATGATCCCATGAGTCCAAAAAAGAACAAAGCAGGGTCATACATCGATCCTCCTCCTCCATCTTCACACCAATAGATGTCAATTGTGCAACCATCATGTTAAAGGTATTCCTATGTTCAACGATGGATCCTCCATCCTCCATTCAAAGAGAATACAACTTCTTTCTCAGGAAAAGTTTATTAACTAGGAATTTAGCTTGATACACATCCCCCAACTTCTTCCAAAGTAGTTTTGCAGTAGTCTCCTCATGGACATTTAACAAAACAAAATCAATAAGACTAAGTCTTATGAGACCCTTAGCCTTCCAATCCTTGAGATCCCACTCATCTTGTGACATTGCAGCTAGTTTATTTCCATTAACACTTTCCAAAAGGTCTCGGTCTACAAGCATGTCTTCCATCTTGAGCTTCCATAGCTCGAAATTAGTGCCATTGAATTTCTCCACTTCAAATCTTCTGGATGTGCTTGCCATCTCCTTGCTATAATAAGATACAGAATACTCTGTACAGACTCCCACTCAACTTAAGATTAGCTCAAAAAACCCCTACCCAACAACTAGGACCAAAGGTAATCAAGCTCTTATACCAACTGAAAGGAAGCTAGGTGTGTGGAAATCGCGTCCTACACTAATCTAATGAGGAGAGGGCTATGCAAATTCAATTTTATCCTAACTATTAAAGCAATGTTAAACCATTAACATGAGATATTGCAGTAAAACACAAGAACCAGAAAGTAGATAGAAGAAGAGAGACAAAGATTTACGGTGGGGAAAACCCTTATCAGGTGAAAAACCCCACACTCAGAAACCTACACAATGTATTAACAAATCTGAAATATGTTTACAATACACTTGTAATGAAAGCTTAAATGGTCTTCGACACTCATAGCTAGAGTCAATCTGATAGCATAATAGTACCTGTAAACCTGTGATACAACTCCCTCTCCAAGCACCTGTTTATATAGAAAATATAAGGCAATATTGAACCTTTCTTGGAATGGGCGTCCAACTTGGCCTCATGGCCCAAAACCAATGCCTAAGGACTCTTGGTCAACATTGTGGAATGTGCCTGACACTTGTCCACAACTCCCATCCCAAAGGGGTCGCCTATTTCCAAAATGGGCTATTATAGATGCTCTTACGACACTTACGATCATCATAGAATCTGTCATAGCAGTTACAACTTATAGTTGTAAGAGAATCTATCATACATAAGCTATAAATAGCATATTCTCTTACAACATATCATAGTCCACCTTGGGGTGCCCAAATATGCCTTTTTCAAAGATGGTTTATGACACATGTCTTCATCTATCTTACATGCTTCTATTTTTTACTCTTACATGTCATAGATTCATCATAGGAGTTCGTCATAACCATTTCAGTCAAACATTCCCTTACAGAACATGGAAGATGCTGACACATGGCAAAATGCTCCTACCACAAAGTGGGGTGCCTATCTCCTCATGTGAGGACAAAATTACAAGTTGTCATATTTCATGGAGGATTGACACATCACCGTGCCACATCCCACAATATGACAATATGTAATTTTGAAAATATTTACAACATAGGCAATTAAATAATAAATACAAACATTAACAATGTAAGGAATTACCAAGGTTGAGACACCTTAATTCCCAACAGTAAGGTTCCCTAAACCTAACATATACCCAAAGGTTATAGGTAAATTCTTCAATGAACTTCTTAGGATTTGTTAAAAAAACTAAGCATATTCTTATTTTAATTTCTTATGAATTTTTCGAAACCATACTCATTATATTGATCAGGATGACCCTAAAAAGGTCTCTATAGATATCAAGATTGGAGGAACTCCACCTTATAGATGCCATCTATAGGATGATGTAGGAGTGTATGGACCAAGGCTTGTGGGCTTGATGTAGGAAATTTTGAATTATTTTACTCCTTTTCATGATCACGCTCAATCAAGTAGTTTTTAGCCATATCAAGAGAGAGAGAGAGAGAGGTTACCCAATCAATACGTAGAGAACACTCTAGAAGCCCATGTAGGTCTTGAGTGGATGATTAGTCTTATGAGAAGGATAGGAAACTAGGTAGTGATCATATTGTTTCAATGGATGACATGAGGGATCTTTGTCAACCACATTCACTAATGTTTGAGGGTTCCATAGAAGGGACCAAGGAAAATGCCTAGTTATTGGAACTTGATGGTGTAGAAACTTCCAGAGGTCATAAATTTTGACTTGGGAGTCCATTTGAGATGAAATTTGGTGGGCAGATGCATCTTGAGGAGTTGATTGAAAATCCCACTGAACTATCAAGTTGGGTAGGTCACCATTTCAACACTTTTTTGGGACCTTTTTTGATCATCTAGGGCCTCAAATTGAGGTCTTAATGATTTTATGGGATTTTCTAACCTTTTTTTTTATTATTATTTTTTGAACTTTACATGCAATTAGATTAGAAAGTTGACAATTAGTCCTCTTTTAGTTAGTTTCAAATAATTGCTAATTTTCATGGCCATACGAATAAGGATGCAAAATTACCAAAAATGACAATTTTAGAAAGTTGCTAAAAACTGCCAAAAAGGGTAATTTCCATTTTTTGTATATATTTGAGATTTATTTTCAGTGAAGTAGGATGGGATGGAATGAGCAATAGAATTTGATAATATTTCTAAGTTTCTAAATTTGTTAGCAATCAGAATAGTGATGAATATTATGTTGTGAAGTTTGGTTACATCATCTAGTATCAAAGCAGGAAGATGGCTAGGAGAGGAAGAGGAAGAGTGGGTCTCACCCATATGTAGAGAGAAATACAAAACCTACAAAGGCAAGTAGAAGAACTTGCAGATACGATGGCCGATCAGATATTGAGACAAGGAAGAGACAATTTTGATGAAGAAATAGGCCAAGGAGATGAAGTACAATTAGAGTGCCTAAACTTTGAAGAGAGGATGCTCAGAGTATTATAATGAAAAAATGAAGGGATTAAAATTGATGTTTCAGAGTATGTGGGCAGTCTCAAACCAGATGAGTTGATAGATTAGTTGAACAACATGGGGAAATTCTTTGAATGGAAGACTATGATAGAGGAAAAGAAGGTGAAATTTGTACGCTCCAAGTTAAAGGGTCATGCAATGATCTAGTGGGACCATTTGCAAAAGGAAAGAACTAGAAAGGGAAAGACTCAAATCAGGACCTATTTGCCTATGGACTATGCACAAAATCTATTTCATAGATTTTAGAATTTGAAACAAAATTTATCTATTGTGTAAGACTATACAAATGAATTTTATAAACTATCCATTCATGTGGAGCATCAAGAAACTGGTGAACATATGGTTGCAAGGTATGTAAATGGTCTCAAATTCTCTATTCAAGATGAATTGAGCATGCATAGGGTTAGTAGTATGGAAGAGGCATACCAATTAGCTTTAAAGGCAGAAGATAAAAAGTAGACAATATTTTCAAAGGAATAGAGGACTGAGGAGGGGGACATCATCTCCATTGCGAGGTGGCTTGAATAATATTCAGGGAGAATCATCCCAAGGAATAGAGAAATTAGAAGATATCAGGAAGAATCCTCAAAGTCAAGAATGAGGAAGAGGATTTCAAAGGGGCAAAGGTTACAGTGGTGGTAGAGGATGGGAAAGCCCACAAAAACCTTTCATTTGTTATAGGTGTTGTGAAGAGGTTCATAGAGAATTTGAATGTCCAAACTATCACATGCAAGAAAGGAAACAAGGAGAACAACCTAGGTTCAACTTGGTTCAAACTAAGAATGAAGGAAAAGGGGTGGCACTAGAGCTTTCGCTAGATGTGGGTGAGAATCTCATGATGAGAAAAGCAATAGTGATTTGAGAAAAAATAACAAGTTAAAGGTCATGATGGTTCTTAGATTCGAACCAATATTTTTCAAACCAAGTGCACCTCAGGAGGAAAGGTATGTCAAGTTATTATTGATAGTGGTAGTTGTGAAAATATAGTTTCTAGAGAAATGGTAGATAAACTAAATCTACACTATGAAAAACATCTCCATCCTTATCATATTACATAGTTTAAAAAGGAAAATGAAGTCACTTTTGATAAGAGGTGTTTAATTAAGTTTTCCATAGGAAAGACTTATAAGGATGAAATATGGCATGTTCTCATTCTAATGGATGCATGCCATGTGTTGTTGGGAAGCCCATGGCAATATGATAGGAAGGTAATGCATGATGGAGAAAAGAATACATACACCTTTTAGAAAGGAGGTTCTAAAGTGATTTTATTGCCCCTTAAGGATGAAAGAATAGTTGAGAGTATGTTTTCCACAAGAGAACTTATCAAGGAAATGAAGGTGATAGGGTTCTATTATGCACTAGTGGTGCAGAAAGAAGATAGTGAGGAAATACCAGTACTAGCAAAAGTGGCAAAGGTACTAGAAGAATATGCTGATGTTGTGTCAGATGAGTTACCTAATGGTCTACCACCAATTATATATATTTAACACTACATTGATTTGATCCTAGGAGCATCTCTACCTAATCACGTAGCTTACAGAATGAGTCCTATCCATCATGCAGAACTCAATAGATAAGTGACAGATCTCATAAGAAAAGGTGTGGTGAGGGAGAGCATGAGCCCATGTGTTGTACCTACATTATTAACTCCAAAGAAGAATGGCACATGGAGGATGTGTATAGATAGCAGAACAATCAATAAAATCACTATCAATTATTGGTTTCCCATCCCTTGTTTGGATGACATGATGGATATGCTTGCAGGGGCTAAATACTATAGAAAAATTGATCTACACAATGGTTATCACCAGATTCAAATTTGAGAAGGGGAAGAGTGGAAAACAACCTTCAAGACTAGGGATGGATTATATGAGTGGATGATTATGCCATTTGAGTTATCCAATGCACCCAGTACCTTCATGAGGCTAATGAATATTGTACTATGTCCTTACATTGGTAAGTTTGTGGTGGTTTATTTTGATGATATTTTGGTTTTTAGCAAGAGAAAAGAGAAGCACCTACAACACTTGAGGATCATATTGGAAGTGTTGAGAAAAGAGAAACTATATGCAAAATTGAAGAATTGCATATTCATGCAAGAAAGTTTGATATTTTTAGGATTTATCATTTCTACAAATGGTGTCAAAATGGACATAAAAATATCAGGGAAATTCTAGAGTGGTCTAGTCCAAGGAGCATAATAGAAGTAAGAAGTTTTCATGGGTTAGCCACATTCTACCAAAAATTCATTCAAAATTTTAGTAGTATTGTAGCACCCATAACATATTGAACCAAAGGAAGGGAATTTGTGTGGACCAAGGAAGATGAGGAGGGTTTTAAGTTTCTTAAGAAGAAGGTGTCAACAAAAGCTCCTATTTTTGCATTACCAGATTTTGATAAGGTATTTGAAGTGGATTGTGATGCCACACATGTGGGCATTGGAGTTGTAATTAGTCATGCATGTAAACCCATAGCTTTCTTTAGTGAAAAGTTGAATGAGGTAAGGAAGAACTATTCAACCTATGATGTAGAATTTTATGCAATTGTGCAAGCATTGAGACATTGGAGGCATCACTAAGTGCCAAAAGAGTTTGTGTTGTTTACAAACTATATGGCCCTGAAATACATGAACATACAAAAAATTTGAATAGCAAGCATGCAAAATGGGTCTCTTTCCTACATGGCTACAAATTGTTTCTCAAGCATAAGTTAGGAAAACAAAACTAGGTTGTAGATGCTATAGGTACATGTGTTGTACTATTGACAATAATGGAAAATGAGGTGATTGGTTTTGGTTCCATCAAAGATCTATATGAATCTGATAATGATTTTTGGGAGATTGTGGAACAGTTGAAAACCCTAGTGGCGGACAACATGGAGCACATTCAAGGTGAATATCTTATGCAAGATAGCTATCTCTTTAAAGGGAATTAATTGTGTATTCTAGTTGGGTCTATGTGAGATAATTTTATAAGAGGGCTCCATAGCAGTGGGTTGGCTAAAGATTTTGGCAAGGATAAGACTATAGCTTTGGTAGAAGACAATTACTGTATTGGCCAAAGATGAAAAGAGACATGACAAGATATCTGACAAGGTGTAGGATTTGTCAGATGGTTAAAGGACATTGACAGAATATAGGGTTATATATGCCATTACCAGTACCTACTAGACCATGGATAGTTTTAAGTATGGACTTTACATTAGGGCTACCAAACACACAAAGAGGTAATGATTCCATTTTTGTGGTTGTTGATAGATTCTCTAACATGGTTCATTTTATTGCTTGTAAGAAAACTAGTGATGCAACTAGGGTGGCAAAATTATTTTTTAAAGAACTTGTCTGATTGCATGGTGTTCCAAGAACTATCAAATTTGATAGGGATACCTAGTTTCTGAGTCATTTTTGGAGGACCCTATGAAAGAAGATGGGAACTAAGCTCCAATTCAGTAGTGCTTATCACCCCCAAATAGATGGATAGAAAGAGGTCATAAATCAAAGTTTGGGAAACTTGTTAAGTTGCATTGTTGGAGAGAAACCCAAATAATGGGACTCGATCTTACCATAATCTAAATTTGCCTATAACATTTTAGTAAATTGATCAATAGGTAAATCATCATTTCACATTGTTTATGATAGGAATCCTAAGGGTGTTTTAGATTTGGTGTAGCTACCAATTGGAGAGATGATTAGTGATGATGGAGAAGCATATGCAGAACATCTTTAGCAATTGTAGCAAGAGGTGAGGCAGAAGCTCCAAGAAAGTAATGATAGGTATAAAACTACAGTAGACATTGGTAGAAGACATCAAGTATTCACTGAAGGTGACTTAGTGATGGTTTATCTAAGAAGAGAGAGGTTTCCCACGGGAACTTACAAGTTGAAATACAAGAAAATTAGTCCTTGTAGGATCACAAAAAAAATCAATGACAATGCTTATGAGGTAGATTTACTAGAATAGTTAGACATTTCTCCTACGTTTAATGTTTTTGATTTATATGCTTTTCATGGTGAGGATCATGATGAAGAAGGTGATGCCAAAGTAGATTGGAAACAATAGGTTCCAAGCAAAAAAGGGAAAATATTGCACAGATTCTAGACAAGTAGACCATATACACATAATAGGGTGAATATGACAAGTTTTTGGTACAGTGGAAAGGGATAACACAAGCAGATAATACATGGATTCCAAAGTGGGAAGTTAAGAAGCTAGATCTGGACAAGTGGCATAAGTTCTAGGAAAACAATGTGTAGGAGCTACGTTCTTTTCAACTAGAGAATGATGCAGAAACTTCTTGAGGTCATAAATTTTCACTCAGGAGTCTGTTTGAGCTGAAATTTGGTCGGTAGATGCATCTTGAGGAGTTGATTGAAAATTCCCTCGAACTGGCAAGTTTGGTAGGACACCATTTGACACTTTCGGGACCTTTTTCAATCATCTAGGGCCTCCAATTGAGGTCTTAATGATTTTGTGAGATTTTTCCAAGTTGATTTTTCTAAAATTAGTTTTCAAACTTTACCTGCAATTAGATTAGAAAGTTGACAATTAGTCCTCTTTTAGTTATTTTCAAATAATTGGCAATTTTCATGGCCATACCGATAAGGATGCAAAATTACCAAAAATGGTAATTTTAGAAAGTTGCTAAAAACTTCCAAAAAGGGTAAATTTTGTTCTTTGCATATATTTGGTATTTCTTTTCAATTGTAGCAGAATGGGATGGAATGAGAAGTAGAATTTGAAAATATTTATGAGTTTCAGAAATTGTTGGCAATAAGAATAGTGGTGAATATTATGTTGTGAAGTTTGGTTACATCACTTGATCAATATCTTCTATGCAACCCTAAGAGAGTAAAATTGAGGCTTATTATTCTGTTAGGTAGCTTTGTAGGTATGCTTCTCCCTCATGGTGGAAAGATGAGAAAAGGTACAATTTAGATATTTCTACAATCATGTAGGGAACCTTCTTGGAGATGTATCATACACACTACCATTTAGATCACTTCAAGTTATACTAATCCAATGGGTCCATGACCTTTAGTCACTTGGTATGCTAGTTACATATTATGAGAACCAATTATTCTAGTTGACGAAGTATGCAAAGACCATGATTGAAAAGAAGCTTCTGATTAGTAGATTTGTGAGAGGCTTAAGCTCTCACATTGTTGGTGATTTACATTTGTTAGCTCCTAAGACTTTGGATATCATCAAAAATAAGACAAATTTGGTAAAGGAGAATTCTTCTAGAGGGCATGGATGATGGTTTGGGGTTGATCCCATTATTCCTTTTCAGTTAGATACTAGTGTTTAAGGATCTCAACCCCAATCTAAGGGGACTTTCAAGACATGTTTTGCATCTCCTAGGACTCTTCAACATTACTAATATAGAGGTAGAAGCCTTAGAGGGCATTATAGAGTGGTCAAACTATTGATGGGAATATCCATAAGGAGCAATAGAGGAAGCATCATAGGGGTCAATTTTCTCAATAATAAGATAAAGATGGTTAGCCTAGTCCTAATTTCTTAAGATTTTATTAATCAAGTGTATCATAGGGCCCACTCCATCTTAGAGCATTGGACCATGTTACACTTATGGACAAGAGGGCCATATTTCTAGGTATTATCTATAGGGATTAGTTGCAGCTACTAGTCAAGGTGTTTTGGTGTCAAAGTAAATGGTTGGAGATGTTAGTAGGTCTCATCGAGTATTTGTAGCAAGTGATAATCACTAGGACAATCATTAGGGCATAATTGTAGAGGCCTCAGGTATGCTTGATGGTGTATAGGTTTTTGTTATATTTCATACAAGAGCTTCTGACTCCTTTATTTCCCTATCATTGGTTGTGTTGTAGGCTAGTGGTAGCAATGTAGGATAGAAGTTGGTAGGTTGAGTTATCCATAGTTTCTAAAGTGGTACATGGGCTCCTTATCATGTGTATGTGTGCTAGGTCTTGAAACCTTCACCACCACTATGAATTCATGTCCTACAATTTGAAACTAGCAAGATCATCCCTAGTATGGACTAGCTTGATATTCATCAAGAAAGCATTGATTTTCATTGGAAGGTAGTGTATTGTGTAGATGAACTTAGAAATCATATTGTGATATATGGAGTACAAAGACCCATCTCACTTTGTATAAGTTTAGCCATGCACCTAAAGTGGCGCATGTGGAAGGGGTGGTAGATGTTTTCTATCAAGGTGAGTGATCTCTAGATGAGAGTGAATTCCATGAGATTTATCTCAATGATCACCCACTTCTAAATGAGTTTTCTAACATCCTTCCTAGTGTCATCCTTGGTATGCCACCAAAGTGAGATGTGGACTTCCACATTGACTTTATATTAGGAGTAGAGCTTATCTCTCATATTCAATATAGAATGACTACTCAAGAGCTCAATGAGCTTAGATTATAGTTGGAAGAGTTTTTAGAGAAGGGACACATTAATCCTAGTGAATTTTCTTCAGGTGGACCGATCATACTCATGAAGAAGGACAACTCTTTATAGTTTTTATTGATTAGCAATAGTTGAACAAGGTGATAGTGATGAACTTATATCCCTTACTAAAGATTTATGATTTCTTTAATTAGATTAAAGAACAAAAACTATTCCTAAACATTATTTAAAAAATTAGTATCATTATCTCCACATTTAAAAGGTGTATATTCATTGAGTAACATTATAAATTCGATATGCACACTAAGAAGTCATCGTGGTTCCATACAACTTTATGAATTCCCCATTTTTATTCATAAGCTTGATCAGTGGGATGTTATACACCTATCTATGCTAGTTTTTCATGTATTCTTATATTGCATTATAATTTATTCAAGGATAGTTGAGGAGCATGAGGTCCACTTGCATTAGGTTTAGCAGTGTTTGTGAGAGAACTAGCTTTCTAGAAAGTTGGTGAAGTGTAAATTCTTTAGTCTAAGGTGAAGTATTTGGGTCATGTTATACTTAGAGAGGGTATATTAGTATATCCCTTGAAGATTTAGGCTATTTTATATTAGCCTATTCCCACTAATGTATTTGAGGTTCATAGTTCTATGGGATTAGCAAGTTACTACTACCAATTTATCACCAAAATTTTAAGAGTAGAACATTCCATTACTTCTCTTCAACTTAAAAGGAAAGAAGTTTTTATTATTAGATTAGTTTAAGAAATAGATTTAGGTTCTCAAAGAGTGGCTAACTAGTTCACCAATCCTTGTAGTGCTCAATCCTATAGAAAATTTTGTGGTTTGCATTAATGCTTCTATGGATGGTTTGGGTCTTATCCTCACGCATGAAGAATATGTGATTGATTATGAATCACAAAAGCTCAAGGATCATGACTTTAATTACCTCACCCATGATATAGAATTAGTAGCTATTGTCCATGTGCTTGTGCCCTAAAGAAACTTTCTTTTGAGCCATCAACTTGTGTTGTATGCTAATCAATGTAGCCTTCAATATATTTTCATTCAACTAAACTTGATTGCACATCAACATCAATGGATGTTATTTCTATGTGTGACTTTGATGTGTAGTACATCAAAAGGAAGGAGAACATTATCATAGATGCCTTTAATAGAAGGTGGCATGAAGTCTCAACTTTGTCCATAAGAATAGATTTAAGAGACCACATTATTGAAAAACTACCAAAGGATCTATGGTATTATGAGGTTCATGTAGAGATAAAATCTTAGAGGGCCCTTATGGGTAAGTGTTTTGGATTTTCCCTAGATTTTGATGGACCATTGTGACACCTTGGTTATATTTATGTTCCAATTTCTAGTTGTCTTTACACCATTGTCTTAATTGAGACACATCATACACATTACATTACACATCCTAGAACACTTGGGATGATTGTGAGGACATATGTAAAGTCCATATGAGGTGAGACAAATGAGAGAAAAACATCTAAGAAAATTTAAACAATGTGTGAATAGATCTAACCTAGAAAAGGTAATTAGCTACCTAGATGGGTAAAGACCCTATTTAGATTAATAGTTTTCAGTTAATTCCATTGTCCACATTTGGTGAACTTGCATATGACTTTATTGTGTAGACTTATATTTGAAGTAGAATCTAGAAAGAAGGTTGTTGTATAAAATATAAATTTTAGGTTTCCATTTTTGAAAAATGCAATTTGCACTATCTTACTATAGAAACAATCTCTTGGAAATTTTATGTGATTGAAAAAAAGAAATCTCCTTGCCCTTGTTCTCTAAAGGGTGTATTTTAATTTTTGAAAGTTGAAGCTTTTAAAATTGAATAAAATCCAATGTTTATTAATGGAAAATTTAAAAGTTTGTATGGTTCTTGATATTTCTTGAAAATGTTATTTTTCAAAATTTAGACCATATTTTATCATTCTATTTTTTGGAGTGAATTATTCTCCCATCTAAATGAGCTTGTGTATGATGTGGAAACATGTGCCATTTTTTGTGCCTCACTTTCTACACTAAGGCTATTTTTTATATGTGGTCCTTTTGGATTTTAGGAATGAGATCTAGAGTAGGAGTTGAACGGCCTCCAACTACCCACCCAGTTGAATTGAAACTAAGGGATGAGGTATGCCAAAGAGAAATTTTAAAAATAAATTTGAATGGGTTTCAAACATGAATAAACATAATTAAGGTTTAATGTACATCTAGTACTAAATATCCTATTAAGGGTTCCTAGAATGATAGTGCAATATATTATCATAGTGCTACCATCATTGTTGAATGTCATTGAGGATCTACTATTGTACATGAGAGGACACTCCTCAACTTTGCATAATCATAGTATTGTAGTGCTGACACCCAACTCTCCTAAATCTAGAGCCTCTTCCTTCTTATTGCATCTAATAATTATATCTAATTGGTGTTAATGAAGTATATGTGTATGAATTGATTAGTGTTTTTAGAACCTTAATTTATGCTTTACTTGGTGTAATATCTATGAAATGTGAATGGCTTGTGTGATTATCAAATTGCCTTGTTTTATGATCATGTTGTTGGATAACCAGGTTAATTGCCTCCTAGTTTAGAGGGGTGGACCTTAGGTACCATTATGGTTTGGTGGTGTTGATCACCATTGGTGCAAATCAAATTCTTAGAGATGATCATTCGAGGGAATGGTAGGGTTTTTCAAAATCTTGATACTTGTGGCTTTCCATTTTCTATTTCTTGGAAAAGTTGTAAAGTGGGATATTGAGATCCTTGATTAAAGTGATAAATTGTATATTACCGAATTTTATCATATTTACATTGAACCATCCATATTTGGAATGAGAATAATTACATTATAATATGTATATGTCACCATTTGAGTCAGTTTTGCATCTTATATTATGAGGATCATTATGAAGTGATTAGTCCTTATTTTATGATGTGTAGTATTAAATGCTTTGAAAGTTAAAGTGAAACTTGTTTCTTTTCATACACTTTATATATCATGCAATGATTAAATTAGAATAATAAGTATAATGTTGTTCTTTTAACCCTATGGATATGAGATAAGAGTGTTTATGTATGCTTCTACCACATTGGAAGACAAAGATAAAAATGCTTATGAATAATAATGATTTAAGAAAAAATGAATCTATGGTTTTATTAGAATTTAAACATAGAAAATGGAAGCCTAGTCTTAACAAATCCCACTAATTCACACTATTTTAAAATAGCTCTTAAATTGAGGTTGTGACAACTTGTTCAATGTTATACCTTGTCATCTTGCATTGGCTTGGCCATGCATTAGTTATTAGTCCTATGAGTTGTATTTATTATTTTTGCGTTGGAAACTTAGTGTTGAGGTTAAAATATGTTAGTAGGCTTGTACATAATCCCTTTGACATATTCAATGTCAATTTTTGTGTCTCTAGGAACCTCCTTGTTCATTAGAGGCCTTGCAGACTTTTCAAAATTATATTTTCCAAGGGTGATTATATTGATGAAAAGGGTGATCTCAGAATAACATGGGAGATTCTAGATTGGTAAGAGGGGTGATCCTCTTTAGTAAGGGAGATCATTAGATAGTGAATACATCCTAAAATTTGGTAAAATATTTCCTAAAGAGAGATTAACTATTTGGGTCTACCTTGAGTGCCTATCTACTTGGATTCATGGTAATTTATGTCCTTGTCATTTATTCTTCCTTTTGTGTCATAATTCATGCCTCAAGAGGAAATATATAGTCTCTTGAAAGACTAGGTCGAGATAGTGATTCTCTCTATTGTTTAACCTTCCTATTAGACATTCCATATGGTTTGGATTTCATTTCCACATTATTTTGTATGCGTGAGTGTTTTTTAGTTGGTAATATGAGATGGGATGATGCTTGGGTTTCTTGGACTAGGAAATGGATATTCATTCTCTTTCATTTCTTATCTATTCACAAGATATCATGGGGTTAGCAGTATTGTACACTTTCACCATGGTTATAGGTAACTCTATCCTCTCATATTGTGATATTATCATGTGACAATGTTAAGTCTTCCACTTGTGTAGTCATTCTTTACACATAGATGTCACACTCAATGATTTTTATTGCATTATGTCACATCTCTAGTGTGTAGGTGTGCATTGTGGTGTGTATGTGCTACAATTGTCTCACAAAAAAATTGTTCATCCATTCATTAACAATTAATTTCTTGGGTGAGAGCTTGTGGAACTACATTTTGTAAGGGTTTGTAATGGTTTATATGATTGTTTATGTTCTATTACAATGTGTGGAATACTATTTTAACATGTGAATTTGAACGAGAATGGTTGATGTGTATAACCATGTATGTCATCAAATAGAATAAATGAAAGAATTGAAGAAAGATAATCATGTCACATTGCTATCAATTCCTTCATGATCATTGGGTTATCCATTTATCCACTTCCAACCAAGATGATGTTTGGGAGGAAAGGGATTCCTTTAATGTGTGGGTTTAAAACACCTTCATCATTTTTGTAGTTGGAGTGTTAGTAGGGATTTTTTAGTGGTGAATCTTCACCAATTGGTGAATAGTTCAAATATGCCAATTCAAATTTGATGAATATCTTACAACCAATGAGGAGCTAAATCACCAAATTTTTAGGAAAATTTAATTTTTTCTTAGATAAATCACCTAAGAATTGTTTTTTAAACCAATAAACTAAATTGTTTCACCAAGTAAAGTATGTGTCATTAGAGTTGATTCACTAATAGTTTATAATATAATTATAAATCTTAATTGGATTCACCATTAGTATTATATTCTTGACATTACTTTAGGGGTAATATCACCATTATTAATAAATTATCCTATACTTTTAGGGCTAATTTCACTTTAAATATGACTTTGATTCATTATTGTTGATTTATCATTTGAATCAAATGGTTATAGTTTAATTTTGTTGCCCTCTTAGCATGTGCCTTTTAAAAGGCTTTCTAGGGCCCAAAATTTGTTTTGGGCCACACGATTAGAATATGATTGTGTGGCCCAAAAACAAATTTTGGGCCCAACAAGCCTTTTAAAAGGCACGTACTAAGGGGGCCATAGTATTCAAGCACATCTGTCTGATCAAAATGATAATAAATGGTGACAATTTAGTTTTATTTTAGTCTTGTTTTTAAAGTAAAATATTAAAAAAATACTTAATATCTGTGTGTGCTCCAATGCATGTTGTCCCTGGACCCCACAAGGGGGCACTTCCCCCTCGACCCCTACAAGGGGGAATTGCCCCTTGACCCCCACAAGGGGTACTGCCCCTTGACCCTGTCGGTGGCTACTACCCCTGGGCCCTTGCTTCAATATATATATATGGTGCAGGAGCACCCCTACAAGACAGGATATAGGTTAATTGTCCGCATGATAGGACATTAGTCTATTTTTAGCATGTTTGACTTCATAATATAATAAGGTCCATTGGACCAATGCATATGTATTAGATCAGCCTAGGAGAGTGTGCAGATAGTTAGAGTTCGTGATCAGGTAGTATGAGCTGTCCTCTCCCAGCCGCTTGGAAGCTCCCAGCCGCTGGGAATCGAGTTGGTAGTACTCGTAGGATATTGCTATAAATAAATCAGATCAATTAGGGTTTGAGAGATATGAAGGAGAGTGGTAGTTGTGTTATGTTGTACTGGTGATTGAGTGAAATCCAGAGACCAGTCCAGACATTGTGAAACATTGTTCAGGACATTTGTGTTTCATCTGAATAAGATCTCATCAATTGCATTATCTGGTTTATCAGTTGTTTATGTTTTGATTTCCGTTCTGATTACAAGTTGATGGATTCTTTCAACCCTTCCACCGGTTGATTCTGTGAATCAGTGGAATGGTCATGCATGTTAGTTTAGGTTGTATTTTAGTTTTCTGTTTATGCATTTCATTGTTTGAGAGATCAGTTGGTAGCATGCTGTGAATCAACCTAGCATCCTCATGTGCTAGGGTTTAGGAAGATAAACTGTTAAGTTTTGATCTGAAGGTGATCCGGCCCGATCATCATATTTTCTTTGTGAAATTGTGCGGTTCTGTGAGTTTGCATGCAGCAGACGGATATACAGGGGTCCGCATGTGCTTTTCCAGTCGGAGTGAATCGCATCGACATCTGTGAGTATATCGCTATCCGGATCAGGTTATGAAGCTGATGAAGTTTGTATGTTTCAAGTGCATCAGGATGATATAGGTTGGATATATACTCAGTGTGTATATCGTCGTCGGGATCATCTTTCGTGTGTATTCATCATCCGCATATCGCTATCATATGCGGAAGTGAAAGTTCATTTTTTTGGCTAAGTACCGGAGAGGTCATCATCAGGATATCGAAAAGGTCATCACGATATTCATTATCATGCTGCGGAGGATATAAGTGTCTTATATCCTGTTGACATCATCATCAGGTGCATTGACATCATCATCAGGTGCATGTGACGTCATCGTCATCAAGCTATTGCGAATATCACCCTATGCAAGTTTATCCTACTGTCGCTAAGTGTTTTGGCATCGGCGTAAGTCATCGGCATAAAATTTGGTTAACATCATCAGGATGTTTCAATATGACCGGATAAGTCATATCATGATGCTGTTGTTTGTGTAGTCGGATATCGGGGTGACGTAAGCATCGAAGGAAAGGTGCTTGAAGTTGTCATCATCAGGATATTTGGAGGCAACTGGATATTTCATATCCTGCTGACGAAGGGTGATGATGATGCTAAACATCATGATGCTACCGATAGAGTTTGGCGCTAAGTGAATAGTGATCATCAGGAGGATAATTGTGTTCGTCGAGTATCATGATGATGCTGACAGGCGAAAGGCAAAAGGCGGAGGAAGTGAACAGTAGTTAGCAGGAGGATATTTCATGCTCGTCTGAAATATGATGATGCTGTTTGTGTTAGCAGGAAATATGATGATGATGCTAAGCCGATAGGTATTATAACATGTTGGTTGTGTTAGTAACTCCTCCTTCCCATTTGTAAGCTCCCGTTGCATTTTACCTCTGCATCATAGTGGTATCAGAGCAAAGGAAGGATCTTCTGGAAAAGATAAGGATATAGCAGGATGTCAGGTGACGAAGGAACATCTGAGGTTCCAGCAAGGATGACCAACGTTGAGTTGGCAGTTCTGGTGAAGAAACAGATTGCAGAGAGCAAGGCCGTGAAGGCTCAGAATCAGGAATTGAAGGATGAGTTAGCGAAGTTGAGGAGCAGAGTAGGTTCTGGTAGAGAAGAAGAAGAGATCCCTAGTTGGAACGAGGAGGTCATTCCTACAGACCAGAGACCACTGTTGAATGCCCTCAAGGCCATGGAGAGGAGAACCATGGATGTGAAACTAGATTTGCCAGTGTTTACAGGAAAGATGGAACCTGATTCAGTGATGGAGTGGATAGACTGCTTGAACAATTTCTTTGAAACAGAGGAGATACCAGAATAACAGAGGGTGAAAATAGCCCAGTCAAAAATGAAAGAAGCTGCCTTGACATGGTGGAATTTCGTCCAAGATGATAGAGTACAGGAAGGAAAGCGTAGAGTCGCTACATGGAAGAAGATGATGGCATTAGTAAAGGAAGCTTATGTCCCATTGGATTACAGTATCCAATTACACAAGAGGAAGCAAAACCTGAAGCAGAAGGAGCTAGATGTCAGCTCATATACAGAAGAATTCATGAAACTTTGCATGAAAACAAAGGTAAAGGAAAGTGAAGAAGAGAAGGTAGCCAGATACCTTAATGGATTGAGGTTCAACATTCAGGAAGATTTAAGTCTGCATAATCCAGATACAGTTCAAAAATGCTTTCAGTTGGCATTGAAAGTGGAAGAGAAGTTAAAGAGAAAACAAGAACAACACAATAGAGGAAGAGGAAGACAACAAAGAGGTGGAAGAGGTCCTTTTAGAGGTAGAGGACATGGACATGGATATCAAGGAGAATCCAGTCATGACAATAGTAAGGGAAACAATAGTCAGAACCAGAGGGAAAATTATAGTCAGCAAGGAAACTTCAGAGGTAGAAGACCTTTCAGAGGAAGATCCCAGGGCAGAGGATCCATCAGATGTTATAACTGTGACAAAGAAGGCCATATAGCCAGCAGATGTCCAGAAAAGGCCACAAGCTCAACAGGAGAAAGAAGAACAAATCTGATCCAAGAACTTGATAATCAAAGTATGACAGGCTCTAATGATTTTCAGAGTGTGAATGCTCCTGATAATTATGGATACCCAGAAAGTGGAGAGTCCCTAATGATGAGAAGAACAGTGACTACCATGAAGGTACCTGACAAAGAATCCCCTCAAAGAAAGTCTCTTTTCAGGACTATTTGCAAAGCAGGAGGTAAGGCATGTAAAGTTTTGATTGATTCTGGTTCTACTAAAAATTTTGTGTCTGAAGAAATGGTGACAAAGCTTAAGCTTAGGAGATTGCCTCACCCATCCCCATATAAAATCTCATGGCTTACCCAAGGTCAGCAGACAACTGTAGAAGAGCAGGCTTGGGTAGAATTTCAGATTGGAGCATATAAGGATAAGTTGTTGTTTGATATTACCAAGATGGATGCTTGCAATCTTTTATTTGGTAGACCATGGCAGTATGATTTGAAGGCACAACATGATGGTGTTAGAAACATCTATAAAATCACTAAAGATGGTAAGGATATAAAGTTACTACCATTAACAGAGAAGGAGGAGAAATCTAAAGGAAAAGAGGTGAAGGTAATGCTGATGGAAGGTAAACAGTTCATGAAAGAAGTAGCAGCAGAAGGTGCAGTTGCATATGCCCTAATCCCATGTATGAGGGTGAAAAAAGAACAACAGCAAGAAGTCAAGGAAGAGAAAAAGCAAAGGTTCATAGACCCATCTATCCAAGAGCTATTGGATAAGTACAAAGGTATCATCTTAGAGGGAATGCCAAGATCCCTACCACCTGTCAGAGATATTAGTCACTGCATAGACTTAATTCCAGGGTCAACACTTCCAAATAAAGCAGCCTATAAGCTAACTCCAGAACAGAATGCAGAAGTAGCCAGACAGATTGAAGAATTATTGGATTCAGGTCTGATTGGAAAAAGTTTAAGTCCATGTGCAGTACCAGCTGTACTAGCACCAAAGAAGGAAGGTACTTGGAGGCTTTGCACAGATTCCAGAGCTATTAACAAGATCACAATCAGGTATAGGTTTCCAATCCCTAGGATAGAGGATTTACTTGATTGTTTGGGAGGTGCTAAGTATTTTACAAAAATAGATCTAAAGAGTGGATATCATCAGATCAGGATTAGACCAGGAGATGAATGGAAAATAGCATTCAAAACTAATGAAGGGTTATGAGTGGAAGGTTATGCCTTTTGGTTTATCTAATGCACCTAGTACTTTTATGAGGTTGATGAATGAGGTTTTGAAAGAGTTCATTGGTAAGTTTGTCATAGTATATCTAGATGACATTCTGATTTTCAGCAACACAAAAGAAGAACATCTCAGACACATAGATTTGGTTCTTAAGAGGTTACATGAAGAGCAGCTGATGATAAATTTAGACAAGTGTTTGTTCATGCAAGAGGAGATCACATATTTGGGTTTTGTCATTTCACAAGGAAAGTTACAAATGGATAAGGAGAAGGTAAGTGCCATATTGTCTTGGCCAACCCCAAAGACTATGAATGATGTCAGAAGTTTCCATGGGTTAGCAACCTTCTACAGGAAGTTTATAAGAGGGTTTAGTCATATTTGTGCACCCATGCTTGATACCATCAAAGGAGGACAGAAGTGCAGATTTGTTTGGACTCAAGGAGCAGATGATTCTTTTGAAACATTGAAGAAGAAGGTGGCACAGTAGCCAGTCCTTGCACTTCCAGACTTTAACAAAATCTTTCAGTTAGAATGTGATGCCAGTCACATGGCCATTGGAGCAGTACTCAGCCAAGAAGGTAGACCTATTGCATTTTTCAGTGAGAAGCTCAATGATGCTAAAAAGAGGTATTCCTCATATGATTTGGAAATGTATGCTTTAGTCCAGTCACTCAAGAAATGGAGGCATTACTTGATGCCAAAGGAATTCATAGTATTCACAGATAACCAAGCTCTGAGTTTCATAAACAGCCAGGAAAAGCTGAACCACAGACACATGAAATGGGTAGAAACCTTACAAGCTTTTACTTTTACATTGAAGCATAAGAAAGGAGTCAAGAATAAAGTTGCAGATGTTTTGAGCAAGAGAGTTCTAACAGTCAACCAGATTCAGTTAGAAAGTGTTGGCATTGATTCACTAAAGACCATGTATGAGACTGACGAAGATTTTGGAGAGATATATCATGTATGTACTTCTTTTGGAGAAAAATATCATGCTGAATTCTCTGAATTTTTGATTCAGGATGGATTGTTGTTCAAAGGTGGACAGTTATGTATTCCAAGGTGTTCTATGAGGTTAAACATCATTAAGGAGAAACATTGTGGAGCTATGGCAGGTCATTTTGGTCTAGATAAGACTCTTGATCTTGTTCGAAGACATTACTTTTGGCCTAAGTTACAATCAGATGTCGAAAAATTTGTAGAGACATGTGTGATATGTCAGAAAGCTAAAGGCAGGTCAACTAATGCAAGTTTATATCAGCCCTTACCCATTCCTTCCAGACCATGGGAAAGCATAAGTATGGATTTTGTCTTGGGTTTACCAAGGACAAGGAAAGGATTTGATAGTGTTTTTGTTGTAGTGGACAGATTCAGCAAAATGGCACATTTCTTGCCATGCAAAACCACTGCTGATGCTTCATACATTGCAGATTTATTTTTCAGGGAGATTGTCAGAATCCATGGATTGCCTTTGAGTATAGTGTCAGATAGGGATGTGAAGTTTATTGGTCACTTCTGGCGAACTCTTTGGAAGAAACTTGGAACAAATTTGTCTTTTTCCTCTGCATATCATCCTCAAACGGATGGACAGACTGAAGTAGTGAACCGTTCCTTAGGAAATTTGCTTAGATGTTTGACAAAACAACATGGAGAAAAGTGGGATAATATTCTATCTCAAGCTGAATTTTCATATAATGATACTGTTAATAGGAGCACAGGGAAATCACCTTTTTGGATAGTTTATGGTATGCATCCAAGAGGAATTTTGGAATTGAGAGATCTACCTACAGTAGACCCTGTTAGTGCAGAAGGAGAAGCTTTTGCAGAAGCCATAAAAGAGGTTCATGATCAAGTCAAGACCCAACTGCAACAAACCACTTTGAAGTATAAGGAATATGCTGATAAAAAGAAGAAGGATGTTCAGTTTGATGTTGGAGATTTGGTATGGGTTCATTTGAAGAAGGACAGACTTCCTAAGGGAAAATATACTAAACTCATGCAGAGAAAAGTTGGACCATGTCAGATTTTGCACAAGCATGGACAGAATGCTTATGAGATACAACTCCCACCTGATCTTGGTTTGTCCCCTATATTCAATGTATGTGATTTAACTCCATACAAGTCTTATCCAGATGCAGATCAGGAACTCCTACAGGATACAGTCAATGATGACATTCCCAAGCATGATCCTCCACAGTTGCAGAAGGTTTTGGACACCAGAGTGGTCAAACAGACCCGGAACAAACAGTACTTGGAGTATCTAGTCTCTTGGAAGGGAAAACCTAATTCTGAAGCAGTATGGATGACTGAAGAGCAGATCCAGAAACATGGTGCAGATCTTCATACTCTCATCTCAAGTGGACTTGAGATTTCTTCTTTTGGGGAGTATGGTGCAGGAGCACCCCTACAAGACAGGATATAGGTTAATTGTCCGCATGACAGGACATTAGTCTATTTTTAGCATGTTTGACTTCATAATATAATAAGGTCCATTGGACCAATGCATATGTATTAGATCAGCCTAGGAGAGTGTGCAGGTAGTTAGAGTTCGTGATCAGGTAGTATGAGCTGTCCTCTCCCAGCCGCTTGGAAGCTCCCAGCCACTGGGAATCGAGTTGGTAGTACTCGTAGGATATTGCTATAAATAAATCAGATCAGTTAGGGTTTGAGAGATATGAAGGAGAGTGGTAGTTGTGTTATGTTGTACTAGTGATTGAGTGAAATCCAGAGACCAGTCCAGACATTGTGAAACATTGTTCAGGACATTTGTGTTTCATCTGAATAAGATCTCATCAATTGCATTATCTGGTTTATCAGTTGTTTATGTTTTGATTTCCGTTCTGATTACAAGTTGATGGATTCTTTCAACCCTTCCACCGGTTGATTCTGTGAATTGGTGGAATGGTCATGCATGTCAGTTTAGGTTGTATTTTAGTTTTCTGTTTATGCATTTCATTGTTTGAGAGATCAGTTGGTAGCATGCTATGAATCAACCTAGCATCCTCATGTGCTAGGGTTTAGGAAGATAAACTGTTAAGTTTTGATCTGAAGGTGATCCGGCCCGATCATCATATTTTCTTTGTGAAATTGTGCGGTTCTGTGAGTTTGCATGTAGCAGACGGATATACAGGGGTCCGCATGTGCTTTTCCAGTCGGAGTGAATCGCATCGACATCTGTGAGTATATCGCTATCCGGATCAGGTTATGAAGCTGATGAAGTTTGTATGTTTCAAGTGCATCAGGATGATATAGGTTGGATATATACTCAGTGTGTATATCATCGTCGGGATCATCTTTCGTGTGTATTCATCATCCGCATATCGCTATCGTATGCGGAAGTGAAATTTCATTTTTTTGGCTAAGTACCGGAGAGGTCATCATCAGGATATCAAAAAGGTCATCAGGATATTCATTATCATGCTGCGGAGGATATAAGTGTCTTATATCCTGTTGACATCATCATCAGGTGCATTGACATCATCATCAGGTGCATGTGACGTCATCGTCATCAGGATATTGCGAATATCACCCTATGCAAGTTTATCCTACTGTCGCTAAGTGTTTTGGCATCGGCGTAAGTCATCGGCATAAAATTTGGTTAACATCATTAGGATGTTTCAATATGACCGAATAAGTCATATCATGATGCTGTTGTTTGTGTAGTCGGATATCGGGGTGACGTAAGCATCGAAGGAAAGGTGCTTGAAGTTATCGTCATTAGGATATTTGGAGGCAACCGGATATTTCATATCCCGCTGACGAAGGGTGATGATGATGCTAAACATCATGATGCTGCCGATAGAGTTTGGCGCTAAGTGAATAGTGATCATCAGGAGGATAATTGTGTTCGTTGAGTATCATGATGATGCTGACAGGCGAAAGGCGAAAGGCGGAGGAAGTGAACAGTAGTCAGCAGGAGGATATTTCATGCTCGTCCGAAATATGATGATGTTGTTTGTGTTAGCAGGAAATATGATGATGATGCTAAGCTGATAGGTATTATAACATGTTGGTTGTGTTAGTAACTCCTCCTTCCCATTTGTAAGCTCCCGTTGCGTTTTACCTCTGCATCAATATATATATATATATATATGGGGGATTGCGTCGACCAAATATGTAAATTTTTAAAGGATTCACAGGTAAGTGCAAAAAGATGGGGGGCCAAAAAGTGGCCGCATAGTTTTTTTAAAAAAATACATAACGTGCTCACATTATGGTCTGGTAATGATGAGCCTAATGCTCATCAACACCAAACCATAACGCTCTCGCATTATAACGTGAGTGCATTATTACTTCCTATAAATTTTAAAAAAAGCACTTCACTTCATTCCATTTCTTTTTCCTCTTATATACCCGCAACCTGCAAACCCTAGGAAGTGTGCTCGCATTTTAGAGATCTCAATTTGACATAAAAATCTTTGCAATTTGTCTCCAAAATGCCTCCACAACGTTGAGCACACCAAAGGAGTGATTTTTATTTATTTATTTCTCTGAATTTATTTCTAAATAGGTAGGTTTGAGTTGATTTTTGATGTAAATTTTGTTAATTGTCAGCAAATTTTAATGCACCTCCTCCTCCTCCTCCTTCATAAAATCCTATAGAACAACAATCTCCTCCATCCATTCCTCGACATGCCCCTGGAACATAAGAAAATATAATGGGGTAAATTTAAAACAACAAAAAAGAAATTGAAGATATAATTTCAAGGTTGAAATATCCTTCCACTTCAACCTTGCATAGGTCCACGCTTACTGAATCTCTTGAATCTATGTTATCAAATGTAGATTCAATTAGCAAGCAAATAACTAGTTGGATGGATAAGAGGACAGAGTTTAGAGATTATTATGTAGACAAGCTATCATACCAAGATGTGAAAAAATTACAAATCACAAAATTAGACTTGTGTTCGATTTTCACAAACCCACAAACAAATCAACCTCCACCCATTACATGCAAGAGGTTCCCTATCCATTGGTGCAACAACCAAGTGATAAGGGACAATTTTGGATAGAGGTGGTGGATGGTTTTTGACCATCCTCCATGCAATAATAATGAGGTCCCGCAATACTTTTTGAGGAAACTCTACTGCGAGTTTGTCCTCAATAAAGTGCCAAACTATTTTGATATGCGGGACTTCCAGGGTAGAGGTGGGTGGTCAGCACAAGATAGACCAGGGGCACGTCTTGACCCACAGCAGATAGTGAGATGAGTAATCAGTAGACCAGCCTGTTAGCACAGTAAAATTTTCAAAATTTTACTATTCCCTTATTCCATCATATTTGAATAAACCCTAAGGAATATCCCAAAAGGACCACAATATAAAATTTTTGTATCTCATAAAATGTCTAGGGATGAACAATGTCAAAAATCATCAAAATCAATCCATCGGCATAAGGTCGTGTGGCTTACACCGATACACAAGGAATTGTTTGAAAACAACCATCGGCGTGAAAATAGAGATCGGAAGAAGAATCATGGAGCTCACCGATGGAGTAAGCAACACCGATGACTTTACATCGGCAAGAAAGGCAAGTGGTCATGCCGATCGGTATGACAAATATCTATCGGATGATCTTTTAGAAGTTGCCCCGACGGTATATATCATACCGATGAAGCACTTTCGGCAAGAGTTTCACCGAACAGCACGCGAGGGTAACAAAGCAATTGTCATCGGTGAGAAATGAACCATCGGAATAGAAAACAAGTAAGTCTCCGACGATCAAAAGTCCTGGCGATAAGAAAGTTATCGGCAAGACTCACAGCGATGCATCTTCATCGGGATAGCTTGACATATCGGAACAAAAGAAGCAAGTCTTGCCGATTCATAAGTCACGGCGATCAAAAGATATCGGTGACACTTTACTAAGCTTTGCCTGATGAAGGATGCGATAAAGGGCATCGGGGAGATGATTTGGATCGGGATATCTTGAGAAAGCTATCCCGATAGAGAATGTCATTCCGATAAAGATAAAAGTTCATACATAAACAGACTATCGGTAAGACAATAAAGATCAGGGAGACATAATTTTAGTATCCCGATGGTCTCAATCTTCCCGATAAGCAAAGTATATCGGTGGGACTTGCCATATCGCGGAGAGATCTAAAACCCTTGGCGATGAAGGAAATCATGCCGATGGTCACACCCACTTGAAATATGATACTACATGGCATCGGGGATACAATTGAGGGGTCATGCCGATTGACCGTCCGCGCCATAAAAAAGGGTTGAGGTCGTCCAGACATTTCAAAAAGCACGCCGATAGGAAGAGTTATGGCGATGTGACACTTCACAGCGATGAACATTGAATTGATCAGATAATTAATACAAAACGGCTACAAAGTTCATACGATCATTATAATTGCAAAAAACCGTCCAAGAGCAGAATACAGAAGAATTCTCAGGGCAAAAGCAAAGGCTTCCAATTCCAGCCATTGAGCGACAGGTACACATACACAAACCACTATATTACCTGTATTTGAATTTCCTGCCAAATTTTTCAAAAAATGGAAACTTCGGGGAAAGGAAAAGGAAGAAAATCACAAGGGGAAACCAGTAAACCAAAGAAGCAAAAAACTGATCAAACCCCTGAAGAAAAAGTGAAAGACAGGAAACTAAATCAGGACTTGATTGATCAGTTGCCTGGGTCAGCTCCCAAGGCCAGGAGGTCTGCCCAACTCAGGGCAGAAGTAGAAAAATTGGAAGACAAACATAAGCGCCTGGGAGATATTTGGACCCCAATTAGGGGATATGAACTCTTCAGGTTTCACTACAACAGAAGATTTAGAAATGCCCCTGTGTCAAACCCATGGCACATGAATTTAGGCAAACTGGTTGTACCTAATGTATTCTTGAATGTAGAACTCCTGCAACTGTTAGCCAGGCATTACAATTCAGGCCTGAAAGCTATCTGCAACCCTCAGGGAGAACCAATTGTACACCTATCAAAAAATGCTATTTGTGAGGTGTATGATTTGGATGATTTGTGCACTGTCCCTATTGTTTATGAAGATTTGGATAAAGAATACTGGAGAATGGATACAACCTACAATGGATGGAGGTTACCCATTCATAGACCCAGGATTGAAGGAGAAGTGATACCCTTGACTGAGAATGATGGCCCTCCCTTTCATGTATCCATTTTTGAACCATACATTCAATATACTTACTATTCTGTAGGCCAAGTCCTTGGCTCAGAGATCCCTGAGTTCATGGCTATTCCTCTAATGGTCATAACCTCTGATATTCAATGTCACAATGCCAGACAGTTTGATTATGCCTCCTATGTTGCTACTAGAATAGACTCTGGTCTATCTGCAATGAAAAACAATGCTCCAGCATGCTCTTTTGAGCATTACTCGATGCTCATGCATATGGTCTTATACTACGGCCAGGAAGTAGGATTGTGGCCAAATGAGCTTCAAGTTGTTGCTGCAGGTAAGAAAGGGGAGAAGATACCTGTACAAATGTGGACCAGAATCTGGGATAGCAGGTATGCTAACTCCAGCTATGCTCAATTTGAAGAGCATTGTGTTAAAGTGCTGTATAGGTATTTCAACCACCCCTGTGAATATTCAATTTCAGATGAAATAAAAAGATTCCTCAGACCAAAAGATTTTGGTGGCCCCCCTGCTGTCACTCATAATTGGGGAGACTGGTATTGTTTTGAGGATGCTACTATGATTAGAGTGTATGGTTTTGAGGATGCTCCCTTTATATTGCCTAAAACTGTCCCTGACAGGATTGCATATCTGGAAATAATTAGGCAAATGCATTGTTCCAATGTCATGCATCTAAGTTCGCATCATAAACAATCATTCATGCCTAGTACTTTGTGTTTTGGAGATTTTATTGTGGTTTCAAAAGAAGGGTACAATCTCATTTTGGATAAACTAATGCATTATAACATGGTGACTGCTGAGGTGAGGAAAGGGTTTGACCCTGAGGGTTTCATTGACTATGCAAGAAGAAAACAAAATCTCAGTGGATACATGCACATACATTATCCACATGATGATGTCATTAGAAATTTGGAAGAGGCTGAAGTCGATTTGGTGGTGGAGAAATATAACAGAGATTTGAATGAAAAGAAAAAGCAGTTGGCAGAAGTTGAAGTGGTATCCTCTGAGGAGGAAGAATTGACTGAACAGCCACAAGATAAGACAATAGAAATGTCTAAAAGAAAAATGCAACAATATCAGCCTCCAGTTGTGATACATGATGAGGAGGGGTCTGCTGATGAAGATCCACGCCAAAAGGCTTATGATTCTTTTGTGTCAGATGATACATTCATTCATTCGAAGGAATTTAAATCATTCCTGTATAAATACAAGGGAAAGGAAATTAGAGAGTCAGTAGATAATGTTTCTGCTGACAATGAAAAACAGTTATTAGAGATGTTAAAGGAGATAGTGGACAAGGAAATGCAGGACATGACACCAAGCAGAGGCAGACAGCTGCTTAAAGATGCAGGGGTTATGATTTTTCCCGGCTTGGATTTAAATTCTGCTCTGGTTTTTGATAGTTTTTTGAATAATGCTGATGATAAGTATAAGCTTACTCCAGAAGGAGTTAATGAAGTCTATATGGGAACGAGATACAATAATGATGAAAATTCTTTAATGATATGGGCATTGTATCCTCCCCATAAGAAGACGGCCATCATAGACACTGAGAAAACTTTTGGCCATGTTATGACTTTTAGAGCAGGTGAGACTGACCCCATAATTACTGCAGACATTGGTATCAATGTTGCAAAATTGAATAAAGCACAAGCTCAGATGTTAATCAAGGAAAGGGATGCTTATAAGCTGAATTGTGAAAGATTAACAAAGGAGAATGACTACTTGAAGGACGCTGTTAAGAGCACCTTTGGGCAATCTACGAAGAGAATAACTCAAGGTGAAAGCTCACAAAGTAGTCAAGAGATATCCCATGATCAAGCCAAACAAATTCAAATAGATGCATTTGTTACAATACTGCAGAGCAGGTATGCAAACATGGTACGGTGGTTAAACCAGTTTTGGGATAACTACTCGGAAAATCATAAAGCAGTCAAAGAACATGAGAGGCTTGATCAGAGGATACAAGAAAAGGTGATCGAGTTGCAAAACAGAGGTACCCCTGATAGCACAGATATCTCTGATGCAAGAGCATTACTCAAAAGGCACCAGAATTATTATGATAAACTCAAAGCTGATGCTAAGGAAGGGATTGATGCATCAGACGCAGGGGTGCCCAGGATATTCAAAGATAATGGAGAGGTAAAGAGCAAAGAAGAGTGGACTGTTGATTGTCAAGTTATATTGCACAAAGCCACAGGAGCTCTAAAAAATAAAGCCTCTGTATCTACAGAAGTTTGCAAGCAACTGGAGGAAATGGTCACCCTCGATATAATCACCAGGAGTGCAGTCGAGCTTACTGATTCTCACCGTGCGCAGGAGTACTTGGATCATCTAACAAAAGTCTATTTATGGCTAAACAGAGCCTAATTAAGATTATGTAATTATTGTTTGTTAAAATCCCAAGAGACTTATTGAAGAGTTGTATCTCTTCATGAAAATATCTATATAAGTTCAAACAATCTATGCTGAAAGATCATCAGCAGTAGAAGTATTCATATATACATATACATAATATTCCAAAATGACCGTGTTGCATATTTTATTTTGAGGAAGAAATTTGAAGTTCTCTGATTCAGTATTTCTACTTTGGTATCAGTTATTTGTTGAAATTATTCAATTGTGTGGCTGTCTCCATTTCTGCATTTCCCTGTTATTCAGATTAAGATATCAAGTATATATTTAATCTGTCAATACACATTCGCTGTATCTGTGTGCTTAATTCGGTTGGTGTCCATCCTAAGGAATTAAACCCTTCTGATTTATTCACAGTAGCCTGGAAGTAGTAAGTTGGGATCACTAAGTAGAGCCATATAATTAGTATTGACACACTGTCTCCAGTAAAATATTATCTGTTAATCTTGTCTTTTCATTTCATTTGGTTCCTTCAAGTAAGGATTAAAATACCTTCTGGTGAATTATAAGATATCTGATTTTATTTGGTTGGATTATCAAGAAGAGTCTGTCAGTCATTTACTTGCACGTTTATACAAGCTATAAACCAGAACTGTGCCAAATATCTAGAATTATTACCATTTAGAAACTACTGTTCTTAGTCCTTCAAATTGACTCTGTTACCCAACAAGGCACTGGTCTCATTCAACTCATTAATTAAAACCTTTTTTGATATTGCTTATACAATTTCTGCCAATCACTTATTAAACATTACACATAGAATTAATTAGTCAGCTTTGTCATCTATCTTATATCCTATGCCATTGTAGATAGACCTAGTTAGTCCATTCATCCACACTCAGACTGCTTTAATATTTCAAGGTTCACCCACCTAGGTGTAGCAAGACCTAAAGTGTAGGAAATCATCAAACCTTGAAGGTTGATTTCATCAAGTTAGTTCAAAAACGTTGCAAATCCAAATATAGAGCCTGGCATCCTCTTAGGATTAGTAACTTGCATTTTTGAGACCTAACAAATTGGCGACTCTGCTGGGGAACTAGTAAAAAGACCTTAGAATTTAATCCTTTCTTCCATAGAGTCATTTAAAATTTCTTTTTGGTAACTCTGCTGGTGACACAGAACCTTACAGATAAAAATATAAACTTTTCCTATTCAATAGGTGGCGACTCTAGTTACAATCATAACAAAAATTTCAAATGGATGGTAGGAGATCCAAGATGGAAGGCAGAAACTTGCAGTCATCTCCACCACTTAGAAACATTTCCAAAAGAAATGTGAATCCAAAATATTCCCACCAAGATAATAATCTAGACATCCAGGAGAATGATTCAGAACGAAATATTGCAATTCACAATAAATTCACACCTCTACATGATTCAAACGAGAACCTCAGTGGAGCAACTGATGATATTTTGGCAAGGTACAGACCCACTCCTCAAGAACAGCGGGATCATGATGCAAAGGTCATGAGGGATATTGATAGGAACCAGGCTGAACATGATTTCAAGGTCTCGTTTGACCAGGGAGAAGAGATAGGATATGAATTGTCAAATCAGGGAATAAATGACAATCCAGAATATCAGGAAATAAATAATCAAGACATGAGTGATGAGAAACAGGAAATACTCATGCTCAGGAAAGAACTCAAAAGGTACAAGATACAAGAGGAGAAGGAGTTATTGCAGCAAGAAATTCAACAGAGGAGAAATAAAGCCAAAATAGCTCCCCCCAAATATGTACCCCCGCATAGAGGGAATATTTCAAGGAATACACAACAAAATACAAATAGTGCTCAAAACTCACATGCTTCTGGAAGTCATCAGAACACTATTCCCCAAATCCCCAGACCACCTCCCATAAGTAATGCATCCCTACATGTGGCAAATAATTACCCACCCCCTGGTCAACAATATTATAGGCCACAAAATCAACACATAAATCCCCATATGAACCAACATCAACAATATGCATATCATCAGCCACCAGGTGGATATAATTACTATCCCAATCCACCACATCTCAATTTTCCTCCCCAAAACCTTGCTAATATATGCAGTCAATTTGATTTAACTGGATATCAGTTATATCCATATCCTATGGATAGTACTTGGAGAAACACGGTTCCCAAGTTTACTGGAAACAATGCAGTATCTGCAGAAGATCATATCAGAAGTTTTAATGCTTTTGTACAGGATATAGGTATGGACTGGGAAGACATTAGAATGAGGTTATTTATGATGTCCCTCACTGAAGATGCCAGAGATTGGTTTAATAGCTTGCCCGATGCATCAATCAATTCAATGACTAATTTCCATAACCAGTTTAAGGATCAGTATGGTAACCAATACGCTCCTGAGTTTGCCTTACATGAACTAATAAGTATACAGAAGTATCAAAATGAATCAGTATTTGATTTCAACCTGAAGTTTTCCAAGTTACATAATAAGGTACCACATGGAGCCAAGTTATCTGACCAGGCAGCACTGAGTATCTATATGAAGGCATTTGACCCCAAAACAGGATATGAACTTAGAAACCGGTGTCCTGCAACGTTGGTTGAAGCACAGAAAATAGCCATAACTATTGAAAATAATAGAAAAGCTGCAGGAATGGTCAGTAAAAGGGAAAATCATAGAAATCTTCAGAATCCAAATGCTCAACAGATTAAACTAGAGGGTCAGCATAGGCAGGATAGAGCTAGGTTACATGATATGCCTTACAATACAAATTGGAAGGATGGAAGACCTATTGACAACAACAGAAAGCAGCCATATGGAAAGGATACTCCTGATCCATTGAAGAGAAACATGGCACATATGGCAGAAAATAAACCTTGGTGTTCTGTATGTAACTTGCCACATTCACCTGAATACTGTGAGGTAGCTAAATCAATACAGCAAGAGGAAATGCTATATAACTATAATAGAGATAATCACACCATTAATATGATGCAGGATACACCATGTGTGGTAACAGAAGATTATTCTTCTTCAGAGGAAGAAGGGTATGAGTATGATGTAGGGAACCAAAAATATCATGTTAACATGGGAGAACAGCAAGTATTCTCAGACCAGGAAGACATTTATGACAATAAACCATATGGTCAATGGAGAAAACCTACTGAGGATGAAAAAGAAGCTCTCACAGTAGCTGCAGTGGCTCAAGCTCGAAACACTTATAACTTAAGGAATAGAACAATAAATGCTGGGCAAGGAATTCCTGGGAGTGTATTCATAAAAGACCAGAATAACAAGGGGAATAATACAAAATCATCACCTAAAGAACCAGAAAAGGGGGATAAAAATAAAATGAAAGAAAATATAGAAAAAGAGAATACAAAAACAGAAAAGAATGACCATATCATAACCCCTTCTTTTGACATTGCACAGGCAGTGTCTCAGGTGAAGATATCGGTCCCACTCTTAGAGATGATGAAAATAGATAAATATAGGAGTACAGTCGTCAAGATGATTTCTGATACACCTAATCCAAAAACATAAAGGGTTTGAAAAAACAACAAATAATGTGCATCAAGAAAATTTTAAGATGCCTGAGGTATACCTTGGTGACACACTTACAAAAAATCCCTCACAGGTGGATCCATTCTATACTACACTAGTAATCAAGAACAGAATAGTCAGGAATTGTATGATTGATTCAGGTGCTGCTATGAATATCATGCCTATAGCAGTGATGAAAGAATTAGGGATGTGGGTTGATACTACGTATGGCCAATGTTATGCAATGGATAACAGATCTATTCCAGTAGTTGGTATTATGAAAGATGTAGAAATAAAACTTGCTTCATATCCTGAGGCAACATATAACATTGACATCACTGTGGTTGATATCCCACCGTATTATGGAATGCTGTTATCAAGGCAGTGGGCTGCAATGGCAGGAGGCAATGTTCAATTAGATCTATCATATGCCACCATACCAGTAGGTGACAAAGAAATCAAGTTGTGCAGAGAACCAAGGTATGACAATATTATAGAAAGAATGGACCGGCATCAGGTGAATTTCTTTTGTGACACAGATTTAGGGGTTTTCAAAGTTGGAGAAACTACCCCAGAATTGCATAACACTGACCCAATACACACTGAATCTATGAAAAAAGGAAATGATTTGTGGAAAATGTATTTCGATGGTGCATGCAGCAAGATAGGAAATGGGGCCGGAGTAGTTTTTATCTCACCAGGAGGGAAAACATTCAAGTACTCTTTCTTACTGACATTTGAATGCACCAATAACGTAGCTGAGTATGAAGCCCTACTCATTGGCCTAGACATAGCCATCAAATACAAAATAAAAAAGTTGGCTGTCTATGGTGATTCTGAATTGGTCATCTCCCAAGTAAGAGAAAAATATTTATCTAAGAATAAAAGATTAAGACAGTATAGAAATGCAGTTTGGGATAGTGTTGAATTATTTGATGCTTTTTCAATCAGCTGGGTTGATAGGTCTAAAAACATCATGGCAGACTTTTTAGCAAACATTGCATTAAAGAGAGATGATCTAACATTAGGAGGGATCACAGAAGTAGAATTTAAAACTAGACCTACCATCCCTGATAATATACAGAACTGGCAGGTGTTTGACAGCGATGCTGATATAATCAATTTCTTACATTGTGCTGATTATTATGAAAATCAAGAAATTGATTTCAGTGCATTTGTGGAGGAACACGATGGGAAAGAAACCCTATTTGGCCAAGAAGTGGTTCAACTGAAGACGAATAAGATACCCAAAGGGCTTATTGCATTAGAAAAAGCATTTGACGGGCATGATAGATACAAGAAGAAAGAAACACCAGTGATACCTGAGAATCTTGAGGAAGTGAACTTGGGGACTCAGACAACCCCAAAAAATGTATATATTGGGAGGAATCTTGACCAGAAAATCAGAAGTAGAATTATCAATCTACTTAGGAAGTATAGTCATGTGTTTGCTTGGTCATATGATGACTTAAAGGCATATAGAGAGGATCTATTTCAACATGAGATACCACTCAAACCAGATGCAAAACCATTCAGACAGAAACAAAGGCCGATTAATCCTACATTGGCTCTGAAAATGCTGGAGGAACTTACAAAGTTAAGGGATGGAGCTATAATCAAGCCTATTAGACATTCTTCCTGGGTCTCAAACCTAGTACCTGTCAGGAAAAAGAATGGTGACATTAGACTGTGTGTGGATTTCAGAAACCTGAATAAATCTTCTCTCAAAGATAATTATCCTCTTCCCAATATGGAGGCGATATTACAGAAAGTTACTGGATGTGAATTACTATCCATGATGGATGGTTTCTCCGGCTACAATCAGGTAAAGGTTAAGGAGTCTGAACAATTCAAGACCGCATTCACCACTCCTTGGGGAACATATGTATACTTGAGAATGCCATTTGGATTAACTAATGCTGGGGCAACATTTCAAAGAGCGATGGATGTGGCTTTTGCTGAATTGATCAATAAGATTATGATAGTCTATCAAGACGATTTAACAGCATATTCAAAAAAGGCTGAAGATCATTGCACACATCTAGAACAGATATTTGTCAAAGCCCTAGAATATGGAATATCATTGAACCCTAAAAAATGCCAATTTGCAGTAACAGAAGGAAAATTACTTGGCCATATAGTCTCGAAGGAAGGAGTTAAAATAGATCCTGAAAGGGTGGAAGCAATTGATCAGGTCCCTATTCCAAAAAATGTAAAAGCTATACAATCATTTTTTGGTCAGATAAATTTTGTCAGAAGATTTATACCAAATTTCGCAGAGATTGTTTGTCCTATATCAAGAATGCTGAAGAAGAACTCAGATATGAAATGGACAACAGAAGCAATGGAAGCATTTGGTAACATTAAGGAGGCCATCAAACAAGCTCCAGTCTTAATATCCCCTGACTTCGGCAAACCTTTCCAACTTTTTTCATTTGCTTCCTATCATACAGTGGCAGCAGTGTTGTTGCAGAAAAACAATGATGGATATGAACAGCCAATCTCTTTCTTTAGCAAGTCCCTTCAGAATGCAGAGTTGAAGTATGACATTATTGAAAAACAGGCATATGCATTGGTAAAAGCAGTAAAAAACTTTAGACCATATTTGGTAGGGGCTAAAATCATAGCATATGTTCCTAATGCTGCAGTCAAGGATGTACTGATTCAAACTGAGGTCACGGGTAGGAGATGTAGATGGATCAATAGGATTCAGGAATTCAACATTGAAATCCAAATCACTAAATTAATAAGAGGACAGGGTCTTGCCAAATTGATGACTGAAAATAATCTAGAAGCTTCCCATATATGTAATATTGATGCAAGTACCAGTATTGAACGTACTCCATGGTATACTGATATAGTATATTATCTAACACATATGAAGAGTCCTGAAGGATATGATGATAACAAAAGAAGGACACTCAAACTACAAGCTTCAAAATATGTACTCATTGGTGGAGATCTCTATTGGAAAAATAGAGATGGGGTTCTACTATTATGTTTAGATGAATATCAATCAAAACATATTATGAAGGAATTGCATGAAGGCATGTGTGGAGGACATTTCTCAGCAAAAACTACAGCCCACAAAATTTTGAGGGCAGGGTACTATTGGCCTAAAGTCTTTAACGATTCATACCAGTACACTAGAAAATGTGAAGCATGCCAAAAGTTCTCAGGGAAGTTAAAGTATCATGGAGCACTACCTTTAAAACCTATGCAAGTTGAGGCTCCATTTTATCAGTGGGGTATTGATTTTATAGGTGAAATTTCAGAGAAATCAAGTGGGGGGCACCGATGGATTTTAGTAGCTACTGATTACTTTACAAAATGGGTGGAAGCAATCCCAACCAGACAGGCTACTAGTAAAGTTGTGATAAATTTTCTAATGGATAACATTATATGCAGATTTGGTACTCCTGTAAGACTGATTACTGATAATGGGATGTGCTTTAGATCTGATGAATTTAAAGGTTTTTGCAGCACACATGGTATCACTGTTTCTTATGCTGCTCCTTACCATCCACAGGCCAATGGACAAGCTGAATCAAGTAATAAGAGTCTGTTGAAAATCATAAAAAGAATGTTGGATAGAAATAAAAAGGCTTGGGATTCAAAATTAAGAATGGCAGTATGGGCTGACAGGATTACTATAAAAAGGGCAATTGGGAGATCACCTTATGAATTGGTATATGGAACCCAAGTGAGGTTACCGTTAGAAAATCTTATACCAGTATACAAATTCATTCTCCAGGAAGACTTGAATATCCCTGAACCAATGGAGGAAAGGTTGGAACAATTGGCAGAGCTTGATGAAACAAGAAGAATGGCTCAGAAACAGAATATTAAATTACAGTCACAGGTAAAATATCTCTTTGACAAAAAGGCCAAAGAAAGAAAGTTTGAAATAAATGATCCGGTACTAATGTGGAATGCAAGATGTCAAGACAAGGGAAAACATGGAAAATTTGAAGCCCTGTGGTTGGGTCCTTTTGTTATCACTGGCAAGGGAGGTGATGATTCTTACTATGTACAGAATATGTCAGGAGAGGAGCAGGAATTGCCAGTACATGGGCAATACTTGAAGCAGTTCTTTTCATAAACATGTACAAAGAGAATTGAGTGTTGCCAGTGCATGGACAACATTCAATTAATTCTCAAAAATATTTTATTCCATGCACAGTAGTCTAGGAATCATTCCCGCTCCCCATCATTTGTTCCTTTCCTTTTTCCAGTTCCATAAAACCTCACCCCAAAATAATAAAAGATGTGGTCTACTTCCCCAGGAGATCTGGATCCTTGTATACTCACAGGGAGTATTCATCCCAGACAGAGCCACTGTTAGCACAGTAAAATTTTCAAAATTTTACTATTCCCTTATTCCATCATATTTGAATAAACCCTAAGGAATATCCCAAAAGGACCACAATATAAAATTTTTGTATCTCATAAAATGTCTAGGGATGAACAATGTCAAAAATCATCAAAATCAATCCATCGGCATAAGGTCGTGTGGCTTACACCGATACACAAGGAATTGTTTGAAAACAACCATCGGCGTGAAAATAGAGATCGGAAGAAGAATCATGGAGCTCACCGATGGAGTAAGCAACACCGATGACTTTACATCGGCAAGAAAGGCAAGTGGTCATGCCGATCGGTATGACAAATATCTATCGGATGATCTTTTAGAAGTTGCCCCGACGGTATATATCATACCGATGAAGCACTTTCGGCAAGAGTTTCACCGAACAGCACGCGAGGGTAACAAAGCAATTGTCATCGGTGAGAAATGAACCATCAGAATAGAAAACAAGTAAGTCTCCGACGATCAAAAGTCCTGGCGATAAGAAAGTTATCGGCAAGACTCACAGCGATGCATCTTCATCGGGATAGCTTGACATATCGGAACAAAAGAAGCAAGTCTTGCCGATTCATAAGTCACGGCGATCAAAAGATATCGGTGACACTTTACTAAGCTTTGCCCGATGAAGGATGCGATAAAGGGCATCGGGGAGATGATTTGGATCGGGATATCTTGAGAAAGCTATCCCGATAGAGAATGTCATTCCGATAAAGATAAAAGTTCATACATAAACAGACTATCGGTAAGACAATAAAGATTGGGGAGACATAATTTTAGTATCCCGATGGTCTCAATCTTCCTGATAAGCAAAGTATATCGGTGGGACTTGCCATATCGCGGAGAGATCTAAAACCCTTGGCGATGAAGGAAATCATGCCGATGGTCACACCCACTTGAAATATGATACTACATGGCATCGGGGATACAATTGAGGGGTCATGCCGATTGACCGTCCGCACCATAAAAAAGGGTTGAGGTCGTCCAGACATTTCAAAAAGCACGCCGATAGGAAGAGTTATGGCGATGTGACACTTCACAGCGATGAACATTGAATTGATCAGATAATTAATACAAAACGGCTACAAAGTTCATACAATCATTATAATTGCAAAAAACCGTCCGAGAGCAGAATACAGAAGAATTCTCAGGGCAAAAGCAAAGGCTTCCAATTCCAGCCATTGAGCGACAGGTACACATACACAAACCACTATATTACCTGTATTTGAATTTCCTGCCAAATTTTTCAAAAAATGGAAACTTCGGGGAAAGGAAAAGGAAGAAAATCACAAGGGGAAACCAGTAAACCAAAGAAGCAAAAAACTGATCAAACCCCTGAAGAAAAAGTGAAAGACAGGAAACTAAATCAGGACTTGATTGATCAGTTGCCTGGGTCAGCTCCCAAGGCCAGGAGGTCTGCCCAACTCAGGGCAGAAGTAGAAAAATTGGAAGACAAACATAAGCGCCTGGGAGATATTTGGACCCCAATTAGGGGATATGAACTCTTCAGGTTTCACTACAACAGAAGATTTAGAAATGCCCCTGTGTCAAACCCATGGCACATGAATTTAGGCAAACTGGTTGTACCTAATGTATTCTTGAATGTAGAACTCCTGCAACTGTTAGCCAGGCATTACAATTCAGGCCTGAAAGCTATCTGCAACCCTCAGGGAGAACCAATTGTACACCTATCAAAAAATGCTATTTGTGAGGTGTATGATTTGGATGATTTGTGCACTGTCCCTGTTGTTTATGAAGATTTGGATAAAGAATACTGGAGAATGGATACAACCTACAATGGATGGAGGTTACCCATTCATAGACCCAGGATTGAAGGAGAAGTGATACCCTTGACTGAGAATGATGGCCCTCCCTTTCATGTATCCATTTTTGAACCATACATTCAATATACTTACTATTCTGTAGGCCAAGTCCTTGGCTCAGAGATCCCTGAGTTCATGGCTATTCCTCTAATGGTCATAACCTCTGATATTCAATGTCACAATGCCAGACAGTTTGATTATGCCTCCTATGTTGCTACTAGAATAGACTCTGGTCTATCTGCAATGAAAAACAATGCTCCAGCATGCTCTTTTGAGCATTACTCGATGCTCATGCATATGGTCTTATACTACGGCCAGGAAGTAGGATTGTGGCCAAATGAGCTTCAATTTGTTGCTGCAGGTAAGAAAGGGGAGAAGATACCTGTACAAATGTGGACCAGAATCTGGGATAGCAGGTATGCTAACTCCAGCTATGCTCAATTTGAAGAGCATTCTGTTAAAGTGCTGTATAGGTATTTCAACCACCCCTGTGAATATTCAATTTCAGATGAAATAAAAAGATTCCTCAGACCAAAAGATTTTGGTGGCCCCCCTGCTGTCACTCATAATTGGGGAGACTGGTATTATTTTGAGGATGCTACTATGATTAGAGTGTATGGTTTTGAGGATGCTCCCTTTATATTGCCTAAAACTGTCCCTGACAGGATTGCATATCTGGAAATAATTAGGCAAATGCATTGTTCCAATGTCATGCATCTAAGTTCGCATGATAAACAATCATTCATGCCTAGTACTTTGTGTTTTGGAGATTTTACTGTGGTTTCAAAAGAAGGGTACAATCTCATTTTGGATAAACTAATGCATTATAACATGGTGACTGCTGAGGTGAGGAAAGGGTTTGACCCTGAGGGTTTCATTGACTATGCAAGAAGAAAACAAAATCTCAGTGGATACATGCACATACATTATCCACATGATGATGTCATTAGAAATTTGGAAGAGGCTGAAGTCGATTTGGTGGTGGAGAAATATAACAGAGATTTGAATGAAAAGAAAAAGCAGTTGGCAGAAGTTGAAGTGGTATCCTCTGAGGAGGAAGAATTGACTGAACAGCCACAAGATAAGACAATAGAAATGTCTAAAAGAAAAATGCAACAATATCAGCCTCCAGTTGTGATACATGATGAGGAGGGGTCTGCTGATGAAGATCCACGCCAAAAGGCTTATGATTCTTTTGTGTCAGATGATACATTCATTCATTCGAAGGAATTTAAATCATTCCTGTATAAATACAAGGGAAAGGAAATTAGAGAGTCAGTAGATAATGTTTCTGCTGACAATGAAAAATAGTTATTAGAGATGTTAAAGGAGACAGTGGACAAGGAAATGCAGGACATGACACCAAGCAGAGGCAGACAGCTGCTTAAAGATGCAGGGGTTATGATTTTTCCCAGCTTGGATTTAAATTCTGCTCTGGTTTTTGATAGTTTTTTGAATAATGCTGATGATAAGTATAAGCTTACTCCAGAAGGAGTTAATGAAGTCTATATGGGAACGAGATACAATAATGATGAAAATTATTTAATGATATGGGCATTGTATCCTCCCCATAAGAAGACGTCCATCATAGACACTGAGAAAACTTTTGGCCATGTTATGACTTTTAGAGCAGGTGAGACTGACCCCATAATTACTGCAGACATTGGTATCAATGTTGCAAAATTGAATAAAGCACAAGCTCAGATGTTAATCAAGGAAAGGGATGCTTATAAGCTGAATTGTGAAAGATTAACAAAGGAGAATGACTACTTGAAGGACGCTGTTAAGAGCACCTTTGGGCAATCTACGAAGAGAATAACTCAAGGTGAAAGCTCACAAAGTAGTCAAGAGATATCCCATGATCAAGCCAAACAAATTCAAATAGATGCATTTGTTACAATACTGCAGAGCAGGTATGCAAACATGGTACGGTGGTTAAACCAGTTTTGGGATAACTACTCGGAAAATCATAAAGCAGTCAAAGAACATGAGAGGCTTGATCAGAGGATACAAGAAAAGGTGATCGAGTTGCAAAACAGAGGTACCCCTGATAGCACAGATATCTCTGATGCAAGAGCATTACTCAAAAGGCACCAGAATTATTATGATAAACTCAAAGCTGATGCTAAGGAAGGGATTGATGCATCAGACGCAGGGGTGCCCAGGATATTCAAAGATAATGGAGAGGTAAAGAGCAAAGAAGAGTGGACTGTTGATTGTCAAGTTATATTGCACAAAGCCACAGGAGCTCTAAAAAATAAAGCCTCTGTATCTACAGAAGTTTGCAAGCAACTGGAGGAAATGGTCACCCTCGATATAATCACCAGGAGTGCAGTCGAGCTTACTGATTCTCACCGTGCGCAGGAGTACTTGGATCATCTAACAAAAGTCTATTTATGGCTAAACAGAGCCTAATTAAGATTATGTAATTATTGTTTGTTAAAATCCCAAGAGACTTATTGAAGAGTTGTATCTCTTCATGAAAATATCTATATAAGTTCAAACAATCTATGCTGAAAGATCATCAGCAGTAGAAGTATTCATATATACATATACATAATATTCCAAAATGACCGTGTTGCATATTTTATTTTGAGGAAGAAATTTGAAGTTCTCTGATTCAGTATTTCTACTTTGGTATCAGTTATTTGTTGAAATTATTCAATTGTGTGGCTGTCTCCATTTCTGCATTTCCCTGTTATTCAGATTAAGATATCAAGTATATATTTAATCTGTCAATACACATTCGCTGTATCTGTGTGCTTAATTCGGTTGGTGTCCATCCTAAGGAATTAAACCCTTCTGATTTATTCACAGTAGCCTGGAAGTAGTAAGTTGGGATCACTAAGTAGAGCCATATAATTAGTATTGACACACTGTCTCCAGTAAAATATTATCTGTTAATCTTGTCTTTTCATTTCATTTGGTTCCTTCAAGTAAGGATTAAAATACCTTCTGGTGAATTATAAGATATCTGATTTTATTTGGTTGGATTATCAAGAAGAGTCTGTCAGTCATTTACTTGCACGTTTATACAAGCTATAAACCAGAACTGTGCCAAATATCTAGAATTATTACCATTTAGAAACTACTGTTCTTAGTCCTTCAAATTGACTCTGTTACCCAACAAGGCATTGGTCTCATTCAACTCATTAATTAAAACCTTTTTTGATATTGCTTATACAATTTCTGCCAATCACTTATTAAACATTACACATAGAATTAATTAGTCAGCTTTGTCATCTATCTTATATCCTATGCCATTGTAGATAGACCTAGTTAGTCCATTCATCCACACTCAGACTGCTTTAATATTTCAAGGTTCACCCACCTAGGTGTAGCAGGACCTAAAGTGTAGGAAATCATCAAACCTTGAAGGTTGATTTCGTCAAGTTAGTTCAAAAACGTTGCAAATCCAAATATAGAGCCTGGCATCCTCTTAGGATTAGTAACTTGCATTTTTGAGACCTAACACAGCCCATGAGCATGTTTCTATCCCTTCCATTGTGAAGGAGAGTGTTGAGGTTGATACACTTCAGTCCATTAGTGCCTTGACCCAGAGCATCATAGAGCATGTCAGTCCTGCAACACAGAGTGGGTTGGGAGATAGTGCGAGGAGTAGGGTCCCACCCCATACTTGTCAGACTTGCAGGTTAGCCTGTGGTTATGACCCCATGGATAGTCAGGACGCAGGTGCACAGGCTACATCTGTAGCTGAGCAGATGGTGATGACAGATACCCTCCTGAGTGAGACTTTCAGCCTTAATACTCAGGTAAATATTAGAAAGTTTATTGAATTTAATTTATTAAATTTGATTTTTGAAATGCCAGATTAAGTAATTTAAATTGATGATTTTAATGAAATTTCAGGGTCATAGCGTCGATGCAGTTTTTAGTGGTTTGCCACCTGCATTTTACACTAGATCATCTATTGTCGGGGTATGTAACTAGTAAACAATTATAAATATTATATGTGAATAGCATCGTTATATGAATGGTATTCTAATATCTAATTTTGGATGTTGAATAGGTTAATATTGTAGATTTCACGGCAACACCTGCTAGCAATGGTGGACTTCAAAGCTTTACGGAGGTAATAAAATAAATAGTTTAATGAATGAATTGTACTTACTAGATTTTTGTATGTGACTTGTGTGCTTTATTGTGTGTACTTCCATGTTTAGATGAACGTGTGTGTATGTTAGGAGCCATGATTTGCATCACTATTATAGTATTCGTAATTGAATAATGTTGTTTTATTTCCAGATGATGCAGGCTACGGAGACACCTCCCCATGTTCAGAGGGTAATGGAGCATTGTGTGGGCTCTGCGATTCATAGCTCCATGGCATTGACAGGGCTATGAGGCAGATTAGTAAATTTCAATTTACATTCATTATTATAGTTGTCTATTTTTGAAAAATCAAAAGATTATTGATTTGAAGTTTAATTTCTATCTGGATGGTTTCTATAGGACATGACATCACCAGGGCCTATTCCTGCTACTGAGGCAAGTGAGGAGATAGATTATATGTTAGTGGTAAGTGATTATTTTGTTAAATGTTTCATTTTTTATAACATTTAATTTCTATATATTAATGTCTATACTTTTTATTGTAACAGGTAAAGATGTAGGAAGAACTAAATAGGAGTAGCCCTTGGGTTCATAGTAGACCACCCACATGCGCATCTCCATCCCCTGGAAGATCAAAGGCTGCCCATGATCTATTCTCTTCACCAGCCAGAGGGGAATGACTTTTTATTGTGTTCCATTGTTGTATGCCTATATGGCATTTGTGGACATATATTTTGTATTGTATATAGTTGACATTGTATGCCTATATGGCATTCTTGTAAGCCTATATGGCTATTTTGTATATATGTTATACTTCTATCGACAGATATTGATGTATGCCTATATGGATATTTGGTTAATACAAATCTTTTTTATTGATGGCATCCATACTTGCATTATAAATCCATGTTTGAATGGATATTTGTAGATGGCTACTTCAAATATTTAATTCCAATTGTATTACATAGGATGTTTGTTGATCCAATAAGCTAGCTATTGTTATTCAAGTATCACCTAAACCTCATTTTGGAACTAAAAGATAAAAGTTGTATTTAAAAAAATGAATCATCATGTTGAACAGAAAATATTAATATTCTTTATGAGTAGCATAGAATGTCAACTATATGCAATGCAAAAAAATGAATCATCATGTTATTCTTTATGTTTGAGATCCTAAAAATGACTAAGTCTAGTAGCCTGATATCCTGAAACGCTAGGATGAATATCCAAGTCATTAGGATGATTGCGCCTTGAGAAAAAGTCATTAAGATGAGCACCTAAAGGAGACTTTCTTAAACATTCAAACATTGAGCAACAAGCATGAAGGGTTAAGGCACAATTTACAACTCATAAAGCCTCAAAAGGGCACCCAACTTAGAGAGAGCATTCATTTAAGACAAGGCGCCCATTGACACCTGTTCCACCATAAAAGTGTGCCTAAGGTGAAAGGAGAACAAGCCTCTAGTAAGTGAAGCATACCTATTGTCTAAACCACCTCATTATGGCACCTTAGCATGAGGAGGAGTATATAAGTCAATAGGAAATGGCGTCTAGAATGCAAATGAAGGACTAAGTGGTATTTTCAATAAGCATCAATTCACCTTGAGCTTTCAATAAATACATCAAATTGAGCCCCATAAGCCTAGGCAACCTTTGCCTTCAAAAGAACCTTGTATCGAAGTTAAGAGTTGGTTCTATCGGTGTATCAGCAGACCTTGGTTAGGCTTTGCCGATAGTGGTCTGTCTTGCTGACGAGTGTGGTTCAAGGTTGAAGACATCAGTGTATCGAAAGATAATCCCATCAGCGCATCGGAAGAGCAGTTGAGACCTTCACCAATGAAGGGGGTCACACTGACAGTCGAAATCCATCGGTGTATCAGCCCAACAAGATTAGAGTTTACTGATGTTTGGAGTCTCACCGACGGGTGTGGTCTGAAGGTTGTCATTGGTGAGATCAGTGTGTCAGCAGAAGAGTTTTTGAGTGTGTTGATGCTATTAAGTCCTGTCGATAGGTGAGGGACTTAGAGTCTCATATCGGAGTGACAAAGACATCAGTGTGAAAGGATATAAAGTCACCGATAGTGGTCTGTCTGACCGATAAGAGTCAATGATGGGATGTTTGTCAGAAGTGAAATCAAATAGAGTCATGGTGGCATCGGCCTATCAGTCGATGAAATTTTAAGCTCGCCAATGGTATGTTGTCTCACCAATAGTGAGTTCAAAGGTTCAAAAGTTGATAATTCTATGCTTCCATTGTGTGCTTTGCATCAAACACTCATCCCTACTACAGTCTAGCATTCTCTAGTTGTGTTCTCCCATTTATTTTTATGAACACCCCTGGAAGTAATGTTGAGTTACTTGTGATGTCCTTATTGACTGGTGTTGTTTTGGGTTCATGTGTAGTCCTTGTTCCTTATAGTCTATTGTCTACCTGAGTGTTTGTTGTAACTTATTGAACCACTATGATTTTGAATATTTAGATTTAGAGGGCATTAGACACCAAAACTTCTTGACCTTTAACAACCCAACCTAGAATCAATAGATTTTTGTCCATCCCAACTATTTTAGTCAAGACAAAGCATGTTGATTCTCATTCAATCAAAAGTTCATTAATAGGATTATCTTATCATAATATTTAGGGAAATGACCACCTAGATGGACAATGATGTGAGCTATCTATAAAGAAACTTGCAAGAAGTAGAGGAGGCGTGAGAATCCCTGCATGTTGTTTATCAAGTTGAATGATCTATGACACATTATGTATCATTAGAAAATATTCTTGAAGAGAAAGAAAATGAAAATACTCAAAACAACCCATAACAAGATGGATAAGTTTAAAGGATGGAGGTTGCAACACTTTCCAACCTCGTAGCCACACTAGTCCAATGGATCAGGATGCTAAAGGCTAGAGGTGTTGAGAAACCTCTAGAGGACAAAACTATAGAAAGACCAAAAGTTCAAATGAATCCATTCAACACTAGGATTGAAAAAAACTAGGGGGCAACTCAATCTTCCCTATCTAATTTTTTTTTTCAAAAAACTAGTAATGACACTTTCCCACATCTTCAACAACCTAGTGGAGCTTATGCACCACAAAATCATGTGACTCCAATAGTGTATCATCCCATCACTGTCCAACCAATGTATCTAGGATATCAAACAAATGTGTAAATGAAAAATCAACTTAGTACACAAGCCCCATCCATGGGTCTCATGTTCATAAGAACTCCAACTTCTGAAGATTCCTTTTCAAGAACCTACTTAGACTATTTAAAAGAACCTCTTGACTTAAAAATTCATAATATGTTATTATTACATCCCCTCCCAGATGTGCCAAAATTCAAAGGGGAAGGGAACCCAAATTCCCACATCAAGGCATATATGATGACTGTAAGAGAGATCTTCCCTTGGGACATAGTTGTGGCCAGGATATTTCCCAAGACCCTTGAAGGAATCATGTTAAATCGGTACTATTACCTTCCAAAGGTCTCTATACATTTCTAAGTATGAATTTGAGAGTTCCTAAGTATGAAATAAAATGTTTAGTTATTGGTACATTTTTAGAAGTCAGATGCAAGTCCTTTATTTCTCAACTAGTGCCCTAAATATGGCCCATAGAGAAATCTATAACCTCTTTTGCATTTTGTAAATAGGGATACAAGGGAGGAGGTTTAGAAGTTACCTTATAAGTCTTATGAGGAATATTTAGAAAGTGCATTAAGAATTGATCAAGCCACAATTAGTAGTGGGTAAAGGGTTTACAGAATAAATGGATGGTTGATGACTTCCCAAGCTAGAGATAATAGTGAAAACAATCCTTCCACCATCAGGATATTGAAAAATAATCATAATGTAATGATATATTGGATAACTGACATACCCCTTGTGAAAAGTGATGATCATAACAAGAATGGTCACCTCAACTTAATGCCCAATAATTTTAATACTATCAAGCATCCACATAATAGTAGATAATCTTATCAAAAGTCAGAGAAATTTCTAAGGACCATAGTGTTATCCCTATGACTTGACACATACTGCTTGTTTCATAAAGCAAAGGGACATGATATAAATATTGTTGTTATATGGAGCCTAATCAGCTTGGAGGTTAAATTTACCCAACTTTTATCAGCGTGGTTTCCCCCCAAATATTTTCCTACTAGTTTTGGCGGCTTGAAGTCTAAGTGCATGAAAATCATTCTGAGTTGGCAACCTAATCCAATGACTTGACACGGATCCCAAAACCACCTTGGACCAATAGGATCCTAGGTGCTCACTTCATGCATTATGATTTCTAGGCGCCAGTTTGATGCTCCATCACAAGGAAAGTGCACCCACACTTGCAAGTGTTTTTCTTCAGGATCTAGGCGCCAGTTGAAGGTTGTAGTTGCCAAGAAGAGCGCCTAGCAAGAGGAAGTCTTTTGGAGTCTCCAAAAAACATCAAACACTTGACTAACAACAAGATAACTTTTTCCCAAGTTAGGCGCTTCAAGAGGGAAGTTAAAACATGAATAAGCACTAACTTGTCTAGGCGCAAACTCAAGCTTGTTGAGGATACACATGGCACCCAACATTCCTTTGTGATTTCACAAACTTCAAACACTCAGAATTGTTCAAGGAATGCCCAATGCCCCTTCTTGATGATAGGCACCAAAGTGAGGGTCAAATTGTGCCTTGATGGCATTAGGCGCTATCTAGAGTATGCTACCCCATGAAAATGCGCCTTCTTGCTTAGAGTAATTCAAACACTCCAAAGTCTTCAGTGATCAATTCCCCAACTTATGAAATGTCCTCCTTCATTTTAAAACACATTGTAATGCTCCAGAGAGATGCCTATGCCTAGGCATCAATCTGGGTTAGAAATGTTTCCAAAGTACGCCTTCTCTTTCAAAATGCAAAACAAGGTCCAAATGTGCTAATAAACTGAACTGCTTCTTTGGAAAAGTCCCGGAGGTTAAGATGTGCCTTGTCTTAATGAGGTGCAACTCTTGGGTAAGAAAGCTTGTAAAGTGCACCTAACTTAGTGAAGAGGTTGATAACTTCTAAACCCTTCCTGGAACTTAGATTACTTCAACTGAAGATCATCTTGCACCAATACATCACCAAACTTTCAATCACAAGATCAATTCAAACTTAGGTGCTCATTAAGAGTTTTTCCAATGTTGGCGCATCTGAGAGGTTGAACTGGCAAGAGATGGCGCCTAGCTTCCTAGACCTTGTTTCAATATGTTTGAGTTCCAAAGTTGACTCAATGGTATCAAGATGGCACCATAGAGTCTTTGGACTAGTTCCTTTGAGTTTCAAAAACATTCTGGCTCCTTGAAAATTCCTCCTACATGCTTGGGCACCATTTCAAGGTCCTCAAACCATGATGTAGCACCTTATTGCTCTAGGCACCCATTCATGATTGTGCAACTTGAGATTGGCACCTAGAGTGAATAAGCTTTCATCCTGACTTAATACACTGCCTCCTTCTGATAATTTTTGGGGCAGCAGAAAACCTTTCACCACGGGCAAATACCTCAGAGATATAAAAAACTGAGAGAGGTTATCGTAGAAGCACTCTATGTGATCGTGTTGCCTTAGACAGAATGTTTCTATGTGACACAGTTTTCAAGTAACATCTCGTCAAAGATTGCTGCCTTTTTGCACTTTGGACTCTTCAGGGATATCGTCGGTACAATGTAGCTCAGACTGTTTCAACATGTTTGGGTAAAAAACAGGACCATGCCTAGTGTAAATGTACCCATCCGGACACATTGAAATAGTCAGTTTGGTCACATCAAGAGCAGGATGAAAGTTACACCCCTTTGTAACTTTACACTGCCTCCTTCTGACGATTTTTGTGGCAGCAAAAAGCCTTTCACCACAAGCAAATGCCTTAGAGATATAAAAAACTGAGAGAGGTTATTGTAGAATCAGTCTACGTGATTGTGTTGCCTCAAATGGAATGTTTCTAAGTGACACGGTTTTTGAGTAACATCTCATCAAAGATTGCTACCTTTTTGCACTTTGGACTCTTCAGGGATATTGTCGGTACAATGTGGCTCGGACTGTTTCGACATGTTTGGGTGAAAAATAGGACATTCCTAGTGTAAATGTACCCATATGGATGCGTTGGAATAGTCAGTTTGGTCACATCAGGAGCAGGACAAAAGTTACACCCCTTTGCAACTTTACACTGCCTCCTTCTGATGATTTTTGGGGTAGCAGAAAACCTTTCACCACGGGCAAATGTCTCAGAGATATAAAAAATTGAGAGAGGTTATTGTAGAAGCACTCTAAATGATCACCTTTCCTTAGACAGAATGTTCCTAAGTGACACAGTTTTCAAGTAACATCTCGTCAAAGATTGCTACCTTTTTGGACTTTGGACTCTTCAGGGATATCGTCGGTACAATGTAGCTCAGACTGTTTCGACATGTTTGGGTGAAAAATAGGACCATGCCTAGCATAAATGTACCCATCCAGATGCGTTGGAATAGTCAGTTTGGTCACATCAAGAGCAGGACGAAAGTTACACCCCTTTGCAACTTTACACTGCCTCCTTCTGATGATTTTTGGGGCAGCAGAAAACCTTTCACCACGGGCAAATGTCTCAGAGATATAAAAAACTGAGAGAGGTTATTGTAGAGGCACTCTATGTGATCGTGTTGCCTTAGATAGAATGTTTCTAAGTGACACAATTTTTGAGTAACATTTCATCAAAGATTGCTGCCTTTTTACACTTTGGACTCTTCAGGGATATCGTCGATACAATGTAGCTCGGGCTGTTTCGACATGTTTGGGTGAAAAAAAGGACCATGCCTAGTGTAAATGTACCCATACCGATATGTTGGAATAGTCAGTTTGGTCGCATCAAGAGAAGGACACCAAAAATGCATAACATGATGATGTAAAAATGTGTATATGTGTAAAAATGCAGGAGGAAATAAAAAAAAGACAAACCTTACAAATTAATGTGCATACTTACAAGTCAATGTAACATGACTTTACAAAATCAATGTGAATACTTATAAATTAATCCAATGAACCATCCAAGTTTGCTCTACTCTTTATTGTGTCAAGTATTGCTTCATGGTCAGACTCACGCACCTTCCACAAGATTTTGTTCAAAGGTCTACCCCAGTACTTTATCAAATGAACATTGGATACCACGACAAGGTTCGAGTAATGAAGAATCTTCTGATGCGTGTCAAAGTCTTGAAATAGCCAAACATTAACACTCTTATGTGGGTACCTTTTAAGCCATGTTCCAATAATAACCACTGAGCCTGTAGGGTATTTAATGTTTTCTCCATTTGTAACAGGGGCCTCCAATATTTAAATGAGATGGGCTAGATGGCATACCTTCGATCGAAGATGGAATAGATTACATACCTTGAGGTTGAGGTGGGAACGATGGCGTACCTCCTTCATCACATGTGAGTGATGATGTACTCTCAACTTGAGATGTGGTAGATGGTGTCCATACATGTTGACTTGCGGTAGAGGATGTGTCTCCAACTATGGTATTCAAATCTCTCGTAGCACGAAGTTTTTGCATTCATTCTCTTTGTGCCACCAATACCATATCTCTTTGTGATGGTTGTGGTTCCTCTTCAAATAGTATGTCTTCATTTATTGTGTCCAATTTCCTCTTCTCACAAAGTTCCCTCATAGCCACTGCTTTCTTTGCATTCTTAGCTTCTATCTCTTCCTGTGTTGGTTTAATTCTTGATCGTTTCCTCAGCATGACAGAGAATTTGTCTGTAGCATGATAAAGAGACCAATATTACTTCCTAAGAAATGAATACAAGATAATAGTGGGATTGTATTTTTATTATGTTGTAAGGATTTATTCTTGTATAGTTTGACATCATGGTATGTTAAGGTCTGTTTATTACACATAATTATTAAAGAGCCCAAGTGTAGAAAATATACATGGCATCATGTGAGATTGTAGGTTGCTTTCTTGATTGGGAATGTGCCTATTTTAAACATGTATGATAAAGCATGATAAAGTAATTCAATCTGAATTAAGGAAAATGTAAAGAACATGCATGTAAAGACTTGACATACCTAAAAAATGAAGATTTGAATGGAGAGAGTAGCCAATTATGTAGTGTTTTTTTCTTCTTGCATCAAACTCCTCAACAATTTAAGTTTTTCACCACTTGCTTCCTTTTCAATGTTAAATTGAATAACACTCAAATATAATTACTAACAACAATACTATTAACCAATCTATAATGTTAAATTCCTAAAATTGAATCACAATTAACATTGCAACACTACAAAAATTGAAACTTGAATAGATGTATATATCAAACTTGGTGTGAAAACTATGTTATTTCCTCCTTCTCAAGTTGGCAAAGTAGAAAAGGTGGTGGAAAGATCATGCAAAGGTGGTACAATGTGTCAAATGTGCATGTGAACTTCCCAACAGCATGAAAGCACTTCTTTTTTGTTGGAGCACGCGCAAAATCAGTATGAAAATAGAGCATGTGGGCCTAGATCATGGGGGTCAACACTTTTTTACCGTTTCTATAGCAAGACAAAATGTGAGCACGTTATAACGCATTCACATTTTGTCCTTCTATAGATTGATCACATATTGTGAATTTCTCTTTCCAAACCTTCCCCTTCAGACTTGAATGACCACAAGGTTTTTGAGGGAGAACTTTTCTTGTTTCCTGCAAGAGCTTGCCAGATGCTCCACCATATGATAGACATAATAATGAAGGGGAAAGCCCTCATAATCAAGTTCTTGATAGAAAATGCCCATCGAGGAAGAAAGACAGATCTTCTTTGGAAGCAGAAGTTCTAGTTTGTGACAAATCCTTATCCAAGCATAAATAGTAGGGGTTCTGTCAAGTGATTACCAATCCACTTCCACAAAGTCTCCTGAAGACTTCCTGATTGATTCCAAAAAATCCACACCCCAAAACTGGAGAGGCAATCAATATAATCGAACCCATAAATCTACATTTGATGACAGAAACCCTCAACACTATACTTTAAACCCTAATCCCTCAACCCTCCAACCCTATCCCTAATCCTTATACCCTCCACACTCTACTTTAACCCTAATCCCTTGACCCTCAACCTTATCCCTAAACCCTTGACCCTCAAACCTCAACCCTCAACCCTCAATGTCAAATCCTAATCCCTCAACCCTTCACTCTAATCCCTCATCCCTAAACCCTAAATGCTATACCTATTCCTAAACCCTCAACCGACTTGATACTATACCTTAAACACTAATCCCTTATCCCTAAACCCTCCAACCCTATCCCTAATCCTTATACCCTCCACACTCTACTTTAACCCTAATCCCTCAACCCTCAACCCTATCCCTAAACCCTTGACCCTCAAACCTCAACCCTCAACCCTTAACATTGATCCCTCAACCCTATCCCTAAACCCTAAACCCTAAAAACTCAACCCTCAATGTCAAATCCTAATCCCTCAACCCTTCACTCTAATCCCTCAACCCTAAACCTTATCCCTAAACCCTCAAAACTATACCTTAAACCCTAATCCTTCAACCCTCAACCCTAAACCTTATCCCTAAACCCTAATCCCTCAACCCTCAACCCTAATCCGTCATCCCTCAACTCTAATCCATCATCCCTAAACCCTAAATGCTATCCCTATTCCTAAACCCTCAACTGACTCAATACTATACCTTAAACCCTAATCCCTTATCCCTAAACCCTCCAACCCTATCCCTAATCCTTATACCCTTCATACTCTACTTTAACCCTAATCCCTCAACCCTCAACCCTATCCCTAAACCCTTGCCCCTCGAACCTCAACGTCAAACCCTAATCCCTCAACCCTTAACTCTTATCCCTCGACCCTCAACCCTATCCCTAAACCCTAAACCCTAAAGCCTCAAGCCTCAACCCTCAACCCTCAACATCAAATCCTAATCCCTCAACCCTTCACTCTAAACCTTATCCCTAAACCCTCAAAACTATACCTTAAACCCTAATCCCTCAACCCTTAACCCTAAACCTTATCCCTAAACCCTAATCCCTCAACCCTTAACCCTAATCCATCATCCCTCAACTCTAATCCCTCATCCCTAAACCCTAAATGCTATCCCTATTCCTAAATCCTCAACTGACTTGATACTATACCTTAAACCCTAATCCCTTATCCCTAAACCCTCCAACCCTATCCCTAATCCTTATACCCTCCATACTCTACTTTAACCCTAATCCCTTGACCCTCAACCCTATCCCTAAACTCTTAACCCTCGAAACTCAACCCTCAACCCTCAATGTCAAACCCTAATCCCTCAACCCTTAACTCTGATCCCTCGACCCTCAACCCTATCCCTAAACACTAAAGCCTCAACCCTCAACCCTCAACGTCAAATCCTAATCCCTCAACCCTTCACTCTAATCCCTCAACCCTAAACCCTATCCCTAAACCCTCAACACTACACCTTAAACCCTAATCCCTCAACCCTCAACCCTAAACCTTATCCCTAAACCCTAATTCCTCAACCCTCAACCCTAATCTGTCATCCCTCAACTCTAATCCGTCATCCCTAAACCCTAAATGCTATTCCTATTCCTAAACCCTCAACCGACTCGATACTATACCTTGAACCCTAATCCGTTATCCCTAAACCCTCCAACCCTATCCCTAATCCTTATACCCTCCATACTCTACTTTAAACCTAATCCCTCGACCCTCAACCCTATCCCTAAACCCTTGACCCTCGAACCTCAACCCTTAACTCTGATCCCTTGACCCTCAACCCTATCCCTAAACCCTAAACCCTAAAGCCTCAATCCTCAACCCTCAATGTCAAATCCTAATCCCTCAACCCTTCACTCTAATCCCTCAACCCTAAACCCTATCCCTAAAACCTCAACACTATACCTTAAACCCTAATCCCTCAACCCTCAACCCTAAACCTTATCCCTAAACCCTAATTCCTCAACCCTCAACCCTAATCCGTTATCCCTCAACTCTAATCCATCATCCCTAAACCCTAAATGCTATCCCTATTCCTAAACCCTCAACCGACTCGATACTATACCTTAAACCCTAATCCCTTATCCCTAAACCCTCCAACCCTATCCCTAATCCTTATACCCTCCATACTCTACTTTAACCCTAATCCCTTGACCCTCAACCCTATCCCTAAACCCTTGACCCTCGAACCTCAACCCTCAACCCTCAACATCAAACCCTAATCCCTCAACCCTTAACTCTGATCCCTTGACCCTCAACCCTATCCCTAAACCCTAAACCCTAAAGCCTCAACTCTCAACCCTCAACGTCAAATCCTAATCCTTCAACCCTTCACTCTAATCCCTCAACCCTAAACCCTCAAGACTATACCTTAAACCCTAATCCCTCAACCCTCAACCCTAAACCTTATCCCTAAACCCTAATTCCTCAACCCTCAACCCTAATCCATCATCCCTCAACTCTAATCCGTCATCGCTAAACACTAAATGCTATCCCTATTCCTAAACCCTCAACCGACTCGATACTATAGCTTAAACCCTAATCCCTTATCCCTAAACCCTCCAACCCTATCCCTAATCCTTATACCCTCCATACTCTACTTTAACCCTAATCCCTCGACCCTCAACCCTATCCCTAAACCCTTGACCCTTGAACCTCAACCCTCAACCCTCAACATCAAACCCTAATCCCTCAACCCTTAACTCTAATCCCTTGACCCTGAACCCTATCCCTAAACCCTAAACCCTAAAGCCTCAACCCTCAACCCTCAACGTCAAATCCTAATCCCTCAACCCTTCACTCTAATCCCTAAACCCTAAACCCTATCCCTAAACCCTCAATACTATACCTTAAACCCTAATCCTTCAACCCTCAACCCTAAACCTTATCCCTAAACCCTAATCCCTCAACCCTAATCCGTCATCCATCAACTCTAATCCCTCATCCCTAAACCCTAAATGCTATCCCTATTCCTAAACCCTAAATGCTATCCCTATTCCTAGACCCTCAACGGGCTCAATACTATACCTTAAACCCTAATCCCTTATCCTTAAACCCTCCAACCCTATCTCTTAACCCTCAACCCTATCCCGAAACCCTTAACCCTCGAACCTCAATGTACTCAACCCTCAATGTCAAACCCTAATCCCTCGACCCTTAACTCTAATCCCTTGACCCTTAACCCTTAAAAATTGAACCCTAAAACCTATCCGTACACACTCAACACTCGACACTATATCTTAAACTCTAATCCCTTAACCCTCATCCCTAAAGCCTCAACCCTAAATGATTAAACCTTCAACCCTAAACCCTATCCCTAATCCCTCTACCCTCGACACTCTTATTTAACCCTAATCCATTGACCATTAACCCTATCCCTCAACCTCAACTCTCAACTCTCAACCCTCAACTCTCAACATTAAACCCTAATTCATCAACCCTAAACCCTAATCCCTCAAACCTAAACCCTATCCCTAAACCATCAAACCTCAACACTATACCTTAAACCCTAATCCCTATCCCTCAACCCTTAACGCTTAAAACTTAAACCCTATCCCTACACCCTCAACACTTGACACTATATCTTAAGCCTTAAAGCCTCATCCCTAAAGCCTCAACCCTCAATCCTTAAACCTTCAACCCTAAACCCTATACCTAATCCCTCTACCCTCAACACTCTAACCATGTCCTCAACATTAAATGCTAATCCGTCAACCCTAAACCCTAATCTGTCAACACTAAACCCTATCCCTAAACCCTCAACCCTCAACACTATACCTTAAACCCTAATCCATCAACCCTAAAACCTAATCCCTCAACCCTCAACCCTAAACACTATCAATAAACCCTCAACCTTCCACACTATACCTTAAACCCTATGAGAAAAGCTTTGTGTATGGTACATCCACAGTGAGTAATTAATAGTTGAAATCAGAAGGATGATCATTATGAGAAAAGATTTGCATTGGGGTACATCTATGTTTCTTGTTGTCCACCCTCCACTTAGGGAAGGTATATTGTTATGAAACAGGCAAATAATCTCCCATTGTTTACTGGCTCTATCCACAAGAACTACTAAACTATACCTTAAACCCTAATCCCTCAACCCTAAACTTTCAACCCTAAACCCTATCCCTAATCCCTCTACCCTCAACACTCTACCTTAAACCTAATCCCTCGACCCTTAACCCTAAACGCTATCCCTAAAGCCTCAACCCTAAACCCTAATCCCTCAAGGTCCTAAACTCTAATCACTTATCCCTAAATGCTCAACCCTCAACCATAAACCTTAATCACTCAATCCTTATCCACCCCTCTCCTCCCCTATCTGGCTCACTCCCATCTCTACCCTCCTCTGCCCTCAACACTATACATACATAAATATAGGCATACATATATACATACATACATATAGGCATACATAAATACATACATACATACATACATACATATAGGCATACATACATACATACATGATTAATAGACTTGAATAGAAAAAATTTAAGGGGAACATAATGCGAGTGCGTTATAATACACTCACGTTATGTCAAACATGACAAACAACATACTTGCAAAAAAGGAAAAATGCAAAGCAAAACATAACGCGAGTGCGTTATAACGCACTCGCGTTATGTCTTGCTTGGGGAATCCCAAGCATTGGGCTTGGGATTTGCTTTGGATTTCCAACCCAAAGGCTTGGAGTGCCTTTTGAACAGTCACAGACGTGTTTTTCCATATTCTTCAAGATTTCATATAATTTCGTTCGTGCTAACCCTCAGATTTGCACATGTTTCAAGGTCAAACAAATTGAACACCTAGGTAATGTTAGGCTTTCTCTTATCTATTTGACGATGTGATTTTTTTCATATTTTAACAATTTTAAGCCTTTCATCTTTAACTTCTTTTGTTTGTGTGTCCATTTTTGGGCAAAAACCACTATTTGGTCTTTTTTTCATTGTAAATTAACTATTCATTGAAATTTAAAAAAAAATACATATTTAGAAACTAGACTCCATTCTACAAATATTAAAAAAAGAAAAAAATAATTTTTAATTAGTTTTCAAAATTTATAGGGGTATCACGGCCAAAATTCTACTTGTTAGGATGTGTCCACTTCAAAAATTAGTAAAAAATCAAATATTTAACAAAAAATTATCAGAAAAATCAGGCATAAACTACATGCTATTAGCTAATTTCTCTCAAAAGCGATTTTAAAAATACCAAAAAAAAGTTGACCTTTTGAGGGAGCCACGAAACATGCTATGTTATGTTTTTTTGACAGAAACAACACCAATTTCTATGGCTCCCTCTTTTGAACCCCTTAATCTATGCCATTTTTAAAAAAAAAGTAGTTTAGAAAGTAGACTCGGAGCACTACGAACATTGTTTTGGTTGCATCTCCAAATTTTGAGTGTAACTATGCTCAATTTCTCATCCAAGGCCAGTATTTCCTGATTTCAAAAAAAAAGTGGCCACTTAAGACCCCTTTTTGGCCCCCCATCTTCTTGCACTTACCCTCACTAAATGTTATAATTAATTTCTTTATTAATTATTTGCTAAGATTCACCATTGGTTTTCTTTTTCTATTGAGTATTCACTAGGATTCGCCTCAATTTTATAATTTTTTAATAATGTGCATAGATTCGCCAAGAAAATTAATAGTTTTTTTTTCAAAAAAAGGAAAGATTCACAGGAAGATTATAGCACTTAGCTAGGATTCGATAGGATTTTATAGGGTTTTTTAGCGGGGGGGGGGGGGGGGGGGGTTGTTGTTCCATAAAGTTGGATGAAGTTAGAGTTGCTTGACATTACTATATTGGTGGTAGTACATTTATACTTGGATTATATTTCTTATTGAGTGGTGGAGCACAATTGCATATGTGGAGTTTTGAAGCATATTGCCATTCAAATGTATATTTATACAATGGGTGTATTATTGGATTCCATTGTATTATTGAGGGCATTGATATTGTACATATTGTAAAGATCTTTGGTGTAATAATCAACATTGGCTTTGTAATGGAAGTCACTAGTTTATGTGTGTGTGTGTGTACGTGCACACACATGTACATGTGTGTGTGAATTAATCTTGTTAAGTATGAGAAATGTTGTGTCTCACATTAGGGGGTCATTACATAATTTTATCTTTTCATGTTTTGTAAATGAGAATATTACACAAAACAACTAAACCTTTTTTATAATGGACCTTATTTATCATGCTAAAAACCCTTTGAGTGCTTCGAGCATCTAAATGTATTACTTTAGATCTATTGTAGCTTTAAAACATAGATCATTAATTGAAGTAATCATATTTGATAATATAGATTGGCCTATCAGATAATTTATATGTATAGCCACATTCATGATTCTGTCATAACATGTTGTACTTCAAATGGCCATAATATCTTCATACAATATCTTTTCATTTCCCACAAGTATTTATTAAAAACTGATATAACCCACTATTTATACATAAATGAAGATAACACCCAATTAGGTAACACTTCTTGTTACCAATAGTTTCTCCGCCCACCGTAAATAACCGGCATGTTGTGTGCCAACTGTTTATGACCAATTTTGACCTATTATGATTTTGACAAAAATAATCAACCCAATGAATAGACAATTCTCAACTCATTCGAGTATACTGTTTGTCGATGAAAATTCCTTTGACTACTCAGTCAACATGATTTTTGGTCACCATTACCCATTGTTTAAGCTTTACCTAGTTTTTATATCTTTTCATTCCTAAATAATTCCACTCATCCAAATGCATATGTCTTTTCATTCCTTATAGATTTAAAACAAATCATGGGTGGCATTAAACCTCAACCTTATTTCTTAGACACAACCTATGAGTTGTAGTAGCATTAAATTATTTATGTAGAAATAGATGGTATTTACCCAACCTTTGATATATGATTTAGATGAATGATTTGAGACCCCAATTTCATCAAGGATTAGAAACCAACAATTTTATTATACATGGATTTCTAAAGCATGGAAGGAAAATAACAGATATTTAAATGAGAAAAATAGTATTAGAGGAATCCATAATCACCTGAGTTTTTCTGTAACTTTCAGGTATGCTCCTAGGGAGGCTTTCCATGCCGAATATTCTTCCTATGAACCTCCTTATCTTCCTTTACCTTCCTCCTTCCATTTGCTGGGATTTCACCTAGTTGACGCATGAATCCAGAGTTCTTACTACTGTCTCGCGCGTTGTGAGCTTTCTTTGTTGGAAAATAGAAAGATAGCATCCTGCTCACCTACTTCAATGGAAGAAATGTTTAGAAGAATGTGTTTCAACTCCACATCGTCCTCTAGATGATCTAGACAAGTTTGCAATCGAGCATGTTAATGTCAATTTCTCTCCTTAACAATAAGCTAACTAATGCAACTCAGCAAACAAAAGTTAGTCAAGGTGAATCTCCTTTCATGCAATGAGTTAATTGAAGTGATTCATGCAACAACAGTTCTACTTTCTATTTCACCACCTCTCTCACCGCAATTCCTCCTATGATTCCTCTCCAACAGAGGCTTTTTATTTGTAAATTTGCATTTTGATGAATAACAAGAAGTCGGTTAATGCGTCCTAGTTTTATCTGTGCTTGGTAACTTATCTCTGTCGATCTGCAAAATTCTTCATGGTATCAGAGCAATATGAGATAATTGTAGGCTGTAATCACACTGCGGTGCTTGGTATCAAAAGGTGTGATGATGGTTCAACATACCATAGCCCACGTCTAGCAGTGAGGACCCCCCCACTTCGCAATATAGGTGACTGTCATGTCCAGAGGAAAGGACATCTTCTCACAGACAATGGCGTCAGGCCTTTGAAAGGCTGTAGTGGCGTTTGAATCACCTTTTTTTTGCTAACTGAAATGGGCGTTTGAAAGGAAGGACGGGCATTTGAAAGGGCAAGCATCGGCCTTGGAATCACCTTTTTTTGCTGACTTGGAATCACATTTTTTTTGCTGACTTCAAATCACCTTTTGCTGACAAAAATCCCTGTTTTTGCAACATCAAAGATAACCCCTATTTTTGCAACTCTATTTTTTGGCTGGAGCCTGCCTTGCAAGGGCGACAGGAAGAGAAAGATTGAGCACCCTATTGTGAAGGGTGTGAACAACATCGTCATTTGCTATTGTTTTATGCATCAGTTCAACTTCATCCATTCTTAGATTTTTATCTCTATGATCTAAAGTCTGTGTTAACAATTTGGAGCTGATTTCATTTGTTGTGGTCATATGGGGCTAAAACAATTCTTTTGCATGTACTTGTATGTTTCGTTCATGTGTTTGCATGTCACTGCATATAAAGGATAAGTTTCTATTTATACTTTTTGCATTCATTATTGGAGAAAATACATGCACTTTGTAATCACGAACTGAGATAAAGTTCCATTTAAGGGGGGGTTAATCATGTCTCTTAAACACCATTTTCATCATTCTGTTGTTAGACTAGCTTCAAAGAATTTTTTGTCTTGGAAACAAGGGATAAAGAATCACTGCCTGAGCAGGATCTACTACCCTATCTCCTGATGAAAAGAATGCATGGTTTAATAATAGTGACATGGTCTATGGACTACTATGTCTTACTATTTCTGAGGATACTTTACATCACATAGAACACACTGAGTGCCCTTTTACTGCTTGGATCATCATCCAACAGTTGTATGGAGACATTGAATCTTCATCTGAGAGTGATGTTTCCTTGGAAAACCAGGCTATTGATGATATTGAGACTTATGCTGCCTCATCTAATGTGGTCACATCTTGTAAGGATGATTAGTTCAGTGATTCCCAATCAACACATGTTACAGATCTAGATTCCAGAGATGCTTCTTTAAGAGCCTCGAGTGATTCATTGGAGCAGGATCTTTTACATCTTTTGGATTCAGTCTATTGGGACTGATTTCTACCAGACATTTCTTTTTTGTTTGTAGAATCCCTCATTTTGGATCTAGATGACACCATTGAGGACATATGTCTTCTCTTTGAGGACCACTATTTTGTCCTGGCATCTGTTGCTACTTCTGAGCTTTGTGTTGCTTCTTCGAAAGCTTCCTATGGCTTCTTGCAGCAGGACATCCATAGTCTTCTTGATTCAACTTTTTGGGATGATCTCTTGATAGGAGTTTCAAACTTGTTAATGGAGACTCACATTTTAGATTTGAAGGACACATTTAAGGAGTTATCTCTCCTCTTTGTTGACAGCCACATCAACATTGTTGGCCCACCATCTTCATCACCTTTGCAGCTTGCTCTATATCAGTCTTCAATGGATCTTGGATCACCATCATCGCTTTCCAACATGTGGACATATGAGTAGTTTTCTAAGTTACACATCATCTAGATTTGGATTCCAGTATCACCCCTTTTTTGGATTGGCTTCTCCAATCACTAGTGGATCCTTTTCTTCCTAAGCAGATAAATGTTGTTTATAGGTAGTGGATCATATTCTGTCTTCAGGAATTCATCATTGGCATGGGAGCTCTTTCATTATGGGGGATTCATGTCTTCTTTTCTTATATTATCTCTATATTTGTGGGAGAATTTTATATGTACATGGGTACCTAAAATGGCCTTAATGCCAAGACCCATCTTTGTTGGCTATATTGGCTTTTGTCTCCTTAGTTAGACTTAAGGGGGGGTGTTAGCGTCAATTTCTCTCCTTAACAATAAGTTAACTAATTCAACTCAGCAAATAATAGTTAGTCACAGTGAATCTCCTTTCATGCAATGAGTTAACTGAAGTGATTCACACAACAGTAGTTCTACTCTCTATTTCACTGCCTCTCTCACCGCAATTCCTCTTGCGATTCCTCTCCAATGGAGGCTTTTGATTTGTAAATTTGCATTTTGGTGAATAACAAGAAGTCAGTTAATGCATCCCAGTTTTATCTATGCTTGATAACTTATCTCTGTTGATCTGCAAAATTCTTTAGGGCAGAGAGTGTTTGGAACTAGCCACTTGGATAAATATATACTTTCCATAGCAGCCCCCACCACCTCATACATGATACCTTCCCTTGATTGCGATGTTGCATTTGTTGGATATATAACAAGTGGAGCAATAAAATGGGACATGGTTACAAATAATTTGTAGCAGTTTAACGATATGGCCTATTTCAGACAGACTCTACATCATCAGCATCATCATGGACAAAAGACACCGCACAGCTATTAGCAAAAAGCCCAAACAGATGGATGATGATAGTTCAGGGAGGAGCACCGATATCGTGGACAAACTCCCGCTGCCTTCGTCATCAAGGGATTTGGTTGTGCCTGAAGAATCCGTACTTGGGCTCTTTTATGTGTATACTACTTTGAGGAGTTTTAGCAAGCTCTTATTTTTGAGCCCTTTCAACTTGCAGGATTTTGTTGGAGAGTTGAATTGTGAAGAAGCTAATTCTCTTATGGACCATGTTCATCTTGCACTTCTTTAGACATTGCGCTGGCATCTTGAATTTATTGTCCCTGATGAGGGTCTTGCCTATTTGGTTGAATACCTACTAAGTCAAGGTTTCAGTAAAATTGCTGGCTAGAAACTTGGTTTCCTAAAGCTTTGTGATGGAGAGTACTACACTACACCAGTGTCTATGAAGCTAACAATTTTAGAGTTTCTCTATAATGAAGTGATGGAAACTGAAGAAATAAGGCCAGAAATCGATACCTGTCAAGGAAATGTGGGAGACTGGTCTGGCACAGATAAAGAAATTGAAAAGACCGAAGATATGGGAAATTTTAAAGATTGTAGTTTACTTAATAAGGTGGATGTGCCTGAGGGAAAGATGGCAGGGGTAATTACTTCCATTGAAGAAAATGTTTGTGTGACTGACCACTTGGGAATGCATTCTTCTAGTTTGTCAGTGAAGCCTATGTATCCTGATGATGATCTCAATTTTCCTTCCAAGACATTTGAAGACGTTCTTCTGTTTCTTGCACTGCCCTTGGTTGCAGTAGTGAAGGATCAGCTTTATGTTGTAGAGTATTCAAAGAATGAAATCAAAAAATATAATAAGGAAAACAATTTGTGGAATGTGTTGGGAGGACTGCCTGTGAGAGAAGATTCAACAAATGGTTGGGGCCTTGCATTTAAGGCCTATAGAAATGACCTAATTCTAATTGGAGGCCTTAGAGGTCAGATGGAGTTAACTAAAGAGGAACAATAGAAAGCACATCAGGAAAGACTTAGACCAAATGAAGAAACTTGTCTAGAGAAAGCTGGTGTGGAGTTTCAAAATGGTTTGAGTTACCCTGTGAAATTAATTGCAAAGAATGCTGGAGTAAATGGAAGTGTTGTGGTTGAAAAGGTTCTTTCCAACGAGAATTCCAAATACGGATACAATGCTGCTTCAGGCAGTTATGAAGATTTGATGGTTGTAGGAATAATTGATCCGACTAAGATGGTGACATTGATTAAGCATGCCCATGTTTTGGGGGTTATTAAAACTGACGTGCTATGGAGGAGATTCATCTGGAGCTTTCTTGAACAGAAATTGGCGAAGCTAAAATCTTCGTTGGGGTTGATGTAACGATAGGAGTGGAAATGTAGGGGATTTTTCTGGGCAGCTCTCTTTCCGGCATAACTTGTCTTCAAGTGGGAGATTGTTGGCTATGCGTGAAGCCAAGTTACTTTTGTAATGGCTGGCCAGAGAATATTAGAGTTTGGTTGGTGTAAGACTATAGAGACAGTTCTGATGTAACCACAGCTTCTTGTTTTTTGCCAGTTTCTTCCACGGGAATAGCTAAGCTGTTTGTATCTTACTTGAGAAGAGGAGCTTGATGAAGATTGTAAGTTTGCTTTGGAGAGTGTCTATATATGCTGGATGCATATGTAAAAACAGAGAATTAATATAAGAGATTTTCCCTTTGTATAGTGGACGTAGCCAGATTCCCTGGTGAACCACTTTAAAAACTTCTGTGTGTGTGTGTTTATCTTCTGAGTTGTATTTTTGTTTCTGTTCTTTCTCTACCATCTCCTTTCATTCTGTTCTATGTTTTTAAACCAACAGTCTATATCATCTGATAGAAAATGGGAACCAAAACACGTTCTTCAAAGTATTTCTATTCTTTCATTGTAGAAGGGCGGAGGATACTATTTTTTTTTTCCAACAAAGAATGTCATCCACTTCAACAGTTAAAAGGTTAATAAAAATAAGACAAATATTTACCTTTTTTTAATTGTGAATGAGATATAAAATTACTATTGACTGTTTGATCATTGAAATGGATGATATTTCAATAAAGTGATACTACCATAATTTCAATATGCTAATCTTTTCTCATACTGGCTTAAAGCTGAAGTGCTCTATTATTTTCACTGATCTCTGAAGATTGGGGAATATGATGATGGCCCATAATTCATGTGAGAGATATCAGAGATACATCTGAGCGCTAAGAGCATATTTTGAAGCCAAGACTTTGTGTTCATGACTCGCACTGGTAATTCTCCAACATTGGCAAGCAAACAAGAAAACAGAGGTGCTTAGCCTTGAGAGTCGCAGATCCATCCAGAGACTTTGCTCTCACTCCAATATGATGAACGACTACTGAATGCAATCTGACATAGCCTCAATAATCTTTGAGGATCTTGTCTACCGTCAGAGGCGCTTTCACCCTCATCACTTGTCCCTCCAACTTCATCATCTTCAAATGCCTGTGATGTCCTCCGAACAAAATTGCGTTGCCCATGAAGAACCGCGTTATGGTAGGCGTTTATTATAGTGCGTTTTGACAGTGCATCCTCTTCTTTCTTATTTTATTTTAGTATTGGTTTCAATGATCAAATAATAATATTAAATATTTTTCTTATTTTTATTGGTCAAAATTAGCTTTTCACTTATTTAAGAGTAGTCATTTCTATAGTACTGTTGAAACTATTTCTATAGCATTGTTGGTCAAAATTAACTCTAGAGAAGACACCACAAGAAAAGTATTCTTAGAAAGTTTAAGGTGTCCTACATTCTTTAAAGAAGAAAAACAATATGCATGGCATTGTGATGTATGTCAAAGTGTAGGGAGAATACATATACATAGCTTAAGGGGATATACAAACATATTTTACCATGAAGATTGGATGCCTTCCCAAATTTGAAGTTGCGACAGTCAATTTTGGCAAGAACAACTCAATAGTTTTACAAGTTCTTGGTTGATAGAACTAGGATGTCTTGAGGAAAAGACATAATTTCAAAGGGGAGATGATGTTGGTAGGGAAGAGCTAACTTTACAGAAAGCTACATCCATTGTAAAGAAAATGCAACATACCTAGCTGACCACTGGCACATCAAAAGGTCACATGTACAAGAAGACACACTCCTTGGTATACTTATACTTAGGTGTAAGTAATGCTTGAAGATGTAGTGAATAGATATGAGATGAATGAGTAAGAGAGAGATGAATGAGGAATATACAAATAGATGTATAAGAAAGGGAAATATGAAATGTAATGAGAAATAGATGATTGATGTATGAATAGATTCTATACCAGTTTTGTATATGTTTAATATAATAACCATATCTTGGTCTGACTAATGTAGAATGTGTTATCATCTATGATGTGTATGTGAATTGATGTATATTGTCAATTTTAATTGTTCTTTCCTACCACAATCTTCTATAACTTGCCACATAAGCTCTGATCCTAATCTTATATCTAGTAAATTGGGGTATAAATATAACATTCAAGTAACTTTTCCCAAGATCTCTAATCTACACCCATTCTTGCTAATAATTTCTTGTAAAATAATTTGATTAACAATCACTATTTTCATCCATGAGATCTTATAAGAACACTCTTCTAAGTCTTGCAAAGCTTAAATTGTAGGATGGATAGTCTTCTCTCATTATTTGGGATGTTCATTTAGCAATTTTAATCATAGAATCTTATATAACCCCTAAAGTTGACATAAACCCAAAGGTTATAGGTAATTTCTTCAATGAGCTTCTTAGTATTTGTTCAAAATACTAAGCATATTCTTATATTACCTTCTTATGAATTGTATAAAACTCTACTCATTAGATTGATTGTGATGACCCTAAAAAGTTTCTCTAGATATTAGGAGTGGAGGAACTCCACCTAAGATATAACATCTATAGGATGATGTAGGAGTGTATGGACAAAGGCTTGTGGGCTTGAAGTAGGAACTTTTGGATTATTTTCCTCCTTATCATGATCATGCAGAGTCAAGTAGCTTTCATCCATATCAAGAAAAAGAGAGAGAGAGAAATTACCCATTCAATAGGTAGAGAACACTTTGGGAGCCCATGTCAGTCCTAAGTGGATGATTAGTCTTATTGTTGATAACTGAGAGGGGGGGTGAATTAGTTATCTTGATTATTTTAACTTTTTGTTCTTCTATAACAACTAGTACAACATCAAATTAAATAAGCATGCATAACCATGAAAGCAGAAATAAACTCAATATACATAACACAATGATTTTGACGTGGAAAACCCTGTTAAGGGAAAAACCACGGGGTGACTAACCCAAGATTGTATTCTCTGTTAAAAGAATAGAAGTACAAAATGACACTTGCCAATTAGGGCTCACTGCCTGAGCACACTGCTCATAAGAGGCTCACTACCTACAAGAGACTCACTATCTCCAAGTTATAAAGAAAGCAACAAGATACTTGAACTAATGAGAAGCATCCACATATGCTGAAGTTCAGTTCCAGTTTAGGCTCAATACATTGATCTACTGCACTTCATTCTTCTTCTCTTTTAGTGTTGCTGTCTTGTCACATACCGGACCTGTGTTACTGCTTCCACTCTACTCTCTACTTTTCTTCGCACTTCATAATACACCACACACCCTTTCCATCGAAATCCATCTGGTATATATATCTGCACAAAGGATTTCAACATCTTTCTAGTCGGCATCCGGAATAGTCAATATTTTCCCAAACTTTGGTCTGTCGGCTAAATCCTTTCTTACCAAGTGATGCGTATCAAAGAGATGCTTATAGAAGTCATCAATCATGTCAGCCAATCATGAATGATCCCTTAAAAAACTTTATTACCATCAATATCTCATCCGGATTAAGGTTGAAGCTCTGTCGGTCAATTCTTCCTTAGTCTACTCTGCCAAATAGGAACCCAACACTTAGATGTTCATATCTTTTCACTCTTACATCACCGGAGGCTCAATCTCTAGAATATATTAGTCATGGTACTCCTCTTGACTTCCCTAAGTCCACACTTTACTGAGATACTTCCTATGAGAGATTTGGACCTGACTGTCGGACCTTGCTACATGCTCTATTCTTGCTTACCGGACCAAAATATACTTCAGTCTATCTTCCGGTATGGTCATACCATGTCCTGTGGATGTGTGGGATAGACTTTGTTGCCATCAATGACAACACTCATGAAACCACAATGTGTCTCTTGCCAACAGTCTCCCCCTTCGGCATTGATGGCAACACTTAGTGAAAAATGACTAAGTGTTATACTACACTCCCCCTTGGCTAATGCTTTATTCTAATGCACATTTTTTTGGAGCTCCCCCTTAGCTAGATTCCACATTTTTTTCTGGTCCTCACTCCCCCTTTGACATCAATGGCAAAGGGTAGGATCTGCACACCAAAAATCTCAAAATCCCAACTATACTTAGCCACATAAGTGTATATACATGTTATACTTACATATATTGAAGTATATCTGCAAAAGTTGTCTTCAACTAGACAAATTCTGTTGCCCAACTCTGCTTCATTCTATCCAAGATTGAGATGTGACCACTCAATAGGAATGCAAAAGCTTCTTCCCTCTTTAGATCTGTCAGATCACTGGTCTAGGCATCAGATAGGGCCTCATGCATGGCCTCTAATTTAGGGATAATCATCCCTCTAAGTTCATCCATCCTACTTATTATGTTCTTCCTCTCCTTCTCAAGCTTCTTTATCTCATTTATGACTACAATAGTCTAACATTCCTGGTTTATTATGGATGTGGTGAGAGGATCAAAATTCTGAGAGAGGCTTGATAGTTTATCCTCTTGTTCTTTCACTTTCTTCTCAATATCCTTTGTCACTTTAGAACAGGATAAACAAAATTTATATACTTCTCTGCCATCTTTAAGAGCATTTTCTAAGCTCTTTATCCCAATATCCATATTTCTCCTATCATTGGTTATAAATCCTTGTATCTTAGAGAATCTTTTTCCCAAAAACTCCTTCCGGACCTTTTCTTCAACTGACTTCTCTAAGGAATCAAAATATGTATTAACAGAGTTTATAAGAGACTTTAGATTACCGGATGTGGAGGCTGAAGAATCCTTTTGGAAGGATGGCATGATTTTCTCTAGCACACTAGATGCAATCTCTATTAGCTCACAGTCTTCCATGTGAGACTTTAGAAGCTTTTCTTTTGCTTAAGATGCCACCTTCATTGTCTGGACCGGAGAGAGGGAATCAAAATTGAACGATCCTTGAAGTAGCTCTGTCTCATCTAATTCCATCATTTCTTTTGTCAAGAAGTCTTTGACTACTTCTGTTGTGTCTCTTATCAAAGACAGAGTTTTCTTCCCTTCTGCAACCTTAGCACTATCATCTGTGCTCTTCTCTATTTGATCTTCTTCTCTTCCCTTTACTTGTTCTTCTTGACTGATGCTTTCTTCTTTTCTTTCTTCTCCTTCAATTCCACAGTCTACAGGAGGATCCAGAAGAGAGGTGTCTACTTCTCCATGAACTTCCTCTTCTAGAATAGAGGAATCTAAATCCTTAGCTTTCTTTTTACTTGTCTCCTTTGTCTTTTCTGCCACTGTCTCAGTAGATTCTTCTTTGTCATCCATGGCAGAGGGTTCGTCACCTAGGTCCTCTACAATAGGAATGTTGAATCTTTTATAGGCATTCCTGAGGATCTCTTCAGTTTCTTTAGCCACTTGATCATTCTCTCTGAGCATAAGCTTATTCATTCTGGCTTTTCTCTGGAACTCATCCTTGCAATCTTTGAAGATCATGTTTATTTGCTTTGGAGTGATGGAGGGATAGAGTTGGATAGCAATCTTCTCTAGGATTTCTAGGTCTTTTGCCATGGTATTGTTCTTTCTTATCTCAAGTTCCTTCTCTAAGCTTTTGGGAATCAGGGATATGATTTCAATGAATGCTTTATTATAAATATTAAGATACTTGACTGTAGCATCTTGCAGGATCTTCTAGTCAGCTTCATTGTATTCATCATAGAATTCAGTCATTGGTTTCACGTTCCCATCCACAATGACTGATTTGATGATATCATCAATGTAGAGAGTAGGCTTTTCAACAAATTCCTCTGCCTTCTCTTCTTTGGCTTGACCGATAGAGGGTTCACCAGATGTTTTCTTCTTCTTCTTCATTTTCTTGACCTCCTCATTTGACTCAGTCTCTTCATCATCCTTTTGACTGGCATAAGACCTTGAGGCCTTTGTCTTATTTCTTTTCTCTCCCTTACCGAATGTTTTGACTTCCAGTTTTGATGCTTTCTGGCTCTTAGAGGTGGCAGGTGCAAAGCTCTTGGAGGATCTGGTCTGGGAAGGGGCTTCCACCGGATCACTTTTCTTTTCTGCATCTTGTTTCTCTTTCTCTGCCCTTTCCATCTTCTCTCTGTTGGCATCAACTTCCTCCTTTGAAATTCCATGTCTCTTGGCAAATTCTTCCACCTCTCTTCTCACTTTTCTCTTGATTTCAGGTTGTCTTAGTTCAACATGAACTTTTACACTCAACTCTTGGAAGGTCCCAAACCTTTCTTCCTTAGGGTCCTTGGGTTGACTCAGCAGGTGTTGAACATGTAGCTCTACAATTTTCTCATCTACTTCATACCCCATTGGCATGATCTAGACTATCCTTGGCTCCACTGCCTCCATTAGGCATTGATCAATGTCTACCATAAAGCACATTGTATCCTTGTATTTCTCAACCAATGATTGAGGGATTCTTTCTCTAGCTTGCATCATACTCTGAAAGTTCTTGAAGTAGCTCCAGAGTACTGTATTCTATGCTTTGGCATCACCAATTCCATGCAAATAATCTCTAATTTGTATTGCTACTAGTCTGTCATTTTGCCATATCCATCCATTAGATCCGGGTACCTCATTCATGTAATAGAAGAATAGATAGAGTAGAAGGCCACCGTATTTGAAAGAATTCTTCTTATCCTTCTTTATCTTCTACAGATTCTCCAAAAGATGGTTCAGAAGGAGCTCACAAAGATCATAGTCAGCATTCTTTCTTAACATTTCATAAGCAGTGTAAATTACAGTTCCGAGTATTGAATTTTCCCTGTTGGAGTGATATATCTTGTAACCAATTATCATGGAGGCAAACTTGATATCCGGATTAGTGGTATCTTCTATTGTCATTGCTCTCTTGTCAAATCATGATTCGGTAGCCTCACTCACTGTTTGGTTTTTGACCAATTTGAGAACAGGTAATCCTCTGGATGAATGCAAACTAGTTACCACCCTAATAGCATATTTTTGTGATCTTAAATGGTCTATTCAACCACATGAAGTTATCATGCACTCTGCTCAAAACATACTAGACCCATTCATCTTCTATAAAATAGGGAAAATGGATACAATGTCCAAAATGCTTGTCCCAGATAGCCTTGTACTAGGGTTTGAGGTCAAAAGCATCATCTATTAACTGATTGTGATAGATACCCATTAGCTTGGATTCTCCAAATTCCTCAATGTTTGCATGAATATATGCCCTAACATCTTCTACATGTAAAACCCCATGCAGAATACTAGAAAGTGCGCCTAGGGGATCAACTTCCAAGGATTTGTAGGGATGTTTCTTGAATTTAGGGCATGGTCTATCAGAGATCTTCACAACATTCAAAGTGGCCATCTTTCAAAAGATTCAGAGAGAGTTAAGAGTAGAAAATACCTTTTACGCTTTTAGGGTTCACGATATGAATCGGAACAAATTGCTGGGAGAATCAACTTCTACAGTTGTTCTTTGAGAAGTTTTGAGGCAATTTGCATCAGAGCTCCTTCTTTTCTTCTTCTCGAATGCAAATGTGCAAATGATGAACAAGAGGACCCTTATATTTTTGCGCAAACCCTAATTTCACATTGTAATAAATGCACAACTTAAGTTATTCTGGTTGCTCCTTGTCCTGAGAGATTTTTCTAGATCATTGAGATACACTTAGAGTTATTCTCGGTGAATATTAGCAATCTAACTACCTTTCTCCAATCATTCCATTTTTCTATTGATCAAGATACCTCAAATTTGAATCATACTGGATCTAACTATGAAAATTCTGTTCTTATCAGATGACTATTAAACCAGATTAATTTCAGATGATTAACCTCTTCAAATTCCTTGTGGATCTTTCATATCTTTCCCAAGGGTTATTTAGATGTTTCTCTAAGAGCACTTTTAATCCGCAACCTTCCATGTGCCAATTTTAGGCACTAATTGATTGGCTGGGGGAAATTGTTTTCTTTTGTGACTCCCCCTGAGCCAGAGCTCATCTATCTAGTTTCTAGAAGGAATATCAGCACCAGATTCTGGTACGGATCCATCCTCAACATTTTCTATACTCCTCTTTACCCAAATCTTGTTCATCTCCCTCTGAATTTCATCCGCATTCATTTTTCCTTTTCCTTTGTCTTGGTTTTGATTATGATGCACCGGACCCTTTTTGTCCTAGTTCTTACTTCTACAGAATTTGGCAATATGACCGGATCTATTGCAATTGTAGCAAAAAATATTTCTTTGCATATTTGACTGATATCCTTTTGATCAACACTGATTAGCCATATGTCCCATTCTATTGCATGCAAAGCATCTACCATTGAATGAATTGTTCATTTGCATATTTCTGCACTCATGAGATTTGTGACCATATTCATTCTTCTTCTATACTGATTTGCTTTATAAACAAAGTTATTGCAGTTGTGGCAGTATCCATTGAAGGATGGATATCTTTGAGCATTAGGTTGCCTTACCGGAGGTCTTCTAGGCCTATTCCTTGGATTTCCCGACCCAGAGTTCTTCTGACCAGATTCAAAGCTTTCACCTTTATCATACCCCAAGCCTTGCTTGTCACCTACCCTCTTTTGGCTTTCAAGAAGAACTTCACATTGAGCAGAGCTTATCTTGAATTTCTCTTTGTATTCATTTATTGTTTGAAGATCCCTTTTAAGAGTGTCAATCTAATTCTCAAGTTGCTCTTCATTATCTCTAGCTTCTTCAAGATCGGATTCCAAATGCCTGATTATTCTATCCATTTTGTGATAATCTTCTGACTTCTCCTTGAGAGATTATTTTAGATTATCTTCAGTCTTTCTTTTCTCTTCAATTTCTTGGATAAATTTGATAACCCATGATTCCATTTCATGTCTTACCATGATGACCTCTTTTGACATCTTCTCACATAATTTGTTCTTCTCATTTAGATCTTCATTAGTATCATTGGCTTCACTTTGACTTGCTAATTGCTGAAGTTCCTTTCTCTTTTTCATAGAGATACTCAGTTTCTCCTTTAGTTTATTTATGAAATCATTAGCTTGTTTGAGTCTTTCTCTCAAGTTATTAACTTCAGAGTGAGATTTCTCAAGATCATCAAGGGTAGACTAAAGTTGTTCCCTCATGCCATACATATCCATTTGAATTCCCAGATCTTCCTCAAGCTGTTAGGCTCTATTTGGAGGAACTTATCTCTAATACCAATTGTTGATAAATGAGACGGGGGGGTGAATCATTTATCTTGATTATTTTAACTTTTTGTTCTTCTTTAACAACTAGTGCAGCATCAAATTAAATAAGCATGCATAACCATGAAAGCATAAATAAACTCAATGTACATAACACAATGATTTTGACTTGGAAAACTTTGTTAAGGGAAAAACCATGGGGTGACTAACCCAAGATTGTATTCTCTGTTAAAAGAATAGAAGTACAAAATGGCACTTGCCAATTAGGGCTCACTACCCAAGCACACTGCTCACAAGAGGCTCACTACCTACAAGAGACTCACTGTCTACAAGTTATAAAGAAAGCAACAAGATACTTGAACTAATGAGAAGCATCCACATATCCTGAAGTTTAGTTCCGGTTTAGGCTCAATACACTGATCTACTACACTTCATTCTTCTTCTCCTTTAGTGCTGCTGTCTTGTCACATACTGGACCTGTGTTACTGCTTCCACTCTACTCTCTACTTTTATTTGAACTTCACAATACACCACACACCCTTTCCATCGAAATCCATCTGGTATATATATCCGCACAAAGGATTTCAACATCTTTCTAGTCAGCATCTGGAATACTCAATATTTTTCCAAACTCTGGTCTGTCGGCTGAATCCTTGCTTACCAAGTGATGTGTATCAAAGAGATGCTTATAGAAGTCATCAATCATGTCAGCCAATCATGAATGATCCCTTAAGAAACTTTATTACCATCAATATCTCATCCAAATTAAGGTCTGAAGCTCTGCTGGTCAGTTCTTCCTTAGTCTACTCTACCAAACAGGAACCCAACACTTAGGTGTTCATATATTTTCACTCTTACATCACCAGAGGCTCAATCTCTGGAATATATTAGTCATGGTACTCCTCTTGACTTCCCCAAGTCTGCACTTTACTGAGATACTTCCTATGAGAGATCCCGACCTGATTGTCAGACCTTGCTACATGCTCTGTTCTTGCTTACTGGACCAAGATACACTTCAGTCTGTCTTCCGGTATGGTCATACCATGTCCTGTGGATTTGTGGGATGGACTTGGTTCCCATCAATGACAACACTCATGAAGCCACAATGTGTCTCTTGCAAACACTTATGAGAAGGCTAGATAATTGGGTGGTGACCATATTGTGTTAATAGGCCATATGAGGGATTTTCAACTACATCCACTAATGTTTGAGGGTTCCATAGAAGGAACCAAGGAAAATGCCTAGTTATTGGAGATTGATCAATATCTTCTATGCAACCCTAAGAGAGTAACATTGAGGATTATTATTCCATTATGTATCTTTGTAGGTATGCTTTTGCCTCATGGTGCCAAGTGGAGAAAAGATGCAATCTAGATATTGTTACCATCGCATAGGGAACCTTCTTGGAGATGTCTCATACACACTACCATTTAGCTCACTTCAAGTCACACTAATCAAGTGAGTTGATGACCTTTAGTAGCTTGGTATGATAGTTACATAGTATTCAAGAATCAATTATTCTAGTTGAGGCTGTACTCCTCAAAATTTGACTCAGGCACAAACATGGATGAGTCACCTTAGATATAGTACATGAACCCTCTCATTTCCTTGGGCGATCTCCAAGTCACTCTTGCTCTCATGGAAAAAGCTAGTTGAGCGGGTGCGAGACCTGGGAGTGGTTTTGTTCTTATGGGATAAGAACATCATGGAGAGTAGTTGGTAGGTCATGGGGGCTATTGTGGATTGCAATGTGTCAAGCCCTTTCTGTGGTTGTTGTGGTTGATATAATAATATGACCCAAAGGGTCACTAGTTATCAATCTCCTATTTAGATTCCTTAGGTTCCAATGCCTAGATAGATGTTGATTTTGATCGTTGATGATCCTAGTGCATTGTAACCTATCCTCAATGTCTTAAATGCATTGTTGTATTTGATCTCTTTGTTGGATTAACCTGAAAGTGTGTTCTTGCTCTTCTACCATTTGTTGTGTTTGTTGTGGCTTAGGATGTATTTCATCTATATCCTTAAGGAGGGCCCTAACCCACTGACCTCTAATTCCTAGGCACATTCGAATGCTTGGATAAGAGTGGGTTAACTAGAGTTGACCCTATGTTTTACTTGAGTTGACTTTGATCTAAAATCAAAGCTTTATTTTTGATGTTGAATTGTGAAGTACTCCTCATGATGAAATTGAGGGTTTGACTATGTCTAAATGAACTGTACCTCGCGATTCAATCAAGGGTTTTGTGTACTTGTTTTATTTTGATATTTTCTAATGTTTTTTGTATTTTTTTGTTTTTAGTATGGATGCAACTAGTATGTATGAAAATCACTTTTTGGTTCTTTTTTTTGGAATTGAATAACAAAATGAACTAATTATCCACAAATTTAAATATCAATGCACTTTAATAATGAAATTACCTAATGAAATTTAAACTATGTTTTTGTGTTTTTCTAAAATGATTTTAGATCTAAACTATGAATTTGAAAGTACTTGGAATGAAATTAATCTATGAATTGCAATAAACTAATTTAACAATGCTAATATACTCAACTTGAAATGAATCCTACCAGGAAAATTACAATAACAAGATCACTTTTTCCAAGAGCAAATTTGTGATCAAATTACTATAAAAGTATAAAGAACCTGTATCCTTTGGTGCATGACCTTGGTGCATCCTCAAAAATCCTTTCTGTGGCAACCTTTCCTCTCCTCTGCAGGAGTGGGGTACTCCTTTTGGTGGAAGGGATTGATGGGCAATTGATTGTAATTAAAAATTGGCTTTTAAAAGCAATTTGGAATTGGCTATGAAAGAAATGAAGCACTTGGGCTTGGAGATTCATGAGCGTAACAATGCTAAATGAAGCCTTTGAAGGCTTTGACAAAAATATTAAAATAAAAAGGTACCTACGTCCTGCGAAGAGCATAAAAAATGCTAAGTGGAGAGAAAAAACAAATCTAATGAATGGCTGCAATAATGAATTTGCCTCCTTTATTGCTTGAGGGAGAGGGCAATTATAATGTTGGAGAGCTCAAAATGGGTGGGATTGATTGGGAAGTTAACTCAATTTGATTGAAAAGTTAATAGGGTTGATTGAGGAGTGAACAGGGTTGATTGGATAGTGAATTAATTGATTAAGAAGTGAACAAAACTTGATAGCTTATCACTCATGGAGGAAGGAGAGTTAGCATGAGAGTGAGGTGAGATAAGAATAGATCAATTAAGTTATTTATGGATGATTGAAATAAAAGAATGATTTAAAATAATAGGCTAGGCTTAGTTAGGGTTGAATTTGCATGCAAACTGGAATCAAAATGAAGCTATTTTGGGCCTAAATTGAAGAGGAAATCACATTTGAAAACATGACAAGGTTGCTCGTTTTACTACCAAGGTTGTCTATGGGTGACATAGGAGTGACCCTAGGAAGATGAAGACCTACGAGTGGTTTGAATCGTTGAGAATGACCTTGAGAGGGTGAAGAAGACAACTGGCCCTGAAACTAGGAAAAATGATAGATTAGAGGGGATACCCTTTTTGATAGTAGTGTCACCTAGGGGAGACCCTGAAATTAGAAGGGGTGACCCAAGAAGGGGAAAAGATAGATGAAAATCAAAGGTTGAGGAAAGGTTGGGAGGTCAATTAGAGGCCTCTAGAGGATTGAAATGAGTGAAATGGCTTGAGGAAAGTTGAATTTCCTAGGTTATGACACTAATAGGCCATGTTGACAGGGTTAGAAAGTGAAAATGATGAAATTTTGACAAGGAGGAAGTAAAGAAAAATTGGACCGAGAAGGGTTAGCTAGAGGGAGGAAAATAAAGAAAGGAGGGAAGTCCATCCAAGTGTCACCAAGAAGAATGTTTGCTAAGAGGCCATATTTACATGCTTATATGTATGTGTTTAGGATTACATCTCATCATAGGATTTCTATGTAGGCCCATGCACTTTTTTAGTGCTTACATATTTTCCCTCTCAAGATGATAGTCTACATGAAAGGCAGGTGCCATTCTCAAACTAGGCCTTACCTGTTGTTGATTTTCCACAAATGTGCTTGCAATAATTGTGAGGAACGCCTATTCATTAAGTTAAAAACATATGGTTATGGATAGGCATTCCTCACAATTATTGCAAGCACATTTATTGCAAGCACATTTGTGAGCAGTGTGCTTAGGTAGTGAGCCCTAATTGGCAAGTGTCATTTTGTACTTCTATTCTTTTCATAACCATATGTCACAATGTTTAAACTTAACTTCATATCATACTTATTTCAAGATTACATCATCATTTTGATGCTTTTACAACTTCCTAATAATAATAATACATAATCTTATGATGTACAATGATGTTTTTAACAACCAAGTCTTTAGCAATCTTCAACTGCAAGAGGGAGAGCATCACCTGAGGGTTTTCCTCCAACCATAGACAAGTGATCCCCTACACATCTTCTGAAAGGAAGTTGCCCTAGCCTTCACAAGAGTAGTGGATTGTGGGAATCAATAAGAAATAGTATGCCATTTTAGAACTAGTTTTGTGTCTAAGTTACAAACAATCATCCATACAAATCTAGAATCCTTCTAGCGAAGTATGACACATCCAACTGAATTTGCAAATCAAAGACACTGTGAACTGACAAATGCAAGCAGTGATTTTGCATTACTTTGGCTAAATATTCATAAATCAATCAATACATTTCATAACAACAATGCATGTCATAAGTTCACACACCTCTATCTCAAATTGGTTTTCAACATTCATTTCATATCATAATATATATAGATTCTCAATTATAATTGTAGACACCTAAAATTGGATTCGCTCTGCAAATCAATTTTTGGTACCTCTGTACTAATCCACTCCCCCCATCTGCATATGCCTGGTGATCAATTAATTCACCTAATTAATCCATTTAATCTTACAACCCTATCCTATCAATTGAATGAATATTCCTAATATTTATTTAGTTGATTTATCCATTTCCCTAATCTCTGTTAATTAGATTAATCCTGCTTATCTGATTAACCTAGACTTAAGTTAATTAAGATAACACTTAATTAACCCTACTTACCTCATCATCCACTCACTGAATTTAAAATTCAGTTGTCTTCCACTATCCTCCACTAAACTAAATTTAAAATTTAGTTGTCCCCCACTATCCTCCACTCACTGAATTTAAAATTTAGTTGTCCCCCATTATCCTCCACTCTTCCCAAAGATGAATTATTAATTCATCCACTATCCTCCACTCTTCCAAAAATGAGAATTATTTATTCATCCACTAGGAATAAAAGATTCACTTTTATTCCTAGCCCTTGATCTCATCAACTGAATCCTCACCCTCCATCCTCATCTCCAAAATTCTATAAATTGGACCCCTCTCTAGGCCATTGGGAGAGGGACCTCTTCATGCATTAGACCTCTGCCAAAATCACTCTACAATCTCCTCATCTCATCAAACCTCTACCAAAATCACTCTAGCCATTCCCCATCTCCATCTCAATCAGGCATCAAACCACTTGTCTCTCATCTACATTGTGTTTGAGCACTTGAGCAATCCACATCTTGCATCATTTGGGAAACATCTGAGGAGCTACGTAGGTGCAAACTCCTTCCCTCCTGGATCCATGAGTTCATTTATGAAGGTATAATCATCTATTTTGCATTAGATTACATTATAACCTTCATTTTGGTTTCATTGATTACATTGGCATGCTTGGTCTCGAAACTGATCGTCATTTTTTGAAGGTTTTATTGTAGAATCTTCATTTTCTAACTCTTGTTTTGTGAAGTTTTGCAAAATTTGGAGATTAAGTGTTGCTGGTTGCATCTTCGGCAAAAATGGATGTTATTATTGTGATCAGGACGCTGTTTCTATGAATTTTGACAGTAAACTTGCCTAGGTTCTGTGAAAATTTTTTTTGAAAATTTTTGAAAATTTTTTTGGGTACAGGGCATACCGTATGGAACCATACCCTATGCCGTACTAATCCGTATAGAGCCTTGTGTGTGAGGTTTCATTTGTAGGTTTGGAAGTTTATTTGTAGCTTGGTTTAAAACCCTGTCACCACCGCTTCACCGCCCGGTCACTACCTCCACTTGCAGTGTCGACACCCTGCAAAACACCTCCCCTCCGACTGCCGCTGCCAGACCTCCAGTCACCGCCACCCCCACAGCTCCTCTGCGCACCACCACCTCATTGCTTCCCCCCTGTGGTCATGCTCATCCCTCCCCCATCCCCCGCCCACACCCCCTCTCCGCTCCCCGCAACACCCTCCAACCTTCCACCACCCCCGCAGCACCCCATCCTACCCCCTTCTCACACCACTCTCCTCTCGGCTGCCCAAACCCCACTTCCTCTGCACATTGCTGCTCGCCGCTCATCACTCCCAAGTCTTTTTCACTACGTAACATCAACCCTAACGTCCAAACCACTCCATCGGGCTTTTAAGCCCCCAAACTCGCCAGTGGTGGTTGCTCTAAACTGGGCTTTTTAGCCCTATCGATTTCTTGTTATTTTTTTTTCCTTGCTCTTTTGCCCCTGGTCACATGGGTGACCAAGGGGCTTAAAAACTACTAAATACTAAATCAAAACCCTAACTACCAGCTAACCACAAACTACCCTATGTGACCATGTAGGCCTAAACCTTTAGCGATCAAGTCAAGCGGTTAAGTCTGCCAATTGTCTCTTAGAAGCCCTACAGGGGCTTTTTTTTTCTTTTCATCACAACTTTCGTAAACAGAGGCAAAATTTTGCAAATGAATAGTTGTTGGAAAGAGGACTCAGCCAACTACGCATTTGTGAGGAAATTTTCAGGTGACCATACCTTTTTCTCACATTTTTTATCAGTCAAAGTAAAAAATGCATGAAAACTTCAAATGCTCATATCTTTTGCATTTTTGATCGAATTTTCATGAAATTTTTTTTCAAATCACATAGAATTTCCTAAATTTTCTATTGATGCAATCCATTTTTCTATATCAGTTCGTTTTTCAGCAGATTTTGTCATATTATCAATTTTCACATCACAATCTCTTTGGCTAGTCTACTTGCTCCATTTTCGTTCTTGTGACTTGCAGGTGATCATTCAGGGCTGGAACAACAGTAGGAGTAGCATCTACATCAATTTGGATAGTAATTTTATCAGATGCATCCATTTTCATCCTTTATCTCTCAATCATTGCTTGCAAACACACTTTGGTTTGGGTATAAAATGAACATTTGTTTGATCATCACACATTGAAATTGGGCATAAAATCAACCAGTGTCTTCAATCACACCTTGAAATTGAGCTAAAAAGAACCATTGATTGATGTGTCTTTCAAACATTTCATTTTTCTAAGGGTCAATTAATCAACTGCGAGTGTGAATCAAGTGGGTGTGTGTATGCTCTCTCCTCACACCGCAAGGTGATCTTGGAGATCAAAAACACCTCACTTGATTCACTTTTCTTTACCCTATCCTAGGAGGCCTATTAGGGGATTTCATCACCCCTAGGGATGACCTCATCTGAGGCTGAATCGAAAGACACCCTCTTTGAAATAAGAATCCTATCACTCTTGGCTAAGCCCCAAAGAACTTTCTACCTTTGGGAAGTGAAGGTGAAGGGTGGGTTACCCCCTTCTCCCAGCTGTGTGATAGGATTTCACTTTCAAATCATTAGTCAACCTCGTATAAACATTGACCAAACCTAATTGGCCATACCCCATCAAACTAGACATTAGGGCATGTTGATGTGTCTTACATGTGTGTTTGTCTAATCATTATCATATTCTTCAAAATTTAAAATTCAAATTTGCTTGTGTCTTGTGTGAGTGATTCTTGTTTGTACATGTGATCATTTGCTAAACATTGCCAAATCAAACTAAACATCAAACACAAATAAATCAATCTAAACATTCATCCTAGTCACCTTCATCCTAATCAACTTCATCTCAACAATCCACGTCATCATCGAATCATAACCAAGCACTTGCCAAACAGGACTTAAGACTTAAAAACTTGTGTGACATCATGTCAATCTTAGAGAACCTTCAAAAACTCTTTCATATGCTTCACCACATGCAAGCAAGCCAATCACCTTTAGAGCAGCAAACCTTTCAAAGCATTCAAGAACTGATTCAAATATGTTGAACAAACCAATCCTCACACATACAATACCTCTTGGAAGAAATCCAACACCTCTTGGCCACTTGCAAAGTCCAATGACCATCCTATCTAGCACCTATCCCATCATATCTATCTACACATCAAACCAATTCTGCATCAACTTATCCCACTTCATATCAACCAAATTCATCCACATGTCATATCAACCCTTTATCAACTTATCACAACCCTTATCTATATCAATCCATATCACAACAATCATTATCCTATGCAACCCCTCCATCATCATCACATCAACACATTTACCAACATCAACAACAAATCATATCACAACAAGAAGTCCAAACACCATCCCAACCTCAACAAATTCCACAACAACCTTACATGTCATCATCTTCAACTTCATACCAACCTAATTCATCCACCTATCATGTCAATGCCACATCAACAAATCAACCTTAACCCTAACATTATCCAATTTCTCATTCTAACATTCCAACATACCACCAAGCCCATCCATGAGGCAACCAAGTGTCATCACAACAAGAACACATAAGCCCAAATCCACCGTGGAAACAAGATCAAATGCCCTCAACTTCATACCAACCCCAAAACCTTTTGTCTACATATCCTACCATTACACCCAGCTACCAAGACTATCAATGGCCTCCCCAACAAGCACTAGTGAGCCCAAATCCACCTTTGCAACAAGAAGCACATGCAAGTCCAAGTGGTCCCTTGTACATAAATCAAATGAGTCCAAGTTATCCTAGGCAAGATCTAATAACCTTTGACAAGGGAGATACCAATCTAGAGTGGCCTCCACCATCTAATCCCACACCTATCCTTGAACCTACCCAAGAACCATCACTACCTAATCCTATCACCCACCTATCCAATCCTAATCCTATTTCTACACCATCCACCATCATTATCCATCCATTATATTGCTTTTCAACCCATAAACTCATGAAGGATACCATCCATTGGCTATTAGCAAGGAATCAAACACCCTCATGCAATCCAACATCCACCAAACCTCTTGAACAACCCCCTATCATAAGTCAAGAACCACCATGTAGCCATGTTCAAGAACACATAAGTCAAACACCTATCACATCCATCCAAACACCTATCACATCCATCCAAGCACCCACCACATCTATCCAAGTCAATCCCACTTCTACCCAACCAAATGAGCTATGCAAAGAATCAAATCCAAAGCATGTTGAAACATCAACCCCTTCTCCTAATCAAGATCTAATCATCCCATCTAATCCCCTCCCCAATCCCCTACCATCTATTGATCACCTTATTCATCCCACATCAACCTCTACCACCCCTTTACCATCCCCCATGAATCCTTTACCTCCATCTACCAATCCCATCCCAAATCCATCCTCCTATTCACTTGGAACAAGCACTTTCATCCGTGGTGACTCCCTCGTAGGAGGTGAACAACTTCCATCTATCACCTATCTTTCTCCAACAAATAATGGACTTGCGTCTTGTTTCCCAAGCACAAAACATCCCATTGCATGTCGCATGCTCCAACTTATGAACTATCAAGGTAAAGGCTTAGGCCTTCATGAACAAGGCATCTTGGAGCCCATCCACACCACATTCCATCCATCATCACATGGCCTTAGCTATGCATCCCAAGAAAAACAATCTACACAAGTTGATACCATCCACCCACCTTCCAAATTCCATTCATCTAATCCCAAGCATGGTGCATCTCATCGCACTCCCAAATCATATGTCGCCATCTGTCCTCCATCATCCTACCATTTGCAAAAGCATGTGACCATCCATCTCCCTCCATCCAATTTACCTCCACTACTTCCAACTCCAAAGATCCCTATCAAATCAACTCTACCCCCTATCCTACCAACTCCCAACATCCCTATCCACACATCCACTTTACCTCCTATCCTACCAACTCCTAATATTCCTATCCTCAAATCACTTCACCCATCTATCCAAAAATCTACTTTTCACCCCTCCATCCATAAAACCACTAAAATTCCCAATCAAGACCAACAAAAGCACACATCTTTCAAACATGAAGCTTCTCCCAAATCCATGGGATTCAAAAATTTGAATGCCTCAACTCATAAAGCACAACAGCCTAAGGATATTATCCCTTCGAATCAAAATGAAAAATCAAAAAGGCTATCCAATCCCACACCATCACAAGAAAAAGCAAAAACAAAAATGGTGTGGGTCCCCAAACAAAGATCACTCAAATCTAATGAGGCATCCACCTCCCAATCTACCACAAAATCCCAAACATCCCACTCCCCATCTAAAAATCCCATAATTCCAAAGTCTATTTGGGTCCCTAAAACCCCAAATTGACCATCCAAAAATCCCCCATCCCGATCCCCATTACTCCCAACTCCACATCCAAAATACAAGCTTCCAGATACATCATGGTGTGTGCAACCACTGGTCTTGGTTCCCCTCCATCACTTAACATTCCCACATACCCCCATCTCTCCATCTTTCATTCACTATCCTACATATCTTCCCCATCGCATTCCTATGGTCCATGCTTTTGCATAATCCATATCATAATCCATTATCCACCATCCATTCCTTCTTCTCCTATCTTCCAACAATCCATGCAATCATAATCCATAATGCTATCCAACATGGGACCATCTTCTTCATGCTATGGAAACAAATGCTAGAGTCCCCATTCCATAAAAAAAGCAAAAATGCAAAAAAATAAAAAAAAATAATAATAAAAAAATAGTAAAGAGAAAAAATCCATCTAATGGTGAAAACCACTCCTTGTGGCACCTTGGACAAGTACCATGATGAAAACCCCTTGTGGGCATCATGTGTAACCCCTTCTCCATCCATTTTGTACCCCTACACTTGGGGGCAAAACCGTATCCTTCATCCACATCCATAATATCCTTGCACATCTTATCCACTGTCTTATCCTTATCCTATCATATTCTTATCCACTATATCTCCCACCTTAGATCTTGATAAAGACAAGGGGCAAAATATCAACAACATGCTTTGGAGACCTCTTGGCATACTTCCTTTCCAAGTATATCCTCCATTCATCTATTGCAAAGACCATCCATTCACACATGAGCCCATCATGCAAAATTCTTTAGACATTGGGGCATATGATTCCTTGCAACCTAGCCCTTGGAGAAAATCCTACAATCCCCCATCCATTTATCATGCATACCTATCCTACCCCTCATCCTTATCTTCCATCTATCTAACACGCATCCCTATCACTTGTCCATTCATCTATCATGAATCAGCTATCCAATCCCCCTATCCAACCCCATCACTTTCACCTCTAGACTTGGTGTTCCCTTGTCATTGGTATCTAGCATAAAGGTTATCCACATGAAATCCAATGCAACCATCTCATAATAAACCATTGCTTCTCAAAAATCAAAAAATTCAAAAACATCACAAAATCAAAAAATTCAAAAACATCACAAAATCAAAAAATTCAAAAACATCACAAAATCAAAAAAATACAAAAACATCATAAAATCAAAAAATACAAAAACATCACAAAATCAAAAAATACAAAAACATCACAAAATCAAAAAATTCAAAAACATCACAAAATCAAAAAATACCAAAACAATCTATCCATCACAAAACATCAAACTTGCTCCATCATACTCTCATCATCATCACATTTATCATCATCCCACATCATCATCACATCTATCCTCAATAAGCTTACACTAGATCCAAGCTTCACATCCCTATAAAAGCATCATCCCTTATCAAAAATCATCAATTATCAAATCAGCATCAACCATAACTTGTCACCATCATATCTTGAGCCAATCTTACATCAACAAAACCTGATCCAATCATCAATCGATTCTTGCCTTAGGATATGTCGTTCCTACGATAGGTAGAATCTATCCAATCATCACAACATCATCAAATCATCTATCAATCCCTGCCTTAGGATATATCTTTCCTACGATAGGCATCATCTATCACATCATCATCCATTTTGGCAAAAGATACAATGGTTACTTGTTTGGTTTGTTGGTCTTTTGGTTTTTGATTTTTATCTTTTGTCCTATTCAAAGATCACATCAAAGCTACCTTGATCTTATTATATCATGGTATGTGGCGAAAACATCTAGAATGGGGCATAGTCTTGCTTTTGTATGTTGTGCTTGTGGGTTGGTCTCATTACTCCAAGCTAGTATTCATATCTTGTTGATCATAGGGTTAGTTCTAGCATATTGATCTCCTTATGCATCTAAGGTTCATCATACCTTTTGTGTACTAAGGGCTTATGCTATGAGTTCCCTTCCCTCATCTAGACAAGGTTGTACTACATTGGGCATGCATGGGATCATCCCTTTGTTTGTGTGTCTCATCCATGCAAACATTGGATAAACATCAGCACCCTGGTCTTCTATACCTTGGTGAACATATCCATTTTTCTATATCAAACCTAGGATTGCTCTAAATCAATTTCAGCACAATGATCATCCCCCAATCATCTCCAAACATCATCATCCTTTTATCCCACCACTTATCCTCTGACCACATCTACCAATTTGTTTCATCCATTTCAAGAGCACACCCGTGTTCTCACAACCCGCCTATCCTCTCGAGGGGGCATCACCCTTACCAATTATCCCCAAACCTTACCCTATTCTTCCAAACCAAAATCTTTTTTCTATCCAACCCATCTCTATGTTCTAACTTCTTTGAAATGATGTTACTTAGCCACAACACCATCTCAAAGAGGGGCAAATGTAGACACCTAAAATTGGATTCGCTCTACAAACCAATTTTTTGTACCTCTGTACTAATCGACTCCCCCCATCTGCATATCCCTGGTGATCAATTAATTCACCTAATTAATCCATTTAATCTTACAACCCTATCCTATCAATTGAATGAATATTCCTAATATTTATTTAGTTGATTTATTCATTTCCCTAATCCCTGTTAATTAGATAAATCTTGCTTATCTGATTAACCTAGACTTAAGTTAATTAAGATAACACTTAATTAACCCTGCTTACCTCATCATCCACTCAATAAATTTAAAATTCAGTTGTCTCCCACTATCCTCCACTAAACTAAATTTAAAATTCAGTTGTCCCCCACTATCCTCCACTCACTAAATTTAAAATTTAGTTGTTCCCCATTATCCTCCACTCTTCCCAAAGATGAATTATTAATTCATCCACTATCCTCCACTCTTCCCAAAATGAGAATTATTTATTCATCCACTAGGAATAAAAGATTCACTTTTATTCCTAGCCCTTGATCTCATCAACTGAATCCTCACCCTCCATCCTCATCTCCAAAATTCTATAAATTGGACCCCTCTCTAGGCGATTGGGAGAGGGACCTCTTCATGCATCAGACCTCTGCCAAAATCACTCCACAATCTCCTCATCTCATCAAACCTCTGCCAAAATCACTCTAGCCATTCCCCATCTCCATCTCAATCAGGCATCAAACCACTTGTCTCTCATCTACATTATGTTTGAGCACTTGAGCAATCCACATCTTGCATCATTTGGGAAACATTTGAGGAGCTACGTAGGCGCAAACTCCTTCCCTCCTGGATCTGTGAGTTCATTTATGAAGGTATAATCATTCTATTTTGCATTAGATTACATTATAACCTTCATTTTGATTTCATTGATTACAATAATAATCAAATACAAATAGACAACTTCAATCATTAGTTTACCTATCATAAACTTGGCTAATTGACTTAGATTCCTCTATAATATCAATAGTCAAGTTCAAGGTAGAATAACTAAATGTCTCAATAATATATTAGCGAAATGATGTGTATTCATGCACTCTTAGTATACTGTCATCTTGATAGTTCTGTCATAATATTTTAATCCTTCAGTATTTCCAAATTCATCTTTAGGAAACTTCTTTCCCATATAAGTAAGATATAAGATTATGCTTCATCTAAATCATTACTAAGAAATCTATCTCAAGTAAGTGATATCTACCTTATTGTTTACTAGGTAGATAAACTTATTCTACAGTGTTCTTGTTTCAATGGAACAATTAGTTCCCCACAATATTATACAATGTTTAAATTTTGAACAATCATGCAGATAACATAGTTCAATCATATACAACATCTTGCCAAGAATTCTTAACCATAATTTCAATCTGAATAGATAAAAACATTCATTCCACTAAATAAGATTTTGATCTTTATCATCAAATGGAAAACTATATATTTATATATGAATATATGTACTTAACATATATACATATAAAAATATATTGACATAACTATTGTAACATCAAAATATATGTTCTTCATTCACATCATAGTCTAACAAACATATTTTGATTTAAGTTTTAAATCTCCTTTCATAACTAATGAATCAATGAAGAAGACTTATTAACAGTTAACAATACTCCATTACCTATCAATAAAACAACTGTTAACTCAACATATCAACTTAACTCATTATAGATAGTGACATTTTTTGCATCTTTGTATAACACTTAAGATGACAATATTATAAAAAGACAAATCTTCAATATTATCACAAGTATTCAAATGTTTACATCCCCTATTTCTGATTCATAATATAACTTTCATACTATAGTTCTGTAAGGGACTTGTCCAATATCATGGACTATTTGTAGGTACCAAAATTGACTCAGTATAAGTCAATAAAAGACTCAAAATGTTCTCAACCTGAAACATTTCTATATAGAACTATGTTCAATTAATAAATGTACTTGAGCATTTATGTGCTTTGTTCTTAGTTTAACATTATCTCGATTGTTTCAAATACAAACTTCAGAATGATTGACATGATCTCCAATCAAGATTCCAACTATAATCCAAACAAAATTTTAAAAACTCTTCACTTTTCAAATTGACCACCAACTCGAATGGATTTCTTATAACAATGCAGTCACATAGATGTAGTTAATTAAATCCATACCTATTCAAAAGTAATTTAATCCCAATAGAGAAGTAGAGATAGACAAATCACCATAAATGATCTCATTCCCAATACGAATATAGTGCTAAACAAATGACCACTAATGATCAAGAATAGAACCTCCTCGACTCTTACTAACATAGTCCCAAAAGGGATTAAAATAGAACATTAACTCTTTATCGAGTCACTCTTTGTTCATTCTAAACATGACCCGAAATGGGTTTAATGCTCGTGATAGTACTAGTAACTAAGAACAAATAATCTCTATTCATGTTTAATACAACCTCGAATGGGATTAAAATAAACACTTAATAAATTATAGAATGATAACATTTTTAACTTCAAACAAATCACTCTTTGTTTACAATAACACAAACCTAAAAGGGTTAAACAAAAAACAACACTATTGACCATAAACGAACAATTCTATGTTCATGATTAATATAATTCTTAGTGGAATAATGAGAGGACACAAACAAAAATAGCTATCAAACCAATAGGGTTGATTATATATATAACTTTTAGGGTCATCGAGTGATAATAGTAACTTAGTTTTAAACCACTCGAGGTATTATGATTTCCTTGTTTTAATTCTGAAAACCTAAGTAATGAATACGATACAGAGTCCATCTATTCTCTGAAGTTCATTCTATTCATTTTTATAAGTGAACAAAATTCTTGAATTCAAAATCATATAATGCAAAGGAAAAATCACCAAGGATTTAACTTCATGTTCAAAGATATAGTAAACCAACACATACCGATGAACTCAAGCAAAACCCTCTTTCCATTGGTGGAGTTACTCATTTTCTAGCCATAGAGATTTCCTTCTTTCTTTTTCTTTTTCTCCCCCATGTGCTACATAGTTCCCTCTTTTCTTATCCCAATGTTCTTTAATTCCTTCCTGAGTTCTCTTAACAGAACCCACATTTTCTTCTTCAAATTCATTCTCTGATGCACTAAGCATTCTTCCCACTCAAGTCGTGGGTTGATTAATGCAAAATAGTGGAATATCACTTCATCGAAGTTGTAGTACTTTGCACCATTTATGCATTAAGTGCATACACACTACTCATTAACTCCACATAGTGGAGCTTAATTCAAGCTCAAACATTTGAATTCGAAACTTTTAAATGTAAGATACAAATGTGATTATTCTATATATATATACACACACACACACATTCACAAAAATAATACAATATTATATTTGTAATCTAGCTGTATAAGAATAAACTTATTCATATAAACATTCAAATCACTTTCATAAAGAACAAATGTAGTATGAGACATTATTATCCAATACACCAAGGTGTCATTTGGAAATTAATTCACTTGTGAGCTTGACAGAACCAAACAAATACTTTGACATATCAATCATAAGACATAAACATAGAACATTTATCAAAATAGTCACAAAGATGTACACATAAACCACTATTCATTTTCCACACAAGAAAAGTATTTAATTTAATGAAACATAATACAATTCTTGTGTGTGTGTCCTATAGGCATACTGTCCCATTCATTCACCAAAATCCGCTTCTTTCTCTGGTGATACTCTCCCAAGCTGTACTAGGATGGTAGGAATTGTTTTCCCTGCATCCACTTTGTTTCAAAAGAAACTAGAACTAATTTATAACCACAATAGTATAATCATGAAATAATTAAATAAGATAAACCTTTACCTTTATTAAAAATCATGTTCTTTTCTGTATAAGATAATTAAAACAGATTCATCTAATCATTTCAATCTCTAATCACTATTTAACAATCATAGTTTTCCCAATGCACATAAAAAAATTTAAACTAATAATTAGTGTAAGATAAAAGTGATTAATATGGTCCAAAAGTTGGGGTGTGACAATAATAGGCATTAGTTCGACATTTAAAATGTTTAAAATTAGTATTGAAATTAAAGCGATTGAATGCACCATTGATTGCATTGTAAGTGTAACTAAGTCGTTTCATTTCACCATGGGAACCTGCAAGGATGAAAGCATGCAATATGAGGGTGCAAGAGCACTACAAAGGCTACAAACTACTCTAAAAATGCATTAAATAAAACTACACTACAAGAAGAGGAGAGTAGAAATCTGAGAAAGAGAGGTCAAATGGTAATGAAATTGCACAAGTGAATCGTTAAAGGGAAGGTACTGATGAGAAGGTCACAAAGATTGCAACCAACCATTCTTTTCCTAGAAATCAAGTACAAAAAGAATTAAAACCTCCTCTCAAAACCCTAGTTTTTGCTTTGATGATTTCTCCCAAAAGAATCTAGTTTTGTCAAATTTCTTGGTTGGAAAATGTTAGTTTTCTTGTTTTAGTGTGTGTATGCCTTTTTGTTTGTCAAATTTAGATGAAATTTGTGGTTTTTGGAGTATTTTACCATGCTAGTGTGTAGGGCAGGGTCACCCATTTTACCAGGGCTGGTTGCCTAGGAGGATCTTGTTGTGTAATAGGGTTGCCCATGGGTGATTTGACATGTAAACTAGGCAACCCAATTAGTTTGATTCTGACTATAGTCTTCTATTTGGTGATGCAATTGACACTTTATTTTACTCTAATTTTGATACTAATCTCATCACTTTATTACAAATTTTCAAGGAATATATCCCTTTTTTAATGGAATTTTACAAGTTTTATGATTTTTTAGAGATTTAATAACTTTAATGGGATCTAATGTGTGGTTTTTTGTGTGAAACAAGACATGCATATTTGATGGAATGTGACTCGTGAGTAATCTTGGTTTGTAGGCGCTTATGAGGCCCTATCTTCAAAAGGTCGTGCTACCCTGAAGAGAGTGGGATTATATAGGGTATCCAATGTTCCTATGGTTCATCCTTCATCTTGTATTTGTTGTGATATTCTGACCTAAATTGGGATGTAGACAAGAATACCTTCAGGTTGCCCTAAGTTTCAGGGGAATGGAATATTACCTTGTATGACGTTTATCTCATCTTGGGAGTCCCTATGAGAGGGCAATGACTTACCTTTCCAGAGAATGAATCAGATGGAGACAGATAGACTTGGACAACTATTATGGGGGTGAGTTATCTAGGAGATCATACAAGAACTCACTACTCACTTCGGTGCCCACCCTAGTGATCTCACCTCTACAAAAGTTCCTCATTGGCTTGATTGCATCAAGATGATCGAGAAATAAGGGGTCAGTGAGACTTAGATGGTGTTGGGCACCCATCATTTATTGTATAAAGTAGGGTACAATATTCACATGGGGTGTTGATATACTTGCTATTGTTTACCAAGACTTCTATTGTACTACAAGGTGAGGGGCATTTATTTTCAACCACACTTCTCTAGTTATGTCATGGATCCTTGAGCATATTAGATTGGTTATAGAAAAATGTTGTGCCTCTCTCAAATCCTATATTACCGAGTGCTACATGATGGGGTCATCTTGGTTTCTTTAATGCTAGTACATGTACGATGGCCACCCTTACTAATGTAAAAGTAATTCTTGACCCATATGTTGACATGTAGGGCCTATGGTTAGGAGATAGTCAGATTCAAGAGTTTTGCAAAGGTGTGAAATAATTATCAGATAGGCTTGGTTTGTTTGAGGCACACCATGTTGATTGAGTCCCTAAGCAATTTGGAGAGGAATTTCCATAGGACTTTCCCTCAGTTTTTGTTTTCTATAGGTCTATTCATGAGATGGGTGATGCTAAGTAGAGAGCGATTACTTGGACTACTTTGACTCCTAGAGTCCTAATTACTAGAGTGGCTTGTGATGTATGATAGGAAAAGAGATAGATGAGAGGATCCTAATCTCAAACATTGATGGTCATTGAGGAAATTGAGGACTCTATTGACAAGGACTACAATCCTAAGGGAGAGGACAATGATGAGGAGCATGTAGGAGGACCAATAAGTATCTTCAAATGAGAAGGTAACACTAGAGATGACTCCTCCTAGACACAATCTAGCTCATCCTTTGTTAGACAAGGACATGAGACTTCATGATCCTACATGGTTGCCTGGTGATCCTTGTGAAGATTTCCTTTTCCCGCCTATTTTCTTTCAATACTTCTCTTTCTATTATGGGTTTGATCTTTAACTAATGTTCATTATTTTTTTTTAGGTAGTACTAAGGAGTGGAGGGATCTTTTTTGAAACACTTCACTGGATTTAGTAGCCTCTACCATAGGTTCCTTACAGGAGAGACTACTTATTGATGCACACTTGCCTACCATGACTGGCCATCATACTAATATCTTTGCTTCCACATATCACTATTGCTAGGAGGATATTGCTTTTAGAGCTAGGAGTAATATACTTGAGGGTAATAATGTCGTTCTTTGAGAGATGACTTGATTGGAAATTCATAGGCCTTATTCATGGACCAATATAGCTGGGTCTTCCCACATACAGGCTACTATCAGGATTCCTTATTCTCATAGAACTCAAGGAGGTTTAGATGCTCAGAGGATGGCTAGGAGTAGGAGCCCTGAGGGCTCCATTGGTCAGAGTCATCCTTGAAGTTATATGTTCTTTCTATTTTGCCCACTTGCATGGGGGAGATATGTATATATTGAGAGCATTTTATCCTTTGGCTCTTAATTCTCACTTTATGTAATGGCTTGTACTTGATCTTTTGATAATATTGATGGAATTTCTCTTATGATCTCAACTATCAATTTTATCATCTCTTGTGCATATGGATAGTTTAGAACCTTTATTATTTGATCCCTATTACTTTAACACTGATGTGAAAAGAAATGATTATGCTATGTTTTTAATGTTTTTAAATGCTTTATGTATGAATATGCAAGTACGAATGGATGCAAGATGCAATACCAACTCTACTTCCTATATCTATATTTTTTGATTAATTTTTTATTTTTGGCATGTATGCATATGGGACAAACAATGTGACAACTCTTTACTTAGGTGATTGCGAGGTAACTTGGTATAAAGAGACTCATTGATCTTCTGAATAGAATTAGGGACTCAAGTGGGAATGGGAAGGAGATATAATGTTCTTGATTTTGGCTTCACAAAAGGCTAAACACTGATCCTTATCTAGACAAAACAAATTGATAAGCTTTCAAATTAGACAAGCAACAAATTTTTTAGCACCTTCTAAACTTAGATCAAAGATGGTGAACAAGATAGACTTGGAGTAAAGGAAAGGCTCTAGAGAAAATGATGGCCCTAAAAATAGTTAGACTCTTGGCTTTGCTTAGCTAGTGTGTGTGCTTTGTACCTTTCTTTTTACTTTGATAGATGTCACTCTCGTAGCTTTGAGCTTAGATTTATCTTGACTCAAGAGCAAAGACATAAAAAATCTTCTCTTTTCTCACTCTTTTTTTGTATCTCATTTTTTGTATTTTAACATTTTTTTCTATCACTCACTTGAATCTTTTACCTTTGCTTAATATTTTGATATTCTGCTACTTTGGTGTTTTCTTTCCTATGATTTCTATTTCACGCTCTTATTTTTTTGTTCAATCACCTTTTTTATTCACTCATATTTTTTGATTGCTTCCTACAAAGTTATAATCCCCCTGGTGTTTTTGGCTAGGAAAGATAAGGGGATGAGTGCCACTAAAAGTTTTCACTATCCAATCAGACTTCCCTTCTAATAAGGAGGAATGGGGGAGGTCTACTTGCAAGCTTCTATTAAGTACTATAGGTTTGAAGATTGACTTTTCTTAGACTTAACAACATGGATCATTAAGATTGGGTTCAGTGTGAAGCTAAGAGCTAGGATTTATTCAGAGTTATTGGGAAGTGTAAATAGGGGAATAATGATAAATGGTAGAATCGTAATCATATAGGATCCCTAAGGTTCAAAGGGTCAACTTATACCTAAGCAACCTTAGACTCCTTACTAAGAAAAAAATCAAACAAGAGCATCTTACTCACATAAATGCATGGTGGAATAGAATGAAGAATGCAAAACTTTTTATTTTTATGATTATATATTTTTTATGTCTTTTTTTTGAATTATTTAATTTTTTTGCTTTTTTTGGTTTTATGATTTTTATGATTTTTTAGAGATAATATTTCTTGAGGTGGAAGGTGTTAACCATCTCACCAAACTCTTCACCTTCCATAGTGTACAAGAGATACACATGATTTTTGATATCGTCACTGATAATGTATGGTCCTTTCTAGTCTCTATGGAATTTCCTCTTCTATATGTGTTTCTTGTTCTTTGTGCTTCCCTTTGTCACACCCTATTTTTAAACTAATTCATTTATTTTCATTATTTTCATGAATATAGATAGTCAGAGAAAATATTATGATTATAGTAATGATGGAAAAATGCATTTTGCTTTATATTAATTTATATGCAAGAAATAATTGTTTATGTTGTTATTATTGATCATGTGGTTAAATGATGAAATGCACTAACTATCGTCATATAATTGAGGTGGATGTAGGAACATAGTTATTTTCCTTTCGATATGAAGAGAGAGCATCATCATGGAGAGGGTGCTAGATCACATGAATGTAATGATTCTTATGCCATCTGGAAACACACACACATACTTTGTATTGAGATCATGTTTATCCGTGTCAAATTATGTTGTCATTAAGATGATGGTTAAAATCCTTTTCGTTGTCTGATATAAGCATGGTGTATTCCTTTGGATGACAATTTGACATGTGTAAATTGACTAAACATGTTTTATTTTGTTGTCAAGATCTTAGTCGACTTGTGAGAATTCTCCATCGATAATTGTACTTATAGATAAAAATAATTAGTGTTCCAGAGTACGCAATATTGACATCTATTAGATAAGTGTGTTATTATTATTATTATTATTATTATTATTGTTAGTTAAAATCATGTTGGAGAGATAAAAGTCTCTCTTTATTTCCTCCATAGCATACTCCCTAGATGTTAGGGGAGTGGGGGAATGAGAAATAACTCCATACTCCCCACTTATCCTTGCATGTTAAGTTTCATGTGAGTGGTAGAGAGATTCTTGGGGTGATGCAATTATTATCTGCCCATAGCTATTGCTAAGTGGTTAAGTAGAATGGAGGAAAGGACTTGTGTATGCAAAGGGATAAGAGCTCGAAAGCTAGGAAGAGTAGAGGCGATACAACAAGATGACTATGGTGAAGACTTGACTTGTTTTATCATATAGGTAAGTCTACTACATTCCATAGACTATGATAAAGTATATATAACACTCTTTCATTTGATTAAATCAGTAAGCATTGAAAGAGTAAAAAAAATTGTGTTAGACCATTGTTTGGTAAAATGGATTATCACTGTGCATTAGTGAATGAGGATTGGTTGTATATCCTCTATAGAGGAATATTGTTATATGTATCATCTTACCATAATCTAGAAAGAGGAATAGTATGTATAACTCTGTTTATTTATCAAATCCTTATCATATAGTTTATGCTTGGAAGTGTTAAACAATTCGATACCTCTGAGTAGTGAGTCTTATGGCTATGTCTTGATATTTTTATATCTTTTCATTGGTAGTGAAGCACGAGTAGCTTCATAGGATAAAAATCAATATTGTGCCTAAGTCTTTGATATTTAATGTAGTTACTTTGTATTGTAACCTTACCTTAATAATAATGAGCTCACTGTGTTATTGTGATGCCGACAATGTCTCAGATAATAAGCTCATTGTGTTATTGTGATGTCAGTAGTGTCTCAAATAATAAGCTCACTATGTTATAGAGAAGGCCGACTATATCATACATGATAGGCCAACTGTGTGTTTTATAAGAGGTCAAATGTGTGTTTTATGAGACCAATTATGTGTTTTATAAGAGGTCGACTGTGTGTTTTATAAGAGAGGCCAACTGTGTGTTTTAAAAGAGGTTGACTATGTATCATCAAGAGGCCAACTATGCCTTAAGTGTGGTCAATTATGCTAAGGAAACTTAGAGACTAACTATGTAAGGAATAAGTCGACAAGAAGTGTATTCAATTCGATGCTATATGAAATTATTGTTTATCTTCAATAGATTATGAGTCGAATGATTATATTCTTAGAATAAGACAGATAGAGTCTTTAATCACAAAACCCTATGGCTTAAATGTCAAAACCTTGCATGTGTAGAAGAACACAGATGAGCATGAGAATAGGTAGATAGGTCATTGAGTAGATGACAAGACATCATAGACCCATGATTGAAAAGATGCAAAGAGGGACTTGATGTATGTTATATAGTCACCTAATCTTTCACCTTAGACTTGTCAAAATGACTAGTAGATAAAGGATTATGATATGTCTCTAAGACCAATATCATATAAGCAAGTCAAAAAGAATTATTTTATTTATATGACTTAAATTGAGAAATAAGAATGTTGTCTCCAAGTCGAGAAAAGAGTGAGTGAACATACAACTATTATTTATATGAAACTTTGTCCAAAGTAATGCAAATGTCACTGCTTACATTATCAGTTCATGGTGTACCAGATAGCTGAACAATCAGAATAGGTCATACATAGCTAGAGCTAGACTAGAGTTGTAAACTCAGTTGTTATTAGCTAGGACACATCACTAGTTCTTAGATGGCATAAATAATCAGTTGATTCTCATTATCTATTACCCTCTTAAAGGGAAGGGCCACTTCTAGAAGGAAGGTGTGCAAGGGAATGCTGGTCTATGGTTGGAGGAAAAGCACTAGGATGATGCTCTCTCTCCTGTAGTTGACTGCCAAAGACTTGTGAAAAAAATACATTACTTATTTTGTAAAAGATATTGGTAAAATTGTAAGTCATAAAAAATATGACCATTTTTTATATCTGGTAATTTGTTAGTCACATGTGAAGCAACCATTTTCTGAATATATTTATTGTATTTGAAATTAAAAATGTAATATCTTTGATGACAAATAATAAAAAAAAATTAATGAGATGTTTTCTTTAATTATGTTTAAGGATATCTAATATGCCAACTGGGATGTTACACATGGTATCAGACTTACCAGGTTCAGCACTTGGACCTTTGAGCTCATTGCAAGGTTTTGCAAGATTGGCAAGCTATGCTAATGTTAAAAATATTTGTTCTTGTGCTAGAATGGCAGGAAACAGAAGGACAAGAAAGTAATCCAAGAAAACAAAACTTAGTGAAATGCCTAAGATCAAGTTATTAAGAAAGAGCCATCTCTTGAACCAAAGACAAAAGAAATAATGAGTTATGTAAAGGAATCTTGGCTCACTGATTTTGTAACACTAGTTGATGCACTCAAACTTGTCCACCTAGAAAGGAGGAAATGTCTTGAGGAGGAAAAAAGATTATCAACCCCTACTATTATTAATATTAGTAAACCATCCACACATTTTGACATGCCTTTCAGGTGTGGTTAAGATGCGACTGTTATGAGTGTAGAGGTGTTGAAGGAGTCCTCACAAGTACATCCACCTACTAAGTTTGTGTTACTTGATTCTGATGGAGAGGAGGAACCAGAGGAACTTCCTCTATTAGAAAGTGATATGTAGAATTTTTCTTTTCACATTTTTTTTATTTGTATAAGGATGTAAAGATCCAAAAAGAGAGTAAAGTTTTGTCTTTTTGAGTAAGCAAATGTTTGTGTGATGAATCTTTGCATTTTTGCATTTATGAATTTGTACTTTATGATAGTGTATCAAAAAATTACATGTTTTGATAAATTTCTATGCAAATGATTAGGTGTGGTAATGTTATGGAACACTTTGGAAACCAACCAAGAGGGAACCTAGATGGCCCAGATCCTAAGAATAACCCCATGGCAAAATTAGATCAAATTTTGTCAGTATTGAATGAAACAAAAGGAAGATTAGAAACCCTAGAATAAGAAGTTAGAGGGGGAGAAACAAATCAAGAACATTACTCTGAAAGGAGAGAAGAATATAGTTTCCATGGTGAACCTAGAGTAAATAATCAAGACTCACAAATTCATAATGAGGCAAAAACTCAGCTTACCAATGAGCTAGCCTGAGATATGAAGAAAGTTATACCTCCTAAGTTCAATGGAACTATGAGTGGAGATGCAGCTAAGGCTTGGCTGATAGAGATGAAAAAATATTTTGAGATAAAAAATTATTCTGAGATCACCAAGGCTGTATGGGGAGCATACCGGTTAGCTAGAGAAGCATCCACATGGTCAATGAACAAGAAAATGGAATTAGGATTGAGTTCCTTGAGTCTAACTTGGGATCTATGTGTGGTCTCACAACATGCCCCATTTTTACCCAACAAAAATAAGATCACAATTTTTTTTTGGCTTTTCTTGTGTGTTTTCCCTTTCTGGACGGTATGGTAAAATGTCATGTTCTAATCTCTAGTCAAAATACAAGGTTTGAATCCACCTTGGAAAAGGTCACCAATGGATAGAGAATTAAATTCTAGGCAACTTTGCCTTTTACATCATGTCAAAAGTCCTTATAATGAGCAAGTTATGTCTGGTCAAAGTTTTGGTCTACTGGATAATTTAGTCAAACATATATAGACATTACAAACTTAATGTCCCATTCATTTTAATATCCATATCCATGTCCTTTGTTATATCCAGTCCCTATATTAACCCTTGAGTGCTTAAACCTTACATACAGACCTGAAATGATCATTAAATTGAGTTAAGCCAATAGTTGCATAGGCAGGGTGGATATAATTCTTTATCGAATATCCATATCCGTATTCCCCCCAAAACCATCAAATTTATCATAATGGATCATGAAACTGTCAACCAGATGGATATATCGACATGGATATTAAGCATTTGCCAAATATACATATCCATTACGAATATCCATATCCCTTTGGGTTGTCCATTGTAGGAGTCCGGACAACACTGAGAGGGGGGGTGAATCAGTGTTGTATTAATTTTCAAACATTTTACAACTTTTTGAAAGCTTACTCTTACAGAACAGATGGAAAGGAATACTTTAATGATTTGTTGAGTTTATATGCACAAGACTTACAATAACAGATGTAAACAAAACATGATCAATAATATGCACACACATAGAAGAAATTAAGACACAACCTTTTTACCGAGTGGAAAACCCTCAGGGGTAGAAAAACCACTCATGAAGTGCCTCACTGGCTTAACTGAAAAACATGCCTCACTGGCAATACAAATTGTCTCACTGACAAATATTAAGGTCACACTGACCTATAAGCCTCACTGGCTAATACAATGCCTATTAACAAAACATCAATCTTTTTGTGCAAGACATGATTGCTGTTCAATCAGATTTGCACCATTGTATACAACCTTATACCTTCTGTTTGATTTTCAAATCAAGACCATTTTCTTTTTCTTACTTCTGCAAACAAGCTCCATATACAAATCTCTATAAACAATTTTCTCTGCAAATTAATCCCGTATTCTGATCCATTCAACAACACTGCATATCAATTCTGTATTCTAATCCTCCATACAACAACACTGCATATCAATCCTCCATACAACAACACTTCATATCAATCCTATATTCTAATATGCTTAACAACACTACTTTTCTCTGTATGTTTCATCTCTACCTTACTAGCCATTCAATCAATTTCACCTGATTATCATTGCAATTGCATATTGTCTTTTGATCACATTGTCAGTCTCTGTACCTGTATTTGATCCCTGTTAGTTCATCATTGATCTACAATATCACACATCAATCTACCTGCAAAGCCATTATATACAAGATAATCATTTCACCTTCTCTCTGCAAACAAAATCATTTCATCTTCTCTTTGTAAACAAAATCATTTCACCTTCTGACCCTTGACATCTGCATAAACAATTTATCTATACAAAAATCTTCAATATTATTAATCAGTGCCCTGTAAAATAAAAAACTCTTCTTGTATCCTGTTTTTACATTTCTACAAAATAAAAACATTTTCTTTTCAATTTTCATCTTGAATCTCCTTTTTGTATTCTCCAATCTGCAAAGAAAATCTCCTTAAAAATTTCCAATCTTTTACATTCAAAACCCTTGAGCTTCTTCTTCTTCTCAATCTGCAAGAGTATCTTCAATCTCTCTTTGGATTAAAACAATATTTTCAATCTGCAAAAATATCATTTTCAAAACTAAAAATCTGCATCCAATGCCCTGCTCACAAAAATAATATCTTAAAAAATTTCCAAATTATTCAAAAACATCTTCTTATGACCTTTCATGTCCTTCACCAATTTTTCTTAAAAAAAATCTCCTCAAAAATTTTGATCTTTTCTATCTTTCAATATCCTCAAAAAAAAACTCTTAAGAGTTGTTAAATTAGAAAAATCAATTTCTAATTTTATTTTTCTTTAAAAAAAAACTTCTCACCACAAAAAGAAACTCTCCATTTTGTAGGGGCCGACCATTTAGAATTTAAACAAGTTTCTAAAAAAAATTTAAAGCCATCAAAGGCTTAGAGATTGGCATATTAGAAACTTTAATAATTATGATGCCTTTGTTTTAAAACATTTATTTCTCCCTTGAAAAATGCATCGTGGCATTTGGACTTCCTTAAGAAATTCGGGCTAAATAAAAACTTTGAAAGTTTCTAAGTTTAAACATTCCCCATGCTCTCCTTTAACCTATGCGCCCATTTGCTTTTGGCGGTGAAAGAAATTTAAAATTAAAACTTTGAAAGCCCGCCCACTCCACATTTGGCACTCAAATTTTATAAAGGAACTTTGAAACATAGGTAAATATCCTTAGTTGCCCGGTCATATACATGACCCCGAACCCCTCCAAAAGGTCAACATAAGTGATATTACTTGTAATGACAAGTCACCGAAAGAATAGATAAAGGAATATATTATATGACATGTAGAAAAATAGATAATGTGTTAGAATTTAGGAAATTCAAAACACTTCAGAAGCTTACATAGCTTAGCACACTGTCATTAGTCAACTCTATACTGCAACCTATTATCCTTTATGATGACAATGTATATAATTTCTTAAGGAATAAAAATCACCTTATATCCTTATGTGCATAGTCATATTTGAAATTAACATAGCCACAGTGACATTGTCAAATTTGTCCTTTGAAGATGAAGCATAACAACTCTTTGCACTTACTTCTCTGAAGCATGACATCTTAAGATTCTGAAAACATGATCATTATGAATGAAGTATAACCAAGGTGACTCTTTCTTGAACAAGAACCTTTTCTTAAGATCTTGAAACATCCTACAACAATAACACCCAAACTTGTGATGCCAAACTCCTGATGATGAAATATCTGAAACAACCTCTTCAAACAAGGATTTGATATGATGTCATAAACTCATGATGACACAACTCCTGCTCCTGTCAAGAACTTCACACAACACTTGATGAACACACATATGAACACAAATCTTATCATTTTCTTCCTGAATGGTGACTTTCTGATGTTCACTAATATCAACTCAAGATTCTTTCATAAACAAGATCAAATATGAGAATCCATTCTGAAACAACCTTGAAGATATCCTGATCAATTCAAACCATGAATATGAACATAAACAATTCCTATCAAATCCAACACTATGCAAACCTGCAAGACCTTTTTGACATCAATGACAATCATTCTCCATCAATCTCCCCCTTTGTCATTGATGGCAAAACCACCTGATGCAATTTATCTTTCTCCCCCTTTTTGACATCCGATGACAAAGACAATTATCTCCCCCTGAGAACAACTCATACTCCGCAGAAAAATTGTTATAGCATGATCATAACAATTATAATCACATTAAATTATGAACACTTTGAAGGCATAAATTCATGTTAACCTTTCAACATATGACCAACTTTGCTGAATATTATCATCTGCTACTGCTCATTCCAGACATACCTTTAACTTCCTCTGAAAGCTCCAAGACATATGTCATAACTCAACAAAGTAATAGATATAACCATCAAATTATCATCCTGCAACCAAACTATTCTGAGACCTTTTCTGTCATGGCAAAGAATGAAGACCATCTGAACTAACCTCCTGTTCTACACAAGACACTTGTCAATTCTGATACAAAACCACATCTGATGAGAGTTCCTTGAGAACACCTTTACTGAAGCAACATGACAACTCAACCATGTAAGTATGATATGAACAATATACAAAATAGGATCAAGTCACAACATCACCAAACTTTTTAAGGCAAAAATCATGAAGACTCCTTATGACACAGTTCTCAACACAAGATGCCAAGAAGACCATTTTTATAAGACTTTTACTTGCCTCTATTACAAGATTCACCATCAATGTCATAAGAAACTCTTGATTGTCATAACTTGAAGCTCATACCTGAAACCACCACACACTTTGAACAAACCTTTCTAAACCATATTAATGAAGAAGAACATGTCAAATTATTATACCAATGATCACTTCTAAATGAACATTCATTCTGCAACCAAGAATTATTGCACATCCTTTTTGACATGAAAAGAATGAAGACCATCCTGCTGATCCTGCACATCTCTTTACAACACACTGTTAAATCTGATGAAACATACTGCAATCAACAAAAACTCTTGCCTCTTGACTTTATCATTCAAAACAAGATATTATTGCAATAATACTTTCCAAAACACTTTGGATTGCAATACCATGACAATTCAATCTTTGTAATCAGGATCATTTGTCTAACAATTTGTGCATTTGAACTCCTGAAAACACTTTTTCAATATCTTGAAAGCATAATAAGTCAATGATTACCTGTATCACTGTCAAACATTATCAAAGATGATTTCAACAAAAACAAGATCATCAAATTGATAAACATCAAATGATCTTATTCCTGAGACCCTTTGGGGATACTTGATAGAACAAGAATAACTCCCCCTCACTTCATGCTATCTATTATGCAACTAATGAAGTGACTTGTGCAGTTTGCACAAGCTTAAATTTTGGCTTCTCTTTACTTTCTTTCTGCTTCCAAATTTTAACAGGCTCTTTCTTCCTCCAAACCTTTTCTGTTTCTTTCCATTTCAAATCAGATGATGCAATTCCTTCAAACATTCTGCAACTGTAAGCTTTGTGACCAAGAGAGTTGCAATTGTAACACACTATATTACAATTATAATCAGATGACTGATAGTACCTTTGAGAACTCATGTTAAACTTCCATGCAGAATCATATCTTTCACAATTACTTTGTATATGTCCAACATTATTGCACTTGTAACAAATAATGTCAGTATTCCTTCTGCAAACAATTGCTTTGTGACCAAATTGATTACAAGCATAACAATAACCATTAAAAGAATAATTATACCTGTACATGTATGCTTGTCTAACAGGGGCATTTCTTCTGAAATTCCTTCTTTGATTGTACACAAATTCATTTCTGGTTTTCTGTTCAGCTTCACTCTTCCTTTTACCTTCTGTGGCAGCTAAATCAATTTTCCTTCTAGGAGTTTCTCTAACTTTGGAACATTCTCCTTCTTCAAATCCTAATCCAGTTGTGTCATTATGCTGCTTCTGTTTGCCCAACAACACATGTAACTTGCTTGTGCTTTCTTCAAACTCCTGATACTTCTTAGATAAAGTCTTCAGACTATCATAATCTTTTCTGAGTTTGATAATTTCTCCCTCTAGTTTTAGATTCTCATTCCTTCTAACTTCAAGGTCAGATATTGATACATCAGCTATCCTCTTAGCTTCTTCAATTTCTGTCTTCAATCTAGCAATTAGTTTGTCAGAATCATCAATATATGTCTTTAAACTAATAATCTGACATCTGGCCTCTTCAAGATCTGTAGAAACAATTTCAAGTTCTGAAAGTGCATTGACTTTTGATTCTCTTTCTTGTTGCAGCTGCAAGTTTAGTTTCTGATTCTCTCTCTTATACTTCTTGAGCTCACTCAGGGCATATATAAGCTCTCCTTCCATATCAATCTCACAATCTTCTTCATCATCATCACTTGTAGTGCTGGCTTCTTCTAAATCAGATTGGGATTGAACTTCAACTCCTTCATTGTCACTTTCCTCACACACCAGAGTGTCCTCTTCTTTATCTTTATCTTGATAAATTCTTATTAGTTCTTTCCAGATATCCTGAGCTGTTTCACACTGCACAACCTTACAAGAAATATCATTAGATAAACTAGATAAAATAACTTTCTTGGATATATGATTGCTTTTAAGAGCCTCTTTGTTATTTGAAGAATTACCATTCTCAACTGACATAAGAACATCATATCCTAAGGAGGATAAATACACTTGCATTCTAACATACCAAACTGGAAAATTTGAACCATCAAACTGAGGAACATCTGAAAAATTTTCTTCTAACACAATATCAGATTCAACTTGGAGAACATTTTTATCTACTGTCTTTATATCAACATCTGGAATTGATATGAATGATTTCTTTTGTGTCTTCTGACTAGAAAGAATCTTACCATTTCTCATGTTCTTATTTCTCCTGCACTTACCCATTGAACTCCACACACAGGACCTACCCAAGCTGATTAAGCTGCAAGAGGGAAACTGGCTCTGATACCAATTGTAGGAGTCCGGACAACACTGAGAGGGGGGGTGAATCAGTGTTGTATTAATTTTCAAACATTTTACAACTTTTTGAAAGCTTACTCTTACAGAACAGATGGAAAGGAATACTTTAATGATTTGTTGAGTTTATATGCACAAGACTTACAATAACAGATGTAAACAAAACATGATCAATAATATGCACACACATAGAAGAAATTAAGACACAACCTTTTTACCGAGTGGAAAACCCTCAGGGGTAGAAAAACCACTCATGAAGTGCCTCACTGGCTTAACTGAAAAACATGCCTCACTGGCAATACAAATTGTCTCACTGACAAATATTAAGGTCACACTGACCTATAAGCCTCACTGGCTAATACAATGCCTATTAACAAAACATCAATCTTTTTGTGCAAGACATGATTGCTGTTCAATCAGATTTGCACCATTGTATACAACCTTATACCTTCTGTTTGATTTTCAAATCAAGACCATTTTCTTTTTCTTACTTCTGCAAACAAGCTCCATATACAAATCTCTATAAACAATTTTCTCTGCAAATTAATCCCGTATTCTGATCCATTCAACAACACTGCATATCAATTCTGTATTCTAATCCTCCATACAACAACACTGCATATCAATCCTCCATACAACAACACTTCATATCAATCCTATATTCTAATATGCTTAACAACACTACTTTTCTCTGTATGTTTCATCTCTACCTTACTAGCCATTCAATCAATTTCACCTGATTATCATTGCAATTGCATATTGTCTTTTGATCACATTGTCAGTCTCTGTACCTGTATTTGATCCCTGTTAGTTCATCATTGATCTACAATATCACACATCAATCTACCTGCAAAGCCATTATATACAAGATAATCATTTCACCTTCTCTCTGCAAACAAAATCATTTCATCTTCTCTTTGTAAACAAAATCATTTCACCTTCTGACCCTTGACATCTGCATAAACAATTTATCTATACAAAAATCTTCAATATTATTAATCAGTGCCCTGTAAAATAAAAAACTCTTCTTGTATCCTGTTTTTACATTTCTACAAAATAAAAACATTTTCTTTTCAATTTTCATCTTGAATCTCCTTTTTGTATTCTCCAATCTGCAAAGAAAATCTCCTTAAAAATTTCCAATCTTTTACATTCAAAACCCTTGAGCTTCTTCTTCTTCTCAATCTGCAAGAGTATCTTCAATCTCTCTTTGGATTAAAACAATATTTTCAATCTGCAAAAATATCATTTTCAAAACTAAAAATCTGCATCCAATGCCCTGCTCACAAAAATAATATCTTAAAAAATTTCCAAATTATTCAAAAACATCTTCTTATGACCTTTCATGTCCTTCACCAATTTTTCTTAAAAAAAATCTCCTCAAAAATTTTGATCTTTTCTATCTTTCAATATCCTCAAAAAAAAACTCTTAAGAGTTGTTAAATTAGAAAAATCAATTTCTAATTTTATTTTTCTTTAAAAAAAAACTTCTCACCACAAAAAGAAACTCTCCATTTTGTAGGGGCCGACCATTTAGAATTTAAACAAGTTTCTAAAAAAAATTTAAAGCCATCAAAGGCTTAGAGATTGGCATATTAGAAACTTTAATAATTATGATGCCTTTGTTTTAAAACATTTATTTCTCCCTTGAAAAATGCATCGTGGCATTTGGACTTCCTTAAGAAATTCGGGCTAAATAAAAACTTTGAAAGTTTCTAAGTTTAAACATTCCCCATGCTCTCCTTTAACCTATGCGCCCATTTGCTTTTGGCGGTGAAAGAAATTTAAAATTAAAACTTTGAAAGCCCGCCCACTCCACATTTGGCACTCAAATTTTATAAAGGAACTTTGAAACATAGGTAAATATCCTTAGTTGCCCGGTCATATACATGACCCCGAACCCCTCCAAAAGGTCAACATAAGTGATATTACTTGTAATGACAAGTCACCGAAAGAATAGATAAAGGAATATATTATATGACATGTAGAAAAATAGATAATGTGTTAGAATTTAGGAAATTCAAAACACTTCAGAAGCTTACATAGCTTAGCACACTGTCATTAGTCAACTCTATACTGCAACCTATTATCCTTTATGATGACAATGTATATAATTTCTTAAGGAATAAAAATCACCTTATATCCTTATGTGCATAGTCATATTTGAAATTAACATAGCCACAGTGACATTGTCAAATTTGTCCTTTGAAGATGAAGCATAACAACTCTTTGCACTTACTTCTCTGAAGCATGACATCTTAAGATTCTGAAAACATGATCATTATGAATGAAGTATAACCAAGGTGACTCTTTCTTGAACAAGAACCTTTTCTTAAGATCTTGAAACATCCTACAACAATAACACCCAAACTTGTGATGCCAAACTCCTGATGATGAAATATCTGAAACAACCTCTTCAAACAAGGATTTGATATGATGTCATAAACTCATGATGACACAACTCCTGCTCCTGTCAAGAACTTCACACAACGCTTGATGAACACACATATGAACACAAATCTTATCATTTTCTTCCTGAATGGTGACTTTCTGATGTTCACTAATATCAACTCAAGATTCTTTCATAAACAAGATCAAATATGAGAATCCATTCTGAAACAACCTTGAAGATATCCTGATCAATTCAAACCATGAATATGAACATAAACAATTCCTATCAAATCCAACACTATGCAAACCTGCAAGACCTTTTTGACATCAATGACAATCATTCTCCATCAATCTCCCCCTTTGTCATTGATGGCAAAACCACCTGATGCAATTTATCTTTCTCCCCCTTTTTGACATCCGATGACAAAGACAATTATCTCCCCCTGAGAACAACTCATACTCCGCAGAAAAATTGTTATAGCATGATCATAACAATTATAATCACATTAAATTATGAACACTTTGAAGGCATAAATTCATGTTAACCTTTCAACATATGACCAACTTTGCTGAATATTATCATCTGCTACTGCTCATTCCAGACATACCTTTAACTTCCTCTGAAAGCTCCAAGACATATGTCATAACTCAACAAAGTAATAGATATAACCATCAAATTATCATCCTGCAACCAAACTATTCTGAGACCTTTTCTGTCATGGCAAAGAATGAAGACCATCTGAACTAACCTCCTGTTCTACACAAGACACTTGTCAATTCTGATACAAAACCACATCTGATGAGAGTTCCTTGAGAACACCTTTACTGAAGCAACATGACAACTCAACCATGTAAGTATGATATGAACAATATACAAAATAGGATCAAGTCACAACATCACCAAACTTTTTAAGGCAAAAATCATGAAGACTCCTTATGACACAGTTCTCAACACAAGATGCCAAGAAGACCATTTTTATAAGACTTTTACTTGCCTCTATTACAAGATTCACCATCAATGTCATAAGAAACTCTTGATTGTCATAACTTGAAGCTCATACCTGAAATCACCACACACTTTGAACAAACCTTTCTAAACCATATTAATGAAGAAGAACATGTCAAATTATTATACCAATGATCACTTCTAAATGAACATTCATTCTGCAACCAAGAATTATTGCACATCCTTTTTGACATGAAAAGAATGAAGACCATCCTGCTGATCCTGCACATCTCTTTACAACACACTGTTAAATCTGATGAAACATACTGCAATCAACAAAAACTCTTGCCTCTTGACTTTATCATTCAAAACAAGATATTATTGCAATAATACTTTCCAAAACACTTTGGATTGCAATACCATGACAATTCAATCTTTGTAATCAGGATCATTTGTCTAACAATTTGTGCATTTGAACTCCTGAAAACACTTTTTCAATATCTTGAAAGCATAATAAGTCAATGATTACCTGTATCACTGTCAAACATTATCAAAGATGATTTCAACAAAAACAAGATCATCAAATTGATAAACATCAAATGATCTTCTTCCTGAGACCCTTTGGGGATACTTGATAGAACAAGAATAACTCCCCCTCACTTCATGCTATCTATTATGCAACTAATGAAGTGACTTGTGCAGTTTGCACAAGCTTAAATTTTGGCTTCTCTTTACTTTCTTTCTGCTTCCAAATTTTAACAGGCTCTTTCTTCCTCCAAACCTTTTCTGTTTCTTTCCATTTCAAATCAGATGATGCAATTCCTTCAAACATTCTGCAACTGTAAGCTTTGTGACCAAGAGAGTTGCAATTGTAACACACTATATTACAATTATAATCAGATGACTGATAGTACCTTTGAGAACTCATGTTAAACTTCCATGCAGAATCATATCTTTCACAATTACTTTGTATATGTCCAACATTATTGCACTTGTAACAAATAATGTCAGTATTCCTTCTGCAAACAATTGCTTTGTGACCAAATTGATTACAAGCATAACAATAACCATTAAAAGAATAATTATACCTGTACATGTATGCTTGTCTAACAGGGGCATTTCTTCTGAAATTCCTTCTTTGATTGTACACAAATTCATTTCTGGTTTTCTGTTCAGCTTCACTCTTCCTTTTACCTTCTGTGGCAGCTAAATCAATTTTCCTTCTAGGAGTTTCTCTAACTTTGGAACATTCTCCTTCTTCAAATCCTAATCCAGTTGTGTCATTATGCTGCTTCTGTTTGCCCAACAACACATGTAACTTGCTTGTGCTTTCTTCAAACTCCTGATACTTCTTAGATAAAGTCTTCAGACTATCATAATCTTTTCTGAGTTTGATAATTTCTCCCTCTAGTTTTAGATTCTCATTCCTTCTAACTTCAAGGTCAGATATTGATACATCAGCTATCCTCTTAGCTTCTTCAATTTCTGTCTTCAATCTAGCAATTAGTTTGTCAGAATCATCAATATATGTCTTTAAACTAATAATCTGACATCTGGCCTCTTCAAGATCTGTAGAAACAATTTCAAGTTCTGAAAGTGCATTGACTTTTGATTCTCTTTCTTGTTGCAGCTGCAAGTTTAGTTTCTGATTCTCTCTCTTATACTTCTTGAGCTCACTCAGGGCATATATAAGCTCTCCTTCCATATCAATCTCACAATCTTCTTCATCATCATCACTTGTAGTGCTGGCTTCTTCTAAATCAGATTGGGATTGAACTTCAACTCCTTCATTGTCACTTTCCTCACACACCAGAGTGTCCTCTTCTTTATCTTTATCTTGATAAATTCTTATTAGTTCTTTCCAGATATCCTGAGCTGTTTCACACTGCACAACCTTACAAGAAATATCATTAGATAAACTAGATAAAATAACTTTCTTGGATATATGATTGCTTTTAAGAGCCTCTTTGTTATTTGAAGAATTACCATTCTCAACTGACATAAGAACATCATATCCTAAGGAGGATAAATACACTTGCATTCTAACATACCAAACTGGAAAATTTGAACCATCAAACTGAGGAACATCTGAAAAATTTTCTTCTAACACAATATCAGATTCAACTTGGAGAACATTTTTATCTACTGTCTTTATATCAACATCTGGAATTGATATGAATGATTTCTTTTGTGTCTTCTGACTAGAAAGAATCTTACCATTTCTCATGTTCTTATTTCTCCTGCACTTACCCATTGAACTCCACACACAGGACCTACCCAAGCTGATTAAGCTGCAAGAGGGAAACTGGCTCTGATACCAATTGTAGGAGTCCGGACAACACTGAGAGGGGGGGTGAATCAGTGTTGTATTAATTTTCAAACATTTTACAACTTTTTGAAAGCTTACTCTTACAGAACAGATGGAAAGGAATACTTTAATGATTTGTTGAGTTTATATGCACAAGACTTACAATAACAGATGTAAACAAAACATGATCAATAATATGCACACACATAGAAGAAATTAAGACACAACCTTTTTACCGAGTGGAAAACCCTCAGGGGTAGAAAAACCACTCATGAAGTGCCTCACTGGCTTAACTGAAAAACATGCCTCACTGGCAATACAAATTGTCTCACTGACAAATATTAAGGTCACACTGACCTATAAGCCTCACTGGCTAATACAATGCCTATTAACAAAACATCAATCTTTTTGTGCAAGACATGATTGTTGTTCAATCAGATTTGCACCATTGTATACAACCTTATACCTTCTGTTTGATTTTCAAATCAAGACCATTTTCTTTTTCTTACTTCTGCAAACAAGCTCCATATACAAATCTCTATAAACAATTTTCTCTGCAAATTAATCCCGTATTCTGATCCATTCAACAACACTGCATATCAATTCTGTATTCTAATCCTCCATACAACAACACTGCATATCAATCCTCCATACAACAACACTTCATATCAATCCTATATTCTAATATGCTTAACAACACTACTTTTCTCTGTATGTTTCATCTCTACCTTACTAGCCATTCAATCAATTTCACCTGATTATCATTGCAATTGCATATTGTCTTTTGATCACATTGTCAGTCTCTGTACCTGTATTTGATCCCTGTTAGTTCATCATTGATCTACAATATCACACATCAATCTACCTGCAAAGCCATTATATACAAGATAATCATTTCACCTTCTCTCTGCAAACAAAATCATTTCATCTTCTCTTTGTAAACAAAATCATTTCACCTTCTGACCCTTGACATCTGCATAAACAATTTATCTATACAAAAATCTTCAATATTATTAATCAGTGCCCTGTAAAATAAAAAACTCTTCTTGTATCCTGTTTTTACATTTCTACAAAATAAAAACATTTTCTTTTCAATTTTCATCTTGAATCTCCTTTTTGTATTCTCCAATCTGCAAAGAAAATCTCCTTAAAAATTTCCAATCTTTTACATTCAAAACCCTTGAGCTTCTTCTTCTTCTCAATCTGCAAGAGTATCTTCAATCTCTCTTTGGATTAAAACAATATTTTCAATCTGCAAAAATATCATTTTCAAAACTAAAAATCTGCATCCAATGCCCTGCTCACAAAAATAATATCTTAAAAAATTTCCAAATTATTCAAAAACATCTTCTTATGACCTTTCATGTCCTTCACCAATTTTTCTTAAAAAAAATCTCCTCAAAATTTTTGATCTTTTCTATCTTTCAATATCCTCAAAAAAAAACTCTTAAGAGTTGTTAAATTAGAAAAATCAATTTCTAATTTTATTTTTCTTTAAAAAAAAACTTCTCACCACAAAAAGAAACTCTCCATTTTGTAGGGGCCGACCATTTAGAATTTAAACAAGTTTCTAAAAAAAATTTAAAGCCATCAAAGGCTTAGAGATTGGCATATTAGAAACTTTAATAATTATGATGCCTTTGTTTTAAAACATTTATTTCTCCCTTGAAAAATGCATCGTGGCATTTGGACTTCCTTAAGAAATTCGGGCTAAATAAAAACTTTGAAAGTTTCTAAGTTTAAACATTCCCCATGCTCTCCTTTAACCTATGCGCCCATTTGCTTTTGGCGGTGAAAGAAATTTAAAATTAAAACTTTGAAAGCCCGCCCACTCCACATTTGGCACTCAAATTTTATAAAGGAACTTTGAAACATAGGTAAATATCCTTAGTTGCCCGGTCATATACATGACCCCGAACCCCTCCAAAAGGTCAACATAAGTGATATTACTTGTAATGACAAGTCACCGAAAGAATAGATAAAGGAATATATTATATGACATGTAGAAAAATAGATAATGTGTTAGAATTTAGGAAATTCAAAACACTTCAGAAGCTTACATAGCTTAGCACACTGTCATTAGTCAACTCTATACTGCAACCTATTATCCTTTATGATGACAATGTATATAATTTCTTAAGGAATAAAAATCACCTTATATCCTTATGTGCATAGTCATATTTGAAATTAACATAGCCACAGTGACATTGTCAAATTTGTCCTTTGAAGATGAAGCATAACAACTCTTTGCACTTACTTCTCTGAAGCATGACATCTTAAGATTCTGAAAACATGATCATTATGAATGAAGTATAACCAAGGTGACTCTTTCTTGAACAAGAACCTTTTCTTAAGATCTTGAAACATCCTACAACAATAACACCCAAACTTGTGATGCCAAACTCCTGATGATGAAATATCTGAAACAACCTCTTCAAACAAGGATTTGATATGATGTCATAAACTCATGATGACACAACTCCTTCTCCTGTCAAGAACTTCACACAACACTTGATGAACACACATATGAACACAAATCTTATCATTTTCTTCCTGAATGGTGACTTTCTGATGTTCACTAATATCAACTCAAGATTCTTTCATAAACAAGATCAAATATGAGAATCCATTCTGAAACAACCTTGAAGATATCCTGATCAATTCAAACCATGAATATGAACATAAACAATTCCTATCAAATCCAACACTATGCAAACCTGCAAGACCTTTTTGACATCAATGACAATCATTCTCCATCAATCTCCCCCTTTGTCATTGATGGCAAAACCACCTGATGCAATTTATCTTTCTCCCCCTTTTTGACATCCGATGACAAAGACAATTATCTCCCCCTGAGAACAACTCATACTCCGCAGAAAAATTGTTATAGCATGATCATAACAATTATAATCACATTAAATTATGAACACTTTGAAGGCATAAATTCATGTTAACCTTTCAACATATGACCAACTTTGCTGAATATTATCATCTGCTACTGCTCATTCCAGACATACCTTTAACTTCCTCTGAAAGCTCCAAGACATATGTCATAACTCAACAAAGTAATAGATATAACCATCAAATTATCATCCTGCAACCAAACTATTCTGAGACCTTTTCTGTCATGGCAAAGAATGAAGACCATCTGAACTAACCTCCTGTTCTACACAAGACACTTGTCAATTCTGATACAAAACCACATCTGATGAGAGTTCCTTGAGAACACCTTTACTGAAGCAACATGACAACTCAACCATGTAAGTATGATATGAACAATATACAAAATAGGATCAAGTCACAACATCACCAAACTTTTTAAGGCAAAAATCATGAAGACTCCTTATGACACAGTTCTCAACACAAGATGCCAAGAAGACCATTTTTATAAGACTTTTACTTGCCTCTATTACAAGATTCACCATCAATGTCATAAGAAACTCTTGATTGTCATAACTTGAAGCTCATACCTGAAACCACCACACACTTTGAACAAACCTTTCTAAACCATATTAATGAAGAAGAACATGTCAAATTATTATACCAATGATCACTTCTAAATGAACATTCATTCTGCAACCAAGAATTATTGCACATCCTTTTTGACATGAAAAGAATGAAGACCATCCTGCTGATCCTGCACATCTCTTTACAACACACTGTTAAATCTGATGAAACATACTGCAATCAACAAAAACTCTTGCCTCTTGACTTTATCATTCAAAACAAGATATTATTGCAATAATACTTTCCAAAACACTTTGGATTGCAATACCATGACAATTCAATCTTTGTAATCAGGATCATTTGTCTAACAATTTGTGCATTTGAACTCCTGAAAACACTTTTTCAATATCTTGAAAGCATAATAAGTCAATGATTACCTGTATCACTGTCAAACATTATCAAAGATGATTTCAACAAAAACAAGATCATCAAATTGATAAACATCAAATGATCTTCTTCCTGAGACCCTTTGGGGATACTTGATAGAACAAGAATAACTCCCCCTCACTTCATGCTATCTATTATGCAACTAATGAAGTGACTTGTGCAGTTTGCACAAGCTTAAATTTTGGCTTCTCTTTACTTTCTTTCTGCTTCCAAATTTTAACAGGCTCTTTCTTCCTCCAAACCTTTTCTGTTTCTTTCCATTTCAAATCAGATGATGCAATTCCTTCAAACATTCTGCAACTGTAAGCTTTGTGACCAAGAGAGTTGCAATTGTAACACACTATATTACAATTATAATCAGATGACTGATAGTACCTTTGAGAACTCATGTTAAACTTCCATGCAGAATCATATCTTTCACAATTACTTTGTATATGTCCAACATTATTGCACTTGTAACAAATAATGTCAGTATTCCTTCTACAAACAATTGCTTTGTGACCAAATTGATTACAAGCATAACAATAACCATTAAAAGAATAATTATACCTGTACATGTATGCTTGTCTAACAGGGGCATTTCTTCTGAAATTCCTTCTTTGATTGTACACAAATTCATTTCTGGTTTTCTGTTCAGCTTCACTCTTCCTTTTACCTTCTGTGGCAGCTAAATCAATTTTCCTTCTAGGAGTTTCTCTAACTTTGGAACATTCTCCTTCTTCAAATCCTAATCCAGTTGTGTCATTATGCTGCTTCTGTTTGCCCAACAACACATGTAACTTGCTTGTGCTTTCTTCAAACTCCTGATACTTCTTAGATAAAGTCTTCAGACTATCATAATCTTTTCTGAGTTTGATAATTTCTCCCTCTAGTTTTAGATTCTCATTCCTTCTAACTTCAAGGTCAGATATTGATACATCAGCTATCCTCTTAGCTTCTTCAATTTCTGTCTTCAATCTAGCAATTAGTTTGTCAGAATCATCAATATATGTCTTTAAACTAATAATCTGACATCTGGCCTCTTCAAGATCTGTAGAAACAATTTCAAGTTCTGAAAGTGCATTGACTTTTGATTCTCTTTCTTGTTGCAGCTGCAAGTTTAGTTTCTGATTCTCTCTCTTATACTTCTTGAGCTCACTCAGGGCATATATAAGCTCTCCTTCCATATCAATCTCACAATCTTCTTCATCATCATCACTTGTAGTGCTGGCTTCTTCTAAATCAGATTGGGATTGAACTTCAACTCCTTCATTGTCACTTTCCTCACACACCAGAGTGTCCTCTTCTTTATCTTTATCTTGATAAATTCTTATTAGTTCTTTCCAGATATCCTGAGCTGTTTCACACTGCACAACCTTACAAGAAATATCATTAGATAAACTAGATAAAATAACTTTCTTGGATATATGATTGCTTTTAAGAGCCTCTTTGTTATTTGAAGAATTACCATTCTCAACTGACATAAGAACATCATATCCTAAGGAGGATAAATACACTTGCATTCTAACATACCAAACTGGAAAATTTGAACCATCAAACTGAGGAACATCTGAAAAATTTTCTTCTAACACAATATCAGATTCAACTTGGAGAACATTTTTATCTACTGTCTTTATATCAACATCTGGAATTGATATGAATGATTTCTTTTGTGTCTTCTGACTAGAAAGAATCTTACCATTTCTCATGTTCTTATTTCTCCTGCACTTACCCATTGAACTCCACACACAGGACCTACCCAAGCTGATTAAGCTGCAAGAGGGAAACTGGCTCTGATACCAATTGTAGGAGTCCGGACAACACTGAGAGGGGGGGTGAATCAGTGTTGTATTAATTTTCAAACATTTTACAACTTTTTGAAAGCTTACTCTTACAGAACAGATGGAAAGGAATACTTTAATGATTTGTTGAGTTTATATGCACAAGACTTACAATAACAGATGTAAACAAAACATGATCAATAATATGCACACACATAGAAGAAATTAAGACACAACCTTTTTACCGAGTGGAAAACCCTCAGGGGTAGAAAAACCACTCATGAAGTGCCTCACTGGCTTAACTGAAAAACATGCCTCACTGGCAATACAAATTGTCTCACTGACAAATATTAAGGTCACACTGACCTATAAGCCTCACTGGCTAATACAATGCCTATTAACAAAACATCAATCTTTTTGTGCAAGACATGATTGTTGTTCAATCAGATTTGCACCATTGTATACAACCTTATACCTTCTGTTTGATTTTCAAATCAAGACCATTTTCTTTTTCTTACTTCTGCAAACAAGCTCCATATACAAATCTCTATAAACAATTTTCTCTGCAAATTAATCCCGTATTCTGATCCATTCAACAACACTGCATATCAATTCTGTATTCTAATCCTCCATACAACAACACTGCATATCAATCCTCCATACAACAACACTTCATATCAATCCTATATTCTAATATGCTTAACAACACTACTTTTCTCTGTATGTTTCATCTCTACCTTACTAGCCATTCAATCAATTTCACCTGATTATCATTGCAATTGCATATTGTCTTTTGATCACATTGTCAGTCTCTGTACCTGTATTTGATCCCTGTTAGTTCATCATTGATCTACAATATCACACATCAATCTACCTGCAAAGCCATTATATACAAGATAATCATTTCACCTTCTCTCTGCAAACAAAATCATTTCATCTTCTCTTTGTAAACAAAATCATTTCACCTTCTGACCCTTGACATCTGCATAAACAATTTATCTATACAAAAATCTTCAATATTATTAATCAGTGCCCTGTAAAATAAAAAACTCTTCTTGTATCCTGTTTTTACATTTCTACAAAATAAAAACATTTTCTTTTCAATTTTCATCTTGAATCTCCTTTTTGTATTCTCCAATCTGCAAAGAAAATCTCCTTAAAAATTTCCAATCTTTTACATTCAAAACCCTTGAGCTTCTTCTTCTTCTCAATCTGCAAGAGTATCTTCAATCTCTCTTTGGATTAAAACAATATTTTCAATCTGCAAAAATATCATTTTCAAAACTAAAAATCTGCATCCAATGCCCTGCTCACAAAAATAATATCTTAAAAAATTTCCAAATTATTCAAAAACATCTTCTTATGACCTTTCATGTCCTTCACCAATTTTTCTTAAAAAAAATCTCCTCAAAAATTTTGATCTTTTCTATCTTTCAATATCCTCAAAAAAAAACTCTTAAGAGTTGTTAAATTAGAAAAATCAATTTCTAATTTTATTTTTCTTTAAAAAAAAACTTCTCACCACAAAAAGAAACTCTCCATTTTGTAGGGGCCGACCATTTAGAATTTAAACAAGTTTCTAAAAAAAATTTAAAGCCATCAAAGGCTTAGAGATTGGCATATTAGAAACTTTAATAATTATGATGCCTTTGTTTTAAAACATTTATTTCTCCCTTGAAAAATGCATCGTGGCATTTGGACTTCCTTAAGAAATTCGGGCTAAATAAAAACTTTGAAAGTTTCTAAGTTTAAACATTCCCCATGCTCTCCTTTAACCTATGCGCCCATTTGCTTTTGGCGGTGAAAGAAATTTAAAATTAAAACTTTGAAAGCCCGCCCACTCCACATTTGGCACTCAAATTTTATAAAGGAACTTTGAAACATAGGTAAATATCCTTAGTTGCCCGGTCATATACATGACCCCGAACCCCTCCAAAAGGTCAACATAAGTGATATTACTTGTAATGACAAGTCACTGAAAGAATAGATAAAGGAATATATTATATGACAGGTAGAAAAATAGATAATGTGTTAGAATTTAGGAAATTCAAAACACTTCAGAAGCTTACATAGCTTAGCACACTGTCATTAGTCAACTCTATACTGCAACCTATTATCCTTTATGATGACAATGTATATAATTTCTTAAGGAATAAAAATCACCTTATATCCTTATGTGCATAGTCATATTTGAAATTGACATAGCCACAGTGACATTGTCAAATTTGTCCTTTGAAGATGAAGCATAACAACTCTTTGCACTTACTTCTCTGAAGCATGACATCTTAAGATTCTGAAAACATGATCATTATGAATGAAGTATAACCAAGGTGACTCTTTCTTGAACAAGAACCTTTTCTTAAGATCTTGAAACATCCTACAACAATAACACCCAAACTTGTGATGCCAAACTCCTGATGATGAAATATCTGAAACAACCTCTTCAAACAAGGATTTGATATGATGTCATAAACTCATGATGACACAACTCCTGCTCCTGTCAAGAACTTCACACAACGCTTGATGAACACACATATGAACACAAATCTTATCATTTTCTTCCTGAATGGTGACTTTCTGATGTTCACTAATATCAACTCAAGATTCTTTCATAAACAAGATCAAATATGAGAATCCATTCTGAAACAACCTTGAAGATATCCTGATCAATTCAAACCATGAATATGAACATAAACAATTCCTATCAAATCCAACACTATGCAAACCTGCAAGACCTTTTTGACATCAATGACAATCATTCTCCATCAGTCCATATCTATACAAATGTCCACCTCTGTACCTAGAGAAAGGATCTTGTGCCACGTGTCCTACCCATTGACTTTTCAGTGGTAATATTCTACATAAGTACATTTTGTCATGGATATTTAATATATCCTAGTTTTAAAGATGAATTAAGTCCTAGTACCTATGCCCTTGAATAACGATGTTTGACCAAGACCTTTTTACTAACATCATTAGGATATTGTCATATGGATATTTCACACTAGACATTTACACAAGGATATTACGTCTGAATATCCATATCCTGAATGTTCATATCCTTACCTTACTTCAGATTCTATTTTTGGAACTCAAACTGTTGAATTTTGAAAGGGATATTTGTGACATGGATATTTTACACGTTAATATCCATACCCATCCAAATATACACATCCATATCCTGAGCAAGGATGTAGCTCCACATGTCCCTACCATTGACTTTTCAACGGGATCTTTTACATATGGACATTTGCACAATGGATATTTTGTAAATCCTAATTTTTTAAAGATGAATTAGACCTTGATGCCCCATGCCCTCAGTCAACAACGTTTCAACCAAGACCATTCACTGACGTCATATGGACATGTTGATCATATATCAACATACTAAATATCCATCCCTAGATCCTCCTCTCACATTTAATGCTATGCATAAAATCCGTTGGCTTTTAAATTTGAAAGCATGGCTTTTGACACTTGTAGTTGTCTCCTGCATATGCACTATAAAAGCCTACCTTACCACAGGGAAAGTAATTAATAAGCCCTAATCGATGGATTTTCTAAGGTTAAAAGGCAAATTCACCCCCAATTATTAAAGTATCAATATATTTGAAGCTAAAATTGCATATAACTGAAAGTGCTTGAAGGTGAATTGTAAGCAATTAAGGTAATCCTACCACAATTAAAGAATGGTGTTGTAGAGAACAAAATGGTGGGTATAGCTAACACGATATTCACATCCGCACTTTCACCTTAAGGTTAAAAGTCTTAATCAACAAGTACGAATATGACAAACCTTTTCTATCATTTTCATAGTTATACTATAATTTTACATAGCCAAAGGTTGAATTCTAAAATTAAGATAAATCTTTAGATGGATTTCTATTTGTATGATGTTCAAAGTAGTTTTTTAATCTACATGGGAAAATTTAAAGTAATTAACATGGATAAACACCTAAACCATAGATGAAACCATGGTTACCTATGATTCACATTTCAAGATGCAGAAACGTATAGACAAGAGAGACGTTGATTTCAAACCTGACATGTTTCCTAAGCCCAGAAGCATATGTAGCAAGTATGGTTTCACATAGGACAATATTTGTGGGAAAACATATATGGATACTTTTAGGGGAAGGATACAAGCAAGGGTGGACAACACCATATTGCGGAATATTGTAGCAACATGAATGTTTCACGTTGCAGGGTTTCCCTATGCAGCTGAGGTGTTAGAACTAGTTATAGAGTGTGCCTTACATTACAATGTGATAAGTTGAAGGGTGGAGCATCAAGGCAGAGTATATTCCAACCTCTTAGTTCATGGTGTCACTGAGGCATTTGGCTTGCCTACACACCATGATATGTATAAGCCTGATATGCAAGCACTCACTACAAAGTTTAATGGTAATCAAGCACACTGTAGGAAGATTATTTTCACATCCTAGAAGAACCCAGAGAGCAAGGTCAAAGCAGTGGTGAAGTTACCTCAGCATTTATAGAAATATGACTTCTGTCCCGTGATTCAATACATGGTAGTTTTTCTAAGCCGAATGACCAGAAAGAAGGATTCAAGCCACTTTGAGCCATGGATGTTTAGGTTAATCTGCATGGTCAAGGATATGAAATAGGTGGGGAAGGATACTAAGGATGATGCACTTCATAGACAAATGGTGCAGTGGAGAAAGAAGAATAGGTTATTGTACATGACATCATATGTGGTCTATGCATGCACATATAGATCATCTTGTAATGGATTGCAAAACATAGGAAAGTGGGGGTGATTACCCCATGAACAGACAGTGTGGGAGCATTATCCCTAGTTAGAGAGAAGACAATCAATTCAGCATTACAAGGTGGTGAATGATTGTTGTTTGATGCCTCTTGTTTGACTAATGGAAAGTGATAGAGCTTAGAGGTTCTCTAATGGATCCCAAGAGAGGATATAGCTACATGGAGCTTGGTTTATCCAGTTCCCTACATATTCCTACATCAGAATGGACAGTTTCAAAGGAAACTCATTCATATTACCAAGATATCTTATGGATAAGGTGGTACTGATGGAGGTAATAAGGCAAATCATCCCTACATACGAGGTGTATATGAGGAAAAGTAAGAGAGGTAATGTAAAATTTCCCTTGGATATAAAATGGTATGTATGCGGGTCTATAGATGATGCAAAACATGAAAAAGTGGATTTGTCTATGTTGCATTTGCAATTGTTCCCCTTGGTTAGGTATTATGACCCCTACCACCGGATGGAGAGGTTCATAAATAAGAAGTTGCAGCACGTCACCCATCTTGAAGATTTCTAGGCAAAGTGTGAGGATGAACAAGAGGTGAGGCAATGAGGATACAAGAGGTTAACCTTGAACCAAATCAGAACTATAGGGTATCTGGAGGTGCCGCCTCAAGTTAAAATAGATGATGGAGATGTGATGAAACTAGAGTATGAAAAGAAGAAGATATACAATGAGCTATTATCTCTTCCAGATTAGAGTTAGGTAGATGAGACATCAATAGACATCATCATAGCCAAGGTGATGACCATCGCCACGAATTTGGTGAGCAAGAAGGTGGGTGAATTGAAGGCCAAAGGTATGGCCATCACCTTCGATAGGAAAAGGAAGATGAAAGAAAGAGATGAAATAGATTTTGATGACTTCCTCATTCATAATAGGCAAGTGATGGAGGTTAGACTAGCATAGCCAGGACCCTCTAGATCTAGGGAAGAGTTCACAATAGCAGACATCATAGTTTCTATAGTCCCATCACCTCCCAGGGATTTACCTTTGAAGGCTATTCCTATTATCACTATAGATACAGGAGAAAAAAATCATGCAGATGTATTGGGAGGAGTGGAAATACCCAGCAGAAAAGAGCCAAAATGATAGTGCCAAAAGCATCAACCTCTAGAATTATGGATGTCTAGATGGAAGAAGTAGAAGGGCTGACAGAAATGGATCAGATGTTTTCTCAAGGGACGTCTTTGGTACAAACACCCTCAATGTCTTCTATACTTCAAGAACATATGGGCAGGTAGGTAAAAGTTCATCTTAATCCTATAGTAGAAGTGCCAAGAGAATTGTAACATAATGTGTTGGTTCCTAAGATAATAAAGGTAAAAGATGAATTAGATGAAGAAGAAAGGGTGAAGGAACAAGAGAGGGCTACAGATCATCCATTATCCTTAAGCCAGATCATAGACTTAACAGATGATGAAATCACAAGAGATCTGACTAATAATCTGGTAGGGATGTTGCTCACATCGAATGTGCTGACACCTCAAGAAATGCCTCAGGTAGAAAAAGAGAAAAGTCAAGAGGAAGTAAAAGGCCTTGCAATGTAGGATATTCCAAATACATAGGAGCCAAAGTCCCCTGAGGTAGTTGTTCAATATGGACAATTGGATTTTCTGATTGATACAATCACTAGCCCTGAAAGGGTAGACTTGTTCTATTCAGCAAAGACAAATGTACAAGTGGAGAATACTATACAAGCTAGACAAGATTATGGGGAAAGGATACAAGATGTTGACATGGTTAAAGTAGAGCAGGATATCCATGTTGATGGAGAAAATGAGGTTGATCAAAGGCACATTGAGGAAGTGGTTATGGAAAAACAAATGATATTACTTATGCAGTAGGCTCAAATAGAGAATGAAGATGAGGATATGTAGAAAAGGGAGATGGTAAAAAAACCCTCATTAGGATCCTAAGGATGACTACAAAGGAGAAGAAGCTGACAAGGAGGTTCCCAAGGATGTAAATGCAGAACAACATGACAAAGGGGAAGGTAATCAGGATCAACAACAACAGGAGCAACAAGAAGAGATGCAAGAAGATAAAGCCTCTAATCCAGAAAGTGTACAATAGGTGGAAAATCCAAAGGATATCCCACTCGATCAAGAGAAGGATCAAGATAAAGGAGATGATGCAATAATAGATGATGCTCACATTGAGTAAATAGGTCAACAAGGACTAGATTTCAATGTTCTTGGCTAGTTGATATCAGAGGTAACAAAGCCTTCTACTTCTAATTCCATTCCTTTTGAATTTAAGTCATTATTTTCCCTAGAGGATGCAAAGCCTAAGTGTAGAGCCAGGACTATGTGTACAATAAAGAGGGATCCTACTACTAGAAAGTGAACAACCCAATTGGTTGTACCCATAGTAGGTAAAAATAAGGGAGAAATAGTGGAAAGTGAATTTCAAATAACTACTGTTGACTTAGGGCATGCAATAGCAGAGCAAGATATACAAGAACTTAGGGAGAGTATAGATGCTATAGCTACCCACATATAAAAGACCAAGCCCAAAAATAAGGAATTGAAAGGGCAAATTGCCCAACTCCAACAATTCATTAAATGGTTGGTCACCCCTAGAGTCCAAAGTACAAAGGCTCCAGCTACCCTTGCATTGGTTAGCCAAAAGGAAATAACCAGTCTAAATGCACAAAAGCATCAAGCCCAAGTGATGCAAAAGTGGTTTACGACATTCACTGCTAAAGGGGAGAAAGTAATAAGAGGGTCTCTGTCCAATTGGGACACGTTGACTCACATAAAAGCAAAAATAGAGCAATTGAAGAGGGAGTGTGGATTCAGGCTCGATCAAAGTGATCATGACCTAGGGAAATTGAAAAGTGCAAGGAGATTGGATGATCAAATACTCCTCAAGCACAAGATCCTGACTATCCAGACCCTACCAAAATACAAATATGGATAAAGGATTTAATGTTTGAGGTGGATGTACTGAAGAGATGCATAATTAAACTAGTAGACATTGGCATGAAGGCACATGATCTATGATCAGATGAAATGACAATTTTGGAGGGGCTAGTGGTCAGTTTAGTAGCTGAATAGAAACATATGATGAACAAAATTCCATACAGGCATTCAAGGCCAAGTTCAATCCTACAGTAAGTGATCCAATGCATCATTTTTTGGAGGTTGTTATAGATGAAGTAATGGAGTTATATGCTAAGGTAAGGGCATTTAATGAGAGATTAACTAATAGAACCAGCCAGTGGATATTCATAAGTGAGCAACTGCAAACATAGGAATATGCTAAAACTAAGGCTTAGCTATCGGATAAGATAGAGATTGATACCACTGTCAAGGATTATGAATTATACTATAAATTAAATTCCAGAGGAATGCTGATAATAGAGGATTTGTTAGAAGAAGAGGAGGAAGAATAGAATATTCTCGAAGATGCTGAGGCAAAGATACCAGGGAATATTCCCTTTTGTCAGTTGTTATCCAAAATCAACTATCATTTGAAGATTCATACTGACCATGCATAATTGTGGATCATCCTAGTGAAGTATGGTTTGGTTTGCTTCTTTTCATGACTATATCAGAATATGTATGTGGATCATTGATGAAAACTAAGTAATTTAGGATATTACTTTCTAAAACTCATCTTTTGATTTCATTTCATAAACAATCATAAATAATTGCAAATCATGACACATCACAAGAAAATATAGTACACACACATGCTAAATGATGACTTATCCAGAGCATGTTGGTAACTGAGAGGGGGGGTGAATCAATTATCTTCAATTACTGACTTTCTTTTGATCTTTAATAATTAGTGCAATATCAAATCTTATAAGCATACATAACCATGGAAGTAGAAATAAACTCAACACACATGACACAATATTTTTGATGTGGAAAACCCTGTTAAGGGAAGAAACCACGAGGTGATTAACCCAAGATTGTATTCTCTATTAAAAGAATAAGGTAGTACAAAATGGCACTTGCCAATTAGGGCTCACTACCTGAGCACACTGTTCACAAGAGGCTCACTACCTACAATAGTTTATAGAAGGAAACCAGGTACTTGAACTGATGAGAAGCATCCACATATGCTTAAGTTCAGTTCCAGTTAAGCTCAATATACTGATCTACTGCACTTCATTCTTCCTCTACCTTAGTGCTACTGTTCTGTCACATACCGGACCTCTATCTCTATTTCCACACTGTTCTCTTCTCTTTTTTGCACTTCACAATTCACCACACACACCTTCATACCGAAATCAATCTGGTATATATATTTGCATCAATGATTTCAATCATCTTTCTAGTCAGCATTTGGAATACTCAATATTTTCCCAAACTCTGGTATGTTGGCTGAATCCTTGCTTACCAAGTGATGCGTATGAAAGAGATGCTTATAGAAGTCATCAATCATATTGGCCAATCACGAATGATCCCTTAAGAAACTTTATTCCCATCAATATCTCCTCTGGATTAAGGTCTGATACTCTGTCGGTTAGTTCTTCCTTAGTCTACTTTGCCAAATAGGAACCCAATACTTAGGTGCTCATATCTCTTCACTCTTTCATCACCGGAGGCTCAATCCTTGGAATCTATCAGTCAAGGTACTCCTCTTGACTTACTCAAGTCCGTACTTTACTGAGATACTTCCTTTGAGAGATCTGGACCTGATTGTCAGACCTTGCTGCATGCTCTGTTCTTGGTCACTAGACCAAAATACTCTTCAATCTGACTTCTGGTGTAGACACACCATGTCCTGTGGATGTGTGGGATGGACTTTGTTGCCATCAATGACAAAACTCATGAAGTCACAACGTGTATCTTGCCAACAATGTCCCCCTTTGGCATTGATGGCAACACTTAGTGAAAAATGACTAAGTGTTATAGCATACCCCCCCTTGGCTGATGCTCTGTGCTTATGTACATTTTTCCAGAGCTCCCCCTTAGCTAGATTCCACATTTTTCACTACTCCTCACTCCCCCTTTGACATCAATGGCAAAGGGTAGAATCCTCACACCAAAAATTTTAAAAACAATCTATACTTGGCCGTATAAACATATACTTCATATACTGAATTATATCTGCAAAAGTTGCCTTCAACTGGACAAATTCCATTGCCCAACTCTGCTTCATTCTATCCAAAATTGAGATGTGACCACTCAACAGGAATGCAAAAGCTTCTACCCTCTTTAGATCTGTCGAATCACTGGTCTGGGCTGTGGTCTGTGCATTAGATAGGGCCTCATGCATGGCCTCTAATTTAGGGATAATTGTCCCTCTAATTTCACTTAACCTGCTTATTCTATTTTTCTTTTCCTTCTCAAGCTTCTTTAATTCATTTATGACTGCAATAGTCTGACACTCTTGATTTATTATGGAAGAAGTGAGAGGATCAAAACCTTGAGATAAACTTGATAGTTTTCTCTCTTGTTCTTTCACTTTCTTGGTGATGTCTGCTATTACGATGGACCAAGATGAACAAAATTTGTATAGATCACCACCATCTTTAAGAGCATTCTCTAGGCTCTTTATTCCAATATCCAAATTTCTTCTATCATTTGTTATTAGTCCTTGTACTTCAGAGAGTCTCTTACCCAAAAACTCCTTCTGGACCTTTTCTTCTGCTGACTTCTCTAAGGAATCAAAATGTGTATGAACATAATTTACAAGAGAATTTAGATTACCGGATGTGGAGGCCAAAGGATCCTTTTGGAAGGATGGCATGATTTTCTCTAGCACACCGGATACAATTTCTATTAGCTCACAATCTTCCATGTGAGACTTTAGAAGTTTCTCTTTTGCTTTTGCTTGGGCAAAGGATGCTATCTTCATAGTCTGAACTAGGGAGAGGGAATCAAAATTGAATGGTCCTTGAAGTAGCTCCGGTTCATCCAATTCCATCATTTCTTTTGTTGGGAACTTCTTGACAGCTTTTGCAGTGTCTCTTTCCACATACATAGTTTCCTTTTCTTCTGTGGCCTCAGCACTATCACTTGTGGTCTTCTCTATTTGACCTTCTTCTCTTCCCTTCTCTTCTTCTTCTTGATTGATGCTTTCTTCTTTTCTATCTTTTCCTTCAATTCTAGAGTCTGCAGGGGGATCCAGAAGAGAGGTGTCTTCTTCTTCATGAACTTCCTCTTCTAGAACAGAGGAATCTAAGTCCTTAGCTTTCTCTTCACTTGTCTCCTTTGCCTCTTCTACCATTGTCTCAGTAGATTCTTCTTTGTCATCCATGGCAGAGGGTTCATCACTTAAGTCCTCTATGACAGGAATATTGAATCTTTTATAAGCATTCCTGAGGATCTCTTCAGTCTCTTTAGCCACTTGATCAGTCTCTTCGAGCATAAGCTTATTCATTCTGGCTTTTCTCTGGAACTCATCCTTGCAATCTTTGAAGATCATGTTTATTTTCTTTGGAGTGATGGAGGGATAAAGTTAGATAGCAATTTGCTCCCAGATTTCTAGGTCTTTTCCCATGGCATTGTTCTTTCTTATCTCAAGTTCCTTCTCTAAGCTTTTGGGAATTAGGGCTATGATTTCAATGAATGCTTTGTTATAAATATTAAGATACCTGACTATAGCATCTTGCATGATCTTTTGGTTAGCTTCATTGTATTCATCATAGAACTCAGTCATTGGTTTCAGGTTCCCATCCACAGTGACTGATTTGATGATATCATCAATGCAGAGAGTAGGCTTTTCAACAAATTCCTCTGCCTTCTCTTCTTTGCCTTGACCAGTAGAGGGTTCACTGGATGTTTTCTTCTTCTTCTTCATTTTCTTGACCTCCTCATCTGACTTAGTCTCTTCATCATCCTTTTGACTGGCATAAGACCTTGTAGCCTTTGTCTTAGTTCTTTTCTCTCCTTTTCCGGATGTTCTTACTTCTAGTTTTGATGCTTTCTAGCTCTTAGAGGTGGCAGTTGCAGAGCTCTTGGAGGATCTGGTTCAGGAAGGGGCTTGCACCAGAGCACTTTCTTTTTCAGTTTCTTGCCTTTCTTTCTCTGCCCTTTCCATCTCTCTGTTTGCATCAAGTGCCTCTTTTGATATTCCATGCCTCTTGGCAAATTCTTCTACTTCCCTTCTTACTTTTCTCTTGATCTTCGGCTATCTAAGTTCAACATGAACTTTTACACTCAGCTCTTGGTAGGTTCCAAACCTTTCTTCCTTAGGATCCTTGGGCTGACTTAGCAGATGTTGGATATGCATCTCTAGAATTTTCTCATGAACTTCATACCCCATTGGCATGATCCATACTATCCTTGGCTCCACTGCCTCCATTAGGCATAGATCAGTTTCTACCATAAGGCATACTGTATCCTTATACTTTTCAACTAGTGATTGGGGAATTCTCTCTCTGGCTTGCATCATACTCTGAAAGTTCTTGAAATAGCCCCAGAGTACTATATTTTGTGCCTTGGCATCACCAATTCCATGTAGGTAATCTCTGATTTGTATGGCTATTGGTCTGTCATTTTACCACATCCAACCACTTGATCCAGGAAGCTCATTCATAAAGTAAAAGAACAAACATAGTATTAGCCCACCATACTTGAATGAGTTTTTCTTGTCCTTCTTGATCTTTTGTAGGCTTTCCAACAGTTGGCTTAGAAGAAGCTCACAAAGATCATAATCTATAGTCACCCTTAACATCTGATAAGTAGTGTAAATTGCAATTTCGGGTACTAAATTTTTCCTGCTGGAGTGGTATATCTTGTAACCAATTATCATGGAGGCAAACTTGATATCCGGATCAGTGATATCTTCAATTGTCATTGCTCTCTTGTCAAATTTTGATCCTATTGCCTCATTCATTGTCTGATTCTTAATAGATTTGAGAGTAGGTAACCCACCGAATGAGTGCAATCTGGTAACTGCCCTAATGGCATCCTTGGTTATCTTGAATGGCCTCATTAACCACATAAAGTTGTCATTCATTCTACTCAGAACATACCAGACCCATTCATCTTCTGCAAAATAGGGGAAATGGATGCACTGACTGAAATGCTTATCCCGATTGGCCTTGTATTGGGGTTTGAGATCAAATGAATCATCTATCAGTTCCTTGTGGTAGATATCCATCAGCTTGGATTCCCCAAATTCTTCAATATTTGCGTGTATGTAAACCCTAATATCTTCTACATGCAGAACTCCATGCGGAATGCTAGAAAATGCACCTAGGGGATCAACTTCTAGGGATTTATAGGGATGTTTCTTGAATTTAGGGCATGGCCTATCAGTGATCTTCACAACATTCAGAGTAGCCATCTTTCAAAGATTCAGAGAGAGATTTCAAGAGCAGAAAATACCTTTATGCTTCTAGGGTTCATGATATGAGCCAAATTGAGTTGCTTGGATGAATCAACTTCTGTAATTGATCTTTGAGAGGTTTGAGATAACTTGTTGCAAAGCCCCTTCTGTCTTCTTTTCAAATGCAAATGTGCAAATGATGAACCAAAGAGCCCTTTTGTTTCTGTACAAACCCTAATTGCATTTTGCAATAAATGCACAACCTTAGTTATTCTGGTTGCCTTGTTTTCCTTGTTCTGAGAGAGATCTTTCCAGATCACTGGTATGCACTATTCACTGTCTATTTATCTTTCCCCAATCATTCCACTTATCCACAGATCAAGATACCTCAAATTTGAGTCATACTGGATCTAACTATGAGAATTCTGTTCTTATCGGATGACTATTAAACCAGATCAATCTAGGAAGATTAACCTCTTCTAAACTTCTTGCGGATCTTCCATGTCTTTACCAAGGCTCATTTAGATGTTTCTCTGAGAACCCTTTAATCCACAACTTTCCATGTGCCAATTTTAGGTACCAATTGACTGGCTGGGGGAACTTGTTTTCTTTTGAGACTCCCCCTGAGCCAGAGCTCATCTATTTAGTTTCTAGAAGGAATATCAGTACCAGATTCTAGTGCGGATCCATCCACAACATTTTCTGTACTCCTCTTCACCCAAATCTTGTTCATCTCCCTTTGAATTTCATCTGCATTCACTTTTCCCTTTCCTTTGTCTTGGTTTTGATTATGATGCACCAGACCCTTTTTGTCCTGATTCTTGCTTCTACAGAATTTGGCAATATGACCAGATCTATTGCAATTGTAGAAAACAACATTTCTTTTCATATTTGACTAATATCCTCTTGATCTGCACTGATTAGCCATATGTCCCATTCTATTGCATGCAAAGCATCTACCATTGAATGAATTTTGCATATTTCTACACTCATGAGATTTGTGACCATACCTTTTGCAGTTAAAACACTGTTCGGAGAAGGATGAATTAGTCTGATTCATTCTTCTTTTGCACTGATTTGCTTTGTGACCAAAGTTATTGCAATTGTGGCAGTATCCATTGAAGGATTTATATCTTTGAGCATTTGGTTGTCTTACTGAAGGTCTTCTAGGCCTATTCCTTGCATTTCCTGATCCAAAGTTCTTCTGACTAGATTCAAATCTTTCACCTTTCTCATACCCCAAGCCTTGCTTGTCATCTACCCTCTTTTGCCTTTCAAGAAGAACTTCAAGTTGAGCAGAGCTTATCTTGAATTTCTCTTTGTATTCATTTGTTGTTTGAAGATCCCTTTTAAGAGTGTCAATCTAATTCTCAAGTTGTTCTTCATTGTCTCTAGCTTCTTCAAGATCAGATTCCAAATGCCTGATTATTCTATCCATTTTGTGGTAGTCTTCTGATTTTTCCTTGAGAGATTGTTTTAGATTATCTTCAGTCTTTCTTTTCTCTTCAATTTCTTGGGTGAATTTCATAACTCCTTATTCCATTTCATATCTTACCATAATGAACTCTTTTGATAACTTCTCACATAACTTGGTTTTCTCATTTAGATCTCCATTTGTATCATTGGCTTCATTTTGACTTGCTAATTGTTGAAAAAGTTCCTTTCTTTTCTTCATTGAGATACTTAGTTTTTCTTTGAGTTCATTTATGAAATCATCAGCTTGTTTGAGTCTTTCCCTCAGCTCATTGACTTCAGAGTGAGATTGATCAAGATCATCTAGAGCAGACTGAAGCTGTTCCCTCATACCATACATATCCATTGAGATTCCTAGATCTTCCTCAAGCTATTAGGCTTTGTCTAGAGGAATTAGCTCTGATACCAATTGTTGGTAACTGAGAGGGGGGGTGAATCAGTTATCTTCAATTAGTGACTTTCTTTTGATCTTTAATAATTAGTGCAATATCAAATCATATAAGCATACATAACCATGGAAGTAGAAATAAACTTAACACACATGACACAATATTTTTGATGTGGAAAACCCTATTAAGGGAAAAAACCACAGGGTGATTAACCCAAGATTGTATTCTCTGTAAAAAGAATAAGGTAGTACAAAATGGCACTTGCCAATTAGGGCTCACCACCTGAGCACACTATTCACAAGAGGCTCACCGCCTATAATAGTTTATAGAATGAAACTAGGTACCTGAACTTATGAGAAGCATCCACATATGCTTAAGTTCAGTTCTGGTTAAACTCAATATACTGTTATACTGTACTCCATTCTTCCTCTGCCTTAGTGCTACTGTTCTGTCCCATACCGGACCTCTATCTCTATTTCCACACTGTTCTCTACTCTTTTTCACACTTCACAATTCAACACACACACCTTCATACCAAAATTAATCTGGTAATATATCTGTATCAATGATTTCAATCATCTTTCTAGTCAGCATCCGGAATACTCAATATTTTCCAAAACTCTGGTTTGTGGCTGAATCCTTGCTTACCAAGTGATGCGTATGAAAGAGATGCTTATAGAAGTCATCAATCATGTCAGCCAATCATGAATGATCCCTTAAGAAACTTTATTACCATCAATATCTCATCTAGATTAAGGCCTGATGCTCTGCCGGTCAGTTCTTCCTTAGTGTACTCTGCCAAATAGGAACCCAATACTTAGGTGCTCATATCTCTTCACTCTTTCATCACCGGAGGCTCAATCCCTGGAATCTATCAGACAAGGTACTCCTCTTGACTTACTCAAGTCTGTACTTTACTGAGATACTTCCTTTGAGAGATTCGGACCTGATTGTTGGACCTTGCTTCATGCTCTGTTCTTGGTCACCAGACCAAAATACTCTTCAATCTGACTTCCAATATAGACACACCATGTCCTACGGATGTGTGGGATGGACTTTGTTGTCATCAATGAAAACACTCATGAAGTCACAATGTGTCTTTTTCCAACAAAGCATATATCACAAAATAATGTGAATACTGATTTATTTCATGCAGGCAATCAAGAATATTAGTGAATTGCATGCTTTAAGGCACATTTTAGAAGGAAAGATTAGTTCAGATAGGGATAGTTTCAGAAGAATTAATCAAAGTTAGGATCAAATTCATATCAATTTGCACAAATCCTAACTAAATATTATAAGATTTAGTATAATTGCCAAGGATATATGCAGATCGGGCATAATAGACTGGATATTCATGAATATTAAATGAATTTGAGGAGAACATGGACAAAAGCGCATAAGTCACCCAACATGGAAAACAACAAGACACAACAACCCTGAGTGATGATCAAGTAGTCAGGACAAATGGAGACTTGCAATTATGAATTCATTCTAAATTCATCATATCTTTCAAGATGAATGAAGGTTTGTTGTGAAGTTTTATTCTTTTTGTTGTGAGTAACAAACACATCAACAGATTTGGCGCTAGGAGGGAAAAGCAACTAAAAGCAGTTCATCTTTCCAAAGGTCATAGTCATATTTCACAATTTAAGCTAAGTAGCCATAAATATCTATTGCCTAAGAGGAATCAACTATATCTTTGCAAAGATCCAGTCCAAAGCTGCAAAGTTTGACCTGAAATTTCTGAGTTGGCTCACCGAAGTACTACTAGATCAAGATCTAGTGTCCCTTTACAAGTGTTACCTGTTATAAGGTCAAAATCACATTTGGCTAGTGTACAATCCAGACCTACTACCTTTGTGTCACTAGGAGCCCCTATACAAGTTCCCATGACATTCTTTAATGTTGAATCAACCCTTTATTTTGCAGCATATAATGATTTGTTGAAGAATCCTAATAAATTGTGTCTGAAATACCATCCATATCAAGATGCTGAGGATCATTTATGAACATTCAAAGAAGCTTGCTTCAAAGTAAGGATACAACATGAAGATGTCATATGCAGACTTTTTCCATACACATTAGGAGAAGAAGCATACAACTGGTATGTAAGTTTGCCCTAGCGATCCATCAACATTTGGTTACTAATGGAAAATGCATTCAAAGCCCGGTTTAGAGTCCCAATTGATGCAACAACTATGTGTCATTGCTTTTCTAATATCAAGGGAGGTGATGGTGAGTTCATAGAAAACTTCAATGACCATTTCCAGAAGGTGTATCCCAAGTTAGCAGCTTTGTACATCATTGTTGAGGATGCTACCTTGTTAGACTACTACTCAGCTCTTGATCCTTTGACAACTATGTTTGTGAGAAGGGAAAATCCTACCATTACAACCTTATCTAATGCCTATACAAAGGCAGTCAAAGTGAATACCAAAATGAAACAAGTAGGAAATTGTCCTCTGCCTAGTAGAGGACCTTCTGCTTTGCGTAAACAAATGTAACAGATCAATGGAGGTGTAATAAATCATGTTCCAATGGCAAATCCTTTACAAGTAACATCTATCAATGCAATTCTCTCCCAAGGAAATGGTCATATGATTCCATATCCAAGATATGCACCTACTAAAGCTAGACCAAATAGTAATGGTGGCTCTTTCTCTCTCCATAGTCAACATAACATAGTAGTTAGGCTGTAGGAAGAGAATGGGGATATAAAAGGGATAATTGATTAGTTGAAGAGATTGACTATTGAAGTGACACAACTGAAAAATCAAAATTTCTACTCTTAAGCTAATGGTCAAAATCAGCAAAACAAAGGATATCCAAATAGAGGATACAACAATGATAGGGGTTACAGTAACAATGCTCTGTGACCTCTAAGGGTTTGGAACACCAGACTGAATAACATAACCTTACAATCAACTCTGGATAATTAGGTACCTCCTGAACCTAAGCAAACAACTAGAGTCAACCTAGCCAAAGCCGTGCTAAATAGTTGGTATAAAATCCATAATATAAGTGCACATGCAGAGTTAGATTGTCTTCAATTTAAGATTACTGCTAGTATTTTCCAGGAAGTTCAAAATACTGAAGGTGAAGTAAATTTTGTTAAAGGAAATGAGCTGGTACCCTTGGGATATGAGTTATTGATGGGTTTGGAAATCTCCATAGGTTACAAAGAATGAGTGAACACAATACATGAGAATTGCACTCTCATATGTGAAGAGACAATTCTCGCATTTAAGGATTATAAATTTCCCTTTGAAAAGGATAATGAACCTAAACATGAGGCGGATAAAGTTCATGATTTTTAGTAGTTCCAGAGAGGACATAACTATAACCTCAAGAACAATAGAAATAGGCCACCTAGACCTCTAACGAGCTCAGTCCCACCGAATAACTTTAACACTCCTCCAGATGTGATTGCTAGTAACAATCCAACACCTTTGAGAGTTAATTAGCACCACTTCACATAATCATCCACATTAGTTAAAGGTATGAATGAAATTTTTGAGTCTGATAAATTAGTCACCTATCTAGCTGAAGAAATCAAGAAGATGAAGATCAGTTTATCCTTATCTAAGTTATTAAAAACTCTAATGATTAAAAAATCTTTTTTTAGATCCTTAGATGAACCTACAGTAAAGGAGAATATCCCTAGTAGTATCCCACCTAGATATCCTCCACATAAGGATTTTCCTTCCAAGCCTAAGGATAAAGGTCAAGTCCATGTTGCAAATACTGCACAAGTGACATTATACAAAGAGAAAACTGAGCCTCATCCCTTTCTCCTCACTTTAAGGATATTTGGGAAGAATTTGCACAATTTCTTGGTAGATTCTGGAGCATCTACTAGTGTCATGCCTTTGTCAGTATGTCAAATTTTAGGTCTTTCACCTGCCAAATCCTTGAAGAAGGTTACTCAGTGAGATAAGTCTGAAGTTAATGTCATAGGTGAGTTAACTCACATTCATATGTAGTTAGCCTTTGACCCTAGGGTCCATCATTACATTGACATCCAAGTAGTGGATATCCCTAACACTTATGGCAAGCTACTAAGCAGAGATTTGTCTAATACCCTTAATGGATACATGTCCACAAACTTCTCACATATGTGGTTACCTTAGAGGGGTATCCCTAACCAGATCAAGATTGAAGTTGAGCCAAGGATGAAACATATGATCATTGTATATCACTAGAATAATGAATTGCTATATACGAGTGTGGAACAAGGAGTTTACAGAGATAAACTTCTGGATGTCACCATGGAAGAAGTTTTGATGTGTAATTATATGCAGGATAATAATGAAGTAAGTCTAATCACACCTAGGACAAATTATCTAGTTGAATCAGATCATGAAAATTTAGATTAAGATGGAGGTGACAGTTTAAGTGAGTTTGAAAGACACATGTCTGAGGAAATCTAGAAGTATATTTTTCAAGGGATCCCACTCAAGGAAGCTTTGCTAAAAGGATGGTGCAGGTTGCATAAAGCACCACACTCTGTATTTGAGGGATTGACCAAAAAGAGCAATTGTATTTGAGGAATAAGCAAGATTTGTCAAGCAAAATCCTTGAGAAAGTAGAGACAAAGGAAGATTAAATAAATAATCCAATGTTATTGGATCATGATCCAGAGGTCTTCAAAGATGAATCAGAAAAGGCTAAATTGGATCCAGAGGATGTTTCGATGGTACAAACTAGGGTACCAAATACCTAGATCACTAAAAATAAAATTGCCATAGACACTCAAGGTCATCTAGAGTAGAAGATGCCTGATCATAGGGAACCATCCAAATTGAAATGGATTGCAGAAGGAAGTGTTGCAAGGGTTAAAAGGAAGAAAGGTCATGATAAGAGTCAACTAGATGATAGACCCTGGACATTGTAATTTGATGGGTGTAAGTCCAAACAGGGTGCTGGAGTTAGGATTGATATGGTTAACCCTCAAGGGAAGTCCTATCTTGCTACATACAGACTAGAATTCCATTGCACTAACAATATCATTGAATATGAAGTGCTAATCCACAGCTTATCTTTTGCATTAAAAAGGAGAGTCAGAGCTAGTGATCAAATAGGTAAGGAAACAATATTCTTGCAACTATAAGAGGTTGTCTAGTTACAGACATCAGGTATGGGATTTGATGGAAGGGTTCAACGCCTTCAACATTACTCATGTTCCACGAAAGAAAAAACAACAAGTAGATGCCTTAGCCATAGTTGCAAGCACACTAGAGCCACTGACTATGTCTAGATTAAAGAAATTCTTAGTTGAATTGGTATCCACACCCTCAATATTGGATAACATGACCAATTTTCAAATTTTTGAGGATGATCGACATATCTTAGATTTCATTGCTAACTAGGATGTTTTTGAAGAACAAGTAATAGATGAACATAGTCATGAAGATCAAATATAGGATGAAGAAGACATTATCAATTTGCAGGACAATAAAATATGGAAAGGGACGATCGAAGTTGAAAGGATGTTTGATTTGGATAACATGACCAAGCAAAGGGATCTCCCTAAAATAGATGGAGGAAAATGTGAACCTATCAATATAGGGCAAGGCTCAAAGATAAGGAATGTCCTAATTGGAAAGGTATGTACTCCAACTAAGTGGGAAGGAATAATGCAAGATCTAATAGATTACATCTATGTGATAGCCTAGACCTATGGTGAACTAAAAACATATGATACTTTGATCATTACTCATTCTATTCCATTAAAGCTGGATACTAATCCATTTAGAAAAAATAGAGGCCAATGAATGCTCTGTTAGAACAATTGATATTTGAGGAGGTTAAGAAGTTATTGGCTACTAGGATCATCTTTCTAGTTAGACATTCTATGTGGATGGCAAATCTAGTTCCAATAAGGAAAAAGAATGGGGATATCCAACTATGTGTAGATTTCAAAAAACTTAATAGAGTATCAGAAAAGGATAATTATCCACTTCCATTGCTAGGTGAAGTGCTTCAAATAGTCAATGGAGACCAAATGATGTGCTTCTTAGATGGATTTTTAGGATATAATTAGGTCATGGTCGACAAGATTGACAGACTAAATACAACATTGATGACAAAGTGGGGAATATTCACATATAGGCATATGCCATTTGGCTTAATCAATGCCAGAGTGACGTTTCAACAAACTATGGATATTGCTTTAAGAGGTCTAGTAGGCCATTACATTGTTATTCATATGGATGAATTGGTAGTGTTCTCAAAACATAGAGGAGATCATGTGGGAGATTTACGAAAAGTACTCTAGAAGTGCGAAGAATACGAAATATCTTTAAATCTAAAGAAGTACATCTTTGGGGTTACCACTGGAAAGTTACTCGGTCACATCATGTATAAAGATGGGATATCCATAGATCCTGATAGATTTAATTCCATCATGAAGCTACAATTACTAGGAAGCAAGAAGAAATTAAAATCATACATCGATAAGATAAATTTTGTTAGAAAGTTCATAACAGGGTTTGCTAAAATAGTGAGGCCCTCAAATTCCATGCTGAAGAAAGATGCTAAAATTGAATGGACACCAAAGGCCAAGGTAGCTTTCAAAGATATCAAGAAGGCAATAATTAATGCGTCGGTACTAAATAGTTTGGATTATACTAGGATGTTTTATATCTATTCATTTGCATCCGATCATACCTGCATATCTATTCTGATGCAAAGGAATGAGGCTAAAGAAGAGAAGCCCATTGCATTTGTGAGTACCCTATTCAAGGATGTTGAGTTAAGATCTCTGGAAATTGAGCGACAAGCCCTTACCCTAGTCAGAACCACTAAGAAGTTCCACCATTACATCTTGAGAAGTAGAGTTGTTACTATAGTACCAAAATCAACAGTAAAATGTTATTATTGCAAAGTGAACCTGGAGATAAAAGGCCTAAGTGGATCATTATTTTGCAAGAATATGACATGAAAGTTACCCCTATGAGGTTAGTTAGAGGACATGCTCTAACCCAAATGATTGAAAAAACAAACCCCGGTCTGGTTAGTCAATAGTATATAGTAGATTCAGGTCACCAAGATGATAGGTATTCAAATATCAGGCATGTCCCAAGCACAGGAAGATGTCTAGCGAACATGAAAGCATCTTAGAGAAAAGATTTGAGAGTCAAGGCTCAAAAATGTATGATAAAAGGAGGAATACTATCCAGAAAGAATCACAAAAGGATATACCTTAGGTGTCTTAACAGGAAGGAAGATAGTAAAGTTCTCCAAAACTTACATCATAAGTTTGGTACAGTACATGGATCTCACTTAGCTACAACCCATAAGATCCTCAGAGCTGGGTATTATTAGCCCACAATCTTCAAGGACACTGTAGAACATATTAAGCATTATCATACTTTTCAAGTAGCAACCAGTAGAGAAAGATATGTAGCACAACCTTTACATCCTGTAATGAAGATGTGTCCCTTTGGACAATGGGGAATGGACTTTATAGGAGCCATCAATCCACCATCATTAGTTGGGCACAAGTATGTTTTAACCATCACTGACTATTATACTAGGTGGACTGAAGTGATGAGTAGCAAAACATGCACATCAGAAGATGTAACTAGGCTCTTAGAAGACAACATCATCACAAGGTTTGGAGCCCCTTTCACACTGGTATGTGACAATGGACCTACCTTTTCCTCTTAAAAATTTTCAAATTTGGCCTTTGAATACAAAATTACATTAAAATTTTAATTTAACAACTAGCCCAAGGGGAATGGATTAGCAGAATCTACTAACAAGAACTTGTTGGATACCATTAAGAAATTAGTGGAAAAAAATCCTAGGGAGTGGAATACCCTACTAAAATATGTGTTATAGGTAGATAGGACTAGAGTGAAGCCTGCCTTAGACAATTCTCCCTATCAATTAGTTTATGAAGTGGACCCAATTCTGCCAATAAACTTGAAGATCCCTACCCTACAATTTGCACAAAAATATCTCAGTTTAGAAGATAAAATGGAAGTCCACCTATTACAGCTATTATAATTATAAGAAAAAGGGATTGTGCAATCGATCACTTCTCTAAACATCAGGTTGTTGTCAAATGTTGGTTTGACAAGAGGGCCAAAGTCAAAGCATTCAGGATATCTGATCTTGTATTATCTTGGGATAAAGCCCATGAGAAGAAGGGAAACCATGGGAAATTTGATAAATTATGGACAGGTCCCTTTCAAATACTTGAAATACTAGGAGATTGTACATACAGGTTAAAAACCCTAACTGGAGAAGATGTTCCATTGCCTATCAATGGACAATTTTTGAAAGACTATTTCCAAGCCTGCTTTAAGAGAAAGTTTGAAACTTGTATATATGTATAGTTTCTTGTATAGTTGGTTCCTTGTTTTGTTGTCTTCTTGTTTGGTTGAGTCTCTATTTTGGTTGGGCAGGATGTTGGGCATATCTCCACATTAGTAAATAACATAATTCCTAGAATTTAGGAGAGAACCCCAAATCCTTGCATAGGTTGTGACTTCTATAGGTCTAGTTGTATTGATTTACTCCATGAAATCATATTCACCAATCAAAACAAAGGTTGTTTATGGAATCATCAAATGAATACATCTAAAGTTCCTAGGACCGGTTGAAAATGTTAGTGTCTGCATTAAGTGAAAAATATAAAGATTTGCCATTGCTACCACTATAATTCGTAGCCTAGCAATAGGTTCCATTACTGTGTAAACAATGAGCAGAAATGATATATCTTACACAAAACAAAAAGGGAAATATTGAAAATCAAAAGAAAATGAGAATTTATTCTCTCAAGGACATCTAAATAACCCTACCAGGGATATAGACACCTGATTGACAATGGGGCTCAATTTAGGGGAATTATAGGTGATAACCTTGCCAAGGCTATGGATGCTTGACTGCCAGCAAGGCTCTATCTAGGATTGGCTTAAAAGGTTAAATCCAACTATGTAGCTTAATGCTAACGGCTATCTTTTCAACCTCCCCAGTAGTAAGGAAATGAATCAATGCACAAACTTGCATTCCTCCCCATAATCTAGTCTTATTGGTGGATATGATTTCATCCAATCTAATTTTGATATCCATATACAGTAGAAGTTGGAACCTCTATGTCTAGATTTTCTTTCCCTTCTTAAGTTGATTAGAATTTGATGGTTTTCTTTGGTGGCAAGTTGTTGTGTGGTCTCACAACATGCCCCACTTTTGTCCAGCAAAAATAGGGACCCAATTTTTGTTTGGCTTTGAGTGTGTGTTTTCCCTTTCTGGGTGGTATGGTAAAATGTCATGTCCTGATCCCTGGTCAAAATGCAAGGTTGAAATCCACCATGGAAAAGGTCACCAATGGATAGAGAATTAAATTTTGGGCAACTTTGCCTTTTACATCACATCAAAATTCCTTATAATGAGCAAGTTATACCTGGTCAAAGTTGTGGTCTACTAGATAATTTAGTCAAAGGGATATGGACATTACAAACTTAATGTCCTATTCATTTTAATATCCATATCCATGTCTTTTGTTATATCTAATCCCTATATTAACCCTTGAGCACTTAAATCTTACATATGGACCAAAAATGATCATTAAATTAAGTTAAGCTAATAGTTGCATAGGCAGGGTGGATATTATTCCTTATCGAATATCCATATCCATATTCCCCCCCAAAACCATCAAATTTATCACAATGGATCCCGAAACCATCAACTGGATTGATATATCGACATGGATATTAAGCATTTGCCAAATATCAATATCTGTGATGAATATCCATATCCGTGATGAATATTCATATCCCTGAAGGATGTCCATATCTATACGAATGTCCACCTTTGTCCCTAGAGCAAGTATCTTGCACCACGTATCCTACCGGTTGACTTTTCAATGGTAATATTCTGTATAGTGACATTTTTGTCATGTATATTTTATATATCCTAGTTTTAAAGATGAATTAAGTCTTGGTACCTATGCCCTCGGTCAACAATGTTTGACCTAGACCTTTTTTCTGATGTCATTTGGATATTGTCATATGGACATTTTGCACTACACATTTACGTAGGGATATTAAGTTTGAATATCCATATCCTGAATGTCCATATCCTTACCTTACTTTAGAGTCTATTTTTAGAACTCAAACTGTTGACTTTTCAAAGGGATATTTGTGACATGGATATTTTACACTCATTAATATCCATACGGTCCATCCAAATATCCACATCCATATCCTGAGCAAGGATGTAGCTCCATGTGTCCCTACTATTGAGTTTTCAATGAGATATGGTCATTTGTGCAATGGATATTTCATATATCCTAAATTTTTGAAGGTGAATTAGACCCTAATGCCCCATGCCCTTAGCCAACAATGTTTGACCAAGACCCTTTGTTGACATCATATGGACATGTTGACTAGATATCAACATATTGAATATCCATATTCAGACCCCTCTCTTGCATTTAATGCTATGCATAAAAGCCATTGGCTTTTGAATTTGAAAGTGCGCCTTTTGACACTTGTAATTTTCTCCTGCATCTGCACTATAAAAGCCTGCCTAACCACATGTAAAGTAATTAATAAGCCCTAATCAATGGATTTTCTAACGTTAAAAGGAAAATTCATCCCTTATTGTTAAAGTATCAATATATTTGAAGCCAAAATTGTAGAGAACTGAATGTGCTTGAAGGTGAATTATAAGTAGCTAAGGTAATCCTACCATGATTAAAGAATAGTGTTGCAGAGAATAGAATGGTGGGTGCAGCTAACATGGTATTCACATCTACACTTGCACGTTAAGGTTAAAAGTCTTAATCAATAGGTATAAATACAACAAACCTTTTCTATCATTTTCATAGTTATACTGTAATTTTACATAGGTAAAGGTTGAGTTCCAAAATTAAGATAAATCCTTAGATGGATTTCTATTTGTATGTTGTTCAAAGCAGTTTTTTTAATCAACATGGAAAAATTTTAAGTAATTAATATGGTTATTAAACACCTAAACTCTAGATGAAACCATGGATACCTATGATTCATAGGTCAAGATGCAGAAACGTATAGACAAGTGAGACACTAAGTTCAAACCTAACATGTTTCCTAAGCCCATAAGCATATGCAACAAGTATGGTTTTGAAGAGAACACTCATTGTGGACAAACAAACTTGGCTACTTTTATGGGAAGGATTCAAGTAAGGGAGGACAACACCATAGTGTGGAATATTGCAGCAACATGAATGTTTCACACTGCAGGGTTTCCCTATGTAGCTAAGGTGTTAGAAGTGGTTATAGAGTGTACCTTACATTACAATGTGGTTAACCGAAGGGTGGAGCATCAAGGAAGAGTATATGCTGACTTCTTAGTTGATGGTGTCACTGAGGCTTTTGGCTTGCCTACACACCATGATATGTACAAGCCTGATATGCAAGCACTCACTACAGAGTTTAATTGTAATCAAGCAAACTATAGGAAGATTATTTTTGCATCCTAGAAGGACCCAGAGAGCAAGGTCAAAGATGTGGCCAAGTTGCCTCAACATTTATACAAATATGACTTATGTCCTGAGATTTAATACATGGTAGTTTTTATTGAGCTAAATGATCAGAAAGAAAGATTCAGGCAACTTTGAGCCATGGATGTTTGGGTTAATCTGCATGGTCAAGGATAAGAAACAAGTGGTGTAGTGGGAAAAGATCATTAGTGATGCACTTCATGGATATATGGTGCAGTAGAGAAAGAAGAATAGTTTATTCTACATGATGTCATATGTGGTGTATGCATGCACATATAGATCATCTTTCAATGGACTGCAAACCATAGGAAAGCTGGGGTGATTACCCCATGAGCAGATAGTGTGGCACCATTATCCCTAGTTAGAGAGAAGAGAATCAATTCATCATTACAAGGTGGTGAATGATTTTTGTTTGATGCATCTCATTTGACTAATGGAAGGTGATAGAGCTAAGAGGTTCTCTAATGGAGCCCAAGAAACGATACAGCCACATGGATCTTGGTTTATCCAGTTCCCTACATATTTCTACATCAAAATGGAGGGTTTCAAATGAAACCCATTCATGTTGCCAAGATATCTGATGGATAAGGTAGTACTGATGGAGGTAATAAGGGAAATCATCCTTGTATATGAGGTGTATATAAGGAAAATTAAGAGAGGTAATGTAAAACTTCCCATGGATATAAACTGGTATGTATGTGGGTCTATAGACGATGCATAACATGAAGAAGCAGACTTGTCTATGCTGCATTTACAATTATTCCCATTGGTTAGGTATTATGACCCCTACCACCAGATGGAGAGGTTCATAAATAAGAAGTTACAGCACCTCACCCATCTTGAATTTTTATGGGCAAAGTGTGTGGATGAACAAGAGGTGAGGCAACAAGGATACCAGAGGTTAACCTTGAACCAAATCATAACTATAGGTTGGAGGTAACGTCTTAAGTTAAAATAGATGATAGGGATGTGATGGACCCAGAGTATGAAAATAAGTGTTAGAAATGAAGGTGCAAACCACACAACAAAAATCTGATTCAAACCTTATTTATGCCTTCTAGACAATGTAGAATCAATGGAGATTGCAATAGAAATAAAACCCACTACACATAAATAACAAGAATTAAGAACATAACACATAACACAATATATAACATGGAGAAAACCCTTTTGGGTAAAAACTCCACCAAGAAAAGAGGCTCCAAGTTGTATTATTTTCAAATATAAAATTACAATACATGAACTTCCTCTCCTTCTTCAGTCTTCAATCCAGTGGCACCTGTTACTCTCAACTCTAATAAAAAACATAGTACAAATATCCTTATAAAAAGGGGGTTGTCTTCTAGGGTAAGAAAACTAACATAATATTGACTGTCAGATTTGTGACCTACCGATGAATGGTCCAAATTTACAATGATAAAATATAAATAAAATATGGTTTTGGGGGCACTACCCAAACCCCTACTGGGGCACCCAGCCACCAGACCCCCTACCATGGGGATGATTTCCTTGGACCCCTTGTAGAGGGGAACCCCCTTCGACCCCCCATCGTAGATGAATTAGTGTTAGGGACCAGATATAAACATATGGATGAAACAAGATCACTGCTGGTGAAACCATTCATCCCTTATGGGTGATTTACAAACAATAATAGGAATAAATTACATAGGATTTACAAGGTTGATGGAACCTTAATCGTAAAATTCTCCCACTTGACATCATATATTGTAAATACCCATAGGAAAGCAATAATCAGACACTAGAAACAAGGCCCATAGCCTCTCTACACCAAACATTTTTTTCTATGCTCACAGGTTTGCTCAAAGCATCTACAACACTCTCCTGAATGTCTACCTTCTTCAGCTCAATGTATCCATTTACAACCATTTCTAAAACAAAGTGATGCTGCACATCAACATTCTTAGTCCAAGCATGATACATAGGATTCTTAGCCAAACAAATAGTACCTTGGTTATCACAACCAATATGTATGATCGTGCAATCAAAACCAATACATGTACACAATCTCCTCAACAAAATTGCCTCCTTAGAGACATAGGTAGCAGCCATATACTCTACTTTGGTGGTGGACAAAGCAAATGTGGGCTACCTTTTTCTCATCCAACTCATTGCTCTACTAAACAAAGTAAACACAGCCACTGGTGGACCTTCGACTATCCAAGTCACCCACCCAATCTGCATCAACAAATCTATGTATGTCTAAAGTTTTGTCAGTATTGTTAGTACCAGAATAAACCAAACAGTAATCAAGAGTACCTGCTAGATATCTAAACACCCTCTTTGCATAATTCCAATGTTCTCTACTAGGGTTATACATAAATCTGCTCAAAACTCCCACTACTTGGGCAATATCTCATCTAGTGCAAACCATTATACACATCAAACTCCCTATTGCACTAGCATATGGCACATTATACATATCTTCTAAATCATTCTCATTCCTTGGACACATATCTAATGAAAGCTTAGTACCAATGGGTAATGGAACTCTAACTGGATTATAGTCCTGCATACTAAATCTCTGTAAAATGGTATTCACATACTTACTCTGAGACAACCAAATCTTTCTGTTACCTCTGTCCCTCTTGATCTCCATACCTAGAATATACCTAGATACTCCAAGATCCTTCATATCGAATGCACCAGAAAGTTTGTCTTTCAATTCACTAATCATATCTTTAGTATTGCTAAAAAATAACATGTCATCAACATACAATGCAATGATCATAATAGAATCATCAATATAATCAATGTACACACAGTGATCCTTGTCACTTCTAACAAAACCCAATTTCAACACAAATGAGTCAAACTTTTGGTACCACATTCTGGGGGACTATTTCAAACCATAAAGAGACCTCTTCAATCTGCAAACCCAATGTTCTTTCCCTTTTACCTCAAAGCCTATAGGTTGTTGCATGTAAATTTCCTCCTCAAGATCTCCATACAAGAATGTAGTCTTAACATCCATTTGCTCTATTTCCCAATTAAGAACTACAAAAATGGATAAGAGAAATCTAATAGAAGTTAATTTAGCAATAGGAGATAATATTTCACTGAAATCAACTACCTCTCTTTGGGAGTAGCCCTTGGCTACCAGTCTAGCCTTGTACTTCTCCAATGAACCGTCTACTCCAAACTTCTTCTTGAAGACCCACTTGCAACCAATGGCCTTTCTTGCTTTGGGAAAACGAACAAGATCCCAGGTGTTTCAAGAGTCTAAAGCCATCATCTTCTCCTACATGGCTAACTATCAAGGCTCATTATCATCTACATGAATAGCTTCCCTGTACAATCTAGGTTCATCGTCATTACTCAATAAGGAAAATACACAATGGAAATTTGGTGGGCTATACCTATCAATTGGGTTCCATTCTCTTGTGGATCTTCTTAGAGGTGGAGTAATAGACTCTTAAGGTTCCTCTACATGCTCATCAATACCAACTTCTTCTATCACAATAGATTCTTCCTCATCAGAACATTCACTTGAGTCTTCTTCTACTTCTTCACCCCCCAATCCATCATTTTATTCTTCCTGAGGTGCATCTTCATGCTCTAATTCAATGTGCACTCCTCATTTTTTCTTATTTTTCTTTTAGTTGTTTAGGTTTTGAAATAACACTAAGTTCCCTAAAAATAACATCTCTAGAATAGATAATCTTTCACATTAGTTGATTCCAAAGCTTAAAACCTTTTACATTATCACCATAGCCAATGAAAGTACACTTTTCATCTTTTGGATCCAACTTTGTACATTTTTCTTTAGGCACATGAACATAAGCCTCATAGACAAATACCCTTAAATGTGAAATAGAAGGTTTCTTACCTATCCACATTTCATAAGGAGTTGAAACAAGAGCCTTACACAGAGATCTATTAATCAAGTAGTTTGTAGTACACAACTTCTGCCCAAAAACATTTATTCAACTGTGATTAACTGAACATACTTCTGGTTCCTTCCATTATTGTCTGATTTATCCTTTCTACCACTCCATTCTATTGTGGAGTATACGAAGCAGTTTTCTATCTAACAATACCTACATGCTTACAGAATTCATCAAATTTCTTAGAACAGTATTTGCCTCCATTGTTAGATCTCAAAACCTTTATCTTATAATATGATTGCTTTTCAACTAAGGCTTTAAATTCCTTAAACTTAGTGCAAACTTCAGATTTGTGATGCATAAAATAAATCCAAGTAAACCTGAGACATCATCAATGAAGGAAACAAAATATCTATATTTTCCAATTGATTCAACATCCACTGGACCAAAATCATTCAAATGAATAAGCTCCAATTTATCATTAGATTTATTACTGTTTGAAGGAAATGGAGATCTATTCTGTTTTCCAAACACATAATGTTAATAATTTTTTTAATATAGTCTTTAAACTAGACTAACTTATGTGGCCCAATCTATGGTGCCACAAGATGCATGTATTTTCAGTATTAGCCTCAGATGCATAAGAGGCATTACAAACAGTACTGGCTTCTAGCCTAAATAGAGTTCCCAATCTTTTCTCCTTTGCTACCACCAAGTTTCCTCTCACCAATCTACAACCATGCAAGCTATCAAATGTCACATGCATTCCCAAATCATTCAACTTTGAAATAGAAATCAAATTTATAGCCAATCTAGGAACATACAAAACACCACCTTGGGAGGGTTTTAATTCTCCCATCACTGAAAAACAACATTACCTTCCCTCATCCAATAATTGGATATGTAGAGTTGTCCCCAAGGTACACATTTCCTCTATCATACTCTTCATACGTGGAAAACTATTATTTATGTGGGGTCATGTGGTACAAGAATCCTAACTCAACCAATCAATGATCATGAGAAATAACATTACATGTAGAAAGTAAAACCTCATCACCTGCATTCGAATACTTGTCAATAGCGAAATCTCATTGTTTCTTTGGGTTTCTACATTCCTTTTTCACATGTCCTCTCTTCCCGCAGTTCCAACACTTGACTTTGTTATTCTTTCTAAGAGTCTTAGAACAACCCTTAGACTTGTCTTTATATCCCTATTGATCTCCTTTTGGTCCTCTTTTCATAGACCTCCCCTAAACTGAGAGCATCCCCTGAGCTATCCAGACTTTTCTTCCTCAATTCATGTGACAGCAGAACTGAAACAAGAGCATCCAACATCAAATTTGTTAGGTTAGCAGTGATAGCCAAAATAACATTCTCCTAAGACTCAGGTGAAGAATAGAGAAGCAATATACATTTATCTTCCTCATTCACCTCAATATCTACAGATGCTAGTTGACTTAGTAAAAAATTAAACAAATTCAAATGCTTTGCAACTAATTCACCCTCTTTCATTTTCATTGAAACTAACTTACCTTTAAGGAAATCTTATTTACGATACACATGGATTGGTAGATCTCATCCAGACACTTCCAAAAGCTATGTGCAAACTTCTCACTCACAGCATTCAATAGAATAGAATTTGTAAGACACAGTCGGATTGTACCCCGTGCCTTTTTATCTAGTCTTTCCCACTCATCAAGAGCAACATCATTAGGTTTCTTCTCTTTTGTAACAACCAACCACTGGTTTCTTTCTTCTAGAAAATCCTCCATTTTTAGCTTCCACAATTCATACCCTGTGCCATTAAAATTTTCAATGTCCAATCGAGAGGTAGAAGCAATAGTGGATGAAGCCATGATATCTACACAAGATCTACAAACAAACAACCACCAAATCTCCCACTACAACTAAAAAAACTTCACACTTCCACCCAAGAATCAAAACTAGCCAAACTTTGATATCAAATGTTAGAAATGAAGGTGCAAACCACACAACAAAAATCTGATTTAAACCTTATTTATGCCCTATAAACAATGTAGAATTAATGAAGATTGCAGTAGAAATAAAGCCCACTACACAGAAATAACAAGCATTAAGAACATAACACATAACACAATATGTAACATGGATAAAACCCTTTCAGATAAAAGACTCAACCAAGAAAAGAGGCTCCAAGTTGTATTATCTTCAAATATGAGATTACAATACATGCACTTTTTCTCCTTCTTCAATCTTCAATCTAGTAGAGCCTGTTACTCTCAACTCTGATAAACAAATGTAGTACAAATATCCTTATAAAAAGGGAGTTACCTTCTAGGGAAAGAAAACTGACATAATATTGACCATCAGATCTATGACCTAATGATGAACAGTCTAGATTTACAATGATAATATATATATAAAATGTGGTTTCAGGGGCACTACCCTTAAACCACTACCGGGGTGCATGGCCATTAGACCCCCTACTAGGGGGATGATCCCCCCAAACCCCTCATAGGGGGAAACCCCCCTACGACCCCTTGTTGTGGATGAATTAGCGTCGAGGATCGGATATAAACATATGGCTGAAATAAGATCATTGCTAGTGAAACCTTTCATCCCTTACGGGTGATTTACAAACAATAATAGGAATAAATTACATAACATTTATAAGGTTGATGGCATCTTAATCCTAACAAAAAGGATATATACAATGAGACATTATCTCTTCCATATTGGAGTCAGGAAGATGAGACATCCATAGACGTCATCATGACCAACATGATGTCCATCACCAAGAATTGGGTGATCAAGAAGGTGGGAGAATTGAAGGCCAAAGTTATGGCCATCACCTTTGATAGTAAAAGGAAGATGGAAGAAAGAGATGAAATAGATTTTAATGAGTTCCTCATTCATAAGAGGTAAGTCATGGAGGCTAGACTAGAAGACCTAGGACCCTTTGGATCTCTGGAAGAGTTCACAACAACAGATAACACAGTTGCTACAGTCCCATTACCCCCCAGGGATGTGGCTGTGAAGGCTATTCCTATTATCACTATAGATATGAGAGAAACAAAGCATGCATGCAGATGTATTGGGAGGAGTAGAAATACCCAAGTAGAAAAGAGCCAAAATGATAGTGCCAAAAGCATCAAACTCCATAATTACAGATGTCTAGATGGAAGAAGCAGAATGGCTAACAAAAATGGAGTGGATGTTCACTCAAGGGCAATCTTCAGCACAAGCTCCCTCAATGTCTACTATACTTCAAGAACATATGGTTAGGTAGGTAAAAGTTCATCTTATTCCTACAACAGAAGTGCCAATAGAATTGCAGCATAATGTGTCAATTCCTAAGATAATAAAGGTAAAAGATGAATTATCTAAAGAAGCAAGGGTGAAGGAACAAGAGAGGGCTGCATAGAAACCATTATCCTTAAGCCAGATTATAGACTTAATGGATGATGAAGTCACAAGATATGTGACTAATAATATGGTAGAGATGTTGCTCACACCCAACATGCTAACACCTCAACAAACACCTCAGGTGGGAGAAGAGAAAAATCAAGAGGAAGTAAAAGGCCCTGCAATGTAGCATATTGCAAATACATAGGAGCCAAAGTCCCCTAAGGTAGTTGTTCAATCTAGATAGTTGGATGTTCTTATTGATACCATCACTAGCCCTAAAATAGTAGACTTATCTTATTCAGCAAAGATAAATGTACAAGTGGAGAATACTATACAAGCTAGACAAGATTAGGGGGAAAGGATACAAGATATTGACATGGTTGAAGCAAAGTAGGATATCTATGATGATGGAGAAAATGAGGTTGATCAAAGGAACACTAAGGAAGTGGCTATGGAACAATAGATGATATTATTTGAGAAGTATGGTAAAATAGAGAATGAAGATGAGGATATGGCAGAAAAGGGAGATGGTACAGAAATCCCTCATTAGGATCCTTAGGATGAGTACAAAGGAGAAGAAGTTGATAAGGAGGTTCCCCAAGATGTAAATGTAGATCAACATGATAAAGGGGAAGGTAATCAGGATCAACAACAACAGAGGCATCAAGAAGAGATGCAAGAAGATAAAGGGGTAAGTGTAGGAAGATGGGGGGCCAAAAAGGGGTCTTAACTGGCCACTTTTTTTCTGAAATCAGGAAATACTGGCCTTGGATGAGAAATTGAGCATACTTACACTCAAAATTTTAAGATGCAACAAAAACAATGTTCATAGTGCTCCAAGTCTACTTTCTAAACTACTATTTTTTTTTGAAAATGGTATAGATTAAAGGGTTCAAAAGTTTTGTGGCTCCCTCAAAAGGTTAACTTTTTTTTGGTATTTTTAAAATCACTTAGGTGAGAAATTATCTAACAGGATGTAGTTTATGCCTAATTTTTCTGATAATTTTTTAATGAATATTTGATTTTTTACTAATTTTTAAAGTGGACACATCCTAAAAAATAGAATTTTGGCCGTGCTACCCCTATAAATTTTGAAAACTAATTGAAAATCAATTTTTTTTAATATGTGTAGAATGGAGTCTAGATTTTAAAAATGTATTTTTTTAAAAATTCTAATGAACAGTTAATTTACAATGAATTTAAGACCAAACACTGGTTTTTTCCCAAAAACAGACACACAAACAAAAGAAATTAAAGATGAAAGGCTTAACATTGTCAAAATGTGAAAAAAATTACATTGTTAAATAGATAAGAGAAAGCCTAACATTACCCAGGTGTTCGATTTGTTTGACCTTGAAAAATGTCCAAATCTATGGGTTAACATGAACAAAATTATGTGAAATCCTCTAGAATATGCAAAAACACATCTTTGGACGTTGGAAAGGCACTCCAAGCCTTTGGGTTAGAAATCCAAAGCAAATCCCAAGCCTAACACTTGGGATTCTCAAAGAAAAATATAACGTGAGTGCATTATAACACACTTGCGTTATGTTTTGTTTTGTATTTTTTCCCTTTTCACAAAAGTTTGCCCAATGTTTGTCAAGTTTGACATAACACGAGTGCGTTATAACACGCTCGCATTACGTCTCCCTTGGAATGTTTTATGTTCAAGGTTATTAAGTATGTATGTGTGTATGTATGCTTGTATGTATGTATGTATTGATGTATGTATGTATGCCTATATGTATGTATGTATACTTATATGTATGCTGGTATGTATATATGTATGCTTGTATGCATGTATGTATGGTTGTATGTATGTATGCATTCTTGTATGTATGTATATATGTATGCATGTTTGTATGTATGTATGTATGTATGTAGGTATGTATGTATGTATGTATGTATGTATGGATGTATGTATGTATGTATGTAAGGGTTTTGGGTTTAGGATATATAAGGACCTAAGCCCATAGAGTTTTTAGGGTTGAGGGTTGAGGTTTTTTGGGTTTAGGGTTTAAGGTATAGGGTTGAGGATTGAGGCATTAGGGATTAAGTAATAGGTTGAGGGTAGAGGGTAGAGAATAGAGAGTTGAGGGTTGAGGGTTACAGTTGAGGGATAATATTTAGCTTGTTGAGTGTATAAGATTAATTGTGTAAGGTATGGGGATTAGGGTTTAGGATATTGGTTTTAGGGTTTACGATATGGATTGAGGGTATATAAGCCATAGAGTGACTTGGGTTGAGAGTGTATGGTTTAGGTTTTAAGTATAGGGTTGAGGCACAATATTTAGGGTTTAGGGTATAAGGGTGAGGTTATAGGGTATAGGGATGAGGGTTTGTGGGTGTAGGTTTTAGAGTTTAAGGTATAGGGTTGAGGATTGAGGGATTAGGACTTAAGTATATGGTTGAGGGTATAGGGTAGAGGGTTTAGAGTTTACAATTGAGGGAATTTATTCAAGGTTGAGTGTCTAAGATATATGGTTTAGGGCATAAGCATAGGGTTGAGGGTATAGGGTACAGGGTAGAGGTTTGAAGGTTCAGGGATAATGTTCAAGGTTGAGTGTCCAAGGTTAAGTGTATAGGGTATAAGGTTTAAGGGTTTAATGGTATCTATGGGTTGAGAGTTTAGGGTTTATGGGTTTAAGGTTTGAGGGATTAAGGGTTTAAGAGTTGATGGTTTAAGGGTTGAGGGATTAGGGTTTAAGGCATAGTGTCAAGGGTAGAGGGTTTAGGGATAGGGTTTAGGGTTGAAGGTTTAAGGGTTGAGGGTTGAGGCTTTAGAGTTGAGGGTTAAGGGATTAGGGTTTAAGGTATAGTCAAGGGTAGAGGGTTTAGGGATACGGTTTAGGGTTTAAGGTTTAAGGGTTGAGGATTGAGGCTATAGGGATAGGGTTTAGGCTTTAGGGTTAATGGAATAGGGTTTAAGGTATAGTGTTGAGGGTTGAGGGTTTAGGGATAGGTTTTAGGATTTAAGGTTTAAGGGTTGAGGGTTTGAGGCTTTAGGCATAGGGTTTAGGGTTTAGGGTTAAGTGAGAGACCTAGATGGCTAAGGATGGAAGGAGAGGTAGATAAGGAGTGACTGAGAGATGTAGAGAGGGGAGAGGTAGAGAGGTGAGGGGGAGACAAAGGTTAGAGATATAATAAAATGAGAGAGTAAAGTTGACAACTTGAGGGAAAGATGGTTAAGCAGGAGGGAGAGAGGTGGAGAAGGGAAATATCTAGAGATCCTTAAGAGATATACAAGTGAGAGACCTACAATCTAGGGAGAGAGGGGTGAGAGAGATAGGGGAGAGATGGGGGTGAGGCAGATAGGGGATGAGAGGGGTGGATAAGGGTCGAGGGTTTGAGGGTCAAGGGTTTAGGGTTTAAGGGTTGAGGGATTATGGTTTAAGGTATAGTGTTGAGGGTTGAGAGTTTAGGGATAGGGTTTAGGATTTAAAGTTTAAGGGTTGAGGGATAGGGTTTAGGGTTTAGGTTCAAGGGATTAGGGTTTAAGGTATAGTGTCAAGGGTTGAGGGTTTAGGGTTTAGAGTTAAGTGAGAGACCTAGATGGCTAAGGATGGATGGAGAGACATACAAGGAGTGACTAAGAGACATAGATAGGCGATAGGTAGAGAGGTGAGGGGGAGATAGAGGTGAGAGATAGAGAGGTGAGGGGAGAGATAGAATAAAATGAGAGAGTGGAGTTGACAACTTGAGGGAAATATGGGTAAGGAGGAGGGTGAGAGGTGGAGAGGAAGGGAAATGTCTAGAGAGCCCTAAGAGATATACAAGTAAGAGACCTACAACCTAGGGAGAGAGGGGTGAGAGAGATAGGGGAGAGATGAGGGTTTAAGGGTATAGGGTTTAAGGGTCAAGGGTTTAGGGTTTAATGGTTGATGGATTAGGGTTTATGGCTTAAGGTATAGTGTCAAGGGTTGAGGGTTTAGGGATAGGGTTTAGGATTTAAGGTTTAAGCATTAAGGGTTGAGGCTTTAGGGTTTAGGGTTGAGGGATTAGGGTTTAAGGTATAGTTTTGAGGGTCAAGGGTTTAGGGATAAGGTTTAGGGTTTAGGGATTAGGGTTTAGGGTTTAGGGATTAGGGTTATGGTTTAGGGTTTAGGTCTAAGGGATTAGGGTTTAGGTTTGTGTGATTAGGGTTTAAGATTGAGGGTTTAGGGTTTAGGGATAGGTTTTAGGGTTGAGGGATTAGGGTTTAGGGTTGAGGGTTTAGGGATAAGGGATTGGGGTTTAAGGTATAGTGTTGAGGGTTTAGGAATAGGGATAACATTTAGGGTTTAGGGTTGAGGAATTAGGGTTTAGGGTTTAGGAATAAGGGATTAGGGTTAGGGTTGAGGGATTAGGGTTTAAGGTTAAGGGTTGAGGGTTTAGGGATAGGGTTTAGAGTTTAGGGATAAGGGATTAGGGTTGAGGACCTTGAGGGATTAGGGTTTAGGGTTGAGGCTTTAGGGATAGCATTTAGGGTTGAGGGATTAGGGTTAAGGTAGAGTGTTAAGGGTAGAGGGATTAGGGATAGGGTTTAGGGTTAAAGGTTTAAGGATTGAGGGATTAGGGTTTAAGGTTGAGGGTTGAGGATTGAGGGTTTATGGATAGGGTTTAGGGTTGAGGGTTTAGGGATAAGGGATTATGGTTTAAGTTATAGTGTCGAGGGTTGAGGGTTTAGGAATAAGGATAATGTTTAGGGTTTAGGGTTGATGGATTAGGGTTTAGGGTTTAGGGATAAGGGATTATGGTTTAGGGTTGAGGGATTAAGGTTTAGGGTTGAGGGATTAAGGTTTAAGGTTGAGGGTTGAGGGTTGAGGGTTTAGGGAAAGGGTTTAGAGTTTAGGGAGAAGGGATTAGGGTTTAGGACCTTGAGACATTAGGGTTTAGGTTTGAGGCTTTAGGGTTGACGGTCGAGGGATTAGGGTTAAGGTAGAGTATTGAGGGTAGGGGTATTAGGGATAGGGTTCAAGGTTGAAGGTTTAGGGTTGATGGTTTAGGGATAATGGATTAGGGTTTAAGGTATAGTGTCAAGAGTTGAGGGTTTATGAATAGGAATAGCATTTATGGTTTAGGGTTGAGGGATTAGGTTTTAGGTTTTATGGATAAGGGATTAGGGTTTAGGGTTGATGGATTAAGGTTTAAGGTTGAGGGATTAAGGTTTAAGGTTGAGGGTTGAGGGTTGAAAGTTTAGGGATATGGTTTAGAGTTTAGGGATAAGGGATTATGGTTTACAACCTTAAGGGATTAGGGTTTAGGTTTGAGGCTTTAGGGATAGCGTTTAGGGTTGAGGGATTAGGGTTGAAGGTTGAGGGATTAGGGTTAAGGTAGAGTGTTGAGGGTAGAGGGATTAGGGATAGGGTTTAGGGTTGAAGGTTTAAGGTTGAGGGATTAGGGTTTAGGGTTGAGGGTTTAGGGATAAGGGATTAGGGTTTCAGGTATAGTGTTGAGGGTTCAGGGTTTAGGGATAGGGATAGCATTTAGGGTTTAGGGTTGAGGGATTAGGGTTTAGGGTTTAGTGATAAGGGATTAGGTTTTAGGGTTGAGGGATTAGGGTTTAGTGTTGAGGGATTAAGATTTAAGGTTGAGGGTTGACGGTTTAGGGTTTAGGGACAGGATTTAGTGTTTAGGGATAAGGGATTAGGGTTTAGGTTTGAGACTTTAGGGATAGCGGTTAGGGTTGAGGGATTAGGGTTGAGGGTTGAGGGATTAGGGTTAAGGTAGAGTGTTCAGGGTAGAGGGATTTTGGATAAGGATTAGGGTTGAAGGTTTAAGGATTAAGGGTTGAGGCTTTAGGGTGAGGGTTAAGGGATTAGGGTTTAAGATATAGTGTCAAGGGTTCAGGGTTTATGGATAGGTTTTATGGTTTAAGGTTTAAGGGTTGAGGGTTGAGGAATAGGGTTTAGGGTTTAGGGATAAGGGATTAGGGTTTAACCTATATAGTGTCAAGGGTTGAGGGTTTAGGAATAGGGATAATATTTGGGGTTTAGGGATAAGGGATTAGGGTTTAGGGTTGAGGGATTAGCATTTAGGGTTGTAGGTTGAGGGATTATGGTTTAAGGTATAGTGTTGAGGGTGGAAGCTTTAGGTATAGGGATTAGGGTTTAGGGATAAGAGATTAATGTTTAGGATTGAGGGATTAGGGTTTAGGGTTTAGGGATAAGGGATTAAGGTTTAGGGTTGAGGGATTAAGGTTTATGGTTAAAGGATTAAGGTTTAAGGTTAAGGGTTGAGGGTTGAGGGTTTAGGGATAGGGTTTAGAGTTTTGGGATAAGGGATTAGGGTTTAGGGTTGAGGCTTTAGGGATAGTTGTAATAACACGACATAGTTTCTTATGTCATCGGTTCATGCCATTAGATCATTGGATTTGGTTGTGGTTCTTCATCATAACATGTCATGCTTTCAGGAGTTGGATTGGGTTGTGGTTCTTCCTCAGTGTCTTAATGTGTCAAGGATTTCTTCAATGTCCTCATGATGTTGATGTTGATCACAATATATGGTGTTAAGGTCATGTTGATGTTGATTGATAAGTTGTGGTTTTTGTTGGAAGTTTTAGAAGTCTAAAGGATGTCACATTGGCAGTGTTCATATCACAGTTGCAAAGGTTTAAACATTCAAAACTAGTTAGGGTTTTTAAGTTAAAGTTATTAGTTATGTTTTAAACCCTAAGTGTATTGTCTTTAAACACCTAGTTTGGTAAGTTTTGTTTGTGTTATACTCTCTGTTTAATCTATCTCAAATAACCTTTTATGTTCTTTATGTGGTCTTCAGCACTTAGGTTGTAATATGTTTAGGGTTATCTAGTCCTCAACCTTCTAAAAACCCTAGTCTTTACTTTTCTCTAAAATCTAGAAGTTAATACCTTACACCCATATCGGCGATATGCCTGAAGAGTCCAAAGTGCAAAAGTGTAGCAATTTTTGACAAGCTATTACTCAAAAACCATGACACTTAGAAACATTCTATCTGAGGCAACGCGATCACTTAGAACCCCTCTACATTAACCTCTCTTAGTTTTTGATATCTCTTAGGTGTTTGCCTATGGTGAAAGGTTTTCTACTACCCCAAAAATTGTTAGAAGGAGGTAGTGTAAAGTTGCAAAGGGGTGTAACTTTTGTCCTGCTCCTGATGTGACCAAACTGACAATTCGAACACATCCATATGGGTACGTTTAGGGTACGCATGGTCTTATTTTTTACCCAAACATGCCAAAACAGTTTGAGCTACATTGTATCGGTGATAGCCCTAAAGAGTCTAAAGTGTAAAAAGGCAACAATCTTTGATGAGATATTTTTCTGCTGCCCCAAAAATGGTCAAATGCATGTAGTGTAAAGTTACAAAGGGATGTAACTTTTGTTATGCTACTTGTGTGGCTAAATCAATAGTTCTAACATGTCTGGATGGGTACGTTTAGGCTAGGCATGGTCATGTTTTGCACCCAAACATGCCGAAGTAGTCCGAGCTACATTGTACCGGTGATATCCCTTAAGAGACCAAAGTGCAAAATGACAAAAATCTTTGATGATCTGTTACATGGAAATTGTGTCACTTAGAAACATTCTATCTAAGGATACATGATCATGTAGGGTCCCTCTACAATAACCTCTCTTGGTATTTTATATCTTTAAGGCATTTTCCCGTGGTGAAAGTCTTTCTGTTATCCCAAAAATGGTCAGATGCATGTAGTGTAAAGTTACAAATAGGTGTAACTTTCGTTATGCTCCTTGTGTGGCCAAACTGACTATTCCAACACATTTGGATGTGTATGTTTAGGCTAGGCATGGTCTTGTTTTGCACCCAAACATGTCGAAACAATCCAAGCTACATTGTACTGGTGATATCCTCACACATTGCCTTTGCTATAACTGGTATAGTCTTCACATGTCAACATGCATCTTATGGCTGTTAGCATACTTGTTCTAGTAGTCAACACAGTGATATATGAACTGCTTGTTCTTTTATCTTGGTTCACCTTGACTTTGTTCTCTAGTACTATCTGTATGGTTTGTTTTAGTCCTTTAATGCATTGTTCCATCACTGCAATCTTAGACCCCTATTAGGCTTGAAATAGACCTACGTTAGGCTACTCTCCTAAACTTTAATATCATCTTCATGTTGTCATATCTATGTTGTTCAACCCTCATCTTCTTCCATCTTTAGGTCATTGTGTTATTAGGCTTGAACTTAGACTTCTGTGATATTTGAAACTCTCTACACTTCATGGATCTATCATTATGTAATGATCTACACTGCACATATCTTGCTTATCATATTTCATAGCAATCTTATAAAAAGTTGGGGTAGTGGTATGCAACCTTTTGCAGGATCAATACAATGTTATAACAAGGCTTTCAAGCTTAACAAGTTTTTGGGTAGGGAATTGCTTTATGGAATTAGAGTCAAATTGGTAAATGTGATGACATGATACATATTAACATGGTGAGATGTAAAGTATGTACATTTATAATATTAACCACATTCTCAAAGGGATTGCTGATGACTTATGGAAGCCTATAGCCCCAATGTTATGTTGCATACTCAAATTAGGTAAGACTCAATGTACTCTCATAACCTCACCTTATATGCAAGAGGAATTACATTTAATAACCACAATGGTCATCAGGTGCTCATAAGCATATGGTTTTGACTATGAAGAAGAAAACCATAGAAGGTGTTTTTATACATTTATTTCAGTCCCCATAGAGTCCTCTACAACAATATTAAAACTTAAGCATATACAGTAAAAATAAAATTATTTTACAAGCTCTAACACAAGTCCTTCATGAGTTTAATGGCCATAAAGGCCAAGCTAAAATGAGTGTAGAGACCATTTAGACTCACAAGGTATGGGGGTGGCCCATGCTAAAATTATCATATAAATATTATTGCAATATCCCCTTGCTCACTTGCGTAGCAATGTACAACCTCATTCATAGCTCCTTGCATCATGTGCCAACTGTGTTGTGCCAACAACCATGTTGTGTATCCACACACATCTCCTTACTCCATGGGAAACTTGTGTAACACTAGGAACCATGCAATGTAATTACATGTAGCTTCTTGCACCATGCATAATTCACACAATGCTAGGAATCATGTTTCTCAACTCAAAAGACACTGTACAAATCTTTCCCAATCCTTTATATTAGGTACCATTCACATAATTCCAAGGATCATGCACATAGTTTTATAAATAACTTTGTCTAAGTTTTGCATCACATTTACACCTACACATGCTATTGCACACAAGGCACACAATCCAGAACTCAACACATAACCTTGTGCAACATTTCTAAACATCACACACCATTTTAGTTCATGCAAGAAATCACTTGGCACAACTTTATTCCCTCACAAGACACCTTTTAACACAATGAACAACTAAGAGTCAAACCAAATCTTAAAGTTGTCTACTCAAACTATTGTGATGGTTGAGTTCCCACATGTCACTCTTGGTTGTTGACTATGATGAAAGTTATCTTTTTAGGGAATGTATCCATAAATTGTGCCAAATGGTTTCTTGTGCAAATTGAAATGTTACATATTGTTATGGGGTGTTGCACGTGGTTTTGTATCAAGTTTTGGAATGTAGACCCTATGAACAGTAGTGCATGTAGGTGTAGATGTGACACATAAATTAGATAGAGTTATTTGTGAAACTATGATACATGATCCTTAGTGTTGTGCAAATGGAAATCCAAAGGGTTGTGTAAGATTTATAGGGTGTCTTTTGAGTTGTAGAAAATGATTCCTATCACTATGTGAATTATGCATGTTGCAGGGAACCATGAACTTTGTGTTGGATCAAGTGGAATTATTTAAGAGGCACATGATGCAAGGACTTATGCATGAGATTGTACATTGCTATGTGAGTGACTCAGGCTAACATGCAAGCTTGTGCAATAGCATGTAGATCATGATGTGAACAAAAAAACTTGCTTTCCTTTTATCCATTTAACCAATCTTCCTTTCTCTATTTTCTCGGGCATGTCTAGTTTTGAGAGACTAAAACTTTCAACCCAAAACTCAAATTCCCTTGTCATCAATTGGGATGGATTCTTTGACAATTAAACTTTGAAACCTAGAGGCATACAAAAATGATCTACACTACACCTATCCATATTACATAATGATCAACAAAAACGATTTGTATTCACCAAATATCCATATAGGCATACAATATCAACTATATGCAATACAAAATGTATATGCCTAAAAATGACATGACTTGGTCGAAATAAATATTCTTAATATTTATTCCATTCTAATTCCTCTATCAATAAATAAACAAATTTATTTATTTGATTCATATTCCTCTAAAATTAATTAAATATCAAAATATTTAATTACCTCTTCTAAAAGTCAAAATTAAATAAAATCCTTTATTTAATTAAATTCTTCCAAAACAATTAAATAATTCTTAATTATTTAATTAAATCAAATTCTTCTTCCAATTTTAAATAAATCAATCAAATTTATTTAAATCCTCTCAAATCTCTAAAAATAAAATAAAATCAAATATTTTATTTATTCTTCCAAAGCAGGCACAACAATTAAATAAATTTATTTATTTAATTTGCTTTCTTATCTTCTAATTCCTCAAAAATCTTCCAAATCTTCTAAAAATAAATCTTCTTCTTCATGCACACAAAATTAAATAATTTATTATTTAATTTCTCTCAAATCATGCAAAATCAAATCACAAGTTGAGTTAACTGACTCAATCAACCTTGTTTTTATCAATAACTCTTAAATTAGAAAAAAGCTTTCTAATTTATGAAAGTATATCTTATCTTTTATAAAAGAAAGAAGCTAACTCAAACAAAACAACTTTTGTGTGACACTTGTCTTCTTTTTATTCATGCACATTCTCTCGAGATTTCTATACTGTTGATCTTCTCATTCTTTCTATACCATTGATCGTCTCTCTCTCAAGTCTATAAATTGAACCCTGTTCTTCCATTTCAATCATTTAAGCTTTTAGTACCCTTACTCTGCAGGAATTACAGCGTGCCTTTGGCACCCAAGTCATTCCATTTTCTTGCAATCAACTCATTACCATACCATTATCATTGTTGTGAAGTTCATCTTCATTGCAATAAACTATCATAGTCATTCCCACTTGACATCTTGGAATAGCAAGGAAGTGCACCTTCTGAGGGCCATATTCATACACAAGATCATTTGCGATAGGCAATCAATGGAAGCCATGAAGTGAAGAGGTTTGCAAAGGTTTGAAGTTCTTTGTTTTAATTCATTTCTTTGTTTCTTATTTCATTGAGTTATTGGGTATTATTGATATACATTGATTATTCGTTTACACCAATTTTCCTATAACATTTTTGGTACCCACCGTGGGGCCTTGCCCTGATTTAACCCAAAAACTAAGTTTTTTGTGCTAAGGTTCCATACACAGGAGGATTCATTGCATCTGATCAATTCTAACATGCATCTGAGCTCTATTTTGATGCATCTGATCTTTTGGCACATTTACCTCCTGAAGCTGTGCACTTGTGTTCTATTATGGCTCATTTACCGAACTACGCATATTCTCTCTATTTCTATGCTTTTGACCTCTGTCTCAGTGCTTTTGTAATAGTTGCACATTTGATCTGTCTCTGCACATCTAATCTCTATACCTGTGCATCTGATGCTGACAGTGACTTTTAGGGTTTTCTTGTGATTTTGCTAACATTGACACTTTGCACAGGAAAATTCTCTGATCTACTTGCAAATTAGGGGCTGGTTTAGTCATTCTAGTTGCATTGTTAACACACATCATATTTTTAAAGGATAGTAATCGAATGTTCATGCAAAATCACATCTAGATCTAACTAGGAAGGGAGTAACTTGATCTTGTTGCATCAACAAATTGAATCTAGTCCCAATGCTAGGAGGATAAAATTGAACCATTACTATCTTGCTTTCAAAGTTAACATCTCGCATGTGTGCCCAAGTAGCTTAACACATTTAGTCTTTTTCATTTTAATTAGGGGAAAAGAAACACTATCTTTCATGTTTTGGGGAATGCTACTAGGCCTATGCTCTCCCCTATCTTGGGTGACCAAAATGCTAGACATATCATTTTTGCATGTGTTAAACCTTTAGAGAGGCCTGCCCTTGGATATCCTTCTATCCAAGTGGGAACGACCTTAAGTGGTAACAAGCTAAAGCCAAGCTCTACCAAGCCACTATAAATAAATTGTGTTTGGAGTGAAATATTCAAACAACAAGTGAAGTTGTGTTATATCAATAGCCAACCTCCCCCAAAATCCTCCAAGGTGTAACCCTTACAGGCTGGGAGACTCCATAATGAAGAGTAGTGCTACCAGATGTATAACCACTCGAACAGTTGCACTTATTAATCATCCTTTGTTTTTAGTAGCCAAAAACCCCTATGAGTCGATGTAGGGAAGGGCGATTATCACCTCTCGAAGATGTCTCATCTAGAAATAGTGAGAATTTGGTTTATATTGTCCCAGCCAACCTAGGATTTGTACTTGCTTTTTGAGTAAAAAAAGAGTCCAAAAAAATAACAAAAAAAGATCAAAAAAATCATGAAAACCTCTTTATGTTTGTTGTGCTTTACTTGCCATAATTGAGAAATTAGAAGAAAAGACCAACTTGCAACCAAGAAACCAAAAACACCAAAGAATGTGCCAAGAAAATTGCAAAAACAATCAGAAAACTAGAGCTGCACATATTCTCTCTGAAGCTACGTATACATTTCAACTTGCTACGCATTTGTTGTGGCTTCCTGCGCATGTGTCATCTATTACTATACTTTTATCCTTCACCAAAGCTGTGCATTTATCCTGACTTACTATGCATATATCCTTTGTTTCAGCACATTTATTGTTGCGCATCTGTAATAGTGAGGTTTTCCACATCTTTTGAGAGAAAATTTTTAGCATTCCTGGATACCCATTTTAGCCTTGTTCTAGTTTCTAAGATCAAACCTACTGTGTAGTCACCTTTTCCATCTGTTTCCATAGCATACCCTCTCTTTCGTCAGTCGTCTCATCCACCTTTACCACGTCTTCCCAAAACAAAGTCAAAAGTTCCTATATAAGATTAGTGCAAGACCTTTTTCAAATCATTTCAAATTCAAGTAACCCTAGTAGGTCATAGAACTTCACTAGTGGTGTTGGTGCAAGGCTAGTCTCTACATAGTAAATGGGTACCGGCTATCCTTACTTGTGACTATCATCTTGTGTCAACCAACTTACTTGGAATCATTGATCAAAAGAGCCCCTTGTTCAAATCTTGTCACAAATATCCTCTTCTCAATAATCTACACCAACACCTTACTAGATTCTATAGTTTCACCCCACTTCTTCCCACATCACCTTGCATGGTCTTAACTAGAATCCAATACCAAAAACAACTCGAAATGGCTGGAACATCTAAAAGAATTGTGTACCCTCATGACAGTGATGAAGAAATCTCCCATGAGGACTATCAAAGAGCCCTCCAAGATAAAAAATTTTAGTGCATGATGGACAACATACTCAATGAAGACCCTCAAAAGTACTTCCTTTATCTTGCAAACCAAGGACTTAGACTCCCCTCGGACTTCGATCTCAACAAATTAAGAGAAACTGTAGTGGAAGAAACTCATGAGGACCACACACCTAGACAAAGGAAACAAAGTCACAGACCCAAACATACCTATGGAAACATTGCAGAAACAAGTTGAAGGCCTAACACAACAATTAGTGGAACTCAAAATAGGGACACCCACTAAACATTATTCCTTGGAAGACATCACACCATATCCCTTTGACAAAAGATTCAACATGGTGCCCTTCCCCTTTCAATTTGAAGTTCCTAAGTTTCACAAATACAAAGGGAAAGGAGACCCAAGGGATCACACTAGGGAATTAAGTGTTGTATGCCTAGAAGTAGCTCACAATGAAACTTTCTTAATGAGACTATTCCCTAGATCTCTAGGTGAACAAGCCATGGAATGGTTCTCATGACTTCCCTTGAGTATCAAAACTTTTGATGAGTTAGTAAACAAGTTTGTTACACACTTCTCATATAACATTGAACACAAAGTTTCCATGCTGGACCTATGCAATACAAAGCAAAAGGGTGGTGAATCCTTCACCTCTTTCTTACAAAGGTGGAGACAACTCGTGAGCAAATGCTCATATGACATACCTAGGAAGCAATTGATGGAGATGTTTGTCCACAACCTTAACCCCGATCTAAGTTACCAAATCCAAATTCAATGCCCTACCTCATTTATGAAAGTCATTGAGATAGGATTATTTATCGAGAAATCTATGATCGTCAAGGGGCAAATAAAATTGTACAAGGACACCCCTAACTCTAACTACACCATGGACAAGTCAAAGTTTTGGATGAAGAACAATGATGGAGTAGTTGATGCCAAAGTAGCAGCTCCCAAACAACAACCAATCTTCACTCTCAAAGGAGAAGCAAGCAATGCTACACCAAACAAAACCTTCTCTCACGAGCGAAAGCCATGGTTCACCTCCAATCCTAGACAAAAATTCACACCGCTAGGGGAGTCCTAGGAGTCTATGTTAAGAAAGCTATTAGCCAACAATGAGATCACTCTTCCACCCACTAGTGACTATGAACCTCAAGTTAAACCTCATTATTGGAAAGATACTGATTTCTATGAATATCATAGAGGAAGAGGCCATAAGACCAACAACTGTATCTATCTCAAACATGTCATTCAAGACATACTTGACAAAAATTAGGTAGGCACTAAAGAAAATACCTCTAATGAGACACATGTGGCATCTAAGGATCCACTCCTCAACCACGATAGGCCATACAACAACAACAACAACAACAATAACAACTGCAATAGGTAGAATAAAAACAACAGACACAACAATGCTAACTATGCGAGTGTGCCATTTGATTATACTATCAACTACATATCAGAGCACATCCCACAAGTTAATGTGGTCACATTCAACTAATAATCAGGACCCAACAAAGTTGATTACAGCATCATCACATGTAGTGGTAAGGTCACGTTAAACACACTTCCTCCAAGGTCGTCACCTTCTCTGTCTAAATCCCACACATACAGTGTCATAGACCAACTTTGGCAAACTCCTATCCACATATCTATCTTAGATTTGTTGCATCTGTCTCCCTCCCACAAGGAAATTCTTGATAAATCCTTAGTAGAAACAACTGTGCCCACGAACCTAGCCCAAGAGAAGTTTCAAGCTGTGGTAGGAAATCTAACCTCTTCTAGAACCATCTCATTTACTGAACAAGATGACCTTTCAGTGTCTCATCCCCATAACACACCCTTGCATATCGTCGCCTTCATTCATAAACACCATATCAAAAGAGTCCTTATTGATGGAGGAGCTGGTTCAAATATTTGCACACTCAAGCTAGTCCTTACATTGGGGTTCTCAGAAACTGCAGTGGATCCTAGGAAAAAGATCGCTATCAAGGCCTATGATGAAGAAGAAAGAACTACTAAAGGAATAGTGGTGTTACCAATACAAGTTGGACTAGTGATAAAGGACATTGTTTGCCAAGTCCTAGATAGGGAGCTAGCCTATAATATCCTCCTAGGTAGACCTTGGATTCATGCCATGAAATTTGTGCCTTCTACCTACCGCCAATGCATCAAATTTCCTCATAACAGAAAATAGATCACCATCCAAGGTGATCCGGATCCTTTTCATCATTGTAACACTATCTGCTCAAAGCCTGATTGCATCATTCCCAACAATAGAGCTTCCATGTCCGCCATCTCATAGCATGATTCTACCTCCAAAGCTTCCTCATCCAAGCCCAAAGAGCAGAAAATCACAATCAAAGAAATAGGGGTAGAGGAATACTCCATCGAGCACAACCTCAACTTAGCCAAAATGCCTCTATCTCCAAGATCCTTTGGGTGACCTACACCTAAGTACATTCCAAAACCTTCTGCTCCTCCCGAGCCTCCCATAACTCCCTTTGTAAAATGGGGGACCCTATCAGATGAGAGTGAGGAAAGAGATGTCTTGCAATGGCTCTACACAAAGGAAGATAACACACAACAAGAACCACCTAAGCTCCCAACGGAAATCTATGGGCATGGTGAGTCTATCCTACATAGAATGGGTTACAAAGGACAAGGTCCCATTGGCCTAAGAAAAGAAGGAATAATAGAACCCATCCAACCCTCTTCATTCCCATTAAAAAGAAATACAAAAGGGCTAGGATACAAGGACAAAGGCAAAGATAAGGCAAATGCTTGTCTTGTGGAAATGATCCATAACCTTCAAGAAGATAGTGACACAGATTCCAATGAGAATGAGTGGGATGAACTCATAGAGCACTCCTATGAAGATAAAGGAATTGATACCATTCAAACCTATAGCCCCTACCATGCGGGACAAACACTAATGCATAGACCATTAGAGTGTGATTCACCAACTCCTAAGAGTACAACTTTCAAGGAAGGTCAGAGTTCCATCGTAATAAACAATCTGGAGGAAAGTACCATCCTAGATCCTATCTCTACCAATCTAAATTCTGACCATGTATCCATTCAAACTATCACACCCAATGAATCAGATCTATCTTCTGATCCCCTTCCCCTTGTGCATCCTAAACTTATCGACTGGGATTTACAAGGAACCCCACAACTAGACATGTTCCAAAATGATGATGCCTATATTGACTACATGGAACTTAGGGACCACCTACCTACAAGAGATCATAAAGAGGGCTTCGCCATTGAACTCAACACCATGGCTTATTTTGGAGAGGGTGCCAAGCCTTCTAGTCACAAAAACATAAAAATAAAGAATTGATCGAATGGTGAAAACCACTTTGCAACAATATCAGATCCCAAAATAGTAAAAAGAAAGGATGCATCAAATGGTGAAAACCTCTTTGAGGTGCCAGATGATGGAAGGCTTGACACTCTCCCCACCGACATGTCTCAGGAGAAGTCTTAGATTGTTATGGAACCTACAGAACCTGTCAACATTGGAACAAAGGATAATCCTAAGATCATTCACTTTACAAAGTCTTTATCTCCACCAAAAAAGACCAAATTTGTACCATTCTTCAAGAAAAAGAAAGTCAACTTTGCTTGGTCATTTGCCAATATGCCTAGTTTAGATCCAGATTTGATCCTACATCATCTTCCACTAGATCTAGGGGTTAAACCAGTCAAGCAGAAGCTTAGGAAGATGCATCCACACATTATATTACTAGTAAAAGAGGAACTCAAGAAACTACTGGATGTAGGGTTCATAAGGGCAATAGACTATCCAGAGTGGGTATCCAACATAGTACCAATATCCAAACTTGATGGTAGAGTAAGATTATGCAATGATTTCTGGGATCTTAACAAAGGTTGCTACAAGGATGATTTTCCATTGCCTAATATTGATATCATAGTCAACTTGACAATAGGACATACCATGCTTTCTCTTATGGATGGCTTCTCTGGGTACAATCAAATCAAGATAGCAATAGAAGACCAACATAAAATAGCTTTCACTTGTCCATGGGGTACCTTCTGCTAGAATGTTATGCCATTTGGGTTAAAGAATGCCGAGGCAACATATCAACGTGCTATGACCACTACTTTCCATGACTTGATGCACGTCACAATGGAGGACTATGTAGATGACATCCTTGCAAAGTCACTCACAAGAGAATCCCACCTAGATGTACTAGAGAAAGTCTTTCAGAGACTGGAACAATTCAAAGTTAGGTTGAACTTGAAGAAATGTGTGTTTGGAGTCACCTCTAGCAAGATCCTAGGCTTCATTGTATCAACAAATGGGATCAAGGTGGATCCTACCATAGTCAAGGCTATTATGGAAATTCCACCACCAAAGAACATCACCCAACTGCAGTCTCTACAAGGCAAGTTACAGGTAATTCGTCAGTTCATATCACAACTGGAAGACAAGTGCCAACCTTTCAATCATCTCTTACATAAAAACATTTCATTTAGATGGGATGAGAAGTGCAAAGAAGCTTTTGGCAAACTGAAGGAGTATCTTATGAATCCACCTATCTTGATGCCTCCTATACAAGGCAAGCCACTATTACTTTACATATCTGCTACACCAACAGCTCTCGATGCCCTATTAGCACAACCTGATTATGAAGGCAAAGAAAGAGCTATCTACAACATTAATCACACATTGGTGGGCTATGAACTACAATATTCCCAAATAGAAAGACTGTGTCTTACTGTGGTTTTGGCTTCCCAAAAACTACGACACTACATGCTAGCACATCCAGTCAAGCTTATTGCAAAGATAGATCCACTCAAGTACCTATTAAGCAAAGCATCTCTAATAGGCCACCTAGCCAAGTGGGTAATGCTGTTAAGTGAATATGACATCGATTATGTAGAAAGGAAGGCTATCAAAGGTCAAATCATTGTCGATCAGTTAGCAAAAGCACCATTACAAGATACCACACCAATGACATTTGAGTTTCAAGATGAATCCATATTCAGTATCATAGCACACTCATGGAAACTCTACTTTTATGGATCCTATACAAACCATGGATTAGGGACAAGAATCCTGTTGGTCACTCCTCACAGTGATACCATACCTAAGTCTTATCGTCTACTATTCCCATGCACAAACAATATAGTAGAGTATGAGGCCTTGGTCATTGGTCTCAAAATGGCAGCAGAATGGAAAATAAAAGAGCTACATGTCTATGGCGACTCCCAACTAGTAATCAATCAAGTCAATGAGGACTATCAGACCAAAGATGACAAGTTAATCCCATACAAGCATATGGTCAATGACTTTAAAGAGTACTTTGTAATAATCTCCTTTGAGAAAATACCTCACATTAAAAGCAAAGCAGCAGATGCCATTGAAACCATTGCCTCGCTCCTCAAGATCCCAGAGAATGAGTCATGATATGAGTTCTTAGTAGAGTAAATTATGCAACCAGCTTATGATCTTCCTGAAACACACTCCATATGCCTATTAGTCAGATCTGATTCACCTTGGTATGGTAATATTTACACTTACCTCAAGGATAACACCCTACCACTTGATTTTTCTACCAACCAACGTCAAACCTTCATTTGCCAAACCTCCCATTACACCATTATCACTGATACCTTATACCAACAAGGTCTGGATGGTACTTTACTCTGATGTTTAGAACATGAAGAATTTCAAACTACCTTATGAGACATACATGAAGGAATTTGCAGAACACAATCTAGCAGTCCTTCTTTAGCTAAGAAACTCATGCGTTTGGGATACTATTGGCCAAATATGGAAATCGATTCATATCAGTTTGTGAAGAAATACAAGCAGTGCTAGATACATGGAAACCTAGAATACATGCACCAGCTCAAGAGCTACGACCTTTAATGACACCATGGCCCTTTTCTCAATGGGGACTAGACCTTGTGGGAAAAATTTACCCTCCATCATCCAATGGCCACAAGTTCATAATAATCGCCACTAAATATTTTATCAAGTGGATTGAATCCGTTCCACTCACCAATGTCACAGGCAAACAGATTGCCTCATTCATCCTTAATTACGTCATTTGTAGATACATAATTCCCTCATCCATCGTCATGGATAATAGAAGACCCTTCAAAAACTAGGATGTCCAAGAGCTTTGTGACAAATTCAAAATCCAACACTGTTTGTCCACCCCCTACTATCCACAAGGCAACAGCCAAGCAGAGGCATCTAACAAAATAATCTTGAAAATCCTAAGAAGATAGTCAATGATGCTGGCAATGATTGGCACATACAACTGAATCCCGCTCTGTGGGCCTATCAAACTAGTATATGCACTCCCATAGGGGCTATCCCTTACACCCTTGTCTATGGATTAGAAGCCAGTTTGCCCATCGAGGTCTAGTTACCATCCCTAAGGGTATTGTTAAAAGGTCTCATTACTGACAAAGACTACAGAGTTTCCAAATTGCAAGAATTAGAGTTGTTAGAAGAGAGAAGGCAATAGGCCTTTAACCATCTCAAAGCATATCAACAGAGAATATCATGGAGCTACAATCACAGGGTTTGTCCAAGGGTCTTCAACATTGGTGATTTGGTACTTAAGGAAAATCCCCGCAATCAACAGGATCGTGAAAAGAAAGGTAAGTTTGAGCCCAATTGGCTGGGTCCTTATGTAATCATTGTTGTCTATGGATCAGGGGTATATTAGTTAGCCACATATGAAGGTGAGTTGTTTGATGACCCAATCAATAGTATGCATCTTTGCCGGTTCTATACCTAAGAGAACCCCAATATAAGGGGGGAAAAATTCAAAAAAGCAAAAAAAATAATTAAAAAAATATTTAAAAAATCAAAAAAATGAAAAATAACAAAAAAATCATCCTTTGGTGAAAACCTGGCAAACAGGTGCCTTGGATAGGTACCATGATGAAAACCTAACAGACAGTCATCATGTGTACTTTTAGCTTTCGTGCAAATAAAAGCAAGTGGTGAAAACCTAGTAAACAGGCGCTACTTGTGATAAACCTCTTCCTCCATCTTTGGGAAACCAATCACCTTATGTCCATTCCTCCTACCATCATTTCTCATCCAATCCATATTTGTTCCATAATAAAACACCTTGTGTAACCTAGCAATAACTTATCATGGCTCGATACTCTATTTCTTTTGTCGCCTAATCAACTAAGGTCTTATCCAATATCCTATCCATAGTGTCAGCCTAGCGTAGTATCTATCATCAGTATCATATCATCAGTATCATAGGGTCAACCGCGAACTACGTTGCCTCTGCATCGTCACATAGGCAAGGCCATTATCAATGCGCCCCCAAGGCTTCCCATCCATCTCATACCTTGTCGTCTATCCTCTAGTCCATCCGCATCCAAGTCCAAGTCCCAAACTACATTGCCTCTGCGTCATCATGTAGGCAAGGCCATTTAGCAATGCGCCCCCGAGACAATAAATCAGTCCCTTAGGGTTCATTTCACTAGGCATGTAAGCACAAGCAAAGCCAACTTCCAAAGCAAAAATTTTAATGCAAGACATCAACCTATCCAAAGGAAAGCAAACAAGTACCTAAGTACTCTAAATGATTCTATCTAAATTATGACAAGAAAAACACATCTAAATGCAAGAATGTTTTGTGGTTGTGATCAAGTTAGGTTATAGTGTCGTGATTTTTGTTATCATGTCTTTCTATGCTACTCAAGGATGCCACAAGCTAGAGATGCTATGATGGGGCATGATTTTTTTGTTGTTGTTTGTGGATCAAACCTTAGTAATGTGAAGCCTTGTCTAACAACATGATTAGCAAAAGATCATCGAGGACTTCATAGGTCTAACATGAACGGGGGCAATCCTTGTCTGTAGATACGCAAGAAATACTTAGGTCATCTCGATTCAATTATACCTTGATGCTTATATTAACTTGCTAAATCAAAATTCATGTAAGCAATACTCAGGTCATCTCAGTTCAATTATACCTAGATGCTTGTATTAACTTACAACATTTTGAAAAAGTACCAAAAAAAAAATCGCCCAATGATGAAATAAGCACTTCAAAAATACTCGCAATATCAAGATAGAAAAACCATTTCACATCCATATCGTATCTGTTAAGGGAAAATTGGAGCAAACATGAATAATCAATATAATAATATCAATGATACCCAAAATCTAATGAAATAATGAACAATACAAAGCAAACCTCTTTTAATTCTTAGCTTCCATTGATCACCTATCACAAATGATCTTGTCTATTAATATGGCCCTCAGAAGGTGCACTTCCTTGCTATGATTCCAAGATGTTCAAATGGGAATGACTATGATAGTTTCTCCATGAAGATGAGCTTCACAACAATGATAGTAGTGTGTAGTAACGAGTGTGATCACAAGTAATGAAGGAATTGGTGCCAAAGGTGCACTGTAATTCCTACAGAGTAAGTTTACTTAAAAGCTTGGATGAATGAAATGGAGGAATTAGGTTCAATTTACAGACTTGAGAGAAAGAAGATCAACGGTATAGATAGAATGAAAAGATCAATGGTATGGAAACCTTGAGAGAATGTGCGTGAATAAGAAGAAGAAATGTGCCACACAAAAGCTATTTTATTTGAGTTAACTGCCTTTCTTTTCTAAAGATAAGATATGACTTCATAAATTAGAAAGCTTTTTTCTAATTTAAGAGATATTGATAAAAACAAGGTTGCTTGAGTCAGTTAACTCAACTTGTGATTTGCTTTTGCATGATTTGAGAGAAATTAAATAATAAATTATTTAATTGTGTGTGCATGAAGAAGAAGACTTATTTTTAGAAGATTTGGAAGATATTTGAAGAATTAGAAGATAAGAAAACTAATTAAATAAATAAATTTATTTAATTGTTGTGCATGATTTAGAAGAACAAAAATATTTGATTGTATTTTATTTTTGGAGATTGAGGATTTAAATAAATTTGATTGATTTATTTAAATTTAGAAGAATAATTGACTTTAATTAAATAATTAAGAATTATTTAATTGTTTGGAAGAATTTAATTAAATAAAGGATTTTATTTAATTTTGACTTTAGAAGAGATAATTAAATATTTTGATATTTAATTAACTTAGAGGAATATGAATCAAATACATAAATTTGTTTATTTATTTATTGATAGAAGAATTAGAATGAAATAAATATTAAGAATATTTATTTAGACTGAATCATGTCATTTTTAGGTGTATACATTTTGCCCCTCTTTGATGCAATGTAGTTTACGGTGTTGCTTCAAAGAATAAGAATTTTCTGATAATGATACATGCCCCAGTTTGCCCCTGGTACAAGTTTAATGATGGTAAGATGCCCCCTCGGGAGATTGGATGGGAAGAAGGTGTGAGATGGACAATCTCATGAAGACGAATGGAAAACTTGGTTAGGATTGAAGAAAAGAAGATGCATTTCTGAGAAACGGGAAGAAAACGGGAAGAAACGGGTGTGGGAAGTAGTCATAGTCACCACAGCCAGTTTAGGGTTTGCATGCTATTTTTAGGAGTTGGGTCCACAAGACAAGTCATTTGCACACTTGGATTTTGTTGGATTATCTTTGAGAGCTTAGGAGAGTACAGAGCATAGAGTAGTTAGCACTAGGATGGATATTCCACGTGAGTAGCATTGCTTTGAGTGCATCCGACGATTCAACTGGCTAACAAAGGCAAGACCCCCGGTATGTATCTCAAAAAATTTCACCTAGGGTTGATTTTGAGTGCAATAAATGCTAGGCAAAAAGAGGCTAAACAAAAGTGCAAGATCGTAGTTCGGCACATCTGACATGCAGAATTGTGGATCTATCATTCTATGGCACATCTAGGATATGAAATGGCACATGCATGAGGAAGGTTGGCGCATGCATGAGGAAGGTCAGTGCATGCATTATTTGGCAGCGCATTTAGGTATGAGTCAGTGCATACACTTGGGCGGCGCTTATACGGTATGGGATGGTGCATGCGTGAAATGTTGCGGTGCATGTGTCAGAAGTGGTGCATTTACTAAGAAATCATGCATGTACCCTATGTTCTAGTGCATATGATATAGATAGTAAGTTTACTTAACAAAATTGACTCGATTGGCATCCTGTTTAATGCATCAATCGATAAGCTATCTCTAAGATTGTAGGAATCTAGTCAAGAGATGTAGTGTGCTATTTTGATCAATTTGATATGTTAAGTTAGTTGATATGATTCTATAGATATGTTGAGCATGGTACTTGCATCTTTAGGTTAACGTCTCACTTTACGTGCTTGCACGAGGATATATGAGATACACTGATGTCGAGGGAGCAGTTTCCCATGCCAATGTTGTAGCATCACATGTTGATAGAGATAGATCAAGAGGTGCTCAGTGCGATGGGATTAGATTATGTGTGCTTTATGCCTAAGGTTCGAGCGAACTGCAACTTACTGCCTGCAGTAGTGGAGAGGTTTCACAGCGAGGATGGGACCTTTCATTTCCCAACTGGTGAGATGACGGTGACTCTAGAGGATGTATATAGGATACTCCACCTACTGATATAGGAAGAGCTTGTGGAGTATGATCCACAGTGAGATGCAGGACTTGCAGACTGCAGGCAAGTATTTGACGACCCCGAGCTGGTAGGACAGGTTATCTCCTAGTAGGATATACATGATTACTATGACTATTTCCTTGGGATAGTTGTAGGATTGATCAGAGGTGTTGTATGCCCCAATAGGAGATCGCATGGGTTCCCAATTGGATGGGGACAGATTATGAAGAGGATGATTGTAGAGGCCACCCGCTATGCTTGGGGTGTCTGCATTTTAGTACACCTATACCACGATATGCATCAAGTGGTATACCACAGGGGTGCTAGTTGATTAGCGGGTGTCTCACTATTACAGTTTTGGTTGTGGGAGCATATCACCATTACTAGACCAATATGTGTGTTTCAGAGACAAAGGGGAGAGCCTTACAGCTATGGCTACGCAGGAGTGATTTCCTAGCATAAACTGGGGAAGCTAGAGTAATGGAGGCACGCACTGGATGGGGTAGATGTGGTTGTCTGGTGACCATATCTAGAGTGTGAGCCTTGGGATGATGAGGTAGATGAGCTACCATTCTGCTATTAGACTTGGTGGCTTATAGGCTGGACACGGTTCATCCTGGAGAGACAGATTGTTAGCTGAGTTCAGAGGCAGTTTGGGAGGAGATAGGGCATGCCACAGGTGTAGGCTCTATTTGCATGGACACATGTAGAGAGGTTTAGATGCGGCCCAATGGCATCCTACAAGGAGGCAGTGGAAGAGTTTCAATAGATTCCTTATACTACCTGGCTGATGAGGAGAGAGATTGCAGATGCAGGGATGACACCAGACTACGCAGAGTGGTTTGCAGAGCATCCATTTCTAAGATACTCTAGGGCTAGACAGCTAGTTCCTCGCATAGACGAGGTAGATTTAGATGACGAGGGTAGGGTTGGTAGGAGGAGGAGGAGGAGAGGAGGACGGAGAGATGGAGGAGATGGATGATATGGGGGAGATGGGGGAGATAGACGAGATGGAGGCAGAGTTAGGAAGAGGAGAGCTAGGGAGGGATCCTCCCACGCTCAGCAGGTAGTGCAGCCGTAGGTTGCATAGCAAGGACAGATGCCGCCACCTCAATAGGTGGCATAGCAGCAAGTACCTTAGCTGCAGGGGTAGGGATAGGCACAGGCCTCCCAGGATCCAACACAGCTAGATGTCCAGGGGACAGCCATTGTCATACTGAGAGGACAGGTTCGGCAGCTGCAGGCACAGCTTAGGATGGTTGAGGCTTGGTGAGAGATAGATGCAGGTGTTATCTCGGGGCTCACTAGAGAGTGAGATATGGCAGACGTGAGGATATGAACTATTTGAGTAGAGAGGGACATAGTAGTCATAACCCTTGGGATAGACGCTACTAGAAGTTTTTTGGTTGGACAGGTGCAACAGGCACAGACACAGCTAGCACAGACATAGGCACAGTTGGCATAGGTGCAGGGGTAGTTAGCGCAGGTACAGTGTGAGCTTGCCAGAGCATAGGCTCAGACACAGTACTATTAGGGACTATACCATGGTGCTATTCTAATTGATTAGAGGGCTCCGAGTTACATGAGCCAGTCCATGGCCTCGTAGAGAGCAGGTGGATCATGGTTGGGAGCCTCTATGATGGGCCTGCAGCAATCTAGGGCTAGCAGAGGAGGGGACGCAGAGGATACAACTAGGAGTAATAGTTCACAGTAGTAGGGTTAGCAGACACTTGCATAGATTTTGGCTCCTATATACACTTTTTGATGGCTCAGATAGCAGGACACGTATATGTACCACTTTTGTATTTTGAGACATGTATCATTATCCTTGAGAAGTATACATTGTATATGACATTGACTCAGAGATGGACCTTTTGATATTGTACATTTGGACATGCTTTATGATATTTATATAATGATGTAGCTATATTTTATGGTCTTTATATGCAATTTGTTCATTCTATGCTATGGATAAATTTCTATTTGTATGATGGTACTTATGTGATGCATATTTTGACTATGTCTATATGATGTTTATCTAATGCAGACTTTTATATGATGCTATATGATGTTTATCTAATGTAGTCTTAGATGTTTATGATGTTATGTGACTTAATGCAGATGTAGATGTTTTTACTTGATATGCGTCTAATGTGTAAATGCAAATGGTATCTCTATGATTATACAGTTTATGTGATGCACTTATCTATGTTTTTTATTTTTTCTATTGACACTATGTGATGATTGCAAAAAATGTATATGGATGACCTGATGCACTTTATTATGTATGTGACTGATTTAATCATGTAAATGACTATCTCATGTGATATGATATGCAGCTGTATGCTATGTTTTTGTGATGTCCAAATGTACTCTATCGACACAGAGATGACATAATGATAGATAGAAGTTTGATTGAAAGAATGACTCGATAGAAAGACTCAAAAGATTCAATTTGTATTGATACTCTACCTTGTTTAGATCTTTTATTACATGGGATACAGATGTATGGATGTATAACAAATGTATGATGGATGCTTTGCTTTTGACATATTGACGGTGCAAGTATTTTGAAGTGCTTATTTCATCATTAGGCAATTTTTTTGGTACTTTTTCCAAATGTTGTAAGTTAATACAAGCATCTAGGTATAATTTAACTGAGATGACCTGAGCATCGCTTACATGGATTTTGATTTAGCAAGTTAATACAAGCATCTAGGTATAATTGAACTAAGATGACCTGAGTATTTCTTGCATATCAACAAACAAGGATTGCCCCTTTTCATGTTAGACCTTTGATGTCCTCGATGATCTTTTGCCGATCATGTCATTAGACAAGGCTTCACATTACTAAAGATTAATCCACAAACAACAAACAAAGAAAATAGTCATGCCCCCATCATAGCATCTCTAGCTTTTGGCATCCTCGAGTAGCATAGAAAGACATGATAAAAAAAAAGCAAGATGCCGTAACTTAACCATGATTCCAACCACAAAACATTTTTGTATTTTTAGATGTGTTTGTTTCTTGCCATAATTTAGGTAAAATCATTTAGAGTGCTTTAGGTATTTGCTTGCTTTGTTCTAGATAGGTAAATGCCTTGTGTCAAGATTTCTACTTGAAAAGAGCAAGTTTTTTTTGCGCTTGCTTGCCTAGTGAAAGATTCCACAATCCTTATTGGTGAGACAAGCCCTAAGGGACTGACCTAGTGTCTCGGGGGCTCATTGCTAAATGGCCTTCCCTATGCGATGATGTGGAGGCAACGTAGTTCAGGGTAAACTCTAATGGACCTAAGACCTAGGCGATAGAAAGTGGCGTGGACTCAAATAGATAGAAGGACTAGACATGCAACAGATGGGATAGTGGAGCCTCGGGGGTGCATTTGAAGAAATGGCCTTGCCTACGTGACAATGTAGAGGCAATATAGTTTAGGGACTTGGACCATGGATGGACTAGAGGATAGATGACAAGATATGGGATGGATAGGGAAACCTCGGGGGCACATTGAAAATGGTCCTGCCTATGTGACAACGCAGAGGCAACATAGTTCATGGACTTGGACCATGTGGATACTAACGAGAGACACTATGCTAGGCTAACACTATGGATAGGATACTAGATAAAACCTTGGTTGACAAGGCAACAAAGAGATGGAGTATCAAGACACGATAGGTTATCCTTAGAATTTAATTATGGAACAGATATGGATTGAATGGGACATGAGTGAAGGAAGAATGGACACAAGGTGATTGGTTTCCCAAAGATGGAAGAAGCAGTTTATCACAAGTAACGCCTGTTTACTAGGTTTTCACCACTTGCTATTATTTGCATGAAAGCTAAAAAGTATGCATGACGCCTGTTTGCCAGGTTTTCATCATGATACCTATCCAAGGCACCTATTTGCTAGGTTTTCACCAAAGGACGATTTTTTTCTATTTTTCTATTTTTATTTTATTTTTTTGTATTATTTTATTTTTTTTGTATTTTTCTGTTTTCTTTTTATTTTTTTTGTATTTTTTGTATTTTTGTATTTTTTTGTACTTTTCTAACTTTTTGATTTTTTTGTATTTTTCTACCCCCCTTACATTGGGGTTCTCCTAGGTATAGAACCAGCGAAGGTGCATGCTATTGATTGGGTCATCGAACAACTCACTCTCTGTTGTTGCTAACTGATATGCCCCCGATCCATAGGCATCTATGATCACATAAGGCCCAATCCAGTTGGGTTCGAACTTGCCTTTCTTTTCCCGATCCTATTGATTGTGGGGGTTCTCCTTAAGTACTAGATCTCCAACTTTAAAGACTCTTGGGCAGACTCTGTGGTTGTAGCTTCATGACATCATTTGTTGATATGCTTTGAGATGATCAAAGGCTTTTTGTCTCCTTTCCTCTAGCAACTCTAGTTCTTTTAATCTAGAAACTCTGTACTCTTCATCTCTTATGAGACCTTTTAATGACACGCTGAGAGATGGTAACTTGACTTTGATGGGGAGGATAGCTTATGATCCATAGACAATGGCATAAGGGGTAGCACCTGTGGGAGTACGTATACTAGTTCTATAGGCCCATAGAACGGGATTGAGTTGGATGTGCCAATCATGGCTAGCATCGTTGACTATCTTCTTGAGGAGTTTCAAGATGGTCTTGTTGGATGCTTCTGCTTGGCCATTGCCTTGAGGGTAATAGGGTGTTGAGAAATGGTGTTGGATTTTGAATTGGTTATAAAGTTCTTGGACATCCTAGTTTTTGAAGGGTCTTCTGTTATCCATGATAATGGATGAGGGAATTTCATATTTGTAGATGAGGTAATTAAGGATGATTGAGGAGATTTGTTTACCTGTGATGGTGGTGAGGGGGACGGCTTGAATCCACTTGGTAAAGTACTCAGTGGCGGTTATTATGAATTTGTGGCCGTTGGATGAGGGTGGATGGATTTTTCCCACAAGGTCGAGTCCCCACTGACAAAAGGGCCAAGGTGTTGTTAAAGGTCTCAACTCTTGAGCTGGTGCATGTATCAAGTTCTCGTGTATCTGGCACTGCTTGCACTTCTTCACAAATTGATATGAATCTATTTCCATGTTTGGCCAATAATAACCCAAACGCATGAGTTTCTTAGCTAAGGAAGGAACACTAGAGTGTGTTCCGTAGATCCCTTCGTGTACGTCTTGTAAGGTAGTTTGGGATTCTTCTCATTCTAAACAATGGAGTAAAGTACCACCTAGACCACGTTGGTATAGGGTGTCAGCGATAATGGTATAATGAGAGTTTGGCATATAAAGGTTCGTCATTAGTTTGAAGATAATTTAGGTGGGAGAGTGTTGTTCTTGAGGTAAGTGTAAACCTTACCATACCAAGGTGAATTAGATCCAATTAATAGGCATATGGAATGGGTTTCAGGAAGATCATAAACTAGTTGCTAAATTGATTCCACTAAGAACTCGTACGTGACTCATTCTCTGGGATTTTGAGGAGAGAGGCAATGGTTACCATGGCATCTGCTGCTTTGTTTTCAATGCAAGGTATCTACTCAAAAGAGATGATCACAAAGTATTCCTTAAAGTCCTCGACCATCCGTTTGTATGGGACAAGCTTCTCATCTTTGGTTTGGTAGTCGTCATTGACTTGATTGATCACTAGTTGAGAATCACCGTAGACATGTAGCTCTTTGATTTTCTATTCTATGGCCATTTTGAGACCAATGACCAAGGTTTCATATTCTGCTATTTTGTTGGTGCATGGGAATAATAGACGGTAAGACTTCGGTATGGTGTCGCCATGAGGAGTTACAAACAAGATTCCTGCCCCTGATCCATGGTTTGTCTAGGACCCATCAAAGTAAAGTTTCTAGGAATGTGTTGATATATTGAATAAGGATTCATCTGGAAATTCAAATTACATTTGTGTGGTGTCCTGTAGTGGTGCCTGCTAACTAATCAGTAATGACTTGTCCCTTGATAGCCTTTTTGTTTACATACTTAATGTCGTATTCACTTAGGATCATTACCCATTTGGCTAGGCAACCTGTTAGAGCTGCTTTTCTTAGTAGGTATTTCAGTGGATCTATTTTTGCAATAAGTTTGATTGGATGTGCTAGCATATAATGTCAGAATTTTCAGGAGGTAAAAACTACTGCAAGACATGATCTTTCTATTTGAGAGTATTTCAACTCATAGCCCACCAGTGTGCGACTGATGTAGTAGATGGCTCTTTCTTTACCTTCATGATCTTGTTGTGCTAGAAGGGCCCCAAGAGCTATTGGTGTAGTAGATATGTATAGTAACAATCGTTTCCCTTAGATAAGAGGCATGCGAATAGGTGGATTCATAAGATACTCTTTCAGTTTGTTGAATGCCTCTTCACATTTCTCATCCCATCTGAATGGAATGTTCTTATGTAGGAGATTACTAAAGGCTTGACACTTGTCTGCCAGTTGTGATATGAACCTATGGATTGCTTGTAGCTTGCCCTGTAGAGATCTTAGTTGAGTAAGATTCTTGGGTGGTCGCATGTCCATAATAGCCTTGACTTTGGCAGGATCCACCTCTATTCCATTTGTCGATACAATAAAACCTAAGAGCTTAGCTGAGGTGACTCCAAACACACATTTCTTTGGGTTCAACCTGACTTTGAATTGTTCCAGTCTCTAAAAGACTTTGTCTAAAACATCAAGGTGTGATTCTCTTGTGAGTGACTTTGCAAGGATATCATCTACATAATCTTCCATGGTGACGTGCATCATATCATGGAATATAGTGGTCATAGTATGTTGGTATGTAGCCTCTGCATTCTTTAGCCCAAATGGCATGACATTCTAGCAGAAAGTTCCCCATGGACAAGTAAAAGCCATCTTATGCTGGTCTTCTGGTGCTATCTTGATTTGATTGTATCTTGAGAAGCCATCCATGAGAGATAACATGGTATGCCCTGTTGTTAAGTTGACTATGATATCTATATTTGGCAACAGAAAATCACCCTTGTGGCAAGCTTTGTTTAGATCTCTAAAATCATTGCATAGTCTGACTCAACCATCTGGTTTGGACACTGGTACTATGTTGGAGACCCATTCCGGAGAGTCTATAGCTCTAATGAATCCTATATCTAGTAGTTTCTTGAGTTCCTCTTTTACTAGCAGTGCAATGTGTGGATGCATCTTTTTAAGCTTCTATTTCACCGGTTTCACTCCTAGATCTAGTGGAAGGTGATGTAGAATCAAATCTGGATCTAACCCCTACATATCTACATATGACCAAGTAAAATTGACTTTCTTTTTCTTGAAGAATGGTACAAACTTAGTCTTTTCTGGTGGGATTAGAGGCTTAGCAAAGTGAATGATCTTAGGTTGTTCCTCTGTTCCAATGTTAACAGGTTCTGTAGGTTCCACAACAATCTAAGACTTTTCCTAGAGCACGTCGTCGGGGAGGGTATCAAGCCTTCCATCATCAGGTGCCACAGTTGGGTTTTCACCATCAGATGCGTCCTTTCTTTTTACTATTTTGGGATCTAACACTGCTGCAGAGTGGTTTTCACCAACAGATCTAGTTTTTATTTTGATATTTTTGTGACTGGAAGGCTTGGGACCCTCTCTAAAATAAGCCACGGTATTAAGTTCAATGGCAAGGCTAGCTTTATGATCTCCTTTAGGTAGGTGGTCCCTAAGTTCCATGTAGTCAATATAAGCATCATCATTTTGGAACATATCTAGTTGCAGGGTTCCTTGTAGATCTCAGTCAATAAGCTTAGGATGTGAAAGGGGGAGGGATTTGGAGGATAGATCTGATTTGTTGATAGTTTGAATGAATATGCTAGGAGGATTGGTAGGGAGAGTGTTCAAGATGGTACTTTCCTTTAAATTGTTTATTGTGATAGAACTCAAACCTTCCTCAAAAGTTGTATTCTTAGGGATAGGCTAATCACACTCTAATGGCCTATTGGGTAGTGTTTGTCCCTCATGGTAAGGGCTATAAGTTTGAATGGTGTCAACCTCTTTGTCATCATAGGAATGCTCTATCAGCTCATCCCACTCATATTCATTGGAATCTGTGTCACTATCCTCTTGAAGGGTATGGATCATTTCCATAAGACAAGCATTTGCTTTAGCTTTTCCCTTATCCTTATATCCTAGACCTTTTGTAGTTCTAGCCAATGGGGATGAAGAAGGTTGAATGGGTTCTATAATTCTTTCTTTTCTTAGGCCGATGGGGCCTTGTCCTTCATAACCCATTCTGTGTAGGATAGACTCACCTCACCCATAGATTTCTATTGGGAGATTAGGTGCTTCTTATTGTGTGCTCTCTTCTTCTTCTATGTAGAGCCATTGTAAGATATCTCTTTCCTCTGTTTCATTTGATAGGGTTCCCCATTTTACAAAGGGAGATGTGGGAGCTGTAGGAGTAGATGGCTTTGGAAAATGCTTGGGTTGTCCAAAGGATCTAGGAGATAGAGGCATTTTGGCCAAGTTGAGGCTGTGCTTGATGGAGTATTCCCCTACTCTTGTTTCTTTGATTGTAATTTTCTACTCTTTGGGCTTGGATGAGGAAGCTTCAGAGGTAGAATCATGCTGTGGGGTAGGGGATGTAGATGCTCTATTGTTGGGTACGATGCAATCAGGTTTTGAAAGGATAGAGTTACAATGTTGAAAGGGGTCAGGATCACCTTGGTGAAGAGAACTTGTGTCTCAAATTACTACTTGAACCTCTTAGTTGAACCTATGCATTGAACCACTTTGTTGAACCCCTTTGTTGAGCCTTTCTAGAGTTCATTTGGTAGGTTAAATGAATTTTAGTTCAACTGTTCCTTGGTTCATTGGTTTGAGGATATGCGATGTTGGTATCGCTGTGACGAAGCACTATCGGCAGGACCGTGTTGAAGATCATTGGCATCGGTGAGACAAGGGCCGTCGGAATAAGCATCGAAGGGTTTGTCCGATGCTAAGTGTCACCCCGATGGAAGCATTCAATCGTCGGCAAGACAAGGCCTATCGGCCAACCTTTGAGGAGTTACTCCGACAGGAGTAGTCACTCCGACGAAGGTTACGATCGTCGGCAAGACAAGGCCTATCGGCCAAACTCTGTAGAGTTACTCCGATAGGAGTAGTCACTCCGATGGCGTATGTCTATCGGCAAGAGAATACCCGTCGGCTAAAGGTGTTGGGCCGATGTACTGCGGACATCCTGATGGAAGTCTTATTGGTATCGGTGAGACAAACCTCTGTCGGAGCGAGGGCTAGATCTTTTGCCGATGGAGGATGTCATACCGATGGTAACCTTGGTGATCGGGGAGACAATGCTCATCGGTGGGAGGTGAAGTCTGAGGGCCGATGGGAGTTGTTATGCCGATGGACTTGGAGGCTTGGTATTGTCGGCAACAAAATTGCTGACAATACTCTTTCGCCTGTTGGCGGTTATAAACTGCAAAGTCCTTTGCGACTTGGTACATGTGGGACTAAACGCCTCACTGAAATGTGAACCGTTGCGACGGTTAGATGGCAGCGACGTATGAGGAATTTGTTCTATCAGTTAGAGCAGAAGTCTGTAACGGTTCTGGTTCTGGCAGATTGGAAAAAGAATGATATGTATATAGGTGTCGTTGGTATTATGATGATGAGACTTGAATAAAGGTTCGTTCTGTAAATGTACAGGGAGATGAACTGTGTATGATGTCGAGAATCAAACACCAGAGCAAGAAGCTGAGTTCTTTATTGTAACTGTATATCTTACTGTAATAAAGATTGTTTTCTTGTGGTGGTGGGTTTTTTACCCGTAAGGGTTTTCCCACGTAATTCTGTGTGTCTGTGTTCTAACTATTGTCTATTTTGGTTTCTCTTGTGTATTCATCTGTGTTATTGTAATTTCAAAAGTGACTGGTCTATACTGTCCCCTGGGAATTAACATTAGGGAAGCAGTTTTCCGCACCTGTGCTTTCCTTACACTTGGATGGTGACTTGCTTACCATCATGAGGGAATTTTATGCATTGGTGATAGGTAGAAGGCACAACTTTCATGGCATGAATCCATGGTCTACCTAGGAGAATATTATAGGCTATCTCCCTATCTAGGACTTGGCACACAACATCTTTTATCACTAGTCCCACTTGTATGGGTAATACCACCATTCCTTTGGTAGTTCTCTCCTCTTCATCATAGGCTTTGATAGTAATCTTCTTCCTTGGATCAAATGCATTTTCAGAGAACCCCAATGTAAGGACTAGCTTGAGCGTGTAAATATTTAAACAAGTTCCCCAATCAATGAGAACCCTCTTGATGCAGTGCTTATGGATGAAGGCGATGATATGTAAAGGGGTGTTATGAGGTTGAGACACTGAGAGGTCATCTTGTTCGGTAAATGATATGGTACTAGAGGAGGTCAGATTACCTACCATGGCATGAAACTTCTCTTGGGCCAAGTTCATGGGTATAGTGGTTTCCACTAGGGCTTTATCGATAATCTCCTTGTGGGAAGGACATAGACACAACAACTATAAGATAGAAATGTGGGAAGGAGTCTTCCATAGTTGGTCTATGATGCTGTACTGGTGGGAGTTGGACTAAGAAGGTGATGACCTTGGAGGAATGGTATTTAACATGACCTTACCACTGTGGGTGATGATACTGTAATCAGTTCTATTGGGCTTTGATTGTTGGTTGGGCGTAACCACATTGATTTGTGGTATGTGCTCTTTTATGCAATTGATGGTATAGTCGAATGGCACACTTGCATAATTAGCATTATTAGTCCCATTATTCTGATTTTACCTATTATGGTTGTTGTTGTTGCCATTGTTGTTGTTGTTGTTGTCATCATTGTTGTTGTACATCCTATCATGATTGAGAAGTGGATCTTTGTAAGCCACATGCGTCTCATTAGAAGTATGTTGTTAAGTACCTCCTTGATTTTGATCAAGTATGTCTTGAATAACATGTTTGAGATGGATACAATTGTTGGTTGTATGTCCTCTTCCTCTATGATACTCATAAAAGTCAGTGTCTTTCCATTAGTGAGGTTTTATTTGAGCTTCATAATTGCTTGTTGGTTGTAGAGAGATTTCATTATTGGCCAATAACTTCCTTAATGCAGATTCTTGGGACTCACCTAGCGGTGTGAACTTTCACCTTGGATTTGAGTTGAACCATGGTCTTGGCTCCTAAGAGAATGTTTTGTTGGGCATAACATTGCTTGCCTCTCCTTTAAGAGTGAATATTGGTTGTTGTTTGGGAACCGCCACCTTGGCATCAACTACTCCATCATTGATGACATTTTTATTCTTAGTCCAAAAATTTGATTTGTCAGTCATGTAGTTGGAGGTAGGTGGGTCCTTGTATAACTTGATTTGTCCCTTGGCGATCATAGCTTTCTCGATGAACAATCCCATTTCAATGACCTTTAAAAATGAGGTAGGGCATTGAATTTGTATTTGATAGCTTAGATCAGAGTTGAGGTTGTGGACAAACATCTCCATTAATTACTTCTCAAGTACATCATATGAGAATTTTCTTGCTAGTTGTCTCCACCTTTCTAAGAAGTGAAAGGAAGCTCGGTGTGCTGAAATCGCTTCCTACACTAATCTAATGAGGAGAGATGTATGCAAATTCAATTTAATTCTTACAACTATAGCAACATAGAACATCTAATAGAGATATAGCAGCAATACACATACACACAGAAAGTAGACAGAAGAGAGAGAGAGAGAGAGAGACAAGATATACGTGGGGAAAACCCTTACGGGTGAAAAACCCCACACTCCAAAAACACAGCTCAAATGTATTATAGTAAACAATAACATATTACAATATAGTTTCAGAGCCAATGCTCTTTCAGGAGTCTTCAAATGTTGAATTTGGAGATATTCTGACAGCATAATAGTACTTGTACCAAAGTTATCTATCTCCCATCCAAGCACCTGTTTATATAGAGTTTACAAGGCAAATATGGAACCTTCTAGAGATGGGTGTCCATCTTAAACTCATGCCCCAAAACCCACGCCTAAGGACACTTGTCCAACATCCCATCCTGAAGTGGGCGCCTGGTCCCAAGATAGGTTATGACAGATGCTCTTACCCTGTCTTGGGGGCGCTGCCCCCAAACCCGTGTTAATTATTGAAGGGGGAAACTGCGGCTACCAAAGTCACCAAAATTTACCCTGCTGCATATACACAAGGTGCTAACTATGCCAACTCAACATGGGATAAAGAAATACAACATTAAGATTTTGCAAAGGTTGAGACACCTTAATTCCCAACATTCTCCCACTTGTCGAACACCTTGCAAGGGCCAAAAGTAATGACAAGATTTAACTGCTAGAGGCCAAGAGGCCCATAGACTCCGAACACCATTTAAACTTCTCTATGCCCACTAGTTTCATCAATGCATCTGTAACATTCTTCAAAGTAGCTACCTTCTCCAAATTTACCTTTCCATCCTCAACCATGTCTCGCACAAAGTGAAACTGAACATCAATGTACTTTATTCTAGCATGGAAAGTTGGATTCTTTGCAAGGCAAATTGCACTCTGATTGTCACAACTGATCGTGATCTGACCTACATCAACACCAATATCTGATCACCAAACAATGTAAACACATAAGCACTGGTGGATCTCCTGCTGTCAATGTCACCTGCCCAATTTGAATCCACAAATCCATGAATATCAACATAATGCGGAGGTCCTAAAACATTACCATGATAGCAAGGGGCTACGCCCCTTGACCCTGTCTTGGGGGTGCTGCCCCCAAACCCTCGTTAATTATTCAAGGGGGAAACCACAGCTACCAAAGTCACCAAAATTTACCCTGCTACATATACACAAGGTGTTGACTATGCCAACTCAACATGGGATAAATAAATACAACATTAGGAATTTGCAAAGGTTGAGACACCTTAATTCCCAACAAGAAGGAGGTGAATGATTCACCACTCTTTTGCTTGGTATTGCATAGGTCAAGCATGGAGACTTCGTGTTCAATATTGTATGAGAAGTGCATGATGAATTTGTTGACTAACTCATCAAAAGTTCTAATTCCCAGTGGGAGTCTTGAGAACCACTCCATGGCTTGACTACCTAGAGATCTAGGGAATAGTCTCATTAAGAAAGTCACATTGTGAGCTACTTCCATGCATGCAATGTTGAATTCCCTAATGTGATCTCTAGGGTCCCCATTCCCTTTGTACTTGTCAAATTTAGGAACTTTGAATCAAAAGGGGAATGTTATCATATTCAAAGTTTTATCAAAGGGGTACAGTTCAATATCTTCCAAGGAGTATGTTTTAGTGTTTGTACCCATCTTGAGATCCATCATTTGTTGTGTTAGACCCTTGATTTATTTCCTCATTTCTTCCATAGGTGTGTTTGGGTCCATGACTTTCTTTCCTTTGTCCTCACCAGTGTGGTGTTCATGATTATCCTCTACAATCTCTTTGAGTTTGCTTAGATCGAAATCAATGGGGAGCTTAAGTCCAAGATTTGTAAGATGATAAAAATACTTGTGAGGGTCCTCATGGAGTACTTTCTCTAGCAAGCATTAGAATTTTTGATCTTGGAGGTGTCCTTGATAATCTTCATGAGAGATTTCCTCATCACTATCATGAGGGGTGACAATATGGTCAGATGATCTGGCCATTTCAAGTTGCTTTTGGTATTGAGATCTAGTAAGAACCATGCAATGTGATGTGGGATGTGGTGGGATGAAACTAGAGATTTTGGCAAGATGTTGGTGGAGACTATTGAGAATAGGATACTTATGACAAGATTTGGACAAGGGACTCTCTCGATTAATGATTCCAAGTAAGACGACCGATACAAGATGATAGCCACTAGTAAGGGTACTCGATACCTATCTTACCATGTAGGGACTAGTTGTGCACCAAGACCACTAGTGAAGTTCTGCGACTTACTAGGGTTACTTGAATCCAAAATGATCTAAAAAAGGGGCCTATGCTAATCTGATATGGGATACTTTGAATTTGGACTAGGGAGACCTGATAGAAGGTGAATGAGATGACCAATGAAAGAGAGACTTTGATGCAAAATGGATGGAAAAGTGACTGTAAGGTAAGATCTAATCTCAGATCCTAGAACTAGGCTGAAATGGGTACCCAAAAATGGTAAAATTTTCCTCTCAAAGACTGTGAAAGTACTCACTGTCACACATGCACTGGAACAGATGTACTGCATAAACTGGTAAATGTGTGAAAAGTCGATATGTATGCACAATACTGGTAAACTTTAGATGCGCAACAATAGGTGGTAAAAGCACAGTAAGTCAGTACATATGCGCAGCAAGTCGGTAAAAGAGGATGAATGGGCCGCTCTAGTTTTGCAGTGTTTTTACAAATTTTTATGGCAATTTTCTGATGTTTTTGGTATCTTTGGCTACAAGAAGGTCTTTTTGATCTAATTTTCTGAAATTATGCCAAGAAGACACATCAAACACAAAGAATATTTTTGTGTTTTTTTAATTTTATTGTGATTTTTTATCTCTTTTTGGACTAAAAGAAAGTAAGTACAATCCTAGGTTTCAGAGGATAGTATAAAACTGAATTCTCACTATCTCTAGTGAAGCATCTTCGGGAGGTGATAATCGCCCTTCCTTGCACTAGATTATAGGGGTTTTTGGCCACTAAGACAAAGGTGTTTAATAAAGGCAACCATTCAAGTAGTTATACATGCGGCAGCACTACTTTCCATTATGGAGTCTCCCAGCCTGCAAGGGTTGGGCCTTGGAGGGTTTTGGGGGAGGTTGGCTATCAGTATAACACAACTGCACTTTTTGTTTGAAGCTTTTGCTCCAAACACAATTTATTTATAGTGGATTGGTAGGGCTTGGCATCTAGCCTATTACCACTTAGGGTCGTTCCTACTTGGATGAACGATATCCAAGAGCAGGCCCCTCTAAAGGAAAAACACATGCGAAAATGATATGTCTAGCATTTTGGTCACCCAAGATAGGGGAGAGCATAGGCCTAGTATCATTCCCAAAACATAAAAGACAGTGGTTATTTTCCCCTAGTTAAAAATGAGAAAAACTACATGAGCTATCTACTTGGGCAAGCACAGAAATTTGTTAACTTTGAAGTGATAACAAGATAGCAATGATGTGTTCAATTTTACCCAGATAGTAGTGATTTGTTAACTTTGAAGTGATAACAAGATAGCAATGGTCCATTTTTACCAAGATAGCAATGAGTTGTTAACTTTGAAGGATAGCAATATAGCAGTGATTTAATGAAATGCAAGATAGCAATGATTCAATTACCACCTTCCTAGTTAAGACTATGTGAGATTTGCATGAGCATCCATTTTACTTTCCCGTTAGAAATCAAAGTGTGAGTTAACAAGTGCAACTATATGATTCTAAACCAGTAGCTAGCCTGCAAAATAGATCAAGAGTGTTCATGCAAAAAGGCATTAGCATTAGCAAAAACTTCAGGGAAACCCTAAAAATCACTGTCTAGATCAAATGTGCAGCTTTAGAGCTTGAATGTGTAGAAACAGAGCTTAGAAGCACCGCAGTACATATTGGCTAAGATAGAGGTCACAAGCGTAAGAAAATAATACATATGTGCTGAAATGACAGATGCGTCGTATCAAAGAATAGATGCACTGGAATAGAGTCTATGTGTGTCGAAAGGATATATTTGCTAGAACAGACAACAGATGCACTAGATTGGAGATTGTATGTGCTGAAATGATGTATGCACCATAACAGTAGCAGATGCATGTTAGGACGTGTCAAATATGTAGTTTCCTCCTGTGTATGACTTTCTAAAACACAAAAACTTAGTTTTTGGGTTAAATTGGGGCTAGGCCCCATGGTGGGCACCAAAAATGTTAAGGGAAAATTGGAGCAAACATGAATAATCAATATAATAATATCAATGATACCCAAAACTCAATGAAATAATGAACAAAAGAGATTCAATCAATCAATGAACAATACAAAGCAAACCTCTTTTAATTCTCAGCTTCTATTGATCACCTATCACAAATGACCTTGTCTATGAATATGGCCCTCAGAAGGTGCACTTCCTTGATATGATTTCAAGATGTTCAAATGGGAACGACTATGATAGTTTTGACATGAAGATAAGCTTCACAACAATGATAGTAGTGTGTAGTAATGAGTGTGATCACAAGTAATGAAGGAATTGGTGCCAAAGGTGAGCTGTAATTCCTACAGAGTAAGTTTACTTAAAAGCTTGGATGAATGAAATGGAGGAATTGGGTTCAATTTATAGACTTGAGAGAAAGAAGATCAACGGTATAGAAAGAATGAGAAGATCAACGATATGGAAACCTTGAGAGAACGTACGCGAATAAGAAGAAGACATGTGTCACACAAAAGCTATTTTATTTGAGTTAACTACCTTTCTTTTCTAAAGATAAGATATGACTTCATAAATTAGAAATTTTTTTTTCTAATTTAAGAGATATTGATAAAAACAAGGTTGCTTGAGTTAGTTAACTCAACTTGTGATTTGCTTTTGCATGATTTGAGAGAAATTAAATAATAAATTATTTAATTGTGTGCGCACGAAGAAGAAGACTTATATTTAGAAGATTTGGAAGATATTTGAAGAATTAGAAGATAAGAAAACTAATTAAATAAATAAATTTATTTAATTGTTGTGCATGATTTGGAAGAATAAAAATATTGGATTGTATTTTATTTTTGGAGATTGAGAGGATTTAAATAAATTTGATTGATTTATTTAAATTTGGAGGAAGAATTGACTTTAATTAAATAATTAAGGATTATTTAATTGTTTGGAAGAATTTAATTAAATAAAGGATTTTATTTAATTTTGACTTTAGAAGAGATAATTAAATATTTTGATATTTAATTAACTTAGAGGAATATGAATCAAATACATAAATTTGTTTATTTATTTATTGATAGAAGAATTAGAGTGAAATAAATATTAAGAATATTTATTTAGACTAAATCGTGTCATTTTTAGGTGTATGCAGTATCCATTTACATCCATGTCATGCTATAAAGATCCAAAATGCAGAGTATCAATGAAAAGCTTATGATCCTTTCATTCACCTTTCTTCTATCAATCTTCTATCTATCATTGTGTCATTTCTATGTCGATTGAGTACATTTGGACATAACAAAAACATGGCATTAATTGCATATCATATAACATGAGATAGTCATTAACATGATTAAATCATTTGCATACATAATAGGTGCATTAGATCATCCATATCCATTTGCATCAGCATAACATAGTGTCAAACAAAAAAATAAAAAACATAGACAACTACATCTTGATTATCTCATCAGGTGCATAATCATATAGATAACATTCCCATTTGCATATTAAGTGTATACATGCAATCATCTAAGTCTACATTAGATCATATAGACATCAAAAACAATTTGCATCCGTCACATAACATCATATAGACATAATAAACGTGTGCATTGCATGTGAAACATCATAAGATGGAATGCATCCATGACATATAGCATAAACAACTGCATACAGAGATCAAATAGCTACATCATCATATAAATAAACATAAAACATGTCCCAATGTACAACATATCAAAGTCCATCCATAAGTCAGAATCATATAAAGTGTATACAACACCAAAATAATGATACATGTCTCGGTACAAAATGATATAGGTATATACATATTAGGCTATCTGAGCCATCAAAAAGTGTATACATAAGCCAAAATATGGTACAAGTGTAGTGTAACAGCTAGCTCTGTTGTCCTGGGGTACTGCTCCCAGTATTACCCTCTCCACCTCCACCTCTGCTAGCCCTCGACTGCTATGGGCCCATCGCCAAAGATGCAAACTGTGAACCCCCTGCCCTCTGGGATGTACCAGCTACTGACTGGCTCTTGTAGTTGGGTGCCCTCTGGTCTACCAGCATTGCCCCATGGTACAATCCTATGTAATACTATATTTGAGCCTGCACTCTGGCAAGCTCACCCTATAACTACGTAATTTGTGTTTGAAGCTGATGTCCCTGAGCCTATCCCTATTGCACCTATGTAACCAAAAATATAGTGGCCCCATCCATACCCAAGGCTGCTAGGGCTGCATCTCTCTCCAATATAAGGGTCCGTACCCTAGCTAGTGTTGTATCTCACTCTGCAGTGAACCCTAATAAAACCCATGTGTCTGACTCTCTTTGAGACTCTGCTGCTCTGAGATGTGCCCTGATCTGTCTCACCTGACCCTACAACATAGTAATGGCCTGCTACTGTAAATTAGACTAAGGAACCTGAACCTCTGGCACCTGCTATGCGTGTACCTATCCCTACACCTGTTGTGGTGTAGCCTACTGCTGAACTACCTGCAGAGGCACCTATTGTGGTGTCGGCACCTGTACCTACTATGCAGCCTACTGCTGCACTGCCTACTGATGGGAGGATCCCTCCCTAGCTCTCCTCTATCTACCTCCACCTCCTCCACCACCCCCTCCATCTCCTCCATCACCTCCATCATCTCCATCTCCCCATCCTCCTCTCCCCCTCTGTCTCCTTCTCCTCCTACCTACACCATCCTCATCATCTGAATCCTCCTCATCAAGGTGAGGAACCAACTCTCCCAGTCCTGAATATATTGGGAACAGATGAGAAACCAACCACTCCTCATAATCAGGAGTCATCCCTACATCTATCACCTCCCTCCTCATCGACCAAGCCACATAAGGAGTTTGCTGAAACTCTACTAGGGCCTCCTCATAGGATGAAACTGGGCCCCATCTGAACTACTCTGCATGTGTTTGCACAAACCAGGTCTACCCCTATGGCATACCCTATATCCTCCTGAACTGTCGCCAAACCTGGCTAACAATCTACCTCTCCAGTATGAACCATGTCCTCCCAGTGAGCCACCGAATCTGAAAGTAGTATGGCAGCTCATCGTCCTCATCGTCCCATGGCTCACACTCCAAATATGGAAGCCAGACAACTCTATCCACATTATCCAGTGTATGTCTCCAGTACTCAAGCTTTCCCAGCTTGTGCTGGGAAATAACACTTGTGTATCCATAGCTATACGGCTCACCCCTCTGCCTAGAAAGGATGCACATTGGCTAAGTAATAGCAATTTGCTCCCATAGCCAAAATTGAATTAGTGAAACACCTGCCGACAAACTGGCACCCTTGTGGTATACCACCTGATGCATATCATGGTATAGGTAAGCCAAAACTCAAACACCCCATGCAAAAAGAGTGCCCTCTGTGACCATCCTCTCCATAATCCTACCCCAACCAATATGGAAGCCATGCGACCTCCTATCGGGGCAGACAACATCCCCAATCAATCCAACCACTATCCCTAGGAAGTAGTCATAGTAATCATGAATATCCTGCCAAGAGGTCACCTAACCCTCTAGCTCTAGGTCATCAAAAACTCACCTGCACTCTACCAATCTAGCATCACACTGAGCCTCATACTTCACGAGTTCACCCTGGATCGGTAGATGCATAATCCTATAGACGTCCTCCAAGGTAATCGCCATCTCACCAGTAGGCAAGTGAAAGGTCCCGTCCTCGATGTGGAATCACTCCACTACACCAATCAAGAAACTGAGGTTCACATGAACTTCGGGCATGAAGCACACATAGTCAAGTCCCATAGCATCAAGAACCTCTCGGTCAATCTCTGTGAGCATGTACCACTGCAACAATGGTAAGGGAAACTACTCCCGTGACATAAGTATATCCTGGATGTCCCCCTGCAATCAAGCAAGCAATGTGTCAACTAAATCTACAAAATTGCTTAATGTATCAAACTATCCTACCACTTACTTAGCATATTAAATTGATCAAAATAGCATAAACATCTCTTGACTAGATTCTTGCAATCTCAAAGATAGCTTATCGATTGCTGCATTGAGCAAGATGCCAATCAAGTCAATTTCATTACGTCAACTGACTATCTAGGACATATGTGTCGAACCAGAAGGTACATGCACCATTTCACAGTAAATGCGCCACTTCTGGCAGATGCGCTGCAACATTGAGTAAATGCACAGCTTCATATCAAAAGTGCAGCTTCGCAGTGAATGCACCGAAACATGTCACACATGCGTAGCTTCTATGTATGGATAGTTTTCTCATACTGTATTCACAAATTCCTAACACATGAGCCAACTTATTTCATGCATGTGCGGCTTTGTCTTATGCGCCTCTACATGTCGCATACGTGCTGAATCTTTACATATGCGCTGTTTTAGAGCGTATATGCGCTGAAACACAGATCGGCACATCTATCCTAGCTAACTTTTCCTAGCATTTATTACACTAATAAATGACCCTAGGTGAGTTTTTTTGAACTACATACCGGTGGTCCTGCATCAGCTAGCCGATTGAACTGTCAAACTCGCTCAAAGCGGTACTCCTCACGTGGAATATCCACCTTTATATCGACTGCTCTATGCTCCCCTACTCTCCTAAGCTCTTTAGGACCAATAAAAAAATCCAAGTGTGCAAATGACTAGATTTGTGGACCCAACTCCTATATATAGCAAGTGAACCCTAACTAGCTGTGTGGCAACTGTGAGTACTTCCCATGCTCGTTTCTTCCTGTTTCTCATAACCATGACGTATTTTTCTTTGAACCTAACCTATTTTTCACCTTCTTCTTCGTGAGATTGTTTGTCTCACACCTTCTGCCTTCTTCCCATCCAATCTCTTGACGGGGGCATCCTACCATTGTTAATCCTGTACTAGGGGCAAACTGGGGCATGAATCATTATTAGAAATCTATTCTTTGAAGCAACACTGTAAACTACATTGCATCAAAGAGGGGAAAAATGTATACGCCTAAAAATGACATGACTCTGTCTAAATAAATATTCTTAATATTTATCTCATTCTAATTCCTCTATCAATAAATAAACAAATTTATTTATTCAATTCATATTCCTCTAAAGTTAATTAAATATCAAAATATTTAATTACCTCTTCTAAAAGTCAAAATTAAATAAAATCTTTTATTTAATTAAATTCTTCCAAAACAATTAAATAATTCTTAATTATTTAATTAAATCAAATTCTTCTTCCAATTTTAAATAAATAATTCAAATTTATTTAAATCCTCTCAAATCTCTAAAAATAAAATATAATCAAATATTTTATTTATTCTTCCAAAGCATGCACAACAATTAAATAAATTTATTTATTTAATTTGTTTTCTTATCTTCTAATTCCTGACTCAATCAACCTTGTTTTTATCAATAACTCTTAAATTAGAAAAAAACTTTCTAATTTATGAAAGCATATCTTATCTTTTATAAAAGAAAATGGTTAACTCAAACAAAACAACTTTTGTGTGACACTTGTCTTCTTTCTATTCACACACATTCTCTCAAGATTTCTATACCATTGATTTTCTCATTCTTTCTATACCGTTGGTCTTCTCTCTCTCAAGTCTATAAGTTAAACCTTGTTCTTCCATTTCAATCATCCAAGCTTTTAGTACCCTTACTCTACAAGAATTGTAGTGCACCTTTGGCACCCAAGTCATTTCATTTGCTTGCGATCAACTTGTTACCATACCATTATTATTGTTGTGAAGCTCATGTTTATTGCAATAAACTATCACAGCCATTCCCACTTGACATCTTAGAATAGCAAGGAAGTGCACCTTTTGAGGGCCATATTCATACATAAGATCATTTGTGATAGGCAATCAATGGAAGCCATGAAGTGAAGAGGTTTTCAAAGGTTTGAAGTTCTTTGTTTTAATTGAGTTCTTTGTTTCTTATTTCATTGAGTTATTAGGTATTGTTGATATACATTGATTATTCATTTACACCAATTTTCCCATAACACAAAATATATGTCCATCTCTAGGTTACAATAATATATGTCATTCCCCTCTATTCGGTGAAGAGGATATATCATGGGAAACCTTTGATCTTCGAGTGGATGGAGACATGTATGGGGGTGGTCTTAAAAAAAACTGAGGGCTGATCCTCCTATTTAATTGTTCATGGATCTGTAGCTGTTACAATAAAAAGTATAGACATTAATATATAGAAATTACATTATAAAAAATGAAACATTTAATAAAATAGTCACTTACCGCTACCATAAAATCTGTCTCCTTATTTGCCTCAGTATCAGGAATAGGTTGTGGCGATGTCATGCCCTATAGAAACAATCCAAATAGAAATTAAACTTCAAATCAATAATCATTTGATTTTTCAAAAATAAACAACTATAACAATGAATGTAATTTGAAATTTACTGATCTACCTCATACCCCCATCAAATTCATGGAGCTATGAATCGCAGAGGACACATCATTGCCCTATGAACTTTGGGAGGTGTCTCCGTAGCCTACATCATTTGAAAATAAAACAACATTATTCAATTACGAAAACTAGAATAGTGATGCAAGCCATGGCTCCTAACATACACACATGTTCACCTAAACATGGAAGTATACACAATAAAGTACACAAGTCATGTATGCATATATACAAATTAGATGAATATTCATGACTACTGTGTGGTATAAGGGTCAACAAAGGAGGGACCATAGTAGCATCAAATTTTAGGTTTAAGAAGTCAGAGACGAAGTGAAGGTGTTAGTTTAGGTTTAGGTTGGTGGTAGGGTGGGGTAGGGTTGTGGGGTAGCATAACCATGACTTGCTAAATTTAAAAATAAAAATTAAAAAAATAGTAGGATGAGAGATTCCACCTATTACTAAAAATGATAAATTCATTGACTATGCGGAAAGGACTCCAACCAAGCAGATAAATGTAAAAGGGCTCCATCAAAATACATGGTTTATTGATGTTTAGACATAAATTACATGGACCTTTATTAGAGTACAAGTTTGTAATAATCATGGTTCATTGGTGAAGTTATCAACCTATTAAGCAATTATTAAATTATAGGCTCGAAACAATGGTGGTTCATTGGTGAAGATATTTGTGTCAAAATAGCCAAGTTTCATTTATAAACATATCAAACTAATGAAACATTATTAGGTTGTAGGAATGGAAATGGTCATGGTCCATTGTTAGAATATATTAGGCTCATGATTCAAGATTCTAGTAACATCTCTTTGTAGCTCAGAATGTCTCTGTTTTGACTCTATCTCTAGGTTTTTCATATTATGTGGTGGATTTTTGAATTTCACTTTTCATTCTCATGCATTCTATGGTGAACTCTCTTGGCTCTTCAACTAGTTGTGAACTCTTATGAAGATTTTGCTCTCTTGGTGATATACTATAGCTCTTTCTTATTCATCCTCAAGTCTCTATTGCTGTTGTACTCTTTTGGTACATGTTTATGTGAGTTATTTGAGGATTTTGTGCTCTCTTTCATCTCAATGAATATAGTAGTATTAAATGAAGGGTCCTCATTAGACTTAGGTGGGTCGGATGTAGGATCAGAAGTAGGGATGGAAGAAATTGAACCAATAGGATTGACATAGTTTGTAGGGGAATGGGTTAATGTAGATTTGAAGATTTTGGTTAGGGGTGACTTGTTGCCCCCATAATTAATACCTAAAACCTAGATGATTTTGGAGTCAACCATATGCTATATAAGATGTCATAAGATTGTACCCCTCTCTAGTGTCATGTCCTAGGGTCTAATTGGTGGTAATTGGATGAGTTTATTAGAGAGAATTTGTTGATGAACAGTGTGGAGGGGATCAACAAGCTTTGGTAGACATGTATGGAAAATGTGGTAGCATAGACAAGGCAGTGAGCTATTTGAAAAGATGCCTTAAAGAAATGTGGTCTCATGGTGATGTCCTTGTCTATGCATCTACTTGTCATGGCATTCTATGAGACCACATTTCTTTGAGGCATTTTTTCAAATAACTATATTGTAATTAAAATTTTGTCATCTATCAACATCTAGTTATTAGTTATGCAATGTCTAGTAATGCTTTGAGTTTGAAAGATGTGCAATGAAATGTAATCAATGATATCAATAAAAAATACAAAAATCTAGTAAGTATAATTCATTAGTTAAGTATCGTCGGGCAGTGGAGCGTCGAAGGCAAGTTGTTGAAGTGCAACGTCATCAGGATATTGGGAACAACCGGATATTTGGATATCCTGCTGACGAAGGTGTCGAATATCATGATGATGCCGCTTGTATTTGGCACCCGATGAACAGTGCAACCGGAGGATGTTTGCGCCCGTTGATTATCATGATGATGATGATAGGCGACAAACGGAGGAGGTAAATAGTAGTCGACAGGAGGATATTTGCGATCATCCGAAATATGATGATGCTGTTGAAATGTGATGATGCTGTTGGTGTTGTTAGGAAATATGATGATGATGTTCAGCCGATAGAGAATTTTATCATGCTGTTTGTATTTGTGGCTACTCCTTCCTGTTAGTTAGCCTCCGTTGCGTTCCACTCTGCATCAGTTAAACTATCTATTTTATTACCTCAGTGAAGCTTTGAAGTCCACCACCATTGGTAGGTGTTGCCATGAAATCTCCAATATTAACCTATTCAACATCTAAAATTAGATATTAGAATACCATTCATATAACAATTCTATTCACATGTAGTGTTTATAATTGTTTACTAGTTACATACCCCAGCAGCAGATGTCATAGTGTAATATGCAGGTGGAGAATCGTTGAAAACTACATCAACACTATGACCCTGAAATTTCATTAAAATCATCAAACTAAATTAGTTAATCTTGTATTTCAAAAATGAAATTTAATAATTAAATTCAATGAACTTGCTAACATTTACTTGAGTATCAAAGCTAAAAGTCTCACTCAGGAGGGCATATGTCATCACCATCTGCTCAGCGGTAGATGTAGCCTGCGCACCTACATCCTGACTATTCGTGGGGTCATAACCATAGGCTAACCCACAAGCCTGATAAGTATGGGGTGGAACCCTACTCCTCGAACTCTCTCATGGCCCACATTGTACTATAGGATTGGCATGCTCTATGATGCTCTGGGTCAAGGCACTAATGGACTGAAGTGTCTCGACCTCAGCACTCTCCTTCATAATGGAAGGGATAGGCACATGCTCATGGGTTGTTCTAGTGAGTGCTCATCTCGCTGGCCATTGTGGGTCAACATGTGCCCCTAGTCTATCCTGTGTTGACCCCCCACCTCTACCCTGGAAGTCCCACATATCAAAATAGTTTGGCACTTTGTTTTTTACAAACTCATATTAGAGATTCCTCAAAAAGTATTATGGGACCTCACTATTGTTTCATGGAAGATGGTCAAAAACCATCCACCACCTCTGCCCAAAATTCTCCCTTATCACTTGGTTGTTGCACCAATAGATAGGGAATCTCTTACATGTAAGGGGTAGAGGTTGATTTGTTTGTGGGTCTGTAAAAATGGAACACAAGTCCCATTTTGTAATTTGTTCATTTTTGACTTGCTAATATGACAACATATCTACATAGTACTCTCTAAATTCTCTCCTATTTTCAAACCAACTAGTTATTTGCTTGCGAATTGAATCTATATTTGATAACATAGATTCAAGAGATTGAGTAAGTGTGGAACTAAGCAAGGTTGAAGTTGCAAGATCTTTCAACCTTGCAATTATATCTTCAATTTATTTTTTATTGTTTTTAATTTGCCCCATTGATTTTCTTGTGTTCCAGGGGCATGTCAAGGAATGGATGGAGGAGTTGGTTATTTGGGTTGTTCTTTAGCAAGTATTTTCTATTTAGGTGATTCAAGATTTTGTGGATTTTCAAGAAGAGGAGGAGGAGGAGGTGCATTATCATTTCCTATTAATTAAGGAAATTTACATCAAAAATCAACTTAAACCTACCTATTTAGAAACAAATGCACAAAAAAAAAAATACAACTCACTCCTTTGGCCTCCCCAACGTCATGGTGGCATTTTGGCAATGAATAAATGAGATTTTGGTGTCAAATTTGGTCTTCAATAACATGAGTGGGCTCCTTAGGGTTTGCAGGCCGTGGGTGCAGAGAAAATTGAAGGAAAAAATGAGCACAAATGCCATTTTTTTATAGTAAAACATAATGCACTCGCATTATAATGTGAGCGCATTATAACACTCTCGTGTTATAACATGAGTGTATTATGGTTTGGTGTTGCCAAGCCCTAGGCTCAGCATCACCAAACCATAATGCAAGCACATTATAATGCGCTCGTGTTATGTCTTATAATCTTTGAAAAAAAATTAGCCACTTTTTGGCCCCCCAACTTTTTGCACCCGCCCAAAGCCTCTGATCTAGAGAGTGCATAGAAGGAGGAGAATCCAAAGGATATCCCACCTAATCAGGAGAAGGATCTAGATAAAGGATATGATGCAATGATAGATGATGCTCACATTGAGAAAACAGGTCAACAGGGACTAGATTTCAATGTGCTTGGGTGGCTAATATTAGAGGTAAATGAGCCTCTTACTTCTGGTTCTATTCCTTTTGACTTATGTCATTATTTTCCCTAGAGGATGCAAACCCTAAGCATAGAGACAGGATTGTGTCTGCAATAAACAAGGATCCTACTACTAGGAAGTGAATAGGCCAATTGGCTATACCCATAGTAGGTAAAAATAAGGGAGAAATAACATCAAGTGAATTTAAAATAACTACCATTGACCTAGGGCATGTGACAGCAGAGTAGGATATACAAGAACTCAGGGAGAGTACAAATGGTATAGTTGCCCACATCCAAAAGACCAAGGCCAAAAATAAGGAGTTCAAAGGGAAAATTGCCCAAATCCAATAATTCATTAAGGTGTCGGTCACCCCTACAGTCCAAATTATAGAGGCTCTAGTTGTCCTTACACTAGTTAGCGAAGAGGAAATAACTATTCTAGATGCACAAAAGCATCAGACCCAAGTGATGCAAAAGTGGTTTACTACATTCATTGTTGAAGGGGAGAAAGTAATAAGAGGGTCTTTGTCCAATTGGGACACGTTGACTCACATAAAAGCAAAAGTAGAGCAATTGAAGAGGGACTGTGGATTCAAGCTTGATCAAAGTGATCATGACCTAGGGAAATTGGAAAGTGCAAGGAGATTGGATGATCAAATAGTCCTCAAGCACAAGATCCTAAATATCTAGACCCGACCCAAAATACACATCTAGATAAAGGATTTAAAGTTTGAGGTGGATGTGCTAAAGAGATGCAGAATTAAAGCGGTAGACATTGGCATGAGGGCACATGATCTCTTATCAAATGAAATGGCAATTTTGGAGGAGCTACTGGGTAGTTTAGTAGCTGAAATAGAAACATATGATGAACAAAAGTCCATATAGGCATTCAAGGCTAGGTTCGACCCTACAGTAAGTGATCCAGTGCATCATTTTTTAGAGGCTTTGATAGATGAAGTGATGGAGTTATATGCTACGATAAGGGCCTATAATGAGATATTAACTGATAGAACTAGCCAGTGGATATCCATAAGTGAGCAAATGCAAACATAGGAATATGCTAAAACCAAGGCTCAACTATCGGATAGGACAGAGATTAATACCACTATCAAGTCTTATGAATTATACCATAAATTAAACTCTAGAGGAATGCTAATAACAGAGGATTCATCAGAAGAAGAGGAGGAAGAATAGAATATTCTCGAAGATGACAAGGTAAAGATATTAGGGAATATTCCCTTTTGCCAGTTGTTGTCCACTAGAGGTTTTCAGCTAGCAACACGTGCCACTTTTGACCATTGATTTTTTTGAACATGATCCTAACCTTTGAGTCATTGTAATAGATCTGGTCCTTGCTCTATAAAAGGGCCATGATCTTTCTTTTGTAGAGGAGATTGAATTGTTGAAATTTTGAGCACTAAGTTTGTGATTTTTACAACTTTTGTTATCTCTCATCAAGGTTCTTTCTCAAGATCGATGTATATGTAGATATTCTCTGTATACTTAATGGAAATGGAGCTATAGATTACTTCCTGATTGTATATCATGTGTAATCCTCTATTGATTTCTGATGTGTGATTGTGAATTGCTACATTCTCTTGAAGTGAATTTGATTTATTACATGTTGTCATCAACCATCCTTTGAAGATTCGTACTGACCATGCATAGTTGTGGATCATCCTGGTGAAGTATGGTTTAGTTTTCTTATTTTCATGACTGTATCAAAATATGTATGTGGATCATTGATGAAAACTAAGTAATTTAGGATCTTACTTTCTATAACTCATCTTTTTATTTCATTTCATAAATAATCATAAATAATTGGAAATCATGACACATCACAAGCAAATATAGTACATACATACTTAATGATGACTTATCGAAAGCATATATAATAAACGAATGTGAATACTAATGCATTTCATGCAGGCAATCATAAATATCAGTGAATTGCATACATTAAGGCATATTTCATAATCAATGTTAGTTCAGACATGGATAGTTTCAAAAGAACTAATCAAAGTTAAAATATCCTAAGAATCAATTTAAATTGGAGATAGTTTCAGAAGAACTAATCAAAGTTAGGATCAAATTCATATCAATTTGCACAAATCCTAACTAAATATTGTAATATTTAATATAATTGCCAAGGATATATGTAGATCGGGCATAATAGACTAGATATTCAAGAATATTGACTAATTTTGAGGAGAACATGAACAAAAGCACATAAGTACCCCAACATGGAAAACAAGACATAACAGCCCTGAGCGATGATTAAGTAGTCAAGACATGAGAGATGGAGACTTGGGATTATGAATTCATTCTAAATTCATCATATCTTTCAAGATGAATGAACGTTTTTTGTGAACTTTTATTCTTGTTGTTTTGACCAACAAACACATCAAAAAGATCAATTTGTGGTCATATTCAAGAAAAGATGGTTTCCCCAACTTTACTTTGACCATAAATTAACAAATTTTCAAAATATGTGTCAAGGAGATATGACTGTCATTGAATACTGGGAAAAATTTACTAGATTATTGAAGTATGTTCCACAATATCAGAAGGATGAGAAATTTAGAATATGGAATTTTATCATGGGCTTAAATACTCAGATTGGTGGAGAAGTGATGTCCATGAACCCACAACAATGGATCAAGTCTTTGAGAAGGCCATCAAGTAAGAGTAGAAGTTCAAATCCATCTCTATGTATCGAGAAAGATCTCGAAGGAAATTTAACTGGAGTCATCCTTCAACATCCTTCAAAAAGAGAAACAAGAATTAGGAATCTAGAGAGAGGAACCATGGTAAAAGTTCCATATTTAACAGAAATGAATCCAAGGATGGAAACATGGATTTCAATCCTAAAAAGAATGATGATAATACCAATCGATCTTTTGGAAAGAGAGTTCCTCCTAGAGGGTGTTTCATGTGTGGAGGAGATCATTATGCCAATTAGTGCCCCACACCAAGTAAAGGGAATTCTTATGGATGCAAGCCTTTACCTTCACAAGAAATGACATTTCAACAAAAGATTCATGTTGCCCTTGATAGTCATCAAGCTGAGTATCAAGTTACTCCTATTGAAACCTTAAGTACTCTTTTTAGAACCCCAATTTCTATTCTTATAGATGCAAAAGCAATGAAGCCAAATTAACCCTACCTCCTTTCTCCATGGAGGTCAATCTTTATGTAACACCTCTAGGATCCTATCAATGTCATTCTAGGGATGAAATGGTTATCGCAGCATAAGGTAAAAGTTGATTGTCTTTCCAAAATAGTAGAATGCCTTGATGATGATGGAAATGTTGTCCCTATCCAAGGTTTTCAACGAGAAATGAAAATCAAGCAAATTTCCATGATTCAATTGAAAAGATAAAAATAGAAAGGATGCTAGATGTTTGTAGTTAAAACAGAGGAAGTGAAAGATGAAGAGGAGGAACCTAAGGAAAATTCTTTTGAGAGTACCCTTTTCTTTAAGATTTTAGGAATGTATTTCTAGAAGACCTTCTAAGTCTACCCCCAAAAAGAGTTTTTGATTTTGCAATAGATTTAATTCCTAGTTCTGAACTGGTGTACATAGCACCTTATCAGATGACTACTGTTGAGTTGATAGAACTGAAGGATTAAGTCTAGGAATGGTTACAAAAAGGACTGATTAGATCTAGTGTGTCACCTTGGACACTACCAGTGATCTTTGTTAAGAAGAAATATGGCACTTTACATCTTTGTATAGATTATCATATGCATAACAAAGAAACAATTAGGAACAAGTATCCCCTACCTTGCATAGATGATCTTTTTGATCAAATGCATGATACAACTGTATTTTCCAAAATTGACCTTAGATCAGGTTATCATCAGTTGAGACTTGATGCAGTAGTATCCCTAGTTCAAGAGCAATCTTCCATCAACCAAAACATTTGCATTTTAGTTTGTTTCTTTTCATTCTCCAGTTCAGTTTAGTAAATTCAGTCAATAATAGTTTCTGTATTTTGGTCCACATTCTACCGCAGTTTCATTTCAAACCCTATGGATCTAGACTTAGCATCTAGACACATTCATGCACATCATATCCAAAACTTAGATCATTTGAATTAGGTACCAAAAATATATTTCCATCAAAAGATAGATTGTTTTCTCATAATAGAGCATCCTAAAAGTCTCAGACAATTAGCCAAAGGAGAAGACCTATAGAGCATTTCATGACTTGAAGAGCTAAATGATACATCATTCAATGTTGTTTGGATCGTAGCTAACCTTCCCTGAGATCTGCAAACTATTCCATTCATTTACGAAGGAGTTCTATATGCTTAGGTTCGATCTATCCATGTACACACATTAGAACTCTTCATTGGAGTTTGTGATCTTCCTTGGCCGATGTGGAGGAAACTTATGTTTTGGAGATGATATATATTCATGTAATAGATGCCTAGGAAAGTAGTTGATCATTAGTTGATAGTTGATAGTTTGAAATTCTTTGCAAAGGAGCTTTAAAGCCATATCTTGTGCATATTCTGTAAATGAGGAATTAGGCTAGTGAGCCCTAATTGTAAGCCCACATGTTGCAAGTCAATTTGTACATTGAATCAATGATATACTAAATGACTAAATCTGCATTTGTATTCTATCTTTGATTTGTTTCAGTTGCGTTTACTCTATCTGGACGACCTGGACTATTCACTTTGTGGACGCTCCTAACCGTGACTACACCAAGTGGTATCAGAGGGAAGTTCAAATCTTTGGGAGTGAATTGAACAAAGTTGGTGAAAGAATTCTATAAGATCTTGTTGTGAGTAGATCACCGAATCCAAGTCAGACTACTTGTGTTGTCAACTGATCGTTGATTGTGAGGCAGTTGTCACCTTGTAGCCCGATCGCCAAATTTGAGATAGTTACACTTGATTCGAGGAAGAATGTTGCTGAGGAGAATACTTGCTATTGGTACTATGGCTAGAAGAATGGATGAGATGATGGGGATGATGAAAACAATGCGAGTTTGATTATATGCTATTGAATAAGATTGAAGAAGAGGACTTACACCTCAACCTAATGTTGAAAGTCATGACGATGAAGAATTTCAATCCATTGATCAAAATGATGTAACCCTAGGAGATGAAGAAGAAGAATCAGATCAAGTCAAGATGTTGCAAGATATTTCAAAGATTTGGCAAAGACCAAGAGTTGATGTACCAAACTATACTAGCAATTTGAATCTTGAAGAACTAATTGATTGGACAAATGACCTAGAAGAATACTTTGAGTATGAAGAAATTGAAGATCTAGAGAAGGTGAAATTTGCAAAGACAAAGTTGAAAGGACATGCTGCTATATGTTGGAAAGAAGTTCAGTTGGATAGAAATAAAAGAGGAAAAGAAAAGATTACAAAATGGGGTAGAATGGTGACAAACTTGAAGAATTAGTTTATACCTGCTAACTATGAGTTGGAACTATTGAAGAGATTGCAAAACTTGAGACAAAAGGAGAAATATGTGAAGGAGTACACTGAAAGATTTCATAAGATGATCATAAGGATAGGACATAGTGAAGCAAGCAAGGAGAAAGTGGCTAGATACATCAACGGATTGAGATTAAACTTCCAAGAAGAATTGAGTTTGGTGAGAATGACAACCTTGGAAGAAGCATATTAGTTTGCCCTAAAAGTTGAAGAATAGTTGAACAAGAGGCATGATTAGAGACAAAAAGGTAGAGGAGGTAAATTTTAGAGAGAAAGAACATTTTCCAAAGGAGAGAGATCATATGCAGAGCACAACAGACAAGAGAACACATGCAAGAAGGAAGACAGAGATAACAATGCATACTAGAGAGATGATAGAACTTTCTACCACAGAGGAAACCCTAGTCCATACTAGAGTGAAGGATACGTAAGAGAAGGAAGAGGACCTGATAGGAGAACATTTAGAGGAATCTATTTTAAATGTGGAAGAGAAGGACATAGAGAATTTGAATGTAATCAAGGGAGTACAAGCAAGAGGACAAAGAATAATGGAAGAGTAGCCTATGTGGAAGAAGAACCTATTGAATCACCTAGTTCAATTGGTAAACCTAAGAAAGGAGAATCACTTGTCATGAGAGCACTATTTCAAGCAAAGACAAATGAGGAACCACTACAGAGGAAAAGCCTATTTAGAACCAGATGCAAATCAGGAGGTAAATGTTGTAAAGTTGTAATTGATAGTGGTAGTTCTGATAATTTAGTTTTAGAGGAGATGGTGACTAAGCTAAAGATAGAAAGATTGAAAAACACTAAGCCATATCAAATAGCATGGATTCATGATGATCATAAGGTACTGGTGAGTGAACAATGTTTGGTGAAATTTCATATTGGATCTTATCATGATGAAGTATAGTGTGATATTATACCTATGGATGTATGCCATATTTTGTTGGGTAGACCATGGTAGTATGATAGGAAAGCTATACATGATGGAAGAAAGAATACATATACTATAACATGAAATGGAAAGAGAATTACTTTGATTCCTTTGGAAGATGATCCTAAGAGTGAAGTATGTGGAAATGCTAGATCTGTTTGGTAGATGGAAGAAAATTTATGGATGGTTTGAGACATGAGAATATGTGTTTTGCTTTGATCCCTAAGAAGCCTGAAACCCCAAAGACAAAGACTGAAGAATCACAACTAGAGGAGATAACTAAGTTGTTGATAGAGTATGAAAATAGATCATATCAGACAATGTACCTGAAGGATTGCCACCAATCAAGAGTATCAGTCATCACATGGATCTTATACCAGGAGTTAGTTTGCCTAACAAAGCAGCACATAGAATGACACCAGTAGAGAATGAAGAGTTGAATAGATAGATACATGAGTTATTGAGAAAAGCTTTGATCAGAGAAAGTTTGAGTCCTTGTATAGTACCTACAGTGTTAGTACCAAAGAAAGATGGAGAATGTAGGATGTGTATAGACTCTAAAGCAGTAAACAAGATCATAGTTAAGTATAGATTTCCTTTACCTAGGATGGATGACATTATGGATTGTTTGAGTGGAGCAAAATATTTTACAAAGATAGACTTGAAGAGTGGATATGATCATATCAGAATCAGAGAGAGAAATGAATGGAAGACTGCTTTTAAGACAAATGAAGTATTGTATGAGTGGTTAGTGATGCCTTTTGGATTGACAAATGCATCAAGTACTTTCATGAGATTGATGAATGAAGTTTTGAATAAATTCTTGGGTAAGTTTGTTATTGTATATTTGGATGATATTTCAATTTTTAGTAAGACAAAAGAACATTTGTGGCACCTACGACAAGTATTGTAGAGATTGAGAGAAGAGAAATTGTTGATAAACATCAAGAAGTGTAGTTTCATGAAGGAAGAATTGGTATACTTGGGATTTGTGATTTTTGCAAAGGGATTTAAGATGGACCTTGAGAAAGTGAGAGCAATTGTTGAATTAACTACACCGGAAAGCATTGGAGAAGTTAGATCATTTCATGGATTACCTAGTTTCTACCAGAAGTTCATCAGAAATTTTAGTTCAGTATGTAACCTATGACTGAGACAATGAGAAGTGATAGAAAATACTTTAAGTGGACATCAAGAGAAGATAGAAGTTTTGAATTGTTGAAGCAGAAAGTGACAAAGCAACCTATATTGGCATTACCAAATTTCAATAAGGTATTTCAAGTAGATTGTGATGCAAGTGGAAATGAAATTGGAGCAATGTTAAGTCAAAAAGGTATACCTATAGCATATTTTAGTGAAAAGTTGAATGATGTAAGGAGAAGATATTCATTTTATGATCAGGAGTTCTATTGCATAATTCAAGCCTTGAAGAAGTGGAGACATTACTTGTTGCCTAAGGAGTTTGTGTTGCATACAAATCATCAAGCTTTGGAATATTTGAATAGTCAAGGGAAGTTGAACCAGAGACATATGAGGTGGGTAGAGTTTATGTAGAGTTACACTTTTTTATTGAAGCATAGGATTGGAAAATCAAACAAAGTTGTAGATGCACTAAGTAGGAGAAGGAACTTGTTGACAAAGATGAGGGTTGAACTGTTACGATTTGAAGAATTGAAGAACATGTATGAGGAAGATCTTGATTTTGTAGAACCTTGGAAAGCATATAAGGAACCTATTGTGATAGATAGGAGTAAGTGGTTGGACTATTTCATTCAAGAAGATATGTTGTTCAGAGGAAACTAGTTATACATACTTAGGAGTTCAATGAGAGACAATTTGATCAAAGAGAAGACAATGGTGGATTGGGAGGACATTTTGGTATTGATAAGATAGTGGCTTTGGTAAGTGAAACTTACTTTTGGCCTCAAATACATAAGGATGTTAGGAAATTTGTGCAAAGTTGTAGAGAATGTCAAGTTACAAAAGGGAGTAGTCAGAATACTGGATTGTACAAATCATTGATACTACCGAAGAGACCTTGGGAAGACATAAGTATGGATTTCATAATGGGATTGCCAAAGATACTAAGAGGACATGATTCAATATTTGTAGTGGTGGACAAATTTTCAAAAATGGCACATTTCAAACCTTGTAAGAAGACAATTGATGCTGTTCATGTAGCTGACCCATTTTTCAAGGAGATTGTGAGACTGCGTGGATTACCTAAGAGCATAATTTCAGAGAGAGATACAAGATTTATTGGATACTTTTGGAAGACACTTTAGAAGAAGATGAAGACAGATTTGAAGTTCAGTTCAACATTTTCATCCATAGACTGATGGACAGACAGAGGTAGTGAATAGGATTTTGGGAAACCTGTTGAGATGTTTGGTTGGAGAGAAGACAGGAAATTGGGATTTGATTCTACCACAAGAAAAATTTACATGTAATAATTCAGTGAATAGGAGTAATGAAATAACACGATTTAAGATTGTGATAGGAACTAACCCAAGAGGAGTAGTAGAGTTGAGAGACACCAGTATGGAAGATAAAATAAGTGTAGTTCTAAGTAGAAGAATTTGCAGGATACATGGAGATAGTGCATAAGTAGGTGAAGAAGCATTTGGAGGAGATGAATAGTAAGTATAAGCAACAAGTAGATGAGAAGAGAAGACAAAGAATTTTTAGTGGGGGATGAAGTGATGGTGTACTTGAGAAAAGAGAGATTTCTAGTTGGGATGTATAACAAGCTGAAGATGAAGAAGTCAAGACCATGCATGATACTCAAGAAATTTGATTTAGGAAATGCATATGAAGTAGAGTTACCGAAGACATTAGGTATATTACCTATTTTCAACATTGTAGACCTATATCAGTATCATGAAGCAAGGTTCAGTGACAACATTTCAGAAAACTTGAAGAAGCAGTTACCATAACAAGCACTGGAGCAGATTTAGGACATCTTGGACAACAGAGTTGGACACAACACTAGAGGAAGACAATACAAAGAATATCTTGTGAAGTGGAAAGGTAGGCTAGAAGAAGACTCATCTTGGATTTATCAGGCTAAGGTAGACCATCTTGGTTTTCCTCCAGTCCCAACAAAGTTGCATCAACCAAAACATTTGCATTTTAATTTGTTCTTTTCATTCTCTAGTTTAGTTTAGTCAATTTAGTCAATAGCAGTTTCTGTATTTTGGTCTACATTCTGCCGTAGTTTCATTTTAGACCTTGCGGAGCTAGACTTAGCATCTAGAGACATTCATGCACATCATATCCAAAACTTAGATCATTTGAATTAGGTACTAGAAAGATATCGCTATCAGAAGATCAACTATTTTCTTAGAATAGAGCATCCTAATAGTCTTAGACAATTAGCTAAAGGAGAAGACATGCAGAGCATTTCACAACTTGTGGTGCTAAATGACACATCATTCAATGTTGTTTGGATTGTGGCCAATCTTCCCTGAGATATGCATGCTATTCCATTCATTTATAGAGGAGTTCTATATTATTAGGTTCGACCTATCCATGTACACACGTTACAACTCTTCATTGGAGTTTGTGATCTTCCTTGGCCAATGCAAAGGAAACTTATGTTCTAGAGATGATATATATTCATGTAATAGATACCTAGGAAATTAGTTGATAATTAGTTGATAGTTGATAGTTTGAAATTCTTTGCAAAGGAGCTTTGAAGCCATATCTTGTGTATATTCTGTAATTGAGGAATTAGGCCAGAGAACCCTAATTGTAGGCCCACATGTTGCCAGTCAATTTATACATTGAATCAATGATATACTTAATGACATACCATCTAGACGCATTCATGCACATCATATCCAAAACTTAGATCATTTGAATTAGGTACCAGATGTTGGCAAGAGACACTGTGTAGCTTCATAAGTGTTGTCATTGATGGCAACAAAGTCTATCCCACACATCTGTAGTACGTAATATGCCTTCACCAGAAGTCAAATTGAAGAATGTTTTGGTCTAGTGAACAACAATAGTATATGTAACAAGGTCTGACAATTAGGTCCAGATCTCTCAGATGGTGTAACTCAGTAAGTTGCAGATTTGGAAAAGTCAAGAGGGGTATCATGACTACTGTACTCCAGAGATTTAGCCTCCGGTGATAAATCAAGGAAAATATATGAGCATCTGAGTATTGGGTTCTAATCAGGCAAAGCAGATAGAGGAAGAACTGACCGATAGAGTATCAGACTTCAATCCAGATGAGTAAAAGCTATTGATCAAGCAATTTGTGGGATTATACATTGTTGGCGGACATGATTAATGACTTTTGTGCCTATGTTTTTGATACACATCACAAATCAAGCATAGATTCAGCTGACAGATTAGTAACTTGCAAATATCTTGAGTGTTCTTGTTGCCGACTAGGAAGTTGATGAGAATCCTTGATGCAGATATATATACCAGATGGATTCTAGTATGTAAGGGAGTGTGGTGAAAGAGTGAAGAAATAAGGAGTGAAGAAAAGCAGGGATAAGTGTGAGAACAATAATTCAAATCTGGTATGTGACTAAACAACAACATTAAACAGAGGAAGAATGAAGTGCATTAGATCAATATATTGTGCCTAATCAGAAATTAACTCTTGCATATGTAGATGCTTCTCATCAGTTCAAACACTTGATTATCTTCTGTATGTTCTATAGACAGTGAGTCTCTTGTAGGCAGTGTGCCTCTTGTGAGCAGTGTGCTCAGACAGTGAGCCCTAATTGGCAAGTGCCATTTTGTACTCCTTTATTCTTTTAATAGAGAATACAATCTTGGGTCAGTCACCCATGGTTTTTCCCTTAACAGGGTTTTGACGTAAAAATCCTTGTGTTATGTGTGTTGGTTCTATTTCTACTCTTATGATTACATATGCTTTCATGTATTGGTATAACACTAAATATTAAGATAACAAAAGAAAAGAAAGTTAAGGAAATTTTGAGATAACTGATTTAGCCCCCCTCTCAGTTATCTGCCTTGTTTCCAACAACAGAAAGATAAAGCTATCAGAAGATTGACTATTTTCTCTGTATAGAGCATCCTAACAGTCTTAGACAATCAGCTAAAGGAGAAGACCTATGGAACATTTCATGACTTACAGAGCTAAATGACACATCATTCAATGTTGTTTGGATCGTCGTTGACCTTCCCTGAGATCCACATGCTATTCCATTCATTTGTGGAGGAGTTCTATATGATTGGGTTCGACCTATCCGTGTACACACGTTACAACTCTTCATTGGAGTTTGTGATCTTCCTTGGCCGACGTGGAGGAAACTTATGTTCTAGAGATGATATACATTCATGTAATAGATGCCTAGGAAAGTAGTTGATCATTAGTTGATAATTGATAGTTTGAAATTCTTTGCAAAGGAGCTTCAAAGCCATATCTTGTGCATAATTTGTAATTGAGGAATCAGGCCAGTGAGCCCTAATTGTAAGGCCACATGTTGCTGATCAATTTGTACATTGAATCAATAATATACTGAATGACTAAATCTACATTTGCATTCTATAATTGAGTTATTTCCATTATGTTTAATACTCTAGCTAGACGACCTAGACTGTTCACTTTGTGGACCCTCCTAACCGTGACTACACCAAGACTAAAGGAAGAAGATATTCACAAGACAACATTTTGAACAAGGTATGGACTTTATGAGTTCACTGTCTTACCTTTTTCTTTGACCAATGCTCCAGCAGCATTTATGAATTTGATGAACAATGTTTTTAGAGTCTGTCTGGACAAATTTGTTATGGTGTTTTTATATAATATTTTAATCTACTCTCGTAATGAGGAGGAACACCAACAACACTTGCAGATAGTCCTGCAATGACTCAGGGAGCATAAACTTTATGGAAAGCTATCCAAATGTACCTTCTTTCAAAAAGAGGTGCAATATTTGGGTCATATCATATCAACTAAAGGAATTGTTGTAGATCCATCAGAGGCCGACTCCTAAGAACTGCATTAAGTGCAAAGTTTTATGGGATTAGTAGGGTATTACAGGAAGTTCGTTTTGAACTTTTCTAGAATTGCCCATCCTATCACTTCCGTGTTGAGAAAAAGAAAGAGATTTGAATGGTATGACAAGTGTGAAGAATCTTTTAATATTCTTAATAGGAAATTGACTTCAGCACCAATTCTTAAAGAGTCAGACCCAGAGGGTCATTTTGTTGTTGTAACTAACACTTCAGGAGAAGGGTTAGGAGGAGTCCTCATGCAAGAAGACCAAGTGGTGGCCTATGAGTCTAGGAAGTTATTACCCTATGAGTAGAATTATGCCCCTCATGATTTGGAATTAGCAGCAATTGTGCATACTCTTTAAGTATGGAGGCATTATTTGTGGGAAAACAATTTGAACTAAAATTTGATAATAAAGGCTTGAAGTATATCTTCATGCAACCTAACTTTAATGCCCGAAAAAGAAGATGGTTAGAGCGCATATTTGACAATGATTTTGAGGTTAACTATATTAAGGGTAAGGAAAATTGAGTGGTTGATGCCTTGAGTTGAAGAAGGCACATATCGACAATAGTATCAGTGCACTCTGATTTTAGAGCTCAAATATTGAAGAATTTGACCGGTGATGAATATTATGAGAAAAATTTGAAAGCTCTAATAGAAAATCCTCAAGATACAAGGTATGATGGATTTTATTTTGAACCTGATGGGTTAGTGAGATTCAATAACCAAATATATGTTCTGAATTAGGGAGATTTAAGAAGAACTGCATGGAAAGAAGTGCATTTTGCACCATATTCAGGTCATCATGGAAGTGACAAAGTTGTTAGTTGATGTGAAACCCTTATATTTTTGGAAGGGAATGAAAAATGATGCTGCAAGATTTGTGGAAGGATGCCTAGAGTTTTAGTGAGATAAGGATGAACACTAGCACCTCGTAGGACTTTTGTATCCTCATAACATGTACCTGAATGGAAATGGTAGGTTATTAGTATGGATTTTGTCAAGGGATTACCTATCTCCTGCTATAAGCATGATGTTATTCTTGTAATAGTGGATAAAATTTCTAAGGTAGCTCATTTTATACAAAGTAATCTTACAGATGGAGCACCCATCTTAGCCAAAAAGTTCATACAAGAAGTTTTCAGGTTGCATGGAATTATGGAAAAGATAATTTTGGATAGAGATGCATGGGTAACTTCAAGGTTTTGACAAACTTTGTTCTCAACTTTGGGAACACAACTTAATATAAGCTCAGCTTATCATCTAAAAATAGATGGACAAACTGAGAGGGTAAATCAAATACTAGAGGATTTGTTGAGGATGTATTGCATGAAAGAGTATCTTTTACTAGTTGAATTTGTATATAATAATTCTTATCGTTCTACAATTAAGATAGCTCCATTCGAAGCATTGTATGACAGAAAGTGTCAAACTCCTATAAGATGGGATAAGTTAGAGGATAGGATTTTCCTTGGGCCAGAAATGCTTTTGCAAATGGAAGAGAAAGTAAAGCTGATTAGGAAAAGACTGGCAGAAGAAAATGATAGACGAAAAAGCTATGCTGATGCCAAGTGAATACCCCAACAATTTTTAGTAGGAGATAAATTTCTCTTAAGAGTCAAACCACATAAGAGCCCACTTAAGTTTGGAAAGTCTTCCAAACTATCACCTAGATATGTTGGACCTTTTGAAGTCCTAGAAGTGGTTAATCGAGTTGCTTACAAGATAGCTCTACCACCAGCCCTTGCTAGAATGCATGATGTTTTCCATGTGTCATATTTGAAGAAATATATGTCAGGATCTAATCATATACTTGATTGGAATGCTCTCCAAGTGTAGGACCCAGGGGTGGTCATGATTGAGACTCTCAAAGTGCTTGAGGTATGCAAGCTCTGCCTGCAAAATAGAGAGGTTATCCATTGCAAGGTCCAATGGGAGTAGTATTCTGATGAAAATGCTAGCTCAGAGGATTACAATGATATCTATCAAAAGTTTCAACATCTTTTTATATAGCATGATGTATAAGAATATGTTTGAAGTATATATTTTTGGTTTGGACACAATCATCGAGGACAATGATCTCTAATGGGGTAGATATGTCATACCCTATTTTTAAACTAATGTATTTATTTTCATTATTTTTGTGAAGACAGATAGTTAGTCAGAGAAAATATTATGATTATAGTAATGATGGAAAATGCATTTTGCTTTATATTAATTTATATGCAAGAAATAATTGTTTATGATGTTAATATTGATCATGTGGTTAAATGATGAAATGGACTAACTATCATCATGTAACTACAGTGGATACAGGAATAGTGTTGTTTTCCCTTTGATATAAGGAGAGAGAGTATCACCATAGAGAGGGTGCTAGATCATGTGAATGTAATGATTTTTATGCCATCTGGAAACACACACACATATACTTAGTACTGAGATTATGTTTATCCTTGTCAAATTATGTCTTTGTTAAGATAAAGGTTAAAATCCCTTTCGTCATCTGATACAAGCATGGTGTATGCCTTTAAATGACAAGTCGACACATGTGTAAGTCAACTAAACATGTTTTTTTTTGTTATCAAGATCTTAGACGACATGAGAATTCTTTGTCAATAATTGTTCTTATAGATAAACACAATTAGTGTTCCATAGTACAAAATTTTGACATCTGTTAGATAAGTGTGTTATGTTTATTATTACTATTATCATAGGTATTATTAATATTATTATCATAGTTAAAGTCATGTTAGAGAGGTAAAAGTCTCTCTTTATTTTCTCCATAGCATACTCCCTAGATGTTAGGGGAGTGGGGGAAGGAGCAATAGCTCCATACTCCCCACTTATCCCTGCATGGTAAGTTTCATGGGTGTGGTAGAGAGATTCCTGGGGTGATGTAGTTATTATCTACCCATAAATATTGCTGAGTGGTTCAGTAGAAGGGAGGAAAGGACTTGTGTATGTAAAGGGAGAAGAGTTCAAAAGTTGGGAAGAGTAGAGGCAACACAAGGTGACTATGGTGAAGAATCAACCTATTTTATCATATAGGTAAATCTACTACATTTTGTAGACTATGATAGAGTCTTTATAATAGTCTTTCAATCGATTAGATCAATAAGCATTGAAAGAGTAAAGAAAATTGTGTTAGATTGCCATTTTGTAAAATGGATTATCACTATGCATTAGTGAATGTGGGTTGGTTGTATATCCTCTATATTGAAATATTGTTATCTATATTATATTCTTACCATAATTTGGAAAGAGGAATTATATGTATAACTCTGTTTATTTATCAAATCCTTATCATATAGTTTATGTTTGGAAATGTCAAATAGTTTGATACCTCTGAGTAGTGAGTCTTATGGCTATCTTCGATGTTTTTATAATTTTTCATTGATAGTGAAGCGCGAATAGCTTCATAGGATAACAGTGAAGACTTTGCCTAAGTATTTGATACTTAACTTAGTTACTTTGTATTGCAACCTTACCTTGATAATAATGAGCTCACTATGTTATTACGAGGCTGACAGTGTCTCAAATAATTTAAGCTCACTGTTGTTGGGATAAGGTACCATTAACCTTGTAAATCCCAATATTATATTTATTCCATTTATTATATGTAATTTGTAATTATCCATAAGGAGATGTACTAGTTTCACTGGCAGGGGTAATTTTAGAGTAACCGGAGGTAATTACAGAGTAACTTTTACTGTTGGCAAATGTAAAAACTCAAAGTAAATGAGGGTACGTGTGCTCCCTTGAGGAATATACTATTTTTGGCATGTATGATAACTATCATAATGTTTGGTAAGTGAATCTATGACAACTGCAAGTTGTCATAAGATTCTGAGATTCTATGACACATATGACGGATATGTTAGTTGTATATTTGCTATATTTAGCCCAAGGTTCCTATCTTGGAAAGATACTCTTTTGTGGAATCTATGATAGTTATGATGTGTCATAAGATGCTATAAGAGGCTAGATTTAGTCTTGGGCACCCAACCTTTGCATGGCTTTTTTTGGACAAGTGTAAGATGCTTGTAAGATGGTAATTAATGTTTACAAGTTGGATAATCTTAGGAGAGAGAAGGTGAATGCCTAGGATGAGTTAGAAAATGTTTCTATAAGTATTTGCCATGTATTTGTTGCTACAATATAGATTTTAGGTACTCAGGTGTTGCCAGAATGCTGTCAGATTGAAGACTTGTGAAGAGAGTTGTGTAGTTGATGTATTGTACAATCTTGTTGAGATTAATACAAAATTGTGCCTCTTTCTTGGTGGATTTTTTGACCTACAAGGGTTTTCTCCATGTAAACAATGTATCATTGTATTGAGTTATTCATGTTTGACATCTTTTCTATAGTGGGTTTTATGTTTTGTTACAATCTCCATTGTTAAAGCACACTTAAAGAGTGTTGAAATTTATTCAAATCAGATTTCCATTAAAGCAGTGTTGCTTTCATTTCTAACATTTAGTATCAAATCCTGGCCAACTTTGACTCTTGGGTGGTAGTGTGGAAGCTATAGCAACAGTGGGAGATTTGGTTGTGTTTGATTTGTAGATCTTGTGTTGTTATTATGGTTGGATCCACCATTGATTGGACATTGAGAAGTTTAATGGAATGGGGTATGAGTTGTGGAAGATAAAAATGGAAGAAAGAAACTAATGGTTAGCTGTTCAAAAAGAGAAGAAACCTGATGATGTCTCTCAAGATGAGTGGGATAGACTAGATAAGAAGGCATGGGGAACCATCCGGGTGTGTCTTTCATAATCTGTCCTATTGAATGTCACAAAGGAGGAGACTGCACACAAGTTGTGGAATTGGTGAAAATTGTTTTCCATGAAAATATGAGAAGGTGAATCAGTTGTAGAGTATTTAAATAATTTTAATTTGTTATTAAGTTAGCTTGATTCAGTAGATGTTGAGGTTAGTGAGGAAGATAAATGTATCTTACTTCTTTGTTCTTTACGTGAGTCTTGGGAGAATGTTATCCTTGCTATCACTACTAACCTTGTGGATCTGAAGTTGGATGCTCTTGTTTTAGTGCTACTGTCACAAGAATTGAGGAAGAAGAGTTCAGATAGTTCAGGGGATACTCTCAGTGTCAGGGGAAGGTCTAAGGAAAGGGGACCTCAAGGAGATCAGAAAGGGACTAAGGACAAGTCCAAGGGCCGATCTAAAACTTTTGCCAAAAAGAACAAAGTTAATTGTTGGAACTGCGGTAAAAGAGGACATGTGAAGGAGTACAAAAATCCCAAGAAACAGTGGGAGAGTGCTTCAGATAAGTCCTCGAATGTAGGTGAAGAAGTTTTACTTTTAACATGTAATCTTATTTCTAATGATCACTAGTTGGTTAACTTAGGATGCTCATTTCATATGACCCCACATAAGGAATGGTTCTCCACATATGAAGAATATGATGGAGGTAATATCTACCTTGGTGACAACTCTTCATATCTGATTGTTAGGAAAGGAAAGGTATTGTTGTGTTTCAGTGATGGGAGGATTAAAACCCTCCCTGGTGTTTTGCATGTTCCTGCATTACCTAGAAATCTAATTTTAGTTTCAAAGTTGAATGATTTGGGAATACATGTGACATTTGACAAGAATGGCTATAGATTGGTGAGAGGGAACTTGGTGGTAGAAAAAGGGAAGAGATTCAGGAACTTGTTTAAGCTTGAAGCCACTACAGTTTGTAATGCCTCATATGTATTTGAGGACACTACTAAAAATACATGTATGTTGTGGCATTGTAGATTGGGCCACACAAGCAATAATGTATTAAAAACTATTAAGAATAAAAATTTGTTGGATGGTTTCTCCTATTCTGATGAGCACTTTGATTTCTGTGAGCATTGTGTGTTTGGTAAACAAAAACAAAAAATCATTTCCTTCAGGAAGCAATAGAGCAAAGGAGAAGTTAGAAATTATTCATATGGATGTGTTTGGACCTATGGATAATGAATCTATCAGAAAATCTCATTATTTTGTAACCTTCATTGATGATGTATCTAGATTTACATGGATTTATTTTATGAAGCATAAATCTAAAGTTTTCACTAAGTTTAAGGAATTCAAAGTCTTAGTAGAGAACCAATTAGGTTTAAAGATAAAAATATTAAGATCTGACAATGCAAGGGAATATTGCTCTAAGGAATTTGATGAGTTTTGCAAGCATGTAGGTATAATCAGACAATAGAAAACTCCATATACACCACATTAGAATGGTGTTGTAGAAAGGATGAACCGAACAATTATGGAAAGGGCCAGAAGTATGCTGAGTGGTGTACAGTTGGATAAATGCTTTTGGGCAGAGGCTATGTGTATTGCTTGCTACTTGATAAACATATCTCCTTGTAAGGCTCTTGATTCGACACCTTATGAAGTGTGGACAGGTAAGAAACCTTCTATTTCACATTTAAGGGTTTTTAGCTGTGAGGATTTTGTTCATGTGCCTAAGGAAAAGTGATCTAAGTTGGATCCAAAGGCTAAAAAAGTGTACATTCATTGGATATGGTGATAATGTCAAAGGTTATAATCTTTGGAATCCACTAACCCGCAAGATTATCTTTTCTAGAGATGTTATTTTCAGGGAACATAGAGCTATTTCTTAACCTAAGTAGCCAAAAGAGAAAGAAAAAAAGGTAAAGAAAGTGCAATTTGATTTAGAGCAGAAACATGCACCTCAAGAAGAATAGAATGATGGATTTGGGGGTGAAGAAGAAGAAGATTTGAGGAGTTCTGATGAAGATGAGTCTGTAGTTATAGAAGAAGTTGGTGCAGATGATCATGCAAAAGAACAAGTGGAGTCTCTTACTCCACCCTTAAGGAGATCCACAAGACAACATAATCTAGTTGATAGGTATAGCCCACCAGATTTCCATTGTGTATATGCTTTATTGAGTACTAATGATGAACCTAGATCCTATAGGGAAGCTATTTTTGTAGATGATAGTGAGTCTTGGCAGTTAGCCATGTAGGAGGAGACGATGGCTTTAGACTCTTGTAACACCTGGGATCTTATTCATTTGCCCAAAGGAAGAAAGGCCAAAGGTTGTAAGTGGGTCTTCAAGAAGAAGTTTGGATCAGATGGGTCATTGGAAAAGTACAAGGCTAGACTGGTAGCCAAGGGCTACTCTTGGAGAGAGGGAGTTGATTTTGGTGAGATATTCTCTACTATTGCTAAATGGACTTCTATTAGATTTCTCTTATCCATTGCTACATCTTATGATTGGGAGATTGAGCAAATTCTATGTTAAGACTGCATTCTTGCATGGAGATATTAAAGAAGAAATTTATATGCAACAACCTACAGGTTTTGAGGTAAAAGGAAAAGAACATTAGGTTTATAGGTTAAAGAGGTCTCTTTATGGTCTAAAATAGTCCCCCAGAATGTGGTATCAAAAGTTTGATTCATTTGTTATGAAATTGGGTTTTGTTAGTGTTTAGTGGAAAATTGTATCTTATTAATCCTTTGTGGTTTAGATGTTAAAATCTGCCTCTCCACTATACATTGAAGGATCTAGGGTCAAATGGCAAGCACTGTCATACCCTAGGTCACTTTCAGATATAGGGCAACTTGGATTAGGGAATTAATTATCAATTTTTCCTTCTCCTATGCTCAATTGGCCATTAAAGCCCTAATTATGCAAATACAACAACAAATTAATGAATTACAGAAAAACCTCTTATAGACAGGAGTAAAATTCAGAATTACAGAGTACTTGTTTTTGGGGTTCTGAAGCGAAACATTTGGGCACACTAGAGTGGGTGCCCAAGTCCAAGGTACCTACATTTTCAGGGAATATGGACCTCCTTCGGACACTTATCAACCTTGTAACTTATGTTTTCCAAAAATAATCTATGGCGGACATCGAAGTGAGTGCCCTAGTCTTGGAAGTGCTCCTTTGTTCAACTTTTCTTTAGATCCTGAATCCCTAATGTCTTCCTAGCCTTCCTACAACTCCACTTTTCTTAGATGTGACACCTGTAACCTGTAATCACAAGACTTGGTTTGGGAGTTGTGGTGTTTAGAGGTTTGCCTTAGTCAAACCTCGGAGGACACTTAAGTCTCTGAAAACTATTGCCAAATAAAGAGGGCGTGCCCTTGTGAGGCAGAGACCAAAAACCAAAGGAAACAATAATAAAAACATAATATTATGTCACTTTGTAGTGAAGCTTTCATGGAGGAAGATTCCCTTCATTCCATGAAGGAATTGATGCTCAAATCTGTAAATATGAACACACAAAATATACAAGTCTACTCTTGCAACACAATAGAAAGCTTTGAATCACCTTAGGATGCCAAAAGTTCACAATAACCATCTAGTTGAAATCTCCTTTTCAAATGAATGCATACACATGCTTATATATGCATCTACAAAAACTCCTGCCAAGATATTTGAAATTCAAACTTACCATGTCGGCAAAGGGACCTAATAACGGTCATTAACTGACACCTACAAATTGGGACTGCCCCAAAATAGGGTAGGACTAGGGCTTGGGCGCCCAAGTCCTCCCCCCTATTTCAGGTAGGGTACAACTGAAGGGGTCCTCCTAGGTCCTATTTGCCATGGGACTTAGGTCTCATTCCATCAGGATGCTAAAATATGAACTAAAATGTCCTAAATGCACTCTAAAGACCTGGGAGCTAAACCTTGTCAGGGAAAAGCCCCCAAGGAGACATTTTCTGACATTACATTTCACCCCCACTTTAATGTATGTATGAACATGAGGCCCATACATGCATTAAAGTAAGGTCACAAACACAGCAAACACACAAAGCATGGAGAAGACATGCCAATCACAGAGAAGACAGTAATAGGCATGGAAAACAAGGAGAAGACAATTAGAGTCACGTAAAACACAGAGCAGACAGTTAATGCATAGAAGACACATTAATGCATGGAAGATAGAAATGATATCTTTTCTTTTCATTTTCTCACATATATGAAATGCAAATGCAAGTACTGGAAAGTAAACAAACCTCCCAAAATGTAGGAAGCACTACTCAATGGCATTGGTCTCTATATGATGCAGAGGCATCCACACTAAAACCTTAACACACAGCATGGATGTCCGCAACCCATCATCATCATCATGTTTTCCTTAACACTGTCAGCATCATCATATTTACTGTCGCCGACCGATATCCTCCTGCAGATAAGCCTTCGCTCTTTCGCATGTCAACAGCATCATCACATTCGGTAGCATCATCACATTCGGCAAGCGCGAACATCCTCCTGACGTCCACTGTTCATCTCACCGACAACTTCGACCTTCACTATCTTCAGCATCATGATGTTCAACATCATGTTCATCAGCAGGATATGGAACATCCGGTTCCTCCCATATATCCTGATGATGACAAACCTTAACTCCACGCACCGTCCCTTCGATGCTTACGTCACCCCGATATCCTGATGACGATTATCCTGATGATGATGACGTCACATGCAGCTCCTCAATATCCTGCTGCTCCGCAATATCCTGATGACATATATCCTGATGATGATGACGTCATATCCTGCTGTTGGCCAAACTTAACTTTTTTCGGCCCGCGATCAACCTGATCTTCTACCTGATGCCAATATGCTCCTCCTCGGCAACTCCTGATGATGATCACCCCGACGTTCATTCACTTCATGCAATCGATAGCATCATGCTCTCCTCCATCTACCGGATGACGATGCCCGAAGCAACTGCAGGATATTCACCAAATTATCCTGATGATGCCGTTTTGACAAATTTCCAGCCTTAGCAGATTTTCACTGTTCTGATCCACCGAACCTCCTGGGATGACCCGATCCACTTCCAGGGTGATCTTCCAAACTCTATCAACTCGACCTAGCACATACCCATGCTAGGGTTCTCAACATCTCTCGACGGTGATCCTACACACCTGCATGCAAACAGAAAGCAAACTAAAACCTAACCTACTATACATCGCCATTCCACCGATCCGACGAATCAACCGGTGGAATGGATCAGTGAATCCATGAAACCACCAAAACCGCAGATCGATTACACAAAGGAGATCAAACAGAAAATGAACACAACAGGATCTCTTATTGATTTCAAAAGATGCAACTACAATGATCAGTTTCTCTCTCTGTCTCACTCTCGCAAAGTCTGATCGATGATATGCAATACCAACCGATCCTCATGCTTAAATAGGTTTTCCTGCGAGTACTACTGACCTGACTCCAAGCGGCTGGGAAATCTCTCCAGGCGGCTGGGAGATCCAACCGGTCCTACAGCATGACAACTGTCTAACAAACTAACTAAAAATAGCAAAGCATGGTCAGCATGATCTTAACATGGTCAGCATGACCTTATTACATGCATTTGGTCTTATCAGACCTTCTTGGAAACATTAACAAGACTCAAACTAACTAACTGCCTCATGGAGGCCAGCTGTCAGGTAGGTGCTCCTGCACCATACTCCCCAATAGAAAAGAACTCATGTCCGATGAGTTTAGTATGTGGAAGTCCTCCACCTTTACACTTTGCCTGTACAATATGCTGAACTGTTCCAGCTTTGTCCTCTGCTGGCTCTTGGCTGCTCCAAGACTTTTGAACTGTAACTTGCTGTCTGGCAAGTAAATCCTCATGCCTATCAATGTAGGCCTTTCTCTCACATACCCTGTGTTTGTCAGGTTGTCTGACCAGAACCTCTGTCTGAACTGCCTCTTGAACTTCTGAAATGTTCAATCCTGTCTTTCTTTCAACTTTTATAGGACAAACAATAGTCCCAACTATGACAACATCCTTGTCATCTCTCTCAACTGGTTGCTGTGTGCAAACTTGTTTCTGCACCTGCTGCTGACCTCTGTCAGTTAAAACTGTAACTGTCTTCAACCTGTTGTCCTGAACAACTCCTTTTCCTGCAGTGTCCTCAACTACCTTTATGCCTGCTCCTCTAGGCATCTGCACCAACTCCTTCTTTCCCATTAAAATGATTTTGGCTGCCCCCTGTACTGCAGCATCTGCCTGCAATGGCAGCAGCATAATAGTTTTCCCATCTTTCTTGATGGTATAGGTATTAGCATACCCATCATACATTACCCTTCTATCAAATTGCCATGGTCTACCCAACAGTAGGTGACAACATTCCACGGGGCAAAATATCACACAAAACCCTATCATGATATGCCCCAATCTGAAAATCCACATATGCCTGTTCATAGACAAAAAGTGATTGACTATCACTCACCCAAGATGCCTTGTAAGGGTGATGGTGTGGAATCCTTTCCAAATTTAGTTTATCCACCATTTCCTGAGATACCATGTTGTCTGTTGAACCAGTATCAATGACAACCTTACATACTTTACCTTTGCTCTTACATATGGTCTTGAAAAGAGCTCTTCTTTGTATCATATCCTTTGATGCCTGCAAACTAATTCTCCTTAGCATTAATGCTTCTCCCTCCTCAGGATATCCATAAAGTTCAGGAACTTTATCTGTTTGCTCTACTTTTTCTTCTTGTACAAGTTGTACTCTCTTGTCATTAGTTCTATCATTTCTGGATGATGAACCTTTGTTTTCTGGACATTTGAAAGATGGATGACCAAACTCACCACAGGTTTAACATTTTCCTGAAAATGTAGTAGAACCTCTACCACCTCCAAATCTGCCTCTATTACCTTTCCATCCACCTCTGAAATCAGACTGTCCCTGTCCTTTACCAGTGTCTTCTTGACCCTCATTGGTTTGCCTTTGTGTAGGGGCTGCTCCTCTTCCCCTCATATTGTTTCCTCTTCCTCTCATGGACTTATCTTGTCCCCTATTCATCTTTTCTTCAATCCTGATTGCCATTTGGTAACAATCCTCCACATTCTTAGGGTTAGCTAAAACTAACTCATCCTGTATGTTCAATCTCAAACCAGCCAAGTACCTAGCCACCTTTTCTACCTCATTCTCATGATGACCAGATCTCATACTCAACTTATAAAACTCCTCAGTATATGCCTTCACATCCCTTTCCTTCTGCCTTAAAAAATTGCAACTTCTTAAACATCTGAATTTCATAATCCCTTGGCAAGAATTTACCTTTGATCCTTGCTACCATCTTATCCCATGAAGTGATCTTTGACTTCCCTTGTTTCCTTCTCTCAGATTGTACATAATCCCACCATACCAAAGCATGACCTCCTAACTTGGTCTTTGCAATCTTTACCTTCTGATCCTCAGCAACATCTTCACATTCAAAGTGATTATCAAGTGCAGCAATCCAATCCAGCAACTCATCTTCATTCAAACTTCCATTATACTTGGAAACATCAACCTTTACCTTAGGTTTATCACTCTGCACTGCCTTTAATAGTTTTGCAAATTTTTGGTCTTCAGCATCCAGATCTTCAGCTACCTCTTCATACTCTTCAACAACATCTTCATCTTCTTCAGACTCACTGTCTTCCACTTCCCTCTTTTTGTTCTTTTCCAGGGCTACAAGCCTGGCTTGAAGTGCTTCAGCAAGCTCCTTCATCTTCCTCATCTCTCTGGCATGTTTTTCCTTCATCTCCTGCAATTCCCTTGCAGTACCACTACCTTTTGGAGGCATTTTGTCAACCTCTCAATCAACACACAACACACAATCAACTCTACCTCTGCCCTTTCGGTGACAGGATCAACACACAACAGCCCAGACCTTTTGCTGAGCTCTGATACCACTATGATGTAGAGGCATCCACACTAAAACCTTAACACACAGCATGGATGTCCGCAACCCATCATCATCATCATGTTTTCCTTAACACTATCAGCATCATCATATTTACTGTCGCCGACCGATATCCTCCTGTAGACAAGCCTTCGCTCTTTCGCATGTCAACAGCATCATCACATTTGGCAAGCGCAAACATCCTCCTGACGTCCACTGTTCATCTCACCGACAACTTCGACCTTCACTATCTTCAGCATCATGATGTTCAACATCATGTTCATCAGCAGGATATGGAACATCCGGTTCCTCCCATATATCCTGATGATGACAAACCTTAACTCCACGCACCGTCCCTTCGATGCTTACGTCACCCTGATATCCTGATGACGATTATCCTGATGATGATGACGTCACATGCAGCTCCTCAATATCCTGCTGCTCTGCAATATCCTGATGACGTATATCCTGATGATGATGACGTCATATCCTGCTGTTGGCCAAACTTAACTTTTTTCGGCCCGCGATCAACCTGATCTTCTACCTGATGCCGATACGCTCCTCCTCGGCAACTCCTGATGATGATCACCCCGACGTTCATTCACTTCATGCAATCGATAGCATCATGCTCTCCTCCATCTACCGGATGACGATGCCCGAAGTGACTGCAGGATATTCACCAAATTATCCTGATGATGCCGTTTTGACAAATTTCCAACCTTAGCAGATTTTCACTATTTTGATCCACCGAACCTCCTGGGATGACCCGATCCACTTCCAGGGTGATCTTCCAAACTCTATCAACTCGACCTAGCACATACCCATGCTAGGGTTCTCAACATCTCTCGACGGTGATCCTGCACACCTGCATGCAAACAGAAAGCAAACTAAAACCTAACCTACTGTACATCGCCATTCCACCGATCCGACGAATCAACCGGTGGAATGGATCAGTGAATCCATGAAACCACCAAAACCGCAGATTGATTACACAAAGGAGATCAAACAGAAAATGAACACAACAGGATCTCTTATTGATTTCAAAAGATGCAACTACAATGATCAGTTTCTCTCTCTGTCTCACTCTCGCAAAGTCTGATCGATGATATGCAATACCAACCGATCCTCATGATTAAATAGGTTTTCCTGCGAGTACTACTGACCCGACTCCAAGCGGCTGGGAAATCTCTCCAGGCGGCTGGGAGATCCAACCGGTCCTACAGCATGACAACTGTCTAACAAATTAACTAAAAATAGCAAAGCATGGTCAGCATGATCTTAACATGGTCAGCATGACCTTATTACATGCATTTGGTCTTATCAGACCTTCTTGGAAACATTAACAAGACTCAAACATGCAAAACATGGGACAACACACACACAATACATGCAAAACCTCCCAAAATGCATGAACCACTACTCAATGGCACTAGTCTATGCATATGGAGCAACAAACACACCACACAAAACAAGCATGCCAAAACACACACACTTGAAGACACGGATAAAACATGGTAGACAAGCGATGGTGTGTTCCTTATTTCTAGGCTCATCACCATCTCAGACACATTATAAGCACACACCAATGATTGGGCTTCACCACAACAATCACTGAATACATGCTTAAGGGTTGAGTTAGTCACAGAACCACTCCCTGCCTCCGCAGAGGACTTTTGAAAATGACAGGATGATGTAATCTTCTCCGAGAAATACACCATCCTCACCTCTGTAGAGAGCTTAAGAAAAAGGATATGCTCAATATCCCACCTCCGCAGAGGGCTTACATGATTTATTGATTGATTGCAAACAAGCTCAGGATGCATGATGCACTACTCTAGCACAGGTCTATGCATCTGAGGTCAAACACATTGCTAATATCTATAACAGACAACTTACCTTATATGCCCCCACCTTAAGGTGGTTGATATCAGTTATCGATATCAAGCACGTTAAGGTAGGAAGAAAACACACAAGGGAACACTGAATTTTGCAAAGCCCATGCCCCCTAGAGGTGACATGTACTTTATGATCACAAAATGTTCCCACAAACACATCCCTACAAGAAACATGTTACCGTCTACAACATAATGATAAATAGAAACATCAATGCATATGATTAACCACACAAAAAGCCAAGGTTATACAATAAATTCAGAGTTCAAGGATAACCAGGGGCTATATCATGAAGCTCTTTGAATTGAGTACTGCCAAGGCTAGATTCAAAGGAAAACAAAGGTGTACAGAGTAGTAGTATTGTTAAGGTTTGTAAATGCGATAGAAACATCATGAAATTCACTACACAGAAAGCATGAGTGATTCCACTATCCAAGCATCGGATAAAATATACAACCCCATCGTCATATTAGGAACTAAGTCCAATTTTTTATTGCTCTCGAAAGGGACATTAGGTCTGCATCAGTGTAAATGTTTGTCGTCATCCGCCCTCTAGGTGGAAACACTAGAGGAAGGGAAACAATAAATAAGAGAGGAGAAAATAAGTATCTTAGGGACAATCATGTAGGAGGGTGCCCCCAAGTCACCAACCACAACGCTATGTTCATCAGACACAACACACAACAATGAAATCAGAGAGAGACAATTTGGAAGAATGATGATACAAATAGAAGAAGGTCACAACAGAGGTGGTCTCCTGGTATCTCGAACCTTATGGGAGAATCTGAGGTCATCCCAGGAGGCCTAAACAACACATAACACATTACAGGGAAAGTACATCATGAGAGAGATAAATGGTAGAGATATTTACCTGTAGGGTCTTTGTACTAGAAATCATCAACAAGTAAATCATTCTCTTTCCAATTACAAACATAAGGTACTATTGCCAAGTCTCTGTAATTATTCTTTTGTTCATTCTTAAATGCTTCTTGATTTGACTCAATATTAGGTGGAATGTTTTCTTGTTGAAGTTCATTGGTACACATATTCGCTATCCTCTTAGGTGGTGGGAGAAGCAAATTATTTTGAGTAATCTCAACATCCATCCTCGAGGTATTTAATGTGAGAAACTTCTCCTCATTCACTAGGGTTACATCCTTAGTGATGTCCAAATGACTTGAATATTCAAACAAAGGAGGGACATTAAAGGTCTTCTCTTCCTTAGTAAAATCCAAGGTGTGTGAACAATCAACTAAAGGAACCAGGTTGCTAGGATGATCCATAGAGGTTTTATGCATTATGATAGTGTTTTTATTGATGTTAGATGAAATCTCATTGTCTACCCATGGAATTCTCTTTGTTGAAAGGAGTTATTCATTCACCAATGCTTCCTCTTACCTAGAGAGAGCATTGGAATGACAAACTGGTGATGGCTCTTCATTTGCTAATGCTTCATCTTGGCCAGAGTGAGCATTAGAATGAAGACTTGATGATGTGATGTTAATAGATGTGTCAATGAAATAATCCTCTTGCATCAAAGTGTCCTCATGAGGGAGAATAACCTTTGGAGAGGGATCATAAGGTAAATCAAAGTTATTATCACATGTTTTATCAATAGGTGCCATAGTAGAATTTCCCATAAAATCATCCAAGGCTTCATCTAACATTTTAAGATCATCACTAGTATATGTATTATTGATCATGAATTTAGTGAGATCATCTAATATCAAAGGGTATATTCCCATGAGATTCATGAAGCTATCAAAGTCACCTATATAGAAAAGAATTTCATATGTGGAGCACACAGAGAGATCAACATCATGAATGTGTGCTATTTGTTCCAACACTTGAGGATGAGGATATTTATCAGTGAATTTAGAGAAATGATCCATGTCTATGATGTATGGAAATAATTATTCCAAGGAATTAACCATGATATATGTATCCAAATTAATGTAAAATCAGATTTTGATAGCTTTCCAAAAGTATGCAAAAGACAATAGCAAAACTATATGCAAAAAGCGACCTCGATACTTGATTTTTTGTACTTTTTTCAATGCAAATGAATGAAACAAAGGATGCTATGAGGATTTAAGTCAAGGGAAGAAAGTTATATTTTTTATATCAGTCCAAAAAATCAATATAATCACTCTCAACACACTCTTGATGCAAATGTAAGATAATGCCAAGTCGATTATAGTGAAAATATGTCAAAATAGGCACTTTTTTTTACCAAAATTCAATGCAAGAGAACATAAAAAAGGGTGTTGTGAGGAAAATGATGATGGAAAGAAAATAATATCAGTATTAAAATCCACTTGGTGCCAAAATATCCAGCACAACATGCTTTTAATACCACTTACGGTCAAACCCTAGTGAAAATATAGCAAAATAAGGCTAATTTTCACAGTTTTTCGACTCCAAGGCCTAGAAAAAGAGGTGTTGTAAGGAATTTTAAAAGGTAAAGAAAATAATATCAATAATATCAATCACCTCAACTCTTAAAATTTATCACAATACGTTGGAGTGCAAACTAGGTCAAACCCTAGGGCAAAAATGGTCAAAATGTGTAGTTTTTCACCGATTTTTCACTACAAGAGCCCATTAAAAGGGTGTTGTGAATCTTTTTATGAGGGGAAGAAAATTATTACCATGATAACATCAAATTAATTCAAAAATATTCTTCACAACACACCTATAGTGCAAGTTAAGAGAGTCGATAAGGCTGATTTAGTGAAAATTGTTGTTTTCGAAGCCTTAGGTTTAAGATCTTGACCCAAAATGCTATGAAAATGTTTTGAAGTCTGATTTATGATGAAATTGACTTAATATTAGATCTTAAAATTATTTTCAAGCCTTAACATGCAAAATGCCGATGCAAATTTAATGAAAATGCATCAAAATTGCTAGTTTTTGTTGAAATTTTCAATGCAAAAATGCAAATAATTTGAATTTAAATGCAAATTCACACTAAATTCAAGACTAAAACAAAATGAAAATTTGAATGAGCCTCTAAAATCAGTATAAAAAATCTGATAAAAGATTTTGCCTACAAACCCTAGATTTTGGAATTACTAGGTTATATAAAATTGACAAAATTTCCACAAAACCCTAGCAATTAAATGATGAAAATGCAAAGAAAGATTTTGAATTTTTAAATTTTTCTATAGTTTATATCAGATCTGATGCAAAAATCATGAATTAGGAAAATTTAGGAAGAACTGACACAATTTAGTAAGCCCAACAATGCAATTTTTTTTTGTAATTTTTCAATTTTTTAATTTTTTTGAAATTTTCTCAATGGAATAAGGTAAATGACCAAATAAATGAATGAAATCACACCAAATCTGCAGACAAACACTCAAAAAGTTACAATTAAGTTCAAAGACATAGGTTCACCAAAATGTTTAGTGGAAAATTGGATCTTGTTAATCCTTTGTGGTTTAGATGTTAAAATCTACCTCGCCACTATACATTGAAGGATCTAGGGTCGAATGGAAAGGACTATCATACCCTAGGTCACTTCCAGATGTAGGGCAACTTGGATTAGGGAATTAATTATCATTTTTTCCTTTTCCTATGCTCAATTGACCATTAAAACCCTAATTATGCAAATACGACAACAAATTAATGAATTACAGAAAAACCTCTTATAGACAAGAGTAAAATATAGAATTACAAAGTACCTGTTTTCAGGGTTCTGAAGCGAAATAGTCAGGGACACTGGAGCGGGCACACAAGTCCAAGGTACCTACTTTTTTAGGGATTCTAGACTTCCTTCGGACACTGATCAACCTTGTAACTTCTATTTTCTAAAAATAGTCTACGGAGGACATCAGAGTGAGTGCCCTAGTCCCAGAAGTGCTCCTTTGTCTATCTTTTCTTCAGATCCTAAATCCCTGATGTCTTCCCAGCGTTCCTACAACTCCACTTTTCCTAGATGTGACACCTATAACCTATGTCATGCCCACATTTCCCATGCGGTTACAACACACAACATGTATCATGTCCACACTTGACATGTGGTCATGACATGAAATATGAAAAACTTTTCTACTTATCCCTAGGAACCCTCTCAGACGCGTTTACGTGCTTGGTGGAAATACGCATGAGACATAAACATGAAAAACATATTTTAGGAAGTGCGTAATCCTACATTGTCCCCTACATGATGAAAGCCATCTAGGGGCTATGCGATGTGAAGCATGCCGCTTTTAGGGTCAGAATGATTTTATTCTGAACCCTAAGTTTCCTAGGTGAGAAGGTGATTTCATCAGATTCAGAACCAACTCCTAATTCTAATGCATAAAAGACTTCCAATAATTAAATATGAAATTCCATGGTAGGATGGATGCATGATAAGATGGAGTGATAAAGTAAGAGTTGATAAAATGCCATAAAAATTAAACCCTAAATTCTAGGAAAAATTTGATAGCATAACGCGTTTTCGGTAAATGAAATAAATATTTTAAATACAAAGAATTCAAGGAATAAATTAATACAAAAATTAAAAACAAATAATCATAAGTAATATTAAATAAATTTTGAAGGTAAATTAGACTGATCACTCAATCAAAATTTAAAATCAGAAAATAATAAATGTCCAAAATAAACTTCCAAATTGAGTCCGTTAATAAATATAATTTCAACCATTATATTTATTAACTAACTCCAAAAATAATAGATAAAGGGAAAAATTAAAGTATCTTTCCCCGTAAAAATAATAAAACTGATTAACATAAAAATCTAAGTAAAAGTCTTCCCATCACAAGAATCTAAAACGCACTAAGGAAAATAAAATAAATGCCCCAATTAAATAAATTACAAAGGAAACACACTTCCCATTTAAAACAAAATCAACCCATTCCTCTTAAAATAAATCTCCACAAGGCATTAAAAAACAAAACCCCAAAATAAAATTAAAACAACTCAAATGAAGCACAAAAAAGTCAAAAATTCAAAAAGGCCCAAGGGCAAAAATGGAGGGAACTTAATTTTTTGTGCACAAGGGAAAAGGAAAAATAGAGAATTTAAATTAAATAATAAAACAAAATCCTCACATCATCAACTCACCCTAATCCATTAAAATATTATTTTTCCCAATAAGATGCCCTAATAATATTTTATTCCTTTCTATATGGGAAAACCCTAACATGTTATTTTGTTTACCTCTTCTCTTCTTTGTTTTGTTTTCTCTAAGTTCTTTTGTTTTACTTGCCTCCATTGTTTTCTCTCTTACTTGCAAGTTGGAGGTTTTGTTTTCTCATGGCTGCCATGATGGGATCCTCTCAAAGAGGTATATTTTGCAATATACCCATGTATTTGTTTTGAGAATATATATACACTCTGGTGTGTATATATATCTGAAAATCTTCCATATAAATTTGGAAGTGTATATATTTCTGGTTTATTTGTTATGCTCATAAACTGATTTATTATCCTATATCTTTTTTGTTTGTTTGTTTTGTAGGGGGTGAAAGGTCCAGCAAACCACAAAGGGTTTTCAGCAAAGGCAATGGTGGGTGAAGTGATAGTGTCGCTACTGCCAAGGGGAGGGTAGAGTGTTTTGAAGGGGGGAGGCGAAGGTGTGTGGAGGCAAGAGGGGTCGACGGCCCAAAGTCTGGTTTCTGCTATCGGAAGGTTAAGAGAGACATAATTGCGTGGCAGGGTCTAAGGTGGAGAAGGGGTATGGGGAAGGGACGATGCCTCCACCCATACCCGCGAGTGTGGGTGGAGGAACCGCCCCCTCACCACACCCTCAAGTAAACACAGATCTGTGGGCAGTGGTTTGGGCCGCCGCCCACAGTCATTTGATGCATTTTTTTAATTTCTTTTATTAAACTTAAACTTTGTCCCTACACAATTAGGGTTTGACCTATATCTTCTAGTCTATTATGCTTAGAACATTTTGTTTATATTTAAATAATATCAATTGAATATGCATCAATATATATATACACAGTGACAAAAATGAACAACAAGTTTGGATTGCCAAAAATTATATATATATATATATATATATATAATACTAATTTTCTCAATAACAATAATTTTAAATAGCATAGAATAATAGTTTCAGTTTAGTATCATAAAATAATTCAGTAGCGTCTATAATTTTTTTGAAAAGAAATATACAGAAATATATATTGTTTTGACAAAATCTATAAGGCAGGAAATATAATTTCACTTAAATTTTTGACAACTTATATTCACAAATTTTAGTGCAAACATAATAGAAAATTATACATCTAATTTCATTTTTTTTTTCTAGCATACACTTAAACTTTTATCAGCAACACATATATATTTTGAAGTAAAAATAACAGCAAGTGTATTTTCTCTTGCATTTCTCCATTACACATAAACTCAACAGCATAGAGTAGTAAAAAACTTTTTTGAATAAACCATAAGAGTGCTCACATTACATTCTCTTACTACAGCCAACATAATGGATAGTAATAAACTTGTCAAAAATTACAACAGGGCCTCAAAGGCCATGGCTCAAAACAGCTAACAAAAATAATGCAAATAAGGTGAAAATGAGCTTCTCCAAGCTCCATTTCCCCCACTACAAACTTGCAAGAAGCAACATAACAAAAGGGAAACCAAGCCACTACGAAATGCCCTCCTCCCTACCGTAGACCTGCAAGTGGGTCACCCCCAAGCTAGGGAGGTAGGAATCACACAGTTACACACACACATCACAACAAGAAATTTTTCTAAACACATAAAATTTCCCAAGGGCTTGCACAAACTTAAACTCATGAAAATGAGTTTGATGGGGGTAGGGAAATGGACCCCTCAACTCAAGAGGCCACTCCAAGATCTCAAATCACCAAGTCTCAAAGCCTCGAGCCAAAACCTCCAAAACACATCTCTAAATAACTCAAAAACTATCATGGCACTCTTGCCACCAAAATGATCTCAACACCAAGAAAAAACCCTGAAGGCTATAAGTAGCACAAAATAAGGAGGTGACCTCAAGGAGGTTCACTCTCCCCTATCGCATATAAGTTGAGCCTTACCTCCAAATTGAGGTGCTCTCACCAAACTCCCAACCCACACAAAAATGAAAACAACAAACAACAAAAAATCCACAAACACAACATAAATGAAAAATGCAAGGGTATATGGCCATAGCCATGGAGCTTACCTTCAAAAGCCCTAAAAATGGAAGCACATTTGGTGAAGATCTCCAAGCATCTCCAAATCTTCCAATCTCCAAATTTTTTCTAACTCCCCAAAAGAAACTCCAAGAATAGAAAGAAAATCCAAAATGCAAGAACCCCACACTCCTCTTCAAGAGGAGGTAATATAGGCCTTCTAATTTGGCCTATAGGAATGAGAAGGTGACACTTGTCACCTTCTCCTTCCTCATCCCATGCCACTTGCAAGGGAGAGGAAGTGTGAGGGTGACAAGTGTCACTCTCCAATTCCATCCCAATCCTCACCTTATCCACTTGTGTTCTCACACATGTGTGAGAGAACAAGTGGTGAGGTGGCAATTACCTTCAAGCATCCATGAGGATAAGGGATGCCATATGGCATCCTCTTATTCTCTAAGAGAGCCATCTCCCTCCAAGATTCTCTCACACGAGTGTGAGAGTCTTGGAGGGAGATCCCACACACTTGGGAGTCTTGGAGACCTCCCAAGTCTTCTTGATGAAGGGATCCCCAAACTTTGGGAAGGGAGACGAGTCTTTCCCAAAGCATGACTCATCTCCCACCCTTAGCCATTTCAAAATTCGTCCCTTTGACTAAAACTCAATTTAGAGTGACCAAAAGTGAGTTACCCCAAGGTTTAGTTAGTCAAAATTGACCCTTGACCCATGGGTAACCACCTAGGGTAAGTTTTGGGACACTAAGGTTCACCTAGGGAGTCATTAATTCACTTTAAATGGCCCAAAAATAAAACAATACCAAGTGGCGTAAAACAATAAAAATATACAACACATGATACAAATTAATATAAACAAAGGGGTACTAGGCCAAAATAATAAAACAAACAAGTACTTAAACATCATCCGAATCAAATGTGATCCTCATCCCTCTTGGGAATGGATCGATTTCATAGGGAATAACATATGTGTGAATACTACCTCTAATTTCTCATGGCCTAGGAATATAATCCTGCACATCTAGATCAAGTGTCAATCATATCATGAATAATCATAGCTAAAGCAACTGAAATTAAATTCATGCCATTGAATACAACATTAATCATCTACAACAAAATTCAAGATTAAACTACATTTTCTATCTAATGTCACATAATCATCATCACATAAAGAAATAGAAATCACATCAATAAACACCATCTAATACATCTCGCATGTCTAGTCTCAACATAGCATCAAATTATGATCAAATCGAATCACCGTATGTCTAATCAATGTCAAATCAACATCATGAGATATAATCAAATTAGCATAATGGAACAATAGTCTCTAAAAGTATGATAATGTCATCAACTGAAATGTAAAATGATCAAAATAAGGAAGGAAAAATAATCAGCCTCACAACCTGCAATCACAAGACTTGGTTTGGGGGTTGTGGTATTTAGAGGTTTGTCTCAGTCAAACCCCAGAGGATAGTTAAGTCTCCAAACACCGTTTTCAGATAAAGAGGGTGTGCCCTTGTGAGGAAGAGGCCAAAAACCAAAGGAAACAATAATAAAAACACAATATTATGTCACCTTGTAGTGAAGCTTTCATGGAGGAAGATGCCCTTCATGCCATGCAGGAATTAATGCTCAAATTTGCAAATATCAACACACAAAATGTGAGGCCTACTTTTTATTCCCTTATATTTGACTATTTATTTTACTATTGGAGATACATTTAGACTTATGGGATTGTTGATCCCAAATTTTTAGACTATTAGACTTTGTGCTGTATGTAGATTTATTATGCTTAGCATGTTACGATGTGTTTAGACCAAGATATTGGGTCACTGATGATGTTAGACATATGGTTGATATTATGATGTTATTGGAAAACTATTCATGTGATGTTAGTTAGAAAATTGTTAGGTGATTCAATTTTGGGAATGGATGTTTGAAATGCAGAATTTAGAATCTAACTGTAATGTGACTTCCTTAATGCTTATATGAACATGTGATGTTGTATGCGAGTATATGTTTCAATTTGCTTCAGCTATTATATACATGTGGAATTAACATTTCATTTGAGTGCACAGGTGTTTTCTAACGAAGCCACAAATATTTGGAGATCATCCCACACACGGTGTTGTTTTCCCTTGTGAAGCTGATCTAGTTCCATGAGGAACCAAGATCAACTATGTGCATGATGAATTTCTGTGATGCTGCATGTTGTTAGTCGGGCTAGGTCTACCCCTCTTTTATTTTAAATTCTAATTAGTGTTGTAAGAATATTGTCTTTGGAATTTTATTTTTTAAGTTATAAATTTTTGAGACCCCTTTTCATGTGCTTTAACTCAACCCTTGGTGCTCAAAATGGGCTAAACTTGACCCTGGGTTGTACCCCTTGGGTCTAGGGACCTTTTTGGCTTGGGTAACCTTAGGTAAACCTCCATTTGGTCACTTTAACTTTACCTTGAAGTAAAGTGACGAAAATGGAGGCATGGGAGGGAGAGGATGAGTGAGTCAAACACTCAACCTCTTCCTTTCCTCTTCCCTAGGTTGGGGAAGTCTCTAAGACCCCTCAATTGTGGACTTTACTCCAAGTCTCTCTCATAATTGGTGAGGGTACCTTGGGGTTGTGTGGTCCCTCTTAGGAGTAAAGGAACGGGGCACATGTGGCACCCATTCCCTCTTAAGCTCTACTTTTCTCTCCCACATGTTCTAGAGAGGACAAGTGGAAGGGAGAGAGACTTGGTGGGTGGGTGAATGACATGTGTCACCACCCATTCCATGGGTCTTTCTTGTAGTTTGGAGGAGGAGTGAGGAGGCGACATGTGTCACCTCCCCATTCCTCAAGGCTCTTGAGAAAAGCCTATTATAATTCCACTTGGAGAGGGGTATGGGGTTGTTAAATTTTTGGCAAATTTTATTGATTTCAATTTACTTTGGGGAAAAAGTTGGAGAGAGTTTTGTGGCTTATTTTGGAGAAGGAGTTGGAGGAGATCTATTTAACCATCTACCAAATTGGGCTTTTTAAGGTAGGGTTCAAGGCTAAGGCCTTCCCTTATGCATTTTTATTTTCTTTTGTGATGCTATGTGTGAGTTCTATTTTTGAGTTTTTACTTGTGGGGAAAAATTGTATGGGTGTTGTGAGAGCCTCTCCCACTTGGGAGAAGATGCTCAACAAGTGTGGGGTGGGGGAGGAGTGAACCTCCTTGGGGTCATTTCCTTGATTTTGTGGTGTTGTAGCCTTGAGGGCAATATGTGAAATGGCTTGAGAGCCAAATGGAAGCTTTGTGAAAATTATGTTTATAGGTGTTGGCTTGAAGCCTTGAGAAGTATTTTGTATTGGGATATTTTAGGAGTGGCACTCTTGAGTTGAGTGTTGTCCACTCCCCTACCCCATTCAACTCATCTTGAGTGAGTTCTTGTGTTGTGTTAACCATGGGAGTAAATTTGTGTTTGGTTGTTGAATGCATTGTTGTGATGTGGTTTGAGTTTCCAAGTGTGTGGATGACCTCCCTAGCCTAGGGGTGACCCACTAGCAGGTCTATGATAGGGAAGAGAGCAAGTTGTTGTGGCTTCTTTCCCCTTCTTGTGATATTGCAAGTTCATTGGAGCTAAGTTTGTGAAGTTGAAGAAAACATCTTTGTTCTTGGAGTTGTTATCCTATTTCTTTGAGCTCTTGAGAGAGAGCATGGCCAATTTAGGAGTTTGTATCATTTGTTAGTTTTCAAAGAGGAGAACATTGTTCCCTCTCTTGTTGTAAAAGTATATTTTTATTTGTGTGAATAAGCTATTTACATTTGATATAGAAATTTAAAATTTTCTGATTTTAATGCCTATCATTCAAAAAAAAATGTTGAAAGAAGAAAAATTGGTCTTAAAGCTATTTCATTTGTATGTTTATTTTAAAAATATCAAATAGGAAAGTTCTGGTTTTATTATTGAGACAAACATGAAATTTGTATATTGTTATGAAAAAACTAAAAAATAAAATTAGTAGATGTTATATATTTGAAGTATTTAATTAAATGCAATTGTTTCTTTTCTTTAACAAAAAAAAAATGAGTTCCTTGCCTTATCAAAATTTGATAAAAAAGAAAAGATAACTTTTGCTATTTGTTCTTAAAAGTAAATTTGTAAGTGTTGGAAGGAAAATTATAATTGAAATATATATATATATATATATATACAAAATATATATATATTTGAATGAGTGTATTTATATGTATTTATAATGTGAACTGATTTTATTATCCTGTCAAATAAAATTATGAGACTGCATTGTATATATAACAGTATATATATATATTGTTATATTTTAATATTAAATAAACTGTATTTTTGAGTTGGAACTGTAAAATTTTTGTGTGTATATATATATATATATATTTAAAACCCCATTTAAATGAACGCTGAGAAAAGGGAAACCACTATGTTTTTGAATAGGTCATAGTTTATTTTAAATTTTAAAATTAATATAGTGGTGGGGGGGTTCGAACCCCCCACTATTTCCTTTTACAAATGGATGTGGGGAGAGCACAGAGCCCTCGCCCATACCCCACATAGTGGGATGTGGGTGGGGACTCCGCCCCCTCCCCACACCCCCCGTTACCCCGTTGTTGCCCTTTTAACCACTGCATAGACTTTCTCCCCTGCAGCCGTAACTCCCCTGCGTAGTCCACCACAACTCCACCATTCCCGTTCGCCGTCCCAACAACCGCCACTAGCCCTTATACACTGTGGCCTCTACTACCGCCTCTCCACCACAGTCCACCGCCGCTGCCCCCAACAGTACCACTCCCCACTGCCAAAAAAAATTGGGGATTTAGCATTTAAACAAAAAAAATATATTTTTAAAAATCTAGAGCATAATATATATATATATATATATGCCATCGTATACATTTCATAAATAGCCTCCATTAAACCTGCAACACAACCAAAGGCAAAATGGGAGAAAGAAAAAGAAGAAGAGAAAAACAAAGAGGAGAAAAGAGAATGAGAAATGAAAAAAATAGGGTTATGGCTTTTTGCCCTTAAGGAAATTATATTTTATTGTTGGAGGATTTTAGGGCAAGGTGAATTTAAAATTTATTTTTAAAATTTAACTTCCCCTCTTTTAATTATTTTGTTCATTTGCTTTAAGTTCTGAATTTATAAAGGGGATTTGAGATAAATAATACAATGGGTAAGCCTTTTTCCTTTTTACATAGTTATTTTTATTTGTTAGTGGTATGGTAATTTATAAACTAGTTTATTATTAGAGAGATTTTATATTTTATTAATTTTTTTTAATCTGATTATTACAAGGAATTTTATTTGTTTTAATTAATTTTTACAACTATCTAACTATTGAGATGCATTTATTTTAACTGTTGTCTTCAAACCTAAATCGACGAGAATGAATTAAACTACATCGTTATTAATTAAATCTTAATATTCTTTTTAATCATTTTGGAGCAATTTAATTAATGAAATTGACTTGGACGTTGTTTTAAATCTAACTTGGAAACCTAGTAAGCTATTAAAACAAAGATAGTAAAACATGTTTCTGAGATCTGATCTACCAAGAAATTAGGAATAATGTAAAGGATGCAGTGATAACTCTGATTGATAGAAAACATGAAGAAGAACAAATTGATCAAGTTTTATTGAAAAATATTTTAAATTACAGAAAACATGAAGGAGAACGGATTGATCGAGCTTTGTTGAAAAATGTGTTAAATTATAGAAAACATGAAGGAGAACAAATTGATCGAACATTGTTGAAAAATATACAAATTAACTTATTCAACTGATCTACCAATTCAACTAGTGAGATGTACGTAATATAAAACCAAACCAGTAAACCTTTCAATCAAAATTAGTTTTAGTACAATAAACCCTAATCACACTCGTGAGGCGTTATGCTGCCAGATTTTTCCAGAATTTAGGGTTTAGCTAGGTTAGTGAAATTTAACCTTGTTTAGGGTTATATTATTGTTTGTTGTCGATACTCAGCAAAAAACAATAATATAACCCTAAACAAGGTTAAATTTTAGTAACCTAGCTAAACCCTAAATTCTAGAAAAAATCGGTAGCATAATGCCTCATGGGCGTGATTAGGGTTTATTATACTAAAACTATTTTTTATCGAAAGGTTTACTGGTTTGGTTTTATATTACCTACGTCTCACTAGTTGAATTAGTACTCAGCTAAAAACAATAATATAACCCTAAACAAGGTTAAATTTCACTAACCTAGCTTAACCCTAAATTCTAAAAAAATTTGGTAGCATAACGCCTCACGGGCATGATTAGGATTTATTGTACTAAAACTAATTTTGATCAAAAGGTTTACTGGTTTGGTTTTATATTACCTACGTCTCACTAGTTGAATTGGTAGATTAGTTGAATAAGTTAATTTGTACATTTTTCAACAAAGCTCGATCAATTTGTTTTCCTTCACGTTTTCTATAATTTAACACATTTTTCAACAAAGCTCAATCAATCTGTTCTCCTTCACATTTTCTATAATTTAAAACATTTTTCAACAAAGCTTGATCAATTTGTTCTTCTTCACATTTTCTATCAATTAGAGTTCTCACTACATCCTTTACATTATTTCTAATTTCTTGGTAGATCAGATCTTAGAAACATGTTTTACTATCTTTGTTTAAATAGCTTACTAGGTTTCCAAGTTAGATTTAAAACAACATCTAATTTAATTTCGTTAATTAAATTATTCCAAAATGATTAAAAAGAATATTAAGATTTAATTAATAATGATGTAGTTTAATTCATCCTCGTCGATTTAGGTTTGAAGACAAGGGTTAAAATAAATGCATCTCAATAATTAGATAGTTGTGAAAATTAATTAAAATAAATAAAATTCCTTGTAATAATCAGATTAAAAAAAAATCAATAAAATATAAAATTTCTCTAATAATAAACTAGTCTATAAATTACCATACCACTAACAAATAAAAATAACTCTCTAAAAAGGAAAAAGGATTACCCATTGTATTATTTATCTCAAATCCTCTTTATAAATTTAGAACTTAAAGAAAATGAATAAAATAATTAAAAGAGGGGAAGTTAAATTTTAAAAATGAATTTTAAATTCACCTTGCCCTAAAATCCTCCAACAATAAAATATAATTTCCTTAAGGGCAAAAAGCCCTAACCCTATTTTTTTTATTTCTCATTCTCTTTTCTCCTCTTTATTTTTCTCTTCTTCTTTCTTTTTCTTTCTCTCATTTTGCCTTTGGTTGTGTTGTAGGTTTAATGGAGGCCATATATGAAATGCATATGATGGTATATATATATTTTATGCTCTAGATTTTTAAAAATATATTTTTTTGTTTAAATGCTAAATCCCCAAATTTTTTGTGGCAGTGGGGAGTGGTGCTACTGGGGGCAGCGACAGCGGACTGTGGCAGAGGGGCGGTAGTAAGGAGGCTGTAGTGCATAAGGGCTGGCAGCGGTTGTTGGGATGATGGATGAGAATGGTGGAGCTATGGTGGACTACACGGGGGAGTTACCGCTGTGGGGGGGAAGTCTGTGCGGTGGTAAAAAGGGTAGTGACAGGGTAATGGGAGGTGTGGGGAGGGGGCGGAGCCCCCTCCCACATCCCACTCCGCCCCCTCCCCACATCCCACTGTGTGGGGTGTGGGTGGGGGCTTCGCCCCCCGCCCCCCCCCCCCCCCATTTGTAAAAGGAAATGGTGGGGGGTTCAAACGCCCCCAACACTATTAATTTTAAAATCTAAAAAAAATTGTGACTTGTTCAAAAACACAGTCGCTTCCCTTTTCTCAGCATTTATTTCAATGGGGTTTTAAATATATATATGTATATATATATATATATATATATCTATATCTATATGTATATGTACATGTATATGTATATGTATATATATATATGTATATATACATACATTTATGTATATGTATGTATATACATATACATATATGTATGTATATGTACATATACATATATGTATATATACATACATATACATATATGTATATACATACATATACATATATGTATGTATAGTATACATACATATACATATATGTATATACATACATATACATATATGTATGTATATACATATATGTATATGTATGTATATGTATATATACATATATGTATATGTACATATACATACATATATGTATATGTATATACATACATATACATATATGTATGTATATGTACATATACATATATGTATATACATGTATATATATATATATATATATATATGTATATATATATATATATGTATATACATATATATCTATATACTTCTATATATACAATGTAGTCTCGTAATTTTATTTGACAGGATAATAAAATTGGTTTACATTATAAATACATATAAATACACTAATTCATATATATATAAAATTATAATTTTCCTTCCAACACTTACAAGTTTACTTTTAAGACTAAATAGCAAAAGTTATATTTTCTTTTTTATCAAATTTTTATAAGGCAAGGAACTCATTTTTTTTTTAAAGAAAAGAAATAATTGCATTTAATTAAATACTTCAAATATATAACATCTACTAATTTTCTTTTTTATTTTTTTCATAAGAACAATATACAAATTTCATGTTTGTCTCAATAATAAAATCACAACTTTCCTATTTGATATTTTTAAAATAAACATACAAATGAAATAGCTTTAAGACCAATTTTTCTTCCTTCAACATTTTTTTTTGAATGATAGGCATTAAAATCAGTAAATTTTAAATTTCTATATTAAATGTAAATAGCTTATTCACACAAATAAAAATATAATTTTACAACAAGAGAGGGAACAATGTTCTCCTCTTTGAAAACTAATAAATGATACAAACTCCTAAATTGACCATGCTCTCTCTCAAGAGCTCAAAGAAATAAGATAACAACTCCAAGAATAAAGATGTTTTCTTCAACTTCACAAACTTAGCTCCAATGAACCTGCAATATCACAACAAGGGGAAATAAGCCACAACAACTTGCTCTCCTCCCTACCATAGACCTGCTAGTGGGTCACCCCTGAGCTAGGGAGGTCATCCACACGCTTGGAAACTCAAACCACATCACAATAATGCATTCAACAACCAAACACAAATTTACTCCCATGGTTAACACAACACAAGAACTCACTCAGGATGAGTTTAATGGGGTAGGGGAGTGGACAACACTCAACTCAAGAGTGCCACTCGTAAAATATCCCAATACAAAATACCTCTCAAGGCCTCAAGCCAACACCTTTAAACATAATTTTCACAAAGCTTCCATTTGGCTCTCAAGCCATTTCACATATTACACTTACTCACATATTGCCCTCAAGGCTACAACACCACAAAATCAAGGAAATGACCCTAAGGAGGTTCACTCCTCCCCCACCCCACACTTGTTGAGCATCTTCTCCCAAGTGGGAGAGGCTCTCACAACACCCATACAATTTTTCCCCACAACAAGAAGTAAAAACTCAAAAATAAAACTCACACATAGCATCACACAAGCAAATAAAAATGCATAAGGGAAGGCCTTAGCCTTGAACCCTACCTTATAAAGCCCAATTTAGTAGACAGTTGAGTAGAGCTCCTCCAAATCCTTCTCCAAAATAATCCACAAAAGTCTCTCCAAATTTTTCCCGAAAGTAAATTGAAATCAATAAAATTTGCCAAAAATTCAACAACCCCATACCCCTCTCCAAGTGGGATTATAATAGGCTTTTCTCAAGAGCCTTGAGGAATGGGGAGGTGACACATGTCACCTCCTTAATCCTCCTCCCAACTACAAGAAAGACCCATGGAATGGGTGGTGACACATGTCATTCACCCACCCACCAAGTCTCTCTCCCTTCCACTTGTCCTCTCTAGAACATGTGGGAGAGAAAAGTGGAGCTTAAGAGGGAATGGGTGCCACATGTGCCCCATTCCTTTTCTTCTAAGAGGGACCACACAACCCCAAGGTACCCTCACTAATTGTGAGAGAGACTTGGAGTAAAGTCCTCCACAATTGAGGGGTCTTGGAGACTTCCCCAACCTAAGGAAGAGGAAAAGAAGAGGTTGAGTGTTTGACTCACTCATCCTCTCCCTCCCATGCCTCCATTTTCGTCACTTTACTTTAGGGTGAAGTTAAAGTGACCAAATAGAGGTTTACCTAAGGTTACCCAAGCCAAAAAGGTCCCTAGACCCAAGGGGTACAACCCAGGGTCAAGTTTAGCCCATTTTGAGCACCAAAGGTTGAGTTAAAGCACATGAAAAGGGGTCTCAAAAATTTATAACTTAAAAAATAAAATTCAAAAGACAATATTCTTACAACACCAATTAGAATTCAAAATAAAAGAGGGGTAGACCTAGCCTGACTAACAACATAAAACAACATCACAGAAATTTATCATGCACATAGTTGATCTTGGTTCCTCATGGAACTAGATCAGCTTCACAAGGGAAAACAACACCGTGTGTGGGATGATCTCCAAATTTTTGTGGCTTTGTTAGAAAATACCTACGCACTCAAATGAAATGTTAATTCCACATGTATATAATAGCCAAAGCAAATTGAAACATACACTCGCATACAACATTACATGTTCTTATAAGCATCAAGGAAGTCACATTACAATTAGATTCTAAATTCTACATTTCAAACATCCATTTCCAAACTTGAATCGCACAACAATTTTATAACTAATATCACATGAATAGTTTTCCAATAACATCATAATATCAACCATATGTCTAACATCATCAGTGACCCAATATCCTGGTCTAAACACATCATAACATGCTAAGCATAACAAATCTACATACATCATAAAGTCTAATAGTCTGAAAATTTAGGATCAACAGTCCCATAACTCTAAATGTATCTCCAACAGTAAAATAAATAGTCTAATATAAGGGAATAAAAAAGTAGGCCTCACATCCTCCCCCCTAAGACTTCCTCCTGGAAGTCATCAAAGAGGTGAGGATAAAGAGCCCTCAATCTCGCTGCATCCTCCCATGTCACTGTGACCTCATCGTGCATGTCCCACTGGACCCTAACCTAGTCCAGCTCTTGACCTCGAAGGCCCAGCGTCTGACGAGCCAATATATGAATTGGATCCAAAGCCAGCTGATCATCTGCCTCTACCTAAAGAGCACTCCAATCCAATACATGAGATAAATCAGATATATAACACTGTAAAACAGATACATGAAAAATATCGTGGATATGCGACAGGCTAGGTGGCAAGGCTAGATGATAGGCTATAGGTCCTATCCACTCCAAGACCTCAAAAGGTCCAACAAAATGAGGTGTGAGCTTAGATCCCTTTCTGTAATGGATTGGACTCTTGTGCAGTTGCACTCTCAAGAATACTCTGTCCCCAACTAAGAAGCTCTGATCTACCCTCTTAGCATTAGCATACTTCTTCTATCGATCCTGTGCCTCATGGAGTCTCTGCCTAATCAATGTCACCTATTGCTTCATATCCTGAACCAACTCCGGCCCTATCGCAACCCTGTCCTCAATACGGTACCAACTCAAAGGTGTCCTGCAAGGTCTGTCATACAAGGCCTGAAAAGGAGGCATACCCAACGAGCTGTGATGCCCATTATTGTAGGCAAACTCAACTAGATACAGATACTCCTCCCATCTACTCTGATGATCCATGACATACATATGGAGCATATCCTCAAGAACCTGATTAACTCTCTCTGTCTATCCATTGGTCTCAGCATGATAAGCGGAACTGAAGTTGAGCTGTGTGCCCAATGCCTGCTGTAAGGCTCTCCAAAAGGCTAAAGTGAATATTGAGTCCCTGTCAGAAATGATATGGCGAGGTACCCCATGTAATCTAATAATCTAATCCAAGAACACTCTCGCCATAGATGGTGCATTGTACGTCATGTGTACAGGTAAGAAATGCGCCACCTTGGTCAACTTGTCAACCGTCACCATGATGGCGTCATGGCAACGTGATGACATAGGAAGACCAACAATGAAGTCCATGGAAATGGTGTCCCATTTCCACTCAGGTATCTCGTGAGGGTATAAAAGTCCTGTTGGATGCTGATGCTCAGCCTTGACCCTCTGGCACTTAAGGTAATGAGCAACATATTCTGCAATATCTCATCTTATACCTACCGAATGGTATAACTGTTGCAAGTCGGCATGCATCTTCTTCACCCCTGGGTGTGCTGCATAAGGTGCTCTATGAGCCTCTGAAAGAATCACTGCATGAAGATCACTTGCACGGGGTACATAGATGCACTATCGATGTCTAAGCAACCCATCTGACTCAAGGGAATATCTTGCAAAACTACCCTTAAGGGCCCTCTATTTTTGGATCTCCTGTTGCACCTCAAGAAACCATTCGTCCTTAAGCAGATGCTGAATGATGCACTCTCTCAAGTCCACACTCAAGGTCAAGGTCAGGATGTCGTGGCACCTCCGACTCAAGGTGTCTGTGACCACGTTCTCCTTCCCTTTGATGTAGTGGACATCCAAAGTTGTACTCGCATAAAAACTCCATCCAACACCGCTAGCAGGCATTCAAATTCAGCTATGTGAATATGTACTGCAAACTATGGTGATCTGAATGGAGTTCAAAGCAATGACCCAAAAGAAAGTGTCTCCAATGAACAAGAGCATGTACCACTTTTGCAAGCTCTAAATCATGAGTAGGGTAGTTCAGCTCATGTGTCTTGAGCTTACATGACTCATATGCAATCGCCCTACCACCCTGCATGAGCACGGCTCCCAAACCCTCAAGTGATACATCTATGCAAACTGTGAAATCCTCTGTAGGATCTGGAATCGCTAAAATGGGAGCACTAATATGATGCTCCTTGAGGAACCCAAAGGCCCTCTTTCACTGCTCAGTCTAAGTGAAACTCTTCCCTTTCTGCTGAAGGGAAGTGATGGGGTACGCTATCCTAGAAAAAGCCCGCTATGAATTTGTGGTAGTAACCGGCTAATCCCATGAAACTCCTAACCTCTGTCACACTAGTGAGTGCTGGCCAATCTTGGATAGCTCTAATCTTCAATGGATCTACGGAGATGCCATCGTCTGATAGGATGTGCCCCAGATACTATACCTCTATCCTAAAGAAGGCACACTTCACCAGGTTGCCATAAAGTTGCTACTCTCACAAGCACTGCAAAACCTGATGCAAATGAACCATGTGTTCCTCCTTAGTCTACGAATATATCAAAATATCATCAAGAAATATGATAATGAACTGATCCAAGTAAGTACAGAACACCCCGTTCATGAGACTCATGAACATTGTAGGGGCATTCATCAATCTGAAGGGTACCACTGTGAACTCATAATGGCCATATCTAGTTCGAAAAGCAGTCTTATGAATCTCTACCTTTGTAATGTGCAATTGGTGATACCTAGATTTTAGATCAATTTTTGAGAACACTCTGGCTCCCTGCATTGGTCAAAAAGGTCATCAATCCTAGGTAGAGGGTAACGGTTCTTCACCATCACCTTATTCAACTACCTATAGCCCATGCATAAGTGAAGAGACTCATCCTTCTTCTTCACGAAGATAACTAGTGTGCCCCATGGTGAAATGCTAGGTCAAATGTGCCCCTTCTCAAGTAACTCCTCTAACTGCAGTTTGAGCTCCGTGAGTTCATGTGTAGTCATCCTGTAGGGTGCACGAGACACTGGCTCTGCACCTAGCATTAGATAGATGTGGAAATCTACCTCTCTACGTGGAGGCATACCTGGTAATTCTAGCACAAACACGTCGGCAAACTCTCTCAGGATAGGGTGATCATCTACTGAAGCCTCAGGCTCATCCTCTGATCTATCACTAACCGTGATACCGAACATCTAACACCCCTTCTGCATGCAGGACTTAAGCTGCTAAGCAGAAATCATATGAACTGCCATGGGCTTTTGAATTCCCACTATCTCAACCGATACACCATGATCATCTAAGCAGCTAATTGCCCTACGATGACAATCTATCTTAGCTCTATGAGCCACAAGCCAGTCCATACCCAAAACCACACCGTAGGATCCTAATGGCATAACTCTAAGGTCACAAGATGTAGTGAAGGAACCCAAAAAAATCTCACAATCTTGAACCAAGGTATCTACTGACATCCTGGCCCCAGAGGCCAACTCAACCTCCCACCTAATGTCCTGCCTAGAAGCCACCAACTTGCAACGTTCCACTAACGATGTAGTCAGAAAAGAATCAGTAGCTCCAAAGTAAAAAAGAATAGAGCTGGGGGCACCCCGAATCATACCTGATGTCTTAATCATGGATGCCTGATAGTCAGCCTGACGGTTATCAACTGCTATGAACATGCAGCGGGACTTGCCCATATCTCCTACAGTCTATTCTGACCCTCCTGAATGGGGTTGTCCCCCTACCGTAAATCCCTATGGGTACTCCCTAGCCAAATGTCCTGCCCCACCACAAACATAACAAGGGCCCCTAGCCTATAACTGTCCTGATTGAGTCCTACCCAATTGCTACTGCCCAGTCCATCCTGTGGACCCCTATGAGCCTCTATATGACTGTTGTGACCTCATGGGTCCTGCAGATGGTCCCTGCTGTCTCTGATCCCTACGCGGGCCCTACTGCTGCCAACCACGATTTTATCCTCCCTGAGCCCTTTGCTGGGGTCTAGACCTCTACTGATGCTACTGCTGCTACTGTGGAGGCCTAGGAGGTAATGATGGAGAACTAAATCCTCCTCTCTGTGGTGGTGGTGGTGGTCTATGAAAGTTCTGCTACTACTGATGACTATGGTCCTAATACTGCAGGCTTCTGCCCTTGTCCCTGAATCTCCTCTACAATATAAGCCTTCTTGGCATCCCCACTCATAGTCTGGGGGTCTACCATACGCACTGGTCCTACTATTCCCTGATTCAAACCTCTGATGAATTTGTGCACTAGAAGTTTCTCATCATGGAGATACTCTGCATAACATGAAAGATCAATAAATTGGCTCTCATACTATGCAACTATGAGTCCTCTCTACTACAAGTCATGTAACTCATCTATCTGGCATTTCCTATAATGATCTGACAAGTAACGCGCATTAAAGTGCTCTATGAATGTCTCCCATGTGAGTGTGTCTAATGATAACTGGTGCTTGCACTCCTCAGTGTGCCACCAAGTAGCTGATGCATCTCTCAGGAGGTGTACTACCACATATGCCTTCGTGTTGCTCCCATAAGGTCGCAATGTAAAGTATTTGTCTAGACTGATGAGCCAAGCCTCAACCTTGGCTCCCTCTATAGCTCTTGTGAAGGTAGGTGGATTAAGCCTAAGTAAGTCTCTGATGGGATCTCCTCTATCTCTATGTCCCATGACCAGCTCATCCATACCATACTCATAAGGTCCATGATGTACCTACTCAACCCTCATAGTCTCATCTTGTCTCGCATGTCGCGGAGGACTCCTACTTCATGCTCTGTAAGCTAACACTACCTTCTCCATAGTAGTATCTGGTATCTCTACAAAAGACTCCACACATAGCACCTCTCGCGGATCAATGCAGGGCTCTACACATGCCTCAGCTCGTGACTCAGTACGCGGCTCCTCTCACGGATCAATGTGGGGCTTGTCACATGGTGCTGGTATAACTGGTGGTAGCCTCTCTAACATGGCCTGTAGTGTCTGTAAAATCTGGGGTCCTATATCAAGTACTAGTGGTGCCTACGGTACGGGCTGATCTGATAAGGCTACAGGTACCTGACCTTTTGCAGAGGAATCACTATGCACCTTGGCAAATGCAGTGTTACGTGATCGCGCTCACCAAATTCGTTGGGGAGGCATCCTACAAAATAAGGTAGGCACCTATTAATCAAAGTTGCGAAATAAGTAATGTGCCCAAATAAGCCCAGTGTTAAACTTGGGCTCTAATACCAAATGTCATGCCCACATTTCCCATGTGGTCACAACTTGAATCACACATGTCATGTCCACATTTGTCATGTGGTCATGACACGAAATATCAAAAAAATTCTACACTTCCCTAGAAACCCCCAAGCATGCTTACACGTGCGAGGGGGTTTCTAGGGAAGCGTGGAAAAAATTTTGATATTTCGTGTCATGACCAGATGACAAATGTGGACATGACATGTGTGATGCATGTCGTGACCGCATGGGAAATGTGGGCATGACACAAAACATACAAAGCTGCTCTTGCAACACAATAGAAAGCCTTGAATCACCTTAGGATGCCAAAAGTTCACAATAACCATCTAGTTGAAATCTCCTTTTCAAATGAATGCCTACACATGCTTATATGTGCATCTACAAGTACTCCTACCAAGATATTTGAAATTCAAATTTACCGTGTCGGCAAAGCGACCTAATAACAATCACTAACTGACACTAGCAAATTGGGGCTACCCCAAAATAGGGTAGGACTAGGGGGCAGTGCCCAAGTCCTCCCCCCTTATTTCAGGCAGGGTACAACTCAAGGGTCCTCCTAGGTCCTATTTGCCATGGGACTTATGTCTCGTTCCATTGGGATGCTAAAATATGAACTAAAATGTCCTAAATGCACTCTAAAGACCCAAGAGCTAAACCCTATGAGGGAAAAGACCCCAAGGGGATATTTTCTGATGTTATAGTTAGAAGTGAGGAGGATCATTGTGTTTACATTTATTGTGTTGAAGATTCTATACTGGTTATTGCTTTGTATGTTGATGACGTGTTGTTTTTCAGTAATAATAAGGGTATGATCAGCAAGCTTAAAGCCCAACTTTTAGGTGCATTTGAGATGAAGGATCTTGATGCTGCAAGGTATATTTTGGGAATCGAGATTAGGAGGGATAGAGGAAACAGAAAGATTTGGTTATCACAAAGTATGTGAATACTATTTTGTAGAGGTTTAGTTTGCAGGACTGTAAGCCTGTCAGAGTTCCTTTACCCATTGATACTAAGCTTTCATTAGATATGTGTCCAAAGATTGAGGATGATCTTGAGGATATGTCTAATGTGCCACATGCTAGTGTTGTAGGGAGTTTGATGTATGCAATGGTTTTCACTAGACCAGATTTATGTCTAACCTTGGTAGACAGCATTGGAACTATGCAAAGATGGTGTTTAAATATCTTGCAGGTACTCCTGATCATTGTTTGGTTTATTCTGGTACTGATAGTGCTGACAAATCTTTGGAAATAGATGGTTTTATTGATGTAGATTCGGTAGGTGACTTAGATAATCGAAGGTCCACTAGTGGCTATGTGTTTACTCTATTTGGAGGTGCAGTAAGTTGGATGAGTAAGAGGCAGCCTACAGTTGCTCTGTCCACCACAAAAGTAGAGTATATGGCTGCTACTCATGTCTCTATGGAGGCATTTTGGTTGAGGAGACTGTGTAGAGGTATTGGATTTGATTGCAAAATCATTTAGATTGGTTGTGATAGCTAGAGTGCTATTTGTTTGGCCAAGAATCCCATGTATCATGCTCAGACTAAGCATGTTGATGTTCAGTATCACTTTGTTCGAGAGTTGGTTGCAAATGGAGAGATTGAGCTTAAGAAGATAGACACTTAGGAGAATGTTGTAGATTCATTGACCAAGCCTATGAGCACATAGAAGTTCGTGTGGTGCAGAGAGGCCATTGGCCTTGTTTCTAGTGCTTGATTATTTTCATTTAATTTTCTATGGGTTGATTTACAATGTATAATGTCAAGTTGGAGAATGTTGGGATAAGGTGCCATTAACCTTGTAAATCTCAATATTGTATTTATTCCATTTATTATATGTAATTTGTAATTATCCATAAGGAGATGTACTAGTTTCACTGGTAGGGGTAATTTCGGAGTAACCGGAGGTAATTGCAGAGTGACTTTTACTATTGGAAAATGTAAAAACTCAAAGTAATTAAGGGTAGGCATGCTCCCTTGAGGAATATACTATTTTTGGCATGTGTGACAACTATCATAATATTTGGTAAGTGAATCTATGACAACTGCAAGCTGTCATAAGATTCTAAGATTCTATGATGCATATGACGGATATGTTGGTTGTATATTTGCTATATTTAGCCCAAGGTTCCTATCTTGGAAAGATAATCTTTTGTAGAATCTATGACGGTTATGATGTGTCATAAGATGTTGTAAGAGGCTAGATTTAGTCTTGGGCACCCAACCTTTGCATGACTATTTTTGGACAAGTGTAAGATGCTTGTAAGATGGTAATTAATGTTTACAGGTTGGAGAATCTTAGGAGAGAGAAGTTGAACGCCTAGGATGAGTTAGAAAATGTTTCTATAAGTATTTTCCATGTATTTTTTTTCTGCAATTAAGAATTTAGGTACTCAGGTGCTACTAGAATGCTATCAGATTGAAGACTTATGGAGAGAGTTGTGTAGTTGATGTATTGTACAATCTTGTTGAGATTAATAAAACTTTTGCCTCTTTCCTGGTGGAGTTTTTTAGTTGGAAGGGTTTTCTCCATGCAAACACTATGTCATTGTGTTGAGTTATTCATGTTTGACATCTTTTCTGTAGTAGGTTTTATGTTTTTTAACAATCTCCATTGTTAAAGCACACTTAAAGATTACTAAAATTTATTTGAATCATATTTCCATTAAAGTAGTGTTGCTTTCATTTCTAACAACTATGTTATTGTGAGGCCAGTAGTGTCTCAAATAATAAACCCACTATGTTATATAGAAGGTTGACTATATCATACATGATAGGCCAACTATTTTTTATATATTAGGCCAATTGTGTTTTATATATTAGGCCAACTATGTGTTTTATTATAGGCCAACTAGTGTTTTATAAGAGAGGTCTACTGTGTGTTTTATAAGAGAGGATGACTGTGTGTTTTATAAGAGGTTGACTGTGTATCATGAGGAGGCCAACGGTGCCTTAAGTGTGGTCAATTGTGCCAAGGAAATTTAGATCCTAGCTATGTAAGGAATAAGTCGACAAGAAGTGTTCGACTACTAGATAAAAACCATGTTGGGTTGTAGAAATTTTATTATGAACCAATGGAGACTTAAGAGAGACCTAAGAGAAGGTCGTAGTCATAATTAGAGTTTTCTTCTCATAGCAGTAGCTAACCAAGAAGACATAGAGTGTTTTTGAAATCTTTAAAAGAGCTAGTTGATTAAGTTGAAGTCATTATGTGGGAGCACTTGACATTAGACCACTATTTTCAAGTATATAAAAAAGAATGAGTTGTTTTTACAAGTTATTCCAGAGTTATTCCAAGCTATATATATTCTAGTTTTATAGAGGAATAATCTTTAACCCAATCTTAGGCTAAGAATAGCCACGATTGTTTAGAGATATACTCATTATGGCAATGGAAAGTTATGTTATAGATTACTTTATTATTATGATATATCTTTTTGATATACATGAGGACGTGTATTGAATTCGATGGTATATGAAACTATAGTTTTTCTTTGATATATTATGAGTTGAATTATTATGTTCTTAGATTAAGAAAGATAGAGTCTTTAATCACAAAACCCTATGGCTTAAATGTCAAAATCTTGCATGTGTAGAAGAACACAAATGAGCATGAGAATAGCTGGACACGTCATTGAGTAGATGATAGGACATCATAGACCCATGATTGCAAGGATGCAACTTAGAGGGACTCAATGTATGTTATATAGTCACCTAAGCTCTCACCTTAGACTTGTAAAAATGACTAGTAGATAAAGGATTATGATATGTCTTTAAGACTAGTATGGTATAAGCAAGTCGAAAAGAATTATTTTATTTATATGACTTAAATTGAGAAATAATAATGTTGTCTCCAAGTCAAGAAAAGAGTGAGTGAACATACGACTATTATTTATATGAAACTTTGGCCAAAGTAATGCAAAATTCATTACTTGCATTGTCAGTTCATGGGGTACCAGATAGTTGAACAATCAGAATGGGTCATACATAGCTAGAGCAAGACAAGAGATGTAAACCTGATTGTTATTAGCTAGGGCACATCACTAGTTCTTAGATGGCAAAAAGAATCATTTGATTCTCATTGTCTATTACCTTCGTGAAGGGAAGGGCCACTTCTAGAAGGAAGGTGTGTCGGGGACTGCCAATATGTGCTTGGAGAAAAAGCACCAGGGTGATGCTCTCTCTCCTGTAGCCGATTGCCAAAGACTTGTGAACAAGAATACTTACTTATTTTGTAAAAGATATTGGTAAAATTGTGAGTCATAAGAAATACAACCATTTTCTATATGTGGTAACTTGTTAGTTGCATGTGAAGCGACCATTTTTTGAATATATGTATTGTATTTGAAATTGCAAATGTAATATCTTTGATTACAGATAATTAAAAAAATTAGTGAGATTTTTTTCTTTAATTATGTTTAAGGATATCTAATATTCCAATTGGGATGTTAGACCCTTTCGTAGGACAATTTCTCCTACTCTATATGGTCTTGAAGGATTTTTTTGATCTTGCATACTCAGTTCCATGACTTCTTGCAATAATGTGACATGAGCCAAGGCTTTAAAGGATTTTTGGTGGGAAGGAGTCCAATACAAGACTCCATTGCAACTCAAAAGCTCAGTGATTAAATTGAAATCATCCTAAATTTAAATCATCTCATTCATGGACACTTTGTAAAACTTGAAACAATTCAAAAGGGGTTTCTAGTTCGCTTTGCTCTTCTAAAGGAATGAAGCTTATACTTGTCTTTCCATTCAGTTTTGGTCACATGTTCATGAAGTATCCTACATATATTAAGGCAACTCAAGGATAACATGATCCTCTTATACTATGGTTATTTGTAACTTACGTTCTTTATGAAATTCACCTTTGCTAACCTCATCTTCATCAAGGAATCTATTGACCATTTCCATTCGCACTACAGGTGCTTCCCACATATCGATGTCAAATTGTTAGATTGTACTGATGTTGAAGTTGAAGGTTTCTCTGGAGATTGATGAATTATAAAGGCTTTTGATGAAACTTTTGGAACATTTGTTGACTCATTGTCAACCGTGTTGCCTTTTTCTTGATTATCAAACTCTTCTTTAGTTTGAGGTGTGTATGACTCACTTGATGACATCTATTTTGGAGATGTTAGGGGACTATAGCTTTTTGGCCATTCTTCTTCAGGATTTAAAATATCATGTGGATCTACTTCTTTTAAATCAAGGGTTTTGGTTTGGAACTATTCATCACTTGTTTGGACCACTTTGTCTTTTGAGACACTTCACCTATGCATAGGATGACCTAATCAATCCTTCCTTGTTCATCCTTGGAAGATACATTGATTGTAAATATGTCCAAAGGGAATTGAATAAGACCATCCGTTTCTATCCATTCCATGATTTTAGTTGTTGTTTCCTTTGAGACTATCTCTTTTTAGTTCAATGATTCTCCTTTCTCGAAGGATCTAACTTCTGTATGGTTCACTATTTCATTGAATGGTTCTATTTTCTTGACTTGTATTGATTGTGGTGTGGGGTTTGGAATGGTGACTTTAGTTTTTGATAGCTTGTAATTGATCAGAATCCCTATCTTCATTTTGGTTGCATCTATCTTAGTAATGCTAAAGGGTTTTGGGTTTCCTTTTGTGACATATTTTCCCAAGATGTAAGAATTGAACCTCTTGGAATAGCATGGAAGGTATTTCCTTCATTCTATGTATGCACGGTCTTCCTAATAATAACTTATAACTAGTGCCTTTGTTGATGACATAGAATAATGGGGGAATGGTATTAGGACCCAAGGGAACTAGTACTGTGATTTTTTGGATCATTGTTGCTTTTAGATTATCATAAGCTCTAAGCATACCCTAACATGCTATAATGTTCATGTGCCCATGTCCCATCCTATCCAATAGAGAAAATGGAACAATGTTCACAACAACACCATTACTAATCAATGTCCTTTTAATGCACGTATCAAAAATCCATACTTGTAAATACAAGGCTAGATCTCCTTTCATAGTCAACTCAGCTTCAGAAGGCATTTGTTTTAGATCAAAGAAGAACCTTGGGTCTTTTAACTCAACATTTGCAAATTAATATCAAGATCAACTTGATTGATTTGTTCACTAGGAGGAGGGAGATCTGATCTAGGTATTTCAACCCTATCGCTTGTAAGAGAGTTGATCGATGCAAAGGTGAATTCTTGAGAATATCTACGAATGAAATGTGATCATAATTCTTTTTCAAATCAATTAGTTCATATGGTCCAATTGGTGTTGGTATTGGTTCTACAGCTGAAACTATCCCCTCATGAGGTTCTATTCTTGGTTCATCATTAGACTCATCATCTTCTTCATGTAATATTTCAACTAATCCCAACATTCTCACCTCTTCTTTCAGTCCCAGTTGTATGGGGATATCTATTTCTAAGGCTTTGGGGGATTGGTTGATCCTAGAATTATTGCATCATTCTTATTTGTTTCATCATTCCTATGTGTCAAGAAGGGGTCTTAGAAGATTTTCATATTCACATTCTATAGTGTGATGGTTGCTTGCGATGTCTTGCTATTGTTATTGTTATTCAGTGTGACCTTTTGTGGGTTTAGAAACATTTCAATGAAAAGCCATTGTTGGTCTTCAGATAATCTCACAATGAACCTATTGTATTCTTTGCATGATTTAGTGCTATGCCCCCTTGTTCTATGGAAAGAACAAAATTGGTTGTATTCATAAGGAGGACATTCGTACCTATTATTGTTCCAATTTCAATTCCATGTTTGTTAATTGTCTTTTTGGTAATATCCATTGTTGCGAGGCTGATCTATTGCATTGATGTTGGGAGGGAAATAGTCTCTTCAATTGTAGTCATCTCTTACTTTGTTCCTTATCAGGCATTGATCTATTACCCCATCTATAGTTATGCTTCTGTTATTCATCAAGATCTTGATTATGAACATGTTGTTATTATCACTTGTTTGAGTTACTAGTTGTTTGTTTGTACTCTAGGCTATTTGTCCACTATCTATGGCACTTGATCAATTTGTAAGGCATTTTATAGTGCTTCCTCATAGGATTTGTAGGGTAGCTTTTGTACTTATTTTTAGATATCCCTATTAAGGGTGTACAAGGAAAGGTTGCACAACTCTCTATGATCCCTATTCGAGGCACTTGTCGACAAATAGAGCACTTGTCTCTATTGTGTAACAAAATGTGCCACTAATTCATTTATGTCTTCCTTCATGGTGATAAACTCACGAATTCCTATTTTAATGAGTTTGTTCATGTCAAATTCCATGACACTCTCCTATGAGTTGACGAAAAGAATGGATTGAAACTTCTAGTAGTCGATAGTACCCTTCAAAGGCAATTCCTTTGAGCATTTTTAGAAAAATTCTCACGACAACTCCATCCACAGGAATTCTCTTACTGCAACTGTGTATGCTTTGATGTGTGAATTTTGATCCCTCACCTTTAAACTTTGGTGTACATTCTAGGAGAGGTTGTGGTAGCATCGTATTTCATATAATGTGGTCAAGAGACTCTTTTAAGCATTTGAGGCATGTTCCTAAGAATGTACTTTGATATTGTGGGGTTGAGAGAATTAACCCCATTAGTGGATTTTGATATCAATACACAATGACATGATTCAGTTGAATGTTTTAAAAGTTTTACGTGGCATGATTTCCACTCAGGAAGGTTTCATTACTCCCATTTTGAGAATAAAAGTTCAAGTATGGGGGGTTTTGTGATGCCCCTTGGTCTTGTTCCATTCTATTATGGTCATACCTTTTCACTCATTTTTCTTGGATGAGTTGCTCTGCCTCTAATGTCTTGATTCTTTGAGATAGTGTAGCTATGATATCAGTAGGGGGTGTGTGCAAGAAGTTGAGTCCACTTTTTGGCCAAAAAGTGGAAGTGTTTTCCCTAATTTTTAGAATTTGTCACATTTGACCTTAAAATTTGAAGCACTTAGAGATGGAATCTTGAAAAAAGTCACTAATCATAAAATGTAGTACTCAGAGTCTAGTTTCCAAATATTTAATTTATTTGAATACCCAAAAGATACAAATTGATTTTCAATAGGCCTTTCTAAAAACCACCGTTTAAAAATCAATTTTTTTTACTATACCATGCATGTGTACGTTATCCATATTTTGACCTAAATAATCATATTTTTCTAAATCCTTTTGGGAAAAGATTTATAACTCACTGAAGCACGTTTTCCATATTTTTTTGTATTTTTTTTTTATTCATAATAGTAATACTATATTAAAAAATTTATCAAAAAGTTATAGTTTCATCAGCCTTTCCATGGTTGCTAGTAAGAACCTAACTATCAACCTATTCAAACTAAGAGAAAAGATAAGTAGACCACGCAGGGTCACAACTATTATCAACCAGAGGAGATTATCACTATCTTAGATTAACATAGCTTTACTCCTGCTATACAAAATGGAGCAAAGGTGACAACAATATCTAATTACTATCATACTCTGCTAATTTCATGTTGAAGTCCTCCATCCATTGGAAGCCATCAACCTCCACCAGGCCCAGAACCCTTTTGATGAAGCCCACCACCAAATCAAAGCCTCTGATGTCCAAGATAAATGGGAAGATCTTAATCACTGCACCGGGGTCATCAAAGAGGCTCCAATCTTTTGGGCATGGGATTCCAATCCTAGGGCTGGCCACCTATAGAGACATCTCCAAATCCCCTAAATGATCTAGATTGAAGATGCCCCTCATTATGGATTCTACCTCTATTTTCCCCATCCCCAATTCAAGCAACATTGCCAAGACCCGTGATGAGATGTCTAGATCAACCTGATAGCATTCATCCTTCTCCATGAAAGCTTTGCCCAAGATCATTCTCATAGCCCCCACCATTAATTCGTTTGACCTGTGAAGCATCCTTTGTAGTCTAAGGTCGGTGATGACGCCAATGAATGCCATTTGCCTCTTCTTGCTAGTTAATCTAACTAGGGTATCCATCCCCCCACAGTAGATGGACTCTACTGAAACTATGGCTACAAAATGTGAAGGCATTTGGCACTGAGCAATGAGGAGACTACAATATGGATACACTGCCTTCATTAATATCCTTACCAGACTGCCCGAAGCTTCTCAAATGCCAAACTGGGGATGGATTTCTAGCTAATGCTGAGATTGGCACTTAATGGAATGAATGCCAACGTCCCTTCTACCCGTGCCAACTACTCTCCCTTCCTCATCATGATTACCTACTCTACTATCTTAGCCTTGCCACCCCTACTGAGGTGGCAAGGCTCCCGCCCAGCCTCCCACACAAACCTTACTTAAGCCTGAGTAGATTCTTTTGTGGAGAAGACCTCTCTGATAGAGACCCCATCTACTCCTAGGTTGGACAACCTATCCGCATCTTGATTTCCTTCTCTCAAACTATGATTCAACGTAACTTTGTCAAAGCCTTCTATCAGGGAAACAGCTTGATCTAGTTTAGCTTGAAGCCTCCAATTTACTAATCTCTTACTTCTTATCCCATTGATAACAATCATTGAATCTCCTTCTATCTCTAGATTTCTAATTTCAATATCCCTACACAACCTTAAACCTAGAAGTAAGCCCTAAATCTCTGCCTCATTATTGGTACCATTTCGGAGAGAAGCAACAAGTTTTCCCATCGACTCACCTTCTAAGTTCCTTATAATACACCCTACACTAGAAGGACCCGGGTTCCCTTGCGAAGCTCCGTCAAAGTTTAGTTTCATCCAACCGACCTCTAGAGGAAACCATTGGACAATTCTCCTTGCTTCCTTAGTTTTGAGACCACCATCTCCCACCTAAGGAGCCGGAGAGAGCCCCTTCCAATTTTTCATCATTTCTGCATCCCACCCTGTGAAGAGGAGATGGGCAGGGTCTCTATCTTCTAATCTGGAGTTTACTACTTCCACTATGCTTGCTTCAATTTTGCTAAGAAGTGATTGTCAAGCCATTTCTTTTTCCTGAAAAATTCTCCTATTGCGCTCTTTCCAAATCTCCCAAAGCAAAATGGAAGGAGTTGAGACCCATAGGCCAGCAAACATCACTTTCTGAAACAAAAGGGGCCAGGCAATCAACCATTCCAACAGATTACTGGATGTCGTTGCACTCCAATGAAACTTGTTGCAAAGCCACTGCCACCCTCTAACAGTAAAAGGACAATGAAGGAATAAGTGATCTCCATCTTCCTCCACTTCTCTACACATAATTCATCTCGAAGGACCCTCAAAGCCCATCCTTCTCAACCTAACAGCTGTTAATGTCTTGCCTTGAGCTGCCACCCACAAAAAGATGCCTGCCTTAGGTAAGCATTGCTTATTCCAACATAGCTTAGAAGGAATTAGGCCTGGGGGATCGTTTGTGCCAGTAAGAACCCTATATCCCTCTTTAATTGAATTCTCCCCTGATGCTGAGGCAATCCATCTTCACCTATCCCTGCCCCTTCTAAAGCTAAAAATTAGTCTATCCAACTCTTCTTCAAACTTGACTATAGTCCCAAATCAAAACCCAAACCCCGCACACTTTTCCAAGTGGGGAGTTCACTAAGTGTGGAGGGAAAGGAGAGGTAATTGCAGACTTTGCCTCCCCATACCACCTTGGTGACATTCATTATGGGATCCAGGTCCTGAATTCTTTCCAGAGTTGAGAAATCTTCCCAAGAATCCTCCCAGAACTTGGCTTCCTTGACCTCCCCAGTAAGATGGTTGGTTATTAAATCTCTGCTCTTCCTGATGAAGTTCCAAATTTTAGATCCAGCTGGTAGCTGTCGAGAAGTGAAGATACTATGTTCTTTCCTGTCTAAATATTTATTTTTTAATAACCTTACCCATTTCAGGTTTGGCTTATCATGAATTAGCCAAACCAACTTCGCACCAAGAGATTTATTTTGCCTGAGAAGGTCTTTAACTCCAGCCCCATCCTTTTCCTTCTTCTCACAAACTTTCTTCCATTTAACAAGTGGGAATTTGAACTGTTCCACAGATCCTTTCTAGAAAAAATTTCTCATCAACTGAATCAACTCCTTATTGATTTTACTTGCCAAAGGTAAACAAGACATCATGTAGATGGGCATGGCTGCTAGAACTTCCTTGATAAGAGTCAATCTCCCCACCCATGACAACCACTTGCTCTTCCATGATTCTAATCTTGACTTAATCTTTTCCAAAAGAGGATCCCAAGAATTGCCAGGGAGGATACCTTTGACCAGGGGAAGCCCAAGATATTTGCAGGGAAGTGAAGCTTTCCCAAAGGATAAAATCCTTAATATTCTTTCCTCTCTACCAGGAGGGGTATTAAAGAAGAACACTTCCGATTTTACTTTACTTACTTTCTGTCCTGAAGCTCTCGAATACAAATCCAAGATTCTTTTAAACCTTAGGGCCTCTCCTTCTTGGGCAGCCCCGAAAAGAAGAGTGGCATCCATGAATTGTTGATGTGAGAACCTTGACATATTTCTTGTGATTTGCCCTTCCTGATAGGCTTTTGAAACAAATCTTCCTAAGGTATCAGCCATGATGATGAAGAGAAAGGGGGAAATAGGGTCTCCCTACCTTAATCCCCTTAAAATATTGAAAAAACCTTCTGGAGAGCTGTTAAGGAGAACTAAAAATCTTGGGCTTGAGATCCACTCAAAAATCCAATTCAACCACTCTTGCTAAAAACCAAAGGCCTCTAGAATTTTAAATAAAAATCTCCAATTCACTTTATCATAAGCCTTCCAGATGTCTAGTTTGACTAGCATAGAGAGGAACTTGTTTTTTAGCACTGAGTGAATGGCCTCCTGGGCTATTATTACTCCATCCAAGATGGACCTCTCTGGGACAAAACCAGTTTGTTCCTCCACTATGATGTCTGGAAGAATCCTTTTGATTCTATTCGCTACTGTTGTAGCCAAAATTTTGTAAACCACATTACACAAGGAAATTGGTCTAAAGTCTTCAAATGATTCAGGCTTCTCTTTCTTGGGGATCAATGCAAGAAAAGTATTACTAATTTCTCTAAGGATCTTCCCCTCCCTTTTGGAATCTTCATAAACCGCCATTAGGTCCTTACCAACAATACTCCAACATTTCTGGAAGAAGGCTGTTGGGAACCCATCAGGTCCAGGGGCCTTATCTAGTTCTATTTGAAATAGATCTTCTTTGATTTCCTCTTTTGAGAACTTACTTGCCAACATAAGGTTCTGATCTTCTGTTACTATCTTTGGAATAACTCTTAAAAATTCCTACTAAGCTTGGAGGTCTGAACCTTCTTCATCATTCAAGAGATCTTGAAAATAATCAATCGTTGCTTGGCCAATTTCTTCTAGAATCTCAGTGACCCTTCCCTCCCTTGTCTTAATGGCCAAAATTTTGTTGACCTCTCTACGAATTTTTGTGGAGTTATGAAAAAAACTTAGTATTAGCATCCCCAGCTTTCAGCCACACCTCCTGAGATTTTTGCCTCCAAAACACTTCTTCTTTGGCCAATATATCCTCCAACTTGCCCATCAACTCTTTTTCCTTATTATAAGAATCATTATCCATTCCTTCTTCGATAACTTTATCATTAAGGATTTGCATCTCTGCCTCTATCTGCCTCTTGGTTTCAAAGATATTCTTAAATGATCCTTATTCCACTGTCTTAAATTAACTTTAATAAGTTTCATCTTTGTAACAATATTAAATAAGCGAAATCCCCCAGGATTACAATTTTTCCACCAATCCTCTATTAATGCCAAAAAGGAAGGGTCCTTGAACCAAATATTTTCAAATTTGAATGGACATCTTACTGGTCTCCTTTCACCCTGGATCTCCAGACCAATTGGAAAGTGATCAAACCCTGATTCTAGAATAATCTTACTATCCAAACTAAAGGGGAAATTTCTTAAGTCCCCTTTAACAAAAAACCTGTCTAATTTTTTTGAAATATTGCAGAAACCAAGTCTTTTGTTATTCCAAGTATATTTCCCATTCCCCAACTGAATTTCAATCAAATCATTCCGATCTACAAAGTCTTCAAGATCCTTCTGAGATTGGAGCTTCCTACCCACCCCTCCTAGCTTGTCTTTAGCTCTCAAAATCACATTGAAATCTCCCCCCAAAATGATGAAATCCCAATTCTTATTATCACACAACTGGTCAAGTTCAACCCATAACTCCTTTTTTTGACTCTGAGAATTAGGGCCATAAAAATTTATTAAAAGAAAACTCAAGCTTGATGCTGTTGCAAGTATGAGGTGAACCAGTGTTGTCATTGATGTCAACATACTCATATTGCATTGACAAGAAGGATTGGATGAGCTGTGTGCTGAGGATATTGAGAAAATTAGCCTCAGTCAGGAATAGAGAAGAACAATGATGAGAAGAAGGAAAATGCATTCTATAGGTTGATAACTGGAGGATGCGGATTAAAGGGTTTATAGATATGAGTCGTGTGATGCTTCAGTTAAGATTTCAGAGGTCCGCATGAAGATCTGAAGAAGTTGTGGATGTCGGTGTGGAACCAGTTCTGGCAAGTGTTCAAAGGTGACAGAGGATCACAGAAAGGTCCGGTGAGGTCTGGAATTATATAATCTTAATCTATAGATTGGAAGGAGTATTTGGGATGTCCTTGTGATGTGTCATCTCGAGTTGTGTATGATTTGAAGGTCCAGAAGTACCTTTTGCATTGTGACAGTGGCGACAGACTGTGTTCTTGAAGTACCGGATGAGGAAGAGAAGAGATTCCAGTAAGTAGAGGAAGTGCGGATGTACCTAGTCATTCAGGAAGGCTTGTGAAGGGTCTTGGATCATGTTGAGGTTGTGTTGCTGGTCCACATTGATGGTAGAGCCCATAATTGAAGATATTCTTCCAGATGAAGTTCTTGTTCTGACTAGTCGACCAAATGAGTTGTTCATCCTGCGAATGTTCTTGTGGTGGCCGACCGGATGTGTTATTCATCTTGCGAATATTCTTATGGTTGTTTACCGACTTAGATGATTATTCCTAAGTTGATGTCTTGTATAAATAAAGGTTTGAGAATTCATTTTGTGGTGTGGATGGTGTGGATGAGAGTGGTGTAGCGAAGAGAAGTGCGAAAGGCAGAGCAGGGGTTTTTGGGCTTAAATGGAACTGATCCAGACATGGTAGAGATGTCATTCTCTAGTTCAAGATTGTGATTCTTATCACTTTGTAGAGAGTGTGTGTCCTTGTAGGCAGTGGGCCTCTTTGTGAGCAGTGTGCTTAGGCAGTGAGCCCTAATTGGCAAGTGCCATTCTTTTTTTTCTTATTCTTCTAACAGAGAATAATCCTTGGGTTAATCACCCCGTGGTTTTTCCCTTAACCGGATTTTCCACGTCAAAATCTTGGTGTTCAATGTGTTGATGCTTATCTGCTCTTGTGTCTATACATTATGCTTTCATGGATGATTAATTGATATGCTGTTAACTAACAAAGAAGAATTAAGTTGTTGAAGTAAAAAGCAAGTTTGTATACAACTGATTCACCCCCCCTCTCAGTTGTATGCCCTAGATCCAACAATTGGTATCAGAGCCAAGTTCCTCTAAAAGGAGCTTAACCGCTTGAGGAGATCCAGAATGTCATCATACAAGAAGGATAGTCCGAAGTTCGATGGAACCAACTTCACACTCTGGAAAAGTCGCATGAAATGTCACTTGGAATGTATGGGAAAAGCATACTTGGCCATGGTCTCAAAACCATATGTACCTCCACAAGGTGGTCCGACAACTCTGAATGAAATCACAGATGCTAAAAACAATCTGCAGACCAAGGAAGCTCTTCTAAGCACACTGAATGACTCAGATCTCTCAAATGTTATTGACCTACCAACTGCATATGAGATCCTGACTAAACTAGAACTTCTGTACGAAGGAGATGAGTTTGTCAAGAGTGCAAGGTTGCAAAGTCTGAAAGGGAAATTTGAAAGATTGAAGATGAGAGATGATGAAAACATCACTACTTTTATGCCAAGAGTGAATGAGCTGGTGTGTGGAATTAGAAATGCCGGTGGAACTCTAGATGAAAATGAGATTGTTTGCAAAATCCTCAGATCCCTTCCTACTGCCTACAAAATCAAGGTTGCTGCAATTGATGAATTCAGAGCCCACACAACTGTCCCAAGAGAACAATTGGCTGGCAAACTAGCTACATTTGAAATGACCGAGTTTGGAGATGATCCTCCCAAGACTGAATCTACTTTCAAAGCCAGTGCCTATGTGAAAGGCAAACAGAGATTTGATCCGGGAGAAAACTCTTCAAGGAAGATGTCATGGTATGATCAAGCAAGAAGAGACATGGAAGAAGAAGAAGCAAAAATAGCTCAACTTGAAGCCCTCATTGCAAAGAGACTGCCAAGAGGATCCAGTAAGTATGAAGGAAAACTACCTTTTAAGTGCTTCAACTACAATAAGATTGGTCATTTTGCTTCAAGATGTCCAGAAAGATCTGCAAGGTCTAATACTAACAGACAAAGGTTTCAAAAGAACTGCTATTATGTTCATGAATAAGATGACAATGAAGGAGTAACAGATGATGAATCAGAACTAGGAAGCAAATCCGGAAATGAATGGGTGTTTATTGCCATCAAGGAAGAAGATTTAATATCCTCTGAATCTGTCAATCACAAGGTTGTGGAAAGAGCTTTAGCTGCTCAAGTGGAAGAAAAGGATGATTGGGTTATTGACAGTGGATGTTCTCACCATATGACTGGTGACAAGAATAAGTTCTTGGATTTGGAAAGGTATGAAGGAGGAATGGTAAAGTTTGGTGACAATTCTGCTGGCAGAATCAGAGGTAGGGGAACTATTTCTTTTGATGGAAAGAGCAAAATAGGTAATGTACTATATGTTGAAGGATTGAAGCACAATCTTCTCAGTGTTGGTCAGTTAGTGGACAAAGGCTATGATCTCTGGTTCAAGAATGGAAAATGCAGAATCATTACAAGCTTCAGAACTGAAATTGCATCCGGTACTCAGACAAAAGGTAATATCTTTCATCTGGTTGGTTCAAATAAAAGTTGTCTATTTGTTCAAGTTGATCAGAGTTGGTTATGGCATAGAAGAATGTGTCATGTAAATTTTGATAACATCATCAAGATAAGCAATATTCAGGTTGTAAGAGATCTTCCAAAATTGATGAAACCTACAAATAGTTTGTGCAAAGAATGTCAGCTAGGTAAACAGAGCAGAGTCTCTTTCAAAAGCAAAGATCAGTCCTCTACTGGATTGTTGGAATTAGTACATACTAATCTCTGTGGTCCGACAAGAATCAAGAGTCTGCAAGGTGATAGATATTTCATGTTGCTAATTGATGACCATTCCCGGATGATGTTGGTTACCTTCCTAAAAGAGAAATCAGAAGCCCTTAAGAAGTTCAAAACCTTCAAAGCTATGGTAGATAATCAAACCAGATTGAAACTGAAGTGTCTAAGGTCTGATAGAGGTGGTGAATTTACATCTGGTGAGTTCATTGACTTTTGTGAGAAGCAAGGTATAAGGAGACAGTTGTCTGCTCCTAGGACTCCACAGCAGAATGGAGTAGTTGAAAGAAAGAACTGGACCATCTATGAAGCTGCAAGGACAATAATGTTGGAAGCAAATGTTCCTTAGATGTTTTGAAAGAAGCTATCAGCACTGCAGTCTACACTCTCAATCGAGTTCAAATTAGAAATAATACCGGTAAGACTCCCTATGAACTATGGTTTGGCATCACTCCTACTGTGAAATATTTCAGAGTATTTGGTAGCAAGTGTTATATTAAAAGAGATGAAGATCTAGGAAAGTTTGATGCTAGAAGTGATGAAGGAATTTTCTTGGGTTACTCCACTCAAAGCAAAGCATACCGGTGTTACAATAAGAGACTGAGGAAGATGATAGAAAGCACTAATGTGAAAGTTGATGAAAGAATTGAGAAGCCCTCAAGATTTTATGAGTTTGATGAAGATGACCAAGATGGTGTTTAGGTTCAAGGAACTCAATCCTCTCCGGTAAGTCAGACTCAGCCTGATCTGGTAAATCAAGAAGAAGAGATAGGTCCGAATGAGCCTGATCCAGAAGCAGCAGTGCAGGATACTCCCAAAATTCTAAGGTATGTAAGACTGAACCACTCTAAAGATTAGATCATAGGTGATAGAAGCAAAGGTGTGCAAACTAGAAGGAATGTTGTCTGATTTCAAAGATTGAACCTAAAACAATAAAAGAAGCCTGCAATGATGAAAACTGGACCAAAGCAATGGAAGATGAATTGATGCAAATTGAGAAAAATCATACTTGGGATCTTGTTCCCAGACCTAGAGATAGGAATGTGATTGGAACCAAATGGGTCTTCTGGAACAAACTGAATGAAGCTGGTGAAGTAATCAGAAACAAAGCTAGATTGGTCTGCAAAGGCTACTCTCAAATAGAAGGAATTGATTTTGAAGAGACCTTTGCTCCGGTGGCGAGAATTGAAGCAGTCAGATTATTTCTTGCATTTTCTACCTTTAAAGACTTCAAGGTATATCAGATGGATGTCAAATCTGCCTTCCTAAATGGTGATCTGGAAGAAGAAGTTTACATTGAACAACCAGATGGATTTCAATTGTCTGACAATGATGATATGGTCTGCAAGTTGAAGAAAGCATTGTATGGATTAAAGCAAGCCCCAAGAGCATGGTATGAAAGGTTGGATAAGCATCTTGTGCAGATTGGATTCAACAAAAGGACTGCTGACAGTAACGTATATTTCAAAATTGGTCATGAAAACATTTTGATTGTTGAAGTGTTTGTGGATGATATCATTTTTGGAGGAAGAGATAGTATGTGCAAAACTTTTGCAAATCAGATGAAAAGTGAGTTTGAAATGTCTATGCTTGGTGAAATGAATTTCTTCTTGGGTCTGCAAATTACTCAAACAAAGAAAGGGATCTTCATTTCTTAGACCAAATATGTGAAAGAATTGTTAAGGAAATTTGATATGGAAGATTCAAAGCCAATGAACACTCCCATGGCAACCGGATGCAAGTTGAGCAAAGATGATGACTCCCCAAAGGCAGATCAGACAAAGTATAGATCAATGATTGGTGGATTGTTGTATCTCACTCAGACTAGACCAGATATAATGCAGGCTGTTGGTCTTGTAGCAAGATTCCAGGCTGATCCTAAAGAATCTCATGTTATGGCAATCAAAAGAATTTTTAGGTACTTGAAAGGAACAGCGGAGTATGGTCTATGGTACCCTAGAGATCCGGATTTCTCTCTTCATGCTTACACAGATGCAGATTGGGCAAGAGATGTGGATGACCGAAAGAGCACCAGTGGTGGAGCATTCTTTTTGGGGAAGAGATTGGTTTCTTGGCTAAGCAAGAAACAAGATGCAATATCTCTATCTACAACTGAAGCAGAATACATTGCAGCAGCAGGTAGTTGCACTCAAATCTTATGGATGAAGTAGATGCTAAGAGACATTAAAGTTGAATATGAGGAGCCTATCACAAATTTCTGTGATAATTCAAGTGCAATTAATATTTCTAAGAATTTGGTATTGCATTCTAAGACTAAGCACATATCTATCAAGTTTCACTTTTTGAGAGAACAAGTGAACAAGGAAGAAGTCAGATTGGAGTATGTTCCTTCCAAGGATTAGATTGTAGATATCTTTACTAAACCTCTTCCCAAGGACTCTTTTGAATATCTCTGGGAGAAGTTAGGGGTCATGGCCCCTCCGCTGATGAACCAGGATGCACTGATGTGCATCAGTCCGGTGGATATCATAGTCATATCTTGTGATCTGGATTGATGATGGGGAGCTACTACTAAGGGGCAGCAACTGGTATGATTCTGATGTGTTAGAATTGCAAGTATGAGCCCTTTTCCATTGATGTCAAAGGGGGAGAGAAGACATGTGAAAAACAAGTGACTGATGATCAAAGGGGGAGTAGTAAATGAGGAGAAGACATGTTGCTGATAGGGGGAGCTGTGATAGAAAGGAGAAGTTCTTGTCTTGATGGTTTTTCACATCATATGTTGCCATCAATGACAAAGGGGGAGATTGTTGCAAGTATGAGGTGAACCAGTGCTGTCATTGATGTCAACATACTCATATTGCATTGACAAGAAGGATTGGATGAGCTGTGTGCTGAGGATATTGAGAAAATTAGCCTCAGTCAGGAATAGAGAAGAACACTGATGAGAAGAAGGCAAATGCATTCTATAGGTTGATAACCGGAGGATACGGATTAAAGGGTTTATAGATATGAGTCGTGTGATGCTTCAGTTAAGATTTTAGAGGTCCGCATGAAGATCTGAAGAAGTTGTGGCTGTCGGTGTGGAATCGGTTCTGGCAAGTGTTCAGAGGTGACAGAGGATCACAGAAAGGTTCGGTGAGGTCTGGAATTGTATAATCTTAATCTACAGATTGGAAGGAGTATTTGGGATGTCCTTGTGATGTGTCATCTCAAGTTGTGTATGATTTGAAGGTCTGGAAGTACCTTTTGCATTGTGACAGTGGCGACAGACTGTGTTCTTGAAGTATCGGATGAGGAAGAGAAGAGATTCCAGTAAGTAGAGGAAGTGCGGATGTACCTAGTCATTCAGGAAGGCTTGTGAAGGCTCTTGGATCATTTTGAGGTTGTGTTGCTAGTCCGCATTAATGGTAGAGCCTGAACTTGAAGATATTCTTCTAGATGAAGTTCTTGTTCTGGCTAGTCGACCGGATGAGTTGTTCATCCTGCGAATGTTCTTGTGGTGGCCGACTGGATGTGTTATTCATCTTGCGGATATTCTTATGGTTGTTTGCCGACTTAGATGATTGTTCCTAAGTTGATGTCTTGTATAAATAAAGGTTTGAGAATTCATTTTGTGGTGTGGATGGTGTGGATGAGAGTGGTGTAGTGAAGAGAAGTGCGAAAGGCAGAGCAGGGGTTTTTGGGCTTAAATGGAACTGATCCGACATGGTAGAGATGTCATTCTCCAGTTCAAGATTGTGATTCTTATCACTTTGTAGATAGTGTGTCTCCTTGTAGGCAGTGGGCCTCTTTGTGAGTAGTGTGCTCAGGCAGTGAGCCCTAATTGGCAAGTGCCATTCTTTTTTTTCTTATTCTTCTAATAGAGAATAATCCTTGGGTTAATCACCCCGTGGTTTTTCCCTTAACTAGGTTTTCCACGTCAAAATCTTGGTGTTCAATGTGTTGATGCTTATCTGCTCTTGTGTCTATACATTATGCTTTCATGGATGATTAATTGATATGCTGTTAACTAACAAAGAAGAATTAAGTTGTTGAAGTAAAAAGCAAGTTTGTATACAACTGATTCACCCCCCCTTTCAGTTGTATGCCCTAGATCCAACAGATGCCAAACTCCTAACCTTCCTGGCTATCCATCCTTTACTAGATCCTAATTCTTCCAACAAAATAGATTGCGGCCTCCAGAGCATTAATAATCCTCCCGAGGGACCTCTAGAGTTTACCTTAATCATTCTCCACCGCTTCATATTTTTAGCTATGGATTGATTTTCACTGTCCTCTAATTTGGTTTCTTGAATCATACAAATATTTGGTTGGATTGTCTTTAGTTTGTGCCTTAAAAGGCACTTCTTGTTAGGGGCATTCATGCCCCTAACATTCCATGACAAAATCCTCATTGTTGTTCAGGAAGGGAGGCCCCCTTCCCTACTTTTAACAAATCAATTAACTTTAGTTGTCCACTTGCCTCTCCATCCCAGATCAATTTCTCCCTATTAGGGATCCGACCCCTAGACTTATGGTCTCCACAGTCTGGTGAAGTTTTATCACTTTTTTTATCAATCCCTAATATCTCTGGGGATCTAGCTAAATTATTTTCTCCACTGGTTTTGAGAGCCAGAGAATTTGCTTCATCTTCAAACTTGAAATCTTCCAACCCTTTCCCTGCATGAGTCAACCACTCCTCTTCTAGAGCATCTTCAACTGATCTGATTGATCCCTCCTAAACAGCCCTGGCTAATTGAACTAATTCACTACCTACCTCAAATAATGATTCAAACTCCTCCATCTGCATATTGGGCTTAATCGCTTCGATTGTTTCTGAGATCTTATTTTTTACATTTTGTGAGAAATTGACAAATTCCTCCATCCTTGCGAGATTCTATATCCCATCTTCCAATGTATCTTCCCCTTTTCTACTTTATTTTTTCCCCAAATCTTCTTCACATCCTTCATTTGATTCATTTCGACCTCCACTAATCCTGGGATCTAATCTGACTAAGGATTGTTCTCCTCTCCCCTTCCACAATCCTTATTCTTCACTTTCAATCCCAAATCTACACCCAGGGCTTCTTCTTTTCCCAAATTATCCCCTTTGTTTCTAACTTGATCCTCCTCCCATGATCTCCATCCTAACATACTTACCCAATCTCCTTGAGGCTTGGGTTTATAAACAAGAGTTTGATTTAGGACTCCCCAATCTGTGAAAATCTTGATTTATCTCCACCGCTAGTTAGGGAAGCTATTTTCCACATAGATTCTGACATGCGAACCTTCTTCTGATGAATCCTTCCATTCCTCTGCACATATATCTGCCCAGGTAGTTCCCAATTTCTTCTAAAATCTTCTGATTCCAAAATTCTAATGGCAGATTAGGCATTCTATACCAATCCTGTGTATGCTTCAAGTTAAAATTTTTTAGATCAAAACCCACGGACCAGTTACATAAGTAGAAGCCAAAACCATTCATAAGCCAAATTCCTTCTAAAATCTCCAATTTTATTTTCTCAGAGGGACATAAAACTAGGAAAAAGTGATTTGCTAGGGCTTTCAAAGATAGCTCTTTCCCCCATCTATCCTACCACCATTTACTTAAATCTTCCAGATCCAGGTTAAAGCCATACCATTTCCCTATAACTCCAAACTTTTTCAAATGTTCGATGGAAGGTTTTAGCAAATTCAAACCTAAAACCATAGTTTTCTGTTTCCATACCTAAATTCTGTAGATCTCTTACCTATGCCTCCCTCTCCAAAAATTAGTTGCCTCCATTGATTTTGCCCTTGACCTCTATTGATTCACCCTCGATTCCTTTGTTGCTTCTTATTCTTCCATCTCCTCCATTGACGATTTGAAGGAAATTCTTTATCCTAAAACTACCAAGACTGTTGTTTTCCATTTGATCTCCAAGGTTCTCTAGCTGCTCGATCTTGGATTTTTCTCATCGAAAAATCTTTTTTTGCTTCTTTGGCCCATGACTTAGACTACTCACGCTCCTTGCCTTCTGGATTTTCCTTTCTCCCTTCAATTTTTCCTTTGACCCTTCCTGTGCTCGAAATTAGGTCTTCTTCCTACTTATTTTCTCTCGCTCACTCCATTCTTAATTCTTAATTCTTCTCACGTATATTAATATCTACTCATCATTAGATCACCTTGGAATATTTAAATTCAAATTTCATTTTTTTTTGTAATTTTTTATTGAATATTTTTTTTGGTTAATTTTTTATTGGCCATATTTGGTGTTTTAAAAAATCATCGTGTACATCACGCATAAGATGACCTAAACTTATCATTTTTTGATTTTTTTTCAAATTAAAAAAAATTATTTGAAGTACATTTCTCATACAATTTGTTTTTCAAAAAAAAAAAAAAAAGTTATTAAAATACTAATAAACCTTGATAATTCAAGTTTATGGACCTATTTCATCAAAAATTAATTGAGAAATAGAAAAAAAAATCCAATTTTTTTAAAAATTACATATTTGGAATCTACACTATCTCATCTATAATGGGTTTTAATTTCATCAAAACATTCTACAAAAAAGGTCTTCAGGCATATGCCCAAATTTACTATTTTGTTGTGATATATTGACAGGACCTTCAACTTGTAGGTCAAACTAGGTCCAAAGCCTAGGTTCAGGTCCCCAACCCTTTTCTTGAATTGGTTAACAAAGCAAAAACTAGGCCCAAAATTCAAATTTTAAGAAACGAGATCATGTTTTGTTTTTCATATTTAATCCATTTATGAAACAAGATCTCGTTTCTAGAAAATGAGATCGCATTTTTAGAAAATGGGATCCCGCTTTTGGCTTGGGATCCTGAAGCAAAATCGGATCCTATTTCACTTTCCTAATTTTAGGTTTTTGTCTAAGTCCAAAACTTCCACCTTAAGTGGATTCCACTTTGTGCATTTATCCTAGGCATAGCACCTCCATTCTTTGTGTTTCTTTATTTCATGGATTTTCATGATTTGATCTACCTATTTGGTCTCTAAAGGCATTTTCACATTGTTCTTCTTAGAGAATGATATGCAATACTTCTTGAGCTTCTCTAGCATCTTGTAGGTGTTTCTCTAAGTATCTTACTTCATCATCTAAATGTGTAGCCATGTTGCTTGTCGAAGGTTGAATACACTTGGTGGATTTTTGAACTTACTTGTACTTTTTGAGTTCTATGATGTGCAAGTTGTATCATTGAGTCTTGTTCCCATGCAAGATTGTTGAATGTGAGAGAACAACAAGGTTCTCTTCTATCATTTTCATATTTCAAGTCTTCATAGTCATTGTTACACATATGTTTTCTAAGGTTGTCATTGATATCAACACTAATGAGCATTGCACATATGTTACCTAAGGCTATCATTGATCTGGTTGTGATGTTGTCTTTGATGTTAACACTATGCTTAGATGCTTATGTTGATGGTGTGCTAGCAATGGTTACTGATGTTCATGGTTGGCTGCTGATGTTCATGGTTGGATATCATACCTTGATTAAGGTCAAGTAAAGTTGTATTGAGCATATTTGTGGTCAGCAGAGATGATTTCATGATGATATATTAAGATGGGAATTAAAATCTATGCTGAGGTTGAGAAGATGTTGCTAATGACATGTAGCATGTTGTATGATCCTTCTTATTGTTCCTAAGGACGTATGTGTTGATACAAGAATATTCTAGTCTCTGAATGTTGGTGAATTTGCCTGGAAGACTGCTTAGTAAAATGCTTCACATTCCTCTGCATTTGAAGATATAGTCATGTGGTTTAGAAGTTAAGTTTAGTATGTTGTAAAGGTGATAAATCCAGAGTTTTAGATCATTTTCTCCTCTGTAGTGGAAGTTACAAGTGACAGAGTTCTGGTCTATGCTCTGGCAGTATAATGTGATGATGAAGGCTGATTAGAATGTTCCACATTCCTCTGCAAGTGAAGTTTTTCTCACGCAGTTTTGTGAAGATGATCAGAGATGTTTAATGTACACTACATTGTAGTTTCAGGTGTTTTGGAGGTCTATAATTTCAATTTTCAAATTTGACAAAAGTGATACAGATGGTTCTAGATTCCTAATTGTTCTAAGGATATATGTTTGAGTACTTGCACTAGGGGAAGAGTATACATATCAACTATATGAGTGTGTGTGGACATTCTACATGTCTCAGAGTGCTTCAGGTTTGAAGGGCATGAAGATCTTTCTTGTTTCCTATACTGCAAAATGTTTACAAGTCAAATTGTGAGGAGTTGTTAAAGTCATCTTAAGTACGTTGGTGATGTGCACTACAAAGTTCTTGTTGTGCAGAGTTCAAGGAGTGTTTGGAGATGGTGTATAGGTCTTCCTGACTCATCTGAGAGAAGCGTAAGAAATGTTCAATCTCTCATGAGTACCACCAAGTTGAAATGACTGTCATGTTACAAGATTCATGTGTTCTTGCTTAAGGATGACCTAATTCAATTTTGTGAAGTGTGTGGATGTTCTTCTTTGAAGGATGATGCCGTGAAGGGTGTTCAGGGCCAAGTTAAGCATGGGTTGGGATCTGCAAGGCGTGTTCATCTTCCTGGTGTTGAGTGTAATTCATGTTAGGGATTGCCCTCTACATGTTTCATGATGTTTGATCTCAGGCCGACTTGTAATTGTAACATTATTGTGGTCTCTGGTCGACTTGTAATGTTAGAAATGTAATATCATGTATATATTGTAAACCTAGTTGATCTAGGTGAAGTATGATTGCAAATATGAGGGTGTGAAGAGAAGAATATGAATATGATATGCATTATGATGTGTGACTGAAGGAGAAAGAGTAGAAGCAATAAGGTCTATCCTAATTCATCTTGAAGACATTTTTGTGAAAAAAGGAAAGTGAAGAGTCTACCTAATTGTTTCAATCATCAAAATAGGAGAGAAATGGCAAAAGTGCAATCATCAAAGGAGTGAGCTTCATTGTCAATTTTAGGCAGTAGAAGGAATATCATACTATAATTAGTTTTGAGTTTGTTCTCAATTCATGGAGTAGTTGCTTCCTTGGGTTGTAGCACCAAAATAAAGTCAATAAGGAGTTGTATCTTCCTTGGGAGTGACCCTAAAACCTTTCTTCATGGAGTAGTAGCTTCCTTGGGTTGTAGCCATGAAACAAAGTCAGCGGGGAGTAGTAGTTTCCTTGGGTTGTAGCCCTAAAAAAAATTGTAATCTTTTATTACAGTGAGCTTCATATATTGTGAGTTAATCCTCATTGTGGTTTTTCCCCTTTTGGGTTTTTCCACGTATATCTTGTGTTATGTGTTGTTGTGCATTATGTTGATTTTTCATGTTTATGTTAATGTTGTAAAGTTTAAGTTTTAATCTCCTCTAGAGGATTTGAAGTTTGTTTGAATATTGATTCACCCCCCTCTTAGTAACTATGTGTGTTCAACAATTGGTATTAGAGCCAAGTGCCTTTGAGAAGTGTAACAGCTAAGGTAGATCCTACACTTGAACACATGGAATCTAAAGCAATGTCTAATGATGTGTTTACTGTAGAACCAAATCTAGAAGTAATGGAACATTAAGGTTGGGACCTCATTCTAGATGAAGTAGACCTTGAAGGAGTAATTTGTTCATCTCTTGGTGATTCAGATGAAGTAAGAGAACTAAACATGAAATATTAGGTCATGCTTGAAAAATCAAAGGAGAAAATTGACAAATTAAAGACACAAGCTAAAAAATTAAAAGAAGAAATTGGCAAATTGAAAGCTCAAATAGAAGAAGAAAAAGGATGTGGAGTTGACCTCAAGAAGGTAGAAGAAGTGATCTCTGATTTGAAAGTCAAAATTAAAGAAGGCAAGAGGATCTAAGATTGCTTAAATACCAAGCTCAATGAAAAAGTTGTTGAACATTCAGAACTTGAGGAAGAAGTTGTCACTCTGAGAAAAGAACTAGAAAAAGCAAAAGAACAAATTGATAAAGGTTTAAAACTGAAAGGAGGTTTTGAAATTCTTGAAGAGTTGATTAACTCTCAAAAGCCATTCAAAGAAAAATTTGGTCTTGGTTTTGAAAAGGGGAAAAGTCCTATTACTAATGCACCTACAAACCTTTATGATAGCTTCAAAATAGAAGGAAAGTTTGAAACAAAGGAAGAAAAAGTTTGCACTGAAGATCCTAAGAAGAATGCCTCTAAAGATGCAAAAAAAGATGGATTCACTCCTACCTAGAGACAGAGAAGATTTAGAGGTCCTCCACCTACAAGAAAAACTGCTCCTACTAGGTACTCTCAAGCTTTCAATGGTAATTGTTATGCTTGTAATAAGTTTGGTCACAAGGCTATTGAATGTAGAAGCAAGATGAATCAGAATTCATTTAGGCCTCAAAGGTACAATGTTGTGAACTCTCATTCATTCCATCCAGTCAGTGTTATGCTTGCAATAAGGTTGTGTTGCAAGTATGGGCCTAACCGGTGTTGTCATTGATGTTAACATATTCTTGTTGCATCGATGTCAAGGATTGGATGAGCTGTGTGCTGAGGATATTGAGAAAATTAGCCCTATCAGAAACAGAGAAGGATAGTGAAGACAGTGAAGTTCTATGAAGAAAAAATCCCAGTTAGTTGAAGATCAGAGTATGTACATCAAAGGGTTTACAGATATGTGTCTGAAGGTACTCCAGCTAAGATTTCAGAGATTTGCATGAATATTTGGAGAAGTTATGGCCATATGAATAAAATTGGTTCTAGCAGCTATTCAGAGGTGACAGAGTGGCACAAATAGGTCCAATGAGGTCTGAAAATGCAATATCTTGTTTTGAAGATCAAGTGGCATGTTTGGGAAGCTAAAGTGAATTGACAACTTAATTGGTTTGTGGTTTGAAGGTCCACAAGCAATCCTTCTAATGTGATAGTGATGACTGACTATGTTCTTGAGGTTCCGGATGAAGATGCAAATGATTACAATAAGCAGAAGTGGTTCGGATGTTCTTGGTGATTCAAGAAAGCTTGTGGGGATCTCTAGATTGTCTCCTGTTCGTGTTGGTAGTATGCATTGAAGATTTACCTTCAGGTGATGGTGTTCTTCCTGATCTTGGTTGACCGGATGATTTGTGCATGTTGCGGAAGATCTTGAAGATGTTTTACGAAGCATGGCATGTTCCTCGAAGAAGATTGAAGTCCCAAATATGTGTGGCCGATAGTGTAGTGATGCGCATGAAGTTTTTTTAACAAGTCAAGTTGTATTTTTGTAATTGCTCTGTAATAAAATAAAGTATGTGTTGTGCCGACTTTGATGATCATTCCAAAGTCGATGTCATGTATAAATAAGATTTGTGAAGTTATTTAAAAGAATCTATTGTTGTGATGAGAAAGTGGTAGAGAAGAGAAGCGAAAAGTAGAGTAGAGGTGTTGAACTTAAATGGAACTATATCAAGCATAGTGAAGATGCTAATCTCTAGTTCAAGTATGTAATATTTATATTCTTCTATAGACAGTGTGTCTCCTGTAGGTAGTGGGCCTCTTGTGACCAATGTGCTTGGGTAGTGAGCCCTAATTGGCAAGTGCCATTTTATTCTTCTTATTCTTTTAACAGAGAATACAATCTTGGGTTAGTCACCTCGTGGTTTTTCCCTCAACCATGTTTTCCACATTAAAAATCTTGGTGTTATATGTGTTGAATGTGTTTTTGCTCTTGAGTTATTGCATTATGCTTCCATGATTAAATCTTTGTTATGCTACTGAATTATAAGAAGGTTTTAAGTGATTAAGGAACAAAATTTTGGTGACAACTAATTCACCCTCCCTTCTCAGTTGTCTGTCCTAAAACCAACAATTGGTATTAGAGCTAAGTTCCTCTAAAAGAAGCTTAACTGCTTGAGGAGATCTAGGATGTCTTCCTACAAGAAGAACAGTCCAAGGTTTGATGGAACAAACTACACTCTTTGGAAAAACCGCATGGAATGCCACTTGTAATGCATGGGAGAGCAGTATTGGAACATGACTACAAATGAGTATATTTCCCCAAAGAATGGTCCAACAACTCTAGATGAAATTAGAAATGCTGAAAATAATCTTCAAGCTAAAGAAGCCTTACTAAGTGCCTTGTCTGATACTGAGCTAACAAATGTTATGGGATTAAAGACTGCTTATGAAATTTTGAAAAAACTGGAGGTTCTACATGAAGGAGACAAATATGTTAAATGTACCGAGCTACAAAGTCTAAAAGAAAGTTCAAAAACCTAAAGATGAGTGAAGATGAGAATATCACTACATTTATGCAAAAGGTAAATGAGCTTGTTTGTGGCATTAGATGTGCTGGTGGAACATTGGATGAAGATGAGATTGTTACCAAAGTTCTCAGATCCTTACCTCCTACTTACAAACACAAGGTTGTTGCTATTGAAGAATTCAAGTCATTAACAAATATTATAAGGGATCAATTGGTTGGGAAGATAGCTGCATTTGAATTGGCTGAGTTTGGAGATGAACTCCCCAAGACTGAATCTACATTCAAAGCTAGTTCCTCTATAAAAGGTAAACAAAGATATGACCCAGGAGAAAGTTCCTCAAAGAAATCAACATGGTATGATAAAGAAAGAAAAGATCTAGAAAAAGATGAGTCAAAAGCTGCACAACTTGAAGCCCTTATTGCAAAAAGACTGCCAAGAGGATCCGATAAGTATGAAGGAAAATTGTCTTTCAAATGTTTCAACTACAACAAGATTGACCATTTTGCCTCAAGATGTCTAGAAAGATTTTCAAGGCCAAACCCTAATAGATCAAGATGCCAAAAGAAGTGTTACTATGTTCAAGAAGATGATGATGAATCTGAGGTAGGAAACAAATCCAGAAGTGACTAGGTGTTTATTGTCATCAAGGAAGAAGATCCAATGCCTATTGAATCTGTCAATCATAAAATGGTAGAAAGGGCTCTGGCTGCTCAGGTTGAAGAAAAGGATGAATGGGTCATTGATAGTGGATGCTCTCACCATATGACTGGTGACAAGAATAAGTTCATAAACCTAGAAAGATATGAAGGTGGAGTTGTAAAGTTTGGAGATAACTCTGCTGGTAGAATTAAAGGCAGAGGAACCATTTCTTTTGATGGAAAGAACAAAACCAGTGATGCTCTGTATGTTGAAGGTTTGAAGCATAATCTTCTCAGTGTTGGACAGTTGGTGGACAAAGGCTATGATCTCCGATTCAAAAATGGAAAATGCAAGATCTTTGAAAGCTCTGGAACTAAGATTGCATCCAGTACATAGACAAAAGGTAACATCTTCCAATTGGTTGGTACTGGCAAAAGTTGTGTATTTGTTCACATTGATCAGAGTTGGTTGTGGCATAGGAGAATGTGTCATGTAAATTTTGATAATATCATCAAGATAAGCAATACCAAGCTGTAAGAGATCTTCCAAGATTGGTGAAACCTACTAACAGTTTGTGCAAAGAATTTTAGTTGGGTAAGCAGAATAGAGTCACATTCAAAAGTAAGGAACAATCTTCAACTGGATTGTTAGACTTAGTACACACTGATCTCTGTGGTCTGGTAATAATCAAGAGTTTGCAAGGAGATAGGTATTTCATGTTGTTGATTGATGACCACTCCCGAATGATGTGGGTAACTTTGTTAAAAGAGAAATCTAAAGCACTTCAAAAATTTAAAACATTCAAGGCTATGGTAAAAATGAAACTGGCATAAACATAAAATGCATCAGGTCGGATAGAGGTGGAGAATTCACATCCAGTGAGTTCATATCATTCTATGAGGAACATGGGATAAAGAGATAGTTATATGCTAGGACTCCATAGCAGAATGGAGTAGTGGAGAGAAAAAACTAGACCATCCAGGAAGTATCTAGAACCATGATAATGGAAGCAAATGTCCCTCAGATCTACTAGAGAGAAGCTATAAGCACTGCCATCTATACTCTTAATCAAGTACAAATCAGAGGCAATATTGGTAAGACTCCTTATGAACTCTAGTTTGGCATCACTCCTACTATGAAGTATTTTAGAGTCTTTGGTAGCAAATGATACATCAAAAGAGATGAAGACCTTGGCAAGTTTGATGCTAGGAGTGATGAAGGAATATTCTTGGGTTATTCTACTCAAAGCAAAGCTTACCAGTGTTATAACAAGAGATTAAGAAAGATTGTAGAAAGTACAAATGTGAAGGTTGATGAAGGTATGGAAAATCCCTCAAGATTCTATGAGTATGAACCAGATGACCAAAATGATATCTTAGACCAAGGAGAACAAGTCCAAACTCCAGTTCAAATTTAGACTGATCCAGAGAATCCAGAAATACAAGAAGAAGAGATTGGCTTGAATGAACTTGTCTAAGAATTAGAAGTGCAAGAGAATTTCAAAACTCCCAAATATGTAAGACTAAATCATTTTGAAGACTAGATCATAGGAGATAAAAGCAAAGGTGTTCAAACAAGAAGAAATATTGCTCAAGACTTAGTAAAGTATTATTTGATTTCAAAGATTAAACCAAAAATAGTAAGTGAAGCATGCAATGATGAAAGTTGGGTTAACGTAATGAAGGAGGAATTGATGCAGATTGAAAAGAATCACACTTGGGATCTTGTTCCCAGACCTAAGGACAAAAATGTGATTGGGACTAAATGGGTCTTTCAGAATAAACTGAATGAAGATGGTGAAGTAATAAGAAACAAAGCCAGATTGGTCTGTAAGGGTTATTCTCAAGTAGAAGGAGTTGACTTTGAAGAAACTTTTGCTCTGGTAGCAAGGATTAAAGTAGTCAAATTATTTCTTACCTTTGCTGCCTTCAAAGATTTCAAGGTATATTAGATGGATGTCAAGTCTGCTTTCCTAAATGGTTATTTGGAAGAAGTATACATTGAGAAACCAAATGGATTTCAATTATCTGATCATGAAGATATGGTCTGCAAGCTGAAGAAGGCATTGTATGGACTCAAACAAGCCCCAAGAGCCTAGTATGAAAGATTGGACAAACATATTTTGAAGATTGGTTTCAACAAAGGTACTACTGATAGTAATCTGTATTTCAATATTGATCATGAAAATATCTTGATTGTTGAAGTATTTGTTGATGATATCATTTTTGGAGGAAAAGATACTATGTGCAAGACTTTTGCAAATCAAATGAAAAGTGAATTTGAGATGTCTATGTTTGGGGAAATGAATTTCTTCTTGGGTCTACAAATCACTCAAACAAAGAAAGGAATCTTCATATCACAGACCAAATATGTGAAAGAATTGTTGAAGAAATTTGGGATGGAAGATTCAAAGCCAATGAATACTCTCATGGAAACCAGATGTAAGCTGAGTAAAGATGATGAATCTCCTAAGGCTGATTAGAAAAAGTATACTTCAATGATTGGAGGACTACTCTATCTTACTCAAACTAGACCTGACATTATGAATGTTGTTGGTCTTGTTGCCAAATTCCAAGCTGATCCTAGAGAGTCTCATGTCATGGCAATAAAGAGAATTCTCAGATATCTGAAGGGAACAATTGAGTATGGTTTATGATATCCTAAGGATCATGATTTCTCTCTTCATTCATATACAGATGCTCATTGGGAAGGAGATGTGGATGACTGGAAGAGTACCAGTGGTGGTGCATTCTTTTTGGGGAAAAGATTGGTTTTGTTGGCTAAGCAAGAAACAAGAGGTAATATCTTTGTCCACTGCAGAAGTAGAGTATATTGCAGTAGCTTAGGTAATTGAACTCAAGTATTATGGATGAAGAAAATACTAAGAGACATCAAAGTGGAGTATGAAGAACCTATCACAATCTTTTGTGATAATTCAAGTGCAATAAACATATAAAAAATTTGGTGTTGCATTCAAAGACAAAACATATATCCATCAAGTTTCACTTTTTGAGAGAACAAGTGAACAAGAATGAAGTTAGACTAGATTTTGTGCCCTCAAAGGATCAGATTGCAGACATTTTTACTAAACCTATACCTAAGGACTCTTTTGAGTATCTAAGGGACAAGTTAGGGGTTATTACCCCTTCGGTTCTGAATTAAGGTACACTGATGTGCATCAGTTCGGTGGATCCCATAGTCATATCTTTGTGATCCGGATTGGTGTTAGCAAGATGCTACTCAGGGGGAGTAGTCAGCACGATTCTAAAGTATGAGAAGTGGTTGCAAGTATGTGCCCTTTGCCATTGATGTCAAAGGGGTAGAGAAGACATGCGAAAAACAAAAAGTGGTTGATAATCAAAGGGGAGCAGCAAAGGAAGAGGAAACATATGAATGATTGCTATTGATAGGGGGAGCTATGTCTGTTAGTGAGGAGAAGTTCTTGTCTTGATGGTTAAAACAATTTTTCACATCATATGTTGCCATCAATGATAAAGGGGGAGATTGTTGCAAGTATGGGCCTAACCGGTGTTGTCATTGATGTCAACATACACCTGTTGCATTGATGTCAAGGATATTAAGAAAATTATCCCTATCAGAAACAAAGAAGGATAGTGAAGACAATGAAGTTCTATGAAGAAAAAATCCCAGTCAGTTGAAGATCAAAGTATGTGCATCAAAGAGTTTACAGATATGTGTCTAAAGGTGCTCCAGCCAAGATTTCTGAGATCCGCATGAAGATTTGGAGAAGTTATGGCCATATGAATAAAACTGGTTCTGGCAGCTATTTAGAGGTGACAGAGTGGCACAAATAGGTCTAGTGAGATCCATAAACGCAATATCTTGTTCTGTGGATTTGGTGGCATGTTTGGGAAGCTAATGTGAATTGACAACTCAATTTGTTCACAGTTTGGAGGTCCACAAGCAATCCATCTAATCTAACAGTGATGACTGACTATGTTCTTGAGGTTCTGGATGAAGATGTGAATGATTATAGTAAGTAGAAGTGGTGTGGATGTTCATGGTGATTCAAGCAAGCTTGTGGGAGTCTCTAGATTGTGTCCAGTTTGTGTTGGCGGTCCACATTGCAGATTGAGCTTGTAATTGAAGATTTACCTTCAAGTGATGGTGTTCTTCCTAATCTTGGCCGATCAGATGATTTGTGCATGTTGCGGATGATCTTGAAGATTTTTTACAAAGTATGGCATGTTCCTCGAAGAAGATTGAAGTCCCAGATATGTGTGGCTGACAGTGTAGTGATGCACATGAAGTTTTTGTAACAAGTCAAGTTGTATTTTTGTAATTGCTCTCTAATAAAATAAAGTATGTGTTGTGCCAACTTTGATGATCATTCCAAATTCAATGTCATGTATAAATAAGATTTGTGAAGTCATTTAAAAGAATCTGTTGTTGTGATGAGAATGTGGGAGAGAAGAGGAGTGAAAAGTAGAGCAGAGGTGCTGAGCTTAAACAGAACTGTCTCAAGCATAGTGAAGATGCTAATCTCTAGTTCAAGTATGTAATATTTATAATCTTCTGTAGACAATGTGTCTCCTATATGCAGTGGGCCTCTTGTGAGCAGTGTGCTCAGGCAGTGAGTCCTAATTGGCAAGTGCCATTTTATTCTTCTTATTCTTTTAACAGAGAATACAATCTTGGGTTAGTCACTCTGTGGTTTTTCCCTTAACTGGGTTTTCCATGTTAAAAATCTTGGTGTTATATGTGTTGAATGTGCTTCTACTCTTGAGTTATTGCATTATGCTTCCATGATTGAATCTTTGTTATGCTATTGAAATATAAGAAGGTTTTAAGTGATTAAGGAACACAATTTTGGTGACAACTGATTCACCCCCCTTCTTTGTTGTCTGTCCTAAAACCAACAGGCTGGTCATAAGGCTAATGAATGCAGAAGTAAAGTGATAAGGAACAATAGGAATAATGCTCAACCCTTTTATGGTTATTGTTACACATGTAACAAGTTTGGTCACAAGGCTACTGATTGTAGATCTAATGTGAGAAGTGCTCATGTTTACCAATCTAGCTTCCCCTGCTACAATTTTCATAAAATAGTGCACATTGCAAGGTTTGACAAGGGAAAAAATGTAAGACCTACTCCTCAAAAGAAGATTGACATTGGTCAGCAAGAGAAGGAAATGAACAAGATATGGAAGAAGAAGGAAGAAGGTGAAGTAAAGAAGGAATCTAGACTTTTGCCTAGTACAAATGGATCCTCTAGTGACTAAAAGGAAAAGTATTGAGTCAGGGGGGTTGCAACAACAAATATTTTCAAAACCACTAAATGCATAAGATGTTGAAATCTTCAACATAATGGCTAGAAGTAATATGGATATGGTTGGTTTATGATATGGTGATATTTGATCAAATTTCTAGAGCAAATGGACTTCTTGCAGAAGATTGTTGAATGGTCATAGAGTTGCTTATGAAAATAACAAAGATTAGAATTAATGCAGAGTAGCTAGTGTTCGTGACAAGCCTATTTAGTCATTACTTGATCAAATTTGATCTCATTTGAACAAATTCAAGTGTGTATGAGAGCCAAAGAAGAGAAAAAGGTTTTAAGTGGAGCTTGTGTGCAAACCCTAATGACAACATTATCAAGTATTTATCGAATCTTCTTGTAAAACCCTAATCTTTGTAAGAGTTATCATGGAAACACTAGTAGTTATTAGGGTAGTGGAAAGTAAAAATAGGGTTGTGCAAGAGATGGCCAGGGAAATGTTGAAAGATGTAGATCTGCTTGATATGTACTGGAAGGAAGGAGTTCATAGTGCTATCTATCTACTTAATAGAGTACAATTGAGGGTCAATGGCACTAATACCCCTTATGAGCTATCGTATGGAAGGCCCCCCACTATCAGATACTTTAGGATCTTTTGTAGAAAATGCTACATCAAGAGAGATGAAGAAGACCTTGGGAATTTTTATTCAAGGAGTGATGAAGGAATCTTTCTTGGTTACTCAACTAGAAGCAAGGCCTATAGATGCTACAACAAGAGGTTAATAAAGATGATTGAAAGCACAAATGTTAAGGTAGATGAAGACTTGTATCAGATTTCTCAAGAACCAGAGGATTGTAAATCTGATATACCTCTCTACATTGAAGAGGAGAAAGAAAAGAAGGAACAAGAATTAGAGTAAATCCTTAAGACTCTGGCAAAGTATGTTCAAAGGAACCATTCAACAGATCAGATCATTGGAGATAAGAATGAAGTTGTGCAAACTAGGAGAAGGTTTGCAAAATCAAGAGTGCAAGTGAATTTGTGTTTACTATCAAAGATAGAGCCCAAAACCTTTGTTGATGCTAGCAAAGATGATGGATGGTTAGAAGTAATGGAAGAAGAATCGATCAAATAGAAAAGAATCAAACTTGCAAATTGGTTCCCAGACCAGATGACAAGAATGTTATTGGAACAAAATGGGTGTTCCGAAACAAGATGAATGAAGATGGTGAAGTTGTGAGAAACAAATCAAGGTTGGTGTGTAAAGGTTATTCACAAGTTGAAGGCATTGATTTTGAGGAGACTTATGCTTCAGTAGGCAAGATGGAGGCAATCAAGATGTTTCGTGTCCTTGCTACTCACAAGAACTTCAAGGTTTATCAAATGGATGTCAATTCAACATTCTTGAATGGTGATCTAGAGGAAGAGGTCTACATAGAGAAACCAGATGGCTTCTAGTTATTAGAAGATTTGGACATGGTGTATAGACTCAAGAAATCTTTGTATGGACTCAAGCAAGCTCCTAGAGCTTGGTATGTTAGGTTGGAGAAGTACTTACCTTAGCAAGGATTCAAGAAAGGTACCATAAATAGTAATTTTTACATTAAGGAAGAAGGAGACATGATTTTGATAGTTGCAATATATGTTGATGATATTATTTTTGGTGGAGATGCTAGTATGTGTAAGAGGTTTGTAGAAGAGATGCAGAAAGAGTTTGAGATGTCTATGATTGGTGAGATGTCTTTCTTCCTTGGGCTTCAAATTGCTCAGCTAGATGATGGTATCTTTATTTATCAAGCTAAGTATGTAAGAGAGATGTTGAAGAAGTTTGGTATGGAAGATTCCAAACTAGTAAGTACTCCTATGGTTAATGGCTATCACTTGAGCAAGAATGATGAGTCACTGAAGGTTGATCAAACTCTCTATAGATTTATTATTAAAAGATTATTGTACTTGACTTCTTGTAGACCTAATATTATGCATGCAGTATGTGTGGTTTCTAGATATCAAGCTAAATCTTAAGAAAACTCATGAGAAGGCAGTGAAAAGAATATTTAGATACTTGAAGGGAACTTTGGATTATGGCTTATGGTATCCAAGAGGTAATGAATTTGATCTGAGTGCTTACACTAATGCTGATTGGGATGGTTGTATTGATGATAGAATAAGTACAAGTGGTGGTGCTTTCTTTTTAGGAAGTAGATTAGTTTCATGGCATAGTAAGAAACAAGATTCAGTATCTTTATCAACTACAGAGGCAGAGTATATTGCAGCAAAATCTTGTTGCACACAAGTGTTGTGGATGAAGCAAACTTTGAAGGATATAAAGGTAATATATGACGAGCCTATTGCTATCTTGTGTGACAATACTATTGCTATCAATATTTCCAAGAATCTAGTGATGCATTCTAGAACCAAGCATATATCAATCAGGTATCACTTTTTGAGAGAGAAGGTTGTAGATAAGGAAGTGAAGTTGGAATATGTTCCAACAAAGGGTCAGATTGCAGATATTTTTACAAAGGCTCTCGCAAAGGATACTTTCAAGTTTCTCCAGTAGAGGTTAGGAGTAATTACCCCTCCTTGCTAGATGCATAGTTGGCGCATCTGTCCAAGGGGTGTAATTTAGGCTATATCTTTTTCTTCGATAGATGGTGTCTATCTCTCAGGGGGAGCAGGTAGTGGTTGTTGCTAACATTGGGAGAATGTTGATAGGGAGCAGACTTTTGTGTCCTAAGGGGGAGAAGAAGTTTCACTTTGTCCTCGATGTCAAAGGGGAGAATGAGTAGGTGTGTGTTGCCATCAATGCAAAAAGTAGAGATTGTTACACATATGTTTTCTAAGGTTGTCATTGATGTCAACACTAATGAGCATTGCACATATGTTTCCTAAGGTTGTCATTGATGTGTTTGTGTGGTTGTCTTTGATGTCAACACTATGCTTGGATGCTTATGATGATGATACACTATGTTGATGGTGTTCTAGCAATGGTTGCTAATGTTCATGGTTGGTTGCTGATATTCATGGTTGGACATGTCATGCCTTGATTAATGTCAAGTAAAGTTGTATTGAGCATGTTTGTGGTCAGTAGGGATGATTTCTTGATGATATATTAAGATGGGAATTAGAAGCATTAAGATGAATGATGATATACTAATATGGGAATTAGAAGCTATGCTGAGGCTGAGAAGATGTTGCTGATGACCTATAGCATGTTCTATGATCCTTCCTGTTGTTCCTAAGGAAGTATGTGTTGATACAAGAAAATTCTGGTCTCTCGATGTTGGTGAAGATTTCTATTGCAAGAAGTTTCTTGGAAGACAAAAGTTTAGTAAAATGCTTTGCATTCCTCTGCATTTGAAGATATGGTCATGCAGTTCAAAAGTTAAGTTCAAGAAGCTGTAGAGGTACTAAATCCAATGTTTTCAGTCATTTGCTCCTCTATAGTGGAAGTTACAAGTGACAGAGTTCTGGTCTGTGCTCTGGCAGTATAATGTGATGATGAAGGCTGATTAGAATGTTGTGCATTCCTTTGCAAGTGAAGTTTTTCTCATATAGTTTTGTGAACATGATCAAAGATGTTTAATGCACACTACATTGTAGTTTGAGGTGTTTTGGAGGTCCACAATTTTAGTTTTCAAATGACAGAAGTGATACAGATGGTTCTGGATGCCTAATTGTTCTTAGGATATATGTTTGGGTACTTGCACCAGTGGAAGAGTATACATATCAGTTATATGAGTGTGTGTGGACATTCTGCATGTATCAGAGTGCTTCAAGTTTAACTAGCATGAAGATCTTTCTTGTTTCCTAGACTGCAAAATGTTTTCAAGTCAGATTGTGAAGAGTTATTATTGTTAAAGTCATCCTGAGTATGTTGGTGATGTGCACCAAAAAGTTCTTTTTGTGCGGTGTTCAAGGAGTGTTTGGAGATGGTGTATAGGTTCTACCAACTCATCTAGGAGAAGCACAAGCAATGTTTGATCTCTCATGAGTACCGCCAAGTTGAAATGACCATTGTGTTACAAGCTTCTTGTGTTCTTGCTTAAGGGCAACCTAATTAAATTTTGTGAAGCATGCAAGTGTTCTTTGAAGGATGATGATGTGAAGCATGTTTAGGACCAAGTTAAGCATGTGTTGGGATCAGCAAGGTGTGTTCCTCTTCCTAGTGTTGAGTGCAATTCATGTTAGGGCTTGCCCTTTATATGTTTCATGATGTTTGATCTTAGGTCGACTTGAAATTGTAATATTATTGTGGTCTCTAGTTGACTTGTAATGTAATCAATGTAATATCATGTATATATTGTAAACCTAGTAAATATAGGTGAACTATGATTGCGAATATGAGGGTGTGAAGAGCAGAATATGAATATGATATGCATTATGATGTGCAACTAAAGGAGAAAGAAGAAAAGGAATAAGGCATGTTCTAATTCATCTTGAACATATTTTTGTGACAAAAGGAAAGTGAAGAGTGTGCCTAATTTTTTCAATCATCAAAAGAGGAGTGAAGAGGTAGAAGTGCAATCATCAAAGGAGTGAGCTTCATTGTCAGTTTTAGGCAGTAGTAGGACTGTCATACTGTAATCAGCTCTGAGTTTGTTCTCAGCTCATGGAGTATTTTCTTCCTTGGGTTGTATCCCTAAAACAAAGATAGTAGGGAGTTGTAGCTTCCTTGGGAGTGACCATAAAACCATTTTTTAGGGATTAGTAGCTTCCTTGGGTTGTAGCCCTAAAACAAAGTTGTAATCTTTTATTGCAGTGAGCTTCATATATTGTGAGTTAATCCTCATCGTGGTTTTTCTGCTTTCAAGGTTTTCCACATATATCTGGTGTTATGTGTTGTGCATTGTGTTGATCTTTCATGTTTATGTTAATTCTATAAAGTTTACGTTTTAATCTTCTATGGAGGATTTGAATTTTGTTTGAATACTGATTGAACCCCCTCTTAGTATCCAAGTGTGCTCAACAATCATAGCAATTAGTAATTGGTTCCCTTTGGTTAGGTGGCATGTACCTATCAAAAGAGGGTGTTTCAAGATCTTTAGAGGGAATGCTCCCTAGATTGAGTTCAGGTTCTATCCTATTCGGGGGTGCCCTAGACACAACAGAACAAATGGAATGAATGAAGGTGATAAAAATGAAAATGAGTGCAAGTGAGATGGAAATGAAGGAAAGTGAAAGTGGAATGAGTGTGAAAGTAATGAATGAGTTTTGAAAGTGGAAATGCAAACAACTCATCCTATAAGGATTTGTAGTTCACATCGGGTTCACCAAAATATGTACTCCTCAAACATGACTTAGGCACAAACGCAGATGAGTTAGCTTTGGTACAACACATGAACCCTCTCCTTTCCTTGAATGACCTCCAAGTCACTCTCGCTATTGTGGAAAAAGCCATTTGACCAGGTGCGACACTCAAGGATGGTTTTATTCTCATGGGAGTAGAACTTCATAGAGAGTGGTTGGTCGATCTTGGGGCCTATTTTGGATTGCTATGTGTTGAGTGCCTTTTGTGGTTGTTGTGGTTGAGATAATAATATGACTCAAAGGGTTACTAGTTATCAATCTCCTATTTGGGTTCCTTAGGTTCCAGTGCCTAGATGGATGTAAATTTTAATCGTTGATGATCCTAGTGCATTAAACTATCCTCAATGTCTTGAATGCATTGTTGTATTTGATCTCTTTGTTTAATTAACTTGAGAACATGTTCTTTCTCTTCTACCATTTGTTGTGTTTGTTGTGGCCTAGGATGTATTTCATCTATCTCCTTAACGATGGCCCAAACCCACTCACCTCTAATTCTTGGGCACATTCAAATGCTTATATAAGAGTGAGTTGACTAGAGTTGACCTTGTTTTTTACTTGAGTTGACTTGGATGTAAAATCAAAGGTTTGTTTTTTATGTTGAATTGTGAAGTATTCCTCATGATGAAATCAAGGGTTTGACTATGTTTGAAGGAATTGTGTATCTCGTGATCGAATCGAGAGTTTTGTGTACTTGTTTTGTTTTGATCTTTTCTATTTTTTTTTGTATTTTTGTGTTTTTGGTATGGATGCAACTAGTATGCATGCAAAGAAATTTTCTATCCCTTTTTGGGAATTGAATAACAAAATGAAATAATTATCTATGAATTTAAATACGAATGCACTTTAATAATGCAATTACCTAATGCAATTTAAACTATATTTTTGTGTTTTTTCTGAAATGATTTTAGATCTAAACTATAAATTTGAAAGTACTTGGAATGAAATTAATCTATGAATTGCAATAAACTAATTTAACAATGCTAATCTATTCCAGTTGAAATGAATCATATCAAGGAAATTACAATAACAAATTTACTTTTTCCAAGAGCAAATTTGTGATTTAATTACTATGAAAGCATGAAGAACCTATATCCTTTGGTGCATGAGCTTGGTGTTCCTTAGAAATCATTTGTGTAGTAATCATTCCTTTCCTCTGCAGTAGTGGCTTGATTCTCTTGGCGAGACGGATTGATAGGAAATTGATTGTAATTCAAAATTAGATTTTGAAAGCAATTGGGAATTAGTTATGAAAGAAATGAAGCACTTGGGCTTGGAAATTTATGAGTGTAACAACACTAAATGAAGCCTTTTAAGGCTTTGATAACAATAATAGAAGAAAAAGGAACCTATATCCTACGAAGAGCATAAAAAAATGCTAAGTGGAGATTAAAAATAAAGCTAATGAACCACTGCAATAATGAATTTAACTCCCTTATTGCTTGAAGGAGGGGGTATTTATAGTGTTGGAGAGCTCACAATGGGTGGGATTGATTGGGAAGTTAACTCAATTTTACTGAAGACTTAACAAGGTTGATTAAGGAGTGAATTGGGTTGATTGGATAGTGAACTCAATTGATTAGGTAGTGAACAGAGATTGATAGCTTATCAGTCTTGCAGGAAGCAGAGTTAACATGCGACTGATGTGAGATAAGAATAGATCAATTAAGTTAATTATAGATGATTTAAATAAAAGAATGAGTTAAGAATAGGCTAGGCTCAGTTAGGGTCAAATTTGCATGCAAACTGGTGTCAAAACAAAGCTATTTTGGGCTAGAATTGAAGGGGAAATCAAGTTTGAAAACATGAAAGGGTCATCCCTTTTACTAGCGGGGTAACCTAGGGGCAACCCAGGGGTGACCCTAGACTGAAAAGGGATGACTCTAGGAAGATGAAGACCTGGGAGTGGTTTGAAGGGCTAAGAATGACCCTAAGAGGGCGAAGAAGACAACTAGCCCCTTAAACTGGGAAAAATGATAGATTAGAGGGGGATCCCCCTTTTAATAGTAGGGTCACCTAGGGGAGATCCTGAAATTAAAAGGGGCGACCCATGAAGGGGAAGAGAGACGAAAATTAAATGTTGGGGAATGTGTGGTAGGTCAATTGGAGGCCTCTAGAGGATTGAAATGAGTGAAATGGATTGAGGAAAGTTGAATTTCCTAGGTTATGACACTAATAGGCCATGTTGATAGGGTTAGCAAGTGAAAAAGATGAAATGTCAAGAAGGGGGAAGTGAAGGAAAATTGGAACAAGAAGGGTTAGTGAGGGGGGGGCAGAAAGAATGAAGGAGGGAAGTCAATCCATGTATCACCAAGAAGAACACTTGTTCAGAGGTCATATTTACATGCTTAGATGTATGTGTTTAAGATTACAGCTGATCATATGATTATCTTATAGGCCCATGTGCTTTTTTAGTGCTTACAAAGGTAGTATATAGAGACCATGATTGATAAGAAGCTTGTCATTAATAGATTTGTGAGAGGCTCACATTTTTGGTGCTATAAATTTGTTAGCTCCTAAGACTTTAGATATCATCACATAGAAGGAAAATTTGGTAAAGGAGAATTTATCTAGAGGGCATGAACAATGGTTTTGGGTTCAGCAAATTTTTCCTTTTTAGTTGGAGACTAGGTTCTAGAGATCTAAGCCCCAACCTAAGGGGACATTCAAGACATGTTTTGCACCTCCTAGGGCTCTTTAACATTATTAATAGTAGAGGTAGAAGCCTTAGAGGGCACTACATAGTGATCAAACTATTGGTGGGCATATCCATAAGGAGTAATAGATGAAGCATCATAGGGGTCATTTTGCTCAATAACAAGCTAGATTTGGTTAGCCTAGTCCTAATGTCTCAAGATTTTATTAATCAAGTATATCAGAGATCCCACTCCATCTCTTAACATTGGACCATGTTACATTTATGGGTAGGAGGGCTACATTTCTAGGTATTATCTATAGGGATGAGTTGTAGTTGCTAGTATGGACTACTTTGATATTCATCAAGAAAGCATTGATTGTCATTGTAAGGTAGTGTATTCTGTAGATGATATTGGAAATCATGTTGTGATATATGGAACTCATAGACCCATCTCACTTTGTATGATTTTAGCCATGCACTTGAAGTGGACCATGTGGGAGGGGTGATAGATGTTTTCTATCAAAGTGAGCGATCTTTAGATAAAAGTGAATTCCATGAGTTTTCTCTCAGTGATCACCCACTTGTAAATGATTTTTCAAACATCCTTGCTAGTGTCATTCTTAGTATGCCACCAAAGTAATATGTGGACTTCAATATTGAACTTATTTTATGAGTAGAGCATATCTCTAATCTGCAATATGGAATGACTACTCAAGATCTCAATGAGATTAGATTATATTTGGAAGAATTGTTAGATAAGGCACACAATAATCCTATATTATCTCCTTGGGGTGGACCCATCATATTCATGAAGAAGGACAACTCTCTTTAGTTGTGTATCGATTAGTGATAGTTGAACAAGGTGATAGTGATGAACCGGCATCCCTTACTAAGGATTGATGATTTATTTAATTAGATTAAGGAAGGAAAATCATTCTTGAATATTAATCAAAAACATTAGTGTCATTATATTTTCATTTAAAATGAGTATATTCATTGAACAACATTAAAAATTTGATATGGACACTAAGCCCTCCAGTTGTCATGGTTCCATACAAGTTGTTGAATTCTCCATTATTATTCATGAGCTTGATGAATGGGATGTTGTACACCTATCCAGGTGAGTTTTTCTTTGTGTTCTTATATATGGAATTATAATTTATTCAAGGATAGTTGAGGAGCATGAGGACCACTTCAATTAGGTTCAGTAGTGTTTGTGAGAGAACTAGCTTTTTGGCAAATGGTTGAAGTGTGAATTATTCTAGTCTAAGATGAAGTATTTGGGCCATGTTATATTTAGAGAGGGTATCTTAGTATATCCCTTAAAATTTTGGGCTATTTTTTATTAGCCTATGCGCACTAATGTTTATGGCGTTCAAGTTCCATGGGATTAGCATGTTACTACTACCAATTTGTCACAAAATTTTAGGAGTAGAACATCCCATTACTTCTCAAGTGAACATAAAAGAGAAGAAGTTTTTATGTATATATTAGTGTAAGAGATCCTTCTAGGTTCTCAAAGAGTGGCTAACTAGTGCACCAATCCTTGTAATGCTCCATCATATAGAAAAATTTGTGATTTGCACTAATGCTTCTTTGTATGGTTTGGGTGTTATCCTTATGCATGGAGAATGTTTTATTTCTTATGAATCATAGAATCTCAAGGACCATGATATTAATTACCCTACCCATGATCTAGAATTGGTAGTGGTTATCCATGTTCTTATGCACTAGAGACACTTTCTTTTGGGTCATTAGTTTGTGTTACATGCTAATCATTGTAGCCTGAAATAAATTATGTGGGCAGTCTGAGATATCTATGAAAATTTAGTTTTCCATGTGTTATGTGATATTTGTTGTCTTAACTCTAGAGGGAGTCACTAACATTCGTGGAATAAATTAGGGCATTTTCATCACCCAAAAATGAGGGAAGAACTGGAGGAAGAATAGGAAGAAACAAGAAAAAAAAGACGGAGAGTAGAGAATGGTGAAAAGGGAGGAGGTCTGAGGCTTTGCACAAGGAATAAGATTTGTTGATACCATGTATGTTATGTTGTGATATCAATTTATTTTCTTTCTCTGTATCGACAAAAGTGTTGTTTTGTTTCATATGTTTGATTTATTAAATCAAATGCAATAAGGAGATGCTTATGAAGGATTTTCTTTAGTTTCGAAGATCTTATTTTTCATGTAAAACCCAGTCATTTTAAAAGACCATATTTCAATCTATGTATTGTTATTATATTGAAATATTTGCAGTCTTATTTAAAGTCCATATTTAGGCTGGTGTATTGTTAGGATATTCAAATATTTTAGAGACCATATCTAGGTTTTCATATCATTATTATATTGGATGGGAATCAACTATTTTTATGACCATATATAGGTTTGTGCTATACATGTAAAATATGAGTTCGTTTCTCCTTTTAAAGGCTACAATAGACCAGAGTGGGATCATTTGTAGATTAAATCTTGTTTTGGAAAAGTTGTTATGTTGTGGCCTAATCAGGCTGCGGTCTATTCCCAATCGAATGGGACTATGATTTAGTTGGACAACTAGGTCTAGATGTGGTTAGATATTAATGTTTGATTTTTTCTAAGTATGACTGTGAGAGCCACATGACCATACTTAGGTCAGTATATTGACTTAGGAAAGGTGTTCTGAATGAGAACAACTCATATAACTGAATTAATGGTTTTTCTTTCTAGCTCTGCCCATAAAGATTGATTAGGGCTTATCTGTAATTGATTTAAGTAAACATGATGGACCATGTTAAGAGGGTTTTTTTAAATATTTTATATTATGATATTGTCCAATTCTTTTAAAGTGTGTGGGTAGTCTAAAATATCTATGAAAACTTAGTTTTCCATATGTTTTATTATGGTCCATTTCTCTTATGGACTGAGATATGAATCCTATGTTTTATATGAGTAAGGATTGTTTATATTTGAATTATTATCCAATTCTAGACTGTGTATTTAAACTAAACGTTCGTGAGTATGATTTCCTAAGATATTGAGTCTCATATAATTTGTTAAGGTTCACTTTAGATTGTGTACATAGTTTTCAAATGAATTGAGACTTTAATCTTATTTTTGATTTTTGTATAATCTAAGAAAGGATTCATCAAGGAAAATAAAGTTACTTTATTAAACTTGGGATTACTTGATACATCCATTCTTGAGACTAATTATTTTACATATATATACATATATAAGTGAATGTCTATATACATATGGGAAGATACTTATATAAATATATATAAATGCAAGAATGTGGTAAAATTATTATAAAAATTGTCTAGTTGGACACTACTATTCTATTACTTCTATCAAGTGCTTATATATTTTTTCTTTATTTGATAGTTTTAGACTATAACTTGCAGTGTGCCTGGTAAAATTTTTAATGTGGCCAGTGACGTTGGCGCGACACACCCTCTGGTACCACATGGGCAAGGGGGAGACTGGACCTCATGCCTACCACATGAAGCTCTCACCAATCGAGCCAGAACCCCCACCCTTGCTTGATTTGATAGTTACATGAGCAAAGTATCATTCATTAATTATTTTACCATGTGATCATAAATGCATTGAATGGTAAATACTCGAGCAGAGCATTCTTGTGTCTTATACTGCCATGATATTTATGTATCTATACATTTCATGATAAATGTTGAATCTTTCTAGAAACTGTAAGGAATTGATATAGTATTCCTATCATCTATCAGTATGAGGAAATATATTATTGGTTACTTTTATGTGAAAAAAGATGAATGAAGAATGTTTAGAATCTTATGAAACAATGCTTTAAAAGTTGTTGAAACTATTGTTTAAATATGTTTGTGATATTATTATTTGTGTGAATAATTTGTCTCTTGATGACAAGACTAAGATAGATGTGTGTGAAAAATGATGCACATATCTAGTTTGGAATGTGATTATTATTATTATATCATAACTTTGGCCAAAGTAATGCAATTTGTTTCTTACATTGTTGATTCATAGTGTCTATTGGGTTACATGTTAGTCAAAATTGTCATACTTAGCTAGAGGGTATCTGGAGTCATATAGTAGATTGTATGTGACATGACACCACACTAGTTATTGGATGGCATGATTTTCTTGCATATTTTATTTATCTTCTACCCTTGTGAAGGGTAGGGCCACTTCTAGTTGGAAGGTGTGCCGGGGACCGCCAATTTGTGGTTGGAGGAAAAGCACTCAGGATATGCTCTCCCTCTTGTAGCTAAAGAACATTGAAGGCTTGATCATGCATATACACTTTATATATATTCACCATGTTAAATATATTTAAAGTCTTGTAAAAATGTATATGATTATGACATTGTAAAGTAAATACTTCATTCTATTGTAATATGAAATTTTGTACTCCTTTGTTATGATATGGAATTGAAATAAATATTTATATACTCATGATGCATTGTGAATCTTATTTGCTTATTTACTATCCTATTTGTGGAATTAAGAGTATAGCTTTGTTTTTAAGAAAAAAATATAAGTGTATTTTTGGTAATTTCTTAGTGTGCTTTTAGGGAATGACCTAACATTTGAATTATAATAAATTTATGGTTTTGTTGGAATTTAAAATTGGAAAATGGAAGCCTAGTCTTAACAGATCTCATTAATTCAAACTATTTAAAAATAGGTTTTAAAATGAGGATGCTACAACATGTTCAATGTTATACCTTGTCATCTTGCATTGGCCTAGCCATGCATTAGTAGTTAGTCATATGAGTTGTATTAATAATTTTTGAGTTGGAAACTTAGTGTTGAGATTCAAACATGTTAGTAGGCTTGTAGATAATCCCTTTGACATCTTCAATGTTAGTTTTTGTGTCTCTAATAACCTCATTGTTCATTAGAGGCCTTCCAGACCCTTCAAAATTATCTTTCCCAAGGGTGATTATATTGATGAAAGGGGTGATCTAAAAATAGAATGGTAGATTCTAGATTGTTAATAGGGTGATCCCACTCAATAAGGGTGATCATGAGATAGTGAATACTTCCTAAACTTTTGCAAAAGATTTTCTAAAGAGAGATTAACAATTGGGGTCTACCTTGAGTTTCTATCTACTTGGTTTGATGGTACTTTATGTCCTTGCCATTTAATCTTTATTTTGTGTCATAATTCATGCCTCAAGAGGAAATATACAATCTCTTACATGACTAGGTTGTGATAGTGATTCTATCTACTATTTGACCTTCCTTTTAGACATTCGATATGGTTTGGATGTCATTTCAACATTATTTTGGACTTGTGTGTGTTTTGGTTGGTATTATGAGATGGGATGATGGTCAAGTTTCTTGGACTAGGAAATGTATGTTCATTCTCATTTATTTATTCTCTCTTAACAAGAGATGGGGTTACTAATATTGTACCCTTTCACCATGGTTAGAGGTAACTCTATCCTCTCATATGGTGAGATCACCATGTGACAATGTTAAGTCTTCCACTTGCGTAGTCATGCTTTATGCATTGATGTCACACTTAATGATTTTTATTGCATTGTGTCACAACATCTCTATTGTGTAGGTGTGCATTTTGGTGTGTTTTTGTTATAGTTGTGTCACAAAAATTTGTTCATGCAATTGTTAATAATTAATGTCTTAGGTGAGAACTTGAGGCACTACATTTTGTAATGATTTGTAATGGTTTATGTGATTATTTATGACATATTAAAATGCATGGAATACTATTTTAACATGTGAATTTGAATGAGAATAGTTGATGTGTATAACTATGTTTGTCATAAAAAAAAATGAATGAATCTAAGAAAGATAATCATGTCATATTTCTAACTATTCTTTCATGATCATTGGGTTATCCATTTATCCACTTCTATCCAAGCTAATGAATTGGGAGGAAAGATATTCCTTAAATGCGTGGGTTCAAAACCACTTCACCATGTTTATAGTTGGAATGTTGGATGAAGCTAGAGTTGCTTGACATTACTCCATTGGATGGTTCTACATTTATACTTGGATTATATTTATTATTGATTGGTTGAGCACTATTGCATATGTGGAGTTTTGAATCATGTTCCCATTCATATGCATTTTTATACAATGGGTGTATTATTGGATTCCATTGTATTATTGAGGGTATTGATATTGTACATCTTGTAAAGATATTTGGTGTATTCATCAATATTGGACTTTAAATGGAAATAACTATTTTATGTGTGTGTATGTCTTTATACACATTAATGTGTGTGAATTAATCTTGTTAAGTATGAGTAATGTTGTGTCTCACATTAGGAGGTTGTTACATAATTTTATCTTTTCATGCTTTTTAAATGAGAATATTATACAAAACAACTAACCCTTGTTGACAATGAACATTATTTATCATGTTAAAAACCTTTTAAGTTCTTAGAGCATCTAAATGTATTGTTTTAGATTTGTTGTATCTTGAAAACATAGATCATTAATTGATGGAATCATATTTGATAATATAGATTGACCTATCAGATAATTTATATGTATAGTCACATTCATGACTCTCTCATAGCATGTTGAACTTCAAATAGTCATAATATCTTCATACAATATCATTTCATTGCCCACAGGTTTCTATTAAATAAAAGATATAATCCACTATTTGTACATAAAATGAATATAACACCTAATTAAATAACATTTCTTGTTACCAATAGTTTGTCTATCTTTTTATTACTAAATATTTCCACTCATCTAGATGCATATGTATTTTGATTCCTTGTAAATTTAAAACAAATCATGGGTGGCATGAAACCTCAACCTTGTTTCTTAGCCACAACCTATGAGTTGTAGTAGCATTAAATTATTTATGTAGAGATAGATAGTATTTACCCTACCTTTGATATATGATTTAGATGAATGATGTGAGACCCCAATTTCATTAGGGATTAATAACTCAATGGGAATTTTTGTGGCCAATTATATTCTCTATTTCTTTCTTTATTAAAGTATCTTATTGCAACTTGTTTTCCCATTATTCTTCATAAAACATAGTCATGGGAACGTCTATTCCTACATCTTGACTCGGCTTAAATATTAGTTACCTCTTCTTTAAAACTAAAATATGAAGAGTATTTTGTTGTAATATAGACACCTCTCTATGTTCTACCAAGATAGTATGGTTTTGAAGTCAAACTCTTGATATTATGTATTGAAATGATAATACTAAACAAGATGACCCTATTTATGATTAAAAAAACAAAGAGTTTGTCATATGTTTTGAGTGTCAATTCACACCTAGTGGGTGTTGTGCACAAAAATATAGCAACCATCTTGGCCCCCTCTCCCTTTATGTAAAATATCCTATAATCTACCATGTTCATTTTATGTTGTCATACTACTAAATGTATTTGTCTTTTTTGGTTTGTAGGGAACAACCATCTTCTTATGAGATTTGCATTCTAGAATTTTGTATGTCTTTGCAGAGATTAAAGTTGTATTGTAGTCCTCGATTTTTTATTAGGTTTTATCTAATTTGTTGGATGGAAATTTCATCTTGCATTATAGGTACACTAAATCGTTAGAAGCCATTCTTTTAATTGGACACTTAACCTTTAAAGATTCATAATGTTCATTTTTCTTTCCTTGAAATTGATATAATGTTTCTAGTGAGTGGTCTTAAATTCCTTACCAATGAAATATTCTACTATTTTTGCACATACAAATCTAGTATTTTTCTATTTTAAGGGTAACTGGTGGTGGATCTATGGATTCATCATTTACGTAGCTAATTGATCTTTAAAAGGCTAACAAACCCTAGTAATGACAACACATAATATGGACTTAAAATGACCTTTGATGGCAATATCAGAGCTCCCTTCTTTAGCTAATATAATTCTTTTGAAGTAAAAGAGAATAGTTTTAGCCTTGAACTTGCCACCAACACTGTGGATTCCTCGTCTTAGATTCATCGAGAATAAAGGTTGTCCCATAAAATGCTAGATCTGGATTTGTATCTTTACCTCATCTGTAATATATTAAAAGTTGAAAATATGGCAGAGATAATATTTTATTTTTTATCAATACATCGGTATAGCTATGCCCAAAATGCCTCATTTCGGGAAAATAAGGAGATTGTGTAATTTACACACCCAAACATTGAATGCTATTCTTGTTTGAAACTTTGACTTACTAATCTTCTTGACAGACTAGCATTACAGATCGGAGATTAACACTTTGTATGTTGTTTAAGGACCTCTCTACTGTGCGTAGAGCAAAACCTCACCCGCTTTTGCCGCGTTGAAAACCATGCTTTATTAACTCATTCAAAGAATATTTCATGCCAACAATTTTCTTATACATGGATTTCTAAAGTCCGGAAGCAAAATCTCAGATATTTAAACGAGAAAAATGGTAGTAGACGAATCCATAAGCACCTGGGTTTTTCTGCAACTTTCAGGCATGCTCCATGGAAAATATTCTTCCTATTCCTCCCTATCTTCCTTCCATTTGCTGGGATCTCGCATAGTTGACGCATGAATCCAGAGTTCGTTCCACTGTCTCGCGTTGGGAAAAAAAGAAAGATAACATCCTGCCCGCCTGCCCGCCTGTTTTGGCTTCTCATAATCCTCCAGATGATCCAGACAAATTCACAATCGCGTAGAGAATGTTTGGAACCAGCCATATCGTTAAACTGCTTCAACTAACTTAGCCTATAAATATATACTTTCCATAGGGGCCCCCGCCACCTGATACATGATACATTCCCTTGCTTGTAATGTTACAAATGGAGCAATAAAAATGGGCATGGTTACAAATAATTTGAAGCAGTTTAATAATATGGCCGGTTCGAAACACTGATCTCTACGATTGCAAACTTGTCTGGATGATCTGGAGAAAAATGAGAAAACCAAGATTATCTGGAGGAAAATGGGAAACCAAGACATATTCTTCTTAAGATTGGATCTCCATCATCAGAACAAAGTTGCGTTGCCCATGAAGAACGGCGTTACAGTAGGCGTTTATTCTAGTGCGTTTTGACAGTGCATGCTCTTCTTAGTTTCAATGAGGAATTTTACACCTAATAAAAAGTAAATATTTGTCTTATTGTAATTAGTCAAAATTGACTTTTGAATATTCAAGAACAGCTGTTTGTGGGGTGTAGCACGTATGCAAATTACAACTCATCGACGACTTGAACTCTTATATCACTATGTAGTGACAATTTTGGAGTCGGCAAAAATCAATTTTATTTAAAATTGTATTGAAATAGTATTAAACAGCTAGACATGTAATTTTATTCAACCTTGCGACCTGCTCATTTCGACATAAGACAACATTCCAATTTAGACGCCCCCTTCGCGTGTCTGAACGGGTCTTCGTAAGTTGGAAACAAAAAATAATGGCAATGCACAAGCAAGCAAAGAATGCTGTTTTTTATCAACATAAGATTTTCACACCCTACGAGTGGTAATTTTCGTTGGAAACATCACTAATAGTTTCTACGAATAAATCAATTTGATGTATTTATTATCTCAACTTAACCACCATTTAAAAATTTAACTATGATCAATCATTTATCAAAGAAAAATATATTGTTTTCATAACAACAGCATTACTTAGGGTATTGGTAATAAATTGGTATTTTTTAAATTGCGAGATAAGAGAATGTTTTTCGAAAATCATATAAAAGATTATGTATTAATTATTTTAAATTGTATTTTTATCATTCACTACTAGAATGAAGAAGATACATTAACATTGTGCATATATTAACTCAAGTAGCTAGAATATATTCCATCTTATGATTCCACCATCCCTTTGAAACGTAGCCCTTAGCTAGGATGTATATTATCAATTTTATTTGTTCATTCCAAACACAATCTTCTATAACTCATTGTATAAGTTGTGATCCTCGTCTTATCTCTAATACTAAAGTATAAATAAAACATTCAAGCAACTTTGGCTTAGATTTCTAATCTACACCCATTCTTGCTAATATTTTGATTCTATTGTTGGGACCTTAGTAAAGGGATAAAAAGAGATTTGAATAACAAATATGTTCTTTGTAGTAAAAAATAAGTTAATAAGGAAGGATCACAATTGAAAATAAACAAGATTTTACAATTTATGGTAGGATCCTCTAGGTTCCAACCTTGCGAGAGATGGTTAGGCACCTAGAGGATGATAAGTTGAAAGGGGGAAATTTAAAGGGATCTTCAAAGAGATGTGATTGCTAGAAGAAGGATGAGGATGGGCCATTATGGATGGAGAAGAGGATTAATGAAATATGAAATCAATAAACACCCATGGGAAAAGGAGATAACAAGAAGTAAAGAGAAATTATGGAAGAGATTGAACTGGCAAAGGAATTAAACATGGAAGAAAAAGAAACTAAAATATTGAAGGAAGATAAGAAAGATGTGGCACATGAATTAAGAAGGATAGAAAAGCTAAGTTAGAGTGTGCCAAGAGGGCTACTATTCATAATGATAATGATGTACAGTTAGAGCATGCCAAGGGGGCTACTAATGATGATGGTACTAAGGAAGATTTAGAGTGTGGTAGAGGGGCTACCACTAAAATTATTGAGGATAAGGAGGATAAGGAAAACCTACCATTAGAAGAATTGAGCACAAGTGAGTGTGCCAAGGGGGCTATAGTTGAACACAAGAATTCTATGGAAACTATTATGACTCCACAAATATAGGAATAAGGGATATTATAACACTCCATAATAGATACACATTTTCAAGCAAGTCAATAGCCATCTATACAAAGCAACTGGGATCCTCGAAGAGTTTGCAAAATAGATTGAAGAATATGTGGTACTTAGAGAGCCACTAAAAGAAGGGTCTTGAAGTAGGGTTTCTCTACCATTTAATATTTTGACTCATACACCTCATTTGGAAATTGACATGTGTCTAACCTAAAAATCATAGCTAATAATGGATTTGAGGAATTATGAACCATTTTAACAAAACTAAAACCTTCGAATTTAGTGACGACTATTTAGATAAGGTATTGAGTAAAAGTATAGGTCTAAAAAAGGAGAAAATGGTGAATTTCAATTTACAAGTGTTGGTGTAATTATGTTATTGCACCTTATATTAAGTTTACTTGGGTGATTATTATTTATTTACTTGAGTAAAGTAGGAAATAAGAGCGCATGCCATCTCCTTGATTTATGGGAGCACACGCAACATCTCCCTCATCAAGGTGATTTCACTTGGTCATCAAGATGAGTTCACATGACACCCCTACTCTTATAGTTGAGTTAATCTCTAGTTTACTACTCTCCTTAGGGACACTTGTCATAGTGACTTGTGTATGCTTGAGCCTATTTATATGTACTTAATCCATTCATTTGATGATTGATTTAGTTGAACTAATTTATTTATTCTATTTTGGAATATCTTGTGTTGTTGCATATTACATTATTTGTTTTGTTCTTGTAGTTATTGAAACTTTCTTCGTGCACCTAGATTTGACCTTTTGTAATTGGTTTCTCATTGAATATTATATGGTATTAGAGCCTTGTTGGTGTTTGGAGTTTGTTCTTGTCCATTGAGGAAAGAGGGTTTCATGTGAAGCTTAACATCAAAAGCTTCACATTGGTGATTCCTATTAGAGTGAATAATTTATCTATTCACTATAGCTTAAGTGTACTTAGGTTGATGAGGCTATACAACATCTTGTTTAATTGAATGTGCAACCTTTTAGGCCTTTAGAGGTTACCAAGTTGTTTGGTAAACCTCATGTGCATACTTTTTGAGGTTGGAAGACTTGCCATCTCACCTCAAAAGGCACTTTGTAGTTATACAACACTTGTCACACAAGGTTGTTGGTTTGCACATTCCAAGTGATTCAAAGGTTGACACCTTATAGGACACTTGTATACTTGTTTGTGCCACATCACGTGGCACTTGTCAATCCATATGCAAGGTAGATTGCCTCTTCCATGCCTATATAATGAAGCATTCTCATGTAAATTTGTAATTGAGATCAATATTTGTGTATGCTCAATAAGGTTCATCAATATCATTGATTTCTTATCTCGTATTGTTGCTTTCCATATTCTGATAGTGTAGTTGAAGTTGCAGAGTATCCTTGGCTATTCCAACATGGTATCAGAGCCATGTTGTAGACACGCTTTCTGTTTCGAGGGGATCCAGAGGTGAGGTGAAAATTGGTGCGCCTTGGAGTGAAATGGATCTCATGAACACAATTGTAAAAAAAAGGTTGTTTTTCCCCTAACCAAATTATTTGTAAAAAAAGAAAAATTTGTGTTTAGAAAAAACAAATTTTGAAGGAGATTTTGCATTTCTGGGCCAATTTGGGCAATTTTTTTGTAAAAAAATGAATTTTCTTTTATAAAGGGCAAATTTGCCCTTTGCAAAACTATTATTTTTTGGTCCATTTAGTCACATTTTGCTAAATCAAGTGGCCTATTTAGCCTCTGCCAAGACTTTTTGGTCAATTCTTTTGTTTATGCAAGTAGCTTTTTGGCCTCATGACCTCTGGTAAAGATTTTTCACCACTGGTTTTGGTATTTGGATCTGCTTCAGTCTTTGAAGGCCATTTTGAACTAATAGTTGTCTCTATTGCTAAAGGTTATAGATGTTGGGATAAGGTACCATTAACATTGTAAATCCCAATATTGTATTTTTTCTATTTTTTATTTGTAATTTGTAATTACCCATAAGGGAATGAGGTAGTTTCACTGGCAGTGGTAATTCTAGATTTACCAGAGGTAATTATTGAGTGACATTTACAGTTGAAAATTGTAAAAATCATGAGTAAATGAGTGTAGGCACCACCTTGGAGGAATCATCTATTTTAGCATGTACGACACACGTCATAAAGTTGGTGAGTGCATGTAAGAGAATCTATGATCGCTGCAAGTTGTCATAAGATTCTATGACACTATGACATCTTATGACATGTAATTAATAGTTGTAAGATGCTATGTTTAGCTCTAGGCACCCATATTGGGAAGATGCTTTCTAGGAGAATCTATGACTGTTATGACACATCATAAGATGATCTAAGAGACTATGTTTTGGCTTGGGCACCCAACTTTGCATGGCTGATTTTGGACAAGTGTCTTGAGCTTGTAAGAAGTCATTTAATGTTTTCATGTTGGATATTCTCAAGAGAGTGAAAGTGGATGCCTAGATTGGAGGGAAAACACTTCTATAAGTTCATTGCCTTGTAAGTGTTGTAGTATGACAGATTTTTGTACATAGGTGCTGTCGGATTGAAGGTTGGAGAGACAGAGGAAGTTCATGTATTATGTTATTCATATTTTGAAGATAATACAACTTGAACCTCTTTTCTTGGTGGAGTTTTTTACCTGAAAGGGTTTTCTCCATGTTATATCTTGTGTCATTCTTCTATGGTGTTTTTGTTTTGTTGTGATTTAATTTTTGAATGCAATCTCTAATCATAATACACTATTTAAGATCCTAAAACGTATTGTAATCAGATTTATGTTTAAGTAGTTGTTGTCTTTATTTTGTAGCAATTGGTATCAGAGCTTGGTCAACTTTAAGTCTTGGGTGGTAGTGTGAAGGTTGTTTTGTTGTAGTGGGAGATTTGGTCGTTTGTGTTTGCAGATCTTGTGTAGATAATATGGTTGCATCCACTATTGTTTCAACCTCTTGACTAGACATTGAGAAGTTCAATGGTATGGGGTGTGAGTTGTGGATGCTGAAAATAGAAGATTTTCTAGAAGAAAGAAACTAGTGGTTGGTTGTTCAGAAAGAGAAGAAGCCTAATGATGTGAGTCCAGATGAATGGAAAAGGTTGGATAAGAAGGCATGGGGCACTATTCAAATGTGTCTTGTAGATTTTGTCTTGTTGAATGTCTAGAAGGAAGAGACTGCATATAAACTCTAGAAGTGATTGGGTGAGATTTATCAAGCCAAGAGCATGGTAAACAAGCTTTATTTAAAGTAGAAATTATTTCCTATTAAAATGAAAGAGGGTGATTCTATTACAGAGCATTTGAACAAGTTTAATTTACTTTTGAGTCAACTTGATTCCATAGATGCTACAGTTGCAGAGGAAGATAAATGTATACTTTTACTTTTTTCTTTACCTGAATCTTGGGAGAATGTTATCCTTGCTAGTATTGCTAACGTTGAAGATTCGAAGTTGTATTGTCTTGTTGCAACTTTGTTGGCATAGGAGATGAGGAAGAAGATTTTTGAGGTTAATACTAAGGCTCTCAATGTGAGGGGAAGGTCCAAGGAAAGAGGACCGAAAGGATATCAGAAAGGGGCTAAAGACATGTCTAAGGAGCGATCTAGGACTCTTGGAAAGAAGAACAGAATTAAGTGTTGGAACTGCGGAAAGAGGGGACATGTGAAAAAGGAGTGTTGAAACCCAAAGAAATAGTGGGAGACCACTTCTGATAAGTCCTCGAAAGAAAGTGAAGATGTTTTACTTTCTACATGCAATGTTGTTTTTAATGATCATTGGTTGGTTGACTCAGGATGCTTGTATCATATGACCCCATATAAAGAATGATTTTCCACATACAAAGAGTATGATGGAGGTAAAATGTACCTTGGGGACAACTCTACATATTGGATAGTTGGGAAAGGCAAGGTATTGTTGTGTTTCAATGATGGGAGGATTAAAACTATCCCTGGAGTTTTGCATGTTCCCCGATTAGCTAGAAATCTAATTTTAGTTTTGAAGTTGAATTATTTGGGAATGCATGTAACTTTTGATAAACATGGTTTTAGATTGGTGAGAGGAAACTTGGTGGTAGCAAAGGGGAAGAGATTGGGAACCTTGTTTAGGCTAGATGCCACTACAATTTGTAATTCCTCCTATGTTTCTGAGTCTTCTAAAAACACTTGTATGTTGTGGCACCATAGATTAGGTCACACAAGTAATAATGTTTTATTTAAAACAATTAAGAATAAATATTTGTTGGATGGTTTCTCTTATTCTAATGAGCACTTTAATTTCTGTGAGCATTGTGTGTTTGGAAAAAAAATAGAGTATCATTTCATTTTAGAAACATTAGAGAAAAAGATAAGTTAGAGATTATTCATTCAGATGTGTTTGGACTTGTGAATAGTGACTCTATCGAAAAATCTCTTTATTTTGTCACCTTCATTGATGATGTATCAAGATTTACATGGATTTTTTTTCAAACATAAATCTGAAGTTTTCACTAAGTTTAAAGATTTTAAAGTCTTAGTTGAAAACCAATAGGGATTAAAGATAAAAAATAGCAAGATTTGATAATGGAAGGGAATATTTCTCTAAGGAATTTGATGAATTTTGTAAGCATGCAGGTATAATCAAACAAAAGACAACTCCATATACACCACAATAGAATGGTGTTGCAGAAAGGATGAACCAGATAATCATGGAAAGAGCTAGAAGTATGTTGAGTGATTCACAATTGGAAAAATGCTTTTGGGTAGAGGTTGTGTGTACCACTTGTTACTTGATTAATAGAACTCCTTGTAAGGCTCTTGATCGACACATTATGAAGTCTGGATAGGTAGGAAACCTTCTATTTCACATTTAAGGGGATTTTGGATGTGAGGCTTTTATTCATGTGCCTAAGAATAAGTGATCTAAGTTGGATCCAAAAGTGCAGAAATGCATCTTCATTGGATATGATGAGAATGTTAAAGGTAATAAGCTTTGGGATCCTCTAAGCAGAAAAACTATTTTCTCTAGAGATGTTATTTTTAGGGAACTTGGAGCTATTTTTGAACCTGAGTAGCCAAAAGAGAAAGAAAGTTCAAAGAGAGTGCATTTTGATTTAAAGCAAGAAGATGCACCTCAGGAAGAACACAATGATGGATTGGAGGGTGAAGAAGAAGATTCAAGTAGTTCTGATGAGGATGAATCTATTGTATTAGAAGAAGTTTGTTTAGATGATCATGTAGAAGAACAACTAGAGTCTCTTACTCCACCCTTGAGAAGATCCACAAGACAATAGAACCCAGTTGACAGGTATAGCCCACTAGATTTCCATTGTGTATTTTCTTTATTGAGTATTGATGATGAACCTAGATCCTACAGGGAAGCTATTCATGCAGATGAAGTGAGCCTTAGTAGTTATCCATATAGGATGAGATGATGGCTTTAGACTCTTGTAACACCTGGGATCTTATCCATTTGCCCAAAGGAATAAAGGCCAAAGGATGCAAGTGGGTCTTCAAGAAGAAATTTGGAGTAGAGAGTTCATTGGAGAACTATAAGGCTACTCCTGGAGAGAGTGAGTTGATTTCGGTGAAATTTTCTCTCCTATTGCTAAATTAACTTCTATTAGATTTCTTCTATCCATTGCTACATCTTTTGATTGGGAAATATAGAAAATGGATGTTAAGACTGTGCCCTTGAATGTAGATGTTGAGGAATAAATTTATATGCAACAACCTACAGGTTTTGAGGTGAAAGGGAAATAACATTAGGTTTGCAGGTTAAAGAGGTTATAATAAATTTATGGTTTTGATGGAATTTAAACATGGAAAATGGAAGCCAAGTCTTAACAAATCTCATTAATTCAAACTATTTAAAAATAGTTCTTAAAATGATGATGCTACAACATGTTCAATGTTATACCTTGTCATATTGCATTGGCCTAGCCATGCATTAGTTATTAGTAATATGAGTAGGATTGTAGATAATCCCTTGGACATCTTCAATGTCAGTTTTTGTGTCTCTAATAACCTTGTTATTCATTAGATACCTTCTGGACTCTTCAAAATTATCTTGTCCAAGGGTTATTATATTGATGAAAGGGATGATCTAAAAATATGTTGCAAGTATGTGCAGTTGGTGTTGTCATTGATGTCAAAAACCTTGTGTTGTTATTGGTGTCAACTGTGTCAACTACATGAGTAGTTAGTGGTGCAAGAGTATGAGTTGTTTGGTTGAGTTTCTTTGCTGATAATGATTTGGTTGCTGAAGATACTAAGAATATATTTTTGTTGGATTGGTTTCCAGGTGCTTTTGAGAAAATTTGATTATTAAAGCAAATAGTGTGTTGAAGTGGCATTCTGGTTGATAGAGTAATGTTCAAGTTTTGCTCCACATTTCCTCTATGTTGCAGATCTATCTTTGCAGTTTGAATATGTTCTTTAGAGATGTTAAGAGAAGTTATATTCCAAATTTGGTGTTCTGGTTCATTGTACAAAAGGAAGTTGTGTTCACTAGTATGAAGATTATATTTCTGAGTATTGCAGAGGTTTCTATGAGAAATGCCTTTGCTCCACATTTCTCCGTAAAGTATTTTTAGGTCTTATGGTTCTAGAATTGTACTTATAAGGTTTATATCCTTCATTTGTTGAAGTCTTTTGTGGTTTGGTGCTCCAGAAGTTGAATTCTAGAGATACAGTGTATGACATAGATAATTAAGCATACCAGATAAATAGGATAAGGTTGTGCAATAGGTGAAAGATGTTGCAGAGGAATTTGTTAGATTTTAGGATGTTTTATGATGTTCATGGAATACTCTAGATTGTATTGAAGCCTTGCATGTGGTCCGCAAGTTGTCTTTGGCTTTGAGGAAGCATGTACTTAAAATTTTATTATGTTAACATAGGTTTAGCCAACCTTGGGTGTTTACACTAATTACGGAGGTGCTTCGGTGATTGTGAAAGCATGAATTGGCATGCTTGGATGAATTTAGGTCTGAGATAAGGTGTGTTGTGGTTTGCCTTCATTCCTTTCAACGCGGGAATGTTTAGGTCCTGACCTAATTTGAATCCTTTGTGTTAAGGTGTAATGTCGACCTTTGAGAATGTTCTCAAGGATGAAGACTGTATAAATGAATGTCAAGGGATCATGATTGTGTGTGTGCTATGAATGTGATGGGGATAATAGCGTGAGTGAATGTGTGATGCGACAAGTGCTTGTGGAAGTGAATTGAATGAATGCAGAGCAGTAGAGTCTAGTATTTCAGAACAATGTAATGAATATTGTCTCAGTACTTTGAGCTTCATTGGAATTGTACTCCATGCATATGTTAGATGTAATTATAATAATTCAACTCTGGCAGTGAGCCACCTCTTCTATTTCTCTATTTCAAAATAGTGAGTCCTTGGGCAATGAGCTTTTCTTCTGGGCAGTGAGCCCTCTAGCAGTGAGCTTTTTATAATTCAGTGTTGATACTACTTTATATATTGAGCTAATCCTCACCATGGTTTTTCCCTTCTTGGGTTTTCCATATAAAAATATTTGTGTTCATGTGTTATGAGTTGTGGTTGTTTGTTTTATGCTTAATTTCCTTCACTGCAATTGAAAGAACTTGAAGATCTTGAAAGAACTAGAGGAGAAAATAGAGATCTGAAAGAAAATGTCAAGAAATTGAAAGAGTAATTCAAGAAGCTTAGAGACAAGCATAAGGAAGTATGTGAACAATTGGAGCAAGCAAATGGAACCATCACTAGTTTGAAGGTGCAAGTTGAAGAAAAGAAAAGAATTGGGGAATGTCTAAATGCAGTTGTGAAAAAAAATCTAAAGAATGTACAAGGCTTGAAGAAGAAGTTGTGACCCTCAAATAAGATCTGGAGAAGGCAAAGATTCATGAAGAAAAGTTCAAGATGAGCACTACAAGGCTTGATAAAATGATTGCAATTTAGAAAGGTCCAAATGATAAAGAATGCTTAGGATTTGAAAAGGATAAAAGGTCAAAATCAGGTCAGACATCAATTGTTGAAAACAAGAAGAACAATGACAAGTAGGTCTGAAATCAAAGGAATAAAGTTAGAAGACCACCGGTCAGACAACCAAATGCTCAAAGGTACCCATCCTTCAATGGTTTTTGTCATTTTTACAATAAGTATGGACACAAAGCAATAGAATGTAGAAGTAGAAGGAATCAAAATGTTCCATCTTTCTTTGGTCAATGCTTTACATGCAATAAAGTTGGTCATAGAGCTGCTGAATGCAAAAGTAAAGTGAGTCAAAACTCTATTATGTGTTTTGCATGATCCAATAAGATGGGACACAGAGAAAATGAGTGTAAAAGCAAAATACCAAGGTATAACAGAAACAATACACAACCATTTTATGGATACTGCCATAAATGTAATAAGTTTGGCCACAAAGAAGCTAACTGCATATCAAAGGCAAGAAGAAGTGGAAATGCTCAGCAAGACATGTGCAACTATCCTGAGTGTAGTGAAGCTAGATACCCTCAAAGGTATAAGGAACCAATTGATGTTTCTCCACAAGAGAAGGAAATGAATAAGATCTGGATATAGAAGAATGTAAGAGGTTAAGGATGAGCCTGTATTGACATCTAGTGTAGATATTCCCTCCAGGAACTTAGATTAGAACTTTGGCTCAGGGTGAGTTTCATTGAAAAATTTTTTCTCCCCTACCAAAGGAATGGTGATGATGCCTCAACACGAAGATATGAGATGAAGGTTGACATGCTTTGGTGAAGTCTACGGTAGAAAATCTCATAAGAAAAATTTTACAGAGAACTTGAAGATGACCTTTGTTAGATGAGGCATTTATGGTGAATTAAGGTAAGGTAAAAGCAGCCATTTTAGAAAATTCATCATCAACTCTTCATTGGGATTAATGTACACAACATAGAGATGATCTTAACAAAAGTCTGAAGCATTTGAAGGATCTGAGAAATCTGATCTCACAAGGAGCTGGGTGACAGACATAAGCATGAAATAAATGAAAAAGGGGTTTTTGGAAATAAGAGGGACTGAGAAGTAGTGGAAGTGAATATTTCTAGTACATCACAAAATGGGATTGATGAAGGTGTTGTAAGAGGGATAGAGAAGGGTGTTGGAAGAAGTGAAGGTGTCAATGTGCATGAAAAGAGCAGTGTGGAATATTAGCGCATGGAAATAATATCAATGGATTAGTGAACAAGGTCTTGTATGATATCCCAAATGACATTCGCTAGATTTACAGATGTTTTTCTGCCTTGGTTGTTGTGGTAAATACAAAGTTTCTTGAAGTTGGCAATCTATTTTTGCAAAGAATTATCTTGCATCTCATGAAAACATACAAATGCAATGACAAGCACATGTTGATAGTAGCAGCAAAATTCATAGCTCAATTAGTGAATTAACAAGTTGCTCATGAGATCGTTGCCTTGGAACTTCTAACCATTTTACTAAGAGAATCCTACAAGTGATAGTGTAGAGGTTGTTGTTGGGTTTGTGAATGACTGTGGGTCTTTGTTGTAAGATCTTCTATTGAAAGGTCTCTATGGGATTTCTTTAACAATTTAGAGGCATTCTCCATGAGGGGGTACATTGACAAACAAGTACAATTTTAATTGAAGGTCCTTTTGCAATTCACAAAGCTAAGTTTGAGGGTCATCCAGTTGTGCATGTAAAATTAGACCTTGTAGAAAAAGAAGATCAGTTAACACATGAAGTTTTCTTAGAAGATGAACTTGATCAAGAATCTGGTTTGGATGTTTCTTAAAATGAAGTAGAAGGGGATACTCATTCAGGCAATTCAACTTTGATCTTGATGATGAAGAAGAAGAGGAAGGTGAGGAAGCACTAAGAATACAATGTGAGTCAGAGACAAACCTAGTCAATTTAAGGTGCACAATTTACTTGACAACCATGTCAAGTGTTTATTTGGAGGAAGTTGGTCATAAGATACTAAAGATCAAGCTTGAATTTGGTTAAGAGATAGAGTTATGCATCATGCTATAGTCAAGAGAAAATATACCTTCATTATTATGGTCTTCTTGGGAAAAGATTCTAGGAGGATGCTACTTCCTCTTCCTGGACATTTATAAAGATTCTCTTCTAGGAGCTGACAAAGCAATTAGGTATATTGTTGCTTAATGAGAGGTTAAATGATCTAACAATGCAAGAGTCCTTTGATTTTATTTTCCCAAAGGACAATCCTAAAAATTTATGGTTTGCTATCAATTTCTTCACTTCCATTGATTTTGGTGGAATCACTGAGAGTGTATGTGAGTATTTGAAGAATATGCTAAGGCTTATAATGTAGTAATAGAAGTCTATCCCTAAGTCAGATGAATTGACCTCTAATGATTCTTCTTCTGGTTTATCAGGTTCATCAAATTCTGATACATCAGATTCAAACTTTGCAAATGAAAGTGATAGTGACAAAAATAGAAGGAAAAGGAAAAGGATTTAAAAATCTCTCCATTTGGTTATTCATGGCTCTAGAAAACACTATTTTACCTAGACTGATGATGGCTACCTCTCAGGGGAGTAGGTAGTAGTGACTAATGATAGGGGATCTTGTAAGAGAAAGGTTGCAAATAGATGAGTAATGATCAAAGGGGGAGATTGTTGGCCATATGTGTTGTCATAATATGTGTTGATGTCGTATGTTGTCATGAAGGATGTCAAGAGATGAGATGTTATGTTCCTAAAGAAGAAGGAAAGATCATGGTTTGATGTCATGCCCTGATCAGTGCAGAGCTAAGTTTAAATTCTTGAGAAGATAAGATAGGTAGCTATAAAGAAGATGCATGGGTTGATATAAATGAGATTTGGCCTCCAGAAGTTGGTGCTTGTCTCTATTTCAGAATGACAACTCTTTTGAATTCTATCTAGAAGATTGCTCTATATTTCCATCATATTAATGTTTAGATACTATAGTTTGGAACATAGCTTTATAAAGTGTCACATTATGTATGTTCCAAGTTTCATGAGAATCTGATCACCGAAAGTGTTGGCTTTGTGAAGGTGATGGAATGCTCTGCATTTCTCTAGCATGAAATATTTCTCTTTTCAGTTCTAAGGTGTTGCTAGTAAATATTCAGAGAGTCTAATCCAAAGTTTCAAGTCCTGAAGTCCTCTGGAATAAGAGTAAGAGTTGATATAGTTTGGTGTGAATTCCTAAGGAGGAGAATTCAGTGCAGTGAAAGAAAAGGTGATGTGACCTGGTAAGAGTGAAATAAAAGTTGTTTCACCCTTTGCCATTGATGTTAAAGGGGGAGAGAGAGCAATGTGAAAAAGAAAAGAGTTAGCAGTCAAGGAGAGAGAGTAAGATGTGTAAAAGAAAGAAATAAAGGGGGAGAGTAAGAAAGAAAAGAAGTTTGGTGCAGAGTTATGCCTTGATGGTTTTTCACATTATGTGTTTCCATCAATGACAAAGGGGGAGATTGTTGCAAGTATTTGAAGTTAGTGTTGTCATTGATGTCAACAAGCTTGTGTTGCCATTGGTGTCAGCTATGTCAACTATGTGAGTAGTTAGTGGTGCAAGAGTATGAGTTGTTTGGTTGAGTTGCTTTGCTGATGATGATTTGGTTGCTGAAGATAGTAATAATATGTTCTTGTTGGATTGGTTTCCAAGTGCTTTTGAGAAAATTTGATTATTAAAGGAAAAAGTGTGTTGAAGTGGCATTTTGGTTTATAGAGTAGTGTTCTGGTTTTGCTTTGCATTGCTTCTAGTTGAAGATGTATCTTTGTGGTTTGAATATGTTTTTCAGAGATGTTAAGAGATGTTATATATTCCAAACTTGGTGTTCTAGTTCATTGTGCAAAAGGAAGTTGTATTCACCAGTAGAAGATTGTATTTCTGAGTGTTGCAGAGGTGTTTGGGAGAAAATTCTTTGCTCCACATTTCTTTGCAAAGTATTTTTAGGTCTTACAGTTCTAGAATTATGCTTATAAGGTTTATATATTTCACCTGTTGAAGTTGTTTGTGGTTTGGTTCTCTAGAAGTCAAATTCTAGAGATACAGTGTATGACAGAGATAGTTAAGCATACTAGATAAATAGGTTAAAGTTGTGCGGCAGGTGAAAGCTGTTGTGGCTCTAGGAATTTGTTAGATTTTAAGATGTTTCAGGATGTTTGTGGAATACTCTAGATTGTGTTGAATCCTTGCATGTGGTCCGCAAGTCATCTTTAGGTTTGATGTAGTGTGTACTTAAAAGTTTATTGTGTTAACATAGATTTGGTTGACCTTGGGTGTTTACACTAATTGTAGAGGTGCTTTGGTGATTGTGAAAGAGTGAAGTGGCATGCTTGGATGAATTTAGGTATGAGCTAAGGTGTTTTGTGGTCCACCTTCATTCCTTTCCACTGCGGGAATGTTTAGGTCCATACCTAATTTGAATCCTGTGTGTTAAGGTGTAATGCTAACCTTGGCGAATGTTCTCAAGGATAAAGACTACATATAAATGAGTCTCAATGGATCGTGATTGTGTGTGCACTATGAATGTGATGGGGATAACAGTGTGAGTGAATGTGTAATGCAACAAATGCTTGTGGAAGCAAATTGAATGAATGTAGAGTAGTAGAGTCTAGTATTTCAGAATAGTGTAATGAATATTGTCTTAGTACTTTGAGCTTCATTGGAACTATAGTCCATGCATATGGTAGATGCAATTATAACAATTCAACTTTGATAGTGAGCCACCTCTTCTATTTCTTTCTTTCAGGATGGTGAGTCCTTGGGCAATGAGCCTTTCTTCTAGGCAGTGAGCCCTTTGGGAAGCGAGTCCTCTGACAGTGAGATTTGTGTAATTCGGTGTTGATACTACTTTATATTGTGAGATAATCCTCACCATAGTTTTTCTCTTCTTGGGTTTTCCATGTTAAAATCCTAGTGTTTATGTGTTATGAGTTGTGGTTATTTTTTTTATGCTTAATTTCCTTCATTGTAATTATTTATGCTAAATGGATTAAATTTTTGAAGGGTAAATGGTTTAAGAGAATACTGATTCACTTCCCCTCCCCCTCTCAGTATTCTAGGTGTTCAACAAAATTGCATGGGAGATTCTAGATTAGTAATAGGGTGATCATGAGATAGTGAATACTTCCTAACCTTTTGCAAAAGGTTTCCTAAAGAGAGATTAACTATTGCAGTCTACCTTGAGTTCCTATCTACTTGGTTTGATGGTACTTTATGTCCTTGTCATTTAATCTTCCTTTTGTGTCATAATTCATTCCTCAAGGGGAAATATACAATCTCTTGCATGACTAGATCGAGATAGTGATTCTATCTATTGTTTGACCTTCTTGTTAGACATTCAATATGGTTTGGATGTCATTTCCACATTATTTTCAATTTGTGTGTGTTTTGGTTGGTATTATGAGATGGGATGATGGTCAAGTTTCTTGGACTAGTAAATATAGGTTCATTCTTATTCATTTCTTATCTATTGATAAGAGATGGGGTTACCAGTATTGTACCCTTTCACCATGGTTAGAGGTAACTCTATCCTCTCATATGGTGAAATCATCATGTGACAATGTTAAGTATTCCACTTGCATTGTAGTGCCCCTCATTTTGCTTTTAGATAGACTGTTAGTTGCTCCTTTAAATCTAGACATATGTGAGGCCTACCTTTTTCATTTCCATTCTAGGTTTAATTCAACGTTTGAATTAATTTTGTTAATTAAATTGCCCCCAATCATGATAAAAGGAATATTAAATATCAATTAGTACTCTTGGCCCTATTTTGGAAAAGCCATGCATTTTCTCCTATTTGTTTTCACTTTTATCTTTCTTTCTCTTTTTCTCTCATTTTTCTCATTTTCTCAATTTGTCATTTTCTCATTGCCCAGGTTGAGTTTAAAAAGGCCACATATGAAATGCTTATGATGGCTTTAATTAATTATGAGAATATAAACACACACATACACACACACATATATATGCTTATTGTATTTATAACACTAGGTTTTCCTTTTATAAATTTAGTGAATTTATTTTTCATTCTAAATATATATATATATATATATATATATATATATATATATATATATATATATCATCTACCTCTACCTGAAGAGCACTCCAATCCAATACGTGAGATAAGTCAAAGATGTAACTGAAACATGAAAGACATCGTGGATACGCGACAGGCTAGGTGGCAAGGCTAGACGATAGGCTACAGGTCCTATCCGCTCCAAGATCTCAAAAGGTCCTACAAACTGAGGTGTGAGCTTAGAGCCCTTTCTATAATGGATTGGACTCTTATACGGTCACACTCTCAACATTACCCTATCACCTAGTGAGAAGCTCTGATCAATTCTCTTAGCATCGGCATACTTCTTTTGTCTATCTTGTGCCTCCTAAAGACTCTGTCTAATCAGCGTGATGTGCTGCTCCATATCCTGAACTATCTCTGGACCAATGGCAACCCTGTCCTCTATCCGATTCCAACTCAATGGTGTCCTGCATGGTCTACCGTATAAAGCCTGAAAAGGAGGCATACCCAACGAGTTGTGATGCCCATTGTAGGCAAACTCAAACAGATACTGATACTCCTCCTATCTAGACTGATGGTCCATAACATACATACGAAGCATCTCTTCCAACACCTGATTAACTCTCTCTGTCTGTCCGTCAGTCTCAGGATGGTACGCTTAACTGAAGTTGAGTTGTGTGCCCAATGCCTGATGTAAGGCTCTCCAAAAGGCTAAAGTGAATACTGAGTCTCTATCAAAAATGATGTGGCAAGGTACTCCATGAAGTCTAACAATCTAGTCTAAGAATACCCTTGCCACAGATGGTGCATTGTACATTGTGTGTACACATGAGAAATGTGCCACCTTGGTCAACTTGTCAACCATCACCATGATGGCATCATGGCGACGTGATGACATAGGTAGACCAACAATAAAATCCATGGAAATGGTATCCCATTTCCACTCAGGTATCTCATGAGGGTACAGCAGTCCTGCTGGATGCTGATGCTCAGCCTTGACCCTCTGACACTCAAGGCAACGAGCAACATATTCTGCAATGTCTCGTCTTATCCCAGCCCAATGATATAACTATCACAAATCAGCATGCATCTTCTTCACTCCTGGGTGTGCTGCATAAGGTGCTCGATGAGCCTCTGAAAGAATCACTGCATGTAGTTGACCCGCATGGGGTACATAGATGCGCTACTGATGTCTAAGAAAACCATCAATCTTAAGGGAATATCCTGCAAATCTATTCTTAAGGGCCCTCTGTTTCTAGATTTCCTGCTGCACCTCAAGAAACCACTCATCCTCAAGCAAATGCTGTAAGATACGCTCTCTCAAGTCCACCCTCAATGTCAGGGTTAGGATCTCATGGTGCCTTCGACTCAAGGCATTGGCCACCATGTTCTCCTTCCCTTTGATGTAGTGGACATCAAAGTCATACTCGCATAAGAACTTCATCCAATGCCGCTGGTGGGCATTCAAATTGGGCTGAGTGAAAATGTACTGCAAGCTATGGTGGTCCAAATGGAGCTCAAAGCGTCGACCCAAAAGGAAGTGTCTCCAACAAACAAGAGCATGAATAACTGTTGCGAGCTCTAAATCGTGAGTAGGGTAGTTTATCTCATGTGTCTTGAGCTTACGCAATTCATATGCAATCGCTCTACCACCCTGCATAAGCATGGCTCCCAAACCCTCTAATGATGCATCTGTGCAAACAATAAAATCCTCTGCAGGATCTGGAACCTCTAATATGGGAGCCCTGGCTAGATGCTCCTTGAGGATCCCAAAGGCCCTCTCACACTACTTGGTCCAAGTGAAACCTTTCCCTTTTCGTTGAATGGAAGTGATGGGATGCGCTAATCTGGAAAAGCCCTCAACGAATCTATGGTAATAACTGGCTAATCCCATAAAGCTCCTAACCTCTGTCACACTAGTGGGTGATGGCCAATCCTAAATCACTCTAATCTTTGATGGATCTACAGAGATGCCATCACTTGATAGGATGTGCCCCAAGTACTGCACCTCTGTCTTGAAGAAGGCACACTTTGCCAGGTTGCCATAAAGTTGTTTCTCTCGTAAGAACTGGAACACCTGATGTAGATGATCCACATGCTCCTTCTCGGTCTGCGAATAGATCAAAATATCATCAAGAAAGATGATCATGAATCTATCCAAGTGTAGAACACCCCGTTCATGAGACTCATGAACACTGCAGGGGCATTCGTCAAACCAAAAGGTACCATTATGAACTCGTAATGGCCATATCTGGTTTGAAAAGCAGTCTTATGAATATATGCCTCTGTGATGCGCAATTGGTGATACCTGGATTTTAAATCAATTTTTGAGAACACTCTGGCTCCCTGCATCTGGTCAAAGAGGTCGTCAATCCTAGGTAGAGGATAACGGTTCTTCATCGTCACCTTGTTCAACTACCTGTAGTTCATGTACAAGCGAAGAGACCCATCCTTCTTCTTCATGAAAATAACCAGTGCGCCCCAAGGTGAAATGCTAGGTTGGATGTGCCCCCTCCCCACACCCCCGATAACTCAAAACCCCCGTGTGGCCTTTGCTTTCCCTCTGCTACGCCACCACACCACCCACTACATTCAAACCCCCATGGCCCCTTTTACTCCATTCTCCCCTCTGCGCAGCCACTGTCGGACTTCCCCCTCACTACCATATCCTCTACTTTGCTAGATCTGTGGCCCTCCACCATTTCGTGGCCATAACAACTCCACCACCTATGCTACCTCAATAGCGCCTCCACCTCCTCATTTTCGCTGCCACTTCCACAACCCTGCCAATAAGAGCAACATAATATTAGGGCTTAGCCAATGAATCTATACATATAGATTTTAGGGCTTCAACTTTATTGCCAATAAAAAAATAACAAAGAAAAATAAACTTTGCTCATAAATTATATATATATATATATATATATAATTAATTTATGAGCAAAGTTTATTTTTCTTTGTTATTTTTTTATTGGTAATAAAGTTGATATATATATATATAGAATGAAAAATAAATTCACTAAAAGCATATGTGTGTGTGTGTATTTATATTCTCATAATTAATTGAAGACATCATATGCATTTCATATGTGGTCTTTTTATACTCAACCTGCGCAACGAGAAAATGACAAAATGAGAAAATGAGAAAAATGAGAGAAAAAGAGAAAGAAAGATAAAAGTGAAAACAAAGAGGAGAAAATGCACGACTTTTCCAAAATAGGGCTAAGAGTACTAATTGAGATTTAATATTCCTTTTATCATGATTGGGGGCAATTTAATTAACAAAATTAATTCAAACGTTGAATTAAACCTAGAACAGAAACCTAGTGAACTTGATCAAACGAAGTTAGTAAGTCCTATTTACGAGATCTGATCTACCAAGAAATTAGGAATAATGTAAAGGATGCAGTGATAACTCTGATTGATAGAAAACGTGAAGGAGAACAAATTAATATTAAATTTTAGAAAACGTGAAGGAGAACAAATTTTCAGACATTGTTGAAAGATGTTTTAAATTTAGAAAACGCGAAGGAGAACAAATTAATATTAAATTTCAGAAAACGTGAAGGAGAACAAATGTTCAGACTTTGTTGAAAGATGTTTTAAATTTAGAAAATGTGAAGGAAAACAAATTAATATTAAATTTCAGAAAACGTGAAGGAGAACAAATGTTCAAACATTGTTGAAAGATGTTTAAATTTAGAAAACATGAAGGAGAACAAATTATTATTAAATTTTAGAAAACGTGAAGGAGAGCAGATGATTGAACTTTGTTAAAAAATGTTCCATTAACTTAATCAACCGTATTACCAATGTAATTAGGGAAATGTAAGAAAATTATTAACCCAAATTAGGAAACCTCTTGATCAGGTTTAGTGTTAGTACAGTAAACCCTACTCATGCCTGTGAGGTGTTATGCTGCCGAAATTTCCCAAAATTTAGGGTTTGGTTAGTTTAGTAAAGTTGAACCCTATTAGCGATGGTAACCGCATCACGATGACCCCCTTGATGGCCTTGTTACGATTCATATGCGTACGTGTGTGTATTACCCCACTCTCAACTATTTTGTTTGCACTTTAAGTGTACGCCACTGAGCATGCTTACGCGTGTGAGGGAGTTTCTAGGGATGCGTGGAAATTTTTTTGATATTTTGTGTCATGACCACATGCCAAATGTGGACATGACATGGGTGATGCGTGTCGTGACCGCATGGGAAATGTGGGCATGACAACATTATGACATATTATCGATGATGGATTTATTGTTTTGATGTAGTTGATGACACTCATTGATGTTTACTATGATGACACTATTGATGCTTTATGATTTGTATATTACGCTTATGTTGTTATCAATTATGGATTTAATTGATTATGTGGATTAATTTTATTATGTGCCTTATGCGACTATCTGATGATGTGTTATCTGGTTGTTTCGTTATTGATGAATTTGCTTGATGTGGATATTTGTGATGTGTTTTGTGAAAGGGATAGTGTTGCATTCCTCATGTTGAGTACCTTGCTACACTGGGATCCCCTGTCATAGTGTGTCTGATTGGATGATTATATATATAGTTGTATTTGACCCTTTCATTCAATCCAGGTTGTAGGTACCAGGCATCGACTCCACCTGAACTGACAGGTCTAAGTGTGCCTTGATACCAATGGAAATTATGGAATGGAGATAACACGAGGTCCCTCAGTTTGTCATCATTCTTGATGAGGATGAGTTATCAGTCTTGGGTTATGTCAGTAATGTAGGTTTGGAGCTCAGTTGTGAGTCTCTGTCATTTGTATGAGTTATTGTCAGGTAATGTTGGGTTGTAACTTGTCAAGGTGATTTTGCTTAGATAATTATTTCATTCTATAGAAATTATTAATCTATCTTGTTAAATAAATAATATTAATTTATAGGTATATTAAGTATTTGATAGAAATTAAATTAATAAATTTTAATAGATAATAATAATAAATAAATTATAAATATTTAATATCTTATTAAGTGAATGAATATTCTTTTGTGTAGGTATATAAGACACTATTTTATATTGTATTCATAGATTAATATTAATAAAAGTGAGTTGTCATTTGAGGATAATAATTAATTAGATTGGTAGAATCTGTTTGGAGGTGGATATTGAATGAAATTAATTTTGGAGAGAGTGGGTTGATAGTAACGGCAAAATGATGGAATGGGAATTTATTGTAATTGGCTATTTTTATGATGGGAATATTGGAAGGGGGAGATTTGACAGAATAGGGTAGCGATAGAAAGATTTGGGAAAAAGGCAATAGAAATTGGAAAGAGAAGTAACAACTATGAGGAGGTGACCAAGCAACATTAGGAAGCAATAGACCAACCTCTAGAGGGTTGTGACAATCCTCAGGTACCTCATTTTATGGATTAATACTTCTGTTTCATGCATATTGTTTAATTCTAATTAATGGGACTTGATTGTATGTTTTATTTGAAGTATATCTGCTATGGTAGCTTTGTGATTTATCCTCCTGTAGCTTACATGTAAACATTGAATGTCACTCCATAAACTCTATCTTGCACTCTTTGGCTCTCATTTTCTTTCATTATCGAGTGCATCGACCTCACTATCTATCGTCTACCAATATTTAGTTTTCAATCTCTGTTTTCCTGTGAACCACTGCTTGTGTAATATCCTCTTTGGATTGTGCATTACTATGATGGTCTCTACGAATGCTAGTTCGAACCGAGAAGTACCATATAGGTTGTCTATGCACCAGCATGTTTTTGAAAGTATTTAAAACCTTTTTAATGATTTCATTTTCTTTTTTTTAATCTGCAATCATCACCTTAAGGACATTACTAGCGATTCATATCCAATATGTATACTCTGCAATTACATTTTCAACAATTACATTTTGTTCACTTGGTGGCTATTTTTCTAGAAGGGCGAATTCATCTTTTTCTCTGCAATCATTTTTATAAGCAAATGGCCCCATTTGAGGTGATTTGGCAGACCATTATCGATTATTCTTTCGCCCCATAGTTGAATGTGATTATTAATTTTCTAATGCGTTGTAATGTCAAATTCCAACAGTAATTTTTGTTTAGGTCTCTCTCTATTTTGGCGTCAATGAGCTACTGAATCGTTCCTATGTCAATGAAACAAATCCAATTAGAAGTTGAAGGGAATAGTTTGAGGGTATTCAGAATCTTTAAATAAAAATCAATTTAGTTCTCTGATTGCAATTTATTCATTCTCTAGAGTGATTTGCTTGAGGGCAAACTTGCAAGCATTGCACCTACTAATCTCTGAAAAGTCTTAAGCCTTAAGTGAATTCTATCTCTCTTAATCTGCAAACCTTCCTCTTGGTGGATGTCTTACCCAGGAAGCGAATTCCATTGTTATCATGCTATAATCCATGCCTATCCCAGTCGGCCCATTTGAGCCATTTTGACAATTAAACCACAGTCCTTTTATTCGCCATGCAAATGATATCATTTCTAAATTCTTAAATTTTTATTTGATCATTGTGTGAGGCTTTTACCTAAGGCATGAATGCTATTTTCTGATGTCGAACCTTGGTGTTGGCCGATCCACCTGTGGCATTGAAATCGCCCTTGCAATCATTATTATCTGATATAATCCAATAATGTATTTTCCTATGCTTATCAACAAACCCATCTTGTTTAACCTCTCCAATCATTTAACTCTTGAACAAGCCCTACAATCCCTTATGTTCGAATGAAATAACGTTTGTATGTAGGTCGAATCCATTAAACTATCTCTATCACAAACATTAACTAGCAAGTTTCTTTTATAATCATTTTTATATTAGAGAGTCTTCATTCATAAATGACATTATTTTAGGGGTATCCAAATCGGTTACAAAAATGTATATTAAGCTTTGCATAAATATAACTTATTCTTAGCTATGTGCCTACTTTATATTTGAGTTTACACCAATCAAATTTAGGTCAAACCTCATACTTAGTTAGTTAGATTAAACTTTTCTTGAATAGAATATTTGTCATAATAAACTTTAGGTTGAATGAAATATGATGGGTTTCTTTTAAAAAAATTAATAATTGATTTGTTGAAGATTGTTATGTTATTATTTTAAATGTTGATTTAAGTTTAATTTCAAATTTAAATTATTATTATTCAATTTTATTTAATTTTGTTTAAGATATAAGATTTCCTTTTATGAATTCCTTAGTTTAAGTTCTAATTATAATTCAATTGAACTTGAGTATATGATTAGTATCCATAAAAAAATCCTTTTAAGTTAAGTTCATATTTGACTAGAAGTCCAAACCAATTGATAGAAGTAGGGTCAAATTTTGAAATGAGTTGTTTAATTTGTGGGTTATAAATTTGTTATGTCGTCCTGGTCACCTAGTTTTACTTATTGAGTCGTTTGGATTCAGAGACCTAGTATGGTTGATCATATGTGATGTCTTGTGATGCCTCCTGGTTTTGTATGAGGTCATTGGCATTTAGTAATGAGGAAGATTGTTGATTTGAGCATTGATATTTGAGTTGATGGTTATGTTGTATGCAAGAAGGGATACCTTGCATTTCCCTTAAATATATTTGTCATGTGATGTTAAATTTTCTTGTTAGATGGTTAGGGTTACTGGATGCATGTAGGGGAGTGGTTTTCATTGTGGGGCCTGTGCCCAAAGTGGCTGCCAGGATAACCCTTTGAAAAGTGTATTCAAGTGATAACCTAATAATTAACCTAGGGGGTTGGGTAGTTACATCATTAATTAAGATAATTGGATGCCTCACCCATGCCTGTAGCGCTCATTCAGGCTAAGGATGGGATGAGAAGGCCTGGTTGGCATGATCGACTTCCTTGTCTTCACGAAAGGATAGTTGGTTCTGCATGTGTCACCCTATGGGGCCGGTGTCTAGAGAGAGACTGTCAGGATAACCATAGATGGGGGCCGGCATCTAGTGAGAGATGGCCAGGATAACCCATGTCAGGACCATGCAATGACACTCTACCTACTGCAGTCTAGTTTCCTTCTTTGTTTTCTTTTCCCTTTGTTCTTGACTGCCTCTAGGAGCATTGTTGGAGCTATTTGACTGTGTTTGTTAGAGTCTGTGTTAGCCTTTCACCTGTCTATGTTTGCCTTCTTGTAAGTTGTCATTTTGGGACCTTAATGTTATCTCCTAGCACAGGGGGTGGACTTCAGGGTTCCACATGGTCAGGTGATTGTGCATTCTTCCATTGGTCCTTTTGTTCCATGGTTCGTGTGCAAGAAGGATGTATCTCTCGTAGCAGTTTCCAGATTTGTATCTATATATGAAGACATTTGTTTGTGCTATATGTATTTAGTTCTGTGTATCAGTGGAACTCATTATGTAATTTGATGTATTTAGAAAAAGAGCTTTTGTAACAATGAAAATTATGTATTCCCTCTTGTAAGATAAACTAATTTGTACTTTTAATCTTTATTGCAAAATTTTGATGTATTTATCCGATGTCGTAATAAAAGATGTTTTTATTAATTCACTTGATTTATTTGAATGAGCTATGCATGTTGATTGATGTTAAATTGGAATAATGCAGCTATGTAATCCCTAGAGATGATAGTTTACCTCTGTTTCTATTAGTCTATGTTTATTCTCATTATCATTTCTTCTATTTAAAAAAAAAAATTCACCCTTATTATTGTTTAGTTAAACTTATCTCTAGGGTTTCATGGTGGGCATTTCATTTGGTATCAGAGCTAGCTTTTCAAACACTGGGTACTCTGGGTGTACATGAGTCTATTATGTTGTCCTAGCTGCTTAGATTTTGTAGGGTATGTTTTCCCTTTTGTCATCCTTGTCTTATAGCCTGAGGTTGTCCTTTGATGGTTTAGTGTAGAAGATGCCTAGAGGTTGAGGTTAAGGTTAGGGTTGAGGTAGGGGACATGGGAGAGTTGGTGGTGGTAGTTCTCCTCTGAGTTCCCCTTGTGAGAGTGCTCAAGAAGGCGGGGGTCAGAATATGGAGAATCAAGGTCAGTTGGAGGGATCTCAGTTGGGTCAATTTCTTGAGGAGGCCCTTGCCCATCTAGGTCCTAGACAAGAGGTTGATCAGCCAAGAGGGAGGTAGGAATTTAATCAGCTGGAGGTAAGGGAAAGGGAGAGGTCTCCTAGAAGGAGAGAGATGACAGCAGAACAGGAGGCTATCTTGGTAGGCCACATGAGAGATCTTTTGAGGGCACATCCTCCCACTTTTGATGGATCTGGTAGTGGTTTGGAGGTAGAGACCGGGTTGTTGGATTTGGGTAGGTGTTTTGCCATGCATTCGTATGGTAGTAACACCAAGGCATGATGTGCCATCATGCATCTCAGAGGTTTTGCTTCTACATGGTGGAAAATAGAGGAGCAGAAGTTACACTTGGATATTGGTACAGTTTCTTGGGAGTTGTTCTTGGAGAGGTTCATAGCTCATTTCCTGTCAGATCATTGGAAGCAGTGTCGTGTTGATGAGTTCCATGAGCTGAGATAAATGGGTTTGTCGGTAGAGCAGTATGAGCATAGATTCTATGAGCTCAAGTAGTATGTAGGCATTGGAGATGATGAGGCTATTTTAGTTCAGCACTTTATTAGGGGCTTGAATGCTTGTATCAGTGGAGGAGTTCATGTTTTCAAACCTAAGACCATGGAGGTGGCAGTCGAGAAGGCCCGTTTGGTAGAGGAGAATTTGGCAATGGCTCTTGGAGGTTATACGCATGTGCATATTGGTAGTGCACCTTCTACAGGATTCGGGTCTCGTGGTGGTCAGTCTTAGGTAGCAGGTTCTTCTAGATGTCATCATGCACCTGCGAAGGGTGGATAGCAACAACAACAATATTTCTAATCAAAACCAAAGAATTCTCAACCTTAGTAAGGTGGTGGTACTCAATTAGGGAAAGACCTTAATTGGCATTGGACCAAGAATTATCCTCCCAATCAGCCAGTTTAGAGCTCACAGTCTGCAATTAGTAGAGATAGCTTTCAGCAGTCGAATGCTTTCTCTAGTGGCAGAGGTTATGACAGAGGTACATGATGTTTCTCTTGTGGCTAGTAGGGCCATATAACTAGGTAGTGTCCACAGAAGAATGTTGCAGGATTTGGTTAGAGGCTGGCAGCTTCAGAGCTGACCATAGGTGATGCAGGGAGGTCTCATAGAGTGTTTGCAATGATTGAACACTACCAGGCAAAGCATCAGGGGATAGTCTTGGAGGCTGTAGGTAGAGGATGGGCAACTTTCTTTGGAGCTTGTGTGCATTCTACAACATCAGGACTTGACCCTCAGGGGTAGGGGCATAGAGTAGGTAAGGGTCCAGTGGGATCCTAATGATGAGTCTTTAGTTTCTTGGGAGGTTGTGTCCAGATGCGAGATCTGTTCCCTTATCTTGTTGTAGGCTTCCAGGAGTAAGCCTGATCCTAGGGGGAGGATGTTGTGCCCCTCATTTTGCTTTTAGATAGACTGTTAGTTGGTCCTTTAAATCTAGACATTATCACATATTATTGATGATGGATTTATTGTTTTGATATACTTGATAACACTTATTGATGTTTACTATGATGACACTATTGATTCTTTATGATTGGTATATTATGCTTATGTTGTGATCAGTTATGGGTTTAATTGATTATGTGGATTAATTTTATTATGTGCTTTATGTGACTATCTAATGATGTGTTATATGTTGTTTAGTTATTGATGAATTTGCTTGATGTGAATATTTGTGATGTGTTTTGTGAAAGGGATAGTGTTGCATTACTAATGTTGAGTACCCTACTATGTTGCGATTCCTTGTCACAGTGTGTCGGATTGGATGATATATATATATATATATATATATATATATATATATATTTGACCCTTTCATTCGCTGTAGGTTGCAGGTACCAGGAATCAACTCCACCTGAACTAACAGGTCTGAGCGTGCCTTAATACCAATGGAAATTGTAGAATGGAGATAACATAAGGTCCCTTAGTTTGTCACCATTCTTGATGAGGATGAGTTATCAGTCTTGGGTTCTGTTAGTAAAGTAGGTTTGGAGATTGGTTGTGAGTCTTTGTCATTTGTATGAGTTGTCGTCAGGTAATGTTGGGTTGTAACTTGTCAAGGTGATTTTGCTTATGATAATTGTTTCATTCTATAGAAATTATTAATCTATCTTGTTAAATAAATAATATTAATATATAGGTATATTAAGTATTTGATAGAAATTAAATTAATAAATTTTAACAGATAATAATAATAATAATAATAAATAAATAAATAAATAAATTATAAATATTTAATATCTTATTAAGTGAATGAATATTCTTTTGTGTAGGTATATAAGACATTATTTTATATTGTATTCATAGATTAATATTAATAAAAGTGAGTTGTCGTTTGAGTATAATAATTAATTAGATTGGTAGAATATGCCTGGAGGTGGATATTGAATTAAATTAATTTTGGAGAGAGTGGGTTGACAATAACGGGAAAATGATGGAATGGGAATTTATTGTAATTGGCTATTTTTATGATGTTGGGAATATTGGAAGGGGGGAGATTTGGCAGAATAGGGTAGCAACAGAAAAATTTGGGAAAAGGCAATAGAAGTTGGAAAGAGAAGTAACAACTATGAGGAGGTGACCAAGCAACATTAGGAAGCAACAGACCAACCTCTGGAGGGTTGTGACAATCCCTGGGTACCTCATTTTATGGATTAATACTTCTTTTGCATACATGTTTAATTCTAATTAATGGGACTTGATTGCATGTTTTATTTGAAGTATATCTGCTATGGTAGATTTGTGATTTATCCTCTTGTAGATTACATGCAGACATTGAATGTCACTCCATAAACTCTATCCATAAACTTTATCCTACACTCTTTGGCTCTCATTTTCTTTCACTGTTGAGTGCATCGACCTCACCATCTATCACTTTCTAGTATTCAGTTTTTGATCTATGTTTTCCTGTGAACCACTGCCTATATAATATCCTCTTTGGATTGTGCATTACTGTCATGGTCTTTGTGATTGCTTAGTTCGAACTGAGTAGTACCATATCGGCTGTCTATGCACCAACATGTTTTTGAAATTATTTAAAACCTTTTTAATCATTTCAATTTCTTTTTTTAATCTGCAATCATCACCTTGAGGATGTTACTGGTGATTCAAATCTAATGTGTATACTCTGCAATTACATTTTCAACATTTACATTTTGTTCACCTGGTGGTCATTTTGCCAGAAGGGTGAATTCATCTTTTTCTCTAAAATCATTTTTATAAGTAAATGGCCCCATTTGAGGCGATTTGGCAGACCATTATCAATTATTCTTTCACCCCGTAGTTGAATGTGATTATTAATTTTCTAATGCGTTGTAATGTCAAATTCCAACTGTAATTTATGTTTAGGTCTCTCTCTATTTTGGCGTCGATGAGCTACTGCATCGTTCCTATGTCAATGAAACAAATCCAATTAGAAGTTGAAGGGAATAGTTTGAAGGTATTCAGAATCTTTAAATAAAAATTGATTTAGTTCTTTGATTGTAATTTATTCATTCTCTAGAGCAATTTACCTAAGGGCAAACTTGCAAGCAATGAGCCTGCTAATCTCTGAAAAGTCTTAAGCCTTAAGCAAATTCTATCTATCTTAATCTGTAAACCTTCCTCTTGGTGGATGCCTTACCTGGGAAGCAAATCCTATTATTATCATGCTGTACTCGATGCATATCCCAGTCAGCCCTTTTGAGGTATTTTGACAATTAAACCACAGTCCTTTTATTCACCCTGCAAATGATATCATTTCTAAATTCTTAAAGTTTTATTTGATCATTATGTGAGGCATTTACCTGATGTGCGAATGCTATTTTCTAATGTCAAACCTTGGTGCTAGCTGATCCACCTGTGCCGTCAAAATCGCCCTTGCAATCATTATTATCTGATATAATCCAATAACGTATTTTCCTATGCTTATCAACAAACCCATCTTTTTCAACCTCTGCAATCATTTTACTCTTGAACGAGCCCTATAATCACTTATGTTTGAATGAAATAACGGTTCTATGTAGGGCAAATCCATTAAACTATCTCTGTCAAGAACATTAACTAGCAAGTTTCTTTTATAATCATTTTGTTATTAGAGAGTCTTCATTCATAAATGACATTATTTTAGGGGTTTCCAAATTGGTTACGAAAATGTATATTAAGCTTTCCATAAATATAACTTATTCTTAGGTGTGTGCCTAATTTATATTTGGGTTTACACCAATCAAATTTAGGTCTTACCTCATACTTAGTTAGTTAGGTTAAACTTTTCTTGAATAGAATATTTGTCATAATAAACTTTAGGTTGAATGAAATATGATGGGTTTCTTTTTAAAAAATTAATAATTGATTTGTTAAAGAGTTTTATATTATTATTTTAAATGTTGATTTATGTTTAGTTTTGAATTTAAATTATTATTATTCAATTTTATTTAATTTTGTTTAAGATATAGGATTTCTTTATATGAATTCCTTAGTGGAAGTTCTAATTATAAGTTGATTGAACTTGAGTATATCATTAGTATCCATAAAAAAATCCTTTTAAGTTAAGTTCATATTTGACAAGAAGTCCAAACCTATGAATAGAAGGATGGTCAAATTTTGAAATAAGTTGTTTAATTTGCAGGTTATAAATTTGTTATGCCATCCTGGTCACCTTGTTTTACTTATTGAGTCATTTGGATTCTAAGGCCTAGTATGGTTGATCATATGTGATGTCTTGTGATACCTCCTGGTTTTGTATGAGGTCATTGGCATTTAGTAATGAGGAAGATTGTTGATTTGAGCATTGATATTTATGTTGATGGTTATGTTGTATGCAAGAAGGGATACCTTGCATTGCCCTTTTATACTTGTCATGTGATGTTAAATTTTCTTGTTACATGGTTAGGGTTATTGGATGCATGTAGGGGAGTGGCTTTCATTGTGGGGCTGGTGCCCAAAGTGGCTGCTAGGATAACCCTTTGAAAGTTGTAATCAAGTGATAACCTAATATTTAACCTAGGGGTTTGGGTAGTTACCTCATTAATTAAGATAATTGGATGTGTCACCCATGCCTGTATCACTCATTCAAGCTAAGGATGGAATGAGAAGGCCTAGTTGGCATGATTGACTTCCTTGTCTTCACGAAATGATAGTTCCACATGTGTCACCCTATGGGGTCAGTGTCTATAGAGAGACTAACAGGATAATAATAGATGGGGGTCAGCGTCTAGTGAAAGACAGCCAGGATAACCTATGTCAGGACCATGTGATGACACTCTACCTACTGCAGTCTAGTTTTCCCTCTTTGTGTTCTTTTTGCTTTGTTCTTGACTGCCTCTGGGAGCATTGTTGGAGCTATTTTACTGTGTTTGTTAGAATATGTGTTAGCCTTTCACCCATCTATGTTTGCATTCTTGTCAGTTGTCATTGTGGGACCTTAATGTTATCTCCTAACACGGGGGTTGGACCTCAGGGTTCCACATGGTCAGGTGGTTGTGCATTCTTCCATTGGTCTTCTACTGTTGTGGTCCATGTGCAAGAAGGATGTATCTCTCATAGCGGTTTCTAGATTTGTATCTGTATATGAAGATAATTGTTTTTGCTATATGTATTTAGTTTTGTGTATCAGTGGAACTCATTATGTAATTTGATGTATTCAGAAAAGGAGCTTTTGTAACAATGAAAATTATGTATTCACTCTTGTAAGATAAACTAATTTGTACTTGTAATCTTTATTGCAAAATTTTGATGTATTTATCCGATGTCATAATAAAAGATGTTTGCATTAATTCACTTGATTTATTTGAATGAGATATGCATGTTGATTGTTGTTAAATTGCAATAATGTAGCTCTGTAATCCCTAGAGATGATAGTTTAACTCTGTTGCTATTAGTCTATGTTTATTCTCATTATCATTTCTTCTATTTTAAAAAAAGAATTACCGTTATTATTGTTTAGTTAAACTTATCTCTAGGGTTTCATGGAGGGCATTACATGCGTAGTCATGCTTTATGCATTGATGTCACACTTAGTGATTTTGTTGCATTGTGTCACAACATCTCTATTGTGTAGGTGAGCATTTTTGTGTGTTTGTGTTACAATTGTGCCACAAAAATTTGTTCATGATTTTGTTAATAATTAATGTCTTGGGTGAGAGCTTGAGGCAATAGATTTTGTAATGATTTGTAATGGTTTATGTGATTGTTTATGACATATTAAAATACATGGAATACTATTTTAACATGTGAATTTAAATGAGAATAGTTGATGTGTATAACTATGTATGTCATCAAAAAGAATTTAAATGAATGAATCTAAGAAAGATAATTATGTCACATTTCTAACTATTCCTTCATGATCATTGGGTTATCCATTTATCCACTTCTTGCCAAGCTAATGCTTTGGGACAAAAGGGATTCCTTAAATGTGTGGTTTCAAAACAACTTCATCATGTTTGTAGTTGGAGTGTTGGATGAAGTTAGAGTTGCTTCACATTACTACATTGGATGGTTGTACATTTATACTTCGATTATATTTCTTATTGATTGGTTGAGCATGATTGCATATGTGGAGTTTTGAAGCGTGTTTCCATTCAAATGCATTTTTATACAATGGGTGTATTATTGGATTCCATTGTATTATTAAGGACATTGATATTGTACATCTTGTAAAGATATTTCATGTAATCATCAATATTGGACATTAAATGGAAGTCACTATTTTTTTTTTTTTGTGTGTGTGTGTGTGTGTGTGTGTGTGTGTGTGTGTGTGTGTGTGTGTGTGTGTGTGTGTGTGTGTGTGAATTAATCTTGTTAAGTAAGAGAAATGTTGTGTCTCACATTAGGAGGTTGTTACATAATTTTATCTTTTCATGCTTTGTAAATGAGAATATTAGACAAAACAACTAAACCTTGTTGACAATGAACCATATTTATCAGGTTTAAAAACCTTTAAGTTCTTAGATTTGTTGTAGATTTAAAACAGAGATCATTAATTGATGGAATCATATTTTATAATATAGATTGGCCTATCAGATAATTTATATGTATAGTCACATTCATGAATTTCTCATGGCATGTTGAATTTCAAATAGTCATAATATCTTCACACAATATCATTGCATTGCCCACAGTTATTTATTGAAAAAAGGATATAATCCACTATTTGTACATAAAATGAAGATAACACCCAATTAAATAACACTTCTTGTTACCAATAGTTTGTCTATATTTTTATTGCTAAATATTTCCACTCATCTAGATGCATGTGTCTTTTGACTCCTTATAGATTTAAAACAAATCATGGGTGGCATGAAACCTCAACCTTGTTTCTTAGCCACAACCTATGAGTTGTAGTAGCATTAAATTATTTATGTAGAGATCGATAGTATCTACCCTAACTTTGATATATGGTTTAGATGAATGATGTCAGACCCCACTTTATTAGGGATTAATAACTCAATGGGAAATTTTGTGACCAATTATATTATCTATTTTTTTCTTTATTAAAGTATATTATTGCAACTTGTTTTCCCATTATGCTTCATAAAATATAGTCATGATATTCCTACATGCACTGTACAACACTATGTGACTAAGTACTAGCCACCAAACAAGGAAGGAGGGAACAACATCAGGCTATAGAAGTAGCCCTCATGTGGTATGGAGTGAGCATGCCATCCACATGGCTCAGAGTGTACTCCTCGGCTACACCCTGCATTGCATCGTCACACGGCATGGACTAACCAAGTGGCCCACACACTCCTTGGCTGCCCACATGGAATGTGCACCTCGGCCACATCCCACATGTGTCTTAGCGTGGCATGGTCATACACTAGACGAAGAATGCATGCACTGGTTGTATACTATATGGCAATGTGTCTATGGATCCACGAAAGTAGGCATGCGCAAAACACACCCCGCATAGTGACACCTCATGGAAAAGGTACACGCAGGTACTCACCGTAGCTAGAGGTATACATGGCTAGGACATACCCATATGCTAACTGACCCAACACTATCAAAAGAAAATATGAGTATCCCTCTACAAGTGTGTGAGGCCCCATTATGCTCATCATACAAGTAGGCTAACCTAATACAATCTCATAGTGCACCTTCATGTGTTTAAGCACGTGGCATCATGTCCTTGAGCCTAGCTCACTACCAATAGCAACATAGTATCATCACCAACACTATGTCAGAACATTAGTGAGGTGTGGCATCATACCTATTGTATCATGTCGAAAACATGTGTAGATATGGAATCTATCTTAGTGTGGGTAACAATCCTCCCTCCACATGTTGGAACTCAATTATACATGGGGCACATGGTCTCACTTGGGTTATCCATGGAGGTCCCTTTCACCCTGGATTGCGGCCCCCAAGTGGCGACACATGTCATCACATAGTTTTAGTTGGGTTGTCCATGTAGGTCCTAGACCCTAGCCCCCAACTAACAAATCATGTGGCATATCATCCAAGAAATATCATCCAGATGCTCAAGAACTATGGGGGTTAGGCTAGCACATATGGATCAAGTACCTTGATCCATCATAAGGGGAAGTAGTGAGTACATTTCCTCAGGTTCGGTTGAGCAAGTGACCTCTCTGCGTCGTCATAAGTGTACGCTACACACTCTGCCTAAGGAACTTTGTGGCTGCTACTACCCCTTCATAGACTGAGGGACTAGAGAATCAAAAGAAGAGAATCTATGAATCTAACTTTTGGCTACTCTTTTTTATATATATTTTCAACCACACAAGGGTTCACCCTCAATCAGGTAACAAACATACAAGCACACATAATGGTATGGTTAATTCCATACCTAAAATACACATATTCCCCATGGATGGGTACCCAGTATCACCATTCCATAGGCACACAAAGCAAGTACGGGGTATTCACAACACTCAACCAATGCACAGTTATTGGTTTCTCACATTTATGGGGAAGATTTACATTTACATACACAATTTTTATTACTACCATAAGTATATTTATTTCCATAACCAATGTGATTCCCTTTTGCAAAATCATAACATTACTTGCTATCCCCTTCCCTTTTATAGTTTTCTTCCACTCTACTTTTCTACGTATCACACAATGCTAAATGTCAATATCATGATCATGTATCCAATACATCAATCTAGGTGTTTAGATTAAAGCATGTTATCCAAATCAAGAGTTCATATCACATGCATAATAAGAATTACTATAACTAAACATGGGTGACAACCTTAACTAGAGATCCCAGTGTTGTAACCTAGCTCTGATACCAAATATAATGCCCCACCATGCAACCCTAGAGATAAGTCAACTAAAGAAATAAAAATATGGATTTTTTTTAAATAGTAATAATGGTAACAGAATATAACTTAGTCAATTTCAACAAGTTAACTAACATTTCTAGGGATAAAAATGACTACATTATTGAAATTAAGCAATATTCAATAATAGACATAACACATTCAAATTATATTTAACTACATGACCACATTACTAATACTAACATGATCAATTAATGGCCATGGGTTGTAGTGAATACACACATGCACAATTAGTAATACCTACCAAGAAAATAACACTAATAAAATCAACAGGATGATAAGTTATCAATTAACAAAAATTATCTTAGTAAACCTCAAGTCAATAATCAGAGTATATCAACGTTCATCAACATGAAATGTAAGATACAAATATTTCAATAAGTTTATGTACATTTATACACCTTTACCAATACTGCCAGATAGCCAACTATTCACCTAGTGGAAAGGTACCTCCTTAGTGCTAGAGTCCTCAATGGCTTATAGATCTCAAACTGCACATCTACTGAAACATTAGTCCTTAATAGTTACTAATTTACAAATATCAACTGCTTAAAATGTGAAACCTAAGGCCCTAGGGGCTTACCTAATGTCTCGGGGGCTCATGATGGCCTTGCCTACATACGCGTAGCTTAGAGACTTCATAGTTCGGGACTTTGAACATTCAATCACAAGCTAGTTTATAATGATTATGAACAATCAAAGGAACCGATATATTTATCATACAAAGTGTTAATGTTGGACAATCATCCATAATCACAACTAGATATATATATATATATATATATATATATATATATATATATATATATATATATAAAGAATTTGTGAAATATCATCATATAGCTAATGGAAAACTATACTGTATTCAAAACTTAACATGTTAGACAATCTTGAAATATCATCAAATATAAATTTTGAACATTACTATCTTAATATTATTCGTCCCTTGAGTAGAATAGAGAGAGAGGAGCTCAGACTACCATAAATGCCAATTGGATCAAATCTCCTTTTAATCAACTACTAAATTGGTCCTATGAATATCAAAATGATCTATCCTATTGCATAGTTCTTCTAGAGGTGTCTACCTCACATAATGATTTCCCAATTGACTACAGTCTAATAGTTCCCACTTCGCGCAAGTCTTATTTGCAACTAGCAATATAATCATTCCTAACCTGTAGCATCCTTACAAGATATAAATATAAAATTAGATGATCTTATACATATCCTAATTACTAAAATATCAAACATTTGAGATAAGTAAGATCTAATGCCTATCAAGTTTATATGATCTCATCATTATAATATACATAGAGCAAGATAGTTAGTTTAGAATATAATAACATGATATTTTTCTAATATTACCACGATGGAGCTGTTATTACCCAGTTTTTCACCCTTGCATACAGTTGTGAAACCTCTGCAAACTGGAGTAACATGGGACTGATCTCTAAGTGTGGGACTTTGCTAAATGAGACCAAACCTCCGGAGAAGGCCGGCTTCCTTGTCTTGTTATCACCTAAAACTATTGAATTTTGGGGAAAAAGGGAGAGAGAATGCTTGTGATGAAAATGAATAAAACTTGAAAACATAAAAAGGTGATACACCAGACAGATTTAAAGAGACTTCCACAACACTGAGAAGATGCACAATATAATCAAGTACAGCAAGTAGGTATACACAGGTTAGATGACTCTAGCAGAGGTGAGAAGGTATATGATTGAGATGAATGAAATATTCACAGACAAACCATATGCAGATTCACAAAGAACTAGAAAAAATTAGTTAAAGAGGTAAAATTAACTTGCATATATTCAATGGAAAGGCACGGTTACAACATATGAAAACTCTATTTGGAAACAAAAAAGTCTTAATGCCAAAAAATTTCCAACCTTATTTACAACATTTGAATGCCTATATATAGCATTCCAAACTATCCTAGGGCGGTTACAAAATTTGCTCTATGTGCTGGAAATGAAAATATCTCCATCGATGATTGTCCAGCTGCATCAATTATGGCGTCAAAATCTGGAACTGGGCGGATGGGGAGATATTTTGAGTCTTGAATGCAAGTAGCCTACTCATCGATCTGTAGTAGAAAAGATGAAAATATCTGGAAGAGGAAGGTGGGAAGATATTTCTGACCATCAATGCGAGCTGTATCATCTTTGTGCAGCAATGAATGCCCCAAAAATATCTTCGTCTACTGAAAGTCGTCACTGAAACATCTAGTCACCCAAAATATGCATTTCCAGATCTAAAAATTGAACATGGAAAATTCCCCCAAAAACCTGCTCAAAAGAAAGAGGGGACCAATATATACAACTTTGCCTCTTACAGTAGTCGAAATTCACAAAAATAGAGGAGATACAGGTGGTCAAACTTTTGGTCAACTACCTGTATATACTACATTTGCATCCCTGTGTATATCACTGCATCTTGGTGCCTGAATCGGCACTCAAAAATTCATTCTGCAACTCCTCTGCATATGCATGGCACCTTGCATATCAAGCCTTGTATACCTCTTGTGTGTTCGAAATTGTATATACATATAATTTTCCCTTGTATATGTGGGCCCTACCACTTGTATCTCCTCTGCATATGCAAAATACAAGCTGCGGACCTCAAAACACCATTAGCTGCTTTTCCTTGTTCTGCCAAGTCTAGCTTGTATATTTTCTCCTTGTACATTTCTTTTTATATGCAAAATATACAAACACTTATTCATACAAAGCAGACTCCAAACTCTTATGTGCTGAAACTGATCCTTGATTCAAATCCGCCTTGTATATCGCAATGCATCTTTGACTTGTAAATCACAATATACAAGCACCATATACATACAAATCGGACCCCAACTGACCTTTAAGTATATTTGATTACCTGTCGGGTCCGGCTTGCATCTCCACTCTTTGTATTTTCATGGGACCCACCATTTGCATCTTTGAGATATACAAACTCCTTTGTATATTTCCCTGCAACACTTCTTGCATGCAATTTCATTTGTAAACCTGCGGGCCCCAACCTTTGTATGTTCAATCTTGTAAAATTCTTTGCATGTTTGATTGTATGTAGAAGACATACAATGCAAAAAATACATCTCCTTTTATCCTTGAGCCGATACATAACTACTATAGCAAATGTATGTTTCCTTGTACATTGGCCTTGTATGAAAACATACAATCAAATATACAAACCCCTTTATACAACTAGGGAATCTTCGAAGGAATATTCCCACAATGTATCACTTGTATGTAGGAGACATACAAACCTCTTTGTTGTATCTGCGTGGGCCCCACACCAAGCATCTTGGCGATATACAAAAGCTTCTGTATATCCCTTGTAGCAATCTCTTGTATATCCCCCGCGGCACTGTAGTAAATGTACATTGGGCTTGTATGACAAATATGCAACGCAATAGACAAACCTCCAGACATGCAAATAGGGAATCTTTGAAGGAATATTCCCGCAATGTATCTTTTCCTTGTATATTTCCTCTTGTATATTGCAAACATACAAAGCAATATACAAGCCTGCTAACATACAACTACGGAATATTTTGGGGAATATGCCACGAATGTACATTTGCCTTTGTATATTTAGCGAATGTATATTTGCTTGTATGTGAGAACATACAAGGCAAATATACAAGCGCTAAGCATACAAATGGGGAATCTTCGAGGAATATGCCATGAATGCATAATTATACATTGTATGTTTTCTTGTATCTTTCCTTGCATATCGCCGATATACAAACCAGGAATATTCTCGAGGACCTGTGGAAGATTCCTTGAATGTATATGGATTTCCCTGGCCCGATATACATTCAAAAATGCATAAAACTTCATTTTTTCAACATTTCCTAAGGCTGATAGAGATTTTCAAGCCCGCCAAATGCATATTTGAACTATATGTTGACCAAAACTTTGATCGTCAATAACTTCTTCATTTGGCCAAATTTCAGGGTACTGTAAAAAGCAAACCTGCCTATTTTTTCAAGCTCTTTCCAATGGTAAGGTTTCTTAGGCAATTTAGCACTTTTCATTTTTTAGGCAACAATTTCCAAAGGCTTTTCAAGGAAAATACCAGGTTGACTGTTTGGCTCTGGTCAGAGGAAAAAGTGGTCAACAGGAGCTTGAAGCAAGATTATTCTAAAATAAATTAAAATACAAGCCATAACCCATTTTGAATAACTACAAGGTACTAGGGTTCTGATTAAGTCCAAATTTATTGTTCGATACATAATCGAGAGTTAAAAGTTAGATAAATTGTTTATTACTATAAAATTGAAGTTGAATTCTTAAGGAAGAAGTATAATATCTACTTCTTAAAGGTCTTATAACATCATTCCAAAATTACTTAATGAAGAAGACAATATAACATTATAAATTGAATAGAAATTGTTCAACTAATATTTTAAAAGGTTACCCAAGTATGGAAGATTGTCACTCACAGATTTATTGAAATGATCCAATAAATTATGACTTGAATATCTATGCATAAAATAGTACTCTTCACAGTAATGTATAGCAACTAGACAAGAGATAAGAACTATGGACAATTTGTTATATTAGTTTGAATTTTCAAGAGGCACATAATCTATAAAAATTAACCTTCTAGATCTAAGTCAAAGTTTCAATAGAAAATTTGCAACTACAATCTCCAAACACAATGTATGATGCTAAAAGACAATTCTTACAAATTCACAACCATGCCAAACCCTAGAGAAAGAGTCGTTATTGAGAATCTAATGCCAACTACCAACAACGTATTCCAAACATCAGTTCATGGGCTGAGTAACATACCTATACCAATTTAGCATGCTAAATCTAATCTATAGTGTCACCTTCACCTCTCCTTGGAATATCGATTGGAAATAGTATAGATCTAGCATGATTTTGGTCTGTGATAGTATTTTCAAATATGTTGGAATGCAGATGCGAAACAGGGATTGCTCAAGTAAGTATTGGTTTCACCCTAAATATGAATTGGGTACTTGATGTGATAGTGATTTTGATTGCTAGTCTCAGAGACAGTGGTGTCTCTGACACCGTAATTGCTTCCCTTCCAAAGTGAGTCTTGTTGATTGGTGATATGGCATGAGCCTCTAAAAGACTGGTAAACTATGCGACTTCCTTCAATTATATGCCTAGCACTTATGACTAGTATACCCTTTGCTCCTCCAATGGTGTTTTCGTAGCTTAGACATTACTAATTGCTCATCACAATAGGTTCATAGACCTTAAATGATTTATTCTCCTACCTATTTTCTCTCTCTCCAATCTATTTGGAGATAATTTGAGGGTTTTGTCTATCTGCCCTACTAACACTAGTTACTGGAAGTGGCCCTGTAGATTTCACATCACTTTTTTCTATATATATTCGGAATGCTAGGAGTGTATTTACTGATTAATCATTAACGTGGGGCAGTAGCTAATGGCAGTTGTCTCAAAATTGACCGAATGATTGTGGGAAAGAGCTAGACTGAAAATAAAAACTAATGAGTTTGGAAGGTCTTAAATCATTAAACTCCCCTTTTCTAATCTTATCAAGTTGAAATAAAACCAGATCAAACAAATGCAACTGGCAAAAGTAAAGTGTTATATCAAAAAGATGTTATCTCAGACAAGGTATGCCAATAGTTTAACGGATTGCCTCAAAAAGATGTTATCTCACTGAAAACAAGATTATAGGATATTCATTAACTTAGATATGCAAATCCTTTCATCGTTAAAGTGGGAACAAAGCTCTTGATCTACGATGGAAAATAAGTTGAATATGGGATATGGATGATGGCGTTTAGCACCACACCATGAATAATATTATCTAAAACTAAACATCGATAAGGAAAAACCTTCCAAATGATAGTCTAGTTTGAACTACGGAAATGGTGTTAAAAAGAGAACATCACAGTGCTTCATCATATGCAACAAGCGAGTCTTCCACCTAAGCATTTGATGTTTTCCATCAAAGATGCGGTAACTTAGTGGAAATTATTGGTGATATTCAATATAGCAATCTACAAAATAAGCTCGCACTACCAACAAGCTGAGCATAGTAATTGATTCCAAAATTGATGAATGGATAACAATCTAAGCATAATAAAGACATAATTTTAGATGCAGTAACTGCATTGGCCACGGTTGACATGCATGCAAAAAACCACAAAAGTGGTCTCATGAATTGTTGGATATGTACATATGATTTGGCTATAGAAATAAAATAGACTCACACAATTGTGAATGATGGCAAACAAATTATTTAACAAAATACCATAACACTATGGTCTCAAGAAATGCCACAATTGCAGGACATGCACGAAAGGATTTGTTGGAAAGTCTATAGGAAATTTCAAGTAAATGTAATTGACAAGCATGAGACTAAAGTCCTTAACCTCTATTGATGCCCCACTCTAAAATAAGCCTTGGAACACAACCATATTGATATAAGTTGAAAACTCTTGCAGACACGTATCTAGAAAAAATGAAAGCTTAGAAAAACCCTTCATCTCTTTTTCCCACACAAAAGAGCATGCTGAAAACAATAAACAGAGTTATCTAATTTTTATCCAATGAGCATAGAAAAACTGATTATTAATCTTGTGCAAAATAGAGAGAGATAAAGGTAAGAAAGCATATGGTGATGGGATTATTATCGTGGTTGACTCCACCCTCCCTAATCCTTGCACCTGAGGACTCCCTTTCATGATCTGCACAACAAAATTTGAGCCTCTTTTTTTTTCCAACCATTCTTCTGAAAAGTGTATGAAGATCCCTCTAAAATATTTCAAGGATGCTTATTTAAATCTATTCTAATCACCGAAGGATATGGCTTCTAACTCCCCGCAATTAAAGGCAAGATTTCCCCTTATCTTCCAAACTGAAATGGATAAATTGCTATCTGAAATATGATTCCTTCTCATATTAAATAGAGGCATTATTTGTGGATATAAATGATGGTGCTATATTAAGTAATTCTAAGATATAGGTATGCGCTTAGGAAAAGTGTACAACAATGATTTAAATGAAGCAAATTTAACCATAGGCTTGCCCTATAATTCTGCACACCGTGTTAGATTTCCAACATAACAAAAGAGGAATTTATTATAGACATTAAATTTGCAAGTGCTCCGGTAGCCATGCATACTCCCAAACTGAATCACAAATCATGTAACTTAAAAGTGATATCTTGGAGTGCAAAGACAGCGTGATAAAGAATATTTTGTTTCAACATGCCAAAAATAGAGAGGCGTATTTTTTTTGTAGCATTTCCCCTCTGTTTAACTTTTCAATGATAAACTACCTTCTCCACCATACCAAACCTGATTAACTCACAAAACCAAAAGTAGAACCAAAGACAAAGTATATAAAAGGCATGCATGCAAAATGTTGAAACATAGATATCAACTATTTCACAAAGTACCACAAGGAAATGTATCTCACCGAATACAATGATTGACATATATATATATATATATATGTATATATTGTTTAAATGACACAGAAGTGTCTACATTTGTACAATTTAACTAAACTACAAATGAAATTGCTATCTATATTAAAATCTATAATCAATACCTACTCTATTTAAAAAATTTGTTTTCTAAAACTTCAATGCTTAAATCAAAACTCTAAAACCTATACACGGATATGACACCTAATAGCATAAGGAGCCCAAGCATGATTCAACATCTCAGTAGATAATATATATGCATCCGTAGTGAAATCAATTCAAAATATCGTGCGATGAGAGTAGCAATAAAAGCATACCTTTCTCTTTCACTAAACTACAAATGAAATTACTATCTATATTAAAATCTATAATCAATACCTAGTCTATTTAAAAAATTTGTTTTCTAAAACTTCAATGCTTAAATCGAAACTCTAAAACCTATACATGGATATGACACCTAATAGCATAAGGAGTCCAAGCATGATTCAACATCTTAGTAGATAATATATATGCAGCCGTAGTGCAATCAATTCAAAATATCGTGTGATGAGAGTAGCAATAAAAGCATACCTTTCTCTTTATCCTCATCTAAGTCACCAAGGCTTATTTAAAACTTGAGAGCTTAAGCTCACCCACTTGCCATACTGTGATGAAATTTCAAGCACCCTGCTCTGCTTCCCTATTGATTTCCCAATCCCTCTCTGACACAACCAAAGTGACAATGGAGGGGCACTACATGAACCGTGGACTCTCTTCTCCATTCACTATTGGCAAATTCTCATTTCCATGAACCTTGGACTCTCTTCTCCATTCACTATCAAAAAATTGACAAATCAACATTTCCACAAACCTTTGACTTTAACTCCTTGATTGGTAAAAGTTGACTTTGACAAACATTAGACTCACAAGCCTTTTGTTGTCACATGAAATTGCACCCTACTTGAATGGGACTCCAAGCATTCCAATGACACAATGGGATTGATCTCTAAGTGTGGGAATTTGCTAAATGAGATCAAACCTCTGGAGAAGGTCGGCTTCCTTGTCTAGTTATCACCTAAAACTATTGTATTTTGGGGTGAAAAGGGCAAGAAATGTACTGAGATGAAAAATAAAGCATCAATACTAAAAAACATGAAAGGGTGATGGCACCAAATAGATTTAAAGAACCCTTGCAAAACTGAAGCATGCACAACACAACGAGATACAACAAGCAAATATACACAGAATAGATGATTCTAATAGAGGTAAGAAGCAAGATGATTGAAAGGAATAAAAGATATTCACAGACAATCATATGTAGATTCACACAGAGATAGAGAAATCAGCAAAAGGCATGATAGCTTGCATATATCTAATGAAAGGCAAGGTTACAACATGAAAAGTTCTGTTTGGAAATAGGGAGAACAAGATGCTCCAAAAATTTTCCAACCCTTCTTACCCATAAGCCTCAGCATATATAGCATTTCAAAACTAACCTAGGTCGGTTACAAAATCCACTCAGGGAACTATAATCAGAAAATATCCTTGAAAGGACATCTAGCTGACATGAGTTATGGTGTTGAAACCTGGAACTGGGGCAGATGGAAGATATTTCTGAGTCTTTAATGCAAGTAGTTGCGTCATTGATCTAATCCTTCTCGACACTCAGGCGGCGGAGGAAAGATTGGACATGAAGCGGTGGCAGGATATTTTGGGCCATCAATGTGAGTTGTGCCCTCCTATGCAGCAATAAATGCAAAAAAGATCTTCACCAACTCAAGAAAGTTGCTGCTGAAAAAGTCCACCTGACCGACATGAAGATCTGGATCAAAAATGGAAGTGGAAACCCTCCAGAAGAATTCCCGCCAAAAGGTCATCATCCTAATATTTTCAAATTTCCATAGGCAATGATTTATCCCACATGCACCCCGCAGTGTCCTCATCATCATTTTATAAGTCAAGCCATGAGCATATATTATGTCAGTGCTTTTGCTCCCGACGGCATCATCATAAGCCTTAACATCATCCTTCTTTAGCATGATATCCTGTTGCTCTAAATATCACCCTAAAGTCTGCAGGCCTCAGCACTATCATCTGTCGGCCAGACCTCTAACATCAGTGAGCCATCGGCATGTTCGGCTGATATGAAAAGTCACCCCAATATGAAATTAGCCCTGAGCCTCATCATTATCTTCAAGACCTATGAAATATCCTCCTAATGGAAATATCCTCCTGACGAGCTCATCCTGATAATTCATATCACCCTGATGTGAAATATCACCCCGCAGAAAATATCACCCTACGGGAAAGCATATCCGAACCTCATCACCTAATAAAAAATATCACCCTGATGCATGAATATCAGCCTAATGTGAAATATCCTCCTGACGAAAGTAACATGATATAAAATATCACCCCGATGTTTGAAAATCAGGATGACGTCAGCAGGATGTCTAGGAGGAAAGATCCTCCTGATCATGTTCATACAACATACCTCTTCATATCCAGGTGACGTCATCAGCATGTTAGAGTAGGGTGATATTCAGAAGCAAGAGCGATATTTGTAAGGTACCTGATATTCAGAAATATCACCCTGATCCTGAAGAAACCTGATGATGATATTCAACCTCATCGGCATAAACCAATGCATCAGAGGAAGCTCCTCCTGCTTTGCCGACCTCATATGTCTCACCAATGATCTAAATGATCATGTCCACAAACATCCTAATGACGTCACCATCATGTCGAACATCAGGATGATCTTCAAATGCTAACTGGTGTTAAGGAAAATATGACCCTGTTCGAGCCTTGACGGCATCATCATGATATTCGAGGCAGGATGATATTCAGAAATATCATCCCTGCAAAATATCAGGTTGCACTGTAGCTTCATCGTAAGATTGGGGTGGTCTTGGAATATGACTGATATTTGGAAATATCACCCCCGGTAGGAATATGCATGAAGTTGTGAAACAAGCAGATATCACCCTGACATAGGAATGACGTTAGCAACATGTTGGGCGATCTAGCGAGCATGAAGTGAAAAATAACATTAGGATGATCTTCAAAGATCACTCGATATTCAAATGTGATGACCCCTCAGAAGATTAGGTCATACTTAGAAAACTTAGTAGCACCAACATCAGGATGATCTTCGACTAAGATCACCCGATGTTAAAATATCATCCTAATGCGAAAGATCAGGTTGGCATAAATATGATGACCTTTCACAAGAAAGATGATCTTCCCCCAGAATGGATCTGGATGATGTCAGCGGCATATGACTTGGTTCATCACTGCAATTACCATGATGTCATCATCATGTTATCAGATGGGGGCGATAATTGGAACATAGGTTGATATTTGTAACATCAGGTGATATTGGGAAGATCAAGTGATGTTCCAATTATCACTTGATGTTTGAAATATGACCTGATACTTGAAATATCACCCTACTTGCAAATATCAAGTTTGACCAAGCTTATGACCCTGCATAACTTCCTCACTTTGGCGAATCTCAGGGTGATGCTTTAAACAAACCTGCCTATCTTTTCAAGCTCTTTCACATGGTAAGCCTCTTCAGGCAAGCTTCAGATTTTGAAATTTGGGTTAAGACCTCAGGATCACAAATATGGCTTTCATGGGGATATGCATATTGACTGATCATGCTTGAATTATTTTGACTCCTGCTAGAGGAAAAATAGGTCAACAATTTGGCAACCTCTATGGGATGTTTGCCTGCTAAACATGAGATTAGTGGCCTTAAGCGTCCATTGGGCATGGAGTCAAGTTTAAAATATGCTGGGGAACTAGGACCTGCCTCTCAAAACATAAAAAGGGGAGAAGGCTTGCTTTCTCCTAATGACAAAGCAACCTGTGTAGAAGCACTTAGGGAAGTAAAAGGATCTAAACTACTCTGCAATAACACTTATTGAAAACAAGAAGTCTAACCTACTAATTTACAGGGTCTCATACCTCAAAACACCTTTTCAAGTGTATCCCATTGACTGGGATATGCAGATTTTCTCCATTCATATTTGACAACTGAAATGCATTGTGCTCTTTGCATTCAGTGATGAGAAAGGGGCCACTCCACATGCTGTCAAATTTGGAATGCTTCCCTGGTCTACTCCTCAGCTCATCCCATTTGAGCACTATATCACCCACTCTAAAATGTCTGGGGGTGGCCTTCTTGTCAAAATTTCTCTTTGTTTGCAGCTGATGATGTTCCATGGCTGCCATAGCTTTATCTCTACTTTCCTACAGCTCCATAAGCTGAGCATATCTTACAGCCATGGGGCTTTCTGTTTCAAGCATTTCTAGATGATGCATGATGTCTATTGCTGGCAGTTCCATAGACATAGGCAACCTTGCCTCCTTTCCATACACTAGCAGATAAGGGGAGTTCCCAATAGGCCTCTTAGGAGTTATCCTATCAGCCCACAGAGCAAACTTCAAATTAGTGTGCCAGGTCCTCTAATTATTCTCCATTGCCCTCTTAATAATCCTGATGAGATTTTTGTTTGTGGATTTAGCCAAACCATTACCCTGGGGATAATAATTTGATAAAGTATTCAAATAAATCCCATTCTTGATAGCCTAGTCAGTTATTCTTAGGCCAACAAAAGCTAGAGCATTATCAGAGATGATTGATTCAGGCACTCCAAACCTGGAGACCAAATCACAATAAAAATTTAAAATAGTACTCTCATTAGATTCTTTCAGAGCCACTGCTTCAGTCCATCTTGTGAAGTAGTCTGTGGCTATGAGTATCCACCTATGGTCTGCACTTGATGGTGGGTTGATAGGTCCAATAAAATCAATGCCCCATCTCATAAAGGGCTGCTCTACCTGGATTGGGTGTAGAGGCAAAGCTGGCAGCCTCTCTTTTCCTACAAAAAGGGCACACTTAACACACTTTCTAGCCCATGCATGGGCATCTTTAAATAAGCTAGGCCAATAATAGCTAGCTCTCATTACTTTCCAAGCAGTAGTCCTTGGGGCAAAATGACCCCCTGCTGTTCCATCATGGAATTCATGTAGCACCATGTCAGTCTGATCAGTATCAATGCATCTAAGCAATACACCATTAAAGTCCTTTCTGAAAAGGATGCCTTCTATTAAAACATATGGAATGGATTGCAGCCTGAAGTATCTTCTTTTAGCATTATCTAAGCCTGTAGGACATCTACCAATTTGCAAAAATTGGGTCATATCATCAACCCAACTAGTACCTACTGCTGTTGTATCATCTTGATGCTCCTCTTCTATGGTCAGGAGCACCTCTTCTTCTTCCTCTACCTCATCCTTAGAACTAGTGACAAGCTACTCACTAAGTCCTCTGCCTCTGAACAGCTTGGTTATCTTGATCTCTACATCATATTCCATGACCTTGGTGATCCAACCAGCCCTTTTCTCATTAACATCTTTACTCAGCAGGAACTCCTTCACACTAAGATGAGCCACCATCAGGTGTATCTTGTTATTTGAAACAAGATGTCTAAATTTTTTTAGGCTCCTGACTACTGCTAGGACATGCTTTTCAATGAAGCTATACTTCTGCTCATACTCCTCCAACCCTTGGCTAAAGAAGGTGATTGGTTGTTCAAAACCCTCTCTTTGCTGCTGCACTAGAATAGAAGAGATGGTGTCCAGGCTGCCATAAGCATACAGGGTAATGTCCTTAGAGAAATCAGGATTGATCAGGGTTGGTACAGTTGCTAATGCCTCCTTTATGGACTGGAAGCTAAGTCTGGCCTCTGACGTCCAACTGAAAGTTGTGTTCTTTTTCAACATAGACGTCAAGGGTTTCAAGAGATTTGCAATATCAGGTATGAACCTTCTTAGAAAGTTAATTCTACTAATGCAGCATTGTAGTCCCTTCTTATGACTGGGTAAGGGCAACTTCAAAATGGCCTTTATTCTCTCCTCATCAATGGTAATACCCTCCTTTGACACAACATGCCCCAACAACTTGCTCTCATGTACAACAAAAATGCATTTCTTTGGATTGAGAGATATCCCAAACTCTCTACATCTTTCAAAGACTAGCCTTAGGTGGGATAAATGCTCAGACGCATTTTTAGAGAAGACTATTATGTCATCCAGGAATACCAGCACTAGCTTATACATCAGACCCTTAAAGGCCATGTCCATAGCTCTTTGAAAAGTAGAGCCAACATTTGAGAGGCCAAAAGGCATCCTCTTGTAGGCCATAGTACCCCACTTGGTTGTGAAAGCAATCTTGAATTGGTCTTCTTCCTTGACTAGCATCTGGTTATAACCAGAAAATCCATCAAGCAAAGAAAACTTTTTTGAGCCAGCCACCACCTGTAGAATTTGCTCCATTGAAGGCAATGGGTAGTGGTCTTTTAGGGAGGCTCTGTTAAGGTCTCCAAAGTCAACACATAGCCTAACCTCCCCATTTTTCTTCCTCACAGGCACAAGGTTAGAAACCCAAGAAGTGTGCTTGATTGGAAAGATGATCTTCCCCTCAATCAGCTTGGTTAGTTCTTTGATCATCAGGGGTTCTAGCTTTGGATTCAGAGGTCTCTGTTTCTGCCTCACTGGTTTTATACCTAATTCTAACTCTATGGTGTGTTGGGCAATATGAGGATCAAATCCCTTTAAGTCTACATAATCCCAATGAAAGCTCTTCTATCCTTAGCTGAGTAGATTTTACCAATTTTAAGGAGTCTACCCTTGAAAACTTCTAGCTCTTCATAATGCTCCTCCTTTACCTACGTACTAGTTTTTGTCTTCTTCTTTTGGTCATCAGTGCCAAAGATAGATTCCAAGGTGACCAATCCCTTGGGCAGCTTATTTGTTCTTAGCTGAATGATTTGATCATTGTCATACTGTTGTTTGAGTTTATCCTGATTCATTATGGAAAACTCATCTTCCTCTAATAGGAACCTTAGGATCTGTTCATCACTGTCAAAAACTTGCTAGTGAATATTATTATCAGGGATAGAAGGCCTAGAAATTATTTTTACATGAGGCTGAACCTTCTCCCTTTGAATATCACTAGGGATGTCAAATTGAGCCCCAATTGAACCTAATCTGTCAGCATAATGGTTCTGACTCCTTGGAATGGAGATCAGATTGAAAGCATCAAACTCTTTAATCAAATTCCATACCCTGTGTTTGTAGCACTTCAGGGCATCACTTTTTGTAAGGTGCAGTCCCCTCACCTAATTCACAATGAGCTCACTATCTCCAAAGACCTGTAGATAGCCAATCTTCCTCCTTCTTGCCCACTGCAGACCTTGGATCAACCCTTCATACTCAGTAGTGTTGTTAGTACAAGAAAAGGCAAGATAAAAAGCAGCATAATAATTTTCACCTTGTGGTGACACAAGCATTGCACCACCACCAGATCTATTTCTGCCCCTAGAGCCATCAAAATACATTTTCCATACCTCATCATGTTGCTCTGTCTGCTACTCTGCTTTCTTCAGAAGACTTGGTATTGTTGTTTCATGCTCATACAATATGTACACTCCTAGGCTAGTTTCTTGGATATGTCCCTCAGGATCATCCACAACATTTTCAGAGGCCCACTGCTTCAAGAGTACCTCTGGTATGCTCTTAGCTTGTAGTTCCTAAGCAGCAACTAGTTCAGGGTCATCAGAGATAATGCAATTTGCATTAACAACACTGGGTGTGTAAGGTTCTATGTGATAGTCTGAAAGCAACTCAGATTTCAAAGTTACTTTGGTGCCATATCTGGTCCTAAAAAACATGTGGGACCAGTCAGAAGATAGATATCCTCCTATTTTGGCTATAAATTCCCTTAATAAGCACATGTCAAAATGAGGAGGCAAATCTATTATGAACACCTCCTGTAAAATAGAAACATTGGGGCAGGTGTGTAGGGTGAGACCTAGGTCTCTTATGATACCCACAGTATTAACAGATGTACCATCCAACTGGAGTACACCTTTCTCAAGTGGCTGGTATCTAAGCCCTAATTGATCTGCAATCTGCTTAGGCATGACAGAACTGCTTGCTCCACTATCCACCATGCAATTGTGCACTAGTTTGTCCCCAATTATCAATGATACATAAAAAGGAAGAGGTTTGGCACCTTGGTTAGGCTGCTTGATATCATCTTGGGATGAATTAGCAAGAACAGTCCTATTTAAGTCAACAGTGTTATCATTGGATACCTTCAAATTAGACAAGGCAGACTGCAACATCTTCTTTTGGCCAGAGATTGCTAAGGAATCCCACATAGACATGGTTACATTCATCTTTTTCATGTTTTCAATAATATTGAAAGATGGAGAGGCACCTACCTTCTGACTTGACTTTGTAACAGTAGTATCAGCCTGCAAATGAGGCATCTCCCTTGTTGTTGCTGGAGTATTTCTTTGCAAGATGCGAGGGATATGGGATGTGGAAGCATCAGTATGTCCTCTACCTTTGCTTGCTACTGGTTCAACCTCATAACCCCTCTTCTTAGCCCTTGTATTGGCAGCAACTGGATTACTATCACTGCTTACCCCACAGAATTCTCCTTCCTGCCAATTCATGAAAGCAGAATCATTCTGAGGTTGCTCTTGTTGTTGTACAGCTCCATCATTTGGTGTGTATGATTGTGTGGCTGCCACATTTTGTGCCATCAGAGTTTGATTTAGGACTCCACTTGAACAGGCTACCTCATTGTGTGGCATATGGCATGGGACACACCAATCATAATCAACTGCAATATTATTTTGAATAGGGACAAGTTCCCTTGCTGCATTAACAGGTGCTAGATTGTAAGGCTAAAAAGGCCTTTGGTTCATGTTTTGCCTGACACCTTGGTAGTTGTTTTGATAAGGTGGCCTATTGGCTTGGTAAGGTTGACCCTACCCCTGATATGCTTGGTTCTGCCCCTGATGTTGTTGTTGATAAGGCTACCTACCTTGAGACTGTTACTTCTTAATGTTTACTAGATCATTCCCAAAAGTCTGCAGAAGATTTTCTATTTTCTGCTGGCTACTTTTTATTTCCTTTAGCTTTTGAGATGAACTAGAGGCAGCAGGTTCAGAAGTGTAGGTACTTGGTAATGCTGTAACAACAGGTGTAGGGACAAAATATGGGGTGGGCAAAGGCATAGAAGCCTGGATCTCAAGAAAGATGGGCATAGGGGGCCTAGGTGCTATTTTTCCAGCCTGAATTAGACTGTTCTCTGCTCTAATGGCTATTTCATAGGCATTAGGTAGGCTTACACCTCCTAGTGATTGTATCATCACTACAATATCACTATTTAAAGCTTTCCAAAAATATAAGAATGCATACTCAGTTGGAGGTCTTACTATGGCAGGGATTTTGTCCCATGTCTTATGAAATCTGAAGTTGAAGTCCATCATTGGTTCCTGAGGAGCTCTCCTTATGGTGGTCATCTATTCCACCAATGATAGATTATCTGATTTATCCTGGAACTACTTATTCAGCTTGTCTCCTAATTCATCCCAAGTTCCTATAGTCTGTATTGGTAGACTTCTGAACCATTGTAATGCCTTCCCTTTGAATGAAGCAGCTAGTAATCTGATGGCTACATTCTCTTGTGTTACATGATGCACTCCACATAGAGATGCCACATCTCTTATGTGTTCAATAGGTGTAGTTTGGGTTTCCCCTGTGAAATAGGGCAGGCTCTTCAAGGCTGCCAGAGGTATGGCATCATGTACTGCTAAATTCAAAGGGCTTCCCCCATCAAAAGCCACAAATGGTTGATTTCATGCCATCTGAGCAGCTGGAGGTGGGTTTGCTTTAGTTGCTACAAGGACTACAGAGGCAACTGGTCTAAAATTTGGTGGAGTTGACAATGTCCTCTTAGAATAGGGAGTTCTTACTATAATTCTACTCTGCCTCCTAGGTGGAGAAAGTTGTAGATAATCAAATGAGCTTGAACTTGAACTCCTAGTTTGTATCCTTTTCATAAAAGTATATCAACAGAACTAGTTTGCCTGATTTTCCTCAGTATGAGTCGCTAGATATGCAATTTTTAACCTCCTATAGGTCAGAAAATCACCGGTTCCACATCAAAACTAGTAATAAGAGTTTATATTGTCCCACCGGGCGTGCCAGAAACTGTTGTCACATGAAATTGCACCCTGCTTGAATGGGACTCCAAGCATTCCAATGACACAATGGGATTGATCTCTAAGTGTGGGACTTTGCTAAATGAGATCGAACCTCCGGAGAAGGCCGACTTCCTTGTCTAGTTATCACCTAAAACTACTGTATTTTGGGGTGAAAAGGGGAAGAAATGTACTGAGATGAAAAATAAAGCATCAATACTGAAAAACATGAAAGGGTGATGGCACCAGACAAATTTAAAGAACCCTTGCAAAATTGAAGCATGCACAACACAACCAGATACAACAAGCAAATAGACACAGAATAGATGATTCTAACAGAGGTAAGAAGCAAGATGACTGAAAGGAACAAAAGATATTCACAGACAATCATATGCAGATTCACACAAAGATAGACAAATCAGCAAAAGGCATGATAGCTTGCATATATCTCATGAAAGGCAAGGTTATAGCATGAAAAGTTCTGTTTGGAAACAGGGAGAACAGGATGCTCCAAAAATTTTCCAACCCTTCTTACCCATAAGCCTCAGCTTATATAGCATTTCAAAACTAACCTAGGTCGGTTACAAAATCTGCTCAGGGAGCTGTAATCAGAAAATATCCTTGAAAGGACATCCAGCTGACAGGAGTTATGGCATTGAAACCTGGAACTGGGGCAGATGGAAGATATTTCTGAGTCTTTAATGCAAGCAGCTGTGTCATCAATCTGATCCTTCTCGACACTTAGGCAGTGGAGGAAAGATTGGACATGAAACGGTGGCAGGATATTTTGGGCCATCAATGCGAGCTATGCCCTCCTGTGCAGCAATAAATGCAAAAAATATCTTCACCAACTCGAGAAAGTTGCTACTGAAAAAGTCCACCTAACCGACATGAAGATCCAGATCAAAAATGGAAGTGGGAACCCTCTAGAAGAATTCCTGCCAAAAGGTCATCATCCTGATATTTTCAAATTTCCACAGGTAATGATTTATCCCACATGCACCGCACAGCAACCTCATCATCATTTTATAAGTCAAGTCGTGAGTATATATAATGTCAGTGCTTTTGCTCCTGACGGCATCATCATAAGCCTTAACATCATCCTCCTTCAGCATGATATCCTGTTGCTCTAAATATCACCCTGACGTCAGCAGGCCTCAGCACTATCACCCGTCGGCCAGACCTCTAACATCGGCGAGCCATCGGCATGTTCGGCCGATATGAAAAGTCACCCCAATATGAAATTAGCCCTGAGCCTCATCATCATCTTTAAGACCCACGAAATATCCTCCTGATGGAAATATCCTCCTGACGAGCTCATCCCGATAATTCATATCACCCTAATGTGAAATATCACCCCGCATAAAATATCACCCTACGGGAAAGCATATCCGAACCTTATCACCTGATAAAAAATATCACCCTGATGTATGAATATCAGCCTGATGCGAAATATCCTCCTGACGGAAGTAACATGATATAAAATATCACCTCAATGTTTGAAAATCAGGATGACGTCAGCAGGATGTCTAGGAGGAAAGATCCTCCTGATCATGTTCATACAACATACCTCTTCATATCCAGGTGACGTCATCAGCATGTTAGAGTAGGGTGATATTCGGAAGCAAGAGCAATATTTGTAAGGTACCTGATATTTAGAAATATCACCTTGATCCTGAAGAAACCTGATGATGATATTCAACCTCATCGGCATAAACCAATGCATCAGAGGAAGCTCCTCCTACTTTGCCGACCTCATATGTCTCACCGATGATCCAGATGATCATGTCCACAAACATCCTAATGACTTCACCATCATGTCAAACATCAGGATGATCTTCAAATGCTAACTAGTGTTAAGGAAAATATGACCCTGTTCGAGCCTTGATGGCATCATCATGATATTTGAGGCAGGATGATATTCGGAAATATCATCCCCGCAAAATATTAGGTTGCACTGTAGCTTCATCGTAAGATTGGGGTGGTCTTGGAATATGACTGATATTTGGAAATATCACCCCCGGTAGGAATATGCATGAAGCTGTGAAACAAGCAGATATCGCCCTGACATAGGAATGACGTTAGCAGCATGTTGGGCGATCTAGCGAGCATGAAGTGAAAAATAACATCAGGATGATCTTCAAAGATCACTCAATATTCAAATGTGATGACCCCTCAGAAGATCGGGTCATACTTAGAAAACTTAGTAGCACCAACATTAGGATGATCTTCGACTAAGATCACCCGATGTTAAAATATCATCCTGATGCAAAAGATCAGGTTGGCATAAATATGATGACCTTTCACAAGAAAGATGATCTTCCCCCAGAATGGATCTAGATGATGTCAGCGGCATATGACTTGGTTTATCACTGCAGTTACCATGATGTCATCATCATGTTATCAGATGGGGGCGATAATTGGAAGATAGGTTGATATTTGTAACATCGGGTGATGTTCCAATTATCACTTGATGTTTGAAATATGACCCGATAATTGAAATATCACCCTACTTGCAAATATCAGGTTTGACCAAGCTTATGACCCTGCATAACTTCCTCACTTTGGCAAATCTCAGGGTGATGCTTTAAGCAAACCTACCTATCTTTTCAATCTCTTTCACATGGTAAGCCTCTTCAAGCAAGCTTCAGATTTTGAAATTTCGATTAAGACCTTAGGATCACAAATATGGCTTTCATGGGGATATGCATACTGACTGATCTTGCTTGAATTATTTTGACTCCTGCTAGAGGAAAAATAGGTCAACACCTTTATCAGCTAGTTGGTGAATCGGCAAACTTGGAAACCTATGAACTAACTCTCCCTTTGTTGAGTTTGTGAACTTGATATTTTGCCAACTTAACTTCACATTCTACGACTTTATTGGAAAATTGGTAAATTGATGAACTTAGAAACTTACGAACCAACTCCCCCTTTGTTGAGTTTGTGAGCCCGAGATTTTTTCGATGACATAAGAAGATACACTTTATCAGCAAATTGACAAATCAACGAATTGTTTGTCCAAGAAACCTAGCTTTCAGTGAACTTGTGAGTTTGTGAACCAAGTGATTCGTCGACTGAGGGTTTAAATCATTTGTGCCTTAGAAACTTCGTAGATCCTTTGACATCAATGACAATATTTCTAATAGTCCTACCTTCCTACCTTCTCTTCCATTCCTTTATATGCAAGGGCTCTCATTGTATATTTAGAAAATATCATTTTTAAGATAAGAATGCTTTTGTGCTTTATCATTCACTTGTGGAAGTTTATGTTGGATGTTGCATTATGATCTTGGCTACTCCAATAGAATTTACTCATAACAAGTGCATCTCTTATTTTCTTCTTGATTGTATCAAATGCTTCTTGTGATTGTTTTGTCCACTAGAATGTCTTGTTTATTTTCTTTTTCATAATCTTTTCTATTGACCTAACAATCGCCACATATCCTTTCATGAACTTCCTATGATAGCTAGTATAGGTAAAAATGTGTTTACTTTAAGTCACTATTTTTGAGGCTAGAAGATTTATGATTATTTCTATTTTTAATGGATCAACCATTAAGCCTTCCTTGCATATTATATGGTCCAGTAATGTACAAAATGGAACCACAAATATATATTTCTTCAAGTTTCATGAAATTTGTATATTTCTATGTCATGCGAACATCAACCAAAGTACTTGGACATGATATTTAATCATCCCATATATAGTCCAATCATCATGATATACCTCCAAGAAATTCTAATCAAAATCCTAAAATTCATTGATCATTATTCTACTAAATACCATAGGTGCATTCTTTAGGACAAATGGCATAATGGTGTACATGAACAATCCTCATTTAGGAAAATGTCATTTTATGTTTCTCTTATTTCTAAATCTTTACTTGATGGTACCTTGATAAGTTAACTATGAAGGAATAAACTTCCCTTCCTGCTATTAATTCAAGGACATATTTTGTAAATGGAGTGGGAAAGGGATCATGCACACAAGCCTTATTAAGTTATCTAAAGTTAACATGTACTATTATTTCACCTATTTTCTTATGTTGTATGACCTTCTGCCTTATCTAGTCTACATACTATACAAGTTTGATTATAAGTACTACACACTAATATATTTTCTAGTTCATTCTTTACTCTAGTTTTCACATTAGGGTTAAGTTTATAGGGTCTTTTCCTCTATGATATTCTACCTTCCTTCAACTAAATCTTCATTACTCTAACCTCCTCTTTAATACCCTTAACATTAGTGATAGTGTAGGGAAATGGATCTTAATATTCTTTCAATATTTCCACAACTTGCATACCCTACATCTCATGCCATTAATGTCTAATATTAGCAAGTTTAGGGCTCCCTTCTATTTCTATATTCTCTTCTCTTGTCTTTAAAGGTTGATTAAAGTATTTGTTTTTTGGTGTAATTGTAGCAGCTATTTCTCTTTCTCCTTCATTGATTTCTACTTCCAAATGTTGTAGATTTTCTTCTTTGGTGCAGTCAAGGTAGGAGGGTCTGGTTAGGTACTGTCCAACCTTGCAGCCTTAAACAATTAACTCCATGGACATGCAGATATGCAAAGGAAGCTAACAGTTAATCAACTGAAAGATAAAAGACATTCATGAACACATAACACAAGATTTATTCTGGGAAAATCCTAATAGGGAAAAACCCAGCCTTCAAAGCTCATCCTTCATATATATTTGATTTCAAAACACAATACACATGGCTCAAGGGCTTTATAGGTGCTAGGCCATAGCCAAAGGATTACAAAGATTCATACAACAAAAGTCTTTTGTGATTTCTTTCATCTACATCTCAATTCTCTGCTCTGCAACTCATTTTGCTTCCTTCACTTCTTTCTACTCTATTCTGATGCTCATCTGGATCAAAACATCTTCGGATCTCACTTCATATTTTCCTGCTATCAATCACCTCTAAAGAAACAATCCTTTACCTCTTATTTATATCATCTACAAGATTTCAAATCATCATCAAGTCGGCCTAATTGCAACGACTAGTTTGTGAAATGTGTACACAAAATAGGTCGGGCCTAAACATAAGGCACTACTTCACAAATGCATAGAACTTCACATAGACCTCATTGAAGGTCGGCCAAGTCCTTAAACTTCATCAACCAATTCTTCTTTTCACTCTGCAAGTCACATGAATGATGCACAAGCTGATTCCACTTCACTAAACGCAGCCGGCTCTGTTCTGTCAGAGTAGTCAATCTTCAAACAATGATAACTTTTCAAATGATCAGAATTTTTGATATGTTGTAACTGACTATGTCTAGGTGCTAAGTCTATAGCCGCAACCTCTCATACTTAAAATCTAGAATTCTACAAGATCACTTTCTCTGCATACTCAAGCTTCTGTCAACTGTCTCAATGATTCAGAATTCTGTCGGATGCTTCTGTATCAGACTTCTGGATGCTCCTACATCTTTCTTCATGCTCATTTTCTCTTGTCTTTCTTGAGGTATAACATAGCTTTTGTAGTGGAGTTTCTATCATATCCATCCAATCTATAATTTTCCAAATGCCTTTTTATTTAGGTGGAATGGTTTGTTATCTCATGTCTCCACATATTTTTTTGAATTTTATCAATGACAAGATTATTTATTTTGAACATCTTTTGTAATGCATTATGTACATGTCTATTGGCACTATAGGTTGAAATTTTTCTTATAGAAGTCATGTTTTACCATATCCCATTTTTTTCAGTTTCTTCTTTCTTCTCTTGGTTGATGTACCAAGTTTTTGTGATGGGCGTTAAGGTCTAGTAAAATAGATGAGTAGAAATTCTATCATCATATTCCCTTTTTTAGTCCATTTCCTAATGCAATTCTATAAATGTGTCTCAAGTTCTATTTCACTAATGTATTCGAATGTAAGATTCAATTCATCTTCTTTTGGGATGTATCTGGTTTTTATTAGAACTATAATTGCTTTCCAAGTTGGTATGCTCATCTTATCGATATACCACCATCTTGTTCTATTGTATACTAAGGTATCTTGTAGTGCTTCTAGTTTACGTCATCCCTTTAAACTATCTTTTCCATGTTTTCTATATATACTGTTAAGTCTCCTATTCTAGAATACCATGGAAGCTTAATATGTGAAATATTGCATGAAATATGGTTGAAATGATGTGGAATTTTAATATTTTTATTTTTCTTCCTTGTTGTTTTGGTTTCTAAACTTTACAGTGGGTTCCCATTTTTTGCAATGATGTTAATAAGGGTTTTCTCATTTTTTTCTTAGATTTAGACTCTTCTTGCTCCTAATACCTTTCTAAACCTTCTTTCCAAATCATCTAAAATTGAAGCTTTAATTGCATCTTCATTGTTTGTGCTATAACTACTACAATAAACGATAATCTCCCCCTTTGAGTTAGGCTCATTAATGTTGTCTTTTGCATGGAATTTTCTTAAGGAATATAGTGCCTTCTCATCTTCTTCCTCACTTTATTCTTGCGCTCTCTCTTCCATATATGTTCTACTCATATCTTTGTGTAAAGGGATGTGTATCACCTTATCTTCATTAAAGAGTGACAATTCTTTCTTAAATGAGTCGATTGTACCACTCCAAGTTGAGTAGGATGTTGAATGTGTCATATGGGTCCTTCATTTTAATCACTTCAAAGTGAAATTTTTATTTAATTCCAATTAGATTGACTTCTACATCTCTCCAAGTTCCAATTATGTTAATTACAATGTCATCAACTAGAGAATTATTGAAATGTGTCTCATATAATGTTATTCTTCCAAACTATTAGCCCGTGATTGCAGTTAAACCAAAAGGTCGACCTATCAATTTCTAATACAAGTGCTAGAGTTAATGAATCCATGGGAGGTGGTTAGTCCATGTCACAAATCCCATGGGGATTGTTGACCATTTGCCAATAATCTCTTCCCAGCTTTACCTGAGGGATTCAAACCCATGACCTTTCTCTCTGATACCAATTGTTGGCCCACGATTGTCATCAAACCAAAAGGTCGACCTATCAATTTATGATACAAGTGCCAAAGTTAATGAATCCACGAGAGGTGTTTAGTCCATGTCACGAATCCCACAGGGAGTGCTGACCATTTGCCAACACAAACTCCTCCTAGATTCTCTTGGGCATAATGCCAACATATTCTTCGAAGTTGATTAGTACATTCTTAAAGTGTTTGTTGTCTACACAAACCTCTATCAAGATTGGTTTCTTTTTCCATCTTCTTGGGGTTTTTTCCACACTTTTAATCTATGGTCTTAAATTAGTGTTTCTATTTTTATCTAATATTTTGAGAATTGTTTTAGTTTTTCTAAAATAATTTCATCTTCTCCAAAGTTTGTGAGTTCCTTTAATATTTGAGATTCTTTTTTTCTAAAAATAAATCCTTCTAGTAGTCCTCCATTTCCTTTTGGTCTTAAATTAGTGTTTCTATTTTTATCTAATATTTTGAGAATTGTTTTAGTTTTTCTAAAATAATTTCATCTTCTCCAAAGTTTGTGAGTTCCTTTAATATTTGAGATTCTTTTTTTCTAAAAATAAATCCTTCTAGTAGTCCTCCATTTCCTTTTCTTCTATAATAATCTTCCTAATGTCTTTAGCTATATGATCATGCTTTGATTTTGTAAGAAAGTAGTCTTCTTCTTCTTCCTCCTCTCCTAGCTAATTAATCAATGATTTTCCTTTTACAATATCAATTTATCCTCTCATTATTACCACAAATTTATTTTTCTTTCTATATTTCATAATGGCTTTCTTCCTTAGTTCTTCCATTTTCTCCAAGTTTTCTTTCTCTAACCTTTCTTCATTTGTGAGTGATGACTAGCTTCTTATATCTTCCTCATCTAGTTTAGTTTTCATGCATCCCCTAGGCCCTTGAGAATTTTGTTTAGGCACCTTCATTATGACTTTAACTCCTCTAGTTACATTAGACTCCAATAATTCCTCATTTTTTTACTATGGTGGAGCATTCTTAAAGTGTGGTTAATCTCTTCAAAATGTGAATAAATCATGGTTAGGATCACCAAAAACTCCACAATTTTTCTTCTCTTCTTCTTGACATTCATTGAAGTGTAATGACACATCCTCTTTTCTTCTTTTCTCATGACCTCTTCCTCTATCCTCTCCTCCTTTGTATTTATTATAGTAGCATCTATTATCATTTGAAGGGTATCTTGTGGGGGGTTTCTCAATCATAATTTGTGGTGGGGAATATTGTGTTGTATGGATGTTGTATTGATTCTTTCATGTGGGATGATTATAGCCATGATTGTAGAATTATTTCATAGCCATCCCTTTAGCCTTGGCCATTCCTTTTTGTATTTACATGTTTTCTTTGCACCAGTGGTTACACCATGGTTCATGTTCATCATCTTCCCTTAGTTTGAATAAAAGAGATGACAATCATTAGTCTCATGTGTTAGATCTAGGGCACACAACTGAGAGGGGGGGTGAATCAGTTGTACAAAAACTTGCTTCTACTTCAAACACTTGATTCTTCTTTGTTAGTTAATAGCATATCAATTAACCATCCATGAAAGCATAATGCATAAACACAAGAGCATATAAACATCAACACATTGGACACCAAGATTTTCACGTGGAAAACCCAGTTAAGGGAAAAACCACTGGGTGATTAACCCAAGGATTATTCTCTGTTAGAAGAATAAGAAAAATGAATGGCACATGCCAACTAGGGCTCACTGCTCGAGCACACTGCTCACAAAGGAGGCACACTGCCTACAAGGAGACACACTATCTACAAAGTGATAAGAATCACAAACTTGAACTGGAGATTGACATCTTCACCATGTCTGGATTAGTTCCATTTAAGCTTGAGATACTTCTGCTTTGCCCTTCATTCTTTCGCTATACCAGTCTCATCCACTACACTCCACACTTTGAAATGAACTCACAAACCTTCATTTATACAAGACATCGACTTAGGAGCAATCATCTAAGTCGGCAATCAACCATAAGGACATTCGCAAGATGATTAACTCATCCGGTCGGCTAGTCTGAACAAGAACTTCATCCGGAAGAATATCTTCAATTCGGGGCTCTACCACCAATGCGGACCGACAACATAACCTCAACATGATCCAAGAACCTTCACAAGCTTGCCTAATTAACTAGGTACATCCGCACTTCCTCTACTCACTGGAATCTCTTCTCCTCTTCATTCGAAACTTCAAGAACACAGTCTGCCGCCACTGTCATATTGAGGAAGGTGCTTCTGGACCTCTAAACTTTGTACAAACTGAGATGACACATTAAAAGGACATCCTAAACACTCTGTCCAATCTGTAGAGTCTGATAATGTACCTCTGGATCTCACCGGACCTTTTTGTAACACTCTGTCACTCCGGAGCATCTCCCGGAACTGGTTCTACTTGATCGATCACAACTTCTTCACATCTTCATGTGGACCTCTGAAATCTTAACTAGATCATCTCAAGACTCATATCTAAAAACACTTTAATCTGTATCCTCAGAATCTCAACCTATTGAGTACTTTTGCCTTCTTCTTTTCACTGTTCTTCACTGTTCCTGATTGAGACTAATTTTCTCAATATCCTCAGCACACAGCTCATCCAATCCTTCTTGTCAATGCAATATGAGTATGTTGACATCAATGACAACATTGGTTAACCTCATACTTGCAACAATCTCCCCCTTTGTCATTGATGGCAACATATGATGTGAAAAACCATCAAGACAAGAACTTCTCCTTTCTGTCGCAGCTCCCCTTATCAACAACAACTCTTCACATGTCTTCTCTTCCTTTACTACTCCCCCTTTGATCGTCAACCACTTGTTTTTCACATCTCTTCTCTCTGCCTTTGACATCAATGGCAAAGGGCTCATACTTGCAATTCTAACACATCAGAATCATACCAACTGCTCCCCCTTAGTAGCTGCTCCCCATCATCAATCTGGATCACAAGATATGACTGTGATATCCACCAAACTGATGCACATCAGTGCATCCTAGTTCATCACCGGAGGGGCCATGACCCCTAACTTCTCCTAGAGATACTCAAAAGAGTCCTTGGGAAGAGGTTTAGTAAAGATATCTACAATCTAATCCTTGGAGGGTACGTACTCCAATCTGACTTCTTCCTTGTTCACTTGTTCTCTCAAAAAGTGAAACTTGATAGATATGTGCTTAGTCTTAGAATGTAATACCAGATTCTTAGAAATATTAATTGCACTTGAATTATCACAGAAAATTGTGATAAGCTCCTCATATTCAACTTTAATGTCTCTTAGCATCTACTTCATCCATAAGATTTGAGTGAAACTACCTTCTGCTGCAATATATTTTGCTTCAGTTGTAGACAAAGATATTGCATCTTGTTTCTTGCTTAGCCAACAAACTAATCCCTTTCCCAAAAAGAATGCTCCACCACTGGTGCTCTTCTGGTCATCCACATCTCCTGCCCAATCTGCATCTGTGTAAGCATGAAGAGAGAAATCATGATCTCTAGGATACCACAAACCATACTCCACTGTCCCTTTAAGATATCTAAAAATTCTCTTGATTGCCATAACATGAGATTCTCTAGGATCAGCCTGAAATCTTGCTACAAGACCAACAGCCTGCATTATATCTGGTCTAGTCTGAGTGAGATACAACAATCCACCAATCATTGATCTGTATTTGTCTGATCTGCCTTCGGAGAGTCATCATCTTTGCTCAACTTACATCCGGTTGCCATAGGAGTGTTCATTGGCTTTGAATCTTCCATACCAAATTTCCTCAACAATTCTTTCACATATTTGGTCTGAGAAATGAAGATCCCTTTCTTTGTTTGAGTAATTTGCAGACCCAAGAAGAAATTCATTTCACCAAGCACAGACATTTCAAACTCACTTTTCATCTGATTTGCAAAAGTTTTGCACATACTATCTCTTCCTCCAAAAATGATATCATCCACAAACACTTCAACAATCAAAATGTTTTCATGATCAATTTTGAAATATAAGTTACTGTCTGCAATACCTTTGTTGAATCCAATCTGCACAAGATGCTTATCCAACCTTTCATACCATGCTCTTGGGGCTTGCTTCAACTTGTAGACCATATCATCATTATCAGACAATTGAAATCCATCTGGTTGTTCTATGTAAACTTCTTCTTCTAGATCACCATTTAGGAAGGCAGACTTGACATCCATCTGATATACCTTGAAGTCTTTGAAGGCAGCTAATGCAAGAAATAATCTGACTACTTCAATTCTTGCCACTGGAGCAAAGGTCTCTTCAAAATCAATTCCTTCTATTTGAGAGTAGCCTTTGCAGACCAATCTAGCTTTATTTCTGATTACTTCACCTACTTCTTTCAGTTTGTTCCGGAAGACCCATTTGGTTCCAATCACATTCTTGTCTCTAGGTCTGGGAACAAGATCCCAAGTATGATTTTTCTCAATTTGCATCAATTCTTCCTCCATTGCTTTGGTCCAGTTTTCATCATTGCAAGCTTCATTAATTGTCTTAGGTTCAATCTTTGAAATTAGATAGTATTCATTTGAATCTTGAGCAATTCTTCTCCTTGTTTGTACCCCTTTACTTTTGTCACCTATGATCTGATCTTCAGAGTGATTTAGAGTTACATACCTTGGAACTTTGGGAGTTTCTTGCACTACTAATTCTTGATCAGGCTCATTCAGACAAACTTCTTCTTCCTAATTTACCAGATCAGTCTGGATCTGAATTTCAAAGGAGGATGGAGCTTCTTGCACCAGAGGATCATTCTGATCATCTTCATCACATTCATAAAACCTTGAGGGCTTCTCAATTCCTTCATCAACCTTCACATTTGTACTTTCTATCATCTTTTTCAGTCTCTTATTGTAACAGTGGTATGCTTTGCTTTGAGTGGAGTAACCCAAGAAAATTCTTTCATCACTTCTAGCATCAAACTTTCCTAAATCTTCATCTCTTTTGATATAACATTTGCTACCAAATACTCTGAAGTATCTCACAGTAGGAGTTACACCAAACCAAAGTTCATAAGGAGTCTTACCGGTGTTGCTTCTGATTTGAACTCGGTTAAGAGTGTAGACTACAGTGCTGATAGCTTCTCTCCAAAACATCTGAGGAATATTTGCTTCCATCATCATTGTCCTGGAAGCTTCCTGGATGGTCCAGTTCTTTCTCTCAACTACTCCATTCTATTGTGGAGTCCTAGGAGCAGACAACTGTCTCTTTATGCCATGCTTCTCACAAAAGTCTATGAATTCACCGGATGTGAATTCACCACCTCTATCAGACCTTAGACGCTTCAGTTTCAATCCGGTTTGATTCCCTACTATAGCTTTGAAGATTTTGAACTTCTCAAGGGCTTCTAATTTCTCTTTTAGGAAGGTAACCCACATCATCTGGGAATGATCATCAATTAGCAACATGAAATATCTATCACCTTGCATACTCTTGATTCTTGTCAGACCACAGAGATCAGTATGTACTAATTCCAACAATCTGGTAGTGGACTAATCCTTGCTTTTGAAAGAGATTCTACTCTATTTGCCTAGCTGACATTCTTTGCATAAACTATTTGTAGGTTTCACCAATTTAGGAAGATCTCTTACAGCTTGAGTATTGCTTATCTTGATGATGTTATCAAAATTCACATGGCACATCCTTCTATGCCATAACCAACTCTGATCAACTTGAACAAATAGACAACTTTTATTAGAGCCAACTAGATGGAAGATATTACCTTTTGTTTGAGTACCAGATGCAATTTCAGTTCCAGAGCTTGTAAAGATTTTGCATCTTCCATTCTTGAACCAAAGATCATAGACTTTGTCCACTAACTGACCAACACTGAGAAGATTGTGCTTCAATCCTTCAACATATAGTACATTACCAGTTTTGCTCTTTCCATCAAAAGAAATAGTTCCCCTACCTCTGATTCTACCAGCAGAATTGTCACCAAACTTTACCATTCCTCCTTCATACCTTTCCAAATCTAAGAACTTGTTCTTGTCACCAGTCATATGGTGAGAGCATCCACTGTCAATAACCCAATCATCCTTTTCTTCCACTTGAGCAGCCAAAGCTCTTTCCACAACCTTGTGATTGACAGATTTAGAGGATATTGAATCTTCTTCCTTGATAGCAATAAACACCCATTCATTTCTAGATTTGCTTCCTAGTTCTGATTCATCATCTGTTACACCTTCATTGTCATCTTCTTCATGGACATAATAGTAGTTCTTTTGAAACCTTTGTCTGTTAGTATTAGACCTTGCAGATCTTTCCAGACATCTTGAAGCAAAATGACCAATCATATTGCAGTTGAAGCACCTAAAGGGTAGTTTTCCTTCATACTTACCAGATCCTCTTGGCAGTCTCTTTGCAATGAGGGCTTCAAGTTGAGCTATTTTTGCTTCTTCCTCTTCATGTCTCTTCTTGCTTGATCATACCATGACATCTTCTTGAAGAGTTTTCTCCCAGATCAAATCTTTGTTTGCCTTTCACATAGGCACTGGCTTTGAAAGCAGATTCAGTCTTGGGAGGATCATCTCCAAACTCAGTCATTTCAAATGTAGCTAGTTTGCCAGCCAATTGTTCTCTTGTGACAGTTGTGTGGGCTCTGAATTCACCAATGGCAGCAACCTTGATTTTGTAGGCAGTAGGAAGGGATCTGAGAATTTTGCAAACAATCTCATTTTTGTCTAGAGTTCCACCAGCATTTCTAATTCCACATACCAGCTCATTTACTCTTGGCATAAAGGTAGTGATGTTTTCATCATCTCTCATCTTCAATCTTTCAAATTTCCCTTTCAGACTTTACAACCTTGCACTCTTGACAAACTCATCTCCTTCATACAGAAGTTCCAATTTATTCCAGATCTCATATGCAGTTGGTAGGTCAATAACATTTGAGAGATCTGAGTCATTCAATGTGCTTAGAAGACCTTCCTTGGTCCGCAAATTGTTTTCAGCATCTGTGATTTCATTCAAAGTTGTTGGACCACTCTGTGGAGGAACATATGGTTTTGAGACCATGGCCAAGTATGCTTTTCCCATACACTCCAAGTGACATTTCATGCGACCTTTCCAGAGAGTGAAGTTGGTTCCATTGAACTTCGACTATCCTTCTTGTATGACGACATCCTGGATCTCCTCAAGCGGTTAAGCTCCTTTTAGAGGAACTTGGCTCTGATACTAATTGTTAGATCTAGGGCACACAACTAAGAGGGGGGTGAATCAGTTGTACAAAAACTTGCTTCTACTTCAAACACTTGATTCTTCTTTATTAGTTAATAGCATATCAATTAATCATCCATGAAAGCATAATGCATAAACACAAGAGCAGATAAACATCAACACATTGGACACCAAGATTTGACGTGGAAAACCTGGTTAAGGGAAAAACCATGGGGTGATTAACCCAAGGATTATTCTATGTTAGAAGAATAAGAAAAATGAATGGCACATGCCAATTAGGGCTCACTACCCGAGCACACTGCTCACAAAGGAGGCACACTGCCTACAAGGAGACACACTATCTACAAAGTGATAAGAATCACAAACTTGAATTGGAGATTGACATCTTCACCATGTTTGGATCTGTTCCATTTAAGCCCGAGATACTTCAGCTCTGCCCTTCGTTCTTTCACTATACCACTCTCATCCGCTACACTCCACACTTTGAAATGAACTCACAAACCTCATTTATACAAGACATCAACTTAGGAGAAATCATCTAAGTCGGCAATCAACCATAAGGACATTCACAAGATGATTAACTCATCCGGTTGGCAAGTCTGAACAAGAACTTCATCCGGAAGAATATCTTCAATTCCGGGCTCTACCACCAATGCAGACCGACAACATAACCTCAACATGATCCAAGAACCTTCACAAGCTTGCCTGATTAACCAGGTACATCCGCACTTCCTCTACTCACTGGAATCTCTTCTCCTCTTCATCCAAAACTTCAAGAACACAGTCTGCCGCCACTGTCATACTGAAGAAGGTGCTTCCGGACCTCTAAACTTTGTACAAACTGAGATGACACATTAAAGGACATCCCAAACACTCTGTCCAATCCGCAGAGTCTGATAATGCACCTTTGGATCTCACCAGACCTTTTTGTAACACTTTGTCACTCCAGAGCATCTCTCAAAACCGGTTCTACTTGATCGATCACAACTTCTTCACATCTTCATGCGAACCTCTAAAATCTTAACTAGATCATCTCAAGACTCATAACTACAAACCCTTTAATCCGCATCCTCTCAATCTCAACCTATTAAGTACTTTTGCCTTCTTCTTTTCACTGTTCTTCACTGTTCCTGATTGAGACTAATTTTCTCAATATCCTCAACACACAACTCATCCAATCCTTCTTGTCAATGCAATATGAGTATGTTGACATCGATGACAACACTGGTTAACCTCATACTTGCAACATCATGTTCATCCTATTATCTAGATATCCCATATTATATGTTTTTAAATTTTATAGTAACCAATTATAAGTCCACTTTAAGCACCACAACTCTTTTCTCACCTCTCACTACTAGACATTCATTCATCAAATTGCCTTCCTAAAAATAATGAATACACTAAATCTTTTTCCTTTGATTTGATGATAAGGATAGGTTATTTTCAGTTTTAGCAAATATATATCTTGTTTAATCTTTAAATGTTCTAATTCTAGTCTCATCCTCTCCAACTGCTTATTTTTTATTTCCTCATTTCTCCGTCTCCAAATTTGTGCTTCCAACTTACATGCTAATTCTATTAGACTTTAGTAGGTTTCAAATGTTTTACCATCTAGTGTCATTTTAACCTCTAGCAGTGGTCTAGATATAAACTAATCAATACTTTACTTTTTGATAAAGGGTTCCTCCATCTTCCTCACTACTTCTTTGGATCTATGCTCACACTCCTTAATATTTTCAACCTAGATTCTTGTACCATTCCTCCCATTTTATTGACTCTCTTTGATGGAACAATAGGAGATCCAAAGATAGATAAGAATTCATTCTTTATTTCCTACCATTCCTTATCATGCTGATGACACTTGTTCGTATACCATTTCAAAGCATCATTTCGAAGTGTCCCTATAAAATCATAAAGTCTATCCTGGTTAGTCCAAGTCCCATTCCTTCTCCAAATGGATTCCAACATAAAAATGTGTTTATATGCTTGAGTAGTATCTTTTTCCAAAGACAGGTAGTTTCATATTATGTTCCATAGTAGAAGTACATTCCTTGGATCTATTTGTACTAGGAAGGATTCTTTTTATATTTTTGGTGCACTTCTATCTTTTGACCTTGGATTTATGTATTTCTTTCATTCACTAGTTTCTTGTTGTGGTCTCTCTACCTTACTAGTTTCCTACTCCTTCCTTTATCTCTCACTAATTCAATTTTTTTAAAAAAATAACTTCTAATATTTCTACACAATTACTTACAAATTCTTATTGTTGGTTTTCTCTTGTTTGGGTTGAATCAATATATATACCTTCTGCAATCACTCTTCTTGTCTTCACCAAAATGTGAGATGACTCTTGGTCAAGGGGGTTCACCTCTTCATGTGATTGTTTCAATTTAGGAGATGACTTTTTGTTATTTAATGACATCTCATCATTTAATATAGGGTTTTCCATCCTTTTTTAATTGTTTCAATTGTGTCCATGGAAAGACCTTTAAACATGCTTTGAACTTCTTTTTCTTCCACACTTTTCTTGTTTTCTCATTGTAAGATTCAAAAAGAATCCAATTACACAAACCTGAATCTTGGTGCATGAAGCAACTTACATTGGCTACAAGCACAAAATAAATAATGTAACATGGCACAACATAAGCTATTCTAAAATAGAGGAAATGAATTAAATCAACTAAATTAACCATCAAATGAATGGATGAAGTACACATAAATAGGCTCAAGCATGCACAAGTCAATATGAGAAGTGTCCCTTAGGACAGAAGTAAACTAGAGACTAACTCAACTATAAGAGTAGAGGTGTCAAGTGAAATCATCTTGACGACCAAGTGAACTCACCCTGGTGAGGGAGATGTTGCATGTGCTCACATCAATCAAGGTGATGACATGTGCTCTTATTTCCTATTTTACTCAAGTAAATATTCAATAATTACCTAAGTAAACTTAATATAAGGTTCAATTAAATAATTACAGTAACAACCCCCCTTAAGTGCAACTTAGGAAGAAATATGAAATGTGAAATGGGTCCCATCAATTAGGCCTGATCAGGTACCCATGTACAATAAAAAACTTCTCAAAAATAGAGAAAAAGAAGAAAAACTAGTTGGAAAAACTCCTCTCCAAAAGAGAGAAAGATGAATGAATCTGGAAGCTTCTTTTGTACCTCAATGTCGATGCTAAATTGTGACTAAAATTGATGCATAGGAACAAGTACCATGAAGATTCAGGAACATTAATCATAATGAATATCTCTCAATTTGAGATGTGATCTGACGTGAATTAGATGCAAGATTAAGATCATTTACCATAGGCTCTCATTTTGAGATGTGAACCAATGTGAATCAAGATGTCTCAAGTCATAAGCATGATGTGAAAAGAGAGAACTAGAGAATCCATATGTAACTCATGTTGGCAAGAGACACTATATGGATTCATGAATGTTGTCATTGATGGCAACAAAGTTCATCCACACATCCGCAGGACATGGTATGTCTATACCGGAAGTCAGAGTGAAGAATGTTGTGGTTCGGTAAACAAGAATAGAGCAGTTAGTAAGGTTTGACAGACAACTCTGGATCTCTCAGCAGAAGTATCTTAGTAAAGTGCAGATTTGGGGAAGTTAAGAGGAGTATCTTGACTGATATATTCCAAGGTTTGAGCCTTTGGTGTGGAAAGGATAAAGAGATATGAATGCTTGAGTGTCAGGTTCTCATATGACAGTGTGAACAGAGGAAGAACTGACTAGCAAAACATTAGACACTATTCCGGATGTGTTACTGATGTTGGTAAAGGTTATGAAGGCATGAATTATGTTTGGCCAACATGATTGATGACTTCTACAAGTATATGCTTGATCTGCATTACTTGGTAAGCAAGGATTCAGCTGACAGATCAGAGCTTGTGAAAAGATTGACTATTCCGGGTGCCGACTAGAAAGGTGATGAAATCACTTGTACGGATATATATATATATATATATATATATATATATATATATATATATATATATATATATATATATATATATATATATATATATATATATATATATATATATATATATATATATATATATATACGATGGATTTAGTTGTGAGAAGTGTTGTGGTTGTTATTGATGTGTGAATAAAAGCAAAGCAGAGCAGAAGCAGTAAGGAAGGTCTAGTATGTGAAAGGAAAGTAGCATAAGAGAAGAGGAAAGATGAAATGTAGCAGATCACTATACTAAGCCTAACCAGAATTGAACTCCAACATATGTGGATGCTACCAATCAGTTAAAGTATTGTATAACACTCTTTTTGTAGACAGTGTGTCTCTTGTAGGTAGTATGCCTTCTTGTGAGCAGTGTGCTCGGGCAGTGAGCCCTAATTGGCAAGTGCCATTTTGTATTTCCATTCTTCTAATAGAGAATACAATCTTGGGTTAATCACCCCGTGGTTTTCTCCCTTAACAATGTTTCCATGTCAAAAATATTGTGTCATGTGTATTTCCATTTCATAGTTATGTTTGCTTATTTGGATAAATGCTGCATTGATTATTAAGAAAGTTAAGAAAGAAGAAAATAGTAGGATAACTGATTCATCCCCCCTCTCAGTTATCAACAATTAGTATTAGAGCCAAGTTCCTCCTACCAGAGTCTAACAGCTTGAGGAAGATCTGGGAATTCAAATGGATGCATATGGTTTAAGGGAGCAACTCAAGACTGCCCTTGATGACCTTGAACAGTCAAACTCTAAAGTCAATGAATTAAAGGAAAGACTCAAACAGGATGATGATTTCATGAGAGAACTAAAAGACAAATTAAATCTCTCTATGAAAAAGAGAAAGGAGCTGCTTCAGCAATTGGCAAGACAAAGTGAAGCAAATGATGCAAATGAAGAGCTGAATGAGAAAACCAAGTTATGTGAAAAGTTATCAAAAGAAATCATTATGGTAAGACATGAAATGGAATCAGGAGTTATGAAGTTTACCCAAGAAGTTGAAGAGAAAAGAAAAACTAAAGATTATCTAAGACAATCCCTCCAAGAGAAATCAGAAGATTGTCACAAGATGGATAGAATTATCAGACATCTTGAATCTGATCTTGAAGATGCTAAAGATAATGAAGAAAAACTTGAGGATCAAATTGTCTCTCTCAAAAGGGATCTTCAAACAGCAAATGAATATAAAGAGAAATTCAAGATAAGTTCTGCTCAACTTGAAGTTCTTCTTGGAAGTCAAAAGAGGGTAGATGACAAGTGTGGTTTGGGATATGAGAAAGGAGAAAGCTCCGGATCCAGTCAGAAGAATTTTGGATTAGAAAATCCAAGGAACATGTCTAGAAGACCTTCGGTAAGATAACCTAATGCTCAAAGATATCCATCCTTCAATGGATACTACCACAACTGCAATAACTTTGGTCATAAAGCTAATTAGTGCAGAAAGAGAATGAATCAGACTAATTCATCATTCTCTGGATAGTGTTTTAACTACAAAAGGTATGGTCACAAATCTCATGAATGCAGAAATATGCAAATGAACAAATCATTCAATGGTAGATGCTTTACATGCAATAGAATAGGTCATATGGCTAATCAATGCAGATCAAGAGGATATCAATCAAATATGCAAAGAAATGTTGTTTGCCAAGTTTGCAATAGATCCGGTCATATTGCAAAATTTTGTAGAAGCAAGATTCAAGACAAAAGAGGTCTGGTATATCATAATCAGAATCAAGATAAGGGAAAACAAAAAGTGAATGCGGATGAAGTTCAAAGTCAGATGAACAAGATTTAGGTGAAGAAAAGTACAAAGAATGTAGAGGATGGATCCGCACTAGACTCTGGTGCTAATATTCCTTCCAAAAACTAAAAAGTGAGCTCTGGCTCAGGGGGAGACACAAAGGAAACCTTGTTCCCCTAGCCAGTCAATTGGTGCCGAAATTGGCACAAGAAGAGTTGCGGATTGAAGGGTTCATAAGGGAAACATCCAAACAAACTATGGTTAAGATTTGGAAGATCCGTATGATGTTTAAAGATCAAGACTGATCCAGTTCTTCAAGTCATCTGAATAAGGCCAACCGGAGTAACTTAGGTCGAGCATTTATTGCAACCTGACATTAGGGTTTATGGAGCAATATAAGGGTTTTCTCATTAATCACTTGTTCATTCTATATTCAAGAAGAAGAGAGAAAAGGAGCTCTATAACTACTTCTCCCAAAGATCAAGATGATTCTTCATACAGCTCAATCCGGATTTCATCGTATGTGCCCTAAACAGCGTAAAAGGTATTCTTCGTTCTTGATATCTCTCAGTAAGATTCTTTGATGATGGCTACTCTAAATATAGTAAAGATTTCTGATAGACCTCGCCCCATATTTAAGAAGCATCCATACAAATCCTTGGAGGTAGATCCCCTAGGAGCCTTCTCTAGTGTTCTGCATGGTGTTTTGCACACCGAAGATATTAGGGTTTACATACACGCAAATGTTGAAGAGTTTGGGGAATTCAAACTAAGAGATATCTATCACAAACAACTGTTAGATGATTCATTTGAGCTCAAACCCTAATACAAGGGGCTCCGGATTAAGCACTTTGCACAATACATACATTTCCCCTGTTTTACTGAGGATGAATGGGTCAGGTATATTTTAAGCAGAATACATGACAACTTCATGTGGTTAAACAGACCATTCAAAATCACGAAAGATGCCATCAGGGTAGTTACCGGATTACACTCATCCGGTGGGATTCCTGTTCTTAAATCTGTGAAGAATCAAACTGTGAGTGAGGCTACTGAATCCAAGTTTGACAAAAGAGCAATGACAGTAAATGACATCTCTGATCCAGATGTCAAGTGTGCCTCCATGATCATTGGATATAAAATATATCATTCTAGCAGGGAAAATTTAGTACCTGGAACTGCCATCTACACCATTTATGAAATGCTAAGAAAGGATGTAGACTATGATCTTTGTCAGCTTCTCTTGAACCAACTCTTGGAGAATCTGTAGAAAATAAAGAAAGATAAAAAGAATTCATTCAAGTATGGTGGATTAATATTGTGCTTATTCTTCTACTTTATTAATGAGCTTCCCAGATCTAATGGCTGGGTGTGGGAGAATGATAGACCAGTAGCTATCCAAATCAGAGATTATTTGCATGGACTTGGTAATGACAAAGCACAAAATACAGCCCTGTGGGGATACTTCAAGAATTTCTAGAACATGATGCAAGCAAGAGAAAGGATTCCCCAGTCTCTTGTTGAGAAATACAAAGACACAGTATGTTTCATGGTTGAGACTAATCAGTGCCTAATGGAGGTAGTAGAACCAAAAACTATATCGATCATACCCATGGGGTATGAAGTTGATGAACAAATTATGGAGTTGCATGTTCAACACATGCTGAGTCAGCCAAAGGATAAAAAGGCAGAAAGGTTTGGAACCTTTGAGGAGCTGAGTGTAAAGATTCATGTGGAACTCAGAGAACCAGAGATCAAAAGGAAGGTGAGAAAAGAAGTAGAAATTTTTTCTCAAGGCCTTGGCATCTCAAAGGAGGCACTTGATGCCCACAGGAAAAAGATGGAAAGGGGTGAGGAAGAGAAGAAGAAGAAGGTAGAAAAGAAAAATGAGGAAAGTGCTCCAGCAAAACCCTCCACCTAGACCAGATCATCAAAAGATCTGCACCTACCACTACCAAAGGCTCAAGGACATCAGAACTGGAAGCACAATCATCTGGCAAAGGAGAGAAAAGAACAAAGATAAAAGCTACAAGAGCTTATGCCAGTCAAAGGGATGAAGAGGAGACTGAATCTGATGAAGACATCAAGAAAATGAAGAAAAAGAAGAAAACATCTAGCCAACCCTCTACCGGACAGAAGGAAGAAGAAAAGATAGAGGAATATGTTGAAAAACCCACTCTTAACATTGATGACATAATCAAATCAGTCACAGTGGATGGAAATCTTCAGCCAATGGTTGAGTTCTATGATGATTATGGTGAAGCAGATCAGAAAATATTGCAAGATGCCATAGTCAGGTACCTAAATATCTACAACAAAGCATTTATTGAAATTATATCTCTGATCCTTGAAAGCTTGGAGAAGGAACTAGAATCAAGAAAGAACAATGTACAAGCAAAATACCTAGAAATCTGGGAACAGATAGCAATTCAGCTATATCCTTCAATCGACCCCAAGACAATGAATATGGTATTCAAAGATTGTAAGGATGAATTCAAAAGCAAAGAAAGGATGAATCAACTGATGCTTGGTGAGACTGACAAGGTAGCCAAGGACACAGAAGAGATCCTCCGGAAGGCCTTCAAAAGATTTAATCTTCCTATTATAGAGGACTTGGGTACTGACCCCTCGACCACTAGTGTTGCAGAAGAATCTACTGAGAAAATGATAGAAGAGGTGGGCCCTGAATAGACTAACATTTCTCCTCTGGTTTCACCTACAGTCTTCGGATCTAAAGGAGAAGAAAGAATATAGGAGAAAGAAGCAGAGGTGAAGGAAAAAGAGGTTGACAGTACCAAGGCTGCAGAAGGAGAGAAGACTTCAACAGAGAAGACAACAACTACTAGTGGTGAGAATGTAAAAGGAGAGAAAGCTTCAAGAGACAGCTCTAAGGCTGCAGAAGAACAGAAAAATCTGTCTCTGGCAAGAGACACTACAAAAACTGTCCAAGAATTCTTGAACAAAGAAACAATGGAAATTGATGAACTGGAGCTTCTACAAGGACCATTTAATTTTGATTCTCTCTCTCCGGTATAGACTATGAAGATAGCTTCATTTGCTAATGCAAAGGTTAAATAAAAACTCCTAAAGTCTCACATGGAAGACTATGAGTTGATAGAAGCTGCTTCCGGAGTGCTTGAAAATATTATGCCATCATTTCAGAAAGATCCCACAGCCTCCACATCCAGTAAACTCAAAACTCTAGTCAACAGTGTTAGCACACATTTTGGTTCTCTAGAGAAGTCAGCTGAAGAAAAGGTCCGGAAGGAGTTTTTGGATAAGAGATTCTCCGAAGTGTAGGGTCTGATAACAAATGATAGGAAAGTCATGGATATTGGGATAAAGAGCTTGGAAAATGCTCTTAAAGATGGCAGAAATATATAAAAATTTTGCTTATCTTGGCCCACAGTGACCAAAGATATTGAGAGAAAAGTAAAAGAACAAGAGGATAAACTATTAAGTTTGTCTCAAAGTTTTGATCCTCTCTCATCCTCCATAGTAAATCAAGAGTGTCAGACTATTGCAATCACAAATGTAATAAAAATTTTTGAGAAGGAAAGGAAGAACATAATCAGCCGGATGGGTGAACTTAGAAGGATCATCATCCCTAAGTTAGAGGCCATGCATGAGGCCATAAGTGAAGCTCAAATCACAGCCTAGACCAATGTTCTAACAGATCTAAAAATGGCAGATGCTTTTGCGTTCCTATTGAGTGGTCATATTTCAATTTTGGACAGAATGAAGTAAAGTTGGGCTACAGAACTTATTCAATTGAAGACAACTTTTGCAGACATACTTAAGTATATGTAAGTATGCCATATGTATATACTTATGCAGCTAAGTATAGTTGAATTTTTGAAAGTTTTGATATGCGGACCCTACCCTTTGCCATTGATGTCAAAGGGGGAGTGAAGAGCAGTGAAAAATGAGGAATCCAACTAAGGGGGAGCTCTGGAAAATGTATATAAAAATAGAGCATCAGCCAAGGGGGAGCATAGTGTAAACACTTAGTCATTTTTCACTAAGTGTTGCCATCAATGCCAAAGGGGGAGATTGTTGGCAAGAGACACTATATGGATTCATGAATGTTGTCATTGATGGCAACAAAGTTCATCCCACACATCCCCAGGACATGGTATGTCTATACCGGAAGTCAGAGTGAAGAATGTTGTGGTCTGGTAAAAAAGAACAGAGAAGTCAGTAAGGTCTGACAGACAGGTCCGGATCTCTCAGCAGAAGTATCTCAGTAAAGTGTGGATTTGGAGAAGTCAAGAGGAGTATCTTGACTGATATATTCCAAAGTTTGAGCCTCCAGTGTGGAAAGGATAAAGAGATATGAATGCTTGAGTGTCGGGTTCTCATATGACAGTGTGAACAGAGGAAGAACTGACTGGCAGAACATCATACATTATTCTGGATGTGTTACTAATGTTGGTAAAGGTTATGAAGGCATGAATTATGTTTGGCTGACATGATTGATGACTTCTACAAGTATATGCTTGATCCGCATTACTTGGTAAGCAAGGATTCAGCTGACAGATCAGAGCTTGTGAAAAGATTGACTATTCTGGGTGCCAACTAGAAAGGTGATGAAATCACTTGTGCAGATATATATATATATATATATATATATATATATATATATATATATATATATATATATATATATATATATATATATATATATATATATATAGATATGATGGATTTAGTTGTGAGAAGTGTTGTGGTTGTTATTGATGTGTGAATAAAAGTAGAGCAGAGCAGAAGCAGTAAGGAAGGTCCGGTATGTGAAAGGAAAGCAGTATAAGAGAAGAGGAAAGATGAAATGCAGTAGATCAGTGTACTGAGCCTAACTAGAACTGAACTCCAACATATGTGGATGCTACCAATCAGTTCAAGTATTGTATAACACTCTTTTTGTAGATAGTGTGTCTCTTGTAGGTAGTGTGCCTTCTTGTGAGCAGTGTGCTCAGGCAGTGAGCCCTAATTGGCAAGTGTCATTTTGTATTTCCATTCTTCTAACAGAGAATACAATCTTGGGTTAATCACCCCGTGGTTTTCTCCCTTAACAGGGTTTCCACGTCAAAAATATTGTGTCATGTGTATTTCCATTACATAGTTATGTTTGCTTATTTGAATTAATGCTGCATTGATTATTAAGAAAGTTAAGAAAGAAGAAAATAGTAGGATAACTGATTCACCCCCCCCCTCCTAGTTATCAACAACTCAATGTGAGATTTTATCAAGATGGAGGTGGGATTACAATGCATGACATTCAATTACACTCACATCCCTTATTATGTCCTGTTGTGTGGAAAAACTAGAAGTCTATGCATGAACCACCCCAAGATGGAACTTTATTATAGTTCATGATTTACAAAATACCCATGTGTAAGCCCCCAAAAGATGAGTACATGAAATGATTAAACCTTATAAATTGAGTGCATTTGCATAAATACCCACCAAAAGTGTAGTGCCCCTCATTTTTTATTTTTGATCTAGTTGTTCTATTTAGACATTGGGACATTTTAGATTTTCTATTGTTGTTGACACTTGTTTAATTACTCTGATTGAATTATATGCTTATATTATGGATAGTTACAAACTCGATCATGTGGATAAATTTTAACATATGCTTATTTGATGATGTTTTATATAGTTGTTAGTTTTAATGAACATGCTTCATGAGGTTATTTGTGATATTTGTGGTGGAAGGGACAATGTTGCATAACTCACATGTGAGTACCCTGTGACATTGTGATTCTCTTCCATGGCATAATGATTTGATGATTATATGTATACATATGTATGTTCGACCCTTTTCATTGGCTGCAAGTTGCAGGTACCAGGCATTGACTCCACCTGAATTGGTAGGTCTGAGCGTGCCTTATATCTAATGGAGAATTGTGGTTTGGAGATGGTAGAAGATCCCTTAGCTTGATATCATCCTTGAAGAGGATGAGTTGTCTTGTTCTGTGATCTATCGGTTTGGTCGGTTAGGTGGATGGTCAGTTTTCTTTTCTGGTGAGGTTGTCTATTTTGTTTGGGTGTTCGGATTGTATTTGCACATTATTGCTTGATTAAAGTTGTTTTATAAAATAGAAGTATAAGTCCACCCTAGTAAATAAAGGATTTTGTGGGTTTAAATGATAATATTTAGGCAAATTCTATATTTGCGTTTATATGGTATTATATTGTTGGAAATCAATGTGTGCATGGAAATAAAGATATTCCTTCTTTATGTGAATAATAAATGTAAGTATTCTGTGTTGTCAAAGAGTCTGGTATGATATATTTCAAATTCTTGAATTTGATCTGTTGCAGGGGTAGTGGAAATTTATTGGGAAGTAATGGTTGTCAGAAACAGGAAGTGAACTTATTGTTGGTACTATTTTTGTGTTTTGGGGAGATATATTTTTTGGGGGAAAAATCTTAGGGGAAAAAAAAGGAGAATTGGAGAAAAATTGTGGAGGAAGGTAGTGTAGAAAGAACTAGGGGTGAAAGGTTGGAAGCTGAGGGCATATAGGCACTCTTAGCAATGGGTTAGTATCTAATCTATGGAAAATATTATCGTAAGTGTCAAATTATGTCATATGCTGAATTTCTTTTGATGCCAGACAATGGTTACCACCTAGAAGTGCAATTCTGCAAAATAGTATTATGTGTGTTCTGCTATCAATCTTTTTAATTAAATTCTGGTTGATCTTTTCTCTGCACTTTCATTGTTGTGTTCAAAACATCAATTGACCTCAATCAAATGTCCTGACCATGGGTCCTTTATCCTCATAAGCATTATACAGTTTCATTTTATGACTACCAATCTCTCTGTTGCCTTGTATTTGCTTCATCAGTGGCCTTTGAATGTGCACAAAGTCCCTATTGCTCTTTTTCAATCACAACTTAAGAATTTTAATTTACCTCTTCTGTAAGTGAGATAGTTAGTCAACCCTGTAGATTTACAAACTGGTTGATCTCTTGTTATAAATTCTTCCTTCTATGAATTTAGTTAGCTTCATTGCTGTTAAGTGTGGCCTCTTTGATGAATCTGTAGGTGGTTTGTATTTTGTTTCATCCACTAATTGAAAGCCCCTTCAAATCCATCTTGGGCATACTCCGCAATCCTTACATTCTTTTAGAGCAATTTAGTGCAGCAATCTTAACCTTGCATCGAAGGCACCTGTCTATTTTCATCATTTGAAACAATCCTTTTACTGTGTTTTCTTAAAACCCTCATGGCCATCATTTCAACCTGAACTCTGTTGCACCGCACCTCATTGTGAATACCTTATATAACGATTCTCAAGCACCCAAGAAACTCATCCTCATCTCATCTCAGTGCCATCTGGTATCTCTTGACAAATTTGGATGTTAGTAATATGTTGTATGCAAGTTTTGTGCCAGTATTATCGAATGACAGTTGAGAACCATTCTCTTAATATTTTATTTTTGGCACTATCTGTGAGGGATGTCAATGGATCTAGAAAGGCAAGTTCTAAATCGATTGTCATCATATTCTTTTTGTGGCTTAACCTTTTTATAGATGTCTTCACCTATACTTTCTTACAGTCGCCCTGCCCATGCATTCTATCCCTCATACCGAGACTTTTTGGAAGTTGTCGCTATTCTTTTCTACATACCCTCATGCTTCTGGTCATATGCCCTATTAGGAGAGTGCTATGCTTAAGGTGGAAACATCCATTATTACCGGTGTGGAGGCTGTCGCCTTCTATAAACTCTGCTAGTTGGTCATTCTTTCTGTGTTAGGCATTGGAGAGCTAGCGGTTCCTTAGTTCACAGCTCTAATGATGAGTAGGCCACTTTCATAGCATCTCCATTTAGTATGCCACGAAGTTTCTATTCAATGAGATTCGTACCATTGACCTCCTTTGCATGAACTGTAACTAGGGTTCGGCCTTTTTGTTTCCTATTTTATGTCTTATCGAAACTCATAGCATCTTTCCCACGTTAGAATCACTCAATGATCTTTTTAGTCGATTAGCTTTTATTCATTGTGCAGATTTCTGTGTGTCTATTTTCATTATAGTCCTTGTCATTTTTCTTGGGGTTTGAGAGGAGCTTGAACTTGGATAACCAATTTTAGACCACGGTCAACTTTTCTTTTAAGGATGGTACTTCTAATATGAATACTTGTATGTTATTGTTTGATTGACCCATTATATTTCACTAATCACTTCCTTATAATAATATTGAATGTCATAGTTTGTGTAGGATAATAACATCACTCTAGCCATAATTTAGTAGAATATTAAGTGTCTCGAGTTGGAAAAATATTATCTTGAGGTATGTTAGTATTAAATTCAGTTTAATGGGAGTCAAATTATGATATGTAGTTTTATATGTAATGTTTAACTAATGTGGTTAATTCTTTTATTTTCAACCATAGGCAGTTTATTTAAATGTAGTTCAATTTGGCCTAATTGGCATTGTTAGAAATTGCTAATATTTATGTTTTAAACAATGATCATGGTCTTGTAGGTTAAGTCAGTGGATCGAAGAATATGGACTAGTAATGTTAGTTTTTTTTATTATTATTAATAGTAGTATTTCTTTTGATATATTACTTCTTTGGTTAGCAAATTAATATCATTGTAATTCATGTCTTATGAGGAATAGGGTTGTTTTAAAATAAGTGATCTTTTGGTATAGAGATTTATGTGCATATTGTTGATCTAAAATTATTATTTAGTATAGGTAAATTTAAACTAGAATGCAAGATTTTGAAGTGTGAAAACCTTGTACCTAATTGGTTAGATATTGGGTTAAACCTGTGCAAGTCATGTCAGTGTTCATAGTAGAGTCAAGTTAGTCATTCCAGAGGCATAAGTTGTTGTTGTCATGGTCTCATGTTGTCGTCTACTCGTAAGGATTGTGATGAGATTTTAGAATCCTCCTTGAAAGTTTTGTTCTCTCACCTATGCTTGATTGTGTTAAGTTGGTTATAAGTCTTTCTTGGATGCTTTGGGTCCACTTTGATACTAATGAGACAGCTAGATGTATGGTTTTAGATATTGTAATAGTTTTGCGATGAGAATCATGGTTGTGTCGTGTGGAAGTGGTTTATGAGTTACTGGTGATACAAGGGAGTTTATTGCTCTCGTGGTTCTTAGATGTTTGATCTTTCTAAGTGTTGAGAGCAGGGTTTGCTAAGATGCAGCTAGGGGGGTGGCTCTCGATGGGGGCCAGAGCCCAAAGTGGCATCTAGGACAACCCATACGAGAGTGCCTTAAATAAGTGATAACCTAATTTTTTTAAATCAAGGGTTTTGGGTAGTTAGTTCACATGAATTAAGATAAGTGAATGCCTCACTCATGGTTCAAGTGCTCGGATAGGCTTGAGATGAGATGGGAAGGCCTGGAATGGCAAAAGCAACGACCTTATCTCCCCAAAAGGTATGATCAATTTCCGCATGAGTTTGAATGGGGGCCACAAGTTGGGAGAGGCTGCCAAGACAACCCAGGATGGGGGCTGCAGCCTAGGAAGACTTGCCAGGACAACTCATGACAAGCTATGTGATGACACTTCTGCCTTTTGTAGTCTGACATTCCCAAGTTGAACTATTCTTCCTCTTGTTTGGTGTTTGTCTCTGGAAAGTGGTATGTGTTTTGTCTACGTGAGTATGTAGTCTTTTGTGATCCTAGTATTTATTTTGTTCCTTGTCAAGCTGACTATTCATGTCGTGGGATCTTATTGTCATCTCCTAGCTCAGAGGGGTTGGCCTTAGGGTTCCACATGGTTGGGTGGAAGAGCTTTATCCATTCGATATTCTTGTTCATCTTGATTCTTTTTCACTATAGATGTGTTCTGATTCCAATTTGTACTTATATCCTCAAGGTTGTATCACACCTTCCAGATGGTAAAATCTTATGGTATTTTGTAAACCGATGTAATTGGTCATCAAGTTTGTTTCTTGTAATCTTGTAATCTTGTAATGATCTTATGTAATTGTTCTTCTATACAAAGAGAATGATGCAAATCCTCTTTGGTTGTATTTTTATGTATATCGCTTGTAATGTTGTAATTGTACGTTTGTCTAATGCGGTTATGTTCCCTAGAGGTGTTAGATGTTCTTTGATTTAATGTTGTTAATTGAGCAGTTATATCTTTTGATTATTGCAATTAATTGCTTCAAAAAAAAAAAATTCTGTAATTTTTGCTCTTGATAGTCTGACGCTCTAGGGTTGCATGACGAGGCATCACATTTGGTATTAGAGCTAGGGTTTCAAACACTAGGTACTTTGGGTACATGTATAAGCCTATCATGTCTTCCTAGTTGCGTAGATTCTTTAAGGTCTGGTTTTTCTTATCCTTATCTTATGGCCTGTGGTTGCCCTTTGTCAGTTTAGTGTCGAAGATGCCTAGAGGTCGAGGTTGAGGTCAGGGTCAAGGAAGGGGACGTGGAAGGGGTGGTGGAGGTACTCCCCCTCCTAGTTCCCTCATGGAAGTGCTCAAGAAGGTGAGGTCAGAATATGGAAGGGTAGGGTCAACCAGAGGGAGCTTAGTTCCGCTAGTTGCTTGAAGAGGTTATTGCGCATATGGGCCCTAGAAATGAAGTAGATCAGCCAGGACCTAGGGAAAGAGAGAGATCACCTAAGTGGAGAGAGTTGACAGCTGAGCAGGAGGCCACACTAGCCAGCCATATGAGAGATGTTCTGAGGGCACGCCTACCCACCTTTGATGGAGCTCATAGTGATCTAGAGGTGGAGACTTGGTTACTAGATATAGGCAGGTGTTTTGCCATGCATCCTTATGGCAACAACACTAAGGATAGATGTGCTATTTTGCATCTCTGAGGTTTTGCCTTGACTTGGTGGCGGTTAGAAGAGTAGAAGCTGCACTTGGATATTAGTACCATTTCTTGGGAGTTGTTCTTAGAGAGATCCAGAGCTTGTTTCCTGTCTGATCATTGGAAGTAGAGTTACGCAGATGAGTTCCACGAGCTTCTAAGCCAAATGGCCATGTCAGTAGAGCAATATGAATGTAGATTTTATGAGCTCAAGCAATATCCAGGCATTGGCGATGATGAGGCCATGTTAGTACAACATTTTATTAGGGGCTTGAATCCCAAATCAATGGAGGAGTATGTGTCTTCGATCCCAAGTCTATGGAGGTAGCCATAGAGAAAGCCTGTTTGGTTAAGGAGAATTTTGCAATGGCTCTTAGTGGCCATACAGGTGTGCAGATTGGTAGTGCTCCTTTGACACGTGTTGAACCTCATAGTGGTCAGATTCAGGTAGTCAGCTCCTTAAGAAGCCATCTTACACCCACCAAAGGTGAATAGTAGCAGCAACAACAACAACAGTCTTTCCAATCAAAGTCAAAGCCTAAACAAGGTGGTGGTGCTCAGTTAGGAAAAGATCATAATTGGTGGTAGGCCAAGAGTTATCATCCCACTCAGTCTGCAGTCAACAAAGATGATTTCCAGTAGCCTAATGCCTTCTCGGGTGGTGGAGGTTATGGTAGAGCTTCAGGATGCTTCTCTTGTGGCCAGCAAGGCCACATAGCTAGGCATTGTCCACAGAGGAGTGCAATAGGATTTGGTCAGAGGCCAGTAGATTCAGAGCCAACTGTAGGTGATGTAGGGAGGTCTCATTAGGCATTCGCAGTGATTGATCACTGCCAGTCAGAACATCAGGGGATAGTTTTGGAGACCACAGGTAGAGGTCGGGTAGCCTTCTTCGGAGACTGTGCATGTTCTACAGCATCAGGGTGGGATCCTTGAGAGTAGGGCTTTTTGCAGAGACTGATCCTCGGCTTGTTTGTAGGCTTCCAGGAGTAAGCCTGATCCTAGGGGGAGGATGTAGTGCCCCTCATTTTTTATTTTTGATCTAGCTGTTCTATTTAGACATTGGGACATTTTGGATTTTCTATTGTTGTTGACACTTGTTTAATTACTCTGATTGAATTATATGCTTATATTATGAATAGTTACAAACTCAATTAATCATGTGGATAAATTTTAACATATGCTTATTTGATGATGTTTTATATAGCTGTTAGTTTTAATGAACATGCTTCATGAGGTTATTTGTGATATTAGTGGTGGAAGGGACAATGTTGCATAACTCACATGTGAGTACCCTGCGACATTGTGATTCTCTTCCATGGCGTAATGATTTGATGATTATATGTAGACATATGTATGTTCGACCCTTTTCATTGGCTACAGGTTGCAGGTACCAGCCATCGACTCCACCTAAATTGGTAGGTCTGAGCATGCCTTATATCCAATGGAGAATTGTGGTTTGGAGATTGTAGAAGATCCCTTAGCTTGATATCATCCTTGAAGAGGATGAGTTGTCTTGTTCTGTGATCTGTCGATTTGGTCAGTTAGGTGGATGGTCAATTTTCTTTTCTGGTGAGATTGTCTATTTTGTTTGGGTGTTTGGATTGTATTCAAGCACATTATTGCTTGATTAAAGTTGTTTTATAAAATAGAAGTATAAGTCCACCCTAGTAAATAAAGGATTTTGTGGGTTTAAACAATAATATTTAGGCAAATTCTATATTTATGTTTATATGGTATTATATTGTTGGAAATCAATGTGTGCATGGAAATAAAGATATTCCTTCTTTATGTGAATAATAAATTTAAATATTCTGTGTTGTCAGAGAGTCTAGTATGATATATTTCAAATTCTTGAATTTGATCTATTGCAGGGTTAGTGGAAATTTATTGGGAGGTAATGGTTGTCAGAAATAGGAAGTGAATTTATTGTTGGTACTATTTTTGTGTTTTGGGGAGATATATTTTTTGGGGGATAAATCTCAGGGGAAAAAAAAAGGAGAATTGGAGAAAAATTGTGGAGGAAGGTCATGTAGAAAGAACCAGGGGTGAAAGGTTGGAAGCTGAGGGCATATAGGCGCTCTCAGCAATAGGTTAGTATCTAATCTATGGCAAATATTATCGTAAGTGTAAAATTATGTCATATGCTGAATTTCTTTTGATGTTAGACAATGTTTACCCCCTGGAAAAGCAATTCTGCAAAATAGTATTATGTGTGTTCTGCTATCAATCTTTTTAATTAACTTCTGGTTGATCTCTTCTCTGCACTTTCATTGTTGTGTTCAAAACATCAGTTGACCTCAATCAAATGTCCAAACCATGGGTCCTTGATCTTCCTAAGCATTATACGGTTTCATTTTACGACTACCAATCTCTCTGTTGCCTTGTATCTGCTTCATTAGTGGCCTTTGAATGTGCACAAAGTCCCTATTGCTCTTTTTCAATCATAGCTTAAGAATTTTAATTAACCTCTTCTATAAGCGAGATAGTTAGTTGACCCTGTAGATTTACAAACTTGTTGATCTCTTGTCAGAAATTCTTCCTTCTATGAATTCAGTTAGCTTAATTGCTGTTAAGTGTGGCCTCTTTAATGAATCTGTAATTGGTTTGTATTTTGTTGCCTCCACTAGTTGAAAGCCCCTTCAAATCCATCTTGGGCATACTCTGTAATCCTTACATTCTTTTAGAGCAATTTAGTGCAACAATCTTAACCTTGCATCGGAGGCACCTGTCTGTTTTCATCATTTGAAACACTCCTTTTACTGTGTTTTCATAAAACCCTCGTGGCCATCATTTCAACCTGGCCTCTATTGCACCGTACCTCATTGTGAATACCTTATATAACAATTCTCAAGCACCCAACAAACTCATCCTCATCTCATCTCAATGCCATCTGGTATCTCTTGACAAAATTAGATGTTAGTAATCTGTTGTATGCAAGTTTTGTGCCAGTATTGTCGAATGAAAGTTGTCAACCTTTCTCTTAATATTTTATTTTCGGTGCTATCTATGAGGGATGTCAATGGATCTAGAAAGGCAAGTTCTAAATCGATTGTCATCATATTCTTTTTGTGGCTTAACCTTTTTATAGATGTCTTCACCTATACTTTCTTACAGTCACCCTGCCCACCCATTCTATCCCTCATACCGAGACTTTTTGGTAGTTGTCACTATTCTTTTCTGCATACCCTCATGCTTCTGGTCATACGCCCTGTCAGGAGAGTGCTATACTTAAAGTGGAAACATCCATTAACACTAGTGTGGAGGCTGTCGCCTTCTATAAACTCTGCTAGTTGGTCGTTCTTTCTGTGTTAGGCATTGGAGAGCTGGCGGTTCCTTAGTTCATGGCTCTAATGATGAGTAGGCCACTTTCTTAGCATCTCCATCTAGTATGCCACAAAGTTTCTATTCAATCAGATTTGTACCAATGACCTCCTTTGCATGAACTATAACCAGGGTTCAGCCTTTTTGTTTCCTATTTTGTGTCTTGTTGAAACTCAAAGCATCTTTCCCATGTTAGAATCACTTGATGATCTTTTTGGTCGATTAGCTTTTATTCATTGTGCGGATTTCTATGTGTCTATTTTCATTATAGTCCTTGTCATTTTTCTTGGGGCTTGAGAGGAGCTTGAACTTCGATAACCAATTTTAGACCACAATCAACTTTTCTTTTAAGGATGGTACTTCTAATATGAATACTTGTATGTTATTGTTCGATTGACCTATTTTATTTCACTAATCACTTCCTTATAATAATATTGAATGTCATAGTTTGTGTAGGATAATAACATCACTCTAGCCGTAATTTAGTAGAATATTAAGTGTCTAGAGTTGGAAAAATATTATCTTGAGGTATGCTAGTATTAAATTCAGTTTAATGGGAGTCAAATTATGATATGTAGTTTTATATGTAATGTTTAACTAATGTGGTTAATTTTTTTATTTTCAACCATAGGCAGTTTATTTAAATGTAGTTAAATTTGGCCTAATTGGTATTGTTAGAAATTGCTAATATTTATGTTTTAAACAATGGTCATGGTCTTGTAAGTTAAGTCAATGGAATTAAAGAATATGGACTAGTAATGTTATTTATTATTATTATTATTATTAATAGTATTTCTTTTGATATATTACTTCTTTGGTTAGCAAATTAATATCATTGTAATTCATGTCTTATGAGGAATAGGGTTGTTTTAAAATAAGTGATCTTTTGGGATAGAGATTTATGTGCATATTGTTGATCTAAAATTATTATTTAGTATAGGTAAATTTAAACTAGAATGCAAGATTTTGATGTGTGAAAATCTTGTACCTAGTTGGTTAGATATTTGGTTAAACCTGTGCAAGTCGTGTCAGTGGTCATAGTAGAGTCAAGTTAGTCATTCCAGAGGCATAAGCTGTTGTTGTCCTGGTCTCATGTTGTCGTCTACTCTTAAGGATCGTGATGAGATTTTTGAATCCTCCTTGAAAGTTTTGTTCTCTCACCTATGCTTGATTGTGTTAAGTTGGTTATAAGTCTTGAGTCGATGCTTTGGGTCCACTTTGATACTAATGAGACAACTAGATGTATGGTTTTGGATATTGTAATAGGTTTGCGATGAGAACCATGGTTGTGTCGTGTGGAAGTGGTTTATGAGTTACTGGTGATACAAGGGAATTTATTTCTCTCGTGGTTCTTAGATGTTTGATCTTTCTATGTGTTAAGAGTGGGGTTTGCTAAGATGTAGCTAGGGGAGTGGCTCTCGATGGGGGTCGGAGCCCAAAGTGGCATCCAGAACAACCGATGCGAGAGTGCCTTAAATAAGTGATAACCTAATTTTTCTAAATCAAGGGTTTTGGGTAGTTAGTTCACATTAATTAAGATAAGTGAATGCCTCACTCATGGCTCAAGTGCTTGGATAGGCTTGAGATGAGATGGGAAGGCCTGGAATGGCAAAATCAACGACATTGTCTCCCTGAAAGGTATGATTGATTTCGCATGGGTTTGCATGGGGGCCGGAAGTCGGGAGAGGCTACCAGGACAACCCAGAATGGGGGCTGGGACCTAGGAAGACTTGCCAGGACAACTCATGACAAGCTGTGTGATGACACTTCTCCCTTCTGCAGTCTGGCATTCCCAAGTTGAACTATTCTTCCTCTTGTTTGGTGTTTGTCTCTGGAAAGTGGTCTGTATTTTGTCTGCGTGAGTATGTTGTGTTTTTTGGTCCCAGTATTTCTTTTGTTCCTTGTCAAGCTGACTGTTCATGTTGTGGGATCTTATTGTCATCTCCTAGCTTAGAGATGTGGGCCTTAGTGTTCCACATGGTTGGGTGGAAGAGCTTTATCCATTAGATATTCCTGTTCGTCTTGATTCTTTTTCACTGTAGATGTGTTCCAGTTCTAGTTTGTACTTATATCCTCAAGGTTGTATTGTACCTTCCAGATGGTAAAATCTTATGGTATTTTGTAAACCGATGTAATCGGTCATCAAGTTTGTATTCTTGTAATCTTGTAATGATCTTATGTAACTGTTCTTCTATACAAAGAGAATGATGCAAATCCTCTTCGGTTGTATTTTTATGTATATCACTTGTAATGTTGTAACTATACATTTGTCTGATGCGGTTATGTTCCCTAGAGGTGTTAGATGTTCTTTGATGTAATGTTGTTAATTGAGCAGTTATATCTTTTGATTATTGTAGTTAATTACTTCAAAAAAAAATATTTCTGTAATTTTTGCTCTTGATAGTCTAATGCTCTAGGGTTGCATGACAAGGCATCACAAAAAGAGCTTGATTAAGAAACCTTTGGCACATTATTCATGATTGGCACTTTATAAATGAGTACAATTATAACATATAGTTGATTTTTTAGAGTTTTAGAATGTCCAATAAGGACAAAAAAGATAAAAGTATAGTTAATTAACAACATAAGAACAAATAGCTAGCACCATGATATAGTGCTTAGAAAAATATCTGCTTTAAAAAAAAATGGGACTCAAATCCGAGTCCGTTTGTGAAAGTTATGAAGCTTGAAAGTCCAAAATACTATGACTATAAAGCAAATTTTGAGAGAAAATTGATTTTCTAAAAAAATGGAAATATTGACACTAAATTGATTATATCAATGTGAAGAGGATGGAAAAATATCTCATTTCAGAAAAAAAAAATTATGTTGAAAAACGCCTCCGTATAACCGAGATATGGCCCCCTGAAGTTCCCCTCCAGAATTGAAAACTGCATTGAAGAAGGGTTGTCCCCCTAGTGGCTGACTAATTGAGCTGTTAGTGGAGGTGGTTGGAGGAATTTTTTTTTATATTGAAAAAAACTTTTTTTAAAAAAATTATTATTATTTTTAATTTAAAAAAACTCATAAAAAAAGTATTAGGGGTGGGCCCCAAGGCACCCACCACCACCCATGTGGGTGGCACGATGCCCAAAGGCTCCCGCCACCCCATTATAAGGGGAGGTAGGGGATGGGGTCCTGCACCCCTATCACAATAGGGGTTGTACCCTACATTGGTAGGGTACGGGGTACCCTCCACAAGCAGTGCGCTTTTTAAGTGCATGATTTTTTTAATATAAAAAAACTTTTGATTTATTGTTTTTTATTTTTTTCTTAATTAAAAGGAATACAATAAAAACAAATTTTAAAAAATATTTTAATTCTTTACCTGCACAATATAGCTCAGGGAGGTCGTACGGCATCCCTAAGAAAAAAAATTGCATCTTCTTCAAATTTGTCCAAAATGGACAAATTTTATATGGATATGTAGGTTTTTGGTTGCTCCAGATGCAATGACAGTCTATTTTTCACCAAAATGCTCCAAAATTAAGCTCCCTATCAAATCTAAAGAAAAAAGCACTTGCTTTAAATCAATGTAAATCTGGCCTCTGGTGTCCAACTTTTATGAAAAAAAAGTCAAATCTGAATTTTTTAGCTTCTCTAAAAATGATGGTGGACTCTGATATGTTGTAGGAATCACCAATGTGAATCTTTTGATGTGATGCTTCACATGAAACCGTCTTTCCTCAATGGACAATAATTAACTCCAAACACCAACAAGGCTTTGATACCATATAAGATTCAATGAGAATCCAAACACACAAGCCTGAATCTAGGTACATGAAGAAAGTTACAATAGCTACAAGCAAAAAATAAATAATGTAATTTGCAACAACACAATCTATTCCAAAATAGAGCAAATGAATGGATGAAGTACATATAAATAGATTCAAGAATACACAATTAAATATGACAAGTGTCCCCGAGGAGAGAAGTAAACTAGATACTGACTCGACTATAAGATTAGAGGTGTCAAGTGAACTCATCTTGATGACCAAGTGAACTTACCTTGATGAGGGAGATGTTGCATATGCTCCCATAAATCAAGGAGATGGCATGTGATCTTATTTCCTATTTTACTCAAGTAAATAAATGGACAAATTTTATATGGATATGTAGGTTTTTGGCTACTCTACACGCAATGGCATAGTTAGTTTTTCACCAAAATGCTCTGAAATTGAGCCCCCTGCCAAATCTAAAGAGAAAAACACTTGCTTTAAATTAGTGTAAATCTATCCTCTGGTGTCCAAATTTGATGAAATAAAAGTCAAATATGACTTTTTTAGCTTCTCTAAAAGGGATGGTGGATTCTGATATAATGCAGGAATCACCAATGTGAAGCTTTTGATGTGACACTTCACATGAAACCCTCTTTGCTCAATGGACAAGAACAAACTCCAAACACCAAGAAGGCACTAATACCATATAAGATTCAATGAGAATCCAAACACACAAGCCTAAATCTAGGTACATGAAGAAAGTTACAATAGCTACAAGCAAAAAATAAATAATGTAATTCGAAACAACACAAGCTATTCCAAAATAGAGAAAATGAATTAATTCAACCAAATCAACCATCAAATGAATGGATGAAGTACATATAAATAGACTCAAGAATACACAAGTAAATATGAAAAGTGTCCCTAACGAGAGCAGTAAACTAGATACTGAATCAACTATAAGATTAGAGGTGTCAAGTGAACTCATCTTGATGACCAAGTGAACTCACCTTGATGAGGGAGATGTTGCATGTGCTCCCATAAATCAAGGAGATGCCATGTGATCTTATTTCATATTTTGCTCAAGTAAATAAATAATAATTACCTAAGTAAACTTAATATAATGTGCAATTAAATAATTACACCAACACTTGTAAATCGAAATTCATCCTTTTCTCCTTTTTAGACCTAGACTTTTACTTAATACCTTATCTAAATAGTCCTCACTAAATTCCAAGGTTTTAATTTTGTTAAAATGGTTAATAATTCCTCAAATCCATCATTAGCTATGATTTTTAGGTTAGACATGTCAAGTTCTAAATGGTGTGTATGAGTCAAAAAGTTTAATGGCAGAGCACACCTACTTTGAGACCCTTCTTTTAGTGACTCTAAATACCACATATTCTTTAATCTATTTTGATAATTCTTCTAGGATCCCAGCTGCTTTATATAGATGGCTATTAACTTTCTCAGGTGTGTCTCTATTATAAAGTGGTATAATTTTCCCTTGTTCCTCTATTTGTGGAGTCATAATAGTTTCCATATAATTCATGTGTTCAACTATAGTCCCCTTGGCACACTCACTTATGCTCAATTCCTGTAATGGTAGGTTTTCCTTATCTTCCTTTCCTCAATTTTAGTAGTAGCCCCTCTACCACACTCAAAATCTTCCTTAGTATCATCATCATCATCAGTAGCCCCCTTGGAATGCTCTAACTCTTCATCAGTATCATTATCAATAGTAGCCCTCTTGGCACACTCTAACATATCTTTTCTATCCTTCTTAATTCCTATACCATATATTTCTTATCTTTGTTCAATCTATTTTAGTTTCTATTCTTCTATGTTCAATTCCTTTTCCAATTAAATATCTTCCCTAATTTCTCTTTGCTTCTTGTTATCTCCTTTTTCCATGAGTGCTTATTGATTTCATATTTCATTAATCCTTTTATCCATCCCTAATGGCTCGTCCTTCTTCTAGCAATCGCATCTCTTTGGAGATTCCTTCAAATTCCCCCCTTTTCACTTATCATCCTATAGGTTGGTAACCCCCTCTCTCAAGGCTAGAACCTAGAGGATTCTAACATAAATTGTAAGATATTGTTTTTTTTTAATTGGAATCCTTTCTTGTTAACTTATTTTCTACTACAAGGAACATATCTATTATTCAAATCTATTATTTATCCCTTTAATAAGGTCTCAAAATGGGTCTAGATCAGAGATCTAATCCAAAGTTGCTTGAGTGTTTTATTTCTACCCTAGTATTAGAGATAAGAGGAGGATCATACCTTATACATTGAGTTATAGAAGATTGTGGTTGGAATGAACAACTAAAATTGATAATATACATCCTAGCTGAGGGCTACGTTGCAATGGGATGGTGGAGTGATAAGATGGAATGCATTCTAGCTAGTCCAGTTAGAAAAGGAAGGGAAGGTGGGATAGTGTAGTTTAGTTATCGTGGGTTGGAAATGAAAAAGAAAGAGTGAAGATTAAGTAGGGGAAAGGAAATGTGAGAAATTGGTGGGGAAAATAAATATGTGTTGGTTAGATGCTTGGAAGAGGTAATAAGTAGTAGGTAAAAAATATTAAAAAAGAAGAGTATGTGGGTTTTGTTGAGAGGTTTATTTTTTAGTATGCTATGAAACTTGTTTATTGAGTGCTATGATTAAGTTTATTTAGATTTAGTGTTTTTATTGTTTCTGAGTTCATACTTCTAGAGTGTACAAAAAAAAGTGTAGAATAGATCAGGACAAAGATGAAGAGGAGCCAGAAGAGGCCGAGGAAGAACAGTGGAGGAACATATTGGGAACCTCTTCAAGGCAGATAAGGAGAGAGTTGTCACAAAAATCAAGGAGGTCACCAGCTCCCATCTTTTTTTGGATGAACACCTCCATGAAAGATTTCTTTATGAGGAATTCTCGATGAATACAATGCTCATATTTGGGGGGAAGGCATGCGGTAAGATCATGCAAATGATTTTATTAGAGAAGACATGAAGGAAGTGACTTATGCAGCTATCTCTACATACAACATAAAGCCGAAGCAAGGATCCTTGGCGGGTGTGTTCGATGCAGTGACGGTAAATAAGAACAAGGTAACTGCCCAGGCTTTGTGCCTATTTAGAGAAGGTAATAAGTATCCAGAGAAATAACATGGAGACATTCACCTATTTCTTGAGCCAATACGGTGATTTACTCTCACCACCTCAAATTGAAAGATCATCTAAGATTGGTGAAGGTCTGTGATTTATGTTGCACTTAACCACTTCGAGTGGATGATTGTATTCAAATGGCTCATTTGAGAAAAAATTACTATGTTCTTTGTTATACTTTTAATGGAATGGGAGCTACCCCACTGGTAGCACTTATAAAAAAAAAGTGTAGAATAGATAGTTAAATTCATTAAAATTTAATGTAAAAATAGAACCCTAATTTAGTGTCCTAATTTTAATTACCAAAGTGTGTCATTTTACTCTAAATATAATTTAAAATAATAAATAAAGATTTCATTAAAATTTCAAATTTATTAATTGTAATGTCAAAAATTGCATGCCATGCAATTTTGACACTACAAATTGTACTTGTTTTAATGTCGATTCTTGTAGCATGTTTTAAGACACATTTTAGCCCATCATATATCCTATTTCCTAATCTAGATGCCAAATTTTACGTTGTTTTGTGTACTTGTATTTTATGTGATGTTCCCTTAATGTTTTTTGTTGATTTTTTAATTTAAGTCATTTTTTGATAACTTTAAATTTCATCTCTTTAAGGTTAAGCACAATTGTGTAGATGTCTATGTAGTCACAATTTCATCTTGCATGTTTATAGTTATACAAATGTTCATTAATGGCCAAAAACTATAGTTTCAACTTCTCTTTGGATGTAATCTTCAGTCACTCATTCTTGATGATTTTCTAACAATCTTCTGCTTATTTCTTTGTCCAAGATAGCTTTTGGCATGTGATGGATATTTTCAAATTGAATTCCTTCTTCCTTTTCATGCATTGGTCTAGTTTCTAAATCCTTAGTCCCCTACATTCTCAAATTTTCCACAACATTCTACATCCTACAACAACACCTTAGTTTCATGGTGCATTTGTCATCTCTTCTATGAGGCTCCCTACATGCCATTCGACTCCATTCCTTGGGGTGGTTTGTTGTGCTTTTCCATCTTTCTTCATTAATTTGCATTGTATTGTTTCAGTGGCATATCTAAATTCTACATCTCATAACTCTCTCATACACATAGGCATAATAATAGTGGACACACTCATTATTGTTCCTTTTATCATTTACCTTATTGTTCTTAGTTCTAGATGCACATAGGATTAAGAGACCACACAAACAAATTCCATACTTCTATTTGACTATTATGGAGGTCAAAATGCCAAAATTGTGGCTTCAGAATATTAGCAAGCTCCCAAATAGTCAAGCCTTTTCCCTCTATCCCAATCATAGGCACTCTTGGTGGACTCTTTATATGGAGGTTTTGTGTCTCATCCCCTTCTATTATATTCTAATTATTTTACTTCTTAGTTTAGATGTCATTTTCTCTATTCCAATTTATTTATAACTTCATCATCCAAGTTTGTTATTGTTCTATTAGGGATAGGAACAAGTTTGGTTCTACCTTTCTCATGTGCTTGTCTCCTAGGGTATGGTCTTATTTGTTTGGGAAAAATAGTGGCCTCTCCAGTCTAGTGGAGTCTAGTTAGGTGAGTGTCATCCTATACTAGTGTGGTTGTATCCTATGTGTTTTATGATAAAATGTTTTGTTCATAACATAATTGTTTACTTATCCTCTTGTAGCTATAATGCCTAAGAAAAGAAAACTTGGTACATGAAGCACATTTAGGTCAAAAACTCAACAATAATGTATGGAAAATAGGTTGTAGGTGCATGTATAGGTTGTTGTAAGAATGGAGTTCTATGATATATGCAGTTGGTGGAAACCCTATATGTCTAAAAATAGCCTCTCGATATCTAGGGAGAGTATGCCAATGCAAGATGGATGCTAGATGTTTTCCTTTTTAGTCCATCTCTCTTTCATAAATAGTTTTGGACCCTATTTGATAGTCATAAGTAAATTAAAATTTAAGGTTTTTAAAAAGCAAGTATTTGGTAAGAAAGGAGACATTTGAATTCTAGGGCTTAAGGTTTTCGTACAAACTATGAGTGATTTTTCAAAAAAAAAAAAAAAAACTACCACTTGTAGGGTGTAAAAATCTTATGTTGATAAAAACCAGCATTCTTTGCTTGCTTGTGCATTGCCATTATTTTTTGTTTCCAAATTACGAAGATCCGTTCAGACACGCGAAGGGGGCGTTGAAATTGGAATGTTGTCTTATGTCGAAATGGGCAGGTCGGAAGATTGAATAAAATTGCATGTTTAGCTGTTTAAAATTATTTCAATACAATTTTAAATAAATTGATTTTCACCGACTCCCAATTGTCGCATCATATTGATATAAGAGTTTAAGTCGTCGATGAGTTGTAATTTGCATAAGTACTACACCCCACAAACAGCTGTTCTTAAATGTTCAAAAGTCAATTTTAACTAATTAGCCGATAAGCTATTAGTGGGAGCTTTTTGCTCCCGGAAAAATCGGACGCCAGAATTGTCGGACGCCGATAAATCGCCTGACACCGGGAAATCAACAATTTTCCGTTTTTCCGTTCGCTTGGCTGCTTTTTTTTTCGTCAGCAGTTTTCGAATCACATTAAATGTGACTGCTAACGTAATTTTATATGGTGTTAAACAAATATTATTGTCATTAAAAAACAGAGAGTACTTATTTGTGAAAATCTGAGTTCGCCGTGAACGACGTTGGTTCGCTGTTAAACTGTTAAAACAGAGGATTATGTTTGCCGGGTAAGGTAACCGGTTCCTGATTATTTCACCCAAAGCGAATCCTGGTTTTTTAATTTTTTCAATGGAGCCATCTGCTCACAAGGTATGCGGCCTTTCTAATTTGGATAATTTGGGTGGTTAATTATGGTGGTTTTCATGGCTTCCTGTGATGATAGAGGAGTTCCAAGGTTTTATTGATTTTTTTTTTCCGAATTTTTAATTTAGTTTCGTTTAATATGTCGAAATGCGAACGCGGGAGGTTTTGAGAGATTGCGGCCGCAGAAATGTCACTATAAATTCAAACCTGTTATTGATAGGCAGCAGTCGCTACTTGTGTAATTGTAATTTTGTGTTTTGTCTTTTCCGGTTAATTGAAATTTTGTGTGTGTGCATTTGGAAAATTACGTTCCCCTAAGTGGCAGGGCAGACAGCCTTTGGCGGTGGAAGCCACGCTTTGCCCTTTTTTACTAAGTTTAGATTTGTTGAAGATAGGGTTTTATGCGAAAATTCGCTTCTTTGAATTTCAGTTGCTTAGATTTGGAAAAATCAATGGCTTTGTTACTCCTACAAGAGAACCTTTTCAACTGAAGGTGTCATTTATTTTAACTGGCATGTAGATGGCCAGGTTTGAACTTCGGCAATACAAATTATGGTCACTTTTGGAGTGACAATTCTTATATGTGCAAGATTCCATTTATTTTGCCATGCAGAACTTTGGTTTTCTCCAACCGTTTTGTTTGTTAGCTGTCGTTCAATATAGAATTTGATGATTTTCATTTTTTCCAAATTTTCTTTTAGTAGACTGCCATTGAATGTAAGAGGAATAGCCATTCAGCCATTCTTAGCCTGATATTAGTACTGTTAGTAGCAGGATGTGTGTCGCCATTCTTCATTTGTTATATTTACCTACTTCTATGTATTCTGTTTGGTTGATTATATATGTAGAGTCAAAGAAAAGATTCATAGTAGCCTGACTACCGATGGAAGAAACCATTCCACTGTTTCGCAGCCCAACAAATGACATAATTGCCACAAACAGGATCACAAAAACAAACTCAATAAATTAGTTGTTTACCAATACTTTGCTTTCGTTATACCAACACGGTAAACATTCTATACGATAGATTCCATCCAGAAACAAGACCACAGAATGGAGAGAGAAGTCCTGACAGCATGAAGAGGATTGTTTGCCTACAAGACAAATCAAGAGGGCCTGAAAATGACTAATAAAATAGTGCTTCTATTCAAATGACTAAATTTGGAGAATGGCCCAATTTAGGAATTCAAGTACAGTGAACGAGCAATGAGATTGCCTTGCAGGGATCAACACAAATTTGGGAACAGACTGTTAGCCAGGCAAAATCCTTCATTACCTATGTAGTGTCCTCTTGCACCAGGTAATATAACCGATTTGCATACTAATACTCTGATTCGAAAACCAGTGCAACTCTTAAAAGAAAGTTAGTGTCCTTCATTACATATATCTCAAATGAAGACAAGAATTGAGTTAACTTGTAGTAGTATGTCTATATATCAATAATCAAACCACAAAATTGTTCATTAAAATTAAATTTAAAATGGATAGGAATTAATAAACCCCAAAAGAACAGGTCAAAAATAACACAAGCAATTGATGTTCATTTATGTCTTCATGTTCCATGTTATGGTCTAAGAGATGGATAACCTGACCACCTCCAAAACCACCTTTTATGAAGTAGGAACAATGCATGGACTTGCCTTCAAAGCAGCTGCACAATAGCCATCAATATATCTATCTGCCCATTCTAATCGATGCTCTTGTAAGAATTGAATAAGTAATGACAGGCACATTCTGCAGATCCAAGGTAGGTAATCAAGACGTAATTATAGTTGATTTCTTGTTCATAAACTTACTGAAATGATCCAAAATAGTCAAAAGTAAACAATGATTATGAACCTGCAGTAGCATGGATGCCTTGTTATAGAGGACACAACCTCCAAAAGAAGGAAACCCATCAGAGGAGGCAATATGTCAACCCAAAAGTTTGCTTGGAGAAGAATTGATTGGAATAGTTACATCATCCATCCCATCACTTCCCATCACATACCAACCATCACTTCCCATCACATACCAACCGTCATCTGTGAAGCCATTAATAACCTTGTTGAAGCCCATGTTATCCAAGAAACAATCAATCAAATGCAATATGAAGACATGCACCATGCAAAGACATGTCTCACTAAAAAGAATACTCACTTGCACAACCTTTGCCTAAACCCTTCGTAGCTTTAATGTTGGTTATTTATTTTCCATGTCCCCATGTTGTTACATGTGGTGTTCACAACATGACACATGTTCAAACATGATGGAACCAATAAAACATGTGTACAATCTAGAGAAAGTTATCACCATCGAATAAAATGAATTTTACAAAATGTTATAGGTTAATACAAGATACAATTTAGTAGTATGGATTTTAATCAAAATTATTCGATTAGATTTAATGTTTTTTATTTACAAATTTCTGTGGAATTATTTTGTGTGCTAAAAATTTAAGTCAAAAAACCCATTCCATGTATAGTCAAATCATATTACAAGTACATAATTGTTAAGGAAAATAAGTGTCGCATAGAGACTAGTACCTTCCATTGTAACATTTTAGAAATTCAAATTTGGATTAGAAGGTCGAAGGCCATACATGATGTTGTGCAAGTTTGGTCATGTTGTCTTTGTTTCGCTTATAGTGAAGAACAAAGTAGGCCAACCAAATTGGATGATGATATCAAAAAGCTCTTGGCAATTTTTCCAAAATGGTCTTGTGCCACTAAGAGTTCAGCTGAATTGCATTAAGTAGTCTACAATCTTATCGTCAAGCAAGTCTATTGCCAATTGTTTTGGTTACTTGTGGTACTTGCTACCAACTCCCACTCAAAATGAGTCCCAAAGTCTTACACTTGAAAGAGCATCGACGTTGGAGGCATTGATGCATCTAACATTCATTGCAATCTCGAAGGTCAGGGGTTTAGTGGATCTATGTATGTCATGTTCCCACCTTCTTGCTAATGAATTCACTTTATTTATTATTTTTAAATAGTGTTTTACGTGTATAATCGGTTCAATCAGCAATGAAGCCAGTCACTGCAACTCAGAAAAATCAGTAGAGTTGTCCATGTCGCTCCAATGGCAGTGTTGAATCTAACCAGACTCTCCCACGCCATCCAAACCCTCACTCCACTTTGCAATGGGAGTGACTCCCATCTCATGCCAAAGGTCAGACTTGTAACAAAGTAATTACTACAACTATTGCTACTGATATCATTGTTATCCACAAAAGTAGCACAACAGAGGATTACAACTGGTGACAACATTGGATTCGTGTGAATCAGATGGAGAAATGCTGATGGCACTTGTAGGCGTGCACACATTCGTTAAACAATGCATCAAATCCTCAATATTCAAGGAATTAGAAGCTACTGCCATTGTTCCAAATTGCTCACCATCAGCCACTTTTATGTTATCATTTTTCTTCTTAGGCTTTTCTGGCATATCGTCTTGTTGTAGGCACATTGGGTTTGCCTGGTGGTAATCCACCTGCTGCATTTGGTTCAGGGGCTTGTGCATCCGAGGATCGATTCCCATTTGTCAGAGATTTTTCTGGCCAATTTGTTTAGGTACATCAACATTTTCGACTACATTAGGTGATTATTTGCTTTCAGTCTGGTAATAAATGAATTACACCGAAGCATTTCCTTCCAAAATATATACAATTCCAAATAGGGCAAGAAGAAAAAAAGGTACTAAACTCACCTCGCACTCACACAAACCACACCAAATTATACAAACTCCAACTAACCAGATCTTTAGTACCAGTGGTTCTATTTTTTGGAGATTCGTATGGAGATCCCAACAATAATGATTTCATCTCCACTTTGATTAGGAGCAATTTTTTGGCCGTATGAGGTAAACTTCCCAAGGCAGAAGCCCAGAGGACATTTTTCTGATGGGAAGATCATCCCTGACTATATTGGTAAGTATGATATGAAGTATTACAATAGTGAACTTCATTTGGAGTTGTCTATACTTTATGGTAAATAAATGTCTGTGGGGAGTGTGTTATGGTAGTTGTAAACTAGAATTACCATCTTCCTACCGGATGTTGGCAAACTAAAAATTCTGTGTTCGTCAAACTCACCACGTGTGCCATGAATAACATGCAGAAGACAGGTGTTTGGAAGAAAAACTCAAAGCCATATGCAGCAATTTACAAAGATATCTCAAACAGTTTAACTGGGAAAGTTAGCAAATGTATATGCTCTATAATTGATGCACGAGTTTCAATAATTGATGCACGAGTTTCACAGAGGCAGACAAGAGGGAAGAACAGTAATGACTATATAGAGTTTTGTGTTAAGCAACAGATGAAGCTAGGAAAAAAAATTAAAAAATAGATTTTTGTGTTCTGCAATTTTGAAATTAATGCTAGTTTTAGAGCAGTTTGCCCACAAAAACTATGTAATTTTTATCCGTACTCTAGGATTTTGAACTTTTATGTGGACCATTTTGGAGGTCTGGATAAGTGGCATCCCGTGTTCATGTTCACTCCTCCCTTGCCCACGACCATCACTAGTTTCTCATCATCATCTCGTGCCAATATATTATACTTTGATATACCCATTCACCCTACAAACTGCCGCCATTGTGAAATCTACTTCCTGTAAATTTTTCATTTTATTTCTCCTTCGTGTAACTAGGTTTGAAGCTCATTAGAAATGACTTTTGGAGAAGTAACAGTGGAAAATGCCTTCAATTTCAGACTCTATACAAACACAGATCAAGGTAAGTATATTCAGACTTTATTATTGCTTCTCACTCAATGCATAGTTAATGGACTGTCCCAACAATAGACTCACTTGTTTCAAATCATGAAATCTTTATGTTAATACTGTAGAACAATAACATTCGTTGTTTGTTTATTTCAAACTCACAATAAGAAATTTTGAAAAATTACATAGCGCAAGTAGACTGAGATAGAATAAGAATCACAAAAATTGCCAAATGGCATGATAGGAGAGTTTTTGCAAAATGTCGTAGTGATAGTAAAATTGGCAAAATGATAGAGATATTTTTAAACTAGGGTACATTTTACATATGATTTAATGATTTATGCTGCTTGCAAGATAGGAAAATTTGAAGGTGGTTTGCAGCTCCTTGGAAGAATGAAAGAGGAGGGAATAGGCCTCTAAGTGGTACTTATACTCATTCTTAATGGATTTGTAAAAGGTGAAGAATTTGACAAAGCACATTTGTTTCTAATTCAGGAGAGCGGAAATAATCCTAGCTTGGATTCCAGTAACTATGAAAGTGTGATTAGGGCTTGTAGCAATGTAAGAAGAGAGAAAGAGGCATATGGGCTTTTTATGGAAATTAAATCCAAGGGTTTGGAACTTCTAGATGATCAACTGTGCAAAGAGGTTTTAAAGAACCATGGTGTTGGGCAGGAAACTTAGTTTGCCATTGTTTTTGAAATCATTCTGCTGGGCATAGTGTAAATTGAGGTCACATGATTTGCCCTGCTATGGAATCCATGGAGGTATGCATCTAATTCTGTACTGTAAAAGATAAAACTATGTGTCATTTACATAATGACTTTGGGTATGACGGTGATTTCTAGTAAACCTTGCAAGCAAATTGTTCCTTGATTTTGGGTTCAATGCATGTATGTATACATATATTTTTGGAAATTTCTGCGTCGAAGAAGAATGCTGAGAACGTGAAAATTCAAATGTTGAGGTTTGCTTCTTGCATGGCATAGGATGACTTTAGGATTTACTTATGCCAGAATTTCTAGTTAAGAGAAAAATAGCCACACAGCTCTCTGATTATTTGTAAACTCTCTTTTATAACACATATTGCACACTTACATTCATCTTCTGCAAGTTGTCTCCAAAATAAATATATTTAGACTCCCTTGCATGTAATTTCATCTAACCAAAAAACAGTACAAGCTATCTGCCTAATTCCATTCCCAGTAAAGGCTATTGGCGTAATTCCATGCCCTGGCTAATGCTTGTTACTTGGATATTTATACATTTGAAAATAGACACTGCATATTTTATTCAATGTTTTTCTTTTATTTATCTGGATCCTTGATTCTATAGTTGCTGCCAAGTTTCCATACTATATAGCATGGATACTTCCATACAGAATGCACACAAATCTGTAACAACAAATGAAAAAATATGCTCCTATTGATAGACCCTATCGGCTATTCCATTGCACATAAATTTCGTGCAATTGCTAGTTAAAATATTTTCACTGTTTCACCATTGAAACCAAGAAGAGCATGCACTGTGAAAACGCACTATAATAAAACGCCTACTGTAACGCCGTTCTTCATGGGCAACGCAATTTTGTTCGGAGGACATCACGAGCGTTAATATGAAATTGTTGGTATGAAATATACTTTGAATGAGTTGATAAAGCATGGTTTTCAACGCGGCAAAAGTGGGTGAGGTTTCGCTCTACGCACAGTGGAGAGGTCTTTTAACAACGTACAACGTGTTAATCTCCGATCTGTAATATTTGAAGTCCATATTTTATTATTTTTATTGAAAAGTGTCATAAATTTTTGTTTGTTAATGAATGTAAACAACGTGTTAATCTCCGATCTGTAATACCGCAACAGTGCAATGCTAGTCTGTCAAGAAGATTTCAGTAAGTCAAATGTTCAAACAAGAATAACATTCAATGTTTGGGTGTGTAAATTACACAATCGCCTTATTTTCCTGAATGAGTCATTTTGGGCATAGGTATATCGATGTATTGATAAAAAAAAAAAAAAATTCTGTGCCATATTTTCAAATTTTAGTATCTTTGAGATGTGGTAAAGATACAAATCATGATCTAGCATTTTATGTGACAACTTTTATTCTCGATGAATCTAAGACGGTGAATCCTCATTGTTGGTGGCAACCTTAAGGCGAAAACTATTCTCTTTTACTTCAAAAGAATTATATTAGTTTAAAGAAGAGAGTTATGGTATTGCCATCAAAGGTCGTTTTAAGTCAATATTATGTGTTGTCATTAATCCTTTAATCTATCCCTAATGGCCCATCCTCATCCTTTTTCTAGCAATCACATCTCTTTGAAGATCCCTTTAAATTCCCCCCTTTCCACTTATCATCCTTTAGGTGCCTAACCATCTCTCGCAAGGTTGGAACCTAAAGGATCCTACCATAAATTGTAAAATCTTGTTTATTTTCAATTGTGATCCTTCCTTATTAACTTATTTTTACTACAAAGAATATATCTATTATTCAAATCTCTTTTTATCCCTTTACTAGGGTCCCAACAATAGAATCAAAATGTTAGCAAGAATGGGTGTAGATCAGAGATCTAAGCCAAAGTTGTTTGAATGTTTTATTTATACCCTAGTATTAGAGATAAGAGGAGGATCATAACTTATACAGTGAGTTATAGAAGATTGTGGTTGGAATGAACAAGTAAAATTGATAATATACATCCTAGCTAAGGGCTACGTTTCAAAGGGATGGTGGAGTGATAAGATGAAATATATTCTAGCTAGTCGAGTTAGAAAAGGAAGGGAAGGTGGGATAGAGTAGTTTAGTTATTGTAGGTTGGAAATGAAAAAGCAAGAGTGAATCTGAAGTAGTGGAAGGGAAATGTGAGAAATTGTTGGGGAAATTAAATATATGTTGGTTAAATGCTTAGAAGAGGTAATAAGTAGTAGGTAAAAAAATTATAAAAAAAAAGTGTGGGGGTTTTGTTGAGAGGTTTGTTTTGTATTATGTTGTGAAACTTGTTTATTGGGTGTTATGATTTTTATGTGTAAAGACCGACAAACTCACTTAGTATAAATATCCTTCGAAAAAGCATTTCAATCCCAAAAATAGAATAAATTAATTATACAATGGAGCGGAACAAGGAACAATTAAATAACTTCCTCATTATTTTCAATTGGGTTTACATACATTAATGAATTAATAAGTACATCAATACAAGGCCGTGTCTTTATAAAATACAACATCAATTTTACCAGTTCTTCTTCACATTACTACAAAATTAATATGCTTAACGATAATTACTGGTTTCGTCAAATATGTTGATTGTTATTAGCAAAAGTACTTGTAGCATCTCATAGTTCAAGAGGGTAAATTATTTATGTTTCAAGTATTTACTAATAATGAGTTCTTTCTGAAAATGAATTTTACTTAAAAATTTGTTATTCTGGTTTGCATGTCTTTCTAAGTTTACAAATCCAATGATATGAAATAATCTATAAGAAAAATACATTATTATCTAGTTTTGTGAAAATGTACTGGTTTGAAATAATTCCATCTATTAGTTTTCCTTCATTACTGACTGTTTTTATCTCAGTGGTTTCGGTATACTTGGCAGGAAAATGTTTTGTGTATAATAGAAATACATATTTTTCCCTTTATTGACTGGTTTTGATTGAACTGACTTATGTATACAGGGAATTCATAATTTCCATAGATAGAGCTTGTTTAAATAATATATATATATATATATATATATATATATATATATATATATCCATTATGGCAATAAAATAGAATATATATATATATATATATATATATACACACACACACACATAGATGTACAGAGACATAAAATTGCTATAAATATACCAGTTGCTCATACTGTGTTTTAATCATTCGTTGTATATATTCTTATTACTGAGAAATTATCATAGCTGTAGGTTGTACTATATATATATATGTATATATGTGTGTATATATATATGTGTGTATACACTAACTATATATTTATATAAAACAACCTACAGCGATGATAATTTCTCAGCAATAAGAAGATATAGAATGAATGATTAAAACAAACTAGTATATGTATAGTATATGTATAGCAATTTTATGTATCTCTATACATCTATATGTGTGTACCTATTGTATATTTTATATCATGCAAAAGATCAGGCACAGCCATGTATGGCCTCATAACATATATTATAATGTCCAATGTAGTACAATATTGCTGCGAACCACATATAATATATCTGAATTTCATATGTTCTAAAGAATTTACATTTCCAAAGTTTAAAGAAACTAATCGACAAATGGAATGGGGCGCGGCCTCCGTATGGGTGCCGCAGTCCCTAGTGGAGACTGCGACCTCCATATGGGGGTCGCTGGCTATGAGAGAGTAGTGCTCAACATTCCTATAAACCGTATGATATTCTTACACATCGTTCAACAATGATATAAACCATATGACATTTATACATAGCGTTCAACAATATTTTAAATCATATGATATTTATACAATTCACAACACTCAATAATAATATAAATCGTATGATATTTAAACACAGTCTTTGCTAGAGTTTTAATCCGATTTTAAATATAATTGGATACACAGTATATATATATATATATATATATATATATATATATTAACATCAAATTCATAAATATAATATCGGTACTTATATAATAAAATTTTTAATAATAGTGAATTTATTATTTCACACAGAAAAGAGATTGACAACAAGCACTTATTCACACAATCGAAATAATAACATTATGGATTTGCTTAAAAATCCATGAATACACTCCCGATAGTTGAATCCTTTCCTATCCTCCACTCTTCTTCTTGTTCCTCCAATGCTTCCTTTGCTCAAATTTGAAATCTTCTTTTCCTATGCCTCTTGTTTTTCACAATGAATATTGTGAATCCCCCTTGTGTGTGTGAGAATGAGAGGGTTTTATTCTTTTTAAAATGCATTCTTTCCTTTTTCCATTTTTCCTTCTTTCTATCTTTTTGTATTTTTGCTTTGTTTTGATTTTTCTAATTTTGTGTCTTTTTCTAGGTTTTCTTGGTTTCTATCTTTTTATTTTCTTTTTATTTGAATTATTTCTAATTTATCAAATAAAACACATATTTCTATTTTTGAAAACTCATATTTAACAACTAATTTAATTTTATTAACTAAATCTTGCAACTCAATTATTTCTCAAAAAAAAAATCATAATAGAATATAATTCTTTCCCCCTCTCTCTCTCTCACACACACACACACACACACATTATTTCACCAAGAGCATTTTTATTTTAGAATAGCATAAATTTAATAACCAATCACAATTTTATTTATTAATTTGACACACAATCATCTTTTTAAAAAAATATAATAATTAATATTAAATTTAATTATTTCATGTAATTACTTTAATAAAAGAAACCTACATATAACTAAATTAAATCTAATTTTATTCTAAAAATAGCATTTTATTATCTAACTAACAAATTAATTAAATCACAACTATAAAATATAAAATGATTTTCTTTTCTACCAAAATAAGAAAGCAATTTATCGACTTAATTTATTCATTCAATGACAATGCAAACTGTGTGTGTGTATAGTTTCTTTCACCACAGTCGCTATCAGTTGGCTAGACACCCCCTCCTCAATGATACTCTCTCTCTGTCGAGAGTATTTTCATGTCACGCACATGAGTCAAAATTTGGTCAACGCTCATTAAAATAGTAATATTAATTTAAAAATTAATTATTCAAATTAGGGGTTATGACATCCTTTCCCCCATAAAAGAATCATTGTCCTGATGATCAACTTAACTAAAGATAAGATGTCATACCTCTTTAATTTTGTTTTACCTCAATGTCAAAATCAGTCCACCTGATATTGTGTCATTGCTCCATGCACCTGCTTGTTCATAACTGCAAAAATTTCCTTTGTCTAACATTCATTCTCTTGTGCACATTTCAAATAACTTATTTATATATTTTATAATGAATAAAAGCATGCAAGATAAATCATATCCTTCATAAAATCTTATTCATATCCCAAACATTCTTATTAAATAAAATAACTATGTTCATTTTGTCAACATGCCTACTCGCATGAGACAACAGAACAATTGCCCCTTATGATGAAAAACAAGCATCCCATACTACTTGGTATCATCATCGACAAATCTCACTTATTTGTTTTCTTCATAAAATCTTATTCATATTCTAGACATCTACATAAAAATAAAACAATTATATTCTTGTTTATAATTGTGTTGTATTTTCTTGACACATATATATATATATTCTTGTATTTTTATATTTTTGTCATTTCTTTGCTTTTCCCGTTCTTCTTTCCTTTGTGTTTTTTTTTGAACTACTGATTATTTTCATTATTATTTATATATATCATATGTATTTATTTCTCTTTTTATCCTTCCTTCTTATTCTTAATTTTCTTTTTTCCCTTCTCACTAGTTCCCTATTCTCATTTTGCTTTTAATTTTGCTCCTTTGACTCTTGGAGTCCGTGTAACCTCTCTCCTTCCCTCTTTTTAAGTTGCTTTGGTCTGCAATCCATCATTCTCAATTCTACTCTCTTGCTCATTCTCCTGATGATGGATCATTGTGTGTGATCCAAAACGTTGAGGAAAAATAACTTACATAGTTTAATCCAGAAGCATTCATTACAACACCATGGACTGTGGAAAACTAATGAACTCCATAAAACAATTATGTTCATTTTGTCAACATGCCTACTCATATGAGACATTAAAAAAATTCCCTTATGATGAAAAACAAGCATCCCATACTACTTGTTATCTTCATTGGCAAATCAAAAGGTCTCAACAACGGAAATATCAACAAGGTCTTCAACTTAAATATAAAAAATGAGAAAATCACATGATTTCAACATATAGAAAGATCATCATAGGATTAGAAAGATCAAAGGTAAGAAGTTCATCATGATTTTAATAGTGATACAACCATTTATCAACAAAAGTAAATCTTGATCTATAATCAGAAAAAAGAAACCTCCTATTGATAGAGATATTCAAAATGTGCAATTTCTACAATTTTCAAGTACAGTCATGGTTCATAGTGAAAGAAGTACAAATACATGCTATATCCATTTTCTAAATTATATAAAGAGATTCAAAGGTGCAATCTATTTTCAAAAGCATGGTTAAGGTGTTTTTTTCCACCCAACCATGTACACAACACTTCCCTGGGATTCTTCCTAACTTGAAGAATACTCGGTCCTACATGAGGCACCTAGAAACCTATAACAAAAAGGCAGAAGGGAAACTCTCGATGCATACCTGATGCCTTAGATGCATTCTCCACTAGAATGAACATATTTCTTGCATATAGAATGTGGCAGAGAAACATATAAAATAGAAACTAGGCATTCATTATCAATCTATTTCAATGGTATAATATCCATCTATTTCAATGGTACAACATAGTTTTGACCAAAGCATAAATACAAAAAAATGGTTGATCTTGAAAAACAAGATCACCTTCTCTATTAGCCCACATTCGACATCCTATCCTAGAAGGTAAGCTTAAAGATTATCACATACATTACATTCAACAAGAATAACCAATCTCAATTTGCATAATATAAAGAGCAAATAATATGATGGTGCATAACTTGCACTAGTGCACATAAAATGAATAATAAGAAAGCGTGAATTCTTTGGTGCATAACTTGCACAGGATACGAATACATAAATTACTTGCAGTGCCTCACTCACACAAAATATGGTAAATGCATCGCACACAATGAGAATTTATCTCTCAAGTTTTGTTCAATAAATGTGGTAAGTGCATCTCTCGCACAAAATATGAAAATAAGGATTGTGCTACAGCAGCAATCCCTACCTAAAGCTACTGTAGTAGTCCCTGAGTAGTGTCAGCTAAGTAAGATTTTCATGTGGGATAGAAGCTCATAAAAATGAAAGTACAAGCTACAAAATAAGATATTAGTTAGGTTCACAATTCATCATAATCTGAACACAAAGGGGCATTTAATAAAATGTTGATTTAAAATAAGTACATACAACCAATCATTAAAATACAACCATGAAAAACCAAAGGCTAGGTCTCAGCTAATAGATCATGCTAAGTTAAACTAAATTGGGTTCATAATAATTAGAATTGACTTGTTAAGAGTTAAAAGCACCTGGATTATTCTTTAATCCATATGCTTTCATATGAAATTTTATATGCTCTAATTTTTGTAGAGCTCTCTAATTATAGGCAAGTTCAAGTTTATAGTTGAATAGAATTTGAACAATATATAAAGTACATGGAACCAATTATATCACCATATTGGCATATTGTTGTTCTAAAAGACCATTTTACTCAAAATCTCTTTGTTGAAGTCAATGTTAGCGTATTACATTGTTGGTTACTAGGTTGTTCAGTTGGTTCAGTTCATTGTAACTGTCAACTCGTTATACCTGCAATTCCCTCAAAATTTATATACGTTGTTTTGTATCTGCAAATCATCGAATCAATAAAGATATTACTTCATTTGGTATCAGAGCTATGGCATCTACGTGAGGATTCTAATGATTGAAGGCACTGCCAGGTTAACTCTATGCCTGTGCATGAGAGATGAGTGGAGTTGCCGATGTAGAGGAGAGCGGATGGAGTGTGAGGGCTAAAGCCATTTGAGGGCATGAAACAACTTACAGAGGAGCTGTCCCAAATTAGGAACAAGGAATAACTGTTGTGTAGGAGAAGATTGAAAAAAAAAATTGGTATAACTGATGCTTTCTATAAATATGCTTTAGAATAAATTATGTTTGCACTGTAGTCCAAATGGAGAGATTCATTGGATCAATTTTAGGATAACATCAGTTTATTTGTTTTTCATTGGAAAGGATGCTTATATTTGTGAAGAATCTGCCCAAAATCTATTAGGTGTTGAGCATAAAATCTAGAACTAGTAATATACTACAAAATAAGAGGACAATCTATTGCTAGCCACTCCATTGTTGTTGCAAGATGTTTTAAGTAGCCAAAACGGTCTTAAGAAACCTGCAACTTTCTGCCGCTGTGTCTTACATAGTAAAGAAGAATATCTTTGCTTTGCAACAAAGTTCATTCTTTGGTGATTCACAGAAATAAGGTTGATCATTGCAAGTTTGGGGAGTATAATAATAGGCGTTAGGCATTTTAATGTCATTTGTTGTGCCTCTTATATTGCTGCTGTGTAGAATTGTTTACTGATGTTGTTTTTGGTAGAGAAACATGTGTGATAGTTTGTTTGAAAGAATGAGATAGCGTACTTTGTGAAATAATAATTGGTCAGTGTTTCCCAGTGTATTTTTAAACTTTCAAGTTAACCATTGAAGTTATATGAGTGAACTCAGCCAAGAGTGGATTGTATTGCCAAAGTGACTGCATGGAAAATGGATGTGTAAAGAGGTATTACTTTTAAATTGGGAACACTAAAAAGGAGAGATTCTTTTGTGTTAAAGACATATAGTGTTTTTGAAAGGAGAAGTAGTTGATTTTTTTTGAACTTAAATAAGTTGTTACGATGGCTATATTATTAGTTGAATCAGACACCCAATCTTTTGTTTTTCATTATAGCCACACATATTACATGGCTATTTCATGTAAATCTTGTATGCTCAAGAATGATTGTGCTTTTGGGGCTATGCAAGCTACATTTGATAGAGCCTTTGAAGGTATGAATGCACATATGTCAAAGATCACTTATGCTTTCAAGGACATCTTTTCTATTCTTGATGAGGCCTCCAAAGACTCATCCAAGACATCAGTTGGTTAAAGTGTAACAAGGTCATATTGGAGGCAGATGGCATCGGAGGATGGAGGAATTTTCCATCATCTCAAGTTAGCTTCTCACTTTGAGATGATGCTTTGCATGAGAAGCATTTTTGGTTTTAGTTGTTTTGTTTTTCTTTGTTGATGCTGACAGAGCTAAAAAATTTGAAGAATGTATGTTTTGTGAAGATTTTGTTTTGGAGACAGGTTTGGGATTTGGTGTTGAGCTCAATATGGATTGTTGTCCAGCGAGCTTCAAAGAGTATATGGTCTTGAATTATACCCTTTCGCAGTCACTAGACAACATGGCAGAGATCTGTCGTATCTCTTAGGGTCCATTGTCGAATAATTTAAGACTATGATTTGAGAGCTTGGGACTAAAGAGCTCAAGAACACAGCTCGAAGCTACACCTTTTCAAGAGTAGACGAGACAACATGATGGAGCCCTTCTTGGTTCAGGATTTGTTCTTTGGGAGAAGATCTTCTATAAAATATGTATTCATATTATGTAATCAGCTTTGTTGAGTATTTTAGCATTAAGGGGGGGTCACTTGGTACTATTGCAGGAAAAATGTAATAAGGGGGGAATGTTAGTGTATTACATTGTTGGTTACTAGGTTGTTCAGTTGGTTCAATTCGTTGTAACTGTCAACTCGTTATAACTGCAATTCCCTCAAAATTTATATACGTTGTTTTATATCTACAAATCATCGAATCAATAAAGATATTACTTTAGTCAACAATGGGGTTGTATACACCAAACTATTGTATTTCTTGGTGGTGACCTAAAACATTACCTTTAGGTACCCTTTTACCCTTAGTTCTTGGTTTAACTTTAAATAGGTCTTCACAGGCATGTTCAGGGAGAAAACTTGTCATTATTCTTTACTGAATACTTTATGGGGATCTCATACACCAAATTAGTTTCTTGTTTGGTGGTGATTTAAAGCATTTATTTTGGGAATATTTTACCCCTAATTCTTTGTTTGGACAGGTCTTCACAAGCATCTCAGCTTCAAAAGTCTATCATTATTCTTTACTGAATATTTTTCTGTATGAAGATTTATTTGATCCTAGTTTTGCACATATCAGTCTTAGTTCTTTCTTTTAGTATTTGAATGGCTTTAAATGGTCTTTATTTCCTTTCATTATTCTTTATTGAACATTTTTCATAGAAATCTCTATTTACTTTAACCTTCATAAAACTCATCTTGGTTCTTTCTTCAATATTTGAATAGGTCTTCAAATCCTTGTTCGGGTCCAAAACCTTAAAAGACACTCTTAAGCCGCTTCTGACACCCTACTATGAATTATCCATTTTTGCACCATTTCTATTCTCTTAGATAGATGCACTGGAGATAGACAATTTCAACTTCAATCTATGGGAAATCTGCAGGGCAACATCTGCAACATGAGGGTTTTTTAAACCCGTTAAGATGCAGATAATCAATGGCTAGACCTCTTGTACTACTCTAGATGGGGGCCTTATCATGCACAATCCTACTATTGCTGCTCTTACACATGTGTTGAACAATAAGTAAGAGTTTCCATTTGTGAGAGTGGTGGAGGATTTGTTGGTGTTGTCTATGGGAATAGGACACTTTGATTGGAAGTATGGGTACTAGAGGGTGAAAGCATAGGGCCATTCCAGTGGGCTAAGATTGTTATGAAGATTGTCAAGGATGGAGTTTCTAATATGGTTGATCATGCTATTAGCATCGTATTTGGCCAGAAATTGTAGAATTATGTCAGAATTCAGGTAAACTTTCTTTATTAGGGTTTTTGCTAGATTATTTCCATAGGTATCTAAAAACCTGTCTTACATCCACTTTTCTTTGTCTAGATTTTTACATTATTCTACAATACATATCATACGGTAGTATTGTAGGTAGACTCAAATCGAAAGTACTAAATATGTTTGATTTCATGTGACTAGCTTTGTGGGTAAATATGTTATAAGAATTGGGGTATTAAGCTATGGAGGTTGATTGTGCAGAAAGTGTACTTGAGCTTACTAACAAAGCACAAGTAAAATATATGGTGGCTAAATCACGGGGAAAAATAAACAAACATGAGCTTGGAAATTGTGGCAGGAAGTAAAAGTGGACTTAATCATGTAGAAAAGTCGTGCATGTGCTTGAGTTGCCAAGCTAAGATAGTATATATGTAAAAATGAGGCACTAAGTCAAGTGAGTTTGGTTCTTAGTATGGTGCTTAGTATTGGGGTGGATGAACTTCTAGAAATTTCTAGAATGCAATGGGACAATTTATTTTGCCCATGTCATTAAGTAGGTCAAGCCCATTTGGAAGATTGGGTAAATAGTTTACACTATCACCAAAGTTTTACTTCAAGAAAAACTGTTGGGAAAATAATAGGCTACATTATCAAGAAGGGGCATTTAATTTGAAATTGTGTTCTTATGAGAGACAAATAAAGCTCATACAATTAGTGTGGGGCATTTAATAGCAGCTGCAGTTTTTTTGGGCTAAATCTTTAATCTACCTTGCCTTAAAACACAATAGCCAATTTTATTGGGAAATGTGGAAACTCATTGTTACCAAGTATTAAGAACCCTCGTATTACTTAAATGAGATGTTTTGAAGGTTGGGTAACCTTTTTTGGGCCCAATAGTATAGTAAAAGGTGTTGTATTGTTGTATTTAAAAGCTTTATTTGTTCTTGCAGTTGGGAAATGAACTATAGTAAATTATGTTGCTGGCAATTTTTGTTTTCACAGGCTAGTGGATTCCCACAACAAAACTTGGGTGACATTGATGATCCGAGCCAAGCCAATGTTGAACTGCTGATGAATTTTTTTGACAACATGTTGAAACAGAAGAGCATGGAATATATCCCATTTGGAGGCAAGAAGAAACTCCCTCAGACCAATGCGAAGAGATTAGACTGGTTTGGGGAACAACTAATTTGGAGCACAAGTCAAGAGTTTCAAGAACTATACCAATAGTTCTCCTAAAGTAGCGAAGCTCTAGGAATTCGCTAACAGAATGCTCAACACCATAAGCTAACACAGAATCCTTCCATTGTTCATACCCATGCCAACATTCATCCTTCTTGTGTTCATAGAAAGTGCAATGATTCTTTTTGGAAGTTATGTCTTCAAACTAAAGTATTCCTTTTGACCCATCGATTGTTGATAAGGGATGCTCAATTAGCATGAATCTACAGTTCAGAGTTAGTTTTTAGGTGTTTCTAAATTGTTGAAGCGATAGGATAAGACTACTCTTAATCACAGGTTTTAGAAGGAATCAGTCACAATTTATAATTAGATTTTGGTATTTTTAGAAGCTATTAATAGATAATAGTTTCAAAGGTTTCTATTCCTTTATCTACCAGTTTGAAAGTTGTGTGTTTAATGCATGAACTTCATATTTTAGTTGCATATTAAGAAAATTCATTTAATTTATTTTCTATGCTCTTTTTAGGGCAGTGATGCTCTATAAAATAGGCAGACACTCATTGTGCATGCAATTAGACAAGAAAACAATGTAAAGCACTACAATTTTAAGAAGCAATATACAAATTTATTTTTTTCACCTCTTAAACTAAGGTTGTATATTGTGTTTTCTGCTTAGGTGTGAGTTTATTATTGTTTGTTGTTAGAATTATTGTTTTAGTAGAAATATGGATTGATCATAGTTGTGAAATTAGTCATATCATTGTTGCACTACCCTCTTAGCACCATCCAACAAGAACAAGAAATAATGAATATCATAGGTTCATTAAATGTAGAAGCATTTTCCAAACCCTAACTTCTTCAACTCTACCTAAGCAACGTAAAGGGGGAAATTTGGTGCCATAAAAATATTAAAAACAAGCACAAACAAAGTGCAGAGGGAAGAAATTGTGAGTTGCCATCAACATACCTCTGTTGTTTTCTCTATCTCTTGGATCAATGAGGTCCATGTAGTGAAATATGTAGAGTTTGCCCTTACAATGCCCCACAACTATTCCTCTTCTATTGAAATGGCCACTAGAAGAGTAAAATCACGAGTCACATTATATATAGACTCCTAATTGCTTATCAAAATATTCAATACAAGATGAACATATTTTTACTATACTCTACTACACTTATATCAGATATGAACAAATTCACAAATCACAGAGAAAAGTAACACATTCAATCATGATGTATTACATAAGATGACCTATACATCCCACAGCCATTTGGTAAATGAAATCACTGGTATACAAAAATCAAATACAAAAAAATCTCAAACAATTGCAACTGAATTTGCAAGCTAGTTTGGAAGGCTTATTTAAATAAATAAAAAAGGTACCTTGGGGCTCCTCATATTATTTTTTCTCAGGCTCCTTGTTCTCTACAGTCACAATATTACCATTCCCATCTGCATGATGTTTCGCTAAACCATAGTAGTTTATAACTGATATATTAACATCTTCTTGATTTGTAGTAGGATCCTAATTGCCCATGTGTTTATTTAGATCATAATTCACAGGAGAATCCATGCCTTCATAAACAAATGATAGAGTAACTTGTTCCATGGGAGTGTCCTATCCTGTAACAACTTTGTTTCCATAAAAAAAAGATGCACTATCCTCCACTCCAAAAGTAGCAGGTTGATGACCTTGCTTTGTCATAGAATCTTGATGTGTAATTCCATCAATTCCACTAGATAAAGCAGAAGCATCTCCAGCATCAAAAGTGGCGAAGGGGCAAGAACTTCCATCTGGAAAACCAATAGCATCTGTAGCATACTCTAAAGCTAGAGAATGATGTGGCAATGCATTCTCATGGGCTAAAAAGGAGCTAATGCCACATAATCTAGGGCTACACAGACATGGGTGCTAGAGAAGTATGCAATGCACTCCAAACCAAAAGAGACAGAAGCGAAGGACTAAACACAAAATAATTAAAAAAACAAATGCAGACAGAGACAAGAGACATGTGTTGCTTTGCAAAATGCCACGGGAGAGCTTGCAACACATCTGTCTGCCCTTCGTCTGCACACATTGCATTTGTAAAATCAAACCTAAACATAACATTTTAGCCCACTACACCAGGAAAAATAAATGAAGATTTTAGGAATCATAAAATTCAATACCAATGGGCTCAAAAACAATTGTCCAATTAGAAAATAAAAAAAGCAAAATTTATTTGGCACAAAATTTTAAGAAAAAACAAAACATTGGAGAAAAGCTTTAATTTTTATGAATGCATGGGTGCTGAGACAGATTAATGGTTGGAGGTGAATACAATAGTACAAAAACTAGTGCGGAGTTAGTTTTTAGGAGTTTCTAAATTGCTGAAGTGATAGGATAAGCCTATTCTTAATCATAGGTTTTAGAAGGAATCAGGAACAATTTATAATTAGATTTTGGTATTTTTAGAAGCTATTAATAGACAGTAGTTTCAATGGTTTCTATTCCTTTATCTACCAGTTTGAAAGTTGGGCATTTAATGCATGAAATTCATATTTTAGTTGCATATTAAGAAAATTCATTTAATTTATTTTCTATGCTCTTTTTAGGGCTGTGATGCTCTATAAAATAGGCAGACACTCATTGTGCATGCAATCAGACAAGAAAATAGTGTAAAGCACTACAATTTTAAGAAGTAATATACAAATTTATTTTTTCTGCCTCTTAAACTAAGGTTGTATATTGTGTTTTCTACTTGGGTGTAAGTTTATTATTTTTTGCTGTTAGAATTATTGTTTTAGTAGAAATATGGATTGATCATAGTTGTGAAATTAGTCATATCATTGTTGCACTACCCTCTTGGCACCATCCAACAAGAACAAAAAATAATGAATATCACACGTTCATTAAATGTAGAAGCATTTTCCAAACCCTAACTTCTTCAACTCTGCCTAAGCAACGTAAAGAGGGAAATTTGGTCCCATAAAAATATTGAAAACAAGCACAAGCAAAGTGCAGAAGGAAGTAGCCCGCACGGGTAGTGGAGTTGGCTTCAGTCTTGGGTATGCCCCCCAAGGTCTCAGGTTTGACTTCGAGGCCCAGACTTAACTAATGCACGTGGTTTGCGGGCTATTGCGTGCATCCCCAGGGGACTAGTCTCGCTCCCCCGCTTGCCTCTAAGTGAGTTGGGCGGGGGGTCGTGGAGACACCCCTGGGTTATCAAAAAAAAAAAGTGCAGAAGGAAGAAATTGTGAGTTTCCATCAACACACCTCTGTTGTTTTCTCTGTCTCTTGGATCAATGAGGTCTATGTAGTGAAATATGCAGAGTTTACCCTTACAATGCTCCATAACTATTCCTCTTCTGTTGAAATAGCCACTAGAAGAGTAAAATCATGACTCACATTATATATAGACTCCTAATTGATTATCAAAAGAATTAATACAAGATGTACATACTTTTACTATACTCTACTACACTTATATTAGATATGAACAAATTCACAAAACATAGAGAAAAGAAACATATTCAATCATGATGCATTACCTAAGATGACCTATATATCCCATAGCCATTCGACAAATGAAATCACTGGTATACAAAAACCAAATACAGAAAAAATCTCAAATAATTGCAACTAAACTTGCAAGCTAGTTTGGAAGGCTTATTTAAATAAATAAAAAAGGTACCTTGGGGCTCCTCATATTATTTTTTCTTAGGCTCCTTGTTCTCTACACTCACAATATTACCATTCCCATCCGCATGATGTTTCGCTGAACCATATTGGTTTATAACTGATATATTAACATCTTCTTGATTTACAGTAGGATCATAATTGCCCATGTATTTATTTAGATCATAATTCACAGGAGCATCAATACCTTCATAAACAAATGATTGAGTAACTTGTTCCATGGGAGTGTCCTATCCTATAACAACTTTGTTTCCATAAAAAAAGGTAGTACTATCCTCCACTCCAAAAGCAGCAGGTTGATGACCTTGCTTTGTCACAGAATCTTGATGTGTAATTCCATCAATTCCACTAGATAAAGAAGAAGCATCTCCAACATCAAAAGCGGCGAAGGGGCAAGAAGTTCCATCTGGAAACCTAGCACCATCTGTAGTATACTCTACAGCTAGAGAACGCTGAGGCAATGCATTCTCATGGGCTGAAAAGGAGCTGATACCACAGAATCTGGGACTACATAGACATGGGTGACATAGGAGTATGCAATGCACTCCAAACCAAAAGAGAAAGAAGCAAAGGATTAAACACAGAAGAATTAAAAACAAATTCAGACATAGACAAGAGACATGTGTTGCTTTGCAAAATGCCATAGGAGAGCCTACAGCACACCTATCTGCCCTTCATCTACACACATTGCATTTCTAAAATCAAACCTAAACATAGCATTTTAGCCCACTGCGCTAAGAAAAATAAATGATGATTTTACGAATCATGAAATTCAATACCAATGGGCTGAAAAATAATTGTCCAATCAGAAAATAAAAAAAGCAGAATTTATTTGGCACAAAATTTTAAGAAAAAATAAAACATTGGAGAAAAGCTTTAATTTTTATGAATGCATGGGTACCGAGATGGATTAATGGTTGGAGACAAAAACAATAGTACAGAAACTAGTTCAGAGTTAGTTTTTAGGAGTTTCTAAATTGCTGAAGCGCTAGGATAAGACTATTCTTAATCACAGGTTTTAGAAGGAATCAGGCACAATTTATAATTAGATTTTGGTATTTTTAGAAGCTAGTAATAGACAGTAGTTTCAATGGTTTGTATTCCTTTATCTACCAGATTGAAAGTTGTGCATTTAATGCATGAAATTCATATTTTAGTTGCATATTAAGAAAATTTATTTAATTTATTTTCTATGCTCTTTTTAGGGCTATGATGCTCTATAAAATAGACAGACACTCATTGTGCATGCAATCAGACAAAAGAATAGTGTAAAGCATTACAATTTTAAGAAGCAATATACAGATTTATTTTTTCTGCCTCTTAAACTAAGGTTGTATATTGTGTTTTCTACTTGGGTGTAAGTTTATTATTTTTTTCTATTAGAATTATTGTTTTAGTAGAAATATGGATTGATCATAGTTGTGAAATTAGTCATATCATTGTTGGACTACCCTCTGGGCACCATCCAACAAGAACAAAAAACAATGAATATCACAGGTTCATTAAATGTAAAAGCATTTTCCACACCCTAATTTCTTCAACTCTGCCTAAGCAATGTAAAGAGGGAAATTTGGTCCCATAAAAATATTGAAAACAAGCACAAACAAAGTGCAGAAGGAAGAAGTTGTGAGTTGCCATCAACATACCTCTGTTGTTTTCTCTCTCTTAGATCAATGAGGTCCATGTAGTGAAATATGCAGAGTTTGCCCTTACAATGCCCCACAACTATTCCTCTTCTGTTGAAATGGCCACTAGAAGAGTAAAATCATGAGTCACATTATATATAGACTCCTAATTGCTTATCAAAAGAATTAATACAAGATGTACATACTTTTACTATACTCTACTACGCTTATATCAGATATGAACAAATTCACAAAACACAGAGAAAAGAAACATAGTCAGTCATGAAGCATTACAAAAGATGACCTATACATCCCATAGCCATTCGACAAATGAAATCGCTAGTATACAAAAACCAAATACAGAAAAAATCTCAAATAATTGCAACTAAACTTGCAAGCTAGTTTCGAAGGCTTATTTAAATAAATAAAAAAAGGTACCTCTGGGCTCCTCATATTGTTTTTGCTTAGGCTCCTTGTTCTCTACAGTCAAAATATTACCATTCCCATCCACATGATTTTTCGCTAAACCATATTGGTTTAAAACTGATTTATTAACATCTTCTTGATTTGCAGTAGGATCTTGATTGCCCATGTATTTATTCAAATCATATTTCACAGGAGCATCCATGCCTTCATAAATAAATGATTGAGTAACTTGTTCCATGGGAGTGTCCTATCCTGTAACAACTTTGTTTCCATCAAAAAAAGTGGTACTATCCTCCAAACCAAAAGTAGCAGGTTGATGACCTTGCTTTGTCATAGAATCTTGATGTGTAATTCCATCGATTCCACTAGATAAAGTGGAAGCATCTCCAGCATCAAAAGTGATGAAGGGGCAAGAAGTTCCATACAGAAAACCAACACCATCTGCAGCATACTCTTCAGCTAGAGAATGCTGACGCAATGCATTCTCATGGTCTGAAAAGGAGCTAATACGACAGAATCTGGGGCTACATAGAAATGGGTGACACAGGAGTATGCAATGCACTCCAAACCAAAAGAGAAAGAAGCGAAGGACTAAACACAAAGGAATTAAAAAACAAATGGAGACATAGACAAGAGACATGTGTTGCTTTGCAAAATGCCATGGGAGAGACTGCAGCACACCTGTCTGCCCTTCATCTGCACACATTCCATTTGTAAAATCAAACCTAAACATAACATTTTAGCCCACCGCGCCAAGAAAAATAAATGAAGATTTTAGGAATCATAAAATTCAATACCAATGGGCACAAAAACAATTGTCCAATAAGAAAATAAAATAAGCAGAATTTATTTAGCACAAAATTTTAAGAAAAAATGAAACATTGGAGAAAAGCTTTAATTTTTATGAATGCATGGGTGCCGAGATGGATTAATGGTTGGAAGCGAAAACAATAGTACATAAACTAGTTCAGAGTTAGTTTTTAGGAGTTTCTAAATTGCTAAAGCGATAGGATAAGACTATTCTTAATCACAGGTTTTAGAAGGAATAAGGCACAATTTATAATTAGATTTTGGTATTTTTAGAAGCTATTAATAGACAGTAGTTGCAATGGTTTCTATTCCTTTATCTACCAATTTGAAAGTTGTGCATTTAATACATGAAATTCATATTTTAGTTGCATATTAAGAAAATTCATTTAATTTATTTTCTATGCTCTTTTTAGGGCTGTGATGTTCTATAAAATAGGTAGACACTCATTGTACATGCAATCAAACAAGAAAATAGTGTAAAGCACTACAATTTTAAGAAGCAATATACAGATTTATTTTTTCCGCCTCCTAAGCTAAGGTTGTATATTGTGTTTTCTGCTTGGGTGTAAGTTTATTATTTTTTTCTATTAAAATTATTGTTTTAGTAGAAATATGGATTGATCATAGTTGTGAAATTAGTCATATCATTGTTACACTACCCTCTTGGCACCATCCAACAAGAACAAAAAGTAATGAATATCACAGGTTCATTAAATGTAGAAGCATTTTCCAAACCCTAACTTCTTCAACTCTGCCTAAGCAACGTAAAGGGGGAAATTTGGTCCCATAAAAATATTGAAAACAAGCACAAACAAAGTGCAGAAGGAAGAAATTGTGAGTTGCCATCAACATATCTTTGTTGTTTTCTCTGTCTATTGGATCAATGAGGTCCATAATATGAAATATGCAGAGTTTGCCCTTACAATGTCCCACAACTATTCCTCTTCTATTGAAATGGCCACTAGAAGAGTAAAATCATGAGTCACATTATATATAGACTCCAAATTACTTATCAAAAGAATTAATACAAGATGTACATACTTTTACTATACTCTACTACACTTATATCAGATATGAACAAATTCACAAAACATAGAGAAAAGAAACACATTCAATTGTGATGTATTACATAAGATGACCTATACATCCCATAGCCATTTGGCAAATGAAATCACTGGTATACAAAAATCAAATACAGAAAAAATCTCAAACAATTGCAACTGAACTTGCAAGCTAGTTTGGAAGGCTTATTTGAATAAATAAAAAAGGTACCTTGGGGCTCCTTATATTGTTTTTGCTCAGGCTCCTTGTTCTCTACACTCACAATATTACCATTCCCATCTACATGATGTTTCGTTGAAACATATTGGTTTATAACTAATATATTAACATCTTCTTAATGTGCAGTAGGATCCTGATTGCCCATGTATTTATTCAGATCATGATTCACAGGAGCATCCATGCCTTCATAAACAAATGATTGAGTAACTTGTTCCATGGGAGTGTCTTGCCCTATAACAACTTTGTTTCCATCAAAAAAAGTAGTACTATCTTCCACTCCAAAAGTAGCAGGTTGATGACCTTGCTTTGTCACATAATCTTGATGTGTAATTCCATAAATTCCATTAGATAAAGTGGAAGCATCTCGATCATCAAAAGCGGAGAAGGGGCAAGAAGTTCCATCCGAAAAATGAGCACAATCTGCAACATACTCTACAGCTAGAGAACGCTGAGGCAATGCATTCTCATGGGTTGAAAAGGAGCTGATACCACATAATCTGGGGTTACACAGACATGGGTGACATAGGAGTATGCAATGTACTCCAAACCAGAGGAGAAACAAGTGAAGGACTAAACACAAAAGAATTAAAAAACAAATGGAGACATAGACAAGAGACATGTGTTGCTTTGCAAAATGCCAAGACAGAGATTGCAGCACTCCAGTTTGCCTTTCGTCTGCACACACTGCATTTGTAAAATCAAACCTAAACATAACATTTTAGCCCACTGCGGGAAGAAAAATAAATGAAGATTTTAGGAATCATAAAATTCAATACCAATGGGCTGGAAAACAATTGTCCAATCAGAAAATAATAAAAGCATAATTTACTTGGCACAAACTTTTAAGAAAAAACAAAACATTGGAGAAAAGCTTTAATTTTTATGAATGCACCGGTGTCGAGACGGATTAATGGTTGGAGGCGAAAACAATAGTACAGAAACTAGTTCGGAGTTAGTTTTTAGGAGTTTCTAAATTGCTAAAGCGATAGGATAAGACTATTCTTAATCATAGGTTTTAGAAGGAATCAGGCACAATTTACAATTAGATTTTGGTATTTTTAGAAGCTATTAATAGATAGTAGTTTCAATGGTTTCTATTCCTGTATCTACCAGTTTAAAAGTTGTGTGTTTAATGCATGAAATTCATATTTTAGTTGCATATTAAGAAAATTCATTTAATTTATTTTCTATGCTCTTTTTAGGGCTGTGATGCTCTATAAAATAGGCAGACAATTATTGTGCATGCAATTAGACAAGAAAATAGTGTAAAACACTACAATTTTAAGAAGCAATATACAAATTTATTTTTTTCACATCTCAAACTAAGGTTGTATGTTGTGTATTTTGCTTGGATGTAAGTTTATTATTTTTTGTTGTTAGAATTATTGTTTTAGTTGAAATATGGATTGATCATAGTTGTGAAATTAGTCATATCATTGTTGCACTACACTCTTGGCGCCATCAAACAAGAACAAAAAATAATGAATATCACAGGTTCATTAAATGTAGAAGCATTTTCCAAACCCTAACTTCTTCAACTCTGCCTAAGCAACCTAAAGGGGGAAATTTCATCCCATAAAAATATTGAAAACAAGCACAAACAAAGTGCAGCAGGAAGAAATTGTGAGTTGCCATCAACATACCATTGTTGTTTTCTCTGTCTCTTGGAGCAATGAGGTCCATATAGTGAAATATGCAGAGTTTGCCCTTATAATGTCCCACAACTATTACTCTTCTATTGAAATGGCCACTAGAAGAGTAAAATCATGAGTCACATTATATATAGACTCCTAATTGCTTATCAAAAGAATTAATACAAGATGTACATACTTTTACTATACTCTACTACACTTATATCAGATATGAATAAATTCACAAAACACAGTGAAAAGAAACATATTCAATCATGATGTATTACATAAGATGACCTATACATCCCACAGCCAATCGGCAAATGAAATCACTGGTATACAAAAACTAAATACAGAAAAAATCTCAAATAATTGCAACTGAACTTGCAAGCTAGTTTCGAAGGCTTATTTAAATAAATAAAAAAGGTACCTTGGGGCTCCACATATTATTTTTGCTCAAGCTCCTTGTTCTCTACAGTCACAATATTACCATTCCCATCCGCATGATTTTTTGCTGAACCATATTGGTTTATAACTAATATATTAACATCTTCTTGATTTGCAGTAGGATCCTAATTGCCCATGTATTTATTCAGATCATAATTCATAGGAGCATCCATACCTTCATAAACAAATGATTGAGTAACTTGTTCCATGGGAGTGTCCTGTCCTGTAACAACTTTGTTTCCATAAAAAAAAGTAGTACTATCCTCCACTCCAAAAGCAGCAGGTTGATGACCTTGCTTTGTCACAGAATCTTGATGTGTAATTCCATCAATTCCACTAGAAAAAATGGAAGCATCTCCAGCATCAAAAGTGGTGAAGGGGCAAGAAGTTCCATCTAGAAAACCAACACCATCTATAGCATACTCTACAGGTAGAGAACGCTGAGGCAATGCATTCTCATGGGCTAAAAAGGAGCTGATACCACAGAATCTGGGGCTACACAGACTTGGGTGACACAGGAGTATGCAATGCACTCCAAACCAGAACAGAAAGAAGTGAAGGACTAAACACAAAATAATTAAAAAACAAATGGAGACATAGACAAGAGACATGTGTTGCTTTGCAAAATGCCACGGGAGAGACTGCAGCACACTTGTCTGCCCTTCATCTACACACATTGCATTTGTAAAATCAAACCTAAACATAACATTTTAGCCCACTGCGCCAAGAAAAATAAATGAAGATTTTAGGAATCATAAAATTCAATACCAATGGGCTGAAAAATAATTGTCCAATCAGAAAATAAAAAAACCAGAATTTATTTTGGCACAAATATTTAAGAAAAAATAAAACATTGGAGAAAAGCTTTAATTTTTATGAATGCATGGGTGCTGAGATGGATTAATGGTTGGAGGCAAAAACAATAGTACAGAAACTAGTTCGGAGTTAGTTTTTAGGAGTTTCTAAATTGCTGAAGCAATAGGATAAGACTATTCTTAATAACAGGTTTTAGAAGGAATCATGCAAAATTTATAATTAGATTTTGGTATTTTTAGAAGCTATTAATAGACAGTAGTTTCAATGGTTTCTATTCCTTTATCTACCAGTTTGAAAGTTGTGCATTTAATGCATGAAATTCATATTTTAGTTGCATATTAAGAAAATTCATTTAATTTATTTTCTATGCTCTTTTTAGGGCTGTGATGCTCTATAAAATAGGCAGACACTCATTGTGCATGCAATCAGACAAGAAAACAGTGTAAAGCACTACAATTTTAAGAAGCAATATACAAATTTCCACCTCTTAAACTAAGGTTGTATATTGTGTTTTCTGGTTGGGTGTAAGTTTATTATTTTTTGGTGTTAGAATTATTGTTTTAGTTGAAATATGGATTGATCATAGTTATGAAATTAGTCATATTATTGTTGCACTACCCTCTTGGCACCATCAACATACCTCTATTGTTTTCTCTGTCTTTTGGATCAGTGAGGTCCATGTAGTGAAATATGCAGAGTTTTACCTTACAATGCCCCACAACTATTCCTCTTCTACTGAAATGGCCACTAGAAGAGTAAAATCATGAGTCACATTATATATAGACTCCTAATTGCTTATTAAAAGAATTAATACAAGATGTACATACTTTTACTATACTCTACTACACTTATATCAGATATGAACAAATTCACAAAACATAGAGAAAAGAAACATATTCAATCATGATGTATTACATAAGATGACTTATACATCCCACAGCCATTCGACAAATGAAATCATTGGTATACAAAAACCAATTATAGAAAAAATCTCAAATAATTGCAACTGAACTTGCAAGCTAGTTTAGAAGGCTTATTTAAATAAATAAAAAAGGTACCTTGGGGCTCCTCATATTGTTTGTGCTTAGGCTCCTTGTTCTCTACAGTCACAATATTACCATTCCCATCCACATGATGTTTCGCTGAACCATATTGGTTTATAACTGATATATTAACATCTTTTTGATTTGCAGTAGGATCCTTATTGCCCATGTATTTATTCAGATCATAATTCACAGAAGCATCCATGGCTTTATAAACAAATGATTGAGTAACTTGTTCCATGGGAGTGTCCTATCCTGTAACAACTTTGTTTCCATCAAAAAAAGCTGTACTATCCTCCACTCCAAAAGCAGCAGGTTGGTGACCTTGCTTTCTCACAGAATCTTGATGTGTAATTCCATCAATTCCACTAGATAAAGCAGAAGCATCTCCAGCATCAAAAGCGGCGAAGTGGCAAGAAGTTCCATCCGGAAAAACAACACCATTTGCAACATACTCTACAGCTGAAAAGGAGCTGATACCACAGAATCTAGGGCTACACAGACATGGGCGACACAGGAGTATGCAATACACTCCAAACCAGAAGAGAAAGAAGCGAAGGACTAAACACAAAAGAATTAAAAAACAAATGGAGACGTGTTGCTTTGCAAAATTCCACGGGAGAGCCTGTAGCACACCTGTCTGCCCTTAGTCTGCACACATTGCATTTGTAAAATCAAACCTAAACATAACATTTTAGCCCAATGCGCCAAGAAAAATAAATGAGGATTTTAGGAATCATAAAATTCAATACCAATGGGCTCAAAAACAATTGTCCAATCAGAAAATAAAAAAAACAGAATTTATTTGGCACAAATTTTTAAGAAAAAAAAAACATTGGAGAAAAGCTTTAATTTTTATGAATGCACGGGTGTCGAGACAGTAAATGGTTGGAGGCGAAAACAATAGTACAGAAACTAATAACAATATATTTTTCTTTGGTAAATGATTGATCGTAGTTAAATTTTTAAATGATTGATCATAGTTAAATTTTTAAATGGTGGTTAAGTTGAGATAATAAATACATCAAATTGATTTATTCGTAGAAACTATGAGTGATGTTTCCAACGAAAATTACCACCCGTAGGGTGTGAAAATCTTGTGTTGATAAAAAACAGCATTCTTTGCTTGCTTGTGCATTGCCATTATTTTTTGTTTCCAAATTACGAAGATCCGTTCAGACACGGGGAGGGGCATCTTAATTGGAATGTTGTGTTATGTCGAAATGGGCAGGTCGCAAGGTTGAATAAAATTGCATGTTTAGCTGTTTAAAACTATTTCAATAATTTTAAATAAAATTGATTTATACCGACTCCAAAATTGTCGCTACATATTGATATAAGAGTTCAAGTCGTCGATGAGTTGTAATTTGCATACGTACTACACCCCACAAACAGCTCTTAAATATTCAAAAGTCAATTTTGACTAATTACAATCAGACAAATATTTACTTTTTATTAGGTGTAAAATTCCACATTGAAACCAAGAAGAGCATGCACTGTCAAAACGCACTATAATAAACGCCTACTGTAACGCCGTTCTTCATGGGCAACGCAATTTTGTTCGGAGGACATCACGGGCGTTTGAAGATGACGGAGGACAGTAGATGAGATCCAATGTTCACAAGAATATCTCTTGGTTCCCCATTTTCCTCCATATGATTTTGGCTTTCCCATTTTTCTCCAGACAAATTTGCAATCGTAGAGAGTGTTTGGAACTGGCCATATCATTAAACTGCTTCAAATTATTTGTAACCATGCCAATATTTATTGCTCGAATTTTATTGCTCCACTTGTTATATATCCAAAGACGCCACATCACAAGCAAGCGAACGTATCATGTCTTGGAAAGTATATATTTATAGGGTAAGTTACTTGAAGCAGTTTAACGATATGGCTGGTTCCAAACATTCTCTGCGCGATTGTGAATTTGTCTGGATCATCTGGAGGATAATGAGAAGCCAAAACAGGCGAGCAGGATTTTTATCTTTCTTTTTTCCAACAAAGAAAGCTCACAATGCGAGACAGTGGAACGAACTCTGGATTCATGCGTCAAGTATGCGAAATCCCAGCAAATGGAAGATAGGGAGGAAGAGGAAGAATATTTTCCATGGAGCATGCCTGAAAGTTGCAGAATAGCCCACGTGCTTATGGATTCCTCTACTACCGTTTTTCTTTTAAATATCTGTGATTTTGCTTCCGGGCTTTAGAAATTCATGTATAAGAAAATTGTTGGTATGAAATATTCTTTGAATGAGTTACTAAAGCATGGTTTTCAACGCGGCAAAAGCGGGTGAGGTTTGGCTCTACGCAAAGTGGAGAGGCCTTTTAACAACGTACAATGTTAATCTCCGATCTGTAATACTGCAACAGTGCAATGCTAGGCTGTCAAGAAGATTTCAGTAAGTCAAATTTTCAAACAAGAATAGCATTAAATGTTAGGGTGTGTAAATTACACGATCGCCTTATTTTCCTGAAATGAGCCATTTTGGGCATAGCTATATCGATGTATTGATAAAAAATAAAATATTATCTGTGCCATATTTTCAAATTTTAATATACTAGAGATGTGGTAAAGATAAAAATCAAGATCTAGCATTTTATGTGACAACCTTTATTCTCAATGAATCTAAGACAATGAATCCACAGTGTTGGTGGCAAGCTCAAGGCTAATACTATTCTCTTTTACTTCAAAAGAATTATATTAGCCAAAGAAGAGAGCTCTAGTATTGCCATCAAAGGTCATTTTAAGTCGATATTATGTGTTGTCATTACTAGGGTTTGTTAGCCTCTTAAAGATCACCTAGCTATGCAAGTGATGATTCCATAGATCCACCACTGGTTACCCCTAAAATAGGAAAATACTAGATTTGTATGTGCAAAATAGTAGAATAGTTCATTGGTAAGGAATTCAAGACCACTCACTAGCAACATTATATCAATTTCAAGGAAAGAAAAATGAACATTAGGAATCTTTAATGGTTAAGTGTCCAACTAAAAGAATGGCTTCTAACTTTTTAGTCTCTATAATTTGCAGTATAATGCAAGATGAAATTTCCATCCAACAAATTAGATAAAACCTAATAAAAAATCAAGGACTACAATGCAACTTTAATCTCTACAGAGAACTGCAAAATCCTAGAATGCAAATGTCATAAGAAGATGGTTGTTCCCTACAAACCAAAAAGATAAATACATTTAGTAGTATTACAACATAAAATGAACATGGTAGATTATAGGACATTTTACATAAAGGGAGAGAGGGCCAAGATGGTTGTTCTTAGCTCCATGCACAACACCCACTAGATGAGAATTGACCCTCAAAACATATGACAAACTCTTTGTTTGTATTATCCAAAGTAGGGTCATCTTGTTTAGCATTATCATTTCAATATATAATATCAAGAGTTTGACTTCAAAACCATAGTATCTTGGTAGAACATAGAAAGGTGTCTATATTACAATGAAATACTCTTCAATTTTAGTTTTAAAGCAGAGGTAACTAATATTTAAGCTGAGACAAAGATTGTGGACTTTCTTTATGGTTATTGATGATTTTATATTAATTGTGAAGGTTGATACTTTATTTCTATTTGATTGTGAGGATTTAGCCACACTTTGTGATCTTATTTGCAAGTAACCCTCATGGTTACATTTGATTTAGTGATGAATTGCACACATTTCTTGCTTTATTGTTGAAATTGATTTTTTATTAAATCTTTCTTTATGACAACAGTGGCTAAACTAGTTTATCCTTATTGTTTTCGATGTCAGCCATATGTTGTATTGTGATTCCTCTCCAAGGACTTATGAGGTAGACTCGGTGAGTGTATATGAGGAAGCAGATGCAGGGAACCTTGAGGACGGGGGTTTGTGAGGCTGTTATACAGCTAGGACCCACTACCCACTTATGTGTGATGGCTATCTCTTGGAGGCTAACACCTTATACAACAAGAGAGAGGTCATTATGGCTTGTTTGGATGGTCTCACCCTGTGAGTGTGGCCTAACACCAACAAGTCACTGAGTGTGATGTATGGATTATGTGAGATGGATTTTGGCTCTTGGCTCATGGATTATGTATTATGGATTAGCATGTTGCTTTCCAGTATTTAGATGGACCCTTGTGTAGCCTTGTGATGTGATTCCCGATGAGGTGAATGTATGTGTATGTGAAGAATACATGGTAAATTATGAAAATTATACTTATGAAATGATAAATTGTGTTATGAGATTTAGTGTTGAAAGATAACTATAGTGAAATGTCTTGTTTTACATGATGAATATTTAATGGAGAATGTGTGTTTTATGTATAAAAATATGTTGATATGTAGCATTTTGACCCATTGATTGCTTAACATCAAATTGGAAGAAGAATTGCAATAGTGGTGTATTTGAAATTGAATACTTTATATGTTTATGATGTCAAAGGGGGGCAATGTTCTCTTTGTCCTGAAGAAATTGATGAGTGTTAATACTAACATGTAGGGAATTTGAGTGGTTTTTATACTATGCAATCATTTTTGAAATGTAAGTTTTGATTGTGGTACTATTGTGACATTGAAAACTAAAAGGATAGATTATGTTTGAAATAGAGTATGTAAGTTTATATTTTACTGAGATAAATCCTACCCATAGGCAAACTAGCGTATATTATTTTCATGAAATGGATCAGTTTTAATGTTGGTACTAACATGTTATGTTTCTACCCTATTTTGTGGCTTCCAAGAGTAAGTCAAATTTTAGGGGGGGAGAATGTAGTGCCCCTCTGCTATCACTTTGGTTGTGTCAGAGAGGGATCAGGAAATCAATCAGGAAATAGAGTGGGGTTCTTGAAATTTCATCACGGTATGGCAGGTGGGTGAGCTTAAGCTCTTAAGTTGTAAATAAGCCTTGGTGACTTAGATGAGCATGAAGAGAAAGGTATGCTTTTATTGCTACTCTCATCGCACAATATTTTGAATTGATTGCATTACGGCTGCATATATATTATCTACTGAGATGTTGAATCATGCTTGGGCTCCTTATGCTAGTAGGTGTCATATCCGTGTATAGGTTTTAGAGTTTCAAATTAAGCATTGAAGTTTTAGAAAATAGATTTGTTAAATAGAGTAGGTATTGATTATAGATTTTAATATACATAGCAATTTCATTTGTAGTTTAGTTAAATTGTGCATATGTAGATGCTTCTGTGTCATTTAAACAATATATACATATATATCTATCAATCATTGCATTCAGTGAGATATATTTCCTTGTGGCACTTTGTGAAATAGTTTATATCTATGTTTCCATATTTTACATGCATGGCTTTTATACACTTTGTCTTTGGTTCTCCTTTTGGTTTTGTGAGTTAGTCAGGCTTGGTATGGTGGAGAAGGTAGTTTATCATTGAAAAGTTAAACAGAGGGGAAATGCTACAAAAAAAATACGCCTCTCTATTTTTGGCATGTTGAAACAAAATATTCTTTATCACGCTGTCTTTGCACTCCAAGATATCGCTTTTAATTTAGATGATCTATGATTCGGTTTGGGAGTATGCATGGCTACCAGAGCACTTGCAAATTTAACGTCTATAATAAATTCCTCTTCCGTTACATTGGAAATCTAACACGATGTGCAGAATTATAGGGCAGGCTTGTGGTTCAATTTGCTTCATTTAAATAATTGTTATACACTTTTCCTAAGTACATACCTATATCTCAGAATTGCTTAATATAGCACCATCATTTATATCCACAAATAATGCCTCTATTTAATGCGAGAAGGAATCATATTTCAGACAATAATTTATCTGTTTCAATCTGGAAGATAAGGGGAAATCTTGCCTTTAATCGCAGGGAGTTAGAAGCCGTAACCTTCACTGATTAGAATAGATTTAAATAAGCATCCTTGAAATATTATAGAGGGATCTTCATGCACTCTTCAGAAGAATGGTTGGAAAAAAAAAAAAAAGAGGCTCAAATTTTGTTGTGTAGAGTATGAAAGGGAGTCCTCGGGTGCAAGGATCAGGGAGGGTGGAGTCAACCGTGATAATCATTCCATCACCATATGCTTTCTTACCTTTATCTCTCTCTATTTTGCACAAGATTAATAATTAGTTTTTCTATGATTATTGGATAAAAATTAGATAACTCTATTTATTGTTTTCGGCATGATCTTTGGTGTGGGAAAAAGAGATGAAGGGTTTTTCTAAGCTTTCATTTTTTATGGATATGTGTCTGCAAGAGTTTTTCAACTTATATCAATATAGTTGTGTTCCAAGGCTTATTTTAGAATGGGGCATCAATAGAGGTTAAGGAATCTAGTCTCATGTTTGTCAATTACATTTACTCAAAATTTCCTACAGACTTTCCAACAAATCCTTTCGTGCATGTCCCACAATTGTGGCATTTCTTGAGACCATAGTGTTATGGTATTTTGTTAAACAAATCACTTGCCATCATTCACAATTGTGTGAGTCTATTTTATTTCTATAGCCAAATCATATGTACATATCCAACAATTCATGAGACCACTTTTGTAGCATTTTGCATGCATGTCAACCGTGGCCAATGCAGTTACTGCATCTAAAATTATGTCTTTATTATGCTTAGATTGTTGTCCATTCATCAATTTTGGAATCAATTACTATTCTCAGCTTGTTGGTAGTGCGAGCTTATTTTGTAGATTTCTATATTGAATATCACCAATAATTTCCACTAAGTTACCGCCTCTTTGCTAGAAAACATCAAATGCTCAAGTGGAAGACTTGCTCGTTACATATGATGAAGTGATGTGATGTTCTCTTTTTAACGCCATTTCCGTAGTTCAAACCAGACTATTGTTTGGAAGGTTTTTCGTTATCGATGTTTAGTTTTAGATAATATTATTCACAGTGTGGTGCTAAATGCCATCATCCATATCCCATATTCAACTTATTTTCCATTGTCAATCAGGTGCTTTGTTCCCACTTTAATGATGAAAGGATTTGCATATCTTAGTTAACGAATATCCTACAATCTTGTTTTCTATGAGATAACATCTCCTTGAGGCAATCTGTTAAACTATTGGCGTACCTTATCTAAGTCCACACACACACACACACACATATATATATAACACTTTACATTTGCCAGTTACATTTGTTTGATCTAGTTTTATTTCAACTTGGTGATATTAGAAAAGAGGAGTTTAATTAGTTTAAGGCTTTTTGAACTCGTCAGTTTTTCTTTTCGGTCCAGCTCTTTCCCACAATCATTTGGTCTATTTTGATACAACTGATGTTAGCTACTGCCATAGGTTAATCATTAATCAGTAAATACACTCCTAGCATTCCAAATATATATTTCTTTAGTTGACTTATCTCTAGGGTTGCATGGCGGGGCATTACAGTTCGTGGAAATGAGTTTCTGTTGACAAAGGTAAAGTTCATGGATATGAAGATTAAATATATTTAAATTCATGATTTAAATATATGGTTGAGGCCAACTTGATGACATGGATTAAATATTCACAACATTTCTATATTAAAGAGTAAAACTAATTATTAAGGTGGCCGACCTAAGTATACGTTGAAATTCAAAATATAGAGGCCGACCTTGGAGAATGTTTTAATTCAGTGCAACCAACAAGAAGGATGATATTGTATAGATTGATATATAGAGTAGATTAGTTTGTTCATTTTGAAAAAGATGGAGATGTGTGAGCATTGAAGCGAAAAATTTGAATATACATGCAAATGTGAATGGAGTGTGAAGGAATTTTAACAAAAGATAACTAGAGAATTGCACTTGTAAAAGAGTTGAGGAGTTGAGGAGAAGACAATAGAATGGTAGTAGTATAACAAACTTATCATCTGATTGCAGACAGAAAATAGTGTGATAACAAACAGAGTATGAAGTAAGTTGTTTCATTTAAATAGTATCTAGGTTGGTGCCTCATCTGGTATGTGTTGTAGCACATTAGGGGATTGGTGCCCATAAAGCAGTGTAATAGGGGATTGGTTCTTCCTTTGAGTTGGTGCTCATAAATTAGGGGATTGGTGTCTCCATTGGGTTGGAGCCCATAAAGCAGTGTAACAGGGGTTGGTACTTCCTTTGAGTTGGTGCTCATAAATTAGGGGATTGGTGTTTCCTTTGGGTTGGTGCCCATAAAGATTATTGTAAACTTTATTTTTTGATGCTAGGTTTGGATAGTAGATCCAAGCATCTTGCTCACCATGGTTTTTCCCTTCTTAGCCTTCTACATAAAATATGGTGCTGTGTTCTCCAATTTGGATGTGTAGATATACTTATGGTTGCATAGTTCTTACTTAATTTGATTGATGCAGTAAAGATTCTATTGTTGTAGTAGAATTGAAGTAAAAATTAGTATACACTAATTCACCCCCCTCTCAGTATATCTATGTGTTCTAACAATTGGTGTCAGAGTTGTTGGTTCCTTATTATAGCTTAACATCTAAAGGTAGATCTTGGATTGAACACAATGGCTGGATAGGAAGGATCCTCTTTTGAGAGAGCACCACTCTTTGATGGATCTAACTATGCTTTCTGGAGTATAAGGATGGAAGCCTACTTGACTTCTCTAGGGTACGATGTTTGGAGATCAGTGATTGATGGTTACAATGAACCTACAACTCCTCCAATAGATCATGTTGACAAGAAAGAATGTGAAAATAATGCCAAGGTACAAAGAATACCATCTTGTGTGTTTGACCAACACAAAATTTGTTAAAGTAATGCAGTGCAAGGTAGTTAAAGACATATGGCAAAAGCTCCAAAATCTCTATGAAGAAGATGATAAGGTAAAGCAAGCAAAATTGCAGACCTTCAAGGGTAAATTTGAAAATTTGAAGATGAAAGAAGAAGAGAACATAGCTGACTATCTACTCTAAATAGATGAAGTTGTGAATGCAATCAGAGGTCTTGGTGAAGAGGTAAAGGATTCAATGATTGTTAAAATGGTATTGAGATCACTCCCTCAAAGATATGACTCAAAGGTTTCAGCTATAGAAGAAGCCATGGATTTGAATAAGCTCAACATGGATGAACTATTTGGCTCTCTCACTGCCTATGACACGAGAATTGCTAGCAAAGATACATTCAAAATCAAATCAGATGAGTGTTTAAAACTTGAAGAAGAAATTGTTTCATTGAGAAAGGAAGTTGAAAAAGTTCATGCTCAATTGAGTAAGAATATCAAGTTTGGAAAGATCTCTGAAATTTTAGATGATATGATAAAAATTTAGAGACCTCTATTCATAAAGTTAGGTTTGGGCTATGACGAAGAAGTCACACAATCTTCTGCTCCTACAAAGAAGACTTACCTAGAGAAGACAGTGCCAAATTAAGAAATCCCAATGGAGAAAGAGAGCAAGAAAATTAAAGAAGTTGATTTCATCCCTGTCATCTCTCAAAGAAAAAAATTTAGAAGATCAATTCCTGCAAGACAGACATTCATGAATAGGTTTAATTATGCTTTCTCTAGTTATTGTTACATTTGCCATCAGTATGGTCACAAAGAAATTGAGTGCAAATCTAGGATGAAGAGAAGTAGCTTTATTAGTAGAAATACTTTCACTCCATTAGTTGATTATGACATAATATGTTATATATGCAACAACTTTGGGCACACATCAAGGTATTGCAGAAGTGGACTGGCTAAATCAAAAACTTAGAATATTGACATCAACAAAGATAATGGCATTCATGTAGATCAGAAGATAAATCAGAAGGAGTGGAAAGTCAAGAAGACCAATCATGAAGATGAAAATTCAATGATTGTCCAAATTGTGTTTCATGCACAAGGGCAAAAAAATCCTTGGGTTATACAAAATGAATGCTCAAGTCACATGATAGGAGACAAGAGCAAGTTTATTAGTCTTTTAAAGTGGAATGGTGGATCAATCATGCTTGGATATAATACTACTCCAAGAATATGTGGTAAAGGAACAATAAGTATTGATGGAAAGACTAGGACAAAAGATGTCTTACATGTAGAAGGTCTCAAGCACAATCTTCTCAGTGTAAGTCAGATGTGTAACAAAGGATACAATCTTATCTTCCATACACAAGGTTGTGAAATCAGAAAAACAAGTAATGGTAAATTGGTGGCAGAGGCATGTAGGACAGAGAATGACTTGTACAACCTCAGTGAAGTCAAGGGAAGGAACTTCCTTCTAGGATAAGAAAATGAAAATTGGTTTCAACATAAGAGGATGGGGCACATCAACTTTGATAGCCTTGTGAAGTCAGCTCTAAACATGCAGTTAGAGACATGCCAAAGATTGCCAAGCCTACAAGCACCTTTCGTAAAGAATGTCAAATTAGGAAGCAAACAAGGACCATGTTCAAGGCCAAGGAGTACTATTCTACTAAGTCATTGGAGCTGATTCATACATGCTTATGCAGTCCTATGTAAATAAGAAGTCTCCAAGGTGAAAGGTAGTTTATGTTGCTTATTGATGATTACTCTAGAATGACATGGGTTACTTTTCTGAAAGATAAATCAGAAGCTTTTAATAGATTCAAAATTTTCAAATCTATGGTTGTGAATGAAATGAATGCTAGAATCAAGTGCCTAAGATCAGATACAGGTGGTGAGTTCACATCAAATGAATTTGAGGAATATTGTGAAAAACATGGGATAAGGAAACAATAGTCTACTGCAAGGACTCTACGACAAAATGGAGTAGTTGAAAGGAAAAACATGATAGTATAGGAGATGGCAAGAACTATGCTTAATGATGCAAAACACTTTGATAGGTACTAGAAGAAAGAAGTACACACTACAGTTTATATTCTCAAGATAGGATAGCTAAGAGTGACAACACTAAGACACCATATGAGCTGTAGAAAGGCAGGCCTACATCTGTTAAATATTTCAAAGTGTTTGATAGCAAATGTTACATCAAAAAGGATGAAGAAAACTTAGGAAGATTCAATTCAAGATCATATGAAGGAATTTTCCTTGGCTATTCAACTAGAAGCAAAGCATACAAGTGTTTTAATAAGAGGCTACAAAAGGTTGTTGAGAGTGCAAATGTGCGTGTTAATGAAGAGATACATTCATTCACATATGATCAAGAAGTTTGTTTCCTAGAGGGACCCACTTGCATAGAAGAAGAGGATGAAGTTGAAGAAGAAGAAACACCAAAGGAGACTACCAAGGCTCCTGCAAAGTATGTTTAGAAGAATCACTCTGTAGATCAAATTATTGGCAACAAGAATTAAGGAGTTGTTAATAGGAGAAAAATCAAAGAACAAGTAAACTTCTCACTATTGTCCAATATTGAACCAATGAACTTCTCTAAAGCCAGCAAGGATGAGAGTTGGATTCATGTCATGGAAGAACTAAATGAATTTGATAAAAATAAGACATGGGAACTTGTTCCAAGGCCAAAGGATAAGAATGTGATTGGAACCAAGTGGGTATTCAGAAACAAGTTGAATGAATATGGAGAAGTGTTTAGAAACAAAGCAAGGTTGGTCTGCAAGGGCTATTCACAAGTGGAAGACATTGATTTTGAGGGGACGTTTTCTCCTATAGAAAGATTAGAATAAATCAGAATGTTTCTTGCATTTGCAGTTCACAAAGACTTCAAGGTGTATCAAATGGATGTCAAATCTACCTTCTTGAATGGTGATCTTGAGGCAGAAGTTTACAAAGAGTAGCCTGAGGGATTTTAGCTATTAAAAGATTAGAATTTGGTATGTAGAATTAGAAAGGCTTTATATGGTCTCAAAAAAGCTCCTAGGGTATGGTATGCAAGGTTAGACAAGTACTTACACCAATAAGCCTTCAAGAAAGGTATTGCATACAACAATTTTTGCATCAAGGAAAAAGGTGAGCAGATGCTGATAGTAGTTGTATATGTTGATGATATTATCTTTGGTGGAAATGATGGTATGTGCAAAAAGTTTGTAGAAGAAATGTAGAAAGAGTTTGAAATGTCTATGATAGGTGAACTTTCATTCTTTCTTGGACTTCAAATTGTTCAAACATACAAGGGTAGGGTCAGTGCAAGAAGTTGGGTCCACTTTTTGGCTAAAAAGTGGAAGTGTTTTCCCTGATTTTCAGAATTTGTTACATTTGACCTTAAAATTTGAAGCACTCAGAAATGGAATCTTTAAAAAAGTCACTAAATATAAAATGTAGTACTCGGAGTCTAGTTTCTAAATATGTATTTTTTTTCAATACCCAGATGATACAAATTAATTTTCAATAGACATTTCTAAAAACCACTATTTAAAAGTCACTTTTTTTTAACCATACCATGCACATATACGACCAACATAATTTGACCTAAATAAAATCATTTTTTAAAATCTTTTTGGAAAAAGATGTGTAGTACAGTGAAGTTGGATGAGGATATTTTTTTATAATTTTTTTCCAAATAATTTTTTTTAATTAATTTTTTATTAGGCCTAATTGCTACTTTTGAAAACCCCTCATGTATGGCCAACATAATTTGAGCAAAAAAAATCATAAAATTATTATTATTTTTTCATTGTGTAAAGAATGATGTGTAGATTGATGACATATAATTTTTTTTTTAAACTTTAAAAATTAAAAGTTATTCAAAAAATACAAACACCTGTCATTTCAAGTTTTTGGACTAGTTTGCTCATAAATTAAATAATAAATAGAAGAACATGTCCAATAACAAAAAAAATTACATATTTGAAAACTAGACAATGTCATCTGTAATGGGTTTTCATTTCGTAAAAAATTCAGAAAAAAAGGTCCTCAGCCATATAGGTAAATTCAGTGTTTCTTCTTGTTCTATACTTAGAAAAAAACTTGCAGGTCCAAGGCTCAAGGTCAGTCAACCATGCCTATCCTGAGCCTAAAACCCAAGCAAAGGGAAGGGAAAAGGTGGGCGGAGATTTCCAATTTCAAATAACGGGTACCCATTATAAAACGGGTACGCGTTACATAATAGGTACCCATTTCTATTATACATATTATTTCCCATATTAGGGAAAAATGTACTATTACTGTATCCCTGCAACTTGCAAGTCTAATCAGTACGGTGCGACAGTAACAATTTCTGCATTTTTTTACTTACAAGTGTTTTGTGGAATCTCTTGACAGGTCATATTCTATTCATATTTTGAAAGGAGTCAATCATATGAACAATTCTGAAGTGAAATCAAGTGCATGACACCTCAAATCAAGAGGGTTTGGTAATCATGGGATCAAATCAACATCAAAGAAAAAACAGAGGGTAATGACACCTTAAGAAATTGAAGCAAATAGAGAGAAGGAAGCAAAAAGGCAAAGAGATAGAAGAGCAAGGATTCAAGAGATGAAGAATATTGAAGCATCTAGTTCCATGAGTATTGAAGAGAAAGACATTCAAGAGAGTATAAATGATGGGATGAATGTAGATGATGCAAATGTGGAAATGGTGAATTTGGAAGAAAATGTGTCTATAGAAACAAATGCATGTATGTCTTCAAACCCAACTTTCGAAGATATGGAAAATGTGACTATACAAACAAATCCAGGTATGTCTTCAAAGCCAACTTTCAATGATATGAAAAACACAACTATAGAAACAAATCCAGGTGTGTCTTTGGAGCCAACTTTCAATGATATAGAAAACATGACTATAGAAACAAATCCAGGTGTGTCTTTGGAGCCAACTTTCAATGATATGGAAAACACGACTATAGAAACAAATCCAGGTATGTCTTCAAACCCACCTATTGATGATATGAATAAGAATGATATCCCTTTTAGGAGTGAAAATGAAAATATTTTATTTGAGATTGAAAGAAATGTCTTAGATAATCTTCTTGGTAAGATTTCTTGCAAGCAAATGAGAACTCATGCAAATAGATTATATAAAAAAAAAAATTATAGAAAAAGTCTTGGATTTCAATGTTAAGTTATGATGCAATTGATGAAGATGTGGAAATTGCGAAAAGTAATGAAAAAGTTAGGCATCTTTGTAAAACCTAAAAAAAAAGATGAATCAATGAAACAAGTTTTATCTAGTGTTGCTAATGGTATTGATTCTATTGGTAAAAAGAGTTGATCTAAAGATAGCAATGCAACACGAAGAGCTATAACAACTGCTTTAGTCAATAAATCATCTTCTAATAAAAGAATGATAAGTAAGACAAGTGAAATTTTAAAGATAAATCCTAAAACTTTGAGAAGAGCAGCAAAGAGAAGAGAATCTATTGAAAAAGATCCAATTAACCAATGTTGGAGTTTTAGTGGTAGACTCCCAAGGTATGACATGAAATTAAATAGTAAAATCAAATCTTTAATTAAAAAAAATTTGGCATGATAATACAAGGGTATGATCTAATGTTAGAGATGTTTTAAAATTACGAGTGGGGTCTAAAATTCATGATCCTCATCCAAAACATCTATTAGACATGACTCAAAATGAATTATATAAAAAATTCTTAGATGATTTAGTGTTAGAACCATTTAATATTACCATAAGCCAAAGATCTTTTGAGAAATGTAAACCTTGGTATGTGAAAATTAATAAACAACGAATCTCTTGTTGTTGTAAAACTCATGTGCAATTTTCTTATTATTATGATGTTTTTTGATATATATGTTCTACTTTACATACTGACAAAATTATGCAGGAATGTGGTATTAATATGCCACCTCAAAAAATTAAGGAGTTTGTAGTAGGTTTATTTTGTGAAACATCTACTGGATACTTATTTTATTCAAAAGCATGTATTTCTGGACAATGCAATAGATGTGGCAACTTTTAATTGTTAGGAGAATGTATGCATGAAAATATTTCACATGAATTTGGACAACAATTAGTAGATGTGAAAAGATTCAAGAATGTTGAATATTCTTTAAAGGATGGAAAAATTGGAAAGCGTTGTGAGTTAGTCACTGAAAAAATTTGTGTGCATGTATTCATCAAAGATTTTAAGGATAATATTGTATCCAAATATGTCAAACACTCCCAATATGCTCAGTGGCTTGATGGACAATTCTGTTCATGTAAAAACACCTTTCCAATTGGAACTATCCTATCAGTGGTTGACTTTGCAGAAAACTATACTCTTGCTCCACAAGAGGAAATTCAATCTTAGTATTATAATTCAGTGCCAATGGCCATATTTGTTCATATTGTATACAAACATGCAGATGATAGTACAGAAGATAATAAATTTTTTTTGAGGGAGTATCATTTCTATTTGAGTGATAACCAGTTACACTCTTCAGAGTTTGTGCAATATTGTTTCACAAAATTTTATGAAAGTTTAAAAGAAAGAGGAATCTATATGGCACAACATTTCATATGGTCAAATAATTGTACAGGGCAATTCAAAAATGCAAGAATATTTTATTGGCTATGTAGGGCTCACAAAGAAATCAATATCCAACATATGTGGAGTTTTTTTGAAGTTGGACATGGTAAAGGAGAACATGATGGAGCTGGAGCATGTGTGAAAAGAGCTCTTGCTAGAGAGCAACTAAAATTTGAGGATACAGCCAAATTTAGAGATACACGTGCAATTGTGGATTGGTGTAATGAAAAATTATCTATGGGATCAAGTCAGAACTCTACAATTCGATGATTCTTTTGGTTAGTTAAAGAAGAGAATATTCCTACTCGACTTGATTGTGAGACAATAACTGGATCAACAAAATGGCATTTATTTAAGAGTTCAAATGCAAGCACATAGACTATATCAACTAAGGAGCTTGCATGTTTTTGTCAATTTTGTATTACAGGTGATTGGGGAGCATGTGAAAATACATAATGGGTTGGAGAATGGAAACAAAGATCCTTGACACCTAGAAAAACACAAGATCAACTTGAAACAACAATTGAATATGATAATGAAATGTTTGCATCAAATGACTATGATCGTGTTTCAGACCTTGTACAAGAAGGTACTTTTGTTTTCAATTTTTTTTATTGTCATTTTTTTGTACATCTATATATAATTAATTATATATGTATGCATGCATAAATTTTTGTGATTTAGATACATGTCACACTTTATTGAATTACATAATTTTTTTGTAGGACATGTGTATGCTATTGTTGCACCTGAGGGCAATGAAGAGGAAACTAAGTATTGGTTGGCTCGATGTGTTGAGACAAAACAAAAGTTGTTACATCCTAGAGTAGATGATGAAAACATGGAGTATCCAACAAGTTCTATGGTTGTTGTTGGCACTTGACTACAAAAATATCTAATAAGAAGGAATAGTTTGCCTGCATTTGAAGATTATGAAACACATAAAAAGATCATACACTACTCACATTTGGTTGTGGCAACAAATATTAAACTAGTCAGATATCAAGACAAACCTTCTAATAAATAGTTATGGACAATTTCGATGGAAGAACATGAGTCAATTATAGATGCATTACAAAAAAAATGAGGATGCAAATGGTACAATGGAATAAATTTCCAAGTATGTAAACCATACTCTTACGTCCCCTAAATTCTTTCATTCTCATTTTAGCTTCTATATTATTCCCCTTGTCTTAAATTTTGTATTGACTCATGTAAATATATAGTTAATTTACTTGTACATTTGAACATTACTTTTTGCAGGTGTACCCTAGACATGTAGTCAAATTTGCATGATTTCCAATAGAAGTTTTCACCATACAAGTATGTGAGGTCATTTTTGTAGTCTTCAACTAAAAGTGAATGCAAATTAGGTACTTGTATATACTTACATTATGGCTTTCACATTCAACATATTATCTAGAACTACATAATGCATCAATGTTTTGTCTTTTTGGTATATAAATTCTTTCATTCTCATTTCAGCTTCTATATTATTCCCCTTGTCTTAAATTTTGTATCGACTCATATAAATATATAGTTAATTTACTTATACATTTGAACATTACTTTTTGTAGGTGTACCCTAGACAAGTAGTCAAATTTGCGTGATTGTCAATAGAAGTTTTCACCATACAAGTATGTGAGGTCAATTTTGTAGTCTTCAACTAAAAGTGAATGCAAATTAGGTAATTACATATATATATATATATATATATATATATATACTCATATATTTCTCATCCATCCTCTAAAGACACCTGCTTGTACATCCCCTTAATTCATCCTCTTAGCTCCCCTTAAGCCATCCTCTTACATCCCCTTAAGCCATCAAGTTTTATCTTAAATACTTTGTAAATTGACTCGTGTACATCTCTCTGAGTAAGCTATCCTCTTTTGTATCCCCTTAAGACATCCTCTTATACAACCCTAAAGCCATCCTCTTATGTATCCCCTTAAGACATCCTCTTAGCTCCCCTTAAGCCATCGTATTACATCCTCTTTTGTGTTATTTAGGTACATATTGCATTAATATTTTGTGTTTTTGGTACATATTCTTTCATTCTCATTTACATTCATTATTTCTTGCAGGTGTATCCTACAAGTAGATTTTTCCATGATTGCCACTACAAGATTTCATCATAATACAAATGGTAGATCAATTTTGTAGTCATATCAAACTAATAACATGGACCTATAAGCTAATTGTATAGATATACTCATATGTTTAATAATGGACCTATTTTTTGTTTTGAGACTCTTTTTATGATCTATGCATTTAATTTTCATGGATTGAATATTATTTTATGATTGCCACAAATAATATTAGTGTAGAGGTTCAATAAGTATATAGTTTGTATTTTTCCTATCATTTTTGTACCCACTTTAGCTATTGATTTAGCATTTATTTTATATTATTTAAATGCACAAAAGTTGAAAAGTAGTGTCATGATAGTTAAAGGGAAATAGTCCTAGGATAGTTTGCATATTTGAAACATGGTTTAATATCACCTCTATGAATGCCATGGTCCTCCTCTATATCCTTCAATCATTGTCTTGAATAGTCTAATGCTATCACTATTAAATATGGGACTATGCTATCATATTACTTAGGTGTAGTCATTGGTGTTGTAGAGTTATTTACGACTGCTAAGGTAATAATGAGGGTTATCATGCATAGGTAAGGTATTAAATAGTCATTATTTCAAACTAAATGACTACCATAAAGGTTACTCATTGTCATAGCAAATAGAAGATTATTGTCATGCATGAAGATTATTGCCATGTATCTAATCTAGACTGTCATAAATCATTGAGATGTTCTCATAAGAGCAATTCAAATCTAAAAATCAGTCATAATGAGGTTATATCATCTAAAGTCCATTGCAAAAATCCATATGACAATAATAAAACAAATTTAGGATAGTCATGAAAGAAATAGGACACTCATGAAACAATAAAGTAATCATGTTAGTCAAGAGGTTTTCACAGTGATTGATGATCTTATATCATTCTAAATGGTCATTTGCTAGAGTTAGATAGACATGTATTTATGGCAACAAGTGGCCTTCATGAAATTCATAAGAGGCTACCAAACCAATTATAGGATTGTCCTAATGAAACAAGAGAGGACTGTAAAATGCATAAGTGGTCATCCAAACACCTATATGATTGTCATAACAATCCCTTTAATAGCCACTTGCCTTCATGACCAATCAAAAATGTTATTAAGAACTTGAAGATAATCCCTAATACCCACTCAATAGAACTACTAAGAGAATGGCCAATCAAACCAAGACAAGTATCTACATAGAAAAAGGAATCTCAAAAATCTAATAATTCCCTAGCACTAGAAACATTCTGAGTAATCATTATAAGCCCGATTAATGCACCAACATTGTCAACCAATAAGGTATAAAAGAGAAGATCTCAAGAAAATGTATAAATACAAGAGGAGATCACTTGGAGAAGTCTACTAAAGCTAAACACATGAAACTGAAAGTTCTGGAAAGAGTGGAAAATGGATTGTCAAAAATAGGAAAAATGAAGGGGCCTTGATAAGGTATATACTATCTATTCAAAAATTGGAAAAAATTATCTACACATTAGATAAATTCACATGTACATATGAGAATCCATCAAAGCATAATTGAAAGTGGATTTTTGTAAGATGTATTAATTGAAAGTGCTAAGTTTCTAATCACCACAACCCTCATTTGAGAAATTAAGCTACTTCTTGAATAATTTCAAATTGTGATAAATTTTTTTGTGGCTTATATTGTGTGGATAAGATTTGAATTTCCTTGTAGTTTCTTCTTTAAAAGAGTTAGTTTCTCTACAAGAATTGAATGCTACTTCTTGAATAATTTCAAATTGTCATAATTTTTTTATAGCTTATATTGTGTGGATAAGATTTGAATTTCCTTCTAGTTTCTTCTTTAAAAGAGTTAGTTTCTCTACAAGAATTGAATACTTCTTGAACAATTTCAAATTGTGATAAATTTTTTTGTAGCTTATATTGTGTGGATAAGATTCAAATGAATTTCCTTCTAGTTTCTTCTTTAAAAGAGTTAGTTTCTCTACAAGAATTGAATACTTCTTGAATAATTTCAAATTGTGATAATTTTTTTTTGTAGCTTATATTGTGTGGATAAGATTCAAATGAATTTCCTTCTAGTTTCATCTTTAAAAGAGTTAGTTTCTCTACAAGAATTGAATGCTACTTCTTGAATAATTTCAAATTGTGATAAATTTTTTTGTAGCTTATATTGTGTGGATAAAATTTGAATTTCCTTCTAGTTTTTTCTTTAAAAGAGTTAGTTTCTCTACAAGAATTGAATACTACTTCTTGAATAATTTCAAATTGTGATAAATTTTTTTGTAGCTTATATTGTGTGGATAAGATTCAAATGAATTTCCTTCTAGTTTCTTCTTTAAAAGAGTTAGTTTCTCTTCAAGAATTGAATGCTACTTCTTGAATAATTTCAAATTGTGATAATTTTTTTTGTAGCTTATATTGTGTGGATAAGATTTGAATTTCCTTCTAGTTTCTTCTAAAGAGTTAGTTTCTCTACAAGAATTGAATGCTTCATTTGAATCATGTTTTGAATGTTTTTTTAATGAAGATTTTGTTCAAGGACACTATCAAAGTGAGTCTAACATCCTTATCATTTTATCATGATTTTGTAGGTTTATCCTAGGTAAATTACCTTGTTATAAAGTGCCCTAAATTTATCTGTTAGATAATTGTAACACCACACTTATCTATTAGATAATTGTAACACCATTTACCTATCTATTCCACCATGTAAATTAACTTAATTTAGGTTTGTGAGGTAGTTAATAGATTGTTCACTATTTCAAGAAGAACTATTGAACCATAATGCATAATCACTTCTTAAAAATTAAAAATTGTAGTAGAGAGAAATCTTCTAACATGTCTCAATTAAATAATTTATAATCTAGAAGTGAACAATGAAGCATATTTAACATATTATCTTTAACATATTATCTAGCATACTAAAATACATTCAAGCATATATACTCAATAATATATACATGTAGATCTATCTAGATAAGTCCACGAAATACTATAAAATATAGGTAGGACCCATGAAATGTGTACTTTAAAACATCTACTCATCATCAGCATATAAATAAATACAAATCACAGTTCATGAAATATTGAAATATATCTAGAAGTACATGTAATAGTAAGTTCAACATATATAGTCAAAGTCTTGGCACGACATATATAAAAAATAATGTGCACATCATACAGTTCAGTCTATAAAATAAAACTCTATGTTAGGGATGATCATCACTCAAGTTCAAATCTGAAAGAGGCCTCTTTCTTCCTCATGAAATAGATGGATCTACCTCATGCTGTACACAAGAGAAAGAAACTTGCAATTAGATTTAAAAATTTTAAAAATGACATATGAAATTAAATATTTAAATGTAGGCTTTAATGTGTGCATTTAAATTACCGTGCAGTCATGCTCATGTACTCCCACATTTTGTTGTGCAGGTGGTATAATTGTTTCATCTTCTTGACCAAAAGTTTGACCTGCTAATTGCTAGAATTTCAAATAAAGCAAGTTTGAAATAAGTTAGAATTTATTTAGCATATAAAGACCTAGAAATTGCACATAGAAAATTTAGTAAAGTTTAGGACCTCAAAATGTGTAGATGGCTCATGAATTTATTCCTGACTAGCAACCTAATCAATAGTCTCACTCCTATCATCCTGCACTTAAAATATGGGTGCATATATAAATTTATATAAACTCAAAAAAGAAAATTAGTACAAATTTAGTACAATTTTTTAAAACACACACCAAGGAATACTCAGGCATAATAGCTGATGATGGAGGATCAGTGGAAGAAACACCTGAGCCATGTGGTCGATCAGACATGGGAACTACCACATGACCTGAGCCTCGCTGCAATAGTAGTGTTTCACATACATGTACATATAGTTATTTATTTATTTATACACTTGTTAATTTACAATATAATATTGATAAGTTTCAAGAAGAAAATTTAAACTAGAATTAGATACATATGGTTTTAGGGTTAAGATATATTGGTTTACCCCATAAGGTGTGCCAATCTCTACAACTGTCGATGCAAACTCAATGTATCAAATTGTGATGTGGCCCTAGAGCGACTTGAGATCTATACAATAAATAGTTCACAATTATATATTAATTCATTAAATTATTTATATTTAAATTTTGATCTACGTTCAAATTATGCACTTGAAATATTTAATAAAATGTGGTCAACGTACCTGTGTAGGATTATCATCTAAAAATAGTAGATCCAAGTATGACTCCTCTTCTGCTATAGCTGCATCTGATGTGGATGTAGGAGCAGGACCATAACACGGTTGATTGCAATTTGTACACAAATGTGCCCCTGACATGCCTGAGGCTCTATGATGAGATGCATCGACTCCTCCAAGATGCTCTCCACCACTGAATTTAGCTACCATGTGGGCAGCTTGTTCAGTGAGAGTGCCTGAGAGTCTACTCAATGCTCCTAATGCCAACAAAACTACCTGCTACTGAATAGGTGCAGGAATTGTGGGAAAAATAGGAGCAACCATAAGAGCAAGAGGAACAGGTCGATTGGGGTTTTTGACCCAATTGAAACTCCACCCATAATTTTCTCAAAAAACATAGTGGTACCTCACAATTAGCATGTGGTGGGTGATCAAACACCATCCACCACCAATCCCAAAAATGTCTCGAAATCCCCTCATGTGTACACCACTTAATTGATATTCTTTTTTTTGTTGCAGCTATAGGTTGATTAGTTTTTGGGTGACAAAAAAATGGGGCTAATGTTTGTTTTGTTATGTGGAGGTCATGGATGTCTTTATATGAAAGACCATCTACATAGAATTGCCTCCTATCCTCCTGCCAAAGTTGAAATCTATTTAGGTCTACATCGATAGACCTAACAAAATCAATAATGTCTTGCATCGAAGATGCAAACTGAACCACATGAGGAGGCATCAAGTGAGGTTGATTATTAATCAAATTAATGTTTTCCTCAATTGCATTAATATTTTCATTAATGTTTCGCCGCAATTGGGCCTCATCAAATGGAGGGGGTGGGGGGTTTTGAGGTGGATCATGGGGTGGGGGGTTTTCATAAAGAATGTCATCTATTAAAAATTCATCTAGACTCTGGTCATCCATTAGATGTCTCCTGCAAATTTCCAAATATGTATTCATATAAAAAACTTACAAATGTATAATTTCACAAATATATACATATTGAAAACTTACAAACAAATATCTATAAATTTAAACTTAATCTAATAGATCTATAAATGATTTAGTTTAAAATATCCATGAATTTAGAGAGCAAATAATACTTGAAAATTAAACATGCACAAGTTTATCATATAATATGATCAAATGATGATGCCTCATACCAATGTCTCCTTAAATGAATCCAACATTTCCCTAAAATATTATATTCTCCTTCCTACTTCAAATGTCCTCTTTAACCATTTTTTAGAGGGTTTCTAAGCTATAGAATTGGTATTTAAAGATAAAATATGGAATAATTAGAAAAAAGATCTCACAAATTACCAAGAGGAAGCTATGCAAAAAATCACAAGATGAAGCTATGTCTAAATTTTTAGATCATTTTCACATAGTGGACAAGGTTGCCTTCTAGGTTCTAGTCACACACCAAGGTACTAGGAGAGGGCCATGTGACACCCAAGGTGTCACTCTACCTAACAACCTTGTCCTATCATCATTTTTCTCAAAATTATAATGGAAACATTTTGACACCTTATATAGTCCAAATTTAAAAGTGCATGATAGCCCATGCCAAATGTATTCTTCCCATTTCTCTATTAATCCTACTTCTAGCTTCTAAGTTAAGCTCAATTATGACATATTTTACTATTTTGTACCATCTTCTACTTTTTGTCTTGATTGGTTTCTAGATAGAGAAGTTATTAGTAAACTATTCTAAACACGCCCAAAAATTTATTAGTTAATGTTTATTTTGAGTCCATTTGTAGTGGTAACCATCTCCTACAAGTGCATCTAAACCCTTGTATTTATAGTTTACTTTTTCCTAATCCGGTGTCAATTTCTATTTGCATTGTCTTGTTTGTTTAACTATCATTGATTAATTCCTTTGATCATTTATCACATTATTTTTCACAATTTAAAAGTGCATGATAGCCCATACCAAGTGTATTCTTACCATTTCTCTATTATCCTACTTCTAGCTTAGTTAAGCTCAATTGTGACATATTTTACTATTTTGCACCGTCTTCTACTTTTTGTCTTGATTGGTTTCTAGATAGAAAAGTTATTAGTAAACTATTCTAAACACACCCAAAAATTTATTAGTTAATGTTTATTTTGAGTCCATTTGTAGTGGTAACCATCTCCTACAAGTGCATCTAATCCCTTGTATTTATAGTTTACTTTTTCCTAATCCAGTGTCAATTTCTATTTCCATTGTCTTGTTTGTTTGACTATCATTGATTAATTCCTTTGATCATTTATCACATTATTTATCACAATTTAAAAGTGCATGATAGCCCATGCCAAGTGTATTCTTCCCATTTCTCTATTACAATATTTCCAATCACTTGTCAATGTAGGGTTTACCAAAGCAATAAGGCACATAATAAACATAAAAATTTGCACTTTGGGGCATGGGCCAACAACCTAATAGGTCTAACCCCATGCAACTAGAGTAATATGCAAGGGCTCACCACTAAAGATTAGACTAGGTTAGTAATGACATGATAGATGGGTATGCATGCAGATGAGTTAATAACTTTTGAAGAATGTATTTCTTTTCAATGTGGCTCATGGTAAGCTAACTCTTTGGAACTCAACACTCGATGAATGAAAACATGAAAGATCCACCTACAAGCCTATAGGAATCAAAAGTGGGATTTGATATTAGGACAGTGAGATGAGAAATACAAGCATGGACAAATCATGGAATTCTACATAGCATAAGGTAATAAATACAAATAATGCTAGTAAGAATAATGATAATAGAAATGTGGATAATGAAAGTGTTTGCAATGGAATTAATAGGAGGAAAAGAATGCTTAAAGTGGAGAGAATCTAAGAGATGGAGAACTGTGTAGTCAATGGGCATGGCATGGGATTCAAATGAAACTATGGGATCCTCAAAAGCAATAACAGTTACATAGAGGTCATAAATGAAATACTAGTAAATGATGATGAAGATATATATAGTAAAGTAATTATAAGATATTTTTATTAGTAGTTTGCATTTTTAGGAGGATGGAAGAGTGGCTTGTTTGGAATTTCAAGTCAATTCAATATAAAATTTTGTTTGACCACAAAAATTCAATTCATAAAGCTTCTTTTGAATGCTATTACGTTCCCGTTAGAAGTCATTGAAAAGTCGAATGCATTCGAATCATACTCACACAAAACTAAATCTTTATAATTTGGTTTTTTAGGGTTTATAGTTTAGGTTTTTAAGGTTTGTAGTACAACATGGTTTTAGGGTTTATAATTTGGTTTTTTAGGGTTTATAGTTTAGGTTTTTAGAGTTTGCAGTACAACATGGTTTTAGGGTTTATAATTTGGTTTTTTAGGGTTTATAGTTTAGGTTTTTAGGGTTTATAGTACATGGTTTTAGGGTTTATAATTTGGTTTTTGAGGGTTTATAGTTTAGGTTTTTTAGGGTTTACAGTAACACACAATCACAAAAAAATCAGAAAAACTCTAATAACAAGTAAAACCCTAATAACAAGTAAAACCCTAATTTTCATTTTAATCCTACAATAAAAAAAAACATCTAAAACAAGCTAAAAATTAGCAGAGAACCAACCTGGAGGAGTTCAATAGTGATGAGGTGGCGGGAGGAGGTGAGAGGGCAAAAAAATCTCTAGTGTCGTGCTTGTTTAGCCTTTAGCAACGTGTACCCATTCCAAAGCTTCTGCTGTCACTGTCACTGTTAGCTGGAGTGGAAGAAAATGAGCCCGTAGGGCTCTTTTTTAAAAATATATAATTTTTTGAAAATGGGTACCCATTTAGTAATGGGTACCCATTTAGGCTCGGGTGCGCGTTACTAAACGAGTACCCGTTTAGGTTCGGGCGCCCGTTCCTAAATGGGTACTCGTTTCTTTGAAAACGGGTACCCGTTCCTGGTGGCATTTTTTTTACCCACGTGACTTCCCCTACATGTGGACTGAGTTTCTTGCTTTAGCCCAATATCTTTATTTCACAAGCTAAGTATATCAAGGAGATATTGAAAAAGTTCCATATGCATGACTGCAAACTAGTAAGTACACCTATGGTAACATGTTATCATCGTAGAAAGGATGATGAGTCACCTCAAGCTGATCAAACTCTTTATAGGTCCATGATTGGAAGCTTATTATACTTGACTACATCAAGACTATATATTATGCAAGCAATTTTATGGTGGCTAGGTTTCAAGACAATACAAAAGAGACACACATAAAGGTTGTTAAAAGGATTTTTAGATACTTGAAGAGCACATTGGACCATGGATTGTGGTATGAGAAGGGAAAGGATTTCTCTTTGACTGTATATATAGATGCAGATTGGGTTGGCAACATTGATGATAGGAGAAGCACAAGTGGTGGAGCCTTCTTTCTAGGTGATAGATTGGTTTCATGGTTAAGCAAGAAGAAAGATTTAGTCTATCTGTCTACAATAGAAGCATAATATATATCTGCAGTATCTTGTTGTACTCAGGTTTTGTGGATGAAACAGATGTTGAAGGATATCAAGGTAATATATGATGAGCCCATTCCCATTTTATGTGATAACACAAGTGCCATTAACATATTAAAGAATCTAGTGATGCATTCTAGAACCAAGCATATATCCATTAAGTGTCACTTCCTAAGAGAAAAGGTTGTATATTGGAAGGTAAAATTGGAGTGCGTCACCACAAAGGATCAGATTGTAGATATTTTTACAAAACCCCTCCCCAAAGAGACATTTGAGTACTTAAGGCAGAAGTTGGGAGTAATATCACTCTCATCAACTAAGTGAAATCTTATGATGGAACATCTGTCTAGGGGGAATAGCTCAAGGCATATACTTCATCCTTGGTTGGACAATGGCTACCTCTCAGGGGGAGCAGGTATATAGAAGCTAATATAGATAATCAAGTTTGATGCAACAAAGGGAAGACATATAGTTAGGAGGAGCTAGTCATTATAATATTTTTTAGCTCCATGGAGAAGACAATTCAAAGATAGATCAGTTGATGAAGATTAATGATAGGGGGAGCTTCATAGAAAATGTGAAGAATCACATCATGAAGGAAAGAGATTTGTTACATCCCTTTGCCATTGATGTCAAAGGGGAAGAAATTTTAGAAGTTCAAAAGTTGCCTAACAGTTTAGGAAGAGATACAAAAAGTGAACATTCAGAATTTATTTTCTTTTTGATTTCCATCAATGACAAAGGGGGAGATTGTTGGAAATATTGTCATTGATGTCAAAGGATCCACTGAGTTTCTAAGGCACGAATAATTTAATCCTTTAGTTAGTGAATTGGTCAGTTTGTGAACTCACAAGTTCACCGACAGCTAGGTTTCATAGATAGACAGTTCACTGATATGACAATTTGCTGATAAAGTGTATCTTCTTATGTTATTGGCAAAATCTCGGTCTCACAAACTCAACAAAGGGAGAGTTGGTTCGCAAGTTTCTAAGTTTGCTGATTTGTCGATAAAGGAGAACGTGAAGTTAAGTTGGTAAAATATCAAGTTTGTGAACTCAACAAAGGGTGAGTTGGTTCACAGGTTTCCAAGTTTGCCAATTGGCCAACTAGCCAATAAAGGCTTGTGGAAGTCAACTTTTTCTGATAAAGGAGTTGAAGTCCAAGGTTTGTGGAAATGAGTTTTTGTCGACAAAGGTCAAGTTCGTGGATATGAAGATAAAATATATTTAAGTTAAAGATTTAAATATATGGTTAAGGCTGACTTGATGACATGGATTAAATATTGGCGCCATTTCTATATTAAATAGTAAAAATAATTATTAAGGTGGTCAACCTAAGTATACATTGAAATTCAAAATATAGAGGCCAACCTTGGAGAATGTTTTAATTCAGTGTAGCTAACAATAAGGATGATATTGTATAGATCAATATATATATAGTAGTTCAGTTTATTCATCTTGACTATAGACAGAAAATAATGTGACAACATATAGAGTATGAAGTAAGTTGTTTCATTTATATTGTAGAGGTTGGTGCATCATCTGGTATGTGTTGTAGCACATTAGGGGAATGGTTTCTCAATTGGGTTAGTGCCCATAAAGTAGTGTAATAGGGGTTTGGTGCTTCCTTTGAGTTGGTGCTCATAAATTAGGGGATTAGTGTCTCCATTGGTTCGGTGCCCATAAAGTAGTGTAACAAGGGTTAGTACTTCCTTTAAATTGGTGCTCATAAATTAGGGGATTGGTATCTCCTTTGGGTTGGTTCCCATAAAGATTATTGTAAACTTTATTTTTGTGAGGCTAGATTTCGACAGTAGATCCAAGCCGCTTGCTCACCGTGGTTTTTCCCTTCTTGGGTTTCCACATAAAATCTTGTGTTGTGTTCTCTTGTTCACAGATGCGTGGATATGCTTATGGTTGCATAGTTCTTACTTAATTTGATTGATGCAGTAAAGATTATGTTGTTACAATAGAGTTGAAGTAAAAATTGGTATATACCGATTCACCCCCCCTCTTAGTTTATCTATGTGTACTAACAAGGACTGAATGTCTTATTGCCCCTTCAAATGTGCAACACATGTTAGCTCACATGAGACAAGATTAAGGGAATGTGTCAATTCCACATGAGGTGAGACAAAAATAAATCTTATCCTCTAAGTAAACTTAAGATGAGTGTGAATGGGTCAACCTAGAAAGGGTGATAAACTAACTAGATGGATAATGAACCTATTTACACTAACACCCCCTTAAGTGCAACATATGGAGAAGATATTGAATTAAGATGATGATGGGTCCAAATTACAAGTCCATGTTAGGTACCCATGTACAAAAAAATTCTCATAACTAGAGTAAAGGAGAAAACCCAGTGGCAAATAAAAATCCTCTCTAAAAGAGAAGAGATGCATGAAAAAATTGTACAAGTTAAGAAGGAGGACTCAACTTGATCCCCCAAGGACTACTATCACATATGTATAATAAATGTTCCCCCCATAGAAGAGAAAAAGAGAGAAGGTCTATGTGACCCCCCCAAAAAGTGAGAAGGAAAGAACTCCATGTGACGAAATTCCCCCTCCCAAAACTAAGATGAGAAGAGAAACCACTCAACCTCCCCTCAAAATGCCTCCTATAGTTGGTAGATGCTCGACACTAGACACTGAAGAAGATCACTAGTTTATCAACTTTGAAGTAGAATTTGAAAAGAGGGTTGTTTTGCAAAACATAAATTGTAGGTTTTCATTTTTGAAAAATGCAATTTTGTACTAGAACCATGGAAAGAATTTCTTAGAAATTTTATGTGATTGAAAAAAAAATCTCTTTTCCCTTGTTTTATAAAGAGTATATTTTTTATTTTTGAAAGTTGAAGTTTTTTAAATTGAATAAAATCCAAGGTTTATCAATTGAAAATTTAAAAGTTTCTATGGTTCTTGATATTTCTTGAAAATGTTATTTTTCAAAATTTAGACCATATTTTTTATTGTATTTTTTAGAGTGAATTATTCTCCCATCAAAATTATCATATGTATGATATGGTAACATGTGTCTTTGTTTGTGCCTCATCTTCTACGCTAAGGCCATTTTCTATATGCTAGTCCTTTTGGCTTTTAGGAATGAGATATAGAGTAGGAGTTGAATGGAATCTCACTACCCACCTAGTTGAATTGAAACTAAGGGATGAAATGTATCAAATAAAAATATCAAAAGGATAAAATTGAATGGGCTTCAAATATGAATACACATAATTAAGGTTTATTTTACATCTAGTACTAAATATCCTACTAAGGGTTCCTAGAATCATACTACAATATAATATCATACTCCTACCATGATTGTTGAATAACATTGAGGATCTACTATTGTACATGAGAGTACACTCCTTAAATCTATATGATCATAGTATTATAGTGTTGACACCTAGCTCTCCTAAGTGTTTTGTAGAAACATTGATTCTAACTAAATTACCTTTAATCAAAATAAAGTTCTATCTAAACATTATGATAATAGCCAACAAAGATGTATATCTTGCTACTATCCAATCTGAAAGAGCAAGAATGTCTAGGATAAATCCCTTTGTTGCTACTAGAATGAAAAGAACTAACTAATACTAACTAAAATGGGATAAAACTTGAAAATAATAGAAAATGATGAAGTAACTTGCAGAAAGGAATGCAAAAATGAAAATGCAAAAACATGGAGAAACTATCACTAGGAGAGAAGCCTCACTATCCAAGATGACAGCGTACCATGTGGATGTCTATGTGTCATATTGTAGTCTATATGAAGCATAAAATTAAAATCTTGGACCTGTACAGATTTGTATGCTTTTTTAGTGTTACCTATCGACATAGAATCCAAAAATTATCACATAGAATATCAAAGATGATGTAAATAACATGAAATTAGTAGCATAAAAGTGAAACAAAGGGAAATGATGAGAAAGGGGGAAGAAGAAAGAAAACTCTCATGCGCTTGAAATCCTTCCTCACACAACCCATTAATCACAAAGATGAAAGAGAGGATTGGGTTGTATAGGAGCTTGCCTAAGTCAAGCCTCATTTTTGGTGTTTCCACCTCAACAATAGCTAGAGATGTCGATTGATTGATAAACAAAGTGTGTGATCTAATTTTAAGTGTATCTAGAATTGCTATGAGCATTGACAAGAAAGATTGACAAGATATAAAAACAAAACCTAATTAGTCTAACACATGTAATGATATCCAGTAAATAATGAGCACAATAGAGCAATGGAATGAGAAACAACAAGAGTATGATATTGGTGAATGTTGATTCCAACAAAGCTTCACTAGAATGTAAGTTCGATCTCCTTTCAAATGAAAAATAGAGGGGGGTTTATAGAAAATGCAAGAGGGAAAAATATGGGAAAGGATCCCTTTGGGCATAGATAAGTGTCAAGAAAATCTCAAAATACCACGCAAGTTAAAATGTAATTTCTAAAAATGGTTGATGAACAAACAGATGCTTACAAGATGATAGGGAACTGTACAAACGTTCGTTCTAAGCGCTATAGTTCAAACAACTTTATTTCTTTGAATTTCTAGCTAACTTGGGGCATTGCCAAGGTTAATGCACTTTTATGGTTTTGGGGACTGGACACTAAAGTGGACTCCAAGTAGAGCATGAAATTGTGAGAGTACACAATTTATGATGCTACATTTAGCCCCCACTTTAGCAAGTGTATGACACTATGTGCATATGCAAGCTAAAGTATTAAAGGAAAGAATACGGAAGGAAAACATTTACCCAAACATACTGTAGAGGATGCAAAATGCCACTAAGTGAGATATGAAGCCCACTGCTTAGGATTTTGCAAAAAATGACAATGTTAGGCAAAAAAATTGTACATGAAACAAATGTCAGTATATATATATATATATATAATTAATGAGGAGGATTAGACCAAATATGATTTGCCAAAATCCTTGCGCTTAGAAAATAATATAGTCTAATACACATTAATATAATTATTAAGAAAACACATAGAAACATACAGAAAAGTAAACAAAAGACATTTCTAATCTCAATTCGCTAGGAAAATTTTAGGTATGGCTCTAGGGCTAGCACACTACAAGAACTAGGAACCATATGAAAAAATTCTATAAGTCACTAGAGCTAGCAAGTCCCATTAATAGGTGGATTTTGATTAGCATTGATACGGTAGTGAATGAAGCACCACATAATAGCATTGCCTTTCTAGGTGAGCTACATGTCAAATAGTATCAGAGATTACATAACTAGCATGGCTAGGTAATTTTGATAAAGGTGGTATGGACCAAAACTGCTACAAAATACTACAAGAAGCATACCATCGATGTGGTGTGTGAACAAGTGTGAAATATAGAAATTATATGTCACCACCTTAAAATAATGCATATTCCATAGAGTAGCAATTAGCTTTAAGGTAAAAGGAGGGAAAAAAGGCACGCCAACTTTTATAAAGTATACACATAAAGAATATGTTCCAGAGAGCTATGTCATGAAAGAGCTACCCCAAGAATGACAACTAAGGCAATGCTGCATGCATGATACATAATGGCTTGTGTAAGCATGGCATGAAGTTGAGAAACACATCAAGGTGTCACATAAAAACAAGCAACATCATAATAAAGTACAAAGGAATCTATGTGCTTTGGAGTCAATATAATATATAGGAGGGGAACAATAAGGGAAGTACAATATGAAATTGTCATCACCCCCCTAGTCGTGTAGAACTACGAATAGAAAGGAATAAGGTCACATGAAGACAGTGAAATTTTTGGGTCAACATGGAAGGATGCTAAATCATTCAACACTTTGCATCGTCCCCAAAATGTGGAAAAGTCAAGTACAACATATAGAAGAATATAGAAACATATAGAAGAATGCCACAACATTTTCATTCCCCCTGTATCCATGTGCCTACAAGGGCATCAAGGGTCCTCTCAGGAGAGATAAAAAACATACAGTTTCATACAACAAGCATGAGGATTACAAAACATACAAGCACACTACAAACAATATTAGATGGAATGAAGGTATCGGTCTTAAGGGTTGGGCTCTAGTGGGTCAGCTACCTCCTATTCTTTCTCATCATATAGGGACAATGGATAGGTTGCTAGAGGGCCCATGTCAAGGGAAATAATTGGTACTGTGCTTGGTTTGAGATGCGGAGGATCAACAACTAATGAAGGATCCTCATGCACCTCACCAATGGTGAGGTCCATTGATCTTGTGAAGACCAAGGACAAATTTTGTCTCTTCCAAAGTTTCAAATACATCTTCCTTAGGGGAGGAGTGATTTTAATCACTATCAGAATAGATAACAATAGAGGGTTGAGCAGTGCTAACAATAAGAATGTTATCACTAATGATTACTGGTGGAGAAGAGGTTGCCACAACTTGAATAGATAATGTAGAAGGAATTAGAGGAGGTGAAGGAGGCATGTGCTTTGGCTTACAGCATGGTGGAGTGGGATAGTGTTCATGCTTTTGTTTTGGCATCAGGCATGGAATGTCTATATCATGGTGGCGGGACACAAGATATCAGGGAACATCTGATGTCAAGTACACTGGAATGGACCTAACTCTTACACTAGAGATGATACTGACATTGGGAAGGTTTAAGGGTTCATCAAAGGGTGGCATGTTAAGGATGGATGGAAGGATGAGGCTCTCTGTAGAAAGAGAAAGGACTACTTGAACCAGATTAGGGTTGTGTTCATCATGCTCAATCAATGGAGAGATGGGTGTAGGTGACAGAAAGGTATCATGCAAAGGAGCAGAAAATTGAGAAGGTGGACCCAAATATAGGGTCAACCACATGGTGAAGGATGCATGTGAAGGGGTTCATCTCCTACTGTACACTCATGAGCTATGGAAGATCATTGATGCTTGTGATCTCTCACAAGTTGATTTCATTGAGTACAAGCCAAAGCATTGGTAGGAGGAACCAGAGAGTTTCCCAACATGGGCTCCTTTTATTCCATCACTCTAGGAATGAGAGGAGGAACTAATGGAGATACCAAAAGTTGGGGTACCATCATGGGAGAGTTTCTTAATATGGGTTTCCTTCCTCATGCCATTAGAGGGGATAGAGGAATAGAGGTAGTCATTGAAGATTAGGAGACTGAAGGGGAGGATTCATGCAACATGGGTTATTTTCCTCAAGTCCCTGAAGAGGCAAGAGGAATAGGAATAACCGTTTAATGTTGGGGAGGTCTAGGTTGTACTAGTCACGTACCTATAGGTCTTGGGTAATACATTAGAGGTGGGACTTTTGCATATATTCCAGACACTTGGGGATGGGAAAGGTCACTCAATTTGGGTTGTTTTTTCTTCTCTTCTTGTGGGGTAGGAGGAGGGATAGAGACAACTGCTAGGCATCAAGGGACCACAAGGGTAGCAGCTAGTGGGGTTGAAGAGGAGGAACTGACGAAGCTATGCAATTTTCTTTAAACTTCTAATATGAAAGAAACAAGTAATCATTATGTGGTTGCAATGGATCAGTTGAGGTTGGCCAAAAGTAATCCAAGGAAAAATTACATCGTAACACAAGAGGTTTGACCCACTTTGATATATAGTGTGAACTTTACCATCAAGAGGAAATTTTAGGTACTTACGGATCACAGAGGGGACTACTTTCATGGAAGAGAGCCATGAATGGCCCAACTTCACATGAATTTGATCTGAGGTAGGAATAACATTGAAAAGAACATATAGGGTTCTTGGTCAAAACTGGATTGAAAGGGTATGTAAACCCATCATTTGGTTAGAAGACCCATCCTGCAATCATATCTTGACTTTGGATTTCTCGTATTTATTCTAATAGATCTTGTTCATGTATAAAAATTAGTCTATAATTACATTCACCATACACATAGGGTCAATTAATATGCCCTTGGTGGGATTTTCAATGACCAAGGTGATGATGTAAAGAGGTCCTTCATAGATATGCATGGGTGCATCTATGGGTGTAAAAGAGATGTCTAGCTTAGGAATAGAATGTACTTGAATAGGGCAAGGCTGATCATCCACCATAGCAATCATTTTTTCTAAAGATATTGAAGGCTCATTAACGGTCATGGGAGATGGCATAGTATCAGTAGGAATTTTGCCTAGGTTTGTAGAGTGATGTGGCAATGGATTTGAGTCAATTTGTAGGCTTTGGTTCTATAAAGCAATAGATTTGCTACCTCTTTTGTTCACACTAGAGACTTGGATGACATTCTAGTTGATGAGGTCTTGAACATGATGTTTAAGTTGCATACATCTCTTTGTGTCATGGCTCGACACTCTGTGGAATTGGTAGAAGGCCTTTGGGTCATAAGAAGGTGGTAGAGTTTTGGTTTTATCAGTAGGATAGATTGGAGAAATTGGATGAGGTTATTATTAACAAACTATTGTATTATTGTATAGAGAGATTTGGGTAAGGGAGTGAAACTTTGAGTCCTAGGTTTTTTGACAAGAGAGAGTCATAGCACTTTGGGTCAGTGTAGTGGCTGCTACTTGTTGAATATTTTTTGAAGAATTTATTTTGATGAAATTTTTATTTTCTTGTAACTTTGGAATGATGAGAAGGCATCAAACTGCCCAATAGGAGCATGTGAGAAAGATCCCTCATAGTGGTTGACTAATTACTAGTAGTCGTGAAGTGCCATGCAAGGATGCATAAATGAAGGGTAACACATGAGTAGAATCTTATCCTAGATTGAAGGCTACAGGTTTCCAATGAAAACTTGCTACACATCAAAATTTGGAAGTACATAAGGAATCTATGCGAATAAGGCCTGATAATAACTGATGAAATCAATAACATTCTCTTCCGCTCCTTTCCTACATTGGATGAGGTTAGTAAACATGACCTATGGTTTGATGTTTGACTGAAAGTGTTGGAGAAACTAATTTCAAAGTTGTTGAAAAGAATTAATAGAATGATTGGGAAGAGAGTAAAACTAATCCAATATAGTATCTTTTAGAGATCATGGGAAAATCTTTGCTAGAAGAAAGTATTGAAAGATGAAATCACTACATAATGTAGTGAATGCCAAGATGTGATTTTGTAGATCTCCTTGACCATTATATTTTTGAAATATGGAGCTTCAAAATTTTAGTGAAGATGGGAAGCACAGATAGCTAAAGATAGAGGAGTTCAAGAGTAATATGAGGGGATTTTTGGTTGGGATGTGGATGTGGACATATTGGCTAATTGTTGTTGAAGGCAGTTTACATTATTGACAAGTTGTGTAATGACAAGATCAGTGCTATTAGTAGACTGTGCTTGTGTGGCAGATCAAATAGAGTTACTAGGTTGCTGGGAGACTCCAAGGCTGGCACTAGAAAAACTAAATGATAAAGAATATTTGGGCGGAATAAAACCATATTGATTTATGGGGTTCACACCTATTCCAATGGAATTCATGTTGACATTCAATGATTGTGTAGAACTTGTAGAAATGTGAGCAAAAGTGAATGTAGATGTAGAAGAAGTTGGTATAGGCACTAATAACTAAGCTATCGATGTAATGGAATGAGACTCATTGATTACTTCTATGAATCTAGCTAATGTTGGGACTATTGGAAAACTCAGAGATCATTTACATTTTAGAAAACACAAATATTGATAATGATATTGAGATCTTCATGTCACTTGACATTGCAATACAATTGGCTTTATAAAGCCATTTATTTCTTGTATAAATAACCTATGGGAATATAAATTCCCACTAACAATAGCTTTATTTAACTGTCAATTAACATAAGTCACTATTGTGACTTTATTTTTAATGTAAGCCTTAATATTCTAACATACCCCTTTTAAGGTTTACATTATACAAAACAAAACATCTAAAAAAACATGTTGATTACGTAAAACAAATACACATTCTTGAGAAGATTTTTCTTTGAAGAAACAAATCTTGAATTAGGTGGAACTCCATCAAGATACCTCTTAACCCTTAGAAGGGTGTAGCTGAGCATGAATTCCTGAGTTCTTAGATTATCACCTCCCTGAACTCCTGAATCACAGATCCCCCAAATTATTGGACAACAATCCATGTTGTGCTCCACAAGGCTCCATCAAGTTGTCTCATGACCCTTGGAAGGGTATAATTCCCCAAATCATAGACTTTCAAACTATCTAGACAACAATTCATATTGAGTTCACCAAACCCCTTCCTATCTTCAAAAACAAACTTCACAATATATGCATTCTTTAATTATGTCAACATCAAAAAGAACACATAAGAAAACAAAAAAACATCTACTTCTTTTGTAAAGCACCATCTTTGAGCAAGAATCTGACTTGAGATGATGAAGAATCCGCCAACCTCCGATGCGTCCAACCTCCAATATGACCTTGTTACACTCTATCCACTTGATGTTGCATGTGAATCTACAAAATCCCTATCAGATGTACCATTCAAGCCTTTAATAGCATAGGAATTTGAGTCTCCCAAATTTCTATCAGGGATAGCATGGATGGCATCAAGAACATAAGCATAATGTGTGGCCATATTCAAATGCTAAAAATAATTATGTCAATTTCAACCAATGATGGACCTATATACCTCCAAAAATAAAACACACCTTTGTTTTCTACCAATAGACTTTACCTTAGACAAATGCATTAACAATACACTAATGTCGAATTTCAAATTAAATTTGAATCAAGTATGATGTGCAGCCCATAAAAATGTGCCTTGCCTAATCTACCAATTGATGGCAAGATCTTTACAAATAATAAGTCACCCAAAAATTGAAAAAATTCACCTTTACGCAGCAAACAATATCCTAAACCTTTGTTAAAAAAATCACCTAGAGTACAACATTGTGGACTTTACTAAGATCCTTGAGTTTGAGTGTTTTATAAATAAAAAAGCATTTGGGCTATTGCATATAATAGAAAACTAAATTCCAACCATGACAATAGATTTTCTTCTTCCTCATTGAGCAGGTTTCTTAATACCTATTACCTTGCACATAAATATGATGCTTAATGCGATTTGATTTAACCAAGCAACAACACATAACAATAGTAGAAAAAGTAATATCCAACACTCTTCCCCTAAAAGAATTCATGAAAATTTTGATAAAAGAGTGGTAGAATTTGCTCCTTATGACATGGCCTCTATTAATGTCTACAGAGACTAAATGTGAACCTCTTTTCTAACCTTCCAACTTGGTATAAATTTCTCCTAACCTCAAGAATTCCTGCACTCACCTCAAAGAATTTATGGTAGGGAGAAAGTGCACCCCTACACCCTTTGCTTATGCCCTTGTTTAGAAACCTCCTCCTGTCACCTGCTGTCAACAAATACCATATGTTTCTATCATGTTTTTATTTACATTTTTTCTTCACTCTTTTTCCCTATGCCCAATGTTTTCAACCATGGTCTCTTATACCATATGTTGGAAAACTCAAAGATCATTTACATTTTAGAAAACACAAATATTGATAATGATATTGAGATCTTCATGTCATTTTACATTGCAATACAAGAAACTTTATAAATCTATTTATTTCTTGTATAACTAACCTACAGGAATATAACTTCCCACTAACAATAGTTTTATTTAACTATTAATTAACATAAGTCACTATGATGACTTTGTTTTTAATGTAAGCCTTAATATTCTAACAAAGACATTATTTTTCATGATGTGATCTAGACTACGTAGAAGATCCACACCATGTGGATCACTGGTCAACAATTTTTTGAGGGCCTCAATGAGAGGGACAACCTCACTAGCTAGGTGCTTCATACCCAGATAATCCTAAAAGTTAGCCAAATGATTGTCTAATGTTTGGACCTGGGCTGGGGATACTCAAGCCATTGGTGTGTTTGGGTCAAAATGCTCTCTAAAATACTGTAGGCCAGGGATTGTAGTTATGTTGGAAAAAGAAAAGATAGGTGATTGCACTCGTGAATTACCCATCAAGAAGTTAAAGATATCATTTTTCGGCTGAGTGGAGCTAGAGCTACCAATAGCATGGGAAGCCATGTGTAACCTTAAACTTCTACGAATGTAAAGTCAGTGTCAAAGCACTAGGTTGTGAAGCTTATAAACTAGTAAGAGCTCTGTAATGCATGAGTACTCGAAGATTCAAAGATAAGAAGGAAGAAGATTGTTCATGGAAATGAAGGAGAGACGTTTGTGTTGAAGGGAAATATAAATGTTTTATTTTTACAGTTTATAAGTCTTTAAGACATAGATTAGGTTCACCAAAATGTTTGGTAGAAAAATTGATTATAACTAAATTAGTTTTAATCAGAATAACCTTCTATCTAAACATTACGATACTAGCAAACAAAGATATATATCTTAATACTATCCAATCTTGAAGAGCAAGAATGTCTAGGCTGAATCCCTTTGTTGCTACTAAAATGAAAAGAACAAACTAATATTAACTAAAAAGGGATAAAACTAGAAAAATATAGAAAATAACTTACAAAAATTAATGCAGAAATGAAAATGTGAAAACATGGAGAAACTGTCACTAGGAAGATAGCCTCACTATCCAAGACGATAGCATATTGCATGGACATCTACCACCATCCTATAGTTTGTATGGCACAAAAAATTAAAATATTAGACCTATATACATTTGTATGATTTTGAGAGTTAACTATCGACATAGAATCCAACAATTATCACACGAAATATAAAAGATGATGGAAATAACTAGAAATTGGTAGCATAAAAGTGAAACAAAGGGAAATGCTAAGAAAGGGGGTAGAAGAAAGCAAATGCTCATGTGCTTAAAATCCTTTCTCACACAACCTGTAATCACAAAGATGAAAGAGAAGGTTGGGCTGTATAGGAGCTTGCCTAAGTCAAGCCCCATTTTTGGTGTTTCCACCTCAACAATAACAAGAGATGATTATTGACTAATAAAGAAAGTGTGAACTCTAATTCTAAGTGTATCTAGAACTGCTACGAGCATTGACAAGAAAGATTGACAAGATATATAAACAAAATATGATTAGTCTAACACATCTAATGATATCCAATAAATAATGAGCGATAACAAGAGTATGATAATGGTGAATGTTGATTTCGATAGAGCTTCACTTGTGTGTAAATTTGATGTCCTTTCAAGTGACAAATTGAGGGGGTTTTATAGAAAGGCAAGAGGGAAAAATATGGGAAAGGAGCCGTCTAGGTGTGGATAAGTATCAAGAAAAGCTTGGAATGCCACACAATTTAAAATATAACTTCTAAAAATGGTTGATGAAGAAACAGATGCTCATGAGACATCAGTGTACTGTGTAGATGTCTGTGCCAATCGTTGGTGTCCAAATAACTTTAGTTCTTGGAAAGTCTAGATAACATGGGGCATTGCCAGGGTTAATGCACTTTTATAGTTTTGGGGAGTGGACACTAAATTGGACTCCAAGCATAGCATGAAATTGTAAGAGTGCATAATTTATGATGCTACACTAAGTCTAGTAGGCTCTTCCTTCTTGTTGCATCTGATCATTATATCTAATTGGTGTTAGTGAAACCCATGCATATAAATTGACTAGTGTTTTTAGAACCTTAATTTATGCTTTACTTGGTGTAATATCTATGAGAAGTCTATAGATTGTGTGATTGTCAAAAAGCATTGTTTTATGTGAATGTTGTTGGATAACCAGGTCAGTTGCCTCCTAGTTTAGAGGGGCGGACCTTAGGGACTCATGTGGTTGGGTGGCATTGATCACCATCAATGCAAATCAAATTCTTAGAGATGCTCATTTGAGGGAATATTAGGCTCTTTTACAATCTTGATAATTGTAACTTTCCTTTTTTGTTTCTTGGAAAAGTTGTAAAGTGGGATCTTGTGATCCTTAATTATAGTGATAAATTGCATATTATTGAATTTTATTGTATTAACATTGAAGCATCCATAATTGGAATGTGAATAATTACATTATAATATATATATGTCGCCATTTGAGATAGTTTTGCATCTTTTATTATGAGGATTATTATGATGTGATGAGTCCTTAGTCTATGATGTGTAGTATTAGATGCTTTGGAAGTTGAAATGACACATGTTTCTTTTGATATACATTATTTATGATGCAATGATTAAATTAGAATCATTACTATAGTGTTGTTCTTTTAACTCTATGGATAGAAGTTAAGATTATTTATGCATGCTTCTATCACATTAGAAGGAAAAGGGAAAAATGCTTATGGATAATAGTGATTTAAGAAAAAAGAATTTATGGTTTTTTTGCAATTTAAACATGGAAAATAGAAGCCTAGTCTTAACAAATCTCAATAATTCAAACTATTTTAAAATAGATCTTTAAACTGAGTATGATACAACATGTTCAGTGTTATACCTTGTCCTCTTGCATTGGCCTAGCCATGCATTAGTTGTTAGTCCTATGAGTTTTATTTATGATTTTTCAGTTCACAATTTAGTGTTGAGGTTCAAATATGCTAGTAGACTTGTAGCTAATCCCTTTGACATCTTAAATGTTAATTTTTGTGTCTCTAGGAACCTCATTGTTCATTAGAGGCCTTGTGGACTCTTCAAAATTATCTTGTGCAAGGGTGTTTATATTGATGAAAGGGGTGATCTTATAATAGGGTGGGAGATTCTAGATTGGTAATAGGGGTGTTCCTATTCAATAAGGGTGATCATGAGATACTGAATACTTGCTAAACTTTTGCAAAAAGTTTCCTAAAGAGAGATTAACTGTTGGGGTCTACCTTGGGTGGCTATCTATTTGGTTTGAAGGTACTTTAAGTCCTTGTCATTTATTCTTCTTTTTGTGTCATAAGTCATGCCTCAAAAGGAAATATACAATCTCTTGCAATACTAGGTTGAGATAGTGATTCTCTCTATTGTTTGACCTTCTTGTTAGACAGTCGATATGGTTTGGATGTCATTTCCATATTATTTTGGAAGTGTGAGTGTGTTTTGGTTGGTATTATGTAATGGGATTATGATCAGGTTTCTTGGATATGGAAATGGAGGTTCATTCTCATTTATTTCTTATCTATTCACAAGAGATGGAGTTAGCATTATTGTACCCTTTCACCATGGTTAGAGGTGACTCTATCCTCTCATATGGTAAAATCATCACATGACAATGTTAAGTCTTCCACTTTTGTAGTCATGCTTTATGCATGGATGTCACACTCAAAAATATCATCATGTGGCAATGTTAAGTTAAAGATATCATTTTCCAATTGAGTGGAGATAGAGCTATTAATAGCACAACAAGCCATGAGTAACCTTAAAATTTTGCGAACGGTAAAGTCAAAGTCAGAGCACTAGGTCGTGAAGATCATAAACTAGTAAGATCTCTACAACACACGAGTCCTCGAAGATTCAAAGATTAGAAGGAAGAAGATTGTCCATAGAAATGGAGGAGAGAAGTTTGTGTTGAAGGGAAATGAAAATGATTTATTTTTGTAGTTTATATGTGTTTAAGACACATCAAGTTCACCAAATTTTTTGGTATAAAAATTGATTCTAACTAAATTACCTTTAATCAGAATAATCTTCTATCTAAACATTAGGATACTAGCCACTGAAGACATATATCTTGCTACTATCCAATCTAGAAGAGCAAGAATATCTAGACTAAATCCCTTTGTTGCTACTAGAATGAAAAGAACTAACTAATACTAACTAAAATGGGATAGAACTAGAAAAATACAAAAAATGATGAAGTAACTTGCAGAAAGTAATACAGAAATGAAAATGTGAAAACATGGAGAAACTGTCACTAGGTAGACATCCTCACTGTCTGAGATGATAGTGTGACACATGGATGTCTACCCTCCATGATGTAGTCTTTATGGAACTGTACGCTCAAAATCATGACTCCGGTTGCCTGAGGGCTGTCAGGTCAGATTTTGGCAGGGACACAGACACTTACCTCCTTGAAAATGTAGTGCTTTTGGAAAAACTGTGTATTGCTTTTTTGCCTCAACGTTTCGGATCATACTCCATGATCCATCATTAGGAAGAAAAGAAGAGAAAACATAAGAGTAAATTGCAGAGAAAGTCTTCTTAAAAAATAGAGAGAGAATGTTATGGGTGTGGATTACAAGAGGCGTCATAGGTGAGGAGATAGGAAGTAAAGATCAGAAAGAAGAATAAAAAGAAGAAACCAAAAATGAAAATAAACATGGACAAGAGCCCTAAACAAAAGTAAAGTGAACACAAATTAAAGAAAATAAATAAAGGAGGCAAAGAAGTCAAAGGAAAGAAAACCATGCAGAGGAGGGGCTATAATAAATTAAGTAACATGATATAAAGATATAAAAGAAAATATAACAAGAAGAAACTAAACATGAAAAACAACAGAGGCAAGAGGAGTAAACAAATGTATAAAAACATAAAATAAAGACAATAAATAAAAATAAATAAATAAAAATAAAAAGAAGAATAAAAATAAGTCAAAAGAGGTCATATATATATATATATATGAGCATAACCGTACACAAGCTATCATAAGTAATAAGTGAGTAAACAAAAAAGTGACAAATTAACATAAAATAAAATAAAGAAAGTAATAAATGCAAGAACAAGGAGAAGAAAAATTGCATGTAGAGGCGTGTGTGTGAGATCAAAGAAGAGAAAAGAAAGAGGGAAGAGTAGGAATAGCAAGAAATGAGACCAAGGTCAAGTGCAAAACTGAAGGAAATATAAAGAAGGAGAGAGATAGATAGTGATAAGACCCAATTAATGAGGAACGTAAAAAATAGGAAGAAATGAAATCAACAGAGGAAAAACCAAAAAAGGGAGGAAAAAAGAAGAAAGAAAAGAGGAAGAGGAAAACCTAGATGAGAGGGTAAGCGAAGGAAACCAGTGACATGACAGAAAGCTAGAGGCTCTGTAGATAAAGGAGCAAGAACAAGGACCAATCGGGGCCAGGTAACAAGGGTGGGTCAAGGGAGGAAAAAAGCTCAAAGAGGTCATGAAGAAGACACGGGATAAGCAGAGATGATGAGGGAACAAAGGGAGAGGAAGGAAAGGAGATACACAAAGGAGGAAGGGGAAGAACAAGGAACAAGAGGTAGATCACGAAGAAAGGTAGGAAGCGAGGAGTGGACTAGGAAGAGAAGTGGAGGAAAGAAGAAAGGAGGGAAAGAGCAGATAAGAGGTAGGGAGCTGGTAAAGAGAAAGTGGGGGAATAGAAAGAGGGAGCAGGAGATCAAGAAGTGGGATGGTGATTATGAAGGGACTTTAAAAGCGGGTTCCAAGTGTGACTAAGGCTCCATCCATCATCATGGTTAAGGTTGGTAGGGTTGTTTCTAATGTAGATAGCCTCTTTATGTTTTCTCTTAAAGAAGTTATCTTCCTTGGCAAGGACAAGGGTATCTTCAAAGCAGATGTGGTGCTTAGTGCTCGAGGAGTGGTCAGCTAATGCTGACTTGTAGGCCCTTTCATGTATAATGTCTGTACAGTGTTATTTTATTCTCAAGATGACAGATCTCCTGGTTTCATCTATGTAAGGGGTGCCACACGAGCAATCTATCTTGTAGACAACTGAGTTTAGAAGAATGTTGGAGGGGTCCTTGGTAGAGGGAATGAGGTTCCTAATAGTGGAGAGGGGTTTGAAGGCACACTTGAGCTCTTTCTTGTGGAGGATTTTGGCAATCTTATTGGAGATGCCTTCAATGAAAGGAAGAGTGGCACTATGAGCAATCTTAGAGTCTTTATTGATAGGTTTGGGGTTAGGGTGGGTATGGGCTTGTTTAAAAGCTTGTTTTATACAATTGTTGCAGTATCCGTTGAGTTTGAAAACCTTGGTGAGGTGGGCCAACTCTTGATGAATGTGATCATTGTCACATATGCAGAAAGCTTTGGTAGCCAATGTTTTGAGGACATTGGCTTTGTGGTTGGGGTGGTGGTGGGAGGAAAAATGGAGATAAAGGTTAGTGTGGGTGGATTTCTTGAAGACTCGGCGGCCAAGAGAACCATCATTCTTTCTAAGGAGGAGAATGTCAAGGAAGGGGAGTTGGTTATTAGATTTAAGTTCTTTGGGAAACTTGATGCAGGGGGTGATATTGTTGAGGTGGTTGTAGAAAATTTCAAGTTGCTCAAGGCCATGGGGCTAGTAAATGTTGGTATCATCCACATAGCTCTTCCACCAAGTTGGTTTAAGGGGGAAAGAGTTAAGGGAGACCCCTTCAAAATACTCCATGTATAAGTTGGCAATAACCGGGGATAAGGGGGAACCCATAGTAACCCCGTCAGATTGTTCATAAATCACATCTTGGAAAGTGAAGAACGTGAATTTTAAGCACAATTCAACGAGGGATGTGAGTTCTTCATTGGTCTTGCGTCTGACTAGCATGATAGCATCTTGAAGAGGGACCTTGGTGAAAAGAGAAACTACATCAAAGATAGCCGGGATGTCATCGACGTTAACCTTTTTATCTTTGATGAAGGAGGAAGATTTGCCAAGAAGAGGAGAGATGAGCTTAGCCAAATAGGCAACCAACTTGTAAGTGGGGGAGTCAGTGGTGTCTACAATTGGCCTCAGGGGAATGTTGGGCTTGTGAATATTGCGGACACCATAGATGCGAGGTGTGACTTCCTTATTGGGTAAGAGGCGCTTTTGGTGCAATCATCAAAGGAAGAATTAGAGATAGCAAGTCTAACTTGTTTGAAGATTTTGGAAATAGGATTGCAAGAAAGGACAGAATAACTCCCACTATTGTTTAGGTGATCTAACATTTTGGATATATAGTCAAGTCTATTCATAACAATGGTAGCATTTCCCTTGTCTACTTTGATGATAACAATCTCTTGGTTTTTGACAAGTCTTTTGAAAGTGAGATACTCGTCTTTGGAGACATTCCTCTTGGGTGGTTTGGCATGTCTGAGGGCAACAACATAGTCTTGTCTAACTTTATCTGCTGTGTCACTGGGGAGGGAATGGATGACATTCTCAATTTCAATGATAAAATCAAGTTTGGGTATGTAGGACGGGGTGATGGCAAAACCAAAGCCTTTGTGTAGAAAGTTGAGGGTGAGGGGATCAATGCGGAGGCTGGAGATATTGAGGATGAGCTTATCTTCCCAGTCATGAATGGAAGACAGAGGCTTAGGAATGGGAGGGGATTGGGTTGGAATGACGTTGGAGACAAAGGATGACGAGGAGGTCTTGGCACAAGGAATAGAGATAGAGAGGCATCTAGGATGGGCAGATATGGGGTTGGAGATATGAGGGCCAGGGTGCAAGCCACTTGTGTAAATCATGGAAGAGTTGAGGAAGCATAAAGTAGGAGACAACAGGTTAATAGAAGGGACAAATGAAAAGGTCGGGAGAGTATGGTCAATGGGTGAGGAGACCGAATGAGAGATAAGGTCAACAGGCTCAGAAAAAGAAGTGGGAGGTTGGTAAGAGTTACTAAGAAAAGATGGGTTTGGCAAGGATTTGACACCCTCATCAAGAAGGGTAATGTGTTGAGATTTGTCATCGTTGTTCAGGAGCTCACTACTCAAGGAGGAGTAGGGATGAGGGTAATTGGGCAATGATCTAGCTACAAGATCCATAGTATCAACATCATAAATGAGTGAGCCGTTGAAAAATAAAGTTGCAGAGGGAGCGGACTTGCCTAGGTTGGAGAGAGAAAAATGTTGAGCAACGATCAGGAATCGGGAGGCCGCTACGAGCGAGGGAAAGTCGGTAGTCTTCAAAGAAAGTTGTGAGACATCAAGAACACATGCAGACTATAGGTACTGAGGAGGACTGGGAGAGCCAGAATCGTGGCAAACCAAACATTCCTGCCTAGCATGAGCGCGAGAGCCATCTTCGAAGGGAGGGAGAAGGACAGTCAGTGAGATCCCAATGAAATGGGCATGACCATCTCCTATGTTGGAAACAGAGGTAAAGTAGTCTACGAACTCCGTAGAAGCATGAGATGTACCCATTAAAGACCACAGGGCAATCTGCCACATCACTGTCACTCACGTGGAAGTAGCTAGTCGAGATGAGGTGAGACACGGTGGGGGTCTAGCTCGTTTGAGAGCTGGACTTCGTGGAGAGGGGTCAAAAAATTATGTGGCCTTTGTTGTTGTGTATTTTGTTGTATGTTTCACTCAATTGTTGTTGTAGTTGAGATAACCCTATGACCTGAAGGGTCACTAGTTTCTCTCCTTCTATTCGGATTTCTTAAGTTCCACCTTTGCGTGGGTAGACGATTGTTTTCATTGATGTCCTCTTGTCTTTATATGCGTTGTAAGAGGTCTTGTTGCATCTATTATTGTTTGATTTCTTCTAACAACAAGAGGATGAATGGGTCTCCTTGTGGTAGGACAAATGTTTGTTGTTGAGGTCTTGGATGGATCTCCTTGATCTCATCACAGATAGCCTTCACCCACTCTCCTTTTCCTCCTAGAAACATTCGTGAATAAGAAGAGATGAAGTAGTGTGATTACTAGCCTTAACTAGATCCAGGGTTTTGTTGACCTAGGGTTTGACTTGTGTTTTTACCTTGTGATGAAATCAAGCATTTGTTTGGAATCATTTGAACCGTGTTTACCTCGTGATGGAATCGAGGGTTTGCAATGTTGTCTATTGTAATGTTCCTATATGAATGAAAGTTAAATGATATGTAAAATGTATTTTTGGTGTTTTTTTAGAGTATTTTGGAAATGGAAATGATTCTAATCTATGAAAAGGAAATATGCATGTAATTCTATATGATCTTTCAAATGCAAATTTTATCTACGTTTTCTGGGTTTTTAGTGCTTTTAATACAATCTATTCTAATGAAAAGGGAAAATACTTCTTCTAACAATGTAGATCTAGAAATGAGAAAGTGTTTAATCTAACATGCAAGATTTAACTATTGAGGAAAAAGCAAATGTGTTACTATTCCCAAGAGAAAATGTGATGATCTAATTATTATGAAAGTAATGAAAACAATGAAGGAACCTGAGAGAAATGAAGATTTGTTGACTCCACTACCCTCAGGAATCCTTGTGTAGGCAACCTTGAATCCTTTTCTAGCAGCAAGTGATCCTCTTGACAACAAAATGACCCAAGGAAGCAAAAGAAGCTTTTGATCAAGCTTGTATTAGCTCAATGAGAGCTTTGATTGAGCACAATGGCATAGACTGAAGTAGCGTGATACTACTTGGTTGAACAATAAAAGAAAAAGGCACCTTCATCATGTAAGAGTGTTCCAATGCTAAGTTGGAGAGTAAAAACTAGCAAGAGTTGTGTGCACAATGAATTTGCCTCACTTTGTGCTTGGGGGAGGGGGGTATTTATAGGTTCAGAAGAAGGGATTGATTGAAGAGTAAACTCATTTGATTGATGAGTTAACAAGAATAGATTGGGGAGTTAACAAGGTTGATTGCCCAGTGAACTCAGTTGATTAGAGAGTGATGAAGCAACGATAGCTTATCACTGAAGAAGAAATGGAGGTGAGGGAATGCATGAGATTGATTAAAGAGTTAGTTTGAGATCAAATAGAGCTAATTATGCATGTGTGGGTGCATGAAATAGTTAACTATATATCAAGGATCAAAAATCATGTAAAAAAAATATAAAAATGGGAAAGAAAGGACCAAAATCGAGATAGAAACTTGATTTTTTTTGTAGGTCCAAAAATGGCAGGGTCGCCCCTTTTACTAGTAGGGTCACCTGGGGAGATCCGGGCTAGACAGGGTCAGATATAGAAAATCAGGTTGGGAGATGTTAGAAGAGAGGAAAAAGATGAGTTATGCACCAACAAACATGTCAGTCATGTGGAAGAATCCAAATCTCTACTTGCATCTACAGGATCTCTAGGGGAGATCTGGAAATAAAATGGGGAGATTTGGATTGGTTGGTCAAAAATGAAAATAGTCAGTGGGAGATGGATCAAGAGACTTCTAGAAGGATTCTATGAGGTGCACTAGAGGAAAAACAAAGGGGAGAGGTGAAAACTCACCTACAAGACTCTCACAAGGCTTAGGATAAAGGTCAAAAGCTAGAAAATGCAAGTCGACAAGTGTCACAACAAGTGTCGAAAAGCATCGCAAATGGGGAGGGAGAGAAATCAACAAAGTAGAAATGACATGAGCCAAGAAAAGAGGACACCTCATCAAGAGGCCTACTGCCCAAATGATTAATTTTCACACTTACATGTATGTGACAAGGATTTGAATCATCATAGGGATCCTCGTGGAGGCAGTGCATGATTTTTGTGCTTACATATTTGCCCCTTCGGGGATGATTGTCTACATGAAAGGTAGGTACCGTTCCTGAACTAGGCCTTACTTGTTGTCAAATTTTCCCACAATTTGTACCTGTAATTACTAGTATTAGTCTGACGTTTAAATATATCAAAACAAATAATGAAAACTGAAATGACAAACTTACCATGGATTGTTTGAGTTTGACTAGTTGCTTTCTTTTGTTGGTTCAGACCTGTAGGTATGAGAGCATGCAAAACAATGCACGAAACAAAATGCACAAAAGCAAAGAACTAATCTAAAATGCATAAATGAAACTAAGCTAAGGGAAAACAAAGAGAGCTAGATTGTAAGATCAGTGTGAAACAGTGACAGAATCGTTCGTGTGAGCAGTCGATAGAGATATATCGTTGAGGAGGTCACAAAGATGGGCACCTCTTCTTCAACTATGGAGAATCAGGTATGTAATTTGTGAAAAACTCTTCTCTAAACCCTAGGTTGTATTTTGTGAAAGATCTCTTAAAATTGTCTTTTTTTGGTGATTTTTCTTGTCGCATTATGCTCGTCTCATCGTTTAGAGGAAGATTGATCTTTCATTTTCTAAAATCAGTCGAAAAACAAAGTTTTTAGAGCATTTTTTAGTCGTGGGGCTTGCTCTTAGGGTTACCCCTTTTATTAGGTAGGGTTGCCCATGGAGATCCTATTTTGACAACAAGGTCACCCAAGGAGATCCTATTTGACAACACGGTCACTCAGGGGATCCTAAAAAACCCATGGGTCACCCAGGGGTTGACCCTGTTGGATTAATTTTTGACTTTATTTGAAGTTGTTTAATGCTTGTTTCACTCTGATCTGACATGATTTGGTCACTAAATCTACCTGCTTATTGCAATTTTGAAGGTTTATACGATTTTATTTGTAAGGTTTTCTATAGTGTTATGCTTTTTAGGGATTTTTGCAAGTTTACGAGATCTGATTTAAAATTCTCTTTTGATTTTGCAAGACATGTGTATTCAATTAAATTCCTACCAAGAGCAAGGGTGGCTCTCAAGGATGTTTTCTTCACTAAGTAGAGAGGATCGTGCTATACTAAAGAGGATAGGCCTTGCTAGAGTTTGTCATGTTCCTATGATTCATCCTATATCCCATAGATGCTGTGATATCTTGACTTATTGGGATGTAGATAGGAACACATTCAAGTTCTCGTAGATTTCAGGAGAGTGGACTATCACTCTTTATTATGTATACTACATATTTGGGGTTCCTATGAGGGGACAACCTCTATTTCTTCCTGTTAGCGAGTCCTATGAGGACAAGGCTTCCTGGGCTACATTTATGGGGGTTAATCACCCTGGGGACCAAACAGGAGTTCAACTTACTTCTGTGGCATAACTCCACATCCCATTTCTGAGGAGGTTTTTGATTGGCTTGATTTCTTCAAGGTTGTCAGGAGACAAGGCTCCAGCTCATCTGAGATGGTACTGGGCACCCATCATTTGAGGATTGGAGAAAGGCACAGTTTATGCATAGGGACTTGATATCCTGGCAATGGTCTACAGAGATTTTTATCGGATCTCTAGGCGATGAGCTCTTGCCTTTAGCCACTCCCCTCTAATTATGACATGGAATTTTAAGCATATGAGGGCTTATCAGAAGCTCATTCCTCTTCTAGACAGGTGACTACTGAGAGAAGCGAGGTGGACACATATTGATCATTTTGATGCTACTCTTCCCACTATTGCTACCCTTACTGATGATGACATGATTTCTAACCCTTACCATGACATGGAGAGGACTTGGGCCCATGATGATGAGATGAAAGCATACTGTCGTGGGGTTTCAGAGATCATGGACCGTAATGGTTAGGTTGAGGCTCATCAGGTGGACCATGTTTTGTAGCAGTTTGGCAAGGATCTCCCTGAGGACTTGCCCCTAGTGTCTACTTGTTATAGGACCATTCAGGACATGGGGGAGATTGGACAGAGGAACATTGTCTGGACACCTTTGACTCCAAGTGTCTTTATCACTAGGGTTTCTAGAGGAGGATAGAGGGGAGGGAGAGGGACTCCTTCCTGATCTCTGAGTGTGATTGTTGAACTTCAAAGTCCACTAATGAGGACTATACTTCTGATAGTGATGATTCGTCAAATGAGGACCCTCTCGAGGATGATGATTTTGATGACATTGGTGTTCCAGATGAAGTTCCTAACATCCCTGAGGGTCCTCCTGTTGTTCCTCAACCTCCTCATTCAAATGAAGTGATGCATCAACGTGACCCTGACTAGCAGTCTGGAGATCCACATTATTTTTGTCTATTTGTCTTCACTTAACTTTGTCCTTTCTTTTTTATGTGGTACTGACTTGGTCTTGTCTTGATTCACTTTTTCAGGCAATGTCAAAGAGTGAAGGGACTTGGTTTGTGAGGTTAATGTTGGACTGACCTTTCCCTTTACTAGGATGAGCTATGATCATCTTTTGAATGATCCTGGTGTGTCCCCTGCTGTAGGGCAACACACTGATATTTTTTCTCTTCACTACCATGGGTGTCAGATGATTACAGAGTTGAAGACCCAAGTCGACACGCTTCAGGGTGAGAAAAAAGTACTTCAGGAGATGACCCACCTTAATTTTGGGCGTTTTGATACTAGTATGGCGGGGCCTTTACAGTCGCATGCCCACAACAAAACACATCATTCTCACAGATCTCATGGAGCGACTAGTGGTACTCGTAGATGGAGGAGCCGAAGCCCCGAGGGTTCTATTGGAGGGAACCATCCTTGACTTGCTTTTCTTGAAATTCATGCCCCCTTGCATGGGAAACCTCTACTTCTCTCAAGGGTGTTTTGCCTTAGCTCTTTGATACCATTGTACATGCAAACCTCAGATGAATCTATGAAATTTTATCTTTTTCTATGGGTTTTTCTCTTGTTGAATTCTATACTCATCTCTTGCGCATGTCTAGAAGTTTTTAGGAATGTTTTGATTATGTTTGACCTTTTCAACTCTTTTAACAACTACAAGTATGACAATGATGATATGTTTTTGTAGTTTTGTGGGATATATATATATATATATATATATATACAGTTTATGATATGATAATGCAAGAACACAAGAAATGATGTAAATGAAAATATAACACTTACTGAATGTCATGAGATATGACACTTGACATTATTGCTTTGAGTCTCTTTTTCTAATTTTTGGCATGAATGCAATGTGGAACAAACACAGTCACTGCTCTTAAATATGATTTTCAATTTAGGGGATTGTGGGTTGTCCTAATATAAGAGACCTATTCAAGGATGTGAGATAGGATTTCAAGGAAAACTCAAGTGGGGAATGGAGATGAATATGAAGCATTTCTAATTTATAGACTCTGCTAAAGGCTACACACTGATCTTTATCTAGATGAGACAATTTGAGAAGCTTTCAACTTAGACAAGTAGCAAATTTTGTTGATGTTTGCTAGACTTAGATCATATATGGTGAAAAAAGTAGAACCGGGGTAAAAGATAAATGGGAAAGAACAAGGGTCCGTAGATAGAAGATGATCCTAGAGACTACTAGACTCTTTGGTTTTGCTCAACTAGTGTGTGTGTGTGTGCTTAGTACCTTTCTTTCTCTATTAGAATGTTACCCTTGAGGCTTTGAGCTTAGACTGATCTCCACCCAAGAGTGCGGACATTTAGAAATCTTCTCTATTTCACTCTTTTTTTGTATCTCTTTTTTTTTTCTTTTCACTTTTTTTTTGTATTTTCCTCACTTGACTTTTTCTCATTTTTTTGGATTTTTGACTTTTTAAGAAATGAATGCTTTTTGGAACTTGGATATAAAATTCTTTGATCTCCCGATTCTCACTTTTTGACACTCTTATTTTGATCACTCATTTTTTTATTCACTTGTATCTTAGATTGCTTCCTTCAAAGTTTTGATCTTCCTGACATTTTTGGCCAAGACAGATAAGGGATTAAGTGCCACCTAATGTTCTTGTAATCTGGTTGGACTTCTCTACTACTAGGGAAGAATTGGGAAGGTCTACTTGCAAGCTTCATTTGAACACTATAGGTTTGAATACTGACTTTGTTTAGACCTAACATCTTGACTCATTAAGATTGGGATCAGTGTGAAGCTAAGAGCTAGGTTTTGATTAGAATCACTGGGAATGTAGGGGGATTAATGGCAATTGTGAAAAATGGGGATCTCTAAGTCTTGGAAGGATAACGTATATCTAGACAACATTAGACTCGTTACTAAAGGGAAAATGGTACAAGAGAAAGTCACAAACTGTAATGCAAGATGAACAGAATGATGTAGAAATGCAAGAAAGAAATTGTTTTTGACATTTTTGATTTTTTTAATTTTTTTTGTATTTTTATGTTTTATGATTTTTTTGGTCTTTTAGACATAATATTTCTTGAGGTGAAAGGAATTGACTATTTCACCAAATTCCTCTCCCTCCATTATGCACAAGAGATAGGCACCATTTCTGATATCTTCTTTAACCATGAAAGGACCTTTCCAGTCTTCTGAGAAGGCTCTCATTCATCTTCTTTTCTTGTTTTTCATGCTTCCTCTTCTAAAGATAAGTTCTCCTACTCAGTAGGGTTTGTCATTTGAATCAATTGCTACTAGCTCGGTGGTTTCTCTTGGTATCATGAGATGCAATAAGTCTTGAAAAGCAATGTTGATGAGAAGGAGTCCAATACAGAACCCCATCACAATTTAATAGCTCTACTAATAGGTCAAACTGTTCTTGCATGTAAATTTTTACATCAAGTCTCTCTTGGATTATTTGCAAGAATTGGAATAATTTGAGAGGAGTCTGTGGCTCTCTCTACTCATCGGGGGGAACAAAACTTATGCTTGTCTTCCCATTGGGTTCTAGTCTTAGAACCATGGCGCACCCAATATAACTTTTTGGTAGTTCGAAAATGATAGGGTCATCGATAATGACTATCACTCTCATCTTCCACTCTCTCGAAAAGATACCTTCACTCTCTTCATCTTCATCACGAAGTCTTTCAACCATTTCTATTTGTACCTGAGGTGCTTCCCATTCACCGAGTTCATTTGACTAAACTGAGGAGGAGGTGGTTGGTTTTTCTTGTGGTTGTCATACCACAAACATCTTAGGTAGCATTCCTTTAACATTGGTTGATTCATTATCAATAGAATGTACCTCCTCCATGGGCATTATTGGCTAATGTGAATCCTCCATTGGTGTGAGAGGTTCATATGATTATGTTTCTTCTGGTGTCTCAGGGACATGTGATTCATTTAGTGGTGATAATGGTGTGTAACCTTCCATCATGTCTTCATCTGCATCTGAGAAAGCATGTGGGTCTATATTTCTTAGATCTAATGTGGTGGTCTAAAAGAATGGTCCTTCCATTCTATGAGGCTTCTCCCCTATGCAAGGAAAGATCTTGTAGGCCTCTTGGAAATTGATCATGAGTATTTCTAAGGGGAATTGGAGTGGTCCATCTCATTCGATCAACTCTATGATTTCAATCATTTTTTCTTTGGAAACCATTTCTCTTTGCTTTGGTAATGGCTCACTCTCTAGAGTTTTGATTTTGACAGTATTTATGGTCTTCTCTAGATTTTCCATGCATTTAATGCATATCGACTGAGGTGTAGGATTTGGGATGGTTAGCTTGATAATAGGGAGCTCATAGTCTATGGGAATACCTATGTGTTTGTTTCAAGTATTTGACTTTAATAGGCTAAAAGGTTCTAGATCTCCCTGTGCGGCATACACTTTCCCTAAGTGTAAAAATTAGACTTCTTGAAACAATGTAGATGGCACAGCCTTCATCTTGTGTATCCATGGCCTCCCAAGAATCAAGTTATATCATGTCTCCTTGTCTATGACATAGAAAGTAGTTGAAATGGTTTTGGGTGATGTTGGTATGTCCATAGCCCATTCTCTTTAAGAAGGAGAAAGGAACTATATTCACTGTTAACTCTACCTTAGAGGGCATCTGTTGTAAGTCGAAGAAGAACCCAGGATCTTTAAGTTCTAAGTTTGGTGGGTGGAGATCGTAATCCACATGGTTGATTTGTTCACTAGGCAGTGGCGTGATTTGGTCAAGGTATTTTAGGCCTATTGCTTGTAACAGTGCAAAGTGATGTGAGGGGGAATTCCTAAACAAGTCAATGAATGAAATGTGCACATACGTTTTCTTTAAGTCTTCTATGAGCTCATAGGGTCCAATCAGAGTTGGTATCAACTCTACCACTGAAATGGTGCCTTCGTGTGTTTCTACTTGCTTATTTTCTTCCTGTTATTCTTCATCTTGTTTTTCATTGTGCATAATCTCAACCAATCCCATCAACCTAGTTTCTCCTTCTTGTCCTAGCTGTGGTGGGATTTCGGGGTTACTTCTCTAAGCTTCTTTGTTTTGATTTGTCATTTCTGTATCCTAGTGCGCAGGGAATAGATCCTGATAAATTCTCATGTTCACATTTTGTGGTGCTATTGGAGCTTGATTTTGTCTTGTACCTTTGTTATTTGGGGTGACCTCGTGTGGGTTTAAGAACATTTCTATAAACAAACACTGTTGGTCTTCCGGTAGTCTTTCTATGAACCTGTTATATTCTCTACAGGATCCCGTACTATGCCCCATTGTTCTATGAAAAGAATAAAAATGGTTGAACTCATAAGGGGGTCTTTCATATCTTCTGTCATTCCTATTCCCATTTCAATTGCGGTTCCAACTTTGGTAGTTGTCCTAAGGATAGTACCCATTGTTTCTAGGTTGATCTATGGCATTTACATTAGGAGGATAATAATCTCTCCCATTGTAATTATATTTTATCCTTTTGGGTGGGCGTTGATCCATCACCCCATTTGTGGTTGTGCTCCTATTGTTTTCAAGGATTTTAATGACAGAAGAATTGTTTCCTATGTCTTCCTTTGTTAGCTTTTCATTTGAACCATAGATTTTTCGACCACTGTCGATGGCAACTTGATCAATTCTTAAAGCACTTTCCAATGCTTCTTCATAGGACTTATATGGTAGTTTTTGGACATCTTCTCTCATGTCTTTGTTAAGGGCATGCAAGAAGAGGTCGCATAGTTCTCTATGGTCCATGTTTGGAGCACTGGTTGAAGAATAGAAGACTTGTCTCCATCGAGTGACAAAATGTGCTACAGATTCATTTAGTTCTTATTTCATCGTAAGGAATTCTCTGATCCCTATTTTCATGAGTTTGTTCATGTCAAATGCCATGACAAACTCTCCGATTAGTTGTCTAAATGAATGGATTGAAGCTTTTGGGAGATGATAATACCAATCCAAGGTGATGCCTTCAAGTGTTTTCGGGAAAAATTTTGCGACAACCCCATCCTAAGGGAGGAGTTCTCTTATGGTTGTGGTGTAGGCTTTGATGTGTGAATTTGGATCACCTTCTCCTTTGAACTTTGGGAGATCTGGTAATGGCTGAGGTAGTTGCACACTTCTTATGTTTTGGTCTAGAGGCTTTTTCAAATATTCGAGATACATTCCTAGGAAGGTACTCTAAGATTGTGGGGTTGTTAATAATAACCCTATAGGTGGGTTTTGATAACAAATTGTCAGATTCGTTGGATTGTTCTGAATAGGAGGGTTCCCATTTAGACAGGTGTCATTACTAGCATGTTACGAATAGTAATTGAGGAAGGGGGAATTTTGAGATGCCCCCTAGTCTTGTTCATGAGATTTGAGTCTTCTTTCTGGAGCAGCTTGTTCTGCTTCCAAGATCCTGATTCTTTGCACTAGAGTTACGATTAAATCTATAGGAGTTACAGCTCTAGGGGTTTCTTCATTTGTAGAGTGTTCCCTTTGACTATTTTCATAGTGATGGGCTTCCTCTCGTGTGACTTTTTCTTTTTGTTCTTCTTCTAAGGTAATCCTCAATGCCTCTTGAGCATCTTTTGTTTCTTGCAGATGTCTTTCCAACGTTCTCACCTCTTCATCAAGGTGACTATTCGATGTACTTGTGGAAGGTTGTTTTGGTCGATGTATTTCTGACCTTATCCTTATAGCTTTGTGAGGTTCATTTGGTATGGCCGAGTTGTTTTCCCAAGCTAGGTTATTCAAGGATAGAGAACGCCTAGACTCTTTTGGACCATATCCATAGTCAAAGTCTTCATAGTCATAACAATTGGTAATAGGTGCATCTGGATGAGGTGGCACATACCTCTCAAAGGAAGGGGTTTCAGGTTCAATTGAGGAAATATTTCCTTGGTTCAAGTCTAGTTCCATCATATTCGGGGGTACCATAGACACTGCAGAATAAATGGAATGGATGAGGGCGTAGACGATGGAAGTTGAAACGGCTATGAAAAGTAAAGAAAGAATGTTTGTGAAGTGTTTAAATGTTTTTCAATGGGAACATAAACAACATAACCAAGAGGTTCTGCTCTTCACATCTAGTTCACCAAAATATGTACGCTCAAAATCATGACTCTAGTTGCTTGAGGGTTGTCAGGTCAGATTTCATCATGCACACAAACCCTTCCCTTTTTTCCACAGGGCAATCCATCATGTCACTCTCGCTCACGTGGAAGTAGCCAGTCGAGAGGAGGTGAGACACAACAGAGGTTTGGCTCATTTGAGAGCTAGACTTTGCAGAGAGGGGTCGGCAAGTTCTATGGCCTTTGTTGTTGTGTGTTTTGTTGTATGTTTTGCTCAATTGTTTTTGTAGTTGAGATAACCTTGTGACCCGAAGGGTCACTAGTTTCTCTCCTTCTGTTTGGATTTCTTAAGTTCCACCTTTGTGTGGGTAGACGGCTATTTTCATTGATGTCCTCTTATCTTTGTATGCATTGTAAGAGGTCTTGTTGTATTTGTTATTTTCTGATTTCTTCTAACAACAAGAGGACAAATCAGTCTCCTTGTGGTAGGATGAATGTTTGTTGTTGAGGTCTTGGATGGATCTCCTCAATCTTGTCGAGGGTAGCCTTCACCCACTCTCGTTTTACTCCTAAACACATTCATGAATTAGAAGAGATGAAGTTGTGTGATTACTAGCCTTAACTAGATCTAAGGTTTTGACCTAGGGTTTTGTTGACCTGGGGTTTGACTTGTGTTTTGACTTTGTTTTTACCTTGTGATGAAATCAAGGCTTTATTTGGAATCGTTGAACCGTGTTTGCCTCGTGGTGGAATCGAGGGTTTGCAATGTTGTCTATTCTAATGTTCCTATATGAATGCAAGCTAAATGATATGCAAAATGTCTTATTGTTGTTTTTTTAGAGTATTTTGGAAATGGAAATGCTTCTAATCTATGAAAAGGAAATATGCATGCAATTCTATATAATCTTTCAAATGCCAAGTTTATTTATTTTTTTGGGTTTTTGGTATTTTTAATACAATCTATTCTAATGAAAAGGGAAAATGCTTCTTCTAACAATAGATCTAGAAATGAGAAAGAGTTTAATCTAGCATGCAAGATCTAACTATCGAGGAAGAAGCAAATGTGTTACTATTCCCAAGAGCAAATGTGATGATCCAATTACTATGAAAGCAATGAAAACAATGAAGGAACCTAAGAGAAACAAAGATTTTTTGACTCCACTACCCTCAACAATCCTTGTGTAGGCAACCTCAAATCCTTTTTTAGTAGTAGGTGATTCTCTTGACAACAAAATGACCCAAAGAAGCTTTTGATCAAGCTTGTATGAGCTCGATGAGAGCTTGGATTGAGCATAATGGCATAGAATGAAGCAATGTGATGCTACTTAGTTGAACAATAAAAGAAAAAGGCATATTCATCCTGTAAGAGCATTCAAATGCTAAGATGGAGAGGAAAATTTGACAAGAGTTCTGTGCACAATGAATTTGCCTCCCTTTATGCTTGGGGGAGGGGGTATTTATAGGTTCAAGAGAAGGGATTGATTGAAGAGTTAACTCATTTGATTAATGAGTTAACAAGAATAGATTAGGGAGTTAATAAGGTTGATTACCCAGTGAACTTAGCTAATTAGAGAGTGATGAAACAATGATAGATTATCAGTGAAGAAGAAATGGAGGTGAGGGAATGCATGAGATTGATTAGAGACTTAATTTGAGATCAAATAGAGCTAATTATGCATGTGTTGGTGCATGAAATAGTTAACTCTATATCAAGGAAGAAAAATCATGCAAACAAAAAGAAAAATAGGTGAAAATGGAGCAAAAATGAGAGAGAAAATCAAGTTTTTCTGTGGGTCCAAAAATGGTAGGGTTGTCCCTTTTACCATTAGGGTCACCCTTGGGCAACCATGGGTCACCCGGGGGGCGAGCCTAGGTCGCCTGAGGAAATCTGGGTTGGGCAGGGTCAGATGCAGAAAATCAGGTTGGGAGATGGTAGAAGAGAGGAAAAGGATGAGTTCTGCACCAAGAAACAAGTCAGTCATGTGGAAGAATCCAAATCTCCACTTGTGTCTTCAGGATCTCCAGGGGAGATCTTGAAATAATAGGGGGAGATTTGGATTGGTTGGTCAAAAATGAAAACAGTCAGTGGGAGATGGATTGGGAGACCTCTAGAAGGCTTTTATGAGGTGCACTAGAGGAAAAACAAAGGGGACCTACAAGACTCTCACAAGGCTTAGGATCAAGGTTGAAAGCCAGAAAATGCAAGTCGGCAAGTGTCGCAAGAAGTGTCAAAAAGTGTCACAAATGGGGAGGGAGAGAAATTGACAAAGCAGAAATAACACAAGACAAGAAAAGAGGACACGTCATCAAGAGGCCTACTGCCCAAAGGATTAATTTTCATGCTTACATGTACGTGACAAGGATTTGAATCATCACAGGGATCCTCGTGGAGGTAGTGTATGATTTTTGTGCTTACAGGCATAGAAAATTAAAATCTTGGACCTATATGAATTTGTACAATTTTTGAGAGTTAACTGTTGACATAGAATCCAATAATTATCACATAGAATATCATAGATAATGGAAATAATTGGAAATTAGTAGATAAAAGTGAAACAAGGGAAATGATGAGAATTTGGGAAGAAGAAAGCAAATTCTCAGGCGCTCAAAATTCTTCTACACAAAACTTTCAATCACAAAGATAAAATAAAGGGTTGGGCTATATAGGAGCTCACCTAAGTCAAGCCCCATTTGTGGTGTTTCCACCTCAACAAGAACCAGAGATGTTGATTGACCGATAAACAAAGTGTGTGTTGTAATTCCAAGTGAACACTGACAAGAAAGATTGACAAGATATATAAACAAAATATGATTAATCTAATACATGCAATGATATCCAATAAATAATGAGCACAATAGAGTAATGGAATGGGAAACAATAAGAGTATGATAATGGTGAATGTTGATTTTGACAGAGCTTTGCTAGTGCATGAATTTGATCTCCTTTCAAATGACAAATTGAGGTGGTTTTATAGAAAAGGCAAAAAATTTGGGAAAGAAGTAGTTTGGGCATGAATAAGTATTAACAAAATATTGGAATTCCACACAACTTGAAACATAACTTCTAAAATGGTTGATGAACAAACAGATGCTTGTGAGACATTAGCGCACCATGTAGATGTACGTGCCAAGCGCTAGTGTCCAAACAACTTTAGTTCTTGGAAAGTCTAGATAACTTGGCGCATTGCTAGGGTTAATGCACTTTTATGGTTTTGGGGAGTGGACACTAAAGTGGACTCCAAGCATAGTGTGAAATTGTGAGAGTACATAACTTAGGATGCTACACTAAGTCTAGTAGCCTCTTCCTTCTTATTGCATCTGATCATTATATCTAACTGGTGTTAGTGAAATCCATGCATATGAATTGACTAGTGTTTTTAGAACTGAAATCTATGCTTTACTTGGTGTAATATCTATGATATGTCTACAGATTGTGTGATTATCAAATTACCTTGTTTTATTTGCATGTTGTTGGATAACTTGGTCAATTGCCTCCTGGTTTAGAGGCTTGGACCTTAGGGACTCACGTGGTTGGGTGGTGTTGATCATCATTAGTGAAAATCAAATTCTTAGATATGCTCATTTGAGGGAATGGTATGCTCTTTTAGAATCTTGATACTTGAAACTTTCCATTTTTTGTTTCTTGGAAAAGTTGTAAAGTAGGATCTGGTGATCCTTGATTAAAGTGATAAATTGTATATTATTGAATTTTATTGTATTGACATTCAACCATCCATAGTTGAAATGAGAATAATTACATTATAATATGTATATGTAACCATTTGAGTTGGTTTTGTATCTTGTATTATGAGGATTATTATGATGTGATGAGTCCTTATTCTATGATGTGTAGTATTACATGGTTTGAAAGTTGAAATGACACTTGTTTCTTTTCGTACACTATTTATGATGGAATGATTAAATTAGAATAATTAGTATAATGTTTTTATTTTAACTGTATGGATAGAAGTTAAGATTATTTATGTATGATTCTATCACATTAGAAGGAGAAGGGAAAAATTCTAATGAATAATAATGATTTAAGAAAAAAAAATTATGGTTTTGTTGGAATTTAAACATGGAAAATAGAAGCCTAGTCTTAACAAATCTCATTAATTTGAACTATTTTAAAATAGATCTTAAAATCAGGATGCTACAACTTGTTCAATGTTATACCTTGTCCTCTTGCATTGGCCTAGCCATGCATTAGTTGTTAGTCCTATGAGTTTCATTTAAGATTTTTGAGTTGCAAATGTAGTGTTGAGGTTCAAATATTTTACTAGGCTTGTAGATAATCCCTTTGATATCTTTAATGTCAATTTTTGTGTCTCTAGGAACCTCGTTGTTCATTAGAGGCATTGTGGACTCTTCAAAATTATCTTGTGCGAGGGTGATTATATTGATGAAAGGGGTGATATTAGAATAGGATGGGAGATTCTAGATTGATAATAGGGGTGATCCTATTAAATAAGGGCGATCATCAGATAGTGAATACTTCCTAAACTTTTGAAAAAAGTTTCCTAAAGAGAGATTAACTATTTGGGTCTACCTTGGGTGGCTATCTACTTAGTTTTATGGTACTTTAAGTCCTTGTCATTTATTCTTCTTTTTGTGTCATAAGTCATGCATCAAAACGAAATATACAATCTCTTGCAAGACTAGGTTGAGATAGCGATTCTCTCTATTGTTTGACCTTCCTGTCAGACATTCCATATGGTTTGGATGTCATTTCCATATTATTTTGGATGTGTGAGTGTGTTTTGGTTGGTATTATGCAATGGGATGATGCTTAGGTTTCTTGTACATGGAAATGGAGGTTTGTTCTCATTTATTTCTTAGCTATTCACAAGAGATGGGGTTAGTAGTTTTGTACCCTTTCACCATGGTTAGAGGTGACTCTATCCTCTCATATGGTGAGATCATCATGTTACAATGTTAATTCTTCCACTTGTGTAGTCATGCTTTATGCATGGATACCACACTCAATAATTTTTGTTTCATTGTTTCACAATGTCTCTATTGTGTAGGTGTGCATTTTGGTGTGTTTGTGTTACAATTGTGTCACAAAAAATGTTCATCCATTCATTAAAAATTAATGTCTTGCATGAGACCTTGAGGCACTACATGTTTTAAGGGTTTGTAATGGTTTATGTGATTGTTTATGATGTATTATAATGTGTGGAATACTATTTTAACATGCAAATGTGAATGAGAATGGTTGACATGTATAACTATGTATGTCATTGAAAAGAATGAATGAAAAAATCTAAGAAAGATAATCATTTCACATTGCTACCCATTCCTTCATGATCATTGGGTTATCCATTTATCTTGTTCCAACCAACCTAATACTTTGGTAGGAAAGGGATTCCTTCAATGTGTAGGCTGAAAAAACTTTCACCATGTTTGCAATTGAAGTGTTGGATGAAGTTAGAGTTTCTTGATATTACTACAATGGATGGTTGTACATTTATAGTTGGATTATATTTATTATTGAGTGGTGGAGCACTATTGCACATGTGGAGTTTTGATGTATGTTTCCATTCAAATGTATATTTATATAATTGGTGTATTATTGGATTCCACTATATTATTGAGGGCATTGATATTGTATATCTTGTAAAGATCTTTGGTGTAATCATCAATACTAGATTGTAGTGGAAGTCACTAGTTTATGTGTCTGTACATGCACACACATGTGCATGTGTCTATAATAATCTTGTTAAGTATGAGAAATGTTGTATCTCACATTAGGGGCTTTTACATAATTTTAACTTTTCATGATTTATAAATGAGAATATTATACAAAACAACTAAACCTTTTAGACAATGAACCTTATTTATCATGTTAAAAACCCTTTGAGTTCTGAGAGCATCTAAACTTACTATTTTAGATTTGTTGTATCTTTAAAACATAGATCGTTAATTGATGTAAACATATTTGATAATATAGATTGGTCTATCAGTTAATTTACCTGTATAATCACATTCACGACTCTCTCATAGCATGTTGAACTTCAAATTTCCACAATATCTTCATACAATATATTTTCATTTTCCATGAGTACTTATTAAGAAAAGATATAACCCATTATTTGTATATAAAATGAAGATACCACACAATTAAGCAACACTTCTTGTTACCATTAGTTTTTCTATCTTTTTATTCCTAAATATTTCCATTCATCCAAACACATATGTCCTTTGATTCCTTATAGATTTAAAACACATCATGGGTGGCATGAAACCTCAACCTTGTTTCATAGCCACAACAACATTAAATTATTTATGTAGAAATATATAGTATTTACCCTACCTTTGATAAATGATTTAGATAAATGATGTGAGACCCCAATTTCATTAGGGATTAATAACTCAGTGGGAATTGTTGTGATAAATTATATTCTCTATTTTTTTCTTTATTAAAATATCTTATTGCAACATGTTTTCCCATTATGCTTCATAAAATATAGTCATGGGAATGTTCGTTCCTACATCTTGACTCAACTTACATATTAGTTGTCTTCTTTAAAACTAAAATTTGAAGAGTATTTTGTTGCAATATAGACACATCTCTATGTTCTACTAACATAGTATTGTTTTAAAGTCAAATTCTTTCTATTATGTATTGAAATGAAAATACTAAACAAGATAACCCTATTTTAGATAAAACAAACAAAGAGCTTTTCATATGCTTCAAGGGTGAATTCTCAGCTAGTGGGTGTTGTGTCATGAGCTAAGAACAACCATTTTGACCCCCTCTCCTTTAATGTAAAATGCCCTATCATTTACCATGTTCATTTTACGTTGTCATACTACTAAATGTATTTCTCTTTTTGGTTTGTAGAGAACAACCATCTTCTTATGAGACTTGCATTCTAGACTTTTGCAGTTTTCTATAGGGATTAAAGTTGTATTGTAGTCCTCAATTTTTATTAGGTTTTATGTAATTTGTTGGATGAAAAATCCATCTTACATTATATTGCAAATTATAGACACACTAAATAGTTAGAAGCCATTCTTTAAGTTGGACAAATAAGCTTTAAAGATTCCTAATGTTCATTTTCCCCCTGTCAAATTGATATAATGTCGCTAATGAGTGGTCTTGCATTCCTTACCGATGAAGTCATTCTACCATTTTTGCACATACAAATCTAGTATTTTCATATTTTAGGGGTAACCGGTGGTAGATCTATGGAGTCATCACTTGCGTAGCTAGTTGATCTTTAAGAGACTAACAAACCCTAGTAATGACAACACATAATATTGACTTAAAACGACCTCTTGTGGCAATACCAAAGCTCTCTTCTTTGAGCTAGTATAATTCATTTGAAATAATGCAAAAAGAGAATAGTTTTAGCCCTTGAGCTTGCCACCAACAATGTGGGTTCATCCTCTTAGATTCATCGAGAAGAAAGGCTGTCCCATAAAATGCTAGATCTTCATTTGTATCTTTACCACATCTCTAAGATATTAAAATTTGAAAATATGGCACAGATAGTATTTTATTTATCAATACATCGATATAGCTATGACCAAAATGGCTCATTTCAGGAAAATAAGGCAATTCGGTAATTTACACACCCAAACATTCAATGCTATTCTTGTTTGAAACTTTGACTTACTGAAATCTTCTTGACAGACTAGCACTGTATTGTTGAAGTATTCAGGCAGGGACTCAAGGTCCTCTGCAGTCCTTGTTTACATTCATAAACAAACAAAAATTTATGATACTTTTAAATAAAGATAATAAAATATGATCTTCCAACGTTACGGATCGGAGATTAAGACGTTGTACGTTGTTAAAAGACCTCTCCACTGTGCGTATAGCGAAACATCACCTGCTTTTGCCGCGTTGAAGACCATGCTTTATTAACTCATTCAAAGTATATTACATACCAACAATTTTCTTATACATGGATTTCTAAAGCACGGAAGCAAAATAACACATTTAAACGAGAAAAACAGTGATAGAATTTTTCTGTAACTTTCAGGTATGCTCGTACGGAGGCTTTCCATGACAAATATTCTTCCAATTCCTCCTTATCTTCCTCTACCTTCCTCCAATTCGCTGGGATTTCGCATAGTTGACTTATGAATCCAGATTTCTTTCCACTGTCTCACGCGTTGTGAGCTTTCTTTGTTGGAAAATAGAAAGATAACATCCTGCCCCCCTGCTGCAATGGAAGAAATGTTCAGAAGAATGTGTTTTGGCTCCTCATTGTCCTTCAGATGATCCAGACAAGTTCTCAATCCGGTAGAAAGTGTTTGGAACCAGTCATATCGTTAAACTGCTTCAAGAAACTTAGTTTGATAAATATATACTTTGCATAGCGGCCCCCACCACCTCATACATGATGCATTCCCGGCATCTGTTTCAGATTTAACAAGTGGAGCAATAAAAATGCGGCATGATTACAAATAATTTGATGCAGTTTAACGATATGGCCGGTTCCAAACACTCTCTACCATTGCAAACTTGTCTGGAACATCTGAAGGAAAATGAGAAACCGAAACACATTCTTCTAAACGTTTCTTTCATTGCAGCAAGCCAGGCAGGATACCATTATTTTTTCCTACAAAGAATGCTCTCAACCCCTGATACTGTCCTCGCTCTCTGCCATCATTTCACGATGCTAAGCTTTTCTAATACACATTAGGCCGATCTCTGAAGATGAGGCATAGGATGATGGCCCACAATTCATGTGAGAGATATAAGAAATAGATCTGAGCACTAAGAGCATCCTTTCAAGCCAAGACTTTATTATAGTGCGTTTTGATAGTGCATGCTCTTTTTCCTTATTTTATTTAAATTTCATAGTCAAATAAGTAATAATAATTTTACACCTCATTCACAATAAAGAGTATATATTTATCTAAATATCATTGGTTTCAATGATGAAATAATCAATAATAATTTTACACTTCATTTACAACAAAAAATAAATATTTATCATATTTTTATTATTTTTGATTGTAAGTTTCTGGAAAGAAACAGGATCACACTCCGTGATCCTTTCTCATTTTCCTTTTCTTCCTGATGATGATCATAATTTTTCCAAAAGCTTACAATCAAATTTAACATGGACTGTGGAAATATCATGACTACTATATTTTTATTAATCAAAATTGACTTCTGGTTGAAAAAACAGCTGTTTTGTCGCGTGTACTATGCAAATTAAAAAACAGCTGTTTTGTCGCGTGTACTATGCAAATTAAAAAACAGCTATTTTATCGCGTGTACTATGCAAATTACAACTCATAGACAACTTAAACTCTTCTGTCCATAAATAGGGACAATTTTGGAGTTGGTAACAATCAATTTTATTTAAAATTGTACTGAGATAATTTAAAACAGCTAACGTGTAATTTTATTCAACCTTGCGACCTGCCCATTTCGACATAAGACAACATTCAGTAACGAATACGGACTTTTTTCCTTGTCCGTTCAAATTTAGACGCCCATAACGCCTCTTTCGCGTGTCTGAACGAGTCTTAGTAATTTGGAAATTAGAAGTCAAGTAACAAAAAATAACGGCAATGCACGAGGAAAGAATGCTGCGTTTTTATTAACATAAGATTTTTACACCCTACGAGTGGTAATTTTAGTTGGAAAAATCACTCATAGTTTGTGCCAAAAATCAATTTGATGTATTTATTATCTCAAATTAACCACCATTTATAAATTTTACTATGATCAATCATTTAACAAAGTTATATATATATATATATATATATATATATATATATATATATATATATATATATATATATATAGTCAATAAGCACCAGTATTGCTTAGGGTATTTGTAATAAGCTGTTTTTTTTAAAATTGTAGAGAGGATGTTTTTCAAAAATCATATGAAAGATTATGTATTAATTATTGTAAATTGCATTTTTATCTTTCACTATTAGAATTAAGAAAGATGTATTAACATTGTGGATAATAATTTTTTAAATAATATTATAATATTGAGGATCACTTAAAAGGGAAGAGAATAAGGAAGAAAATAAATGAATTACCCTGAATTATCAAAAAGTTCTAATTATTCGGAAGATCAAAAAGTGCATACTTAGTATTTTTTTTAGTTACTGTAGAAATCAGGAACATTGAGTGAATGTGAGTACCGATTTGAGCCACCGAGACAAACAGGAGCACACTCAACCTGCAAGTATTGCAAACAATGGACAATTGGAATGCAAAATATGAGATTGTGAATTAGCTTACAAGATGTAGTACATAAAGGGCATAATCGACTAAGAATATTTGAGCTAAAAATAGGAAAAACTCACTAAATATAGTGGTGCTCCAAGAATAGAAAAAGCAACCACTTAACTTAGACAACGCTAATCTAGGCATGCTAGGTATAGCTCAAGGCTAAACATTGATTCCTAAATATGCACTCCTAAGAATGCTTAATATACATCAACACCCCCCCCCCCCGCCCCCCGCTTAAGCATAGCTTAGGTGGGCTAAATGATGATGGGTCTCGACAACTACGCCTAATCAAGTATCCATGTACAATGCATGCAATGGAATCTCTCATAAAGTGGAAAAAGGAAGAAAACCCTGTGAGAAAAAAATTCCCTCAAAAAGAGAGAAAAGAAAATAAAGAGTCTGCATCGAGTTTGAATCCATGTCATGGTGACTGAGATGATGTAGAAAAGAACCTCTCAAGGAAGAGAGAGAAAGCGACTATGTAAACCCCCAAAATGAAGTAGTTTATGTGCCAAAAGGGGATGCCCATGTATGAATGCTGAAACTGATCCATTTGTGGCAAATGACGTTTCTCCCCTTAGAAAGAAACAACTCTAGTGGTGAATGCTCAAAGAAGCAAGTTGATGTGGTAAGTCTCTAAAGTACCCCGGACCTTAGAATATTGCTTAAATGTCATGATTGTGTTGTCGAAATGAGTCACAATCAAATCAGGAGTCTTTGGCCTAACTGAGATAAGTGACATCTCAAAATCATGTGAAAACTAATGAGAAAGATCCAAAGAACTGATGAATAGACACAGAATGTCTATACATGTCATGTGGCTACAAAGCAAATCCCATGAGATGTCATGCGAAGAATCACTAGAAGCCCTTGGTGAAGCCTCTTTGAACTCTGTAGTAGTAGTAGGTGTATGTATATTGTCATCAAATAGTAAGATGAGATCCTCCAAGGTGTCATCAAGATCTGATATGTGAGACTCTACAAACAACCAAGAGATGTCTGGTAGGAATCTATCCCAATAAGGTGAATCACGAAGATGAATGTGAGCCTGCTGCAAAGAATCAGTTGAAGCTCTCAAAAAAGCGACTCTAAAATCTGATGAAGCAATAGGGGCTAAAGTAGTGTCCTCAACTGTAGATGGGGTATTAATGTATGCCAACCAAATAGACTGATCATCCCATGAGGATGTGTCCATACATGAAGGGGAAATAGAAGTCATAGCATCATCCTAGTTATCCACAAAAACATCACTTTTAGATGAAGAATCAAGATCTCCATACAATTGTCGGGTGATGGTCCAAGCAGTGAAAGGGCACTCAGTGTGCTCTATATGATGCAAAATATCCACAGAAATAGTAAGACCTATAAGACCGTACACCATGTCTTTTTTGTTAGACCATTTATTCTTTTGTCTATAGTCACTTGGTTGAAGAATGAGTCCAAGGAGATAGGACAATAGATCATGTTCAAGATAATGATTCTTTATCCCTTGTTTCCTAGACAAATAGTTCTCTGAGGTTAGTTTAACAATAGAAGGGTGGAAATAAATTTTGGAATCCATGATGAACTGCCCAAATTTAGAACTTTATCATAGTTCATTGATTACAAAATATTGTGTATAATTCCCCCCAAGAATAATACATAAAAAAACACTTTATAAATTGAGTGCATGAAAAACCCCCAAATTGCTTAAATTATCCCCTTAGAATTTGACACTTGATATTTCTTAGTGCATATGCAATTACATTTGCAAATTAAATTTAAAGAATTACATATTTTTGGACTTCAAAGGAAATAAAAAATTTCAATGCCTTGGGCCAAAAATCAAAAATCAAAAAAGAAAACCTTCAGGCCAAAAAAACAAGGGGCTTTATTGCTGCAGAGAGAGAAACAAGGGTTCGTGAGCAAATAGGAGCCAATTTTAGAGCTAATTTTAGGTCGGTTTGAGGTCGTATTGCGCCCTTGGTTCACCCCTGAGCTGATTTAGGGATGATTATGGCATCTTGTAGAGCGTCAAAAGCATAGAAAACACCAAGTTACAAGGATGAATTGAAATCCCATGAGTTTCCACGAGGGCGATGGCAGTTTCCTCAGGGTCAAACATGGGTGAATTTTTGGTGCCCAAAAGGTTCTTCTATATTGTGTGCCTTCTTTCTTGCACCCAGCTGTGGCTGGAGAGATTCCCTTGCAAGAATGGATTTAAATGCCTTAGATTGAGTGCCCACAGTCACAAAAAGGATAGAAAAAAAAAATAGATCTTGAATAGGCCTCTATCCTACAAAAATGCCTTCTTACGCCCAGACTGGGCCTGCAACTCTCAAAGCAATTTCAGCTGGAAAAATTGCCTTCAGTTGCAAAAACCTCCACTCTTTCCAAATCGACACCTATAGGATCGAGCTTGGTCGTGCCTCTTAGTAGGTTCAATTAGCCTCCAAAGAAGGCCATGGGATTTTGACCCACAGATTGAACCTTCATGTGCACGAATTGACCTCTAATGCTTTCAAAAGAATGCCTCTGTCTCACTAGGATCATCCCTTCAAACATGCCTCTATGAAGGTCATCAATCACCCTTCCATGCAAATGAGAACATTCTCTTCAACATATTGTCCTCCTTTGCAATAGACTAGATGTAGATTAGTTTTATACAAATCAACCTTCTTTGGATCTAGGCCTTGCTTGGAAGAGGGATCCCACAACAAAACTATCGAGAACTCACAGAATTCAAACAGACATCCACACAATCTTGCTCTAATACCATGTAGAAACCATAAATACTGAGTGAATGTGAGCACTGATTGAGCCACCGAAGAAGAATAGAAGCATGCTCAACCTGCAAGTATTGCAGACAATGGACAATTGGGATGCAAAATATGGGATTGTGAATTATCTTACAAGATGTAGTACATATAGGGCATAATCGACTAAGAATAGTCGAGTCACTAATAGGAAAAGCTCACTAAGAATAGTGGTGCTCCAAGAATAGGAAAAGAAACCAATTAACTTAGACTTGAAGCTAATCTAGGCATGCCTACTATAGATCAAGGCTAAACATAGATGCCTAAATATGCACTCCTAAGCAAGATTAATATACACAAATAATTATGCATTTATATTAACACTCACTTTCGAAAAGCATAATTCTAACTATTTTTATTTCCTAAAATGTGAGTCATCTTGAAACCATCACCTCTCACCTCAGCATAACATTTGTCATGCTTAAACATATGTTTTTCATCTTATTTTTATCCCTTCTCCATCTAGGATGCCAACACATTATTCTCATATCCTCTTGAAAGGACCATATACACTAGTTTCCCTATAATTCAAATGTTTCTTTTCCTATAAAACACTTGCCTTTTCAAAAACCTTAAACTGTAATTCACTTATGACTATCAAATAGGATAGAAAACTATTTATGAAAGAGGGATGGACTAGAAAGGAAAACATCTCGCATCCATCTTTCATTGTGATATAGGGGCATCAAACAAAGTCCCTCATATTGTGATTAATTTTCTCCTTAACACAAATTTTGAATTCAAATTTTCTCGTGACTCTTAGCATGGGATTGTAGAGAAGTTGTTCAATCTAGTTGCAAGAGAGTGCAAAAAATAAAAAAGAGGATTAACCAAAATGAGTACTACATGGTGGTAAGAAAAGAGAGAGGAGATAGAGGATAAACTAGACTGAAAAGAAAAGAGAGAGAGAGAGAGAGAGAGAGAGAGAGAGAGAGAGAGAGAGAGAGAGAGAGAGAGAGAGAGAGAGAGAGAGAGAGAGAGAGAGAGAGAGAGAGAGAGAGAGAGAGAGAGAGAGAGAGAGAGAGAGAGAGAGAGAGAGAGAGAGAGAGCCACAAAAGAGAAAAGGAGAGGAGAGGATTTTGGAGAATGAGATAGCAGGAGAATGGAATAAGGTCTATGTGTAAGGGCAAAAATGAAAGGTATAGCATGAGATAAAGGAGTACAAGGATTAGAAGAGAGGAAAAGGAGAAGGTGTAAAGGCATAATAGGGAATGGAGGACCACAAAGAGGAGGCATGAGATAGTATGTAGCAAGACAAAGGGAAGTTAAGTTTGACATTGGGCTATAAAATCCAATCCTATGTAACCTAATCATATGAATAATGAATGTATAGACTTATTTCAATGTTAATAAAAGAAGTATTTATTTTAAATGTGGTTCTCCCTGATTTGTCATTGTATGCATGTGATTTAACTTTTTGATCTGATTTGATATGTGTAATTAGACCTACCTTGACTCATATGGGGAGTATGTTTGTGTGTTGCATTGTTTTACATGAACATGAAACAACATGTATGTATATATGTGTTTATGCTTGTGTGTATTCTTGTTTCCTATATCAATGAGGCTATGCATGGTGTTGGATTGAGGTTGTCTATAGCAACCAAAGTGTGAGGTGTATGTCAAGAAGAGTGTGTTGGGTGGCTGTAGGACTACCTACAACTTTATATTTTAACCAATAGCAATAGGACAGACTATGGGTTACTTTAAGCCATCTACAACAATTACTGTGTTGGGTGTCAACCAAGAAATGGTGTAAAAATACCACAAGGTTAATTATAGAAAGGGTGAAGTAGGGTGTCACTAAGGAGTAGCACCATCATCCTAGTATTAGAGCTCATCTACAACTCTAGGAAAAGGTGTATTGTGAGGTTTCAAGTTGGTTGAAGTTTGGGTGACATCACAATAGTGTGTCCCACTCTTTGGCCAAAGTGGGACACTCAAGATCAACATTTTCAACATTTTTCAATTTGTGTTAATTATAAGGAACAAATGGTCAATAATTTAAGGATGATGTAAACTAATGAGTTGTAGAATTTTCTATGTAGATTCAAACTATAATTTTTTTATATTTTTGAAAAAAATATCTCTATCATTTTTTTTAAAAATCAAATTGCACTTTTTCTATTATTTTTAATAAGTGGCATTATTCCATAATGCATAACTTTCACTAGACAAATGAAAAATTTTCACAGATTATTGGAATTAGACCATTAACTCCACTATTTAGTCCATGGATATTTTTTGGTATTTTTTTAATCAAATATTTTATTTATTATTAATTTTTGAATTACTATTATAGCATAGTAAATTGTGCTCCTTGATGGTGCAAGCACAATTTCACACACTATTTGGCACTTGCTTTAGTGTCCACTCCCCTAGTCCATTTTAGGATTATTTCCAACCTTTGCCTTACCCTCAACTCAAGAGATATGCTTTGCGCTACCTAAACCCTTACTAGTGATCACATGCTGAAACTGTGAACAATGTTTAGGTCTCGGTTAAGTCCTAAAGTGACAAACACTTTTTGGGTTGATTCTACCAGGACACTAGTGCCCCATGCTAGTATCCTGCTTGTTCACTCTATAATGGTAGAATGCAGTTAAGGTTGGCCTTTTCCTTGGATGACACAACCTCAATTTTGACATTCATGAGCATGCTAGAAAAAACTCCTAAATTTAAAATACATGTCATCCTATGCCCTAAATCTTTCCTATGGTTCCTTATTTAAACTAGTGGATTTGCTAGTATGAGGTATGATGTGAATTCTATAGTGAATCTCTACCAGAATGATCATTGGCTCTACATTTTGGAAAAGCCCTATTACAATTGATTTTCATCTATTTGTCTACTTGCCACTTTCGATTGGAGCTTCATGAGAATTGAAAGATGGTTGGGATCACTGATTAATGATTGGATTGTACCTCTTCATCATGATTGGGTATGGTTCTGAATTGTTCTTGCCTCCAAGCTTTGGTCATTCTCTACTTCATTGAGGTGAAGTTACAGATCTGAAACTTATTTCCCTTGAGTAACACCTCTCTCTTGGGTTAGATATCACATGCTTTTGATTGAAGTATATAGAAATACACTCTAACACACTTGAGTAGACTTTTGCTTTGATTTTTGGGCACTGCTCACCACAATCTTAGACACACTTAAGATTCTAAGCACACACTATTTGTTGTTATTGATATGGCTATTCGCGAGGTAGGAATAATGAAATAGTGGTTTGACTAAGGAAAACTCCTATATAGCCACAAACACTTTTCCCTCTTTTATATGTGTGCAGATTGGAATAGGTGGTTTCAGACATTGAGGAGCAACAGGAAGATGAAGGAATAGATATAGACATCATCAAACAGAAGTCCAGATTGTACCAAACCCTAAGGACTCTAGCACACAATGCTAGTGTCCTGCCTAGTCAGCCCCTACTTATGGTGCCAAGTTCCATTCTATATGTTCATTTATGTTCTACTCCTATTTTCTAAAAATTGTAATAGTAGTCTACATAATTTCTTAATTAATCAATTAGGTCTTTGCATTGCTTAGTTTAGTCAATCTATTAGTTATAAATATTTCATCTTTGCAACAAAGGAATAGAGCTCAGACAACTTGGCTCTCCCTTGAGGACAGTAGCCAAGCACAAAGTCTTCGTCGATTCATGTTCCAATGTAATGTGGAGAAAGATTGACATAGGTTAATGCCTTAATTAGGCTATATCTCAATTTCCACATATCATTTTGGTGAACCCAACATCTTGTACTTGCAAACCTTGTTTATGAAGAAAGAGAAATGCTTTATTCATTTGATAATCAAAACAGATACAGAGCACCTATAAATATTGTGTGGAATTAACACATCAGTTGGCATTTAAAATGTAACCGCAAAAACTACCATAACCAACCTAACAAGCCAACGGTTATGTAGACAGGTTACGTAGATAGTTATATAGACAATGTAATAGCAGTATTATGCTAACATTCCCCATAATACAAACTATTATGCCAACATTCCCTCCCTTATAACATTGTTCCTGCAATAGTACCAAGGTACCCCCCTAAATGCTAAAAAACTCAACAAAGATAATTACATAATATGAATACATATTTTGTAGAAGATCTTCCCCAAAGAACAAATCCTAAACCAAGTGAGGCTCCATCATGCTATCTCATCTACCCTCAGAAAGGTGCAGCTTCGAGTTGTGTTCTTGAGCTTTTTAGTCCCAAGCTCTCAAATCACAAAGTCTTGAATTATTCGACAATGGACCCTAAGAGATACGACAGATCTCTGCCATGTTGTCTAGTGACCGCGAAAGGGTATAATTCAAGATCATATACTCTTTGAAGCTCGTTGGACAACAATCCATATTGAGCTCAACACCAAACCCCAAACCTATCTCCAAAACAAAATCTTCAGAGAACATACATTCTTCAAATCTATCAACTCCGTTAGAAACAACAAAGAAAAACAAAAGAACTAAAACCAAAAATGCTTCTCATGCAAAGCATCATCTCAAAGTGAGAAGCTAACTTGAGATGATGGAAAATCCTCCATCCTTCGATGCCGCCAGCCTCCAATATGACCCTGTTAGTCCTTACCCTCCAAAGATAGCACCAGAGGAAGTACTACAAATCTCGAAAACCTCCAAATATATGTCAGTAGGAACAACTAATTTGTTTCCATCCATGGTATGAAAAGATTGAATGATATTGAATAAATTTTCTCCAACCTTCATTAGTATATGCTGTATCTACTGTTGCTAACTAACATTGAGAGCAGGGACCATTCTTAATTCTTTATCCTTTCAAACATCCTTGCATTTGTTGGAAGACTACCTTGATGTAGACCCTCTCTCTTAATCCATCATCATACACCAATAGCACCTATGTAAATGTATTCTGTAAACCCCAAAGCATGAAAAAAGCACAATCTTCTCCCAACCAATACAATCACTTGTAAATGTCTTTCTTCTTCTTCTTCACACAAATGGACTTATACTCTTGAATAGATAGCCCTGCAAATCTAATTTGCACATTTCAAGTCTATATCCTTCTGGTCAGAATGCAATTCAACATACAAGAAATGTCCAAATCGTAACCACAGATTCTAAAATCATGCAAAGATATCAAAGATCATGCATCAAATCTGGATAGTTTTATCACGTTTTTATCACTATTTCATTCAAAATTGTAGAATATATGCTTAGGTCAGAATATATGCTCAAGTATAGTCAGTTAATGCTAGGGCACCATAGATATTGTAGAATGACACCACAGATATTGTAGATTAGCACACAAACCAACAAAAACCAACAATTAGTTGAATGAACATTACTCAATACTAAGATACACGAATTTTTGTAGGTGGTACACATAAGCATAGAACAGATATGAAACTTAGATGAAATACATATACTCAATGCAGGAAAAAGGAAAGTCCCTTGAATACAAAGAGCACATGAAATAGACACTCGAGAGACATAGACCTTAATGGTGTACAAGGGTCTCTTGGAAACCTACGAGCCATGCTAGGAAATATAATACAACTTCAATCTGTCAAACCACTCATTGCACAGATCAGATACACAAACAATTATGAGACCAGCGTCATATTTCTATGCCCAACGGAAGAAGAGATGAAGCTACGATCAATAGAGTCATCTTCAGATTCCAATACCATGCAGGTCGCTAGCAAGCCATCTTTACGCCTCCTTAGATTCTAACACATAGGTACAATGAGCTCTGATACCATATGAAGAAAGAGAAATGCTTTATTCATTCGATAATCAAAACAGATACAGAGCACCTATAAATATTGTGTGGAATTAACACATTAGTTGGCACTTAAAATGTAACCATAGAAACTACCGTAACCAACCTAACAAGCCAACGGTTATGTAGACAAGTTACGTAGATAGCTATATAGACAATGTAATAGTAGTATTATGCTAACATTCCCCATAATACAAACTATTATGCCAACAGTTTATCTTTGCCTAATTAGTTGATCAATTGATTAGATAATTTTTACATTTACAAACTTTATATGTTTAGTTTAGAAAGTGGAAACACAAAAAACATTTTGTGTTCTTTTCTTTTAGATTAGAAAACAAACCAAAACATAAACAAAACTTTCCTATTCTTCTATTTGTTAATCAACATTTGCCGTCTTGTCACCATATTTCCTCTACTTCTCTCTTTCTTTCTCTTCTATCTTTAAATTTTGGAGAAAGTAAGTTATGTGATTATGTCGGATCTCTTTCTTTAACATTTCCATGTGTTTGATGATCCATTTAGTAGTGATGAATTTTATATGTTAGATGAAGCCCTATATGACTTCATCTTGATAGAATCATCCTCTATGACTCCTAAAACATCTATTTGTCAACAATTAATTAACATGATTTATGTTTCTAGTTCCCAAAAGGAGCCTGGGAAACTAAAGATTGTTGTGCATCTTCATTCACATGTTCCACAACCACAATCTAATCCTATTCTAACTATCGGAGGTGTTCCAAAACCATCTTGATCTCTTGGTTAAATCTAAAACCTTGAAAAGCAACTTACTATAAGAAACTAATTTGTTCAAAATGTGTTGCAACAACTCCATTACCATGCGATTTCTCACACATAAAACACTCACAACAGATAAATAAATAAACAAACACCAATTGTTCCTACTTCTCTTCCATATTCTCCACCTTTTCTTCCTCCAACACCTCATCTTTCTCAACATACTAGTAAATAATATGACCTTATCGAGTAGATATGTGCTACTTCGACTAAAATCTCACTCTGGGAGTTAATACAAACCTCACCTGCATACCACGTAATGCTGAAGGAGGCTATACAAAAGGTGATCATCCCACCTTTTATCAAACCACAATGGGGGTTTGACTAAGGCAAACTCCTATATAGCCACAAAAGTTTTCCCTCCTTTATATGTGTGCAGATCACAACAGGGGGTTTTAGACATCGAGGAGTGATAGCAAGATGAAGGAACAAATACAGACACCATCAGATAGAAGTGCAGAATGTACCAAACCCTAGACTCTAGTACCCCATGCTAGTGTTTTGCCTGGTCAGTCCCTACTTATGGTGCCAGGTTCCATTTTGTCTACTCATTTATGTTCTACTCCTATTTTCTAAAAACTATATTGGTAGTCTACATATTTACTCAATTAATCAATTAGGTTTTCACATTGCTTAGTTTAATCTATCAATTAGTTATCAACCTTCCACCTTTGCAATAAAGGAACAGAGCCCAAACAACTTGGCTCTCTCTTGAGGACAATAGCCAAGCATAAAAGTCTTTGTCGATTCATGTTCCAATGTAATGGGGAGAAAGATTGACTTAGATTAATGCATTAATTATGCTATATCTCATTTTCCACATAACATTTTAGTGAACCTGACATCTTGTACTTGCAAACCTTCTTTATCTTTCTCTAATTACTTGATCAATTGGTTAGATACTTTTTATATTTGCAAACTTTATGTTTTTAGTTTAGAAAGTGAAAACACTAAAAACATTTTGTGTTCTTTTCTTTTAGATTAGAAAAAAAAACCAAAACATAAACAAAACCTTCTTATTCTTCTATCCCTTAATCAACATTTTCTATCTTGTCATCATCTTTTCTCTACTTCTCTCTTTCTTTCTCTTCTATCTTTATATTTTGGAGAAAGTAAGTTATGTGAATATGTCAGATCTCTTTCTTCAAGATTTCCATGCATTTGATGAGCCACTTAGTAGTGATGATTTTGATATGTTAGATGAAGCCCTAGATGACTTCATATTGACAAAATCATCCTCTACGACTCCTAAAACATCTCTTTGTCAAAAATTAATCAACATGATTTATGTTTTTGGTTCCAGAAAGAGCCTATGAAACCAAAGATTGTTGTGCATCTTCGTTCTAATGTTCCACTAATCGTTAAGCAGAAGAAACAACAAATGTATTCGATGCTTGAATGCATTACAATAGGAGAATATATAGATTGTAACAGTTGATGAAACTGTTACCAGTTGGTATAACTACAGAACTAACGTAACTATATGTGGTTACATATACAACAATGTAATAGAATAGATTATGCTAACATTCCCCCCCTTATTACATTGTTTTTACAAATGTACCCCCTAAACAGTTCAAATTTGATCCTACGAAGAGATTTGGTGAACATATCTGCAATCTGAGAGTCTGTAGGGTAGTACTGGAGCTAGATGTGGTGGTTCAAAACTTGGTCCCGAATGTAATGACACTCAACCTCAATATGCTTAGTGTGCTTATGGAAAACTAGATTCTTCACAAGTTTTAACACACCCTGATTGTTGCAATAGAGTACTGGTGACTTCTCTTCAGGAATGTCCATATATGCCAGAATGCGACATAACCAAATCGCTTCACACATAGCTCCTCGTGCGGCACAATATTCAGCCTCAGTGGATGAAAGAGCAACAACAGTTTGCTTCTTACTAACCCATGAAATTGGCCCAGATCCAAGATAAAAAACATAACCTGAGGTGGATTTCCTGTCATCTACAGATCCTGCATAATCTGAGTCTATATATCCCTGTAAGAGGAACTGATTGTTCTTCTTATATTCCAGACCATAATCAACTGTGCCTCGGATATATCTCAACACATGCTATGCTACAACCCAATGGCACTTCTTTGGCTCCTGCATGAATCTAGCGAGATAAATTACAGCAAAACACAAGTCTGGTCTAGTGTAGGTCAAGTAGATAAGGCTCCCAACCAGCTGCCTGTAGAGAGTGACATCTACTTGAGGTGAATCCTGGAAACGGGATAGTTGCAAACCATTCTCCATTGGAGTTGAAATAGGCTTATAGTTGACCATTCCATACTTTTCCAGGAGTGTCTTGGCATATTTCATTTGGGAGATGAATATGTGGTTCTTCTTCTACCATATCTCCAAGCCAAGACAATAATGAAGTAGCCCCAAATCTGTCATGTCGAACAAGTTCTTGAGATCATTCTTTACATCAACAATGAGACTGTCTAAGCTGCCAGTGGGAATAAGATCGTCCACATACAAAACTAGAATTACAATCTTTATGCCTACCTTATTAATATACAAATTAGGATTTGAGGGGCTACTGGTGAATCCATGCTGTAACAGGTGGCCATTAATCTTGATGTACCATGCCCTAGGAGCTTGCTTAAGGCCATAAAGAGATTTGATAAGACAACATACCTTGTGTGGATGATGTTCATCAACAAACCCTTCTGGCTGGGTCATGTACACTTCTTCTTTGAGATCACCATTTAAGAAATCACTCTTAACATCCATCTGGTGAAGCTTCCATCCCTTCTATGCTGCCAATGCATAGACCATTCTGATAGTTTTGATCTTCGCAGTGGGTGCAAAGGTCTCTTCATAATCAATGCCCTCCTGTTGAGCATATCCATTTGTGACAAGTCATGCTTTGTGCTTGTTGATAGATCCATCTGCCTTATACTTGTTTTGAAGATCCATTTGTAGCTAATGGGTTTCTTCCCTTCTGGAAGATCGATAAGTTCCCAAGTATGATTTTGCATCAGAGAATCATACTCTGCATCCATAGCCTTCTTCCACTGAGGTTGGCTTAATGCCTCTCGAACTATGTCAGGTTCAGTGCTGTCAACAACAGTACTCATGAGTGCAAGATTCACTTCATTTCTTGTCTGACTCCTGGTTCTGATTCTTGATGAAGTGTCTAGAAGAGTGTGCAGGTTAGAGTCCCTAATTGTACTTTGGACCCACTTTGGAGGTTGACTATGCTACTGCTAGTGTGCAATATTTTCTAGAGGGCCCAAATCAACATACAACTCTCCTTGTAGTTCACTTTCTCTGTGAGAGTCTTCCACATGCTCATCATCTGATTGTGAGAGCAATTTATGAGAAGTAGGAGGTTGTTGCTCTTCTTTCTGTGATAAGGAATCAAATGACAATTCATTACATACCACATCTCGACTCTCATGTATCTTCATTGTCTCAGGGTCTATGAGATGATAAGCTTTTGATGTAATACTATATCCCAACAATATACAATGAAGTGTCTTAGGATCAGTCTTCTTTCTCCTATTGGCAAGGACATGCATGTATGCAGTGCAACCAAACATCTTTAGATGAGAAATTGAAGGCTTTTATCCAGTCCATACCTCTTCCGGTGTCTTGTGTTGCAGGATCTTTGTTGGTGCCCTATTGATGAGGTATACAACTATCCGTACTACTTTTGCCCAAAATGTTTCCTCGAACTTGGATATGGAGAGCATGCATTGAGCCATCTCCATGACAGTCTGACTGTGATGTTCTGTAACTCCATTCTGTTGGGGTGTATAGGGAGTAGTTAGGTGCTGCTTAATGCCATGATGCTTCAGGTATGCCATGAACTCCATGGAGGTGAATTCCCCCCCTCAATCTAACTGGAGGACAAGAAGAGACTGGCCAGCTTCTTTGACAACTTGCTTGTGAAAGTCCTGAAAGTTGGCAAAGGCTTCATCTTTCTTCTTGAGAAAATACACCCAGGTCTTTCAGGAGAAGTCATCCACGAACAATTGGAAGTACTTATGGCCTGAAAATGAAGTAGGCATGGGTCCACACAAATCGGTATGTATGAACTCGGGGCGATGTTTAGCATGGAAGCTACTAGCCTCAAACAGATCCCGGTGTTGTTTACCTACAAGGCATCCAGGACATATAGACAATGAATTTGAAATTGGAGGAAGACCTCTTACCATTTGTTTAGAGCTGAGCTGATGCAAGGAGCTAACTGAAAGGTGCCCATAGTGATAGTGCCAGAGTCCCGTAGATTCTATTATTGAGGTTGATAGAGCTACTATAGGGGAGGAGACAACATCTAATGCAAACAGTCTATCCTTCATAAATGCTCTAGCAAGTATCATAGCTTCTCTTGAGATTAGATAGGTCTTGACCCCATCCTTCACCTGGAACTCAACTTTCAGTTTGTGGTTCAGAAGCTGACTGACAGAGAGTAGGTTTGTTGTCAAACCAGGAATATATAGCACCTTGGTGAGGGTACAATGGCTTGTCCCAAGAGGAATGATGACCTTGCCTATATGCTCTGCAACATACTCCTTATTGTCAGCAATTGAACTCTATCTCCAGTAGGTTGCTCTGTCAATGCATCAAACAGCTCGCGATTGCTTGTCATATGCTTGCTGGCACCTGAGTCTATCAACCAAATATCCCTCGTGGGCTGTGAGGTTTTGGAGACAAGGACTAGATTGTGATGAGTGCCACAGTTAGCTGTTTCTGGTTCATCTTCTTGTGATGCATCATCTTGTTGGGCCGCTACATTGCCTTTGTGCCTTCTGCGATGATGATAGCGTTTGGATGGCTGAGTATCACTGCAACCAGAAAAGCCTTCTTTACTTGAATTGCCTTTTGTTAAGGCATTGTACCAACAGTTGATAGTGTCATGATTGTTCTTGTTGCATTTATGACACCATCGGTTTGCCTTTGGAGCTTCGACTATTGATGCTCTTGTTGTTTCTGTGGCTGCTTTCCATGAAACTTCTGACCTTTTGATTGTCTGGAGATCAGGGCCTTGTCTTCAAGTTCACCTTGGATAGATTGAATGGCTTCTTCTTGCTACAACAAATTCACCAATTCGTCAAATGACACATTTTGCTTGGTGATGTTCAGTGTGGTGACAAAGATTTTGAACTGAGATGGTAAGTGCTCTTAGCATAATTAGGACAAGTAGCTTTTCCTCCACCTTTTCTCCAAGTGCAACAAAGCTCAGCTCGCAGTTTAGATACCTTCCGTAAGAATTCCTCAACTTTCTCACCAGCCTGCATACTGAGTGTATGTAGCTTGGACTGTAGATGGAGGATCTTCATCCGGTTCTTCGCTTGGTAGATTGTGGAGAGAGAATCCCATGCCGCCTTTGATGTTTCCGCATCTCGAATGTGAGGTTGAACTTCATCAGTGATGTTGAGTGTTATCAGCATCAATGCTTTGGCATCAGCCTTGTCAAACTTCTTCCTTTCATTTGGATCTTTCGGTCTGGATATGTCACCAATGACAATTCCCCATAGCTCCTCAAAAATGAGAATAGTCCACATCTTTGTCTTCCATGTGGCATAATTTGGCCCTTTCAAAAGTTGAGCATCGGAAAGAAGCAATTTCGGGGCAGACATTTTAAAAAAAATAATCCAGGCAACAAATTTATTATTATTTTATTTGACAGTACATTCACTTTCAAGAGGAAATTGTGGCATGGAGATGAGCACAATAGGCCTGTGCTGTGAGATGGGGAGGCTTTGGTGTGTGTTCTACCTCATCTTTGTCATCAGCATCATAACCCTCATCTAGTTTTGCTCTAATCTTCCTTGCTTGACATTGTACATCAAATAGAAAGTAATCTAGCAATCCTTGCCTAAACAATTCATCGAATTGGAGATTACCAGTGTTTTGCAGGGCAAAATAGAAGCCTGAGCTCTCTTAAACAGCACATCTGCCTTGAGGTGGCTCATTCACATGATTACTGGCCACACTACTGGCATCTGGTGCGGTGGACATCCACAGATTTGCAAGCTTTCCCTTGCTCAATGCTTATGTGCCTGCAAATGGTCTCCAGGTTCAACACCAAACTCCATGCCTGTTATGAGACTCGCATCCTTGGAATTTCCTTTAGGTGGACTTGACGTATTTGGTAGTTGCAGTCTTGTGCGACAAGAGCAGAAGCATACAACCTACTCTTCGACACATCAGGGAAGAAACCTGCAGTTTCTACCCTCTTCTCAGTCTTTTCTGTAGGTGGAAGTGGCACTTATGCTTGCTCCGTCCAATAGCAGCGTGCTTTCCTTCAATGGCTCGCTCCCAACATTTTTCTCCTTCTCATCACATTGCGCTTGCTCCAGATGGCTCTGATACATTTAATGGTTAAGCAGAAGAAACAATAGATGTATTCGATGCTTGAATGCATTACAATATGGAGAATATATAGATTGTAACAGTTGATGAAACTGATACCAGTTGGTATAACTGCAGAACTAACTGGTATAACTGCAAAACTAATGTAACTATATGTGGTTACGTATACAATAATGTAATAGAATAGATTATCCTAACATCCATAACCATAATCTAATTTTGTTCTAACTTTTTGGAGGTGTTCCAAAACCATCTCGACCTCTTGGTTACATCTCAAACTTTTCAATACAACTTACTACAAGAAACCAACTTGTTCAAAATGTATCACAACAATCCCATTACCATGGGTTTGCTTACACATACAACACTTGCAAAAAAAAAAAAAAAACATACACCAATTGTTCCCACTTCTCTTCCATCTTCTGCACCTGTTTTTCCTCTAATACCTCATCTTTCTCAAGATACTAGTAGAGAATATGATCTTGTCGAGTAGCTTTGTGCTACTCCTGCTAAAATCTCACTCTGGGAGTTAGTACAAACTTCACCTGCATACCACATAATGCTCTAGGAGGCTCTGCAAAAGGTGATTGTTCCATTATGCTTCATAAAATATAGGCATGGAATGTTCATTCCTACATCTTGACTCAACTTAAATATTAGTTGTCTTCTTTAAAACTAAAATTTGAAGAGTATTTTGTTGCAATATAGACATATCTCTATGTTCTACTAACATAGTATCATTTTAAAGTCAAATTCTTGCTATTATGTATTGAAATGATAATACTAAACAAGATAACCCTATTTTAGATAAAACAAACAAAGAGCTTTTCATATGCTTCAAGGGTGAATTCTCATCTAGTGGGTGTTGTGTCATGAGCTAAGAACAACCATTTTGACCCCCTCTTCTTTAATGTAAAATGCACTATCATTTACCATGTTCATTTTATGCTGTCATACTACTAAATGTATTTCTCTTTTTGGTTTGTAGAGAACAACCATCTTCTTATGAGACTTGCATTCTAGACTTTTGCAGTTTTCTATAGGGATTAAAGTTGTGTTGTAGTCCTCAATTTTTATTAGGTTTTATGTAATTTGTTGGATGAAAAATCCATCCTACATTATATTGCAAATTATAGACACACTAAATATTTAGAAGCCATTCTTTAAGTTGGACAAATAATCTTTAAAGATTCCTAATGTTCATTTTTCCCCCGTGAAATTGATATAATGTTGCTAATGAGTGGCCTTGAATTCCTTACTGATGAAGTCATTCTACCATTTTTGCACATACAAATCTAGTATTTTCATATTTTAGGGTAACCGGTGGTAGATCTATGGAGTCATCACTTGCATAGCTAGTTGACCTTTAAGAGACTAACAACCCTAGTAATGACAACACATAATATGACTTAAAATGACATCTTGTGGCAATACCAAAGCTCTCTTCTTTGGGCTAGTATAATTCTTTTGAAATAATGCAAAAAAAAAAATAGTTTTAGCCCTTGAGCTTGCCACCAACAATGTGGGTTCATCCTCTTAGATTCATCGAGAAGAAAGGCTGTCCCATAAAATGCTAGATCTTCATTTGTATCTTTATCACATCTCTACGATATTAAAATTGAAAACATGCACAGATAATATTTTATTTATCAATACATCGATATAGCTATGCCCAAAATGGCTCATTTCAGGAAAATAAGGCAATTCTGTAATTTACACACCCAAACATTGAATGTAATTCTTGTTTGAAACTTTGACTTACTGAAATCTTCTTGACAGACTAGCACTGTATTGTTGAAGTATTCAGGCAGGGACTCAAGGTCCTCTGCAGTCCTTGTTTACATTCATAAACAAACAAAAACTTATGACACTTTTCAATAAAGATAATAAAATATGGTCTTCCAACGTTACAGATCGGAGATTAACACGTTGTAGGCTGTTAAAAGACCTCTCCACTGTGCGTATAGCGAAACCTCACCTGCTTTTGCCGCGTTGAAAACCATGCCTTATTAACTCATTCAAAGTATATTACATACCAACAATTTTCGTATACATGGATTTGTAAAGCACGGAAGCAAAATAACAGATATTTAAAGAAGAAAAACAGTGATAGAATTTTTGTGTAAGTTTCAGGTATGCTCCTAGGGAGGCTTTCCATGACAAATATTCTTCCTATTCCTCCTTGTCTTCCTCTACCTTCCTCCAATTCGCTGGGATTTCGCATAGTTGACGCATGAATCCAGATTTCTTTCCACCGTCTCACGCGTTGTGAGCTTCTTTGTTGGAAAATAGAAAGATAACATCCTGCCGCCCTGCTGCAATGGAAGAAATGTTCAGAAGAATGTGTTTTGGCTCCTCATTGTCCTTCAGATGATCCAGACAAGTTAGCAATCCGGTAGAAAGTGTTTGGAACCAGTCATATCGTTAAACTACTTCAAGAAACTTAGTTTGATAAATATATACTTTCCATGGCGGCCTCCACCACCTCATAGCAATAAAAATGGGGCATGATTACAAATAATTTGAAGCAGTTTAACGATATGGCCGGTTCCAAACACTCTCTACCATTGCAAACTTGTCTAGATCATCTGAAGGAAAATGAGAAACCAAAACACATTCTTCTAAACATTTCTTTCATTGCAGCAAGCCAGACAGGATACCATTATTTTTTCCTACAAAGAATGCTCTCAACGCCTGATACTGTCCTTTCACGATGCTAAGCTTTTCTAAATACACATTACTCCGAAACGCTCTATTATCTTCACCGATCTCTGAAGATGAGGCATAGGATGATGGCCCACAATTCATGTGAGAGATATAAGAAATAGATCTGAGCACTAAGAGCATCCTTTCAAGCCAAGACTTTATTATAGTGCGTTTTGATAGTGCATGCTCTTTTTCCTTATTTTATTTATATTTCATGGTTAAGTGAGCAATAATAATTTTACATCTCATTCACAATAAAAAGTACATATTTATCTAAATATCATTGGTTTCAATGATGAAATAATCAATAATAATTTTACACTTCATTTACAACAAAAAATAAATATTTATCATATTTTTATTATTTTTGATTGTAAGCTTCTGGAAAAAAAACAACAACATTTTGGATCACACTCCGTGATCCTTTCTCATTCTCCTTTTCTTCCTGATAATGATCATAATCGAATTTATCATAGACTGTGGAAATATAATGACTACTATATTTTTATTAGTCAAATTGACTTCTGATTGAAAAACAGCTGTTTTGTCGCGTATACTATGCAAATTAAAAAACAGCTGTTTTGTCGCGTGTACTATGCAAATTACAACTCATAGACAACTTAAACTCTTCTGTCAATAAATAGGACAATTTTGGAGTGTGTAACAATCAATTTTATTTAAAATTGTATTGAGATAATTTTAAACAGCTAACATGTAATTTTATTCAACCTTGCGACCTGCCCATTTCGACATAAGACAACATTCAGTAGCGAATACGGACTTTTTTCCTTGTCCGTTCAAATTTAGACGCCCTTAACGCCTCTTTCGCGTGTCTGAACGAGTCTTAGTAATTTGGAAATTAGAAGTAAAGTAACAAAAAATAACGGCAATGCACGAGGAAGGAATGCTGCGTTTTTATCAACATAAGATTTTTACACCCTACGAGTGGTAATTTTTGTTGGAAAAATCACTCATACTTTGTGCCAAAAATCAATTTGATGTATTTATTATTTCAAATTAACCACTATTTAAGAATTTTACTATGATCAATCATTTAACAAAGTTTTATATATATATATATATATAGTCAATAAGCACCAGCATTTCTTAGGGTATTGGTAATAAGCTGTTTTTTTTTAAATTGTAGAGAGCATGTTTTTCAAAAATCATATGAAAGATTAATACAAAGATTATGTATTAATTATTGTAAATTGCATTTTTATCTTTCACTACTACAATTAAGAAAGATGTATTAACATTGTGGATAATAATCTTTTAGATTATATATTATAATATTGAGGATCACTTAAAGGGAAGAGAATAAGGAAGAAAATAAATGAATTGGCCTGAATTATCAAAAAGTTATAATTATTTGGAAGATCAAAAAGTGCATAGTTAGTATTTTTTTTAGTTACTGTAGAAATTAGGAACATTGAGTGAATGTGAGTACCGATTTGAGCCACCTGAGACAAACAACAGCACACTCAACTTGCAAGTATTGCAAAAAATGGACAATTGGAATGCAAAATATGAGATTGTGAATTAGCTTACCAGATGTAGTACATATAGGGCATAATCGACTAGGAATATTTGAGCCAAAAATAGGAAAAACTCACTAAATATAGTGGTGCTCCAAGAATAGGAAAACCAACCACTTAACTTAGACAAAGCTAATCTAGGCATGCTAGGTATAACTCAAGGCTAAACATAGATGCCTAAATATGCACTCCTAAGAAAGCTTAATATACATCAACACTGCTCCCCTTAAGTATAGCTTAGGTGGGCTAAATGATGATGGGTCTCAACAACTAGGCCTAATCAAGTACGCATGTACAATGCATGCAATGGAATCTCTCATAAAGTGGAGAAAGGAAGAAAACCCTGTGAGAAAAAAATTCCCTCCAAAAGAGAGAAAAGAAAATGAAGAGTCTGCACCGAGTCTGAATCCATGTTATGCTGACTGAGATGATGCAGACAAGAACCTATCAAGGAGGAGAGAGAAAGAGACTATGAAAACCCCCAGAATGAAGTAGTTTCTATGCCAAAAGAGGATGCCTGTGTATGAATGCTAAAAATGATCCATTTGTGGCAAATGACATTTCTCCCCTTAGGAAGAAAGAACTCCAATGGTGAATGCTCAAAGAAGCAAGGTGATGTGATAAGTCTCATGAAGTACCCTGGACCTTAGAATATTGCTTGAATGTCATCATTGTGATGTCAAAATGAGTCACAATCAAATCAGGAATCTTGGGCCTAACTGAGATAAGTGACATCTCAAAATAATGTGAAAACTAATGAAGAGAAAGATCCAAAGAACTGATGAATAGATGCGGAATGTCAATACATGTCATGTGGCTACAAAGCAAATCCCATGAGATGTCATGCGAAGAATCACTAGAAGCCCTTGGTGAAGCCTCTTTGAACTCTGTAGTAGTAGTAGGTGTATGTATATTGTCATCAAACAATAAGATGAGATCCTCCAAGGTGTCATCAAGATCTGATAGCTGAGACTCTACAAACAACCAAGAGATGTCTGGTAGGAATCTATCCCAATGAGGTGAATCAAGAAGATGAATGTGAGCCTACTGCAAAGAATTAGTTGAAGCTCTCGAAAAAGTGACTTCAGAATCTGATGAAGCAATAGGGGCTAAAGTACTGTCCTCAACTGTAGATGGGGTATTAATGTATGCCAACCAAATAGACTGATCATCCCATGAGGATGTGTCCATACATGAAGGGGAAATAGAAGTCTCAGTATCATCCTAGGTATCCACAAAAACATCACTTTCAGATGAAGAATCAAGATCTCTATACAATTGTTGGGTGATGGTCCAAGCAGTGAAAGGGCACTCAGTGTGCTCTATATGATGCAAAATATCCATAGAAAGATTAAGACCTATAAGACCATACACCATGTCTTTTTTGTTAAACCATTTATTCTTTTGTCTATAGTCACTTGGCTGAAGAACGAGTCCAAGGAGATAGGACAATATATCATGTTCAAGATAGTGATTCTTTATCCCTTGTTTCCAGGACAAATAGTTCTCTGAGGTTAGTTTGACAATAGAAGGGTGGAAATAAATTTTGGAATCCATGATGAACTGCCCAAATTAAGAACTTTATCTCAGTTCATTGATTACAAAATATTGTGTATAATTCCCCCCAAGAATAATACATAAAAAAACACTTTATAAATTGAGTGCATGAAAAACCCCCAAAATGCTTAAATTATCCCCTTAGAATTTGACATTTGATATTTCTTAGTGCATAGGCAATTACATTTGCAAATTAAATTTAAAGAATTGCATATTTTTGGACTTCAAAAGAAATAAAAATTTTCAATGCCTTGGGTGAAAAATCAAAAATCAAAAAAGAAAACCTTTGGGCCAAAAAAACAAGGGGCTTTGTTGTTGCAAAGAGAGAAACAAGGGTTCATGAGCAACTAGGGGCCGATTTTAGAGCTAATTTTAGGTCAATTTGAGGTCGTACTGCGCCCTTGGTTTCCCTCTAAGCTGATTTAGGGATGATTATGGCATCTTGTAGACATTCAAAAGAATATAAAACCCCAAACAAGGGCAAATTAAAATCCCATGGGTTTCCATGAGGGCGATGTCAGTTTCCTTAGGGTTGAACATGGGTGAATTTTTGGTGCCCAAAAGATTCTTCTATATTGTGTGCCTTCTTTCTTGCACCCAGCTGTGGCTGGAGAGATTCCCTTCCCAGAATGGATTTAAATGCCTCAGATTGAGTGCCCACAGTCACAAAAAGGATAGAAAAAAAATAGATCTTGAATCGGCCTTTACCCTACAAAAATGCCTTCTTACGCCTAGATTGGACCTGCAACTCTCAAAGCAATTTCAGTTGGAAAAAATTGCCTTTAGTTGCAAAAAAATCCTCTCTTTCCAAATTGACACCTATAGGATTGAGTTTGATCGTGCCTCTTAGAAGGTTCAATTGGCCACCAAAGAAGGCCATGGGATTTTGACCTGCAAATTAAACCTTCATGTGCATGAATTGACCTCCAATGCCTTCAAAAGAATGCCTCTATCTCATTGGGATCATCCCTTCAAACACGCCTTTATCAAGGTCATCAATCACCCTTCCCTGCAAATGAGAACATTCTCTTCAACATATTGTCCTCCTTTGCAATAGACCAGATGTAGATCATTTTTATACAAATCAACATTCTTTGGATCTGGGCCTTACTTGGAAGAGGGATCCCACAATAACACTATCAAGAACTTATAGAATTCGAATAGACATCCACACAATCCTACTCTGATACCATGTACAAACCAAAAATACTAAGTGAATGTGACCACAGATTTGAGCCACCGAAGAAGAATAGAAGCATGCTCAACCTACAAGTATTGTAGACAATGGACAATTGGGATGCAAAATATGGGATTGTGAATTATCTTACAAGATGTAGTACATATAGGGCATAATCGATGAAGAATAGTCGAGCCAATAATAGGAAAAGCTCACTAAGAATAGTGGTGCTCCAAGAATAGGAAAAAAAACCACCTAACTTAGACTTGAAGCTAATCTAGGCATGCCTAGTATAGATCAAGGCTAAACATAGATGCCTAAATATGCACTCCTAAGTATCTATGTCACTAAGGAGTATAGATCAAGGAGTACCAGGATGATGCTTCAATATGGGCTCTTAAGCATCTAACTATTTTAATTTCCTAAAATGTGAGTCATCTTTAAACCATCACCTCTCACCTCAACATAGCATTTGTCCTGCTTAAACATATGTTTTTCATCTTATTTTTATCCCTTCTCCATCTAGGATGCCAACACATTATGCTCATATCCTCTTGAAAGGACCATATACACTAGTGTCCCTATAATTCAAATGTCTCTTTTCCTACCAAACACTTGCCTTTTCAAAAACCTTAAACCCTAATTCACTTATGACTTTCAAATAGGATAGAAAACCATTTATGAAAGAGGGATGGACTAGAAAGGAAAACATCTAGCATCCATCTTTCATTGTGATATAGTGGAATCGGACAAAGTCCCTCATATTGTGATTAATTTTCTCCTTACCACCAGTTTTGAATTCAAATTTTCTTGTGACTCTTAGCATGGGATTGTAGAGAAGTTGTTTAATCTAGTTGCAAGAGAGTGCAAAAAATAAAAGAGAGGATTAACCAAAAGGAGTATTGCATGGTGGTAAGAAAAGAGAGAGGAGATAGAGAATAAACTAGATTGAAAAGGAGAGAGAGAGAGAGAGAGAGAGAGAGAGAGAGAGAGAGAGAGAGAGAGAGAGAGAGAGAGAGAGAGAGAGAGAGAGAGAGAGAGAGAGAGAGAGAGAGAATTTTGGAGAATGAGATAGCAGGAGAATGGAATAGGGTCTTTGTGTAAGGGCAAAAATGAAAGGTATAGCATGAGAGAAAGCAGTACAAGGATTAGAAGAGAAGAAAAGGGGAAGGAGTAAAGGCATAGTAGGGAATGAAGGACCACAAAGAGGAGGCATGAGATAGTATGTAGCAAGACAAAGGGAAGTTAAGTTTGACATTGGACCATAAAATCCAATCCTATGTAAGCTAATCATATGAATAATGAGTGTATAGACTTATTTCAATGTTAATAAAAGAAGATGTATTTATTTTAAATGTGGTTCTCCCTGATTTGTCATTGTTTGTATGTGATTTAACTTTTTGATCTGATTTGATATGTGTAATCAGACCTACCTTGACTCATATGGGGAGAAAGGTTATGTGTTGCATTATTTTACATGAACATGAAACAACATGTATGTATATATGTGTTTATGCTTGTGTGTATTCTTATTTCCTATATCAATGAGGCTATGGATGGTGTTGGATTGAGGTTGTCTGTAGCAACCAAAGTGTGAGGTGTATGTCAAGAAGAGTGTGTTGGGTGGCTGTAGGACTACCTACAACTTTATCTTTTAACCAATAGCAATAGGGAAGAGTGTGGGTTAGTTTAAGCCATCTACAACAATTACTGTGTTGGGTGTCAACCAAGAAATGGTGTAAAAATACCACATGGTTACTTATAGAAAGGGTGAAGTAGGGTGTCACTAAGTAGTAGCACCATCATCCTGGTATTAGAGCTCATCTACAACTCTAGGAAAAGGTGTATTGTGAGGTTTAAAGTTGGTTGAAGTTTGGGTGACAACACAATAGTGTGTCCCACTTTTTGGCCAAAGTGGGACACTCAAGATCAACATTTTCAACATTTTTCAATTTGTGTCAATTATAGGGAACAAATGGTCAATAATTTAAGGATGATGTAAACTAATGAGTTGTAGAATTTTCTATGTAGATTCAAACAATAATTTTTTTATATTTTAAAAAAAATTATTTCTATCATTTTTTTTAAATCAAATTGCACTTTTTCTATTATTTTTAATAAGTGGCATTATTCCATAATGCATAACTTTCACTAGACAAATGAAATTTTTTCATGGATTATTGGAATTAGACCATTAACTCCACTATCTAGTCCATGGATATTTTTTGGTATTTATTTTATCAAATATTTTATTTATTACTAATTTTTGAATTACTACTATAGCATAGTAAATTGTGCTCCCTAATGGTGCAAGCACAATTTCACACTCTATTTTGGTACTTGCTTTAGTGTCCACTCCCCTAGTCCATTTTAGGATTATTTCCAACCTTGGCCTTACCCTCAACTCAAGAGATATGCTTTGTGCTACCTAAACCCTTACTGGTGATCACATGCTGAAACTGTGAACAATGTTTAGGTCTCGGTTAAGTCCCAAAGTGACAAACACTTTTTGAGCCTACTTGTTCACTCTGGAATGGTAGAATACAGTTAAGGTTGGCCTTTTCCTTGGATGACACAACCTCAATTTTGGCATTTGTGAGCATGCTAAAACAAATCCTAAATTTAAAATACATGTCATCCTATGCCCTAAATCTTTCCTATGGTTCCTTATTTAAACTAGTGGATTTTCCATTATGAGGTATGATGTGAATTCTATAGTGAATCTCTGCCAGAATGATCATTAGCTCTACATTTTGGAAAATCCCTGTTACAATTGATTTTCATCTATTTGTCTACTTGCTACTTTCGATTGGAGCTTCATTAGAATTGAAGGATGGATGGGATCATTGATTAATGATTGGATTGTACCTCTTCATCATGATTGGGTATGGTTCTGAATTGTTCTTGCCTCTAAGCTTTGGTCATTCTCTACTTGATTGAGGTGAAGTTGCAGACCTGAAACTTATTTCCCTTGAGTAACACATCTCTCTTGGGTTGGATATCACATGCTTTTGATTGAGGTATATAGAAATACACTATAACACACTTGAGTAGGGTTTTGCTTTAATTTTTTGGCACTACTGACCACAATCTTAGAAACACTTAAGATTCTAAGTACACACTATTTGTTGTTATTGATATGGCTATCCGTGAGGTAGGAATAATGAAATAGTGGTTTGACTGAGGAAAACTCCTATATAGCCACAAACATTTTTTCCTCTTTTATATGTGTGCAAATTGGAATAGGTGGTTTCAGACATTGAGGAGCGACAGGAAGATGAAGGAATAGATACAGACATCATTGAACAGAAGTCCAAACTGTACCAAACCCTAAGGACTCTAGCACACAATGCTAGTGTCCTGACCAGTCAGCCCCTACTTATGGTGCCAAGTTCCATTCTGTCTATTCATTTTTGATCTACTCCTATTTTCTAAAAATTGTAATAGTAGTTTGGATATTTTCTCAATTAATCAATTAGGTCTTCACATTGCTTAGTTTAGTCAATCTATTAGTTATAAACATTTCATCTTTGCAACAAAGGAATAGAGCTCAGACAACTTGGCTCTCCCTTGAGGATAGTAGCCAAGCACAAAATCTTTGTTGATTCATGTTCCAATGTAATGTGGAGAAAGATTGATATAGGTTAATGCATTAATTAGGCTATATCGCAATTTCCACATATCATTTTGGTGACCCCAACATCTTGTACTTGCAAACCTTGTTTATCTTTGTCTAGTTAGTTGATCAGTTGATTAGATAATTTTTACATTTGCAAACTTTATATGTTTAGTTTAGAAAGCGGAAACACAAAAAACATTTTGTGTTCTTTTCTTTTAGATTAGAAAAAAAACCAAAACATAAACAAAACTTTCCTATTCTTCTATCTCTTAATCAACATTTGCCATCTTGTCACCATATTTCCTCTACTTCTCTCTTTCTTTCTCTTCTATGTAAGTTATGCGATTATGTCGGATCTCTTTCTTTGAGATTTCCATGTGTTTGATGAGCCATTTAGTAGTGATGAATTTTATTTGTTAGATGAAGCCCTATATGACTTCATCTAGATAGAATCATCGTCTGTGACTCCTAAAACATTTTTTTGTCAAAAATTAATCAACATGATTTATGCTTCCAGTTCCCAAAAGGAGCCTGGGAAATGAAAGATTATTGTGCATCTTCGTTCACATGTTCCACAACCACAATCTAATCATGTTCTAACTATTAGAGCTATTCCAAAACCATCTTGATCTCCTAGTTACATCTAAAAACTTGAAAAGAAACTTACTATAAGAAATTGACTTGTTCAAATTATGTTGCAAAAACTCCATTACCATGCGATTGCCACACATAAAACACTCACAACAAAAAAAAACAAACAACAAACACCAATTGTTCCTACTTCTCTTCCACATTCTCCACCTTTTCTTCATCCAACACCTCATCTTTCTCAACATACTAGCAGTAAATATGACCTTGTCGAGCAAATACGTGCTACTTTGACTAAAATCTCACTCTAGCAGTTAATACAAACCTCACCTACATACCACTTAATGCTGAAGGAGGCTCTACAAAAGGTGATCCTCCCACCTTCTACCAGACCACAATGGGGGTTTGACTAAGGCAAACTCCTATATAGCCACAAAAATTTTCCCTCCTTTATATGTGTGCAGATCACAACAACAGGTTTTAGACATCGAGGAGTGACAACAAGATGAAGGAACAAATACATACACCATCAGACAGAAAGTGCATAATGTACCAAACCCTAGACTCTAGTACCCCATGCTACTGTTTTGCCTAGTCAGTCCCTACTTCTAGTGCCAGGTTCCATTCTGTCTACTTGTTTCTATTCTACTCCTATTTTCTAAAAACTATATTAGTAGTCTACATATTTACTCAATTAATCAATTAGGTTTTCACATTGCTTAGTTTAATCTATCCATTAGTTATAAACTTTTCACATTTGTAATAAAAGAACAGAGCCCAAAGAACTTGGCTCTCTCTTGAGGACAATAGCCAAGCATAAAGTCTTTGTTGATTCATGTTCCAATGTAATGTGGAGAAAGATTGACTTAGGTTAATGCGTTAATTATGCTATATCTCATTTTCCACATAACATTTTGGTGAACCTGACATCTTGTACTTGCGAACCTTCTTTATCTTTCTCTAATTAGTTGATTAATTGATTAAATACTTTTTATATTTGCAAACTTTATGTTTTTAGTTTAGAAAGTGAAAACACTAAAAACATTTTGTTCTTTTCTTTTAGATTAGAAAAAAAAAAAAAAACCATAAACAAAACATTCTTATTCTTCTATCCCTTAATCAACATTTTCTATCTTGTCATCATCTTTTCTCTACTTCTCTCTTTCTCTCTCTTCTATCTTTATATTTTGGAGAACGTAAGTTATGTGAATATGTCAGATCTCTTTCTTCAAGATTTCCATGCATTTGATGAGCCACTTAGTAGTGATGATTTTGATGTGTTAGATGAAGCCCTAGATGACTTCATATTGACAAAATCATCCTCTACGACTTCTCAAACATCTCTTTGTCAAAAATTAATCAACATGATTTATGTTTTTGGTTCCTAGAAGGAGCCTATGAAACTAAAGATTGTTGTGCATCTTCATTCTGATGTTCCACAACCATAATCTAATTCTGTTCTAACCTTTGGAGGTGTTCCAAAACCATCTCGACCTCTTGGTTACATCTCAAACTTTTCAATAAAACTTACTACAAGCAACCAACTTGTTCAAAATGTATCACAACGACCCCATTACCATGGGTTTGCTTACACACACAACACTTGCAAAAAAAATAAAAATAAACATACACCAATTGTTCCCACTTCTCTTCCACCTTCTGCACCTTTTCTTCCTCCAATGCCTCATCTTTCTCAACATACTAGCACATAGTATGATCTTGTCGAGTAGCTTTGTGCTACTCCTGCTAAAATCTCACTCTCACAGTTAGTACAAACTTCACCTGCATACCAAAAAATGCTCTAGGAGGATCTGTAAAAGGTGATCATTCCATTATGCTTCATAAAATATGGTCATGGGAATGTTCATTCCTACATCTTGAGTCAACTTAAATATTAGTTGTCTTCTTTAAAACTAAAATTTGAAGAGTATTTTGTTGCAATATAGACACATCTCTATGTTCTACTAACATAGTAGCATTTTAAAGTCAAATTCTTGCTATTATCTATTGAAATGATAATACTATACAAGATAACCCTATTTTAGATAAAACAAACAAAGAGCTTTTCATATGCTTCAAGGGTCAATTCTCAGCTAGTGGGTGTCGTGTGTCATGAGCTTAGGTGGGTTAAATGATGATGGGTCTCGACAACTAGGCCTAATCAAGTACCCATGTACAATGCATGCAATGGAATCTCTCATAAAGTGGAGAAAGAAAGAAAACCCTGTGAGAAAAAAATTCCCTCCAAAAGAAAGAAAAGAAAATGAAGAGTCTGCACCGAGTTTGAATCCATATTATGCTGACTGAGACGATGTAGACAAGAACCTCTCAAGGAAGAGAGAGAAAGAGACTATGTAAACCCCCAGAATGAAGTAGTTTCCCCGCCAAAAGAGGATGCCTGTGTATGAATGCTAAAAATGATCCATTTGTGGCAAATGACGTTTCTCCCCTTATGAAGAAACAACTCCAATGGTGAATGCTCAAAGAAGCATGGTGATGTGATAAGTCTCATGAAGTACCCTGGACCTTAGAATATTGCTTAAATGTCATCATTGTGATGTCAAAATGAGTCACAATCAAATCAGGAATCTTCAGCCTAACTGAGATAAGTGACATCTTAAAATCATGTGAAAACTAATGAAGAGAAAGATCCAAAGAACTAATGAATAGATGCAGAATGTCAATACATGTCATGTGGCTACAAAGCAAATCCCATGAGATGTCATGCGAAGAATCACTAGAAGCCCTTAGTGAAGCCTCTTTGAACTCTGTAGTAGTAGTAGGTGTGTGTATATTGTCATCAAACAGTAAGATGAGATCCTCCAAGGTGTCATCAAGATCTGATAACTGAGACTCTACAAACAACCAAGAGATGTCTGGTAGGAATCTATCCCACTGAGGTGAATCAAGAAGATGAATGTGAGCTCGTTGCAAAGAATTAGTTGAAGCTCTCAAAAAAGTGACTCTGGAATCTGATCAAGCAATAGGGGCTAAAGTACTGTCCTCAACTGTAGATGGGGTATTAATGTATGCCAACCAAATAGACTGATCATCCCATGAGGATGTGTCCATACATGAAGGGGAAATAGAAGTCTCAGTATCATCCTAGTTATCCACAAAAACATCACTTTCAGATGAAGAATCAAGATCTCCATACAATTGTTGGGTGATGGTCCAAGCAGTGAAAGGGCACTTAGTGTGCTCTATATGATGCAAAATATCCACAGAAATAGTAAGACCTATAAGACCATACACCATGTCTTTTTTGTTAAACCATTTATTCTTTTGTCTATAGTCACTTGGCTAAAGAACGAGTCCAAGGAGATAGGACATTGGATCATGTTCAAGATAGTGATTCTTTATCCCTTGTTTCCAGGACAAATAGTTCTCTAAGGTTAGTTTAACAATAGAAGGGTGGAAATAAATTTTGGAATCCATGATGAACTACCTAAATTTAGAACTTTATCTTAGTTCATTGATTACAAAATATTGTGTATAATTCCCCCCAAGAATAATACATAAAAAAAACACTTTATAAATTGAGTGCATGAAAAACCCCCAAAATGCTTAAATTATCCCCTTAGAATTTGACTTTTGATATCTCTTAGTGCATAGGCAATTACATTTGCAAATTAAATTGAAAGAATTGCATATTTTTGGACTTCAAAAGAAATAAAAAATTTCAATGCCTTGGGCCAAAAATCAAAATCAAAAAACAAAACCTTTGGGCCAAAAAAACAAGGGGCTTTGTTGTTGCAGAGAGAGAAACAAGGGTTCGTGAGCAACTAGGAGCCAATTTTAGAGCTAATTTTAGGTCAGTTTGAGGTTGTATTGCACCTTGGTTCCCCCCTGAGCTGATTTAGGGATGATTATGGCATCTTGTAGAGCTTCAAAAGCATAGAAAACCCTAAACAAGGGCAAATTAAAATCCCATGGGTTTCCATGAGGGCGATGTCAGTTTCCTCAGGGTTGAACATGGGTGAATTTTTGGTGCCCAAAAGATTCTTCTATATTGCGTGCCTTCTTTCTTGCACCCAACTGTGGCTGGAGAGATTCCCTTCCTAGAATGGATTTAAATGCCTCAGATTGAGTGCCCACAGTCACAAAAAGGATAGAAAAAAAAAGACGTTGAATCGGCCTTTACCCTATAAAAATGCCTTCTTATGCCTAGATTGGGCCTGCAACTCTCAAAGCAATTTTAGTTGCAAAAAAATGCCTTCAGTTGCAAAAAATCATCTATTTCCAAATTGACACCTATAGGATCGAGCTTGATCGTGCCTCTTAGGAGGTTCAATTGGCCACCAAAGAATGCCATGGGATTTTGACCTGTAGATTGAACCTTCATGTGCACGAATTGACCTCCAATGCCTTCAAAAGAATGCCTCTATCTCACTAGGCTCATCCCTTCAAACACGTCTTCATCAAGGTCATCAATCACCCTTCCATGCAAATGAGAACATTCTCTTCAACATATTGTCCTCATTTGCAATATACCAGATGTAGATCATTTTTATACAAATCAACATTCTTTGGATCTGGGCCTTGCTTGGAAGAGGGATCCCACAATAACACTATCAAGAACTTATGGAATTTGAATAGACATCGACACAATCTTACTCTGATACCATGTACAAACTAGAAATACTGAGTGAATGTGAACATCGATTTGAGCCACCGAAAAAGAACATAAGCATGCTCAACCTTCAAGTATTACAGACAATGGACAATTGGGATGCAAAATATGGGATTGTGAATTATCTTACAAGATGTAGTACATATAGGGCATAATTGACTAAGAATAGTCAAGCCAATAATAGAAAAAGCTCACTAAGAATAGTGGTGCTCCAAGAATAGGAAAAGAAACTACTTAACTTGGACTTGAAGCTAATCTAGGCATGCCTAGTATAGATCAAGGCTAAACATAGATGCCTAAATATGCACTCCTAAGCAAGATTAATATACACAAACAATTATGTGTTTATATTAACACTCACTTTTGAAAAGAGTAATTCTAACTTTTTTGATTTCCTAAAATGTGAGTCATCTTTAAACCATCACCTCTCACCTCAACATAGCATTTATCATGCTTAAACATATGTTTTTCATCTTATTTTTATCCCTTCTCCATCTAGGATGCCAACACATTATGCTTATATCCTCTTGAAAGGACCATATACACTAGTGTCCCTATAATTCAAATGTCTCTTTTCCTACCAAACACTTGCCTTTTCAAAAACCTTAAACCCTAATTCATTTATGACTTTCAAATAGGATAGAAAACTATTTATGAAAGAGGGATGGACTAGAAAGGAAAACATCTAGCATCCATCTTTCATTGTGATATAGTGGCATCAGATAAAGTCCCTCATATTGTGATTAATTTTCTCCTTACCACTAGTTTTGAATTCAAATTTTCTTGTGACTCTTAGCATGGGATTGTAGAGAAGTTGTTCAATCTAGTTGCAAGAGAGTGCAAAAAATAAAAGAGAGGATTAACTGAAAGGAGTACTGCATGGTGGTATGAAAAGAGAGAGGAGATAGAGTGTAAACTAGACTGAAAAGAAGAGATAGAGAGAGATAGAGAGGAGAAAAAAAGTGCCACAAAAGAGAAAAGGAGAGGAAAGAATTTTGGAGAATGAGATAGTAGGGGAATGGAAGAGGGTCTATGTGTAAGGGCAAAAATGAAAGGTATAGCATGAGTGAAAGTAGTACAAGGATTAGAAGAGAAGAAAAGGAGAAGGTGTAAAGGCATAGTTGGGAATGAAGGACCACAAAGAGGAGGCGTGAGATAGTAGGTAGCAAGACAAAGGGAAGTTAAGTTTGACATTGGGCCATAAAATCCAATCCTATGTAGGCTAATCATATGAATAATGAATATATAGACTTATTTCAATGTTAATAAAAGAAGATGTATTTATTTTAAATGTGGTTCTCCCTGATTTGCATTGTATGTATGTGATTTAACTTTTTGATCTGATTTGGAATGTGTAATCCACCTACCTTGACTCATATGGGGAGAATGTTTGTGTGTTGCATTGTTTTACATGAATAGGAAACAACATGTATGTATATATGTGTTTATGCTTGTGTGTATTCTTGTTTCCTAAATCAATGAGGCTATGCATGGTGTTGGATTGAGGTTGTCTGTAGCAACCAAAGTGTGAGGTGTATGCCAAAAAGAGTGTGCTGGGTGGCTGTAAGATAAAAAAGTGCATACTTAGTATTTTTCTTAGTTATTGTAGAAATCAGGAACATTGAGTGAATGTGAGTATCAATTTGAGCCACCTGAGACAAACAAGAGCACACTCAAGTTGCAAGTATTGCAAACAATGGACAATTAGAATGCAAAATATGAGATTGTGAATTAGCTTACAAGATGTAGTACATATAGGACATAATCGACTAGGAATATTTGAGCCAAAAATAAGAAAAACTCACTAAATATAGTGGTGCTCCAAGAATAGGAAAAGCAACCACTTAACTTAGATAAAGCTAATCTAGGCATGCTAGGTATAGCTCAAGGCTAAACATAGATGCCTAAATATGCACTCCTAAGAAAGCTTTATCTTCATGATAATATTTATGAACCTGTTATTGAGGAATATGAATATGAATATGAATATGAAGTTGAAGAAGCATTAGAAGATCTTGTAGACACTCTCCTGTAAGCTAAACAATAGCTAGAAGATGTTGATTATGATGCTCCTACAGTCATGATGAATCAGACATAGAGAGGCAAAGGGCAAGGACGAGGAAGAAGTCCATTCCAAAGATAATTTCAACAACCAGATTTTATGACACAACAGTCCAGGTATCGTCCTATTTTTAGACCACCTGCAGTCAATTCAACAATGCCTTGTCAATTTGTGCTAGAATAGGTACAAGTCATTTCTACTAATTTTCCTATTGTCAATGCTAAAAGAAAAGATAGGAAGTAAAGAAGGAAGAAACCAAAAGAGGATTCTATTACAAAAGACTTAGCTAATTTCTCCATCCAAAATGCCCCTGTTGCACAATCATGTACTCCATGCTTTCCAGTTCCAATATATGAAGACATTCCATCTACATCATATTATCCATTCCCAGATCATTATGAATTCCAAGAACAGATTCAACAAATGTATGAGGATGAACAAGAAATTGAACCAGAATTACCGAAGACAATGGTTGATCCCAGCAAAGTCAAGCTAGTAATGTTTGTCTTGCCAGATCCAAAGCCTCAGCTTGAACCTACCTATTTAGTTCATCTTCTTACTGGAACATTTTCCCAATATGTCACTGTTACTATCAATGGAAAATAGTATGATGCTCAAGTTGATACTGGTGCATCTTTATCTTTCTACAAAGAGCCTATTCTGAATAATTGGGAACAACTTACACAAAAAAATGCTTATACATCCTACGATGTCTAGGGAAATAAATTTCTCTGTGATAAATATAGCCATCAACAATCTCGACAAGTTGAAGGGAAGTAGTTTAAGTGTGACTTCTTTTCTATGAAACAGATGCTAGTAGATATACTATTGGGAGGTAGCTTTATTCATAGATATACTCCATATGGATGCACAAAAAAGAGTATTATGTTCACCTTAAATGGAGAAAAGATTAGTACTCCTAGACTAATCTATGCTTATGAGAAATATCCATCCAATCACAGGATTCAGACAGTCAAACCATTGCCTAAATTAAAAGTTGCACTCATTGAAGCAGTTTGTTCAGAAGATCCACAAAAATTTTGGGAAAAAGAAATGCCCGAGATGGAGATAAGACTTCAGCATGGTGGAAAGATAAGAACAGGGAAACACATACCTATCCCTGCACATGACTATCCATACATGGCTCAAGCAATTAACGAGCTTAAGGAAGGGAAGTATATTAAACATTCTCAGTCTGAATATAACTGTTATGCTTTCATGGTTTGCAAAGAAGATGAGAAAACAAGAAAGAAGAAAAGAATGGTTATCGATTATAGATCATTAAATGCTATCACTCTTCCATTTCCTTATTCAATTCCTGATAAATCATATTTGCTTGAAAAGGTAGCTAATTCTAAAATATTTTCTAAATTTGACTACAAATTAGGATTTTACCAGATTTGAGTCAAAGAGGAAGATCAGTACAAAACTTCATTCAACTACCACTTTGGACATTTTGAGTGGAGAGTCATGCCCTTCAGCTTAATGAACGCACTAGCATATTTTCAAGAAAGGATGGATAAAATCTTTAGTGGTTGTGAAGATTTTCTTTGTGTTTATATTGATGACATTCTTATTTTTAGCAAGAACTTTGATTAGCATAAGTGTCATCTAGAAACTTTTTATAGGTTAGCATTAAATTTTGGGATTGTTCTGTTCCTATCTAAGATTCAATGGTGTACATATTCTTGTAAATTTTTAGGTATGATTGTTAAAAGTGGACAACTTGAGGTTCAGGCTCATATTAAGTCAAAGATCCATGAAATTTAGTCTCCATTAAATACCAAGGAGCTGCAAGGATTATTGGGTATATTAAACTATGTAAATAATTTCTATCCAGGTGCTGGCTTTGACCGAGAGCCTTTGCAACAATTACTCACAAAGAAGAAACCTCAATGGTCACAAAAACATACAAATGCAATATGCTCAATCCAACAAAAGGTACAATCTTTACCTGTTCTTAATGTTCCTACAACTAATGAATTTATTCTTTATATAGTTGCCTCAGATTATGCTTGGAGATGACACCTATGTTTTGTCAAAGATGGTATTGAGCTCACTGCTGAATATGCAAGTGGAGTCTTCCCTGAAGATGTTTGAAAATGGATTTTTTCTAACAAAGAAATCTATAGTGTCATCAAGAACCTGAATAAGTTTTCTCTCAAACTTATGCATCTAAAGCATTTCATTATTAGAATAGATTGTACCAGGTTCCTTACATTCAAAGAGAAAGACCCTGGAAGGAAAGATGGTCGTGGTAAGTATCTTCGTTGGCAAGAATACTTAAATCAGTATAATTATGAAGTCCAGCATATTCCAGGCAAGCAAAACATTGTAGAGACCTCTCCCTAGAGTTTTCATGCAAAACCCTGCATCATCTTCCAATGTTCTAGGATTTATTAAGGATAAAACTTATGATGTTCATTTCAGAAAAATGAATCGTATAGTTCAGTGAAATATCCTTAGTAGAGGAATTAATAATCATTATTCAAAAAATGCAATTTCAGTTGCAGATACTCTAGAGCACACTAGTTGCATCTCTACTCCAGACATATATGAAAAAGGTTATGGTCAGTTTGAATTTCTTCAGATTAATTCTGATCATATGTATTATCTATTGCTCAATATTCTAAGGAAACCATTCTTCACTTGGTCAATCACCTGGTCAACCCCCATAACCAAACAAATTGAAGACTTCTTCAAATATGTAGGACCTTCAGTTATCAATCCAAATGAACCAGTCAACCAAGATTTGGTCACCAGAATTGTTATTCGCATGAAGTTAAGATGGGACTCATACTTCTCTCCTACCATGCATTTTGATAATGACCAACAAGATTGGAATATTCACCACCGGTTTCAAATTCATGCTTGATGGAGACCTATCAGATGGTAAGATATCTATGATTATGGATTTGACAACCCTGCTAAACCATCATCCCCTAGTTCGAGTTCATGTGGTAGTTGGGATGGAGCCAGTTTTCATATCGGTGATGGTACAAAAAGATAAGATTCTCTGACAAGATAAAGTTGTAAGGACTATCACTATTGGCTACTTGGCACAATATACCTCCTTTTCTCTCGACCAGTTTTTTCAGTATTATCGGTTGGATTCCTTCTTACCTTCTATCTTGGTCATTAATTTGCTATAAATAACCCTATGCGGAAGCATTGTGGGGATCAGGTCTTAGAAGTCTGAGTCTTTGAGAGTCTATTGATGAGACACATGTAATGAGAAACAAACAGTGATGGAGGCTAGAGGCCGAATGGTTATGGCTTCTGATATTAATGAAACAATACTTCAAAACACATCTAGATATATTATAACCCTATATGCAAGAAATTTTTGATATCTCAGATTGCACTAAGTGCAGAGATAGAGCATACTCAATCTTTGCAAATCTAAGACTCTCTAAGACTCAAACTTTTAAGACCTGATCCCCACAATGCTTCCTCATAGGCTTATTTATAGAAAATTGATGACTGGGATAGGAGGTAAGAAGGAATCCAACCAACAATACTAGGTAAACCAGTGGAGAGAAAAGGAGGTATATCGTGCCAAATGGCCGATAGTGATAGTCCTTACAACTTTATCTTGTCAGGGAATCTTATCTTCCTGTGCCATCACCGATATGAAAACTGGCCCCATCCCAACTACCACATGAACTCAAACTAGGGGATGATGGTTCAGCAAGGTTGTCAAATCCATAATCATAGATATCTTGCCATCTGATAGGTCTCCATCAAGCATGAATTTGAAACCGATGGCAAATATTCCAATCTTGTTGGTCATTATCAAAATGCATGGTAGGAGAGAAGTATGACTCCCATCTTCACTTCATTCGAATAACAATTCTGGTGACCAAATCTTGGCTAACTGGTTCATCTAGATTAACAACTGAAGGTCTTGCATATTTGTAGAAATCTTCAATTTGTTTGGTTATGGGGGCTGAGCAGGTGATTGACCAAGTGAAGAATGGTCTCCTTACAAGATTGAGAAATAGATAATACATATGATCAGAATTAATCTGAAGAATTTCAAACTGACCATAACCTTCTTCATATATGTCTGGAGTAGAGATGCAACCAATGTGCTCTAGAGTATCTGCATCTGAAATTGCATTTTTTGAATAATGATTATTAATTCCTTTACTAAGGATATTTCGCTGAACTATACACTTTTTTTTTCCTGAAATGAACATCATAAGTTTAATCCTTAATAAATCCTAGAACACTGGAAGATGATGCAAGGACCTACATGAAAACTCTAGGGAGAGAAGGTATGCTAAGAGTATCTGCTACAATATTTTGCTTGCCTGGAATATGCTGGACTTCATAATTATACCGATTTAAGTATTCTTGCCAGTGAAGATACTTACCACGACCATCTTTCCTTCCATGGTCTTTCTCTTTGAATGTAAGGAACCTGGTACAATCTATTCTGATAATGAAATGCTTCAGATGCATAAGTTTGAGAGAAAACTTCTTCAGGTTCTTGATGACACTATAGATTTCTTTGTCAGAAGAAATCCATTTTCAAACATCTTTAGGGAAGACTCCACTTGCATATTCAGCAGTGAGCTCAATACCATCTTTGACAAAACATAGGTGTCCTCCCCAAGCATAATCTGAGGCATTTGTATAAAGAATAAATTCGTTAGTTGTAGGAACATTAAGAATAGGTAAAGATTGTACCTTTTGTTGGATTAGGTGTAATGCATCTATATGTTTCTATGACCGTTGAGGTTTCTTCTTTGTGAGTAATTGTTGTAGAGGCTCTCAGTCAAAGCCAGCACCTAGAATGCAATTATTTACATAGTTTAATATACCCAAGAATCCTTGCAACTCCTTGGTATTTAATGGAGGCTAAAATTCAAGGATCTTTGACTTAATATGAGGCTAAACCTCAAGTTGTCCACTTTTAACAATCATACCTAAAAATTTACAAGAATCTGTACACCATTCAATCTTAGATAGGGACAGAACAATCCCAGAATTTAATGCTAACCTATAAAAAGTGTCTAGATGAGACTTATGCTCATCAAAGTTCTTGCTAAAAATAAGAATGTCATCAATATAAACACAAAGAAAATCTTCACAACCACTGAAGATTTTATCCATCCTTTCTTAAAAAATATGCTGGTGCATTCATTAAGCTGAAGGGCATGACTCTCCACTTGAAATGTCCAAAGGGGCAGCTGAATGCAGTTTTGTACTGATCTTCCTCTTTGACTCAAATCTGGTAAAATCTTGATTTGCAATCAAATTGAGAAAATATTTTAGAATTAGCTACCTTTTTAAGCAAATATGATTTATCAAGAATTGGATAAGGAAATAGAATAGTAATAGCATTTAATTGTCTATAATTGATAACCATTCTTTTCTTCTTTCTTCTTTTCTCATCTTCTTTGCAAACCATGAAAGCATAATAGTTATATTTAGATTGAGAATGTTTAATATACTTCCCTTCCTTAAGCTCATTAATTGCTTGAGCCATGTCTAGATAGTCATGTGCAGGGATAGGTATGTGTTTCCCTATTTTTATCTTTCCATCATGATGAAGTCTTATCTCCATCTCGGGCATTTCTTTTTCCCAAAATTTTTGTGGATCTTCTGAACAAACTACTTCAATGAGTGTAACTTTTAATTCAGGAAACGGTTCGACTGTCTGAATCCTCTCAATGGTTAGATATTTCTCAGAAGTATAGATTAGTCCAGGAGTATTAATCTTTTATCTATTTAAGGTGAACTTAATACTCTTTTTTGTGCATCCATATGGATTATATCTATCAATAAAGTTACCTCCCAATATTACATCTACTAGCATCTATTTTATAGCAAAGAAGTCACACTTAAACTGCTTGCCTTCAACTTGTAGAGATTGTTGATGGCTATATTTATCACAGAGAAATTTATTTCCCTGGACATTATAGGATGTATAAGCAGTTTTTTGTGTAAGTTGTTCCCAATTATTCAGAATAGGCTCTTTGTAGAAAGATAAAGATGCACCATTATCAACTTGAGCATCATACTATTTACCATTGATAGTAACAGTGATATATTGGGAAAATTTTCCAGTAAGAAGATGAATTAAATAGGTAGGTTCAAGCTAAGGCTTTGGATCTGGCAAGACAAACATTACTAGCTTGACTTTGTTGGGATCAACCATTGTCTTAGGTAATTCTAGTTCAATTTCTTGTCCATCCTCATACATTTGTTGAATATGTTCTTGGATTTCACAATGATCTGGGAATGGATAATATGAAGTAGATGGAATGTCTTCATATATTGGAACTGGAAAACATGGAGTACATTATTGTGCAACAAGGGCATTTTGGATGGAGAAATCAACTAAGGCTTTTGTAATGGAATCCTCTTTTGGTTGCTTCCTTCTATACTTCCTATCTTTTCTTTTAGCATTGACAATAGGAAAATCAATAGAAAAGACTTGTACCTGTTCTGGCACAAATTGACAAGGCGTTGTTGAATTGACTGCAGGAGGTCTAAAAATAGGAGGATACCTAGACTGTTGTGTCATAAAATCTGGTTGTTGAAATTCTCTTTGGAATGGACTTCTTCCTCTTCCTCACCCTTTGCCTCTCCATGTTTGATTCATCATGACTATACGAGTGTCATAATTAGCATCTTCTAGATGTTGTTCAGCTTTAAGGAGAGTGTCTGTAAGATCGTCTAATGCTTCTTCATCTTCATCTTCATATTCATATTCCTAAATAACAGGTTCATAAATATTATCTTGAAGATAAAGATCTTCTTCTTCTTCAATAACATCCCACCACGCAGCTACAACAGGATCAGCATAGACAGCTTTAGCAGCTTTATTCTTGTAGTGATAGTCAAAGGCTTTATGACCAGGTTTATTGCAAATATAGAAAATAATTTGGTTGCTTTGTGGACGCAGCTGAGAGCGCTTGTGCATATATTTATGCTTAGGAGCATAAGAATGCTTTTTTGGGAAAGAGCACTTATGGAAATTGAGATGGCACTTTTTGTATTTCTTTTTAGCCTTGCGTTGAACTTTAGTGAAAGGATTACAGCCGTAGGTTTCTATGAAAGAGTGAGCAATGCATCTGGCTTCAGCCTAGGGAAGGTGATCTGAATATAGAAGAAGTTCCTAATATAGATACTTCAGAAGATATTATTGAAGGACAAGTAAGTAACTATAGACCTCCTCTTTTGAAAGATGATTCAGTCTATAAGAAGAGTGCTTTGCATCCAGGTCTGTTGAAAAATGTGATATTTAAGTCTACTTTCAAGCCTTTTGTCATTCCTAGAATGAAAGTTTTTGAGTTAACACTGGAATATATATATATATATATATATATATATATATATATATATATATATATATATATATATATATATATATATATATATATATATATATATAGAAGTATTATTTTAGTAACATCAGAAGCCATAACCATTCAGCCTCCAGCCTCTGTTGCTATTTGTTTCTCATTACATGTGTCTCATCAATGTGAATCAATGTGGTATATGTATTTTGAAGTATTGTTTCAGTAATATCAGAAGCCGTAACCATTCAGCCTCCAACCTCTGTGACTATTTGTTTCTCATTACATGTGTCTCATGAATGTGGTATTGTCAGTTGGATTCCTTCTTACCTACAATCCTGGTAATTAATTTACTATAAATAAGCCTATGCAGAAGCATTGTGGTAATCAAATCTTAGAAGTCTAAGTCTTAGAGAGTCTTAGATTTGCAAAGATTGAGTATGAACTATCTCTGTGCTTAGTGTGATCTAAGATATCAAAAATTTCTTGCATATAGGGTTATAATATATCTGGATGTATTTTGAAGTATTGTTTTAGTAATATCAGAAGCTGTGATGAAATGCTGCACTAACATCGGCTCGTCATCTAAAATGCTAGTATACTACTTAAGCTCAAAGAAACAATGCTCATACTAATCTACCATTATAGTCAACTGACGAAGTTCATGGAACTCATTAGTACATCTCTACTGATAGTAGTCTGAAAGAAATCATGCACGGAACCTCTCTATGAATAGTCCCCATGACATTGAAGTAATATCTAGATGAAGCTTCCACTCCTCTACTCTCCACCATGTAGATGCAAAACCTTTGAGATGCATAATGGCACATTGAGCTCTAGTATTGCTACTATAAGAATGCATAGCAAAGCATCGATTGAGATCGATCAACCAAGTCTCTATCTCGGTACCTGTACCAGAACCATCAAAAGTAAGGGGATGAGCTCTAAGAAGATCCCTCATGTGACCCGCAGCAACACTATCTCCATCCACCGTATCCCTCACAACAACTACTCTTGACTAATCTAGACTACGGGAACGCTCATGCTCAGCTCTAGCACCTTGACCATCCTGATGAGAAGGGTGTGACTCTGTCTCATGAGATACCTCCTGATGAGGTCCTAATCAATCCATAATCTGTTGTAAAAGAGCTAAAACTTGAGCATCATCGAGCCCTTCAGCTTCATTCTTAGCACACGGTTCCTCTTGACACTCACCTAGATTACCCTGATTATTCTGATTGCCTTGATTGGCATTATGATGGGTGCTACATTGAAGAACAATGGCTATACCTCTAATTCTGCCTCTTGCTCTATCTCCAAGAGGTGTCCTAAAGGAACAAAGAACACATCAAAATAGATCATCACAAGGATGACTTTTACACCATACTAAGGCATGAAAGCATAACAACAAGACCATAAAACAATATAACTAGCTCATGCCACACACGCCAAGCATAAAAAAACATAGAAGGATCAAGTACGCTAGAGCTCCCAGTGTGTGAACATGGGCTCTGATACCAGATGTAACATCCTATTACGTAACTACCAAAGGGTAAGAGTCGAAAGAGAAATTGAATATTTCTTTTAACATAAGTGGACAACATACATAGATTCGGTTGCCAATTCAAGAGATCGACAACATTCATGGCCAAGTATAGCCAAATGTTCAACCTGAAAGAGAGGACTAATTCACTCTCTAGAGAAAACATTAAAACAACTATGTTCATTTTATACATCAAATCAAATGTTTCTAATCCCATAACTAACATAAACATGAATCCATAAGAATCATAGTACAAGTGGATCTGATACCCACATCAGAATCCGTAAACCAAATAGGAAAACATCTCATTTCTTCTCATTAACTTGCAGGATCACATCTTCTATCTTAAGAGAGTACAATTACATAAAAGCATATACAAATACAATGATATATTCTAGAATATGATACAAGTACAATAACATAGTCCTGAATATGATACAAGGAATAAATGAGTACAATAACTAAATAAAGTAATCTCCACTGGTACTCCAAAACCTCTTCACTAGTCCCCAATGGTGGTGACAATGCCTCCCAACCATGTGGACTCATAAGAGACCACCCCACCATGCTCGGAGATAGCCACAAGGCCCAAACGAAAGAATAACAACAAGGGGGTATAAGATGGCCAACACTCACATCAATCATAGAGTAGACATGGAGAACAATGCATACAGCCAAAGTCATAACACAGGTGTACTCGTCCAAGTCATAGGTCGGGTACTACTCATGACTACTAAGGTTCTAGATACTAGAGTGTAATCATATGGAGTGTCATCATGCGTGTTCGAAGGGATGGCACCACATGGAAACAAGTACTCCTCTCATGTAGATGAGGAGACTCAATCGTGCCCGAATCGATGCCCTATAGATGGATGACTCGATGCCCTATAGACGGAAAGGCCTTCTCATTGCATCCTTAGCCTTTACAAGTGCTCAAGGCTATGCAGAAGGTCTAATTATCTTATTAGTGTTTCTATCCCAATGTTTTATTTTAGTTATCACTTGTTACTATAACTCTACTACTAGTTTCCTTGGCAGCCACTTATGGGCCTCGCGCCTGTAGAGAGCCACTCTAAATGACCACTCTAATGCCTAGACCTAGTTCACCTCATGTAACCAATGAGGAATCCAAAATGACTAAAAACACTGAGTTATAATTTAAACTAGTAAAGATGACAAATATGGTCTGTAAGACCCAAACTGTCGTGGACAGTGTAATTTGTTGAAAATAGCCTTTTGCCAGTTAGATTAGTTGTGTAATAACTCCATTGACCCCAATTTGGTCACAATTAATAATGGTATGCACAGATAAAAGAAAAAGCACTACAAGAGGCATTGCAAGTCTTCTCACAACCTACTTTGCATATTGTCTACCACCTTTAACATAACGAAAATAGGAATGTTTAAGACAATAACAAAATGGAGATGTTAATTTTCTGATCATAATGATCAAAACAGAGGACTAATCAATTTTGTTTAAGAGTTGTAATGAAAAATCTCATCAAAGGAGTCATCGTATAGTAAAAGGTTTCTTGTGGCTTAGTTCTCTTCATATTCTATCATTATGTTCTAGTTTTCTATATATGAATGCCCTCAATATTTTCTCTATACAATCGAAAACCTTTGTTTTTATTTTAATATAATTATAAATCAGAAATTAATTCTACAGGTTTTAGAATAAATCCAAAGATAGAGGAAATGAAAATATCTTGCATTGAAATAAATTTGGCATAATACTTAAATGGCAGCAATGGGGTCTCAGTTTTTCTGTGCTTATTGGAATATCAACAAACACATTTTATTTTTTCAAAAGGTAGTAATGGGGTTTTCTTTTCTTTTTCTGTGCTCAATGAAAACGCAATAGATATATTTTAGATTTTACAAAGGCACAAATGGAGTTTTAGTTTTAGTGTCGACGTAAATGTTTTAGATTTATAGGCACAAGAGTCCCTATGACCACTTTGCTAGTTCCTTACCAGTATTAGTTTACAAGGAAAATAGATATTTCCAGCATTAAGAGGAAGAAACATATCTATAGGGAGAAGATTATGCTTTTATTAGGTCCATTCTACAAACTGAGAATCACATACAAAGTACCAAGGGCTACATAGGCATATAGAGGAGATTCTTCCAAGATTAGAATTATGCGTAAATAATTAGGGACTTCCTAGGTGGAGAGAGGAGACTAAAAAAAATAACTTGTTACAATACTTTAGTTTTTATGTTGGAAAGACAACAAATTGAGGGGAAAATACCTCAGATCTAGCACACTCCCCTTTCAACACCCCTCAAACCTTGAGATTTTATACACTTGCCTCAACTCTTGCAATTTGATATGCTTTCCTGGGACTGGTTCGCACTCCCCTCATCTCACCTCCACTCAATCTGATCACTTCCTGATTAAGTCCTTCCCATCCCTTTTTTCTCCTATGCCCCATTCTCTCTGTCTCCTTTTTGTTTTTAAGAGCCTCTACCCATCCTTCATTGACTCTCTTCCTCCTAGATCAAATATTTTCTATGTTCCTTATCCTCTTTTCCATCGCTCCCCCACCCGACAGATATTTCTTCCTCCTCTTAAAGAACTCACCCACTCTTCCTCTCAATCTTACGCTTCTACAGAGATATTTTTGTCATCTTTAATCAATCCTTCACTCCTCACTACATGACACCACCTGTAACATCCAAAACCGAAATGACAAGAAGTAACTAAGTTTTCATGATGGTAAATTTTTTTTTACAAGGTAATCAAATACATAAAAACTCATCTATAAACCATTACAACATTTTTCCATTTTATCACAAACATGATTGCATTCTCATAAAGACTGAAAGAAATGATATTCATAATACACTTTGTTTTCTAACAAATGAAATTTTCTTGAAATAACAAATATCGAAAACATACCATTATCATGCATCTCGATTGTCAACCCTTCACGTTCAAGACTCGACAGTTCCTCAATATTGGGAAGAGAAAGTATCTTCAAGGAGTTTAACCTCCAACCACAGACCGTCGGTCTCCCGCACTCCTTCCTAACCGGAAGTGGCCCTACCCTACTCAAGAGGATAGACTTAGGATAACCATCGGTGTTTGCCATCTGAGCTCTGGTGTTGTAACCTGCGTGTCTTGTTATCGTGCAGATCCCTAGATACCCTCTAGTCATGCACGACCCTCCACAAGAAACGCCATCCAGTTACGGTGAACGTTCGATGTACTTGAGGATAGCACATCACCTTGGCCAAAGGATTTGTATTTAATTGGCGTTCTACAAACGCTTGAACTTGGTTCACCCACCCTACTCGACTTGAACTGGTCCAAATCCTACAGTTTCCATTTTCTATAATTTGAACTAATTGACGACCTTGATGACCTCAAGGGTTTAGGATATCCTCCTATTATAGCGCATGGCACAACATATACTCTAATCTCGAGTTCAGAGCTTCATAATCCTATTTTCCTATAAAATCATTGTTTTAAAGAAAACGTCCACTCCTAAGTGGTTTCATATTTGTTTACTTGGCTCCCATGTTTTCACAACATATTAAAGTGTCTAAATCATTTTCTGTTATCCCAGAATTCAAGGATTCTAGACTCATAAGGTCTACAAAACGATACTAGATTCATTGCATGCCACATAATCTAGATTCAGCATGTGGGTTTTTCACTCTACATGCTCGTTATAAAACATGACAGTTTTTGACACAATCACATTAATTCCCTATTTCACTTTCCAAGTCAAATAATTCCACTTAAGCTATTGACGTAAGAATCACAAAAATAAAACCATGAAAGATTTAGACTCTTCCTTATAATCCTAGAGATGACCAAACACGTGGTCGACCTCTAACAAAAGATAAAAGACGAAACGTCTCAAGCTAGTTGCAATTACTACTTCGGCTATCGACACATTAAAGTTTACGTCAGACATGCTTTGAAACTGTGGTTTTAATCTCCCACACATCACACACATGGAGCAACATGATTTCTCGCAATGCAGCTATTGTTTTAAGTACTCCAGAGTAGTTTAACGTTGATAGCTCAGTCTTAAAGAAACTCTTAATATTTTACGTCTTTACCGACGGTTTAAAGTTTTCAGCTTACGTTTGCATCATGCAGTGATCAATCTTTGATGAATGCACATTGAGAGGTATGTTCTAACCTCATACATCGTCAATCATGAGAGTTAATGATCCATTTGTTTAAGTTATCGAGTTCTAACAGACAACTGCAATACTATTACAAAGGTTTCTATTGCCATAATGCAGCAATGATACTTTCATGATGATAAACCTTCCACAGAAACACAGAAAAAGATGTTTTCATCATACTATCTTTGTTGTAATCATTTTACCTTATTCTGCAAAGAAGAACCCAATGAACGCTGAAAGCTCTCTTTAATTCTCGCTGCCGACAACCACAGATTAGCTCCCTCCGTTATCTCGTAGTCAATTTTAAAGGCAAAAACCCCGATAGACTTCTCTCACTGCCGTTTATATCCTCCTTTTTAAACCACCACCTCCTCCACGATGAAGGTTTCAAGTGCCTTTCACTATATTCTCTGCCGTATCCCTGTTCCTCTAGCTCACGTTAGTCCTTACAAACTCTCCCCTCTCTCCTCAGAAATCTATCTACCACAGATAAACCGACCACTACCAAGAAGAATGAACCTCCCTCTCCACACAGCTCCCGATCTCACTCCCTGCCTTCACTAATATCTCCGCTCCCGTTTTTCTGCCTACCAACCACAACAGCCACTCCTCCCACTCTTCTCCCTCTACGTGGTTTTTCCTTCCTCTTCTCCACCGCTTCCCACTACTCCATCCTCTCCTTTCACATAGCAACCGACTATTATTCTTCCGCAGTTACTTTTTCTCCTCCCACACTCTCACGACGGCCTATAACTCTCCCTTCTCTCTGCCGAACACTAAGAACCTTAACCCCCTCCTTTCTCCGCAGCTTTCTCCTTCTCAACCATCACCGACTACTCCCTTCCCTCTCACGTCATGAAGGAATCTCCATTAAAGTCTCTAACTAAAATGTAACTACTACTTCGCACCTCCCAAGCCGCGTAGGTGCAACTCTCTTAAAATGCTGCGGTTAGTTAAAGATTCTGCCCCAAATATCTCCAATGCCTTTGCACTCACCTAGCGACGGGGCCTCAAACATAAATTTATGGTTTCTAGCCACTCTAGCACCCATCCCCCTCTCTCTCGCGCTAAGGAGAGAGAGTGGTTAAGACATAACAAGACCTCTGAAACAAACCTAAGCCCATGGTGGTTGACGTAACTATTATAACCAACTTCAAGACTTAATATGACCATAAGAAAGATTTAATTCCTTCGGTAATAAGGCTTGCCAAGGACATAACAACCCGTCCTTACTAGGACAAAAGTCATCCACCTTCCTAAAACCAACTTAATAATAAATTGAGGAGTTTACGCTTGTCACGGCGACAGTTACGTAATGATTTGAGCTACGTTGGGGTCGAGGAGGAAAGGGAGGCAAAAACCATTTTACTAAGAGACACAAAGTCAGATTGATAATAGCTCGTAGTCAAAGTTGGAAGAAGAGACTTACTTTCAGACGACGACTAAAATAAATGATTTCACGCTAAGGCTACAAATCGACATTCGTCGATCTACCAAAATAGAACAAATTCACGAGTTTGACGCGTTTTACGTCAATCGCGACGGATTGAACGTAACGCCAACAAGTTCTAACAACGTTAGATGCACAAAGCCGACTTCTTGCAATTTCGACTTCGAGACAAGATTTGCAATCTCGCCACAAGAGGACTCAATAAAATACTTAAAGACGTAAATATTAAACATCTCAATCACGTCGACTTGCTATAAGGAACTTACGACGCCATCGACGACTCTAAGACTCTACAAGACGACTTCCGACTAGGTAGCTATACTTTAACCTTTGTCGTCGACATCAATTAAACTACCCAAACTGACAAACAAGACTTACTTGTTGGTTCACAAGTTTATCTATCTGTTCGACGATCTCAGTGGCAAACACCCGTGGTTAATTTCTAGAGTCTATACTCCCTCTCGAAGATACTTTCTCTTCCCGTCGGACACGGTCCACCTGTTCCTGCATCGACAAACTTGCATACAATTTTGTGGTCAAAGCATCTATGATCCAAATATAATATATTCATACATCATTGCATTTAATATAAAGACTTTTAGTCTACATATCACTTTTTCGTAATCAATAGATTCCGCAATTTCATAAAACAACTTTGTAAGATAAATTTTTAGTTTTCAAGTCGTTCACAACATAGTAATTTACTGAAATCTGTAAGAAAGTAAATAGCATCATTGTTTTTAAAAGGAGGGATGTAACATATCCTTCCCCTTTAAAAATCATCGTCCCCGATGATTAAGTTTATCAAGCAAAAATTAAACTTAAAACAAACTTTCTATAAAGCAACATTAATGTCTTTAAAAAGTTTTGGAAATCTTTGATAAATGTCTTTGTAGTCTTCCCAAGTGGCGCTATCCTCGCCATATTGGTCCCACTGTATGTTGCATTGCAAAACTTCTTGATTACGTAAACGAAGTTTACACATTTCGAGCACCTTGAGTGGCTCGATCACAACCACCCCGGGTTCTTGCATCTGTAAGGAATTCCAGTTAAGGATGTGGTTATTACCTACAAAATATTTCTTTAAATACGAAACATGAAAAACATTATGCATCTTAGACAAGGCTGGAGGTAGAGCAACTTTGTAGGCAACCGGATTAATAATTTCAAGAACTTCGAAAGGTCCGACATAACGAGGAGCCAATTTCGAAGATTTACCAAACTTAATAGAACTCTTTTGGGGTTTCACCCGCAAAAGCACCTTCTCGCCAATAGAGAAGTGTCTCGGCACTCGTTTGCGATCAGCATAACTCTTTTGCCTGTCATTGGCTTCTGCCAACCTCTTCCTAATCACTTTAACTTTTTCTTCCATATCAGCAAGCATTTCAGGTCCAATGCTTATCCTATCTTCCAGCTTATCCCAGCTTATAGGAGTTCTGCATTTCCTTCTGTATAATGCTTCAAATGGCGCCATCTTAATGGCAGAATGATAGGAGTTGTTATAGGCAAACTCGACAAGAGGTAAATATTCCTCCCATCTGTATTGCTGATCCATGCAATACATTCTCAAAAGGTCTTCTAATACTTGGTTCACTCTTTCTGTTTGACCATCAGTTTTGGGATGATATGCAGTACTTACATTCAGCTTAGTCCCTAATGCAGAAAATAAGGTTTGCCAAAACCGTGAAGTTATCTGAGCATCTCTATCAGATATTATCTTTTTAGGTACCCCATGCAATCTAAAAATCTCTTGCACAAATTTTTGAGCCAAAAGATGTGCTCCATCTATCAAGTTTCCCGGTATGAAATGTGCAACCTTGGTTAGTTTATCCACAACAACCAATATTGCATCATGCCTATTCTTAGACATTGGCAACCCCTGGACAAAATCCATACTAATAACTTGCCATTTCCATTCTGGAATCTCATGTGGGTACAACAACCCAGCAGGATGTTGGTGTTCTGCCTTCACTCTCTGACACTCCAAACAACTAGCTACAAACTTTGCAGCATCGCTTTTCATTCCTTTCCAGAAATATAACTGCTTGACATCAGCTAACAGTTTTGTCACACCAGGGTGCCCAGAGTAAGGAGCACAGTGAACTTCCTTCCACACAAGGTTTCTAAGTTCCTCTGAATCAGGGACATAAATTCTTCCCTTGAATCTTAGCAAACCATCGGATTCAAAACTGCATCCGTCATATCTTGGGTCCTTAGGGTTTAGGTGCAGAGCCTGTTTCACTTGTTCATAATACTCATCCCCAGATAAGTTTTGCAATACTAAATCTTTAAAGTTAGCATGTATGGAGATTATAGAGGCTATGTGCCTTCTTCTACTTAAGGCATCTGCTACTCGGTTTTCCTTGCCCTTGATATAAGAAATTTCAAAGTCATAATCTGATATGAGTTCCAGCCATCTCCTTTGCCTTGCATTGAGATTAGGTTGTGTGAATATGTAGCGAAGGCTTTGGTGATCAGATTTCAAAATAAAAGTCCTTCCCAACAAGTAATGTCGCCACATCTGAAGGGCATGAACCACTGCTGCCATCTCTAGGTCGTGAGGAGCGTAGTTCTGCTCATAATTTTTCAGCTTCCTTGACTCATAGGCTACTACTCTGCCATCTTGTATAAGCACACCTCCCAATCCTTCACCTGAGGCATCAGTGATAACCTCAAACTCACCCTCTGGATCAGGAACTTTCAAAATTGGAGCGGTTGTTAATTTTTCTTTTAACAAGTCAAATGCCTTTTGACATTCAACTGTCCAAATAAACCTTTTTCCTTTTCTCTGCAATGAGGTGATAGGACTAGCAATGCTTGAGAAGTTCAGCACAAATTTCCTGTAATATCCTGCCAAACCCATGAAACTTCGTACCTCTGACACATTGGTAGGTTCAGGCCATTCCATAATAGCTTTTATTTTGGCCGGATCAACTGATATCCCATCGGCTGATATTATGTGCCCTAAATACTGTACCTCTTTCTGAAAGAAAGTGCACTTGGAGAGTTTCGCATACAGCTTATGCTCCCTTAATCGTTGTAAAACTATATGAAGATGTCGTGCATGCTCCTCTTCATCCTTGGAATAGATCAGAATATCATCAATGAAGACTAGTACAAACTTATCGAGACAGTCTCTGAATACACTATTCATGAGATTCATGAAAGCAGCAGGTGCGTTGGTCAATCCAAACGGTAACACCGTGAACTCATAATGACCATACCTCGTTCTAAAAGCTGTTTTGGGGATGTCTTCGTCTTTTAACCTTAACTGATGGTATCCAGATCTTAGATCTATCTTGGAAAAGACCGATGCGCCACGCATTTGGTCAAATAGATCATCAATTCATGGCAAGGGATACTTGTTCTTTATAGTTGCCTTGTTAAGCATCCTATAGTCTATACACAGCCTGAGAGTTCCATCTTTCTTTTTGACAAAGATTACTGGGGCTCCCCACGGTGATACACTTGGCCTAATCAAATTCTTAGACAAAAGCTCCTACAACTGAGCCTTTAATTCCATAAGTTCAGTGGTAGTCATACGGTACGGAGCTTTAGAGATTGGCTCCGATCCTGGTTTAATATCTATACCAAAGTCAAAAGTTCTCTTCGGAGGCAAGCCAAGTAACTCCTTGGGAAATACATCTCTGAAGTTGCGCAGAAATGGATACCTTTCCTCAAAAGATTGCTTCTCCGAGGTTTCCTCTACTAGGTCCATCTTAACTGCAAAAAGTTGACACCCCTTTCGCCTAGCCCGCTTCAATTGTTTTGAAGAAATGGATCTAACATTTATTTCCCTTTGAAATCCTTGGAGATTTACAGTTTTGCCCATCTCATCCAGACACTCAATGGTTTTATGAAAACAATCTACTTTGGCTCGATGTTTCCACAACCAGCTCATTCCTAGGATGACATTGTAGGACCCTAAAGGCGCTACGTACAAGTTTGCCTCAGTGGTGAAGTAGAAACATCAATCCTAGCTTCGAACAAACATTGCTCTACCTGAGCCTTTGAATTATTGGCATACTCTACTATCCAAGGTTTGGACATAAAGCCAGCTTTTCTAGAAAACTTACTTAGAACTCTAGGTGACACAAAATTTTTCTGTGGCACCCGTATCAAATAAAATAGAAACAGGAACTCCAAATAAGGTACCTGTCATCTCAATAGGAGTGATCTGATACTCTGCTTGCCGATTGTCGAGAGCGGCATGAATCCTTTGCTAAAAGGCTTCCTGTTGTGAAGGAAGCTCCGTGTTCCTGGGCCTCCCATTCGGCTTCTTGTTGGGGCAACAGTTGGCATAATGATCCCCTCCACAAGAGAAACATCCTCCTATAGGTCCTCGCTTCTCAGTTGGCCTACTTGCAGAGTCACCATTCTTCTTAAAATTTGTATTTCTCTTAAAATCTTCACCCCTGCGCTCATTACCAGATCCTCCTTGATTCTTTCGATTTCCCCTATCAAATCTCCTGTTTCCATATCCCTTATCATTTTTCCTTTTAAAAGACTGATCATTGTAGTTCTTGTCAAACTTCTTGCGTTTCTTGTCATGGTAAGCGGAGATAGACTTAATCTTCTGCTCCTGTTTTATTGCCTTTTCATAAACTTGATCCATTGTGCTTGGACCATGCACCTCCACTTCACCACCGATCTGAGGGTTGAGTCCCATGATGAACTTTCTGATTCGGAACCTTTCATCCTTTTGGTATTGGGGAACATACTTCAGTAACCTAGTGAATTTTTCTGCATACTCAATCACAGATAGTTCACCTTGCCTGAGGTTTTGGAAGTCCGTTAACTTCTGATCAAAATACAGCTGTGGTAACCACCGTTCACGGAATAGTTCCACGAACTCGTCCCATGTCACCTTCAAGGGACTTAGTTCCAACTCCATTTTCTTATTCATCCACCAAGTGGATGCTTCCCCAGACAGCTGATAGGCTCCCCACACGGCTTTAGTCACCTCAGAGTAGTTTCTGATCTCAAAATATTTCTCCATCTCCGTCAACCATGCTTCAGCTACGTCTCCAATTTTTGTTCCATCAAACTTTGGAGGATTAACCTTCTTCATATCCTTAGATAGCTCTAAGGCAAGTTTATCCTTGGTTCTTCTTTGGCTTCACTGTCATCATGATGTTCACTTGACGTGCCATTTTCCCAATGTTTACTCTTGCTTGTGAAGTGAGAGTTCTCATTTCCATCCTCTGTGTTACCAGTTTCATCTATTTTCCTCTCTAGTTTGTTCAATCTTTCCTTAGTTTCAGTGAGCATGCTGAGGATCCTATCCAACTTGTCAGTGGAATTTTCCCGAGAGTTACGACCTTCCCGATCCTCCCCCTCGTTAAACCCTGATTGGTCCATGCTAGTTTAGTTTCACACCTGTTTAAACATATACTAATCAGTTTTACGCTTATTAAATTAAACACCATCAAAAGAACACAACATTTGATCATATTCATAATTGTTCTCAAACCAAAAATTTTGTCTTTATTTACTTTGCAAAATTGTTTCAACATCTTTAGAGATAGACAAATCTCATGTTTCTACATAATGTTATCGAGTGGAGTGTAACCTTCGGATTCATTGTCCGACACATAATCACAAGGTGTATACTCCTCAGACTCACTATCTGAAGATAACTCGATAATCTCAGCTCTAGGCATTACACGTGGATCTCTAGTGATCATGGGTATAGTACTAGGTACAATCTTAGGTACACTAACATGTACACTAACAGGTACACTATCAGTTTCTATCCAAGAGCAATGGTCGATCATGGTTCGAACCGCCATCTCTGCTCCCTCTAGGAGTTCTCTCCTCACTCGCTTAAGTCGTGACATCGCATTGGCTAACGTTTCCACATCATCAAGCCAAATATCATTCTCGTCATTGGTTTTCTCTATGGTCTTGACCATCGCAAGTCGTTTCTGCTTAGCTTGCAGATAACGCTTCTTACCCGCGAAGGATTTTCTTGCAGTTCTCTTGGTGTATGCCATCCTAGCACAATAAACCAAATCATTAGCTACCCGCATAATGATGATTTCCTAATCAGGATAGTGGACTCATCAGCCCTAGTGCTGAACCTGGTTGGCTCTGATACCATATGTAACATCCAAAACCGAAATGACAAGAAGTAACTAAGTTTTCACGATGGTAAATTTTTTTTTTACAAGGTAATCAAATACATAAAAACTCATCTATAAACCATTACAACATTTTTCCATTTTATCATAAACATGATTGCATTCTCATAAAGACTGAAAGAAATGATATTCATAGTACACTTTGTTTTCTAACAAATGAAATTTTCTTGAAATAACAAATATCGAAAACATACCATTATCATGCATCTCGATTGTCAACCCTTCACGTTCAAGACTCGGCAGTTCCTCAATATTGGGAAGAGAAAGTATCTTCAAGGAGTTTAACCTCCAACCACAGACCGTCGGTCTCCCGCACTCCTTCCTAACTGGAAGTGGCCCTACCCTACTCAAGAGGATAGACATAGGATAACCATCGGTGTTTGCCATCTGAGCTCTGGTGTTGTAACCTGCATGTCTTGTTATCGTGCAGATCCCTAGATACCCTCTAGTCATGCACGACCCTCCACAAGAAATGCCATCTAGTTACGGTGAACATTCGATGTACTTGAGGATAGCACACCACCTTGGCCAAAGGATTTGTATTTAATTGGCGTTCTACAAACGCTTGAACTTGGTTCACCCACCCTACTCGACTTGAACTGGTCGAAATCCTACAGTTTCCATTTTCTATAATTTGAACTAATTGACGACCTTGATGACCTCAAGGGTTTAGGATATCCTCCTATTATAGCGCATGGCGCAACATATACTCTAATCTCGAGTTCAGAGCTTCATAATCCTATTTTCCTATAAAATCATTGTTTTAAAGAAAACGTCCACTCCTAAGTGGTTTCATATTTGTTTACTTGGCTCCCATGTTTTCACAACATATTAAAGTGTCTAAATCATTTTCCGTTATCCCGGAATTCAAGGATTCTAGACTCATAAGGTCTACAAAATGATACTAGATTCGTTGCATGCCACATAATCTGGATTCAGCATGTGGGTTTTTCACTCTACATGCTCGTTATAAAACATGACAGTTTTTGACACAATCACATTAATTCCCTATTTCATTTTCCAAGTCAAATAATTCCACTTAAGCTATTGAGGTAAGAATCGCAAAAATAAAACCATGAAAGATTTAGACTCTTCCTTATAATCCTAGAGATGACCAAACACATGGTCGACCTCTAACAAAAGATAAAAGACGAAACATCTCAAGCTAGTTGCAATTACTACTTCGGCTATCGACACATTAAAGTTTACGTCAAACATGCTTTGAAGCTGTGGTTTTAATCTCCCACACATCACACACGTGGAGCAACATGATTTCTCGCAATGCAGCTATTGTTTTAAGTACTCCAAAGTAGTTTAACATTGATAGCTCAGTCTTAAAGAAACTCTTAATATTTTACATCTTTACCCGACGGTTTAAAGTTTTCAGCTTACGTTTGCATCATGTAGTGATCAATCTTTGATGAATGCACATTGAGAGGTATGTTCTAACCTCATACGTCGTCAATCATGAGAGTTAATGATCCATTTTTTTAAGTTATCAAGTTCTAACAGACAACTGCAATACTATTACAAAGGTTTCTATTGCCATAATGCAACAATGATACTTTCATGATGATAAACCTTTCACAGAAACACAGAAAAAGACGTTTTCATCATACTATCTTTGTTGTAAGCGTTTTACCTTATTCAGCAAAGAAGAACCCAACGAATGCTGAAAGCTCTCTTTAATTCTCGCTGCCGACAACCACAGATTAGCTCCCTCCGTTATCTCGTAGTCAATTTTTAAGGCAAAAACCCCGACAGACTTCTCTCACTGCCGTTTATATCCTCCTTTTTAAACCACCACCTCCTCCACAATGAAGGTTTCAAGTGCCTTTCACTGTATTCTCTGCCGTATCCCTGTTCCTCTAGCTCACGTCAGTCCTTACAAACTCTCCCCTCTCTCCTCAGAAATCTATCTACCACAGATAAACCGACCACTACCAAGAAGAATGAACCTCCCTCTCCACACAGCTCCCGATCTCACTCCCTGCCTTCACTAATATCTCCGCTCCCATTTTTCTGCCTACCAACCACAATAGCCACTCCTCCCACTCTTCTCCCTCTACGCGGTTTTTCCTTCCTCTTCTCCACCGCTTCCCACTACTCCATCCTCTCCTTTCACATAGCAACCGACTATTATTCTTCTACAGTTACTTTTTCTCCTCCCACACTCTCACGACGGCCTATAACTCTCCCTTCTCTCTGCCGAACACTAAGAACCTTAACCCCCTCCTTTCTCCGCAGCTTTCTCCTTCTCAACCATCACCAACTACTCCCTTCCCTCTCACGTCATGAAGGAATCTCCATTAAAGTCTCTAACTAAAATGTAACTACTACTTCGCACCTCCCAAGCCGCGTAGGTGCAACTCTCTTAAAATGCTGCGGTTAGTTAAAGATTCTGCCCCAAATATCTCCAATGCCTTTGCACTCACCTAGCGACGGGGCCTCAAACATAAATTTATGGTTTCTAGCCACTCTAACACCCATCCCCCTCTCTCTCGCGCTAAGGAGAGAGAGTGGTTAAGACATAACAAGACCTCCGAAACAAACCTAAGCCCATGGTGGTTGATGTAACTATTATAACCAACTTCAAGACTTAATACGACCATAAGAAAGATTTAATTCCTTCGGTAATAAGGCTTGCCAAGGACATAACAACCCGTCCTTACTAGGACAAAAGTCATCCACCTTCCTAAAACCAACTTAATAATAAATTGAGGAGTTTACGCTTGTCACGGCGACGGTTACGTAATGATTTGAGCTACGTTGGGGTCGAGGAGTAAAGGGAGGCAAAAACCATTTTATTAAGAGACTCAAAGTCAGATTGATAATAACTCGTAGTCAAAGTTGGAAGAAGAGACTTACTTTCAGACGACGACTAAAATAAATGATTTCACACTAAGGCTACAAATCGACATTCGTCGATCTACCAAAATAGAATAAATTCACGAGTTTTACGCGTTTTACGTCAATCGCGATGGATTGAACGTAACGCCAACAAGTTCTAACAACGTTAGACGCACAAAGCCGACTTCTCACAATTTTGACTTCGAGACAAGATTTGCAATCTCGCCACAAGAGGACTCAATAAAATACTTAAAGACGTAAATATTAAACATCTCAATCACGTCGACTTGCTATAAGGAACTTACGACGCCATCAACAACTCTAAGACTCTACAAGACGACTTCCGACTAGGTAGTTATACTTTAACCTTTGTCGTCAACATCAATTAAACTACCCAAACTGACAAACAAGACTTACTTGTTGGTTCACAAGTTTATCTATCTGTTCGACGATCTCAGTGGCAAACACCCGTGGTTAATTTCTAGAGTCTATACTCCCTCTCGAAGATACTTTCTCTTCCCGTCGGACACGGTCCACCTGTTCCTGCATCGACAAACTTGCATACAATTTTGTGGTCAAAGCATCTATGATCCAAATATAATATATTCATACATCATTGCATTTAATATAAAGACTTTTAGTCTACATATCACTTGTTCATAATCAATAGATTCCGCAATTTCATAAAACAACTTTGTAAGATAAATTTTCAGTTTTCAAGTCATTCACAACATAGTAATTTACTGAAATCTGTAAGAAAGTAAATAGCATCATCGTTTTTAAAAGGAGGGATGTAACACCACCCTTATCCATCTACCAAAAAGGATAATTTATGTTGTAAATATGTACTTAATCGGTGTTGTCATTGATGTCAACATATCCTTTTTGTCATCTGTGTCAACTATATCCTACTCTAGAAGACATTTATGTTGAGGATATTGAGAAAATTAGCCTCTTTGGAAGAAACAAGTGAGTTACATATCTCTCTGTAAGAGACAACAAAGATAATGCAGTTCAGTGAAGTAGATTGCTTTACATTCGCACTGAGATGAAGATCAGAGTCTGTGGACCAAAGGGTGTTGTAAAGGGTAGTCTAGAATTTCTCTAGTTAAGATTTGAAGGATCCGCATGAAGAATTTGTGAAGTTATGGCCATCTAAGTAGAATCGGGTTTTGCAGTTGTTCAGAGGTGATAGAGTGATAGAAAATTGGCTGAGATTGATCGACATTAGAATATTATGATCTGTGGATCTAGAGGTGTGTTTGGGATGTCGATGTGTATCCTCAACTCAAGAGGTTCATGGTTTGGAGGTCCACAAGCAATCCTTCTAGTGTGACAGTCATGACAGTGAGATTTCTTAAGTTCCTAGATGAAGATGCAAGTGTTTCTGGTGAAATGAGGTGGTGTGGTTGTTCTTGTTGATTTCATTGTGCTTGTGGTGGTCTCTAGATAGTATGCCTATTATTTTGGTGGTCCGCATTAAGGATTGAGCTCGTGGTTGAAGATTTATCCTTGGGTGTTCCTATTCTTTCTAGTCTTGGCCGACCAGATGCTTTGTGCATGTTGCGGATGATATAAGAGAGGTTCTATGAAGTGTGGCATGTTATGCAAGGAAGATTTGGGTCCCAGCTATGTTTGGCTGACAGTATAGTGATTCACATTAAGACAGATGTTTGTAGTGCCATGTGAGGTTGATTATTTTACCTTCCTTATTTTGATCGTTATGCTTTTCAGTTGATGACATTATCAGACTTTTAGTGACTATGGTTTCATTATGCAGACTTGATTTTATCTCCTGATTATGATAAGACATTGATCAGACATGTGTGATTTGATTTGATCATATTGGATGATATTTTGTGATTTGACATATGGGATATATTAGATGATGCTTGAGATGAGATTCTAGTTATTTATGTGATGTGGACTTTTGACATATGATTGAAAAATGCAGTTTTATTTGGAATTATGTATTGATGATTGTTGTTGTATTCTATTGTGTGAATTTAATTCCATTTGCTTCGGCTATGATTTTCATGATATGATTGACACTTGATCAAGATGTGCAGGTTTCACATGCCCTAGCCACGGGAAATTGGAGGTAGAATTCACACTATGTTATCCCCTATAAAACCGATCCATTCCCAAGAGGGATAAGGATCACATTTGAATTGAATGCTAATTTAAGTGCTTGATTTAATTTTATTATTTTAGCCTTAGTACCCCTTTGTTTAAATTAATTAATAATAAGTGTTGTATAAATTTTATTGGACTTACACCACTTGGTATTTATTTTATTCTTTCAGTCCATTTAAAAGTGGATTTTTAACCCCCTTATGAACCCTAGTGTCCCAAAAGTTACCCTAGGTGGTTACCCATGGGTCTAGGGTCAACTTGGACTATCTAACCCTTGGTTTAACTCACTTTTGGTCACTCTAAACTATGGTTTAGTCAAAGTGACGAAATTTGAATTTAGGGAAGGTGGGAGATGAGTCATGCCTTGGGAAAGACTCATCTCCCTTCCTAAAGTTTGGGAATACTTTCCCAAGGAAGACTTGAGAGGTCTCCAAGATTCCCAAGTGTGTGGGATCTTCCTCCAAGACTCTCACACACGTGTGAGAGCATCTTGGAGGGAGATGGCTCTTTGAGAGAATAAGAGGATGCCATATGGCATCCCCTATCCTCTTGAAGGTGTGAGTGGAAATGCCACCTCACCACTTGTCCCCACACACATGTGTGAAAGCACAAGTGGATAAGGTGAGGATTGAGATGGAATGAGAGGATGACACTTGTCATCCTCACACTTCCTCTCCCTTGCAAGTGGAATTAGAGGAGAAAGGAGAAGGTGACAAGTGTCACCTTCTCATTCCTCAAGGCCAAATTGATGGCCTATATTATCTCCTCTTGTTGAGGAGTGTGGGGTTCTTGCAATTTTAATTTTTATTTCTATTTTGGAGGAGTTTGGGAAAGTGAGAGGAATCCTTGGAAGATTGCAAGGTTTGGGAAAGCTTGGAGCTCTTCACCGAATGTGCTTCCATTATAGGGCTTTGAAGGTAAGCCTCTTATGCTATGTTTTCTTTCCCCTGCTTATTTTAATGTGTTGTGTTGTAGTTTTTGGTTATTTTTGTTGTTGCATTGTTTTTGTGTGGGATGGGAGTACGGTGAGAGCACCTCCAATGGAGGTAATGCTCAACTTGTTTGGTTAGGGGAAAGGAACCTCCTTGAGGTCACTCCCACATTGAGTATTTATGCCTTGAGGGCTTTTATTTGTTGAGAAGATTATTGATTGGCAAGAGTGCCGTGGAGGTTATTTTGTGATATTGTGGAGAGTGGTGTTCTTGGGGATTTTTGGCTTGAGGCCATGAGATTGATATTTTTGTCATTTGGGTGACCTTTGAAGTAGAGGGGTCCATTCCCTACCCTCAACAACTTATTTTTATGAGTTGAGTTTTGTGTTAAACCTATGGGCTGTTTTTGTGTTGTTGTGTTTGATTTTGTTGTGGAATGTTCTTCACCTGTGTGAATCCCTACCTCCCTAGCTTGGGGGTGACCCACTTGCGGGTCTATAGTAGGGAGGAGAGTTTTTCGAAGTGGCTGGTTTTGTTGTTCTTGTGGTTGTGTTTATTGTAGGTTTTGAGTGAAGAAATGAAGTGGATGAGAGCCCCTTCTTGTGTGGTTTTAGTGGTATTTTTATTGGCTATTGAAGCCATGGCCATTGTGGCCTAATTGTATTTCATTTTTGTGAAGGATTGCTAAGTTAGTTGCCATGAAGTTGGCTGTGATAAATAGAGAATGTAAACATTCTATTATTTTATGTAATGCTATTCACTTACTATTTTTGTGGAGTTATGAAATTTGTGAAATATATGAGAAGTTACATTTATGTTTTCTATCATTATCTTTTGCAACAAAAAAATAAATATACAAAATGTTACTCCTTTCTGTTATTTTGTAATGAAATTTCTAAGTATTAGTTGTTGCCATGAAAAGGAAAAACTTGTAAGTTGTCATTTGGTTATTACTTGCTGGTTAAAATAATAGTTTCTATAGAAGGGTGAAATAAGAATGTTCCTCGTCCATTTAGAAATCCTCTCAAAATGAAATTATATTATTGTTGTTCTATGTTTCAGAAAAAAAGAGAAAAAAAAAAAGAGAAGTTAATACTATGATTTCATTGGTTATGTAGAAATGAAGTATGGTGTTTCAAAACAAAATATGTATAAAGTAAATCTAGGTATTAGTATTCTGTTTTATGACATTTTATTAAAAAAAAAAAAGAGGAAATTACTGTGTTGTCATATCAATTTAGGGAACTAGCTATTGTTCTATATTTTATAGCCTTAGTGTGTATATGCTTCAGATAGAAAAGATGATATAGAAGTTAGTATTTTTGCTGAATATATATTACATTATATATATACATATATATATATATATATATATATATATATATATATATATATATATATATATATATATATATATATATATGTTTATGGGTATACTGTGAAAGCTAGTTGAAAATGTGTATATATATATATAATGTTGTAAAATCATAAAACATTTTAAACAAACACTGAGAGATTGAAAATGGCTATGGCACGGACTGTTTGTGTTGGAAGTTAAGAAGTTTTCAAAAAAAAATAATATAGGAGGGATTGTGGGTAGTGCCCACAGTCCCTTAATATCTAAAGGAAAGGGGGTGTGGGGGAGGCGGTGCCTCCACCCACACCTGCGGGTGTGGGTGAAGGCACCACCTCCCCCACACCCCAACACCCCCCTTACTCCCCGTAGCATCCACAGTGACCACCGCTATGCCTGTGACCCCCACACTTCCTACTCCAACACCCTGCGCAGCACTCACCCCACCGCTCTTCCCTTAACCCCTCTCGTGGACTCCGCTGTGGACTGTGTAGCTTCAGCCCTTCGACCCGCCATCTCCCATGGTTTCTCCCCTCTGCACTGCCATGCCACCACTCCACCTCCGCCAGTAATGCCGCCACCCGTGGTGGCCCTCCTTTATTCAAACCCTGCACATTTTCAACACCCTTAATCATGTTTCAGGCACTGCATAAAATAAATAAATGTATATTTTTTTTATCCGTGACAAAAAGAGAGTTGGTATTGATCTTCTGTGCATACCTCCATGAGAGGTTATGGAAGAATCATGGCCTCCATGGCTGTGTCTAAACCCTAGCCAAACAAAGGAAAACAAAACCAAAACACAAAAGAGAAAGAATGAGAAATGAGATTAGGGCATAAGAAAAAAAATAAAAGAAAATAGGATTTAGGGCAACTTATTTTAGAATGTAATTTTAAATGTGATTAGGGCTTTTATGTTTAGAATTTTATATTTGTTTGAGAAGATTATGTGAGGATGTGAGTTTTAAATTTAAATTTTATTTTTTTTAGCTCTTTTCTCCTTATGATTTTATTTATTTCTTGGGGACTTTTATCTTGCCTTCTAAAATTGGAATGGGTTGACTTTTGCAATTTGATTTTGTCTTGTGTTTTGAATTTAACTTTTAAGTAAGGGTATTTTTCTTTTCCCTGGTTTATAGAATTATTTAAATGGGGGTATTGAATTTTATTTTGACAAAATTTTATCATTTCTATTTCATCTATTTTATCATTATTTTCTGGGGAGAGTTATTTAAACTCACCTCCCTCATCAATTAAATTTTCAAGTAAGATATTAAATATAATGCCAAAATTATATTTAATAATGGACTCGTTCTTTTTCTTTGTGTTTACCTAACGTCTTGTCAGTTAATTTAGTTTAAATTTTGTTTTTTTTACTTTATATCGTTTTGAATTCATTCTTAAGTTTAAATCTAATTTATTTATTCTTAAATTTTATTTAAGATCTCATTGATGTTTTATTTTAAATTTATTTTTATGTTTATCAAAAATGCGTTATGCTACCGGAATTTGGCTAGATTTCTAGGGTTTATTTTATGCGTTGTTTTACTTAATTTTATTCCATCTTTCCACTTTAATCACGCGCCATCTTTCCATTGTTCTACTTAATCAATTTTCAATCTGAGTTAAGTTAGGGTTTAATGCTGAAATCATCTTCACCTAGGAAACTTAGGGTTCAGATTAAATTAGTCTAACTCTAGAAGTGACACCCTACTTGTCATATACCCCCTAGACGGCTATCATCTCGCAATTACATATGACTTGTTTACGCCTTTTACGTATTGCCACTGAGCACGCAGACGCGTGCGAGGGTGTTCTTAGGGATTGGTAGAAAAGTCTTTCGTAGTTCATATCATGACCACATGACAAATGTGGACATGACATGTGTGATGTGTGTCATGACCGCATGGGAAATGCGGGCATGACATGCTGACCTTGATGTTTATTCTAAGGTTGATGAAGCATATAAATATGTGTGGTTGAGTTGTGGAAATGTATCCTCGTGCAAAAATGATAAGATCCTAAGAAAGGAAGAAAAGCATAGCAGAGAAGAGGAAGAATAGAAAAGGAAGAGCAATAAAGGATGAGGAGATAGCTAAGAAGTGTTTGGGGGTAGAACAGAAGTATTGTGCACTTCAATGGAACTAAACTTTTCATGAAGTAGATGTTTCTCAATTCAATCTTTATGTGTTAATCATACAATTATCTTGTAGGCAGTGAGCCTCCTTTGAGTAGTGAGCTCTGGGCAGTGTGCCCGAAGGCAAGTGCCTTCCCTTTTTTTCTATTCTTTTAACAGAGAATAAATCTTGTGGGTTAACCCCCACTGTGGTTTTTCCCTTAACCGGGTTTCCACGTAAAAATCCTGGTGTTGTGTGTTGATTTTGTTTTTGCTCATGTGTTGTTGATTCATGCTTTCATGGTTATATCATTCATTTGTTAATAAGTAGTAAAGAAGTTTAGTTGTAGCAAAGAATAAATATTTTTGTGACAGCTAATTCACCCCCCATCTCAGTTGTTTGCCCTAATTTCAACAATTGGTATCAGAGTCAGTTCCTCTAAAAGAAGCTTGACCACTTGAGAAGATCCAAGATGTTGACCTACCAGAAGGACAGTTTGAGATTTGATGGAACAAATTACTCTCTTTAGAAGAGTTACATGGAGTGCCCTTTGCAATGCATGGCTAATGCTTATTGGTTGATAACTAAGGATGAGTATAAGCCTCCAGAGAAAGGTCCCTCAACTCCAGATCAACTCAAAGATGCTGAAAACAACATTCAAGATAAAGAAGCTTTGCTGAGTGCCCTGACTGATACAGAAATGACAAATGTCCTAGAACTAAAAAATTCTCACGAAATCTAGAAGAAGTTGGAAACTCTATATGAAGGTGATGCATATGTCAAATGTGTTAAGTTGCAGAGCTTGAAGGGTAGATACAAAAATTTGAGGATGAGTAAAGATGAAAACATCACTTCTTACATGCAGAAGGTGAATGAACTTGTGTGTAGTATCAGATGTGTTGGTAGAATTTTGGAATAATCAGAGATTGTTGGCAAAGTGCTCAGATCTGTACCTGCTTCATACAAGCATAGAGTTGCTGCTATTGAGGAGATCAAGATTGTGACAACTATTACAAGAGATCAGTTGGTTGGCAAGCTCTCAACATTTGAAATGAGTGAGTTTGGTGATTCTCTTCCTAAATTTGAATCTGTATATAAGGCTAGTATTTTTGGAAAGCAAAGATTTGATCCAGGTGAAAACTCTTCAAGAAGACTAACCAGATTTGAGAAAGTAAGGAAGGATCTTGAAGAAGATGAATTGGACCTTGAAGAACTTGAACCTCTTTTTGCCAAAAGACTACCAAGAGGATCTGGTAAGTATGAAGGAAAGTTGCCTTTGAAATATTTTTCTTGCAATAAGATTGGTCATTTTGTCTCAAGATGTCCAGAGAGGGTTTCAAAGCCAAACCCTAACAAGCATAGGGTTCAGAAGAAATGCTACTATGTCCAAGAAGCTACTGAAGAAGGAGTTACTGATGATGAATCTGATAAGGGAAGTACCTCAAGAAATGAATGGGTGTTCATTGCCATCAAATAAGAAGATTTGGTGCCTATTGAATTTCCTAACTATGTGAATGTGGAAAGAGCCTTGGCTGGTCAAGTTGAAGAAAAGGATGAATAGGTAATTGACAGTGGATGCTCTCATCATATGACAGGGGATAAGAGTAAGTTTGTAAGTATTGAAAGGTATGAAGGTAGAATTGTGAAGTTTGGAGACAATTCAACTAGTAGAATCTATGGCAAAGGATCCACCTCTCTTGATGGTAAGAATAATACTAATGATGTTTTGTATGTACAAGGGTTGAAGCACAATCTGTAGGAGTCAAGGACAACACTGAGAGGGGGGCTGAATCAGTGTTGTGTGAATTTTCAAATCTTTTACAAACTTAAACTTGCAGAGCACAAGGAGAGAAAGCTATCATTGATTTCTCAAATACATCACATAACATTGTCAAACACATGTGCATATAATTGAGAATGAAAAACAAAACTCATGAGTAAAACATACAACCACAGAGAGAAGATCAATCAAGACACAAGAATTGCATGAGTGGAAAACCCTCCAGGGGTAGAAAAACCACTCTAGAACTGCCTCACTAGCTTAACTGAAAAACATGCCTCACTGGCTACAATATGTGTCTCACTGACAATTATTGAGGTCTCACTGACCATAAGCCTCACTGGCATATTGTGCCTCACTAGCTTTTCTCAATCAATCAAAACAAAAACTCATGTGCAAGAATCGATTGCTTGTTCAATCTAATTTAAACCTTTTACACTCTGTATTTCATCATACACCCTAATTTCTCCTGTTTGATTTTCAAGTCAATACCATACAAATAATTCCTTTTATACATCTCTCTGAAAACAACTTCTTGTGAACAAAATTTCAACACTCTTATCTCTACAATTCAATATCAATATCTTCCTCTGCATATTATTTTGAAAAACATCTGATCCTGTATCAAGAACATTTTTTACTACAAATTAGCTCATGCATGCATTCTACTATGTTTTCCTTTTAAAAGAATATTTATAAAGTAATCTTCATAGTTGTATGATGCTCTGCTCTTCAACCCTCTTATCAAAGCACCTGTAAGCCCAATAAATATTAGATGACCATTCATCTTCCTCTTGCTCTGCAATAAACCAATCTTGTAATCCATTCACCTGCATCAAAAGACTTTTCATATTTTGTCTTCTCTTTGATATTCTTGCATAAAAATGACTCTCCAATTTGAAGCTTCCCCACAAAAAATCATCTGCAGAAACTTTTCACATTTCTTCAATAAAATCATCTCCTAAAAAAATATTTTCCAAGAAAACATTTGAAACCTTTTATCTGAAAAAAAAAACTCCTCAAATTCTTTAATATTCTTCAAATCAATCTTCAAAAAGAAATTCTTCCAATCTTCCTTTTTAAAAAAAATCTTCAAACAAAAAAACTTTCTTCACAAGTTCATTCAGATTCAAAATCCTTCACAAGAAAGTTAAACATAATAATATCCTTAAAAAAAATCTCTTTCCAAAAAACTTCTCCTTATTTATTTCTCTGCCACAAGATGATTTAGAAAGAATTCTTTTAGAAGTTTCACCAAAATCCCCTTTCTAATCGGGCTTCTATTTTCAACTAAAAGATAACAAATAGCTTTAACAAAAACAAACTTTATTCGCAGTTATAAACTTTTTGACTTCCCAACAACCGTCAAATTTTTGCACACGAGGAGGAGACCAAATTTGAACAACATGCATTGATTTGAACTGCGCGCCCTTCTGAGTTTCAAATAGGGCCGTCGATGAAATTTGAGCGCCCATCGAGCACAAAAGAAGACCGAGGCATTCGGTGATGGGTGAGAGAGGACCGGTCAACACTATGACCGAGAGACCCATAAGCAGGTCACTTAAGTGATTTTGACTTATCATTGTAGGTCACTTCAATGTTATAACATAAAGAGCATTTGGTATGTGACAGGCATGAAAAGGAATGAAGAACTTAGTTTAGGATAGATAGACAACAAAAATGACCTCAATAAAAATATGGAGAACTAAGATAAGAATATCAATTAGTCCAATTTAAGTGACCTCTACATCTGCTGTCCAAATAAACACTTTGCATATATGTCAGTGAAAGTTATAAAACCTTAACCAATATGCCTCTTTATTATGCTTTGAAGAATGCTTTGATGATTTGAAGACTTCAAGTTTGTGACTTCATCTTGTCAAGACTTATATCAACCTTTTAACATTAGTGAAACATTAGTGAAGAATCATCTAAATAAGCTCCAGTGAAGAGTCAAAACCATCCTTGTCATGCTGCCACTATTCATATTACAAACAACTGTCGTGAGATGATCACATCTAGAAATATTCTCAAACAAGTCCTTCACTTTAGTTACACACTGACACACTGAAGATCCACAGAAGACAAAATGAACATGCATCCTAAATAGGATCCTATATCTGATTTCACATGATCCAAGATGATCCAACAACACTCCATCATATGTAAGCAAAATGATATAAAGATATCATTATGATGCAAAACTCCTGATAGAACCTTGACCTAGCAAATGCAAATTGAACCTGATTGAAAAACACATCTGAATTTACCTCAACCATATTAAGTTCATGATGAATGCCTCATTAACCATCTCCTCCTGATGTCCTACAACAACTATGTACCTCTACACTGCATAAACATGATATGCACTAATCAACCTGCATCATCAAGTAACCTGCATCATCAACAACTGAACACACTTTTGACATCAATGACAACCTGTCACCATCAATCTCCCCCTTTGTCATTGATGGCAAAACCATCTCATGCAATTTATCTTTCTCCCCCCTTTTGACATCTGATGACAAACACACACAAACTATTTTCTCCCCCTGTGTTGAATACCACTGACAATTACTGGCAATTACTGACAAGAATAACCAACACAAACCACTGACATAATATCACTTTTTGACACAATACCAAAATGAGGATGAAGAAAACATATCTCTTTTCAAATTTCCCATGATAGTGACAACTCATTCCTCTGATTAACTCCCCCTGAGAAAATAAATCTACTAAAAAATGTTGAAGCATGATCATAACATTTACAAACTTATTGCATTATGAGGGCTTTGAAGACAAAAACTCCTGTTAACTTGTTACATCTGAAGCATAATCAACATAACTCACCTCAACTCAGCACTAATCCACTTCCTGAATTAGTCCTGAAGCAACATATAAACCTAAAGTATACCATCCAATTACTGACATCCATCCTTCTATGATAAGAAAAATCATGGCACTAACAAACACCTTTTCACATCACAATCAACTTTTCTTGTAACAATGTAAAGACAACAAGCTCTTAGCAAGATTATTGCATTCTGAAATAGATATTATGACATCCTTGAAATGAACCATTCTCTTAGCCAAACAAATCTCTGAGATTCACTTTAACTTAATATCACTTTTTGACCATTTTGCAAAGAAAAACATAAACACACCAGTACTCTTAGGCAAAAATCATGTAGACCCCTCATCACATAGTTCCCAACACAAGATGCCAAGATGACCATTTTTAATAAGACCTTTACTTGCCTTTGAAATCTCCAACAAACATGTCATAAAACATAACTCAACAAAGGAATAGATATAATCATCAAACTGACTCCTTGATATGAACTATCATCCTGCAACCAAACTATTCTTGCACACCTTTTCTAACGTGACAAAGAATGAAGACTATCTGAACTATCCTCCTGTTCTGCACAAGACACTTGTCAATTTTTATACAAAACCACATCTGAAACATACTGTATTATACAAATACTACTGCCTCTTGACTTTGTCATTCAAACAAACTACATCAACAAATTCTTTCTGCAACAACACTTTGCACAAATCAAAAGCAGAGATAATTGCTATGATTTGAATTTTCATTTTTAGGAGCTCTTTGAAACAACTAAAGCTCTTTGCTATGATAACCAATACTTTTCAATAACAAGATCCCAATGGACTGCAACATCATAACAACTCAACCATTGTCAGTAACAACATGCTATGAACAAAATATGAATAGGATTATTGATAAACCAAAACTCTCAACACTATCAAACTCTTTGCTTTGAACCCCTGACCATCCTTTTAACATCTTGTATGCATACAGAACTAAACATCACCTGTATCATTGTCACAAACTGAAAATCAACATTGTTAGCAACATCATTATTAATTTCAAAGCATGGTAAGAATGATAGACAGACAAGATCATCATATCAAATGATCTTCTTCCAGAAACTTCTTGGGGTTAACTGATAGAACATTTGATACCTCCCCCTTACTTCATGCTATGTTATGCAATAGATGTAATGACTTGTGCAAGATGCACAAGCTTAGATTCTGACTTCTCTTTACTTTCTTTCTGCTTCCAAATTTTCACAGGTGCTTTCTTTCTCCAAACCTTTTCAACCTTTTTCTTTTCCCATCCTTTCAAATTAGGTGATGCTCTCCTGCAACTGTGTGCTTTATGACCAAGAGAGTTACAATTATAACAAATTATGTTGTAATCAAAATTAATTGACTGATAATACCTTTGAGCACTGATTTTAAGCTTCTCTGTAGGATTATACCTTCTATGCACTTTGCAATTTCTTTGTATGTGTCTAACATTATTGCACTTGTAATAAACAATATCAGTGTTCCTTCTGCAATTAACTGATTTGTGCCCAAATTGATTAAAAGTATAACAAAAACCATTAAATGAATAGTTATACCTGTACATGTATGCTTGTCTAATAGGAGCACTTCTTCTAAAATTTCTTCTTCTTTGATTATGCATTTTGTTTTCAGTGGACTTATTCAAATCAATCTTCTTTTTGGGAGTCTCTCTGACTTTTGAACATTTTCCTTCTTCAAATCCTAATCCAGTTGTGTCATTATGCTGCTTCTGTTTGCCCAACAACACATGTAACTTGCTTGTGCTTTCTTCAAACTCCTGATACTTCTTAGATAAAGTCTTGAGACCATCATAATCTTTTCTGAGTTTGATAATTTCACCTTCTAGTTTTAGATTCTCACTCCTTCTAACTTCAAGGTCAGATATTGAAACATCTGCTATCCTCTTAGCTTCTTCAATTTATGTCTTCAATCTAGCAATTAGTTTGTCAGAATCATCAATATATGTCTTTAAAGTTATAATTTGACATCTGGCCTCTTCAAGATCTGTAGATACAATTTCAAGTTTTGAAAGTACATTATCTTTAGATTCTCTTTCTTGCTGCAACTGCATCATTAATTTCTGATTCTCTCTTTTATACTTCTTGAGCTCACTTAGAGCATATATAAGCTCTCCTTCCATATCAATCTCACAATCTTCTTCTTCATCATCACTTGTGATGCTGGCTTCTTCTAAATCAAATTGGGATTGAACTTCAATTTCTTCATTTGAAAGTTTCCTTTCATGGTCATTTTCATTAGACATCAAATTGTTTTCTTCTTTATCATTACCTTGATAAATTCTTATCAGTTCTTTCCAGATATCCTGAGCTGTTTCACACTGCACAACCTTACAAGAAATATCATTAGATAAACCAGATAAAATAACCCTCTTGGCTAAATGATTGCATTTAAGAGCCTCTTTGTTATTTGCAGAATAACCATTCTCAACTGACATTAAAACATCATATCCTAATGAGGATAAATATACTTGCATTCTAACATACCAAATTGAAAAATTTGAACCATCAAACTGAGGAACATCTAAAACAATATCAGATTCAACTTGGGGACCATCTTTATCCACTGACTTTATATCAACATCTGGATTTGATATGGATGATTTATTTTGTGTCTTTTGACTAGAAAGAATCTTAACATTTCTCATGTTCTTAATTCTCTTGCACTTACCCATTTAACTCCACTACCAAAATCTACCCAAGCCTATTAGACTTCAAACAAGGAACCTTGCTCTGATACCAATTGTAGGAGTCAAGGACAACACTGAGAGGGGGGGTGAATCAGTGTTGTGTGAATTTTCAAATCTTTTACAAACTTAAACTTGCAGAGCACAAGGAGAGAAAGCTATCATTGATTTCTCAAATACATCACATAACATTGTCAAACACATGTGCATATAATTGAGAATGAAAAACAAAACTCATGAGTAAAACATACAACCACAGAGAGAAGATCAATCAAGACACAAGAATTGCACGAGTGGAAAACCCTCCAGGGGTAGAAAAACCACTCTAGAACTGCCTCACTGGCTTAACTGAAAAACATGCCTCACTGGCTACAATATGTGTCTCACTGACAATTATTGAGGTCTCACTGACCATAAGCCTCACTGGCATACTGTACCTCACTAGCTTTTCTCAATCAATCGAAACAAAAACTCATGTGCAAGAATTGATTGCTTGTTCAATCTGATTTGCACCTTTTACACTCTGTATTTCATCATACACCCTAATTTCTCCTGTTTGATTTTCAAATCAAGACCATAGAAATAATTCCTTTTATACATCTCTCTAAAAACAACTTCTTGTGAACAAAATTTCAACACTCTTATCTCTACAATTCAATATAAATATCTTCCTCTGCATATTATTTTGAAAAACATCTGATCCTGTATCAAGAACATTTTTTACTACAAATTAGCTCATGCATGCATTCTACTATGTTTTCCTTTTAAAAGAATGTTTATAAAGTAATCTTCATAGTTGTATGATGCTCTGCTCTTCAACCCTCTTATCAAAGCACCTGTAAGCCCAATAAATATCAGATGACCATTCATCTTCCTCTTGCTCTGCAATAAACCAATCTTGTAATCCATTCACCTGCATCAAAAGACTTTTCATATTTTGTCTTCTCTTTGATATTCTTGCATAAAAATGACTCCAATTTGAAGCTTCCCCACAAAAAATCATCTACAGAAACTTTTCACATTTCTTCAATAAAATCATCTCCTAAAAAAATATTTTCCAAGAAAACATTTTAAACCTTTTATCTGAAAAAAAAAACTCCTCAAATTCTTTAATATTCTTCAAATCAATCTTCAAAAAGAAATTCTTCCAATCTTCCTTTTTTAAAAAAATCTTCAAACAAAAAAACTTTCTTCACAAGTTCATTCAGATTCAAAATCCTTCACAAGAAAGTTAAACATAATAATATCCTTAAAAAAAATCTCTTTCCAAAAAACTTCTCCTTATTTATTTCTCTGCCACGAGATGATTTAGAAAGAATTCTTTTAGAAGTTTCACCAAAATCCCCTTTCTAATCGGGCTTCTATTTTCAACTAAAAGCTAACAAATAGCTTTAACAAAAACAAACTTTATTCGCAGTTATAAACTTTTTGACTTCCCAACAACCGTCAAATTTTTGCACGCGAGGAGGAGACCAAATTTGAACAACATGCATTGATTTGAACTGCGTGCCCTTCTGAGTTTCAAACAGGGCCGTCGATGAAATTTGAGCGCCCATCGAGCACAAAAGAAGACCGAGGCATTCGGTGATGGGTGAGAGAGGACCGGTCAACACTATGACCGAGAGACCCATAAGCAGGTCACTTAAGTGATTTTGACTTATCATTGTAGGTCACTTCAATGTTATAACATAAAGAGCATTTGGTATGTGACAGGCATGAAAAGGAATGAAGAACTTAGTTTAGGATAGATAGACAACAAAAATGACCTCAATAAAAATATGGAGAACTAAGATAAGAATATCAATTAGTCCAATTTAAGTGACCTCTACATCTGCTGTCCAAATAAACACTTTGCATATATGTCAGTGAAAGTTATAAAACCTTAACCAATATGCCTCTTTATTATGCTTTGAAGAATGCTTTGATGATTTGAAGACTTCAAGTTTGTGACTCCATCTTGTCAAGACTTATATCAACCTTTTAACATTAGTGAAACATTAGTGAAGAATCATCTAAATAAGCTCCAGTGAAGAGTCAAAACCATCCTTGTCATGCTGCCACTATTCATATTACAAACAACTGTCGTGAGATGATCACATCCAGAAATATTCTCAAACAAGTCCTTCACTTTAGTTACACACTGACACACTGAAGATCCACAGAAGACAAAATGAACACGCATCCTAAATAGGATCCTATATCTGATTTCACATGATCCAAGATGATCCAACAACACTCCATCATATGTAAGCAAAATGATATAAAGATATCATTATGATGCAAAAATCCTGATAGAACCTTGACCTAGCAAATGCAAATTGAACCTGATTGAAAAACACATCTGAATTTACCTCAACCATATTAAGTTCATGATGAATGCCTCATTAACCATCTCCTCCTGATGTCCTGCAACAACTATGTACCTCTACACTGCATAAACATGATATGCACTAATCAACCTGCATCATCAAGTAACCTACATCATCAACAACTGAACACACTTTTGACATCAATGACAACCTGTCACCATCACAATCTTCTTAGTGTTGGACAGTCGGTTGACAAGGGATATGATCTCTAATTCAAGGATGGTAAATGCAAAATTTTGGAAAGTTCTAGAACTGAGATTGCATCTGGTACACAGACTAGAGGTAACATCTTTCATTTAAGTGGTGCTGGTAAAAGTTGTTTGATTACTCAGATTGATCAGAGTTGGCTATGGCATAGGAGAATGTGTCATGTAAACTTTGACAACATTATCAAGATAAGTGCTACTCAGGCTGTAAGAGATCTTCTAAAGCTTGCGAAACCTACCAATAGCATGTGTAAGGAATGTTAATTGGGCAAAAAGAACAGAACTACATTCAAGAGTAAAGAACAATCTTCAAGTGGATTGTTGGAACTTGTGCACACTGATTTGTGTGGTCCTACCAGGGTTAGGAGTTTGCAAGGAGATAGATACTTTATGTTGCAAATTGATGATCACCCCCAGATGATGTGGGTCACTTTCTTGAGAGAGAAATTAGAGGCTCTTGACAAATTTGAAAAGTGTTTAAGGCTAGGGTAGAGAATGAGATTCATGTGAAGATAAAGTGTTTGAGGTATGATAGAGGTGGAGAGTTTACCTCCGGTGAGTTTAATGCATTTTGTGAAAAGCATGGAATAAGAAGACAATTGTTTATTCCTAGGACTCCTTAGCAGAATGGAGTTGTAGAAAGAAAGAACTAGACTATTCAAGAGGCTACTAGAACCATGATGATGGAAGCAAATGTTCCACATGTCTATTAATGAGAGGTTGTAAGTACTGATGTCTACACTCTTAACTAGGTGCAGATCAAAGGTAATTCTGGTAAAACACCTTATGAACTATGGTTTGGTAATGCTCCTTCTGTGAAATATTTTAGAGTTTTTGGTAGTAAATGCTATATTAAAAAAGATGAAGATCTAGGCAAGTTTGATGCAAGATGTGATGAAGTAATATTTCTGGGTTATTACAATCAAAGCAAAGCATACCGGTGCTTTAACAAGGGATTAAAAAAGATTGTTGAAATTGCTAATGTCAAGGTTGATGAAAGCAAGGAGAGACCTTCAAGGTTTTGTGGATATGAATTAGATGATCATAATGAAAGTCCAAATGAAGAAAAGCAAGTTCAGTTTGCTCTGGAGAATCTAGTGCCTCAAGAAGTTAATGCAAATGTTGAGGAACAAGTTCAAGAATCAGAAGTTGAAGAAAATCCCAAAACTCCCAGGTATTTAAGATTGAATCATTCTCAAAATTAGATCATAGGAGATAAAAATAAAGGTGTTCAAACTAGAAGAAGAATTGCTGAAGAACAAGAGGAGTATTGTCTAATTTCAAAGATTGAACCAAAATCAGTGAATGAATCTTGTAATGATGAAATTTGGGTAAAAGCAATAGAAGAAGAATTAATGCAAATTGAAAAGAATCATACTTGGGATCTTGTTCCTAGACCTGAAAACAAAAATGTAATTGGAACTAAATGGGTCTTCTAGAATAAATTAAATGAAGATGGTGAATTTGTAAGAAACAAAGCAATATTGGTGTGCAAAGGTTACTCTCAGGTAGAGGGAATTGATTTTGAAGAAACTTTTGCTCCGGTGGCAAGAATTGAAGCAGTAAGATTATTTCTTACCTTTGCTACTTACAAAGATTTCAAAGTCTACCAGACGGATGTCAAGTCAACATTCCTGAATGGAGAGTTGGAAGAAGAAGTCTACATTGAGCAACCAGAAGGATTCTAGTTGTCTGGTCAACAAGATAAGGTTTGTAGATTGAAGAAAGCATTGTATGGTCTTAAACAAGCCCCAAGAGCCTGGTATGCAAGATTAGATAAGTATCTGCTAAAGTTAGGCTTTAACAAAGGCACTATTGATAGTAATCTTTATTTTAAAATTGATCATGAACACATCTTAATTATTGAGGTATTTGTTGATGAAATCATCTTTGGTGGAAATGAGAGTATGTGTAAAAAATTTGTTGATCAGATTTAAAGTGAATTTGAGATGTCCATGCTTGGTGAAATGAATTTCTTCTTAGGTCTGCAAATCATTCAATCAGAAAAAGGCATCTTCATATCTCAGTCTAAGTATGTGAAAGAGTTGTTGAAAAAGTTTTGAATGGAGGATTCAAAACCAGTGAGTACTCCTATGGTAACCAGATGGAAGTTGAGTAAAGATGATGATTCCCTTATGGCAGATCAGAAGAGGTATAGATCAATGATTGGAGGACTACTTTATCTGACTCATACCAAACCTGATATTATGAATGCATTTGGCCTTGTTGCTAGATTTCAAGCTAATCCTAGAGAATCTCATGTTGTAGCAGTCAAAGGAATTTTTAGATATTTTAAGGGAACATCTGACTATGGCTTATGGTATCCTAAGGGTGATGATTTCAATCTTCATGCATATATAGATGCTGATTGGACAGGAGATGTGGATGACAGGAAGAGTACTAGTGGAGGTGCATTTTTCTTGGGAAAGAAATTGGTTGTTTGTGAAAAGGGGAGCAGTGAATAAAATGGTTGCAAATGTGACAAGAGAAAGGGGGAGAAGTTCTTGTCTTGATGGTTGAAACAGTTTTTCACATCATATGTTGCCATCAATGACAAAGGGGGAGATTGTTTCAAATATATGCCTAATTGGTGTTGTCATTGATGTCAACATATCCTTGCTGTCATTCATGTCAACTATATCCTACTCTAGAAGACTTGTATGTTGAGGATATTGAGAAAATTAGCCTCTCCAAAAGAAACAAGTGAGTTACATATCTCTTTGTAAGAGACAACGAAGACAGTGCAGTTCAGTAAAGTAGATTACTCTGCATTCCCAGTGAGATGAAGATTAAAGTCTATGGACCAAAGGGTGTTGTAAAGGATTGTCTAAAATTGCTCCAATTAATATTTGAGGGATCCGCATAAAGAATTTGTGAAGTTATGGCCATCTAAGTAGAACTGGGTTATGTCGTTGTTCAGAGTGATAGAGTGACAAAAAATTGGTCCAAATTAATCTGCATTGGAATATTATGATCTGCGGATCTAGAGGTGTGTTTGTGATGTCGATGTGTATCCTCAACTCAAAAGGTTCATGGTTTGGAGGTTAGCAAGCAATCTTTCTAGTCTAACAGTCATGACAGTGAGAGTTCTTAAGTTCTTGGATGAAGATGCAAGTGTTTCTGGTGAAGTGAGGTGGTGCTATTGTTCTTGTTGATTTCATTGTGCTTTTGTTGGTCTCTGGATCGTGTGCCTACTATGTTGGTGCTCTGCATTGAGGATTGAGCTCGTGGTTGAAGATTTGTCCTTGGGTGTTGTTGTTCTTTCTAGTCTTGGCTGATCAAATGCTTTGTACATGTTACGGATGATCTAAGAGAGGTTCTAGGAAGTGTGGCATGTTGTTCATTCAGTGAAGATTTGTGTCCCAGCTATGTTTGGTCGACAGTATAGTGATTCACATTAAGACCGATGTTTGTAGTGCCAACCTTGATGTTTATTCCAAGGTTGATGAAGCATATAAATATGTGTGGTTGAGGTTTGGAAATGTATCCTTGTGTGAAAATGATAAGATCCTAAGAAAGGAAGAAAAGGAGAGCAGAGAAGAGGAAGAAAAAAAAGGAAGAGTAGTAAAAGATGAGGAGATAGCTAAGAAGTGTTTGGGGGTAGAGAAGAAGTATTGTGCGCTTCAATGGAACTAAACTTTGCATGAAGTAGATGTTGTTTCTCAGTTCAATCTTTCTATTTTAATCATACAATTATCTTGTAGGCAGTGAGCCTCCTTTGAGTAGGGGGCTCTGGGCAATGCACCCAAAGCCAAGTGCCTTCCCTTTTTTTTATTCTTTTAACAGAGAATAAATCTTGTGGGTTAACCCCCACCGTGGTTTTTCCCTTAACTAGGTTTCCACTTAAAAATCCTGGTGTTATGTGTGTTGATTTTGTTTCCGCTCATGTGTTGTTGATTCATGCTTTCATTGTTATATCATTCATCTGTTAATAAATGGTAAAGAAGTTTAGTTGTAGCAAAGAATAAATTTTTTTGTGACAATTGATTCACCCCCCCTCTTAGTTGTCTTCCCTAATTTCAACAAATTTATGCATTAATTGTTTTTTAGCCTCCCCAAAAAGCCATCGCATAAGGCATGAGGTAAAAAAAAATGAAATTAAATAATATAAAAATCTGGCTTGTTACATAATACTCATTACATTATTGATATCCTGAGCTAGGTCCATGGTATTCGAGGCAAGATTTGAGAGAAACTGTTATGCAGAGGAAAAAAAATCCATCTGGGAAAAACCAATCTCACAAAACACCAATACACAATTCTTATTTGATTTCAATAAAACAAATATTTGATCTTATTCATAGACCATATAAATTTTCAAATGAAATTATAGATTTTGATTTTCAATGGTTTTTCCAACTCTTATCACTCAAATATGCACATTCACCATCTCTCTACAACATAGTCACGTAGTCACAAACTTATAACCTTGCAAGGCTTCCACTATTTCTCTTCTTTCTGCACTCTCTGGCATCTTAATTCATATTCTTTGCAAATTCTTCTATCTGAGTCTTTCTTTCTTCTCCCAATGGCTGACACATTCACTCTGCTACTCACATGTTTTAAATTCTCTATCAATATGGAGGCCAATCACTCTAGAATGGAAGTGACACCCTCCAAAACAGGTCAAATTTCAATGGTTTTATTGGCACTCTAGAGAATGGAATAGGAAGCAACAGTTTTAACAATAAACAAGTTTAAAACATTTATCCCTTGCACCTTCCCAGTTCATGTGCACTTCTTGAGACTTCCTTTGTTTTTATTGTATTCCTCTTTTTAAATGAAAAAGCAATATCTCTTTGAATCTTAAATGGTTCTTGTTTTTCAATTCAAAGACTACATTTAATTTTACAAAGAGTAATGGGTCCTGCAACCCATACAACCCTTAATTTGGTATTTCAAATCTTCTACGTCTCATGGAAATCTACATCTGATGACTTTCGATTGACCAATATTTATTCTTATTTTCCAGGCTCAACTTTTTTCAAAAACTTCTCTTTCTTTAATTCAAATGTCCTTTTCTTCTCATCATCAATGATATCGATCTTAGTTGGAATACACATGATCGACCTCATTGTCAAAAGTAATAACATCAAATTGCTCTATAAATTTCTCCTTATGGGGAATTAACACCAAGTTTCCAAGGCCTAAGCACACTCATAGCTAGGATTCAAAACTACAGGCAATATCTTTTGATCTTTATAAGGTGAACAATTGATTTGTGATTTGCAAATTGTAGTGGGAAAGGAAAATTATCAATTTCTCATTGACAATGTAGTATATCATTTGCACTATGGCATCATTGGCCAAATATCCTGAACCAAACCTCTTTTGTGCTTACTATTATTCTCATTTTTGAAGAAATAGGAAAACCCCAGATCATTGGACATTGATATCAGTTGAAATGCATTGACAAAAATAGGACACTTGTCCTTTGTTACCAAAGGTTCTTCTATGTTTCCAAAGTTAGAATGTATACCATCCAAGGTAATGTCCTCAAAATCATATTATTCTCCCTAGCTATCTTCATATTTGTGATCTGTCAAAGACTATATTGCTATAATCATTCAATTCTCTTTTAAGTGTGATATAGATACATTACAACTATTGCTAAGAACCAAGCTTCAAATCTCACTTTAAATGATGGAAACATGCCAAGTTAGTCAAGTGGGACAATGAAAACCTTACAAAACAAATTTTTTGAGGTTGGACACTTCATTGAAGAGATGACAGGAAGTCAAAAAATGTACAACCAAAACTACACTTGACTCCAAATTTGAAGACAAGTACATCCTAGGCAAGAAAGGATACTACTTGTTGAATCCCAACTTGGATTTCTCTAGCCACTTAAATCAAGATGGATAACTAGAAACTTGGTAGCACTGGCTCCCCCTTACATGGCACACACTTCTCGGGCATACCAAGTTTCATTCCCCATAAAGAATTGAATTTTTTGTCTCTACACATGATTAGTGAAAAAGTTGGACGGCTTCAGAGGTCTTACCTCAAGTGCATCAACAAGTAAAATGATTTTGGTCTCTAAAATAATGGTTCTTATTAACTTTGAGGGACCAATACCTTGTGAGCATGTTACAAGCTACTAAAATATTTGACCAATCCTACTAAGAGTTTCAAATACTTCACACAATGTGAAAGTTGTTTCCACAAAGTGCTAGTACACCTCTATTCGATTTGGCACCAAAAGGCAAGGCTGACGCTGGTTAGGACTTGGCTTGCACCTTATCCTATTTATATAGCAGGTCAAAGGAAAGATCTACTTAAGGTCCTCCCTCTTGGATGAATCACAATCCAAGAGTGGGCCTTTCTAAGGGTAAACAAGAAATGGGGAGATGAGTCTAGATTTTTTATCACCCAAGATGTTGCAAGGGGGGAGCATATTCCTATAACCTTTTCAATCACGACAAACACTTGTTTATTTACCACCTAGATTAAACTAAGTGTGAGTAATCTAACAACACAAATTGCCATATTTGCATGATAACAACAAAGGAAAGATAATCAAATTACTTCCCCCTATTTATGCTACGTTTGGATTGTATGCAAGTTTGTTATGCAAGATTTTTCCAATTTAAACCCCCTAGTTAGACTAAGTGAATGATTTGTATGCAAGATTGAAATACAAGATTGTACATTTATCCTCATAGTTTGGACTATGTGAAGATTGTATGCAAGATTGTAATGCAAAATTGTACATTTACCCTCCTAGTTTATACTATGTGAAGATTGTATGCAAGATTGAGTTACTCCTCCTAATTAAAACTAAGTGAAGATTGTATGCAAGATAGAGTTACTCCTCCTGATTAAAACTACGTGAAGATTGTATGCAAGATAGAGTTACTCCTCCTAATTAAAACTAAGTGAAGATTGTATGCAAGATAGAGTTACTCCTCCTAATTAGAATCTAAGTGAAGATTGTATGCAAGTTGTATGATGATGCCTAAACCAAGCCCTAAAACCTGCAAAAACCCATTGTCAGTAGTTTGAATATATTTCTTTGATGATTGATGATAATTACAACAAGTGTTAGCATAAAAAATTATCAAAAAGACATACTAAAAACTGACAAATTTCATATGCGCCAAAACAAATATCAGATGTGTAGAAAGATGAGTTATATGTATAGAAAGATAAATGCACAAAAAGAAATTTTATATGTACAGGACTGTTATTTTCTTCACAAATACACAAAACTAGAAATCAAATGCGTAGGAATGACCTGTTATGACTGTAAGTAAACAAAAAACTCAAATTTGGAAGTTAAAACTGGGGCAACACCCCGTGGTGGGTGCCAAAATGTGATTGATAATTTGAAACTAATGTAAGAACCTACTAAGATACCACAGATACTCTAGAATTCCTACTCAAATTCAATACATCAATGAAACTAAGAAAAATGTAGAAAACATAGATTATACCTTTGGAAACTAATTTAACCTATGAGTTCCATTGTTTCCTATCTTCACAATGATCTTGCAGATGATGATGTTGCTCTCAGAAGTATACTTCCTTGCTTTCCAATATGACAAAGAGAGGAATGGATTTGTTGATGAAAATGCAATGTGACAAGCCTACAATGCAAAGCTAAGATAATGATGATATGATTGATATGGATCCATTGATAATGCTATGGATATTGATATGAAACTAGATGATAATGTGTAGCTATGGATATTTATGATACTAATGCAAATGGGGGGGGGGGGCAAAGGCATGCTTGATTGCTTGATGGAAATTTCTCCAGCATGTGTGTGCTATAGCTCATGTGATTATAAAATGGAGGTGAGGAACTTGCTTTTATAGGCCAAGAAGGTTCAAATCCAAGTTTCAAAAGATCCACAGTGGAGGAATGAGTTTTGTGATGTGTACGATAGAGATTTGATTGGTTGGGATGAGGGAGAAGAATAAGGAAAATGTTCCTCCTACAATGACAAAATGGAGAGAAAGGTGTGAGCATGAGGCCACTTGTCACAATGTTCTCAAGGACCAAAAGACAAGGGTCAAAAAAGGAGTCCTTCTTTGTAGGGCTATTGGAAAAAATCTAGGAACTATGAGACATGTGTCTCTAAGTGTCCTTTGACTATGATGACATGGAAAGACCATGTTTTTAAGAATAGGGATGGTTAGAGGATAAATAGGACATGTGGGTGAGGATAATTATATAATTAAATATCAAAAATATTCGATTATATGTGCAACATGATGAGGTGTAAAGTGTGGTGGAAATGATGATGTGGATTTTTAGAATTAATACTTTAGGATGGATGATTGATTAAATAATTTGAAATTATTCAATTAAGGATCATTTAAAGGAATTTGGATGCTTTAATTAAATAAATTGATTTTTATTTAATTTTTTTGGAAGATTAAGATGAATGCAAATCTGATATATAAATTAGTATATTTATTTATTGATAGAGGAATAAGAATAAAATAAATATTAAAATATTTATTTAATTCGACTCGATCCATTTTTAGGTGTATACACAAACCATGTGAATAAAGGAATTCTTCCTTTGTCACATTAGTCATGCAATTAGGATAAATAACAGTTCCATCCACTAGATTTCTCATTATCTTCACAATGATATAAAGAGGTCGTTCAGTGTCTCCAATTGTTCTATTGTGAGGTGTAAACACAATTCCGGGTTCAGGGACCTTTCTTTTCATGTAAGGTCTAGGAGGAAACTTAGTGTTATTGTTGCAATTAAAGGCCATGCGTATATGTTTTCAAATCAATGTGAAATCAGATTTTAAAAATTTTCAAAAGTTATGCAAGAAACAAGTGCAAAACTATGTGTGAAAATGACCTAAAATGCTTTATTTTTCAACTTTTTTCAATGCAAAGAAGTTAAATAAGATGTGTTGTATAGAAATTAATGAGGTGAAGAAAGTAATATATCCAATATTAGTCCAATTAATCAATACTATCCTTCACAACACATCTTTGATGCAAACCTATAATGATGACAATTCAAAACCTAGTGAAAATGCACCTAAAATATGCAATTTTTCACCAATTTTGAATGCAAAGGCCCAATAGAAAGGGTGTTGTGAGAAATTTTAAGAGGGGAATAAGATTATATCCCTGATAACAGCTAATTAATGCAGAAAAATCCTTCACAACATGCTTGTGATGCAATTTTAGAGAGACGATAAGGCCAAATCTAGTGAAAATGTAAAGTTTCTAAACCCTAGACATCAAATTTTGCAAGAAAGCCACTGTGATGAAACACCATAGTAGAAAATCTGTCCTAATGAGTGTTTTTAAAGGGTAGTTAAATCTGAAAGAAGGTTTTGAATACAAACCCTAGCTAATGCAAAACTAGGTTATATGGAAAAATGCACGATTTCAAGCAATTTTTTTCAATTTAAGCATGAAAATCTAATGTAAATGAATGGTGATTGAAGAATTTGTGTAAATTAAATTAGATCTGATGATAATGATAGAAATTTTATGAAATTAAATGGAAAGTAATTCAAATTATTAGAAAATGTAAGCTAAAAGTGCCAACTTTTTAAAAAATTTTCAAAGTTTCCAATTTTTTTGTAATTTTTCAAATGCAATAAGATGAACAATGAAATGAATGTAATTCTAAAGTACACTCAGCAAGGTGCAAAATTCATTAGAAACATGGGTTCACCAAAATGTTTAATAGAAAAAGAGAGGGGTTGATGAGGTTGATAGTTTTGTTTCAAGGGTTTATCATGATCCTCCTTTCACCACTAAACATTCAAGGACATTCAACAAACTATATAACATATGGGAAGATTGGAATTTTGTAAATTTGTTATCAAATTAAGTCTAATTATGCTCAAAATCCTAATTTCATAAAATTGTAAACAAACAGACAAATTACAGAAAATGACATACATCCCCAGACAGAGCCACTGTTGGGACCTAAAATTTCCTACAATTTTTTGCAAATTTTTAGGCTCCCATAAATGAATAAGGTGGATAAAATAAAATTCTTGGATTTTGAAATCCAAGCTTAGATTGAATCCATCCCTTGCGCATAATTATAGATCTTGGATGCATAGAGAGTTACCTCACATCATCAATCAGTGTATGCTTATCAACATCGACAATCCCATCCCCAATCTCCTACTATTTTGATTGCCTATTTGATGCGATACAAGGGATGGAGACTTCCTACAAGCTATCAATGGATAAAGGATCATAGGCCCTCAATTAATTTGACCTCAGTTGTGCTTAAACAATTGCAAGATTATGAAAAGGAAGTGTTTGGGGAAAATGCCTCATCAATCCCAATTTTCACAACTCCAAATGGCCTAGAATTTGGGTTTGGATATCAAAATAACACACAGTCTAGGGAGCTTTGTTTTTGGATCTGGAAGACAAGATCAACAACTAAGTAATACACCTTTGGGTAGCATAGCTACAACTCCAATGGATAATAGTATGGATAGCACCTAAAATTTCTATGTGCATTTAAATACCATACAATGTCAATTACAGTATTGTGAGCTGAGTTATTGAGAAATCAATGTATAGCTACACTACTATGTTCAGTTCGAAGAGCACATGCCATACATAGGATTGCTGATAGGACTTGCCTCAGATTTCTAATACACGTTGGTCATTTGTTTGTAATGGCACCTCAATTGTTGGCATCAGTAACTGGGTAAATTATCTCAGGATTCCTATTAAATGTGTACCTTTGCAATGAAAAGGTCTCATACCTTGACAATTTTTGTGACATTGATAACTATCGGGATGCTGATGAGTATCATGATGTAGACAATTGCCATGAGATTGATGAATTTTGAGGAGTTGATAATTATCACGATCTTGATAATTTCGGTGACTATGGATTTAAGAGTGCTACATGATGTCATGAATGTGGACTCATTGAATGCCATATGCATTAAGGATTTATGCCCCATGAAAATGTGTATCATGGACTATGACGATTATTGGATACACATAAAATGTGGAAGCATAGACAAAGGCTGAATAAAACTACACATTTTCTCTACTCCAATTACAATCATAAAGCATCATTGTCATCTAATGCTCATCTCAATCTCACAACATTATGTAGAGAGGACTAGTTCATTCAAGCATGTCCAAGATGTGGTAGGATGAGATGAGATCAGAAAGAGATTATACAAAAGTTAAGACATCAAGATATGCCTGTGAGCCAAAGGGAAACTTGATAAATGAATTATATCATGATCAACTCCCTTCAATATTTAACAATAATATTAGTAGGCCTCTATACTATCCTACACAATTTTTGGGGAAGAGCCTGATAAATGATGATTATGGACACTTATATCCAGTTTTTGGTATTCTTTCAAATGCCAGAATTATTGATGACCTTTCAGGTTTCAGTTCCATGCATGTGCCTATTAGTACTGAAGAAGATGGGATTTACCAGAAAGTAGATCCTTTGAACCACAATGTTAGAAAAGGTCTATTCCACTAGCTAGCAAGTGACCAAGCAGGAATTGGTGAGTTGGATGAGAGATACTATAATGAGTTTAATTCCCATTTGGATGTGGAATCTTTGGAACCAAGCTCCAGATGTGAACATATAACAAACCCTAAAGTCTAATATCGAAGAGACTTACTATATCAGAGTGAGTTTCTTAGATCTCCTAACATTTGGTTTACTCTGATAGGGGAGATAGATTGAAAATGCACGAAGCTTTTGAGACACGTTTCATTTGTTGATTGCCCGATTTTCTTATGGCTACTATGTTAAATGGTGCTACTATTACAGATGGCACATGAAGTAATGAGAGCTATCCTCAACCTTAAACTTCTGAGCACCTTGCTGCTATAGAGATAAGGTGCCTTCAGCATATTATCATTCTGCAGAATAGAATTAACCTGACCCAAGACAGTGTAGCAAACAACCAGCGTGAGGCAATTCTAATAGAGCTCTAGTGATACCAATATCTGCACAACTAAAGTACAACATCAACCCTATATGTGAATACATGACAAACAAGATTCCTATTCTTGAGTGTAATCTTGCTGCTCCATCCAACATGATCAGATCATTTGATGAGAATTAACCTGGTGCCAAAGTTGATGAAATAAAAGGTAGTGTTGCTGGTATCAAGAAATTCAAGTTCGTCCTGGCATTTTAATCAAAGATTAGAATGGAAATATCAAGTGTACACCTATCTTTTCGAGAATAATTTCACTTTATGCTAAGAAAAATGAGTTGCAATTCGTTCCTTCGCCTTGGACAATATTTGTTTTTCTGACTATTTACTACACATAGACATCATCATGGAGTTAACTTCAATGGGAAAAATCCAGAAAGCATTCGTGTTATGGGTGACAAAGCTACGGCTAGGGAAACAATGAAAAAGACTGGTGTTCCAACTATACTAGGAAGAGATGGTTGATAGAGTAAACAAAGGAGGCTATAAGATTTGCTGAAGAAATTGGGTTTCTAGTAATGATTAAGGCAACTGCAGGTGGTGGAGGTCATGGCATGCACTTGGAAAATGAACCAGGAGAATTTGTAAAGCTATTATAGCAAGCAAGAAGTGAGGCAGGTGCAGCCTTTGGAAATGATGGTTTTTATTTGTATCTAGAGGAGGAATCAAAAACTTTTGGAGGACGCACCATTACTTGCTTTTGAATCCTGATCTAAGAAAGGCAATGGGAGACACTACTATTGCAGCTACTACATCTATAAGATATATCGGGGTTGGCACCGTTGAATTTCTTCTTGATGAAAGTGGTTCCTTCTAGTTCATGGAAATCAACACCAGGATTCAGGTGGAGCATCCAATCACTCAAATGATTTCCTCTATTGATTTAATTGAGGAACAAATTCATGTTGCAATGGGAGAGAAGCTTCGAATGACACTACTTGCTTTTGAATCCTGATATGAGAAAGGTAATGGGAGACACTACTGTTGCAGCTACTACATCTATAAGATATATCAGGGTTGGCACCGTTGAATTTCTTCTTGATGAAAGTGGTTCCTTCTAGTTCATGGAAATCAACACCAGGATTCAGGTGGAGCATCCAATCACTAAAATGATTTCCTCTATTGATTTAATTGAGGAACAAATTTGTGTTGCAATGGGAGAGAAGCTTAGAATGACACAAGAGGATGTAGTCTTGAGAGGACACTCCGTTGAATGTCATATTAATGTCAAGGATGCTTTCAAAGGATTTCACCTGAGACCAGGCCGGATAACAAGTTATTTGCCAACAGAAGGTCCATTTGTATGCATGGACAGTCATTTATTTTTATTACATAGTTCCCCAAAGATATGACTCTCTACTGAGAAAGCTTATTATCTGGGCACCTACAAGGGAGAGGGCAATTGCACACATGCAAAGAGCCTTTAATAACACTCTTATAACTAGAATACTAACTACGATTGACTATCATAAGTTTATTCTTGATATTTAGGATTCCAAAGATAAAAAAATTGATACATCATTCATTCCCAAGCATGAAGAAGAGTTAGCTGCTCTAAATAAAATTTTGCATTCACCTACAACATTTAAAGCATTACCTTGAACATATACAAAGAAGAATTAGGGATCACAAGAAATTCACCATGAGATGTTCTTTGAACAGTCTTATATTAACAAACCTATTAGAATTGTGAAGATTGATGGACCTTACAACGAGTGCATGATATTTTGGGATATTAAGAAAGATGAATGTTGCCTATGTGAAATGGATTGGAATTTGCTTTGTTATGATGGTTACCCTTCTGCATATTATTTTTGTTGTAAAAGCTTACCTACTTGAAGGTGTATAGTATTGTCTAGGATGCGTAATAAAGAAAACTAATGTTGTAGAATTAAAATATCGGGGAGACTCTATAATCAACATATAAAGATATGGGAAAGAAAAATGGCAAGATCTGTGGGAAGACCTGAAGCATGAGCCAAGGAAGCCAAGAATGAAAAGGTAAAGTAGAAGAAATGACAAATGGAAGTAACAAAACCTAGACAAGCAACCCTAAAAAACTCATTGGCGAAAGCAAACTAATCAGAGTGAGATTTTTAAATCACACCGAGCTTATACATCATGCCAATGGATACCTCATCGGGGAGAAAATCATTATCAAAATAAAGGTTTATGGTCTCCCCATTTGCCAAAACAAATGTGAAGTACTATTATGGATATTAATACGACACATAATATATCAAAAGGAAACTTTTATTTTACTCCAAAGAAAATACTTTTTTGGCAGAATTGACCAGTTAGGTAATTATTATGCCTAAAGAACATATTTTTATGAAGGTGCATATAATAATCTTTTCATCGAAGGGGTTATAAGAAACATTTTAGTGTAATTATTTATGGAAGGGGTGATAAGAAAATGTAAAATCTTGAGACAAGTCATTACTCTACTCGAAATGGTATTTTTTGGGTAAAAGTGCAAGTAAAACATTTTCACTGAAGGATCACAAGATGAGTGATTATTTTTACTTGAAGAGCACTTTTGGGCAGAAATAAAGTTGTCATCAAAATGAAAGATTACTATTATAATTATTTTAATGGAGTACGAAGATCAAAGAGATTAAAATTAAAGTATTTTAATCTATTGAAGATAATTAATTAAATACAAAGAGATGCACAGGATGGCAAGTGAAGGGTCACAACCCTAAAAGATACATAGTGTATATATGAAGGATAAAATAGAAGGAATCAGGAATCATCAGTAGTAGTAGGTTGAAAATCACCTATAGTAGATAGGTTTATCCATTTTTCCCATCCATCTGATATCAGAAACAATTGTTATAATGCATAGCATTGGAAGATAAATATAATGGAGAAGGTTTTGCATAAATATTGATTTGCTTTCAAGTGTTCAACAGTTGTGTGAATATATCATGCTTATATGTTATCTGACTGTCTCCAAAGTGGTTGTTTATGTTATTCAAATTAAGTTTTAAAATACATTTTATTTATCAATACACATTTGTTGTACTTGTGTGATGCTGCTGATTAGTTTTTGTGTGCAGAAGGATTAAAATTACCTTTTGAGCAGTCTATTTTGATTGGTTCTTGTCTGGATTAAAATCCTTTCAAATAGATTGTCTTAATTGGTTTCTCCTCACATTTGAATTAAAAATCCTTTCACAACTTCACAGTAACATAAGGGGCTATCACAATGATGGAAAGTGGGCAGGAGAGCAAGTGGGAGAGTGAGTGGGAGCTCTGGAAGCTCAGGTAGGATTGAGGGTTGTTCCTGTGATGAGGAAGAAGGGGAGGGAAATGAGGAAGATGACAGGGAAGCAGTTGCTTGGTGGTGCTAGCTGTTTCAGCTCCCCTTTGTTGTTGAGGACATTCAGCTCTTGGTTTGGCCAGAGGCCTACTAGACTGGTCACGTTGGATCAGTTTTTTGGGTTCCTCCATCAAGTTTGCAGGCAATTACGTTCCCCCTGGGAGTGGGACTGTGCAGAGGTTTCACCTATACAACATTAAGTATTGTGACATGTTTTATGTTGTCGATGAAGGATAATGATAGATGGGTGGTGGCTTTGTCTATCTTGGTGGAGCGTATTTGGAAGAGGATGCTTCCTCTCAAACCTATGATGGTGTTCATGTTGGTGATAGTGGCGGGGTCTTGGGGCTAGGGTTTCTAGCTTTCCCTCAGGGCCAAAATGTCCAAGTCTCAAACCTAGCTAGGTCTGTTTCCATCCCTTCTTGGAGGGATATTTTGGACAAGATGTTTCAGGCCCCTTCTACCCTAGAAGAGAAAGCTATCTTTAAGATGGGGTTTTGCCAGTTTGGGAAGGTTATGGGTGTCAAACACAATATTGTGGTTTTTAGATTATGGGCCAAAAGAAAAACCAGGCCCTGTGCTTATTCACTACATGAGGGGTAGCAGAAAGGAGTGTTGGAGGAAGCTTTCGATGTCAGACATGATGGGTATTTGGTTCCAAATCTAATTTTTTCTCAAACCCATTTAAGTAGTGCTTTTACCAATGGGCTTTTCAAACCCTAGAGATTGAGTGGATAGTGGTCGTATGGTAATAGAGGGCTTTCTGTAAAATGGAGTCCAATTATTGACATAAAGATCAAGATGACGAAGAACAAGATGGCTCTGGAAGGAGGTGATAGTGTGTCTTCTCAACCTTTGTTGATGATGGAGATGACTCTGCTCTTGTGTGCAGTTTGGCTTGTGTTACAGGACCACTATTTTTGGTCTTTCTACAAATGTTTGGCTAGGTTTATTTTGTTAGACAATGTCTATTTAGGGTTTCAAGCCCCTTCTAATCTTGCTTGGTGGCTGGTGTTAGTGAGACCTCTCATTAACTGGGTTCTTAGTATAGTGTTATGGCTGTTTGACCTATGGTTCTTTTGTGGAGGTTTGGGTCGTTGTTGTAAGTGGTGTTAATGAGTTTTCTCATTAACTTGTTTCTGGTTGCAGTGCTGCTACTGTCTCTCTATGGGTCAGCATTTGGGATGCTGATGTTTGGCTATGTGGTCACACTATCTTTCTCTTTTTGACAGAGTTTGGTTGTAAAGGGTTTCGGGTCCCTTAAAAAGCTGTTTGACCCCTTAATCAAAAACATAAGGGGATATCACTGGAATCATTAAGAATAATCCAGGTGACTAATATACTTGCACATCTGCATAAGGTGTAGACATTTAAAAGTCCCCAACTGTTAGAGTTAAGCTAAGAGGTGAATCTACCTATCTTCCAGAAGCTTGTCCCCAATATCACAACCCACCCATTGACTCTATTTACCCAATAGACTAGGCACTTGTCAATTTTAGAACACTTTTATACAAATCCAATCCACATTCTTAATAATCCAAATACTCTCATTAGGAATTAGTTAGCAAGTTCTATATCTACCTCACACCTGCATGCCATAGTGAGTAGATTGCCCAAATCAGAATTCACCTAGGTTTCCAAATCTACCTTATTGTTTAGGTACACCCACCTAGCCTGGCAGAGCCTAAAAGACTAGGGGGTTTTATTTGTATAAACCCTGTCTTGTTGACCAAAAATGTATCAAGAGATTGGCACCCCCTTGTGGTTTAAAAACCTATATTTTTGAGAACCAACAGGTTGCACCTCTTTGAAATACCTTTTTTCAGAGATATTTTTCCGTTAGTTAAGGACATGTTGTTTATTAAAGGTGTCTTTTCATTATATTTTCTTATTTGAATTACTTAGTTAATTAGGAATTCATTTTTATTGGATACCACCTCTAGTTCTTTTTCTCTTATTCTTCTTACACTTTTATTTACTAGGTCGTCCAGGTATTCTTCATCAAAGTTTAAAGTCTAGAGATTATGTACATAGGGTTTAAGAATGGTTTGAACCATTTTTCATCCACTCAAATCTACATATTGGTGAACTTCAGTTGAATATTTGGTGTTCTACCTAATTGTGATAGGGTTAGGTTTTTGTTGTTTTCCACTTCCCCTGTCTTCCTAGAAGCCCCATAAGCAATATTGATTCCTTCTAGATTTTTGATAATCTATGTAGCCTTGTCAATATGTAGTATTATTGCTCCTGGAGTGTTGTGTGTATCACATTTTGTTATATTTGTTGTAGCCCCTATGGTGTGCTCATTTCCTTCTTCTAAATTTAGTGAATTTAGTTGTTCAGCTACACCCATAGTGGCACACTCAGTACCACCCTCATTGCCATGCTCAACTTCTTCATGTATTCCTTCTGTAGTATATCTGGACTATCTTTCCTGAGTTTTTTTTTCTTCTTTCCTTCCATATTCATGTCCATTCTAATTTGTATAGTTTTCTTAATTTCCCTTAATTTCTTATTATCTCCTTTGGCCATGGGTGTTTTAGATGTGGTCTTACATTAATCCTTATGTATCCCATGGTAGGCTTATTTCAAATGGTTACATATTTTCAAGGACCTTTTGAGATCCCTCCCTCTTGAACTATTTGTCATCCCTTAGGTGCCTACCCCCTCTCATAAGGGTAGGACCTAAGAAAATTCTCTACAGATCATAATAAAAATTTGTCTCTTTTCCTTTTACCTTTTTAACTATCCTTACTTCTCTGTACTTTCTTTTCACTTCTTCATTTTATTCATTCTTCACTTTTCTATCTAGTGTTTCAACAACAGAACCAAATGTTGGCAAGAAATAGAAGGACATAGTCTAGAGACCAGAGCCTAAGATAATTCTCCAAAGTCTGTTTATACCCTAGACTTGACAATGATAGAATAACATATGTTTACAGTACTATATCACATAGTGTGGTAAGATTGCATTATATCTTGCAAGTCATATACATCAATATACACATAATCATTAGTTTATAACCCTTATATCTCCTTATATATTCATATTCAATAATAAATACAAAAGGCAAGTCCAAGTCTCTTCTCCATATAATATATTTATTTTATTCGGTTACTTATGATTAATTCATTACTTATCTTTATACAATATGATGTAATAAGGACATGTCCCTTACAAAACATCGTTACTACTATCATCCATGTCAACCTTGTTCTCAACACTCCCTTCGCGGTAACCTATGGTAGCTTTTTCTCTATGCCTTGTTTCTTGCAAACACCATACTTTACCAAGAAAATTGGGGAGCTAATTCATAAAGTAAAATATAAGGCAAATGATGAGTGTACCATACCAAAAATTGTAGTGTCAGCTCTTTGTCTTTTATAGATTTTCTAGTATTTGCTCTCAGAACACTTAATAGAGGTTGAAATCATTCCCTTCAATGACCATCCAGTATGCGGTATGGATAGCTATATTGGTTGTGGAGTCCTCTAGGTTTGTATAATAATTTTTGTATGTTATCCCCATCATTGCATAGCTCACTATGGGGTTTGTGATTTTATTTATGTTCAAGCTCCACCCATCATAGGTAGCTCTTGTTAGTTCTATGACTTCATCATTTTTGATGGCCTTCTTTGAGGGAATATCTCGCACCGCACTTAACCTTGTTACTACTTGGATATGGCATTTGGTAATTCTATATGGTTTATTTAAATAGATAAACTCATCATGTATTATATTCAACACAATTTTCACCTATCCTCATAGAAATCTAGGTTTTTATTTTGTATTTCTCCATATTGTGGTAAATAACTTCTTTCATCTAGCTATAGGAGTGTTTAACAAAGTGCTTCAAACTTAATGTGATTGATTTTAGAGAGCAACACTTGTATGTATTTTTTAACATCCTATGTGTACATCACTTTTATCGGAATCCCTTAGAGAGCACCATCAGGATCTACATCCATTGCTTTGTAGGGGTACTTCTTATATTTGAACCTTAGCTTCTTAGAAATTTCAACTAGTATAAGAGTCACCTTTTTCACACCTTAAGAAGATAGGGTTTCACTGGGTTTGATTTTTCTTCATTTACTTTTAGCTTGTAATTAGTATTAGATGCAAGTGTTGCTAAGTGTTTTAGACTGAAGCCTATTTAGATGTAACGGTGTGTTTATGCATCAAATGCATAATCTCATTTATCTTTTCATAGGCAGCTCTAGCTGTTAAGTTTATCAAGGCTATTTTTTTTAATAGCCTTTTTGTGTTTTCCTATGTTACATTATATTACATATAGTACATTGTATGATTTTCATAGGTATTTTTTCTTACTCTATTGTTTGATGATAATGTTTCAATCATGCCCCATTCACATGCCTTATTAGGGTTTTTCTACCCATCTTCCTTAGTGTAACCACCCCTGATTCGACAATTTCATGGATATAATATGGCCCTATCCATCTCACCTTAAGTTTTCCTTGCTTTTTACATTTTTTGTCATATAATAGGACTAGTTCTCCTCCTTTGAATGTTTTTAGCCTTAGATTCCTATATTGGAAGGCTTTTTGTCTTTTCTTTTCTAAATTTTAGTTGTATACTTCTATAAGCATGTTTTCATCCAATTTGTTAAGTTTATCAATTCTCTAAGTTATTAACTCTTCATCATTCAACCACACAATTACTACGGTGTGTAAATTAGGTACTATGAAATTAAGCAATAGAGTTACATCCATTCTGTATACCAGTTCGAATGGAGTGAACTTTGTAGTCCATTTATAAGTTGTGTGGTAGGCCTAGAGTACCACATGTATCCTTATGTATCACATTTTAGTTAGTGTTGTTCCAATTATTTTGTTTAGGGCTTCATTCGCCCCATTTTCTTGTGGGTGATAAGGTTAAATTTTGTTATGTGCTATCATAAAACTCTATAATAGCTCTACAATCATTTTATTCACAATTTTTTTTCTATAATCACTTGTTATACTTAATGGACATCCAAACCTAGTGATTATTTTCACATATAAGAATATGGTGGTAGTCTTTGCGGTACAGTCCCTAGTGGGTTCTATCTCTACCCATTTGGTCAAATATTCTACCCCTGTAATTATAAATTTGGCTTTAGAATGCTTTGTGGAGGGATCAATTGGACTAATAAAGTATATTTCCCATTTTTCAAATGGGACCTGAGCTAATACTAGTTTTAGTGGAATTTCATCCTTGGCAATAGATCATTCTATTTACTGATATATGTTGTAGTGTTTTGCATAATGTTTAGTATCTTTGTGCAAGGTGGCCCACCATAGTCCTGTCAATTCCACCTTCTTTGTGGTTGCCTCACTAGAGTTGTGTCCTCTTGATACCCCCTCATGAGCTTTGCTTAGTATTGCTTCTCTTTCATGATCATACACAACTCTTCTTATAATATTGTCTCTTCCTATAATATATAGTTCCCCTTCTATCATTGTGTATGGTAAATATTTCCTCATTAGAGTTTGTTTTTCTTGTGGTGTAATTTTTGGCAGATATTTTCCTGTAGACAATAAGGTAGCTATATCATGTAATTCCTTCGATACTCTAGTTATTCTGAATAAATTTGTGCTAGGAAGTTCTTCTTGGTTGTTTGGTTCCTTGCCCATTTATATCTTGAACAAATAATTAGGGCCTTAATTATTTTTTTGTTGTTTACCATTATTTTAAAATCAAATTCCTAGAATAGAAGTAACCATCTACATATCCTTCCTAGAATGACCAGTCTATTTAGTACATTTTTCAAGGGTTCATGATCAGTAAAGAATGTGAATGGTGTTGATAGTAAGTAGTGTCTATACTTTTATAGGGCTTAGACCATGGCTAGAGCTTCCCTCTCTATGGTTGTGTAATTTTTCTCCTCTTTGGATAACTTCATGCTGGCCAAAGCTATAAGGTGATCCTTATTTCCTTTTAGTTGTACTAGTATTTCCCTTATAGCAATTCTTGATGTGTCCACATGTACATGAAAAGTATTGTCCAATCCAATAAGATTAGGATTGGTGCTTCTATAATTACTTGTTTCAAAGTATCAAAAGAAGTTTGGCATTGATTCATCAATTCAGTTGCTAAATATTAGATTTCTTCTTAGTAGTTCTTCTAATGGTGCACTGCAATTTCCACATATCATCTTATGAATTTGCAGTGATACCCAATGTATCCAAGGACTATTTTTACCTCTTATGCTGATTTGGGAGGTGGTAGTGTCATTATTAATGTTACTTTCAATGGATCTACCATTAGTCCTTCTTTACATTCCCAGTAAAGTACCAAATGGTACCACAAACATACATTTCTTTGGGTTTAAGGAGATTTGAAGACTCCTACTTCTATTCAAAATAATTCTCAATGTTTTCACATGGTCTTTAACCAAGCCATAAACCATCCAATCATCTAGATACACCTCCAAGAAGTCTTAAATAAAAATATTGAATGCATTTACCACTATTATGTTGAATACTTTCTGACGCATTCTTAAGACCAAAGAGAATTAATGTATACATGAAAATGCCCCATTTAGATGCAAAAGCAATTTTTGGTTGATCTTTCTCTTTAATTTTATATTTACGATACCCTAAGAATCCATTTTTGAATAAATATATCTCTCTACCTACTACTGAATCCAAGATTTCTTCTATAAAGAGTATGGGAAATGGGTAATGTATGCATGCTTTATTTAGCTCCCTAAAATCCACACATATTATGACTTCTCCTATTTTATTATTCTAAACAACCATTGGACTTATCCATTTAGCATCCTCTACTGGTTTAATAATGGATGTGGCTAGCATCTTATGTAATTTTGTTTTAACTTTCTTCTTCATGTTAGGGTTTAATCTATAGGGTCTCTTCCATTGTGGTTTTACACCTTTGTTTAGTTGGATTCTCATTACCCCTACTTCTTCTTTTATGCCTTTAAGGTCAATAAATGTCTGGGGGAACAAATCTTCAAATTTGAATAGGATTTCTGCTACTTGCGCTGCTACTCTTTCATCCCAATAATCCCCAATTTTAGCTAATTTTGGTTCCCCTTTTGTTGTTATATTTTCTACATGAAATCTCGAGGGTTGATTATAATATTTTTCTTTTGGATAAGTTAATATTTCTATCTCCCTTTCCCCTTGTTGGACTTCTATTTCTAGGTTATGTTGATTATTGTCATTGTCTTGTTGAGTCTTATAATATCTCATGTCAGTGGATTTACTTTCTTTAACCATCCACTATATGAGTTTCCATATCCCATCTATTCTAGGAAGTGGAAAGGTTTGATGATATGTTTCTATTTCATCATCCTCTGTTGGTTTGAGTATTATGCATTTTATTTTAAGAAATGTTGTGTGAATATTCATATTTGGACTATAGAATGAGAATGTGTGTATGAAGTCTTCTTACATAGCTCTTCCCAGTTTTTTGTTTTAGTTATATTTTCTTGGTTGATATACTAGGTTTGTGCCACTGGTGTTAATGTCGAGTAGAACATCTGTATGTAAAGTCTTATGTCATATTCATTGCTACCCTTATAGACCATTATGAAAATGTACAAATGTTCCTGTGGAGGAATTTCACCATTATATTTATGAATTCCAGTGTCTTCTTCATCCTCCAGTAAGTATCTTGTTCTTATCAGTATCTTGAATGTTGACCAGTGTCAAAATATGTTTTTATGTGTATGCCACCAACTTGTAGTGTTACAAACTAGTGTATGTTTTAAGGATTCTATCCTTAGATCTTCTCTTTGCAAACTCATTTCCATTTCTTTTAAGTATATGTTTAAGTCCCCTACCCCTGAGTACCTAGGTAATTTTATATGTGATATGGCTTGTGAGATTTGATTAATATGATGTGATCTCTTACTTTTATGTTCTTTTTCATCATCTAGTGTAGCACATATATTTTGCAATGTGTTTATCTTTAATGTGATGGAATGTGGTATGGTCTCCTCTATTATTTTACCATAAATGCTCTTCTAAACCCTGTAACTTTCTATGTTTCAAGTTCTGGTTCATCCTATAACTAGGCATTTAGTATTTCGTCACTATTTGTACTGTAGTTCTCACTCTCAATCTGTATTTCTCCTTCTAATTTGGGTTCATCTAAGGTTTATCTTTTAAGTATTTAGAGATGGAGTAGAGGATTTTGGAATCCTCATCACTTTTTTCTTCTTGATTAATTTCTTCATTGACATCTCTCCCTAATGGGATGTGCACTATTTTGGTATCATCTGTGAAGGAAATTTCTTCTTTTCTAGAGTCTACTATCCCATTAGCATTGGCCAACCATCAAAGGCCTTGTAGTGCATTAAATGAATCAAAGGGTTCCTTCATTGCTACTACTTCAAAGTCTATTCTTTGTTTTAGTCTGATCATGTTGAACTCAACATTTTTCCATATTCCTAGGGTTCCCATGGTTGATCCATTAGTTAGGCTGATGTTTTAGGGGACTTCTTCTAGTTTAGGTTTTCCTAGTTGTTCCCAAACCCTTTTTGGAATCATATTAATGTTAGCGTAGTAGTTTTTCACACTAAATTGTTTAATAAACAACCAACAATTATGCTGTTAGTTATGGAGTTATGTTGAACTAACCACTAGTTATGTAGTTACGAGTATTACAACTATATTTCTCGAGTTGTATAAATGATTTTATTTTTCATCAAATAATCAATCAAACATCTTACCTTCTCCAGTTATGTAGTTATAGTTATTACAACTGCATTTCTCCTTTGCATAAATGAGTTTGTTGTTCATCAAATAATCAATCAAATATTTTACTTTCTCAATTAACATTTGCACCTAGGTCTACCATCACTTGTTTAATGCATTTATGATTGATGTATGTTATAATCATTATGGGCCTAGTTTTCCATGTTCTTTCTATTTTCCTCATTTTCCTTAGTTGTGGTGTCTAGTTATGATGTTTGTTCCAATATTTACAAAATTGATTAAGATTTTCTACAAGGTTATTTTGTTGTGTAAGTTGAGTAAGTTGTTTTAGTGTTACCACTTCTTATTTAGAAAAGAAATTATTTTGTTGTTTCTCTTTCTATTGTTCTTTTCTTATTATTTTCTTGACTTCTCAACTATCCTTTCATGTTGGTCTCTGTTGTGGAAGAATTCATCTACTTCCTCTTCCTCCTCATTCTCATCATCGATGTCAGTGTTATATCTTATTTGTAACATGTCATCTCATATTACCCCAAAAATAATCCCCATTTTACCATAAGTAAAAAAATATCAAGTCATGATTATCATAATCACATGTTTAACTAACATTAATCATTCACATAAGGATTACATAAGGAGCATACTTCTTTTGTAATATTTTCAAACTAAAAATGTACAACAGTTTAAGATACATGAAAGAGAGATTCCTTTACATTACAAATATAATATTTTGCTCATGGCAATAATGTCAAGTTTACATAGAAATTGACTATTAAGTCAAATAATAAAATGTATTGTTTCTAGAGTTTTGATATCTATATCTTCACAAGTCTCATCTTGTCATCTTCTTGGGAGGGAGAGAATCACCCGAGTGCTTTTTCTCCAACCACTGATCAGTGGTCCCCCACACAACATCCTTCCTGGAAGTGGCCCTACCCTTTGCGAAGGGAATAGATAAAGAGAACCAATTGGTTTGCCATTTGAGTCTCTAGTGTTGTGTCCTTCATAACTCTTCAGGGTCATACAACTATAGATCCACTCTAACTATGTATGACACTACTAGAAGATTATGCCATATGAAGCCCAGTGAACTAACTAATGCATGCAAAGACGGATGCATTACTTTGGCCAAAGATTTCATATGTGTGTGTGCGTGTGTGTGCGTGTGTGTGTGTGTGTGTTTCACAACGAATGTAGTTGATTGTTCACCCACATTTGACTTGACTTAGAAGTTATCTCATCCAACAATAATTTGGTTTTAATCCATCCCAATTAATGGGTATCATGAGAGTTCATTGAATCTCATTAAATACTCCAACATCTAGAGTATAATATTAAAATAGAACACACATAGGTCTTTAGTCCTTTAGAGATGTTTATTTGTTGCCACTGCAATGGAAATCTATGACTCCATGTCACTCTATTTAATATTACAAATAACTTGGTTTTGATGTCTTGTCTTGACATAAAAATAGTTTTGTTTATAATGTAAACCTTTGCATGTTCTCTGAAGGTTATTCATGGGATTCTTAAATCCTTTTCTAATCCACTTAGACACTAAATCTTTTGTTTAACTCTTTTATCAATGATAGAATCATATCATCTCTTGCTCATTTAAGCAATAAATAAGGTTTGTTGTCTTGAAACCTAATAATAATATAGGCTTGACAATTAGAGATAGTAATATATCAAATATTTGACAATAAGAATGGTTTGACCAAAGTCTTACCACCTTATACCTCAAAAGTAATAAAAACTCTTAATCATGAGTCTAGGAATTGTAGGAATCAAGGGCAACACTGAGAGGGGGGTGAATCAGTGTTGTGTGAATTTTCAAAACCCTTTTTGAAAATTAACTTTCAGAGCTCAAAAAGAAAGATACCATTGATTTGTAAAATACATATGCACATGACTGTGAATACAGAAAGAGAACAAAACTTCATAAGTAAATCGAACACACATAAAGATGATCAATATGAATCATGACACATGATATGCACGAGTGGAAAACCCTCCAGGGGTAGAAAAACCACTCCAAAACTACCTCACTGGCTTAAATGAAAAATCTTCTTACAAATGTCTCACTGACATATATAGAGGTCTCACTGACCACGGTCTCACTGACCACAAGCCTCATTGGCATGCTATGCCTCACTGGCAAACACAATCACTATTAATAAAACATCAACCTTTGTGTGCAAGACATGATTGTCATTCAATCAGATTTGCACCATTGTATACAACCTTATACCTCCTGTTTGATTTTCAAATCAAGACCATTTTCTATTACATACTTCTATAAACAAGCTACATATGTGATTTCTCCATGTGTATGTCTCCAATCCTGCATCTGATGCTCAAACAATTCATACTCTGTATACAGTTCCACACACACTCTTTAATCCATCTACCAAGCCAATATATATAAGATGAAAAACCTTTCATATTCTGCACAAGATAATTCAGAGATCTTCAATATTGCTTCTATCAACAATAAAATCAATCTGTTATGTATAAAACATATCACAATAACCCTGCAACCAATTTATCTTTTATTTTTATTTCTCTTCATACTCCTCATAATTTCATCTGCAAGAAAAATATTTTTCTGTGCCTATTCAAAAATAAAATCAAACCCTCAAAACAAACTTTTGATCTTCCATCTTTAAAACTTGATTGCTTTATCATCATCTCTAAGTTTCATCTTCTCTGTTTGAGAAAAATAAAATCTTTCTCATAATGTTGATCTTCCTCAATTGACATTTCAATCTACAAAATATTTTTCATCTACAAGAAAATAATAAATTAATTTGCTCCTGTCAAATGCTTCATCTTCTACAACATCTTCATGATCCTTCAAAAAACTCCAAACCTTCCATATTCTCATCTGTAAAAATAAATCTCTTTCCAAGTTTTTTACATACAAAACCATTGAGCTTTTTTTCTTCTTCTCAATCTGGAAGAGTAAATCAAATCACAAAAAAATCTTCCATGAATTTTACCCTGCATAGAAAATTCAATTCAAAAAGCACCAATAATAAATAACTTTATTTTTAAAAAATCCTTCAATGACCACCAAAAAAAAATCTTGAATCAATCTGCCCTTTCATGCTCGGTCCAAAAAAAAATAAGGCATTAAAGCCATAAAAAATCTTTTCAAACAAATTTTAGAAAGGAAACCTTTGTCTCCATCTGCCATGAGGGGATTTTAGAAAGAAATAAAATCTTTAAAAGAAACTTCTTAAACTCTTCACTGTTACACCGAAGATAAGAATAAAACTTTCCATTTTAATAGCTAAAAAATTAGCTTTAAAAACAACCTTATCTGCTGTTCAAAAAGGCATGAAGACGGTCAAATGAACTTCAAAGTTCAACACATGGTTTGATCTCTCATTTCAAATTCTATCCATTGATTTCGCAATTGCGCCCACTTTTGTTTTAAATAAGACCGTTGATTAGTTTTAGCGCTCAAACTTTTCATGTAATGACCGATGCTGTGGGTTAAGAGGTTGAGGGGCTGATCATTAATTATGTTTAAATGACCCTCTACTAGGTCACCTTAAGTGACCCAACTTGCTATAGCAGGTCAACAAAAAATTAAAACATAAAGAACATTTGATATATGACGGGCTTAAAATGGAATGAACAACTTAGTTTAGAATCAACAAAGACTTAGGATTATCTTCATGAGTAAAGCACTTAAGTCCCTTGAGATCAATTTGTCTCATAAAGGCGGTGATATCAAAAATCTAAATAAGCTCATTTGAAGCAGACTGAGAGAAAAATAGAATGTAGAATATCCTTGAAGCAACATTCTTTTAAAACTTGCTTTACCAAACATTAGGTCCTGATAACCTATCATGAATCTCTGTCAAACATTGATCATATATTTGTAACCTGTGAACCTGATCAAAGCTCAGCCAATTTTGTCAAGATCAACTATGATATTTGTATTGAACTCAAATAGACAAATTGTAAACAACATGATACCTCTATTGTTCCACATAATAATGTGTTGATCCACCTTGCGTCAAACTTGAAGCTATCCAAATAGAAGTTTGAACTAAAACTCATCAAGTGATAAACTTATCATGATTTTGATCACCTTGCCATTGAGTCAATCCTATCAAGAATAAACTTGTATACAACTGAACTAAGACAAATAACCTTATCAAGATCAAAACATAGATTTGGTTCATATTAAGGGCACAAAAAACAAATTGACTTGATTTATGCCTTATGCTTAAACTGACATGAATGTTCTTGCAAACTCATTCAACTTTGTATACACCTGCAAACCCATCCAACATAAAACCTTAATTTGAATTGCTCTTGCATGTGATTGTTGTCAAACCAAAATCCATCATTGTAGTACCCTAATAAATAACCTGATCAACCATCCCCTGAACAATGACAAAACAACTGACAGGTGCCTTGATCAACAACTCATGAACACTTTGAACTATGAGATCAACATAAGTTATCAAGAAAATAAACTTCATCACCTGATAATCAACACACCCTATGAACTCCTGATTGATGTTCCTCTTGCAAGACCTTTTTTTGACATCAATGACAATCTGACACCATCAGGAATAACATAGTAAAGTATCCTTATATCAATTTCAAAACATTCCCATAACACCACTCATTTGGGGTTTTATCCCCATAATTAGATAAAATAACAAGATACTTATTTCAAAGTATGATAATAGTTATCATATCAAATAGTAATCATATTATTCTCTACACAACCTATTCAATCATGAAACCATCATATTCTTACCAGGGTTCCATTTGAGGGTTGTGATATGACCCTCGGTCTGTGGTACCATCCATAGTTAGTTGCCCATTCAGCATGTATGAAAATAACAATGCACTCTTTCAAGGGTTAACATGAAATTCATTTAACTATTGATGGTTATAAAAACCACCGAATAGTTTTAAATATAAAAGATTCGATTACATCATACCTGGTGAGCTTGGAGGCTCCCAACCACTGCACTACAATATGATGAAAAATGATGGATGTGGTATTTTTCACTATGATTATAATAGTAAGAATCTATTTATTAGCTGAACTCAGCCACCACCCTAATGGCTTATGCCAAGAACCAGTCTTATCAAGAAATGAAAGACTTCTGGGTTTCATACACACTGTAACAAATGTTTAGAAAGAAAAGCAAGGTGTTATTGACCACCTCTGGTTATAGAAACATAGCACAACATACCCCATAATAGGTTTGACATAGCAATATCTACACGTGCTACAGTCTTAACACTATCATATACAGTTCAATGATAATACATAATACATGTGTATCATCTGCCATCATTTTCTAGATGAAAGTCTTTAGTCTTTCATCCAATATATGCCTAGCCTCTTCATTATTCCTCTTTTGAATGCCTTCCTATTTTCTGTGTGTGTGTCTCCTTCCAACTCCCAACAACTATTCTCAAATAGGCATTATCTCACCTGACTCCCACTCTCAAGGAGAGCATGCCACCAACCTAGGCTCTCCCACTCAGCATGACTACCACCCCACGTAGTGCAAAACTACACTCCATATTCTCCATACTCATGGAGTACAGAGTGAGGTTAGGAAACTATTAAGTGGTCTATTGAGACCCCATTCATAGTTAAGAGAATATTCGAGGCTCAAAACAATATCCCCCCTTATCTATAAACATAGTATATATATTTGTATTAAAAAATAATAAAATTCTTTAAAATAAAGAATACATTTGCATTATACAAAATTTGTATTGAAATTATTCTTGCAACAAACATTAATAAGGGGTCGAGGTCTCTGCTTCCTCGTCACCCTAGACTGATGTCGAAAGGATCGTGTTTGTCCTTAAAAGAAAATAAGTAAATATATATGAACATAAAATGGTTTGATGAAAAAGGGAAAATAGGATTTACTCTATTCTTAATATAATCCCTAAGCATCTCTTGACTAATGCATTGAAATTTTCATCAGAATCTTTTCTAAATCGAGACATTTTGTCAATAGTTGATCTGCGATAATCTCGAGATAGAAAACTATCTAGTCCACTTACCTTAACTCACAAGGGCTCACATAATGGTCAGTTTGAGACTTCAAAGGGTAATCCCATCTTTTCAAAATATCTATCCCCTTCTCTCTAGTGATACTCTTCTTCTGCTCTTGAAGGTGGATTCTTTTCCCTGGTTACACTTACAGTCATACAAACTATGATCAGTGTATCATCAAGAAATCATAAAGCATCATGATAAAATAATCTCAACAACATGTAATCTCATGTCTAATCTAAGCATTAATCATAATCCATCTAATCAATGATTTATCTTGACATTTTCCACAAACATCAAATTATTAACCTATGATTATTTATCCAGTTTATCACATAAAAAGTAAAATTAAACTTAGTCAAGATTGGGGATGTAACATATCTCCCCCCATAAGAATCATCATCCCTGATGATTTAATGTTTCCAAAGGTTATAACAACATAAAGAGTTTTTCTTCATCATAATGAAAAGTTTTAAAAGGGATGAGGGAATCTTTGATAAATATCTTCATAATTCTCCCAGGTGGCATTCTCTTCTGCATACTAGTCCCACTGGACCTTGCATTGAGTAATCTCTTTATTATGCAAGCATAGCTTACGTATTTCGAGCAACTTGATGGGCTCGATCATTACCACCCCTAAGTCCTTCACATGTATGGCATTCCAATCAAGAATAGGACCACGATTATCTCCTTCAATATACTTTTTCAAATATGAAACATGGAAAACATTATGCATCATGGAAAGAGCTGGCAGTAGAGTAATCTTGTATACAACTGGGTTTACCTCTTCAAGAACTTCAAAATGACCCACATACCTAGGAGCTAGTTTGGATGTCTTTCCAAACTTAATAGAACTCTTTCATGGTTTGACTCTTAGGAGGACTTTTTCTCCCACTGAGAAATGTTTTGCGATGCATTTAGCATCCACATAACTTTCCTTCCTATCATTCACTTTTGCTATCATTTTCTTAATCAGATGGACTTGCTCTTCCATTTTTGACAGTATTTCTAGACCAAAGCTAATCCTATCAACTAGCTTATCCTATCTTATAGGATTTCAGCACTTTCTTCCATATAATGATTCAAATGGAGCCATCTTGATAGCTGAATGATAGGAATTTTTATAAGCGAATTCCACAAGAGGAAGATAATCCTCCCATTTATCTTGCTGATCCATGCAATACATTCTACGTAGATGTTCCAACACTTGGTTTACTCTTTCAATTTGGCCATCCATCTCAGGGTGATAAGTAGAGCTTATGTTTAACTAAGTTCCGAGTGAGGAGAATAAGGTTTTCCATAACCTGGATGTCATACAGGCATCCCTATCTAAGATAATCTTCTCAAGAATACCATGCAATCTGAACACTTCTTGCACAAATTTGTGAGCTATGACTAGTGCCCCATCTATCAAATTCCTAGGTATAAAATGTGTCACCTTGGTGAGTCTATCCACCACAACCAGAAACCATTGTGTCTATTCTTAGACATAGGAATTCCTTGCACAAAATCCATGCTAATGATTTGCCATTTCCATATCAAAATCTCATAAGGTTATAAAAGTCATGCCAGGTGATGGTGCTCTACCTTCACCCTCTCGCATTCTAGACATCCAACTAAAAACCTTGTAGTATCCCTCTTCACTCCTTTCTAGAAAGATAATGGTTTTACATCAGCTAGTAATTTCATCACTCCAAGATGTCCTGAATAAGGTGAGGAATGAACTTCTTTCCACACAATATTCCTTAACTTCTCAAAGTTTGGAACGTACATCCTTCCTTTAAAAATTAATAATCCATCTAGTTCAGCATAAAACCCATCATATGTAGGATCCTGAGGATTATCCACAAGAGTGTGTTTTACCTACTCATAATACTCATCCCCTTTGGACTTTTGCAATGCCTGATTCCTAAAATTAGAATGTATGGGGATCAGGGAGGAGATATGTCTTCTCCTACTTAAGGCATCCACCACTTTGTTTTCCTTGCCTTGTATTTATTTAATCTCAAAATCATAACTAGATATTAGCTCTAATAATCTTCTATGTCAAGCATTCAGATGTGGTTGAGTAAATAAGTATTTGGGTCCATGACCTGGTCTATTTTTAGTTCAAATGGCTTCCCAAGTAAATAGTGTCTCCACATTTACAGTGCATGAACTACTGGTACCAATTCTAAATCATGAGGAGCATAATTCTGCTCATAAGTTTTCAATTTTCTAGATTCATAGCAATAACTTGCCCATCCTAGACAAGTACACCACCTAAACCTTCCGCTAAGGCATTAGTAATGACTACAAAATGACCATCCGGGTCAGGTACCTTCAAAATAGGTGTTGTAGTCAATCTTTCGTTTAGTTGGTCAAATGCCTCTTGGCATTTTTTAGACCAATCAAATCTTTTTTTTCCTTTTTTTTTGTAAAGAAGTAATAGGATAAGCAATCTTTGAAGAATCTGCTACAAATTTTCTGTAATATCTGGCCAGGCCTATGAAACTTCGAACCTCATGCACATTTCTTGGTGCTAGCCATTCCAAAATGACTCTAATCTTTTCTAGGTCCACAATGATTCCCTTCGCTGAAACTATATGCCCCAAATATTGCACGTCCTTTTAAAAGAAAGTACACTTTGAGAGCTTGTTATATAGTTTATGCTCTCTTAACCTCTAAAGAACAATCCTTAAATGCTGAAGGTGTTCCTCCTCATTCTTAGAGTAAATCAAAATATCATCAAAGATAACAAGGACAAACTTGTCCAAGTAGTCTCTAAACACACTATTCATTAAATTCATAAATGTTGTAGATACATTTGTTAACCTGAAGGGTAGGACAGTGAACTCATAGTGCCCATACCATATTCTAAAGGCTGTCTTATGAATATCCTCATCTTTTAACTGTAATTGATGGTATCTTGATCAAAGATTAATCTTTGAAAACATAGTTGCCCCTCGCATTTGATCAAAGAGATCGTCAATGTGTGGCAATGGATACTTATTCTTTATCATTGCCTTATTTAGCATATGATAAACTGTGCATAGTTGCAAGGTACCATCCTTCTTTTTAACACAAAATATTGATTCTTCCCAAGGTAAAACACTAGATCTTATCAATCCTTTATCAAGAAATTCCTACAACTGAGCATTTAGCTCCATTAACTCTGTTGTGGTCATTCTATAAGGAGCTTTAGACATACATTCTGATCATGGAATTATATCTAATAAGAACTCAAAAGTTCTTTTGGGAGGCAATCTTGCTAGTTCATCTAGGAATACATCCTCAAAATCTCAAAGAAATGGGTATCTATCCATATCTATTCTCTCATGATCTATGGATTTTCTTTCTTCAACTCCTTAGAGTTTTTGAGATTCATAAAACATCAAATCATCTTGGAAAATAGATTCCTTGTGATTATTTATTTTCTACATTTTAATGGCAAAAAGTTAACATCCTTTTCTCTGGGCTCTTTTCATCTGTAGAGCAAATATTTGCCTCAATTTAACCTCTTTAGGGTTGCCTTGCAGAAAAACTTTATTCTCAAAGTCATATAGGCGTTCTATTATTTTAGAAAAATAATCCACTTTAGCCCTATGTCTCCATAACCAATTTATCCCAAGGATGACATCATATGAGCCTAATGGGGTTACATAATGGTTCAGTTTAGTAGAGAAACTCAGAAGTTCAACATTAGCCTCCAACAAACATTGCTCTACCTAAGCCCTAGTCTGATTAGCATATTCAATTGACTAGGTATTTTCCATGTAACCAACTTTTCTAGAAATCTTACTAAATTTTTTTGGAGAAATAAAACATTCTGTAGCACCAGTATCTATCAAAACTAAAATTGGAATACTAGATAAAATACCTGTGGTTTCAATTGGAGTGATTTGATATTTGGCTTGCCTATTGTCCAAGGCTACATGTATTCATTGTTGGAAAGCTTTCTACTGAGAGGGTAAAGGATTTACTCATGGCTAGGTTCCTTGTGACTTATTGGGACACTGATTGGCATAATGATCACTGCCACATGAATAACACTCTCCCACAGGTCCTCGCCTTTCATAAGGCTTTCCATAATTGTCTCCATTTTTCTTAGAGTTGTTATTTCCTTTCTTTTCACCCTTCGATTCATTATGATTATCCTTCAATCCTTTGTAACCTTTCTTAGTGAAGTTCTAGTTGTTACCTTTTTTATTAAATGACTAGGAAGATTGGGACCAATTAAACTTTTTATGGTTCCTTTCCTGGTATGCATACATGGATTTCAATTTTTGTTCCTGTTTAATAACTTTCTCATAAACTTGGTCCATTGTAGTCAGACCATGCACATCAACTTCACCTCCAATTTGGGCATTCAAACCCATGATGAAATTTTGGATATGAAACCTCTCATCTTGTTGATATTGGGGAACATATTTGAGGAGACAAGTGATATTTTCCTAGTACTCATTCACAAATGAGTCACCTTGTCTCAGATTTTGGAAATCTATAAGCTTCTGATCAAAATACAATTGAGGTAACCATATTTGTCTAAAAAGTTCCACAAACATTTCCTAGGTTAGACTCAAGGATCTCAATTTTAGCTCCATTTTCTTGTTCATCCACCAGATGGATGCTTCACCTGCTAGTTGGTATGTACCTCATACTACTTTGGTGATTTCAGAATAGTTTATTAGTTCAAAGTATTTCCCCATTTCTGTAAGCCATGCCTCTGTAGCATCTCCACTTACAATCCCATCAAACTTGGGAGGTGTAACATTTTTCATATCTCTAGATAATTCTAAATCCAATTGGTTCTTTTATCCTCATTTTGTCTTATTTCAGAGTTATTCTCTCCACGTCCACTTTGGGTGGTGTTTTCATGATGTTTCTCGTCCTCACCCTCGTGGAAGGCTTCTTGCCTGGGTCCATTCTTACCCTTGACCTCCTGGTCTAGAGTTCCAATTCTTTCCCTTGTCTCATGGAGCATAGAAAGGATCTGGTCAAGTTTTGAATTAGAGTGGCCTAAAGGTTGCCCTTCCTATTGGTTATCCCTAATGTTGGTTCCTGTCTAAACCATTTGGTAATCTACTTCTCTTGAGGTTTGCAGGTTAATCATTCAATTAGTTTTTCATACTATTGAATCCATTCATAAACATAAATCCATTCTCATTTATGCAATCTTAATAAGAAAGGAGAGATTTTCCAAAATTTCAAAATTACATTATAGTTTTCCATGGACTACATATAATTCATCATTGGCGCAGGAGCAACTAACAAATCATGTTTTTGTTTGTAATAAGGTCAAACTGACCAATGTAGTTTTTTTTCATTTGTTGTTGTTCAGTTTGTAACTGACTGGTTGAGAAATGGTTGGCCTCCCACAGTAGTGGGTTAGAAGCATAGCAAAATGAACATTGGGGTTGGGTTCTATTTTATTTCCTATTGCGTGTTCATTTCTGGAAGTATGTATGAATTGTTCTGAAGAAAAATAAAGCTCTGTTCTGTCCCCTTTTGGGCTTTCTTGTTCTTAGATTCAAGGATTTTGTAATTGTGCTTAGTAGATTTCCTTTTCCTGTAGTCTATTGCAAAATGGTTCACTGAAGCATTCCACCAGTATGGTTCCTATCAAGATCAGTGGAATGGCTTCATTGTACAAATATTAATTTTTGTTTTCTATTTTGTTTCCTTGTTTGGCGGTGTAGAGGACCAAATTGGAGCGTTTTACATAGTAGACGGCCTAGCATCTCCATGTGCTAGGGTTTGGTTGGAGAGTAACAAGTCATAGAAATAGCAGAGGAGTTGAAGTTATTGTCAGAGAAATATGGTCCATTGGCAAAATATTCCTCTCTCGGAGCAATAAGGATAGTCTGGCCAAGCGCGGGAAGACTATTGGTGTATCAGCTTAATAACACTACAGTTCACCAAAGAGAGGTTTAAGTCATTGAATGGAATTCGTGGTCTAAAGATTCATATCAGGATGATAAGGTCATCAGGTAGATAACTTGACATTGGACCGACAGTATTGGTCTTACCAATCGAGACGTATCAGGGTGATAAGGGAGAAGTGATACCAACGGAGATCCATCAGGAGAAATCACCTAGTAGCAAGAGATCTTAAGGTTTTGTTGATAGCATTCATCTGGCTGATGAGTGATTGGAGTGACTAATGTATCAGCGAAGCAAATTCTAATGTGGTTGATAGTAATTGTCTTGCCAACAGGCAAGAAGTGTAGTCACCCATCGGGAAGAGTTGCGATGTCGGAGTGACCAGTTCGAAGATGACCGATGGTGATTTTCTTTTCGATAGGCAAGGAGTGTTGAATCTCACATCAGAGTGACTAAGACTTCAGAGAGATAAGTTGCAAAGTGGCTGACAGACAAAGTGTTGCCGAAAGCGAAAGGAAGAGATCTGTTTGTCGAGACTAGAAATGGTTCCAAAAGGTTCAAGAGTTCAAAAGTTCAATATTTGATCAATTGTCCGTTCCCGCTGTGCGCTCCTCATCATATTGGTATTAGAGCTTTAAAAGGTTTTGTTGTTGATCTGCTATATGTCAGTAGAGGAGAGCGAAGGAGAGGCTAGCAATATGCCTCCAAAGGGGATGACCACCGAAGTGGTCAAGAAATTTAAGGAGATGGAAGAGAAGATCAAAACTGGAGTCAGGGAAGCACTCCAAGATGAATTGAAGGCACTAAAGATAGGAAAAAGGATAGAGAAAGGTTCAGATGAAGAGGAAGAGAATGAGGAATAAGAAGAGGCAGAGATACTGGTTGATCAAAAGCATTTCCTGGAAGCCATTAAGGCTATTGGCAAGGACTCTTCAGAGGCTCAGATAGATACCCCCATGTTCAGTGGAAAGATGAATGTTGACGAAGTCATGGAATGGATTGAGTCTCTAAACAACTACTTTGAATACAAGGAAGTTCCTGAGAATAAGAGAGTTAAAATTGCAAAAACCAAACTAAAAGGTGATGCCCTTATGTGGTGGAATTACACCCACGGAAAAAGGGTAAAGAATGGGAAGAGTATGATCTCTTCATGGAGTAGAATGCTGGAGAAGATCAAGTCCCAATTCCTTCCATCTGACTACAACGTGCAGATTTACAGGAAAATACGGAACCTCAAGCAAAAAAATATGGATGTAGCTACCTACACTGAGGATTTTCACAAATACACTCTTCGCTATGGGTACATGGAGGAGGAAAAAGCTAAGGTGGCCAAGTATCTAAATGGTCTGAGGTTCAATATTCAAGATGAGATAAGTTTATTGACCCCTGAAACTGTGGAAAAATGCTTTCAAGTAGCATTAAGAGCTAAAGAGAAGCTGAAGAGGAAAGGTGAGCAGCAAGGTAGAGGAAGAGGTGGCAGAAATTTTAGAGGTAGAGGCAGTTTTGGAGGAAGAAGTCCTAACCAGAGGCCTAATGGTGAGTCTAGCAAAGCAGAGGAGGTTACCGAGGAAGAAAGCCTAATGGAAGAGGTGGGCCAAATGGATTAGGTAGAGGATCCAAGTTCTCCAATATGAGATGTTATAACTGTAATCAGATAGGGCACCTGACTTATAAGTGTCCAGAGAAAGCTTCAACTTCTCATGGTAATGAGAGAAGAACCACATTGACTCAAGAGGATGCAGGGAGTGTGACATCTCCTGAACTGAATTTGACATCAGAGATACGAGAAAATCTGATGATCAAGAGGACACTGCTCAAAGAACTAGTGCAGACTAAACTGTCACAAAGAAGAGCTTTGTTTAGAGTCAACTGCAAGATCCAAGGTAAGGTTTGTAAAGTTATTGTTGACTCTGGTTCTACTGACAATATTATATCTTTGGAAGTAGTAGATAAATTGAAATTAGAAAAGATACCCCATAGTTGTCCATATAGGGTTAGTTGGTTAAACAAGGGACATCATATAGTCATCAATGAACAAGCATGGGTAGAATTCAGTATTGGGGGGTATAGACACAAGATTTTGTGTGACATCCTTCCAATGGATGCTTGCCATCTTCTATTGGGTAGACCATGGCAGTTTGACAGAAAGGCTCATCATGATGGGGAAAAGAATGCTTACTCATTCCAAAAGGATGGTGTAACTTATAAGATATAGTCATTGGTAGAAGGGGATCCATAGCCTGTAGGATCTAGTGTAATGATAGTAGGAGAAAAAGAATTCATGGACACATTAAAGGAAGGTGATGGAGTAGGTTTTCCTTTGATTATGAAGCCTAAGGGGGGAAAGGAAGGAAAGTGTGAGAGAAGTAGGGCTTAAGGAGGTGAGAGATTTGCTTGAGAGTTACAAAGGAGTGATTGCAAAAGATATACCTGATTCCCTACCACCTGTTAGAGACATTATCCATCAGATAGGCCTCATACCCAGAGCAGTACTCCCTAATAAGGCAGCATATAAAATGACCCCTCAGCAGAATGAAGAGATAGCAAATCAGGTTCAAGAACTCCTAAACAAAGAACTAATAAGAAAGAGCCTTAGCCCATGTACAATCCCTACTATTTTAGCCCCAAAGAAGGATGGGAAATGGAGGCTTTGCACCGATTCTAGGGCCATCAATAGGATGACCATCAGGTATAGGTTTCCTATTCCTAGAATAGAAGATCTAATGGATTATTTGGGAGGGGCCACTTATTTCACCAAGATAGACTTAAAGAGTGGATATCACCAGATAAGGATAAGAGAGGGGGATGAGTGGAAGATGACATTTAAAACCAATGAAGGGTTGTATGAGTGGCTTGTGATGCCTTTTGGTCTTTCAAATGCCCTGAGCCCCTTTATGTAGCTGATGAATGAGGTGTTGTAGGAGTTCATAGGGAAATTTGTGGTAGTCTACCTTGATGATATCTTGGTGTTTAGTAAGAGCAAGGAAGAACACTTGAAACATTTGGAGATAGTCTTGAAGAGGCTGCAAGATCAGAAGTTACTGACAAACTTGGAAAAGTGTGACTTCATGAAACAAGAATTGGTGTAACTAGGTTTTGTCATCTCTAAGGGTGATTTGAAAATGGATCCTTCCAAGGTAGAGGCTATTTTGAATTGGCCTACACCTAGGATAGCAGGAGAGGTTAGAAGTTTTCATGGCTTGACCACATTTTACAGAAAATTTATTAAGAACTACAATGATATTTATGCACCTATGTTGGAGACCATCAAGGGTGGCGGTAAGGTGAAGTTTGTGTGGACAAAACAGGTAGACCAGAGTTTTGAAAGTCTAAAGCAGAAAGTTACCAAGTATCCTATCTTAGTACTTCCTGATTTCAATAAGGTTTTTACCATTGAATGTGATGCAAGTGGGCTAGACATAGAAGCAGTGTTGAGCCAAGAAGGCTGACCGATGGCCATTTTTAGTGAGAAATTGAATGAAGCTAAGAGGAAGTACTCCTCTTATGATTTAGAATTGTATGCCTTGGTACAAGCTCTTAAAAAGTGGAGGCATTATTTTCTTCCTAAAGAATTCATTGTGTACACTGACAATCATGCTCTCAATTTTTTGAATGGATAGGAAAAGCTCAACCATAGACACGTGAAGTGGGTGGAAAGTCTTCAAGCATACACCTTCACCATCAAACATAAGAAAGGAATAACCAATAAGGTTGCAGATGCTCTAAGTAGGAGGGTGTTGATAGTGCAAGAAGTACAGTTGCAAAGCATGGGTGTTGAAGCACTCAAAGGATTGTATGAAGAGGATCACGATTTGAAGGAAATTTATAGGGTATGCAATGAGTTTGCCAATGCTTTCCATACTGAATTTTTTGATTATACATTGTAGGATAGCCTTTTGTTCAAAGGAAGTCAGCTATGTATTCCTCAATGTTCAATGAGGGATAATATAGTGAAGGAAAAACACAGTGGTGGTTTAGGAGGACATTTTGGACTCAATAAGACTTTAGATCTGGTAAGAAGATTTTACTTTTGGCCAAAGATGCAATCTAATATTAGAAGGTTTGTTGAGAGTTGCATGGTATGTCAGAGAGCAAAGGGGGTCTCAACCAATGTAGGACTGTACCAACCTTTGCCCATACCAGACAGACCTTGGGAAAGTTTGAGTATGGATTTTGTGATGGGACTGCCCAAGACAAGGACAGGTTGTGACAGTGTGTTTGTTGTGGTAGATAGATTCAACAAAATGGCACACTTTATTCCTTGTAAAACCACCAATGATGCTAGCTACATTGCAGGTTTGTTCTTTAAAGACATTGTTAGGATTCATGGATTGCCTTTGAGCATTGTATTTGACAGGGACAACAAATTTGTGGGACATTTTTGGAGAACCTTGTGGAAAAGATTGGGTACAAACTTGTCTTTTAGCTCAGCCTACCATCCTCAGACTGATGGCCAAACTGAGGTTGTGAAGGTCATTAGGTAATCTGTTGAGATGTTTGACAAGAGAACATGGCAGTAGTTGGGATGTGGTACTCCCACAAGCAGAGTATGCCTATAATGATTCTACAAATAGAAGCATAGGTTTAAGTCCCTTCGAAATTGTCTATGGTAGTCATCCTCGGGGGGGTTTTGAATTGAGATATGTTCATGGTTTAGACAAGAGGAGTGGACATGCTGATACATTTGCAGAGGCTATGAAGGAGATTCATCAACAAGTCAGGGATACACTACACAAGACTAGTCAGAAAATCAAGGCTAGAGTGGATCAACAAACGAGAGATGTGCAGTACCAAATCAGAGATCTAGTAATGGTTCACCTTAACAGGAATAGACTGGCCAAGGGAAGCCACATCAAGTTGATGATGAGGAAAATTGGACCTTGTCAAATTTTAGAAAAATATGGTCCTAATGCCTATAAAATTGAACTCCCTGATGATATTGCTATTTCACCTATATTCAATGTTGTTGATCTAACCTTATATAGGAGTACTGATATAGGAGAAGGTGCAGCAGATTCTGCCCAGGACAATGAAGAGTGGGTGCAACATTTACCACCTAAGGAACCACCAAAACTGGAGTGCATCTTGGATAGCAGGATAGCCAAGAAGACCAAAAATTGGATTTTTGAGCACTTGGTTAAATGGCAAGGACTTCCAGACTCTGAAGCCACATGGATGTTAGAAGAAGACATCAAAAAGTAGGGTGGTGATTTGTAGCAGTTAGTCTCTAAGAGGACTTGAGACAACTTTCACCCAGGGAGTATGGTGTAGGAGCACCTAACAAATCATGTTTTTGTTTGTAATAAGGTTAAACTAACCAATGTAGTTTTTTTTCAGTTGCTATTGTTCAGTTTGTAACCGACTGGTTAAGAAACGGTTGGCCTCCCATAGCAGTGGGTTAAAAGCATAGTAGAATGAACATTGGGATTGGGTCATGTTTTGTGTCCTGTTGTGTGTTCATTTTTGGAAGTATGTATGAATTGTGCTGAAGAACAATAAAGCTCTATTATGTCCCCTTTTGTGTTTTCTTGTTCTTAGATTCAAGGATTTTGTAATTGTACTTAGTAGATTTCCTTTTCCTGTAGTCTATTGCAAAATGGTTCACTGAAGCATTCCACTAGTACAGTTCCTATCAAGATCAGTGGAATGGCTTAATTGTAAAAATATTCATTTTTGTTTTCTATTTTGTTTCCTTGTTCGGTGGTGCAGAGGACCAAATTAGAGCATTTTACACAGTAGACAGCCTAGTATCTCCATGTGCTAGGGTTTGGTTGGAGAGTAACGAGTCATAGAAATAGCAGAGGAGTTGAAGTCATTATCAGAGAAACAAGGGCCATCGACAAAATATTCCTCTCTCAAAGCAATAAGGATAGTCTAGCCGAGCGTGGGAAGACTCTTTGTGTATCGGCTTAATAACACCGTAGTTCGCCGAAGAGAGGTTCAAGCCATTGAATGGAAGTCGTGGTCTAAAGATTCATATCGAGATGATAAGGTCATCGAGTAGATAACTTGACGTTGGACCGACAGTATTCATCTTACCAATCGAGGTGTATTGGGGTGATAAGGGAGAAGTGATACCGACGGAGATCCATCAGGAGAAATTGGCTAGTGGCAAGTGATCTTAAGGTTTGGTCAATAGCATTCATCTGGTCGATGAGTGATCGGAGTGACTAATGTATCAGCGAAGCAAATTCTAACATGGCTGATAGTAATTGTCTTGCCGACAGGCAAGAAGTGTAGAGTCACCCATTGGGAAGAGTTGTGATGTCGGAGTGACAAGTTCAAAGATGACTGATGGTGATTTTCTTGCCGATAGGAAAGGAGTGTTGAACCTCACATCGGAGTGACTAAGACTTCAGAGAGATAAGTTGTAAAGTGGCCGATGGAAAAAGTGTTGCCAAAAGTGAAAGGAAGAGATTTGTTCACTGAGACTAGAAATGGTTCCAAAAGGTTCAAGAGTTCAAAATTTCAATTTTTTATCAATTGTCTGTTCCCATTGTGCTCTCCTCATCAATCATTTATTACAATTTTTCACATTTTGCAACTGGAAGTCACTTTCAGATTGGGATATCTTCCCAACTTTATCCTCATCCTTGAGGTTCATCAATTCAGACCTAGGAGATGGACGTACTTATAGGTACTCATCCATAACCTACTGAGTAACGATAGGAGCATTAGGATCACCACCCAATGGTAAATCCTTAGGTGAAAAAGGTTTCACTAATGTGTTTAATAACATCACTGAAGGTTTCATCATCAGATAATCATGCACCTTTCATCTAAGTAGTTTGGCTAAGGCTTTTCATTCTTGAGGCTCACTCCCTCATAGCCTTTAGGTAACGTCCATTTCCTGTTACCTTCTTCTTTGGTGTCATTCTTGTTCTTACCATTCTAGCAAAAGAACATCCAAACATTAGCAATTGTTAATGTATGAGGAAGATTTCATGTAGTGAGCTCATAGGTCCATGTATTGAACCTGGCTCTAATACCATATGTAACATGTCATCTCATATTACCCAAAAAATACATTCTCATTTTACCATCAAGTAATAAAATATCAAGTCATGATTATCATAATCACATGTTTAACTAACATTAATCATTTGCATAATGATTACATAAAGAGCATACTTGTTTCGTAATATTTTCAAACTAAAAATGTACAACAATTTAAGATACATGAAAGAGAATTTCCTTTACATTACAAACATAATATTTTTCTCATGGAAATAATATCAAGTTTACATAGAAATTGACTATTAAGTCAAATAATAAAATGTACTATTTCTGGAGTTTTTATATCTATCTACATAAGTCTCAGCTTGTCATCTATTTGGGAAGGAGAGCATCACTTGAGTGCTTTTCCTCCAACCATAGACATACGGTCCACCACACATCTTCCTTCCTGGAAGTGGCCCTCCTCTTCACGAAGAGAATAGATAATGAGAACCAATAGGATTTTGATCTAAGTCTCTAGTGTTGTGTCCTTCATAACTATTCACAGTCATACAACTATAGATCCACTTGAACTATGTATGACACTACTTGAAGATTATGACATCTAAATCAGAGTGAACTGACTAATGCATGCATAGATAGATGCATTACTTTGGCCAAAGATATCATATATATAAACATTTCACAGTGAACATAGTGATTATTCACCCACATCTAGCTCAACTTAGAAGTCATCTCATCTAATAGTAATTCAGTATTAATCCATCCCAATTAATGGGTATCATGAGAGTTCATCGAGTCTCATTAACTACTCTGACATTTGGAGTATAATATTAAAATAAACCACACATAGGTCTTTAGTCCTTTAGAGATGTTCATTTGTTGTCACTGCAATGGAAATCTATGACTCCACGTCACTCTATTCCATATTACAAATAACTTGGTTTCGATGTCTTGTCTTGACATAAAAATAGTTTTGTTTATAATAATAACCTTTGAATGTTCTCCTAAGGTTATTTGTGGGATTCATAAGTCCTTGTCTAATCCAATCAGACACTAAATGTTTTGTTTAACTCTTTTATCAATGATAGAGTCATATTGTCTATTTCTCATTTAAGCAACAAAGAAGGTTCGTTGTCTTGAAACCCTATAATAATATAGGCTTGACAAATAAAGATAGTAATATATCATTTATTTGACAATAAGAATGGTTTGACCAAAGTCTTACCACATTTTACCTCAAAAGTAATAAGAACTCTTAATCATGAATCTAAGAATAACATAGTAAAGTATCCTTATATCAATTCCAAAACATTCTCGTAACACCAATTGTTCGAGGTTTTATCCCCATACTGAGATAAAATAAAAATATACTTATTGAAAAGTATGATAATAGTTATCACATCAAATAGTAATAATATTATTCTTTGCACAACCTATTCAATCATGAAACCATCATATTCTTACTAGGGTTCCATTCGAGGGATGTGATATCATCCTCGGCCTGTAGTACCATCCATAGTTGGTTACCCATTCAACCTGTATGAAAAAACTAGTGCACTCTTTCAAGGGTCAATATGCAATTTATTTAACTATTGATGGTTATAAAAACCACCGAATAGTTTTAAATATAAAATATTCGATTACATCATGCCTAGTGAGCTTGTAGGCTCCCGACCACTATACTTCAAAATCATGAAAAATGATGGATGTGGTATTGTTCATCATAGTAAGAATCTAAGTATTAGCTAAACTCAACCAACACCCTAGTAGCTTATGCCAAGAACCAGTCTTATCAAGAAATGAAGACATCTAGGTTTCATACACATTGTAATTAATGGTTAGAAAGTGAGGTGTTATCGACCACCTCTAGTCATAAAAACACAACACAATGGACCCCATAATGGGTTCAACATAGAAATATCTAGATGTACTACAGTATTAACATTATCATATATAGTTCAATGATAATAGATAATACCTATGTATCATTTGCTATCAGTTTTTAGTTGAAAGTCTTTAGTCTTTCGACTGATATATGCCTAGCCTCTTCACTGTTCCTCTTTCAAATGCCTTCCTATTTTCTGTGTATGTCTTTCCTTCCAACTCCCAACAACTATTCTCACATAGGCATTATCTCACCCAACTCCCACTCTTAAGGAGAGCATGCCACCAATCTAGGCTCTCCCACTCAGCATGACTACCACCCCACATAGTGTGAAACTGCACTCTCCATATTCTCCTTGCTCATGGAGTACGAACTGCGGTTAGGAAACTATTAAGTGCTATATCGAGAGCCCCTTCATAGTTAAGAGAATATTCGAGGCTTAAAACAATATACCCCCTTATCTATAAACATAGTATATATATATATATATATATATATATATATATATAAAATAAAGAATATATATATATATATATATATATATATATATATATATATATATATATATATATATATATATATATATATATATATATATAATAAATAATACATTTGTTACACTATACAAAAGTTGTATCAAAATTATTCTTGTGATAAACGTTAATAAAGGGTTGAGGTCTCTGCTTCCTCGCCAGCTTAGATTGATGTCAAAAGGATTAAGTTAGTCATTAAAAGAAAATAATTAAATATATACAAAATAAAATGATTCGACAAAAAAGGGAAAATAGGATTTACTCTATCCTTAATATAATCCCTGAGCATCTCTCGACTAATGCAATGAAATTGTCATTGGAATCCTTCTGAATTGTCATTTCCTCAATAGTTGATCTAAGATCATTTTGAGATAGCAAACTACTTGAAACATACCTTAACTCATAAGGGTTCACATAATGGTTGATCTGAGACTTCAAATGGCAAACTAGTCTTTTTAAAATATCTATCCCCTTCTCTCTGGCGATACTCTCCTTCCACTCTTGAAGGTGGATTATTTTTCCTAGTTACACTCTTAGTCATACAAACTATGATTAGTGTATCATCAATAAATCATAAAGGATCATGATAAAATAATCTCAACATGTAATCTCATGACTAATCTAAGCATTAATCATAATCCATATAATCAAGGATTTATCTTTACATTTTTCGCAAACATCAAATCATTAACCTATGATTATTTATCAAGTTTATGACATAAAAAGTAAAATTAAACTTAGTCAAGATTGGGGATGTAACATTATTGCAGTATCAGTTCATTGTCGAGTTATTATTGTAGCTTTGCTCTTATTTTTGTGTTTTACTAGATTTTTATGATTTGATTTTATTGTGCTCTCATGATATTCCTCCTTTGATGTGTCATTGTTAAAAGTGTCCAAATCATGGTTTCCCTCTCTTTGGAGCCTTCTAGAAGCTTTTGGTGGCTCTTTTGGTACTTTCCTCATCAACCTTGCAATTTATCACTTTTGGATTATGATGGTAGATTTTTAAAATATTGATGTGGTCTATCGCAATTGAGTATATCATATTATGCATTATCGTAGAATGCACATTGCTTCCTTTTATCTGACCAACATTCATTAGCGAAGTTGACTTGTTTATCACATTTATAGCAATTGGCATCATTCCTCCTCCTTCGTCTGCCACAACCTCTCTCTCCTCTATAACCATTATATTGGCCTCTGTCATCATTATTGTTGTAATTATCACATGGTCCTTGGTTTGCCCATGTATTTTGTAATGTATTTATATTTCTTTGATTTTCCCAACTAGGAGCCTTATATCCATCATTTTGGTTATAGAGAGGTTTCTCAGCCAGCCCCTTAACATATGCCATCTCTTTCAGTCAACTTAGCATTGCACCAGGGTTTATGGTCATCTTCTTTAGTGCGTAGTCTAAATAATTGTGATGGTTAGTCTTCAGTTTCCTAGTCATCCCATTCACTACATAGCGCACAATATATTGTTTGATTCTTTGTAGGTTTCGTTCCTTTATCCTTTCATCATGGGGAACTCATTTCTTAGGTGTCCTTCTCTTGTACAATATGTACACCATATATTAGGTCTTTCTTTTTGTGGACTATTCTCTTTCCTTGACAATATTTCTTTTCTTAGCTTTAATTGTTCTAATTCCAATTTCAAATTTTCCAACTCCATATTCTCTTAATCCTTCTCTATCCTTCTCCAGGTTTGATTCTCAATGTGGAAATCTAAAGTCACTACTTCGGAGTCAATAGAGAATGTTTTGCCATCTAGAGATGTCCTGATTTCTAGGACTACTCGTGAAATCAACCATTCAGTCCATTATTTCTCAGTTAAGAGTTCCTCTAATTTTCTAGACACTTCCTTAAATCCCTTGTCAAACTCGTTTATAGATTCTCCTTTCTTCAATGCTAGGTCCCTCATCTTACTAACTCCATTAGTGGGAAATTCTAGGGATTTAATGTTATCTAGGAATTATTTCTTGAGCTCATCCCATTCTTTGTCATGTTGGAGATAGGTTTTTTTATACCAATTCAAGGAATCACTTTTGAGTGTTCCTACAAAGTCAAATAGATTTATTTGATCTCTATTTATATTTTTCCTTTTCCATATTGACTCCAAGATGAATACCGCTTCTGCAACCTTAGTGGTGTCCTTACCAAATACTTGGCAACTTGTGGTAATGGTTTATGTTCTCTTCCTTTTATCTCTTCTAAGTTGTATATCTAAATATTCTTTTCCTAATACTGCCTCATAATCTCTTATAATTTATTCTTCTTTTTCTTTTTGTTTACTCAATTCTTCATTGATATCTTGTGTTGAAATTCTACTTTATTTATATAGCACATGGGGGGATGCCTAGTCGGGGGTTGTACCTCTTCAAAGTATCATTTTTCTAGGGGATAACTTTTCATTTGTTAGCAACATGCCATTGGTTAGTGGTGTCAGTTCACTTCTCTATTGTATTCCAATTGACATGAAATTGGTGCTGTCGAGTATTGATTGTATTTCTTCCCTTATTATCCTCACACTTCTATTCACCAATTGTTCCAAGTACTCCACATCAAACTTTAGGGGTTGGAGAATTTTTATAGGATTCAGTATATGTTCCTAGTTTTCATCAATCCTAATCTAAATATTAGAGAAATCAAGTTGAATATATGGTGCCCTACTTAATTCCAGTAGGGTTGGATTTGTATTCTATTGTATTATTCTTCCCATGTCTTTCTAGAATTGTCATAAGTGGTAAGGCTTCCTTCTAGGTTTTCATAATCTTGGTTGCCTTACCAATGTGTAAACTCATTTGTCCTAGAGTGTTGTATATATCTATTTCTATTATATTGACTACAACTCCTATGGCACGCTCATCTACTTCTTTTGAATTAGGTTAATTAGTATTTGGTTGTTCAGATGCACCCACAGTGGCATGCTCAACAACACCCTCATTGGCACTCTCAATTTCTTTTTCTATCGTTGTCCTCATGGCACATTCCACTTCCAACTCTTCTTCCTTTTATATCCTTTTTTTGTATTGTTCCTAACATTTGTGGGTTTGCTTTTGTCTCCTTTCTTCCATGTTCATGTCCATAGATATTTTTCTTGTTTCACTAATCTCCATTAATTTCTTGTTATCTCCCTTGGCCATGGGTGTTTTTGATTTGGAATTTCATTAATCCTTATGTATCCATGGTCGAATTTATTTAAATGGTTACATCTTTTCAGGGATATTTTCAAATCCCTCCCCCTTTAGATTTGTCATCCCTTAAGTGTCTGCCCCCCTCTCACAAGGGTAGTACCTAAGAGAATTTTCCATGAGTTTTAGAAAAAAATTGTCACTTTTATTCTATTTCTCAATTGTTTTTTTAGTCCACGTTTTCTTCCTCTTATTTTATCTTATCTTATTCTTTACTATTCTTACCAAGGTCTTGGCAATGAAACCAAATGTTGGAAAGAGAAATTAGGATACAGTCCAGAGATTTGAACCTAGGTCACTCTTATGTAGTTTATTTATACCCTAGAATAAATCGTGATAGAATGACGTATGATTGCGGTAAGAAATAACATACTATGATAAACCTAATCACATATACCATCTCAAACACATCCTTAAGTATTCAAACATTAATTTAGAATCTTTATACATCCATATATATATATATATATATTAACTTATACAAAAGGCAAGTCTGAGTCTCTGTTCTGTGTATTACATTCCTTATTCTTTCTTCTTACATCCTAGTTCCTTACTTGCCTATCTTTATACAATATCTATCTAATAAGGATGTGTCCCTTACAAAACATTCATATCTTTGTTATCCTTGTTAGCCTTGTGCTCTGCATTCCATTTGCGGTGAGTTGAGGTACCTTCTTCTCTCTGCCCTATTTCCTGCCAACAACCACACCTATGAGTTGTAGTAGCATTAAATTATTTACGTAGAGATAGATAGTATTTACCCTACCTTTTATATATGATTTAGATGAATGATGTAAGAGCCCAATTTCATCAAGGATTGTAAGCAAGGAACAATCTATCCTATAGTCCTAGAACAGTAGAATAAAACCCTACTCAAGTAATGGAGACCTTAAACAACCTAGAAATGCAACTATGAAAGAATAAAACCCTAGAATGCCTAATGCATTTCCTCCATTACTACTAAGCTAAGCTATGAAAAATGTACTTAGACTTGCAGACCAGCAACTAAGGAATGAGAGCTCAAGAGTAGACAAATGCACAAGTCAAATGCTCAAAGTGGTGAAATGTCAATGGGAGAGGGTGGTTTTATAGAGGAGGAAATTGGAATGGAGGGTGGAGATTTAGAGTTGACTTTTGGAGGGAAATCAAGGGCTACGATGGGTTAAGGTTTACTTGTCACTAGAGGACAAGGATGTATTTTTTATTGGGGAAAATATGAGGTGAGAGAAGTGATTATGTGTTTAATTAAATAAGTAATAGATACTTATTTAATTGTTTTGAGAAGGGTATGTGATGAGGGTGATTTAATTAAATAAGAGGAATACTTATTTAATTAAAAGGGGAACATTGGATAATTGAAATAAATAGATATTTATTTAAATTAAATGGGACATGGTGATGAATGATTAAATAATATTTAAATTATTTAACCATAGAGGAAATAAAGAAGAAAGATAGCCTAGTTAACTAAATAGAATTTATTTAATTAAAAGGCCAAGTGAAATGAATTAATTAAATAATTCAGAAATTATTTAATTAATAGAGGAATGTGATGGGAAGATGAATTATGTGCTAAAAATATCGTTTGCAGGCTCGGGACATTTTCAAGTGTCTACATTTTGCCCCTCTTTGATATAATGTTGAGTCTGGCGTTATATCAAAGAAAAAATTAAAAAAAATGCTCAAAACATGCCCCAGTGTGTTCCAGGTGAAGCGTGATGGTCTTATGTCCCCTCAGAAAATTTTCCAAATTTTCTAAATTTTCTAAAATTTTTTAAAAAGTTTAGAAAATTTTCTGAAAAAGTTGTGTGGTGCACCCAGAGGGGTCTGGAAGTGAGAAAAATGGCCTAAAAAGGAATTTGGTACGTGCAAAAGGGGCACCAGTAGGTTAGTTTTGCAAGTAGGGGGCCCACTTAGGTCAAAAGGGTCTATATATAGCAAGAAAGGGGCCTATATTCCTCATTTGTGCATTTGAGTGATAGCAAAGTGGGTAGAACCTGTAGTGAGTTTGTCAGAGTGTTGTAAAGAGCTGCCATCAGAATGTCACCTGTACAACTCCACCAGCACTGCGGATATTGAGTTCGGTCGCATGGAAATCTACTTGGGACAGACGCACCGGTATGTATCCAATCCTTGTTTTTCAATTTGATCAAAGGGCCCGAAAGCAAGGTATGCATGCGATACACGTTTGTGTGCCACATGTGCTATCGCATACATCGCATGCGCTTGGCGGCGCGATGCATGTGCCTAAGTGCGATGCATGGAGTTTTTTGCACCACATGCATTTAACATTGTGACACATGCGCTTAGGGGGTGTGCATCCACAAGATGCTACACATAAGTTGACCAGTATGACACATGCACACGCTAGTGTGATGCATACGCCTAGATGGGTCACATGCATTGAGCAGTATGGCACATCTGCTTAGGTGACTCGCATGTGCAAAATAGTGTGATGCATGTGCAGATTTTTGTCAAAAATGTAGATCAGGCCTTAATTTTCCTATATTTTAATGCCAGATGCTATGAGTTAGGGTTTGGTTTTGCTTGATTAACTGAGTGTGTTGGATTACATGGATATAGGTGAGGGTGCCTCCCATCTGTACATGGGAGAGTCGACCAACAGGGTATTCATTGTGCCATTCTTTGGATGCTGTGGAGCAAGACATTCTGGATTCCCTAGGATTATATGGAGTTCCTTTTATGCCCAATATTCGAGCTAACCAGGGGCTACTGACTGCGATGTTCAAGCGGTACCATTCAGAGACAAGCTCATTCCATTCCCTGATAGGGGACGCCACTATGATGCTCTTAGATGCGTGGCAGATTCTTCGATTGCATATCCATGGAGAGCGAGTGATTTATGACCCGGTGACTATGTTGGCAGCTTTGCATTGGATGTTTGGCATGCAAGATGATGCTGAGCTAAGGGTCGAGGAGCATGAGATCCCATGGGATGTGCCGAATGACCAATATGAGAGGCTTATTATTGTTATCTGCACCTGAATAGGTGGTTTGGTGTGCCTTGATCGGTGCTGACACAGATTTCCAGTAGGCTGGGGGGAGATGCTAGAGGGTATGATGATAGATATGACTTCTTATGCTTGGGGGTCTTGTTTACTTGCTTAGCTATATCATTAGTTGCACGGGGTGGTGTACCGAGGAGAGCAGTCGATTAGTTGCAGAGTGACACTTTTGATGATTTGGGCATGGCAGCACATTTCCATATGCAGGCCACCAGTGGAGAGGTAGATATTCAAGGAGCTGCTATATGTGTTTAGATATACAGGGGCATTGCCATAGGTTCAGATCAGTGACATCAGTTATTGGCATCATGCTATTGACCACATGGATGCATTTGTTTGGATGTCGTACAGAGGGTGCCCTTGGTGGATAGAGGATGATGAGCAGTTGCCAAATTGCAGGCATACCAAGTATCTGATTGGGCGTACAGTGTAGGTGCAACATGTGATTGAGCGCCATCTCCCATCACGGGTTCTATGGCAGTTTGGAGAGGTTCAGGATGAGCCGGTGGGTATTGCAGAGTTTTCCTGTGTTACCCAAGAGATAGGAGTATGGGAATCGATGATTTTGGTCTAGACAGCCATTACTGAGATAGACGGGCTACAGTCGATGTAGTGGGAGTACAGGGATGTGGCTGATCTAGGCATGATGCCTGCATATGATGTGTGGTGGGCTACTCACATGCCCACACCATTTTTGGATCTAGATGCACCAGCTCCTATGGAGCAGTTGGGATGGGGGCCACGACACCGACTTAGAGGGTGAGGCAGAGGTAGAGGTAGAGGGGATGGAGGTAGGGGCAGTGATGGTGGGGATGATGATGGTGGAGCTTGCAGCGGTGGTGGAGGCAGGGGTCTAGGTGGCTGAGGGTGAGGTAGGGGCAGTGTACTTGCCCCTATCCAGGAGGAGACGGAGGAGGCAGTGGGACATGTGGCATTGAGTGTGGGAGCTATATAGGTGGGAGGTGGAGAGGATGTAGCAATGGAGGATGTCGATGTCGAGAGAGAGGAGATGGATGAGAGTGGGGATGAGGAAACTAGTGATGATGATGAGGAGGAGAGGACGAGGGATGAGGCTTTATAGGATGTCCCTATTGATGAGGTAGGAGATGATGAGGAGGAGGGGAGGGATGCCAGGGATGTGGATGGGCAGATTGCTGATCTACAGGCGTAGTTGGATGCCATGCGACAGCAAGTACAGACAGTTGAGGGTCAGCTACTACAGCAGACAGCTGAGCAAGACATGGCTATTATCAGGGCCCAAAGAGTGGAGCAACATATTATAGACTTCATTGCTACCATTAGTGGGTCTACTAGCGAGTTGGTGCAGGCATTACTGAGAGCAGGGCAGGAGACCTAGTACTACCGAGATCTGTATGAGCGTGCAGTGCCCATATATCAGAGAGCTCCAAGATTTCAGAGTAGGAAGAGCAGTAAGTCCTGCTCTCATAGATCGCACAGTAGTGTTCATAAACAAGCTTCTCCATATGATAGACCATCTGGGTCGAGTACAAGGTTAGATAATAGGGATCTTCCGACAGGGCAGGCAGGGGTTGGATAGATTTTAGTTGTATACTCTTGTTGTAGACACATATTTTGATCGAGCCTGTGTGCTCTTGAGATACTGTTATGGAGCCTGCGAGCTCATTGTTGACACATATAGACATGGATTGATATTGTACTGACACACATGATTTTTTGAGATATATGTATGGGATGACTTTATTCTAGTTCATTCTATTGTTGTTAGATGCATATGATGATGATGGTTTATGATGCTCATGATGTGATATATTTTATGTATTTGTGATGATGTGATCTAAAGATTCTTATGATGTATATGATGCTTATATGATGTTCATGTGATATGTATAATGTGATGGATCATGTATGGATGTTTTATGATTTTATTTGTACACCTAGGTCATGTTATGGATGCAAATGGTTATATGATAAGGACTTATGTGTTAGATGCATAGTTTTGGGTGCGAATGATGATGATATGGTTATGTGTTATTATTAGTTTAATGATGATAATGGATTATGGTAATTACGATGATTATGATGATTATGTTGATTATGCAGTATGGTAATGTTGATGATTATGATGGTTTTGCTAATGACATATGCTTATGACATATGATGTTTGACCATGATGAATGATTATGATGTTGATTCTTATATCTGATTATGAGGATATTAATGTATGATTATGATGTTGATGCATTATGGACTAACATGTGTGTATGAAGGGGTATATGATCTAATGTTGTTTTTTGGGGTGTGTCATAGTAGGATGGAGAAGATCAGAAGAAGACGCGAGGAGGAAATAACGAGTTCGACAGAAGAAGAATTGATGTGAAGTGAGGGATTCTGACTTATGCTTTTAAGGATGTGAGCTACTCTTTAATATGGTACTGCATATCATCATAGTACTTATTATGCCAAAGGACAATGAGTTCCATGGTATTGTTGCGACCAAGGCACAAAGTACGATCCTTTCGAAAACATACACACGCACACAAAAAAGAATAGACAAGGATTGCCAAGCTCATCCTGGGTCCCTAAGGCACTTTGTTAGGTCCTGTGGCGAGAACAAATCTAGGTGTAAAGGTCCTGATACATGGAAGTGTCTAGCCTCTCCCATGTATAGGATGCATTTTGTTCACCCAATAGTGTTCCAGTCACATACAACGAACTTAGTTGGCCCAGTCATGTTGCCTAAACAAACCGTAGACAACAATGAAAGAAAATTGATCTTTCCCATCCTTGCCTCTCTTCACCTCTTAGGGACTGCGTCAAGAAGCATAGGAACAAGATCGTATAAAAATCAACCAAGTGTGAAAGGTGAGATAAAGACAACAACTGTTAGATCGTGTGCTGATTGTAGATGTGCTTGCCTGAATGATTGTGATAGGTTAAGCAGTGCCTAGTTTCAAGGTAGGAACATGTCATCTAAGACGTCGAGTTTCATTTCAACCATGCATCCTCCTGTATAAGGTAGATGAAATTTTGTAAAGCATTTTGTGTGAGCCCTATAGTTTGGTCGCAAGGGTGTCGCGAGTTTGCAAGGTAGTTGACTTGCAATGAGTGATAATGTCCAAGAGATGGGTGTTATCATCTAAGGCATGAAGCCTAGTTTTAATTGTCTCCCATGCTTGTTGTTAGACACGTGGTTGAGAATGTTGGCTGGTTATAGTGATGTCTGGTTATCACTATGGATATGATAAGTGGTAGTGACCTGATCGTACTATTGATCTATCTTGTTTAAGCATTTTGGATATTTTGATGTTTGCTGTTTGTTTACAGTGTCTTTTCCATGAAAAGATGACTTATTGCAATGACGTGATAGGGCGGGCCCTAAGGGGCTGACCTAGTGCCTCAGGGGCGCATCAATGATGGCCTTGCCTACATGAAAGCTCAAAGGCAATGTAGTTCTACCAGGGTGGACTTGGGTTGACCTAAGACCTAAGGGGAATGCCTCGGGGGCACATCCATGCTAGCCTTGCCTATGTAAAAGGTTAGAGGCAATGTAGTTTAGTTTATTGGTTTGACGTTGTGTGACCATGTTTAGTATTTTGGTTGACTATTTGATGTTTTGGGGTTTTTGGGAATATTTAGATATTTTTGGATTTTGTTGGTTGTTTGATTTTTTTTGGATTTTAGTGGTTTTTTTATTTTTTTGGTTTTTTTGGTTGACAAATGTCCTCCAACAATGACCCCAGGATCAAGGACTGCCCCCAGTCAAATGCATTAATAGGTTGTGGCAAAAGCAACTTGAGGGGAATGTGATGACAACGAGATGTTAACTTAATTCCAGGCCATGGGAGGGATAATATGATATGGTACGGGGGGAGAGTGGATGATGGATTATGATGGAGAAGGGATGATAGACAGGAGTGATGGTAGACAATGGAGTAGAGATTAATTACGCATGGTGTCTATTTGCTAGGTTTTCACCATGGTACTTGTCCGAAGCGCCACCATGGTGGTTTTCACTGTTGGATGGATTTTATGTATAATACTACCTTAGGTGCATACTATTGACGGGTTCTAGCAATGGTTCTCCTTCAGGAGTGGCTAATTGATATGCACTAGACCCATATACTGTTGTGATGACGTAAGCCCCTAACCAGTTTGGCTCAAATTTTCCTGGCTTCTCTCGTTCCATTTGATTTTTGGGGTTCTCTTTTAGAATAAGGTCTCCAATGTTGAAGTGGCAGACCAATACTCTCTTATTATAACTACGTCAAAGATGATTTTGATAAGCCTCTAGATGAGTCAGTGCATTTTGTCTCCTTTCATCAAGAAGTTCAAGTTCATGTAACCACGATGTTCAGTAGTCCTCATTATCGACCAACTGCTATAGGGATACTCTTAAAGAGGACAACTCAACCTCAATTGGAAAGATGGCTTTGGATCCATAGACAAGGGAATAAGGGGTGGCTCTGGTGGGCATATAGATGCTAGTATGGTAAGCCCATAGGGTGGGGTTGAGTTGAATATGCCAGTCACATCTAGCATCATTAACAATCTTTTTTTAGGATTTTTATGCTGGTTTTATTTGATGCCTCAGCTTGGTCGTTGCCTTGTGGGTAGTACAGAGTAGCGAAGTGGTGTTGGATGTGGAATTTTTCACAAAGTTCACGGACATCCTAGTTTTTGAATGGACAACCATTATCTGTTGCGATGGATTGTGGGACACCATACCGGCATATGATATAATTAAGGATAAACTTGGTAATCTACTTGCTAGTGATGTATGTCATAGGAATAGCTTCAATCCATTTTGTGAAATGTTCGGTGGCTGTGAGGATGAATTTATGGCCGTTGGCAGAGGTAGGGTGGATTTTTCCCATGAGTTCAAGTCCCCATTGAGAGAAGGCCCATGGAGATGTAAGTGGCTGTAGGTCCTAAGCTGGTACATGCACAAGATCACTATGTATCTGGCACTGCCGACACTTCTTTGCAAAATGGTATGCATCTTTTTCCATTGTGGGCTAGTAATATCCTGCTTTGATGATCTTCTTAGCAAGGGTAGGACCACTGGAGTGGCCTCCGCATATACCCTTGTGTACCTCTCGTAGGGTTGTTTGTGCTTCTTTAGAGTCAAGACATCTTAGGAGGGTATTATCAAGTCCATGGCGGTATAGAGTGTCACCGATGATGACATACTTAGCAGCTTGGCATATGAAGGACTTGTGTTGGTTTGATAATAGGTCAGCAGGTAGGGTTTGGTCTTGCAGGTAGGTGTATATGCCATGGTACCAGGGTGACATGGGACCAACAATTTTGCAGACTAACTCAGATTCAGGGACATCGAAGGCTAGGACCAATAGTTGTTCCATCTAGAACTCAAACTAAATGAGGTTACTTGGGATATCAAGGAGAGATCCAATGGTTTCCATTGCATCTACTACCCAATTCTGAACCCTTGGAATTTGGTCAAAGAGCACTATGTTAGAGTATAGCCTGAAACTATCTACCATCTTTTTATACGGTATGAGCTTTTCATCTTTGGTGTTGTACTCATTATTGACATATTTGATAACTAACTTGGAATCACCAAATACTTGTAATGTTTTTATTTTCTAGCTGACTACCATTCAAAGTCCTATGAGTAATGCCTCATACTCTGCTATGTTATTTGTACAAGGAAAAGTAATTCTAAATGCCTTGGGAATGGCATCACCTTGAGGTGTAATAAACAAGATACCCTTGCCTGAACCATGATTGGTACATGATCCATCAAAGAATAGTGTCCATATCTTGGGTGTGTCAACTGTGAATATTGATTCATCAGGGAAATCAACAACCATTGGATGATCTGCCAGTGTAGGTGCATTTGCAAGCTGATCTGCGATTACTTGTCCTTTGATGGCTTTGCGGTCAAAATTTTCTATGTCAAATTCGCTCAATATCATAACCCATTTTTCCATTCATCCTGTTAAGGCCGCTTTATTTAGAAAATACTTTAATGGGTCAATCTTAGGAACCAGCTTTGTCTTGTAGTTCAGCATGTAATGTCACAATTTTGGGGTAGCAAAAACTACGACGAGACAGGCACATTCAATAGGACTGTAGTTCAGCTCATATCCCAGTAAGGCTCTACTGATGTAATAGATTGCCCTTTCTTTTCCTTCCTCATTGTTCCGTACCAATAATGCCCCTAATGCTGAATTAGTTGTTGATATGTACAATAAAAGGGGCTTGCCTGGGATTGGTGGCTTGAGAACTAGTGGAGATAACAAATATTCTTTGATCTTTTGAAAGGCTTCTTGACACTAATTTGTCCACACAAATGGTACCCCTTTGCAGAGTAAGTGTTGGAAAGGTTGACATTTATCGGCAAGTTGTGCAATGAATCTCTGAATAGATTGTAACTTTCCCTATAGGCTGCATAGCTACTTTAAGGTAGTAGGTGAAGGCATGCCGATTATTACTTTGACCTTAACGAGGTTAATCTCTATCCCTCTGTGTGAAATAATATATCTCAACAATTTTCTTGATGTGACACCAAACACACATTTCTTAGGGTTTAGTTTGACTTTGAATTCTTCCAAGCACTTGAAGATTTTATCTAGCACCTCTAGATGAGAGCTTCTAGTGACTGATTTTGCTAGTAGGTCATCAACATAATCCTCCATACATGTGTGCATATAGTCATGGAATATGGTTGTCATTGCCCTCTAGTATGTAGCACCTACATTTTTGAGACCAAACAGCATGACGATCTAGTAGTATGTGCCCCAAGGACATGTAAAAGTTGTTTTGTGTTGATCTTCCTATGCTATCCATATCTAATTATACCCAGAGAAACGGTCCATTAATGAGACCATTTCAAATCTGGCTATCAAATCCACTATGATGTCTATGTTTCATAATGGGAAATCATCTTTCAGACATGCCTTGTTCAAGTCATGGAAGCCTTCGCATATCCTTATCTGGCCATTGGGTTTCATGGCGGGCACAAGATTAGACACCCACTCTAGATAATCAATTGGCCTGATGAAGCCAACATCAAGAAGTTTCTTCAATTCTACCTTCACCAGCAAGGCGATCTATGGATGCATCTTTAAGAGTTTTTCCTTGACAGGTTTGGTGTTTGGTAGTAGTGGAAGGTGATGTAGGACAAATTGTGGATCAAGCCCAGGTATATCAGCGTAGGACCATGCGAAGTTGATTTTTCATCTTGAGAAGAAGTCTTGGAATTCAGGCTTTTCTTGTTCTATAAGTGACTCAGTGAAATGGATAACCTTGGGTGCTTCTTCGGTGCTAAGGTTGGCTTCAACAGTTGTCTCTACTAGTAGTGGTGATTTTTCTTCTGTGATGGGCAACACTTCCAACCATCCATCCTCAGGTGCCTCAGGGAGGTTTTCACCTTCGAATACATCCTTTATTTTTATTTTTGCATGATCTAAGGGTGCCTTTCGGTTTTCACCCAAAGACCTATTTTTTTCTTTTTTATTTTCACTTTTGCAACTAGAGGGTGGAGTGGACTCTCTGAAGTAAGCCGAGGTTTCCAAGTCCATGATGTACCCAACTTTATGGTCTCCAAGAGGCAAACCTTCACAAAGTCCCATGAACTCATCTATTGCTTCATTGTTCTCGAATAAGTCTAAGTTAGGTGGATCTTGTTGGTCCGAGTCGATGAGCTCAGGATGGACTAGGGGTAAGCCATCATCTGTATTTAGGTAATTCATGGTTACAGGAGTCAAGGTACAAATAGAGGTGTTATCAGGGTCCCAGAAGATATTTATCCATGCTACCCCTTCAGGGAGATTTGGTGAGGTGGATAGGGATGATTCAGGCCTAGGTTCAGGTGGATCCCTTGATGTCTCAACTTCTCTAGAAGCACTCGTCTCCCCTTGGATAAGTAAATTAGTACATGGAGCCCTGTCTCTTTGTGTGGTATATCCCAACCCTCCACTGTGTGGCCACCTTATTGGTTAAAGAGGTTCGGTTAGTCCATTTCCGTGTGGTCCTAATCCACTATGCCCATCATATCCTTGTTTCTTGATGAATTTGTATCCTTTACCATATTGTTCCATAGGCAATTTGATGTGTTCAACCTCTCATTCCTCTTCTTCTTTATAGAGCCAACTGGATATGTCTTCACTAACATCTTCTTTATTGAGTTCTCCCCACTTTGTGAATGTGGTGGGGCCGGCTGAGAGGGTTTGCTTCAGTAGAATAAGGTTGGCCTTTCCTTGTGACTTGGGTGATACATGCAACTTTCAGATGCAATAGGACCTTTCTATTTTGTATTCACCACATCCTCTGTCTTGGATTTGAACCTGGGAGTTGAGTGGAAGAATGAAAGTGGAGGTAGATTTGGATAATGTGGATGGGTCGATATAATTAGAGGAGGAGGTGAATGGTGAGATCCCCTGATTTACAGGCACCTAATGTTGGGGTACTTCTCTTAGGTGGCTGCAGTATTGAAAGGCATTGGGATCAGTCAGGACGGTGACTTCCAAGCCGTTATAGGGAAAATTGATGTATTGGTGGTAGGTGGAAGGGATGACCTTCATGGAATGGATCCATGGTCGGCCCAAGATGAGGTTATATGGTAATTCAATGTCCAAGACATGGAATATGGTATCTTGAATGGTCGACCTAACTCTCACAGGTAAAATGATAACTCCCTTGGAGGTGAGTTTAGCATCATCGTAGGCCTTGATAACAATCCTCTTGGTAGGATCAATGCAAGCCTCAGAGTATCCTAGTATTAACACCAATTTCAAAGGACATATGTTTAATCCCACTCCACCATCTACCAGGACTCATTAGAATTTATGTTTATTGATGTAGACTTCGAGGTGTAAAGGATCATTATGATTGGTGTGGTGTGGGGGTATGTCTTGTTCCATGAAGGTGACATTACTAATAGTGGCTAAGTGTCCCACCATGGCCTGGAATTGGCTAACATTTAGATCAGTAGGAATAGAAAATTCTAGGAGTGCCTTATCCAGAATGGCTTTACATTCAGGCGAAAGATGAAGCAGCTCAAAGATGGATATCTGTGTTGCGGTCTTCTTCAGATGATCTAAAAGGTTATATTGAGCCTTGGCTTGTGGAGTGGATGTATTGGAGGTGTTGGCGAGGGCACCCTGTAATGTAACTTTGGCTTTGTGGGTGGTGACGGCACATTCGAGATGAGCTTTTATGGTAATCATGGAGATATTGTTGTCTGAGACCCGGATGCTATTAATGGTGTAATCATAGGCGACACTATTATAGCTAACATTGTGTTGTGGCTTGGTTCATGACAAAGAGGGCTATCCTAATCCATGGTTTTGTAATGGGTCAGTGAAGATGGTATGGTTAGTGTTGGAGGAACCGGCCATTTCCTCTACCCCTACAAGATCCCTGTCGATGAAGTCTTGAATGATATTTTTCAGTTTAAAGCAATTTGACGTCTTATGTCATTTGATTCGATGATACTCATAGAAGTTGTTGTTGTTCCATGAAGGGGGTTTGAAGGCCAGATCATATTGTCGTATCTCGGTTAGTTGAATGAGGTTGTTTTGTAATAACTTTTGCAGGATTACTTTAGTTGGTTCTGTCAAAGGGGTATAGTTATGTCTAGGGGCATTATTCCTAGGAGGTGGCCTCCTTTGGTTATTTTGGATCACGTTCGCTAATTGTTGTCGAGGTTGTGTCTGTTGTTGTGGTTGTTGTTGTGGTTGTTATTGTTGAACGTACGGATGATTATTTATTGTGGGGGTGCTTTAAGTGTGAGGGCAGGTCTGGCTCTAAATGCTTTGGCTTCTACCACCCCATCATTGGTAACATTCTTGTTCCATGCCCAAGTCTTGTTCTTGTCGTAGGATGAGTTTTGCGTGTTTTGATTCTTGTTGAAGATCTTTATTGTGTCCTTAGTGATGAGAACCTTTTTGATGGCTACCCCCTTCTCAACTACTTCATTAAAGGAGGTACATCAGTGGATTTGTAATTGAAGTGTAAGTTGTTTGTTTAAGTTTTCCACAAAGATGGGTACTCGCTGATTCTTAGCAATATAACAAGGGCATTTGCTTGCTAGGCCTCGCCACCTTTGAAAGAAAGAGATAAACGTCTCTCCTTCCTCTTGTCTTGCTTGGCACAAGGTGTCTATATTCACATCCGTCTCTATGTTATAGGAAAAGTGTGAAATGGACTTGTCTATGAGTTCTGTCCATGTACATATCCCTATGGGGAGGTGTGCAAACCATTCAAGAGCTTGGCCCGCGAGACTCCTAGGGAAGAGCCTCATCAAGTGGGTGTGATCATAGGCGAGTTCTAGGCAAGTAGTATGGAACTTGCGTAGATGTTCAACGGGACCCCCCTTTCCCCTATATTTGTTGAAGTTTGGTGGAGTGAAATTTGAGGGAAAAGGAGGCATGTAAATGCTTTTGTCAAATGGATATGGGCATAAGTCTTCCATGGAATACAATTTCTTGGTCCCTGACACTTGCAAGTTTGTGAATTGTTGCTTTAGCTTGTCCAACTCTTGGGTGAGGGTTTCGACGGTTGTGTTGGCAATGTTTGTGATTGTGTCCAAGTAAGGATTCATCATGTTATAGGTTCCCATGTTACTAACAAGTGGAGTGGTATTGACGTCGTAGTGAGTGTGTAACAGTGCGGTGTTTTGGTTTTGATTGTTGGTGGTGAAGGATACGTTAGGGTTAATTTATCGATAATGGTATGGCATACTCATGGCATTTTGAGTTGAGACATGAGGATTTGTTTGTTGGTTGGGATCAATGTAAGTCGCATTGTGGGTGTTGGCTCCAAATGGATTTATGGGGTTTGAGTTGACGTAGGATATTCCCAAGCCTTGGCTAGTTGCGTTATGTTGGTTGGTGTTGAGATTACACATGTTGGTATTGGAGTTGGTTCCCATGTTCGTGTTGACATTACCCATGTTGGTATTAGAGTTGGCTCCCAAGTTCGTGTTTGTGTTTGTTGTGATGTTAACTCCTTGGGTTTGGTTTTGTGAGATCACAATGTGTATCCTTCACGTTCTTTTAATGTGACCTTGAGGATTTGCCAAGAAAATAAAAGGATTTGATGTGTGAGTTGTGACATTGGTGTTGTTTTCCTCAAAAGGAAGGGCGTATGTTTACCGTGATGGATTCATGTGACGTTTGCCCTTGGAGTATGTTGACATGTTCTTGTGTTTGGTTGGCATGGTAGTTGGAGGATGAGGCATAGCTTTGGCTTGTTGTGTTGGTGTTAGCAGAATTTTGGTATGAGGGTGGTTATGTTAACACCTTCGAGAAGTTTTGTTCCATTTTGTATAAGGTGCAAAAGGTAGCTTTGTGGGTCCACGACAATCATTTCATCTTGGATTCTCAATACTCTAGGGTCTTGTCCTGCGGCTTCAAGGACTTCAGGTGTCACTTCGGGTTCATCATCTTGCAAGAATATATTGTCAAAGGGGTTCCCCATGTTTTGGTTAGGTTGTTCATTAGGTTTGGTGCAAAACCTCATGGTTTCGATGTGAGAGTCTTGGGGATCTTCTAGGTTCTCTTCTCCCTTTCTTTTCTTTTGCAACTGTGTTTCAACCATAAAAGACCTTGATGGAAGGTAGGAGGATGACAATGCAAACCTTCTAAGTAAATGAATGAGGGTGGTATTCTAAAGGTACTTAAAAGGTTCCTAAAGATGGAAATGGAAATGACCTAGGTGTCTTATGCAAATGGGTGTATGTCTTTTGGTTGTTATGTTTATGGGATGCGACTAATGGGAAGGTGCCTAAGCCCAAAGTGTGGGGATAATGATTTTAATCTTCACAAAGTCTTTCTCCAATAGGATACTATTGTCTACTAATGACTTTCAAAGTACAAATCAAGTTTGTCGAGACCTTGGATTTTTGGTACAAGAAGGGTGATTTATAGGGATTTTTGGAAAGTGGACCTTATACTTAGGCAAATAAGTATGAGGCCTGCGTTAGAATGGATTGAGTGAGAATAATGCCAAGGTATCTTAGTACAATTTTACACTTGTGAGGTAGTCACACTTTGACGGTTTCTCCTTATGTTTTAACTTACGAAGATTAACATTTTGAATTCCTATGGAAATCTAAGGCTCAAATCCTAAGGTTCCAAGATTTTCTATGGTAGATGTGAGACCTAAAACCTAAGACAATGAAGGTGGTATGCAAGTGGATCCTAAGGGATGAGACCTAAAGGTTACTTAACACAGTTACAATTGAATCAGATTGGGAGAAAAATATTTCAGAGGTTTCCCTATGACTCAAAGTTTTATAAGGCGTATGTAGCACACTATTCTTCTTATGCATTGTAGAAGGTCACTTATGTGGTTTACTGTTTAGTGTATGTGGTTTACTATTGTAGTTTACTGTTAAGTGTATGCAGTTCACTGTTGAGCATATGTGGTTTATGATTTAGCAGATGCATTGCAATTTTGCTTATGTGTTGCAGAATGTCACTTATGCGGTTGACTGTTCAGTGTATGCATTACAATTTTTTGCAGGCTCTAAAGGCAATGTTTTCTTAGGTTTGTTTGATAGTTTTGTGAAAAATTACAAAGCACATCAATGACAAAACACTCAGCAAACAGTTTTGTGGCTATGTCTCTTGTTTGTTTGATGTTCTTGTGGTGAAGTTTTTTGAAAAAAAGACACTTGGAAGACAAGCACGATCCTAGGGCTAGTCAAGGGTTGTATTTGTTGAATCCCCTAGCTGCGCTTATTCAAAGTAGGTAGCTCCAGGATCTTGGTAGCACTGGCTCCCCCTTATAGTGCACTCACTTCTCATGCATACCAAGATCTAGGTTTCCCGAGGCTCATCCCCCCACCAAACCTTAGGATTGTCCCTGCTGCCTCGGCTAAGAACCGTATGAATCGGGGTGGCTTCAAAGGTTACCCTTCTGAGTCAACAAATAGAAGATTTTTGGCCACTAAACAAGAAGGTTCTAGTAAAATATCCGAGGGACCAGCACCTCACGAGCATCCAGCAAGCCACTTAAGGCTCTAACTAACCATACTAGGAGTTTAATATACGCTAAGGTACACCTCCTTTCCAGCTAGCATTGTATGGTGAGAGCTTATACCAGTTAGACTTGGCTTTCGCCTTATCCTCAACTTATATAGTGGGCTGGACGAAAGTCCCGCTTGGGGTCACAAGTGAGTTCTCCTTTTGGATCTGTCTCAAGAGTAGGCCCCTCTAAGGCTTAACAAAAGCGAAACAAACTAACATGCTTTTGATCCCAAGCTCGCACTAAGTCACAAGGGGAGACCATACGCATATGAGTTTGCTTCATACTCAGATGGGGGTTCTTTTGATTTATCTTTTCTTAGTTGTGGTGTGATTTTATGTAAGTGAAGTGTAGGGCTTATACCTTTCCACTACTCTAACACAAACCACAAAACATAGCAAGCACAAATGCAATCCTTTTTATCTTCTTAGATTGGTGTGAATGCAAGTTAATTTTAAGTCCCAATGAGTGTGAAAATGCAAAGATTGTGGTTCATTTTTAACCCAATGCGTTATAATGCAAAGTTGTGTTCTTTTTACCTCGTGAGTGAAAAATGCATGGGTCGTTTTGTTCTTTTTAACCAATATGAGTGAAGTTCATTTTAATCCCAAAATGAGTGTGCAAATGTAAACAAAAGATTATGTTCTTTTTAATGCCAATTGCAAAGTGTTTTGGTCATCCACACATACATAAAACAAAGCCCTAAATGGTAAGTTTAGTTTGAAAATTAAAATGTCCCTTCCACGCCACAAGCTGCAAACCTAGAAATTAGTAATAGCAAAACCTAAATAGAAACTAGAAACCACGGATTGAAATAAAATTTTTCAAAAAATAACTTGCTATTTTTACTAGAGCGCATGTGTCACACAGAGAATGCATGTGATGTACTGTTGGTCGTATGCGTCATAGAAAATGTCTTATGTGGTGCTCTATTATGCGTATGCAGGTCTAAGCAGCGCATGCATCACATAACATAGCACATGCATCACAAAACACAACGCATGCCTCACACAATTCCCTACAAATGAAAATGTTACCAAAAAACCTAACCAACGAAATAAAATTATTTTTACATGGACTAAAACTAAACCCTAGGACTATAAGGTATGTCCCTGAGTGCTAGCAAGATAGAAAACTTCCAGGCCTCAATAGGATTTACCCAGCTTGCAAAATGATTAAATAAAACCCTAGATGACAAACTTTAATCCCTTCTTTGAAAACTAAATGCCCTTTTTAAGAAAACCCACTACTTAAAAATGAAACCCTAGTAGCTAACAAAAATAGAGAATCCTTTAGACTAACAAACCTGCAAAAACTAGTTAGCAACCTATAAAACAAACTAAGTTAGGGTTAGATAAACCAAAACAAAAAGCTTGAACCCTAGACTGGAACATATGCATTGCAAAATGATGCGTATACGGTGCAGAATCCAGCTTAAGCGTCATGCCAGACTTTGTATGCGTTGTAGTGCTCAGCGTATGCATCGCACAAACCTGCAAACTCAAAAACCCCTAAATTTGTGGCATGTACACACGATTCATGTCAGGTTCACCAATGTAAGCAAGGAAAAATCTATCCTACAGTCCTAGAACAATAGAATAAAACTGTACTCAAGTAATTGAGACCATAAACAACCTAGAAATGCAACTATGAAAGTATAAAACTCTAGAGTGCCTAATGCATTTCCTCCATTACTACTAAGCTAAGCTATGGAGAATGTACTCAGACTTGCAGACTAGCATCTAAGCAATGAGAGCTCAAGAGTAGACAAATGTACAAGTCAAATGCTCAAAGTGGTCAAATGTGAAATGGAGAGGTTGGTTTTATAGAGGAGGAAATTGGAATGGAGGGTGGAGATTTAGAGTTGACTTTTGGAGGGAAATCAAGGGCTAGGATGGGTTAGGGTTTCCTTGTCACTAGAGGATAAGGATGTATTTTTTATTGGGGAAAATATGAGGTGAGAGAAGTAATTATGTGTTTTATTAAATAAGTAATAGATACGTATTTAATTGTTTTGAGAAGGGTATGTGATGAGGGTGATTTAATTAAATAAATAGAAATTTATTTAAATTAAATGGGACATGGTGGTGAATGATTAAATAATATATAAATTATTTAACCATAGAGGAAATAAAGAAGAAAGATAGCCTAGTTAACTAAATAGAATTTATTTAATTAAAAGGCCAACTGAAATGAATTAATTAAATAATTTAGAAATTATTTAATTAATAGAGGAATGCGAGGGGAAGGTGAATTATGTACCAAAAATATCATTCGCAAGCTCATGACATTTTCAAGTGTCTACAAGGATTAATAACTTAGTTGGAACTGTTGCAAGCCATTATTTTCTTTGTTTCTTCCTTTATGAAAGTATCTTATTGCAATTTGTTTTCCTATTATGTTTCATAAAATTAGTAATGGAACATTTGTTCCTACAACTTGCCTCAGCTTAAATATTAGTTACCTCTTCTTTAAAACTAAAATTAGAATAGTAAATTTTTGCAATGTAGACACCTTTGTGTGTTATACCAATATAGTATGGTTTTGAAGTCAAACTCTTGATATTATGTGTTGAAATGATAATACTAAACAAGATGACCCTATTTTGGATAAAACAAACAAAGATCTTTTCATATGTTTTGAGGGTCAATTCTCACCTAGTGGCTGTTGTCTAGGGGAGCTAAGAACAACCATCTTGATCCCACCTCCCCTTCATGTAAAATTCCCTATAGTCTACCATGCTCATTTTATGTTGTCATACTACTAAATGTATTTCTGTTTTTGGTTTGTATGGAATGACCATCTTCTTATGAGACTTGCATTCTAGATTTTTACAATTCTCTATAGGGACTAAAGTTGTATTGTAATCTTTGATTTTTATTAGATTTTATCTAATTTGTTGCATGGAATTGCAAATTATAGACACACTGACTACTTAACCCTTAATGATTCCTAATGTTCTTTTCTCCCCTAAAAAGAATATAATATTGCTAGTAAGAGGCCTTGAATTCCTTACAAATGAGGTATTCTACCATTTTTGCACATACAAATTAGTATTTTCCTATTTTAGGGGTAACAGGTGGTAGATCTAAGGATTCATCACTTGTGTAGCTGGTTCATCTTTAAGAGGCTAATAAACTCAGTGATGGCAACACATAATATTGACTTCAAACGAGCTTTGATTGCAATACAAGAGCTCTCTTGTTTAGGATAATATAATTCTTTTGAAGTAATGCAAAAGAGAATAGTTTTAGCCTTGAGCTTGCCAGGAACAATGTGGAATCATCATCTTAGATTCATCGAGAATAAAGGCTGTCTCATAAAATGCTAGATCTTCGTTTGCATCTTTACCACATCTCTAAGATATTAAAAATTGAAAATATGGCACATATAATATTTTATTTATCAATACATCGATATAGCTATGTCCAAAATGGCTCATTTCGAGAAAATAAGGTGATTATATAATCCACACACCCAAACGTTTAATGTTATTCTTGTTTGAAAGTTTACTTACTCAAATGTTCTTGACAAACTAGCACTGCATTGTTGAAGTATTCAGCCCTTGTTCACATTCACTCTACTTAAATATCATCCATTTCAATGGTCAAACAGCCAATAGAAATTTTACACCTCATTCACAATAAAAAGTGGTAAATATTTGTCCTATTTTTATTGGTCAAAATTAACTTTGACTGTTGAAATTGATGATATTTAAGAATAACCGTTCATATTCATTTACAAACACAAATAATAAAATATGGTCTTCCTATATTACATATCAGAGATTAACACGTTGTACGTTGTTAAAAGACCTCTCCACTGTGCGTATAGCGAAGCCCCACCTGCTTTTGCCGCGTTAAAAATCATGCTTTATTAACTCATTCAAAGTATATTTCATACCAACAATTTTCTTATACATGGATTTCTAAAGCACGGAAGCAAAATAACAGATATTTAATTAACGAGAAAACCACTAGTAGAGGAATCCTTAAGCACCTGATTTTTTCTGTAACTTTCAGGTATGCTCCTAGAGAGGCTTTCCATGGCAAATGTTGTTCCTATTCCTCCTTAGTTGACGCATGAATCCAGAGCTCTTTCTTCTGAAGAAATATTCAGAAGAATGTGTTTTGGCTCCTCATCATCCTCCAGATGATCCAGACAAGTTCACAATCTGGCAGAGAGTGTTTGGAACTAGCCATATAGTTAAATTGCTTGAAATAACTTAGTCTGATAAATATATACTTTCCATAGCGGCCAACACTGCCTCATACATAATATATTCCCTTGATTATGATGTGACATATATATTACAAGTGGAGAAATAAAAATGGGGCATGGCTACAAATAATTTGAAGCAGTTTAATGATATGGCAGGTTCCAAACACTGTCTACGATTGCAAACTTAAAAACTTGTCTGGATCATCTAGAGAAAAATGGGGAACCAAAACACATTCTTCTAAACATTCCTGCTGCATATCATTTTTCTTTTCCACAAAGAATGCTCTGAATGCCTGATACAGTCGTCGCCCTCTGCCATCATTTCATGATGCTAAAGTTTTGTCATACGGTCTTTAGGCCGAAGCACTCCATTATCTTCACTGATCTCAGAAGATGAGGAATATTATGATGGCCCGCGATTCATGTGAGAGATATCAGAGGTAGATCTGAGCGCTAAGAGCATGCTTTCAAGTTAAGACTTTGCATTTATGACTTCCACTGCTCTTCTTAAATATCATTTATTTCAATAGTCAAGTTGTAATTTTACTATAGAAATAGGTGCTCTTAATGTCATCCACTTCAAAAGTCAAGTTGTAATTTACCTACACAGCACATTATAGAAATGATTGCTCTTAAATATCATTCACTTTAGAGCAGGCATTTCTATAGTGTACTGTGTAGACAAATTACAATTTGAACTTGAGTGTTGAAGTGGATGATATTTAAGAGCAGCTATTTGTATAGTGTACTTTGCAGGCAAATTACAACTTGAGCGTTACAGTGGATGATATCTAAGAGCAGCCATTTCTATAGTATAGAATATATGATTGTTGAAGTGAATCATATTTAATAAAAACCATTCTATAGTATATTGTGTACCAGAATTACAACTCATTGACCACTTAAATTCTTCCATCAGTAAGTAGCAACAATTTAAAACAGCCAACATGCAATTTTATTCAACCTTGGGACCCATTTGATTTAAGAGCAGCCATTTTTATAGTATAGAATGTATGATTGTTGAAGTGGATCATATTTAACAGCAACCATTTCTATAGTATATTGTGTACCGGAATTACAACTCATCGACCACTTAAACTCTTCCATCAGTAAGCAGCGACAATTTTAAATAACTAACACGCAATTTTATTCAACCTTGGGACCCATTTTGATTTAAGAGCAGCCATTTCTATAGTATAGAATGTATGATAGTTGAAGTGGATCATATTTAATAGCAACCATTTCTATAGTATACTGTGTACCCGAATTACAACTCATCAACCACTTAAACTCTTCCATCAGTAAGTAGCGACAATTTTAAATAACTAACACACAATTTTATTCAATCTTAGGGCCCATTTTGATTTAAGAGTAGTCATTTCTATAGTATAGAATGTATGATTGTTGAAGTGGATCATATTCAATAGCAACTATTTCTAAAGTATACTGTGTACCCGAATTAACTCTTCCATCAGTAAGTAGCCACAATTTTAAACAGCTAACATGCAATTTTATTCATCCTTGGGACCCATTTCGATATAAGACAACATTCAGTGGCCCCTTATGACGAATGCGGACTTTTTTCGTTCCCCGTTCAAATTAGACGCCCTTAACGCCTCTTCCGCCTGTCTGAACGGGTCTTCATAATTTGGAAATTAAGAGTCACGTAACAAACAATAACGGCAATGCACGAGCAAAGAATGCTGTTTTTTTAATCAAAATAAGATTTTGACTCTAAGAGTGGTAATTTTTGTTGGAAAAATCAATCGTAGTTTTTATGTACTTATTATCTCTAACTTAACCAGCGCTTAAAAATGTAACTATGATCAACAACTTAACGAAGTAAATTATCATTTTGTGGGTAAGTACCAGCAAAGCTTATGATATTGGTAATAAACTGATTTTTGAGAGAATGTTTCTCAAAAATCATATAAAAGATTATAAATTGAATTCTTAGAATGAAAAAAGATATATATATTTTAAATAATATTATAATATTGAGGATCACATGAATTAGTTTGCATTATAAAAAAAGTGTATACTGAGCACTTTTTCCTTTAGTTATGGGTTTATATTAACATTCCCTTTTGATAATTATAATTTTTACTATTTTGATTTCTTGAAATGTGAATCATCCTTAAACCACCACCTCTCTTCTCAATGTAGCATTCCTCACATTTAAACATATGTATTTCATCTTACTTTAGTCTCATCTTCATTTAGGATGCCAACACATTGTGCTCATATCTTGTTGAAAGGACCATACGCACTCGTGTCCCTAGAATTCAAACATCTCCTTTCCTACCAAACACTCTCCTTTTCAAAAGCCTTAAACCCTAATTCACTTATGACTATCAAATAGTTTCCAAAACTATCTATGAAAGAGGGATGGACTAAAAAGGAAAACATCTTGCATTGAAACACTCTCCTAGAGATCTAGAGCCTATTTTTATACATCTAAGGTTTCCACCTACTACACATATTATAGGACTCCATTGCCACAACAACCTACACATGCACCTACAACCTATTTTCCATACTGGGGTTCTAATTGACCAAGATGACTAATTGTTTCCTTCTTCTATTTATGTAACAACTTCACTCAGCTAAAAATGCACACTATCTTGTCTTCTTTTATTCACACATTTCTATTTTAGTGCTAGTTCATCACCAACTCTGTGTCTTTTATTAATGTAGTACATAAATTAAACTACCTATGTCTTAAACTCAATCTAATTACATTAATTGTGATGTGTATTAATTAAATTAATAAAACATGTGAACCTAGATTAAATTAATTGTATACAATATAACTGGGAGCACAAATAAAGAAAAATAGATTTTATTCAAAAAGAGGAAAGTACAAAGGAGGGTAAGGGATGTAGAACTTCGTATAAAAGTTGAGAAATGGATGTCTATCGAAACTAGAACTTTAGAATAAGAAATAGGAGAAAATGAAAGTATAGACAATGGCACATTTCACAAATGACATGATTCTCATATGGTCTACATGAATGGCCCATGATTCATGTGAGAGATATCAGAGGTAGATTTGAGCACTAAGAGCATGCTTTCAAGTTAAGATTTTGCATTTATGTCTTCCACTGCTATTCTTAAATATCATTTATTTCAATAGTCAAGTTGTAATTTTACTATAGAAATAGGTGCTCTTAATGTCATCCACTTCAAAAGTCAAGTTGTAATTTACCTACACATTACACTATAGAAATGATTTCTCTTAAATATAATTCACTTTAGAGCAGGCATTTCTATAGTGTACTGTGGAGGCAAATTACAATTTGAACTTGAGTGTTGAAATGGATGATATTTAAGAGCAGCTATTTGTATAGTGTACTGTACAGGCAAATTACAAGTTGAGTGTTAAAGTGGATGATATTTAAGAGCAACCATTTCTATAGTATAGAATTTATGATTGGTGAAGTGAATCATATTTAATAGAAACCATTCTATAGTATATTGTGTACCAGAATTACAACTCATCGACCACTTAAATTCTTCCATCAGTAAGTAGCAACAATTTTAAATAGCTAACATGTAATTTTATTCAACCTTGGGACCCATATGATTTTAGAGCAGCCATTTCTATAGTATAGAATGTATGATTGTTGAAGTGGATCATATTTAATAGCAACCATTTCTATTGTATACTATGTACTAGAATTACAACTCATCAACCACTTAAACTCTTCCATCAGTAAGTAGCGACAATTTTAAATGGCTAACACACAATTTTATTCAACCTTGCAACCCATTTTGATTTAAGAGCAGTTATCTCTATAGTATAGAATGTATGAATTTTGAAGTGGATCATATTTAATAGCAACCATTTCTATGGTATACTGTGTACCCAAATTATAACTCATCGACCACTTAAACTCTTCCATCAGTAAATAGGGACAATTTTAAATAGCTAACACACAATTTTACTCAACCTTGGGACCCATTTTGATTTAAGAGCATCCATTTCTATAGTATAGAATGTACGATTGTTGAAGTGGATAAAATTTAATAGCAATGATTTCTATAGTATACTTTTTACTCAAATTACAACTCATCGACCACTTAAACTCTTCAATCAGTAAATAGCGACAATTTTAAATAGCTAACACACAATTTTATTCAACCTTGGGACCCATTTTGATTTAAGAGTAGCCATTTCTATATTATAGAATGTATGATTGTTGAAGTGGATCATATTCAATACCAACTATTTCTATAGTATACTATGTACCTGAATTACAACTCATCGACCACTTAAACTCTTCCATCAGTATGTAACAATAATTTTAATTAGCTAACACACAATTTTGTTCAACCTTGGGACCCATTTTGATTTAAGAGTAGCCATTTCTATAGTATAGAATGTATGATTATTGAGGTGAATCATATTAAATAACAACTATTTCGATAGTATACTGTGTACCCGAATTACAACTCATCGACCACTTAAACTCTTTCATCATAAGTAGCAACAATTTTGAATAGCTAACACGCAATTTTATTGAACCTTGGGACCCATTTTGATTTAAGACCAACCATTTCTATAATATAGATTGTATGATTGTTGAAGTGGATCGTATTCAATAGAAACTATTTCTATAGTACATTGTGTACCCGAATTACAACTCATGAACCACTTAAACTATTGCATCAGTAAGTAACAATAATACATGCAATGTTATTCAACCTTGGGACCCATTTTGATTTAAGACCAGCCATTTCTATAATATAGAATGTATGATTGTTGAAGTGGATCATATTCAATAGAAACTATTTCTATAGTATACTGTGTACCCGAATTTAAACTCATTGACCACTTAAACTCTTCCATTAGTAAGTAGCCACAATTTTAAACAACTAACATGCAATTTTATTCATCCTTGGGACCTATTTCAATATAAGACAACATTTAGTGGCCCCTTATGATGAATGCGAACTTTTTTCATTGTTCGTTCAAATTAGATGCCCTTAACGCCTCTTTCACCTATCTGAACGGGTCTTCATAATTTGGAAATTAAGAGTCAGGTAATACACAATAACGGCAATGCATGAGCAAAGAATGTTGTTTTTTTAATCAAAATAATATTTTGACTCTAAGAGTGGTAATTTTTGTTGGAAAAATCAATCATAGTTTTTTATGTACTTATTAAGGGAGAGGGGCCAGCCGCTGCCCACCCTAACTTCGCGCACGTCAAGCACATAGCTAGAGATATCAAATTTTGACAATTTTTTAAAGGTTTTTCCATATGTGACCGAAGAGCTTAAAGCTATTCTTTCAGCTTTTGGGCACTTATACATTTCCCTGTAGGATGCGTTATGTACACATGGGTCAAAAAATGGTCATTTCAATGTGTCACCCCATACATCCGCACCGATGTGCCAGTAACTGCTCGCCATCACATTTGTACACTTTTGTTAATTTCATTGGTTAATTTACAAATGTATTGGTGCATTTGTGAACATGTATTGGTGCATTTTTGAACATGTACAAATGTTGTGAACATGTATTGGTGCATTTGTGTTAATTTATTTGGTTGGTATTTTACATGTATTGGTTCTTTTTAAAAATTCAATTGTGGCGTCAAGTGATTAAAAACATAGCAGTTATTGGGGCGTGGGTGGCAACTAGCCCCTCTCCCTTATCTCTAACTTAACTAGCACTTAAAAATGTAACTATGATCAACAACTTAACGAAGTAAATTATAATTTTATCGGTAAGCACCAACAAAGCTTATGATATTGGTAATAAACTAATTTTTGAAACAATGTTTTTCAAAAATCATATAAAAGATTATAAATAATTCCATTTTTAGAATGAAGAAAGATATATATTTTTTAAATAATATTATAATATTGAGGATCGCATGAATTAGTCTACATTATAAAATAAGTGCATACTTAGTACTTTTTCCTTTAGTTATGGGTTTATATTAACACTCACTTTTGATAATTATAATTTTAACTATTTTGATTTCTTGAAATGTGAATCATCCTTAAACCACCACCTCTCACCTCAATATAACATTCCTCACATTTAAACATATGTATTTTATCTTACTTTAGTCTCATCTTCGTTTAGGATGCCAACACATCGTGCTCATATCTTGTTGAAAGGACCATACACACTAGTGTCCCTAGAATTCAAACATCTCCTTTCATACCAAACACTCTCCTTTTCAAAAGCCTTAAACCCTAATTCACTTATGACTATCAAATAGGTTCCAAAACTATCTGTGAAAGAGAGATGGACTAAAAAGGAAAACATCTTACATCCATCTTGCATTGAAACACTCTCCCTAGAGATCTAGAGCCTATTTTATACATTGAGGGTTTCTACCTACTACACATATTATAGAACTCCATTGCCACAACAACCTACACATGCACCTGCAACCTATTTTCCATACCGGGGTTCTAATTGAGCAAGATGACTAAATGTTTCCTTCTTCTATTTATGTAACAACTTCACTCAGCTAAAAAAACATACTATCTTGTATTCTTTTCTTCACACATTTCTATTTTAGTGATAGTTCAACATCAACTTTGAGTCTTTTATTAATGTAGTACATAAATTAAGCTACCTATGTCTTAAACTCAATCTAATTACATTATTTGTGATGTGTATTAATTAAATTAATAAAACATGTGAACCTAGATTAATTTAAGTGTATACAATAAAACTAGGAGCACAAATAAATAAAAATATATTTTATTCAAAAAGAGGAAAGTACAAAGGAGGGTAAGGGATGTAGAACTTGGTATAAAAGTTGAGAAATGGATGTCTATCTAAACTAGAACTCTAGAATAAGAAATAGGAGAAAATCAAAGTATAGGCAATGACACATTTCACAAATGACATGATTCTCATATGGTCTATATGACAATGGAAGCATCTAATCCACATAGTAGGTTAAAAGTCCATACATAGAGCTAAAAATCTACAAAGCATATATAAAATGCACATCAATACTAATAGAGAACTATAGAAAAATAATAGTAAAATGCTGAAGTACTATAAATAAATTGGAGCAAAGAAAATGACATCTATTCTAACAAGTAAAATAATTAGAATTTAATAGAAGGGGATGAGATACAAAACCTCCATATGAAGAGTCCATCAAGAATAACTATAACTAGGATAGGGGAAAAGGGTTGACTACTTGGGAGATTGCCAGTATGCTCAAGCCATAATTTTGGTTTTTTAACCTCCATGGGTAGTCAAATAGAAGTATGGAGTTTGTTTTTGTATGCTCTTAATCCTATGTGCATCTCAAACTAAGAACAATAAAGTAAATCGTAAAAGGAAATATAATTAGTGTGTCTACTATTATTATCCCTTTGAGTATGAGATAGAGTTACAAGATGTAGAATTTAGAGATGCCAAACAAATAATACAATAAAAAGTAATAAAGAAAGAGGGAAAAGAACAACAAACCTCCAAAAGAAATGGTGTCCATTGGCATATAGGGAGCTTCATATAGGAGATTTAAAATGCACCAAGAACCTAAAGTGTTGTTGCAGGATACTAGAATTTGTCAAACATTTGAAAATGGAGGGGACGAAGGATTCAAAAACTAGTCCAATGCATGAGAAGGAAGGAGTCCAATTTTAAAAATCCATTAGGCCAAGAGCTATCTTGGGCAAAGAAATAAGGAGAAGATTGTTAAAAAATCATCAAGAATGAGTGACTGATGGTTATGTCAAAGGGGATGTTGAAATGATATTTTTTGGCCATTAATGAGCATTTCTATAGATATAAAAATGTAAGATGAAATTGTGACTATACGGAAACCTACATAATTGTAGTTAGTCTTAAAGGGATGAAGTTTAAAGTAATCAGAAAATTACTTAAATTACAATATGAAGAAAAAACATTAGGAAAACATCGCATAAAACACAAGTACACAAAACAACATAAAATTTGATTTCTATCTTAGGAAATAAGCTATAGGATTGGCTAAAATATGTCTTAAAACATTCTATGAGAAAGGACACTATAAAAAGTACAATTTATAGTGTCAAAATGGTATGGTATACAATTTTTAAGATTACAATTAACAAATTTTAATGTTTAATGAATGCTTTGTTTATTTTTTTAAATTATATATTAAGAGTAAAATAACATTTAGTAATTAAAATAAGGACACAAAATAAGGGTTCTATTTTTACATTACATTCTAGTGAACATAACTATCTATTCTACACTTCCGTTTTGTACACTCTAGAACTGTGAACTAAAAAAAAAAACATGAAATCTAAATTAGTTTAAAAATCGTAACACCCAATAAATAAGCTCCACATCATATTATAAAACACAACTCTCAACAAAACCCACACACCATTATTTCATGAATTTGATACCTACTACTTATTACCTCTTCCAAGCATTTCACCAACACATTTATTATCTTCACCAATTTATCTCATTTCCCTTCCACTACTTAATCTTGACTCTTGATTTTTAATTTCCAACCTACCACAACTAAACTTATCTATCCCACCTTCCCTTCATTTTATAACTCCACCATTCCTCCACCATCCCCTTGCAACATAGCCCTCAACTTAACATGTTTTTTCCACCATGGACCATAGTGAACTCCCCCTTGTGGAATATGTGAGCACTTCCCACTTAATAAATGGTGAGACAAATTTGAACCATGATGTCAAATATCAACAAATCAAATGGTAGAAATATCAAATTGTTTCCACCAAACTTCAATTCCTCTATATTTTATTTTTCTATACTTCTTATGGTATGGACATTATCAAGGGCATTGGATAAATCATTAATGAGGTTGATCCTTCCTATTACCAAACCTCCTCTTCAAAATGTTCTTCTTTTGTTCTTTCCTCCACCACCCCTCACATTATTAAACCTATACCATTGCCATACCTCCCATTCAATTTTATTATCCATACTTGTCCCTTTAATAAATTGGTGCTTCCACATCCATCTATTTGCAATAGGCTCTCCCCTCCACCCCTATCTTTTCCCTCACAACTTTACCAATCCCCATGCAATTTATTTCTCCACCAGTACCCCCATCTCCCTTTATAATCTTCATCCTACCTTCCCTATAGTGTATGAATTTCATCCTGGCAAAGAAAAGCATGCTTTCCCTTACCTGGTGATCTCAATGACTACACTAGGAACAAATAGCTCACCTAAATGCCTTTAATCTATTGCCTTCAATTCCTATATATTTTATTTTTCTATACTTCTTATGGTATGGCCATTATCAAGGGCATTGGATAAATCATTAATGAGGTTCATCCTTCCCATAACGAAACCTCCTCTTCCAAATGTTCTTCCTTTTCTCTTTCCTCCACCACTCATCTCACTATTAGCCTATACCATTGCCATCCATCCCATTCAATTTTCTTCTCAACAGTCATCCCTTTAGTCAATTGGTGCTTCCACATCCATCTATTTGCAATAGTCTCTACCCTCCACCCCTTTCTTTTCCCTCACAACTTTACCAATCTTCATGCCATTTATTTCTCCACCAATACCTCATCTCCCTTTATAATCTTCATCCTACCTTCCCATATTATAATCCCTCTAGCTAATTATAGTGTATGAAATTAATCCTAGCAAAGAAAAGCATGCTTTCCCTTACTGGATGATCTCAATGACTACACTAGGAACAAATAGCTCACCTAAATGACTGTAATCTGTTACTATCATAGTAGAAGAGTAGGTTTTCTACTAGTTATGCCTATGTATTTTACCCTTGATAAAACTATGTTTTATAATAAAGTTAAAAGACTATGCTAATTGACCAAAATTGAATTTTAAGAGAAATATAACATGAATTTTAATTGAAAACAAGATAGAAATGTAAATAGGAGGTCAAGAGGAACCTATGACAAAAGTAAAGAACCACTAGCCTAGATGCTAGCATGTCACATGGAGGTCTATGTGTCACACTATAGTTTGGACAAACACAAAAAAAATGAAAATTGGAAATCTACTTTTAATTCATAAACCCAGCCTACGCAAAAATATATGAAGACAAACCTAAGAGATCTCCAAGTGACAAATTGAAGCTAAAAATTGAAATAATACTATATATATTCACAAAAGGAATAAATTAAATCATAAAAAAGGAAAAAGGAAAATCTACAAAACCAACATGTGATTGAGATATTCTCTTCCAAGTTTGTAATCTACAAGAAAACATGAAAATGTTGGGATTGTTTGGGGGCTTTCCTTCAGTTCAATCCCCTATGTAGGTTTTTCAACCTCCATACATAGCCAACAACAAAAATATCAATAATATAGTGTGTGCTATTATTCTCTAAGTCTATTTAGAAAAATAATAGTAATGACAATGATAAAACTAAGAATTCTAATGCTAAATCTACTCAAACTAAAGAAAACTAGTATGCAATGAAGGAACGCACAAGATCTATTACACTCAAAAATGTATTACACAAAAAAAAATTAAAAGAAAGATAATGAAGCACAATCACCTTGAAAATAAAGAATAGAGATGCCTAGTTGAGAATGAGGCACAAGGAAGAATCCAGTAGTGGATAGTTATTCCATAATCACTACAAAAATGCCCAAGATTGAAGATTTGATCACATGAGATTGAGTAACACAGCACAATCTTGTTGTATGAAATATAAAAAAGTGAAGATTGCCATAAATTCTTAAAGATGTGGTAAAAAGATAGAATCAAAATAATGGAATTACCAAAAGGTCCCTGAGTAATAGAGAAAATTTATTCAAAAAGGTAATATTGGAGGGAAGAAGAGAGGGTAGGTCAAAATGAACAATTGAAGGGTTGCAGATGCATTACACAAAATCCTACATATTGTGGAAGGTGTTAAGAAATGCTCAAAAATAGTCACTAGGTGGCAGACAGACATGGGATGCTAGCATATTGGATGGAGATCTATACTTAGCACTACTATCCAAGTAACTACAGCTTCTAAACTTCCAGATCACCTTAGGAAAACCTTAAGATCATAACTCTTAAATAGAATTTCACAAAATACAAACACAAGGAAAAAAACATAATATAAACATTACATCTTCTGGGTTGGAAAAGATAAGGTGGGGCTAAAAATGGACTTACAACATGCTAATGGGGTGAACACTAAAATGAGAAAAGAAAACATAGCGTGAAATTACAAGAGATGCAATTTTTGATGTGACATTAATTATTTCACTCTTCTCATCTACTTCCACACCATTCACCATTATGCTCCCACACAAATGCATTTTACACCCATTTCCCTATGCACCTATCTCCTACTTGTAATAATCCTTCAAACTATGCTAGACACATTTCCTTCTACCTATAAAGATATCAATGTAACCCTCTACCAGAATCCTCTTTTACACAAGATACTCTCTCACCCTTTTTGTACTAGATTTGTGACCCCTTTATTGTAAATATATATTGGTAAAGGGAACCCTATAATGGTCCACATTAGATAATTTAATGCCACATATGTTGATTTTATCTATGATGATCAATTGCACATCAAAATATTCCCTAATACATTAAAGCACTATCAATTAGAATGGTTCAACTCACTTCCTCATAGTTCTCTATATTCCTTCCCTAAGTATCCTCCTTCCTTTTCTTGGAACTAATCCACACCTAACTGATGATGGGCTAGCCACAAAGGGGCTAGTAGCTTAGTTGGTAGAGCACTCTAGCATCAAATGGAAGGTCCTAGGTTTGAGTCCTAGCTAGTCCATATGAGAAGTAGCTCAACAAGTGGTATCAGAGCTAGGATAAAAGCTCGAAGTTCCTATAGTGTGGCTTAAGGTGGGTGTTGGAAGTAAGCCACACATGGACCAATGATGAGCTAGCCACAAAGGGGCAAGTAGCTCATTTGGTAGATCACTCCAGTAGCAAATGGAAGGTCCTAGGTTTGAGTCCTAGCTAGTCCATATGAATAGTTCAACGCAACAATTTAGATTTAGGCATCCATTTTTCATACACTAAAACTATGTCAAAATTGCTTGAGTATTTGTGTTCAATCAATTCAAATCTAAGAATAAAACCCTTCGATTTATTAGAGGTTGGAGGATGGAAAAACTCTAATAGTAAAAGGGAAAATTTATTCATAAGTTGCATTTGTGTGATAAGATTGCAAATGTTTAGTTTTTGTAGGATTGTAAAGAAGGAAGTTCCAACATGCATAGTTTGCTCTCAAGTTTTATTATTTTTAAATGTGTGGCTATAATTGTTAATTTATGATAGTATTTTGTGGTATATTTCATAATTTTAGAGTATCTTAGTATTGGATTAGATATCTAGTTTCATATTTGTAAGTGTTGTTTAGTTTAGAAAAGTGTGAAGTGTGTTGAAGGAGCTCCAGTATATAGGGTTTATTTGTAGATCTAAATGATATTTTTATTTACATTATTTCTGATATATGGTAGAATATTTTTGTACTTTATAGCCATATAAATCAGCTCCAATATTGTGGTGGATTTTGTGTATGTTTCAACATAAGTTTGTAGTGTTTTCTTTACACATTTGAGAGGAAGAAGCTACAACAAGAAAAACATATCTCTAGATTTTTGTATTTGCATTTATTTATGTATAAAAATTTCTATTCATTTAAAGAATATAAAACTACCACATGCATTTGGGTGAAAAAAATATTTCATATGTGTAAATTTGTGTGAATTTCATGACATAGTTTGTGCAAAATCAACATTATATTTACAAATTTTGTCATCCAAATTTAATGGTGATTATTTAAATATATTTTATGTTGTATTTTTTGGATATATTTTAGATATGAATATTTTTATTAAATAATTTGGTTTCAGACATTGTAAATTGGTTTATGGTTTTCCTAAGGTTGAAGAGAACAAGGAGGTTGGCGAAGGATATGCTAAAAACAAACACATAAGTGACAAATTTCAGAAAAATAGTGCATGGAGGGCCCATTATCCACTTAAGCTAGTTCATTCTGATATTTGTGATCCTATGAGAAAAAGTGTTTGGATAAGTCATCATATTTCATTACTTTTATTGATGATTATTCAGGAAAGTCTAGGGTTTATTTTTTGAAGAACAAAGATGAAGCCTTTGACACATTCAAGAGGTTTAAAGCCCATATAGAGAATGAAAATGGTTACAAAGTAAAGGTCTTAAAGACTAATAATGGAGGGGAATTTTGTTCAAGTACTTTTATGGATTATTGTGATGTCGTTAGTCTATACTCTTCATTGAAGGGTAGGGCCACTTCCAGATAGAAGGTGAGCGGGGGACCGCTAGTCTATGGATGGAGGTAAAGAACTTGGGTGATGCTCTCCCTCTTGCAGATGACACTCCAAGGCTTGTGAAACAAAAGACTAATCTAGATATGGAAGTCCTGACCTTGTACTTATTTGTAAATTGTACATTTATTACCTGATTATAAATCATATATGAAAATTGTAATCGAAAAGATGTATTTCTTTTACAAATTGAAATGAAATGTTATTTGATTGTGAAATGATTTATGTTGCCAATTATGTAAATGATGATAATGTTGATGCCATAAAAATAAAAAAATGATTTTCCCTACTTTTAAGGAATTGTATTATTTACCTTAGTTGAAAACCAAAGGATTTACTATGTTATATGAGTAGATTTGTTACATATGGTATTAGAGCTACCTAGTTCAATACATGGACCAATGAGCTCACTACATGAAATTGTTTTTCTTCAAACATTATCCATTGTTAATGTTTGAATCTTCTTTCTCCAGAATGGTAAGAAAAAGACAAACCCTAAGGAAGAAGGTAATAGAAAATGAACGTTACCTAAAGTGTCATGACCCTAAATTGGTTGTGGTTTTAATATATGCTAATATTTATAGGGACTATTGTTGGCTGGAAATTAGTTAAAATATAGGTATTTAATACATGAATATATATATATATATATATATATATATATATATATATATATATATATATATATATATAATTTAAACATCTACATATTAGTATATATATATTATTATATAATATCATATTGGGCACATATACATTTGTATGCATATAGTCAATGGGACTTTAAATGGAGGAGTAGCATGGGGTGCAAGCTAAATTTTTGACAGAGAATTAAACACAGGAGAGGTGACCCTTCCTTGTAAGCCACACCTATACCCTGTAGGAAAAAACAAGATTAGATGACAAGACACCGCCTGCACAGGGGATAAGAGGAAATTCAGGAAAATGCAAAAACTTGACAGGGTTTCGGGAAAAAGCTCAGAAGTACAAAAGCTTCTGCAAATCTGATTAGGACACTCCAGAGTTGGTTGTCTTGTCCAATGAAAGAAAATAAGAATGACTTGCGCCACAATGATTTGACTGGCGGCTCTTCGAAGGAAGGAAAGAGTATCGAACTGCTCTATTCAGTTGTTGGGAAACAGTGTGTAAGAGGAACAAGGAGAAGCGATCCATCACTAGCACTGTACTTACCAGATTTGCTTTGTCTGGATGGGGTGGGGGAAGATAGAAATAAAGAGGATCAAGAACAGAACAAATCGGTAGGTGACGTTCTCCAAATGGCGAGGTGGGCTAATAAAGAAGACGTATGAACTATCGGTGTTGTGCCAGTCAGAAGAGGGTCTCAACATCTTCTCCAGCCAAGGGGAACTCTACGGGTATGGTAGTCACAGGTATGTATCCACCTTCTTGAACACTTTCGTCTCACATTCTCATTCTTCTAGCTTCCCTTTTATTTGAAATCTGCAGTTTATTGAAAATCTACAATAGCATTTAGATCCCTTCTGTGACATTTCTTGTCCATCTTTCAACAATTTAAAATGTGGAAAATGTGTTTCAATTCCTCTCCTTTTTCCAAGGAAGAATAAAAAAAAAAACTATAAGTTGAATGTTCTCTTACATATATTGATGGGATGATCCCTTTCTTAAAAAGAGATGCCGGAAAACGTCGGATTACATTGTGAAATCTCAGGCAAATGTGATATATAGATTATCATTCACATCCTTTCAAACGATCTTCAAAATATAGTAGAAACACAAAAATCCCTTTCCACTTTGCTTTGATGGGTGTTCCTACCCTGTTCGGAAGCTCCCATTTTGGGCACAGGTAGGGAGGACGTTGGCAAGGTTGTGGAATTTGACTTTACATCACCAGTTAAATTTGCTTAAAAGGTTTCTAAATACTTTTCAACAAATCCATTTTTTTTAAAATACATCCATGAGACCGCATTTCTTGAGGCATTCGGTCAAACAGATCACTTGCCCTGTCTATGCTTCCACATTTTGCATAAATGTTTACCAGAGCTTTTCCAACCATAATATCTGACAAAACTCCCCTACCGTTATGCTTTGATGGATGTCCATATCCTCATTCAAAGATTCAATTTGTGCACGGTCATGGAGGATGCTGGCAAAGGTTGAGGAATTGGGCTTTACACCTGCCAGTTAGAAATCTAACACGGTGCACATTATTATAGTGTAAGCCTATTTTTCAGATTGCTTCATCTAGCATCACCAATAATCCCCACAAGAAAAATCGTCCCTGTTTAAAATGATGGAAATGATTCACATCTCTCACAGCAATATCTCTTGCAACAATCTTGTAGATAAGTTTTGTTGCAGCATGAAAGTTAGCATGTATTCGAAGGTTCTTAACAAGTCTAATAATTGCTCCCTAGGACATGCTTTTTCATTATGGTGGAAGAGAAATAATTTTTTTTTTCCTATTCTTACACAGCATTCAGTAAATATCTTAAGTCTAGAAAGTACCTTGCCATCTACACCTTCCAAGCCGATTTCTCCATCTTTGCATAGACCTCTTTGTCTATGGATGTGATTTGCCTACTACACAAAAGCATGTACCCTTTTATGCCTTCAATCCAATTGCAGCCAGGGATCCTTTTAATTCCTTATTCTTTCAGCAATCTCCTTACCTAATTTGAAACCTCACCACACTTGTCCACTTCTGCATAGATGTATGAGCAAACATAAGCTAACAACATTTTTAGGGTTCACATAAAAAGGAGCATCGTTGTAAATACTCAAAAGCCTATATTCATATGTTATCTTCAGGGACCAAGAAAACACAACCATACAACCACCACAAATTTAACCGGTATCTCAATGATAACATTTAGGGTGTCCTCAAGATAGCTAGCATAGGCTAGAAGGTCAACAATGCATACATAATGATCCACTATAGGTGTAATGCAATAAGGGTTACAAATGTGATTGAAGTAGTTAAGTTTTATAATAAAGGTAAATTAATTTAAGAAGATATTAAGGGTTTGAATGAAATGTAATGAGTAAGTAGTAAGATAAGGGCGTGGTTCGGTGGTTAAGTCGCTTGGTTGTAGTGGCGGCCACCAGAGTTCAAACCCCCATTGGGCCAATGAGCTCGCAGGCTTTAGGCCTTCGCTGGGCCAACAAGCTCACGGGTTTGAAGTGTTCTTGTTAGGGGATGAGGTCCCCCGTGTTGTGGCCTCACCGGTTCATTGCTCTAGGCAAAAGCATTCATGTGGAGCCGGAGGCTGTGTCACACCAGCGTCGCCGGTCACGCTAAAAAGTTTACCAGGCGCATTATCTTTAAAAAAAAAATGAGTAAGTAGTAAGATAAATCGGTAACATGAGTTTAAATTAGTTTAGATTAATAATTAGGATTGGGTGTGAGAAATGTATATTTGCTTTATTTAGAAATGAAATAATAAGATAAAGAGTATTTAGCTTCGTAATTGATGAATGATGCTAGTTCAGTGAAGCTTGACTATTTTGTTGTTTTGTCTCAAGGGATATGTGACCTCTCTATCTATTTTCAATCTCTAATTTTAATATCAATATGGGGGTATAGACTATGTTTCTCTTAATTATCAATGTGACAAAGTCTAAGATTAAATGTTCAGTATTCCACATAATAGAGTAGAAATTCTAACCATATTGTCTCTTAAAATGTATGAAGTCTAGGCAGGTCTTACATATGCTTGTAGATAAGTATTCATAAAAAGTTATTCTATCCATCATAAGGAATTATCTTTCTATTTTAGATTAATTCAAGGTGGAATAAGTTTTTTAACTTCTTGTTAGAAAGTAGATGTCTTGATAGAAATATTCCTATTATAATTGATAGTATTATGTATATAAACCTTTGGTTTAAAAATTAAGTATTTAAAATATTTTTATGCATGGATTAGATTTAAATTTTCAGAATATAGAAATGATCTAGTTTTCAATAGTTTTCTATGTATTTAGGGTTAATGGATTTACAATAAAGAATGAATCAAGGTTTGAATGTTTTGACTAATGTTTTCCTTTTCGGAGTTATCTTTGAAGAGTAAATGTCATAAGGATTTTTAAATCATGTTGTCATTCTTAATAGATGATTTGAAATTACTTATGTATTGAATTTCGAATTCTAGGCAGGATGTATTATTTAAGGTAATTTATTTAAGGGAAATGATAGAATTAATACTAGTATTGAGCCGAGGGATAGATATGTCTTAGTCTCTTCTCTATTATTGAATTATTTTGACACTTGGATTAGAGCATGCATTTTAATTTCAAGTCATTTTCTTGCTGAATATTGCATGCTAGATTTTGAATGATATCGGTTGATGTTAAATTCATGAATCATTATTTAATAGAAAATGTCTAATTTAGTAATTGATTTCCTTCTCTTTGTTCCTGAATTATCGCCTTTATTGAAAGAAAATGAAGATATAGTATTAATGTTAATTAGGTACACAAAAGTATGTCGTATTATTGTTGCCCTCTTAGTTGTTGTCCTTGATGACAAATACACAAACTCTAAGGTAAATGTGGCATAGTGACAGTTGTATCTGTATCATGACAATTGGCATTCATGATGTACTCATGTTCTTGATGTGATAACAATGCTCATAATGTTGTTCACTTGGTAGTGATGGTATGGCATCAAACATGTTGGTTGTGGTACTAACTATGTTGTTCAGTACAGAGGATATTGGTTCTATATGGCAATGGTGTGGTACAATGATGACAATCGCATGCTCTGTTAGCATACACAGTTGACACATGGGTTCATCTCCTAATGCTCTATATAGTTGATATGCATTTGAATTTGTTCTATGACATTCAATGTTGATGATATGCTCATACATGTTCTATGATTGTTGATATATTCAATTGTTCACAATTGTTCATATTTGATGTGCTCATGATCTCATGTGGCATATGGCTCTGATGATTTATCTCCTATGGAATATGACATATGATATCATATTACATTTCTATGTTAAGGGGCTTGTTTTATGGTACTTGTAATAGTTTGGAGTATGGTATGGTTTGTGGCACTATGGTACCATGATAGTTGGCATACAGTTGGCATGAGTTCATTTGTTTTGGTAAGTTGGTTTAGTTGATTCTCTCATGAAGTTCATGCTATACTTGACATATGATATCATTACTATGCTATGATTCTTGTGACAGTTGGAATTTGGTATGGTGATCTCAAAAGGTTGTATTTCATTATGACTATTTCAATATGGCACTTGACTGTGTCATGATGGTTGAGGCATCTTCTACACTGGTTTCATTTTTGGCATTACAGTGCTGGTAGACAGTGCTAGTATCATTGTGATATTCTTAGATTGCAATAATAGTGAGCTCATCTGGTGCTATGATATCATTTTCATTATGAGACTATTTGGTCTCAAGGTCTTTAGTGCTATGTTGTTTCATTTACTTCTCTATGTACAATGCAAGGTTATGCATATAGTCTAAAGCCTTTATTTTTATCATATCACTCTTAAAGTGATTAAAGTCACTTGAAGGGGCATCACATTATGTATTATTTATTAATGGCATTGAGTTGTAAATCATTTAAAACATTGTCTTCATTGAGCACTTTAAGTCATTAACCTGCTAGGCAAGTTTAAGGTTTTCGCAACAGGTAAAAAGAATTTAAGTTTAATCGGGTCACTTAGGGCACACCAGGATCACAAGTTGCCATGATATCATTGGCCAAAGAGCTTAGAGAATGAATCATTTTGCAAAGTGAAAATGTAGGTTTAAGCTCTCTTTGTGCTAGGGTTTGACTTATCAGTGGTACTAATGGAAAATCATGGAATATGAAGTAAGCCTCTGATTGTTATGATAGAGATCTTGTAAATTGACAATGCTCAGGCTCGGGTTAACCATGCAGCTAGACATTCTCGACTATTTCCTTCTTCCCATGGCTTAAAATCTACCAGGGGATATTTTTCTTTAAATGAATGCAAAAGTTTCCTTCTGATGTGAATTGTCTGAGAATTCTTATATTGAAAATTGTAAAGTTTTTGATATTCCTGTTATATTTTTTTCATCTTCTGAAAAAGGAAATCTAGGGCAGTCTTGTTTTAAAAAGAAATATGTTTTGATTTCTTTGTGGTTGACTTTTCTTTAGGTTTTGGTGATAAGGTAGTCATAACTAAAACAAAACAGTTAAGGTTTGGAACAAAAGATTTACTAAGTTAATCAAACTGGTTATCAGGAAAAATAGTTTGATTTAATCCCTGGGTTAAGATGGATTTATTCGACCATATGGGTCTGATAGTTATTTGTTCTACAGAGACATTTCTTGAGTAGTTATTTGGTTTCAGTTATAAGTTTAAACAATTGCATGAAAAGAGAAAAGGATTCATAATGTATTTATGCACACATTTATGGTGATAGTTGAAAAGTTGGTTAAACTTCTTTGTATTTTGAATAATCTAAGAAATCCAAATGAAAGTTGAAGGGTTTATATATTTGCTTTTATATATTCTGATATATTGAGAAAAAGGGTGAAATTGATGGGTCAGTGAGATAGAGAATTCAAAAGGTTTTCAAGGCAGAATATTAACAAACACATTTTGTATTGTTTAATACATATAAATTCTTATGCATCCAAATGAAAAAAATAAGAAGAGAGGATGATAAGAAGTGATATGTAGAGAAACAAAGGTTTTACTCTATGTATATAATTTTTGTATTTGGGATTTTGTATGCCAGTGAGACATTTCGAGTGGTTTTTATTCCCCAAGAGGGTTTTCCACTTAGGACAATATTTTTGTTATGGATTGTTATTATCACTGATGTGCTTGATTCCCTATTTGCATATCATATGTTTATTTGGTCTGCATTAACACATATTCATCATATATCATTGTTTATTCTCTACCCATCTTGATTATGGTCAATCAAACTTTTCAAATTAATCCCTAATTTATGATATCAATTGTTTGTGTGTCTAACATAGATTGTTTCAATAGTGTTTGATGCATTCTTGATATTGATGTGTCAGTTATTGTTGTCATGATGTTAATAGTTATATAATGCCTCATCTCTATTTAGTAGAAGTTGTCTTTGATTCAAAGCTTTGAAAGATTATCTCAAAGTCTTTTTGAAATTTGTATACCACTAATTCACCCCCCCTCTCAGTGGTATTTTACTCCAACAAGTGGTATTAGAGACTAGGTTCCCTGTAGAAGTCCAATCAGCTTGGGTAGGTCTTGTGAGTGGAGTACCTTGGGTAAGTGCAAAAGAAATAGAGAAAAGAAAAATGTCAAGTCTCCTACTGATCAAAAGACACCGTCTATACCAAAGTTAGATGTTGTGCAATCAATTGATGGAAGTGAGTTAGCTATTAAATTAGAGAAAGATTTTTCTGAAGTTCCTTTCTTTGATGGCTTAAACTTCTCTGTTTGGTGTATTAGAATGCAAAAGTATCTATCCTCTTTAGGATATGGTGTTTGGATGTTTGTTGAATTACCTAATTCTACAAATAGAAAAGAGGCTTATACAACAAAGAAGGCTATTCTGTCTGGTTTGTCTAATGAAATTTTTTGTAAAGTTATGCATTGTGAAATTGTTCAGGATGTATAGAAGGAATTGATAAGAATCTATCAAGCTAATGCTCTTAAAGGAAAGGACAACTTGTTATTTGAAAAGAGTGACAATGATGGAAGTCATTCACATGAAGGAGAATAAGAATTTGATGAAAGAAAATATGTTTTTTTTCTGTTAAGACTAATGATGAAGAAAGAGATTTCTTTGAGGATGAAAATGATTGTGAAGTTGATGTTGAAGGAGAACTTCTGTGTGCCCCAGATACAATCAAGGAACTTAATAAAGAAAAATGAGATTAAAAGACCGGCTTCAACAAGAAAAAGACTCCAAAGACAAAGTATGTTCAAATTTTGCAAAAGTTTGTTTAGATTGTGAAGAGAGAAGAAATCAGGTTAATAACTTAAAGAATCAAGTTGATAAATCTGACAAACTGATTTCAAGTCTAAAAATTGAAATAAAAGAAGTTAAAAGGGTTGCTAAGTATATAAAATATGATCTTGAAGTCAAGACTAGTGAATGCTTAAAACTAGAAAAGGAAGTAGTCTCTTTGAGAAAAGATTTGGAAAAGGCTTCTTCTAAAGTTCACAAGAATATTCAATTTGACAAAAGCATTGAATGCCTGAATGACATATTGAGCAAGAAAAAATAGCATAAGGACACCACTCTCTTGGGTTATGAGAAAGGAGAATGTTCCAAGCCAAGAAATGCTCCTAAAAAAAAAGATAGACTTGAATACTTACTCTACTGCCCATGAGAATGAAGTCAACAAAGAAGAAAAAGATAAAGTTGATGATAGAAGAAGTACAAGAAGGCACTCAAGATCTTTAACTAACAGGCGATATCATTTGGTCAGGTATAACTATTCTCAGTTCCATGGTTATTGCTATTCATGCCATGTTTATGGTCATAGAGCTAGAGATTGTGAAAGAAATGTTTTTAGTTGGAATAAGAAGAAAAACTTTAATAGTCTATCAAATTAGGAATATAATGATGTGTGTTACAACTATAATAAAGTTGGTCATCTAGCAAGAAATTGTTGGGTGCATGAAAGGTATGATTATAAAAGCTTTCTTAGATCACCTAGAAGAAATTATTTTTCTTTTGGTCAAGATAACAATATGATATGTTATATATGTAGTGGTTATGGACACAAAGCAAGGTGGTGTAAGAAAAGTTTGATAAAACCATCTAGAAACAATGTGACCAAATAGAAGCAGGAGAGTACTTTAAACAAGAAAAAGGGAACTATACTGTTTTGGAGAAGAAAGCAAAACTAGGAGATGGTTGAGTCTAATCATGTGCATGTCAGTTTAAAAAGGAAAGGCATGAAGTTAGGGGGAGTTATCCATGTCCTATCTATTATCCCCAAGAAGTTGCAGGAGGAGATTATTTGGTCTTGTTTTGGTTTATTATGTTTTTGGAGTCATGCCTAATAGTTTTTTGCTAAGATGCTATTCATATCAACTTTGTGAAATGAAGTTCATAATGGTGTTGATAACTATGTTGCTCTTCAGTATATGTTAGTGGTTCAGTATTTTTGGTCTTTCATATCTTTTTCTCTCAGTCATGTTTGTCATACTGTTCTTTGGAAGTGAAGATGTAGGCTAGAGAAGTTATATTGTGATCAATGTTTGTGCTTACATGGTGATTATTTAGGCTCCATCATAAGGTATTTGTCAGTATTATAGAGAGATGTATGATGTTTTTGTAAAGGAGTTCAAGGTGCAGTTGGCATCATATCTCCTGATCATAAAGTGACTGGTATCATATCTTTTGATTGTAACAGTTGTCATTTGATTTACTGATGTTACTTATATTTGGCACAATAGGTCTTAACAGTGGCTTAGACATGTTGTCATACTGCCATGTTGTGCTTAGTCAATGATACATGATAAGGTTTGTCTATAGCAAAAAGGTTAGCATGCTTTGAACATGGTTTGAACAATGCTTTCAAGATTTGACAAGGTATCTTTAAGATTTATGTTAATACATCATGATTATATGCATTCTTTACATCAATTATAAAGGTCTTCAATTGTCTTTATAATAGCATGTCTGTCAAACTTCAATGCTTTATGCACTTTCTAATTGTTCTCTTATTAATAGTGGTATTGCAATGACAGTAATCTGAATGCATTCTCTGACTGCTATATCTAAGTAAAGTCAGTGCATTTCAAATGACAATGGCAGAGTTCATTTGACAAGTAATATCACATTTTCTGACAGAGGACAATGATTTCTCAATGAGTTTATTTGTTTGCTAATTTTAGACAGATGGTATTGATAGTATATAAGCTACTATCACTTTCTTTTGATAGCAGATAGGATCCTTAAATTTAGATGGAAAATGGTTGTTTTTGTTTCTTGGTATCTCACCTTATAGTGCACTGCTATATAGTACTTCTAGATTTTTTATGACAATAAATTCTTGCTTGCTTTCATAGTAATGATCTGTGGTGTTCTCTTAGCTGACAGTTCTCCTATCTCTGGCATCTTCAGTTGTTGTCCTTGTTTTGATACATGCTCATTTATGATACTAACAGTACAATTGTATTTTAGGCCATTCTAGATGTTTCTACTTTATGGGACAGTCATGGTATGTTTAATATTTTCTGATTATGCTTACATTTCTATCATATGTTGGTCTCTATTTTCTAATATCTCCTTGAAGCATTAGCATACTGTCTTTCTCCCTTTGTCTTTGATGCCAAAAAGGGGGAGAGAGAGTTTTGTTTTTCCATCAAGGGCAAAGGGGGAGTTTATTGCCCTCTCAGTTGTTGTCCTTGATGACAAATACACAAACTCTCAGGTTTGTGGTACAGTGACAGTTGTATCTATATCATGACAATTGGCATTTATGATGTACTCATGTTCTTGATGTGATAACAATTCTCATAATGTTGTTCACTTGGTAGTGATGGTATGGCATCAAACATGTTGGTTGTGGTACTAACTATGCTCTTCAGTACAAAGGTTATTGGTTCTATATGGCAATGGTGTGGTACTATGATGACAATCACATGCTCTGTTAGCATACACAGTTGACACATGGATTCATCTCCTAATGCTCTATACTGTTGATATGCATTTGAATATGCTCTATGACAGTCTATGTTGATGATATGCCCATACACATTCTATGATTGTTGATATGTTCAATTGTTCACAATTGTTCATATTTGATGTGCTCATGATCTCCGGTGGCATATGTCTCTGATGATTTATCTCCTGTGGCATATGACATATGATATCATGTTATATTTCTATGTTAAGGGACTTGTTTTATGGTACTTGTAATAGTTTGGAGTATGGTATGGTTTGTGGCACTATGGTACCATGACAGTTGGCATACAGTTGGCATGAGTTCAGTTGTTTTGGTAAGTTGGATTAGTTGAGACTCTCATGAAGTTCATGCTATACTTGACATATGATATCATTACTATGCTATGACTCTTGTGACAATTGGAATTTGACATGGTGATCTCAGAAGGTTGTAATTCATTATGATTGTTTTGATATGGCACTTGATTGTGTCATGATGCTTGAGGCATCTTCTACATTGGTTTCATTTTTGGATTACAGTGCTAGTAGATAGTGATAGTGTCATTGTGATCTTCTTAGTTTGCAATAATAGTGAGCTCATCTGGTGCTATGATATCATTTGCATTATGAGACTATTTGGTCTCAAGGTCTTTAGTGCTATGTTGTTTCATTCACTTCTTTATGCACAATGCAAGGTTATGCAGATAGTCTAAAGCCTTCATTTTTATCATATCACTCTTAAAGTGATTAAATTCACTTTAAGGGGCATCATATTATGTATTATTTATTAATGGTATTGAGTTGTAAATCATTTAAAACATTGTCTTCATCAAGCAGTTTAAGTCATTAACCTGCTGGGCAAGTTTAAGGTTTTGATAACAGGTAAAAAGAGTTTAAGTTTTACCAGGTCACTTAGGGCACACTGGGATCACAAGTTGCCATGATATCATCGGCCAAAAAGATTAGAAAATGAATCATTTTGGAAAGTGAAAATGTAGGCTTTAAGCTCTCTTCGTGATAGGGTTTGACTTATCAGTGTTAATGATGGAAAATCATGGAATATACAGTAAGTCTCTAGTTGTTATGATAGAGATCTTGTAAAGTGACAATACTCGGGCTTAGCTCAACCATGCAGCTAGACATTCTCGATTGTTTCCTTCTTCCTGTGGCTTAAAATCTATCAGGTGATATTTTTCTTTAAATGAATGCACAAGTTTCCTTCTAATGTGAATTGTCTGAGAATTCTTATATTGAAAATTGTAAAGTTTTTGATATTCTTGTTATATTTTTTCAGCTTGTGAAAAAGGAAAGCTAGGGTAGTTTTGTTTTAAAAAGAAATATATTTTGATTTCTTTGTGGTTGACTTTGCTTTAGGTTTCAGTGATAAGGCAGTCATAACTAAAACAAAACAGTTAGGGTTTGGAACAAAAGATTTAGTTAGTTAATCAAATTGGTTATCAAGAAAAATAGTTTTATTTGAACCTTGGGTTAAGATGGACCTATTTGACCATATGGGTATAATAGTTTTTTGTTCTATAGAGACATTTCTTGAGTAGTTATTTGGTTTCAGTTATAAGTTTAAAGAGTTGCATAAAAATAGAAAAGGCTTCATAATGTATTTATACACACTTTTATGATGACAGTTGAAAAGTTGGTTAAACTTCTTTGTATTTTGAAGCATCAAATAGGAAATGAAAGAAATAAAGAACCACCTAGATGCAAATATGTAGCCACAAAAAGATGTAAAAAATGAAGACCATATAAGCAGAAGAGAGGCCCCTTGCCTCTATTTTTTCTCCAATTTTTGTTTTAAGTGTGCAGATAAAAGAAGAGGAACAATCCTATTAACTATTTTCAGGTTACAAGAGCAGTCAATCCAAGTGCCAGAGTAGCAAACAACTAAAGATCTCACAGTGAAAGATAATCACAGCTAGATAAATCTACCAGCAACATGAGGAGTTTATGAAAATCAAGGGAAGTTTGTTTAAGTTTTCATGAGTATAGACAATCCTCATTGCATAAAGGTGAGGAATAGAATACATCATTAGACATTCCTATAGTAGTGACAAGAAGAGCAAGCATAACACTCATAGAGGCAACAAGGAGTAGTCATCAACTGCTACAAAAGGACAAGCATCAGGCTAAAAGAACAGACAGAGATCTTCAAAGAGATAATAGTCACTATATCCAAGTTAGAAACCTCTACAAGAAGGAGAAATATTCAAAGTAGTAGTCTTCTCAGACCAACAATAGTATGCAGATGTAGAAGATCAGCAAATTGGTGTGGAAGTAGCATTACAACCACTAGATAGTAGCAGATCAGCAATGAACAATTAAGACTATTAAAGGACTATGAAGCTACAAATATAGTAGAATGAGCTCTTAGCAAGTAGGTAGAGTCCCTGCCAAGCAACAATGAGTACTCTCAAGAGTATAGGTTTTGTACAATAGTCTTTAGGATATGTTAGACCAAGTAACCCTTTCAAGCTTCCAAGATAGTCACTACATTCCACAAATATGTCTGACAGTCTACAGTACCATTCAAGGTTTGTAGTTTCTTGAAGATTAGAGCATGCATAAAGAAGGCAACAGTCATTTTTGACTAATAAAAGGTATAATAAGCAATCAATTTTAGACTCTTAGAGAGCAAAGAGTGGTTATCATTGGACTATCACAGGAAAAATGAAACAGTCACACTCAAATAGAAAGAAAGGGACTGGTGAAGTCATCTAAAATTCTATAATGCCAAAACCCTGGCAGTCTACCAGCATTAGGAGATCTAGGCTTAGAAAAATGGATGTTCTTAAGCATTCAAAGATGAATGGAAGATTGTTACGGAGATGTTGAGGGATAGATCTGGAGAGTAGCATAAGGTCATACTGAATAGTATAAAGAGTAGATTTGCAAAACCTACATGATTCTTTTCATCAACTTACACTAGTGAATGAGACTGTGACATATAGAAATACCAAATATAATGAAGGACCAAACAACAAGTGTAGTCTAAGGATATTTCAAGAGTGTCCAAACCTTTGTCAAAGGTCATGAAGACCAAATGGCACTCCAATCTTTGCATAGTACAATCAAGAAGGGCAAAAGGCATGAAAAGACAATATGTAGAGAGTAGACATAATAGTAAGTCATTTTCGGCTCCATTGATTTCATTATTTGCTCCTCCTTTGAATCCTTTGCATGTTTGGCTTCCCTTTTTCCCCATTGGATAGAAAAGTGATATTGGATCCTTTGCCTACTCCTAACCATGCTTGGAAGAAAAAGAAAACATTTTCTTCACACAACTAAAGAGCAAAAACTATACAAAAGAAACATCATTTGAAGCCCTATTACAAAAGCTTCAAATGAGTAGAACAGAGTATATTGCAATGCTGAGATCAACACTCTCTCACTCTATTTTAATGTTGAAAAGACACCCAACAGACATATGGATGGATTCTTTTGCAAAGAAAGTTGCACAACTTTTGTATGCAAACATCGATGCACAGTTCATACTGGATGCATATGTAGTAGCAACATACTCTAGCTCATATATAACCAAACAAGATCAGACACTTTCCCATACATTTTGGAAAGTGTATCAATAATGTCCAGCTAGTTATGAGAACAAAATTCAATTCATAAGAAAAACTTGGTAATGCTTTTCTTAACTACCACCAAATGTCAAGTCAACAACCTATGCATATTGCATTGTCATTGCCTTTTGTTTATAAATACTTCTCCACTGGAAAATAGAACATTTATACTAAAAAGTGCCAATTTACTGGTAAAAGAATCTGATGATTCTCAAAACATTATGTGTACATCTACCATAGACAAATATATGGCATGACCAAATGCATTGGAAGATGTATACTTGGCTAAATAGATAGATTATTACAATGGAACACCTCAAAATATGGTCAGAAGAGCCAAGGCACGAATCATATGCTATGTTAGATACAACTAGCACAAAGATCTGTTGGCAAGAGACACTGTGTGGCTTCATTGGTGTTGTCATTGATGGTAACAAAGACCACTCCACACATCCGTAGGACATGGTGTATCTTTACTGGAAGTCAGATTGAAGAATACTTCGGTCCGGTAAGCAAGAACAGAGCATGCAACAAGATCCAATAGTCAGGTCCGGATCTCTTATAGGTATTATCTTTGTAAAGTGCAGACTTGGGGAAGTCAAGAGGAATACCTTGACTAATAGATTCCAAGGATTGAGCCTCTGATGATGAAAGAGGAAAGAGATATGAGCATCTAAGTATTGGGGTCTGGTTTGGCAGAGTAGACAGAGGAAGAACTGACCGACAGAGCATCAGAATTATTCCAAATGAGATATTGATGTTGATCAAGGTTCTTAAGGTATCATTCATGATTGGCCGACATGTTAGATGACTTCTATAAGTATCTCCTTGATTTGCATCACTTGGTAAGCAAAGATTCAATTGACAGACTAGAGTTTGGGAAAATATTGACTATTCCAGATACCGACTAGAAAGAGAATGAAATCCTTTGTGTGGATATATATACCAGATAGATTTGGATGTGAAAGTGTGTGGTGTGTGTTGAGTTGTGTGTAAAGAAAAGTAGAAGAGCAGTAAGGCAGGTCTGGTATGTGACAGGACAACAGCACCAAAGAAGAGAAAGAATGAAGTGTAGTAGATTAGTGTATTGAACCTAACTGGAACTGAACCTGAGCATATGTGGATGCTTCTCATTAGTTCAAGTATCTAGTTTCCTTGTATAAACTATTGTAGGTAGTGATCCTCTTGTGAGTAGTGTGCTCAGGCAGTGAGCCCTAATTAGCAAGTGCCATTTTGTACTATCTTATTCTTCTAACAGAGAATACAATCTTGGGTTAATCACCTCATCGTTTTTCCCTTAACAGGGTTTTCCACGTCAAAATCATTGTGTCATGGGTATTGATGTTATTTCCATTTCATGGTTATGTTTTCTTATTTGATTTGATGTTGCATTAATTGTTAAGGGAGTTTAGAAAGCTTAAATAATTAAGATAACTGATTCACTCCCCTCTCAGTTATCAACAATTGGTATCAGAGCCAAGTTCCTCCAAACAGAACCTAACAGCTTGAGGAAGATCTAGGAACTCAAATGGATATGTATGGTATGAGGGAACAAGTTTAGTCTACCCTAGATGATCTTGAGCAATCTAACTCTGAAGTCAATGAATTGAAGGAAAGAATCAAATAGGCTGATGGTTTCATAAATGAACTAAAAGGGAAACTAAGTATCTCTATGAAAAAGAGAAAATATATACTTCAGCAATTAGCAAGTCAAAGTGAAGATAATGGTATATATGAAGATTTGAAGGAGAAAACCAAGTTATGTGAAAAATTATCAAAATAGGTCATTATGGTAAGACATGAAATGGAATCAGGAGTTATGAAATTTACCCAAGACATTGAAGAGAAAAGAAAAACTGAAGATGATTTAAGACAATCTCTCAAAGAGAAATCAGAAGACTACCACAAGATGGATAGAATAATTAGGCATCTTGAATCTGATCTTGAAGAAACTAGGGATAATGAAGAACAACTTGAGAATCAGATTGACACTCTTAAAAGGGATCTTCAAACAACAAATGAATACAAAGAAAAATTCAAGATAAGGTCTGCCCAACTTGAAGTTCTTCTTCAAAGCCAAAAGAGGGTAGATGACAAGCAAGGCTTGGGATACGAGAAAGGTGAAAGCTCTGGATCTGGTCAAAAGAACTCCAGATCAGAAAATCTAAGAAACAAGCCTAGAAGACCTCTGGTAAGGCAACCAAATGCTCAAAGATATCCATCCTTCAATGGATACTGCCACAACTACAATAATTTTAGTCATAAAGCAAATCAGTATAGAAGAAGAATGAACCAGTCTAATTCATCCTTCTCTGGATAGTGTTTTAATTGCAAAAGGTATGGTCACAAATCTCATGAGTGTAGAAATATGCAAATAAACAATTCATTCAATAGAAGATGCTTTGCATGCAATAGAATGGGACATATGGCTAATCAGTGTAGATCAAGAGGATATCAGTCAAATATGCAAAGAAATGTTGTATGCTTCAATTGCAATAGATCCGGTCATATTGCCAAATTCTACAAAAGTAAGAATTAGACCAATAAAGGTCTGGTACATCATAAAAAAATCAAGACAAAGGAAAAGGAAAAATGAATGCAGATCAAATTCAAAGGGAGATGAACAAGATTTGGGTAAAGAGGAGTACAGAAAATGTTGAGGATGGATCTGCACCAAAATTTGGTGCTGATATTCCTTCTGAAAACTAAATAGATGAGCTTTGGCTCAGGGGGAGTAACAAAAAAAAGCTTTTTCCCCCAACCAGTCATTAGGTGCCCAAAATTGGCACATGAAAGGTTGAGGATTAAAGGATTCTTAGAGAAACATCTAAAGAAGGTTTGGTAAAGATATGAAAGATCTGCAAGAAGGTTTGAAGAGTCTAATCTTCCAAGATAGATCTTGTTTGACTGTCATCCGATAAAAGTAGGATTCTCACAGTTAGATCTAGCTTGATTCAAAACTGAGGAATCTTGATCTGCGGAGAGATTAAATGGTTGAGGAAAGAAAGATAGATTGTCAATAATCACCAATTATAATACAAAGTACATCTCAGTGATCCGAAAAAAGATCTTTCTCAGAACAAGGAGAATAAGGCAATTGGAATGACTTGAGTTATGCATTTATTGCAATATGAAATTAGGGTTTTCCCAGAAATAAAAGGGTTCATTCATTTGTCATTTACACATTTGCATTCAAGAAGAAGAGAAAAGGAGCTCTACAACAAATTGTTTCAAATTCTCAAAGATCAACTGTTGAAGTCAATTCATCTAGCAAATTAATCCAATTCATATAGCGAACCCTAGAAGTGTAAAAGGTATTTTCCATTGTTGAATATCTCTCTGTAAATCTTTTGAAGATGGCTACTCCAAATGTTGTAAAGATTTTTGATAGGCCTCGACCCAAATTTAAGAAACATCCTTACCAATCTCTAGAAGTGGATCCCTTAGGGGCTTTTTCTAGCATTTTGCATGGGGTTTTGCATGTTGAAGATGTTAGGGCATATATTCATGCGAACATTGAAATTTTTGGGGAATCCAAGCTGCTAGATATCTATCACAATCAATTAATAGATGACTCTTTTGATCTCAAACATCAGTATAAGGCTATCCGAGACAAACATTTTGCACAGTGCATTCATTTCCCCTATTTTTCGGAAGATGAATGGGTCCGGTATATTTTGAGCAGATTGCATGACAACTTCATATGGTTGAACATGCCATTTAAGATCACCAAGGATGCCATTAGGGAAGTAACTGGATTACACTCAACCGGTGAGATGCTTACTCTCAAATCTGTCAAAAACCAAATTGTAAGTGAGGCTACTAGATCAAAATTTCATAAAAGAGCAATGACAATTGAGGATATCACAAATCTGGATATCAAGTTTGCATCAATGATAATTGGATATAAGATATATCATTCCAGTAGGGAGAATTCAATATCTGGAACTACTGTATATACTGCCTATGAAATGTTAAGGAAGAATGTTGACTATGATCTCTGTGAGCTCCTTTTGAACGAAATTTTGGAAAATTTGCAGAAGATAAAGAAGGACAAGAAGAACTCCTTCAAATATGGTGGCTTGATACTCTGTTTGTTCTTCTATTATATGAATGAGCTACCTGGATCTAGTGGCTAGATATGGCAAAATGATAGACCAGTTGCCATACAAATCAAGTATTACTTGCATGGGCTTGGTGATGCCAAGGCACAAAACACAAAACTATGGGGTTACTTCAAAAACTTCCAAAGAATGATGCAGGCTAGAGAAAGAATTCCCCAATCCCTTGTTAAAAAATATAAAGATACAGTATGCTTTATGGTAGAAACTGATTAGTGCCTAATGGAGGCAGTGGAACCAAGAACAGCGTGGATCATGCCAATGGGGTATGAAGTTGATGAGAAAATTGTAGAGCTGCATGTTCAACACATACTAAGTCAGTCCAAGGATCCTAAGGCAGAAAGGTTTGGAACCTTTGAAGAATTAAGTGTAAAAATCCATGTGGAGCTCAGACGACCAGAGATGAAGAGAAAAGTGAGAAAAGAGGTAGAAGAATTTTTGAAGAGGCATGGAATCTCAAAAGAGGCACTTGATGCTAACATAGAGAAAATGGAAAGGGCAGAGAAAGAAAAGAAAGAAACTGGAAGAGAAAGTGCTCTAGTACAAGCCCCCTCCTAGACCAGATCAACCAAAAGCTCTGCATCTACCACTGCTAAGAGCTCAAAGGCATCAAAACCAGAAGCAAAATCATCTGGTAAAGGAGAAAAGTGAACAAAGTCAAAAGCAACAAGGTCTTATATCAGTCAGAAGGATGAAGAAGAGACAGAATCTGATGAAGAGATTAAGAAGATGAAGAAGAAAAAGAAAGTATTTGGTAAAGACAAGGAGGCAGAGACAAAAGAGTTTGTTGAAAGGCCCACTTTATCCTTAGATGATGTAGTTAAAGCAGTTATTGTGGATTGGAACCTGTAACCAATAACAGAATTCTATGATGCATATAATGATGCAGATAGAAAGATCTTGGAGGAAGCCACAGTTAAGTACTTGAACATATACAATAAAGCATTTATTGAAATAATTTCTCTAATTCCTAAAAGTTTAGAAAAGGAACTTGAAATGAGAAAAGAAAATGCCAAGGCTAAGGACTTAGAGATTAGAGAACAGATAGCTATTCAGCTCTATCCTTCAATTACTCTGAAACAAATGGATATGATCTTCAAAGATTGCAAGGATGAGTTTCGGAGTAAGGCTAGAATGAATTAGCTCATGCTTGGAGAAATTGATAAAGTGGCAAAAGAGACAGAAGAGTTCCTCTGAAATGCATACAAAAGATTCAACATTCCCATTGTAGAAGACTTAGATGATGGAACCTCTGCCATGGATGACAAAGAAGAATCCACTAAGACAATAGCAGAAGAGGCAAAAGAGACTAGTGAAGAAAAAGCTAAGGACTTAGATTCCTCTGTTCCAGAAGAGGAAGTCCAAGGAAAAGTAAATCTGGATTCTCCAGTAGTCTCTGGATCTAAAGGAGAAGAAAGAATAGAGGAGAAAGAAGAAGAAGTGAAGGGAAGAGAAGAAGTTCAAGCTGAGAAGTACACAAGTGACAGTGCAGAAGGAAAGAAAACTTTGTCTCTGGCAAGAGACATTGCAGAAACTGTCAAGGATTTCTTGACTAAAGAAATGATGGAGATTGATGAACCAGAGTTACTTCAAGGACCATTTGACTTTGATTCTCTCTCCTCGGTTCAAACAATGAAGATAGCATCCTTTGCCCAAGCAAAGGCTAAAGAGAAACTTCTAAAGTCTCACATGGAAGACTGTGAGCTGCTAGAAATTGCATCTGGTGTGCTTGAAAAGATCATGCCATCCTTTCAGAAGGATTCCTCAGCTTCTTCATTGGTAATCTCAAGTCTCTTGTTAGTTCTGTTAGCACTCATTTTGAATCTTTAGAGAAATCAGCTGAGGTGAAGGTCCGGAAAGAGTTTTTGGATAAGAGATTCTCTAAGTTACAAGGCTTTATAACCAACGATAGGAGAAATATGGATATTGGGATAAAGAGCTTAGAAAATGCTCTTAAGGATGGAGGAGAAGTATATAAATTTTATATATCCTGGACTAAGGTAACAAAGGATATTGAGAAGAAAGTGAAAGAACAAGAGGATAAACTGTCAAGCCTCTCTCAGAATTTTGATCCTCTCATTGTATCCACAATAAACCAGGAATGTCAAACTATTGCAGTTATGAATGAGATTAAGAAGCTTGAGAAGAAGAGGAAGAACATATTAAGCAGGATGGGTGAACTTAGAGGGATGATTATCCCTGAATTAGAGGCCATGCATGAGGCTCTGACTGATGCCTAGACTACAACCCAAACCAGTGATCCGACAGATCTTAAGAGGGTAGAAGCTTTTGCATTCCTGTTGAGTGATCACATCTCAATTTTGGATAGGATGAAGAAAAGTTGGGCAACAGAATTTATCTAGTTGAAGACATCATTTGCAGATATACTTCAATATATGTAAGTGTATCATGTATTTATACTTATGCAGCTAAGTATAGTTGATTTGTTTTTTGTTGGTGTACGGATTCTACCCTTTCCCATTAATGTCAAAGGGGGAGTGAGGAGTAGTGAAAAATGTAATCTAGCTAAGGGGGAGCTCTAGAAAAATGTACATTAGAACAGAGCATTAGCCAAGGGGGAGTGTAGTGTGACACTTAGTCATTTTTCACTAAGTGTTGCCATCAATACCAAAGGGGGAGATTGTTGGCAAGAGACACTATGTGGCTTCATTGGTGTTGTCATTGATGGCAACAAAGACCACTCCACACATCCACAGGACATGGTGTATCTTTACCAAAAGTTAGATTGAAGAATACTTTGGTCTAGTAAGCAAGAACAGAGCATGCAACAAGATCTAACGATCAGGTCTGGATCTCTTATAGGTAGTATCTTTGTAAAGTACAGACTTGGGGAAGTCAAGAGGAATACCTTGACTAATAGATTCTAGGGATTGAGCCTCTGATGATGAAAGAGTAAAGAGATATGAGCATCTAAGTATTGGGGCCAGTTTGGCAGAGTAGACAGAGGAAGAACTGACCAACAGAGCATCAGAATTATTCCAGATGGGATATTGATGGTGATCAAGGTTCTTAAGGTATCATTCGTGATTGGTCGACATGTTAGATGACTTCTATAAGTATCTCCTTGATTCATATCACTTGGTAAGCAAGGATTCAGTTGACAGACTAGAGTTTGGGAAAATATTTACTATTCCGGATGCCAACTAGAAAGAGGATGAAATCCTTTGTGCGGATATATATACCAGATAGATTTGGATGTGAAGGTGTGTGGTGTGTGTTGAGTTATGTGCGAGGAAAAGAAGAAGAGCAGTAAGGCAGGTCTGGTATGTGACAGGACAACAACACCAAAGAAGAGAAAGAATGAAGTGTAGCAGATCAGTGTATTGAACCTAACCGGAACTGAACCTGAGCATATGTAGATGCTTCTCATCAGTTCAAGTATCTAATTTCCTTGTATAAACTATTGTAGGTAGTGAGCCTTAATTGGCAAGTGCCATTTTGTACTATCTTATTCTTCTAACAAAGAATACAATCTTGGGTTAATCACCCTGTGGTTTTTCCCTTAACAGGGTTTTCCACGTCAAAATCATTGTGTCATGTGTATTGATGTTATTTCCATGTCATAGTTATGTTTTCTTATTTGATTTGATTCTGCATTAATTGTTAAGGGAGTTCAGAAAGCTGAAATAATTAAGATATTTGATTCACCCCCCCTCTCAGTTATCAACAAGATCTTGAAAACTATTACAAGGAGAAGATAGTGAACAATCCTTGTTATTTGGGCATGAAACATGGATTGCAGACCTTGATAGCCATAAAGTGCAAATAACAAGCTTTGAATTAAAACTCACTCCTACCTTTGGTGCTATGTCGGGGGACATTGATGCTATTGTTGTGGAGCCATCTACTGATGACTACCCTGATATTGAAACTAGCAATGAAAATGAGTCAAAAGCAGTTCACCTTGACCTAGAGACATATGACATTCAAGTTGATTTAAGGCACATAAGTATTGCAAAAGATATAGATACTTCTTGCAAGCCTACCTAGTTGAAGACTAGTCATCCATTACTGCTTAGCAGGGAATCTTATTTCAATTTGTGAAAACAATTGACCAAGGAACAACAAGCAATAGTAAAAGACATAGTCATGGCAAAAAGAATTGCAGCCAAGAGACCACTGTGTCTATTTTTGATTGGTGGCACTGGTATAGGTAAGACCTTTATAGCTAGAGCCATGTATGAATCAATAATGACTCTATGACAAACAATTTGATAGTGATCCAATGAAAGTCAAAGGTGTTATCATTGCATTGACTAGAAAAGCAACACATAATAATAATGGGGCCACTACACATTCCATTTTTTATCTACCATACAAGTCCTCAAAAATGTTGCCTTTGGATTCAAACACTCTTGATATCTTGAGCAAGAAGTATGAGCAGCGACAACTTTTTCTTCTTGACAAAGTATCATTGGCTAGTTCTCGAATGCTTTATAATATTGACACAAGACTCCACCAAATCAAACATACTCCAACAAAACCATTTGGTAATTTGGATATCATATTTTTTTGGGGATTTATACCAAGCAAAACCTATACAAGACTCTTGGGTGTTTGAACAACCAAGAATACATAGGGAGATAGTACTATACACATTTTAGTTTCACAATGTTAAATGCTTTAATTTGCAAACTATACTAAGGCAAAGAGACCAACAAATTATATCCATTCTTAATCATATTAGATCTTGCCAACAAACTTAAGAGGACATTTGCTACTTGAGTACTAATTGCCATAGGCCTCAACCCAATGACCCAAGATTTCCTTATTTTTTTCATAGAAATTCAAATGTGAACAAGCATAGTAATAGAATGCTTGTTGTTTTCTGTAGAGACACATGCCTGTTGAAAGCAATTCATACACAACTTGTACCTACTGATGAAAATGCCCCTATAACAGAGAAATTGACATTGGATGAAATCATAACACTTAAGCAAGGTGTATTTGTTGAGTTGATTGCTGGAAACATTGACACATAGGATGGGTTGGTAAATGGAGCAAATGGAATCTTTAAGTTCTATACAGTTGAACAACAAATTGTCTAGATTCAGTTCAATGATCTTGCAGTTGGCAAGACTCGTCATTGAAAAATGCAATCATTGTATGCAAAGCATATATCATTTTAAAGGGAATATGTGATTGATCAATAAAGATAAATAAACCCAAACATCAATGAAATATGCAAATAACAAGAATAGATGAATGAAGTACAAACTTATAAAACTTGTTACCCTGCGGCTTCCATTGTTCGCCTATCTATTCTCGACCTTGATGCTGAAGAAGATTGGCCCTCAAGGAGCTTGCTTCCTTGCTTGTTGACAGTGACAAGAACGGAATGGCTGAGATACAATATGTGATTGAAGATGAACTTCAACACAATAATGATGGAAGATATGGGATGACTAGAATGAAGAGGAGAAATCAGGCATTATGATCATGCCAAAAGAAGATTTCCTAGAGGAAATTGGGCAGGGATTTGATGCCAGAATCAATGTCCTTAATTGCTTAGAGAGGGGTCTTATTTATAGAGTTTCTGAAAAGAGAATGGAGGGTGAGGATCAACTGATGAGATCAACAGCTAGGAATAAAAGTGAATCTTTTATTCATAGTGGATGAATTAAAAATTTAGAGGATTTATAGATGGATGGATAAGGTGTTGGAAGAAGTGGTGGTAAAAAGCATGGAGGGGTGTTAGGAGTTGGAAGTAAAGGAGGTAGATTGGATGGTGGAAGGTGTATGGTCACATGCTTTTGACAATTGTAGGATAATGAACCAATCAAACAAAATTTATAATATTTATTTAATTGACAAAATAAAATATGAATTAAGATAAATATTAGAATATTTACTTAATTCGACCTGAGCCAATTTTAGGTGTCTACAATCGTCATCTTGGACACCTATAAAAAGAGTGGTAAAAAGGTAAGGGTAGAAAGAAGAATACTAGTTTGTAGTTAGTTCCCTTTGCAAGTTTCATGTGCATGAACCATTCATAGAGCACAAGGCTTGACAATGGATGGGCTTATGTTTGATCCTTATAGAGTCTATTGCCATGGTCTTGTTTACACAACACTCTCATGTGTAAGAAGCATTACATCCCTATATTTGATTAACAAATTAGAACAATGCAACTTCAGGGTATCAGTGAAAGTGCAAGCTGAAATGCTATAGTTGTAGATGTCGACCCAAATGAAACTAGAACATAGCCTTGCCTTTATATCTTGTATTTGATTTAGAATTTTTTGTTTGAACACCTGAAGCCTTGCATTGCATGCAAACAATATCACACATGACCATGATTTGTTGTCTACAAATATTCTATGCTTGCAAGAAACTAGAACACAACTTGTTGAATGCATTGCATTATTCAACACAACATTTCATTGCCAGTTTGCATCAGGTATACATGGTCTTCTAACATGTTGCACTAAAATCCTTTCCTTGCTAAAAATACACATTTGCAACCCAACACCTAGAAACCATCAGAATTGATTTATTCCATTTCAATAGACCTTTACAAATCAAAAATATTTATGTTACACAGGGTGCATCGATCGTTCATAAATTAGATATCGTAAAGAAAAATGTCAATACACTATTGCCTGGCAGCAAACCAGTGCTTGCTGGAGACTTCAATATTGACATGTTTAAAAAAAACACAAGAAAACTTGCAAGCTTCTATGTGAGAATATAATCTTTCACTAGCAGTAAATAGTCTAGCCACTCATGAAGGGACTTTAATAGATGAATTTTGGACAAACATTGACATTGATCATGTGAATGTGATTACCATGGATGCTTATTGGAAATATCATTTTGCAATTTCTATTGACTTTCCACATTGACCCAAATAGATCCATCCAATTCATATATCTCAAAGCACTTATCAGAATTGCTTTTGTTAGCACAAAAGGTCTATACAAATTGCATTGTAGTTAAGTTTCTAGTGCATCTAGCTTCTATAGCAATGCAAACTACATAAAAAACCAACATTTACAGTCTAGATTTTTTTGTTGTTGTAGGGCACAAAATAATATAGCCATCTATTTTGAAAGACATGGCTATATTGGAAGATATGGCCAAAAATCTCAAATGGTACTTTCTCTATTATTACTTTTATCAATGTTCAATTCACTGTTATTTATATAATAACCATCCTTGGCAGAAAAAATTATATTTTCACATATGGTCATTGCAAGCATTCTTTGTGTTGTTTTGCAACCGTTTGTTGCATGTGTTCCTTAGTGATGTACATACATTACAAGAATTAGATGTTCATGCTGATGAAGAGACATTGCAAAAAATGTATATTTAACTTGTCATCCATAGCATTTTGTGTGCTTTGTTTTACTAGCTATTTTCATGTTCTAAATGAGGTGCCAGAAAATTCCTAGATTGTTTTGCTCAAACCATTCAGTCTGTCAGTCCCCACATTAATTCATAGGGTTCCACATATAGAAAATGTATAAATGAAGTCTTTAATGCCTGGAAGCCCAGATCGTGAGTACAAATCTGTATTCCAAGGATAGGTCAAAGGGTCAAAGTCATGTCCACTTCTTACTAGAAAAAGTGTGAAACAAATGTGCAAAGAAATTTTGTTGTCTGTCTAAAAATTGTAAAACAATGTTCAATTCACTATTGTTTACATAATAACCATTCCAGGAAAAAAAAAGTGCACTTTCACCTATGCTCATAGCAATCCTCCTTAGTGATGTATAGACATTGCAAGAATTAGATGTCTATGTTGATGAAGGGCCATTGCAAAAAAGATATATTTAACATGGCATTTGCGACATTTGGTGTGGTTTGTTTTACTAGTTATTTTCATCCTGTAAATCAGGTGCAAAAAAACTTGCCTTATGTCAAAGGGTCAAAGTCATGTCCACTTCTTACTAGCATAAGTGTGAAGCAAATGTGCAAAGAAATTCTTTTATTTGTCTAAAAATTGTAGAACAATGTTCAATTCACTGTTGTTAACATAATAACCATTCTTGGCAAAAAAAATTGCATTTCACTTATGCTCATAGAAAGCATTCTTTGTGCTAATCTACAGTTGTTTGTTGAGTGTGTTCCTTAGTGATGTATAGACATTGAAAGAATTAGATGACTATGTTGATGAAGAGCCATTGCAAAAAAGGGTATCTTTTGTGGGAGTCCAGGACAACACTAAGAGGGGGGGTGAATCAGTGTTGTATAAATTTTACAATTTTTACACCTTTTGACTTACAGGATAAAGAGAGAGAAAGACATTAACATACATATGCACAATTATAATGTTGAAGGCATGAAATATATGAACACATGAAGACACACAAGATATGAGACTAAGACACAAAAGATTATACGAGAGGAAAACCCTCCTAGGGTAGAAAAACCTCTCAAAATTGGCTCACTGACTTATCAAAAACTTCACTGGTTACAAACTAGTCTCACTGACCAGGGAAGCTTCACTAGCTTTACCAAAATGCCTCACTGGCATAAAAAGAGGTCTCACTAACCATACAAAGCCTCACTGGCATACAAAGCCTCATTGGCATACAAAGCCTCATTGGCATCTACCATCACCATTATCAAACCACCAAATCAAGTGTGCAAGAAATGATTGCAAGTCAATTTGATTTGCACCAATACATAACGTACCCCTGCAAACAATTCACTATCAATTCATTATCTCTGTACCATGAATTCATTTGATCTTGATTTAGATTGTCTCTGCACAAGCAATTGATATTGTCTTCAAACTTGACATGATGTCTTCTTCTTGTGTTTGAGTCATTCTTGCATAAACATGATCTTCAGTATCACACACATAACTATATCTGATTCATCTGTGTTTTCTCTTCAAAAGAATCTTCACAAAAATGTCTTCACTACATGTTAATCCACACACACACACTCCATCAATGCACCTATAAAGACAATAAATAAGAGATGACCTTCCACATTTTGAATAATCATTTTCATCTTCTCTCAATGAAGAACCTGCAATAAATCCATGACCTTTCATATTCCTTTCTCAAACATTTCAATCTGCCCTGTTTAACTTCATCTTCCCCTACGTAGAGAAATGTTCAATAATTTCATTGAAAATAAAATTAGCTCCCATAAAAAAATTTCAACTCCTTTCATCTTCCTGGCTCTCTGCAAATATCCGCATAAAAAAAACATTCTTCTGCCCTTAAAAAAATTTCTCAGATCCTCTTCACCTTCATTTTTCAAAACCCCTTTGACAAAAAAATCTTCTTCAAGACGATTATAGAAGAAAAACAAAAAAAACATTCTTAAATAAAATCTTAGAAACTTTCTATTATATCTTCCAATGTCAAGGGAATAAGAAAAGATTTTTCCTTTTCTTCAAAAAATGCTTTAAAACTGCCTTTATTTTTTCCTTAAAAACCTCCCACAAAATCTCCCTAAAACTCTCCTTTTTAAAAAATGCAATTTTTGACTTTCTTTTATGTCATAAAGGAGGCCGCCAAAATAGGAGATAAGAACAAATTTTCTAAATTTAAAAATAAAGCCATAATTATGGCTGATTCGAACTCCATCCCATAATTTATTCTTTTTAAACAAAGCATAGTCAATATTAAAAAAAAACTATCTCCACTTTTAAATGAAGGATATTCGATGGCTCCAAAGTCATTCGATGGCCTTTTAAAAAATAATTAAAGAACTTCAAAATCTTTTTGGCGCCTATGAGACCGCTTCATAAGAGAATTAAAAGGAGAGGGCTGATCATGCAAATGATTAAGAACCCCTCTAATAAGTCATCTTAAGTTACCCGACCTGTGATAGCAAGTCACCTTTACTTTATAAAATAATGTGCATCTTACATAGCCCAAGCACAAGATGAAGTAAATAGAAGTCTAGACTTAAAGATTTTAACATTTAATTAAAGCTTGGGTCTTTAAACAAAATTCAATGTTGGCAGAGATGTATGAAAAAATCATTGAGACTATCACCAAATTAGAGTAAACTTCTAAACCTCATAATACTGCCATATCTACTGCCCTCAACTCTTGTAATATCAATACCATATCAATGCCAATTGTGAATATGTTTGTCTTGAGTAGCATCAACAACCCAAAAACCAACTTAGATCTTCTTTGAGTTCATCATGAATAACCTGTGAAGCATGAAGTATGAAGCATATGGACTTGCTGATCATTATCACCATGACACTTTACCTTGTATCTTGAACAACACTAAACATCTTGCTGCCCCTATGAACATGCATTGTGATCATGATCAAATCAAACCATGAAGATGGACATGAACAACTCCTATCAAAACCAACACATTGTAAACCTACAAGACCTTTTTGACATCAATGACAATCAATCTACATCAATCTCCCCCTTTGTCATTGATGGCAAAATTACATGATGCAAATTCTTTCTCTCCCCCTTTTTGACATCTGATGACAAAGACTATTATCTCCCCTTGAGAAAACTAACTCATAAATAACATTAGTAAAAGACTGTCAAAATATGCTAATATCAATCAACTACTTACTCATTTCTTGGATCACAAACACTATCACTGACCTTGTTATCTTTCATACCAACCAAGAACTGAAATATCACTTACCCAAACCTTTGATACCACTAGTCTCTAAAAAATTGAAGGCACTGATCATTTTTGTAATTTTCTATCCAAAACTTATCCTGAGAGCTCTGTCCATGTTCATCTGCATATTGAACAATTTTTCAACTTGTGAGAAATAAGACACCATGAAGCATAGGACCTGAAAGCAACATCATGTGAGGCACACGATCCAAAGCATCAAACCATTGTTATAAACTGCCCATTGACTGTACCATATTCTGCACAATACCACTTCTTGTAACAACACCAATATGAAGATGAAGATGGAAACTAACATATTTGATAACAAACTCCTTTTTGACTCAAATGACACATTTCCAAGATCTCCAAAAGTATAAAGAAAGATGAATGATTATGAAGGAATAAATTGACTCCTGTGACATGACTCATATAAACTTGAACTCCATGCAAAGATATCATAATCACTTCAACATCCATGATAATGCAAGTTCAATAAGAAAAATTTTGATGATAACAACATGAAGACTACTTATAACAAAATTCACAATTCATGATGACATGATGACCACTCTTGAGAAGACCTTGCCAAGACATCCATGATAATGACTACAAGATGAACAATCAATCTTCAACAATCTGCAATCACTTTATTCTTGCACACACTCCTTGACATTATAAAGAATGGAGATCATCTTGTAAGACATGAAGATGAAGACCATTCTCCTGTTCTTGCACATGACACCTTTTTGCAACACAATGTCAAATCTGATATAGAACCATTGTCAATACCTTTGCAAAATCAAATGCAGAGACATGTACTATGAATTGCAACTTCCTCAATCATCATATGCTAACATCTGAAGAGAACTTCTTGAGTACACCCAAGATCCTGTCTAGGACCTATTAATCATTATTCAAATCAGCCCATCAAATCTATACATCAAGTTCTTCCTACAACAACACTTTACATTTTCTCAAACATATCAAGTACACTTTAAACTACAACATCATGACAGCTAAATGATATGAACAAGATATAAATAGGATCATTTATAAAACAAGTCATTGTCACACACTGAAGATCACTATTAACAAACTCTTTGTGCATTGAATCCCTGAACATCTTATCCACTGATCACCAGATCCACATAATTAACAACACCATTAAGAACTTCGTTTCACAAGAATGATATCTTAGCAACCATTATCAAGCATGAATCCAAAAAACATAATAAACAAACCAAGATCATCATATTGACAAACATTAAATGATGTCCTTCTTGAAACTTCTTGGTGATATTTGATAAGACATTAACAACTCCCCCTTACTTCATGCCATTTGTTATGCAACTAATGAAGTGACTTGTGCAAGATGCACAAGCTTAGAATTTGTCTTCTTTTGACTTTGTTTCTACTTCCACACTTTCACAAGTTCTTTCTTCCTCCAAACTTTTTCAGCGTCTTTTCTTTTCCAACTTATCAAATTAGATGATGCTTTTCTACAACTGTGTGCTTTGTGTCCAAGAGAGTTTCAATTATAACAAATTATGTTGTGATTCCATGTATGAATATACCTTTCATGCATTTTGTAGTTTCTTTGTATATGACCAAGAGAGTTGTACTTGAAACATACAAGGTTAGTATTTCTTCTGCAATCAACTACTTTATGTCCAAAATGATTATAGGTATAACAATAACTATTAAATGAATAATTATACATGTACATGTATGCTTGTCTTACAAGAGTAGATCTCTTGAAATTTCTTCTTTGATTATGCATTACAAACTCATCTTTGGTATTCATTTCAGCTTCTGACTTCTTTTTACCTTCAGGAGCAACAACATGAAGATCAATTTTCTTTCTAGGAGTTTCTCTGGCTTTTGAACACTCTCCTTCTTCAAATCCTAAACCAGTAGTGTCCTTATGATGCTTCTGTTTGCCCAACATCCCATGCAACTTGTTTGAGCTATCTTCAGACTCCTGATATTTCTTGGACATAATCTTGAGAGCTTCATAATGTTTTCTTAGATTAATAATTTCACCCTCTAATTTTAGATTTTCAATTCTCTTAACCTCAAGGTCAAATTTTGATCCATCAACTATTCTCTTAGCTTCCTCAATTTCTGTCTTCAAATTGATAATTAATTTATCTGATTCACTTATTTGATTTCTCAAATCTATAATCACATTTCTAGTATCTTCAAGGTCTGAAAGCACTTTGTCTTTTAAGTCTTTTTCCTATTATAGTTGCACCTTTAATCTATGATTCTCCTTTTTATATTTCTTTAGTTCACTCAGAGCACATATGAGGTCTCCTTCTATGTCAATCTCACAATCTTGTTCATCATACTCCTGATTGTGATCTTCTTCTTCTAAATCTGATTGAGTCCCATCTCCTTCATGTGAATGACTTCCATCATTGTCATTCTTCTTAGATAACAAGTTGTCCTCTTCTTTATCAAAATTCTCAATTGTAGACCCATTCTTTTTCAGGGGTGACATATGCAACAAATCATTGCTATGCTTAATTAAGGCTTGTTTTACCATCTTTTGATCAGCATCTTTCTTTTCTCTATATGAGATCTTATTTCTATTCTTCTTACCCATTGTACTCCAATACTAGGACCTACCCTAGCTGATTAAGCCTTTATAGGGAACCTGTGCTCTGATACCAATTGTTGGAGTCCAGGACAACACTGAGAGGGCAGGGTGAATCAGTGTTGTATAAATTTTACAATTTTTACACTTTTTGACTTACAGGATAAAAAGAGAGAAAGACATTAACATACATATACACAATTATAATGTTGAAGGCATGAACTATATGAACACATGAAGACACACAAGATATGAGACCAAGACACAAAAGATTATATGAGAGGAAAACCCTCCTAGGGTAGAAAAACCTCTCAAAATTGCCTCACTAGCTTATCAAAAACCTCACTCGTTACAAACTGATCTCACTGACCAAGGAAACTTCACTAGCTTTACCAAAATGTTTGACTGGCATACAAAGAGGTCTCACTGAACATACAAAGCCTCACTGGCATGCAAAGCCTCACTGGCATCTACCATCATCATTATCAAACCACCAAATCAAGTGTGCAAGAAATGATTGCAAGTGAATCTAATTTGCACCAATACATAACCTTCCCCTGAAAATAATTCACTATCAATTCATTATTTCTCTACCATGAATTCATTTGACCCTGATTTAGATTGTCTCTGCACAAACAATTCATATTGTCTTCAAAATTGACATGATTTCTTCTTCCTGTGTTTGAGTCATTCTTGCATAAACATGATCTTCAGTATCACACACATAACTATATCTGATTCATCTGTGTTTTCTCTTCAAAAGAATTTTCACAAGAATGTCTTCACTGCATGCTAATCTGCACACACACACTCCATCAATGCACCTGTAAAGCCAATAAATAAGAGATGACCTTCCACATTCTGAATAATCATTTTCATCTTCTCTCAATGAAGAACCTACAATAAATCCATGACCTTTCATATTCCTTTCTCAAACATTTCAATCTACCCTATTTAACTTCATCTTCCCCTGCATAGAAAAATTTTCAATAATTTCTTTCAAAATAAAAATAGCTCCCATAAAAAATTTCCAACTCCTTTCATCTTCCTTGCTCTCTACAAATATCTGCATACAAAAAACATTCTTCTTCCCTTAAAAAAATTTCTCAGATCCTCTTCACCTTCATTTTTCAAAACCCCTTTGACAAAAAAACTTCTTCAAGATGATTATAGAAGAAAAACAAAAAAGAACATTCTTAAATAAAATCTTAGAAACTTTCAATTATATCTTCCAATGTCATGGGAATAAGAAAAGATTTTTCCTTTTTTTAAAAAATGCTTTAAAACTGCCTTTATTTTTTCCTTTAAAATCTCCCACAAAATCTCCCTAAAACTCTCTTTTTAAAAAAATGCAATTTTTGACTTTCTTTTATGTCATAAAGGAGGCTTCCAAAATAGGAGTTAAGAACACATTTTCTAAATTTAAAAACAAAGCTATAATTATGGCTTATTCGAACTCCATCCCATATTTTATGCTTTTTAAACAAAGCATATTCAATATTAAAAATACTATCTCCACTTTTAAATGAAGGATATTCAATGGCTCCAAATTCATTCGATGGCCTTTTAAAAAATAATTAAAGAACTTCAAAATCTTTTTGGCGCCTATTAGACTGCTTCATAAGGGAATTAAAAGGAGAGGGTCATTCATGTAGAACCCCTCTAGCAGGTCATCTTAAGTTACCCAACCTGTGATAGCAGGTCGCCTTTACTTTATAAAACAAAGTACAAATTACGTAGCCCAAGCATAGGATGAAGTAAATAGAAGTTTAGACTTAAAGATTTTAACCTTTAAATTTAAGCTTGGATCTTTAAACAAAATTCAATGTTGGCAGAGATGTATGCAAAAATCATTGAGACTATCACCAAGACAGAGTAAACTTCTAAACCTCATAATACTGCCATATCTACTACCCTCAACTCTTGTAATATCAATACCATATCAATGCCAATTGTGAATATGTTTGTCTTGAGAAACATCAACAACCCAAAAACTAACTTAGATCTTCTTTGAGTTCATCATGAATAACCTGTGAAGCATGAAGTATGAAGCATATGGACTTGCTAATCATTATTACCATGACACTTTACCTTGTATCTTGAACAACACTAAACATCTTGCTGCCCCTATGAACATGATTGTGATCATGATCAAATCAAAACATTAAGATGAACATGAACAACTCTTGTCAAAACCAACACATTGTATACCTGCAAGACCCTTTTGACATCAATGACAATCAATCTCCATCATATTTAACATGGCATGTGTGACATTTGGTGTGGTTTGTTTTACAAGTTATTTTCATTTTGTAAATCGGGTGCAACAAAACCTGCCTTACATATAGCTACTTGGCCTTGCCCTAGTATGAAATTTGACCATACCACTTATAATGTTAGTTTTCCTATAATGTCCAAATTTGTATATTTTCAAACTATGATACAGAACTATAGCTAATTGCATGTCATGGTCATTATAGGAAAAAAATTGAAAAGCGTACTGCCTCAACAATTCTTGACATTTCCACAAAGAAAACTACCTCTATATTTGAAGGTGATGTTTTAGTTGTGTATGGTCCTAGATATTTTAAAAACTCTGGGGTTCAGTCTAGAGCAGTCATTGTTCATATTGATCTAGTCAATAGCTACAACCAAATGACAGACACCATTAATCTGAATAATAAACCAATTGATACATTTTTTGAACAACTATTGCCTGGTGCTAGTGTTTGTATCACAAACTTTATTGTAAAAAATTAAAACATAATATGAATGAGGAGAAGCAAATTTCTATCTAGCCTTGACTGCCAAAAGCATTGTTCAAAGCATAGACAAAGTTTATAAGCATAGTCATAAAACAAACTTGCTACAATATGAACAAAAACCATACATTGATTGTAGGTAAAAGGAATTCTTAGACCAAAGAACATTTACCTGGCTCCGTTCTAGCCTTATTATAGTTTGTGTCAACAAATGGTGCTACTACCTGAGAACTATGTAAAATATAATGTTGAATGCAATAGTTGTGGCAACAACATAGTGTTTACACACCAACACTATTTGCAATGCACCATAGAAAAAGTAGATGGCAATCTTGATTGCTATTTGCAAAAGGATGTTTTAAAATAGAACTTTTATGAGCTTGTAGCTATTACTTTAGAGAAGTATAAAAAGGACATATCAACAGTTGTGTTCTTGTTGTGCAAGTTCAAAATACAAGGCACATTTCAACTTTCACTGGACAATTCTATTACGAGTGTTACAAAAGACAGTGATGTGTAATATCATTATGACACATGAACACATAGGTTTGCTTCTTTGTCATTTCCTAATATCATATAACCTTTTCATGGTCAGCACTTCTTCGATACATAGAATATACATAATGTAATTGCATGTTGTTAGACATGTATCTTTGTTTTGTTTCTGTTTTGCATGTGTCTAGTTATTTGTTCAGTCAACTTTCCTCCATTGATACATGGTTTTTGCTAACAAGTTTTATCTTTAGTCCTTTTATATATTCTCAACCTTTAACCATATAGTGTTTTGTTTAGAAGATTGGTTGCAAGGTCTTCCTTTGGCATTTTTTTTTTTACTTTATTTTCATAATTTCCTAAATCTCTTAACATGTCATATTTGTATTTAAATAAGTTCAAATATATTTTGTTATAAAAATTAGTTTCAAAGTTGTTAAAAAAGGGAGATTCACAAGTATATAAATAAATAACTACTTTAACTTATCAGGGCTATCCATATTCTCACGTGGAATTTCTACTTTCAATATTTGAACAGGTATGACCGCTTGCACAAACCCAATAACAAAGCTCAAACTAAGAGCATCAAACCCATTTAAGAACAAACAAGATAGATCAGTTAGACAAACCATTAGATTACCCCTGTAAGTATCATAAACATGTTTTAGTAAGTGCATAGGAGTCACCTGTAAGATTTAGTAAATACAATGCTAGTGCACATAGAAAATAAGTCTTATTTATAATATTTAAAGTATATAATGGTAAACATAGAAATACTAATGTAAAATAGGTATTAATAAGAAGTAATGGTTAATTCTAGTGTTATGAACATATTTAAATACTTTTGAAAAAAGATATCACAAAATGATGGTAATCATAAAATCATGTGTTCATTGCCCTATATTCACACTAGTGAATCCTTCCATCAGAAGTTCTATAGGAGACAGGATGGTCACTACAGAAGGCTAGTTTTCATGTTGATATGAAAACTAATCCTACAACTGGGTCAGTGTTGGTGGACAAATAACAAGCAAACGATACATAGAATCCATTCCTAACAACAATACTATCACTAGAACTGATTCCTGTGTTATGGGATATTTACACACAAATTTAATTATTTCTTTTCATGACATATAATTTCAAATGCAGATAAATCTTTCTTCATGCCTGAAATGGATTCCATTGCTAACTGCATTTCAATCGCCAGAAGGATGTCCCTGTCTGCAACATATTCCACTTGAAATGAGTTCAGTTTCATCATAATCTATAATTTAAAACTGTGTCAATTCCTCTTGTCCTTAGGTACAATCCATCCTGATTAGCACATCTACCTGCTTTCACAAAACTGGTGAGTACCTTTTGTGTAGAATTTATCTGCACCCAAGATTTAAACTCATTAGCACTTGATCCATAAGATTAGCCAACTCAACATTACAAAAGAACCCTTGAGCTTCTCGATCATTTTTCTTGCCCTCTCAAGACACCAAAGCTTGGAGTGGCTTGAGATGTTGCAAGCTCTGCATAATCAGTAAGTTGCAAAACAAGACTATTGAATAAAGCATGCACACTATAGCAACTAAACATCTGACAACAAGCACTCATTGATTATTAAGCTAGAAAACAAGCAAAATGCATGTGCCCATCCAATGTGCACTTCATACAAGCTGGATACATTGGTCTTCTAATCAAAATTGGTATAAACTATGATAGGGGAAAATGCCTTGTATTCATCAAAGACTATGCAATATAAAAGAGTCAAGGACAATGGTTAAGTATTACAGCTACAGAAGTAAAATATTTATTCTTAATTCAATTTTAAAGTTGTTATGATTTGCATTAAAGGCTTCAAACTAGTGGAAGCAAAGAGTTAGATTTGCATCTTCTATACATGCAAGCTACTTCTTAAGGAGGTCTTCAAAAAGTAAGAAACCTCTAGCTTCAAATTATATGATAATTTTTGTTTTTGTATATGTATGTAATTTTCTATATACTTAAGGGATAATTTGTATATTATTCATTTCTCTTGTCTTTGGTATATTAATTATTCCTTTTAATTTCTACTCACTATTCTTCTTCCATTATTAGATTTTGTCTAATGATGCTTTTTTTCTTATTGATATATCATTGGATTTTTAAAAAAATGAATTAATATATTAAAACATTTTCTCTTGCTTTGAATAGATCATATTTGATTGCATTTTGTGGTTAAATTAAAGGAGGCTTCCTTTTTCTCATGCCTTAATGTTTATTATAAGTCATGCATAGACTTTGGGATATTGTCTATCTTTGTACTCAATTTTTGAATGCTTTATGTAAGTTGTCCTTTACAAATAATTGATTTCAAAAGAAATTTTCTTGATAGGTTGTTTCTTCTAGACAATGGCCTCTGATTTCAAAATATAGAGCCACAGTGGTGACCCAGTCTCAAATGGTTGAGATCATTGACCTTGCATTGATTTTTCAGCATTGCACCTTTATATTTCTCAAGCATGAAACAACTACAAACACATCCTATAACACTCAAGTTGAATGGCTCAAAAAGCCTAAGTCATAGGTAAAGACATGCTTTGGTCCTTGCTTGCACAATTAACATTTTTCTTATGTTTAAGAAATAACATGTTTGTATCTCTATTCTGCAACAAACAATTCATTACTAAATGTCATTGCATTTGAATTTTTTTCAGAACATTTTGTATTTGTTCAAACAGTGTTTACTTAATTGCCTATGCTACATTCTTGCCTATTGTGTTTGATTTTTATCTTTTCCTATTTAAAATTGCTTAAATTGTGTGCTCATGACACTTTGGATATTGAATCCCAGAACTAGAATCGTTATTGCTTGCGCTATTTCACATTTGTATTTTCTGAAATCCCTGTCTTTAGCAAGCAAAGCTTATATTTTCATCTTAAACCATTGCACTATACATGTGCAACAACATGAAACAGAAACTACCTATGGACATGGATCCTATCTTTTCCCATGATCCAACAATTTAAACATTAAAGTAATGTACATCGATACAAAGACACTGCAGCCTATTTTGAACTGACTAGAAATGGGTTCAGTGAGTCCTCCAGATATAATGTCAAATACCATTCCCATAAATATTTTTACTATTGCTCTATTTTCCATGAAAAAGGGTTCACACACATCGATGCCCTAAGCCATCCCACACATGCAAATTTTTTCCCCACTGTGACTTCAAGTAGCTAGACACATGCTTTCCCTTGAAGAAAAGAAAAAACTATGATAAATACTAAATCTTTAACCTTTTTACAGATTTCAAGGCTTGCAAAAAAAACCATCAAGCTAAAATAATAGCCTACCAATGACAAAATCTAGCTCTGTCAATCTCATTTGCAAAAAAACACATGTGGGAAAAACTCCAAATTCCACTCCATCAACACCTCTCCGATGAACCAAGAACCTACAGAACAAACAATTTTTTTTGTGTTTTAAGAATAAGAAAAATAGATACCAATGGGCTCAAATATCAAGCAACCAATAAAAACAACAACTTTCCCCATTAACTCCCTCTCAAAATTCCACAAATAATAAAATCAAAGAGTTGTTCCAAAATATGACAAGAAGTGTGCTAGGAAATAAAGATGAGAGCAATGTTCAGGAACTACGTTATAGGACATTGCTTGCTGATAATTCTTCATGTACAAGAATCAGAGTTGTAGTTAAATCAAAACCTGTAGCAACGATCCATGGGTTGCAATTAAATCAATAACTACTTTCATATTGACTCAAAATGTGTATACTGGCTCCAGTTGATGATGCTTATAGCTATTCATCCAAATCGAGGACATTGCAATGCTTCTCAACTTCTACATTCCATGTTCCTACAAAATGTTGCATACAACCTTGACATTGCAGGTAAAAATTAAGTTTATTGCAATCCATGGCTTGGCACAAGGCATTTTTAATGTAGGTACAACTCTGATTCTTGTACTAGCAAAATTCTCTCTAAGAAATGTCATATAACATAGTTGCTGAACTTTTGTCTCGTCTATATTTCCTAGCACACTTCTTGTGATATTTTGTACCATCTCTTTCCTTGCTTCTATTTCAAACATTTTGCAACAATATAAAATAAAGCCACTTGGAACACTTCTAATTAGTTCAAAACAACCTGCAGTGCCTTTGTGTTGATGTACACATTGCAGTTTCTATTATTCCACTGCTCTTCAAAATATTTTGGCCCTCTTCCATCCAAAATAGATATATGTTTTCTAGTAAGGATGCTATAATGTCAAATAAAGAATCCATTTTTCAATATGTTCTAATATTAACTAGTTAAAATTAAAGCAAATTGGACATTGAATTCAACCCTGCTACAAACAATTACCCTATGCATACTGCACAAAAGTGTCAAACTAAACAAATTTGTAGTTTATTGTTTGTCTCGTTACTTGATACTTTAAACATTATTTGGGTAACTATTGCTTTCACCTTTGACTATTAATCTGGCTTCGTTAATCATGTAAATGGGAAAATTAATACTTTGGCTAAAGTCTTTTTTCCCTACACTTTGTGGAGAAGAAATTTGTGTAAATTGATTTTCTGATTGGGCAATTGGTTTTTAAGCCCATTGGTAATAATTTATAGCATTCGTAAAATCCATAAATTTTCCCACTTGGATACATTAGTTGGCCATTGAAATCTATGCAATGGAAAAAAATAATCTTTTGCCTATGGTGTTTTTATTTATGTGAAATTTGAGAGAAAGATATTGGTTAAAGTTGTTTTTTATTGGCCCGTTGATTTTTCAGCCCATTAGCATGTATTTCTCTTATAGCCAGACATGTGCTTGCCCTAAAAAAATAGTGAAAACTATGACAAACACTCAATCTTTAACCTTTTTACAGATTTCAAAGCTTACAAAAAAAACCATCAAGCTAAAATAACAACCTACCAATGACAAAATCCAGCTCTGTCAATCTTATTTCAAAAAAATGTGTGGAAAAAAACTCCAAATTCCACTCCATCTACAGCTATCCAATGAGCCAAGAACCTATAGAATAGAAAAAAAAATTGCATTTTATGAATAAGAAAAATAGATACCAATGGGCTCAAAAATCAAGTGCCTAATCAGAAAACAACTTTCCCCAATAACTCCCTCTCAAAATTTCACAATAATAAAAGCAAAGAGCTGTTACAAAATATGACAAGAAGTGTGATAGGAAACAAAGATAAGAGAAAAGTTTAGCAACCATGTTATAGGACATTGCTTGCTGATAATTCTTCATGTACAAGAATCAGATTTCTAGCTTCATCAAAAACCTCTAGCAATGAGCCATGGGTTGCAATTAACTGAAAAACTACTTGCATATTGAATCAAAATGTGTATATCAGCTCCAGCTGATGATGCTCATAGCTATTCATCGAAATCAAGGACACTGCAATGCTTCTCAACTTCTACATTCCATATTTCTACAAAATATTGCATACAACCTAGACATTGCAGGTAGCAATTAAGTTTATTGCAATCCATGGCTTGGTGCAAGGTGTTTCTTATGCAGGTACAACTCTGATTCTTGTGCAAGCAGAATTCTTAACAAGAAATGCCCTATAACATGGTTGTTAAACTTTGGTCTGGTCTGTATTTCCTAGCACACTTCTTGTGATATTTTGTATCAGCTCTTTGTTTGATTCTATTTCAAACATTTTGCAACAATTTAAAATAGAGCCACTTGAAACACTTCTAATCAGTTCAAAACAACCTACAATGCCTTTATGTTGAGATACACATTGCAGTTTCTATTATTCCACTACTCTTCAAAATATTTTTGCCACCTTCCATCCAAAACATATATGTATTTTCTGGTAAGGTATGCTATAATGTCAAATAAAGCATCAAATTTTCAATATGTTCTATTATTATTTAGTTAAAACTAAAGCAAATTAGATATTGAATTCAACCCTACTACAAATAATTACCCTATGCATACTGCACAAAAGTGCCAAACTAAATAGATCTGTAGTTTATTGTTTGGCTCGCTATTTGATGCTTTAAACTTTATTTGAAATTATCTAGAATAATTACTCTTTTTCATATTGTAATATTGAATAGAGTATGGACTATGCTGTATGGCATTTTTGTACTGGTTTTTTTTGTTTTTCGAGGCAATGTAAAGACAAGAACATGCATTTTGTCTAGGAAAAACAAAGCCACATTGCACATACAACCACCAAGCCATATCTTTACCTATTTGTAATGACTAATTTTCTAACTCAAAATTGATTTGTTGCAGTGACACAATACACAAATCTACAATATTGCTCAAGCACTTCATTTAGGTCTAGAATTGACTGCTACAACAACTAATTTTGTAACTGGAGAGCTTGATCCTGCACGTATCATACAACAAATGGTAAGTCAATGTTACAAACTTTTTTATCTATTCCATTCTTGTCAACATAAGTAGTTCAAGTGATCAGTATCCCATCATACTTATTTTGTTTCTTGTTTTTTTGTAAATATTAAAAACATATATACTTACTATTATGCTGATATCAATCATATTTTTTTGACTATTTGTTCTAAGGTGGAACATTGATGCTCCATACACTGCTCCTTGCAATGCATGAATGTGTCAAAGAATATACAAAATAGGTAAACACATGCTCAATACTTGCCTAGGCCATGCAACTCTTCACTGTCTAAACATCTATACTTACTATTATGCTAATATCAATCATAATTTTTTGACTCTTTGTTTTTAGATGCAACATTGATGCTGTATACACTTTCCCCTACTATGCATCAATGTCTCAAAGAATCTATACAATAGGTAAAGACATGCTTGAATACTTGCCTAAGCCATACTTCTCTTTGCTTCTAAACAAAACCATACTCTAATGTCTGTCATAAATAGAAACTCTAAATTGAAAGTACTCTGATTAGCATTCTAACATTTCCAACTTGCACAATAAATTCTATGAACTACAAAACACTGCCTATATTCAACAATACCCTGAAAAGATGTCATTACTTACAATAAATTGCTACTCTTGGCTAAGAAAACAAAAAAAAACCATGTGTGCAAATTAAAGACATTTCCGAGCTATTTGCTATGTTGTGCTATACAATTGTAATTTGTATTACCTAAATACTGATCTTATGCTAGCCGTTACAATATTTTTTTCTTGAATATTTCTAGGTGGTCGTAATGCCATCATTGCAATGTCTATAAGGTCCTTGCTTGAATTCTCTATGTCTATTTGTTATCTTTGGTTTACAAAAAATTTCATACTCTGCAAACTCAACAATGTGCTATCATGCTCTATTGTTTTTATTAATTTGATTAAGGTGTGCTGACCAAACTCTAGCATAAATTACACAAAATAAATTCAACAAAATTCATCTTAGACTAGTAGAAAGAGACATCAAATAAAAACACAATTCCAATATTCAGAGTGGCCCCTTGCATGTCTGCACCAAAAAATATAGCTTGCAAGATCTCTATCAAATTTTGCTCTCCATGGCTCAATCAAACTAACAAAAAGATGTTTAACAAAACAATAATGCAAAAACAAGTTAAACTAATAGAAATAAATGAAAACAAGGCATGTCAACACAAGGATATGTATCAAGGTTCAATGTCACAACAACAGGATAACTGTTATTTTTTTATAGCATGTATTGGTTAGGCGTTGTGACATGTGCAACGGAAAATAATAATCTTTTGCCTATGGTTTTTACTTTTGTCAAATTTTGAGAAAGATATATCCATGAAAGTTACTTTTTTGATTGGACATTTGATTTTTGAGCCCATTGGTATCTATTTTACTTACTCTTAAAATGTGATTTTTTTCCCTTGTTTGCTTGTTCTAAACATTCTTGGTTCGCTAGATAGATGTTGATAGAGGTCATTCTAGAGTTTTTCCCACATGTCTTTTGCAAATGAGATTGATACAGCTACATTTTGTCATTGATACACTATTATTTTAGCCCCATAGTTTTTTAACAAGCTTTAAAATCTGTAAAAAAACATTCAAGATTAACTTTCTAATTTTCCTTTTTCTTCTAGGGCAAGCACATGTCTGGGTGCTTGAAATCACAACAGGATAAAAATTTGCATGTGTGAGATGGCTTGAGGCATGGACACATCTGAACCCTTTTTCATGGAAGCTAGAGATATAGAAAAAACATTTGTTTTTTTTTCTTAATTTCATTGAGGAGTGTTGGCCAAACTCTGGCACAAATTACACAAAATAAATACAACAAAATTCAACTAACATTGATAGAAAGAGACATCAAATAAAAACATAATTCCAACATTCAAAGTGGCCCCCTATCTGCCTGCACCAAAATGCAGCTTGCAAGATTTTTGCTAGATTTTGCTGCCAACAAGTCAACCAAACTAATAAAACATGCCATGATAGTGCATTGTAGACTTTACATAGCCTACAAAATCCAAGTAGGGCCCTCAAAGGACATGCCACAATAGCATTGCAACCACAACAAAAAATAATGTTTAACAAAACAACAATGCAAAAACAAATTAAAGCAACAAAAACAAATGAAAACAACACACATCAACACAAGGATATGTATCAAGCTTCAATGTCACAATGGTAGGGTAACTGTTGCTTTTTGCTGTTATGGGAATAGCATTTGACATTTTGTTTGGAGGGCTCATTGGACCCACTGGTTCACATCAGCATAGTGTGAGTTTGAAATGCTGATTTTTTATAATATTCTTGTTTGAACATTCCCTATTTTCATTTGTTTCTATTGGTATGAGTTTGAAATGCTAATTTTTTTACATAGTCCTGACTTGAATGTGCCCTGATTTCATTTGTTTCTGTTGGTTTAGATAATGTGATTCAACCAAAAAACCCATTTCTTTTAAATGCATTGACACATGATAGTAAATCTAAGTTCAAAGAATTCCATATTATATAAGGCTCCAAGGGTGAGGTGATAGTAATTTCAAAGATTTATCATTTCAGAATTTTGAATAGTAGATAATTAGGTCATAGTAATGAGCACAAACATTGTCTATATAGCACTTACAAGGGTTTCAGGGTCCTTACAACATATCATACAAGAACAGGCTCCTAAATTTTTAAGTAAGTTGGAAAGGATAAAATTGTATTGAAGCACCCAGCCATGCCTCTACCCTAGAACAAAAGGAAAATATATGGAAAAATGCTCAATACTCAACCATATTTTCACATTTTAAAACTTGTGAAATAAGAAAACTTGGAAATGAAAACAATTGTATCTCTACCTAAAACATGATTTCTACATCGGAAGATCTTATATTGTTTATCCTTAAGTTTGCTTTGTGACAAATTGCATTACATTCTGATATATGCAATAAATGAATTTTACTCACTGATGTAATAATGGCTATACCTTTTGCTTCTATCTTTCATTGCATTGTCCACACAAACTTGCCAATTTGCACAAGTTTATGGAGCTTCTTGCTCAAATTATTGGTGCACATTTCAATTTGTTTAGGTGAATGCACAACTGTATAGATTTGCCTCAATAGTAGAGAGCTATATTGCATAGCCAAGTATTCAAACATATCTATACCTGTCATTGATTTATGGTTGATTCTTGAACACCTTTTCTTTTGCAACCCTCTTAATTAGAATGTGACACATTGGACAAACATACTTGGATCTATATTCATGGCCCATTCTTTCACAACATGCTCACTAGTATGGCTGTGGTTGCAAGAGACAATGTTAAGCATGATAAGTGTTGTCATTGATGGTAACTAAGTCTAAACTACACATCCGTATTACATAATTTGCCCATACCGGAAATCAGATTAAAGATTTGTCTAAGTCCGGGAAGTCAAGAATAGAGTGTGTGACAGGGTCCGGTATCTTGGTCTAGATCTCCCCGGTAGTAGATCAAATTTTGTTGAGGATCTGAGGGAGTCCTAAACATTGTCAGGATAATCTAAATCCAGAGTTTTGGCCTCTAGTGATAAAGGATTCAATAGTTATTAGCATTTGAGTATCAGGTTAATAGTTTGACAGAGCAGGCAGAAGAAGAACAGGCCGACCTTGTAATTGATCTTGGTTCCAGATGTATGGAAGTTATTGGTTGGACAAGTTGTGATGATCAGTTATAGTAGCTGACCTGATTAAGGATTTGTGATTCCAAGTTTTGGTCAGCGCTACAAGTGTACATGGATTTAGCCGATAGAGCAAAATTTTCAATAAAGTTCTAAGTGTTCTTGAAGCTGACTGCAAAGTGGTTGAAGATTTGGATGTAGATATATATAGCCGATGGATTTGAATGATTTCTGTGTGTATGATGCAACTATGGAATAAGTATGAAAAGAGCAGAGATCTAAGACTCAGATGTTAGTAAAATAGTAAAAAGGGTAGAGTGAAGATGAAGTGCATCAAGTCAGTTTTTGTGCTGAACCAAAACTGAATCCTTGCATTGATAGATGCTAATTATCAATTCAATTTTATTGTAATCTTCTTTCTATAGGCAATGAGCCTTTTGTAGGCAGTAAGCCTTCTTTGAGCAGTGAGCTCTAGGTAGTGAGCCTAAATGCATGTGCATTCCCCTTTGCAATACTTTTAATAGAGTATAATCTTTGTGGGTTAACCCCCACCGTGGTTTTTTCCTTAACCGGGTTTCCACGTCAAAAATCTTGGTGTCAAGTGTGTTACTTATGTTTCTGCTCATGTGTTATTAATTCATGCTTTAATGTTCATATCAGTAATTTGACTAGAAGTTGTAAAAGAGGATTAGAGGTAGAAAAGTTTAATTTGCATGACAACTGATTCACCCCCCCTCTCAATTGTCTAGACCAATTCCAACAATTGGTATCAAAGCAAGGTTCCTTAAAAGAAGCCTAACAACTTAAGAAAAGATCTTGGAAGGAGTTTTCAATGGGTTCACTCAAAGATCAACTTCGGTTGGCTCTAAAAGATCTTGATTAGTCCAAAGCAAAAATATCTAATCTGAAAGATGTACTCAAGGATGCTGATGATACCATTGAAATGTAAAAGATAAATTAAAGAAGTCTATGGGAAGGAAAAAGGAACTACTTCTACAGTTATCCAGTTTAACTAAAGAAAATAGCATGAATGAAGCTTTGGAAGAAAAGACAAAGGAGTGTGAGAAGTTATCAAAAGATCTCTCTTCAAAAACTTGAAATGGATTCTGGGGTAATGAGGCTAACCAAAGAAATTGAGCAAAGGAAGAAGACTGAAGAAGATTTGAGTCAAACTCTAAAAGAAAGAACTAAAGAATGTTGCAAAATGGATAGAACAATTAGTCATCTCAAATTTGATTTGCAAGAATGTAAATACAATGAGGAGGAACTTGAGAAGCAAATTATCATTCTCAAACATGACCTGGAAGTTGCAAATGAATACAAAGAGAAGTTCAAGATAAGCTTAGCTAAACTTGAAGCACTACTTGAAGGACAGAAAAAGGCTGATGACAAGCATGGTCTTGGATATGAGAAAGGTGAAAGTTCCAGATCTGGACAAAGAAATTTTCAACCAAGGAATGGGAGAAATAGACCTAGAAGACCTCCGATAGGATAGCCAAATGCTCAAAAATATCCATCCTTCAATGGAAATTATTTTAACTGCAATAAATTTGGCCATAAAGCTACTCAACGAAAACACAGAGTAAATCAAAATGATCCGTCCTTCTCCATTCAATGCTTCAAGTGCAAGAGGTATGGTCATAGATCCAATGAATGTAGAAGTATGATAATGAATAACTCTAATGGCAATTCTTCCAATAGCTACTATTTTGCTTGCAATGGATTTGGACACATGGCTAATTAGTGCAGATCAAGAGGAAATCAAGTATCTAAGCAAGGAAATGTTGTGTGCTATAATTGCAATAAATCTGGTCATATTGGAAGATTCTATAGAAGCAAGAAAAATGGAAGAAGAGGTCCGGTGAATAGAAAATTGGTTGTGCAGAGACAAGACAAAGGAAAAAGAAAAAAATAATGTGAATGAGATACAGAGTGAAATGAACAAGACTTGGGTGAAGAAAGATACAATGAAAAATGGTGAAGGGTCTGTACCAGAATCTGGTGCTGTCAATTCCTCTGGGAATTAAATTAAGAGCTTTGGCTCAGGGGGAGTTGCATTGAACATCAAATTCCCCCAGTCAGTAAGTGGGTGCTAGGATATGGCACAATGAGAGAAGATATTTTGAAGTGTTTCATAACTTTTGGAAGGATTTCTGGAAGGAAAATTGTTGATATGGAAATTTGTGGAGTAATTCATGTAGAACTATTTAAGAAACAGAGTAACTGGATGAAGTTAGGGCAACGCATTTATTACAATGCCAAATTAGGTTTTACAAATGATAAAAGGTCACTTGATCATGCATTTGAACTACTTTGCATTCAAAGGAAATAAGTAGAAGAGCATCTAAGTTACAAATCCAAAGATTGAAGAACAAGGAGTGAATTCAACTGGTAATTGATCAACCCTAACCCCACGGGAGAAAAAGGTACTTCTTTGTAAAGCTTTAAATCTGAATTAGTTGAGATGGCTACACCTCTAGTTGTTGATGTAACTGAAAGGCCCTGACCAATATTTAAGAAGCATCCATACAAGTCAGTTTAAGTTGAACCATTAGGTGCATTTTCTGGAGTTCCATATGGCATACTGCATGTTGAGGATATTAGGGCATACATCCACTATAGCATTGATGAATTTGGAAATATGAAACTCGTGGATTTGTTTAACAACTACCTAAGAGATGATAACTATAAATTGAAACCGGAATACAAAGCCCTAGAAAGCAAACACTTTCTGCTAGTCATTAACTTTTCAACATTTGATGAGATTGAATGGGTTTGGTATATATTGAGCCTAATACATGATGAGTTCATATGACTATTGAAACCATTCAAGACTACAAAGGATGTTATCAAGACAGTAACCAGGTTAAGTTCAACTGGTGGATTATCCATGCTAAAAGTTGTGAAAAACCAGATAGTGACTGATGCTACCAGTGACAAATTTGACAAAGGGCAATGACCATCAATGATATTATAGAACAGGATGTTAAATTTGCCTCCATGGTGATTGGGTACAAGATTTACCACTCCAGCAGGGAAAATTCTGTCTCCAAAACTGCAATATATGCAGCCTATCAAATGCTAAAGGAGAATACTGATTATGACCTATGTGAGTTGCTACAAAATTAGTTGAATGAAAATCTAAGAAAAATAAAGAAAGATAAGAAAAATACCTTCAAGTATAATTGCTTGATTATATATTTGTTCTTCTATTTTATGAATGAAGTGCCTGGAGTTCAAGGTGTGCACTAGACAAATGACAGGCTAGTTGCATGGCAAATAAGAGATCATCTACTCAGCCTTGGTGATTCCTTAGCTCAGAAGATAGCCATTTGGGGTTACTTCAAAAACATTTAGAGTATGATGCATGCAAGAGAGAGAATCCCTAAATCAGTTGTGGAGAAATATGAGAATGAAATATGCTTTATGGTTGACACTAATCAGTGTCTAATGGAGGATGTGGAACCCAGAACCATATGGATTATGCCAATGGGCTATGAGGTTGATCACGCTCAACATCTCCTGAGTAAATCAAAAGACACATCTGTGGAAAGTTTTGGAACATATAAAGAGCTAAGTCTACAATTGCATGTGGAACTCAGAAAGCCGGAGACCAAAAGGAAAGTGTAGAGGCAAGTTGAAAAGTATGCTGAGAGCATTGGACTGACCAAAGAAGCAGTGAAGCAAAACAAAGAGAGAATTGAAAAGGCTGAAAAGGAAAGGCAGGACAAGAAACAACAAGATGCTCCAGTGGAACCATCCTCCACTTCAAGGACTACCAGAAGCTCTATTGTTGCTTGTGTTTCCCTTAAACCTGCAAAACCATAAGATAGATCATCCGATGAAGGAAGTAAGAGAAAGAAAATGAAGGCTACAAGAACATATGTCAGCACAAAAGATGATGAAGAAATAGAGACAGATGAAGAAGTTAGAGAGATAAGATCCAAGAAAGCCAAGACTTTAAAGGCTTCTGAGGACCAGCCTTCCGAAAGTAAAAAGGCAAGTAAAAAGCAAGAAATTGGTAAGATTGCTATGACAATTGATGAAAGTGTAAAAAAATTACTATTCATGGAAATCTAAGGCCTATCAAAGCTTATTATGATAATTTTGATCAAGCAAAGAAGAAAATTTTAGAAGATGCCCCCATCATATACTTGAATAAATTCAATAGAGCTCTACTGGGAATTTTACAAGAACTTCCTAAAAGTTTAAGGAAAACTCTGGAAATGATGAAGGAAATAGCCAAGGCTAAAGATCTAGAACTCAGAGAATATATCCTCTCCACTCTATGTCCAGTAATGACTAGAAGGGAAGCAGATAAAATCCTCAAGGAAGTTAAGGAGAAATTTAGAAGCAAGGTCCGGATGAATAAGCTAATGCTTGGTGAAACTGAGGAAGTTGCAAAGGAAACAAAGAAAATTTTGAGGAAGGCCTTAGATAAAAATAAATACTATAATGTTTCAGAGGAACAAGTTGAGGAAGACAATCCTTCAACTCTAGAACAAGAATCTCCAGAAGAAGAGATTGAAAAGGTAAATGATAACCAAGGTGATACTTTAGATCCTCTGAAGAAAACCTATGAGGAGATAGATGATGGGATTGATTCATCAATTCTGGATGTTGAAATAGCAAACATCAGTGAACAACAAACTGAAGTTGATGACCTCTCTGTTCCGGAAGAGGAAGTGCAAAAAGAAGTAGAGGAAGTATTGATAGAAGAAGCAAATGTTGGCCCTGATCCTCTGGATCCTCCTACTATTGATGACTCCAGAAAGGAGCAAGAAAAAAAGAGAGAAAGAGAAGGAAGAGGAAAAAGTAAGGGGAAAAGAAGAACTAGCAGAAGGAGATGGTGCTAATGCACCGAAGTAGGACAGTCTCGGTCCTGCCACTGACAAAGCACAAGGGAATGAAACTGAAATATTAAGTGTGGCAAGAGACAATGTAGATGCAGTGCAAAGTTTTCTCAGCAAGGAGATGCTAGAGTTAGATGAGCTAGAATTGATACAAGGACCAATCAATTTGGACACTCTCTCTGGACCAAATGTTGAAGATATCATCATTTACATAGGCCAAGGCAAGGGAGAAAATACTAAAGTCTCACATAGAAAACAATGAGTTGATAGGCCTAGCATCTGGAATATTAGAGAAGATCATGCCCACATATTAGAAAAATACATCTGATTCTCCTCCTGGTAATTTGAAAAATCTTGTGCATTCTGTAAATTCAAATTTTGAGTCTTTTGAGAAGTCAGCCGAAGTAAAGGTCCCGAAAGAATTTTTTGATAAGAGGTTTAGTGAACTAAAAGGCCTTATAGATAATGATAGAAAAACACTCGATATTGGTATAAAGAGTATTAAGAATTATCTTAAGGATGGTGGTGATGTATATAAGTTTTGTTTATCATGGCCCAAAATAGTAGAGGATATTGAGAAAAGATAAAGGAGTAGGAGAAAAAGCTGCTAGACCTATCTCAAAGTTTTGATCCTTTAACAGTATCATTGGTGAGCCAAGGATGTCAAGCAATTAGCCTGACAAATGAAATAAAGAAGCTTATCAAAGAAAAGAAGAACATTATGGCAAGAATGGGTGAGCTCTGGGGACTGATTACCCCTAAGTTGGAAACAATGTTTAATACTTTGTCAGAGGCCCAAAGTACTACCTAGGCAAGTGATCCCTCAGATCTAAGGAAAGCAGAAGCATATGCATTTCTGCTGAGTGTACACATTTCAATTTTAGATTGTATGAAGAGAGGTTGGGCCACTGAATTTGTACAATTAAAGAGTACTTTTGCAGATATCCTTAAATATATGTAAATATAACATATGGATTGTTTGTACATATGCGGCCTTATATATAGAATTTTTGCATGATTAGTGATTGCAGATCCCACCCTTTGCCATTGATGTCAAAGGAGGAGTGAAGAGAAGTGAGAAATGAAGAATCCAGCAAAGGGGAAGCACCCGAAAGTAGTGTGAACAACAGTATGGAGCACAAGCAAAGGGGGAGTTATTCTGACACTTAGTCATTTTTCACTAAGGGTTGCCATCAATGCCAAAGGGGGAGATTGTTGGCAAGAGACACTGCTAAGAATGATAAGTATTGTCATTGATGGAAACTAAGTCTAAACTACACATCTGCATTACATAATTTGCCCATACCAGAAATCAGATTGAAGATTTGTCTAAGTCTAGGAAGTCAAGAACAGATTGTGTGACATGGTCTGGTATCTTGGTCTGGATCTCCCTAGGAGTAGATCAAAGTTTGCTATGGATCTAAGGGATTCATAAGCATTGTCAGGATAATCTAAATCCAAATTTTTCACCTCCAGTGATGAAGGATTCAATAATTATTAGCATCTGAGTATTAGGATAACAGTTTGACAGAGAAGGCAGAAGAAGAACAGGTTGACCTTGTTATTGATCTTGGTTCCAGATGTATGTAAGTTGTTGGTTGGACAAGTTGTGATGATCAATTATAGTAGCCGACCTGATTAATGATTTGTGAGTTCAAGTTTTGGTCCGCACTACAAGTGTACATGGATTTAGCTAACAGAGTAGAATTTTCAATAAAGTTCTAAGTGTTCTTGAAGCCAACTACAAAGTGGTTGAAGATCTGGATGCGGATATATATAGCTGATGGATTTGAATGATTTGTGTGTGTGTGTATGTGATGCAACTATGGAATAAGTGTGAAAAGAGTAGAGATCTAAGACTTAGATGTTAGCAGAACAGTAAAAAGGGCAGAGTGAAGATGAAGTGCATCAAGTCAGTTTTTGTGCTTAACCAGAACTAAATCCTTGCATTGATATATGCTAATTATCAGTTCAATTTCATTGTAATCTTCTTTCTGTAGGCAGTAAGTTTTCTTTGAGCAGTGAGCTCTGGGCAGTGAGCCCGAATGCATGTGCATTAAACTTTGTAATACTTTTATCAAAGTATAATCTTTGTGGGTTAACCCCCACTGTGGTTGTTCCCTTAACTGGGTTTCCACGTCAAAAATCTTGGTGTCAAGTGTGTTACTTATGTTTTTGCTCATCTATTATTAATTCATGCTTTAATGTTCATTCATTAATTTGATTAGAAGCTGTAAAAGAGGATTAAAGGCAGAAAAATTTAATTTATGTGATAACTGATTCATCCCCCTTCTCAGTTGTTCAGACCAATTCCAACAGGCTGGTGCATAATTAATTGTCATTGAACTCAATTCTCACTCTGTATATATGCATTTTCCAATAAACTACTCTAAAATAAAATAACAATTTATTTTATAGATTGGTTACAATCAATGGATGATTAACCACTTTCTATTTGCAAGGTGAGGGTTGCCAATGATCTTGGAAGTATCCAAATTGACATACTTGTTGGGATTCACTATTCTCCTCAACAGTGTGCAACCAATTCTCTCAGGTTATAATTTTTCCCTCCTTACTTGTTTTGATCTTGTGAAAACACAAATCCTTGATTTCCAAAATAGTCTCGCACATAGTTCACTGTCACTTAGTTATATATGATGCTTTTGTGCTTGCATGCTTTATTGAATCTACATAATACTATGCAGCACTCAAAACATGTAGGCCAAAGCCTGTCCTCCTGGAAAAGAATAGTAGTACTGTACAATGCATGAAGCTTTGAACCTTAAACACACAGAGCAAAGAATCTATAGAACAGGTAAAAATATGCTTGAGTTGTTCTCTATGCAATGAAGCTCTTTAGATTCTAAATCATTATTTGTATATGGGTTAAACGTTACCCATTGTATATTCACCTACTATCTCAAAACTTCTACTGATTTTACTGAAATCTAAGTCATCAGGATTAAAGGGTATCCACTGTATAATCACCTACTACAGTCCATTTGGTGGGCTCCTATATATAGGCTTTCATGCATTCTCCATCGGTATATTTGTATAACAAAAAAATGTATAACAAAACAAATTAAGCCAATAGAAACAAACAAAATTAGGTCATCAGCAACTTAGAACACTATGAAAAATTTACCATTTCAAACTCATACCCACAGAAACAAACAAAATAAGGACACCTTCAAGTCAAAATAGTGTAAAAAATCATCATTTCAAACTCGCACTTTGTTGATGCCAACTAGTGGGTCTAGTAAGCGCTCCAAACAAAATGTCAAATGCCATTCCCACAAATGCCTTTTCTACTACTCTGGCTGCCATGAAAAAGGTTTCACATGCAAAAAGCCAAAAAAATCCCCTGTAGAACAGGCAAAACAAAAAAAAAATCCCCATTTTAACAATAAGAAAAATAGATACCAATGGACTCAAAAATCAACCACCCAATCAAAAAAATAACTTTCCCAAATAACTCCCTCTCAAAATTCCACAAGAAATTCAAAACCATAAGCAAAAGATTTTTTTTGCCAATGCACACATTCCAAGGCCCAACTAATACATGCAAGCAAGAAACAACATTTACCTTGCCATTGTGACATTGAACCTTCATACATATCCTTGTGTTGTTGTGCCTTGTTTTCGTTTGTTTCTGTTGGTTTAATTTTCTTTTTGCATTGTTATTTTGTTAAACATTCAAGCATATTGTACTGTCTATTGTTGGTCCTATAGTTCAACATTAGTTACACAAGCTAATGCAATAAACACAAAACACAAACAAACAAAATTAGGACACATTTGCGTCAGAATACTGTAAAAACAAAAATCATTGCACTAAAATAGCAGCGTACCAATGACAAAATCCAGCTTTGTCAATCGTGGCTGGGCAGATTTAACACCCAAATGCTTCAAAAAAATATTATTTTATTCCAGGAAAATCAGAACAACCAGTTACAATGCCAGTATGCAGCTTAAATAACTTCTGATTTATCATGCACATTATCTAAGTTTTAGCCATATATTTGAAAAAAAAATGCACATTTGTCAAGACACTACAGAATTGCATTGCATAGCCAAACAACCAAGCATATATTTACTTGTCATTGCTTCAAAACTGGTTTTGGTATTTATATATTTTTTTGAAGTTGTATCATGCTATGTGGCATGCTCAAAACAAACTCCAAGCTCAACATCGCAAAATTAGGGCTCCTTGCCATTAAGTCTAAGCAACTAGAGGCAGAGATTAATCTTGTTTCATATAAGAAAATATAGTTGCTCTAGTCCTAATTTTTTCTATATGTTTATAAATAGGTACCACTTACCTATGTTGAAAGTTGAAACACTTGTTGTAATGATCCATTATGTTCATCATTGGTCACAATTTAGTGAAGATTCAGAAGCACATTTGCATTTTCCTTCTGCAAGCTATTACAATCAAATCTTTGTTTTCTTTAACCTATGTTGAAAGTTGAAATACTTGTTGTGGGTATCAAGCATCCTGAGTTGTTTTTGCATCCATGAGTGCAAATATTTATTTATATAATGAATGTTGATTTAAATTGCTTGTCAGTGCTTAGATTTTGTTTTTTTTTAAGGAATTTATTAAAATAATATGCACATTACTACAGAAAGTACAAAAATTGAGTTCATGATTAATAATCTATCATTTGTGTCAAGCTCAACCAACAATTTTCTCAACTGTTTAATGAGGTAGTAGAACAACTCTACAAAATTCTAAGGATTACTTGAACTAAATTTCCTTGAGATAGTTATCCATGTGTTTGTAAATACTGTATTGTAACATCAAACATCCAAGAAAACATCAAACTATAATAAAGAACTTTGATTACAATGAACAGCATGGCAAAACATCAAACTGCATCAACCTAGAACAAAGTACTTTAGATTAACATTTGAGTTAAAAATATAATCATCGTTCTAAGCCAGGTTGCAATATTAGCCAATTTGTAATAGCTAATACAACTCTCATCAAATTGCCTAAGACAGTGGTGTTCAACAATCAAATGTGCAATTAATCTGCTCCTATCGCATGCCTATCACACTGATCAAGATCTTCCTCCAAGGCTTTTTCTTTGTGTGTCAAATAAAGACAAGACAGTACTTCAAAAGCATGTAGATTAATGCATCCTCAGAATAAAAGATTCGTGGACAATTTGGTTTGTGCAAGTACTTCAAACAGAAAAAAAATGCAACTTTACCTTGTTCAGTAAAGCTGCTAACAACCTTCATTTTCTTCACAGATTCAAACCGTACAAAACATCTGGGGCAACAAATCGAAATACATTCTACAATAACCAATACATATCAGCACTGCTATAGGCGCTGATGCTTCTTAGGCAACTGCTGCACTAGCTTTAGGCAGGGACTGCTGCTGCAGCGCAACCCTTGTTCTTGTTTGAAACTTTCACTTACTCAAATCTTCTTGACAAACTAGTACTGCATTGTTGAAGTATTTAGGCAGGGACTCAAGCTCCTCTGCAGTCCTTGTTTACTTTCATTAACTCATGCTTTATTAACTCATTCAAAGTATATTTCATACCAACAATTTTCTTATAAATGGATTTCTAAAGCACGGAAGCAAAATAACAGATATTGAAACTAGAAAAACAGTAGTACAGGAATCCTTAAGTACCTGAGTTTTTCTGTAACTTTCACGTATGATCCTTATCTTCCTTTACCTTCGTCCATGGTAAATATTCTTCCTATTCTTCCTTATCTTCCTTTACCTTCCTCCAATTTGCTGGGATTTCGCATATTTGACGCATGAATCCAGAGTTCTTTCTACTATCTCACGTGTTGTGAGCTTTCTTTGTTGGAAAATAGAAAGATACCATCCTGGCCCTATGCTGCAATAGAAGAAATGTTCAGAAGAATATGTTTTGGTTCCTCATTGTTCTCCAGATGATCCAGACAGGTTCGCAATCTGGCAGAGAGTATTTGGAACCAGCCATGTCGTTAAACTGCTTGAAGTAACTTAGTCTGATAAATATATACTTTCCATAGCTGCCCACACCACCTCATACGTAATACATTCCCTTGATTATGATGTGACATATATATTACAAGTGGAGCAATAAAATTGGGGCATGGCTACAAATAATTTGAAGCAGTTTAATGATATGGCAGGTTCCAAACACTCTCTACGATTGCAAACTTGCAAACTTGTCTGCATCATCTAGAGAAAAATGGGGAACCAAAACACATTCTTCTAAACATTTCTTTCATTTCATTGCAGCAGGCTAGGTAGGATACCATTTTTTTTTTCCACAAAGAATGCTCTCAAAACCTGATACCGTCGTCGCTCTCGGCACCGTCTACGGGGCCTTCAGGATGCACCGATGCCATAGATGGGATGATGCTGCCATCCATGCAACCATCACTGTTGTCAGTGTCCTTTCATCCTCATTGAACCATCGCTACTGTCAGTGTACGGTAAAATAATAATTATCGCATTTATACTTCCAACCTAGTTTTAGGTTTTAACTTGTAGTTTTTGGTTTTAAAATTTTCATAACATTTAAATTTTAATTTAAAATATGAACTTAAAAATGATTAAATTTTTTTATTAAATATGAATTCTATTACGTTATTAAATTTTTATAAATTGTTTTATTTTTTATTTTTTATTATTTTAAATTTTATTATATTATCTCTATTATACTAATTTCAATTTTTTTCTTAAAACAATATATTTTATTATAAAAGATAAAGTAAAAAGTGATGTCTAAATTTTATATATGATAGGTGATTTTTCAATTTGATATTTATTACATTATTATATATTCTTTTACATTATTATATATTTAAAAAAAATATAGTTAAATTCATATCAAATTAGTTAAATAATTAACGCTTGTATATCAAAATGTCTTTTTATATATTTTAATATACAATTGTTATGTTTATGGTAACCAAATATAACAACAATGACTTATTTCTTTTTCTGTTTTATTATTATTTCTTTTTTCTTTTTTAATTATAAGTTTTGATATGTAATTTTTTTTTTTAATCTTATTACGAATAAAAAAATATTATGTTTCTCTGTTATTTTTAAAAATGTGTAAGTTAAAAATGTGTAAGATTTGTAAGGGATATATATAATTTTTTAATTTTTAATTTTCAACTTGAATACCATTATGACTTGTTTTTTATATGCTTTCTTTTATTTTTAACTATTGTTTTCTCTTTATTCTTTTTATTTATTTAAAAAGTTATGAATTTATATTTTTGTTTTTTATATTTAAAAAAAACTTATTTCTTTTGTTATTTTTAATTATCAATGTGATAAAATTATGACTTGATTTTGCATGCTTTGAAAACTAATTTTAATAAATATATTTGTAAATTAGATAATAATAATTATTATTAATATAATGATATACCAATATATTTTTAATAAATATATTCTATTATATTATGGATGAATATATTAATATAAAAATATGATGTAGCTTGATAGATAAAACACATATATACACTTTGTCACAACTTGACCTTATGTTGAAAAAATGTAACAAATATCTTCATATTTTTTCCTTAGGTAATGTTTATGTTTGTTAAGAATGTATACATATTCTTAAGTTTCATAGGTTATGGATTCATCTGCTAGGAATTACAATTTGCTAGAAAAGTGTTTAAAGAAACATCATAACCTGCGAGAAAAGTTAATAAGATGTACAAGATTTTCAATTTCAATAATGTGACGATATTTCAACCAGTAACAAGAACCACGTAGTGGCTAGTACCTGCCTTGTAGATATTTCAACAAGTAACAAGTGCCATGTAGTGGCCAGTACTTGCCTTGTAGTGTTGTTATTATAGTATTTGTTTAGTTGTAATTTTTTTGTTGATTAGCTATTGGTTGTAAGATGTACAAGATTTTCAGTTTCACAATCAAATATATGTCAAGTGACAAGTGCCACGTAGTGGCCAGTACCTGCCTTGTAGATATTTCAACAAGTAACAAGTGCCATATAGTGGCTAGTACCTGCATTGTAGTGTTGTTATTATAGTATTTGTTTAGTTGTAATTTTTTTTGTTGATTAGCTATTGGTTGTATATAGTATTTGTTTAGTTGTAATTTTCTTGTTGATTAGGTATTGGTTGTATAGACAAATTGCATTCCAATAATTGAAAACTTAATTTTTGAAGAGTGTTGAAATGTCTTGGGTAAATAAAATTGAAATCTCAAAAATAATCTAATTTGGTAAAAATAAAATAGGACTAAAATATTTCTTTAACTATAAAACTAAACTTTACAGAACTTATTAAATAACACAAATATTTCCTTAAAATGTAATAATACTAACACTTTTACAATTTAAAATGCATTGTAAGTTTCAAGAATAAAATAAAAATGTAATAACATGGCAAAATATTTTTCGTGATACTGTAGATTTTTAACTTTTTACTAAATAAAATTGAAATCCTAGATTTTTAACTCTAGTAAATAAAATTGAAGTCTCAAAAATAATCTAATTTCATAAAATAAAATGTGTAGAACCCTAACCCTAGTTGGGTGTGGAGAGATTTGAAATATATGCCTAAGATATTAAAATGTAATAATATTGAATACTATTACAATTTAAAATGCATTAAAATATTGTAAGTTTGAAGAATAATTACACAATATAATAACAATAACATATTTATATTTTACAGCTTCTTCATGCCTCCTTGCAAGGTACACCTACTTATTTCCTGTCTCTTTTTAAGATACCTAGTTCTTTTGCCGACAAATTAGAATAGATTCAACGAAAATTTTTATGGACGGGGGTGGAAGACAAATAGCAAATGTCTTTGGTCAGCTGGGAAAAGGTGTGTCTTCCTAAATCTAATGGTGGTCTCAATATTAGATCCATCTGAAACATGAATAAAGCCCTCCTTTCCAAAGTCAACTGGAACCTAATTTATAACCACAAAGATTGGGGGGAAATCATGCAATCCAAATATCTTCATGTCATTAATTGGTCCAGCTTTCTCCAACAGGAAGGGTTACCCCAGGGATCTGTTATCTGGAATAAACTGCTGAAATCTAGAAGCCTTCTTAACCAAGGGGTTAGATGGAAATTGGGAAATGGTATGTCTATTAATTTCTGGAATGATATTTGGATAAAAGACAAGTCTCTTATTACTCAGGGGGATTATGGAGCTATTGCTAGCATTGCTACTCAGTTTTTTGGGGATAAAGTCTGCAATTACATGGTTAATAATAATGGCAATAGAAGCTAGAAAAACTTATTGGATTGTTGTGCCCATCACCCTGATCTCATTCCTCGAGTTCGAGCTGTTCAACATTTGATTCAGGGGATCAGAATCCCTCTCTTCCCTCAAGAGGATGAGCAGTATTGGTGGCCGGGTAAGAAATGGATGCTTCTCTATCAAGTCTGCTTACCATCTGTTGGTTCCTAAGGTTCATAGAAAGGAGATATGGAGAAAAGTTTGGAATCATAAACTTTTACTGAAAATCAATGTGTTTTGGTGGGCATATGTTCATAACAAATTCTAACCCAAGACAACTTACAGAAGATAGGGTTTACTTTGGTCAATAGATGTTGTCTATGCTGTGTAAAGGAGGAAACTATTTTTCATCTATTCATACACTGTGATTTTGCCAAAGAAATCTGGAACATAATCTTAAGAAATTTTGGCATTTAGTGGGTCTGTCATTCTGATATTAAGGAAGTTATTACCAGTTGGTATCCTACCTTTTCTCATCCCTGACTTATTGAGTTATGGAACCAAACTCTGCCCTGTTTGGGTTGGACTTTATGGAAAGAACATAATCACAGAATTTTTAAGGATACTGCTAGAGATGCCTCACAGGTTATTCACTCTTTTGTTAAGACTCTAATGGAAAGTGTCACTAATGCCCATATCTGTATTGTGGAGAAACCTCTGATCCATGAAGAGAACAAATTGTGAGTAATTGGAAGATCCTAAATCATATTCATGTTCATAATAATTCCAAAAGGTCGCAGAGGCTTAACACTAGATAGAGTCCCCCAGAGCCTAACTAGCTAAAACTAAACTTTGATGGGGCTTCTAAGGCGGATGGCAAAGCTAGTGGTGGAGGGATTATAAGGGATGACAAAGGGTGGATGGTTGATGTCTATGCTGGTGGGTTAGGTTGTCAAAGCAATAATTATGCTGAAGCAAGTGCTCTGCTATGGGGGATTAAATTGGCTATCTCCCTTGGTATTAGAAATCTGAATATTCAGGGGGACTCCAAAATGGTTCTTGATGCGGTGAGCAATGTGTCGACCGTTGGTATTAAGCTGAAAGATATTATTATGGATATTTAGATTCTCCTGCAGAAGATTCCCAGGGTGGACATCTCTCATATTTATCGAGAGGGTAATGGGGTTGAAGATCCCTGTGCCGAACTTGGCCAATAGTATTCAAATTGGCGATGTTGGCACCAAATCGACTACATCCCTTTTAACATTAGGGATATTATTCAAAAGGAAGTGACATGTCAAGGATGAGTCAGATTTATTGGAAAGACAGATCTCTTCATCAGTTCTATTAGAGGATGCTGACGTGTATCTTCAAGTACAAGATTTTTTGTAGTTTCTTGATTATTGTTATTTCTGCTTTATTATGCCCCTTTGGTAAGGCAAGCGACTTACTTGCTCATTATAGTGTATGCCATGAAATTATGATTAAGCATGGGAAGAGTAAGCATCATCTTTGTGAGGTGGTCCTTATTAATGATAATGCGTGCTATTCCATTACCATTATCATTATCCTTGATCAAGGGGTTAATGTTACCCTGCATATGAACTCTGTGGAAATTTGGGGTTTTCATGATTTACTCTGTAAGTCCAACATGGGCGGTGATAGAATCTGAATGGAACCTGTTTCTTGTTGCGAGTTCAAAGATAACCCAGTGGTTTGGCATTATTGTAAAGAGGGTGGGATCAGTCCCTATTTGGAGCAGCTCAATGGGTATGATGAAAATGTGTCTGAACAGTTCGCTAGGTCTTGGTAAAATTGGTGTGTCTTTGTGGGGGGAATTAGTTTTGAGATTTCAAAAAGTGTTATTGCTATGGCAACTGGCATGTCTACGCAGGGGATTAAACTGCAAAGGAAAACCAAAATTGCACACCATTCAAGCTAGAAACTCTTTCTTGGAGATGGCGAAGAACTTGTTCCCTACTAGGGAGGATTTAAGCGAGCCAAGCTGTCTGAGCCTTGGGATAGTGTGTGTTTTATCCTTATGAAGTATTTCACTCTGGAGGGGTGCTTCACCAGGTTCTATAACTATCATCTTCCCCTTCTGGATCAATTTAGACGCAATGCGCATATTAGCTTTCCATTTTATCTTTTGTCTTCCCTTGAGCATTCTGTTCTTAGGGTTAGAGCTAAACTGGCCAAGAATCTTGCCAAGAAACCCATCCCCCTTCATCAGGGCCTCATCCTCTATCTTTACAACTTCCATCTTGCCCTAGAGCCTACTAAGGAAATTTAGACTAATAGTGGGGAAATATCTTCAAACCCTGATGATACTGTTGTTGTTGAAAAACCATGCCCTTCCCCTGCTTCTACTAAGACAAAAGAAGTTTCTTTTTCTACTCCTGAGGAGATTCCCATAGATACTCTAGGCTCTACTGTTAGTACGAAGTGCAAGAAGAGGAAGACACAAGCTGGTGAAGCTGGCACTGTGGGGGCTGCTGTGGGGACCCCTAAAAATCCCTGTAGGACCCCTGTGGGACAAGGTAGCAAGTCTCATCCATCTGCAAAGAATATTAAGGAGGGCTTATCCTCAGGAGTTAGGCAGTCTAGGTGAATTGCTGGCAAACCTGCTCCTAAGGCCAAACTTATTGATTATTCTAAGAGTGCTTCTGACAAATCCACCCAGGGTGAGGAGGCTAAGGATATGGATGTTCAAGAGATCTCTGAGGATGTTGATGGTTAGCAGGAGTATAAAGAGATGGGGGCTATTGCAGAGGATGCTGATGATTCTACAAGAAATGCTGGCAACATGGGGAAGATGTTCATGGAAGAAGCCGATGAAGAAATGAAAACCGGTGCTGGCTTTGGGTCTAAAATTGTCGTTTTGAGGGGCCGCATTGAGAAGCTGGAACATAATCTTTCCAAGGTGCTCAGGAGTTCTATCTTACTCAATATTTCTGTGTTGCAGAACCTTGGGGCTACTGTCACTACTGACACTGATGAGAACACTATGAAATTGGATGATCTTATTAAATCCATGGTTAAGTAAGGAGAGATTCTTCCTCCTTAGTTTTTGCTTCTATATTGATGATACTTTGCTACTCCGTATTAACTATCTTAGTCTTTAGTTGCTGTTTATGCTGGGAAAATAGAGTTTGATGTATCTATTTTGAGGCACTTTTGTGCTGTCTGCTTCTGTGGCTCTTTTGCTTTTTGTAAGGGTCCGACCCCTTATTTAGTTGCCTTATATTATCAAAAACATATTCATATTTTAATTAATCTAATATTGTGGTTTAGTAATAATTTTTTCTAAAGATAAAGAATTGTTTATCATTTCAAATTTGTAACGAGAACTAAATTTATAAGGAAAAATTTATGTGAACTCATTTTCAAATGTCTTGGGTAAATAAAATTGAAATCTCAAAAATAATTTAATTTGGTAAAAATAAAATAGCACTAAAATATTTACTTAGCTATAAAACTAAACTTTACAAGGCCTATTAAATAACACAAATTTTTTCTTAACTATAAAAATCAACTTTACAAATCCTGCATATTTGTAATATGTGGAGAGCCCTGGCCCTTGTATAGAGATTTGAAATGTCTACTTAACATATTAAAATGAAATAATATTAATGCTATGATAATTTAAAATGCATTAAATATTGTATGTTTGAAGAATAAAATAAAAAATGTAATAACATGGCAAAATATTTTTCATGATATTGTAGATTTTTAACTTTTTAGTAAATAAAATTAAAATACTAGATTTTTAACTCTTGAGTAAATAAAATTGAAATCCAAAAAATAATCTAATTTCATAAAATAAAATGTGTAGAACCCTATATTTTTAATAGTATTATTAATAAGATAACTTTGTCCCTTTGACAAAAAGTAATTAAATTCATAAAAACTGATGATTCTTCCCTCTCATAATTATTGCCATCCATTTAAGCATGACTTAGACTAAAATTCTCTCTACATTTATAGCTTTTTGTTGCACTCTCTGATAATCAGTAAAGAACAAGTCATTTTTTTCAGCCAATGACAATACATATAAATCATTTTTCAATAAATTTTTGTTAAAAATTTATCATGTTAACATAGGAAAAGTACAAATTTAAATAAAATTTGTAGACAGGAAAAATAATCCTATCTTTTGATTAGTTTACAATCAATAGATTAATAACTAGATAAGTGTGATTAAACATTCTCTTCTTTACCTATATTTTATAATTATATGAATTATTATAAACATATAATATAATATTATAATATAGTTTAAATATATTATTAAAATATATTATATAATAATTCTATATGAATATATTTAATATATTATAATAATTATTATTACCGTTAGGGTGAGGATTAGGGTCATGTTTAAAATTAGGGTTAGAATAAAGTTTTAATGTAATTGAATTATTGAAAAATTAAAGAATGAAGTATATTTAACTATATTTAAAAATTATAATATAGAAAACTATTTTTATGTTGGCTAAATATTGCTATAAGTTGGAGTATGACATATAGTCACTTAAAAAGTTAAAAATTAATAATTATTTATTTAATGGATCTAATTAATCAAAGTGTTAAAGGTTAATAATATTTTATTTTTAACATTGAATTCAAGTGTAAAAGTGCTTTGGATTTAACTATGTGTGTTTTTAAATCAAGTTTTAATTAGGCTTAGTGATCCAACATTAAGAAGAAGGTAACAGGATATAGATTGCAATGGAACCTCTTAAAAGGAAGGGAGGTGGCAAAAAAAACAAAGAGTAGGATGGGAGAGGAGTTAAAAGGAGTAGTAAATAGGATTAAATTACAAAAGAAATTAGATGAAAAGACATAAACTAATAATATATATAGTGAAATGAAAAAAGAAAGTGTAGGTTTAAACTTCATAAAAAACTATCAATATAAAGAGGACAATATAAAGACAATCATAATATTATTTTAATATGCATATATATATGGACAAAACATGTACTACGGTGGATGTTTATATAAAAAATAGAATAAAAATGTTAGAAATAGGATAATTTGATAGGAATTAATTGACGATGTGAAAATTTATTTCAGAATTTAGGGTTGGTATAAACTTTTAATCTAATTAGGGTTAAGGTAATGTACCATATTATGGTTAAGGTTAGGGGGTAAAAGTACAAAGCTGTGTCACACTTTCAGCCGACTTATCAGCACAAGTGAATTTTAGTATTTATAACTAAAAATAAATTTTGGTCAAACATATTCATTCTAGATAAGTTAAAAATGTCCACAACTTTTGGAGATATAATATAAAAGTTGATGTCGATTGGATACAACCACGTTTTAATACATGCACGTTTAAATATTTATTTTAAAATATATATTATTAAAATTGTAAAAAAAATATATCCATGCCCTAAAGTTTTAAAGAAAATTTACTATATAAAGGTTGTCTCATGTAACATCAATTTTCAGCAATGTTAATTTTAAAAAAACTATATTCAAATAATTTTTAAAATTTTTCAAAAAAATACGAACATAAAATATACTAAAAATATATATATTTTATTAGTTTACATCATTTCAGAACTCAAAACATATATGCCACTTTCTAGTGATTCAAAAACATATATGTCACTTTCTAGTGATTCAAAAAAGTTGGATCAGTGTTGGCTGATTCCTTTATAAAAGTGTGACTCAGCTTTATAAATTTTGTAACAATCTTGATAGGGGATCTAGATGTTGTAATGTACTTTATATATATATATACACAATTTATATAAATAACTTAATTATATATTTGTAATGTACTTTAAATTAAATATATAAAAATATAAAATTAAATATATAATTAATTATAGTAATTTATACTATATATCATTTTAATATATTAAATCTATTAAATTAATTATATAGTTAATTATATATAACTAATTATTTTAATATGGATATATATGAATAAAACATGTAATAAGGTGGATGTTTATATAAAAAATAGAATAAAAATGTTAGAAATAGTATAATTTGATATGAATTTAATTGATGTGATAGTATTTATTTCAGAATTTATAGTTGGTATAAAGTTTTAATCTTGAAGTAATGTACCATATTGTGGTTAAGGTTAGGGTTAAGATTAGAGCTAGGACTTGAACGAAGGAAAAATTTAGAGTTAGGATTAGAGGCTAGATTTGTTGGGGAGAGATTAGAATTTGAGTATAATATTTTTCAATAGATTGTTTTCTTTAATTATTATATTTCCATCATCTTTCATTATAAAATGAGGCATACAACTTTAACTTAACAAAGTTATTTTCATACAACTTTAAATACATGTAGTTTGACTAATCAGAGAAGGGAAAACTGTAAAAGGACCACATATAACATTTAATGAAATTAATTAATTTTTAATAAATTACTTTTTACATCTTTAGATTAGGTTTTTACATTTTTCATAAATTAGTTTTTTTGTTTTAAATTAGATTAGATTTTTAATTTTTAATTTTTAATAAATTAGATTTCATTCAATTGTCATCATCCAAGTTTTTAATTCAAATAGTTTAGTTTACTTTTCTATTTATTTTATTACAATTTATAATTAGGCTTGCTAGGCGAAGGGTGTGGTGAACATCGTATTAGATGGTTGCATTTCTTGGAACAATTTTTTAAGATTTTCTTGAAGTTCATTGGATTTCAACTTTTTTTTTGGCTTGAAGTGACCCTTGTGACATAGGTTATATCCAAAATCACTCTCTATCACTATCATGGTATGTGGAAAAATTATGTCTCTTATTAACTTAAATGATTGTTTATTAATAATAATACTTCTAGCCTTACCTATTCAAATAAATCAATGCCAATGATTTTGTTTCATTCTTTACAAAATAAGTAAAAGGCAAAATTCAAAAAACAAGTTTGTGAGTTGATAAAAATTGAAGAAAAAAATTATAATTAAATTCTAAAAATAAAAATAATAAAAATATATATATATATATATATATATATATATATATATATATATATATATATATATATATATATATATATATAAAATAAAAAATGACCTTATTAAACAAGACTTTTAAACTATTAATAATCATATTCTCTAATCAATAAAATAAATAAAAATGAAAATATAATATTAATATTTAAAATTATAAAATCATATTTATATTTAATAAAATACTCAATATAATAAATAAAAATAAGACTATAATATTAATATGCAGAATTACAAATTTATATTTATATTTTTTATTTTAAAATTTTTTAAGTTTATATTTTAAATTAAAATTAAAATCTTGTGAAAATTTTAAAATAAAAAACTACAAGTTAAAACCTAAAACTATGATGCGAGTACGGTTGCGATGGTTGAATGAAGGACGAAGGTACACTGACAGCAGCGATGGTTGCATGGATGGCAACAGCATCCCATCTATGGCATCAGTGCATCCTGAAGGCCCGTAGACGCTGTCTCTTGCACTGCTGTTTTTAAATATCATTTACTTCAATAGTCAAGTTGTAATTTTACTATAGAAATAGGTGCTCTTAATATCATCCACTTCAAAAGTTAAGTTGTAATTTACATACACGGTATACTATAGAAATGGCTGTTCTTAAATATTATCCACTTAAGAGCAGGTGTTTCTATAGTGTATTGTGGAGGAAAATTACAATTTGAACTTGCAGCCATTTCTATAGTGTACTGCGCAGGGCAATTACAACTTGAGGGTTAAAATGGATGATATTTAAGAGCAGCTATTTCTACGGTGCACTGTGCAAGCAAATTGCAACTTGAGTATTGAAGTAGATGATATTTAAGAGCAGCCATTTCTATAGTATACTATGTATGATTGTTGAAGTGGATCATAATTATTAGCAACCATTTCTATAGTATACTGTGTACCCCAATTACAGCTCATCGACCACTTAAGCTCTTCCATCAGTAAGTAGCGACAATTCAGAAGTCAATAACAGCTAACACGCAATTTTATTCAACCTTGCGACCTGCCCATTTGGATATAAGACAACATTCATTGGCCCCTTGTGACGAATGCGGACTTTTTTCGTTGCCCGTTCAAATTAGACGCCCTTAACGCCTCTTTCGCCTGTCTGAACGGGTCTTCATAGTTTGGAAATTTAGAGTCGCCGAACAAAAAATAACGGCAATGCACTGTTTCTTTTTTGGTTTTTTGGGTTTGTTTTTATTTATTTTTATTTTTTTTAATATCAAAAAATATTTTCACTCTACGAGTGGTAATTTTTGTTGGAAAAATCAATCATAGTTTGTGCGAAAAAATAATTGGATGTGCTTATCATCTCAACTTAACCATCGCTTAAAAATGTAACTATGATCAACAACTTAACGAAGTAAATTACATTTTGGTCCGTAAGCAGTCTAAGCACCAGCAAAGCTTATGATATTAGTAACAAACTGATTTTTGAGAGTATGTTTTTCGAAAATCATATAAAAGATTATGTACCTAACTAAGTAAATTACATTTTGGTCCGTAAGCAGTCTAAGCATCGGCAAAGCTTATGATATTACTAACAAACTGATTTTTGAGACTATGTTTTTCGAAAATCATATAAAAGATTACGTAGTAATCATTGTAAGCATTTTTATTATTCATTATTAGAATGAAGAAAGATATATATATTTTAAATAATATTATAATATTGAGGATCACATAAGGGATCAGAATAAAGAAGAAAATAAATGAATTAGCCTGCATTATTAAAAAGTGCATACTTAGTACTTTTTCCTTTAGTTATGGGTTTATATTAACACAATTCACTTTTTGATAAGTATAATCTTAATTATTTTGATTTCTTAAAATGCGAATCATCCTTAAACCATCACCTCTAACCTTAACATAACATTGGTCACATTTAAACATATGTATTTCATCTTACTTTAATCTCATCTTCATCTAGGATGCCCACACATTGTGCTCATATCCTCTTGAAAGGACCATACAAACTAGTGTCCCTAGAATTCAAACATCTCCTTTCCTACCAAACACTTTCCTTTTCAAAAACCTTAAACCCTAAGTCACTTATGACTATCAAATAGGGTCCAAAACTATTTATGAAAGATGGATGGACTAAAAAGGAAAACATATTAGATACATCTTGCATTGAAACACTCTTCCTAGAGGTCTAAAGGCTATTTTTAGACATCTATGGTTCCCATCTACTACACATATAATAGAAATCCATTCCTACAACCACCTATACATGCACCTACAACTTAGTTTCCATACCCGGGTTCTATTTGAGAATGATGACTAAATGTGCCTCATGTACCAAGTTTTCTTTTCTTAGGCATTTTAGCTACAAGATAAAAAGAAAACAATAATGTTAGGAACAAAACATTTAATCATAAAACACATAGGATACTTGAGCACAATAGTATAGGATGATGCACACATAATTAAACTCCATTAGACTAGAGATGACACTTTTTTTCCCAGACAATAAGATCATACCCTAGGAGACAAGAGCACATGAGAAAGTGATGAGGGGGTCAATCTCAGAACACACAACAACATAGATTGCTCACATAAAACAAAAATGTTCTTTTATTGAATTGAAAACAAATTACATTACAGAAACTGGGAGAATGAAATTTGCTAGGGTATTTTATTTTCCCTCATTTTTCACGACTCACCACTTTCCCCCCTTCCCTAATATTCAAAATAGTCCTAAAAAATAGTCATAAATAACCCTTTTTGGCGCCTTCCAGCCAAAATTTCAAAAGTTATAACTCCCTCCAAAAAATAGGCCAACTTTTAGAAGACATAACTTTTGATCCAGGTGTCCAATCAGCGAACCGTTTGATGTGTTAGAAAGATAATGAAGTAATCTATGCCCTTACAATCAGCTCTATCAAGTAAGGCTATTTTCGAGGCCGTACAGGGCCTCTAAGTGTCTCATATTTGACTTTGAAACTTTTTCAGGGCTTTTAAAGAAACAAAAACTTTAATATCTTTCAACCCACAAATGATCCTTGGCCATTTCCTTTGCCAAATGTTATTTTGTTTTCAATTATGAGGCTTTGATTAAATTTTCATTTCCATATGTGCTCAAATGCAAAATTTCTAAAATAGTAGGTTTATATTTTCAGCCGGTTAGAAATTTTGAAGGTTTTGGATCATTATTAAGGAAAATGGGTATCCATAAATACCAAAATTGAAAAGAATAGAAAATGAAACCATCATTTTTTGGGTAATGCAAGATTGACTTTACATAACTGGATGCTCCTACATTAGACACCGAGGGTAATTTGAGAAGTGAATTTGTCACATCTTAGGTGTTTGAAGAAACCCAAACAGTCAATCTATGCCTTAGACAACCATGAAGTATCTTTGACAGACCTTCATTTCCACTTAACTATATATTCTTCATATTGCCTATTCTTGGTACTTCTACCCACACAGCTATCCAAGATTACTTCTATCTCCTCTGAAGTAGGTGTCAGGATACCCCACTGTTCTTTTGTTAGTCCATCATCTGTTCCACCATCATGATACTTCATTAAATGAGAAATGTTGAACACAGGGGAAATGTTGGTTCCACTCAGCAACTTTAACTCATATGCATTTCTTGAATCATGCTTCTTCATTGTATAGTAGTAGTCATCATCTGATGTTTCATTGTTTGAATTGTCTAACTCATGTTTTCTTTCCTTTTGGCATCTCCTAGTTGCTTGCGGTACATCTTTTGGTATTTTTCTTATTATGTGGGCTTCTTTTTGTGAATTGAACCCTTGTAGTTCATAACTTTTAGATTGAGTAGGTGCATTTCTGAAATAGTGTTGTGCTTTGTCACAAGTGAATAAGTCGTGCTCTACATTTCCATAGAATCCACATTATTTCTTTCTATCTCCCCAACATTTGTTTGCGAAGTGACCTTGTTTACTGCATTCATAGCAACTTGTGTCCTCTCTTCTCCTACCTCTAACTCCTCTATAATCATTATAGGGCCCCTTTCATCAATATTATAATTATTCATATATGGCATTTTGATTGGGGTTTGTGTTTTGTAATGTATTTATGTTTCTTTGGTTTACCCAATTAGGGGCTTTATATCCATGATTTTGATTGTAGAGGGGTCTCTCAGCCAATCCCTTTACATATTTCATATATTGGTTAATCGTTCTATTGTTGTGGTGTGCATTACACTAGGGTTCATGGTCATCGTCATCTTCTCCTAATCTAAACAATTGTGATGGCAAATCCTCTATTTTGTGTTTGTCCCATTCACCATAGATGCCGCAGTATATTGTGTTGTCCCTTTTAGGCAACGTCTTAAGGTTTACCCTTAATGCAGTGGCCTTGTTTTTCCCTTTCATTATTGGACACTCATTCCTTAGATGTCCTTCTCTTGTGCAATATGAGCACTATATATTCAGTCTTTGTTTCTATGGACTATCATCCTTTCTGGCAAGGATCTCTTGTTTCAATTTTAGTTGTTTTAACTCTAATTTGAGTACTTCCATTTCCATATTCTCTTTAGTTTTATCATTCCTACTTCGGGTTTGTGCTTCTATATGGCATGCCAAGGTTATTGCTTTTGAATATGAATTAAAATTTTTCTCATCTAAGGATGTTCTAATGTTAGGACTTAACCCTAAAAGAATCATTCAATTCATTGCTTCTCTGTCAATGGTTCTTCTAATTTCTAGGAGATTTCCTTATATCATTTGTCAAAATCTTTGATTGACTCACCTTCTTTCTAAACTAGGTCCCTCATTTTACTTACCCCTTTCAGTAGGCATCTTTGGCAATTCAAAATTGTTTAAGAAATTCTTCTTTATTTTGTCCCATGTTTTGTCATGTTATGGACATGTCTTCCTATACCAATTTAGATAATCGTTTCTTAGGGTTCATACAAAGTTAAATAACTTGGTCTGATCACTAGTTACATTCTTTCTTTGCCCTATTGATTCAAAAATGAATACATGCTTTTCTACCTCAGAGGTATCTTTGTTGAACACTATAAACTTAATGGGGGAATCAATTTTTGGTTTTTCTTGTGTTTTACCTTCTCTGTGGTATGTTTTCTTTGTGTTTTCTTGTGGTTTTTTTACTGATTCTTTGTAGTAAGGGTGTACTTTCCCTTCCATTATCTCTTTTCAATTGTATGCCAAAGTATTCTCTCCCTAACACTTCATCACAATATTTTACAATTTGTTCTTGTTGTTGTCTTTTCTTATCCAACTCCTCATTATTATTTTGCACATAAATCCTTGTTGTTTTATATGGCACTAGGGATGACTCCTAGTCTGAGGATTGCACCTCTTAAAAATACTTTTTTTTTGGAGATATCTTTTCGTTAGTTAAGGACATGTTGTTTATTAAAGGTGTCATTTCATTATCTTTTCTTATTTCAATTACTTGGTTAATCAGGAATTCATTTTTTTTATCGAATACCACCTCTAGTTCTTTTTCTCTTATTCTTCTTACACTTTTATTTACTAGGTCTTCCAAGTATGCTTCATCAAAGTTTAAAGGATAGAGATTATGTATAGGTTTAAAGAATGGTTCCCATTTATCATGCACTCAAATCTGCATATTGGTGAATTTAGGTGGAGTATTTGGTGTTCTACCTAATTGTGGTAGGGTTAGGTTTCTATTGTTTTCATCCTCCCCTATCTTCCTAGAGCCCCATAAGAAATATTGATTCCTTTTAGATTCTTGATAATCTATGTAGCCTTGTCAATATGTAGTATTATTTGTCCTAGATTGTGTTGTGTGTATCAACTTTTGTTATATTTGTTGTAGCTCCTATGGTACGATCATTTCCTTCTTCTAAATTTAGTGAATTTAGTTATTCAGCTGCACCCATAGTGGCACACTCAATAGCACCCTCATTGCCATGCTCAATTTCTTCATGTATTCCTTCTACAGTTTCTTTCCTATCTTTCCTGAGTTTTTTTGCTTCTTTCCTTCCATATTCATGTCCATTTTGATTTGTATAGTTTACTTGATTTCCCTTAATTTCTTATTATCTCCTTTGGCCATGGGTGTTTAAATGTGGGCTTACATTAATCCTTTTGTATCCCATGGTAGGCTTATTTCAAATGGTTACATATTTTCAGGGATCTTTTGAGATCCCTCCCTCTTTCCATTTGTCATCTCTTAGGTGGCTACACCCTCTCACAAGGGTAGTGTTGATGACTGTTTTGATGCAATCATAACAATAAGTTAAAATTCACATAAAATGAACTGAAACTATACTTGAAAGACAAGAAGGAATCATTTGGTGATTCAACTAATCCCAAGTCTACAATGGTTCGGTTGGTCAAGTTCAATTGGTCAATGTGAAGCTGTAATGTTCAAGGGGCCTTACGTAGTTTAGGTTTATTTTGTGGTTTACTGGACTAAGAATATGCAAAGAGGTCATAGATTTCAACAAGTATTCTGTTCATTTGCATACAAGTGATACTGGGCTGCAAGTTTCAGATGGTTTTCTTGGATTTTTGCAGCTTTCTTCTTGATCTGTTTATGAAAACTGTCTACTTATAGCTCTGTTATCAGGCTTCTTCAAATTTGAGACAATTTCCTTTGGATTTCTACGTTTTCAGCTAGATATTTCAGATGGGTTGGGAAAAGTTAGAAAGATCTACTCTATACCTCACTTAATCTACAGAAGGATCTAAGTGTTTCTGTTATGCACTATGTAAATACCACAGTAGTTTGATCAAATCCACAGTAAAAACCCTAAATGTAAGTTCTGAGCATTTTCACAAACATACATTTAAAATTGCAAGCTCTCAAAGAAGATATTTCAAAACACAAAGAAGAGCAGGAGAACACTCAGAAGATAGATGCAGAACTCCAGATTCTATTGTATTAGAAACGAATAGCCATACATGATTTACAATGTAAGAATGACTCTTAGTTTCATTGATCATACTACAGAGAACTTACAAGCTTTACAGATACAGTAAGGCAGCCAGACATTCCACGCGCACCTTACTGCAGACAAACAGGCGACCTCCTTCTTCTACTTCTAAACTATGCTAAGCTAACTGTTGTGTTTTCCTAGAATCTCTGTTATGTAGCCCTTGTTGTAAAGTATTACAGTGTAGAGAGGCACAATATAAAGACATTTTGATTGTCCTCACTACAGCAAAAACCTAACTGAACCCCTGGTTCAAACCCCTAGTTACAGCAATAAATGCAGGTGAACCAGTTCTCAAAAATATCTCAGAGCAGTGGTCAAATCTGGGTGAAATATTGCCCCTTCTGAGAAGTTCTGGCAGCTGGGCAATAACTTCTGTTTGTCTTTTGTGATAATACCTTCAGCTGCGACCTTCTTCTTTACTTGAATGGCCTTGACCTTTTGCATTTCATCTCTATCTTCTTGCTCCTGAGATCAGATCTTCTGCCTCCATGAGGTCACTGTATTGACTTTCCAGTTGCTTCCTCAACTGCAAGCCTGCAAGACAAGACAAGCAATAAGTTTCACATTTATCACAAAAAAACAGCATGAAATTAAAATAAGCGTTTAAACCCAGGTGACTGCGCAAGATGGAGGAGATCAGATCTAGAAAACTCCAAAAAACGCGTCCAAAAATGCGCTCAAGCTGCTCAAGATTCATGGGTCAACCATCGCTGACTGGGAAAATGCCAGAGGCGCCAAAAAAAACACTTTAAAACTCCACCGCCTCATTTCCCGCCTATCGGCATGATCATCCCTGTCGGTGCGTCAAAAAAATAGGTTTAGCCGACATACCTCATCATCATGATATTCTGGAAATAGCATTCCCTCCTGAAGGTCCAGATGAATGTCATCATGATGTTTCGCTTCTGCATATTGGAGAAAAGAACAACATCATCATCATCATCATGTTGAAGAAGAATAGGAGGATGCGAATATGATCATGCTGCCGAGGAAAGGAAGATGATGGTGACGTCATCATGATATTCGGGCTTCATTGAAATGCTAAGGATGACGTCATCATCATGTCCGGTTAAGATCAGGGGGATATTTGTGATATCGGGTCACCTAAGGAGCATGATCAGGATGATGAAGTGAATATGACCCTTTCACGGCCAAGGTAACCCTCTCGAAAGAAATCAGCATGATGAAGATCATCATCATATTTGCCTTTGTCGAACTTGGAATAAGACATCATCATGATGTTTGGGAACCGGATCGTGCTTTGGAAAATATCCTGTTGAAGGGAAAAAATGATGATGATGATGATCATCAGGATATTAGCTTATGTCAAACATAGAATAAGACATCATCATCATATTTCGTGAAACAGATCAGGTTTTGGAAAATATCCTGTTGAAAGAAAAGATGATGATGCTGATCATCAGGATATTAGCAAAAGGTTGTATTTCATCGGCAGGAGGACTTGGCGAAATATCGGGCGTACAAACAAGATCATGATGATCTTGACACTATGACAAGATAAAAATATGATGATGACGTCATCATCATATTTCATTTTCGGAGCACAAGGATGAGTTGGTCATCATGATATTCAGGCCAGGGTGATATTACAAAATATGATGATGCTGTTGAGGAATGTAATATCGAACGCCTTTTCAAATAGACGCGGTGATCATCATGATATCCGCTAACCGGAGGATGATGATCCTCCTCGTCGAATTATGATGATGATGTCTCCAACACTTAGCGAAATTCAGCAAATGTCTTGTGAAAGATCAGGATGATGATCAAGAAGCCGTCATCATCATATTTCGAAGTTCAGTAAATATCATGATGATGACCCTGCGATAGGATTATAACAAGCGCATGCAAATATGCCGAAGGTGGATTTTTCTAAGGGTGATCAGCATGATATGAAAAGATCAGGTAATGTTGAAATATCATGATGATGCTCGCGATACAACAGACCACTTCGACGGGGAACTTACCCTAACTTAAAGTTAATGTCATCATGATATTTGAACCTCAGGATATTATCGGGGGGGGGGGGGGGGGGGGTTCAAATATGATGATGATGATGCTCTTCAGCAAAACTGAGTTTATAATATGACCTTCCTAAAAGATATCATGACGCTGCATAATGTGAAGATCATGATGATCTTGTCAACATGACTTAGAATAAAAATAAAATGATGATCCTCCTGCGAATATCAGGTTTGACCAAGACTTTGACCGTGCATAACTTCCACATATGGATGAATTTTCAAGTGAAGTAAAAGGCAAACCTACATGGAATTTCAAGCTCTTTTAAAATATGAGGTCAAAGAAACAAAATATGAACTTTGACAAACAGACCTCATGATGATGACCTACCTTATCATATATCATGATGATGATGCACCTGAGCTTTTTTTTTTTTTTTTTACCAGACCACCAGGAAGCAGAAAAAACACAAGCAGAAGCAAAAAGCAAGACATCAGCAGGGGTCCCTATTTTGCTAAGGAGCATAATGGGGCGTGTTGTGAACATCACAACAACTAGCAACCAAAACAAAACAATTAAATTCAAAGTGTTCAAGGAAACTAGGTGAAATGAACTCATAACTTCCAACTATCTTTCCTGCAAATTACTATTCAGCTTGAGACTCAAAGTGTTCAATAAAGATGCATGAATTTCCATTTTCAGTTTAGTTGTGTGCATGTGATTAATTATCCTCATCTTGAAGATCGGTTGAACAAACCAGTGACTGACATTAGCCTACGTAGGTGAGGATATTCCCTCATAGCCGACCGGATAGAGCCTTGCTGCCAGCGAGCGTCTATAGCCCCGGCAAGGTTATCGTTACAATTCTCCTAAGTAGAGCCCCACTGCCAGCGAGCGTCCATAGCCCCGGTAGAGTTACTTAGATGGCTTAATCTGGATTTTCAGTATAATCTGCTTTATTCATTTATTTATTTATTATTTTTTTGTTTTCTAATTTTGAAAGATTTCATAAGATATAGCAATTTGTAACTTCATGATGATGCAAGGAGTGGACACTTGCTGAAATTAAGCTGAGAATTGTAATGGTAGCAAGGGTGACCTCTGATTTTTTACCTAATATCTACACTGGTAGGTTCAACAAACCCAAGGATTTTAGGTGTGTCATCGTGAGAAACCTGCTTCGAATTCTCAATCACATTTATTGAATACGAAACTTCAGAAGATGAACAACTCTCTACATTCATGACAGTGACAAGTTATGTGTAAATTGCAAATGGTTAACCTGAATATCCTAAATTATATACTGTTTTGAATGGTTGCTAGTTCTGCTCCTTAATACTCTACAGTAAAATAAAGATCCCTGCTGAGGAGACAACAAACAAACCAAACAAACAGGCTGTACAAACAACACAGCAAAAGAAAAAATTGTACAAACAGAAAGAAACAAAAAGAAGACAAGCTATACAAACAACCAACCTAAAAAAAGAAAACAGCAAAAGAAGAACACAAAAACAAAAACAACTACCCTACCAGACTATATACAAGCCTCTACGAGGCAATTTAGAAACCCAGGAAATAGACCCAAGAACACCCCTACTTGCATATTTCTTTAGGTTGTGCAGGAGTAACAGGGTACTAGTTATGGTCCTCATCATAGCAGATTTATCTTTGAATTCTGAAAAAAATTCTAATATTCTAGATTCATTGTGTTTATCAGAATAGCTCTTAACTAGTAACTGAGGCTGCTCATCAGGTTTATGATTAATCCATATGCATGTCTTATCTCTTGAATTTCCATAATCAAAATAGCATTTATCATTGTTTACTAAGGAAAGGAAAGAGACAACCTGATGTGCCTTTAGCTCTGTGGAACACACTTGTTCATTAGTAGCTGGCTCTTCATTTAGCCCTGCATTTTCATTGCCCAGCTCTATGTCTAGTCCCTTTTCAAGTTGAAAGAGGAATGACTCTAGATGTATCATATCTTCATCTTCATCCAGCTCTGTTCCTTCATTTTGGATGTTCAGTTTATCCTCAAATTTAGGAAACCTCTCAATGTTCTCATTAGTTTCCTGCACATCAGCACTTAAGTAAGTATCTTCATCATCATCTGATATACAGAAATTAATCATTTCTAAATCACTTGAGAGTAAAGGTGGGACAACATCCTTTGATTGACAGGAGTACTCCCCTGTTTTATTTTCAACATGGCATGAGGGGGATGTCTGATTATGCACAGCAGCTCCATGATCCTCTGTATCCTCTTCTTTCAAGAATTGTTCATCAGATGACTCATATTTATCATTCAGTGAAGAGTCTAATTCTATTGACCTGCAACAATCTTGATTTTGATCATTTAATTTAAAGAAGTCAGGTGTAACACTAGGATTTACTTTCTTTTCTATGACTTCATTAGTTTCTACAGTAGGGATCTTATCAATTTTAGTGCATTTTAATTCTGCCAATGCTTGTTTACATTTCTTTGCCAAATCATGTTCGTTAAAACTTTTCAGGTCAGACCCAGAGGCTTCTTCTTGACAAATATTCCTTAGTAGTTCCATATATTTATCAAATGTATCAAGATGAACCTCACTTTCCTTTTCTTTTTCATTAAATCCTTTTTGCTCATTATCTAGAAAAGAGACAGGAGCTGTGATTTCTTCTCTGCATTTTTTAGGATATTTATACTTTTCAGTAACTTTAATCACAGCCGGATCCTGACGAAAAGACAGATTTTTTTTCTTACCATTACATGATTCCTGCCAAGAGATCTTATTACCCTTTATTCTTAGCATTGGTTCCATCTTTGTATTCTCTGCACATTTAATGACCGTTGATGCTGCATCCTTCTGTCGCTCAATAATCTCCTCACTTCCCTGCCAACTTTCAGCCTTATACACATCTGAGAGAGAGATTAGTCCTTTCAAATGTAAATCTAATCTTGTAAGGAAAGCTAGACAATTAAGCTCACCATGCTCTGCGGACTTATGTATCCTACACCTTCCAAATAAACCATAGCTATATAAATTTTTGGGATAAAGCTGGTTATTCAAAGCTTTCTGAAATGAAGGAATGTCAACTTGAAAACTGCCCCTATATGAGTCCATTAAAAAATAGGACCCTCTTTCAACTTTTTAGGCCTTTGAAATTTTATGAGATCTAACATATCTCAGAATATAGCATTTAAACTCAGAAAATTAACCCTAAACCAAATCAGGCCCTCCTTCTAGCACCAGAAAACTATTGATGATTGCGATATACAGCCTTCTAGCCCTCCTTCTAGCGCCAGAAAACTGTTGATGACTGTTTTGATGCAATCATAACAATAAGTTAAAATTCACATAAAATGAACTGAAACTATACTTGAAAGACAAGAAGGAATCATTTGGTGATTCAACTAATCCCAAGTCTACAATGGTTCGGTTGGTCAAGTTCAGTTGGTCAATGTGAAGCTGTAATTTTCAAGGGGCCTTACGTAGTTTAGGTTTATTTTGTGGTTTACTGGACTAAGAATATGCAAAGAGGTCATAGATTTCAACAAGTATTCTGTTCATTTGCATACAAGTGATACTGGGCTGCAAGTTTCAGATGGTTTTCTTGGATTTTTGTAGCTTTCTTCTTGATCTGTTTATGAAAACTGTCTACTTATAGCTCTGTTATCAGGCTTCTTCAAATTTGAGACAATTTCCTTTGGATTTCTACGTTTTCAGCTAGATATTTCAGATGGGTTGGGAAAAGTTAGAAAGATCTACTCTATACCTCACTTAATCTACAGAAGGATCTAAGTGTTTCTGTTATGCACTATGTAAATACCACAGTAGTTTGATCAAATCCACAGTAAAAACCCTAAATGTAAGTTCTGAGCATTTTCACAAACATACATTTAAAGTTGCAAGCTCTCAAAGAAGATATTTCAAAACACAAAGAAGAGCAGGAGAACACTCAGAAGATAGATGCAGAACTCCAGATTCTATTGTATTAGAAACGAATAGCCATACATGATTTACAATGTAAGAATGACTCTTAGTTTCATTGATCATACTACAGAGAACTTACAAGCTTTACAGATACAGTAAGGCAGCCAGACATTCCACGCGCACCTTACTGCAGACAAACAGGCGACCTCCTTCTTCTACTTCTAAACTATGCTAAGTTAACTGCTGTGTTTTCCTAGAATCTCTGTTATGTAGCCCCTGTTGTAAAGTATTACAGTGTAGAGAGGCACAATATAAAGACATTTTGATTGTCCTCACTACAGCAAAAACCTAACTGAACCCCTGGTTCAAACCCCTAGTTACAGCAATAAATGCAGGTGAACCAGTTCTCAAAAATATCTCAGAGCAGTGGTCAAATCTGGGTGAAATATTGCCCCTTCTGAGAAGTTCCGGCAGCTGGGCAATAACTTCTGTTTGTCTTTTGTGATAATACCTTCAGCTGTGACCTTCTTTACTTGAATGGCCTTGACCTTTTGCATTTCATCTCTATCTTCTTGCTCCTGAGATCAGATCTTCTGCCTCCATGAGGTCACTGTATTGACTTTCCAGCTGCTTCCTCAACTGCAAGCCTGCAAGACAAGACAAGCAATAAGTTTCACCTTTATCACAAAAAAATAGCATGAAATTAAAATAAGCGTTTAAACCCAGGTGACTGCGCAAGATGGAGGAGATCGGATCTAGAAAACTCCAAAAAACGCGTCCAAAAATGCGCTCAAGCTGCTTAAGATTCATGGGTCAACCATCGCTGACTGGGAAAATGCCAGAGGCGCCAAAAAAAACACTTTAAAACTCCACCGCCTCATTTCCTGCCTATCGGCATGATCATCCCTGTTGGTGCATCAACAAAACAGGTTTAGCCGACATACCTCATCATCATGATATTCTAGAAATAGCATTCCCTCCTGAAGGTCCAGATGAATGTCATCATGATGTTTCGCTTCTGCATATTGGAGAAAAGAACAACAACATCATCATCATCATGTTGAAGAAGAATAGGAGGATGCGAATATGATCATGCTGCCGAGGAAAGGAAGATGATGGTGACGTCATCATGATATTCGGGCTTCATTGAAATGCTAAGGATGACGTCATCATCATGTCCGGTTAAGATCAGGGGGATATTTGTGATATCGGGTCACCTAAGGAGCATGATCAGGATGATGAAGTGAATATGACCCTTTCGCGGCCAAGGTAACCCTCTCGAAAGAAATCAGCATGATGAAGATCATCATCATATTTGCCTTTGTCGAACTTGGAATAGGACATCATCATTATGTTTGGGAACCAGATCGTGCTTCGGAAAATATCCTGTTGAAGGGAAAAAATGATGATGATGATGATCATCAGGATATTAGCTTCTGTCGAACATAGAATAAGACATCATCATCATATTTCGCGAACCAGATTGGGTTTTGGAAAATATCCTGTTGAAAGAAAAGATGATGATGCTGATCATCAGGATATTAGCAAAAGGTTGTATTTCATCGGCAGGAGGACTTGGCAAAATATCGGGCGTACAAACAAGATCATGATGATCTTGACACTATGACAAGATAAAAATATGATGATGACGTCATCATCATATTTCATTTTCGGAGCACAAGGATGAGTTGGTCATCATGATATTCGGGCCAGGGTGATATTACAAAATATGATGATGCTGTTGAGGAATGTAATATCGAACGCCTTTTCAAATAGACGGGGTGATCATCATGATATCCGCTAACCGGAGGATGATGATCCTCCTCGTCGAATTATGATGATGATGTCTCCAACACTTAGCGAAATTCAGCAAATGTCCTGTGAAAGATCAGGATGATGATCAAGAATCCGTCATCATCATATTTCAAAGTTCAGCAAATATCATGATGATGACCCTGCGATAGGATTATAACAAGCGCATGCAAATATGCCGAAGGTGGATTTTTCTAAGGGTGATCAGCATGATATGAAAAGATCAGGTAATGTTGAAATATCATGATGATGCTCGCGATACAACAGACCACTTCGACGGGGAACTTACCCTAACTTAAAGTTAATGTCATCATGATATTTGAACCTCAGGATATTATCGGGGGGGGGGGGGGGTTCAAATATGATGATGATGATGCTCTTCAGCAAAACCGAGTTTATAATATGACCTTCCTAAAAGATATCATGATGCTGCATAATGCGAAGATCATGATGATCCTGTCAACATGACTTAGAATAAAAATAAAATGATGATCCTCCTGCGAATATCAGGTTTGACCAAGACTTTGACCGTGCATAACTTCCACATATGGACGAATTTTCAAGTGAAGTAAAAGGCAAACCTGCATGGAATTTCAAGCTCTTTTAAAATATGAGGTCAAAGAAACAAAATATGAACTTTGACAAACAGACCTCATGATGATGACCTACCTTATCATATATCATGATGATGATGCACCTGAGCTTTTTTTTTTTTTTTTTTTTTTTACCAGACCGCCAGGAAGCAGAAAAAACACTAGCAGAAGCAAAAAGCAAGACATCAGCAGGGGTCCCCATTTTGCTAAGGAGCATAATGGGGCGTGTTGTGAACATCACAACAGGTAGGACCTAAGAAAATTCTCTACAGATCATAATAAAAAAATTGTCTCTTTTCCTTTTACCTTTTTAACTATCCTTACTATTCTACACTTTCTTTTCACTTGTTCATTTTATTCATTCCTCACTATTCTATCTAGGGTTCCAACAACGAAACCAAATGTTGGCAAGAAATAGAAGTACATAGTCTAGAGATCTAGTCCTAAGATAATTCTCTAATGTCTGTTTATACCATAGACAAGTGACAGTGATAGAATAATAGATGTTTGTGGTACTATATCACATAGTACGGTAAGATTGCATTATACATTACAATTCATATACATCAATATACACAGAATCATTAGTTTATAACCCTTATATCTCCTTATATATTCATATTCAATAATAAATACAAAAGGCAAGTCTAAGTCTCTTCTCTATTTATTATATTTCTTTTATTCGCTTACTTAAGATTAATTCATTACATATCTGTTTACAATATGGTGTAATAAAAACATGTCCCTTACAAAACATCCTTACTACTATCATCCATGGTAGCCTTATCCTCCACACTCCCTTTGTGGTAACCTTTGGTAACTTTTTCTCTTTACCTTATTTCTTGTAAACACCATGCTTTACAAGGAAAATTGGGGAGCTCATTCATAACGTAAATTATAAGTCAAATGATGAGTATACCATACCATAAATTGTAGTATGATCTCTTTGTCTTCTGGGTCAGTGCAAGAAGTTGGGTCCACTTTTTGCCTAAAAAGTGGAAGTGTTTTCCCTGAAAATTAAAATTTCTCATAGTTGAAGTCAAAATTTGAAGCAGTTACACATAGAATCTTAAGAAAGTCTAGTAATATGAAATGTAGTATTTGAATCTAGTTTTCAAATATGTAATTTATTCTAATACTGAGATGATACAAATTAATTTTTCATAGGCTTGACCAAAAATAACTTTTTAAAAGTCACTTTATTATGACCATACCATGCACGTGTACAGCCAACATAATTCAGATTGCAAGGGCAAGAAACATCCTAATTGCCTCCATCTTGGCTACCGGGGCATAAGTCTTCTTAAAATCAATTCCTTCACTTTGTGAGTATCCCTTGCATGCCAATCTTGTTTTGTTCCTCACAACTTTACCATCTTCATTTAGTTTGTTCTAGAACACCTACTTTGTTCCTATAACATTCTTATTGGCTAGTCTGGGAACCAGTTCCCATGTCTAATTCTTCTCTATTTGATTCAATTCTTCCTTAATTGCCTTCATCCATCCATCATCCTTGCTAGCATCAGCAAAAGTTTTGTGTTCTACCTTTGATAACAGACACAAATTCGCTTGCTCACATGTCTTTGGAAACCTTCTCTTGGTCTACTCACCTTCATTCTTAAATCTTTAATGATCCGATCTACTGAGTGGTTCCTCTAAACATACTTTGCAGGAGTCTTAGGTATCTACACTGGTTCTTGTTCCTTTTCTTCTTTCTCCTCCTCTTCTTCTTATTCAATGCAAGGAAATATATCAGATCCAGAGTCCTTTGATTCTTGTGAGATCTGATACAAGTCTTCATTTACCTTGACATTTGTGATTTCAATCATCTTTCCCAATCTCTTATTGTAGCATCTATAGGCCTTGCTTCTGGTTGAGTAACCAAGAAAGATCCCTTCATCACTTCTTGAATCAAACTTTCTTAGATCTTCTTCATCTCTTTTGATATAGCATATGCTACCAAAGATCCTGAAGTATCTAACAATGGGAAGACTTCCATACCATAGCTCATAAGAGGTCTTAGTGCTATTGACCCTCATATGTATTCTATTAATTAGATAGACAACAATGTGAACGGATTCCTTCCAGTACATGTCAGGCATATTGGCATGTTTCAACATTTCCCTAGCCATCTCTTGCACACTCCTATTCTTCCTTTCCACTACCCCATTTTGCTGAGGAGTCCTAGGAGCTACAAATGTCTCCTAATACCATGATCTTCACAAAACCGTTCAAACTCATTTGAAGTAAACTCACCTCGTTTATCAGACCTTAAACATTTGATCTTAGCATCCATTTCATTCTCAACCATTGCTTTGAAAATCTTAAACTTATCAAAGGCATTTGATTTTTCTCTTAAGAAAGTAACCCAAGTCATTAATTCTAGAATAATAATCAATAAGTAACTTGAAATACCTTTCCCCTTGTTGACTCTTTACTCTTGTAGGGCCACATAGGTCAGTGTAAATTAGCTCCAATGGCATTGAAGTAGAATACTCCTTGCTCTTGAAGTTTGTCTTTGCCTGCTTTCCCATTTGACATTCCTTGCATAATGTGTTTGTAGGCTTGGTTATCTTAGGCAGATCTCTCACTACATGAATAGAGATGATCTTTACCATATTATCAAATTTGATGTGTCCCATTCACTTGTGCCAAAGCCAACACTCACTAGATTGAGTGAATAATCATGTTCTTCCATTTACCTCCTTCAGATGATAGATATCTCCATATGACTTGATACCTTCTACAACAAGTTTTCCGGACCTTGTCTTTCTGATTTCACAACCTTTGGAATGAAAGGTAAGATTGTATCCTTTACTACACATCTGACTAACACTAAGAAGATTATGCTTTAGCCCTTTGACATAGAGGACATCCTCAATCCTATACTTCCCATCAATAGTTATAGTAGCCTTTCCATAGATTTGTGCTAACTCATCACCACCAAACTTAACAACTCTACCATTCCACTTCTTAAGGCTGATAAAATTCTCCTTGTCACAAGTCATGTAGTTGGAGAAACCACTGTCAATTACACAATCCTTGTCTTCTTTTGCATGAAAGGCAATCTATACAACCATTGATTTATCATTATTTTGGTCAGTGTGCAAGGTATTAGACTTTTCACATTTCCCAAAGTCATCCTTTTTGTCACCAACATTTAAGGCCATAAAAAAGTGTTTCATCATTTGAATCATCATGATCCTCGTCTTCTAAAGAACAATTGTTCTCCATGGAATACAGACTTGTTTTGGGATTCTCTCTTTTCCTATTACCTTTTGATTCTTTAAATGGACATTTAGAAGCAAAATGACCAATCTTTCCACAATTGAAACATTTGAAAGGTAACTTACCTTTGTATTTGCCTGTGCCTTTCTTCAATGTTATTACAATGTTTGCTTCTACCTCATCAATGTCACCATCTTGATTAGTTGCTTGAGCTTCTGTCTTCTTACTTGCTTTGAATGTTGCTTCCTTCTTTGGAGCACCTTTGTCAAATTCTCTCATTTCAAAAGTTGTGAGAGAGCGTAACAATTGATCTATTGAATATTTATCTAAATCCCGAGTTTCCTCAATAGTAGACACCTTATGACTATAAGATTTAGGAAGAGATCTTAGAACCTTCTTCACAATCTCATATTCTTGCACTTCTCCACCAAGACCTCTAATGCCATTAACTATTTCATCCACCCAGAGCATGTAACTAGCAATGTCTTCTTCTTCTGACATCCTTAGGGTCTCAACTTTTCTCTTAAAGGTTTGCATCTTAGCTTGCTTCAACTTACTGTCTCCTTCATAAATGCTTTCAAGTTTTACTCAGAAATCCTTAGTAGATTTGTAGCCCATTATCTTCACAAGTTCTGAATTAGCAAGCCCATTCATGATAGCACTCTTTGCCTTGGCCTTGTTCTCATACAACCTAATCTCATCTACATTAATGGGATCACTAGCAAGAGCAGTGTAACCCTTCTTGACTAATTGCTAAATGCCATACCCTAGAGAAGATAGATAGTTTTCCATCGTTAGATTCCAAAAGGAATAATTTGTTTCATCAAACATAGGTACCTTGACAGATCCATTATGAGCCATCTTGGACCTTCTTCAAGCAGTTAATGTTCTTCTGAGTAACTTGGATCTGATACCAATTGTTGAACACACCAGGATCCTAAGAGGGGAGGTGCATTACTATCCAATCAAACTTCAAATCCTCCAGAGTAGATTAAAAACTTAAACATTGCAACATTAACATAAACATGAAAGATAAATACAATTCATATCAACACATAACACCAGATATACATGGATAACCCCAAAAGGGGAAAAACCATGATGAGGATTAACTCACAGTATCTAAATCTCATTACTAAAAAAAATACAACTTTGTTTTAGGGCTACAACCCAAGGAAGCTACTACTCTCTGAAGACTTTGTTTTAGGGTCACTCCCAAGGAAGCTACTACTCCCTGTAGACTTTGTTTTGGGGCTACAACCCAAGGAGGCAACTACTCCCTAAACTAAGAATGAACTCATAAACAATTACGGTATGACAGTCCTTCTACTTACTAAAAACTGACATTGAAGCTCAATCCTTGAATGATTGCAATTCTTCTTCTTCTGATGATTGAATCAATTAGGCACACTCTTTACTTCCCTCCTGTCACAAAAATGTCTTCAAGATGAATCATGACAACCTTTATTGCTTCTACTCTTTCTCCTTTAGTCACACATCATAATGCATAACATGTTCATATTCTGCTCTTTACACACTCATATTCTCATGTTTACAATCATACTTCACCTAGACCAATTAGGTTTACAATATATACATGACATTACATTGATTTCATTACAAGTCGACCAATACAACAAATATATTACATTTTACAAGTCAACCAGAGATCAGACAACATGAAACATGCATAGGGTAAGCCCTATCATGAACTACACACCACTCTAGAGGGAAACACATGCCTTGCAGGTCCCAACACATGCTCAGCCTGGTCCTAAACATCCTTCACATCATCATTCTTCAAGGAATAGCATCCATACTCTTCACAAATTTGAATTAGGTCTCCCTTAAGCAAGAATACATGAAGCTTGTCACACAACGGTCATGAATTTCACCTTGGTGGTAGTCATGAAAGATTAACCATTCCTTGTTCTTCTTCTAGATGAGTCAATAGGACCTATACACTATCTCTAAACACTCCTTGAACTCCACATAGCAAGAACTTTATGGCGCACATCTTCAACATTCTTTAGTCATCCAGACAATGGCATAGCTTGGCAATATCATCATTCTGGACCTTAGCCAGTTCTAGAGAAAGTAGAAAAACACCTTGCAAAATAATTAGAGACAGCACAAGATCATTAGGACCATATTCCATCAGTCAATGTACCATTTCATGTCACAACAAGTTGGCGCACATCATCAGCATATGTCCCAAGGGAACAACTAGGCATCCAAAACCATTTGTATCACAACTGTCATTTGAAAACTAAAATTGCAGACCTCCAAACCACTTGAAACACATATGGATGCACTCATGAACTACTTTGAACATATCCTCAAAATTACATAGTCATATCTATCACTATGGAGGAATGTAGAGAATTCCACTCAACCTTCATCATCACACTATGTTGCCAGAGCACAGTTCAAAACTCTGTCACTTGTAACTTCCAGTGCAGAGGGGAAAATGATCTGAAACTTTGGATTTAGCACCTTTATAGAATACTAAAATTAACTTCTAAACCATATGATCATATCTTCAAATGCAAAGGAATGTAGAGCATTTTACCAGACAATCTTCTAGGCATCTTCCTGCAACAATAAGTTTTCACTAATATTCGGAGGTCAGATATTTCATGTAGCAACTCATACTTTCTTAGGATCATCAGGAGAGAGTATAAAACATGCTATAGGTCATAAACAACATCTTCTCAACCTTAGCATAGCTTCTAATTCCAATATTAATATATCATCATTCGTCTTTATGCTTCTAATTCCCATCTTAATATTTCATCATGAAATCATCTCTGCTGACCACAAACAAGCTGAATACACCTTGTCTTGACATTAATCAAGGCATGACATCGAATCATGAACATCAAAAACCACCCATGAACATTAGAAACATCATTGAACATCAGCAACCATGACCATCAGCATCATCAATGCATCTCTATTACTACACTGGTCTATCATCAACATGAACATTCATATCTATGACAAACTAAGTGCTGACATCACTCTGAGTGTTGACATCAATGACAACACATATTGCCAACAATTTGAGTACATCACTTGCACAACAGTAGTGGGTTATCTAATAGAGACTATCAGGACCAACCCACGAGTAGACACCTATGAGCTAAGAGGACCGTGGAGACAAGGTGATTTTCGATTCTAGAGGATTGTATTCAATAGGTTGCAGCTAGAGGTAGTCACATGGAGACCATACAAGTGATGAAGGCTGTAAATTAGTCAGAGGAGACAACTAGAAAGGATGCAGAGGGATAGTTGTTGACCGGTCGCGAAGATCACATGGTAGTCACCTTCTACTCTAACAAGGTGATGAGGCATTTCAGACGAGTGCAGGGAGTTCCTTCCACACGAGCATTCTACATGAGGTCATGACACTGTGGCATGCTGCCCCATGATAGGGCATAGCTCACCATCACGAATGTAGTGTTAGGTGATCCTGATGATGATATTGAGGATGATGATCCTGTCTTTGAGGTTGATGATGTAGGAGTGACTCCAACATAGACAACATGGTGGGAGACAGCATGCCTAACTCCTATCTTCTCTGGCGATTATCTTTCTGGTGATCCCAAACCCTAGGTTGACCGAGGAGATGATTCAGAGGAGGGAGAGGGAGAGACAAACAATGATGATGATTATGAGGAAGATCCCCCTGAGTCAATAAGGAGAGGTAGATGCCACTATCTAGTGGGTGGTGTAGGTGTTGATGAGGAGGGACCCAAGGCCTGAGCTCATAGTCTATAACCACGACATGCAACCAGAGTAGCACAGTGTCACTTAGAGTGTGGGGAGTCGAGCAATGGTGTCACTACAATGCCCCCACTGGCTAGAACGACCATGGATACTAGCACAGTCATTGTACCACATGATCCATCATGGAAGGGGGGTGATCCAAGTGATGATTATATTTTGTTATGTCTATCTTATTTTTTTTAAATGTATGATGTGACTTTGATTGAGATGATGATATGATGATTACTTGTACACTTTGTAGTTGGTTGCAATGCATGATGCAGCTTTATGAGTTAGGTCATAGTAGTGATGATACCCACTTAGCTGACATAGCATCCAGTGCAGGCCTATTAGAGGCCACCACACAAGATAGGTCGGCATAGAGAGATATTTGATCCTATAGTGCAGCTTAGAGTAGCATTCAAGGTAGGATGGGTTGAGTGAGATTAGCTAGTACTTGAGAGGGATCAACTAGCAGCTGTGAGAGATCAGCTATTAGCTAAGCAAGACTAGGCAGTTCAAAGAGTAGATGTTCTCAAAACTCAGCTAGATCAGCATAGAGTCGTGGTGGCATCACGTACTGAGTGCAGTCTACTGAGTTATGTACAGGATGAGGTGGACCAACTGCAAATTCAGAGAGATCAACTCCAGTAGGAATACAGAGAAGCCATGGAGGAGGTGGGTGAGCTTAGAGATGCACTTAGGAGCTTACAGGCATAGAGCATCTCTAGGAGTCACTCATGGTCTACAACTTCACATAGATAGGCATTTGTCACTCAACCAGTTCCCAAGGGATCTAGGTATCACAATCCAACATGTTGATGATATCTCACTATATTATGTTATGATTTACCACATTTTCTTGTAATGGTGAACTTATGTATGTAAAAATTTTATGATTTATACATGTACGCAGTTTTGGTTTTTGCTAGATATCATTTGTGATCTACTTTGGGAAGTAAATGCAACAAAGATCTAGAGTTTGTTTTATGCTGCATGTATGTCCAATTAAAATGCTAAAGTGATTTGTAAACAACTGTGTGGAATTGTTTAACAAATGCAACAATGATTTAAATGATACATGTTCTAACAAAACACACCAATGTATGCTTAATTAGGTTTTAACAAGATGTACACACATGATGAAATAATTCAGTAGTGATCTCATAAAACAACATTGTAACATTGTTAGATTAGATTCAACAATGATTATTAAACATGGTATATGTCTTGTCAATTTGTATGTTAATAGCCAAGAAATTTTCTAAACTAAGAAAACTACCTTACAAGAATCAAGACAAACTAAATATTTTGTCAAGAAAGAAGCAAATAATGAAATAGAACATTTACAGTGACTATCTACCAAACATTTTCTTTAAAAGGAAGTGAAAGCATATGAAATTAAGCATAGTACCTATGTAAATAATTAGCATTAATAGGTTCTTTAAGAAGCATACCATGCATATCAGCCAATCTTTACGCACCTGATCCAAAGACTTCAATGATGACATAAGGTCCTAACAAATTTGGGATGAACTTTCCTTTTTCATCAGAAGTTGCATTGACATTGTGTTGATTTTCATAGAGTAGAAGGTCTCCAACCTCGAAGGAACAATAAATGGTGTGTTCATTGTACAAGCATTGCATAGACTTTTGATGAGATTGAAGATGTTCAAGAGCGTTTATACATTGTTCATCAAGCATTTCAAGTTGTTGATATTGTAATTCCATTTGAGTATTTTTATCAAGGATGCCTTTAAGAGAAATTCGTAATGAAGGGATTTCTAAATCCAAAGGCATAATTGTGTCAATGCCATGTACACAAGGTTATATGGGGTAGTACCCATAGGCGTACCAACACTAGTTAGGTAAGCCCACAATGCGTAAGATAATTGAGTGTGCCAATCCTTTTGATGTTTGTTAACAATTATTTGAAGAGTTTGTCGAATTACCTTGTTAGAGGCTTCTACTTGTCTATTGAAGAAAGGATAATATGACATAGAGAAGTGGTGTTGAATATGATATATTTTGAGAAATTTCTTCACATCTTCGTTCTTAAACATGAGGCACCATTATAAAAAACCAAAGTGGAAGGAATAACAAATCAAGAGATTATCTTGTCTTGAATGAAATGATAGATTACTTCAGTAGTCGTGGATTGGAGAGGAATCACTTCAACCCACTTCGTAAAGTAATCTATAGCTATGATGATGAAGGTGTGTCCCTGGGAAGATGGAGGATAAATCTTTCCAGGAATATCTAAGCCTGACATGGAAAATGGCTAAGGTGAAACCTAAGCACGAAGTTCTTGGGTGGGATCTTGAATGAGATTACTATGTTGTTGGCATTGTGGGCACTTTTTGACAAAGGCAAAGGAATCTGGTTCTATGTCCTACCAATAGTAACCCATACAAAGCAATTTTTGAAATAGAGATTTCCTACCAAAATGTTCTCTACAGGCACTTGAATGTGCCTCCTCTAGGGTAATTGGGATCTCAAAAATATTAAGGCAATAAAGGACAGGACCTTCTTAACTTCATCTATATAGAATGTTTGATAAGATGATGTTACATATGACAAGTCTGCGTATGCAAACTCGAACACTTCTCGATGTTAGATCAAGAAAGGTACCATCACGCAAATAGTGGAATATATGGGAGTACCATTATATTGATTCTACATTATCACAAAAGGTAATCTCAAGCATTATTGAAGGTATTGTGCCATTATAGATAATGAATATATAATCCCATTTAGAACCACCAAAGGATTGGAGGGATGTAATGCTTTCCATCGCACTGCATGTTAGTTGTCCTTTCGTGGAATTGTGTTGATTGAGTAGGATTAGAAATTATTGAATAAAGATAAGGTCAAGTCCTGGTATTTAGATAACTTATCTTGCTTTTCTTGATAAGATCCAATGACTTGTCTTATGATCAATTGAGAATCACCAAATATAGAAATGTGTTTGATGTTAAGAGACAAAGCGGCATGTAAGACAATAATAAGGGCTTTGTAGTATGCAATGTTGTTGGTACATAGGAAATTGAGATGGTAAGATAGAGGAATCAACTTACCTATAGGAGTTACTAATATGATACTAGCACCAGAGCTAGTTCAATATCTAGAACTATCGAAGAATAATTTTAACTTACTATCAACTTTGTAATAAGAGGATTTGATCATCAGGAAAAGATTCTTGATTCAGGAAAGTGAATGGTGAAGGAGCTTCTGCTAAGTGGTTAGTTAGTGCTTGTCCTTTAATTGCCTTTTGGGAGACAAATTTAAGGTCAAACTCTATTAACAACATAACAAAATTTTCTAAGTGTCTTGAAAGATCTATTTTGGCAAACAGATGCTTTAAAGGATCAAATTTTACAATTACATTAATTTCAACTTTCAAGAGATAATGTCTTAGTTTTTGTGTTGCAAAAACAAGAGCTAGGCATTACCTTTCTATCGCAGTGTATCGCGTTTCATAATCGAGTAAAGTTCAGCTAATGTAATACACAACACGTTCTTTTCCATCGTCATCATGTTGTGCTAACAAAGCTGCGAGAGCGTTAGGAGATGCCAATGTGTAAAGAATGAATGGTCATCCAGAGATGGCCGGTTGTAAAATAGGCAGATTGGCAAGATATCTTTTGGATCATCAAAATCTTTCTGACAATCACTATCACATTTAAAGGTAGATTCTTTCTTAAGCATTGTTTGAAAGGAAGAGATTGATCCACAAGTTGTGAAACAAATCAATGAATAGCCTGAATCTTTCCTTGTAAACTACAAAGTTGTAAAACATTCTTAGGAGATAGCATGTTTACTTGATAGAATTAATCTTTTTCATGTCTACTTCAATACCACAATGTGAAACAATGAATCCTAATAGCTTTCCACTATCAACGTCCAACACACATTTATGAGGATTCAAGCAGCATGTTGTATTTTCGTATATGTTCAAAGATTTGATGGAGAATTTTGATGTGATCCTGATGCAAAATGGATTTGACCAGAATATCATTGACATAATCCTTTAAGATGTTATGCATAAAATCATGAAAGATAAGTGTCATAGATCATTGATAAGTCACACCAACATTCTTTAATCTGAATGGCCCATGATAATCCAACAAAATGTTCCCCATAGAGTTATAAAAGTTGTTTTGTATTGATCTTGAGGATTGATGAATATTTGATTATAACCAGAGAAACAATTCATAAAGGAAAGTAATGCATGGCCAATGGTAGAATCGACAATTATATCAATATTAGGAAGACCAAATTCATCCTTCAAAGATGCTTTATTCAAATCTCAAAAGTCATTACACATTCAAATATAGTTGTCAGATTTAGCGACAACCACAATATTTGAGATGTAGGGTGAGTAGTCAATAGGGTGGATAAAGCCTACTTGTAAGAGCTTCTCTATCTCAGCTTTGACCAATAATGCAACCTTAGGATTCATCTTACATATCTTTTGTTTAACTAGTTTAGCATTAGGATGAATGACAATGTTATGTGTTACCACCCGAGGATCGATGATAGACATATTAGAGTACGTCCAAGCAAAGAGATCAAGATATTCATGTAAAGGGTAAGTGCAAGAAGTTGAGTCCACTTATATTGGAAGACTTGGGGCAAAATATTTTCAAAAGGGATGGATTTTGGCAATATGGTTGACAATTTTTTCTTAAAAAAATTGGATGAAATTAAAAGTCATTTTAGATGACAATTTCTAGTTTTAAAACATGTAATTTTTTAGTCTTGAACATATTTTTCTATTAATTATTTATTTTTTAAACAAAAATCCTCAAAACATTTGGAAGGACTAGACTTTGGTAATATTGCTGACAATTTTTTTAAAGAATTTTTAGATGAAATTAAAACCCATTAAAGATGACAATGTTTAGTTTTCAAATATGTATTTTTTTTGGTTTTGAACATAATTTTATATTTATTAATTATTTTTTAAACAAAAAACATCATAAACCTAAAATAACACATATCGCTAATTTTTAAATAACTTTTCATTATGATTTTTTTTGAAAAACAATTTATGTCTACACAATCTAGACATCATTCTATATGTAATAAAAAAATAAATTTCATGTTATGATTAGTTTAACTCAAATTATGTTGGTCATATATGAGGGGTTTTGAAAAACTCAAATTAGGGCTAGTAAAAAATTAATTAAAAAAATTCTGTATCAAAAAATTACAAAAAATTATCTTGATCAAACTTTAGAATCATATGCATTCTTCCATAAAATCAATTAGAAAAATACTTTCATTTGGGTCAAATTACGTTGGTCATACACATGCATATTTTGGCCCAAAACATATGACTTTTAAAAAGTCACTTTTTGTACATCCCACACAAAACCAACTTTTACCATTTGGGTATTAGAATAAATTACATATTTAAAAACTAGAATCAAAATACTAAATTTTATATTTTTATGTCATATTAATATTCTATGTGCAAGTGCTTCAAACTTTTACTCCAACTATGACAAACTTTAATTTTGAAGAAAAAGACTTCCACATTTTGGCCAAAAAGTCAACCCAACTTCTTGCACTTATCCTAAAAGAGATGTGATTTCTTGTTTTCCTTCTGTGTCTAAACAATTTCCAATAGGGATGAATTTTTTGAGGCTATCCTTATCCATCAAGACATCAACAGTTTTGCCATTAATGAGAGTACTATGGTCTTGAATGTCAGGAGGATGAAGGGATTCTATAGGTGACACATGAGATGTCAAGGTATGATCAGATAAGAAAACATCCTTCCCAAAGTATGCTTCCACATTTAAACAATAAGGAATGCCACGATCATGATGATAATGAGGCAAGTGATCATAAGCCCCTAAGAATTTAGCCAAAGCTTCATCTGTCGAAAAAGTATCCAAGGGGATCTCTTGAAAATTAGAATATGGATCAATCAATCCCAGATATACCCATTTAAGTGAAGATGATGAGATTGTGTTAACATTTAGATTAGGATGATGAGCAGCTTTGGTGGGCCCTAAAGGAGGTATCCAAGTCCAAATGAAGAGTAATGTGCATTAACCTGCAAAGGGACTTTAATACCTTGCATATTTTCACTAAAACCATTACCATTGTATCACAATTGAGAGAGGATTCGAACCCCTCGACCATAAATAGATGCCATTTCCAAGGAACAAGGAGGCAACCCATAGGTCTCATATTTAGTAGTATAAGAATAAGTGTTATCATCATTACTTTTTAAAGAAATTTTAGGTGATATAGGAGTAGAAATTGAAGCCACTTGTTGGTGCCTGAATTGACTGTCAGTTTTCGAGCAATTTTTCATGTAGGCACCTTCCCAAAAAATCCAAAAAAATTCCATGGCCATCAGTGTGAGTTCACTTTTGTCTTGGCGACCGCATTCTTCACTTGATATATTTGTACCATTGCCATGACTTTGTCCATCGGCAGCAGTGTTTCGTGGCTCATCGATGATGATGGTCAGGTCGATGAGGGTCGTTCAGAGTGGTCATCGGCGGGAGTATTGCTATCAGCGAAGGAATTTTGAGGTCCACCGATATGCTTGGGTCTTACCGATGGAGAGATGCCATCGGTGTAATGTATGCCATCGACCAGACTGGGGAGAGTTGATCCGATGGGGTTTGTCTGGCCGACAAGCGAAATGTGGCTTAAGGATGTTCATCGAGATGACTTGTGTTATCGGCGAAGTTGGGAGATCTTCTTCCGATGCCTTATGTTTGGCCGATGAAGTTGGGCATCGGGGTGACTTTCTCTGTCGGGCAGACATGTATGAGGTTTGCTGATGTTGGGTATCTGGCCAATGGGGGTGACCATCAGAATGATCAATGCTATTAGCGAAGGAGCTTTTTGTTGCTCTGATGGTCTTAGTCACACCAATTGGATATGCATTGGAGAGAGTTGGTGCGTCGACGACGGAGGAAAGCATTGGCCTGATGGTTTTGGTCATGCCGACATCTAGTTTGGTTTGAAGCTTCTAGTGGTATGACGATCGGCGTGACTTGGTGTATCGGTGAAGGAGTTTTCAGTCGCTCCGATGGTCTATGTTTGGCTGATATGAGGGGTCTGGCCGATGGGCTATTGGCAGAAGATTCGTGGGTCGAGTGGGGCAAAATGCTCGACACTTAGTGTGCATGCGGCTATGCTTATAAAGTGATCAAAGGGTCCCTACATGGCGAATGTGGGATAAATGGATCTCACAAATGGAAAAGTCAACAATGGAATAAAGGACTTCCCACGTGGCACATTTTCACTGGCGATGGGACTTTTCAAAATGCCAACATGATTTGTGACTTATGTGACCAGCTTTGGACCGTCAATTTTGCATGTCTGGAGCCCGATCCTGTGGCTGAGTTCAAACGATGAAATAATTGAGTGTTAGCACCATTTTTGCGTGCTCATTCTGCAGTCAGCCAGCCATGCTATACAGTGATGGAAAGAATGTCACATCTGCTCATCTGCTCGAGGTCTAGGTTGCTTGCACCGCTGGCTTTTATGGTGAATCTGATGGCTTCAACAATTGGAATTTATGAGGATTTGATTATTTCTTTGAAAATCTAGGGGGAATGATCTCTACATTTATGAAGTCTGTCAGTGTGTAGGTGGCTAGAAGCTTGTGTGCTCCTTGAAAAGGGAATCCATGGCCATTCTACAGGGGTTGGAGGTTTTTGGGCTTTCTGCTCTGACTCTAAACACAAGGTGTTCATGTTTTGAAAGGCATTTTTTGTTATAGATTCGGTCCTTGGTCTAGTGTATCAGTCTATCCTGTCTTGTAAATGATAATTTCCTGTATGATGATTTTCTATGTAGATTGAATTTAAATGAAAAACACCTGTTGTGTATATTGTTTATGATTGTCTACTGTATGTCATTTGTTTTCTTTTCAAACAAGGTTGTCAAGGGCTTCCAAATTTTTTAGTATATGCATACTGTGTGTCTGATTTATTACATTTGCTCAAGGAGTGGTTAAATAGGCTTTTGATCATATACAAAGGAAAATAGATTGCACCATAGGATCTGTCAAGTATGATCATAGGCAATACTCTTTCTTGGACATGTTGCTGTTAGGCAGTAACATTCTTCCTGAGTCCTCTAGATATGAATTCATGTTGTCATACAGAGACATTTACATTCTTAGATTCAACTCTACTGCCCAGATAAGGCACTGGTTTGGGAATCTGTTTGTTCAAAGGGTCTAGGAAAGTCCCATAACTCCAAACATCAATTCAAATCATTTCATACTTCCACCTGTTAGTTGTAGGAGTAGGAGTAGGAAACTCCTACATGCTCTCATCCCTAACCAGACACATATGTCCAAGAATGTTGCCAACCTTGTGATTTGTTACACAAATCTTGGTCTGCACATGAGAGTATTCTGCCTGTTGCTGTCAAGTTAAATCCTTCTGTTATTGAGCTAGTCAAGGTCATATCTTTATCAAATAGGGACACCCCCCTTGGTGTGGCAGAACCAGAAGTGAAGGGGAGGAGCTCACGCAACCTCCTATATTTAGTTGGCTAAATCTGCCTGTGCATTAGAACTGGCAAACCCTAATGCTGATTCAGAAGAAAAACCAACACATTTGGTGACTCCACTGGGGATAGAATTGATGAAAATAGAATATATTTGTGCCCATCCAAGTCAACAACACATTTGGCGACTCTACTAGAGAATGGACAGAAAAAGTGATATCTTATAGCCTCTGGTGAAGTTTTGCCTAGCTCTGCTGGTGGAATGAACTTGGAAAATAGCTTTCAGATATTGAAATTTTGTCCTCTCTAGGAGGTGGCGACTCCGCAAAAAGATTCAAGTGCACATGAAAGATAGATGTATGTTACGTGACAAAAGATGTTCATATTTCTACATCTGGATGAGAAAATGTACCTAGCTTCTTCCCCTTATATTTGTTGCTTTATTGCATAAGTTAGATGCCAGGGGAAGTTATAGGTCTTAGGCAAACAAAGGATGTCTAAGATGGAAAATTTTATGAATCCAAACATGTATTCACCCATACTCAGTCAAAAGGGGGATGAAATGTTGACAAAAAGAATAGAAGAGATAAGAAATAGGTTGATACTCTTAGAGGCTAGGTAGGCTCAGTTAAATAGTGATAACCCTGTTGTGTTTGCCAGTCAGAAAGCTAAACCTCTTGTCAGCCCTTTTGATCCTTTGTATGACCAACTGGATTTGTCATGGATTGATTATAAAGTTGAAAGTATGCCTGCTAGGATATACTGTCAGATGCCTAGATTTAGTGGTCACAGTGTATGTGATGGGGGTGCACATATCCAAAATTTTTGCAGTTTTATGGAAAAACATTCATTCAGAGATGAGGATATGTGGATGAGGGTTTTTGTTAGATCCTTTGATGCAAAAGCAAAAGATTGGTATTTGAGCTTTCCAAAGAGATCCTTTGCCTATTGGGATGAGCTTGCTGATTGTTTCAAAAAAGAATTTATGAGAAAACCAGCTGATCTTGTTACAGAATTGATGAAAATCAGAAAACAAGATGACGAGCCATGTATTGATTTCAGTCATAGATTTGTAGTAGCCCTTTCACAGATCCCAGAAGTCTTCATACCTGATATTTTAGCCTGTGTTGGCATATATTTTGAGGCTTTTGAGGAGGGCTCTAGTGCAATACTGAGGGAATTCAAGGTGACAAGCATGCAAATGGCATACATTTTTTTAGAAAATGTAGAAGAAATAAAAAATGTGCACCTGTAGAAATCCCTGTCTCCAGGCCTTGGTGTGAGAAATGGTTGTGAAGCTACAAATGACCAAGAGATTAAGGCATCATGTGAAGATGCCAGTGAAAGGACTAATGAGGACTCCCATTGCAATGATGAGGCATCTGGCCATGAAATCAATAATGAGGTTGTGGACAGCAATGAGCAACTTTTTGAATGGATTTGTGGAGATAATTGTGAGTATTATATTCAAGATAGAGAAGACATAAGCAAACAGAGAAACAGTTCCATGTGTGAACCATTGCCTTCTTTTCAAACACATGGAGATCATGAAGAGTAGTCAGAGATTGAAACAAGTGCTAGTGTAGAGCATGATTGTTTTGCTTATGACACACAAGCTGATATTCTTCCACAAAATGAACCCATTGGTGATGAAGATGCATGATCTGCTGCCCATGAACAAATGGCATATTATGATCAAGCTGATGTACCTAGATCACCCATTTTTGACACATATGGTGATGAGGATCTATTTGAGTATGGTGAAGGTTTGAGCATTGTTTTTGACTTGGATTCTATTTCTCATACTGATGAAAGAGGAACCAACATACATCAGGTAAGTGATTGTAAAAACGTGCCTAATTGTAAAGAGGTGCCGGAGCCTGATCTTTGCCAGCTTGGTGTACCTGATGGTTGTGTGCATGATGTGCATGATTGTGAATTTGAAATCTTTTCTTTTGAGAGGCCAACTTATGACAAGATGAGCCCTGACCTTCCCAACTGTGTGGTGGACTTTGAGTATTTTCAGTTCTCAGTCCAGCTAGGAGATCATTTTGCAATGCATATTGCTGATGTAGATGATAAGTGCTATATGCCATTTCAATATGCATTGCTTGATAAATACTGCATCCACTTGTTGCCTGATGTTGAGGGTTGTTTGCATAGGGTTGACAGTGACAAACTAAATCAGAAGGTTGAATATGAAAATGACCAAAGTTGCTTATGGTCAGATCATGGCAGAATTCTCAAGCTTGACCCAGTGTATGTAGATGAAAACAAGGTATTTGACAAAGGGAAATATAGGTTTTCCTTTTCTTGGTGGCCTTAGGCCATCAAGTGTGTTCAGTGATGCAGATTTGTAGTTTTATGACTCTGTGCCCAATGGACAGGGGACTGGTCTGCATCCCAGAGATCTAAGGTTCTTGCCATGCCTGCAAGAGGCATGCATCCCCAAACAGAGCCACTGTTGGTGCCTGAATTGACTGTCAGTTTTTGAGCAATTTTTCATGCAGGCACCTTTCCAAAAAATCCAAAAAATTTCTATGGCCATTGGTGTGAGTTCACTTTTGTCTTGGTGACCGCATTCTTCACTTGATATATTTGTACCATTGCCATGACTTTGTCCATCAACAACAGTGTTTCATGTCTCATCGATGATGATGGTCAGGCTGATGAGGGTCGTTCAGAGTGGTAATCAGCGGGAGTATTGCTATCGGCGAAGGAATTTTGAGGTTCACTGATATGCTTGGGTCTTACCGATGGAGAGATGCCATCGGTGTAATGTATGCCATCGACCAGACTGGGGAGAGTTGATCCGATGGGGTTTGTCTGGCCGACAAGCGAAATGTGGCTTAAGGATGTTCATCAGGATGACTTATGTTATCGGCAAAGCTGGGAGATCTTCTTCCAATGCCTTATGTTTGGTCGATGAAGTTGGGCATCGGGGTGACTTTCTGTGTCGGGCAGACATGTATGAGGTTTGCTGATGTTGGGTGTCTGGCCGATGGGGGTGACCATCGGAATGATCGATGCTATCAGCGAAGGAGCTTTTTGTTGCTTCGATGGTCTTAGTCACACCGATGGGATATGCATCAGAGAGAGTTGGTGCGTCGGCAAGGGAGGAAAGTTTTGGCCTGATGGTTTTGGTCACGCCGACATCTAGTTTGGTTTGAAGCTTCTAGTGGTATGACAATCGGCGTGACTTGGTGTATCGGTGAAGGAGTTTTCAGTCACTCCGATGGTCTATGTTTGGCCAATATGAGGGGCCTGGCTGATGGGCTATTGGCGGAAGATTCGTGGGTCGAGCGGGGAAAAACGCTCGACACTTAGTGTACATGCGGCTATGCTTATAAAGTGATCAAAGGGTCCCTACATGGAGAATGTGGGATAAATGGATCTCACAAATGGAAAAGTCAGCAATGGAATGAAGGACTACCCACGTGGCATGTTTTCACTAGTGATGGGACTTTTCAAAATGCCAACATGATTTGCGACTTATGTGAGTGGCTTTGGACCATCGATTTTGCGTGTCTGGAGCCCGATCCTGTGGCTGAGTTTGAACGATGAAATAATTGAGTGTTAGCACCATTTTTGTGTGCTCATTCTGCAGTTAGCTGGCCATGCTATATGGTGATGGGAAGAATGTCACATCTGCTCATCTGCTCGAGGTCCAGGTTGCTTGCATCGCTGGCTTTTATGGTGAATCTGATGGCTTCAATGACTAAAATTTATGAGGATCTGATTGTTTCTTTAAAAATCTAGGGGGAATGATCTCTGCATTTATGAAGTCTGTCAGTGTGTAGGTGGCCAAAAGCTTGTGTGCTCCTTGAAAAGGGAATCCATGGCCATTCTACAGGGGTTGGAGGCTTTTGGGCTTTCTGCTCTGACTCTGAACACAAGGTGTTCACGTTTTGAAAGGCATTTTTTGTTACAGATTCAGTCCTTGGTCTGGTGTATCAGTCTATCCTGTCTTGTAAATGATAATTTCCTGTATGATGATGTTCTATGCAGATTGAATTTAAATGAAAAACACCTGTTGTGTGTATTGTTTATGATTGTCTCCTATATGTCATTTGTTTTCTTTTCAAACAAGGTTGTCAAAGGCTTCCAAATTTTTTAGTATATGCATACTGTGTGTTTGATTTATTGTGTCTGCTCAAGGAGTGGTTAAATAGGCTTTTGATTAGATACAAAGGAAAATAGATTGCACCATAGGATCTGTCAAGTATGATCATAGGCAATACTCTTTCTTGGACATGTTGCTGTTAGGCAGTAACATTCTTCTTGAGTCCTCTAGATATGAATCATGTTGTCATAGGGAGACATTTACATTCTTAGATTCAACTTTGCTGCCCAGATAAGGCACTGGTTTGGGAATTTCTCTGTTCAAAGGGTCTAGGAAAGTCCCATAACTCCAAACATCAATTCAAATCATTTCATACTTCCACCTGTTAGTTGTACGAGTAGGAGTAGGAAACCCCTACATGCTCTCATCCCTAACTAGACACATATGTCCAAGAATGTTGTCAACCTTGTGATTTGTTACACAAATCTTGGTCTGCACATGAGAGTATTCTACCTATTGCTGTCAAGTTAAATCCTTTTGTTATTGAGCTAGTCAAGGTCATATCTTTATCAAATAGGGACACCCCCCTTGGTGTGGCAGAACCAGAAGTGAAGGGGAGGAGCTCATGCAACCTCCTGTATTTAGTTGGCTAAATCTGCCTGTGCATTAGAATTAGCAAACCCTAATGCTAATTTAGAAGAAAAACCAACACCACCTATTACTTTTTGACTTTGATGGTGAGACTTTATACTCTCCCATAAAGGTAGGTGTAGAGTCTAACGAACCCCAATCATCGCCAAAGAGTGAAGGTGAATTAGATTCTTCTACTATAACCTCCTCAATAGAGGGTGAATAATTAATTTTAGAAAAAGGAGAAAATGATTTGAAATACTGATTAGTTTTAGGCTCAGTTTGTAAACAACTATCTAGAGTCAGATTAGCTTCAATTCTATAGCTCTAATTGTTGTGAACAAACTTTATTGATTGCTGAAGGGTAGACAGGATTGTCCCCATGGCATGAATCCAAGGTCCACCAAGAAGAAGATTATATGAAATAGAATTAGGCATGACATGGATAAGGGTAGGAAAAGTCACAGGACCAACCCTAGGAGGCAAGGTGATGGCACCCAATGATTATCTACCAACATTATCAAAGCCACAAATGTTGAGCTTATTTGGTTTAATAAGAGAGTTATCAACATTGATTTTATGTAAGAAGTCTATGTCACAGACATTAAGACCTGATGCACCATCAATCATCGTACATCTAACTCTTTTTTTATGAATGAAGACAAATATCATAAGAGGCTCATTTTGGTTTTAAACTTCTATGGGAGGTAATTCATGTGGTTGAAATATAATGTCTAATTTAGTCACATGCATACAATCTAACAAAGATACTACATCATTTAGTTGAATAGCAAGTGTAACAATCACCTTTTGTAAAGCTTCCTAGAGAATTTTGTGGTATGTAGGTGATGTTTGTGTTAACTCCCATAAAGAGATCTTTGTTGGAGTAGCTCAAAGCTGCTCAACAAGATCACAATATTTACCATTATGAGTAGGAAGTGTTGCAAGTATGGGCCTAACCAGTGTTGTCATTGATATCAACATACTTCTGTTACATTGATGTCAAGGATTGGATGAGTTGTGTATTGAGGATATTGAGAAAATTAGCCATATCAGAGATAGAGAAGAATAATAAAAATAGTGAAGTTCTATGAAGTAAAGATTCCAATCAGTTAAAGATCTGAGTATGCACATCAAAAGGTTTGTAGATATGTGTCTGAAGGTTCTCCAGTCAAGATTTCAGAGGTACACATGAAGATTAGAAGAAGTTATGGCCATATGAGTAAAACTGGTTCTGGTAGCCATTTAGTAGTGACAAAGTGGTTCAAATAGGTCCAGTGAGAACTGGTAATGCAATATTATGCTCTACAGATCTAGTGGCATGCTTGGGAAGCTAATTTGAATTGACAACTCAATTGGATCATAGTTTGGAGGTCCGCAAATGATTTTTCTAGTGTGGCGGTGATGACCGGCTGTGTTCTTGAGGTTTCGGATGAAGATGCAAATGTTTGCAGTAAGTAGAAGTGGTGCGAATGTTCTTGGTGATTCGAGCAAGCTTGTGGAGGTCTCCCGATTATGTCTAGTTCGTGTTGTTGGTTCGCATTGAAGATTGAGCTTGTAATTCTTTGAGTGATGATGTTCTTCCCAGTCCCAGCCAACCAGATGATTTGCACATATTGTGGATGTTCTTGAAGGTGTTTTGTGAAGCTTGGCATGTTCCTCTAAGAAAATTAAAGTCCCAGATATGCATAGCCGATAGGGTAGTGAAGCGCATGAAGTTTTTGTAATAAGTCAAGCTGTATTTTTGTAATTGCTTTGTAATAAAGTAAATGTATGTTGTGCCAACTTTGATGATCATTCCAAAGTTGATGTCATGTATAAATAATAGTTGCGAAGTCATTCAAATGTATCCAAGGGTCATGATGAGAAAGTGATAGAGAGGAGAGGAGCAAAAAGTAGAGTAGAAGTGTTGAGCTTAAATGGAACTATCTCAAGCATAATGAAGATGCTATTCTCCAGTTCAAGTATGTAATACTTATATTATTTTGTAGATAGTGTGTCTCTTATAGGTAGTAGGACTCTTCTGAGCAGTGTGCTCAGGTAGTGAGCCCTAATTGGCAAGTGCCATTTTTGTTCTTCTTATTGGAAACTGTTGGAGTAAATGGTTTTACCATTTACTATGCTTAAGTTTTCCTTAGGAAAATATTATTAGTTAGTTGCATATAGTTTTGGGTAGTTATTTTTCCCGTGCTAGGAAGATTCATACCTGTCAGCATTTTCACGACTTTAAAAAGCCTGTACCATATATAAATTATTCATCTCAATTTATTCACTTTTGTTTTTGTGAAAGAGCATGTGTGCTTCTCTCTATTTTGTGAAGGTTATTTTCTACAAATGGCGCTCCTGGGAGGTGGATGACACCAGAGCCACCCACTGCAACTCCTTCCTTGAGAGTTTTCATTGAGTGTTTGAGATTGCTTATTTTTTTGGGATTCGAAATTTTTCAAATTTCAAAGTTGCCTATTGCCAATTCATTGCTTTGATCGGCTAGTGTAGATCGATTTGCCCCAGGCAGGCTAGATTTTGTGATTTGAGAGGCGTTATTTTCCTGTTACAAGTGGCCAATTCAAAACAAAGGCAGGCCCGATTTTGTTGTAGGCACACATTTCTCTTGTGACAATTCATGATTTTTCTATTGCCAAAGGCCGAATCTCCATTGCAAAGAAGGTGTTTTGGGCAATTGGAGAAGCATGTTTTATTCTATGAGTTTAAAAGGCATTGATTTCCTGTTACGTTTGGCACATTGAAGGCATTTTTTATTTGAAAAGAGGCTATGGTCATTCGTCTGAAGGCTCATTAAATTTGAGGGGCAACTCCACTGTCTTGCAGTCTTCAATCTTCCTTTTGTGTTTTTGGGAAGGCTCATTATTTTGGGGCGAGAGAAGCAGTACAGTGAAATCTTGAATTTTCCTTTTGTTTAGGCAAGCAAGCTGCTGGTGATGGTGCCTCTCGATTTCCTTACTAGCATGTTTCGGGCAGCTGAGTGGGGCACCTAATTCCCTAACACCACTAACAGCTGCTAAAATTGGTGTTTCTTCCTATTTTTGATCGCTGTCTTTGATCTTGGAGTGAAGGAGTTGAAGCATCAAATTTAAATCATTGTTAAAGACTATGCTAGTCATATTTCACTAAAGATTATTGCATAGCAGTATCTCCATTGAGCATTGATTCATAGAGGAATTACCTCTTATCTTTGAGCGCACCTAAATCAAGAAGAGTTACAACAGATCACCGCTCAGAGAATAGACGCCTATGATATCAGCAGATTTGATTAAAACTTTACACAAGTTTAAAGTTTGTTGCAAAATATCATTTAGGGTTCCTTCGATCTCTCTGTGTGCAACAAGGAGTGGACCCTATATTCTAATATTTGGGAATTTATAAAGGGACTTTAGTCCCACATTGGGAGTGCGCAGAGTGTTTTAGGCCTTCAAATAGCTTGGCAGCCCTCAATTTAATGTGAGAAAAGGCTCACGAGACCAGTTTTCTACCTTCCTGTATGCGCATGACTTGACTTGAAGTGTGATATGTGACTTGTGAAGGTTGGTGCTTTGGATTTACGACTTTGGAGATTTGCACTTTATTTTCTGGTGGTTTGGCAAGCCCTGATTGGTTGGGTCTATTCTTACTTTTGGCTGCCAAGGACGAATGTGGTCACATGGGTGATTGAAACTAAGCCCCTGGTGCTTCAGAAGAGCCTCTTATAGGCTCTTTTTTCATTTTTGGATAACTTTTGCAAACGGATGCTGATTTTTGGAAACCACATATCATCAGAAAGCTGACTTTACCAAGCTCGCAGTGGTATAGATAAATCCATCTAATTTTTATTATTTGAAGGCTTCATTTGTAGTATTTGGGAGTTTCTAATTTTGTTGTTGAAGGTTAATGTCTTTGTAATTTTTGGAGATTATGTTGCAAGGTGTGGCCCTTGGTCTACTTGTTCAGCGCAGTGTTGCGATGGTTTGCGACAAGGGCTTAACCGCCTCCCTACTTGTTAAGTCAAGTGGTTGTATCAAGCATTAATAGGTCAATCTTTTGGTGCAATAGCAGCTAACAATTGGTATCAGAGCCAAGGTTATGGGTTCAAACCTCGCGCTTGCGCTGGTGGGATTGTTGCAAGGTGTGGTCCTTGGTCTCCTTATTCAGCGTAGCGCTGCGGTGCTTTGCGACAAGGGGTTAACTGCCTCCTATGCTTGTTAAGTCAAGTGGTTGTATCAGGCATTAATAGGTTGATATTTTGGTGCAACAACAGCTAACAGATTAGTCATAGTTGATTATGAGGTTTTCAGTTCATCCTACTGTGATTATGTTGAAAAGAGGAAATTATAAACAATGGAGAGATGGTATCATAAAACATCTAAGATGGCTTCATTTGTTGCCACATTTGTATGATCTTGTTCCCCTTCTTGGTACTGATAGTAAGAAATTTGCATGGAATTGCAAAAGGGATCATGTCCTAGGAGTTATTGCAATGCATATTGATGATGCCACTTTGAATGCTATTGATCATTTTGAGTGTCCTCATATTCTTTGGACTAAAATTTAGGAAATACATGGAGATCCTCATACTTAGTTATTCCCAGATGATCATATTTCAGATTGTCTTGTGCCTCTTCATTTTTCAAACAAGACACCCTATGATCATGCTACTATGCAGGAGTTTGAAGTTTTGGAAAAATTTGAATCTTTAGATGAGGATGATGAGGGTTCTTTAGATGCTCCTTCTCCATCAGGGACTGTTGATGTACCTTCACCTTTAGTGATTCATTGTGCAAAGTCATTGATTGAGGCTCCTATCATTCCTGTTCAGTGGGACCATTCATATTTTGGTGGTGATGCATTGAGCATGTCTAGTGATTCATCACAACCAGTATCTCATTGTCTTCTTGATTGGGATTCTTATTTGTTGGACATTAGTTCCTTGTTCATAGAATCTCATATTTCTAACTTGGAAGACACATTTGAGGGTATGTCCCTCCTATTTGATGATAGTTGTGGTACAACTATTGTCACTCCATCTTTTTCTTTGGAGAATGTTCAAGATCAGTTTCCAGTGGTACCTTGTTTGTCACCTTCTTTTGTTATTGGGCATGTTCCTGATTGGTTTGTGGCATCATTTTCCAAGGTCTTGGCGACACATGAGAAGATTTCAAAGATATCATCATACATTTTCATGCTTCTTTCTTTCAATTCCAATCTAGAGTGGGAAGCATACCTGCATCTATAAATGGTTTTGTTTCTTCCAAAAGGAAGACAAGTGGTTTGTCGACATTGGATCATGTTTTGACTTCAGGCACTTACCATTTTTGCAGGTGATTACACATTATGAGGGGGCTATATAGTCTCTCTCTTTCCCTCTTATGGGGGGACCGTTGATTATATATACATGATGTATGTAGTACTTGGGGGATGTGATTAAGTCCTCCATCCATCCATGCATCATTTTATTTTATTTTCTCTCTTTTGGGGAGAGGTTTTTTTCCATAGGGTTTTTCTCTTTTTCTTCGTTTGTGAGAGATTTCTTTTTGCAATGTAATGGGTACCTAACATGGTTTTGTAGCTGGGACCCATTGTCATTTTGCATAATAATTCTCCATAAGTTGCACTTAAGGTGGGGTGTTGGATTAAATGGTTTTACTGCTTACTATGCTTAAGTTTTACTTAGGCAAATATTATTAGTTAGGTGCATATAGTTTTGGGTAGTTATTTTTCCAGTGCTGGGAAGTTTCGTGCCTATCAACATTTTCACGGCTTTAAAAAGCCTGTACCATATGTAAATTATTCATCTCAATTTATTCACTCTTGTTGGGTGAAAGAGCATGTGTACTTCTCTCTATTTTGTGAAGGTTATTTTTTGTAGATGGTGTTCCTGGGAGGTGGATGACACCAATAGAAATGTAGTATTCAACTTATATTGAAGGATAAAGGGTTATATAGAGTGACTATGGGCACATAAAAAGAGCCAAATGCTATCAAAGATAATGAAAAATGGTGCAATAAGTGTGATCAGGCCTTTAGGTTCTTACGTCTAAATCTATCTCCTAAAATTTTGTTCCATGTTGAAACCTTGAAAACACCCAATTAGGTATGACAAACTTTAGAAAAACTCTTTGGGAAGGTTGATGAATTAAAACATCGTGAGTTAGAAATTGAGCTCCTTAGTTTGAGATCTAGAGATTTTGATACCTTAGAAGATTATTTCACAAAGTTTAGATCATTGAAACTGTAATTAAAAGAATGTGGGATAGTTAAAATTGAAGACCAACTCATACTTTCTATGCTTTCAAAACTAGGTCCTGAATATTCTATTTGTATCTTCTTTTTATACCACCAAAAGGGCTTTTGGTGCCACTTGGAAAATGCCTAATTTGGATGAAATCATTGTTGACTTAACAAGGGAACGGGATAAATTGATACAAATAGGTACAAATAGGTAAAATGAGTTTTTGTTGATGTGGAAACATGTGTCATTATGTGTGCCTTATTTTCTACACTAAGGCTATTTTTATGTGTTCATACTTTTCACTTTTAGGAATAAGATCTAGAGTAGGAGTTGAATAGACTCTCACTACCCACCTAGCTGAATTAAACCTAAGGTATGAGGCATGACAAAGAAAAAAATTTAAAAAGATAAAACTTAATTGGGTTCAAACATGAATAAACGTAATTAAGGTTTAATCTACATCTAGTACTAAATATCCTATTAAGGGTTCCTACAATGATACTATAGGATATTATCATAGTCCTACCATCATTATTGAATGTCATGTTGAGTATATACTATTGTACATGAGAGAACACTCCTCAACTTTGCATGATCATAGTATCGTATTTCTAACATATAACTCTCTTAAGTCTAGTAGCCTCTTCCTTCTTGTTACATTTGATCATTATATCTAATTAGTGTTAGTGAAATCCATGCATATGAATTTATTGGTGTTTTCATAAAATTAATTTATGCTTTAATTGGTGTAACATCTATGAGATGTGAATGGATTATGTGATTGTTTAAAGTCACCTTGTGTTATGTGTATGTTGTTAGATAACTAGGTCAATTGCCTCGTAGTTTTGAGGGGTGAACCTTAGGGACCCATGTAGTTGGGTAGTGTTGATCACCATTGCTGCAAATCAGATTCTTGGAGATGCTCATTGGAGGGAGTGGTATGATATTTTAGAATCCTGATACTTGTAGCTTTCCATTCTCTATTTCTTGGAAAGGTTGTAAAGTTGGATCTTGTGATCCTCGATTAAAGTGATGAATTTTATACTATTGAATTTTATTGCATTAACATTGAACCATCCATATTTGGAATGAGAATAATTACATTGTAATATGTATATGTCACCATTTGAGTCAGTTTGACATCATGTAATATGAGGATTATTGTGATGTGATAAGTCCTTATTCTATATGATATGTGGTATTAGATGCTTTGAAAGTTAAAATGGCACTTGTTCCTTTCGATACAATTTATATATGACATAATGATTAAATTAGAATTATTAGTATAATGTTATACTTTTAACCCTATGGATAGAAGTTAAGATTATTTATGTATGCTTCTATCACATTGGGAGGAAAAAAGGAAAAATGCTTATTAATAGTAGTGATTTAAAAAATGAATTTATAGTTTTGTTGGAATTTATATATGGAAAATGGAAGCATAGTCTTAACAAATCTCATTGATTCAAATTATTTTAAAGTATCTTTTAAAATGAGGATGCTACAACATGTTCAATATTATACCTTATGAGCTTGCATTAGCCTTACCATGCATTATTTGTTAGTCTTGTGAGTTGTATTTATGATTTGAGAGTTAGAATCGTAGTGTTGAGGGCCAAATATGTTAGTATGCTTGTAGATAATCCTTTTAGCATCTTCGATGTTAATTAATGTGTCTCTAGGAACCCCATTATCTATTAGATGCCTTCTAGACTAGATTCAAAATTGTCTATCATGTGCAAGGCTGATTCTATTGATGAAAGAGTGGTCTCAAAATAGGATGGGAAATTCTAGATTGGTAATAGGGGTGATCCTATTCAATAAGGGTGATTATGAGACAGTGAATACTTCCTAAACTTTTGCAAAAAAGCTTGCTAAAGAGAGACTAATTGTTGGGGTCTAACTTTAGTGCCTATCTACTTGGTTTGATGGTACTTTATGTCCTTATAATTTATTCTTCATTTTGTCTCATATTTCATGCCTCAAGAGGAAATATGCAATCTCTTGCAATAGTAGGTTGAGATAGTGATTCTCTCTACTATTTGACTTTGTTACACATTCCATATGGTTTGGATGTCATCTCCACATTATTTTGGATGTGTTAGTGTGTTTTGGTTGGTATTATGAGATGTGATAATGCATGAGCTTCTTGGACTAGGAAATGGAGGTTCATTCTCATTCATCTCTTATCTATTTGTAAGGGATGCATTAAGAAGTATTGTACACCCCTTCACCAAGGTTAGAGGTAAGTCTATCCTCTCACATGGTGAGATCATCATGTAAGAATGTTAAGTCTTCTACTTGTGTAGTTATTATTTATGCGTGGATGTCACACTCAATGACTATCATTGCATTTTGTTACAACATCTCTAGTGTGTAGGTGTACATTTTAGTGTGTTTGTGTTACAATTGCGTCATAAAAAATTGTTCATCTTTTCTTGAACAATTAATGCCATGGGTGAGAGATTGAGGCACTACATGTTGTAATGGTTTATTGATTGTTTATTATGTATTAAAATGTGTGGAATAATATTTTCAAATTTGAATTTGAATTAGAATGATTGATGTGTATAACTATGTATGCCATTGAAAATAAGAAAGAATCTAAGAGAGATAATCATATCACATTGCTACCTAGTCCTTCATGATCATTAGGTTGTCCATTTATCTAGTTCAAGCCAACTTGATGCTTTGGGAGGAAAGGGATTCCTTCAATGTATGGGTTCAAAACACCTTCACCATCTATAGTTGGAGTGTTAGATGAAGTTAGAGTTGCTTGACATTACTAAATTATATGGTTGTACATTTATGCTTGGATTATATTTCTTATTGAGTCATGAAGCACTATTGCATATGTGCAGTTTTGAAGCATGTTGCCTATTCAAATGGATATTTATACAATGGGTGTACTATTGGATTCCATTGTATTATTGAGGGCATTGATATTGTATGTCTTGTAAAAATCTTTGGTGTAATCATCAATACTAGATTTGTAATGGAAGTCACTATTTTATGTGTGTTCATGCATGCACATGCATGTGAATTAATCTTGTTAAGTATGAGAAACATTATCGCTCACGTTAGGGGTTTATCACATACTTTTATCTTTTCATGATTTGTAAATGAGAATATTATACAAAACAACTAAACCTTTTTGATAATGAACTTTATTTATCATGTTGAAAACCCTTTGAGTGCTTAGAGCATATAAATGTATTGTTTTAGATTTGTCATGGTTTTAAAACATAGATCATTAATTGATGTAATCATATGTGATATTATATATTGGCTTATTAGATAATTTATATATATAGCCACATTCATGACTCGCATAGAATGTTGAACTTCAAATGGTCATAATATCTTAATACAATGTCTTTTCAATGTCCACGAGTATTTATTAAAAAAATATATAACCCACTATTTGTATGTAAAATGAAGATAAGGCCTAATTAAGTAGCACTTCTTGTTGCCAATAGTTTTTCTATCTTTATATTCCTAAATATTTCCACTCATCCACATGCATATGCCTTTTGATTCCTCATAGATTTAAAACAAATCATGGGTGGCATGAAACCCCAACCTTCTTTCTTAGCCACAACCTATGAGTTGTAGTAGCATTAAATTATAAATATGTAGAGATAGATAGTATTTACCCTACCTTTTCTATATGAATTAGATGAATGATGTGAGACCTCCATTTCATTAGGGATTAATAACTTAGATGGAATTGTTGCAAGCTATTATATTCTTTGTTTCTTGTTTTATTGAAGTATCTTATTGCAAATTGTTTTTCCATTATGCTTCATAAAATATAGTAATGGCAACATTTGTTCTTACATCTTGCCTTGGCTTAAATATTAGTTAACTCTTCTTTAAAACTAAAATTAGAAGAGTATTTCGTTGCAATATAGACACCTCTCTACATTCTACCAATATAGTATGATTTTGAAGTCAAACTCTTGATATTATGTGTTGAAATGATAATACTAAACAAGATGACCCTATTTTGGTTAAAAAAACAAAGATCTTTTCATATGTTTCGAGGGTCAATTATCACCTAGTGGGTGTTGTGTAGAGAGCTAAGAACAACCGTCTTGACCCCCTCCCCCTTCATGTAAAATGCCCTATAATCTACCATGTTCATTTTATGTTGCCATACTACTAAATGCATTTCTCTTTTTGGTTTTTATGGAATGGCCATCTTCTTATGAGACTTGCATTCCAAATTTTGCAGTTCGCTATAGGAACTAAAGTTGTATTGTAGTCTTTGATTTTTTTAAAGTTTTATTAAATTTGTTGTATGGAAAATTTGTCTTGTATTATACTACAAATTATAGGCACACTAATTACTTAGAAGCCATTCTTTTAGTTGGACACTTAACCCTAAAGATTCCTAATGTTCCTTTTTCCCTCAAATTGATATAAAATTGCTAGTAAGTGGTCTTGAATTCCTTACAAATGAGGTATTCTACCATTTTTGCACATACAAATGTAGTATTTTCCTATTTTAGGAGTAACCGGTGGAAGATCTATGGATTCATCACTTGCGTAGCTAGTTGATCCTTTAAGAGGCTAGTAAACCCTAGTAATGACAACACATAATATTGACTGAAAACTAAGTTTAGATGGCAATACCAGAGCTCTCTTCTTTAGGATAATATAATTCTTTTGAAGTAACGCAAAAGAGAATATATTTAGCCTTAAGCTTGCCAGCAGCAATGTGGATTCATCGACTTAGATTCATCGAGAATAAAGGCTGTCCCATAAAACGCTAGATTTTCATTTGCATCTTTACCACATCTCTAAGATATTAAAATTTGAAAATATGGCACATATAATATTTTATTTATCAAAACATCGATATAGCTATGCCCAAAATGGCTCATTTCAGGAAAATAAGGCGATTCTGTAATCCACAGACCCAAACGTTGAATGTTATTCTTGACAGACTAGTACTGCAGTGTTGAAGTATTCAGGCAGGCACTCAAGCTCCTCTGCAGTCCTTGTTTACATTCATTAACAAACAAAAGTTTATGACACTTTTCAATAAAAATAATAATTTCATTTTGAAATGAAATAATAAAATATGGTCTTCCAATATTACAGATTGGAGATTAACGCGTTGTACGTTGTTAAAAGTCCTCTCCACTGTGCGTAGAGCGAAACCTCACCCGGTTTCGCCGCGTTGAAAACCATGCTTTATTAACTCATTCAAAGTATATTTCATACCAACAATTTTCTTATAAACGGATTTCTAAAGCACGGAAGCAAAATAACACATATTTAAACGAGAAAAATAGTAGTAGAGGAATCCTTAAGCACCTGAGTTTTTCTGTAACTTTCGGGTATGCTCCTTTCTTCCTTTACCTTCCTCCATGGCAAATATTGTTCCTATTCTTCCTTATCTTCCTTTACCTTCCTCCGATTTGCTGGGATTTCGCATAGTTGACGCATGAATCGAGAGTTCTTTCTACTATCTCACGCGTTGTGAGCTTTCTTTGTTGGAAAATAGAAAGATTGTAACTTGCCCACCAGTTGCAATGGAAGAAATATTCAGAAGAATGTGTTTTCGCTCCTCATCGTCCTTCAGATGATCCAGACAAGTTCGCAATCTCGCAGAGAGTGTTTGGAACCAGCCATATCGTTAAACTGTTTGAAGTAACTTAGTCTGATAAATATATACTTTCGAGAGCTGCTCACACCACCTCATATATAATACATTCCCTTAGATTAGGATGTGACATATATATTACAAATGGAGCAATAAAAATGGGGCATGGCTACAAATAATTTGAAGCACTTTAATGATATGGCAGGTTCCAAACACTCTGTACGATTGCAAACTTGCAAACTTGTCTGGATCATCTAGAGAAAAATGGGGAACCAAAACACATTCTTCTAAACATTTCTTTCATTTCATTGCAGCAGGCCAGGCAGGATACCATTTTTGTTTTCCCACAAAGATGCTCTCAATGCCTGATAACGTCATCGCTCTCTGCCATCATTTAATGATGCTAAACTTTTGTCATACGGTCTTTCGGCCGAAGCACTCCATTATCTTCACTGATCTCAGAAGATGAGGCATATGATGATGGCCCACGATTCATGTGAGATATATAAGAGGTAGATCTGAGCGCTAAGAGCATACTTTCAAGTTAAGACTTTGAATTAATGTCTTGCACTGCTGTTTTTAAATATCATTTACTTCAATAGTCAAGTTGTAATTTTATTATAGAAATAGGTGTTGTTAATATCATCCACTTCAAAAGTCAAGTTATAATTTACATACACGGTATACTATAGAAATGGCTGCTCTTAAATATTATCCACTTAAAAGTAGGCATTTCTATAGTGTATTGTGGAGGAAAAATACAATTTGAACTTGAGTGTTGAAGTGGATGATATTTATAAGCAGCAATTTCTATAGTGTACTGTGCAGGGGAATTACAACTTGAGGGTTAAAGTGGATGATATTTAAGAGCAGCTATTTCTATAGTATACCGTGCAAGGAAATTAGAAATTAAGTGTTGAAGTAGATGATATTTAAGAGCAGCCATTTCTATAGTATACTATGTATGATTGTTGAAGTGGATCATAATTATTACCAACCATTTCTACAGTATACTGTGTACCCGAATTACAGCTCATCGACCACTTAAGCTCTTCCTATCAGTGAGTAGCCACAATTCTGAAGTCGATAACAGCTAACACGCAATTTTATTCAACCTTGCGAGCTGCCCATTTCGATATAAGACAACATTCATTGGCCCCTTGTGACGAATGCGGACTTTTTTCGTTGCCCGTTCAAATTAGACGCCCTTAACGCCTCTTTCGTATGTCTGAACGGGTCTTCATAGTTTGGAAATTTAGAGTCGCCGAAGAGAAAATAACGGCAATGCACTGTTTTGTTTTTTGTTTTTTGTTTGGTTTGTTTTTATTTTTTTAATATCAAAAAAATATTTTCACACTCTACGAGTGGTAATTTTTATTGGAAAAATCAATCATAGTTTGTGCGAAAAAAATCCATTTGATGTGCTTATCATCTCAACTTAACCAGCGCTTAAAAATGTAACTATGATCAACAACTTAACGAAGTAAATTACATTTTGGTCCGTAAGCACCAGCAAAGCTTATGAAATTAGTTACAAACTGATTTTTGAGAGAATGTTTTTCCAAAATCATATAAAAGATTATGTACTAATCATTGTAAGCATTTTTATTATTCATTAGTAGAATGAAGAAAGATATATATTTAGATATATATTTTTTAAATAATATTATAATATTGAGGATCATATAAGGGACGAGAATAAAGAAGAAAATAAATGAATTAACCTGCATTATTAAAAAGTGCATACTTAATATTTTTTCCTTTAGTTATGGGTTTATATTGACACTGTTCACTTTTTGATAAGTATAATCTTAATTATTTTGATTTCTTAAAATGTGAATCATCCTTAAACCATCATCTCTAACCTTAACATAACATTGGTCACATTTAAACATATGTATTTCATCTTACTTTAATCTCATCTTCATCTAGGATGCCCACACATTTTGCTCATATCCTCTTGAAAGGACCATACAAACTAGTGTCCCTAGATTTCAAACATCTCCTTTCCAACCAAACACTTTCCTTTTCAAAAACCTTAAACCCTAAGTCACTTACGACTATCAAATAGTGTCCAAAACTATTTATGAAAGAGGGATGGACTAAAAAGGAAAATGTCTTAGATACATCTTGCATTGAAACACTCTCCTTAGAGGTCTAGAGGCTATTTTTAGACATCTATGGTTCGCATCTACTACACATATAATAGAAATCCATTGCTACAACCACCTATACATGCACCTACAACTTATTTTCCATACCTGGGTTCTATTTGAGAATGATGACTAAATGTGCCTCATGCACCAAGTTTTCTTTTCTTAGGCATTTTAGGTACAAGATAAAAAGAAAACAATAATGTTAGGAACAAAATATTTAATCATAAAACACATACGATACTTGACCACACTAGTATAGGATGATGCACACATAATTAAACTCCATTAGACTAGACATGAGACTTTTTTCCCCAAACAATAAGATCATACCCTAGGAGACAAGAGCACATGAGAAAGTGATGAGGGGGTAAATCTCAGAACACATAACACAGATTGCTCACAGAAAATAGGAATGTTCTTTTATTGAATTGAAAACAAATTACATTACAGAAACTGGGAGGATGAAATCTGCTAGGGTTTTTTATTTTCCCTCATTTTTCACGACTCACCACTTTCCCCCCTTCCCTAATATTCAAAATAGTCCTGAAAAATAGTCATAAATAACCATTTTTGGTGCGTTCCAGGCAAAATTTCAAAAGTTATAACTCCCTCCAAAAAATAGGCCAACTTTCAAAAGCCATAACTTTTGATCTAGGTGTACAATTGATGAGCCGTTTGATGTGTTAGAAAGATAATGAAGTGATCTATACCCTTACAATATGCTCTATCAATTAAGGCTATTTTTGAGGCTATACAGGGCCTCTAAGTGTCTCATATTTGACTTTGAAACTTTTTCAGGGGTTTTAAAGAAACAAAAACTTTAATATCTTTCAACCCACAAATGATCCTTGGCCATTTCCTTCACCAAATGTTATATTTTTCAATTCTGAGGCTTTTAGTAAATTTTCATTTCCATACGTGCTCAAATGCAAAATTTCTAAAATAACAGGTTGTTATTTTCAATCGGTTAGAAATTTTGAAGGTTTTGGATCATTATTAAGGAGAATGGGTATCCATAAATACCAAAATTGAAAAGAATAGAAAACAAAACCATCATTTTTGGGTGAAGCAAGATTATCTTTACATGATTGGATGCTCCTGCATCAGACACCCAGGGTAATTTGAGAAGTGACTTTGTTACATCTCAGGTGTTTGAAGAAAACCCAAACAGTCAATCTCTGCCTTAGACAACCATGAAGAATCTTTGACAGACCTTCATTTCCACTTAACTAGATATTCTTTATATTTTCTATTCCTGGTACTTCTACCCACATGGCTATCCAAGATTACTTCTATCTCCTCTAAAGTAGGGATCAAGATACTCCACTATTCTTTTGTTAGTCCATCATTTGTGCCACCATCGGGAAATCCCATAATAATGGGTTACACTTTTTGGCCAAACTTGACATTGAAATCAATATTTTGAACTAAATCTTCATGTTCTAACACCTATAGCCTCTAAACCATTAGGAATTTGGAGATAATACGAACTAGTGATTTGTGAGATTTTGTTTGTAGATTCTAAATATATATTTTTAAAACAAATTGGAGTTAAATTGTAAAAATTTTGGTATCGCCTTTGATAACTTGTTTTTAATAGTAAACAACATTTTTTTAAGTGATGTGTATTCCGTAGCACACAACATTTTTTCTACAAATGATAAAATTCTGGTTCTTTTTAATTTAAATTGGTAACACCAATATATAGTGTATTCATTTGGTTTCATAATGTTTTAATGAATTTATATTTTTTAATTAATTTTTGAAGTCAAACCAATTATAATTTAGACATAGGTGTATTTCGTAAAATATAACTTTTTCTATATGTATCGAAATTCAATTTTTTTTCTTTTTTTGAAACAAGGAATCAATACCTAGTGCATAGATATTTTTTATAATTTTTTTCAGTTATTTACTAATTTTCCATGTGTGTAGAATAGAGAACTTGATGTTCAGTGAGAAACATACTTTAACAAGAAATAAAAAATAAATATAATAATCAAATTTTCTAAAAATATGCGATTTTAGCAAAAATCGTGATGTCCCAGAAAGTGTAACCCATTATTGTGGCAGCACCCCATCTTGATTCTCTGTTAAATTAGAAATGTTGAACATAGGGGAAATGTTGGTTCCAATCGGTAACTCTACCTCATATGCATTTCTTGAATCATGCTTATTCATCATACGGTAGTATTCATCATCTAATGTTTCATTGTTTGAATTGTCTAACTCATGTTTTCTTTCCTTTTGGCATCTCCTAGTTGCTTGCAGTACATCTTTTGGTATTTTTCTTATTGTGCGGGCTTCTTTTTGTGAATTGAACCCTTGTAGTTTGTAACTTTTAGATTGAGTAGGTGCATTTTTTAAATATTGTTGTGCTTTGTCGCATGTGAATAAATCATGCTTTACATTTCCATAGAATGTACATTGTTTCTTTCTATCTCCCCAACATTCATTTGACAAGTGACCCTGTTTATTGCATTCATAGCAACTTGTGTACTCTCTTCTTCTCCTACCTCTACCTCCTCTATAACCATTATATTTGCCCCTTTCATCAATATTATAATTATTCATGTATGGCATTTGATTGGGGTTCGTGTTTTGTAACGTATTTATGTTTCTTTGGTCTACCAAATTAGGGGCTTTATATCCATGATTTTGAGTGTAGAGGGGTCTCTCAGCCAATCCCTTTACATATTCCATGTCTTGGTTAATCATTCTATTGTTGTGGTGTGCATTGAACCAGGGTTCAAGGCCATCATCATCTTCTCTTAATCTAAACAATTGTGACGTGAAATCCTCTATTTTGTGTTTGTCCCATTCGCCACAGATCCCATGGTATATTATGTTGTTCCTTTTAGGCAATGTCTTAAGATTTACCCTTAATGCAGCAACCTTCTTTTTCCCTTTCATTATTGGACACTAATTCCTTAGATGTCCTCTTATGCAATATGAGCACTATATGTTCAGTCTTTGTTTCTATGAACTATCATCCTTTCTTGCAAGGATCTCTTGTTTCAATTTTAATTGTTTTAACTCCAATTTGAGTACTTCCATTTCCATAGTCTCTTTAGTTTTATTATTCCTCCTCCAGGTTTGTGTTTCTATACAGCATGGCAAGGTTACTGCTTCTGAATATGAATTAAAAATTTTCTCATCTAAGGATGTTCTAATGTTAGGACTTAACCCTAAAAGAACCATTCAGTTCATTGCTTCTCTGTCAAAGGTTCTTCTAATTTCTAGGAGATTTCCTTAAATCATTTGTCAAAATCTTTGATTGACTCACCTTCTTTCTAAACTAGGTCCCTCATTTTACTTACCTCTTTCAGTAGGCATCTCTGGCAATTCAAAATTGTTTTGGAATTCCTTCTTTATTTCATCCCATGTTTTTTCATGTTATGGACATGTCTTCCTATACCAATTCAGATCATCGTTTCTTAGGGTTCATACAAAGTCAAATAACTTGGTCTGATCACTAGTTGCATTCTTTCTTTGCCATGTCGATTCTAAAATGAATTTACATTCTTTACTACCTCAAAGGTATCCTTGTTGAATAGAAGAAACTTAATGGGGGAATCAATTTTTGGTTTTTCTTGTGTTTTACCTTCTCTGTGGTATGTTTTCTTTATGTTTTCTTGTGGCTTTTTACTGATTCTTTGCGGTAAGGGTTTACTTTCCCTTCCATTATCTCTTTTCAATTGTATGTCAAATTAGTCTCTCCCTAACACTTCCTCAATATTTTACAATTTGTTCTTGTTGTTGTCTTTTCTTATCCAACTCCTCATTATTATTTTGCACATAAATCCTTGTTGTTTTATATGGCACTAGGGATGACTCCTAGTCTGAGGGTTGCACCTCTTCAAAATACTTTTTTTTTGGAGATATCTTTTCATTAGTTAAGGACATGTTGTTTATTAAAGGTGTCATTTCATTATCTTTTCTTATTTCAATTACTTGGTTAATCAGGAATTCATATTTTTTTATCGAATACCACCTCTAGTTATTTTCCTCTTATTCTTCTTACACTTTTATTTACTAGGTCTTCCAGGTATGCTTCATCAAATTTTAAAGGATAGAGATTATGTATAGGGTTAAAGAATGGTTCCCATTTTTCATCCACTCGAATCTGCATATTGGTAAACTCAGGTGGAATAATTGGTGTTCTACCTAAATGTGGTAGGTTTAGGTTTCTGTTGTTTTCCTCCTCCTCTATCTTCCTAGAAGCCACATAAGCAATATTGATTCCTTCTAGATTCTTGATAATCTATGTAGCCTTGTCAATATGTAGTATTATTTGTCCTAGAGTGTTGTGTGTATTGAACTTTTTGTTATATTTATTGTAGCCCCTATGGTGCACTCATTTCCTTCTTCTAAATTTAGTGAATTTAGTTATTCGACTACACCCACAACGACACAATCAATACCACCCTCATTGCCATGCTCAATTTCTTCCTATATTCCTTCTACAGATTCTTTCCTATCTTTCCTGAGTTTTTTTGCTTCTTTCCTTTCATATTCATGTCCATTCTGATTTGTATAGTTTGCTTAATTTCCCTTAATTTCTTATTATCTCCTTTAGCCATGGGTGTTTTGAACGTGGCCTTACATTAATCCTTTTGTATCCCATGGTAGGCTTATTTCAAATGGTTACATATTTTGAGGGATCTTTTGAGATCCCTCCCTCTTTCCATTTGTCATCCCTTAGGTGTCCACCCCCTCTCACAAGGGTAGGACCTAAGAAAATTCTCTGTAGATTGTAATAATTTTTTTTCTCTTTTCCTTTTACCTTTTTAACTATCCTTAGTGATCTGCACTTCTTTTCACTTGTTCATTTTGTTCATTCTTCAATGTTCTATCTAGGGTTCCAACAACGGAACCAAATGTTGGCAAGAAATAGGACATAGTCTAGAGATCTGGGCATAAGATAATTCTCTAAAGTATGTTTATACCCCAGACAAGTGACAGTGATAGAATAACAGATGTTTGTAGTACTATATTGCATAGTGCAGTAAGATTCCATTATACATTAGAATTCATATACATCAATATACACATAATTGTTAGTTTATAACCCTTGTATCTCGTTATATATTCATATTCAATAATAAATACAAAAGACAAGTCTAAGTCTCTTCTCTGTATATTATATTTCTTTTATTCGCTTACTTAAGATTAATTCATTACATATCTTTACATAATATGATGTAATAAGAACATGTCCCTTACAAAACATCCTTACTACTATCATCCATGGCAGCCTTATGCTCCACACTCCCTTTGCGGTAACCTATGGTAGCTTTTTCTCTCTGCCTTGTTTCCTACAAACACCATGCTTTACCAGGAAAATTGGGGAGCTCATTCATTAAGTAAATTATAAGGCAAATGATGAGTATACCATACTAGAAATTGTAGTGTGATCTCTTTGTCTTCTGGGTCAGTGCAAGAAGTTGGGTCCACTTTTTGGCTAAAAAGTGGAAGTGTTTTCCCTAAAAATTAAAATTTCTCACAGTTGGGATCAAAATTTGAAGCAATCACACATAGAATCTTAAGAAAGTCTAGTAATATGAAATGTAGTATTTTGAATCTAGTTTTCAAATATGTAATTTATTTTAATACCCAGATGATACAAATTAATTTTTCATAGGCTTGAACAAATTCCAATTTTAAAAGTCACTTTTTACAACCATACCATGCACGTATACGGCCAACATAATTTTGATTCCAAGGGAAAGAAACATCCTGATTGCCTCCATCCTAGGTACCGGGGCATAAGTCTCCTCAAAATCAATGCCTTCAACTTGTGAGTATCCCTTGCATACCAATCTTGCTTTGTTCCTCACAACTTCATCATATTCATTCAGTTTATTTTAAACACCCACTTTGTTCCTATAACATTCTTATTGGCTAGTCTGGGAACCAATTCCCATGTCTAATTCTTCTCTATCTAATTTGATTTTTCTTCCATTTCCTTCATCCATCCATCATCCTTGCTAGCATCAGCAAAAGTTTTGGCTTCTACCTTTGATAAAAGACACAAATTCACTTGCTCACATGTCTTAATAGATTTTTGCTAACTCATCACCACCAAACTCAATAGCTCTACCATTCCACTTCTTAAGGTTGATAAAATTCTCCTTCTCACCAAGCATGTGGTTAGAGCAACCACTATCAATTACACAAGCTTTAGCTTTTTCTTTTGCATGAAAGGAAGTCCATACAACCATTGATTTATCATTATTTTGGTCAGCTTGCAAGGTATTAGACTTTTCACATTTTCCAAACTCATCCTTTTTGTCACCAATATTCAAGGCAATGAAAAGTGTTTCATCATTTGAATCATCATGATCCTCATCTTTCAGGAAGAACAACTATTCTCCATGGAATACAAACTTCTTTTGGGCTTCTCTCTTTTGCTATTACATTTTGATTCTTTAAATGGACATTTAGAAGCAAAAAGATGAATCTTTCCACAATTGAAACATTTGAAAGGTAACTTACCTTTTTATTTGTCTGTACCTTTCTTCAATTTTCTTACAAAGTTTGCTTCTTCCTCATCAATGTCATCATCTTGATTAGTTGCTTCATCTTCTATCTTCTTACTTTCTTTGAATGTTGCTTCCTTCTTTGGAGCACCTTTGTCAAATTCTCTCATTTTAAAAGTTGTGAGAGAGCCAAACAATTGATCTACTATATATTTATCTAAATCTAGAGTTTCCTCGATAGTAGACACCTTATGACTATAAGATTTAGGAAGAGATCTCATAACCTTCTTTGCAATCTCATTTTCTTTCACTTGTCCCCCAAGAACTCTAATGCCATTAACTACCCATACTTGCACATATTTGCACTTGTTCTTAATTGCCCTAAATTCTTCCTTTAGACTGCAACATTCTTCAGTATCGCTACCTGCTCCCCCTAAGAGGTAGCCTCCATCATCAGTCCAGAAAAGAATGACTCTTGAACCACACTGGACTGATGCACTTCCTTATTCATCTAGTTCAACAAAGGAGGGGCAATAACCCCTAACTTTTGTTGAAGATACTCAAATGTGTCCTTAGGAAGAGCTTTGGTGAATATGTTAGCAACCTGATCTTTTGTAGGCACATGCTCAAGATTCACTTCTTTCTTTGGAACCTTCTCTCTCAGAAAGTGATATCTAATAGAAATATGCTTTGTCCTTAAATGCATCACTAGGTTCTTTGAAATGTTAATGGCACTAGTGTTATCATAGAAAATAGGAATTGGATCCTCATACTCAACTTTTATATCCTTTAAAGTTTGTCTCATCCATAGCACTTGTGTGCAACATGATGATTTTGCAATGTATTCTACCTCAGTAGTAGATAAGGATACTAAATATTGCTTCTTGTTTTGCCAAAACACAACTCCGTCTCTAAGAAAGAACACACCACCACTTGTACTTTTCCTGTCATCTACACATCCATCCCAATCTACGTCTGTGTATGCACTTAGGTTGAAGTCATTGTCTTTGGGGTACCACAAACCATAATTAGAAGTGCATTTGAAGTACCTGAATATTCTTCTTACTGCCATGACATGTGACTCTCTAGGATCTGTTTGAAATCTTGCCACAAGATAGACTGCATGCATGATATCTGGTCTCGTAGTAGTTAGGTATAGTAGTCCTCCAATAATTGATCTATATTTTCTCTGATCAGTCTTAGGGGATTCATCATCTTTTCTAAGCTTGCAACTAGTTTTCATGGGAGTACAAACTGGTTTAGATTCTTCCATTCCAAACTTCTTCAACAACTCCTTGACATACTTAGATTGTGAAATGGAAATGTCCTTATCTATCTGATTAATTTGCAGTCCAAGAAAGAAGTTCATCTCACCACACATTGACATCTCAAATTCTTTTTGCATCTCATCTGCATAGTTCTTACACATACCTTCATTTCCACCAAAGATTATATCATCTACATAGACCTCAATAATTAGGATTTGATCTTTGCTTACTTTGATATACAAATTACTGTGCAGAGCCTTTACTGAATTCCTGCTGCAACAAATACATGTCCAATCTTGCATACTAAGCTCTAGGGGCTAACTTTAGTCTATATAATGCCTTCTTCAATCCGCATACTATGTCTAGTCTATCTGATAACTAAAATCCATGTGATTTCTCTATATGTACTTCCTCTTCCAATTCACCATTCAGAAAAGAAGACTTCACATCCATCTGATATACTTTGAAATCTTTATGTGTTGCATAGGCCAGAAATAATCTAATGGCTTCTAGTCTTGCCACAAGAGAAAACTTTTCATCATAATCTATTCCTTCCACTTGTGAGTAGCCTTTGCATACAATTCCATCTTTGTTTTTTACAATTTCTCCAATATCATTCAACTTATTCCTGAAAACCCACTTAGTTCCAATCACATTCTTATCTGCAGGCCTAGGGACAAGTTCCCTAGTCTTGTTCTTTTCAATTTGTATCAATTCTTCTTCCATTGCCTTGACCCTATGTTCATCTTTACATGCTTTAGAGACTGTTTTAGGTTCAACCTTTGAAATCAAATAGAGATTTGCTTGTTCTACTGCAGCTCCTTTTCTTCTCAATACTCCTTTCTTCTTGTCACCAATGATTTGATCAATAGAATGATTTCTTTACACATACCTGGGTGTTTTGGGAACTCTTTCCAGAGCTTCTTATTCTTCAACTTGAGCTTCTTCTTCTGGAACAACTTGCACTTCAATCTAAACTTCCTTGTCTTTTTCTTCAACTTTCTCTATATTAGCAAATCCACCATTTAGCTCTGAGTTTTTCTTAATATCTTTGATGCAGGAGCATCCCTAGTTCAAGAGCACTCTTGCATCAACCAAAAATATTTGCATTTCAATTTGTTACTTCATTTTCCTAGTTTAGTACAGTCAATTCAGTCAGTAGCAGTTTCTATATTTTGGTCTGAATTCTGCCATAGTTTCATTTCAGACCTTGCGGAGCTAGACTTAGAAACTAGACATCTTCATTCACATCATATCCAAAAATAAGATCGTTTGGATCAGTTTTTGAAAAGATATCACTATCAAAAGTTTGACTATTTTCCTAGAAAAGAGCACTCAGATAGTCTTAGACAATCAACTAAAGGAGAAGGATTCTGGAACACTTCCGTGCCTTGCGAAGCTAAATCACACATCATTCTAGATAGTTTGAGGTCATGGTTGACCTTCCCTAGGATCAGAACATTGATTCACTCATTTGCAGAGGAATTCCATATGTCTAGGGCTAACCTATCCATGTACACACGTTACAACTCTTTCATTGGAATTTGTAACCTATGTGGCCGACATGGAGGGATCTTTTGATTCGGAGATGATATATAATCATGTAATAGATGCCTAGGAAAGTAGTTGATCATCAGTAGATAATAGATAAGTTAGATTTTCTTCTATAAGGTGCTTGAAAGCTATATCTTGCACATATATTGTAACAGGAGAATCAGGCCTATGAGCCCTAATCTACGAGCCTACATGTTGCTGACATGTTTGTATTTTGAATCTATGATATACTGAATGAATGAATCTGTATTTGTATTATATAATTGAGTTGCTTCCATTGTGTTTACTCTTGGTTCATGGTCTGGACTATTGACTTTGTGGACCATCCTAGCCGTGACTACACCAAGTGGTATCAGAGCAAAGTTCAAATCTTTGGAAGCAAAGTTAGAGAAGTTTGTGAAGGCATTCCATAAGATCTTGCTATGAATAGATCATCAAATCCAAGGCAGACTACTTGTGTTGTCAACCGATTGTCAAATGTGAGGTTGTTGTCACCTTGTAGCTCGATCGTTGAATTTGAGGTAGTTACACTTGATCCTAGGAAGAGATGCCGCTGTGGAGAATACTTGCTATTGGTACTATGGCTAGAAGAATGGATGAGATGATGGAAATGATGAAAACAATGTGAGATCGCTTGGATGATATTGAAGAAGATCAAAGAAGAGGACTTACACCTTGACCTAATTTGTTGAAAGTGATGATGATGAAGAATTTCAATCCACTAATCAAAGTGAACAAACCCTAGAAGAAGAAGAAGAAGAATCAGATCAAGTAAAGATGTTGTGAGCTATTTCAAAGATTGGAAAAAGACCTAGAGTGGATATACTGAATTACACTGGCAATTTGAATCTTGAGGAGTTGATTAATTGGATAAATGACCTAGAAGAATACTTTGAATATGAATAAATTGAAGATCCAGAGAAGGTGAAATTTGCAAAGACTAAGTTGAAGGGACATGCTTCTATTCGGTGGAAAGAAGTTCAGTTGGATAGAAATTATAAAGTGGGATAGAATGGTGACAAAATTGAAGACTCAGTTTATACCTGCTGACTATGAGTTGGAATTGTTGAAAAGATTGCAGAACTTGAGACAAAAAGAGAAATATGTGGAGTAAACTGAAGAATTTCACAAGATGACTATAAGGACATGACATAGTGAAGCAAGAAAGGAGAAAGTATCTAGATACATCAATGGACTAAGATTGAACATCCAAGAAGAACTGAGCCTGGTGAGAATGACAACATTGGAAGATGCATATCAGTTTGCCATGAAAGTTGAAGAAAAGTTGAATAGGAAGCATGAGAAAAGATAGAGAGGTAGAGGAGCTAAATTTCAGAGAGCTAGAACATATTAAAGAGGAGAAAGATCATTTGCGGAGCAAAATAGACAAGATAATACATTCAATAAGGAAGACATAGAAATCAATGCATACCAGAGAGATGACAAAACTTTCTACCATAGAGGAAACCCTAATTCTTATCGGAGTGAGGATACAGAAGAGATGGAAGAGGATTTGACAAGAGAACATTCAGAGTAACCTATCTTAAGTGTGGAGTTGAAGGACATAGAGAATTTGAATGTCATCAAGGAAGTACAAGCAAGAAGACAGAGAACAGTGGAAGAGCAACTTATGTGGAAGAAGAACCTGTTGAACTAGGTGACCCCTGTTCAGTTGGTAAACCTGAGAAAGGAAAATCACTTGTCATGAGGAGAGCACTATTTCAAGTAGAGACAAGTGAGGAACCACCACAGAGGTAAATGTTGTAAAGTTGTAATTGATAGTGTTAGTTCTTATAATTTGGTTTCAGAGGAGATGGTGACTAAGCTAAAGTTGGAAAGATTGAAATACCCTAAGCCATATCAGATAGCATGGATTCAAGATGATCATAAGGTACTGGTGAGTGAACAATATTTGGTGAAATTTCATATTGGATCTTATCATGATGAAGTATTGTGTGTTATTATGCCTATGGATGTATGTCATGTATTGTTGGGTAGACCATGGCAGCATGATAGAAAAGCTATACACGATGGAAGAAAGAATACTTATACTAAAACATCAAATGGAAAGAGAACTACTTTGATTCCTTTGGAAGATGAATAGGTAAGAGTGAGGTATGTGGGAATGCTAGAATCTATTTGGTAGATGGAAGGAAATTTCCAGATGGTTTGAGACATGAGAATATGTGTTATGCTTTAATTCCTAAGAAGCCTGAAAAATTGAAGACAAAGACTGAAGAATCACAACCAGAGGAGATAACTGAGTTGTTGATAGAGTATGGAGACATCATATCAGATAATGTACTTGAAGGATTGCCACCAATTAGGAGTATCAGTCATCACATGGATCTTATACCTGGAGCTAGTTTGCCTAACAAAGCAGTACATAGAATGACACCGACAGAGAATGAAGAACCAAATAGACAAATACAAGAATTGTTGAGGAAACGATTGATCAGAGAAAGTTTGAGCCCTTTTGCAGTACCTGCAGTGCTAGCACCAAAGAAGGATGGAGAATGGAGGATGTCTACAGACTCTAGGGAAATCAACAACATCACAGTTAAGTATAGATTTCCATTGCCTAGGATGGATGACATTATGGATTGTTTGATTGGAACAAAATAGTTTACGAAGATACACTTGAAGAGTGGATACCATCAAATCAGAATCAAAGAAGGAGATGAATGGAACACTGCATTTAAGACAAATGAAGGATTGTATGAATGGTTAGTGATGCCCTTTGGATTGAAAAATGCACTGAGTACATTCATGAGATTGATGAATTAAGTCTTGAAGAAATTCTTGGGTAAGTTTATTATTATATATTTGGACTATATTTTGATTTTTAGTAAGACAAAAGAAGAGCATTTGTGGCACCTGAGATAAGTATTGCAGAGGTCGAGAGAAGAGAAATTGATGATAAACATTAAGAAGTGTAGTTTCATGAAGGAAGAATTGGTATATTTGGGATTTGTGATTTCTGTAGAAGGATTAAAGATGGACCCTAAGAAAGTTAGAGAAATTGTTGAGTGGCCTACATCTTAGAGAATTGGAGAAGTCAGATCATTTCATGGATTAGCTAGTTTCTACAGGAAGCTCATTAGAAATTTTAGTTCGATATGTAACCCTATGACAGAGACAATGAGAGGTGACAAAGAGGACTTTAAGTGGACATCATGAGCGGATAAAAATTTTGAGTTGTTAAAGCAGAAAGTGACAGAGCAACCTATGTTAGCATTACCAAATTTCAATAAACTATTTCAAGTAGATTGTGATGTAAGTGGAAATGCAATAAAAGCAGTGTTAAATCAAGAAGGTAGAATTGTACCATATTTCAGTGAGAAGTTGAATGATTCAAGGAGAAGATATTCAGTCTATGATCAGGAGTTCTATGCCATAATTCAAGCCTTGAAGAAGTGGAGACATTATTTGTTGCCTAAGGAGTTTGTGTTATATGTAGATCATCAAGATTTGTAGTATTTGAACAGTCAAGGAAAGTTGAATCAGAGACATATGAGATGGGTAGAGTTCATGTAGAGTTATACTTTTTTACTAAAGCATATAAGTGGAAAATTAAAAAAAGTTGCACATGCATTGAGTAGGATAAGTAATTTGCTAATAGAGATGAGAGTTGAAGTGCTAGGATTTGAGGAGTTGAAGAACATGTATGAAGAAGACCTTGATTTTGGAGAACCTTGGAGAGCATGTAAAGAACTTGTTGTGACAGATAGAAGTAAGTGGTTGGACTGTTTCATTCAAGAAGATATGTTGTTCAAAAGAAATTAGTTATATATACCTAGGACTTCAATGAGAGATAATCTGATAAAAGAGAAGCATAGTGGTGAATTGGTAGGACATTTTGGAATTGATAAGATAGTAGCTTTGGTAAGTGAAAATTACTTTTGTCCTTAGATATATAAGGATGTTAGGAAGTTTGTGCAGAGTTGTAGAGTATGTCAAGTTGCAAAAGGAAGTAGTCAGACTACTGGATTGTACAAATATTAACAGTATCAGAGAGACCTTGGGAAGCCATAAGCATGGATTTCATAAAGTGATTGTTGAATACATAGAGAGGACATGATTCTATAATTGTAGTGGTGGATATATTTTCAAAGATGGCACATTTCATACCTTGAAAGAAGACACTATTTTTCAAAGAGATTGTGAGTTCACATGGATTACCTAAGAGCATAATTTTAGATAGAGATACAAGATTCCTTGGATACTTTTGGAGGACACTTTGGAAGAAGACAAAGACAGACTTGAAGTTCAGTTAAACATTTCATCCACAAACTAATGGATAGACAGAGGTAGTGAATAAGAGTTTTGGTAACTTGTTGAGATGTTTGATTGGAGAGAAGGTAGGACATTGGGATTTGATTTTATCACAAGAAGAGTTTTCATATAATAATTCAGTGAATAGGAGCACATGAAGAACACCATTTGAGATTGTGATAGGAACTAACCCTAGAGGAGTAGCAGAGTTGAGAGATATCAACATGGAGGACGAGAGGAGTACAGAAGTAGAAGAATTTGCAAGACACATGGAGACACTGCATAATCAGGTTAAGAAGCATTCAGAGGAGATGAATGGTAAGTATAAGGAGCAAGAAGATGAGAAGAGAAGACACAAAGAATTTTTAGTTGGAGATGAAGTGATGGTCTACCTGAGAAAAGAAATATTTCTAGTAGGGACATATAACAAGTTAAAGATGAAGAAGTTTGGACCATGTAGGATACTCAGAAAGTTTGATTCAGGAAATGCATATAAAGTGGAGCTATTGGAGACTTTGGGCATATCACCTATTTTCAACATTGTAGAACTATATCAGTATCATGAATCAGAGTTTAGTGACAACATTGTAGAAGACTTCAAGAAGTAGTTACCACAACAAGCACTAGAGCATATTGAAGACATCTTGGAAAACAAAATTGGACACAGTACCAAAGGACGGCAATACAAGGAATATTTGGTAAAGTGGAAAGGCGGACTGGAAGAAGATTCATCTTGGATTTTCAGGCTAAGGTGGACCGTCTTGGTTTTCCTCTAGCTCTAGCAAAGTGAGGGACTCACTTTTTCAAAAACCCTGGGTGTCTCTAATGTAGGAGCATCCTTGGTTCAAGAGCAATCTTGCATCAACCAAAAATATTCAGAAATGTTTTATTTTGTTTCTTCATTTTCTAAGTTTAGTACAGTCAGTTCAGTCATTAGCAATTTTTGTATTTTGGTCTGCATTCTGTCACAGTTTCATTTAAGACCTTGCGGAGCTGGACTTAGCAACTAGACATCTTTATTCACATCATATCAAAATTTAAGATCATTTGGATCAGTTTTCGACAAGATATCGCAATCAGAAGTTTGACTGTTTTCCTAGAACAGAGCACTCAAACAATCTCAAATAATCAGCTAAAGGAGAAGGATTTTGGAACACATTCATGCCTTGCGGAGCTAAATCACACATCATTCAAGATATTTAGGGGTCTTGGCTAACCTTCCCTAGGATCTGCATGTTGATTCATTCATTTGTGGAGGAATTCCATATGTTTAGGGATGACCTATCCATGTACACACGTTACAACTCTTTCTTTGGAATTTGTAACTTGTTTGGCTGGCATGGAAGGATCTTGTGATCCAGAGATGATAAATAATCATGTAATACATGTCTAGGAAAGTAGTTGATCATCAGTAGATAGTTGATAAGTTAGATTTTCTTCTATAAGGTGCTTTAAAGCTATATCTTGCACATATATTGTAACTAGAGAATCAGGCCTGTGAGCCCTAATATGTGAGCCTGCATGTTGCCGACATGCTTGTATTTTGAATCTATGATATACTGAATGTCTGAATCTAAATTTGCATTTTATAATTGAGTTGTTTTCATTGTGTTTACTCTTGTTGCACGGTCTGGACTATTCACCTTCTGGACCCTCCTAACCGTGATTGAACAAATCTTTATCTACCTTCACATTTGCACTGTCAATAATCTTTCTTAATCTTTTGTTATAACACTGGTAAGCTTTGCTTTTAGTGGAGTACCCAAGAAATATACCTTCATCACATCTAGCATCAAATTTTCCCAACTCTTCATCTCTTCTGATATAGCATTTACTTCCAAACACTTTAAATATTTGACAATAGGAGTTCTTCCATACCACAACTCATAAGGTGTCTTTGTTCCATTTTATTTGACTTGCACTCTATTTTGAATATAGATAGCAGTATGAATAGCTTCTTCCAATATATTTCCGGAAGGTCAGCTTCTTTAATCATTGTTTTGGTAGCTTCTTGAACTATTCTATTCTTTCTTTCAACTACTCCATTTTCCTGAGGAGTTCTCGGGGCAGACAATTGTCTCTTTATCCCATGTTCTTCACAAAAAACATTGAATTCATTTGAAGTAAACTCACCACCTCTGTCAGACCTAAAACACTTGATTCTCAAATCCATCTCATTTTCAACCATTGCTTTAAATGCCTTGAATTTGTCTAGGGCTTTTGATTTTTCTCTAAGGAAAGTAAGCCAAGTCATTCTTGAATAATCATCAATAAGAAGCATGAAATACATGTCACCTTGTGGACTTCTTGTTCTTGTAGGACCACATAGGTCTATGTGCACCAGCTCGAATAGATTAGTCAAGGACTGTTCCTTGCTCTTGAAACTTATCTTTGTTTTCTTCCCAAACTAACATTCTTTCAAGATGGCATTAGTAGGCTTCACAATCTTAGGTAGGTCTCTTATAGCTTGAGCAGAACTTATTCTCACCATATTATCAAAGTTAATATTACACATTCTCCTATGCCATATCTAGCATTCATTTGTCTCAGCCAACAAACAACAATTGTCAGTACCTTTCAAATGATAAACATTACCATGAGTCTTCTTACCTGTAGCAATCATTGTTCTTGAGCTTTTCATTTTCTCACATCCATTATCTTTAAATATCATATTATATCCTTTGTCACACATCTATCCAACACTTAGAAGATTATGCTTTAGGCCTTTGATATAAAGAACATCATCTACATTATGCTTGCCATCAAAAGTAATTGACCCTTTTCCATAGATCTTACCAGCTGCATCATCACCAAATCTAACTAGTCCTCCATCATACCTTTCCAATTTGACAAACTTACTCTTATCTCTAGTCAGGTGATTTGAACATCCGTTGTCAATGACCCATTCATCCTTTTCCTCTTTAGCATGAAATGCAGCTATCTCCTTTTCTTCTTCTAGACTTCCTTCCTTCACATAGCTTGCAAGATTAGTAGTAGCATGTTCTTCTTTTATAGTAATAAACATGCATTCACTGGCATTACCATATTCAAAATCAAATTCATCATCAGTTTCACCTTCACTTTCTCTAACATAGTAACTTTTCCTTACCATCTTACCTCTACCTTCTTTGTTCTTGTTCTTCAAAGATCTATCTAGACACCTTGAAGCATAATGGCCAATCTTACCACAACTGAAACATTTGAAAGGTAACTTACCTTTGTACTTTTTGGTTCCCTTTTTCATTTTGTTTGCAAAGTTTGTCTCAAGCTCATCAAAGTCTTCTTCATCTGATTCCACATCATACTTATCTGATTTAGCAGTCTTTTCTTCCTTGGCCTTAAAAGCAGTCTCAGTTTTCACAAGGCCATCAGTAGTACCAAATTCCCTCATTTCAAAAGCAGTTAGTTTACCAAGCAATTCATCATTTGAAAGCTTATTCATATCAAACAATTCTTCAATGGCAGATACCTTGTGACTATAAGATTTGGGAAGAGTTCTGAGTACCTTATCTAGAACATCCATATCACCTATCTTTCCACTAAGACCCTTGATGCTACTAACAACTTCATCAATCTTATGTATGTAACTTGTTATGTTCTCATCTTTAGACATCTGCATAGTTTCATATCTGGTGTTCAAGTTCTACAACTTAGCCTTCTTGACAGATGCATCACCTTCATATTTAGTAGATCATTTTTAGCTTTGCCATTAATCTCATAGGCCCTAATCTCAGTTGCAGTCCTCTGACCACCATTAGGTATTTTGTATTCATCTTCAACTATTTTCCAGATATTAAAACTATTAGAAATTAATCTTTACATAGTGAAGATTATTTTATAATTTTGTATTTTATTATTTTTGGTGTTTTATCCCCACATGTCGGGTAACACCTCTTTTATTCCTCATGTAGGAATAAATCTATTTTGGTAGATTCCTCCTTAAGAGGAAACATGTGGCACACACCTTATGCAAGGTGGTATATTGGAGTTACATATAACTCCATTCTTCACCTCTATTTAAGAGGTTTTTTCTCTCTTTCTGGATATATCCTCTTCATGGATATCTTCTTCTTCTTCTTCTTCATTGAGAAGCTTCTTACATCTATGTAATCTTTCTTTTTGGCTTCCTGCCAGCTTCCTGCCACTTGCATATTCACCGGGGGTTTTCTTTGTTTTTCCCCTTCAAAAACTTGTGTTGGTCTCTGGTGCATCTTACAAATCTGGTAATATATTTCTTGTGTTGTTTATCTGCTTTGCATGTTTTGATTAGTAATTTGATCCTACAATTTTCCTTTCATGGTATCAAAACTTACTGCTAATCATTCTGTGCAAGCCTTTTTGAAAGACCTGTTGTAGGTGATGACATTGGAGACCTGCACACATCAAATAAGAGACAAGGAATGTTATCTGGTTCATTTTTTCAACATCAATATAGCTTCTTAAAATAAAAAATATTCTATTCTACTTTAATCAATTTTTACAAGTCATATCTGTTAGAGGAAATTTTTTTTACTTCTGTGTGATTTTTTTAAAAAAAATCAATATATATTCTTAGATTTCTATACTATACCATTTCTATATAATCAAATTTTAAATTTTTTTTTGCAAAAGTTCAAAAAACTAATTTTTTACATAATTTTTTTTACAATCTACATATATATTTTTTTTTAAAATATTATATTTGTTAAAAATTAAAAATATAAATATATCAAATCTTTTTTAAATTAAAAACCATATAAGAAAAAAATTTAGGGCTTCCTAACCATATACTATTTTTCTATCTTATAAAATCCTAAACTTAAAAAAAAAATAAAAAAAATCAAATCTCTTTACTTCAGGCCTGAGCAAAGTCAGCCTTTTTTTGTCTGTATCAAAAAAAATTTAAACATTAAAGTCAAGCATTTTTTTTGAGGCCTACGAACTCTATCTTTAACAGCCTCCATTCATCTGCCCCGCCACCACCGGCCCTCCTACAGCAGCCTCTGCCCTGCCGCCACTGGCCCTCCTCCAGCGGCCTTTGCCCTGCTGCCCCTCTATGTAGGCGCTCGCTACTCTTCCACCTACAAAAACAAAAGTTTTCTATCTCAAATTTCCTCGGCTCTGCTCGCTTCTGCCCTCGTTATACAATTAATCAAAATCCCTAACTTTGCCCTCTTCATTATTTATTAAAAGGTCTTCTATTTTAGAATGTTTCTTTTTTAAAAGGTTATTTGACTTAAATTTCTTTTAGTTTTTTATATGAGGATTTCCTTCTTTTTTCTCATATAAAGTTTATTTTATATATTATAATTCAATTTGTATTTTAAAAAAAAAAACCATACTTATAATACTTTTTTAGAATATAAGTTCTTTTTAAAAATTTTGTATCTAATTTAGGCATTTTAAAAAAAAAAACTATTTTTGCCTTTTTTTTTTAAGTTTTGCCTTTTATTAGGGTATTTAAAAAAAATATATTTGCCTTTTCTTCATCTAAATAAAGGTAATGTTTTAAAAAAAAATTTGCCTTTTGTTTACGTAATTAGGCATTTTTTTTCATAAGAACATATATTTTTTCATCGATTTTAATTTTTGCAAAATGTCGACCTTAATTCTTGAAATTAAACACACTTCAACTAATTATCATTCCTAGAAGCAACATATTACTTTTATTTTTTTAAGCATCTTTTGGATGTAGCGACCGATTCAAAGTCAGAACCTACAGCTACAGCAACACAGGATGAAAAAGACAAATGGATGGCAAAAAATGACGAAGCTCTCGGTCTAATAGGAATTTTGATGTCACCTAAACTATACGTTCACATAGGGGCATGCACAAAAGCCCATTCCGCATGGGATATTCTTAATAATATTGGCGACAGTGCAAATGAATCTAGGAAGATTCAACTACAAGATCAACTCGAAGACCTCAGGTATATAGATTTCAAAACCATGGATGAATTTCTTCTTAAATTTAATGATATTAATGCTCAATTAACTGATTTAGGAGTTAAGCTTAACCATCTTAGCTTGATTCATATCATTCTTAAAAAATGTTTACCTAAACCGTTTCAACAATTTATTACAAATATTCATTCTCAATTAGCTATTCCTACCTTAGCTACTCAATTATCTTTTGATATATTTCAAAATTTGTTATGACAAGAAGAAGCTAAGTTGATGCAGTTTGGTACTCTTAAAAATAATGAGCATGCTTTTATGTCTAAATATAATAATAAACCTAACTCTACACCTAATAAAAATCAAAATTACAATCCAAAATTTCATAACATAATACTTATGATAGTTGAAAGAATAATCCTTCTTATAATCGACAGTTAATACTCCTAAGAAGCCTCATTGTAACTATTGCCACAAAGATGGTCATTGGATTAGTGATTGTTTCAAAAGGCCTAATTCTAATTATAGGTACAATTCTCAAAGTTTTTGAATTTTTTTCCTATAGTTTTAACATGTACTTTGTTATTGGACTTGATCAACCCAATAACCTTGAACATGTCTTCTATAATAGAGGATATTCATGTAGTCACAAATGCATGAATATTGTCTTTATTTGAGTATTTTATACTCATCATTTCTCACCTAATACTAGGTTCTTACTTATAATATTTCTCTCAAACCTAAGTATTGATTTATCTCTATATTTATAACAAGTCTAGTGTTTCTTCTCAACTATGATTATGTTGTCTTGATAAAGGGAATCTAATTTTTTGTGTCTCATTTATCTGAGATATTAAAAGCTCACTGAAGCATCTACCTTCTTGATGGTTTTATCTCATCTATACATTTTTTTTTGTGAAGTCCAATGCTTCATCTAGTCTCATTGGAGTTATTTTTATGCGCAAGTTGCATTTGTAGTAATGTTGCATAGGGAGCCCTTTAGGTCTCATTGGAGTGCTTTTTTTGGCCCCATGGAAAATATTTCCATCCACCTTGATGGTATGCACTTACTTTTTATGATGAACTGATCGTTGGAGATCATGTTCCTATACTTCTATTGAAGTCAATATGGTTGTTATACCATCTAGGACTATTTTCAAAGTCCTCTGATATTTTATGAAGGTATTATGGTTTTAAAAACCATCTATAGGATTATTTTTCAAAGTTCATGTTATTGAATTTTCAAATGATGGCACTATGATCTTAGGACTAATTTTCAAAGTCCATTCTAATTAAACTTGATATAAGTTCCCTTTACAATTCAACAAATGATGTAGTGAGAAAGAAACCTAGAACTTTTATTGCTATGCCTATATGTTGGCATTTTATAATTTGGGCTATAAGCCATGATTTGTGCTACTCTAGCACTCTTATTCAAGACTTACGGTTATCTACTTTAACTTTTATGTTAGCTAAGCTAACCTTTGCCTTCGTGGCTTCATGACTCAAAATTGTTTCATTTTATCCGCAAACTTTTGTTTTGATATGTATATCTCTTTATATGATTATACTAATTCAATTTAGGAGATGATCCCAATGATGGGAAATCTATTTGTGGTTATGGTTTCTTTGATGAAACAGGTTCAATATCTTGGCAGTCCATGCACCTTCAATTCCACTTCTCTTGGCTCTAAAGGAGCTCAACATTTAGATTGTTCAATGACATCTATACAAGCACCTTGGTTCACTCAATTCCTTGAAGACTTGAAGACTTGGCTCTACATCAAGCTTCTTTCTTAAATTATATATTCTTATTCATTGTAAAGGCTTTTATGCCATTCATATAACATGTAATCATCCTTTGATGGATTTATTGTAAATCTCCCCAAGTAAATCTTAAGGGGGGGTATTAGAAATTAATCTTTACTTAGTGAAGATTATTTTATAATTTTGTATTTTATTATTTTTGGTGTTTTATCCCCACATGTCGGGTAACACCTCTTTTATTTCTCCTGCAGGAATAAATCTATTTTGGTAAATTCCTCCTTAAGAGGAAACATGTGGTACACACCTTATGCAAGGTGGCATATTGGAGTTACATATAACTCCATTCTTCACCTCTATTTAAGAGGTGTTTTTCTCTCTTTCTAGATATATCCTCTTCATGGATATCCTCTTCTTCTTCATTGACAAGCTTCTTACATCTTTGTAATCTTTCTTTTTGGCTTCCTACCACTTGCATATTCACAGGGGTTTTTCTTTGCTTTTCCCCCTTCAAAAACTTGTGTTGGTCTCTGGTACATCTTATAAATCTGGTAATATCTTTCTTGTGTTGTTTATCTGCTTTGCATGTTTTGATTAGTACTTTGATCCTACAATTTTCCTTTCAAAAATAATGGAGAGAAGATAACTTTGCATTCATACCTTCCAGAAGGCAATGTTAGATCCATCAAACTGAGGAATGTCTTTGTGCGCCATCCCATATGTACCTTAAGATGTTAAGCTTTCTTTGAAGCAACCAGGCTCTGATACAAATTGTCGACTTGGCACAAGACAATTGAGAGGGGGGTGAATCAGTTGTATCAAAAAACTTAAATTCTCTTGAACAAAATAACATTCACATTCACTTACTTTAAACCCTTAATCTGTTATGAATATTAAACATGAAACATAGAATCAAAACTTAAACACATTAACAACATACACACATGAACACTAGAATTTTACGTGGAAACCCATAAAAGGAAAAAACCATGGTGAGTGTTAGCTCACAATATAATGTAGTAACAATACCAAATTACAAAAGAGGCTCACTGCCAAAGGGCTCATTTCCCAAAAGAATGCTCACTACAAAAAGGCTCACTACCAAGGGGTGGCTCACTACCAAGAGGGGTGGTTCACTGCCACAAACTGATATGATAGAATCTACAACATGCCTCAGTTCAGTTCCATTGAAGTACAATATATATCACCTTCAATGCCCTTACAACACAAACACTTTCATCTTATCCTCCACATTCACTTTACATAGATTTATTAGATTTATTTATACTTGTCATCAACCTTGGGACATACATAAAGGTCGGCAATACAATCTACAACCTTTGGAACAATCTCTAAGGACAACAAACATATATAATTCAAATTAGGTCTAGACCTAAACAATCTTGCAAAGCAAATGAATGAAGGAAGAAAACTTCACATCTTAGTTCAGACCCAAATGCATCTTCACATGCTTCAACATGCTTCTACAATCCACGAAACACATTCACAAAGAGTGTTAGCACCCAAGTCAGCCAATCTTGTGCAAACACCAAGAACACATAGGCACACGCTTCCAAGAACTCAATCATAGGTTGTAGAACAAGTACAAGCTTTTAACATGATCTAGAGACATCCACAAACAACATAAACTCACATGGGAGCTGACAAATTCATCTGTAACAGATATCACTTGAAGACAACAAATATCACTTGAAAACAGATCACAAGCTACTCACAACAAAACATTGTCAAACTCTGCTAAACAATAATTTGCTTTCTAGAGTACCAAATCACAAATCCTTTGGGATGAAGATAGCTAAGGACCTTATAAACATATGTCCAAAACTGCAAGACCAAAAACCAAACTAGGGAGAAATGTGGAGCAAAATACTTTCTCCCTGTCAAGTTACAAATGCTGCCAAGCACAGTCTTCAAACTGGTGAATAGAACTTCTACTACACATCGATCTAGACCACAAAATTCTAGATTTAGCATCTTCAAACACTTCTCTAAAACATATCCAAATCTCGCACTTCAGACTTCAACATAGAATAAATGCAGAGAAAAAACTCAGACAGTATCTAGGGTAAGCCAAAATACATCTTCACAACTTTGTCTTCAGTATGAACCAAATTTTCTCAAAAGCACTTGGAATCTCAATATCAAGAACATATTCTTATCATATTCAACACTTATACAATGCAATACAAAGCAACTAGCTCATCAGAATCAAGTAACAAAACAAGATAACAGTTGACACTAATGACAACACAAACATGTTGACATCATTGACAACACCAATTAGTACATACTTGCAACATGTTACAGGCCAGCACACAAGGCGGGTCAGCATAGAGAGATATTTGATCTTGTAGTATATCTTAGAGTAGCGTTCGAGGTAGGATAGGTTGAGCGAGATCAGCTAGTACTTGAGAGGGATTAGCTAGCGGTTGTGAGAGATCAACTAGTAGTTGAGCGAGACTAAGCGGTTCAAAGAGTAGATGTTCTCGAAACTCAGCTAGATCAACATAGAGTCATGGTGACATTAGGTACTAAGCGTGGTCTACTGAGTTATGTATAGGCTAAGGTGGACTGAATGCAAGTTGAGAGATATCAACTCCAACAGGAATACAGAGAAGCCATGGAGGAGGTTGGGGAGCTTAGAAGTGCACTAAGGAGCTTACATGCGTAGAGCATCTCTAGGAGTCATTCATGGGCTATAGCTTCACATAGGTAGGCATCTATCACTCAGGTAGCTCCAAGTCCTGAGGGATCTAGGTATCACAATCCAGTATGTGGATGATATCTCACTATATCATGTTATGATTTACCACATTTTGATGCAATGGTGAACTTAAATGTATATAAAACTTTTATGATTTATACATGTACGCGATTTTGGTTTATATCATTTATGATCTACTTTGGGAAGTAAATACAACAAAGATCTAAAAAAAAATTATGTTGCATGTATGTCCAGTTAAAATGCTAAAGTGATTTGTAAAAAATTGTGTGGAATTGTTTAACAAATTCTACAATGATTTAAATGATACATGTTCTAACAAAATACACCAATGTATGCTTAATTAGGTTTTAACAAGATGTACACAAATGATGAAATAATTCAGTAGTGATCTCATTAAACAACATTGTAACATTGTTAGATTAGATTCAACAATGATTGTTAAACATGGTATATGTCTTGTCAATTTGTATGCTAATAACCAAGCAATTTTCTAAACTAAGAAAACTACTTTAAAAGAATCAAGACAAACTAAATATTTTCTCAAGAAAGAAGCAAATAATGAAATAGAACATTTATAGTTACTATCTACCAAACATTTTCTTAAAAATGAAGTGAAAGCATATGAAATTAATCATAGTACCTACGTAAATCATTAGCATTAATAGGTTCTTTAAAAGGCATACCATGCATATTGACTGATCTATATGCGCCCAATCCAAAGACTTTGATGATGACGTAAGGTCCTAACCAATTTGGGCTGAACTTTTATTTTTCATCAGGAGCTGCATTGACATTGTGTTGATTTTCATAGAGTACAAGGTCTCCAACCTTGAAGGAACGATAAATGGCATGTTCATTGTATGAGCATTGCATAGACTTTTGATGATCTTGAAGATGTTTGAGAGCATTTATATGTTGTTCATCAAGCATTTCAAGTTGTTGATATCATAATTCGCTTTGAGTATTTTCATCAAGGATGCCCTTGAGAGAAATTCATAATGAAGGGATTTCTAACTTCAAAGGCGTAATTGTGTCGATGCCATACACAAGGTTATATGGGGTAGTACCCATAGGCATACCAACACTAGTTCGGTAAGCCCACAATGTGTAAGCTAATTGAGTGTGCCAATCCTTTTGATGTTTGTTAACAAATTTGCAAAGAATTTTTCCAATTACCTTGTTAGAGGCTTCTACTTGTCCATTTAATTAAGGATAATATGACATAGAGAAGCGGTGTTGAATATGATATCTTTTGAGAAATATCTTCACATCTTGGTTCTTAAATGAGGCACCATTATAGGAAACCAAAGTGGAAGGAATACCAAATTGAGGGATTCTCTTGTATTGAATGAAATGATAGATTATATCAGCAGTCGTGGATTGGAGAGGAACCGCTTTGACCCACTTCATAAAGTAATCTGTAGCTGTGATGATGAAAGTGTGCCCCTGGGAAGGAGTATAAATCTTTCTAGTATGATCCAAGCCCCACATGGAAAATGGCCCAGGTGAAACCTGAGCACGAAGTTCCTAGATGGGATCTCAAATGATATTACTGTGTTGTTGGTATTGCAGGCACATTTTGACAAAGGCAAAGGAATCTCGTACCATGTCCTGCCAATAGTAACCCATACAAAGTAAATTTTGAAACATAGATTTCCTAACGAAATGTCCTCCACAGGCACTTGAATGTGCCTCCTCCAGGGCAATCGGGATCTCAAAACTATTGAGGCAACGAAGGACAAGACCTTCATAACTTTGTCTATATAGAATGTTTGATAAGATGACGTTACACGTGGCAAGTCTGTGTATGAGAACTCGAACACTTCTCGATGTTAGATCAGGAAAGGTACCATCATGCAAATATTGGAATATATGGGAGTACCATTCTCTTGATTCTACATTATCATAAAAGGCAATCTCAGGTGTTATTAAAGGTATTGTGACATTGTGGATAATTAATTTATAATCCTGTTCAGAACCACCGAAGGATTGGAGGGAAGTAGTGCTTTGCATCACATCTACATGTCAATTGTCCTTTCGTGGAATTGTGTTGATTGAGTAGGATGAAAAATTCTTTAATAAAGATAAGGTCAAGTCCTAGTATTTAGATAACTTATCTTGCTTTTCTTAATAAGATCTAGTGACTTGTCTTATGACCAATCGAGAATTACCAAATATAGAAATGTGTTTGATGTTAAGAAACAAAGCGACATGCAAGCCAGCAATAAGGGCTTCATATTCTGTAATGTTTTTGGTACATAGGAAATTGAGATGGTAAGATAGAGGAATAAACTTACCTTTAGGAGTTACTAGTATGATACCAGCACCAGAGCCAATTCGATATCTAGAATAATCGAATAATAATTTCCACTTACTATCAACTTCCAAGAAGAGGATTTGATCATCGGGAAAAGATTCTTGATTCAAGAAAGTGAATGGTGAAGGAGCTTCTACTAAGTGGTCGGTCAGTGCTTGTCCTTTAATTGCCTTTTGGGAGATGAATTTAAGGTCAAACTCCATTAACAACATAATCAAATTTTCTATGCATCTTGAAAGATCTATTTTGGCAAATAGATGCTTTAAAGGATCAAATTTTACAATTACGTTAATTTTAGCATTCAAGAGATAATGTCTTATTTTTTGTGTTATAAAAACAAGAGCTAGGCATTACCTTTCTATTGTAGTGTATCACGTTTCATAATCAAGCAAAGTTCAACTAATCTAATACACAACACGTTCTTTTCCATCATTATCATGTTGTGCTAACAAAGTTGCAAGAGCATTAGGAGATGCTGATGTGTAAAGAATGAACGATCGCCTAGAGATGGCTAGTTGTAAAATAGGTAGATTGGCAAGATATCTTTTGAGATCATTAAAAGATTTTTGACAATCACTATCCCATTTAAAGGTAGATTCTTTCTTAAGCAATTGTGTGAAAGGAAGAGTCCATTCCACGAGTTGTGAAACAAATCAATGAATAGCCTGAATCTTTCCTTGTAAACTATGAAGTTGTGAAACATTCTTAGGAGAGCATGTTTACTTGATAGCGTCAATCTTTTTCGTGTCTACTTCAATACCACAATGTGAAACAATGAATCCTAATAGCTTTCCACTATGAATGCCAAAGACACATTTATGAGGATTCAAGCACATGTTGTATCTTCATATATGTTCAAAGATTTGATGGAGAATTTTAACATGATCCTGATGCAAAATGGATTTGTCCATAATATCATCGACATAATCCTCTAAGATGTTATGCATGAAATCATGAAAGATAAGTGTCATAGCCCATTGATAAGTCACACTAGCGTTCTTTAATCCAAACAACCCATGACAATCCAATAAAATGTTCCCCAAGGAGTTATAAAAGCTATTTTGTATTGATCTTGAGGATTGATGAATATTTGATTATAACCAGAGAAACCATTCATAAAGGAAAGTAACACATGGCCAGTGGTAGAATCAACAATCATATCAATATTAGGAAGACGAAATTCATCCTTCAAAGATGTTTTATACAAATTTCAAAAGTCATTACACATTCAAATATAGTTGTTAGATTTAGTGACAATCACAGTATTTGAGATCCAGAGTGAGTAGTCAATAGGGCGGATAAATCCTGCTTCTAAGAGCTTCTCTATCTCAGCATTGACCAACAATGCAACCTTAGGGTTCATCTTACATATCTTTTGTTTAGCCATTTTAGCATTAGGATGAATGACAATGTTATGTGTTACCACCTGAGGATCGATGACGGAGATATCAGAGTATGTCCAAGCAAAGAGATAAGGATATTCATGTAAATGGTAAGTGCAAGAAGTTGGGTACACTTTTAGTGGAAGACTTGGGGCAAAATATTTTCAAAAGGGATGGATTTTGGCAATATGGTTGACAATTTTTTTAAATTTTTTTTGGATGAAATTAAAACTCATTTTAGATGACAATGTCTAGTTTTAAAACATGTAATTTTTTAGTTTTGAACATATTTTTATATTTATTATTTATTTTTTAAGCAAAAATTGTCAAAATTTTTGGAAGGACTAGACTTTGGTAGTATGGCTAATGATTTTTTTAAAGAATTTTTAGATGAAATTAAAACCCATTATTGATGACATTGTCTAGTTTTCAAATATATAATTTTTTTTGGTTTTGAACATAATTTTATATTTATTAACTATTTTTTAAACAAAAATATCATAAAATTGAAACAACATACATTGCTAATTTTTTAATAACTTTTGATTTTGAATTTTTTTTGAAAAATAATTTAGTCTACTCAATCTAGACATCATTCTATATGCAATGTAAAAAATAAATTTCATGTTACGATTAGTTTAGCTCAAATTATGTTGGTCGTATATGAGGGGTTTTAAAAAACTCAAATTAGGGCCAACAAAAAATTAATTAAAAAAAATTATTTATCAAAAAATTACAAATAATTATCTTGATCATACTTTAGAATTATATGCATTCTTCCATAAAATGAATTAGAAAAATACTTTCATTTAGGCCAAATTATGTTGGTTGTACACATGCATGTTTTGGTCCAAAATATATGACTTTTAAAAGTCACTTTTTGTACATCATATACAAAACCAACTTTTGCCATCTAGGTATTAGAATAAATTACATATTTGAAAACTAGAATCAAAATACTAAATTTTATATGTTTACATCATATTAATATTCTGTGTAAGTGCTTCAAACTTTTACTGCAACTATGAGAAACTTTATTTTTCAAGAAAAAGACTTCCACATTTTGGCCAAAAAGTGGACCCAACTTCTTGCACTTATCCTAAAAGAGATGTGATTTCTTGTTTTCCTTCTATGTCCAATCAATTTCTGTATCAATCAATTCTAGATATACCCATTTAAGTGAAGATGATGAGATTGTGTTAACATTTAGATTAGGATGATGAGTGGCTTTGGTGGGCCCTAAAGGAGGTATCCAAGTCCAAATGAAGAGTAATGTACATTAACCTCCAAAGGGACTTTAATATCTTGCATATTCATACCACAACCATTACCATTGTATCCACATCAGGAGAGGATTTGAAACACTCGACCATAAATAGATGTCATTTCTAAGGAGGAAGGAGGCAACCCATAGGTCTCATATTTAGTAGTATAAGAATAAGTGTTATCATCATTACTTTTTAAAGAAATTTTAGGTGATATAGGAGTAGAAATTGAAGCCACCTTAGGACTTTTTGGCTTTGACAGTGAGACTTTATAATCTCTCATAAAGGTAGGTGTAAATTATAACGAACCCCAATCATTGCCAAAGAGTGAAGGTGAATTAGATTCTTCTACTATAACCTCCTCAGTAGAGGGAGAATAATTAATTTTAGAGAAAGGAGAAAATTATTTGAAATATTGATAGTTTTAGCCTCAATTTGTAAACAACTATCTAGAGTCAGATCAACTTCAATTATATAGAGCTAATTGTTGTGAACGGACTTTATTGATCACTAAAGGGTAGACAAGACTATCCTCATGGGATGAATCCAAGGTCTACCAAGAAGAAGATTATATGAAATAGAATTAGGCATGACATGGATAAGGGTAGGAAAAGTCACATGACCAACCCTAAGAGGTAAGGTGATGGTACCCAATGATTGTCTACCAAAATTATTGAAGCCACTAATGTTGAGCTTATTTGGTTTAATAAGAAAGGTATCAACATTGATTTTATGTAACAAGTCTATGCCACAGACATTAAGACCTGATCCACCATCAATCATCGTACATCTAACTCTTTTTTTATAAATGAATACAAATATCATTAGAGGCTCATTTGGTTTTGAACTTCTATGGGAGGTAATTCATGTGGTTGAAACATAATGTCTGATTTAGTCACATGCATATAATCTAATAGGTCTACTACATAATTCAACTAAACAACAGGTGGAATAGTCACATTTTGTAAAGCTTCCTAGAAAATTTTGTGGTATGTAGGTGATGTTTGTATTAACTCCCATAGAGAGATCTTTGCTTGAGTACCTTGAAGTTGATAAACAAGATCATAATATTTACCATTGTGAGTAGGAAGACAGGGTGCTTGAGGAATAATAGGTTGAGAAGTAGGCTGAGAAGAAGGAAGAAATTAGATTTATTTCTTTTGTTTGTTATTTTTAGTGTTAAATATATGCGAGCAACTTCTTGGTGAATAGGTTGTTGTGACACATTTTGATTAAGAGGATTTCTAGTAATTTGTTTTGCATAATTGAAGATGTAACTAGGAGCTCTAAGTGTTTTTAGAGAACCTCCTATTATAATAGGTGATTTAGGAGCATCCTGTTGAAGATGCACAACAATTTTAGGCTTCATAGGTTCCTTTGGAGAACCAAAAACATAAATTGTATTGATGATTCTTTGAAACAAAGATTGTTTAGGACTCATAGAGGAGGATTCCATAGAGATAAAGTCATTCAAGGTTTCATCTAACATATCAAAATCATCACTACCAAAAGACTCATCAAATGCATTAAAATATTGAATAAAGTAATCTGACATAATTGAATCTCCCTATTTTCAAAATTCATAGTAATAAAACAAAGAAGACATGATAAAAATAAGTATCGTTATGCTCAAAATAAAATATATCAATTATGAACAATAATGCTTTAGTTATGTTATCCAATAGATGGCTACAACATGCTTAAATTTTATCAATTTTCAAGCTAGAGTTGTCATAAAATGAGACCCTAATGAATGTGTATAAATAAAAACACAATAATAAGATAGTCTTTATAACAACAAAGAAACCTTTTTAGCAATAAATAAGGAATGAAAAGGTGTAGGAGATGTCAAGTTCACCAAAATGTGATGTAGAAAAGAGAGGTCTAGCCTTAGGAGTTAAACAAGGCCAAACCCTCTTCTACAAAACATTGAGACACAAACTGAGCTTAGCTTCTACCCTTAAGGGAGAGCTAAAGCTATATGGGTTCTTCCTCTTTGTCATATAGATGAGTGTTGAACCAAATCCAACCAATCTAGGTAAGGCATAAGATCCAAAGCCTTAATTAAGCCAAATTAAGCTACATACGACTGTTGGGAACAAAATCAGAGAAGCAAACAAAACAATAGAGATGAAGAAATTGTTTAGAACTTGGATTAGGTGATAGAAAGTCACAGGACTAGGGCACTCAGGTGCCCTTAGACTCATTTAGGGTTTCCTAAAACTGCTTCTTTTGTTAGGTTTGTACCTGCAAGTTCTTTAGTCTTTCAATTTGGCACCTTCTAAAACCTGTTCCTTAGATCTGCAAACAAGAAAGAAGGAATAATGTTTGTGGCTATATAGGAGCTTTCCTTACTCAAGCCCCCATTTTGGTATTCCTACCTTATGAAGAGCCAATATTAAATCTAGATGTTGTGTGTGCTCAGAAAACCTATGTGTGAGTAGTAACATGCAAGATCTAATCAAATAATATCAAACCCTAGCCCTATATGACTCAAGGAAATAGAGAGGGATGATGTAAAAGATGATCCACTCAAGGGAACTAACAACTTCACCTCAAGTACCAAGATTCATGGAGGGTCTACAGAATAAGAAGGCGATGTAACCATACCCTTGGAGGGTACTCAAGCTAAACTCAACTTGGTGGCTCCAACCCTTCTCTCAATCATGCAAAGTGTTCCAACCTAGGAGCTCATGAGATAGTCTCAAGATCTCATGTCCTATCCTTCATTCAAATCTTTCAAAGAGCAAAGTAGAACTCCACTTGATCAAAAACTTGCAATAAATTATAGCATAGAGAGAAATAATAATAGAGAGCTTGTTTACATAAATAGTGCTTCTAAAAATGTCCTTTCAAAATGATTCAACTCACTTACCTTTATACAAGACTTATAGAAAGAGGGTAATTCAAATAAAAATTTAGACATAATGTGCTCTAAAGCAAATTTGGATTTACGGTCAGCCTAAGCAACATTTAGGCTAACTTGTAGCTTACAATTATCCCCCAAAACATGGAGGGGACTAGGGCACTCAGGCATCTTAGGCCTAGGATAATTTCAAGGCCCAAGTTTTCTCTTAATGCAGGGCTAACTCTGAATCTTTATTTATCTCTCGAGGTCATGATGAAATTTTAATCGAGATTACGACTTATTTTATAAATGGGGTTAAAAAAGCATTTTAAGGGTGGACCTAAAAAATGGACTAGGCTTGAGACCACTAAAAGGGAGGAGCTAAACATAGTGAAAATGTGCCTACAAACAAGTGTACACAAATTACGATGTTACAGATAGTAGGGTCACCCAGGGGAGATCCTAAAATTGAAAGGGGCAACCCATGAAGGGGAAAAGAGAGATGAAAATTGAAGGTTGGGGAAGCTATGTGAGGTCAACTGAAGGCCTCTACATGATTGAAATGAGTGAAATGTATTGATGAAAGTTGAATTTCCTAGGTTACAACACTAATAGGCAATCTCGACAGGGTTAGAAAGTGAAAAAGATGAAATGCTGAGAAGGGGGAAGTGAAGGAAAATTGGACCAAGAAGGGTTATCCAAGGGGAGGAAAAGAAAGAATGAAGGAGGGAAGAACATCCTTGTATCACCAAGAAGAACACTTTTTGAGAGGTCAGATCTACATGCTTACATGTACATTTTTAGAATTACAACTGGTCATAGGATTATCTTGTAGGCCCATGTGCTTTTTTAGTGCTTACAAAGGTAGTATGTAGAGACCATGATTGATAAGAAGCTTATCATTAATAGATTTGTGAGAGGTTCACATTTTTTGTGATATACATTTGTTAGCTCCCAAGACTTTAGATATCATCACATAGATGGAAAATTTGGTAAAGGAGAATTTTTCTAGAGGGCATGAACAATGGTTTTAGGTTGAGCAAATTTTTCCTTTCTAGTTGGAGACTAGGTTCTAGAGATCTAAGTCCCAACCTAAGGGGACATTAAAGACATGTTTTGCACCTCCTAGGGCTCTTAAACATTAGTAATAGTAGAGGTAGAAACCTTAGAGGGAACTATAGAGTGGTCAAATTATTGGTGGGTATATGCATGAGGAGTAATAGATGAAGCATCATAGGGGTCATTTTGCTCAATAACAAGATAGATTTAGTTAGCCTAGTCCTAATGTGTCAAAATATTATTAATCAAGTGTATCATAGGTTCCACTCCATCACATAACATTGGACCATGTTACATTTATGGGCAGGAGGGCCACATTTCTAGGTATTATCTATAGGGATGAGTTGTAGTTGCTAGTATGGATGCCTTGATATTCATCAAGAAAGCACTGATTGTAATTGAAGGGTGGTGTATTGCATAGATGATCTTGGAAATCACGTGATATATGGAGTTCAAATACCCATCTTACTTTGTATGATTTTAGTCATGCACTTGAAGTGGAGCATGTGGAAGGGGTGCTAGATGCTTTCTATCAAAGTGAGTGATCTTTAGATGAAATCAAATTCTATGAGATTTCTCTCAGTGATCACCCAACTATAAATGATTTTTCTAACATCCTTCCTAGTGTATTTCTTAGTATGCCACCAAATTGATATGTGGACTTCAACATTGATGTTATTTTAGGAGTAGAGCATATCTCTCATCTGCCATATGGAATGACTACTCAAGAGCTCAATGAGATTAGATTATAGTTGGAAGATTTTTTAGATAAGGAACACATTAATCCTATCTTCTCTCCTTGGGGTGGACCCATCATATTCATGAAGAAGGACAACTCTCTTTAGTTGTGTATCGATTAGTAGTTGAACAAGGTGATAGTGACAAATCGGCATCCCTTACTGAGGATTGATGATTTATTTAATTAGATTAAGGAAGGAAAATCATTATTGAATATTAATAAAAAATATTAGTGTCATTACCTTTGCATCTAAAATGAGTATATTCATTGAACAACAATATAGGTTCTATATGGACACTAAGAGATCGTCATGGTTCCATTCAAGTTATTGAATTCTCCATTATTATTCATGAGCTTGATGAATTGGAAGGTGTACACCTATCTAGGCTAGTTTTTCATTATTTTCTTATATATGGAATTATAATTTATTCAAGGATAGTTGAGGAGCATGACATCCACTTCTATTAGGTTCAATAGTGTTTGTGAGAGAACTAGCTTTTTGGCAAATTGTTGAAGTGTGAATTATTCTAGTCTAAGGTGAAGTACTTGGGCCATGTTATATTTATAGAGGGTATCTTATTATATCTCTTAAAGATTTAGGCTATTTTAGATTAGCCTATGTGAACTAATTTTTTTGAGGTTCATAGTTCCATGGGATTAGCAAGTCACTACTACCAATTTGTCACAAAATTTTAAGAGTAGAACATCTCATTACTTATTTTGAACATAAAAGGGATGAAGTTTTTATGGATATATCAGTGTAAGAGATCCTTGTAGTTTCTCAAAGAGTGGCTAACTAGTGCACCAATCATTGTACTGCTTAATCCTATGGAAAATGTTGTGGTTTGTACTAATGCTTTTTTAGATGGTTTGGGTTCTTATCCTTATGCATGAAGAATGTGTGTTTGATTATGAATCATAAAAGATCAAGGACCATGACCTTAAATTCCCTTCTCATGATCTAGAATTGGTAGTGGTTGTCCATGTTCTTGTACCTTAAAGATACTTTCTTTTTGACCATCAGTTTGTGTTTCATGCTAATCAATGTAGCCTTAAATATATTTTCATTCAGCTAAACTTGATTGCACATCAACATCAATGGATGGAAATTCTATGTATGACTTTGACATGTATTACATCAAAGGCAAGGAGAACATTATCATAGAAATAGATTCAAGATGCCACATTATTGAGTAATTTTGAAAGGATCTATGGTATCATGAGGTTCATGTAGAGATAAAATCTTAGAGGGACCTTATGGGTAATTTATTTGGTTTTTCTCTAGATTTTGATGGACTATGGTGACACCTTGTTTATATTTATGTTACATATGTTGGTTATCTTTGAGCCATTGCCTTAACTAAGACACATCATACACCTTACACAACACATCTTAGTGTGAAGAAGATGCATGCTGACCTTTAAAGTTATTATAGTGGGCAAAGATGAGGCACGATATTACTAATTTTGTATCTACATGCCTTTAGTGTTAAAGAGTAAAGATAAATAATCAACATCCCATAGATGACATTATTTAGTGGAAGTGGAACATAATTTCTATAGATTTTATCATTGGTTTTCCGTTGTATACTTATTCTCATGATTCCATCACAGTGATAGTGGACAAGCTGACCAAATTTACCCATTTTTCAGCTACAAGGATGTTGTATAATACTACATTAGTTACATGAGTTATTAGAGTGTGTTGTTCACTTGCATCATAGAGTACTTTGTAGGGTGAATTCAAACCATGATAATGTGTTCTTTGTTTTGGACATCTTTCCAACATGTGTTGGGTGCTCAACTTAACTTTAGTTTAACTTATTAACTCAAGATAGATGGTCAGACAAAGAGGATGAATTAGGTGCTAGAGGATATTCTCTACATATATATCATGGACCAATAGTTCAAGTGGGTTGACTACCTATACCTTATTGAGTTTTTGTATAAGAATGATTATTATACTTTCTTAGAATGGCACCATATCATGCCTTGTATGGTTGTCCATTTTAGACTCTATTGAGTTGGGATAGGATTGAGGATTGTGTTTGCATTGTTCCCAAGATGCTTTAGGATATGGAGCATAGTTTTTAGTTTCTCACAATTTATAGAATAAGTATGTCGATGATAAGAGATTGGGTTGGCATTTCTCTATTGAATATTAAGTGTTTTGAGAGTGTGATTGCACAAGAGTGCAATCTATTACAAACAATGGTTTAAAGATCACACCACACTTTATTGGGCCATTTGAGATCTTGGAGAGGATTGATCCTATTTCATATCATCTTTTCTTATTGCATAGTATCTCATGCATCCATGATGTTTTCCATTGATATATTTTGAGATAGCATATTTTAGATGTGATGCATGTACTCAATTGGGATTTTTTGCAGGTCAAGAGGCTGGGCAACTTTCTTTGGTCTCACCATCTATATATTGCAACATTAGAGACTAGGCCCTTAAGGTTGAGACTTGGATTGGATAAATGTCCAATACGAGATCAACTTGATGATAATAGCTACTTGGGAAAATGCTATACAACTAAGGGTTCTCTATACACACCTTTCTATAGTCTTTCAAGAGTAATTCTAATTTTAGTGGAAGGAGATGCAAGGGCCAAAGGAAGATGTGCCTTATCTTATTGTTTGATTCTAATTTTATATTGATACTATTTCACTAATAATATTTTGTATTGCCATAAAGATATTTCTCCATGTATTTTGGATGCATATGTTATGATTTTATATGTTTAAACTCCAAAAAAGTTTCAGATTCACTATGTTCACTTTATATGTTGATTATGATTATAATATTTAGTTTAGCATTGTGGATTATTGATGATACATATTTGATGTCTAGATCATGTAAGTTCTACACAATTTTTAGTTAGATGTAGTTATTTGATATTATCTTACGAGATTATATCATGTTCCTTGTTTATATGCTATGCTTCGACGATCTTGATATTATGAAAATCCACTTAATGTTTTAACTAAGTGTGTAGGCATAGGTTCCTCAAAAGTGATCAATTTAAAGATGATAAATTTTGGTAAATGTGTTAAATGCTTGGATTCCTTGTCTCACTCAATTTTGAGTTGTGAGATGAGTCCTATGTATACCTATGAACCTTTATCTAAATCAATGTTGACTCTAAATTCTTGTGTTATGTATAAACCTATAAAGAATGTGTGTCAGTGCTTTATGTAAGTTTTCCTTCTTGTCATATATTGCATTTTATTGGTTTTCAATATGTGTCGTTAGTGCATTTGAAGTAACTAATATGCCTTATGAGTTTGAAAATATATTTTTAATTATATTTGTGTTAGTTAGTAAGGTGTTATGTAATTTAAATATTATTTAAAAGGCATTAGTCCATTAGAGAGGAATTAGTTATTTGAAATTTCATGCATACTAGTGGTACCTACCTAGGTTTTAGGGTTTTGAGTCAATTTCATTAACACTTTCCTTATTTTCCTTAAAACCCTAAGTCTTGTGGTTGTGATTTTACTTTATGTTCTATTTCATTGTTGACTACTTAGCCTAGGTTCCCAGTCAGTTAAGTTATAAACTTATGTCTTTTATATCATCCGTTAACTAGCCCCAAGTCTAGATTTACCCTTTGTAACCCATCAAGTGATGTGTTTCATAAGGTTTTAAGTACTATAACCTTGTAGGGGTCCAAAGGTGCCACTTGGCAGGATATCGCAAGCCTGCACACCGCTGAGGCTGACGTCATGTCTGCACTGCGTGGCTGTGAGATGAAGACATGTGTTGAAGGTATCATTGATTACAACCACAATATTGATAGTGCTTTTGAATGAAGATGATGGTGCTAGGTGTCAAAGGATTGAATGAAGTAGTGGGGCCACAAATACTAAAGATCAGATGATAGCACATCCTCGTAAAAAAATCTTGTCAGAAAGAAAGATTCTCCACACTACTGCAAAATGTGACATGTAGCTGGTTCCTGGAGGAAAGAAAAGGGCTTGTGTGGTGGAAATCAACTTGGAAGCTTTAGCACACACTCGCAGAGCCAAGTGGAGATGGCCCACTTTCTACTGCATGACTACGATAAGATGCCATGTGGCCACATAAGACATAAAGTTGAGGAGTCAATAGAAGGGGCACATCTCAAATGGAATAATGTGATTGGTTGAAGACTTTTCATTCAAAAATCTTAGATTTTCAAATCTGGCAATTATTTTAGGGCCGTCGATCTCACAGCATGGAGTTTGCATCAATGGTTAGACTTTGAACTTTCTATGTAGATATTGGAAGGCACCCTTGCATCACAAATTTGTAGTAATGGTCGAAAAGACATACATTTATGTAGAAAGCCCTAGTTTGTAAGATCAATTAAAGCCAATGTTGAGGGCTTTCTTGGCATTTTCGTAAGAACGAAAAGGATTCTTGCACACAACAAGCAACTAGATGAGAAGATAGTTTGATTTCATGTGTTTGCAACCAAAACCAATAAGTTGTTCTTGCCTGCTATGTCTGTTTGAAGTTGAATTGCTTCCTTGTTGAAGGAACTTTAAACATTTTTAGAAGAAGAAAAAACCCTAGTTTGGTAAAATATTGTTCCAAAAATGAGTCAAACAAGACAACCTTTGACTTCCAAGAGGAGTTTTGATGAGGATTTAATGATTCAGTTGCCCAAGTCTTCAAGAAGGCCAGTGAATGCACATGGTCTAGGTGGGCCGAATGATAGACTGTTGGATTTATATTCTGGATGCCAGGATACTATATTGCCTATGATAGGATGGAGTTTGTTCAAACACTGGTATGATAGGAAGATTACAAGGCCCCTATCTTCCACGTCTAGGGTTTGGATGTAGCAAAATTAATGTGCCTCAATGTATTCATAAACTCTAATCTCATAAGGGCTGTTGCACAAAGATATGATCCTGCCTCTAGGTCTATTAGGGCAAGGAATAATGAATTAATGATCAAGACGACAAAGGCATTCATCACAAATGTGTTTGGTCTGAACCCTTCTGCCAATAAGAGGATTAATTTTACTACTTTAAAAGATGAATACAAGAGGACCCAGAATGCCTACAAAACTTTTAAATTGCGCAAGCATAGAGAAAGGGGGGTTGATGGAAAATAGATCAAAATTTTAGCAAATGAGGAGGAACCTTTTGAAGTCTTCCAGTTCATGTATTATTTTGAAAAAACTTATCACACTCTGTGCCAAGTATGAGGGAGAAATGCATTAGACAAAATCCCAGTTCCTATGATGATGTTGGCAACATATATACAAGAAATTTCAACAACTGTGGGGTTTGATTATGCAAACTATGTAGTAGACAAGATACATGATCAATTGGTGAAGATTATGAATAACCTTTATGTTGCATATGCAAAGGTGGAGTTCAAGTGGTATTCTGTTTTGTACCACATGCTTTTGTAACCTGGAACAAGGTTGTGGCATCAAGCTCTATGTGTGAGAGAGAGAACAAGAATAGGATGGTACTCTTCTCCCTATCCAATTATGGACCTATTTGATGGATATGCATTGTGAGAGCTTAGACTATGTGAATTTTGAAGAGCATTTTGTGAGAAGTTTTTTAAACTTTTTGAAGCCTAAGGGTGAAAGAATTCCAAGGGATGTGTTGGATTTTCTGAGACCATAAGATAGAGACCATGAGCTGGGAATTCAACATACTTGGGGAGATTGGTTCCTCCACACCCATACTACTTGCATTATAGTTTATGGGAGCAAAGTTGCCCCATATATACTGCCAAAATATGTGCCCAAGAGGATTGCATGCTTAGAGATTATTAGGCAGTTGAATGAATCAGATAAGGAGCATTTAAGGCTGCAAATGAAAGTGTCATTTTTCCCTACTTCCACCAAATTTTGTGATTTATGGGCTACAAATAAAGATGCTCTGGATCAGATTGATTCAGTTTTGAAAGTTTACAAGATGGGGTTAGAAGACCCAAGGACATTTGATCCAGAAGGTTTTATCAATAGGGTATTGCTCAGCATCAAGAGGCCACAGTTCCTCCATCAGGTTCTGTTTGATGAGGATATAGTAAGAAATTTTTCCACCATGGATGAAATTGATTTTCTAAGGAAGAGGTGGTAGACAGTGATGGAATGAGTGAGGATGATAAAAAATCTAAATCCTGCATATCTTGGGGATTTTGGAGATGAAAATGACCCAGTAATAAGAATTCAATTTTTTTTTCCAATGCAGAGATGTTGATTGAAGAGGCCCCTGTAGGTGAAGAGAGTCCAACATATCATAGAAACCCAAGGACTCTAGTTAAACCATACAAGAGAGGAAATGGGTCTCCTGAGTCACCTCCAGCCAAAAAATTAAAAATTATTGGTTTGGAGCAAAAAGAAGAAGTTTAGGTTGTGGACTTGGAGGAGGAAACTTATGAAGGTGGAGATGGAGAAGAACAAGAGACTTCTCAATAGGTGAATTCGCCTAAGAGAATATGGCCTTCTCCTTTTCCAGATAATAGGTTGGGGATGTCACTTTCTAGTGACCAAATTGACACAGAGGACATCAGAGTGCTTGTCTATGCACAATTTTTGGAGGATGATGCCTTTGTCACTACCCTGGAATTTAAGGGGTATGCATTAAGAGTAAAAAATAAAGAATTCCAGAAGAAGGTGAAAGAAGCAAAGACAGGGGCTAATCCTGAGAAGTATGAAGAAATAACACAAAGGGTGCTCAATGAAGTGAGATGGGATATCAAAAAAATTACCCCTGATGAAGGGAGAGCCTTGGTGGCAAAGAGTGGTTTGATGCTACTTCCTCATTAGAATTTGGAAGATGTAATTGCATTTGATACTATTACAAGAATGGGCACAGACATTTCAGATGATCAGGTGGATAAAGCACTCTCTGGTGCAGGGTTCAATCCCAAATTTGAGACCTTGGCAATATGGGCATTGGCCCCAAATAATAATAAGCTAAAGGTGGGCTTAGGTGAATTGACAGGGGAAGTAACAATAAAAAGAGTATCAGATACTCCAGCTCCTCAAGTTGCAAGCTTGAGTGTTCACATAGCTCAATTTGCTGAAGCTATTACAAATAAATTACAGAAGGATTATGACGATCTTCTGTTGAAATATGGATAGGCAATGTCAGAATTAAATATGTATAATGGGTAGATGTTGTTGTCTCCAAGTACCTCAACTCAGAGTGGTTCAGTTCCTACAAATACTAAAGAAGCCTTTTCCCATAGATAGAGAGGCATTGCTATCAGAGATCAAAGAGTTGAAGGAAAAAGTAAAAGGTTTAAAGGATGAGAAGAAGACTATTGTCAAGGAAATGGTTACAAATTTGATTAACCATAGGCTATCTAGGGTTACAGGCAGGGTTGATGATACATGGAAATCTTATTCAAATTTGAGGACAACCCAAGACAAAAATGAGAAGGATAAAGAGAGCTTAAAAGACATTTGTAAGGTATGGATACCGAGAACTACAAAAATAAGGGAAATTCATAGGTGTTCAAGGTTTGACCCTGATGCTCCACCAGATATAAAATTAACCCTTGATATGTTAATTTTATTAGAAGTAGTGGCTTTCCAATTAAAATTGGATAAGGTTTTGAAGGAGAAAAGACAATCAATTGAGAAGATAGATAAGAAGGTCATGCTAAGCATATTAGGAAATGATGGACAAATGAAAGGATGATTTTGAAAATATAGTTGGACAACTTATATCCTCAAGTTGTGTAGATGGTGATTCAAATATAAAAATTATGATCTCTACAACTGATAAGTTGTATGCCTTGGAATTGAATTTTAAGATATTTTGCAAGGAGTCAAAGATCCTATTGGATGCTAGGCATGCAGAGCATAATGAGAAAATAGAAAAATTACTTCCTTTCCAATGGACTTTGGAGAAATTATGTGTAGCTTGGGTGTAGAAGTATGGATAATTGCGTCTAGGGTGAACGAAGACCCAATCATATGATAGGCCATCCTCATCATTGGGATAAAGCATCTCCAACGATTTTTAGCATCTCCAAGATGAACTGTATTTTGTCTTTTTCTCTTTTATTTGTAATTTGGATTAGTTTCCCCATGCCTATGGCAGTGGCTTGTAATGTAAGATTTGTAACCGGCAGTTGGTAATGAGTTTTTTGGAAAACATGTTCTTATGTCTATAAAAGAACACATAGTTCCACTTTGTAAAGGGGATTGGGAAAAGATTGGGATGTTTTGATAGTGAAATATAAAGCAATTCTGAGAGGTTGTCCATATTTTGATTTGTAAGTTTCAATTTCTTACATGTTGAATGTGATTTCTCTATAAGCATTTTTATCAGTTTCAGATTGTAATAAATGAAAATGTCTTTGAGCATGTGTTTTCATGAATTGTTTCCTGTATTCCTTGCATTTCTCTTTTGAATAAGGATACTAAGGGTTTCTGAGTTCTTAAATATACATTTTCTATATTGCATGTCTGGTTTATTGGTTTTGTTCAAAGAATAGATTGAAATGCTCTGAGTCAGATATGGGGAGATTTGTTTTGCAATAGGGATATTTATAAGAAGAGTTGTTGGAAATACCCATTCTTGGATTGTTACCTGCAAGATAGGAACATAATAAATCCTCTGGACCTGAATACTTGTTTTGTTTATGAGAAGTATTTTGTATGTAAAGGAAATGACTCCAAACCCTAGGATTGGCACCGATCAGAGTTGGGCTTATTTTCACAAATCACCCATAATCAAACAATCATATATAAAAAAAGAACAATAAACTTATCTATTTTTTAGGAGTAGGGTTTAGTTCTATGCTCTTTGAACCATTTAACGAAGTAATGTCTGAAGCTAGCCAACTTTGAAACAATTATACAATTTTTGTATGTATCTAAGAGAACATATCTGAGGTAAGTGTCAATATCCAGTTGAAATAAGGATTTGTCATATTGATATTGAAATGAGGGAACACCCCCTAGGTTTAGTAGAGCCTAAAGTGCAGAGGAGCAAAAGCAATTGTCTCTTGTTCGTTGACCACTAACCTAACAATCTTGAGCATAAAATATGGAAACTTTTTAGGGAAACTCAGACCATTAGTTGGGAACACCAAAAGATTGACAACTTTCCTGGGGAGTTGACAACAGAAAGAACCCAGAATTCAACTTGGAATCCCATTTGTGAGTGGCGACTCTGAATTCATCTCCCAATAGGTGACATTAATATTTGTATGCACGAAAGAAGATCCTTGTAGAACCCTTTATTTCAAGCACAACCATGAAAGATGTATAGAAAGAAAGGAAATAATCAGTCCAACCAAGAAGGTTATCCAAATCCTCAAAATAATGACAGCACCCAAACTGAAGTTAGATCCTCTACACAACAACATTTTTTAGCCACATAAGCTAGTATTCAGGAAATTTATGAGAAGCAACAAGGTGATAGGTGTTGCAAGTATGAGGTGAACCAGTGTTGTCATTTATGTCAACATACTCATATTGCATTGACAAGAAGGATTGGATGAGCTGTGTGTTGAGGATATTGAGAAAATTAGTCTTAATCAGGAACAGTGAAGAACAGTGATGAGGAGAAGGAAAAAGTACTCAATAGGTTAAGATTCAGAGGATGCAAATTAAAGAGTTTGTAGATATGAGTCTTGAGATGATCCAGTTAAGATTTCAGAGGTCTGCATGAAGATGTGAAGAAGTTGTGATCGATCAATTAGAACCAGTTCCAGGAGGTGCTTCGGAGTGACAAAGTGTTACAAAAAGGTCCGGTGAGATCCAGAAGTGCATTGTCCTATTCTGTAGATTGGAAGTGTGTTTGGGAGGTCCTTGTAATGTGTCATCTCGATTGGTATGTGGTTTGGAGGTCTGAAAGCACCTATGGCAGTATGACAGTGGCGATAGACTGTGTTCTTGAAGTTTTGGATGAGGAAGAGAAGAGATTCCAGTGAGTAGAGGAAGTGCGGATGTACCTAGTCATTCAGGCAGGCTTGTGAAGGTTCTTGGATCGTGTTGAAGTTGTGTTGCTGATCCACATTGGTGGTAGAGCCCGGAATTGAAGATCGGATGAGTTGTTCATCTTGCAAATGTTCTTGTGGTGGCCGACCGGATGTGTTATTCATCTTGCAAATGTTCTTATGGTTGATTGCCGACTTAGATGATTGTTCCTAAGCTGATGTCTTGTATAAATAAAGGTTTGTGAGTTCATTTCAAAGTGGGTGTTGTGGTGCAGATGAGTGTGGTATAGCGAAAGAGCGAAAGGCAGAGCAAAAGTGTTTCAGGCTTAAATGAAACTAATCCAGACATGGTGAAGATGTCATTCTCCAGTTCAATGTTGTGATCCTTATGATCTTGTAGATAGTGTGTCTCTTTGTAGGCAGTGTGCCTCCTTGTGAGCAGTCTGCGTGGGTAGTGAGCCCTAATTTACATGTGCCATTCATTTTATCTTATTCTTCTAACAGAGAATAATCCTTGGGTTAATCACCCCGTGGTTTTTCCCTTAACCAAGTTTTCCACGTCAAAAATCTTGGTGTCTAATGTGTTGATGTTTATCTACTCTGGTGTTTATGCTTGTTGCTTTCATGAATGGTTAATTGATATGCTGTTAACTAATAAAGAAGAATCAAGTGTTTTAAGTAGAAGCAAGTTTTTGTACAACTGATTCACCCCCCCTCTCAGTTGTGTGCCCTAGATATAACAATTGGTATCAGAGCTAAGTTCCTCTAAAAGGAGCTTAACTGCTTGAGGAGATCCAGGATGTCGTCATACAAGAAGGATAGTCCAAAGTTTGATGGAACCAACTTCACTCTTTGGAAAGGTCACATGAAATGTCACTTGGAGTGTATGGGAAAAGCATACTTGGCCATGGTCTCAAAACCATATGTACCTCGATAGGGTGGTCCGATAACTCTGAATGAAATCACAGATGCTGAAAATAATTTGCGGACCAAGGAAGCTCTTCTAAGCGCATTGAATGACTCAGATCTCTCAAATGTTATTGACCTACCAACTACATATGAGATCTAGACTAAACTGGAACTTCTGTATGAAGGAGATGAGTTTGTCAAGAGTGCAAGGTTGCAAAGTCTGAAAGGGAAATTTGAAAGATTGAAGATGAAAGATGATGAAAATATAACTACCTTTATGCCAAGAGTGAATGAGCTAGTGTGTGGAATCAGGAATGTTGGTGTTCTAGATGAAAATGAAATTGTTTGCAAAATTCTCAGATCCCTTCCTGCTGCCTACAAAATCAAGGTTGCTGCCATTGATGAATTCAGAGCCCATACAACTGTCACAAGAGAGCAATTGGCTGGCAAACTGGCTACATTTGAAATGACTAAGTTTGGAGATGATCACCCCAAGACTGAATCTGCATTCAAGGCCAGTGCCTATGTGAAAGGCAAACAAAGATTTGATCTGGGAGAGAATTCTTCAAGGAAGCTGTCATGGTATGATCAAGCAAGGAAAGACATGGAAGAGGAAGAAGCAGAAACAGCTAAACTTGAAGCCCTCATCGCAAAGAGACTACCAAGAGGATCCGGTAAGTATGAAGGAAAACTACCCTTCAAGTGCTTCAACTACAATAAGATTGGTCATTTTGCTTCAAGATGTTCAGAAAGATCTGCAAGGTCAAATACTAACAAAAAAAGGTTTCAAAAGAATTTTTATTATGTTCATGAAGAAGATGATAATGAAGGAGTAACAGATGATGAATCAGAAATAGGAAGCAAATCCAGAAATGAATGGGTGTTTATTGCCATCAAGGAAGAAGATTCAATATCCTCTGAATCTGTCAATCATAATGTTGTAGAAAGAGCTTTGGCTACCCAAATTGAAGAAAAGGATGATTGGGTTATTGACAGTGGATGCTCTCACCATATGACTGGTGACAAGAACAAGTTCTTAGATTTGGAAAAGTATGAAGGAGGAATGGTAAAGTTTGGTGACAATTCTACTGGTAGAATTAGAGGTAGGGGAATTATTTCTTTTGATGGAAAGAGCAAAACTGGTAATGTACTAAATGTTGAAGGATTGAAGCACAATCTTCTCAGTGTTGGTCAGTTAGTGGACAAAGGCTATGATCTTCGGTTCAAGAATGGAAGATGCAAAATCTTTACAAGCTCTGGAACTAAAATTACATCCGGTACTCAAACAAAAAGGTAATATCTTCCATCTAGTTGGTTCTAATAAAAGTTGTCTATTTGTTCAAGTTGATCAGAGTTGGTTATGGCATAGAAGGATGTGCCATGTGAATTTTGATAACATCATCAAGATAAGCAATACTCAGGCTGTAAGAGATCTTCCTAAATTGGTGAAACCTACAAATAGTTTATGCAAAGAATGTCAGCTAGGCAAACAGAGCAGAGTCTCTTTCAAAAGCAAGCATCAGTCCACTACCAGATTGTTGGAATTAGTACATACTGATCTTTGTGGTCTGACAAGAATCAAGAGTATGCAAGGTGATAGATATTTCATGTTGCTAATTGATGACCATTCCCGAATGATGTGAGTTACCTTCCTAAAAGAGAAATCAGAAGCTCTTGAGAAGTTCAAAATCTTCAAACCTATGGTAGAGAATCAAACCAGATTGACACTAAAGTGTCTAAGGTCTGATAGAGGTGGTGAATTCACATCCGGTGAATTCATAGACTTTTGTGAGAAGCATGGCATAAAGAGATAGCTGTCTGCTCCTAGGACTCCACAGCAGAATGGAGTAGTTAAGAGAAAGAATCAGACCATCCAAGAAGCTTCTAGGACAATGATGATGGAAGCAAATGTTCCTCAGATGTTTTGGAGAGAAGCTGTCAGCTCTGTAGTCTACACTCTTAACCGAGTTCAAATCAGAAGCAACACCGGTAAGACTCCTTATGAACTTTGGTTTGGTGTAACTCCTACTATGAGATACTTCAGAGTATTTGGTAGCAAATGTTATATCAAAAGAGATGAAGATTTAGGAAAGTTTGATGCTAGAATTGATGAAGGAATTTTCTTGGGTTACTCCACTCAAAGCAAAGCATACAGGTGTTACAATAAGAGATTGAGAAAGATGATAGAAAGTACAAATGTGAAGGTTGATGAAGGAATGGAGAAGCTCTCAAGATTCTATGAATGTGATGAAGATGATCAAAATGATCCTCTGGTGAAAGGAGCTCCATCCTCCTCTAAAATTTAGATCTAGACTGATCTGGTAAATTAGGAAGAAGAAGTTTGACTAAATGAGCTTGATCAAGAATTAGTAGTGCAAGAAACTCCCAAAGTTACAAGGTATGTAACTCTAAATCACTCTGAAGATCAGATCATAGGTGACAAAAGTAAAGGGGTACAAAAAAGGAGAAGAATTACTCAAGATTCAAATGAATACTATCTGATTTCAAAGATTGAACCTAAGACAGTTAATGAAGCTTGCAATGATATAAATTGGACCAAAGCAATGGAGGAAGAATTGATGCAAATTGAGAAAAATCATACTTGGGATCTTGTTCCCAGACCTAGAGATAAGAATGTGATTGGAACCAAATGGGTCTTCCAGAACAAACTGAATGAAGTTGGTAAAGTAATCAGAAAAAAGCTAGATTAGTCTACAAAGGCTACTCTCAAATAGAAGGAATTAATTTTGAAGAGACCTTTGCTCTGGTGACAAGAATTGAAGCAGCAAATTATTTCTTGCATTTGCTGCCTTCAAAGACTTCAAGGTATATCAGATGGATGTCAAGGTGATCTGGAAGAAAAAATTTACATTGAACAACCGGATGAATTTCAATTGTCTGATAATGATGCTATAGTCTGCAAGTTGAAGAAAGCATTGTATGGATTGAAGCAAGCCCCAAGAGCATGGTATGAAAGGTTGGATAAGCATCTTGTGCAAATTGGATTCAACAAAGGTACTGCTGACAGTAACTTATATTTTAAAATTGATCATGAAAACATTTTGATTGTTGAAGTGTTTGTGGATGATATCATTTTTGGAGGAAGAGATAGTATTTGCAAAACTTTTGCAAATCAGATGAAAAGTGAGTTTGAAATGTCTATGCTTGGTGAAATGAATTTCTTCTTGGGTCTGCAAATTACTCAAACAAAGAAAGGGATCTTCATTTCTCAGACCAAATATGTGAAAGAATTGTTGAGGAAATTTGGTATGGAAGATTCAAAGCCAATGAACACTCCTATGGCAACCGGATGTAAGTTGAGCAAAGATGATGACTCTCCGAAGGCAGATCAGACAAAGTATAGATCAATGATTGGTGGATTGTTGTATCTCACTCAGATTAGATCAAATATAATGTAGGCTGTTGGTCTTGTGGCAAGATTTTAGGCTGATCCTAGAGAATCTCATGTTATGGCAATCAAGAGGATTTTTAGATATCTAAAAGGGACAGTGGAGTATGGTTTGTGGTATCCTAAAGATCATGATTTCTCTCTTCATGCTTACATAGATGCAAATTCAGTAGGAGATGTGGATGACTAGAAGAGCACCAGTGGTGGAGCATTCTTTTTGGGAAAGAGATTGGTTTCTTGGCTAAGAAAGAAACAAGATGCAATATCTCTATCTACAACTGAAGCAGAATACATTACAGCGGCAGGTAGTTGCACTCAAATCTTATGGATGAAGCAGATGCTAAGAGACATTAAAGTTGAATATGAGGAGCCTATCACAATTTTCTGTGATAATTTAAGTGCAATTAATATTTCTAAGAATCCAGTATTGCATTCTAAGACTAAGCACATATCCATCAAGTTTCACTTTTTGAGAGAACAAGTGAACAAGCAAGAAGTCAGATTGGAGTATGTACCCTCGAAGGATCAGATTACAGATATCTTTACTAAACCTCTTCCCAAGGACTCTTTTGAGTATCTCCAGGAGAAGTTAGTGGTCATGGCCCCTCTGGTGATGAACTAGGATGCAATGATGTGCATTAGTCCGATGGATATCACAGTCATATCCTGTGATCCAAATTGGTGATGGGGAGCTGCTACTAAGGGGGAGCAGCTGGTATGATTCTGATGTGTTAGAATTGCAAGTATGAGCCCTTTGCCATTGATGTCAAAGGGGGAGAGAAGACATGTGAAAAACTAGTGGTTGATGATCAAAGGGGGAGCAATAAAGGAAGAGAAGACATGTGAAGAGTTGTTGTTGATAGGGGGAGCTGTGACAGAAAGGAGAAGTTCTTGTCTTGATGGTTTTTCACATCATATGTTGCCATCAATGACAAAGGGGGAGATTGTTACAAGTATGAGGTGAACCAGTGTTGTCATTGATGTCAACATACTCATATTGCATTGACAAGAAGGATTGGATGAGCTGTGTGCTGAGGATATTGAAAAAATTAGTCTCAATCAGGAACAGTGAAGAACAGTGATGAGGAGAAGGCAGAAGTACTCAATAGGTTAAGATTTAGAGGATGCGGATTAAAGGGTTTGTAGATATGAGTCTTGAGATGATCTAGTTAAGATTTTAGAGGTCCGCATGAAGATGTGAAGAAGTTGTGATCGGTCAAGTAGAACCGGTTCCGGGAGATGCTTCGGAGTGACAGAGTGTTACAAAAAGGTCCGGTGAGATCTGGAAGTGCATTGTCCTATTCTGCAAATTGGATAAAGTGTTTGGGAGGTCATTGTAATGTGTCATCTCGATTGGTATGTGGTTTGGAGGTTTGGAAGCACCTCTGGTAGTATGACAGTGGTGATAGACTATGTTCTTGAAGTTATGGATGAGGAAGAGAAGAGATTCTAGTGAGTAGAGGAAGTGCAGATGTACCTAGTCATTCAGGTAGGCTTGTGAAGGTTCTTGGATTGTGTTGAGGTTGTGTTGTTGATCTGCATTGGTGGTAGAGCCTAGAATTGTAGATATTCTTCCAGATGAAGTTCTTGTTCAGACTAGCCAACCGGATGAGTTGTTCATCTTGCAAATGTTCTTGTGGTGGCCGACCAGATGTGTTATTCATCTTGCGAATGTTCTTATGGTTGATTGCTGACTTAGATGATTGTTCCTAAGCTGATGTCTTGTATAAATAAAGGTTTGTGAGTTCATTTGAAAGTGGGTGTTGTGGTGCAGATGAGTGTGGTATAGCGAAAGAGCAAAAGGTAGAGCAGAAGTGTTTCAGGCTTAAATGGAACTGATCCAGACATGGTGAAGATGTCATTCTCTAGTTCAAGGTTGTGATCCTTATGATCTTGTAGACAGTGTGTCTCTTTGTAGGCAGTGTGCCTCCTTGTGAGCAGTGTGCTCAGGCAGTGAGCCCTAATTGGCATGTGCCATTCATTTTATCTTATTCTTCTAACAGAGAATAATCCTTGGGTTAATCACCTCATGGTTTTTTCTTTACCCGGGTTTTCCACATTAAAAATCTTGGTGTCTAATGTGTTCATGTTTATCTACTCTAGTGTTTATGCTTTCTGCTTTCATGAATGGTTAATTGATATGCTATTAACTAATAAAGAAGAATCAAGTGTTTCAAGTAGAAGCAAGTTTTTGTACAATTGATTCACCCCCCTCTCAGTTGTGTGCCCTAGATCTAACAATAGGCTGAGGTTAGGATCTAATATCTTTCAAGAACGTCCTATTAATGATCCACTTGATAGACTTGAAAGTATAGAATCACTGAGGGATACAAATAACCTGATTGCGATTGGTCCACCATCCTCATCAATGCCAAAAGAGGATGAGTTACTAGAGGAAGTCAAGAATCTTAGGGCAGAGATTGAATTCTTGGAAGCTATAAGAATAAGGGATGAGATGAGACTTAGGGTTGAGGCTCTAAGGACTACTTACTAGGATGCAATTCCAACTATCTCTGCAACAAATAATGCAAATACAATGGGTAATCAACATGTTAATAATGTCCTAAACCAACAAAATAACCAGAATGTACTAGGTAATAATCATGGGTAGAATGTAAAAAATAATAGAGCACATCAGAACCATTTAAGCAATCCAAATGCACATTTTCATGGTAATGTGAATAAGAATATTATTGTAAATCAAAATATGAATGCATTTGGTAGGAGACCTATGTAGTGGGAAAGGTATAGACAGCTAGATTTTAATGGTATCCTTGGGTATCCTAACCCTATCGATAATGACATCAGGACTGAATTGCCCAAGTTTTTAGGTAATAATGCAATATCTGGAGAAGATCATTTGAAAGCTTTTTTGAATTTGATGGACAATTTTGAGGTTGAATAGGAAGATGTTTTCATGAAATTGTTCATACAATCTCTAGTAGAAGAGGCTAGAGAGTGGTATCAAAATCTACCTGATTAGAGTATTTCATCATGGGATGATTTCATGCAAATTTTTAGAGAACGGTATGGAGACAAGACCGATCCTAGTTTCATTATAAATGAGTTCACTAGTATAACCAAGGGATCAAATGAGCCTGTTCCTGATTTTAATCCAAGGTTTACTAGGGTATTGAATAGAATTGCACCCCATATGAGAAGAAATGAACCTGTGTACATGGTTTTGTACACAAATGCCTTTAATGCAAAAATAGTTTATGAATTGAGATATAAATGTCCAGCTAGTCTGAGAGATGCTTTCAAGATTGCAACCAATATTGAGAATAACATGAAAGCATTTGGCAAAGGAAATAGGAGAGATGATATAGAAATATTAAAAAATCCAAACAATAGAGCTCAGAATAATGCCTCCACATCTGAGGACAAATTAGACAAGCTAACAAGTGCTTTTAAGGACCTAGGTTATAAACTTGCTAGAGTAGAAAAAGAATTGGGGCCTAAAAATCTGAATAATCAAAGACAAGAAAAGAGACCACAATTGCATGATATGCCATATAATACAAATTGGCACAATGATAAGCCCATTTTGAATATTAATAATAATCAAAGGTCTCAGTATGGTAAGGAAACTCCTGACCCATTAAAGAAAACCATCAATTTTGTTGAGGATACTTCTTGGTGTATAGTTTGTCAAATGCCTCACTCATCATTGCAGTGTATGATTGCTTAGTCTTTCCATAATGATGCTAATGCTTGTAATGAATGTGATGAATCCCACTATGTTGAAGATGACAATGTTAACATGTTTTTTACTAGTGGGGATTATTCTTCTTCTAATGTGGTTGATGCAGATACAGATGTGGTTGTAAAGAGACATCATATGGAGCAAGTTTGTCAGCAAATTTTTTCAGATGAAGAGGATGAAGATCAGTAGGTCTATGCCCAGGATTCACACATTCCAAATATAAATTTGAGGAGACTTTCTGATGAAGAGAATAGAGCCCTTACAACTATAGCAATGGTTCAGGTTAAGAGTAATTACAAGCTCAGGAGCAGGGCTCAAACTGGTGATTCTGCTCAACCAGACAACATATTTATGAAGCAGTTTTAGAATAATCCAAAAGGGTCTAAGCCCCAGAAGAAATAGAGTAATGACAATAAGAGGGACTCTAAAGAAAAGTTAAATCATAATACCAGAGGTTCAGAAAGTAAGGCAACTCAAAATGAGGACATAAGTAGAAGTTCTAATGTGGCAAGTAACAGTCAAAATGTCACAAGTGCCAAAGCTGGACATACTCATGAAAGGAATAGGAAGATGGATTAGAGCCCAGTTGTTGTACAAAACTATGTCCCATTTGATATTAATCAGGCCTTGCCATAGATGAAGGTTTTAGTTTCATTACTTGAGATGTTGAAAATTGAAGAATATAGGAATAAGGGATTGTCCTTAATCTCTGGGATACCTAATCAGGCAGACCAAGTAACCAAGGATCATGGTAAAGGTCAAGAAAAGAATGCTAATGAAGAAGAGATTCCTAAAGTGTATTTAGGAACAACCTTGACAAAGTGTCTGTCACAGGTAGAGCCATTCTATGTGTCTCTTATCATCAATGGAAAAGTAAAAAGGAATTGTATGCTTGACTCAGGTGCATCTACAAACATCATGCCTTTGGCTATTATGGAACAAGCTAGACTAAAAATAGATAAGGCATGTGGTAAATGTTTTTTTATGGATGTAAGGGAGGTGTCAGTTATTGGAATCATGAAGAATGTGGACTTCATGGTTGCTACTTATCCTGAAAAAACATACACTATGAATGTAACTATGGCTGACATCAAGCCACAATATGGAATGTTTCTATCTAGAAGGTGGGCAACATTGATTGTGGGATGTATGCAATTGGACTTGTCATATGCTATAATTCCCATGAATGGTAGGGATGTTAAACTAAACAGAGAAGAAAGGGCACCTAATATAATTGAAGAGCTTAAGCTAGTTGATTGGATTTGTTTTGTTGATACTGATTGTGATAACTTTCGAGTAGTACCTTATGACCAAAATATAAAAAGGAAGGAACCTATTGATGATGAATTAGAGAAGTTGAAGGACCAATATGGGCTCTAGCCTATGTATTTTGATGGTACATGTTCAAAGGAGGGCTCTGGTGTAGGAGTAGTGTTTGTGTCTCCTACTGGTAAGATACTCAAATTTTCTTTCCTTTTGAAATTTGGGTGTACAAATAATATTGCAAAATATGAAGCCCTTCTATTGGGACTAAATGTTGCTATTAAGCATGGAATCAAGTTTCTCAAGGTGTTAGGAGATTCAGAATTAATTGTCTCTCAAGTAACAGGAAAGTATGCTTCTAAAAGTAAAAGGTTGAAACAATATAAGCATGCAATATGGGATACCATGGAATTGTTTGATCCATTTTCTATAAATTGGGCAGAGAGGTCTACGAATGTCTTGGTAAACTTCCTAGCTAATGTTGCAATCAGGCCAAATGACATCACATTATCTGACAGTTCACATGTCGAGGTCAAAGTTAGACCTACAGTCCCAGATAACATATGCAGTTGGCAAGTCTTTGAAGATGATAAAGACTAAATAAAGTTTTTATATTGCATTAATGAATATGAAAATCAAGAGATAGACTTTTAGAACTTTATCAAAGTTGCGAATGAAAAGGAAACTCTATTTGGAAAGAGATAATACAACTTAAGACTAATAAGATTCCAAAAGGTTTGGTAGCTTTGGAAAGGGCATTTGATAACAAAGATTAGTTTGCTACTCAGACTTCTTCCACAAACAAGTAGGATTTAGAGGAAATAAACTTGGGTACAAATAATGCTCCAAAGAAAGTCTATATTGGGAAGCAACTTAACACACACATAAGGGAAATGTTGATTTCCCTATTAAGGAAGTATAAGCATGTATTTACATGGTCATATGAGGATCTAAAGGCCTATAGAGAAGACTTATTTCAACATGAGATTCCTTTGAAGCCTGGAGCTAAGCCATTTAGACAGAAGCAAAAACCCATCAATCCTACTCTAGCACCAAAGATGCAGGAGGAACTTATGAAGCTTAGGGATGGTAGAATAATAAAACCTATAAGACACTCTTCTTGGGTGTCAAACTTGGTCCCAGTCAGAAAGAAAAATGGAGATATAAGATTATGTGTGGATTTTAGAAAATTTAATATATCATCTTTGAAGGAGAATTGTCCACTGCCCAATATGGAGGCTATGGTTCAGAAGGTAATAGGATGTGAACTCTTGTCCATGATAGATGTTTTTTCTAGCAACAATCAGGTGAAGGTGAAGGAATCAGAGCAGTACAAGACTGCCTTTACAACCCCATGAGGAACATATGTGTATGTGAGGATGCCATTTGGACTTACAAATGCCAGGGCAACATTCTAGAGAGTCATGGATGTTGCATTTGTAGGACTGATTGATTCAATATTGGTGGTCTACCAGGATGATTTAACTACTTATTCTAAAAAGGATGATCAGCATTGTATACACTTGGAAAATATTTTTATTAGAGCACTGGAGTATGGTATTTCACTGAACCCTAAGAAATGTGCTTTTGGGGTGACTGTGGGAAAGCTCTTCGAGCATATAGTGTCCAAATATGGAGTCAGAATTGATCTAGAAAGGGTTACTGCCATTGATAGAATCTAGATGCCTAAGAATGTGAAAGGTATTTAGTCATTGTTTGGATAGATCAACTTTGTTAGAAGATTTGTTACCAATTTTGAATAGACTACTAAAGCAATATCCAAGATGATGAAAAATGGTGAGTCTGTTACATGGGGAAATGAAGCAATTTAGTCATTTCAAAATATAAAGGAAAGTATCAAAACATCCCCTATTCTAAGGTCTCCTAATTTCTCTAAACCATTTCAGTTATTTTCTTTTGTTTCTTTTCATACAATTGTTGCATGCCTATTACAAAAGAATGATGATGGATATGAACAACCCATTACTTTCTTTAGCAAGTCTTTGTAGGCTGTAGAACTAAAATATGACATAATGGAAAATAAATCTTATGCTTTGGTAAGGGCAGTGAAGAATTTTAGACCCTATTTGGTTGGAGCTCAAATTGTAGCATATGTCCCCCACTCTACAGTAAAGGATATATTCACGGAACAAGAGGTAACATGGAGACGGTGTAGATGGATTAACAAGATACAAGAGTTTAATATTGACATCCAAATCACCAAGCTAGAAAGACGACAAGGTTTGGCAAAGCTAATGGTAGAGACAAAACTGGAAGCTTGTCAAGTGAATGTAACTAATGACTAGATGCAAGATAAAATATGCAGTGCATAGCAATCTAAGTGGTACAGAGACATTGTTCAATACTTACAAAACATGAGTTGCCCTTCTCATTGCAATGATAATTAGAAGAGGACATTGAAGATGGATGCCATCAAGTATGTCATTATTCAAGGTGAGTTATATTGGAAAAACCCTGATGGTGTGCTTCTCAGATGTGTAGATCAAGATCAGGCTACAAAGATATTGATTGAAATGCATAAGGGGGGTATGTGGAGGACATTACATAGCTAAAACCACTGCACACAAGATCCTTAGATCAAGTTATTGGTGGCCAACACTCTTTTTTTTATGTATACAAAGTGGTGAAGACTTGTGATTCTTGTCAAGGATTCTCTAGGAAGTTAAAGTATGCTGGTGCATTACGACTCAAAAATATGATAGTAGATGCTCCATTTCAACAACAGAGAATTCATTTTATTGGAGAAATAATAGAAAAGTTAAGTGCTAGACATAGTTGGATACTTGTTGCTACTGATGATTTCACTAAATGGATTGAAGCCATTCCAACTAAGAAAGCCACAAGCAAAATTGTACTAGATTTTGTTTTGGAGCACATAATCATTAGATTTGGGGTACCAACTAAATTGGTAATAGACAATGCAATGTGTTCTAGGTCAAGAGAATTTGTTGATTTCTATAATGATTATGGTCTTAATCTATCATATGCAACACCATATCATCCTCAAGGCAATGGTCAAGGTGAGTCTAGCAACAAAAGTTTGATGAAGATAATCAAAAGTATAATTAGTAAAAATAAGAGGGCATGGGACTCTAAGTTGAAGTTGGCATTGTGGGCTGATAGAGTGACTGTTAAAAAGGCTACTGGTAAGTCTCCTTTTGAGTTGGTGTATGGATTGGAAGGAAAATTGCCAATAAATAATCTTTTGCGAGTATACAAGTTCATACAAGAAAATGATGATGACATGGAGGATCCAATGGCAAAAAGGGTAAATCAATTGATTACATTGGAAGAGACAAGGAGAGAAGCACAAAGAACCAATATAAAAAGATAGCAGAAAGTGAAATACTAATTTAAAAAATTAAAGGGCTTCAAAGAGGAAGTTCCAGGTTAATGATATGGTTCTTGTATGGAATGCCAAATGTCTGGATAAAGGCAAGCATGGAAAGTTTGAGCCTTTGTGGATTTTCCCATACTTGATAAGCAATACTTATGGAGAGGATTCATGTTTTCTCTAAGCTCTTGATGGTGAATTTTAGGAATTACCTATGCATGAACAGTTCCTGAAACCCTACTTTTCATAACAAGGTTCTTTTTTTGTGCACATTGTAAATATATTGTATATAGTGTATATTTGGTATAGTTGTCCTTTTGTTCTGTGTGTGTTTCTATTCTAGTCTACTCCTAAAGTTTTCTGATCCTCACTGCAATTTTGCAAGTTGCACGTCCCCAACTAGAGTGAATGGTGGTACCTGCCTAGGTTTTAGGGTTTTGAATTGATTTCATAAACACTTTCCTTATTTTCATTAAAACCCTAAGTCTTGTAATTGTGATTTTACTTTATGTTCTACTTCATTGTTGACCGCTTAGCTTAGGTTCTTGGTCAGTTAAGTTATAACCTTATGTCTTTTATATCATCCGTTGACTGGTCCTGAGTCTAGAGTTACACTTTGTAACCCATCAAACCATGTGCATCATAAGGTTTTAAGTATTATATCCTTGTAGGGTTCAAAAGATACCACTTCACAGGATATTGCAAGCCCACACACCACTGAGGTTGACATCATGTCTGCACCGTGGGGTTGTGAGATGAAGACATGTTGAAGGTATCATGGCTTACAACTGTTATCAATCAAATATGCACCCTATTCTAAGCTTGCAGAAGACTTAGCTATATGTTAACACATGGAAACACTCTCAGGTTGTGGGTGACCTATAGTGAGGATGAATCTCCAAAGTGAGCTGGTTCTCCTTATGATTTTTTCTAAACTATTGACTTGTCTAAGAAAAGAGAAGAGGAATAGCTGAAATGAAATTCTATTTTTTATCTAAAGATAACCTAAAATCTAAATATTTACACACAAACAACTCTCAAGCCTGTAACCTTCTCAGTTTCACCTAAGTGGAACAATCTAAAAGTACTTTGTATGAAGGTTTAACTTAAACACAACACACAACCTAGATTAGATGGGCAATACTTGCAAAGATTTTAATAACATTAAGACATAATCAGAGGATTAGACATCATAATCATAGTTTAAACATCAAATCAAAGTTATAAAGGAGGCAACAAATATGAAACAAGAATGCTTTGCTGTATTGAAATGAAAGGGGTACATCTAACTCTAAAAAATATGAGTCAAGATTAGTTTATAAACTCTCTGCCTGTGCTCAAGAGAAAAGAAACAAGGATATCAACTGACTCCAAGAAAACTAACTTTCTCCAAATATATACTGCCCAAAAGATCTCCCAAAAAGCTCCTAAAATAGATGTAGAAATCCATTTTTTAGCTCCTCCAAAATTATGATAAAAAGCCCCCAAACTACCTCCAAATTGTGAAAACAAACTGCCAGATACACCTGTCAAGTGGCGCCCACCAAGATCTACTTTAAATCATGCTTTATCTAGTCAAAAAAACTTCTATTTTGTCCTCACTTGCTCCAATTCACCCAAATCTAGAAAAAAAGATCATGTTTGCTTTATTTTATCCTAATTGCATAAAATAGCTTTTATTTTAATGCAATTTATAAAACATTGGTTTAAAACGAAGCTTTACAATAGATTTGCAGTTTTATCCCTTATTTGATTCTGATCTGATTCTTCTTTTACAAAAGTTACAAGGCTTTTATTTGTATTTAGCCAAGTGTATAGATCTCATTTGACATTATGATTTCTATAAAATCACAAAAATATTTCAAGCCATGTATATGTTTTTTGAAAAAAAAAAAGGCCTACGAGGCTTATCCTCTATTTGTTTATGCAAAACACTCTAAGGGCATGTGGATTTATATCCTATCTCCAAATATGACAAAAGATTTAAGGCACAATGCCTTCCATATGGTTGTGCAAAATATTCCAAGGTGCATTACTTAAGGTTCATTTACCTTTCAAAGGTGGCAAAAGATTTCTAAGGCTTGCCTAGTTATTAAATATTCAGAAGGACCTAAGGCAACTTAGAGTATTTTACATATGTAATATCTGACCCTTCACAAGTCATATAGACTTAGGCAAAAGCGGTTGATCTAGCAACTTTTGACCCTGATGGAATTTGATATGGCAAATAAATGTTTTCAAATGTGATAAAAATATCAAGTTTCAAATTAGGGTAAAAACCCTAATGACAAAACATGATTCACCCTAACTTTTCAGGCTCACATTGCACCCTGCTCTTTTGATGGAGTGTGTATTGCATCAGCCGCCATGTAAACTATAGTTTAGAGAAAAATCTCACATCTTTCATAGTCTCTGAGCATGTTTTTGAGGATCTTGAAGATTAAAAGACATCAAGGGTAAGTCACCTTCTCACTGTCTTGAACGTTTCAACCTCCAATTTTGCAATACATTTGCCCTACAAGGTCGCAGCTATGATGATACCTTCTGAGCATTTCTTTGCATTTTTACTATTCTCGGTATACCTTATTCTTGGCCATCAACATGACTGCATACATTCTAACCTTGCTTCTTTTGTGGGCTTCTCATGATTGGAAACTTGAGCCTCTCTAGAGTATTGTGAGGGAAAAACTACGGCCCCCGTTTGTATCTTCCTTCAGAAATCAAGGTAAGCATCTATATTTCAACTGCTGTATTGTTTTCCTTCATTTCTCTCATGAAATTGGGAGACCATGAATGCACTATTTCATTTGTTAGAAGCAAAAACTTGTATTTAAACATGGATGTGGCCGTTCCATATTTGTCTTTCTGTATTGCTGACAGCAAACTCTCATTTTTCCTCTGGCTATGGCTATGTATGAAAATTACATATGGGTTCAAATATATGCCAAGACTCCTCTAGGGATTTGTCTTTTCATTTTCATACTCCTTTCTATCTATGTGGTTGTCACCTCTGTAGCTTCATTTCATTGAGAATAATGGAGATATTGCTATTATTTCTGGCTGCACCTTTATCTTGCGTCTACCATTTATGATTAAAACTCAAATGATTTACTTGTATAAAAGAAGAACTTACTTCCCCATCTCTCTGGCTTCCATTGGGTAATCAGTTTCTATTCATTTTCAGCATACAAAAGATAACAAATTCATATTGTTGCTCATTTGCAAAATAAAACAAACCCCTCTCTATATGTAGAAAACAATGAAACTGTATTGGTCTTTCCTTTATTTTGAATGGCATGAACAAACTCTTTCCCCTCTGAAATATGTGGCTTATCAATAGATTGTATCGACAGAGCTTGAAATTTGTCACAAGAGGATGTATTGAAAACCTCACATTTATGATGGTTTACTCCTATGAGGCTGTGGCTCTGTCAAATTTTATGGCTCGAAGAGCATCCATTCTTTGCATCTGACTATGTATCTTTGGCTTATTCCATATGTGGTTTTATTCAAAGCTATAGCTGCTCATTAGCATTTCTTTGTACTAGAATAAGCTTGAAATCTTCCATCTCTCACTCTACACCTATATTCATGACTACACTTGATTTAGTGGCCGATATCAAACTCCTTCTTCAAGGCAAAAATGGTCAACATGTTGTTCCATATTTTGTTGTTCCACTTGTCACTGTTGTCACTCTACTTCACTGCATATCCTTACATGCATATTATGTTCAATGGTGATGTTTCCTTTCTTGAATCACTTGGTCCGAAGCAATATGCTTCAGTATGTGTCTTCATGTAATCTGCATACAACACTGAAACATTATATGTTGTGAAATTGAGATGAAGCTTTTATCATTCAAGACTTGGCACATGATATTGTGTATTTATAATATCCACTATGAGATAATCATATGTCTATCTTCTTGATCTTCTATAGCCATATCTTATGATTACTATCACTCCTGTTCATGTTATTGAATTTCTATTGTGATAGCTATTTATCCTTATCTCTGCAATGCTCCACATGATGGCTTCCTGCATCACTGTTGTCCTGGCACTTGATGCTACGTGTTTATTGTATTCCTATCCAATATGCCCTTTTGGCAAGGAATTGAATGAATCATTTACATATTATCCCTTGTGAACAAAACTCACTAGAAAAACACCTTCTGTGCTGGTAACAAATATTATATTTTCTTGTTCATCAAAAGAATATCATGATGTCCTCTTCATTTGTACTTACAGGTTGTATGGTAACATATGATTTCTATCGCACGGTGTATCATTTCATTTATTCAACTATCACTTTCAGCTTGCTTACTGTATCATTTCATACACCACATATGGATTCATGCTTCACTATGACATGGCATCTGTTTTGCTATCTAGAATTGATGGTTTGTATGCATATTGGATTTCCATGGCTGTTATACAATTGTGAACACTCCTATTGATGAAGCCTGTAGAATATCTATTCATTATACATTGGATATGATCCGTAGCATGGTAATAGGTTTCTAAATATTGTAATCATGCCTTAATGGCTATCCATCTGTACTTCTCAGTTTGTTTATGGACAACATGATTCTTTTACCACTAATGATGCCCTTACAGCTGAAGCATTACATATCATGAGGCTACTTTATAAATGTGACTTGGCATATTCATAAAATGTAGCTTGGGTTTGAGATCACTTGTATACTTATGATGTTTTGGCTTTTTTTAGCTGTTATATGGCTTCTACAGTCCCAAAACAATGACTTAAAAGCATAACAATCTATCATATTGTGGCAACAAATACATGTAGCATCATCATGATTTTAACAATACCTTTGCTCAACTTGTTTGAAAGAGTTCGATGCTCATTTATGGATTTCATTTCATCTTAGATGCACTAAAATTCATAGATGGGTATTGAAGCACCTAGTGAATGTAATACATCCTTAGCTAAAAAATGTCATGATTTGACAACAAGCCCCTTCAAACAGCATGCTCAGCTCTGCCCTTGTGGGAGCCCATTTTTGCACCATATGCTGAATTGTCTTCTAAACATCAACATACTTTCACCTATACCTGCACATGAAACAAACAGATTAGATAAAAATAATGAAGTTCAATGATTGTTTCTCTTTCAGTTCTCTTGTATGTGAATGATGTTCATCTGATCAGTGCATTAGAGGCAATGTATTATGCCTCTTCTAATAGACACATTAAGATCTCATAACTGGAGCTCTAACATGACTTTTTCCATTTTTTTGCATGTTTATGTTGAAGATCAGGAGCAGGAACAAGATGGCAACCTTGGAGATTGAAGACTGCACTAGGCAATGATGGATATGACTTTCTCTCGCTATCTTTAGATGCATAGTATTTTTCCTATATTTACATTCATTTAGCTATTCCCATAGCTTGTGTGGGACATTTGATCTATCACTATTTCTTTCATTGCAATATTTATCTCTTTATGTATCTCATTTGTAAACGAATAGTCATTGTAGTGAATGAAATACTTATCTCTCTTCTGAATGTTCTATAATGCAATGAATGATTTAAAAATCATTTCTTTTCTTGAACAACTGGACTGTAATATCACTGAAACACAATCAACTATGCAAATAACTTATAATAGAAGAATGTTAACCTTCACTCTAAAAATGAATTTTTTGCACCACCTCTACCAATTTGAGTTGTAAGTGAAAAATGGTAACATTTCTAGTGACTTGTACTATATGCTTGCCTATTAAGCATCGAATCAGTTGCCTTGAATATCCATTGGGCATTGAGTCATACTCTACTCTTCTCAAATGTAAAAAACACTAAAATTTAGCTCCCCAACTAGTTCAAATAGCAATAGAAAACAAAAAACAAACTAAACTAAAAGCAATTAACAGGCCCTCATTGCCAACAAAAATGTGTAGCAGCACTTGGGGAAACAAAATAACTGAAAGAAAAATGTGCACTGAGCACTTATTAACTGGAAATACTAATCCTAAGCTACTGTAGACTAGCCAAGGTGACTGATCAAACAAACCAATTCACTGATTGGGTCAAATAGCTTCCCTTCCTTAGATACTTATGAATTGTCCAAAAGAGGTAAAATAAAAATAAATAACTGGCACAATGCTGCAACACCTTTTTGAGAAGAAACATGCAATCACTTACCACTCTAACTTGTTTGACAAACTGATCAAATGAACAAGTAAACTGATAATGTTCAACTAGGTACCCTACTTGATGATCTAGATCAGTCTTACTAAGAGGTTGCTCCTTTTTGTTGGCTACCAACCTGGCTAGATATCTAATAGGACACCCCCTCAAAAGTGTTGGATCAGATAGAAAGCAATTTGAATGGTTGAAAACCAGTATCACCTCCACTCTTCATGATAACCTGCTATTTTACTTCTTCCATAGTCAATGGGCCATCCTCCTTTGTCAGGGTTGCTAATATCTTGTCAAAGATATCAAATCTTAATAGGCTCTTAGCCAGAGTTCGATTAGGCTCAGAATGCACATTATTAGTCAAAGAAGAACATTCTGAAACAACAATCTCTTTGCCAATGAATGAAGGTGAGTGGTCAAATAACAAACTAACCTCTTTCAACATACCATCAATTTGCATATTAGCCTCTAGTTACCGTGTGTCATGCCTGTCCTCAGTGGATTCATCCAGAATCTATACCTTGCCTAACTGATTCTCTTCATACTATTTATTGTCCTCATCATCTACTGGCTTGGGCTTTTGATTGTTCCAAGAAATCAACAAAGTGGCAAGCTCTTTGCAAGACGAACAGTTAGGATCCTGATAATCAAATATGAAGTTGTCTTGGACAGGTTGATTATCTTCAGTTGATAGACTTGATTGTTCATCAAGGCAAGCTACCCTAGTCTTGTTCATGACAGCTTCTTCATTATAGTACAATGGGAGCTCTGCGAACAAAAAAGATGCTTCATCCTCATAAAGAATCTAATCTGATTTAACCTTGTGCTCAGGGTCTTCATGTGAAACAAGCATGATAGATTCAGAAACCAAACTACCTCTTTGCTCTTCAAATTGAACTGAGGCCCCAATCTCATTATTGCCTTTACAAAACAACAATACATGACTTTCTGCAACACCTTCTGGCTGTCCAAAATCAGCTGATAAATGGAATTCATGCATGATGTCTTCATCATCACCAACATAAGCGGGCAACTGATGAAACAAGAAAACTGAATTGTATCCTTTTTCGGTCTATTCTCCATTTGAACCTAAGCAATGTGTCTTTGCAATTGAAGACTTTCGCCCTCCAATCTCTACATCCTGCTTTGATTCATCTTATAAAAAGCATTAGCAAACTTGTCAAAAGAATCAAAATGCAAAGGGTTCAGGATCAAGTTTGAATCAACTTCCTTTACACATTCATTATGCTCATAATCAGGTAGGGCTACAGCACAAACAATAGTAACCTCTTGCTTGCTATTTGATCTTTCAGCTGCTGGCTCAAAATTTGAGATTTCGATTGGTTTGGGTTCTTGATATGGTTGAAATTAAGGATTAATGGATTGGCCTTGAATGCAGACAGGCTCCTGAGAAAAATTAGAACTTCTGAAACTCAAGATTTTGATTTCCTAGGAAGTTTGTTTGCATTCAAAACCCATCTCTTGGCCTTGGGGATAATTCAGATCACAAAATTTAGTGCCTTGCCAATTCATAAAAACCACGTCAAGGTTATAATCTCTTCTTGGGCCCTATGGATCAGTTTGGAATGGTGGCCTATTTGGCTGATTAGACTGATACAGGGCCTGGTATGGCTTATGTTCTTGACCGATTTGCCTCTTGAAATTAACAAATTCATTTGTCATGTTTTTAATTATGTTTTGAAGCTATTGGAACTCTTGAGTTTGGACTGAAACAACAATGTGAGGCTGATTATTTTTCGTTCCTTATTTTGATCATTTTACATTTTAGTTGATGACATTATCAGAGTTTTAGAGACTATTGTTCCATTATGCAGATTTGATTATATCTCCTGATTTTGATTTGACATTGATTAGACATATGGTGATTCGATTTGATCATATTTTGATGCTATGTTGAGACTAAACATGTGAGATATATGAGATGATGTTTATTGATGTGATTTCTAGTTCTTTATGTGATGATGATTATGTGACATTAGATAGAAAATGCAGTTTAATCTTGAATTATGTTGTAGATGATTAATGTTGTATTCAATGGCATGAATTTAATTCTAGTTGCTTCGGCTATGATTATTCATGATATGATTGACACTTGATCTAGATGTGTAGGAACATATTCCCAGGCCACGGGAAATTGGAGGTAGTATTCACACATATGTTATTCTCTGTGAAACCCATCCATTCCCAAGAGGGATGAGGATCATGTTTGATTCGGATGTTGTTTAAGTATTGTTTTTTTTATTATTTTGGCCTACTAACCCTTTGTTTAATTAATTTATATCATGTGTTGTATATTTTTATTGTTTTACACCACATGGTATTGTTTTCATTTTTGGGCCATTTAAAGTGAATTTATGACTCCCCAGGTGTACCTTAGTGTCCCAAACTTACCCTAGGTGGTTACCCATGGGTCTAGGGTCAATTTTGACTAACTAAACCTTAGGGTAACTCACTTTTGGTCACTCTAAACTGAGGTTTAGTCAAAGTGACGAATTTTTAAATGGCTAAGGGTGGGAGATGAGTCATGCTTTGGGAAAGACTCATCTCCCTTGCCAAAGTTTGGGGATCCCTTCACTAAAAAGATTTGGGAGGTCTCCAAGACTCCCAAGTGTGTGTGATCTCCCTCTAAGACTCTCACACACGTGTGAGAGCATCTTGGAGGGAGATGGCTCTCTTGGAGAATAAAAGGATGCCATATGGTATCCCTTATCCGCATGGAGGATTGAAGGGGATTGCCACCTCACCACTTGGTCTCTCACACATGTGTGAGAGCACAAGTGGATAATGTGAGGATTGGGATGGAATTAGAGGGTGACACTTGTCACCCTCAAAATTCCTTTCCCTTACAAGTGGCATAGGATGAGGAAGGAGAAGGTGACAAATGTCACCTTCTCATTCCTCAAGGACAATTTAGAAGGCCTATATTACCTCCTCTTGAAGAGGAGTGTGGGGTTCTAGCATTTTGGGATTTTCTTTCTATTCTTGGAGTTTCTTTTAGGGAGTTAGAGAAAAATTTGGAGATTGGAAGATTTGGAGAAGCTTGGAGCTCTTCACTAAATGTGCTTCCATTTTTAGGGCTTTTGAAGGTAAGCTCCATGACTATGTTCATATACCCTTGCATTTTTCATTTATGTTGTGTTTGTGGATTTTTCTTATTTGTTGTTTTCATTTTTATGTGGGTTGGGAGTTTGGTGAGAGCACCTCCATTTGGAGGTAAGGATCAACTTGTCTGGGGTAGGGGAGAGTGAACCTCCTCGAGGTCACCTCCATATTTGTGCTACTTATAGCCTTGAGGGCTTTTTCTTGGTGTTGAGATCATTTTGATGGCAAGAGTGCCATGATAGTTTATGAGTTATTTGGAGATATGTGTTTTGGAGGTTTTGGCTTGAGGCCTTGAGACTTGGTGTTTTGAGATCTTGGAGTGGCTTCTTGAGTTGAGGGGTCCATTCCCTACCCCCATCAAACTCATTTTCCTGAGTTTTGTTATGTGTAAATCCTTGGGTAATTGTTGAGTTGTTTTTGTGTTGCTTATTGTAGTGTGTGTGTGTAACCATGTGATTCCTACCTCCCTAGCTCAGGGGTGACCCACTTGCGGGTCTACAATAGGGAGGAGAGCATTTCATAGTGGCTTGGTTCCCCTTTTTGTTGTTTTACTTCTTGTAGGTTTGTAGTGGGAGAAATGGAGCTTGGAGAAGCTCATTTTCACCTCATTTGCAATATTATTTGTGATGGTTGTTGTGAGCCATGGCCTTGGAGGCCTTAATGTTGGAGTTGTAAAATTTGTACTCCTTATTGTATGGGTGTGAAAGGAAATTTGTATGTGAGTTACTCTTTGTTGTATATGCAAAAATATGTTCATTATGTTTGTTGTTGTGCTCATGTGTTTATGGAAAGATGCCAAAGATAATTATGTGTTGCTGATAAAATTTTGGTGTATGCAAAAAAAAAAAGAGAAATTAGGGGTATAATTTTCTGCTATGTTTGTATTGAAAGTTCATGTTCATTAATATGTTGTTGTGAATATAAGTTGTTGAAAATTTAAGTGAAATTATATTTCCTTCCTTCTAGATTTTGTCAAAAAAAAAAAGGAGTATTTCTGTATATTTATTTCCAAAAAAAAAATACAGATGCTATTGAATTATTTTATGATACAAAACTGAAAATTAGTATTCTATGTTATTTAAAATTATTGTTATTGAGAAAGTTGGTTTAATATATATATACAAAATGGCATATTTACATTTGAAATATATCATATAAAAAAATTAAATATAGATTAAAATGAGAATCGAACCCTAAGTAAGGTCTGTGTAAAGCTTAGCAGAGATAAACAAAAAAGTATGGAGTGACTAAGATGGGCGATGACACCAATCACAACCCTCCCCCATCTCTCCCACCGCAGCCGTTGTTAGTACTGTGGGTGTGGGTGGAGGTACAACCTCGTCCCCACACCTGTTCCCCGCGTCAATCCCCCTCACAGTCTCCTTAAGCCCCCCTTCCGCCTCCAACGCCCTTCGCGGACCCCTTAATACTCTCTGCGGCGGTAGGAAATAAATACCCACACATTATTTCTTGCAAGGTAAAATATATATTACACTTTGTTTATTGTCTTTTTTTTTTAAAGGAAAACTTGTATATACATTCTTTGATCTAAACTATATATATATATATACACAAAATGTATATATATATAATAAATAAATAAATAACCCTACTATGTATATTCAAAGAAAATATACTTCCATGAGGTATTTTGATGGATGCCAAGCCATTGTAGAGGAAATCTTGAACCTGCAAAACAAGAGAGAAAAGAAAACAAGAAAGGAGAAAAGAAAAACAATGAGAGAACAAAACAATAGAATAAGATGTTAGGGTTTTCCTATAGAGAAATAATAAAATAATGATTTAGGGCATCTCTTGCAAACAAATATTAAAATATTAACTTAGGGCATTTGAAGGGTGAGAGGGAAATTAGTTTTGTGAAATTAATTATTTTTCCCTTTTTCTCCCATGTACACGGGAGATTCTGCCTCCCTCTCTTTTGCTTTTCAAAGTCCTTTTAATTTATTTATTTTCTTGTGGGAATTGGTTTAATTTTGTTTTCATTTAGTTCTTTTCTTTTATTTTTGAATGAGAATGGAATGTTTTATATTTGGGGATGTTTTATCCCTTTGAGATATTTTGTGGGACCTCCATTTTAATTAATTGACGGTTTAAATTTGTTATCTTGGAAATCTTTTTGAATGTTTTTTTTTTTAATTTTTAATCAGTGTTATTATTTTATGGGGAAAGGTATTTTAATCTTTCCCCTTTTTCTATTATTTTTTAGTTAGTTAATAAATATAATGTCGAAATTATATTTATTAACAGACTTAATTTTGAAGTTTATTTTTGTGTCATTTAATTATTTTCAAATTTTAATATTTAATTGTAGGGTCAATTTATTTGGCCTTGGAAAAATATTTAATTTTTCTTTAAGTTTAATTATTATTTTCAGATTTTGCCTTGAATTCTTGTTGGAGTCTTTATTTTAAAAATTTTAATTCGATTATTGAAATCACGTTATGCTGTCGAAGTTTTCCTATATTTTACAATTTTATTTTTATGTCATTTTATTGACTTTCATTTTATCACTCCATCTTATCATGCATCCATCATGCCATTTATTTTCATATTTTATTTATTCAATTTCTTTTTTGTATTAGAGATAGGGTTTGGATTCAAATCTGATGAAATTGCCTTCTCACCTAGGAAACTTAGGGTTCTGATTTGAAACGTCCTAACCCTAGAAGCGGCACGTTTCACATCACCTTTTCCCCTAGTCAACTTTCATCACACAGGGGATTGTGAAGGAAGGTGCACTTCCCCGAATATGTTTGACATAATTATGCCTCACGCGTATTGCCACTGAGCATGTAGATGCGTGTGAGGGGGTTCCTAGGGACATACAGACAAGTTTTTCATATTTCGTGTCATGACCACATGTCAAATGTGGACATGACATGTGTGTTGTATATCATGACCACATGGGAAATGTGGGCATGACATTTGGTATCAGAGCCAAGTTGAAACACTGGGCTTGTTTAGGGCACATTATTATTTCTACAACTTTGATTAAATTGTGGTTACCTCATTTTTTTAGGATGCCTCCCCAATGAGTTCTATGAGTACAATCTCACCACACTATGTCTGCCAAGGTGCACAGTGATTATTTAGCTGAGGAATAGGCACCACCGGCCCCACAAGTACCACAGGCACCACTGGCCCTACCTATACCAGATATTGGGCCACATATATTACATACACTACAGGCAGTGTTAGATAGGCTACCACCGGTTGTAGTTGAGTTGCGCATAGAGCCACATGTTGAGCCCTGTGATGATCCACGAGAGGAGCCATGCATGGAGCCACGAGTAGAGTCACGTGTCGATCCATGTGTGGAGCCCTGCATCAAGCCATGAGAGGCACCACCTATGGAGCCATATGTTGAGATACCAGATATGATGGTAGAGGAGATTGGATTGGTCGATAGGGCCCATAGTAGGAGCCCTCCACATCATGCTAGGCATGAGGAGGTAATGCGAGTGGAGCATATTGGTCATAGGTCTTATGATTATTATGCAGATGAGCCTATCAGAGGGTACAAAGACTGACGAGATCCCATCAGGGATTTGTTGAGGTTGAATCCTCCTACTTTCATCAGGACCATAGAGGGAGTTGAGATAGAGGCCTAGCTCGTCAGCTTAGACAGATGCTTCATGTTGTGTCCTTACGAGGGCAACACAAAGGCTCGTGTGGCAGGCCACCTGTTGCGAGATGCAACAGCTACTTGGTGGTGAACTAAGGAGTGCAAGTACCATCTATCATTGGACACACTCACATGGGAGACCTTCATTGAGCACTTCAATGCGTGATATTTATCAGATCACTACAGGCAGCGTCGCATAGATGATTTTCACAACCTTCAACAAAGAGGACTTACTGTTGCTTAGTATGAGGGTAGAATCACCAAGTTGTCTCAATATGCAGAGTATCTACATGACGAGAAACTCCTGGTTCATAAGTTTATTAGAGGATTGAACCATAGCATAGTAGGGCTTGTATGCATGGCAAACCCCCAGACATTGAGTGATGTTGTCGATAAGGCATACATAGCTAAGGAGATACATGGATGAGGGTAGAGTTCATGCCCTCAATTTCAGGATCGTGGGTAGCAACAACATCAGCATATTTACTATAAACCACCACTGCCACCTCAGAGAGGAGGATTTAGTTCCACATCTTTACCTCCTAGGCCCCCACAGTAGCAGCAGAGACCTAGGCCATAGCAGAGGGCACATGGGGGGCATAATAAAGGTTGGTAGTATTAGGGCCCACGTAGAGATCAGAGGTAGTAGGGACCACCTGTGGGACCTGTGAGGTTGCAACAGTCATTTAGAGGTCCACAGGGGTCCACAGGTAGATCTGGACAGCAGCAGTCGAGTAGGACTCAAACTGGATAGGTACAGGCTAGCAGCCCATGTTATGTGTGTGGTGGAGTGGGATATCTAGCCAGAGAGTGCCCATAGGGCTTTACAGTAGGGGGACAACCTCGTTCAAGAGGATCAGAGCAGATGGTTGGAGATGTGGGTAGGTCCCATCATATGTTCACAGCGGTTGATAACCGCCAGGCTGATTTTTAGGCATCAGTGATTGAGACATCAGGTATGATAGGGGGTGTCCCCATTTCTATTCTTTTTGACTCTGGTACTACTAACTCTTTCATATCTCCATCGTTAGCGGAGTGTTGCAGGTTGGTGGTCTCTAGGCAGGGTGATAGGTGGGTGGTTGAGTTGGCTTCAAGGGCCAAGATGATAGTATATGCCTTAGTCCATGATTGTGAGATATCTTTGGGACCCTTTGCCACAATTTGTGACCTTAGAGTTATGACATTACAATCCTATGATGTGGTTTTGGGTGTGGACTGGTTTGCAGCTCATCGAGCCAAGCTAGATTGTCGCTGAAAGGCAATTAGCTGCTTAGACGATCATGGTACATTAGTCGAGATAGTGGGCATTCAGAAGCCCACGACAGTGCATATGATATTTGCTTAGCAGCTTAAGCGCTGCATTTAGAAGGGATGCCAGATGTTAGCTATTACAGTGAGTGACAGATTAGATGATGAGCCTGAGGCATCTTTGGATGATCATCCCATCCTTTGGGAGTTTTTTGATGTGTTTCTAGCAGAGTTACTAGGGATACCACCCTGTCGTGAGGTAGACTTTCATATTGACTTAGTGCTAGATGTTGAGCTAGTGTCTCGTGCACCCTACAGGATGACCACTCATGAGCTCATGGAGCTCAAGTTACAGCTTGAGGACTTTCTTGAGAAGGGGCACATCTGACTGAGCATTTCACCTTGGGGTGCTCCTATCATCTTCGTGAAGAAGAAGGATGAGTCTCTTCGATTATGCATGGATTACAGGCAATTGAATAAGGTGATGGTGAAGAACCATTATCCTCTACCCAAGATTGATGATCTCTTTGATCAGATGCAGGGAGCCAGGGTGTTCTCTAAGATTGACTTAAAGTCTGGTTATCATCAGTTGCATATCATAGAGGCAGACATCCATAAGACCGCCTTCCGGACTCCATATGGCCACTATGAGTTCACTGTGGTCCCATTTGGTTTGACAAATGCCCCTTTAGTGTTCATGAGTCTCATGAACGGGGTGTTCCGTACCTACTTGGATCAGTTCGTGATTATTTTCCTTGATGACATTTTGATCTATTCATAGACCGAGGAAGAGCATGAGGCATACCTACGTCAGGTTCTATAGTGTTTGAGGGAGCAAAATCTTTATAGGAACTTGGCGAAGTGTATATTTTTCAGGATAGAGGTACAGTATTTGGGGCATATCCTATCTGGCGATGGAATCTTAGTAGATCCATCAAAGATCAGGACTATCAGAGATTGGCCAGCACCCACCAGTGTGACAGAGATTAGGAGTTTTATGGGGTTAGCTGGTTATTACCATAGATTTGTTGAGGGTTTTTCTTAGATAGTACACCCCATCACTTCCCTTCAGCAGAAAGGGAAGAGTTTTCTATGGACTGAGCAGTGTGAGAGAGCCTTTGGGGTCCTCAAGGAGCGTCTTACCAATGCTCCCATTTTAGTGGTTCCTGATCCTATAGCAGATTTTATGGTTTGGATGGATGCATCACTTGAGGGTTTGGGAACCGTACTTATGCAAGGTGGTAGAGTGATCGCCTATGAGTCGCGAAAGCTCAAGACCCATGAATTGAACTACCCCACTCATGATTTGGAGTTAGTGGCAGTGGTTCATGCTCTAGTTCGTTGGAGACATTTCTTATTGGGTCATCACTTTGAGCTTCATTCAGATCACCACAGTCTTCAGTATATATTTACATAGCCGAATCTAAATGCTTGTCAGCAACGTTGGATGGGTTTCTTTGTGAGTATGACTTTGATGTCCACTACATCAAAGGGAAGGAGAACGTGGTTGCTGACACATTGAGTCGGAGGTGCCATGAGATCTTGACCTTGACTCTGAGTGTGGACTTGAGAGGATGTATTATTCAACATATGCCTGAGGTGGAGTGGTTTCTTGAGGTGCAGTAGGAGATCTATTCACAGAGGGCCCCTGTGGGCAAGTTTACATGATATTCACTTGAGGCAGATGGGTTACTTCATCATCAACAGTGCATCTATTTATCCTGCACAGGTGACCTATGTACTATAGTGTTATCAGAGGCTCACAGAGCACCATATGTAGCACATCCAGGGGTGAAGAAGATGCATGCTGACCTATGCCAGTCATACCATTGGGCGGGTATGAGATGAAATATTACAGAGTTTGTTGCTCGATGCCTTGAGTGTTAGAGGGTCAAAGCTAAGCATTAGCATCCAACAAGTCTTTTATACCCTCACAAGATACCTGAGTGGAAATGGGACACCATTTCCATGGATTTCATTGTTGGTCTTCCTATGTCTTCACGTCACCATGATGCCATCATGGTGACAGTCGACAAGTTGACCAAGGTGGCGCATTTCTCACCTATATACACGATGTACAATGCACCAGCAGTGATGAGAGTATTCTTAGACAATATTGTGAGATTACATGGAGTACCTCACCACATCATTTTTGACAGGGATTCAGTGTTCACTTCAGCCTTTTGGAGAGCCTTGCAATAGGTGTTGGGCACACAGCTCAACTTTAGTTCCGCTTATCATCTGGAGACAGATGGATAGACAGAGCAGGTGAATCAAGTGTTGAAGGACATGCTTCATATGTATGTTATGGACCATTAGTCTAGATGGGAGGATTATCTATATTTGGTTGAGTTTGCCTACAGTAATGGGCATCACAGCTCATTGGGTATGCCTCATTTTCAGGCTTTATACAGTAGACCATGTAGGACAGCATTGAGTTGGGAATGGATAGAGGACAGGGTTGCCATTGGTCCAGAGTTAGTGCATGATATGAAGCAGAAGGTCACACTGATTAGGCAGAGACTTCAGGAGGCACAGGATAGATAGAAGAAGTATGCCGATGCTAAGAGAACTGATAGGAGCTTCTAAATGGGTGACAGGGTATTACTTAGAGTGTAGCCACACAAGAGTCCAATCCATTATAGAAAGAGCTCTAAGCTTGCACCATGGTTTGTAGAACCTTTTGAGATCTTGGAACAGATAGGACATGTTGCCTACCATCTAGCGTTGCCACCTAGCCTGTCACGTATCCATGATGTCTTTCATATTTTTGTATTGAGGCGATATATATTTGATTTATCTCATGTATTAGTTGCTTCAGCTATGATTATTCATGATATGATTGACACTTGATCTAGATGTGCAGGAATATATTCCCAAGCTACTGAAAATTGGAGGTAGTATTCACACATGTTATTCCCTGTTAAACCGATCCATTCCCAAGAGGGATGAGGATCATGTTTGATTCAGATGTTGTTTAAGTACTTGTTTATTTTATTGTTTTGGCCTACTAACCCTTTGTTTAATTAATTTATATCATGTGTTGTATATTTTTATTGCTTTACACCACTTGGTATTGTTTTCATTTTTGGGCCATTTAAAGTGAATTTATGACTCCCTAGGTGTACCTTAGTGTCCCAAAACTTACCCTAGGTGGTTACCCATGGGTCTAGGGTCAATTTTGACTAACTAAACCTTGGGGTAACTCACTTTTGGTCACTCTAAACTGAGGTTTAGTCAATGTGACGAATTTTGAAATGGTTAAGGGTGGGAGAAGAGTCATGCTTTGGGAAAGACTCATCTCCTTTCCCAAAGTTTGGGGATCCCTTCACCAAGAAGACTTGAGAGGTCTCCAAGACTCCCAAGTGTGTGAGATCTCCCTCCAAGACTCTCACACATGTGTGAGAGCATCTTGGAGGGAGATGACTCTCTTGGAGAATAAGAGGATGCCATATGGCATCCCTTATCCTCATCGAGGCTTGAAGGGGATTGCCACCTCACCACTTGGTCTCTCACACATTTGTTAGAGCACAACTAGATAATGTGAGGATTGGGATGGAATTGGAGGATGACACTTGTCACCCTCACACTTCCTCTCCCTTGCAAGTGGCATAGGATGAGGAAGGAGAAGGTGACAAATGTCACCTTCTCATTCCTCAACGGTAATTTAGAAGGCCTATATTACCTCCTCTTGAAGAGAAGTGTGGGGTTTTAGCATTTTGGGATTTTCCTTCTATTCTTGGATTTTATTTTGGAGAGTTAGAGAAAAATTTGGAGATTGGAAGATTTGGAGAAGCTTGGAGCTCTTCCGCAAACATGCTTCCATTTTTAGGGTTTTTGAAGGTAATCTCCATGACCATATTCATTTACCCTTGCATATTTCATTTACGTTGTGTTTGTGGATTTTTGTTGTTTGTTTTTTTCATTTTTATGTGAGTTGGGAGTTTGGTGAGAGCACCTCCATTTGGAGGTAAGGCTCAACTTGTATGGGGTAGGGGAGAGTGAACCTCCTCGAGGTCACCTCCATATTTGTGCTACTTATAGCCTTGAGAGCTTTTTCTTGTTGTTGAGACCATCTTGATGGCAAAAGTGCCATGATAGTTTTTGAGTTATTTGGAGATATGTGTTTTGGAGGTTTTAAGATCTTAAAGTGGCTTCTTGAGTTGAGGGGTCCATTCCCTACCCCCATCAAACTCATTTTCATGAGTTTTGTTATGTGTAAATCCTTAGGTAATTGTTGAGTTATTTTTTGTGTTGCTTATTATGGTGTGTGTGTACAACTGTGTGATTCCTACCTCCCTAGCTCAGGGGTGACCCACTTGTGGGTCTACGATAGGGAGGAGGGCATTTCGTAGTGGCTTGGTTCCCCTTTTTGTTGTTTTACTTCTTGCAGGTTTGTAGTGGGAGAAATGGAGCTTGGAGAAGCTCATTTTCACCTCATTTACAATATTATTTTTGATAGCTATTATGAACCATGGCCTTGGAGGCCTTAATGTTGGAGTTGTAAAATTTGTACTCCTCATTGTATGGGTGTGAAAGGAAATTTGTATGTGAGTTACTCTTTGTTGTATATGCAAAAATATGTTCATTATGTTTGTTGTCATGCTCATGTATTTATGGAAAGATGCTAAAGATTATATAAATTTGCTGTTGCATTTATGAGTAATTGAGAAATGTTAGAGAAAATACACTTGCTATCATTTTTACTTCAAAAAAAAAATTATGTGTTGCTGATAAAATTTTGGTGTATGCAAAAAAAAAGAGAAATTAGGGGTATAATTTCCTTCTATGTTTGCACTGAAAGTTCATGTTTATTAATATGCTGTTGTGAATATAAGTTGTTGAAAATTTAAGTGAAATTATATTTCCTACCTTATATATTTTGTGAAAAAAAAGAGTATCTCTGTATATTTGTTTCCAAAAAAAAAAATACAGATGCTACTAAATTATTTTATGATACAAAACTAAAAATTAGTATTCTATGTTATTTAAAATTATTCTTATTGAGAAAGTTGGTTTAATATATATATAAAGAAATATAGAGAAAATGCATATATATTTAGATTTAATGAACAAACTATTTTGTTTAAAATTGTATATATATATAGAATGACATATTTTCATTTGAAATATATCAAATAAAAAAATAAAATATAGATTAAAATGAGGACCAAACCCTAAGTAGGGTCTATGCAAATCTTAGCAAAGATAAACAAAAAAGTATGGAGGGATTGAGATGGGTGACGACAGCCATCCTACCCCCCCATCTCTCCTACCGCGGCTGTTGGTAGTACTATGGGTGTGTGGAGGAGGCTGTGCCTCCACCCACACCCAAGGGTGTGGGTGGAGGCACAGCCTCCTCCCGACACCCCTTCCGCACATCAATCCCCTTCATCGTCTCCTTAACCCCCCTTCCACCTCCAACGCCCTTCGTGGACCCCTCAATACTCTCTATGGTGGTAGGAAATAAATGGCCAATGGTCCTCCGAAACTCTGTCACTCTCTGTTGTATCAACATTATTTCCTACAAGTTTAAATATCTATTACACTCTGTATATTGTCTTTTTTTTAAAGAAAAACTTGTATATACATTCTCTGATCTAAACTATATATATATATATATATATATATATATCAAATAAAAAAATAAATAACCCTATTGTGTATATTCAGAGAAAATATACCTCCATGAGGTATTTTCATGGCTGCCAAGCCATTGTAGAGGAAATGTCCAACCTGCATAACAAGAGAGAAATGAAAACAAGAAAGGAGAAAAGAAAAACAATCAGAGAACAAAACAATAGAATAAGATGTTAGGGTTTCCCCATAGAGAAATAATAAAATAATGATTTAGGGCATCTCTTGCAAACAAATAATAAAATATTAACTTAGGGCATTTGAAGGGTGAGAGGGAAATTAGTTTTGCTAAATTAATTATTTTTTCCTTATTCTCCCATGTGCATGGGAGATTCTACCTCCCTCTCTTTTACTTTTCAAAGTCCCTTTAATTTATTTATTTTCTTGTGGGAATTGGTTTAATTTTGTTTTCATTTAGTTCTTTTCTTTTATTTTAGAATGAGAATGGAATGTTTTATATTTGGGGATGTTTTATCCCTTTGAGATATTTTATGGGACCTCCATTTTAATTAATTGTCGGTTTAAATTTGTTAGCTTGGAAATCTTTTCGAATATATTTTTTTTAATTTTTAATCGATGTTACTATTTTACGGGGAAAGGTATTTTAATCTTTCCCCTTTTTCTATTATTTTCAAGTTAGTTAATAAATATAATGTCAAAATTATATTTATTAACGGACTTAATTTTGAAGTTTATTTTTGTGTCATTTAATTATTTTCAAATTTTAATATTTAATTGTAGGGTCGATTTATTTGGCCTTGGCAAAATATTTAATTTTTCCTTAAGTTTAATTATTATTTTTAAAATTTTCCTTGAATTCTTGTTGGAGTCTTTATTTTAAAATTTTTAATTCGATTATTGAAAACACGTTATGCTGTCGAATTTTTCCTAGATTTTAGGGTTTTATTTTTATGTCATTTTATTGACTTTCATTTTATCACTCCATCTTATCATGCATCCATCATGCCATTTATTTTCATATTTTATTTATTTTATTTCTTTTTTGTATTAGAGATAGGGTTTGGTTTCGAATCTGATGAAATCACCTTCTCACCTAGGAAACTTAGGGTTCATATTTGAAACGTCCTAACCCTAAAAGCGGCACATTTTGCATCGCCTTTTCCCCTAGTCAACTTTCATCATGCAAGGGATTGTGAAGGAAGGTGCACTTCCCTGAATATTTTTGACATAATTACGCCTCACGCATATTGCCACCGAGCATGCAAACGCATGTGAGGGGGTTCTTAGGGACATGCAAATTTTTTTTTCATATTTCATGTCATGACCACATGCCAAATGTGGACATGACACGTGTGTTGTGTATCGTGACTGCATGGGAAATGTGGGCATGACAAACAATCTCTTGAGTAGTATCCTTATGTCCTATGGCTCGAACAACTGGGATAGCAACCAAAAGGGGAACTACCATGGGCACAGGTGGCTGGATTTGTAGAAAAATGGGTAAGGGAGGCCTTGGGTCTATTTTCCCTGCTAGAATAAGGTAGTTTTTTTCTCTAATAGCAATCTCAAAAGCATCGAGAAGGGTAGATCCACCTAGAGCCTAAATCATAACAGATATTTCACTATTTAAAGCTCTAAAATAAAATAAAAAGGCATGTTGTGGTGTAGGCCTTACCATCGCGGGGATCCTTTCCCAAGTCTTCTTGAAATGGTAATTGAAATTAGACATATATTCATGTGGAGCCCTCTTGATGGTACTCAACTGCTGCAGCAGAGACAAAAGATCATATTTGTCCTCAAAATGTGTTTGTAATCCATCTCCCATATCATTTGATGATGTGATTGAGCCTGCTATGAGTCCTCTAAACCACTGCAAAGCTTTACCCTTTAGTGAAGTAGCCAATAATTTGATTGTCATGTTCTCTTGGGTGACATTATGTACTGAACACAGCATTGCCACATCCTGAATGTGCTCAACAACTGTAGTATGATCTTCTTGAGTGAAATATGGTAGTCGTTTAAGAGCTGTGACTGGAATATCATCATGATAAATAAGTTGTAATGAGTTGCCCCCGTTAAATGTAACAAAAGGATACGGTTTGTCCATTTACTTAGAGTCACCAGGGTGTTTGATAAATTTTCCTCCGAAGGCTATTGATATCGAAGAAAACACTTGATCCTTAAGTATGTGACTTTCTACATGTGTTGTTCACTAGATCTACTTGAAAATTAGATATTTGAGTTGCCAAGTATGCTCCTTTTACCTCTGAAAGTCTAAAAACCTTGTTGCGTATACCAAACAACAGAGGAAAATGTGTTTTTGTCCCACCGGGCATGCCAAAAATTGTTATCAATCAAATATGCACCCTATGCTAAGCTTATAGAAGACTTAGCTATCTTTTGGCACATGGAAACACTCTCAGGTTGTGGGTGACCTATAGTGAGAATGAATCTCCAGAGTGAGCTGGTTCTCCTTATGATTTTTTCTAAACTATTGACTTGTCTGAGAAAAGGGAAGAGGAATAGCTGAAATAAAATTCTATTTTTTAATCTAAAGATGATCCTAAAATCTAAATATTTACCCACAAACAACTGTCAAGCCTATAACCTTCTCAGTTTCACCTAAGTCCAACAATCCAAAAGTACTTTGTATGAAGGTTTAACTTAAACACAACATACAACCTGGATTAGATGGGGAATAGGTACACATATTTTAATAACATTGAGACATAATCAGAGGTTTAGACATCATAATCATAGTGAAAACATCAAATCAAAGTTATAAAGGATGCAACAAATATGAAATAGGAATGCTTTGTTGTATTGAAATGAAAGGGGTACATCTAACTCTGAAAAATATGAGTCAATATCAGTTTACAAACTCTCTGCCTATGCTCAAGAGAGAATAAACAAGGATATCAACTGACTCCTAGAAAACTAACTTTCTCCAAATATATGCTGCCCAAAAGATCTCCCAAAAAGCTCCTAAAAATAGATGTAGAAATCAATTTTTGAGCTCCTCTTAAAAGCTGATAAAAAAGCCCCAAAACTACTTCCAAATTGTGAAAACAAACTGCTAGAAACACCTTTCAAGTGGCCCCCATGAAGATCTACTTTAATCATACCTTATCTGCTCAGAAAACTTCTATTTTGTCCTCATTTGCTCCAATTCGCCCAAATCTAGAAAACAAGATATTGTTTTCTCTATTTTGTCCTAACCGCATGAAATAGCTTTTATTTTAAATCAATTTATAAAACATTGCTTTAAAATGAATCTTTACAATAGATTTGCAGTTTTATCCCTGATTTGATTCTAATCTGATTCTTCTTTCACAAAAGTTACAAGGCTTTTATTTGCATTTAGCCAAACATATATAATCTCATTTGACATTATGATTTCTATAAAATCACAAAAATATTTCAAGGCATGTATATGTTTTTTGCAAAAAAAATAAGGCCTACAAGGCTTATCCTTTATTTGTTTCTACAAAAGACTCTAAGGGCATGTGGATTTATATCCTATCTCCAAATGTGATAAAATTTTTAGGGCACAATGCCTTCCATATGGTTGGGCAAAATATTCCAAGATGCATTACTTAAGGTTCATTTACCTTTCAAAGGTGGCAAAAGATTTCTAAGGCCTGCCTAGGTATTAAATATTTAGAAGGACCTAAGGCAACCTAGAGTATTTGACATATGTGATATCTGACCCTTCACAAGTCATATAGACTTAGGCAAAAGCAGTTGACCTTAAAACTTATGACCACGATGGCATTTGATTTGGCAAATAAAAGTTTTCAAATGTGATAAAAATATCAAGTTTTGAATTTGGGTAAAAACCATAATGACAAAACATGATTCACCCTAACTTTTCAGGCTCACCTTACACCCTACTCTTTTGATGGAGTGTGCTCTACATCGACTGCCATGGAAACTATAGCTCATATTAAAACCTCACATCTTTTACTGTCTCTGAGCACGTTCTTGAGGATTTTGAAGATAAAAGAACACCGAGGGTAAGACACCTTCTCATTGTCTTGAACGTTGACCTACAATTTTGCAATACATTTGCCCTACAAGGCCACGGCTATGATGATACCTTCTAAGCATTTCTTTGCATTTTTACTGTTCTCAGTGTATACAACTAAAAATGACATGACTCTGTCTAAATAAATATTTTAAATATTTATTTCATCTTAATATTCCTCTATCAATAAATAAATTAATTTATTTATTTGATTCACTTTTCTCCCATTAATTGAATAAATTACGTTTATTTAATTAATTTCATCAATATCAACTTTATTCTTCTAAACAATTAAATAATTTTAATTATTTAATTAAATCATTCATTCTCCCAAATTTAAATAAAATGCAAATTTATTTAAATTAAGTCTGTCTCCAAAAATAAAATATAATCAAATATTTTATTTATTCCTCTAAATCTTGCACAAACAATTAAATAAATTTATTTATTTAATTTGCTTTCTTATCTTCTAAAAAAATCTTCCAAATCTTCTAAAAATAAATATTCCTTTTCATGCAAAAAGAAAAAGCTGAGTAAACTGATTTAAAGCAACCTTGTTTTTATCAAGAAACTCTTAACTTAGAAAAATCTATTCTAATTTATGAAATCAAAGCTCATCCTCATCAAGAAAGCAGTTAACTCAAACAAAGCAACTTTTTGAATGACACATGTCGTCTTTCTATTTGTGCACATTCTCTCAAACATCCTCTACCATTGATCTTCTTATTTCTTCTACACCCTTGATCTTCTCTCACACAATTCTATAAATACCCCTCTATTCTTCCATTTCAGATCAAGAAGTTTTCAAGTAAAATTACTCTGTAGAATGCATAGTGCGCCATTAGCACCCCCACTCTCGCATTATTCATTGTCCATCCTAGATTGTATTGAATCTCATCTTCAATACAATAAATATCCTAGCCATTTCTCCATCGTCATCTTGAGGAAACAAAGCAAGGAAGCAAGCTTCCTGAGGGCTACATTCATCACCAAATATTGATCAAGAATAGGCAAATAATGGAAGTTGTGAGGTAACAAAGATCTGTAAGTTGGTTTATTTTTTATAAATTTTTGTTATTTGCATATTCCATTGAGTTATTAGGTTTATGATTCATTTTAATATTATCCAATTTTTCCCTTAACATTTCTGGCACCCACCGTGGGCCTTTGCCCCAAATCTAATCAAAAAACTAAGTTCTTGAGTGACAGGTTCCGTACAGACTCCGTAGAGTCTCCACACAGGTTCATTCAGCACATATGAGCAATCCTGTGGCGCATCTGATACCTATTTCAGCGCATACATTATTTTGGTGCATATACCTTCAAAAGCTGCACTTTTGACATCTGTTTTGGCGCATGCCATTCTTTAGCACATCTATTCCAAGAAGCTGCGCATCTGACTTATTCTGCGGTGCTTATTCCTTTTCTACGCATACATTGTTTCTTTCTGCGCTTGTCACCTATCCTCCTACGCATTTGTAATTACTACGCTTTTGAGCACTATTTCTGCACATTCAGTCTCTTAAGCTGCGCATGTCTTGAGGAGTAGTTTAGGGTTTTTTTTAATTTTTGATGGCTTTCCAACGCTGACACTTGTCTTAAAGGATTGATTCTCTAATTTTTGTGTAGGGTTAAGAGCTGGATAGTTTCATTTTCTTAAAACACACATCATAGGTTAACTAGTAAGAAAAGTAAAAGTATGCATGCAAATCTCACATAGTTCTTAACTAGGAGGGTAGTAACGAAAATCATTGCTATCTTTTGCCATATTGCTATCTCTTTTAGTTAAGAATATTGCTATCTTGCAAAGGAAAGAACCATTGCTATATTCTAATCACTTCAAAGTTAACAAGTGTGTGTGTGTACCCAAGTAGAGTAACGCATATAGTTTTTTCTCATTTTAAATAGGATTGGATAAACCATTGTTTACTGTGTCTTCATAATGACAATAGGCTTATGCTCTCCCCTTTACTGGGTGACCAGAACGCCAGACTTGTCATTTTTCATGTACAACCTTTAGAGGGGCCTACCCTTAGATGCCCACCTATCCAAGTGGGAATGACCCTAAGTGGTAATAGGCTAAAGCCAAGCCCTACCGATCCACTATAAAAAAATTGTGCTTGAGGCGAAAGCTTCCTACAACGAGTGCCGCTGTGTTATACTGATAGCCAACCTCTCCCATAACAGAGAATAATGCTGCCACATGTATAACCACTCAAACCATTACCCTGACTACTTAGCCATTGTCTAGTATACCAAAATCCTTCTATTTGTTGGTGTAAAAAGGTGGGACCTTTGAAGCAGCCTTGATTCATGTGGTTCTTAGTAGACATAGCAGGGACAATCCTAAGGTTTGGTGGAGGGACAAGCCTAAGGAAACCTAGATCTTGGTATGTGTGAGAAGTGTGTGTCATGGAGGGGAGTTCGTGCTACCAAGATCCTGAAGCTATCCACTTTGAATATTCACAACTAGGGGACTCAACAAATACTATCTTTCCTAGCCTAGGATTGTAATTGTTCTTGTGTCAAAAAAGTCCACAAAAATATAAAAAAAAATAAAAGATAAAATTCATGAAAACTTCTTTGCATTTGTTGTGTCTTTATCTACCATAATTGAAGATCAAAAGCAAAAAAAAGACCAAGTCTTCATCCAAAAAACCAATTTTTTTAAAAAACGTGCCAAAAACTCTGCAAAAAGAAATAGAAAAACTAGACCTGTGTATACATAATGACATGCTATGCATTCATTGCGACTTACTATGCATTTACCTACTATTGTTGTGCATACAAGCTCTGCCAGATCTACGCATGTGCTCTGACCTGCTGTGCTTTTGCCTTCTATTCCTATGTATTTACTACTACACATCCATTCTAGAGAGCTATTTCATACTTTCTTTGAGAAAAACTTTCAACTTTTGAAACACCCATTCAAAACTTGTGTTAGTTTTCCCAAATTTGATTAAAACCGTGCAAGTCAGTCTTCTCATTCTTTTCCACACCATAGCTTCTTTTTGTTGATAACTGAGAGGGGGGGGTGAATCAGTTATCCTAATTATTTCCCTTATTAAACTTTCCTTTTAATTGAAGCAGCATAAAATCAAACACAAAACATAAACCATGAAATAAGAAACACATGACACAGTATTTTTGACGTGGAAACCCTGTTAAGGGAGAAAACCACGGGGTGATTAACCCAAGAATTATTCTCTGTTAGAAGAATAGGAAATTACAAAAATGGCACTTGCCAATTAGGGCTCACTGCCCGAGCACACTGCTCACAAGAGGCTCACTGCCTACAAGAAGACACACTGTCTTACAAAGTGATTAGAATCACAGTCTTGAACTGATTGGAAGCATCTGCATATGCTGGAGTTCAGTTCCGGTTAGGTTCAGTATACTGATCTGCTGCACTTCATCTTTCCTCTGTTCTTTAGTCTGCTGTCCTTTCACATACCGGATCTTTCTTGTTACTTCTGCTCTACTCTGGACTTGTTCGCATATCCTCACATACATTCACACCTTTTACCACTAAATCCATCCTCTATATATATCCGCACAAGTACTTTCATCATCTTTCTAGTCGGCATCCGGAACAGTCTAGTTTCTTACAAACTTAGTTCTGTCGGCTGAATCCTTGCTCACCAAGCAATGCGGATCAAGCATATACTTGTAGATATCATCAATTATGTCGGCCAAACATGATTCATGCCTCCGCAACCTTTATCATCATCTGTAACACATCCGGAAAGTAGTTTGATACTCAGTCAGTCAGTTCTTCCTCTGTTTTCACTGTCTCTCAGGAATCCGGTACTCAACTATTCATATCTTTTTCCTTGTCCATCTCCGGAGGCTAAATCCTTGGAATATACTACTCAAGATAGTCCTCTTGACTTCCCCAGATCCGCACTGCACCAAGACACTTCCTCTGAGAGATCCGGACCAATCTGTCGGACCTTGCCACATGCTCTGTTCTTGTTCACCAGACCACCACAATCTTCAATCTGACTTCCGGTAGAGACATATCATGACTTGCGGATATGTGGGATGACCTTTGTTGCCATCAATGACAACAACCATGAATCCATATAGTGTCTCTTGCCAACAATCTCCCCCTTTGGCATTGATGGCAACACTTAGTGAAAAATGACTAAGTGTTTACACTATGCTCCCCCTTTGCTGATGCTCTGTCTTTATATACAATTTCCGGAACTCCCCCTGAGTTGGATTCCTCATTTTTCACTGCTCCTCACTCCCCCTTTGACATCAATGGCAAAGGGTAGGGTCCGCACACCAAAATTTTCAAAAATTTTCTATATATAGCCGCATATTTACATACTCACATATACTGCAGAATGTCTGCAAAGGATGTCTGCAGTTGAACCATTTCAGTAGCCCAACTAAGCTTCATTCTGTCCAGGATTGAAATGTGACCACTCAGCAAAAATGCAAAAGCTTCTGCCCGCCTGAGATCTGTCGGATCTTTTGTATGGGCGGTGGTCTGGGCATCACTGATGGCCTCATGCATCGTTTCCAACTTAGGGACTATAATCCTTCTAAGTTCTCCCATCCGGTTGGTAATGTTCTTCCTCTCCTTCTCAAGATTCTTTATTTCATTCAAGACTGCAATAGTCTGACATTCTTGATTTATTATAGAGGAAGAGAGAGGATCAAAACTTTGAGATAAGCTTTGAAGCTTGTCCTGTTCTTCTTTTATTTTCTTGTCAATTGCTGTTGTTGCCTTTGACCAAGATATACAAAATTTGTAGATGTCACCGCCATCCTTAAGAGCATTTTCTAAGCTCTTTATTCCAATGCTTACAATCTTCCTATCCTTAGAGATTAATTCTAATATTTCAGAAAATCTCTTATCCAAAAATTCCTTCCGGACCTTGTCTTCAGCTGATTTTTCTAGAGAATTAAAATGTGTATCAATACTGCTGACTAAGGTTTTTAGATTACCGGAAGTGGAGGCAGTCGGATCTATTTGGATTGATGGCATGATCTTTACAAGTACTCCGGAAGCAGCCTCTATCAACTCACAGTCCTCCATATGAGACTTTAGGAGCTTTTCATTTGCCTTGGCATTTGCAAATGAAGCTATCTTCATTGTTTGTACCGGAGAGAGAGAGTCAAAATCAAATGGACCTTTTAGAAGCTCCGGTTCATCAATCTCTAGAGTTTCTTTGCTCAAAAATTGTTGAACAGTTTGTGCAGTGTCTCTTGCCGGAGACAGATGTTTCTTTTCTTCTGCAGTCTTAGAACTGTCAACCTCTTTGTCTGTCACCACTGCTTCCTTCTCCTGCAATTGCTCTTCTTCTTTGGATCCGGAGACTGTAGGGGAAACCGGAGGAGAGATGCTTGCTTGTTCATGGGTCACTTCTTCTGGAGCAGAGGGTCCCAAGTCCTCACTTGTCTGTTCAGGGCTCACTTCTTCCGGAACAGAAGATTCCAAGTCAGCAGCTGTTTCTGCACCTAAGTCCTCTACAACAGGAAGATTGAACCTTTTGAAGGCCTTCCGGAGGATCTCTTCTGTCTCTTGTGCCACTTTGTCAGTCTCACCAAGCATGAGCTGATTCATCCTGGCTTTACTTCTGAACTCATCTCTGCAGTCCTTGAAGATCATGTTCATTGTCTTGGGATCAATTTGAGGATATAGCTGAATAGCTATCTGCTCCCGGATCTCAAGATCTTTGGCATGCGCATTATTCTTTCTTACTTCCATTTCCTTCTCTAGGCTTTTAGGAATGAGAGATATGATCTCAATGAAAGCCTTATTGTATGTGTTCAGATATTTAACTGTGGCTTCCTGCAGAGTCTTTTGGTCTGCCTCACTGAAGTCATCATAGGATTCAGTCATTGGTTGAAGGTTTCCATCCACCGTGACCGACTTGATTATGCTCTCTAGTGACAGAGTGGGCTTTTCAACAGTTACCTCTGCCATTTCCTCCTTGTCTTGGCCTGTGGAGGGCTTACCGGATCCTTTCTTTTTCTGTTTCTTTACTTCTCTTACTCCTTCATCTGATTCTGTCTCCTCTTCATCCTTTTGGCTTTCATAAGCCCTTGATGCTTTTGTCTTGGATCTTTTACCGGATGCCTGGACTTCCGGTTTTGAGCTTTTGGTTGTGGAAGGTGCAGATCTCTTTGATGATCTGGTCCGGGTGGGGGTTTCAACCGGAGCACTTTCTTTGCTTTTCTCTTCTTCCTCAGCCTTTCTCCTCTTTTCCCGGCTGGCATCAAGTGCCTCTTTTGAGATGCCTAGGCCTTGAGCAATGTGCTCTACTTCTTTTCTCACTTTTCTTTTAATCTCAGGTTCCCTGAGTTCTACATGTAATTTCACGCTCAGCTCCTCAAAGGTTCCAAACCTTTCTGCCTTAGGATCTTTGGGCTGACTTAGCATGTGTTGAACATGCAGCTCTACTATCTGTTCATCAACTTCATACCCCATGGGCATGATCCAGACAGTCCTTGGCTCCACTGCCTCCATTAGGCACTGATCAGTGTCAACCATAAAACATACTGAGTCCTTGTATTTCTCAATGAGTGACTGGGGAATTCTCTCTCTTGCTTGCATCATGCTCTGAAAGTTTTTGAAGTATCCCCATAGAGCTGTATTTCTCGCTTTTGCATCCCCAAGTCCATGCAAATAGTCTCTTATCTGGACTGCAACAGGTTTGTCATTCTGCCATACCCATCCACTTGTTCCGGGTAGCTCATTCATGAAGTAAAAGAAGAGACATACAATGAGAGTACCATACTTAAAGGAGTTCTTCTTGTCTTTCTTGATTTTCTGTACATTTTCCATCAATTGGCTTAGTAGTAGTTCACAAAGATCATAATCTGCATTCTTTCTTAGCATTTCATATGCTGTGTATATTGCAGTTCCGGATACAGAATTCTCCCTGCTGGAGTGATAGATCTTGTATCCTATTATCATTGATGCATATTTGATATCCGGATCCGAAATATCTTCAATGGTCATTGCTCTCTTATCATATTTTGATCCGGTGGCCTCAGTTACAACGTTGTTCTTGACAGATTTGAGGATAGGTACCCCCCCGGAAGAGTATAGACCAGTTACTGCTCTAATTGCTTCTTTTGTGATCTTGCAGGGTCTATCTAGCCAAAGGAAGTTGTCATGCATCCTGCTCAGTACATACCGGACCCATTCATCTTCTTCAAAGCTAGGGAAATGAATGAATTGCTCAAATTGTTTCTTCTGGATACCCTTATACTCTGGTTTGAGCTCAAAAGCATTGTCTATCAGTTGCTTGTGATAGAGGTCTCTTAATTTGAATTCCCCAAATTCCTCAATGTTTGCGTGTATGTAAACCCTAATATCTTCAGTATGTAAGACTCCGTGGGGAACACTAGAGAAGGCTCCTAGTGGATCTACCTCCAACGATTTGTAGGGATGTTTCTTGAATGAGGGGCGAGGTCTATCAGAGATCTTAACTATGTTTGGAGTAGCCATTCTTCAAAGATTTGCAGTGAGGCAATGAAAAACGAAGAATACCTTATGCGCCTTCGGTTTGCACGGAGTGGTTGGATTGATTTCTTTATGCAATAGCTTCGGCAGGAGATCCTTGGTGTGCTTGATGAACCTTGTTGCAGAGCTCCACTATTCGCTTCTTCTCAAGTGTAGAATGAGCAGATAACTTTTGAGAAATCCCTTATATTGCTCCGCAAACCCTAATATCTGTCTGCAATAAATGCTTCACCTGCATTATTCCGGTTTACCATGTCTGGACAGCTTGGAGTATCCCGGATTAGTCCTGATTACTGAATATCATCCGGATCTTTAAATCATGAATAAATCTAGGTAACATATTACAAGAACATCCCAAACACTCTGTCCAATCCGCAAGACAAGATCGTGCACTTCCGGATCTCTCCGGACCTTTTTGTAATCCTTTATCATACCGGAGCACCTCCCTGAACAGGTCTAACTTAATCGAACACAGCTTCTTCATAACTCCATGCGGACCTCTGAAAACTTGACTGAAGCATCTCAGGACTTATATCTACAAACCCTTTAATCCGCATCTTGTGCCACATCCGGCACAACTTGTTTGGCTGGGGGAACAGAATCTTCTTTGAGTCTCCCCCTGAGCCTGAGCTCACTTTTTAATTTCCGGAAGAAATATCAGCACCAGAATCTGGTGCGGATCCAACCTCTACATTCTCTGAGCTTTTCTTCACCCAAATCTTGCTCATCTGATTCCTAACTTCATCCGCATTCATCTTTTGTTTACCCTTGTCTTGATTCTGATTATACACCGGACCTCTTTTGTCCTGATTCTTGTTTCTGCAGACTTTAGCATTATGACCGGACCTATTGCAGATTTGACAAATAACATTTCTTTGCATATTTAACTGATATCCCCTTGATCTGCATTGATTAGCCATATGACCTACTCTATTGCATGTAAAGCATCTACCTTTGAATGATTTGTTTACTTGCATAATTCTGCATTCATGGGATTTGTGTCCATACCTTTTGCAGTTGAAGCACTGTCCGGAGAAGGATGAATTAATCTGATTCATTCTCATTCTGCACTGATTAGCTTTGTGACCAAAATGGTTGCAGCTGTGGCAGTATCCATTGAAGGATGGATATTTTTGAGCATTTGGCTGTCTTACCGGAGGTCTTCTAGGCCTGCTCCTTGGATTTTCTGATCCAAGATTCTTCTGACCGGATCCGGAGCTTTCTCCTTTCTCATATCCCAAGCCATACTTGTCATCTGTCCTCTTTTGACTTCCAAGAAGAACTTCAAGTTGAGCAGAACTTATCTTGAATTTCTCTTTATATTCATTTGCTGTTTGAAGGTCTCTTTTGAGAGAGGCAATTTGATCCTCAAGTTTTCCTTCATTATCTTTGGAATCTTCAAGATCAGATTCAAGGTGTCTGATAATCCTGTCCATCTGGTGGCATTCTTCTGATTTTTCTTTAAGAGATTGTCTTAGATTGTCTTCAGCCTTTCTTTTTTCTTCAATCTCTTGAGTAAACTTTATAGTTCCTGATTCCATTTCATGTCTTAACATAATGACTTCTTTTGATAACTTTTCACATAACTTGGTTTGCTCAGTCAATTCCTCACTTGTATTGCTTTCTTCACTTTGTCTTGCCAACTGTTGAAGCAGCTCCTTTCTCTTTTTCATAGAGAGACTTAATTTGTCTTTTAATTCTCTCATGAATTCATCAGCCTGTTTGAGTCTTTCCTTTAATTCACTGACTTCAGAATTTGACTGTTCAAGATCCTCAAGGGCAGTCTTGAGTTGCTCCCTTAAACCATATGCATCCATTTGAAATCCCAGATCTTCCTCAAGCTGTTAGGCTCTATTAGGAGGAACTTGGCTCTGATACCAATTGTTGATAACTGAGAGGGGGGGGTGAATCAGTTATCCTAATTATTTCCCTTATTAAACTTTCCTTTTAATTGAAGCAGCATAAAATCAAACACAAAACATAAACCATGAAATAAGAAACACATGACACAGTATTTTTGACGTGGAAACCCTGTTAAGGGAGAAAACCACGGGGTGATTAACCCAAGAATTATTCTCTGTTAGAAGAATAGGAAATTACAAAAATGGCACTTGCCAATTAGGGCTCACTGCCCGAGCACACTGCTCACAAGAGGCTCACTGCCTACAAGAAGACACACTGTCTTACAAAGTGATTAGAATCACAGTCTTGAACTGATTGGAAGCATCTGCATATGCTGGAGTTCAGTTCCGGTTAGGTTCAGTATACTGATCTGCTGCACTTCATCTTTCCTCTGTTCTTTAGTCTGCTGTCCTTTCACATACCAGATCTTTCTTGTTACTTCTGCTCTACTCTGGACTTGTTCGCATATCCTCACATACATTCACACCTTTTACCACTAAATCCATCCTCTATATATATCCGCACAAGTACTTTCATCATCTTTCTAGTCGGCATCCGGAACAGTCTAGTTTCTTACAAACTTAGTTCTGTCGGCTGAATCCTTGCTCACCAAGCAATGCGGATCAAGCATATACTTGTAGATATCATCAATTATGTCGGCCAAACATGATTCATGCCTCCGCAACCTTTATCATCATCTGTAACACATCCGGAAAGTAGTTTGATACTCAGTCAGTCAGTTCTTCCTCTGTTTTCACTGTCTCTCAGGAATCCGGTACTCAACTATTCATATCTTTTTCCTTGTCCATCTCCGGAGGCTAAATCCTTGGAATATACTACTCAAGATAGTCCTCTTGACTTCCCCAGATCCGCACTGCACCAAGACACTTCCTCTGAGAGATCCGGACCAATCTGTCGGACCTTGCCACATGCTCTGTTCTTGTTCACCGGACCACCACAATCTTCAATCTGACTTCCGGTAGAGACATATCATGACTTGCGGATATGTGGGATGACCTTTGTTGCCATCAATGACAACAACCATGAATCCATATAGTGTCTCTTGCCAACACTTTTCCCATGCTCGCATCATCCAAAACTTTGCAAAACTTTTCCAAAACCAAACAAGACATCCAAAACTAGGTTAGTACCAAGCTATTCTTGATCGCATCAACCTTAAACAAACCTAGTGAGTCTCCACTATCAAGGATCAATCATCCTTTTCTCTCAGAACTCCACTAGTGGCTTGTGCAAAACTAGTCTACATCAAGTAACCAGATTTCTATCATCCTTACTTTTGACTATCATTTTATTCCAACCAACTTGTTTGACACCCATAGATCTAAGGAAAACATTGTTCAAACCTTAACACATTCTATCACCTCTTGTTCAAAACTTTCAAGCTCACTCCATCCCATCTCAAATCACCTTGCATGATCTTAACAAGGTCCCAAAAACAAAAGAAAACTAAAATGGCAAACAAAATTATTCCATCCCCTCACGATAGTGATGAGGAAATTTCTCAGGAAGAGATTCTACAAACTCAGCAAGACCAAAGGTTTCAACGCATAATGGACAAGGTACTTGCCCAAGACCCTACTAGATTCTTTCTTCACTTAGCACAACTAGGAGTCAAGCTCCCTAAAGATTTTGATGTGGAAGCATTAAAAGAACCTAAGGATGAAAGAAACCCCAAGGGAAGCACACAAGAGGAAATGACCACAGACAAAAGCAAAGAAACCATTGATTCTACAAGCTTCCTAAGCTTAATGACCCAATAGATCCAAGCTTTACAACAACAATTCACAGACATGCAAACAGGAACATCAACTAAGCATTATGCCCTAGAGGATATTTCACCATATCCTTTTGATAGGACCTTGATCATGATACCTTTCCCCTCTAAATTTGAGGTACCAAAATTTGACAAATATCATGGAAAGAGTGATCAAAGAGACCACACTAGGGAATTTAACACTGCGTGCCTTGAAGTTGCCCACAATGATACCTATCTTATGTGACTGTTCCCAAGAAGCTTAGGAGGACAAGCCATGGAATGGTTTTCTAGACTGCCTCCTAGCATTAGAACCTTTAATGAACTTGTGGACAAATTTGTCACGCACTTCTCCTACAATATTGAGCATGACACCTAAATTTTAGATCTTTGTAATAGCAAGCAAAAAGGTGGAGAATCCTTCGCCGCCTTCTTACAAAGATGGAGACAGTTGGCAAGTAAATGCCCACATCAAATGCTGGAGATGTTTGTCCATAACTTATAAACTGACCTAAGCTACCAGATACAAATCCAATGCCCTACTTCCTTTAGTAAGGTCATTGAGATGGGTCTAATCATTGAAAAGGCTTTAATCACCAAAGGTCAAATAAAGATTTATAAGGACACTCCTAGTACCAATACCAACATAGATAAACCAAGATTTTGGACAAAGAACAAAAACATTGCGAATGATGGGGTGGTAGATGCAAAAAATACGGCACCAAAACAACCAATCTTCAACTTGTCAAACCTACAAAACAACCCCCCACAAAATAAACCATGAAACACTGAATCATGATTTACAAGCTATTGGAAACCATCCTACGGAAATTAATAAAAAATAAACTCAAAACACTTCCAACAGTGTAGGAATATGAACCAAAAGTCAAACCTCCTTGGTGGAATGACGATGATTTTTTATAGTACCACCGAAACAGGGGGCACAAAACTAATGACTGCATTGTGCTCAAGCACACTATCCAAGATTTAATAGATCAAAACAAAGTATCACTTGATGGACATACCTCTAATAATGATCACCAGGCATTGAAGGATCCACTTCCCAACTATGAGCAGGGAGGGTCTTCCAATCAAAACAATAGTGGAATTAACAACGCCAATTACACAAACGTGTCATTTGACTATGTTGTTAACCAAATCTCAAAAAGTGATCCACACATCAATGTGATCAATATAAACAAAGACTTGGATTGTAATGCTACCACTCACAGTAATAGAGTCACTCTTAGAGGAGTCCCAGCCTCTCCCTCTAATCAATACAATATCCTAGATCAACTCCATAAGACACCTACACATATCTCCATTCTAGAACATATGCGTCTATCCCCATTCCATAGGGCCATACTTGACAAAGCTCCATTAGAAGCCTCCATTCCAACGAACCTTGCCGAAGAATAGTTTCAAACCATGGTAGGTCACATTACCTCACCTCACTCCCTATCATTCACTGAAAAGGATGATATTTCAATTACCCAACCTCATAACGCATCTCTTCATATCGAAGCCTTAATCCATAAACACAAGATAAAAAGGGTTCTAATCAATGGAGGAGCCAGTTTGAATATTTGCACCTTGAAGCTAATCCTTGCATTGGGGTTTGTGAAGAAAGCTATTGATCCAAAAAAGAAAATCACTATCAAAGCCTATGATAAGGAGGAGAGAACTTCCAAGGGAACTATTATTTTACCAATCAGAGTTGGACCTGTAGTAAAAGATGTGGCATGCCAGGTCCTCGATATAGAGCTAGCGTATAACATTCTTCTTGGGAGACCTTGGATACATGCTCTAAAAGTGGTACCGTCAACATACCACTAGTGTATCAAATTCCCCTATGAAGGCCAAGAGATCACTATCCAAGGAGATCCCAATCCATTTCAATATTGCAACTCCCTTCACTCTAAACCTAAAGTTGTGATTCCTCATAACCATGCTTCTGCTTCATCTTCATCCCAGGTTGACCCAGCTTCACTTGCTTCCACGTCAAAGGTTTCCCAACCTGACCTCAGACTCAAAGACAAGGGCCTAGGTGAGTACATAATCACCCAATCCTTCTGCTTGGCACAACTCCCTCTATCTCCCAGATTGTATGGAAGACCTTCCATGAGTAAATCCAAGATAGTTGAAACTACCAAAGGTCCATTTATCAAATGAAGAAGCCTTGAAGATGAGAGTGATGAAAAAGACATCCTTCAATGGTTATATAAAGATGAAGTTAGTTTATCAACACAACAAGACCATCAGTCCACGATACAAACTGAGTAATATGGTCAAGGATTCCAAATGCTACAAAGAATGGGGTACAAAGGACATGGTCCCCTCGGTTCAAGAAAGGAAGGTATCACTGAACCCATCCAACCTCTTACCTTGATACCCTGAGACACTACAGGGCTAGGTTACACTGGCACATCAAGAACCAACAGATCAAATAAGCATAAAAGCCTACAACCAAAAACATCTGCTACTAATCTGGTTGATCAAATTCACCAACTGTAAATGGGGAGTGAGACTGACTCTAGCAAATATGAGTGGGATAGTCTCTCTAAGCTATCTTGTGACAAAAAAGATATTGATGTGGTCCATGAGTATGACCCAACCCATGCAACTGAAAGACAAAGTTCAAGGGATAGACCACTAGAGTCTGACCCACATAATAACGATAGTGAAAGTCACGTGGAAAGAATGATACCCCCTTGACAGATTAGCTAATGGAGAGTACCATCAAAGGTATTATCCATGCTTATAATGACCACCATAACACTTCTATCTTGACCATCAATGCCATCAAACTAGATCAACCCAATGACCCTTTATCGTTATTGCACCCAAAACTCATAGATTGGGAGTTGTAAGACTCTACCCCCAATCTTGATACCTTTCAAAATGATGAAGCCATCATAGACTATCTTGAGCTTAGGGATCACATACCCGCAGGGGACCACAGGGCTAGCTATGCCATAGAACTCAACAACAAGGCCTATTTTGGAGAGAGTGCCAAGCCTTTCAGTCTCAAAAATGTCAAAATGAAAGAAAGATCTAATGGTGAAAACTGCTCTACGGCAGTGTTAGATCATGAAAAAAGTAAAAATATAGACGTATCCAACGGTGAAAACCTCTCTAAGGTACCAAAGGATGGACGACTTGACCCTCTACCCAATCTCATGCATCAGGAGAGATCTTTAATCTTGATAGAACCAGTAGAGCGATCAATGTCAGCACAGGTGATAGCCCAGAATGATTCACATGGCATAGTCTTTAACCGCACAAGAAAAGCTAGCGTTTACTAAATTCTTCAAAAGAAAACAAATCAACTTTGCTTGGACATATGCAGATATGCCAGGGCTAGATCCAAATCTCATAATGCATCACTTATCTTTAGTTCTAGGAGCTAAGCCATTAAAACAAAAACTTAGGAAGATGCACCCACATGTAGCCCTCATGGTGAAAGAAGAGCTGAAGAAATTGTTAGATGTTGGATTCATTAGAACAATAGACTATCTTGAGTGGATTTCAAACATAATGCTAATTGCCAAACTAGATGGAAGAGTTTAAATATGTAATGACTTCAAGGACCTGAATAAAGCTTGTCTAAAATATGATTTCCCCTGCCAAACATTGACATTATTGTAGATCTCACGGCAGGGCACACCATGCTATCACTAATGGATGGAATCTCTAGATACAACCAAATGAAAATTGCACTTGAAGACCAACACAAGATTGTATTCACATGTCCATGGGGTACCTATTGTTGGTGTGTCATGCCATTTGGTTTGAAAAATGCTGGTGCAACATATCAGAGAGCTATGACCACAATCTTCCATGACACGATGCACACTATAATGGAAGATTATGTTGATGACATCTTGGCAAAATCACTCACAAGAGAAGAACACCTAGCCGTATTGGACAAAATCTTCACAAGACTAGAATAGTTTAATGTGCACCTCAATCTGAAGAAGTGCATGTTTGGAGTTACATCAGGCAAGCTACTTAGATACATAGTGTTTGCCAATGGAATTGAAATCGACCTAGCTAAAGTGAAGGCCATCATGGAAATGCCACCTCCTAAGAATCTCACTCAACTAATGTCTGTGCAAGGAAAACTACAATCTATCAGAAGATTCATTTCTCAATTGGCAGACAAGTGCCACCCATTTTCCCACCTCCTACATAAAAATGTCCCTTTCAAATGGAATGATTCATGTGAACAAGCATTTTAGTAGTTAAAAGAGTATCTCATGAAACCACCTGTATTAATGCCACTAATTCAGGGTAAACCTCTGCTACTATATATCTCGGCCACACCAATAGCTCTGGGAGTTCTCCTTGCACAACAAAACTATGAAGGGAAAGAACAAGCAATTTACTATATCAGCCGAACACTTGTTTGGTATGAACTACAATACATGCCAATTGAAAGAACATGCCTCGTTGTGGTCTTCACTTCACAAAAGTGGAGACATTACATGTTGTCACATTCTGTCAAACTAGTAGCAAAGATTGATCCACTCAAGTATTTACTCAACAATGTCACCTTTACAGGTAGATTGTCCAATTGGGTCATGCTTCTTAGCGAGTTTGACATCGAATATGTAGACAAGAGGGCAATAAAAGGCCAAGTACTTGAAGATCAAATGGAAGATGCACCTCTAACAAATGTTAGCCCTTTGAGCTTCGAATTTCCAGACGAATCTATTTTTCACATCACCACAACAACCTAGAAAATGTACTTTGATGGCTCATACACTTAGCATGGGTTGGGAGCAGGTATCTTGTTGATCATCCCTAGTGGCAACACCATTCCTAAATCATACAGATTACTTTTTCCCTACACTAACAACGTGACAGAATATGAAGCCCTAGTCATTGGTATCAAGCTAGTAGTTGAATGGAATATCAAAGAACTTCAGGTGTATGGTGACTCACAGGTGGTCATAAATCAAGTAAATAATGACTACTAGACAAAGGATGGGAAATTGATCCCTTACAAGTGGATGGTAGATGATTTGAATGAATACTTTGTTGAGATCTCTTTTCAGTAGATACCAAGGATTGAAAACAAAGCTACAGACACCATAGCAACAATTGCATCTCTCCTTGATATTCCAAATAATCAATCACATTATGAGTTCTTAGTAGAGCTAGGGTCCCATCCTGCATATGACACTCCTGAATCCCATATCATTTGTCACATTGTCTAAACTGATTCCCCCCTCTATGGAAAAATATTTTCTATCTTAAAAAGAATACCCTTCCACCTGATCTCTCCAGCAACCAAAAATGAACCTTCATTCGTCAGGCATCCCTATATGTCATTGTCACCAATACCCTATACCACAGAGGTCTTGATGGTACTCTCCTTAGGTGTCTCAATAGTGAGGTATATCAAACTACCCTAAATGAAGTGCATGACGATATATGTGGGATCCACTCTAGTGGCCCTGCCCTAGCTAAGAAACTCATATGCATGGGATACTACTGGCCAACCATGGAACAATATTCCTATCATTTTGTAAAGAAGTGCAAGAAGTGCCAAATCCATGGGAACCTGATACATGCACCAGCATAGGAGCTGCAACCATTCATGACTCCTCGGCCTTTCTATCAGTGGGGACTCGACTTAGTGGGAAAGATCCACCCTCCTTCATCCAGCAGCCATAATTTCATAATCACCGCCACCTAGTACTTTACGAAGTGGATTGAAGCCGTACCCTTAGCCAATATCATAGGCAAGAAGAAGGTCTCCTTTATCTTGAACTATATCATTTTTCGCTATGGTATCCCTTCGTCCATTATCATGGATAATGGATGACCCTTCAAAAATTAGGATGTTAGGGAACTATGTGACAAATTCCATATCCAACACCATTTTTCTACTCCCTATTACCCCCAAGGCAATGGCCAGGCAGAGGCATCAATTAAAACTATCTTGAAAATCTTGAAAATGACTGTCAATTATGCTAGCCGTGATTGGCATATCCAATTAAATCTAGCGTCATGGGCCTATTGTACAAGTATCTGCAAACCCACAGGTACAACTCCATACTCCCTAGTCTACGGATCTGAAGCCATCTTGCCCATTGAAGTCGAGATCCCATCCTTGCGAGTTTTGTTAAAAGGTCTCATATATAATGAAGAGTACAGAGTGTTTAGACTTCAAGAGTTAGAGCTGCTTGAAGAGAGAAGGAAATAGGCCTTTAACTGTCTCGAAGCTTATCAACAATGAATGTCCAGAAATTACAACCACAGGGTAAAACCCCAAGTATTCCAAGTTGGTGATCTAGTCCTCAAAGAGAATCCCAGAAATCAGCAAGATCAAGAGAAGAAAGGCAAGTTCGAACCCAACTAGGTGGGTCCCTATGTCATCGTTGTGGCCTATGGGTCAGGAGCTTACCAATTGGCTACATCTAAAGGCAAACCATTTGATGATCCTATCAACAACATGCATCTTTACAAGTTCTATACCTAAACCCTAATGTAAGGGAGTGCAAAAAAATAACAAAAAAATGAAAAAGTGATAAAAATCAAATAAACAAAAAAAATGGAAAAATGGAAAAATAACAAAAAAAACCATCCTTTAGTGAAAACCTGGCAAACAGGCATGTGGAATAGATACCATGATGAAGACCTGGTAAGCAGGTGTCATGCGTATTTTTATCTTTCATGCAAATGAAAGCAAGTGGTGAAAACCTGGTAAACAGGCGCTAGCTACAACAAATCGCTTCCTCCATCTATTGTGACCTCGTTTCTCTTGTGTCCATCATATCGTTGATCTTGAACCAGTCCATTGAACCATTGTCGAACTACACAACCTCTAAGTTATTACGTAGGCAAGGCCATTCTCAATGCACCCTCGAGGATCCGCTCCATTTCTTTCCTATCCATTCCATCAAGTGTTGTCTGTCTTACTATCCATACCAATTTTGCATCTTTTCCATCACCTAGGTCCTAGGTCCATCAAGTTCACCCCAAACTATGTTGCCTCTTCATCATCACGTAGGCAAGGCCATTTAGCAATGAGCCCCCGAGGCACTAGATCAGTCCCTTAGGGTCTGTATCTCCATGTTTGTTTGTCAAGTCACCCATAATAAGTCGATCCTTTGTCTAAACTCGGGGCAACTCCTTGACCTGGTTGCAGATTTGGGTTCTTGACTGCCACATGTTCTAAGAGGATACCACTAAGGATTGTGATACCTTTCAGTAGACAAGCGTGCACAGCAAATCAAGCTTCCAAAAGCAAAAATCTTGGCGCAAAACATCAACCTATCCAAAGTGAAGAAAAACATATACCAAAACACTCATACTGATTCTATATCAATTATGGCAAGAAGACACATCTAATGCAAGAATGTTTTGTGTTTTACAGACAGGTTAACTTAGAAGGTCTTGAATTTTTGTCATTATGTCTCTTTATTCTACTCAAGGATACCAAAAACTAGAGAAGCTATGATGGGGGCATAATCTTTTTCTTTATCTACTATTTGTGGATCAAACTTTAGTAATGTGATGACTTTTGTCTAACAACATGATCAACAAAAGATCATCGATGAGTTTAGAGGTCTGAACATGAAAAGGGGCAATCCTTGTTTGTTGAAATGCAAGAGGTACTTAGGTCATCTAGATTCAAGTTTGACTAGATGCTTGTATCACCTTGCTATATCAAAATCCATGTAAGGAATACTCATGTAATCTCAATTTAATTATACCTAGATGCTTGTATTTTCTTACAACATTTCAAAAAGAGAAAACAAACAAAAAGCACCCAATGATGAAAGCAAAGTACTTTTGCTCTAATGATGACAAAATATCCACATCCATCCCATAGCCAGAAATCCATATCATTCATCCAAATAAGAAAATCTTGCAGAGTATCAATGTTTACAAATGAAAGCCTGTGATCCTTTCATTCATTTTCTTCCACCTCTCACTATATCATCTCTGTGTCGATTGAGTACATTTGGACATACCAAAAACATAGCATAAATTGCATATCGTATCACATGAGATAGTCGTTCACATGATTAAATCATTTGCATATATAATAAGTGCATCAAGTCATCCATATACATTCGCATCAGTACATCATATCAACAACAAAATAGAAAACATAGACAAGTACAGATAGATCATCTCGCAAGTTGCATAATCATATCAACAACATTCACATTTGCATTTGCATATTAGATCATCATAATCCATCTAAGACTGCATTAACATCATATAAACATAATCAAAATATGCATAACATGTAAAAACATCATAAGATAGATTACATCCATGGCATATAAACATAAAACAAGAGCATGTAGAACATCAATAGCTACATCATCATATAAGCATGAAACATTTCCAAATGTACAATATATCAAAATATCTATCCATCTCTCCGACCCCCTCCATAGAGCAGCCTACTGCACCTATGTAATTAAAAAGCTAGTGGTACCATTTGTACCTAGGGTTTCCACTGCCGTGTCTCTCTCTACTTTGATAGCCCACACCCTCGCCAAGGCTGAGTCTTGCTCTCTAGAGATCTCTGATACATGCCTTGCATTTACCTCTCTATGAGACTTTGCTACTCTAAGGTGTGCCCTCAGCTTCCTCACCTGACCCTGTACCGTAGTAATGGCCTACTACTGTAAGTCAAGCTATGGAGCCTGCTATCCCTATCCCTACACCTGTTGTTGGGGCACCTACTGTTGTACCACCTGCTATGCCTACATCTGCACCTGCCCTGTAGCCTGCGGCTGCATAGCATGCTGCTATCCCAAAGGTCCCTCCTCACACCTCCTCCTCCTCCTCCATCTCCACCATCATCTCCCTCTCCCTGACCCCCTCCATCCCTCCATCTCCTCCTCCTGCTAGCCCAATCCTCATCATCTGAATCCTCCTTGTCTATGTGAGGAACCAACTCTCTAGGTCCTAAATATCTAGGAAATGGATTAGTGGCAAAACACTCATCATAATCTGCATCATCCCCGCATCTACTATCTCTCTCCTCATTGGCCAAGCTGCATAGGGGATCTATCGAAAGTCTGCTAGCACCTCCTCATAAGATGCCACTAGACCACACCTCAGCCTCTCTGCATGGGTCCTTGCAAATTGAGGCTGCCCCTGTGGCCTGCCCTATACTCTACCAAACTACCTCTCCACTCTACTGACAATCTGACACTCTAGTATGTACTGGGTCCAACCAATGAGCCACTGAGTCTGGAAATAGTACGGCAGCTAGTCATCCTAATCATCCTATACCTCATAGTCTATGTATGGGTGCTAGATAACTACATCTACATTATCTAGCGCGTGTCTCCAGTACTTGAGCTTTCCCATCTTGTGATGGGAAATAACTCCTACATAACCATAACTGTATGGCTTTCCCCATTGTCTCGTGAAAACACACATCAACCATGTGATCGCTATGTGCTCCCACAACCAAAACTGCAAAAGGGACACATCAACTGACAAGCTAGACCCTTTGCGGTACACAACCTAGTGCATATCCCTATACAAGTGTGCAAGCATGCACACACCCCATGAGTATCGAGTCCCGTCAGTAATCATCCTCTCCATCACCCTCCCCCAGCCAATCGGGAGCCTGTGTGAGCTCCTATTGGGGCATACTATGCCGCCAATCAATCCTGCCACTATCCCCAGGAAGTAGTCATAACAGTCATGTATGTTTTGCCATGAAATCACCTACTCATCAAGCTCAAGATCATTAAAAATATGTCTGCACTCTGCCAATCTTGTATTGTGCTGCAGATCATACTCTACCAACTCTCCCTAAATAGGAAGATGCAAAATTATGTAAACGTCCTCCAGAGTGATCGCCATCTCCCCAGTCGGTAGATGGAAAGTCCCATCCTCATTGTGGAATTGGTTCACTGCCGCAGTCAACAGACTGAGGTTCGCGTGAACCTCGGGCATGAAACAAACATAATGCAGACCCATAGCACCAAGGGCCTCGCGGTCCATCTCCATAAGCATATATCGTTACAACAATGGTAAAGGGAACTACTCCCGCATCATTATAATATCGTGAATGCCCTCCTGCAACCAAGCAAAGCATAGCGTCAAGCAAAAACCCATATCCAAACACACCTACTCAAAGCAATCAAACTATCCTATCACTGACTTAACATATCAAATTAATCAAAACAACATATCATCTCTTGACTAGATTCCTGACAATCTTGGAGATTGGTTATCAATTGCTGCATCGATCAAGGTGCCAATTGGGTTAATTTCATTAAGTCAGCTGACTATCCTAGTGCAAAAGTGGGAACTAGGTAGCCAATACACTGAATCATATCAGATGCGCCACTTCACTGTGAATACGTTGTTCCTTAACGTATCTGAGCCATTCTGGCATATGCACCAATTCTTGTGTCAAATGCACGGTTCCGTAGTGGATGCACTGATTCTTGTCCTATATGTGCAAATTCATCATATGCATCGAAAGATCACTCAAATGAGTGCTTTCCTGGCATATGCACCATTTTGGGGTGCATATGCACCAAATTGTAGTTCGGCGCATCTATCCTAACTATTTTCCCTAGCATTTATTGCCCTAATAAATGACTTTAAGCGAGTTTTGTCGAACTACATACTGGCGGTCCTGCCTCGGGTGGCCGATCAAACTGTTAAACTCACTCAAAATGGTGCTCCTCGCGCGGAATATCCATATCTCTGTTGACTGCTCTAGCTCCTTTGCTCTCCTAAGCTCTCAAGGACAAATCAACTAAGGACAAGTGTGCAAATGCATAGGACTTGTGAACCCAGCACCTATATACGGCAAGTGAACCATAGCTGACTGTGTGGCAACTGTGACTACTTTCCATGCCTGTTTCTCCCTGTTTCTCCAAACCATGTCCTATTTTCTTCAATCTAACCTATTTTTCACCTTCTGTCTTCTTCCCGTCTAATCTCCCGAGGGGCCATCTTGTCATGAAACTTGTACCAGGGGCAAATTGGAGCATGTATCATTGTAAAAAATTCTTATTCTTTGAAACAACATGATAAAACACATTGCATCAAAGAGGGGCAAAATGTTTACACCTAAAAATGACATGACTCTCTCTAAATAAATATTTTAAATATTTATTTCATCTTAATATTCCTCTATCAATAAATGAATCAATTTATTTATTTGATTCACTTTTCTCCCATTAATTGAATAAATTACATTTATTTAATTAATTTCATCAATATCAACTTTATTCTTCTAAACAATTAAATAATTTTAATTATTTAATTAAATCATTCATTCTCCAAATTTAAATAAAATGCAAATTTATTTAAATTAAATCTCAGTCTCCAAAAATAAAATATAATCAAATATTTTATTTATTCCTCTAAATCTTGCACAAACAATTAAATAAATTTATTTATTTAATTCGCTTTCTTATCTTCTAAAAAAATCTTCCAAATCTTCTAAAATTAAATTTTTCTTGTCATGCAAAAAGAAAAAGCTGAGTTAACTGATTTAAAGCTACCTTGTTTTTATCAACAAACTCTTAAATTAGAAAAATATATTCTAATTTATGAAATCAAAGCTCATCCTCATCAAGAAAGTAGTTAACTAAAACAAAGCAACTTTTTGAATGACACATCTTCTTTCTATTCGCGCATGTTCTCTCAAACATCCTCTACCATTGATCTTCTTATTTCTTCTACACCATTGATCTTCTCTCACACAATTCTATAAATACCCCTCTATTCTTCCATTTCAGATCAAGAAGTTTTCAAGTAAAATTACTCTGTAGAATCCATAGCGCGCCATTGGCACCCCCACTCTCGCATTATTCATTGTCCATCCTAGATTGTATTGAATCTCATCTTCAATACAATAAATATCCTAGCCATTTCTCCATCATCATCTTGATGAAACAAAGCAAGGAAGCAAGCTTCCTAAGGGCTACATTCATCACCAAAGATCGATCAAGAATAGGCGAACAATGGAAGTCGTAAGGTAATAAAGCTCTGTAAGTTGGTTTATTTTTATAAATCTTTGTTATTTGCATATTCCATTGAGTTATTGGGTTTATGATTCATTTTAATATTATCCAATTTTCCCCTTAACACTCAGTATACCTTATTCTTGGTCATCGACGTGATTGCATACATTCTAACTTGGCTTCTTTTGTGGGCTTCTCATGATTGGAAACTTGAGCCTCTCTAGAGTATTGTGAGGGCAAAACTATGGCCCCATTTGTATCTTCCTTCAGAAATCAATGTAAGCATCTATATTTCAACTATTGTATTGTTTTCCTTCATTTCTCTGATGAACTTGGGAGACCATGAATGCACTATTTCATTTGTTAGAAGAAAAAACTTGTATCTAAACATGACTGTGGCCGTTCCATATTTGTCTTTTTGTATTGCTGATAGCAAACTCTCATTTTCCTCTAGCTATGGTTGTGTATGAAAATCACATATGGGTTCAAAAATATGCCAAGACTCCTCTGGGTATTTGTCTTTTGATTTTCATACTCCTTTGTATCTGTGTGGTTGTCACCTCTGTAGCATCATTTTGCTAAGAATAATGGAGATATTGCTATTATTTCTAGTTGCACCTTTATCTTGTGTCTGCCATTTATGATTAAAACTCAAATGATTTGCTTGTTGAAAAGAAGAACTTACTTCCCCATCTCTCTGGCTTCCATTGGGTTTCAGGTCACTATGAATCAGTTTCTATTCATTTTCAGCCTGTAGAAGATAACAAATTCATACTGTTGTACATTTGCAAAACAAAACAAACCCCTCTCTATATGCAAAAAATAATGAAATTGTATTGCTCTTTCCTTTATTTTGAATGGCCTAAACAAACTCTTTCCCCTCTGAAATATGTGGCTTATCAATAGATTGTATCGACAGAGATTAAAATTTGTCACAAGAGGATGTATTGAAAACCTCACATTTATGATTGTTTACTCCTATGAGGCTGTGGCTATGTCAAATTTTATGGTTCGAATACCATCAATTCTCTGCATCTGACTATATATCTTTGGCTTATTCCATATGTAGCTTTATTCAAAGCTATAGCTACTAATTAGCATTTCTTTATACTAGAATAAGGTCGAAAGCTTCCATCTCTCACTCTACACTTATATTCATTACTACACTTGATTTAGTGGCCGATATCAAACTCCTTCTTGAAGGAAAAAATGGTCAACACACTGTTCCATATTTTACTATTCCATTTGTCACTACTATCACTCTACTTCACTCCATATGCTTATAGGCATATTATGTTCAATGGTGATGTTTCCTTTCTTGAATCACTTGATCCAAACCAATATGCTTCAGTATGTCTCTTCGTGTAATCTGCATAGAAGACTGAAACATTATATGTTGTGAAATTGAGCTGAAGCTTTTATCATTCATGACTTGGCACATGATATGGTGTATTTATAATATCCACTATGAAATAATCATATGATTGTCTTCTTGATCCTCTGTAGCCATATCTTATGATTACTGTCACTCCTATTCATGTTATTGAATTGCTCTTGTGATAGATGTTTATCCTTATCTCTGCAATGCTTCACATGATGGCTTCTTCATCACTATTGTCCTCGCACTTGACACTTTGTGTTTATTGTATTGCTATCCAATATGACCTTTTGGCAAGGAATTGAATGAATCATTTACATATTATCCCTTGTGAACAAAACTCATAGGAAAAACACCTTCTATGCTGGTAACGAATATTATATTTTCTTGATGATCAAAAGAATATCATGCTATCCTTTTCATTTGTACTTACATGTTGTATGGTAACATATGATTTGTGTTGCACGTCTATTCATTTCATTTATTCAACTACCACTTTTAACTTGCTTACTATATCATTTCATACACCACATACGGCTTCATGCTTCACTATGACATGGCATCTATTTTTCTATCCAGAATTGATGGTTTGAATGCATATTAGATTTCCATGGCTATTATAAAATTGTGAACACTCCTATTGATGAAGCCTTTAGATTCTTTGATCATTATACGCTGGATATGATCAGTAGCATGGCAATAGGCTTCTGAATATTGTAATCATGCCTTCATGGCTATCCACCTGTACTTCTCAGTTTGTTTATGGACAACATGATTCTTTCACCACTGATGATGCACTTATAGCTGAAGCATTACATATCATGAGGCTACTTTATAAATATGACTTGGCATATTCATAAAATGTAGCTTGGGTTTGAGATCACTTGTATACTTATGACGTTTTGGCTCTTTTTAGCTATTCTATGGCTTCTATAGTCCCAAAACAATTACTTGAAAGCATAACAATCTATCATATTGTGGCGGCAAATACATGTAGCATCATCATGATTTTAATAATACCTTTACTCAACTTGTTTGGAAGAGTTCGATGCTCATTTATGGCTTTCATTTCATCTCAGATGCACTGAAAGTCATAGATGGGTATTGAAGCACCTAGTGAATGTAATACATCCTTAGCTGAAAAATGTCATGATTTGACAAGCAGCCCCTTGAGACAACATGCTGAGCTCTACCCTTGTGGGAGCCCATTTTGCACCACATGTTGAATTGTCTTCTAAACATCAACATACTTTCACCTATACATGCACATGAAACAAACAGATTAGATAAAAACAATGAAATTCAATGATTGTTTCTCTTTCAGTTCCTCTTGTATGTGAATGATGTTCATCTGATTAGTGCATTATAGGCAATGTATTATGCTTCTTCTGATAGACACATTGACATGTCATAACCGGACCTCTAATAGGACCTTTTCCAATTTTTTTTAGGTTCATGTTGGAGATCAAGAGTAGGAATAGGATGGCAACCTCAGAGATTGAAGACTACATTAGGCAATGATGGCTATGACTTTCTCTCCCTATCTTTAGATGCATAGTATTTTTCCTATATTTGCATTCGTTCAGCTATTCCCACGGCTTGTGTGGGACATTTGATCTATCACTATTTCTTTCAATGCAATGTTTATCTCTTTATGCATCTCATTTGTAAACGAATAATCATTGTAGTGAATGAAATACTTATCTCTCCTACGAATGTTCTGTAATACAATGAATGATCTAAAAATCTTTTCTTCTCTTGAACAACTAGACTACAGTATCACTAAAACACAATCAACTATGCAAATAACTTATAATAGAAGAATGTTAACCTTCACTCTAAAAATAAATTTGTTGCACGAGCTCTAACAATTTGAGTTCTAAGTGAAAAATGGTAACATTTCTGGCGACTTCTGCTATATGCTTGCCTGCTAGGCATCGGATCAGTTGCCTTGAATATCCATTGGGCATTGAGTCATACTCTACTCTTCTCAAAATCAGACAACACTAAAATTTAGTTCCCTAGCCAATTTAAATAGTAACAGAAAACTGAAAACAAACTAAATTGAAAGCAACTAATAGGCCCTGATGGCCAACAGAAATGTGTAGCAACACTTAGGGAAACAAAATAACTGAAAGAAAAATGTACAATGAGCACTTATTAACTAGAAATACTAATCCTAACCTACTCTAATCAGCCAAGGTGACTAATCAAACAAACCAATTCACTGATTAGGTGAAATAGCTACCCTTCCTTAACAATCTGTGATACTTATGAATTATCCAAAAGAGGTAAAATAAAAACAAATAACCGTCACAATGTTGCAACACCTTTCTTAGCATAAACATGTAGTCACTTACCCATCTAACTTGTTTGACAAACTGATCAAATGAACAAGTAAACTGATAATGTTCAAGTAGGTACCCTAATGGATGATCCAGATCAATATTACTAAGAGGCTACTCCTTTTTGTTGGCTGCCAACCCAGCTAGATATCTAATAGGACACCCACTCAAAAATGTTGGATCAGTGAGAAAACAATCTGTATGGTTGAAAACCATAGCATCACCTCCACTCTTCATGATAAACTACCATGTTACTTCTTCTTCCATAGTCAACGGGTCATCCTCCTCTGTTAGGGTTGCTAACAGCTTGTCAAAGCTATCAACTCTTAATAGGCTCTTAGCTAGAATTGGATTAGGCTCAGAATACACATTATTAGTCAATGAAGAACATTCTAAAATGATAGTCTCTTTGCCAACGAATGAAGGTGAGTTGTCAAATAACAAACTAACCTCTTTCAACATACCATCAATTTGCATATTAGCCTTTAGTTCCTGCGTGTCATGGCTATCCTCACTAGATTTTTCCCAAATCTGTACCTTGCCTAACTTATTCTCTTCATACTATTTATCATCCTCATCATCTAATGGGTTGGGCTTTTGGTTATTGCAAGAAATCAACAAAGTGGCAAGCTCTTTGCAGGCCAAACAGTTAGGATCCTGACAATCAAATATGAAGTTGTCTTGGACAGGTTGATCATCTTCAGCTGATAGACTTGATTCCTCGTCAAGGCAAGCTTCCCTAGTCTCATTCATGACAGCTTCTTCATTACAGTACAATGGGAGCTCTAAGAACAAAAAAGATGCTTCATCCTCAAAGAATCTAATCTAATTTAACCTTCTGCTTAGGGTCTTCATGCAAAACAAACATGCTAGATTTAGAAACCAAACTCCCTCTTTGCTCTTCAAATTGATCTGAGGCCCCAATCTTATTATTACCTTTACTAAATAGAAATACATGACATTCTACAACACCTTTTGGCTATCCCGAATCAGATGATAAATGGAATTCCTGCATGTTGTCTTCATCATCACCAACATAAGAGAGAAGCTGATCAAACAAGAAAATTGAATCGTATCCGTTTTTCAGTCTATTCTCCATTTGAACCTGAGAAATGTGTCTTTGTAATTGAAGACTTTTGCCCTCTAATCTTTGCATCCAGCTTTGATTCATCTTATAAAAATCTTTAGAAAACTTGTCAAAAGAATTGAACCCTTTCAGGATCAAGTTTGAATCAACTTTCTTTATGCATTCATTATGCTCATAATCAGCTAGGGCTGTAGCACAAACAACAACAACCTCTTTCTCCCTATTTGATCTTTCAACTGTTGGCTTGAAATTTGAGATTTCAATTGGTTTGGGTTCTTGATATGGTTGAAATTAAGGATTAATGGATTGGCCTTGAATGCAGACAGGCTCCTGAGAAAAATTAGAACTTTTGAAACTTAGGATTTTGATTTCCTGGGGAGTTTATTTGCATTCAAAACCCATCTCTTGGCCTTGGGGATAATTCAGATCACAAAATTGAGTGCCTTGCCAATTCATAAAAATGACCTCAGGGTTATAATCTCTTCTTGCGCCCTGTGGATCAGTTTGGAAGGGTGGCCTATTTGGCTAATTAGACTAATACATGGCCTGGTATGGCTTATGTTCTTGACCGATTTGCCTCTTGAAATTAAAAAACTCATTTGTCATGTTTTTAATTATGTTTTGAAACTGTTGGAACTCTTGAGTTTGGAATGGAACAATAGTCTCTTGAGTAGCAGCCTAGTGTCCTATGGCTAGAACAGCTGGGACAACAACCAAAAGGGGAACTGCCATGGGCACAGGTGGATGGATTTGTGGAAAAATGGGTAAGGGAGGCCTTGGGGCTATTTTCCTTGCTAGAATAAGGTAGTTTTCTGCTCTAATAGCAATCTCAAAAGCATCGAGAAGGGTAGATCCACCCAGAGCCTGGATCATAATAGATATTTCACTATTTTAAGCTTTAAGATAGAATAAAAATGTATGTTGTGGTGTAGGCCTTACCGTTGTGGGGATCCTACCCCAAGTCTTTTGGAAACAGTAATTGAAATCAGACATATATTCATGTGGAGCCCACTTAATGGTACTCAACTACTATATAGCAGAGACAAAAGATCAGATTTGTCCTCAAAATGTTTTTGTAATCCATGTCCCAGATCATCCCATGACGTGATTGAGCCTATTGTGAGTCCTTTAAACCATTGCAAAGCTTTACCCTTTAGTGAAGCAACCAATAATCTGATTGCCACATTCTCTTAGGTGACATTATGTACTGAACATAGTGTTTCCACATCCTGAATGTGCTCAACAACTCTAGTATGATCTTCTCTGGTGAAATATGACAATCCTTTAAGGGCTGTGACTGGAATATCGTCATGCTGAACAAGTTGTAGTGGGCTACCCCTGTTAAATGCAACAAAAGGATACAGTCTAGCCATTTACTTAGAGTCACCAAGGTGTTTGATAATTTTTCCTCGAAAGGCTATTGATACCGAAGAAGACACCCAATCCTTCAGTATGTGACTTTTTTCATGTGTTGTTCACTAGATCTGCTTGAAAATTAGAGATTTCAATCACCAAGTATTTTTCTTTTACCTCTGAAAGGATGAAAACCTTGTTGCACATACCAAACAACAGAGGAAAATGTGCTTTTGTCCCACCAGGTGTGCCAAAAATTGTTATTAATCAAATATGCACCCTATGCTAAGCTTACAAAAGACTTAGCTATCTGTTGACACATGGAAACATTCTCAGGTTGTGGGTGACATATAGTGAGGATGGATCTCTAGAGTGAGATGGTTCTCCTTATGATTTTTTCTAAACTATTGACTTGTCTGAGAAAAGGGAAGAGGAATAGCTGAAATGAAATTCTATTTTTTTTAATCTAAAGATGATCCTAAAATCTAAATATTTACCCACAAACAACTCTCAAGCATGTAACCTTCTCAGTTTCACCTAAGTCCAACAATCCAAAAGTACTTTGTATGAAGGTTTAACTTAAACACAACACACAACCTCGATTAGATGGGCAATAGCTACACAAATTTTAATAACATTGAGACATAATCAGAGGATTAGACATCATAATAACAATGAAAACATCAAATCAAAGTTATAAAGGAGGCAACAAATATGAAATAGGAATGCTTTAGTCTATTGAAATGAAAGGGGTACATCAATCTCTAAAAAAAATGAGTCAAGATTAGTTTACAAGCTCTCTACCTGCGCTCAAGAGAGAAGAAACAAGGATATCAACTGACTCCTAGAAAACTAACTTTCTCCAAATATATGTTGCCCAAAAGATCTCCCAAAAAGCTGCTAAAAATAGATGTAGAAATCAATTTTCGAGCTCCTCCAAAAAGATGATAAAAAAGCCCCCAAATTGCTTCCAAATTGTGAAAACAAACTACCAGAAACACCTGTCAAGTGGCCCCCACCAAGATCTACTTTAAATCATGCTTTATCTACTCAGAAAAACTTCTATTTTGTCCTCATCTGCTCCAATTCTCTGAAATCTAGAAAACAAGACCCTGTTTGCTTTACTTTCTCCTAACTGCATAAAATAGCTTTTATTTTAAAGCAATTTATAAAACATTGCTTTAAAATGAAGCTTTACAATAGATTTACAGTTTTATCCCTGATTTGATTATGATCTAATTCTTCTTTTACAAAAGTTACAAGGCTTTTATTTGCATTTAGCCAAGCATATATATATCTCATTTGGCATGATGATTTTCCTTCAAAATCACAAAAATATTTCGAGCCATGTATATGTTTTTTACAAAAAAAATAAGGCCTACGAGGCTCATCCTCTATTTGTTTTTGCAAAAGAATCTAATGGCATGTGGATTTATATCCTATCTCCAAATGTGAAAAAATCTTTAAGGCACATGGCCTTCCATATGGTTGTGAAAAATATTCCAAGGTGCATTACTTAATGTTCATTTACCTTTCAAAGGTGGCAAAAGATTTCTAAGGCCTACCTAGGTATTAAATATTCAAAAGGACCTAAGGCAACCTAGAGTATTTGACATATGTGATATCTCACCCTTCACAAGTCATATAGACTTAGGAAAAATCGGTTGACCTAGCAACTTATGATCTCGATGGCATTTGATTTGGCAAATAAAAGTTTTCAAATGTGATAAAAATATCAAGTTTTGAATTAGGGTAAAAACCCTAATGACAAAACATGATTCGCCCTAACTTTTCTGGCTCACCTTGCACCCTACTCTTTTGATGGAGTGTGCTTTGCATCAGCCACCATGGAAACTATAGCTTAGAGAAAAACCTCGCATCTTTCACTTTCTTTGAGCACATTCTTTAGGATCTTGAAGTTAAAAGAACACCGAGGGTAAGTGGCCTTCAAGCACTGTCTTGAATGTTGACCTCCAATTTTGCAATACATTTGCCCTATAAGGCCGCGGCTATGATGATACCTTCCGAGCATTTCTCTACATTTTTACTATTCTCGGTATACCTTATTCTTGGTTGTCGACATGATTGCATACATTCTAACCTTGTTTCTTTTGTGGGCTTCTCATGATTGGAAACTTGAGCCTCTTTGGAGTATTTTGAGGGTAAAGCTACGGCCCCCGTTCGTATCTTCCTTAAAAAATCAAGGTAAGCATTCGCATTTCAACTCTTGTATTGTTTTCCTTCATTTCTTTCATGAATATGGGAGACCATGAATGCACTATTTCATTTGTTGGAAGCAAAAAGTTGTATTTAAACATGGTTGTGGCTATTCCATATTTGTCTTTTCGTATTGCTCACAGCAAACTCTCATTTTTCCTCTAGCTATGGATGTGTATGAAAATCACATATGGGTTCAAATATATGCCAAGACTCCTTTGGGTATTTGTCTTTTCATTTTCATACTCCTTTGTATCTATGTGGCTATCACCTTTGTAGGTTCATTTCGCTTAGAATAATGGAGATATTTCTATTATTTTTGGCTACACCTTTATCTTGTGCCTACCATTTATGATTAAAACTCAAATGATTTTCTTGTAGAAAAGAAGAACTTACTTCCCCATCTCTCTAGCTTCCATTGGGTTTCAGGTCACTATGAATCAGTTTCTATTCCTTTTAAGCTTGTAGAAGATAACAAATTCATACTATTGCTCATTTGCAAAATAAAACAATGAAACTGTATTACCTTTTCCTTTATTTTAAATGGAATGAAGAAACTCTTTCCCCTCTAAAATATGTGGCTTATCAATTCACTGTATCAACAGAGCTTGAAATTTGTCACAAGAGGATGTATTGAAAAGCTCACATTTATGATGGTTTACTCCTATGAGGTTGTGGCTCTGTCAACTTTTATGGCTCAAAGGGCATCCATTCTTTGCATCTGACTATGTATCTTTCGATTATTCCATATGTGTTTTATTCAAAGTGGTAGCTACTCATTAGTGTTTCTTTGTACTAGAATAAGATCGAAGGCTTCCATATCTCACTCTGCACCTATATTCATGACTAGAGCTGATTTAGTGGCTGATATCAAACTCCTTGAAGGCAAAAATGGTCAACATGTTGTTCCATATTTTTCTATTCCACTTGTCACTACTGTCACTCTACTTCACTGCATATGCTTACATGCATATTATGTTCAATGGTGATGTTTCCTTTCTTAAATCACTTGGTCCAAAGCAATATGCTTCAGTATGTCTCTTCATGTAATCTGCATACAAGACTGAAACATTATATGATGTGAAATTGAGCTAACACTTTTATCATTCAAGACTTGGAACATGATATTGTGTATTTATAATATCCACTACGAGATAATCATATGACTATCTTCTTGATCTTCTATAGCCATATCTTAATATTACTGTTACTCATGTTCATGTTATTGAATTGCTCTTGTGGCAGTTGTTTATCCTTATCTTTGCAATGCTCCACATGGTGTCTTCCTTCATCACTGTTGTCCTGGCACTTGATGCTTTGTGTTTATTGTATTGCTATCCAATATGCCCTTTTGGCAAGTAATTGAATGAATAATTTACATATTATCCCTTGTAAACAAAACTCACTGGAAAAACACCTTCTATGCTAGTAATGATTATTATATTTTCTTGATCATCAAAAGAATATCATGTTGTCCTCTTCATTTGTACTTATAGGCTATATGGTAACATATGATTTGTTCTACATGGATGTTCATTTCATTTATTCAACTATCACTTTCATCTTTCTTACTGTATCATTTCATACACCACATATGGCTTCATGCTTCACTATGACATGACATCTATTTTGTTGTCCAGAATTGATGGTTTGAATGCATATTAGATTTCCATGGCTGTTATACAATTGTGAACACTCCTATTGATGAAGCCTGTATATTATCTGATCATTATACACTAGATAGGATCTGTAGCATGGCAATAGGCTTCTGAATATTGTAATCATACCTTCATGGCTGTCCATCTGTACTTCTCTGTTTATTTATGGACAACATGATTCTTTTACCATTGATGATGCACTTATAGCTGAAGCATTACATATCATGAGGCTACTTTATAAATGTGACTTGGCATATTCATAAAATGTAGCTTGCATTTGAGATCACTTGTATACTTATGATGTTTTGGCTCTTTTTAGTTGTTCTATGGCTTCTACCGTCCCAAAAAAATGACTTGAAAGCATAACAATCTATCATATTGTGGTAGCAAATACATGTAGCATCATCATGATTTTAACAATACCTTCGCAAGTAGCTTGTTTGAAAGAGTTTGATGCTCATTTATGGATTTCATTTGATCTTAGATGCACTGAAAGTCATAGGTGGGTATTGAAGAACCTAGTGAATGTAATACATCCTTAGCAGAAAAATGTCATGATTTGACAACAAGCCCCTTGAGACAACATGTCGAGCTCTACCCTTGTGGGAGCTGATTTTGCACCACGTGCAGAATTGTCTTCTAAATAGCAACATACTTTCACCTATACCTGCACATGAAACAAACAAATTAGATAAAAACAATGAAGTTCAATGATTGTTTCTCTTTCAGTTCCTCTTGTATGTGAATGATGTTCATCTGATCAGTGCATTATAGGCAATGTATTATACCTCTTCTGATAGACACATTCAGATCTCATAACCGGAGCTCTAATAGGACCTTTTCCAATTTTTTGTAGGTTCATGTTGGAGATTAGGAGTAGAAATAGGATGGCAACCTCGGAGATTGAAGACTGCACTAGGCAATGATGGCTATGACTTTCTCTCCCTATCTTTAGATGCATAGTGTTTTTCCTATATTTGCATTCATTCAGCTATTCCCACGGCTTGTGTGGGACATTTGATCTATCATTATTTCTATCAATGCAATGTTTATCTCTTTATGTATCTCATTTGTAAACAAATAATCATTGTAGTGAATGAAATACTTATCTCTCCCGTGAATGTTCTGTAATTCAATGAATGATCTAAAAATCTTTTCTTTTCTTGAACAAATGGACTGCAATATCATTGAAACACAATCAACTATGCAAATAACTTATAACAGAAGAATGTTAACCTTTAGTCTAAAAATGAATTTTTTGCACTAGTTCTACCAATTTGAGCCGTAAGTGAAAAATGGTAACAATAGCCACAAGATTGATAGTGCTTTTGAACGAAGATGATGGTGCTAGGTGTCAATGGATTGAATGAAGTAGTGGGGCCGCAGGTACTAAAGATTGGATGGTAGCATATCCTTGCAGAAGAATCTTGTCAATAGAAAAGATTCTCCATGCTACTATGAAATGGTGATACGTAGTCGGTACTCAAAGGAAAGAAAAGGGCTTGTGTGGTGGAAATCCATGCAGAAGCTTTAGCACTCACCCACAAAGCTAGATGGAGATAACCCACTTTCTACTGCGTGACGGTGATATGATGCCACGTGGCCACATAAGACATAAAGTTGAATAGTCAGCAAAAGGGGTGGATATGAGATGGAATAATGTGATTGGTTGAAGACTTTTCATGTAAAAGGCTTAGATTTTCAAATCTGGTGGTTATTTCAAGGTCGTTGATCTCACAGTATGGAGTTTGGATCAACAGTTGGAATTTGAACTTTCCGTGTAGACATTGGAAGGCACCACTGTATCATGAATTTGTAGTAATGGTTGAAAAGACACGCATTTATGTAGAAAGCCTTAGTTTGTAAGATCAGTTAAAACCAAAGTTGAGTGTTTTCTTGGCATTTTTGCAACAAAAAAAAGGATTCATGTGCGCAGCGAGCAACTGGATGAGAAGATAGTGTGATTTCATGTTTTTGTAACCAAAACTAGTAAGTTGTTCTTGCCTACTATGTCTGTTTGAAGTTGAATTACTACCTTGTTGAAGGAATTTTGAATGTTTTTACAAGAAGAAAAAACCCTAGTTTGGTAAAATATTGTTCCAAAAATGAGTCAAATAAGCAAACCTTTGACTTCCAAGAGGAGTTTGGATGAGGATTTAATGATTCAGTTGCTCGGGTCTTCAAGAAGGCTAGTGAATACACATGGTCCAGGTGGGCGGAATGATAGACTGTTGGATTTATGTTATGGATGTCAGGATGCTATATTGCCTATGATAGGATGGAGTTTGTTCAAACACTGGTATCATAGGAAGGATTACAAAGCCCCTGTCTTCCATGCATAGGGTTTAGATGTAGCAAAATTAATGTGCCCCAATGTATTCATAAAACTTGATATCATAAGGGTTGTTGCATAAAGATACGATCCTGCCTCTAGGTATGTTAGGGCAGGGAAGAATGAAGTAATGATCAAAATGACAAATGCATTCATCACAAAGGTGTTTGGTCTAAACCTTGATACCAATAATAGGATTGATTTTGTTTCTTTAAAAGATGAATATAAGAAGACTCAGAATGCCTATAGAACTTTCAAATTTCCCAAGAACAGAGAAAGGGGGATTGATGGAAAACTGATCAAAATTTTAGCAAATGAGCAGGAACCTTTTGAAGTCTCCCAATTCATATATTATTTTGGAAAAACAACACACTTTGTGCCAAGTACTAGGGAGAGATGCATTAGACAAAATCCTAGTTCCTATGATGATGTTGGTTGTAGATATAGAAGACATTTAACCAACTGTGGGGTTTGATTATGCAACCTATGTAGTAGACAAGATACATGATCGATTAGTGAAGATTAAGAATAACCATTATGTTGCAGATGCAAAGGTGGAGTTCAAGTGGTATTATGTTTTGTGTCACATGCTTTTGTAAGCTGGAACAGGGTTGTGGAATCAAGATTTGTGTGTGAGAGAACAAGAACAAGATGGTACTCTTCTCCCTATCCAATTCTGGACCCATTTGATGGATATAAATTGTGAGAGCTTAGACTATGTGATTTTTGAAGAGCATTTTGTGAGAAGGCTACTAAACTTTTTGGAGCCTTAGGGTGAAAGAATTCCAAGGGATGCGTTGGATTTTCTGAGACCATTGGATAGAGCCCCTGAGCTGGGAATTCAACATAATTAGGGAGATTGGTTCCTCCACACCCATACTACTTGCATTAGAGTTTATGGGAGCAAAGTTCTCACATATATACTACAAAAATATGTACCTAGGAGGATTGCATACTTAAATATTATCAAGTAGTTGAATGAATCAGTAAGGAGCATTTGAGGCTACAGAAGAAAGGGTCATTTTTTCCTACTACCACCAAATTTTGTGATTTCTGGGCTACAAATAAAGATGCTCTGGATCAGATTGATTTAGTTCTGAAAGTTTACAAGAAGGTGCTAGAAGACCCAAGGACATTTGATCCAGAAGTTTTTATCAATAGGGTAAGGCTCAACATCAAGAGGCCACAATTCCTCCATCAGGTTTTGTTTGATGAGGATATAGTAAGAAATTGCTCCACCATGGATGAAATTCATTTTGTGAGGAAGTGGTGGCAGGTAGTGATGGAAGGAGAGAGGATGAGAAAAAATATGAATCCTGCATCTCTTGGGGCTTTTGTAGATGAAAATGACTCAATAATAAGAATTAAGGTTTTTTTGCCAATGCAGAGATGTTGATTGAAGAGACCCCTGCAGGTGAAGATAGACCAACATATCATAGAAACCCAAGGACATCAATTAAACCATACAAGAGAGGAAATGCGTCTCCTGAATCACCTCTAGCCAAAAAATTGTAAATTATTGATTTGGAGCAAGAAGAATTTCAGGTTGTGGACTTAGAGGAGGAAACTTATGAAGGTGGAGTGGGAGAAGAACAAGAGACTTCTCAACAGGTGAATTCACCTGAGAGAATATGGCCTTCTATTTTTCCACATAATAGGTTGGGGATGTCACTTTCTAGTGACACATAGGACATTAGAGTGCTTGCTTGTGCACAATTTTTGGAGGATGATGCCTTTGTCACTACCCCTGAATGTAAAGGGTATGTGTTAAGAGTAAGAAATGAAGAATTCTAGAAGAAGGTAGAAGAAGCAAAGACAAGGGATGTTACTAAGAAGTACAAAGAAATAACACAAAGGGTGCTTAATGAAGTGAGACAACATATCATCAAAATTACCCCTGATGAAGGGAAAGCCTTGGTGGCAAAGAGTGGTTTGATGCTACTTCATCATTGGAATTTGACAGATGTAATTGCATTTGATACTATTACAAGGATGGGCACAAACATTTTAGATGATCAGGTAGATAAAGCACTCTTTGGTGCAGGATTCGATCCAAATTTGAGACCTTGGCAATATGGGTATTGGCCCCAAATAATAATAAGCCAAGGGTGGGCCTTGCTGAATTGATAGGGGAAGTAATAATAAAAAGAATATAAAATACTATAGCTCCTCAAGCTACAAGCTTGAGTGTTCACATAGTTCAATTTGTTGAAGCTATTACAAATAAATTACAGAAGGATTATGATGACCTTCTATAGAAATATGGACAGATAATGTCAGAATTCAATAAGTATAAGGGTCAAATGTTGTTGTCTCCAGGTACCTCAACTAAAAGTGGTTCAGTTCCTGCAGATACTGTAGAAGCATTTTCCCACAGATAGAGAGGCATTTCTCTAAGAGATCAAAGAGTTTAAGGAAGAAGTAAAAGGTTTAAAGGATGAGAAGAAGACTATTGTCAAGGAAATTGTTACAAATTTGATTAACCATAGGCTATCCAAGGTTACAGCCATGGTTGATGATACATGGATATATCTTATTCAAGTTTGAGGACAGCCTAGGACAAAAATGAGAAGGATAAAGAGAGCTTAAAAGACATGTATAAGGTATGGCTACCAAGAACTAGAGAAATAAGGGAAGTTCATAGGTGTTCAAGGTTTTCCCCTAATGCTCCACCAGAAATAAAATTAGCCCTTGGTATGTTAATTTTATTAGAAGAAGTAGTGGCTTTCCAATTAAAATTGGATAAGGCTTCGAAGGAAAAAAGACAATCAATTGAGAAGATAGATAAGAAGGTCATGTCAAGCATATTAGAAAATTATGGACAAATAAAAAATTTGGACAAATGGAAGTATGATTTTGAAAATATGGCCGAACAACTTATATCCTCAAGTTGTGTAGACGTTGATTCAAATATGAAAATTTTGAGCTCTACAGTTGATAAGTTGTATGCCTTGGAATTGAGTTTTGAGATATTTTACAAGAAGTCAAAGATCCTATTGGATTCTAGGTATGCAAGACATAATGAGAAAATAGTAAAATTAATTCCTTTCCAACGGCCTTTGGAGAAATCATGTGTAGCCTAGGTGGAGAAGAATGGATAATTGTGTCTAGGGTGAATTAAGACCCAATCATATGATAGGTCGTCCTCATCATTGGGATAAAGCATCTCCAATGGTTTTTAGCACCTCCTAGATGAACTATATTATGTCTTTTTCTCTTTTATTTGTAATTTGGATAAGTTTACCCATGCCTATGGCGTTGGCTTGTAATGTAAGATTTGTAACCGGCAGTTGGTAACGATGTTTTTGGCAAACATGTTCTTGTGTCTATAAAAGAACATGCTAGTCCACTTTGTAAATGGGATTGGAAAATGATTGGGATGTTTTGATAGTGAAATACAAACCAATTCTAAGAGGTTGTCCATATTTTGAGTTGTAAGTTTCAATTTCTTACATGTTGAATGTGTTTTCTCTATAAACATCTTTATCAGTTTTAGATTGCAATATATGAAAAATGCCTTTGCGCATGTGTTTTCATCAATTGTCTCTTGTATTTCTCACATTTCTCTTTTGAATAAGGATACTAAGGTTTTCTAAGTTCTTAAATATACATTTTCTATATTGCATGTCTAGTTTATTGCTTCTATTCAAGGATTAGATTAAAATGCTCTGAGTTAGATATGGGGAAATTTATTTTGTAATAGGGATATTAATAAGAAGAGTTATTGTAAATACCCATTCTTGGATTGTTACCTGCAAGATGGGAACATAATAAATCATCTGGACCTAAATGTTTGTTTTGTTTATGAGAAGTATTTTGTATGTAAAGGAATTGAATCCAAACCCTAGGATTGGTACCGATCAGAGTTGGGCTTATTTTAACAAATCACCCATAATCAAACAATCATATATATAAAAAAAGAACAATCAAATTATTATTTTTTTAGGAGTAGGGTTTTAGTTCTATGTTCTCTGAGCCATTTAATGAAGTAATGTCCAAAGCTAGCCAACTTTGAAACAATTATATAGTTTTGGTCTGTATCTAAGAGAACATATCTGCTTTAAGTGTCAATATCCAGCTGAAATAAGGATTTGTCATATTGATATTGAAATGAGGGAATGCCCCCCTAGGTTTAGCAGAGCCTAAAGTGTAGAGGCGAACAAGTAATTGTCTCCTGTTGGTTGACCACTGACCTGAGAATCCTGAGCATAAAAGATGGCTACTTTTTAGGGAAACTCGGACCATTAGTTGGGAACACAAAAACATACAAAATTTGGAAAGATATTAGTTATTTGGAATGAAAATATCTAATTTGTAAAATATTTATATTTGAGAATTAGCAAATTTTAATGTGAAAAGGGGAAAAAGTCACTTTTACGGGTTTGAAAAATAAAGAAGCAAAAAAGGAATTTTGAAAAACTTGTTCCTTTTGTTGATTTCTCTCCTCCATTGTGTGAAATCTTAGTTTCAAAAGAATCAATTGAAACACTACTTGTGGACTAGAGCATTGGACTAAATCTTGAAAGTAATGCAAAGGCGTGGTGTGAATTCTAGTTACAGAAGGACAACCTCCATTTGTAATGTGCCTAGTAATATGATATTATAGTGTATTTGGTAGTATTAAATAAAGGTGGTAGAAATAAATAAAGGTGTGGGTGCATATGCTTTATAAGTCATCCCACTAATTGATTAGAATAAAAATATTTGTTCCACATGCATGGGATAGTGGTAGTTGTCTTTAGCAAGACTCTATATATTGTAAGGGCTTAACACGCATATGGCATTAATCTTGAATATTGTAATTAGAGTTTATACTTTAAAAGAGGTTTCCCCCTCAAAGAAGATAACAATATATTATAATGTGATTTAGCTATTTGAATACAATATTGTTCATGTGTTTCAATTTGCAGCATATATTTTCTATACTTTGGCTAGTTAGCTAATCTTTTACAAGAAGGTTCATAACATCATTATTAAAGGTATTTTGTTTTTTAAATCAATAAGTATTTTTTAAATTAGTTTTTTGTTGGATCAGACATGATCATAATTTAAAAAACTAACATTAATTCCACAATAAATATGAGCAACAATAAGTCAAATAACTATCATAAAAAGTGAATAAAAATATACAATGAGCTCCTTGTATAAGTAGGACAAGGAGGAATTGGGAAGATAGGAACAAACCACAAACTAACCTTCCAAAAATGTGACACATGATAGAACACTTGGGATAAGTGTGAGGATAGGTGTAAAGTCCATAAGAGGTGTGACAAATGAGAGAATAACCTCTAAGTAAACTTAAGCAATGTGTGAATAGGTTTAACCTAGAAGAGGTAATTAGCTAACTAGATGTATAAAGACCCTATTTACACTAATAGTTTTCAATTTTCCATTCTCCACATTTGGTGAAATTGCATATAACTTCATTGTGTAGGCTTAGATTTGAAGTAGAATGTAGAAAGAAGGTTGTTGCGAAAAATACATATTGTAGGTTTTCATTTTTTAAAAATTCAATCTTACACTAGAACTATGGAAAAAATTTCTTGGAAATTTCATGTGATTGAAAAAAAGTAATCTCCTTGCCCTTTTCCTCTAAACTGTATATTTTGATTTTTGAAAGTTGAAGTTTTTAAAATTGAATAAAATCCAAGGTTTATCAATGGAAAATTTGAAATTTTGTATAGTTCTTGATATTTCTTGAAAATATTATTTTTCAAAATTTAGACCATATTTTTTCATTGTATCTTTTAGAGTGAAATGTTCTCCCATCAAAATGAGCTTGCGTATGATGTGGCAACATGCGTGATTGTTTGTGCCTCATTTTTTATGCTAAGTCCATTTTCTATATGTTGGTCCTTTTGGCTTTTAGGAATGAGATATAGAGTAGGATTTGAATGGACTCCCACTACCCACTAGTTGAAATGAAACTAAGAGATGAGGAATGCCAAAGAAAAATAATTAAAAATATAAAATTGAATGGGGTTTAATTATGAATACACATAATTAAGGTTTAATTTATATCTAGTACTAAATATACTTTTAAGGGTTCTTGGAATGATAGTGTAATATATTATCATAGTCCTACCATGATTATTGAATGTCATTGAGGATCTACTATTTTACCGGAGAGCTCACACTTCTCAACTTTGCATGATCATAGTATTGTAGTGCTAACGCCCAACTCTCCTAAGTCTAGTAACCTCTTCCTTCTTGTTGCATTTGATCATTATATCTAATTAGTGTTAGTGAAATCTATGCATATGAATTGATTAGTGTTTTTAGAACCTAAATTTATGCTTTACTTGCTGTAATATCTATGAGATGTGAATGGCTTGTGGGATTGTCAAATTGCCTTGTTTTATGTGCATGTTGTGGATAACCAAGTCAATTGCCACCTAGTTTAGAGGGGTGGACCTTAGGAATGCATGTGGTTGGGTCATGTTGATCACATCAGTTTAAATTGAATTCTTATCTAGATGCTCATTGGAGGGAATGGTAGGGTCTTTTGGAATTTTGATACTTGTAGCATTCCATTTTCTATTTCTTGGAGATGTTGTAAAGTGGGATCTTGTGATCCTTGATTAAAGTGATAAATTGTATAGTATAATTTTATTGTATTGACATTGAACCATCCATATTTGCAATGAGAATAATTACATTATAAGATGTATATGTCACAATTTGAGTCAATTTTACATCTTGTATAATGAGGATTGTTATGATGTGATGATTTCTTATTATTTGAAAGTTGAAATGACACTTGTTTCTTTTCATACACTTTATATATGATGCAATGATTAAATTAGAATCGTTATTATAATGTTGTTCTTTAATCCCTACAGATAGGAGTTAAGATTGTTTATGTATGGTTCTATCACATTGGAAGGAAAAGGGAAACATGGTTATGAATAATAGTGATTAAAAAAAAATGTCACACCCCGTTTTTAGAAAGTTAAATTATTATATCTTTTAACTAATTACTTGTTAGATATTTCATAATGCACTTTAAAGTTACATTCATGAAACTGTGATTAGAGATCATTTATGATATGAATATTTTGAATTGTACTCATGTGTATGCAAAATATGATTATAAACTTTGTGATGATGATAAACAAAAATAATATGATATTTCTTATGTGGTTAATTGATTAATAATTTGGTTTTCATTTATTTGAATAGTCATATGATTATAAGGTTAATGGACTAACTTCATTTTTAGAAAATGAGGTGGATGCAAGAGAATTAGTCCCTTCTCTTGGATGAGGAGGGAGAGTACCACTAGAGAGAGGGCAGCAGATCAAGAAAATTTGGTAGAATACCAATTTTCCAAGAATTCACACACACACACACACACACACACACACACACACACACACACACACACACACACACACACACACACACACACACACACACACACACACACACACACACACACACACACACACACACACACACACACACACACACACACACACACACACACATACACACACACACACACACACACACACACACACACACATCACTTGAGGATATATGTATGTGTCATTGCAAATGTCAATAATGTCATAAGTCTGTGTTGTCCTCTTACATATTAAAGTGCATGGTTGTCATTCTTGCCAAAGGTAATAGCTATCATTTTATTTTGCATTGCTCACCCTACAATTTACTAAGTTGGTATACTGTTGTTTAATTGTACTAGATGCCAATACTTTTATCTACATATTTCACTATTAATCAAGTCAAGAGGGTGGTAAACTCTCTTATACAAGTTATGTACATGATGGGATAGTATATGTATAAATGAAATTATATATATTAATTGATTTTGATTTCATTATTTTCCTAATTTAAAATTTAGTTGGTGTGAACTCCATGTAGTGGAGGTGTGGGCACTAAATGCATGCATAATGCGAAGTTATGGACTTGGTATAACCTACCATTACTCTGCACCATAGTGAACATTCTCTTCAATTTGGCATTGAATATTGGTGGAGTGGTATGAACTCCAGAGGGAGTCATTGGCATTTGTGGAACAAATGAGGGCATTTTCATCAACTAAAAATGAGGGAAGAACTAGGAGAAGAATAGGAAGAATGGAGAAATAAAATATGAAAAGTAGAGAATGGGGATAGGGGAGGAGGTCCAAGGCTTTGTAGAAGGAATAAGTTTTGTTGGTACCAGGTATGTTATGTTGTGATATCAATTTGTTTTCTTTCTCTGCATGAACACTGACTATGTGTTTAATTTCACCTCTCTATATTGGAAAAAGTATTATTTTGTTTCATATGTTTGATTCATTAAATCTAATGCAATAAGAAGACATTTATGAAGGGTTTTTTTTTCAGTTTCAAAGAGCTTATTTTTCATGTCAAACCTAGTCATTTTAAAAGAACATATTTCAATCTATGTATTGCTATTATATTGAAATATTTGTAGTCATATTTAGGTTTGTGTATTGTTATTATAATGAAGGATATTCAAATATTTTTAAGACTGTATCTAGGTCTATGCATATCATTATTATATTGGATGGGAATCAACTATTTTTATGACCATATACAAGTCTACACTATACTGAGAAAATATGAGTTTGTTTCTCCTTTTAAAGGCTACAATAGGCCAATGTGGGATCATTTGTAGATTAAATCTTGTTTTGGAAAATTTGTTATGTTATGGCCCAGTCAGGTTGCGGTCTATTCCCAATACAATGGGACTATGATTTAGTTGGAAAGCCAGATCTAGATGTGGTTAGATATTAATGTTTTCTTTTTTCTAAGTATGACTATGAGAGACATATGACCATATTTAGGTTATTATACTGACTTAGGAAATGTTTTCTAAATGAGAACAACCCATATAAATGAATTAATGGTTTTTCTTTCTAGCTCTACCCATAAAGACCGATTAGGGTCTATTTGTAATTGATTTAAGTAAACTAGATGGATCGTGTCAAGATAGTTTTTATATCTATTTTATATTATGATAGTATCCATTTCTTTTGGACTATGTGGGTAGTCTGAAATATCTATAAAAACTTAGTTTTCCATATGTGTTATTATTGTCCATTTCTCTTTTGGACTAAGATATGAAACCTATGTTTTATAAGTAACATATATTTATATTTTTGAATTATTATCCAAATCTAGAATGTGTATTTAAATTGTAAGTTCATGACTATGATTTACTAAGATATTGAATCTCATATCCTCTGTTAAGGTTCACTTTAGATTTTGTACATAGTTTTTAAATGAACTGAGACTTTAATCTAAATGTTGATTCTGTATAAGATGAGAATGGATTCATCAAGGAAAATAGAGTTACTTTATTGAACTTAGGGATTACATGATATATATGTTCTTGAGACTAGTTGTTATATATATATATATATATATATATATATATATATATATATATATATATATATATATATATATATATATATATATATATATATATATATAGATATATGGGTAGATACTTATATAAATATAAATATAAATTTAGGAATGTGGTAAAATTATTTAAAAACTTCTCTAGTTGGACACTATTTTTCTATTACTTCTATCACGTGCTTATATATTTTTACATAATTTGATAGTTGCTTGAGCAGAGTATCGTTCATTACTTATTTTTAGCTTGTGCTCATAATCACATTGAATGATAAATACTTGAGAAGACCTTTGTTATATTATACTCCAGTGATATTTATGTATCTATACATTTCATGATAAATGTTGAATCTTTCCAGAAAGTGCAAGGAATTGTTATAGTATTCCTATCATATATCAATATAAGGAAATGCATTATTGGTTTCTTCTATGCAAAAAAAAGATAAATGAAGAAAGTTTAGAATCTTATGAAATGGTGCTTAAAATATTTTGAAACTATTGTTTAAATATGTTTGTGATATTCATATTTTGTGAATAATTTGTCCCCTGATGAAAAGACTAGGATAGATGTGTGTGAACAATGATGCACATATCTAGTTTGGAATTTGTTGTTATTATTATATCATAACTTTTGCCAAAGTAATGCAACTTCTTGCTTGCATTGTTGATTCACAATGTCTATTGGGTTGCATGTTAGTCAAAATTGTCATACATAGCTAAAGATTATCTAGAGTCGTATGGCAGACTGTATGTGATAGGACACCACACTAGTCCTTGAATGACATGATGTTCTTGTAGATTTTATTTATATGCTATCCTCATGAAGGGTAGGGTGACTTCCAGTTGGAAGGTGTGTATGGGACCGCTAGTTTATGGTTGGAGGAAAAGGACTTGAGTGATGCTCTCCCTCTTGTAGCTAAAGAACACCGAAGGCTTGATCATGCAGAGACACTTTATATATATTCCACATGTTATATATGTTGCAAGTATGGGTCTAACCGGTGTTGTCATTGATGTCAACATACTCATGTTACATTGATGTCAAGATTTAATGAGTTCTGTGATGAGGATATTGAGAAAATTACCCCCATTAGAAATAGAGAAGAACAATGAAGAAAGGGAAGTTCTCTGAAGTAAAGATCCCATCCAGATGAAGATAGAGTACGCACACCAAATGGTTTTTAAATATGTGTCTGAAGATCCTCCAGACAAGATCTAAGAGGTCCACATGAATATTTGGAGAAGTTATGGCCTTATGAATAAAACTAGTTCTGGCAGCTGTTTAGAGGTGACAGAGTGACACAAACAGGTCTGGTGAGATCCAAAAATGTAATATCATGTTCTACAGATTTGGTGGCATGTTTGGGAAGCTAATGTGCATTGACAATTCAATTGGTTCATGGTTTCAAGGTCCGCAAGCAATCCTTCTATTATGACAACGATGATTGACTATGTTCTTGAGATTCCAGGTGAAGATGTGATTGATTACAGTAAGCAGAAGTAGTGTCGATGTTCTTTCCAATTCAAGAAAGCTTGTGGTGATCTCTAGATTGTGTCCAGTTCATGTTGGTTGTCCGCATTGAAGATTGAGCTCGCAAATGAAGATTTACCTTCGAACATTGGTGTTCTTCCTAGTTTTGGCCAACTAAATGATTTGTACATGGTGCAGATGATCTTGAAGATGTTTTACGAAGCATGGCATGTTCCTCGAAGTTGATTGAAGTCCTAGCTATGTATGGCTAATAGTGTAGTAATGTGCATGAAGTCTTTGTAATAAGTCAAGTTGTATTTTTGTAATTGCTCTGTAAATAAAATAAGTGTGTTGTGCCGACTTTGATGATCATTCCAAAGCCAATGTCATGTATAAATAAGAGTTACGAAGTCATTCAAAAGCATTGAAGTGATCATGATGAGGATGTGATAGACAAGAGTAGCGAAAAGCAGAGCAGAGGTATTGAGCTTAAATGGAACTGATTCAAGCATAGTGAAGATGCTAATCTCTAGTTCAAGTATGTAATATTTATATTATTCTATAAACAGTATGTCTCCTATAGGCAGTGAACCTCTTGTGAGCAGTGTGCTCAGGTAGTAAGCCCTAACTGGCAAGTGCCATTTTATTCATTCTTATTCTTCTAATAGAGAATACAATCTTGGGTTAATCACCCCATGGTTTTTCCCTTAACCAAGTTTTCCACATCAAAATTTTGGTGTTATATATGTTGAATTTTTTTCTACTCTTGAATTATTATATTATGTTTCCTTGATCAATCTTTAGTAAGCCATTGAAATATAAGAAGGTTTAAAGAATAGAGATTTCGTAACATCTGATTCACCCCCCCTCTTAGTTGTCTATCCTAAATCTAACAATTGGTATCAAAGCTAAGTTCCTCTAGGAAAAGCTTAACCACTTGAGGAGATCTAGAATGTCAACCTACAAGAAGGACAGTCCAAGGTTTGATGGTTGAAACTTCACTACCTGGAAAAGCTGCATGGAATGTCACATACAATGCATGGGATATCAATATTGGAACATAAACTCAACTAAATATGTTCCCCCAACAAATGGCTCCACAACTCTAAATCAAATTAGAGATGTAGAGAATAATCTTTGAGCTAAAGAAGCCCTACTGAGTGCCTTGTCTGATTCAGAGCTGACAAATGTTATGGGTTTGAAGACTCCCTATGAAATTTGGACAAAGCTTGAAAATCTTAATGAAGGAGACAAATATGTTAATTGTGCCAAGCTACAAAGTTTGAAAGGAATGTTTGAAAACTTAAAGATGAGTGAAGATGAGAATATCACTTCTTACATGACAAAAGTAAATGAGCTTGTTTGTGGCATCAAATGTGTTGGTGGAGTACTGGATGAAGATGAAATTGTTGCTGTAGTTCTCAGATCCTTACCTCTTGCTTATAAACACAAAGTTACTGCTATTAATGAAATTAGATCCTTAACAACTATCACAAGGGATCAATTGGTTGGTAATATATTTGCATTCGAGTTAGCTAAGTTTGGTGATGCACTTCCTAAGACTAAATCTACATTCAAAGATAGTGCCTCTACAAAAGGCAAACATAGATGTGATCTAGGAGAAAGTTCCTCAAGAAAATCATCTTGGTATGAGAAAGCAAGAAAAGATCTAGAAGAGGATGAATTAGAAGCTGAACAACTTGAGGCCCTCATTGCAAAGAGACTGCCAAGAGGATCTGGTAAGTATGAAGGAAAATTGCCTTTCAAATGTTTTAACTGCAACAAGATTGGTCATTTTACCTCAAGGTGTCTAGAAAGATTTTCAAGGCCAAACCGTAAAAGATCAAGATTTCAAAAGAAGTGTTATTATGTTCAAGGAGATAATGATGGAGTAACAGATGATGAATCTGAGATAGGAAACAAATCCAGAAATGACTAGGTGTTTATTGCTATCAAACAAGAAAATCCAATGCCTATTGAATATGTCAATTAGAAGGTGATAGAAAGGGCTATGGCTGCTCAAGCTGAAGAAAAGGATGAAGGGGTCATTGATAGTGGATTCTCTCACCATATGACTGGTGAAAAGAATAAGCTCATAAACTTGGAAAGATATGAAGGTGGAGTTGTAAAGTTTGGAAACAATTCTACTGGTAGAATTAAAGGTAGAGGAACCATTTCCTTTGATGGAAAGAACAAAACCAGTGATGTTCTATATGTTGAAGGTCTAAAACATAATCTTCTTAGCGATGGATAGTTGGTGGACAAGGGCTATGATCTCCACTTCAAAAATGGAAAATCCAAAATCTTTGAAAGCTCTGGAATTGAGATTGCATCTGGTACACAGACAAAAGGTAACATCTTCCAATTAGTTGGTACTAGGCAAAGTTGCTTATTTGTTCAAATTGATCAAATTTGGTTGTGGCATAGGAGAATGTGCCATGTGAATTTTGATAATATCATTAAGATAAGAAAGACTCAGGCTGTAAGAGATCTTCCAAAACTGATGAAACCTGCCAACAGTTTGTACAAATAATGTCAGTTAGGTAAGCAGACCAGAGTCACATTCAAAAGTAAAGAACAATCTTCAACTAGATTATTAAACTTGGTGCACACCAATCTTTGTGGTCTGGAAAGAGTTAGGAGCCTGCAAGGAGATAGGTATTTTATGTTATTAATTGATGACCACTCTCAGATGATGTGGGTGACCTTCTTAAAGGAGAAATCTGAAGGACTTGAGAAATTCAAAATATTCAAATCTATGGTAGAAAATGAAACTAGATTAAACATAAAATGTCTCAGGTTTGATAGAGGTGGAGAATTCACATCCGGAGAGTTCATAACATTCTGTGAGAAGTATGGGATAAAGAGACAATTATTTGCTCCAAAGACTCCTCAGCAAAATGGAGTAATGGAGAGAAAGAACTGGACCATCCAGGAAGCTTCTAGGACCATGATGATGGAAGCAAATGTTTCTCAGATCTATTGGAGAGAAACTGTAAGCACTGCTATCTATACTCTCAATCGGGTACAAATCAGAGGCAATAGTGGTAAGACTCCTTATGAACTTTGGTTTGGTATCACTCCTACTGTAAAGTATTTCAAAGTTTTTGGTAGTAAATGCTACATCAAAAGAGATGAAGACCTTGGGAAATTTGATGCTAGAAGTGATGAAGGAATATTCTTGGGATATTCCACTCAAAGCAAAGCACACCGGTGTTATAACAAGAGATTGGGAAAGATTGTGGAAAGTACAAATGTGAAGGTTGATGAAGGCATGGATAATCCCTCAAGGTTTTATGAGTATGAAGTAGATGATCAGGATGATGTCTCAGTCCAAGAAGAACAAGCCCCAACTGTAGCTCAGATTCAGACTGATCTGGAGAACCCTGAAATAGAGGAAGAAGAAACAGGTTTGGATGAACATGTTCAAGAATTAGAAGTGCAAGAAATTCCTAAAACTCCTAGGTATGTAAGATTGAATCATTCTAAAGATTAGATTATAGGAGACAAACAAAGGTGTTCAAAGAAGAAGAAATATTGCTCAAGATTCAGTGAAATATTCTCTGATTTAAAAAATTGAACCAAAAACAATAAGTGAGGCCTGTAATGATGAGAGTTGGGCTAAATCAATGGAGGAAGAATTGATTCAGATTGAAAAGAATAACACTTGGGATCTTGTCCCCAGACCTAAGAACAAAAATGTGATTGGGACTAAGTGGGTCTTCCGGAATAAACTGAATGAAGATGGTGAAGTGGTCAGAAACAAAGCCAAATTGGTCTGTAAGGGTTATTCTCAAGTAGAAGGAGTTGACTTTGAAGAAACTTTTGCTTTGATGGCAAGAATTGAAGTAGACAAATTATTTCTTACTTTTGTTTCCTTCAAGGATTTCAAAGTATATCAGATGGATGTCAAGTCTGCCTTCCTGAATGGTGATTTGGAAGAAGAGGTATATATTGAGCAACCGAATGGATTCCAATTATCTGATCATGGTGATATGGTTTGCAAGTTTAAGAAACCTTTGTATGGACTCAAACAAGCCCCAAGAGCATGGTATGAAAGATTGGATAAACATCTTTTGAAGATTGGTTTCAACAAAGGCACTGCTGATAGTAACTTGTACTTTAAGATTGACCATGAAAATATCTTGATTGTTGAAGTATTTTTGATGATATCATTTTTGGAGGAAGAGATAGTATGTGCAAGACTTTTGCAAATAAAATTAAAAGTGAATTTGAGATGTCTATGTTTGGGGAAATAAATTTCTTCTTGGGTCTACAAATCACTTAATCAAAGGAAGGAATCTTCATATCTCAGACCAAATATGTGAAAAAATTGTTGAAGAAATTTGGGATGGAAGATTCAAATCCAATGAATACTCCCATGGTAACTGGATGTAAGCTAAGTAAAGATGATGAGTCTCCTAAGACTAATCAAAAAAAGTACAGGTCAATGATTGGAGGACTGCTCTACCTCACTCAAACTAGACCTGATATTATGAATGTTGTTGGTCTTGTTGCCAGATTCCAAGCCGATCCCAGAGAGTCTCATGTCATGAAAATCAAGAGAATTCTCAGATATCTGAAGGGAACAGTTGAGTATGGATTATGTTATCGTAAGGATCATGACTTCTCTCTTCATGCATACACAAATGCTGATTGGGCAGGAGATGTGGATGACCGGAAGAGTACCAATGGTGGTGCATTCTTTTTGGGAAAAAGATTAGTTTCTTGGCTAAGCAAGAAACAAGAGGCAATATCTCTGTCCACTGCAGAAGTAGAATATATTACTATAGTAGGTAGTTGCACTCAAGTATTATGGATGAAATAAATGCTAAAAGATATCAGAGTGGAGTATGAAGAACCTATCACAATCTTCTATGATAATTCAAGTGCAATAAATATATCAAAAAATCTGGTGCTACATTCAAAGACAAAACATATATCCATCAAGTTCCACTTTTCGAGAGAGCAGGTGAACAAGAATAAAGTCAGATTGGAGTTCGTGCCCTCAAAGGATTAGATTGCAGATATTTTTACTAAACCTCTACCTAAGGACTCCTTTGAGTTTCTCAGGCAGAAGCTAGGGGTTATTAAGCCTCTAGTTTTGAATTAAGGTGCGCTGATGTGCATCAATCCGATGGATTCCACAGTCATATCTTGTGATCTGGATTGATGATTAAGAGGTTGTTACTCAGGGGGAGTAGTCACTATGTTTCTAAAATATGAGAAGTGGTTGCAAGTATGTGCCCTTTGCCATTGATGTCAAAGGGGGAGAAAAGGTATGTGAAAAACAAAAGTGGTTAATGATTCAAAAGGGAGAAGTAAAAGGAAGAGAAGACATGTGAATGGCTACTATTGATAGGGGGAGCTATGTCAGTTAGTAAGGAGAAGTTCTTGTCTTGATGGTTATAACCGTTTTTCACATTATATGTTGCCATCAGTAACAAAGGGGGAGATTGTTGCAAGTATGGGTCTAACTGGTGTTTTCATTGATGTCAACATACTCATCTTACATTGATGTCAAGATTGAATGAGTTGTGTGCTAAGGATATTGAGAAAATTAGCCCCATCAGAAACAAAGAAGAACAATGAAGACAGGGAAGTTCTATGAAGTAAAGATCTCATCCAGATGAAGATAGAGTACATGCACCAAAGGGTTTTTAGATATGTGTTTGAAGATCCTCCAGACAAGATTTGAGAGGTTCGCATGAATATTTGGAGAAGTTATGGCCTTATGAATAAAACTAGTTCTGGCAGCTGTTTAGAGGTGATAGAGTGACACAAACAGGTCCGGTGAGATCCATAAATGCATATCATGTTCTGCAGATTTGGTGGCATGTTTGGGAAGCTAATGTATATTGACAATTCAATTGGTTCATGGTTTGGAGGTTGGCAAGCAATCCTTCTATTATGACTTTGATGATTGACTATGTTCTTGAGATTCTAGGTGAAGATGTGATTGATTACAGTAAGCAGAAGTAGTGAGGATGTTCTTTGTCATTGAAGAAAGCTTGTGGCAATCTCTAGATTGTGTCCAGTTCATGTTGGTGGTCCGCATTTAAGATTGAGCTCGCAAATGAAGATTTACCTTCAAACATTGGTGTTCTTCCTAGTTTTGGCTGATCAGATGATTTGCACATGGTGTGGATGATCTTGAAGATGTTTTGCGAAGCATGGCAGGTTCCTCGAAGTTGATTGAAGTCCCAACTGTGTATGGCCAACAATGTAGTAATGCGCATGATGTCTTTGTAATAAGTCAAGTTGTATTTTTGTAATTGCTCTGTAAATAAATTAAGTGTGTGTTATGCTGACTTTGATGATCATTCCAAAGCTGATGTCATGTAGAAATAAGAGTTGCAAAGTCATTCAAAAGCATTGAAGTGATCATGATGAGGATGTGATAGAGAAGAGTAGCGAAAAGTAGAGTAGAGGTATTGAGCTTAAAAGGAACTGATTCAAGCATAGTGAAGATGCTAATCTCCAGTTCAAGTATGTAATATTTATATTATTATGTAGACAGTGTGTCTCCTATAGGCAGTGAGCCTCTTGTGAGCAGTATGCTTAGGCAGTGAGCCCTAACTAGCAAGTGCCATTTTATTCATTCTTATTCTTCTAAAAGAGAATACAATCTTGGGTTAATCACCCCATGGTTTTTCCCTTAATTGGGTTTTCCACATCAAAATCTTGGTGTTATATGTGTTGAATTTGTTTCCTCTCTTGAATTATTGTATTATGTTTCATTGATCAATCTTTAGTAATCCATTGAAATATAAGAAGGTTTAAAGGACAGCAGTTTGGTAACAACTGATTCACCCCCCCTCTCAATTGTCTGTCCTAAATCCAACAATATATATTTGAAAGCTTGTAAATTTGTATATGACTATGACATTGTGAAGTATATACTTCATTGTACTGTAATATGAAATTTTGTACTCCTTTGTTTTTTATTAGTTCAGGTGGAAACGAGTGTCTAGATCCCTTTAACAAAATAGCCCCTAGGGCATTAGGCCTTTAACACGCCAGAAATAGCAGATTGACTGCATAGAAATACTAGACCAAAATAACTAATCAAAAACCAACAATACAATAGATACAACAGAAAATAGAAGAAATAGGAAACTATGCACTATTAGTTGCCCAAACTTGGCCAGGAACTCCACCATCTCCTTGTAGTCACCCAAGCTATTGATGCCAACTTGTTTGACCTTGTCATCTAGATCCTTCACTGCAACAAAGATGGAAGTAGCCTGATGCAAAGCTTTGGCCACAAATTCTGACATAACCTTCCATTTATTTTGCATAGAATCCATTCTTTTCTAGAGGTTCTAGATATCCTCTGCATGTTTGACACATACAACACAATTGCCCTTATTGACTTGATCAACGTGCCTCCCCCATAGTGTACATTCCAACAGTAGCCTTAGTAAAATCCTCCTGGCCTTTAGAACTTTTTTCATTCATCGAGGCAAAGTGACTAGTGCCCTGTACCTCATTCACGAATTCTGTAGGAGTTTCCTCCCCACATTCTTCCACTGTCTCTTCCACAAACTTAGACTTCTTAGAACCCTCCATCCCTAGAGAATTAACCAATGGTTTCCCATCAATCCTTTTAGACCAGCGAATGCTTAGAAGAGCAGTCTCTCTGCCTTCGCTATTACCCTTAGTTCCTAGAATAGTATCCAGCTCCATATTTTTCACAGGAGTATCCTCCATGACAGTACCCTTCCCTTCCTTCTACTTTTTCCTTAGGGTACCCTCCATTTCCTCCACCCTATCTCTTTTTCCAATCTTCTTTTCCTGCACTGGAGTGATGTCTTTATGTTTCTTATTTTTAACAGAATCATGGGCCTCGACAGGATTCCATTCCACCACACTGGGGCCACCTTTAATTAAATGGGTCCCTATGCTAATTTTCACTTTACCCTTACCCCCATTGCAAGAACCTAGCTATGGTTCCTCAAGGATCTTGACTTGAATTTGTTTGGGCAAACATAAAGCAAGATGAAAGTGATACAACCCCAAAATAAGGCCTTGATGAATCAAAATGAGAGGTTGATTGGCATTCCTAGCCCTAAGCTCCCTAACATACTTAATAGAATTTTCCAATCAAGAAAGTAAAAAGAAAGGGAAGCTAATCTCAACCTTATTCCTAAAATGATTTAATAGGGCAAAGTGATAGTGATAATATACCTGAAACCTTCCTTTCAGCGTGAAAAAATTCATTATCATGAGATAGATTTGCCCCCATGGCTCCGGCAATTCCTCCCTCTTGAACCCTCCATGAAGTTTCATAGGAGCTTTGCCCTCTAGGAAGAAGAGATTTATGTGCTCGGGGTCTTCAACTCTGCTTTTCCTTGAATGCTCTTTGCCTCTCGTGGGTGAACTAGTGGCTTGCCCAATGACCTCTTCAGACACTTGGAATCTAATCTTCCCAATTTTGACCTCCCTAGTTTCCTCATACCAAGTCTCCGCAAACTTCCATGATAGGTTTTCATCATGACACACCATTCCTTAGAGAAAAGACACCACCTCTCCCTCTTGGATTATATTCCAAACAAGAGGATCTTGCTTAAATTCCTTAGTCAAGCTGGGTTCAATTTTCACTATGTCCCCTCCCATCTTACCAGTCTATGAATAGCTAAAGCAACTAGACTGGATTCATTCAAAATAGAAATGATCGTAAGTGACAGACTTGAAATTAGGAAAAAAACCATTAAAATGGAAATATTGCTAAGTAGTAGTAATGATGGTAGTGTAATTATTATTTTGAAATGCCTTAAGATCGCCACCTAGATACAACTCATCAAGGGGAGTATTTAGCCGCCACCTTGTGTGAAGATAGGCAACACTAGCCACCATCTTATCCCAACCATAAATAACCATGAGAATAAACATCACATCCATCCTTCATGTCCCTACCACCTGTCCACATATCATCCTTCTTGAGCTATAAGATCCAAACCCTGGATCTCCACCAATACCAATGTCCTTGCACCTCTTAGCATGCCAACCAAGCTTTCCTATCAATCTCTTCTTTGTACTATCATCAATGTCATTTCCAATATCCACGTGGACCCCTCTTCTCTGAATCCTACTGATAAGACACTGTTGACTCACCCACAACCTAGCCACCTCATCCTTTAGTAAATTCCTGACAATCCCGCCAAAACCAATTTGAAATTTAAAATGTTAGCCTCGCGACCTCTGAGGTTTTCATTGCTATCGGAACAGTTCAAGGAAAGAACTTCAGCCCGTCTCTCACCTTGGTGACACGAGAGGACAACCATCATCATGCACCACTTATATTTCATAGCCCCTTCTATCGTGCTCAATTAGGTTGTGAATCTCTTGGGACAAACTTGAATTTTTTCTCCAGCACCGCGATCCATCCTTGCCTCTACCCATGTTAGCTAGGGCATCAGCCAAAATGTTTCCTTCTCTGTACATATGAGTGATCTTAAAATCCTCCAATCCATTAAGAAGGATCTTGATATCTCCCATGATATCCTCTAGATTCCACCCTATCTGAGACAGACCAAGGGCAACATTAACAATCAACTAAGAGTCTCCTACAATATGCAGCCTTTTTATATTTATGGAGATAGCAAGCATGATTCCCCACAACATATCCATGACTTTTGCCTCTTTACTGCTTTTAATGCAAATTCCCCTAGCATAAGTAGCAACACACACCCCAATTTTAGTTCTTAAGATGCCTCCACCACTAGCAACACTCGGGTTTCCTTTGGCTGCACCATCAAAGTCAGCTTAAGCCACCCTTGTTGTGGTGGAGTCCACTTGGTTCTAGCTTGGGATAACTTTTTAGTAGTGTCCACCTGGTATGAGTTCAAATTCTAGTTCTTTATCATGCTTTGTTCTTCTCTCCCTGGGGGATTATCCATAGCTTTAAACTTATAGGAGTTGATGCTTTTAGTCAACAATTTGACAAAACATTGAAAAACCTCCATAGGGGTTCTACTCTTCTCCTTGAAGATTCTATTATTGTGTTCCTTCCACAGGCTCCAGACTAAATGGGGGGTATCTAGTTCCAGTGTTCTTTCGAGATTGGTAACACCAGGTTATAGGGGTGCTTCCATTCCGAAACCATCATTTCAAGGTTAGCATTCAAGGACCAATTTAAATTCATCTTTTGGAAAGTTAACCCCCAGACCTCCCAGGTAAAACTACAATGTAGAAAGAGATGGGCCGATGACTCCTCCTCAGATCCACAAAGAATACATCTTTGTTATGATATAGGATTGAAATAAATATTTATGTACTCATGATGCATTCTGAATCTTATTTGGTTATTTGCAATCCTTGTTGTAGAGTTAAGAGTATAGCATTGTTCTTAAGAAAAAATATACGTGTATTCTTAGTAAATTTTTAGTGTGTTTTTAGGGAATGAACTGGTGTATGTTACACATGGTATCAGAGCATCTAGGTTCAACACTAGGATCTATGAGCTCACTACAACTTTTGTAAAGCAAAAACAATGACTTGTAACTATTCCCTTATTGTACTAGACATGGTAGGAAATGAGTCTCGGAAACATGTTAAAAAGTCAAGAGGCAAAAATGTGAGCAGATTTACAATGAAGAAAGAAACCTAAATATCTGAACTACCTATGCTTGAAGAAGTGTGGGTATCTGACTTAGAAGCTCTGGCAACCATGTTAAACAAAATTAAGCTAAATAAAGGAAAACAACTGATGTCTAAAATGGAAAGAAAAACCCATATTAAGAAACCATCAGTGGTATGTGATAGGCCTTTTGGGTGTGGTCATAATCCACCAGCTATGACCAATGAGGATTAGGATGGTGTGAACTAGAATGAACCCTTGAAATAATGTAAAACAATCTAGAGTTGCTGCATAAGATCCTACAACTAAATTAGACCATATTCTCACAGCTTTAAATGACCCTAGGAAATGATCATAGCTCTTGAACGAGAAGTATGAGAATCTCATGTGAGGAAGATGAAGAAGAAGGAAATAACCATAGTGTTATTCAAACTAACAATGAAGACACTAAAAGGAGTGTGGATGTTAGGTCTCACCTTGCTTTGGAGTTGGCAAAGGAAATGAAAAAGATAAATCCACCTAAGTTTGATGGAACTATTTTAGGTGATGGAGCTGGGTCTTGCTTGTTGAAAATGGAGAAGTATTTTGAGATATGAAATTACTCCAAGGTCACCAAGGCAATATGGGGACATATTAGTTCTCAGCAAAAGATTCAACTTGGTGGATAAACAAGAAGGTTGAAATCAACTTATATTCCACTGTTGTTATGTGGGATCAGTTTGTAATCTTAATTAGTCAAATATGGTTACCTCAATTATATTTTGACCAAAATTTGACAAACTTCCAAAACCTCAAGAAAAGAGACTCTTTGGTAATAGAATATTGGGAGAAGTTTACCAGGCTATTGAAATATGTACCCCAATATCAAAAGGATGAGTGATTTTGAATTAGGAAATTCATAATGGGTTTGAATTGTTGGCAAGAAACACTACTCTAGTATGGATCTCTATGTTTTCATTGATGGCAACAAGGCTCAGAGAACCTATCACCATGATAGGAAGAGATATCTTTGGGAGAACAAGTTGGATTCCAGGTTCGGTTGATAGGAAATAGCTATGTATGGAAAGCATGCAGAGTAGAGGATAGTAAGCTAGATAGCATGCCTCCGTAGATAATGATCTAGTAATGTGGTCTAGGAATGATGTTAGTTGGTGATCGATAATGTTATGCCTTAGAGATTAAGTCCTGATTGTCTCCGAAAGTCATCTTGAAGAAATGTCTAAGTCTGACCAAGAAAAGGTATAGCAGGAATAGTGAATCGGGTCTAGTGTAGTGGTCCACATTCTTCCATAGACAAGTATTTCATTATGAAGTTTTGAGGTGTTGTAAACACTTATATAAAGTATCTTATTCCAGAGCTAGGAGATCTAAAGTTTACCAGAAGGATAGCAACAAGCTGCTAAGTACCGACATAGTGTTTGACAGAGTTTGACAGAGATAGAGTTTGACTTCTGATGGTCCACATCTCTCCAAAAGATGACATGATACCTTACGGTTTTGAAGGTAAGATTGGAAATGTGTAAAGAGTCCTTGACATGATTTTGGAAGTGTTTTGTGATCAGCAGTAGAAGTTGTAAGATAGTAGATGAAGTTCTTAAGCATGTTCTTGAGGAACAAGCCAATTGGTGAGATAAATTATTGTGTAGAGAAGAGTTAATGATTGGAGGATTCATGTAAGCAATTGAAAGATGAGAGCCAACCTATATGAACATGCTTGGGAGAAGATTTGGGTCCGCGTGACACATAGTGCATTGGATTGAGTGACAAGGTACATCTTTTTATATACATGTTTCACTTCTTGGATGCTGACTTGATTTTGAAATAAATCATGATGCGGATATATAAAGGTGATGAAATTTGGTTACGTGGTGTTTGAAGTGTGTATGTGATGCAACGATGTGAATAGTGGAGTAGAGTTAGAGGATCAACAATGATGAAGACTTGGGATTTAGAATACAAATGACTACACCCTAGCATAGTGGCAGATACTGAAGCAGTATACTAAAGCAGTATTCAGATGTCAGGCGTGATCTGTTTGGAAGCAAGGTTTTGTTATCAAGGTAGTAATCCAATAGTGAACTTCCAATAGGGTTTAACATGCCTCAGAGTTTAATAGACCTTATTGTAATCTTGCTAGGTTTAGGGTTGAGGCAGTGAGCTTGCTAAACTTAGTTGTACATCATGGATGTAAGCCAACATGTTCTAGGCCCGTGGAGTGACCAAGCCTGAACATCAATTTTGTAAAGATTGCAATATATTTATGAGAGCTAATCCTCTCCATGGTTTTTCCCTTTTTGAGTTTTCCACGTAAAATCTTGGTGTTATGTGTCATGCCTTTGTGGATGTTCTTCAATTGCATATTTTGCTTCTGTTTGATTATTATTTTGAAATGGTTGAAAGTAAAAGTTTAAGAAAAGATTTATAGAACACTGATTCACCCCCCCTCATAGTGTTCCTGACAATCAACAATTGGTATTAGAGAAAGGTTCCTCAGAAGAAGTTTGACAACTTGAGGAAGATCTGGGATAGTGTAATCATGGTAGCAAGAAGGTATGGAAATAATGAGAGATACAACATGTTGGCACTTAGGTGTGTGACCCTCAAGTCCTCCCTTCCCGGGCCTGCGCAGTCTCTGGGTAACACTGCTGGGGCACCATTCACTGACAGTTCAAGCTTTTGGTGTAGTGGTAGCTGCGTAAGTGCTAACAACTGGGGACTCTACTGGGGAGGAGTTCGATTCCCACCAATGCCCACTACCCTCATGCGCGTAAGGCATGCCTAGCAGTCCATGCCTACCCAAGGGGTAGGTACAGACTGGTGGGGGTACTATTGGTGCTTAGGTGTGCGACCCTCAGTTCCTCCCTTCCCAGGCCCGCATGGTCTCTGGGTAACACTACCGGGGCACCATTCATTGACAGTTCAAGATTTTGGTGTAGTGGTAGATGGGTAAGTGCTAACACAACCAACTAGGAGCAACTCTTATGGATCTTGAAAACTCTAAAGCAGAAGTTGGGGATCTGAAAGAAAACCTACAACAGGCAGATGAATGCATCTTAAAGCTAAAAGAGTAAGTCAAGAAATTCAAAGACAAATATAAGGAAGTTAGTGACCAACTACTATCAGTAAATGAAGCCCTAAATGATTTGGAAGTAAAAGTTACAAAAAGAACAAAAGAAGAAGATGATCTAAACCTGATTGTGAAAAATAGATCAGAAGATTGTGCAAAACTTGAAAAAGAAATCATAAGTTTAAAAATAGATCTGGAAAAGGCAAGAAGTTTTGAAGAAAAATTCAAGATAAGTACTGTAAAGCTTGATGAAATGATTGCTAGCCAGAAGGATGCTGATGACAAACATGGTTTAGGCTTTGAGAAAGGAGAAAGTTCAAACTCTGGGCAAATAAGCATTGATCCAAGGCAAAACAAAGGATACCAATTCAGAATTTCAAGAAGAAGATCTAGAAGATCTCAGGTCAGACAACGAAATGCTCAAAGGTACCCATATTTCAATGGTTATTGTAATTCATGCAATATGTTTGGTTATAAGGCTACTCAGTGTAGATGTAGAATAAATGAAAAGACTCCATTATTCCCTGGTCAGTGTTTCAATTTCAAGAAAATTGGTCATAGAGTGAATGAGTGTAGATATTAGTTCAAGAAAAGTCTCAACAGTAATGATCAGTCATTCAAAGGTAAATGCTTCACTTGCAATAGGATTGGTCATAGAGTTGTTGCCTGTAAAAGTAAAGTAAGTCAGAATCCTATTAGGTGCAATGCATGTTATAAAATGGGACATAGATCAAATGAATGCAGAAGTTCAGTAAGAACTAATCTTCAAGATTTCAGGAACAGTCAATCTTTCAATGGAAAATGTTTTGCATGCAATAGATTTGGACATATGGAAAATTAATGCAGATCAAATTCAATGAATAAAAGGTTTCAAGGACAAGAGAGTGTAGTGTGCTTTAGTTGTAGCAAATCTAGACATATTGTAAGATATTGCAGAGGCAAAAATGTGAAGAAAAATTACCATTCTAAAGAAAGAGAAACATGACAGATAAATGACAAGGTAAAAGAGAATGTTGATCCAGTTGAAACAATGGACAAAGTATGGATTGATAAAGAAGTAAATTTGATTGAGGACATATTCGCATCAACATCTGATGCGGATACCTTCTTTGAAGAATGAGTTTGTGGGCTCTGGCTCAGGGGAAGCAGTGTAGAAAATTCAAATCCCCCAGCTAGAAATTAGGTGCTAGAATCCGGCACGAAGATGTATCATGAAATCTAATGCGACTCACCTATTAGAAGAAGAACTAGAAGAAAAGAAGTCAATGTGGTATATTACGGAGCAATCCTAATCGACCGCGTTCTACATCAAAGGGTTTTAACAACTTTTTGGAAATAAGCATTTAATGACAACTAGGTCAGGTCATGTTGGTTTTCAAAAGTCACTTTGCACTCGGAGCTATCAAAATTTTAGAGAGATCAAAGACAACTTGAGCAATGACAATCAAAATTTGAAGCATTCGAAGAAAGGAAACCCTAATGCAGTGAAACAAGGTACCTTCATTAAATCTCATTTTGTGAATCTGTTGAATCTTTGCTATGGTGACTCCACAAATTGTAGATATCACTAAATGCCCTCAGTCTAAGTGTAAGAAACACCATTATAAGGAAACAGAAGTGGATCAAATGGGTGCATTCTCAAAGATACCCTATGGAGTCCTGTATGTGGAAGATGTTAGGGTATACATCCATGTGGCCCTGGATGAGCCTGGTAGCAACAATTTTTTAGACCTATTTGTGAAACACCTATGCAATGATTAGTTTGATCTAAAGGAAGAATATAAAGACTTAAAGGAGAAGCAATTCATCCAGTATGCAGAGTTTCCCACATTTGTAGAGGATGAATGGGTCCGGTATGTTCTTAGTCAGATTCACGATGAATTTATGTGGTTGGGAAAATGGCAACCCTTCAAAATAACGAAAGAAGCAATTAAGGCAGTCACTAGACTAAACTCCATTAGAGGAGTGCCATTACTAAAATAAGTTAAGAATCAAACAGTTACTAATGCTACCAAAGCACAATTCAACAAAAGGGCATTAATGATAAATGACATCACTGATCCTGCAGTAAAATTTGCCTCAATGGTGATAGGTTATAAAGTCTACTTCTCAAAATGGGATAATTTAGTGTCTAGTACCACAATATACACAGCATATTAAATGATCAAGGAGAATGCAGACTATGATCTGTGTGAACTGCTCTGAACCCAACTACTGGAGAATTTGAAGACAAAAGAAGGCAAAAACTACCCATTCAAGTATGGTATGCTAATCATCTGTTTATTTTTTTACTTCTTGAATGAATTCCTTAATCATCAGGGATTGATTTGGTTAAGTAACAAACCAGTAGCCATGCAAATTAGAAATTGTCTTAACAACTTGGGAAGTTATAACGAGCAAAAAGTAGCTCTATGGGGATGTTTCAAGAATTTTTAGAGCATGATGCACTCTAGAGAAAGAATTCTTGAGAAAATTGTTAATAAGTATAAGGATACAATTTGTGTCATGGTCACTAAGGATCAATTTTTAATGGAGGCTGTGGAACCAATAACTGTGTGGGTAATGCCCATGGGTTATGAGGTAGATGAACAAATTCTAGAAAATTATGCTCAGCACCTTCTAAGAAAACCAAAAGATATCAAAGAAGAAAGGTTTGGAACATATGAGGAGCTGTCAATAAAACTCCATGTTGAGCTTAGACAAGCTGAATCTACCAGAAAAGTGAGAAAAGAGGTGGAAGAAATTGCTGCAAGGTATGGCATCACTATAGAGCAACTCAAGGAGTCAAGAGAAAAAGCAGAGACAACAAAGAAGGAAAAAGAAAATGATCAAGCTAAGGTTCCAGATTGAATCTATGAAGAAGCCAAGAGAGGCTAATGATACTCAAAGGACTACCCAGAGCTCTACCATTTCATCTGGTGCAACATCATCAAAGAAGCCCTCTGAAAAGGACACAAAGAGGAAGAAGATGAAAGGAAAAAGATTGTATGTCAGTGTGGAAGAAAAGGATGAAGAAGAAACAGAGTCAAGTGAAGAAGTCAAGATGATGAAAGCTGAGGCTATCAAACTCTCCAGAATTAGTAGAGAAAAGTCCTTCGGAAAGGATAAGCCTAGAAAAAGATAGAATAAGGAAAAGCCTCCACCACTTGCAGATGTAATAAAATTTGTCACCATGGATGGAAATTTAAAATCTATGATTGAGTTCTATGATGGATATAGTGATATTGATAAAAGAAGTCTAGAAGAAGCCACTGTGAAGTATCTAAACATTTTCAATAGAGCCCTTATTGAGATTATCTCTGACATTCTGAAAAACCTAGCAAATCTTCTGAGCATCAAAAAGGAGACTGCTAGAGCCAAAGATATTGAACTAAGAAAACATGTTCTAATAAGATTGTGTCCTGAAATCACTTAGGAAGAAGAGAACTTGATCTCGAAGGAAACCAAAGAAAAAATCAAAACCAAAACAAGGATGAACTTGTTGATGCTACGAGAAATTAACAAAGTAGTCAAGGAGATAGAAGAAATCACTTTGGAAATATTGAGAAAATAGAATATTCCTACCTCTCATGACAATTGTAGCAACAGATGGTGGAAATGGTACACATGTCCCAGAAGTGAATCTGGAGTAAGAATCAGATAAAGATGACAAAGTGATTAAGTAGGAAGAAGCACTTGCTAATGCTTATGAGATAAGATCCTCTTTGGTACATCTTGTTGAGGTTGACACTGAGAAGGAGAAGTTTGAGGAAGAACAGGTCATGAAAACGAAATAGGAGGAGGATGCTAATATGGATCAAGAGGACCCAGAGCAAAGACGCAAAGAAGAAGTCCCTCTCATAGCAAGAGACACTACAAAGCCTACAAAAGAAGTGTTGGAGGAAAGAACACAAGCCTTGGATGAGCTAGAATTTCTACATGGTCCAATAAACTTGGACACGATGACACTGGAAAAAAAGTTTAAGTTGGTTACAATTATTCAGACAAAGGCTCAAGAGGAGATATTAAGATCACAAATTGAGGACACTAAACTGATTGATGGAGCATCTAAAATTTTGGAGAAGTTGTTGCCCATGTATAAGAGGGATTCTTCCTTGCCCCCAACAAGTCATCTAAAGGGATTAATAAGTTTTGTAAGTAAATAGTTTGAATCATTTGAAAAACCTGGAGAAACAAAGGTAAGACAAGAATTTGATGAAAAACATCTGGAATAATTAAACATATTGATAGCAAAAGACAAAATCTCATTAAACAATACAATAGCCAGCATTCAGAAAGTTATGAAGGATGTTGGAGATGTGTACAAGTTTTGTTTTTCTTGGCCCAAAGCTACCCAAGAGATTAAAGAAAAGATCAAAGATTTGGAACAAAAACTAATGGATATTTCTAAGAAATTTGATCCAGAAACAAAGTCACTCATAAGGAAAGAAACAAAAGTCATTAAGACTCGCAATGACTTGACTGACTTAATAAATTAGAAATACCAAATAAAAAGTAGGATGGGACAACTCAAAAGACTAGTCTATCCAAAGTTAGATTCATTGAAAAATCTCATTACAGAGGCCAAGTTAGTTGTCCAAGTAGACACAACTTCTACTCTTCAAAAAGCAGAAGCCTCAGTTTTTCTTCTCAGCAGTAAAATTTAGATTCTAGAAAATGTAAATAAAAGTTGGGATGCTGAGTGGACATTGATCAAAAACATATATTTAATGATGTACTTAAACACATGTAATACATAGAGGTAGATTGCACTTGTAAATATATGGCTGAATACATCAAGTTTTGAAATTTTGACACATTTTTAAGTCCAGATCACACCCTTTGCCATTAATGTCAAAGAGTGAGAAGTAGATTAGTGAAAAATGGATTATCATCTCAGGAGGAGCAAGAAAGTATAGTTTATATAGTAAGGGGGAGTAGTCAAGGATTTTTCACTAAGTGTTGCCATCAATGCCAAAGGGGGAGATTGTTCGCAAGAGACACTACTTTGGCATGGATATGTATGTTGTCATTGATGGCAAAAAAGCTCAAAGAACCTATCAGCATGACATGAAGAGATATCTTTGGAAGAAAAAGTTAGATTCCAGGTCCAGTTCACAAGAAATAGCTAAGTATGGAAAGCATGCAGAGTAGAGGACAATAAGCTAGATAGTATGCCTCCGTACATAATGATCCAGTTATGCGGTTCAGGTATGATGTCAGTTGGTGATCAATAATGTTATGCCTTAGAGATTAAGTCATGATCCTCTCCAGAAGTCATCTTGAAGAAATGTCTAAGTTCAGGCAAGCAAAGGTATAGCAGGAATAGTAAATAGGGTCTAGCGCAGTGGTCTGTATTCTTCTGCAGACAAGTATTTCATTATGCAATTTTGAGGTGTTGTAAACACTTATATGAATTATCTTATTCTAGAGTTAGGAGATCTGAAGTTTACCAAAAGGATGCCTAGAAGCTACTAAGTATTGGCATAGTGTTTGACAGAGTTTGATAGAGACAGAGTCTAACTTCTGATGGTCTGCATCTCTATGCAAGATGACATGATGCCTTGTGGTTCCAAGGGTAAGATTGGGAATGTGTAAAGAGTCCTTGACATGATTTTGGAAGTGTTTGGTGATCAACAGTAGAAGTTGTAAGATAGCAGATGAAGTTGTTAAGCATGTTCTTGAGGAACAGCCTGATTAGTGAGATAAATCATTATGCGGAGAAGAGTTAATGATTGGAGGATTCATGTAAGCAATTGAAAGATTAGAGCCAACCTATATGAACATGCTTGGGAGAAGATTTGGGTCCATGCGACACATAGTGCATTGGATTGAACGACAAGGTACATCTTTTTATGTACACATTTCACTTCTTGGTTGCCGACCTGATTCTAAAATAAATCATAATGCAGATATATAAAGGTGATGAAATTTGGTTAAGTGGTGTGTGAAGTGTGTATGTGATGTGAGTATGTGAATAGTGGAGAGAGTTAGAGGATCAACAGTGATGAAGACTTGGGATTCAGAATACAAATGACTACACCTTGGCATAGTGGCAGAGGCTGAAGCAGTACTAAGATGCCATGTGTGATCTATTTGGAAGCAAGTTTTTTTTATCAAGGCGATAAGCTGGCAGTGAGTCTCCAGTAGGGTTTAACAGCCCTCAGGGTTTAACAACCCTTATTGTAATCTTGCTAGGTTTAGGATTGAGGCAATGAGCCTGCTAAACTTAGTTTTACTTCATGGCTATAAGCCAGTATGTTCTAAGCTCATTGAGTGACCAAGCTTGAACATCAATTTTGTAAATATTGCAATATATTTATGAGAGCTAATCCTCTCTGTGGTTTTTCACTTTTTGGGTTTTCCACGTAAAATCTTGGTGTTGTGTCATGCTTTTGTGGATGTTGTTCAATTGTATATTTTGCTTATGTTTGATTATTCTTTTGAAATGGTTGAAATTAAAAGTTCATGAGAAGATTTATAGAACACTGATTCACCCCCCTTCTCAGTGTTCTGGACAATCAACATGAATCCACAAATAGGAGGAGAGGTATATGTTCATGGACCTTCAACCATGGACCAAGTACTCAAAAAAGTTATCAAATAGGTACACAAACCCAAGTCCATAGCAACATTAAGGGACAAGTTTGAAAAGAGGTTTGGAACAAGTAAATATTCAAAATTATTTAAGAAGTAAGGTTGGACCTAGAAGTCCAAGCGGAAGTTTTTCAAAAGGAAATCCAAAAATAGGATTAACTCAAACTTTAAGAGGAAGGAAAATGATTAGAAAGGGAAAAATGGAGGTCCAAGGGAGCTACCATTAGATAAAAGAGGAACACCATGTGGATGTTTCAGTTTCGAAGGTGATCACTATACTAACAATTGTCCTAAGTGATCAAAAGGTAATAACTTCAGGAATTCCCTGGATTACCTTCCTAAAAATAGCTTTTCAACAAAGGATTCATGCTATAGTGGACAATAGACAAGGTGACTTCAAAATCTCACCCATTAAGACTATAGGTGCACTCTTTAGACAATATGTTTCCATTTTAATAGATGCAAGAGCTACGGAGTGTTTTGTTACTCCAAATATTTTGCATAATACTTCTAGATAACCTAGGTACATGGCCAATACTTGGTCAATACAATATGTAAATCAATCTAAGCTAAAGTAGAGCAATGTCTATTTGAGGTTGAGTTGAAATTGTTGACTTTTTGTATTGATGTAAACCTTTTTATAGCACCTCTAGGAACTTATGGTGTTATACTTGGAATGAATTGGTTATGGAGGCATAGGGAAAAAGTTAATTCCTTTCCAAAATTGTAGAATGTATTGATGATTTAGGAAACTATGTCTAAATTTGATGGGTGAAGCAAGATTTCTAGATAAGGCAGATCTCTACCATGAATCTTAAGAAGGAAAAAAGGAAGGTTTGTGAGTTATATGCCATAAGAGTGGATGAAGTGGAAAATGTAGAAGAACCTAATTTTCAACAGTGTCCCTTTTTGCATGAATTTTAGGATATTTTTCTAGAAGAGCTGTCAAGATTACCACTGAGAAGAGAATTTGATTTCTTTATTGACATAATAGCAATATTTGAACCTCAATCAAAGGCCCCATATAGAATCACCACCACAAAACTAATGGAGTTAAAAGCTTGGTTGCAAGATCTACTCTCTAAAGGGTTAATCAGACCCAATGTATCACCATGGCTTTGTAAAGAGGAAGGATGGCACCTTATGTCTCTACATTGACTATAGATGCTAAAAAAGGCCACAGTTAAGAATAATTACCCTCTACCCCACATAGATGATCTTTTGGTCAAATGCATGGGGCAGCAGTATTTTCCAAGATTAATTTGAGAGCCAAATATCACTAGCTAAGGATAAAAGAGGAGGATATTCCTAAAACAACTTTTAGAACAAGGTATGGCCACTATGAATTCATAGTGTTACCTTTTAATTTGACCAATGCCCCAACTACCTTCATGAACTTGATGAACAGTGTGTTCAGGGATTTACTAGATAAGTGCATCCTCATCTTTCTAGATGACATCTTAATTTATTCTAAGAATAATAAAGAACATTGGTATCACTTTAGGATGGTACTACAACATATGAGAGAGCATAAACTCTATGGGAAATTGTCCAAGTGTTCATTCTTTCAAAAATAAGTTCAATGCATAGGTCATGTTATCTCACAAAAAGGAATTTATGTGGACCCTACTAAGGTAAAAGCAATTTTGGATTGGACGATGCTAAAAAATGTCCATAAAGTAAGAAGTTTTATGGGTCTAGTAATATATTACAGAAAGTTTGTGTTGAATTTTTCAAAAATTTCTAATCCAATCATGTCACTTCAAAGGAAAGGACATTGATTTGAATGGACAAAAAAATACAAAGAAGATTTCTAGATCCTAAAAGAGAGGTTGGCCTCATCACTGATTTTATGGGTTCCAAAACTTGAGGGTCATTTTGTGGTTACAACAAATACATCAGGAGAGGGATTAGGTGGAGTGCTTATGCAGGGAGGCCAAGTTGTGGCTTACGAGTCCAAAAAACTCTATTCCTATGAAGAAAAATATGCCCCACATGACATAGAATTGGTAGTAATAGTTCATTCCCTTTAGGTTTGGAGGCCCTATCTACTTAGAAAGCCCTTCAAGCTAAGGACTAATAATCAGGGGCTCAAGTACATCTTCACCCAACCTAACCTAAATGCATGTCAAAGATGATGGTTAGAACTTTTGTCTGATTATGATTTTAATATTAGTTAGATTAAGGGCAAGGAAAATAGGGTAGCTGATGCTCTTAGCTTTAATGACATCTTGTAGCTATGACAACCATTAGAAAAAAAATTTAGGAGTAGGTTCTCAAACTCTTAGAAGGAGATGAGTATTATGAGCAAGTTAAGGAAGATCTTAGAGCAAATCCTTAGGACTCCAAGTATGAAGGGTTTTTCTTTGAAACTAATGGACTATTAAGGTATAAGAGTAGAATATATGTTTCAAATCAAGGAGATTTGTGAACCTTCGTGTTGAAAGAATCACATTGTGTACCTTATTCATGACACCCTAGTGTAACCAAACTGCTAGCTGATCTAAAACTACTTTACTTTTAGAAAGGAATGAAGCAAGATATAGCTAATTTTGTGGCTTGATGTATATAATGTCAAAGAGTTAAGGGTAAGCATGTACACCCTATGGGATTGTTCTATCCCCATGATATACAAGAATGGAAGTGGCAAGTAATAAGCATGGACTTTGTCCAATGTTTATCCATGTTTAGAAATTGCCATGATAAATTCTTGTGGTTGTTGATAAACTCACAAAAGTAGCTCAATTTACTCCAGGAAATCTCATGGATGGAGCACCATTTCTAGCAAAAAGGTTTGTGCAAAAAAAATTTAAACTTCATGGAGTTAGTAAGAAAATTATCTCAGATAGGGATTCGTGGATGACCTCAAGGTTTTGGTAGACCTTATTTTTAATCGTGGGAACTCAATTAAACATAAGTTTAGCTTACCATCTAGAAATAGATGGCTAGACTGAAAGGGTGAATCAAGTGTTAGAGTACCTTCTAACAATGTATTGAATGGATCAACAATACAAATGGGAAGAGTACCTTCCATTGGTTGAATTTTCCTATAATAACTCTTACCACTCTACTCTAAAAATGGCTCCTTGTGAAGTATTATATGGTAGGAAGTGCCAAAATCCTATTAGTTGGCATAAATTAAATGATAGGATTAGCCTTGGGCCAGAAACACTAATGGAAATGGAGGGGGAAGTTAAACTAACTTAAAAAATATTAGCATAAGAGAATGATAGGAAGAAGAGTATTGCTGATGCAAAATGAACTCCATGATAGTTTTCTATTAGGGATAAGGTTCTTTCAAGAGTAAAACCACATAAAAGTCCAATAAAGTTTGGAAAGTCAGCCAAACTACCACCTAGATATGTGGGCCCATTTGAGTTTCTATAATTAATCAATCCAGTTGCTTACATACTATCTTTACTACTTGCTCTAGCTCGTAGGCATAATGTTTTTCATGTTTCATATTTGAAGAAATAGGAATTTGGTTTTAATCATGTGCTTGACTAGAATTCTCTTTAGGTTCTAGATCCGAGGGTGGTTATGATCAAGCCTCTCAAAGTACTTGAGGTTCACAAGCTTCACTTGTGCAACAGGGGAGTCACTCAACTCAAGGTCTACTGGGACCAATATTCAGAGGACATTGCCACTTGGGAAGACTATGAATAATTCCACCAAATGTTTCCTCATCTATTTACTTAAGTAGAATTAAACTTTTTATTTTTATATTTGATCCTTGTTGGAACTAAGTCATCGAGGATGATGACCATTTTTTAAGGGGAGGAGATGTCACACCCCATTTTTGGACAATTAAATTATACTATCTTTTAACTAATTACTTTTTAGATATTTCATAATGCACTTTAAAGTTACATATATGACATCATGATTAGAGGTCATTTATGATATGATTATTATGAATTGTAGTCATGTGTATGCAAAATGTGATTATCAATTTTGATAATGATAAATGAAAGTGATATGATCTTTAATATGTGGTTAATTGATTAATAATTTGGTTTTCATTTATTTGAATACTCATATGATTATAAGGTTGACTGACTAACTTCCTTGTTAGAAAATGAGGTGGATGAAGGAAAATTAGTTCCGTCTCCCGAATGAGGAGGGAGACTATCACCAGTGAGAGGGTAGAAAATGAGGAAAATTTGATAAAATACCATATTTTTGAGAATTCAAACACACATCAATTTAGGATATATGTATGTGTCGTTGGAAATGTCACTAATGTCATACAGTCTATGTTGGTCTCTTCCCTCTTAAAGTGCATGGTTGTTGTTCTCGCCAAAGGTAATAGTCATCATTTCATTTTAAATTGGTCACCCTATGATTTATTGAGTTGTTATACCATTGTTTAATTGTACTAGATTCTAATCCCTTAATTTATATATTTCACTATTAATCAAGTTGAGAGGGTGATAAAATCTCTTATGTGAGTTGTGTGCATGATGTGATAGTGTTACACATATGGTTCCTAGATTGTTACACATATAGTTCCTATGGTTGTCATTGATGTCAACACTATCACAAGGTTGTCATTGATGTCAACATTGTTATGGTTGTGTAATAAGTGTTCATGGTTGGATGTCATACTCAAGATGGGAACTAGAAGCATTGACATGGTCAAATGTATTTCTAAAGAGTGAAGATGTTAGTGATGGCCCAAAAGAATATTGTATGATCTTTTCTACTAATGTTTGGCCTCCAAAAGTTGGTGATAGTTTCTGCCACAAGATGATTATCCTTGAAGATTCTCCGGAAGACTTGATGATTGATTGGGAGATTTCCTCGCACTTTCATTCTATTGATATTGAACTCGAGTGGTTTGGAACATAGCTTCATATAGTATCATATTATGTATGTTCCAAGTTTCTTGAGGTTTTGATCACCGAAAGTATGTTTTGCAAAAGATATAGTAAAGACAGTGTTGGTTCTATGAAGACAGTCACTACATGAAAGTAGGATGCTCCACATTCCCCCGCATTTTAAGATTTCACTATGTGGTTCTGAAAGTATGTTAATATTGCAGTGAAGATGACAATTCCATAAATTTGGATCATTCACTTTTCCACTGTGAAAGTTGTGCATGATAGAGTACGAGCATGTGTTCTAGAAGAATAAGCCAGTGTTGAAGGTTTGATGGAATGCTCCAAATTGCTCTGCAAATGAATGATTTCCCTAGTGGTTTTCAAGACATATTTCTAGATGAGAACTATATGTTTCTTTTTAGTTTCAAGATTTCTGGTGGTCTACAGCTTAGTTTTTCAAATGACAACATGTTGCAGTGTGTTCCAAATGGCAAAGTGTTCTCAGAGTAAATGATTGAAGCTGTGCCACACAATTCTTTGATGTATGGTGGAAAAGGAATTCTTGGGGGTGTTTTATGAGTCATTTGAACTCATCTGGAAAAGTTTCATGAATATCTTCCTTATTTCTAGTACCGCACAAGGTTTTCAAGTTGATGTGGTTGTTATACTTCAAGTATTCATGTGTTTTTCTTAAAGTTCTCCTATTTCCAAATGAGTGGAGTGTGCAGATTTAATTCCTTGAAGTTTGAAGTTGTAAAGGATGTTTTGGACTTGGTTAAGCAAGTGTTGGTGTCTGCAAGGCTTGGATCTTCTGCTGGTGTAACATGTGATTTCAATTAGAACCTATCTTCTACATGTTTCATAATGTGTGTTCTCTGGCTGACTTGTAAATGTATTATTCATGTTGTATCTAGCCAACAAGCAATGTAATCAATGTAATATCATGTATAAACAGTAAATCAAAGTGAGTGCGGTGAAGTATGATTGCAAGATGATTGAAAAGGTTTGCAAGCAGATAAAAGGAGAATACATGCATTATTGATATGCAACTATAGGTGAAAGAGTAGATGTTGTTGATGCTATCCAGATTCATCATGAAGACATATTTGTGATAGAGATCAAGTATAGAGTGTGCCTAATTGATCAGATCTTTAGAAGAAAGTGTGAGAAGGTAGAAGTGCAATCATAAAAAATATGAGCTTCAATGTTAGTTTTTAGATAGTAAGAAAAGACTGTCATACTATAATCTTTTGTAAGTGTATTCCTATTTTAGGGAGTAGATGCTTCCTTGGTAGTTACCCTAAAACAAAGTCATCAGGGAGTAGAAGCTTCCTTGGGATTGACCCTAAATCAAAGTTACTTAGGGAGTAGCAACTTCCTTGGGTTATGCCCCTAAAAAAAGTTATTATTTGAGCTTCATATATTGTGATTTAATCCTCACAATGGTTTTTCCCTTCTAGGGTTTTCCACATATATCTGGTGTTATGTGTTGATGTGCATTTGTTAATCTTTCATGCTTATTTTAATACTATAATGCTTAAAGTTTTTAATCTGCTTTGGATAAGTTGAAATTGTTGAAAGTGAAATTTGGTAGAATATTGATTCACCTCCCCTCTCGGTATTCTTGTGTATGTAACAGATAGTATATGTATAAGTGAAATCATATATATTAATAGATTTTGATTTCATTGTTTTTCTAATTTAAAATTTAGTTTGAGTGAACTCCATGTAGTGGAGATGTGAGCATTGAATGCATGAGTAATGCAAAGTTATGGACTTGGGATAACATGCCATTACTCTACACCTTCATGAATATTCTCTTCAATTTGGCATTTAATATCGGTGGAGTGGTCTTAACTCTAGAGGGAGTCACTAGAATTCATGGAAGAAATCAGGGCATTTTCATCACCAAAAAATGAAGGAAGAACTAGAGGAAGAACATGAAGAAAGGAGAAAGAAAAGATGAAGAGTAGAGAATGGGGAAATGGGAGGAGGTTTGAGGCTTTGGACAAGGAATAAAATTTGTTGATACAGTGTATGTCATGTTGTGATATCAATTTGTTTTCTTTCTTTGCATGAACACTAACTATGTGTTTAATTTTACCTCTCTGTATTGGCAAAAGTGTTGTTTTGTTTCATATGTTTGATTCATTAAATTGAATTCAATAAGGAGATGGTTACGAAGGGTTTTCTTTAGTTTCGAAGTGCTTATTTTTCATGTAAAACCTAGTCATTTTTAAAGACCATATTTCGGTCTATGTATTGTTATTATATTGAAATATTTGCAGTCTTATTTAAAGACCATATTTAGGTCAGTGTATTGTTAGGATATTCAAATATTTTTAAGACCATATCTAGGTTTGCATATCATTATTATATTGGATGGGAATCAACTATTTTTATGACCATATATAGGTTTGTGCTATACATATAAAATATGAGTTTGTTTCTTCTTTTAAAGGCTACAACAAGCCAACGTGGGATCATTTCTAGATTAAATCTTGTTTTAGAAAAGTTATTATGTTGTGGCCCAATCAGGTTGCGATCTATTCCCAATAGAATGGGACTATGATTTAACTGGATAGCCAAGTCTAGATGTGGTTGGATATTAATGTTTATTTTTGCTAAGTACGATGTTGTTGGATGTGAGAGCCACATGAAAATATTTAGGTTAGTATATTGACTTAGGAAAGGTGTCCTAAATGAGAACAACTCATATAAATGAATTAATGGTTTTTCTTTCTAGAGTTATGCCTATAAATACTGATTAAGGCCTATCTGTAATTGATTTAAGTAAACATGATGTACCATGTTAAGATGGTTTTTATAGCTATTTTATATTACGATATAGTCCATTTTTTTAAAACTATGTGGGTAGTCTGAAATATCGATGAAAACTTAGTTTTCCATATGTGTTGTTATGGTCCATTTCTCTTATGGATTGAGATATGAATCCTAAGTTTTATATGAGTAAGCATTGTATATATTTGAATTATTATGCAATTCTAGACTATGTATCTAAACTGAATGTTCATGAGTATGATTTCCTAAGATATTGAGTCTCATATCCTCTATTAAGTTGGTTCAAATTAGATTATGTACATAGTTTTCAAATGAACTGAGACTTTAATCTTATTTTTGATTCTGTATAATATGAGAATAGATTCATCAAGGAAAAATAAAGTTACTTTATTGAACTTGGGGATTACTTGATACATCCATAATTCTCAAAACTAATTGTTTTACATATATACATATATAAGTGAATGTCTATATATGTGTATATATATACATATGGGAAGATACTTATATAAATATATATAAATGCAGGAATGTGGTAAAATTATTATAAAAATAGTCTAGTTAGACACTGTTGTTCTATTACTTCTATCAAGTGCTTATATATTTTTGCTTGATTTGATAGTTGCTTGAGCAGAGTATCATCCATTAATTATTTTACCATGTGCTCATAAATGTATTGAATGGTAAATACTTGAGCAAATCATTCTTGTCTTATACTCCCATGATATTTATGTATCTATACATTTCATGATAAATGTTGAACCTTTCTAGAAAGTGCAAGGAATTTTTATAGTATTCATATCATCTATCAGTATGAGTAAATACATTATTGGTTATTTTTATGTGAATAGAAATGCATGAAGAATGTGTAGAATCTTATGAAACAATGCTTTAAAAGCTGTTGAAACTAGTGTTTAAATATGTTTGTGATATTATTGTTTGTGTGAATAATTTGTCTCCTGATGACAAGACTAAGATAGAGGTGTGTGAACAACGACACACATATCTAGTTCAAAATGTGATTATTATTATTATATCATAACTTAGCTAGATGGGTATCTAGAGTCATATTGTAGATTATATGTGAAAGGACACCACACTAGTTCTTGGATGACATGATGTTCTTGCAGATTTTCTTTATCTTCTACCTTTGTGAAGGGTAGGGCCACTTCAAGTTGGAAGGTGCACGGGAGACCTCCAATTTGTGGTCAGAGGAAAAGCACTTGGGAGATGTTCTCCCTCTTGTAGCTAAACAACATCTAAGGCTTGATCATGCAGAGACACTTTATATATATCCACCATGTTATATATATTTAAAATCTTGTAAATTTGTATATGATTATGACATTGTAAAGTAAATACTTCATTCTATTGTAATATGAAATTTTGTACTCCTTTGTTATGATATGGAATTGAAATAAATCTTTATATACTCATGATGCATTGTGAATCTTATTTGGTTATTTACTATCCTATTTGCAGAATTAAGAGTATAACTTTGTTTTTAAGAAAAAAAAATTATAGGTGTATTCTTGGTAATTTTTTTTTGTGTTTTTAGGGAACGAACTAACATACGCTATAATAAATTTACAGTTTTGTTGGAATTTAAAAATGGAAAATGGAAGCCTAGTCTTAACAAATCTCATTAATTCAAACTATTTGAAAATAGTTCTTAAAATGGGGATGCTACAGCATGTTCAATGTTATACCTTGCCATCTTGCATTGGCCTAGCCATGCATTAGTTGTTAGTCATATGAGTTGTATTAATAATTTTTGAGTTGGAAACTTAGTGTTGAGATTCAAACATGTTAGTAGGCTTGTAGATAATCCCTTAGACATCTACAATGTTAGTTTTGTGTCTTTCAATAACCTCATTGTTCATTAGAGGCCTTCTGGACTCTTGAAAATTATCTTGTTTAAAGGTGATTATATTGATGAAAGGGGTGATATAAACATAGCATGGGAGATTCTAGATTGGTAATAGGGTGATCCTATTCAATAAGGGTGATCATGAGATAGTGCATACTTCCTAAACTTTTGGGTGCTGCCACAATAATGGGTTACACTTTCTGGGACATCCTGATTTTTGCTGAAATCACATCTTTTTAGATTTAATATAATGATTTAAGCCTTGAAAGGTTGCATTTAAAAGATTTTAATTACAGAGGGTCTGATCAAACCCCCTTAGATTCAAACCCCCTTGGATAGAACCCCACTAGTTTTAAACCATACCTATAATGGAGTCTCCTCTACACCTATCAAAATGTTGATAAAAAACCACTTTTGATTTACCTTTTTGGGGATCAAATTAATTCATTTAAAATTTATGTTTTGTAAGTATGTAGTCCTTATTATAAGCTTCCTAAAAAGTATAATTTTAAATATATTTAATTTGATTGTTATATTTATTTTTTATTTCTTGAGAATGTAGGTTTTTCACCAAACATCAAGTTCTCTATTCGACACACATGGAAAATTAGTAAATTAGTGAAAAAAAATTATGAAAAATATCTATGGCCTAGGTATTGATGTCCTTGTTTCAACAAAAAAAAATTGAATTTCAATATATATAGAAAAAGTTATGTTTTACGAAATACGCATATGTCCAAATTAAAATTTGGTTTGACTTCAAAACTTAATTTAAAAAAAATATTCAACAAAACATTATGAAACCAAATGCATGCCCTATATATTAGTGTTACCAATCTAAATTCAAAGGAATCAAAATTTTATCCTTTGTAGAAAAAAAGCTATGTGCTATAGAATACACATCACTTTAAAAAAAATGTTGTTTACTATTAAAAACTAGTTATCAAAGGAGACACAAAAAAATTTATAATTTAACTCCAAATTTAAAAAAAAAACACATTTAGAATCTACAAACAAAATCTCACAAATCACTAGTTTGCATCATCTTCAAATTCCTAATGGTTTAGCAGCTATAGGTGTCAGAAAGTGAAGATTTAGTTCAAAATGTTGATTTCAATGTCAAGTTTGGCCAAAAAGTGTAACCCATTATTGTGGGATGACCCTTTTGCAAAAGGTTTCCTAAAGAGAGATTAACTATTGGGGTCTACCTTGAGTTCCTATCTACTTGGATTGATGGTACTTTATGTCCTGATCATTTAATCTTCCTTTTGTGTCATAAATCATGCCTCAAGAGGAAATATACAATCTCTTGCATGACTAGGTCAAGATAGTGATTCTGTCTATTGTTTGACCTTCCTATTAGACATTCGATATGGTTTGGATATCATTTCCACATTATTTTGGATCTGTGTGTGTTTTGGTTGGTATTATGAGATGGGATGATGGTCGAATTTCTAGGACTAGGTAATGTAGGTTCATTCCTATTCATTTCTTATCTATTCACAAGAGATGCCCAGTTACCAGTATTGTACCCTTTCACCATGGTTAGAGGTAACCCTATCCTCTCATATCGTGAGATCATCATGTGACAATGTTAAGTCTTCCAATTGTGTAGTCTTTATGCATTGATGCCGCACTTAATGATTTTTGTTGCATTCTGTCATAACATCTCTATTATTTAGGTGTGCATTTTGGTGTGTTTGTGTTTCAATTGTGTCACAAAAATTTGTTCATGCATTTGTTAATAGTTAACGTCTTGGGTGAGAGCTTGAGGCACTACATTTTGTAATGATTTGTAATGGTTTGTGTGATTGTTTATGACATATTGAAATGTGTGGAATCCTATTTTAACATGTGCATTTGAATGAGAATAGTTGATGTGTATAACTATGTATGTCATCAAAAAGAATAAATGAATGAATCTAAGAAAGATAATCATGTCACATTGCTAATTGTTCCTTCATGATCATTAGGTTATCCATTTATCCACTTCTATCCAAGCTAATGCTTTGGGAGGAAATGGATTCCTTAAATGTGTGGGTTCAAAACAACTTCACCATGTTTATAGTTGGAGTGTTGGATGAAGTTAGACTTGCTTAACATTACTACATTGGATGGTTGTACATTTATACTTGGATTATATTTCTTATTGATTTGTTGAGCACTATTGCATATGTGGATTTTTGAGGCATGTTTCCATTCAAATGCATTTTTATACAATGGGTGTATTATTGGATTCCATTGTATTATTGAGGGCATTGATATTGTACATCTTGTAAAGATATTTGGTGTAATCATCAATATTGGACTTTAAGTAGAAGTCACTATTTTATGTTTGTGTGTGTGTGTATGTGTGCATACATATGCATGTGTGTGAATTAATCTTGATATGTATGAGAAATGTTGTGTCTCACATTAGGAGGTTGTTACATAATTTTATCTTTTCATGCTTTGTAATTTAGAATATTATACCAAACAACTAAACCTTGTTGACAATGAATCTTATTTATCATGTTAAAAACCCTTTATGTACTTACAGCATCTAAATGTATTGTTTTAGATTTGTTGTAGCTTGAAAATATAGATTGTTAATTGATGTAATCATATTTGATAATATAGATTGGCGTATCAAGTAATTTATATGTAGTCAGATTCATGACTCTCTCATAGCATGTTGAACTTCAAATAACCATAATATCTCCATACAATACCATTTCATTGCCCATGGGTATTTATTAAAAAAAGGATATAATCCACTATTTGTGCGTAAAATGAAGATAACCCCCAACTAAATAACACTTCTTGTCACCAATAGTTTGTCTATCTTTTTATTACTAAATATTTCCACTCATCTAGATGCATGTCTTTTGATTCCTTATAGATTTAAAAAAAATCATGGGTGGCATGAAACCTCAACCTTTTTTCTTAGCCACAACCTATGATTTGTAGTAGCATTAAATTATTTATGTACAAATAGATAGTATTTACCCTAGACATTTGATATATGATTTAGACGAATGATGTGAGACCCCAATTTCATTAGGGATTAATAACTCAGTGGGAATTTTTGTGACCAATTATATTCTCTATTTATTTCTTCATTAAATTATCTTATTCCAACTTATTTTCCCATTATGCTTCATAAAATTTCGTCATGGGAATGTCTATTCCTACATCTTGACTCGGCTTAATATTAGCTACCTCTTCTTTAAAACTAAAATTTGAAGAGTATTTTGTTGTAATATAGACACCTCTCTATGTTCTACTAAGATAGTATGGTTTTGAAGTCAAACTCTTGATATTATGTATTGAAATGATAATACTAAACAAGATGACCCTATTTTGGATAAAACAAACAAAGAGTTTGTCATGTGTTTTGAGGGTCAATTCTCACCTAGTGGGTGTTATGCATGGAGCTAAGAACAACCATCTTGGCCTCATCTCCCTTTATGTAAAATGTCCTATAATCTACCGTGTTCATTTTATGTTGTCATACTACTAAATGCATTTCTCTTTTTGGTTTGTAGGGAACAACCATCTTCTTATGCGATTTACATTCTAGACTTTTGCAATTCTTTTTAGAAATTAAAGTTGTATTGTAGTCCTCGATTTTTTATTAGGTTTTATCTAATTTGTTGGATGGAAATTTCATCTTGCATTATACTACAAATTATAGGCACACTATATAGTTAGAAGCCATTCTTTTAGTTGGACACTTAACCTTTAAAGATTCATAATGTTCATTTTTCTTTCCTTGAAATTGATATAATCTTGCTAGTGAGTGGTCTTGAATTCCTGACCAATGAAATATTCTACATTTTTTGCACATACAAATCTAGTATTTTTCTCTTTTAGGGGTAACCGTTGGTGGATCTATGGATTCATCACTTGTGTAGCTAGTTTATCTTTAAGAGGCTAACAAACCCTAGTAATGGCAACACATAATATGGACTTAAAATGACCTTTGATGGCAATACCAAAGCTCTCTTTCTTTGGGCTAATATAATTCTTTTGACATAAAAGAGAATAGTTTTAGCCTTGAGTTTACAACCAACAATGTGGATTCATCGTCTTAGATTCATCAAGAATAAAAGTTGTCCCATAAAATGCTAGATCTTCATTTGTATCTTTACCAGATCTCTAAGATATTAAAATTTGAAAATATGGCACAGATAGGAACTCTACAGTATATTATTTATCAATACATGAAATATAGCTATGCCCAGAATGGCTCATTTCAGGCAAATAAGGCGATTTTGTAATTTACACACCCAAACACTGAATGTCGTTCTTGTTTGAAACTCTGACGTACTGAAATCTTCTTGACAGACTAGCACTGCATTGTTTCTGTATTCAGGCAGGGACTCGAGCTGCTCTTCAGCATTTGTTTACATTCATTAAGGAGCAAAAATTAATTACACTTCAATAAAAATAATAAAATAAGGTCTTCCAACGCTACAGGTGAGATTAACACGTTGTACGTTAAAAGACCTCCCCACTGTGCGTAGAGCGAAATCTCACCCGGTTTCGCTGCATTGGAAACCATGCTATATTAACTCATTCAAAGAATATTTCATACCAACAATTTTCTTATACATGGATTTCTAAAGCCGGGAAGCAAAATCACAGATATTTAAACGAGAAAAATGGAAGTAGAGGAATCCATAATCACCTGGGTTTTTCTGCAACTTTCAGGCATGCTCCATGGAAAATATTATTCCTATTCCCCCCTATCTTCCTTCCATTTGCTGGGATCTCGCATAGTTGACGCATGAATCCAGAGTTCGTTCCACTGTCTGGCGTTGCGAGCTTTCTTTGTTGGAAAAAAGAAAGATAATATCCTGCCCGCCTGTTTTGGCTTCTCATTATCCTCCAGATGATCCAGACAAATTCACAATCTGACAGAGAATGTTTGGAACCAGCGGTATCGTTAAACTGCTTAAAGTAACTTAGCCTATAAATATATACTTTCCATAGCGGCCTCCGCCACCTGATACATGATACATTTCCTTGCTTGTGATGTGGCATCTTTTGATATATAACAAGTGGAGCAATAAAATTCGAACAATAAAAATGGGCATGGCTACAAATAATTTGAAGCAGTTTATATGGCCAGTTCCAAACACTCTCTATGAGTGCAAACTTGTCTGGATCATCTGGAGAAAAATGGGAAAACCAAGATCATCCCAAGGAAAATGGGGAAGCAAGACATATTCTTGTAAACATTGGATCTCATCTAGTGTCACAGGCGCTTTCAACCCCATTGTCTTCAAACGCCCGTGATGTCTTCCGAACAAAATTGCTTTGCCAATGAAGAACGGCGTTACAGTAGGCGTTTTATTATAGTGCGGTTTGACAGTGCATGCTCTTCTTGGTTTCAATGGTGGAACAGTTAAAATATTTATTTAGTTAAAATTGACTTTTGAACATTTAAGAACAGCTTTTTGTGGGGTGTAGTGGATATGCAAATTACAACTCATCGACGACTTAAACTCTTATATCAATATGTAGCGACAATTTTGGAATCGGTGACAATCAATTTTATTTAAAATTGTATTGAAATAATATTAAACAGCTAAACATGAAATTTTATTCAACCTTGCCACCTGCCCATTTCGACATAAGACAACATTCCAATATAGACGCCCCCTTCGCGTGTCTGAACGGGTCTTCGTAATTTGGAAACAAAAAATAATGGCAATGCACAAGCAAGCAAAGAATGCTGTTTTTTATCAACATAAGATTTTGACACCCTACGAGTGGTAATTTTTTTTCTTTTTTGGAAAAATCACTCATAGTTTGTGCGAAAAAATAAATTTGATTATTTATTATCTCAAGTACCATTGAAAAATTTAACTGTGATCAATCATTTACTAAAGTAAATGTATAATTTTATTTCTTTTCAGTAAGCACCAGCATTGCTTAGGGTATTGGTTATAAACTGATAATTTTTTAACCGTGAGATGAGAGAATGTTTTTTAAAAATCATACAAAAGATTATATATTAATCATTGTAAATTGTATTCTTATTATTCACTATTAGAATGAAGAAGATATATTAATGTTGTGGATAATAATTTTTTAAATAATATTTTAATATCGAGGATCACTTAAGGGAAGAGAATAAAGAAGAAAATAAATAAATTAGCTTTCATTACTAAAAATATATATTATTTATAAGATCAAAAAGTGCATACTTAGCACTTTTTCATTTATTTATGGGTTTATGTTTATATAAATAGCCACTTTTGATAAGTATATTTCTAACTATTTTGATTTCTTAAAATATGAATCATCCTTAAAACATCATCTCTCACCGCAACATAATATTTGGCACACTTAAACATATGTTTTTCATATTATTTTTATCCCTTCTTCATCTAGGATGCCATCACATTGTGCTCATATCCTCTTGAAAGGACCATACACACCAATGCCCCTAGAATTCAAATGTCTCCTTTCTTACCAAAAACTTGCTTTTTAAAAACCTTAAACTCTAATTTACTTATGACTATCAAATAGGGTCCAAAACTATTTATGAAAGAGGGATGAACAAAAAAGGAAAATATCTACAATCCATCTTGCATTGGCACACTCTCCCTAGAGATCTCGAGGCTTTTTTTAGACATTTAGGGTTTACACCTACTACACATATCATATAATTCCATTGTTACAACAACCTATCTATGCACCTATAACCTATTTTCCATACTTTATTGTTGATTCAACTAGGGTTCTAGGTGAGGAAGATCACTAAATGTGCCTCATGTACCAAGTTTTCTCTTCTTAGGAATTATAGCTAAAAGAGAAAAAGTAAACAATTATGTTATGAACAAAATATTTTATCATAAAACACATAGGATACAACCACACTAGTATAGGATGACATGCACCTAACTAGACTCCACTAGACTGGAGAGGCCACTATTTTTCCCAAATAAATAAGATCATACCCTTTGAGACGAGCACATAAGAAAGATAGAACCAAACTTGTTCCTATCCCTAATAGAACAATAACAAAACTTGGATGATGAAGTTATAAATAACTTGGAATAGAGAAAATGGCATCTAATCTAAGAAGTAAAATAATTAGAATTTAATAGAAGGGGATGAGACACAAAATCTCCATATGAAGAGTCCACCAAGAATACTTATAACTGGGATAGAGGGCAAAGGGTTGACTCCATGGGAGCTTGCTAATATTCTCAAGCCACAATTTTGGTATTTTCACCTCCATGGTAGTCAAATAAAAGTATGGAATTTGTTTGTGTGGTCTCTTAATCCTATGTGCATCTAGAAATAAGAACAATAAGGTAAATGATAAAAGGAACAATAATGAGTGTGTCTACTATTATTATCCCTACGTGTATGAGAGAGAGTTATGAGATGTAGAATTTAGATATGCCAAAGAAATAATACAATGCAAAATAATAAAGAAAGAGGGAAAATAACAACAAACCACCCCAATGAATGGAGTTGAATGCAATGTACGGAGCTTCATAGAAGAGATGGAAAATACACCAATAAACTAAGGTGTTGTTGTAGGATGGTAGAATTTTGTGGAAAATTTAAGAATGTAGGGGACTAAAGATTTAGAAACTAGTCCAATGCATGAAAATGAAGAAGGAATTCAATTTGAAAATATCCATCACATGCCAAGAGCTATCTTGGGCAAAGAAATAAGTAGAAGATTGTTAGAAAATCATCAAGAATGAGTGACTGAAGATTACATCCAAAGGGAAGTTTTTGATTAGTTCAGCTGGAAAAGATGGTCCAGATCCCTATAACAAAACAGCCCCAAGGGCAATAGGCCTACAACGAGTGAGAAACAGTAGATTAACAGCTCAAACAACAGTCTAAAAATAACTAACCAAAAACTATGAGGCAACGAAACATCAAAAAACACTAGAAATAGAGAACTAAGGGCTGTTAGTCACCCCAAACTTAGCAAGGAAATCCACCATCTCCTTGTAGTCACCCAAGCTATCAATTCCCACTTGTTTAACCTTATTGTCCATGTCCTTAACTACAATGAAGATGGAGGAGGCCTGGTGCAATGTCTTGGCCAAAAATTCAGCCATCACCTTCCACTTTTTCTGCATCATATCCATCCTCTTCTGGAGGTTCTAAATATCCTTTGTGTTCTTGTCACACCCAGCACAACTCCCATTTTTAACTTGATCCACACCTTCCTTCCCAGTGATTCTACCAGCAGTAGCCCTCGTAGTATCCTCCTAACCCTCGGATTCATTCATTGAGGCAAAGTGACTAGTGCCCTCAACTTTGTGCACTGACTCCATGGAGTTTCCATCTCCACCTTCCTCCGCCGTCTCTTCCACAAACTCAGAATGATCAGAAACATCCACACCCTGAGTGTTCACCAGCAGTTTCCCAGTAATCCATTTGGAGCGGTGAATGCTCAGAGGAGTAGTCTCTCCACCTTCATTGCTATCCTTCAATTCCAACCTAGTATCCACTTCCACAATCTTCACAGGAGCTTCCACAGCAGAAACCACCTTACCTTCCTTGTGTTTTTTCTTTAGTGTAGTCTCCATTTCCTCAACCTCCACCCTATTCCTTTTGGCATTCTTTCTTTCAACTGCCGGGGTGGTGTGCTTCTGTTTCTTATTTTTAAAAGTAACAGGGGTTTCAACAGGGTTCTCTTCCACCACACGGGCGCCACCCTTAATCTTAGGGGTCCCAATACAAGTTTTCACTTTGCCATAACCCTCATGGGAAGTACTTGGCTGAGGGTCCTCTAGAATCTTGACTTGGATTTGCTTGGGTGGACACAAAGCCAGATGGAAGTGATACAACCTCAAAATAAGACCTTGGTGAATAGGAATAAGAGGGTAGTTGACATTCTTAGCTCTAAGCTCCCTAATAGACCTTATAGAATTGTCCAAAGAGGAGAGTAAAAAGAAAGGAAAGCTAATCTCAACCTTATTCCTGAAATGATTCAGAAGAGCAAAGTGGTGGTGATAGTATACCTAAAATCTTCCCTCCAGTGTGAAGAATTTCATTATCATCAAGCAAATTTGACCCCATGGCTCTGGCAGCTTGTCCCTCTCAAATCCTCAATGAAGTTTCATAGGTGCCTCACCCTCGCGGAAGAACAGATTCATATGCTCAGGGTTGGAGACTCTACTTCTCCTCAAATGTTTTTTGCCTTTTATCGGTAACCCCGTGGCTTGCCCAATCACCTCTTCTGAAACATGGAAGCCAATTTTTCCAATTCTCACCTCTCTAGTTTCCTCATCCCAAGTTTCTGTGAACTGTCATGTGTCTAGGTTTTCATCATGACCTGCCATACCCTTGAGAAAGGACACCACCTCTCCTTCCTGAATTATATGCCAAACAAGAGGATCTTGTTTGAATTCCTCTATAGAGTTGGGTTCAATTTTTACAATATCCCCTCCCATCTCGCCAAATTCAGAATAGTAGAAGCTGCTAGGTTGGAGCTGTTCAAATTGGTAATGTCTGCAAGGGGCAGTCTTGAAATTGGCAATGAGACCATTAAAATGGTAATTTTGCTATGTAAAGGTAATGATGGCAGTGTAATTATTGTTGTGATTCACCTCAAATTTGCCACCAAGATATATCTCATCGGGGGGAGAATTTAGCCACTGCCTCACGTGAAGAAAATTGATGTTAGCCACAAGCTTAACCCAACCATAAATTACCATGAAGATATCCATCCCATCCATCCTATGTCTTCCTTCCACATATCCATGCATCGTCCTTATTATGCTGTAGGATCCAATACCAAGATCTCTACCAATTTTGTTGTCCTTGTCTCTTGCCTTGTGCCAGCCTATCTTTCCCATCAATCTCCTTGCCGTATGATCAACGTTGTCATTCCCAAAATCCAAGTGGACCCCTCTCCTCTGGATCTTACTAATAAGATGCCATTGACTAGGCTATGGCCTAGAAACCTCACCTTCAAGAAAGACCATAATCCTCCTGCCAAGATTAATTTGAAAATTTGAATTATTAGTCCCATCTCTTTTGAGGCTATCACTACTATTTGACCAATTAGAGAAGAGAACTCTGACCCCCCACAACCTGGTAACAGAGGTTGGCCACCATCACTAACCACTTATACTTCATGACCATTTCCATCTTGTGTAATGGGGTTGAGGATGTCTTGAGATAAACTAAGGGTGTTCCTCCAACATCACCACCCATTCTTGTCATTGCCTGCATTAGCCAGGGAATCAGCCACAACATTACCCTATCTGTAAATATGGATAATCCTGTACTCCTCAAGGCCATTAAGGAGGATCCTGATGTCCACCATGATGTCCTCTAGATTCCACCCAGTCTGAGATAAGCCAAGAGCGGCATTGACAACAAGCTGATAGTCACCTTCAATGTGCAGTCTTGGTATGTTCATTGAGACAAGAAGTTTAATTCCCTAGAGCATAGCCATAGCTTCCACTTCATTATTGCTCTTAATACCAATCCCTCTAGAGTAAGCAGCAATAACAATCCCATCATCAACTCTTATAATACCTCCACCACTAGCAACACCCGAGTTACCTTTGGTCGCGCCATCGAAGTTAAGCTTGATCCACCCCTGCTATGGCGGAGTCCATTTGGTCTTAGCCTGGGCTAACTTCCTAGTTGTGTCCACCTGGTTGGAATCAAAATTCTAATTCTTCATCATACTTAGCTCTTCTTTTCTTGGGTGGTTGTCTGTAGCTTTAAACTTGCAAGAATTAATGTTCTTAATCAGCAGTTTAGAGAAAGATTGAAAAACTTTGAACAGGGTTCTATTCTTTTCCCTAAAGATTCTATTATTCCATTCTTTCCATAGGCTTCAGGCCAGATGGGGGGGATTTGGTTCTAGAGTTCCTTTGAACTCAGTAGCCCTAGGCTGCAAGGGGGCTTCCATTCTTGAATCAACATTTCCATATTAGCATTCCAAGCCTAGTTAAGGTTTAGTTTTTGGAGGATAAACCCCCAAATCTCCCAGGCAAAACTATAGTGAAGAAAGAGATGAGTCACCGACTCCTCCCCCAAACTACAGAGAATGCATCTGTTTGGCATTTGGAAACCTCTTTTTTTTAGATTATCTAGAGTCAAGACCTTATTATGCATTAATGTCCACCAAAAGAAATTGACCTTGGGGAGAAATTTGGGGATCCATTATTTTCTCCACACACCATCCCCTCCCAAGTCTAACACTAGATCATAAGCATTTCTGACAGCAAACAATCCCTTTTTATCTTTATCCGAAACCATCTTGTCTCTCTTGGAAAAAAGTGGGAGTCTATAATCTTCTAGAGCTGTTTGGCATTGGTGAGCCACCATCATCCCCTTGCTACCATCATGAGCGTGGATTGAAATATCCTTCCAACTCTGAAGACCTCCGTAAGTCCTTATGTAGTCAGCAACATTGAAGCCAAGAGCCTCACAGGGTCTATTCGCTATCCTGCCATAATCCAACTCGATCAGCAGTTTGTCCTTCAACCACCGATCCTTCCAAAAATTAACCTCCTTACCATCACCAATCCTCCATCTTAGGCCTTGTCAAATAAGACTCCTAGTTTTGATAGTCCCATTCCATATGACCGAGCCTTTGGGGAGACTTACTTCAAATAGGAATCTTATGTCTTGGTCTCCATTAAAGTATTTGGCTCTCATGATCTCCCCTTAATCAGTATTGCCTTGAACAAGGTTCTATCCAATCTTGGCCAGTAGTGCTCTATTCATCAAATGGATTCTTCTTAGGCCCAATCCTCCTTGTCCTTTTGGAGTACAAACTTTCCCCCAACTCACAAGAGCCACTCTTTTTTTCTCTTCCACTCCATTCCATAGAAATCTTTTTTAAATGTGTTCAATCTTATCTGCCACATTCTTAGGGATTTTAAAGAGGCTTAGTGCATAATTGGGCATCCCTTGAAGAGAGGCTTTGAGGAGTTGGAACTTCCCAGCCTAACTTAGAAGGGCACCCTTCCACCCGACTAGTTTTCTCTGAGTTATTTCCACCAACCCCTTCCAAAAATCCATAGACTTTAGAAGTGGTGAGGGGAAGGCCCAAGTAAGTAGCTAGGAGCCTTTCACTAGAACAACCTAGGATTCTGGTGATTTTTAGCTGAAGATCAACTTAAATGTTCAGGAAATATATGTCATTTTTCTCAAAGTTGATGCTTTGACCTGAAGCTCTTTCATAGCTCTTTAAAAGTTCCTTCCACCTTCTAGCTTCCACTATTGAAGCCAACCCAAACAGAATAGTGTCATCAACAAATTGCTACATAACCAAGTTCTGAGCTGTTGTAGTTGGTTTGATCCCACAGAGAGTCCCCTGCATTAACAGCTTACAAGTATTTCTCCCCAAAACCTTAGTAATTAGGATGAATTGGTAGGGTGATAAAGAGTTACCTTGTCTAATGCCTCTTCTAGATGGAAAAAAACCTCTAGGAGATCCATTAACCAAAACTGAGAATCTAACCGTAGATATCTATTCCTTAATAATGTTTAAAGTTCTCTCATTGAATCCAAATTTCCTTAGAACTCTTAATAAAAAGTCCTAGTTTACCCTATCACAAGCTTTAGAAATATCTATTTTGAAAATCATACTTGGGGTGTTTCTCTTATGAATAGAATGAATAATTTCGTGAGTGGTGATGGCCGCATTAAGAATCTGTCTGCTCAAGATGAACCCCTTCAGGTTAGGGGCAATGAGTTTATCTAGTAGAGGATGTAGCCTGAGAACCAGGATTTTAGTGAAAACTTTGTAAATCATGTTGCGAAGGCTGATGGGTCTAAAGTCTATCATAGCCTTGGCCTCAAACTTCTTCGAAATGAGGGCAATAAAGGTGTTGTTCAACTGCCATAAGAGTCTTCTTGTCTTGAAGAAATCTTGGACCGCCAGAAAGACATCATTACCAGCAATCTCCCAGAAAGGATGAAAGAAGGTCAGGGGAAACCCATTAGGGCCTGGGGCGTCATGGAGAAAATCGTAACTCTGACCTTCTCCATGGTAATAGGTTTGGTCATTAAGTAGTTGTCCTCCTCTGAGACAATTGAAGGGATTACCTCCAAGAGAGAGTTCATTTCCGCCTCAGGAATATTAAACTATTGTTTTGCCAACATGGTTTCAAAGAACTTAGTCACCAGGTCCCCCTTCTCTTCTTCCTCCTCAATCAGTCTCCCTTGGTCATCTCTAAGCAACCTGATGGTATTTCTCTTTCTGTGTCTAAGAGTGGATTGATGAAAAATGGAGGTATTCCTATCCCCCTCCCTTAGCCATTGAATTCTGGACTTCTACTTCAAGTAAACTTCCTCTTCTCTGATTGTCTGGGTCCATTCCTTGGAGAGATTCCTCTCCAGAGATTGCCAATCCTCTGATATGTCTCCCTACTCCATTTTACTTTCAACATCCTTTAATCTTTCCATAATGCTTTTATTCATGTGCAAAACATTACCAAAAGTGAACTTATTCCATCCTTTCACCTTGTTTCTCACATTGGCTAGCTTCTTAGCCAGTCTAAACATCACCGGCCCATGGACTGGGATCTTCCACGAATTTGATAGGCAGTTCTTGAAGTGTGGGTGTAGGGTCCACATCATTTCAAATCTGAATGGAAAAGGACCTTTGTAACCCTTTCCAATCCAGTTAAGTACAAGGGGGCTATGGTCTAAGCCAAGTGTGGGGAGGGTTGAGAGATACAGCTCATTCATTATAGTCCAATAAGAAAAGATTAAGAATCTGTCAAGCTTTACCTATAACGGATTACTCCCCTACCTCTTGTTAGACTAGGTGAAGGTCGGCCCTGATAGATCTACATCCATGAGACCAACATTCCCAAGAAAATCAGCAAGGTTAGACATACTATCAGAATAGTCCGTAAGGCCCCCCAATTTCTCTAAAGGATATAAAGGGGTGTCAAGATCCCCCGCCACCATCCAGTTAGTGCTTCTATTTTTCTTGATTTTATCCGCCAAACCTTCCCAGACATCCTTTCTACTACTACGAGTATTGGGAGCATAAACATTGATCAGCATCCACCATTCATGAAGCTAATGAAATGAAACTTCAACATGGTGCTTAGAGCAGGAGATAAAGTTACCAATAACATCTTGCCTCCACAGAGTAGCAATGTCTCCTGAAGCTCCAGTAGCCTCACTAATAGCGTATTTTGCATTAGGCCAAATGTTCTTAAGAGCAGTCCTAAAGTTCTCCTCTGTCATTTTAATTTCCTGTAAAAGAAGGATATCAACTTTGTTATCAAAAATATAGTTCCTAACAAGCAACTATTTATGAGGGCTATTCAACCCTCTTATGTTCCAAAAGACGATTCTCATTTTTTGTTCTTTCTAGGAGGGGCCACCAAGGTGTATTGTTTCCCCCTACCGATATCCTACTCCATCTCTTTCTGTCTGGTCTTCATGTGGGAAGGCCTTCCTTTGCTACTATCTATCCCCACATCAACAATCTTTTGACTGCTGCCTTTCCCCCTTTTCTTTACAATAGACCATCCCTCCAGATCCCCCACTTCACTACATGAACTAGCCCCCAGGGATGGGGAGATGTTCTTTATCGGAGGTCTCGGTTTGTGTTTGAGGAACCCCAGTAGATCACCATGGCTACGAGCTTCATTTACCATGCTCTATTGCAAGATAGCCCTCTTCTAGTGACAAAGACCCAACCCTATTTCTCCTTCTTCCATGGTGTCATGTCCATCACTAGAGGCAACAATCTCTTGAATAATAGGAGGATCCACCGGCTTCTTGCCATTCATCATTTGAGTCCCCTCATCTACTATGACAGATATTTCAATACCCTCTAGGTTCTCCTCCAGTTGGATTGGAGAGACCAGAGTCTCCTGTAGAACTCCTTGTGTTGCTAGGGGATCCTATTGTACGGCTTCCCCTAGGGTCTCCAAGTTCTACTTCTTCCCCGGTGAAGCTAGGAGGGGAGTCAACAATTTTTAAAATATCATTTTTGAAGGGGTAGTCCTCCGGTAATTCCTTGACCTCCTTAGACTTCAGGGGAAGGTGGCACTTTAGAGCCTTGCATTGAGTAAAGACATGGCCATTTTCATGCAGTTTTGGCAAAAAGCTTGATAGTTTTCATATTGGAAACTTTGAGTTCACTTCCCAAACTGGGACTCCAATATAATAGAAGTGGGGAGAACATTAAAAATGTCTACATTCACATAGAATCAGGCATAGATGAGTCTCTCCTTAGCCTTAGTAACTTTGTCAACAGTTACGTAGTCCCTGAAAGTGTTGCCTATCCATGCAAAGATTTCCTCATCCCAGAATTCCAAGGGGAGACCCGACAACCTAACCCACATCGATGCTGACTAATTAAGGTCAGCCTTTGGGTCAAAGCTAGGCTTCAACTTGCATAGAAATAAGGAGTGTTTTCCATATAGCCATGGAGCACCCACCAAAACTGACAGTATATCCTCCTAAGAGGTGAACTTAAACAAGAACATACCTCCTACCATTATACTGGCTGATACACTCCCCTTAATAGTCCATTTGGTCATCATGGTGGCAAACTAGGTCAATATTTGGTCTAAAGGCGAAGAACTTCCCCACCAGAGTGTTGTCCATTGATGCCACAACCCGCAACACCATTTGGATTGGTAGTTTAAGTGCCTTGGCACCATCCACATCTGAAAAATTTGGCTGGCTGAGTGGTGTCTTAACAAAGCCATTGGAAGCACCCACAAGTGCCTCCTTCCACTTTTTGGGATCTGGCTTTGAGGCTTAAACCAGGTGATCCCTCTGATGACTGTGCCATTGGCAACACCCCCTGGGGTTAGGGGAGGGGATTGGGTCACGGCCCCCCCGGACTATCACCGTCCATTCCTGCTTAGAACCAACTCAAAATTCAAATGTCATACAGTTGCAAAATACTCAGACCACTCAAACCTTACATCCAAAGGGAAGTTGAAACGATAGTTTTTGATGATTAATGAGCATTTGTATAACTATAAAAATGCAAGATGAAATTGTGACTACATAGACATCTACACAATTGTGCTTAGTCTTAAAGGGATGAAGTTTCAAGCTATCAAAAAATGACTTGCATTATTAAATAAACAAAAAACATTAGAAAAACATCACATAAAACACAAGTACACAAAACAACATAACATTTGGCATCAAGATTAGAAAGTAGGTTATAGGATGGGCTAAAATATGTCTCAAAACATACTATAAGAATGAACATTAAAACATGTACAATTTGTAGTGCCAAAATTGCATGGTATGTAATTTTTGACATTACAATTAATAAATTTGAAAGTTTATTGAATGATTTATTTATTATTTTAAATTATATTTAGAGTAAAATGACACACTTTGGTAATTAGAATTAGGACACTAAATTAGGGTTTTATTTTTACATTAAATTTTAATGAACTTATCTATCTATTCTACACTTTTGTTTTCTACACTCTAGAAGTATGAACTTAGGAAAAACAAAAACAAATATAAATAAACTTAACAATCATAGCACCCAATAAACAAGTTTCACAGCATACTACAAAACAAACCTCTCAACAAAATCCACACACTCTTCTTTTTTATTTTTTTTACCTACTACTTATTACCTCTTCCAAACATTTAACCAACACATATTTATTTTCCCTATCAATTTCTCACATTTCCCTTCCACTACTTAAGCTTCACTCTTTCTTTTTCATTTCCAACCTACGATAACTAAACTACTCTATCCCACCTTCCCTTCCTTTTCTAACTTGACTAGCTAGAATGTATTTCATCTTATCACTCCACCATCCCCTTGCAATGTAGCCCTTAGCTAGGATGTATATTATCAATTTTAGTTGTTCATTGCAACCACAATCTTCTATAACTCATTGTATAAGGGATGATCCTCCTCTTATCTCTAATACCAGGGTATAAATAAAAACATTCAAGCAACATTGGCTTAGATCTTTGATCTACATCTATTCTTGCTAACATTTGGGTTCTATTGTTAGGACCCTAGTAAAGGGATAAAAAAATATTTGATTAATAGATATGTTCTTTTTAGTAAAAAATAAGCTGACAAGGAAGGATTACAATTAAAAAGAAACAAGATTTTGCAATTTATGTAAGGATCGTCTAGGTTTTGGCCTTGTGAGAGGGGGTTAGGAAGCAAGAGGATGATAAGTGGAATGGGGGGAATTTGAAGCGATCTCCAAAGAGATGTGATTTCTATAAGAAGGATGAGGATGAGCCATTAGGGATGGATAAAAGGATTAATGAAATATGAAATCAATAAACACTCATGGCAAAAGGAGATAACAAGAAGCAAAGAGAAATTGGGGAAGAGATTGAATTGGCAAAGGAATTGACATAGGAGAAAAAGAAACTAAAATAGATTGAAGAAAGATAAGAAAGATATGGTATAGGAATTAAGAAGGATAGAAAATATAAGTTAGAGTGTGCCAAGAGGGCTACTATTTATAATGATACTGATGAAGAGTTAGAGCATGCCAAGGGGGCTATTGATGATGATGATGATATTGAGGAAGATTTACAGTGTGGTAGAGGGCCTACTCCTACAATTATTGAGGATAAGAAAGATAAGAAAAACCTACCATTTGAATAATTTAACATAAGTGAGTGTGCCAAGGGGGATATAGTTGAACACAAGAATTCTATGGAAACTATTATGAATCCACAAATAGAGGAATAAGGGATAATTATACCACTTCATAATAGAGACACATCTAAGAAAGTATGTAGCCATCTATACAAAGCAACTAGGATCCTAGAAGAGTTAGGGAAATATATTGAAGAATATGTAGTATATAGAGTCACTAAAAGAAGGGTCTTGAAGTAGGGGTGCTCTTCTATTCAATTTTTTTACTCATACACCTCATTTAGAAATAGACATGTCTAACCTAAAAATCATAGCTAATGATGGATTTGAGGAATTATTAACCATTTTAACAAAATTAAAACCATGGAATTTAGTGAGGACTATTTAGATAAGGTATTGAGTAAAAGTCTAGGTCTAAAAAAGGAGAAAATGGTGAATTTCAAATTACAAGTGTTGGTGTAATTATTTAATTGCACCTTCTATTAAGTTAGGTAATTATTATTTATTTACTTGAGTAAAATAGGAAATAAGAGAATATGTCATCTCCTTGATTTATGGGAGCACATGCAACATCTCCCTCATCAAGGTAAGTTCACTTGGTCATCAAGATGAGTTCACTCGACACCTCTACTCTTATAGTTGAGTCAATGTCTAGTTTACTACTCTCCTTAGGAACACTTGTCATATTGACTTGTGTATGGTTGAGTCTATTTATATGCAGTTCATCCATTCATTTCATGGTTGATTTGGTTGAATTAATTCATTTACTCTATTTTGGAATAGCTTGTATTGTTGCATATTACATTACTTGTTTTGTGCTTGTAGCTATTGTAACTTTCTTCATGCACCTAGATTCAGGCTTGTGTATTTGGATTCTCATTAAATCTTATATCTAGTATCAAAGCCTTGTTGGTGTTTGGAGTTTGTTCTTCTCTATTGAGGAAAGAGGGTTTCATGTGAAGCATCACATTGGCGATTCTTGCATCATATCAGAGTGCAACATCATTTTAAGAGTAGCTAAAAGGTCAAATTTAACTTTTAATTCATCAAATTTGGACACGAAATGCCATATTTACACTAATTTAACGTGAGTGTTTTTTCTTTAGATCTAACATGGATCACAATTTGAGAGCATTTTGGTGAAAAAAGACTATGTAATTGCATTTGGAGAAGCCAAAAACCTACATATCCATATAAAATTTGTCCATTTTGGACAAATTTGAAGAAAATGTATTTTTTTTTGCTTACGGATGTTGTACAACCTCCCTGAGCTGTATTGTGCAGGTACATAATTATTTTTTTTAAAATTTTGTTTTATTTTTATTTTATTTAAAAAATAAAAAAAACAATAAATCAAAAGTTTTTTATAATAAAAAAATCAAGCACTTAAAAGTGTGTTTCTTGTGGGGGGTACCCCATACCCTACCACAAAAGGATTCAACCCCTATTGTGATAGAGGAGTGGGACCCCATCCACTACCTCCCTTTATAAGGGGGTGGTAGGAGCCTTTGGGCCTCAAGCCACCCACATGTGTGGTGGCGGATGCCTTGGGCCCCACCCCTAATACCCTTTTTAAAAAATAAAAAAATAAAAAAAAATAATAATTTCTTTTTAATTTTTTTTTAATATTAAAAAAACTTCCTCCACCCACCAGCCACCTCCACCAGCAACTCAATCATTCATCCACTCAACAGCCATCAAGGGGACAACCACTCTTCAGTGTAGTTTTCAGTTTTGGAGGGAAACTTTACGAGGCCATATATTGGTCATATGGAGGTGTTTTTTAGCACAATTTTTTTAAAAAAATGAGCTATTTTTCCATCCTCTTCATATTGATATAATCAATTTATGTTCAATATTCCCATATTTTTATAAAAATCAGTTTTCTCTTAGAATTTTTTACACAGTCATGGTTTTTTAGACTTTCAAGGCTCATAACTTTCACAAACAGACTCGGATTTGAGTCCCATTTTCTTTGAAAGTGGATATTTTTCTAAGAACTATATCATGGTGCTAGCTATTTGTTCTTATGTTGTTAATTAACTATACTTTTATCTTTTTCGTCCATATTGAACATTCTAAAACTCTAAAAAATCAACTATATGTTGTAATCGCACGCATTTATAAAGTGCCAATCATCGGTAATATGCTAAAGTATTCTAAATTCAGCTCTTTTGGGGGGGATATTTATGAAAATGCACTCAATTTATAAAGTGTCATCATTTCATGTACTCATCTTTTGGGGGCTTACACATGGGTATTTTGTAAATCATGAACTATAATAAAGTTCCATCTTTGGGGGGTTCATGCATTGGATTCTAGTTTTTCTACACAGCAGGACATAATAAGGGATGTGAGTATAGTCAAATGTCATGCACTGTAATCCCACCTTCATCTTGATAAAATCTCACATTTAGTTACATATAGATTCTCTAGTTCTCTCTTCACCACATCGCATTAATGACTTGACACATCTTGATTCACATCAGATTACATCCCAAATCGAGAGCTATTCATTATTGTCAATGTTCCTAATCTTCATGGTACTTGCTCCTATGGATCAATTTTAGTCACAATTTAACATCAGCATCAAGGTACAAAAGAAGATTGCAAATTCATTCATCTTTCTCCCTTTTGTAGAGGAGTCGTTCCCACTAGTTTTTCTTCTTTTTTTCTCTATTTTGTGAGAGATTTTTATTATACATGCTTACCTAATCAAGCCTACTTGCCAGGACCCATTTGACATTTCTCCCTAAGTTGTACTTAAGGGGGATATTGGTGTAATTATTTAATTGCACCTTATATTAAGTTTACTCAGGTAATTATTATTTATTTACTTGAGTAAAATATGAACTAAGAGCACATGTCATCTCCTTAATTGATGGGAGTGTTGGAATTAGGTCAAACAACTGAGAGGGGGGGTGAATTAGTTGTCTCACAAAATTAATCTTTCCTTCCTTTTAATCTTATTTCACAACTTATAAACAGATTAATGATGTAAGCATTAAAGCATGAAACAATAACACATGAGCAGAAACATAATTAACACACTTGACACCAAGATTTTTAATGTGGAAACCCGGTTAAGGGAAAACTATGGTGGGGGTTAACTCACAAGATTCATACCCTATTAAAAATACTTAAAAATAGGAAGGCACTTGCCTTCAGGCTCACTGCTCAAGAGAGGCTCACTACCTACAAGAAATTTATGTTCAATATAGAAAGATTTAATTGAGAAATAACATCTTCCTCATACCTAGTTCAGTTTCATTGAATGCTCACAAAACTTCTGCTCTACCCCAAATACTTCTTCTCTAACTCCTCATCCAAAAAATTTCTTGTTCTTCTGCTTCTCCTCTCCTCTGCTCTGCCTTTGATCCTTTCTTTGTATTTTATTATTTTCACAAAAGGATGATGTTCCACACTTCAACTACACACCTTTATATGCTTCATCAACCTTCGAATAAACATCAAGGTCAACTTGACTTGATGGGGATCACTATGCTATTGGCCAAACATATCTGAAACTTGAATCTACCTCCAACACATGCCATGATCCAGAGAATTGCTCTTAGATCATCCACAATATGATTGAATCATCCAGTCAGCAAAGACTGGGAAGAACAACAACACCAAGAAGGAAATATTCATTAACAAGCAAAAACTTCAACGTGGGTCTCCAACATAGTAGTCACACGATCCAGAGACCTCCAAAAGCACATTGAATTCGACAAAAACATCTGCACTCCTCCAAATCATTAGAATCACTTGCATCTTCATCTGGAACCTCAAGAACACTATCTGCCATGACTGTCACACTAGAGAGATTGCTTCTAGACCTCCAAACCACAAACCACTTGAGTTGATGATACACACTGACTTCCCAAACATGCCTCTAGATCCATAGATCATCATTTTACATTTCTGGAACAATTTGGACCTCTTTCCTATCACTCTATCTCTTCTGAACACTATAAAACCAATTCTACTCAGATGTCCTTAGCTTCTTCAAATCTTCATGTGAACCTTTCAAATCTTAATTGGAGCTTCTTCAGACAATCCTCTACTCAGCCATATGGTCCTCATAGATTGATCTTTATTAATTTTTTCAATATCCTCAACATTCCAGTATTCTAAACAGGTAACAAAATAGGATACAATTGACACCAATGGCAACAAGGATATGTTGACATCAATGACAACACCAATTAGGCACATATTTGCAACAATCTCCCTCTCTTTCATTGATGGCAACATATGATGTGAAAAAGTAATTCAACCATCAAGACAAGAACTTCTTCGCCTTTCTCTTATCACTTCTGTAGTTCTACTTTCTTCACTGCTCCCCCTTTCATCAGCAACTAGTTTTTCACATGATTTCTCTCTCCCTTTGACATCAATGGAAAAGGGCACATATTTGTAGTCTTTTCTCCTTATTTTTATTTTAGACCAAACTCAAAAATTATATGTAGACTACTCCCCCTGAGTAGTGCATCCTTAACATCAATCCAGATCACAAGATGTGACTATGAATTCCACCAGACTGATGCACTCTAGTGCGTCTTATTTTTGATCAGGAGGGGTAATGACCACCAACTCTCTAAGATACTCAAAAGTATGCTTGGGAAGAGGCTTAGTTAAAATATTCGCAATCTGATCCTTTGAATACACAAACTCCAACTTGACTTCATTCTCATTTACCTTCTCTCTCAAGAAATGAAACTTAATGGATATGTGCTTTGTCTTTAAATATAGCACTAGATTCTTTGAGATGCTTATTACACATGAATTATCACAAAAGATCATGACAGGCTCCTTAAACACAATTCTGATGTCCTTCAACATTTGCTTCATCCACATAACTTGAGTGCAATTGTTTACTGTTGTTATATACTTTGCCTCTACTGTAGATAGGTACATTGCCTCCTATTTTTTTCTTAGCCAAGAAACCAATCTACTTCCCAAGAAGAATGCACCACCACTAGTAATTTTCCTGTCATCCACATCTCCTACCCAATCAGCATCTATATATGCATGAAGAGTGAAGTCATTGTCTTTTGGATACCACAAGCCATAATCAAGTGTTCCTTTGAGATATCTGAAGATTCTTTTCACTGTTACAACATGGGATTCTTTAGGATCATCTTGAAATCTAGCAACAAGCCCAACTGCATTCATGATATGAGGTTTGGTCTGATTCAGATAGAATAGTCCTCCAATCATTGATATATACCTTTTCTAATTTACCTTATGGGAGTCATCATCTTTACTCAATTTACATCTGGTTACCATAGGCGTACCTATTGTCTTTGAATCTTCCATTCCAAACTTCTTCAACAATTCTCACATACTTAGACTGAGATATGAAGATACCTTTATCTGACTGAGTGATTTGCAAACCTAAGAAGAAATTCATCTCACCAAACATGGACATCTTAAATTCACTTTGCATCTAATCAGCAAATGTTTTGCACATGCTCTCATTTCAACCAAAAATGATATCATCAAGAAATACCTCAACAATCAGAATATTCTCATGATCAATCTTGCAGTAAAGATTACTATCAGCAGTGCCTTTTCTATAACCTAGCTTTAGCAGATACTTATCTAATCTTGCATACTAGGCTCTTGGGGCTTGTTTGAGTCCATATAATGCTTTCCTCAACCTACAGACCATATCTCTCTGATCAGACAACTGAAATCCTTCTAGTTGCTCAATGTAAACTTCTTCTTATAACTCTCCATTTAGAAATGGTGATTTGACATCCATCTAATAGACCTTGAAATCTTTACAATCAGCAAATGCAAGAAATTACCTGACTGCCTCTATTCTTGCCACCGGAGCAAAAATTTCTTCAAAATCAATTCCTTCCACTTGAGAATATCCTTTGCATAACAACCTTTCTTTGTTTCTTACAATTTCACCATCTTCATTTAGTTTGTTCCAGAAGACCCATTCAGTTCCAATCACATTTTTGTCCTCGGGTCTAGAAACGAGATCCCAAGTGTGATTCTTTTCAATTTGCATTAATTCTTCTTCCATTGCTTTTACCCATTTTTCATCATTGCAGGCTTCACTTACTAATTTTGGTTCAACCTTTGAAATTAGATAAATCTCTTCTTGATCTTCAGTAATTCTTCTCCTAGTTCAAACACATTTATTTCTATCTCCTATGATCTAATTTTCAGGATGATTCATTCTTACATACCTGGGAGTTTTTGGATTTTCTTGAACTTCTATTTCTTGAACTTGTTCCTCAACTTCTGCATTATCCTCTTGAATCACAAGATTTTCTAGATCAATCTGGATCTGAATCTGAATTTGCACTTGCCTTTCTTGACTTGGATTTTTGTCTTGATCATCTGAATCATATCTGCAAGGCCTAGTATGTCCTTTGCTCTCATCAACTCTAACATTTTCACTTTCAAGAATCTTTTTCAATCTTTTGTTAAAGCACCAGTATGCTTTTCTTTGAGTAGAGTAACCCAAAAAATTCCTTCATCACTTCTTGCTTCAAACTTGCCTAGAACCTCATCTCTTTTGATATAGCATTTACAACCAAAAACTTTGAAATATCTCACAGTAGGAGGATGACCAAACCAGAGTTCATAAGGGGTCTTACCATAATTGCCTTTGATTTGCACCTAGTTAAGAGTGTAACCAGTAGTACGCACAGCTTCTCTCTAATAAACTTGTGGAACATTTGTTTCCATCATCATGATCTTAGCAGCTTCTTGAATGGTCTGGTTCTTTCTTTCCACAACTCCATTTTGCTAAGGAGTCCTAGGAGTAGATAACTATCTTTTTATTCCATGCTTTTCACAGAATGTATCAAACTCACTGGAGGTAAACTCTCCACCTCTATTGGATCTCAGACACTTTATCTTTACACCAATCTCATTTTCAATCATAACTTTGAACACCTTGAATTTGTCAAGAGCTTCTGATTTTTCTTTTAAGAAAGTTACCCACATCATCTCAGAGTAATCATCAATTAGCAACATAAAATATATGTCTCCTTGCACACTCCTAATTCTAGCAGGACCACATAGATAAGTATGCAAAATTTCCAATTGCCCACTTGAAAATTGTTCTTTACTTTTGAATGAAGTTTTTTTTTGTTTACCCAATTGACATTCTCTACATATGCTATCAGGTTTCAAAATCCTTGGAAGATCTCTCATAGCCTAAGTAGAACTTATATTGACAATGTTATCAAAATTCACATGACACATTCTCCTATGCCACAACCAACTTTGATCTATTTGAGGAATCAAACAACTTTTACCAGAACTACTTAAATGAAAGATGTTACTTCTAGTTTGAGTACTAGATGCAATTTCAGTTCCAAATCTTTCTAAGATTCTGCATTTACCATCCTTGAATTAGAGATCATAACCCTTGTCAACCAACTCTCCAACACTAAGAAGACTATGCTACAGTCCTTGCACATATAGAACATCATTGGTGTTATTCTTGCCATCAAAAGAGATGGATCCTCTGCCACAAATTCTACCAGCTGAGTTGTCTCCAAATTTCACAATCCCACCTTCATATTTTTCAAAGCTTATAAACTTACTTTTATCACTAGTCATATGATGAGAACATCCACTATCAATCACCCATTCTTCCTTTTCAACAACCTGAGTAGCCAAGACACTTTCCACATTTGCATAGATAGCAGATTCAGTAGACACCGGATCTTCTTCTTTGATAGCAATGAACACCCAATCATCTTCAGTGGACCCTCCATGATCAGATTCATCATCTATAACTCCTTCTCTAGCTTCTTGGACATAGTAACATTTCTTCTAACCTTTATATCTGTTAGGGTTTGGCTTTGAAAATTTCTCTAGACATTTTGAGGCAAAATGACCAATCTTTTACAAGTAAAACATTTGAATGACAACTTTCTTTCATACTTACCGGATCCTCTTGGTATTCTTTTCGCAATAAGAGCTTCAAGTTTTGTAGACTCAATTTCATCATCTTCAAGATCCTTTCTTACCTTAGCAAATCTGTTTGATTTTGCTAAAAATCTTTCACCTGGATCATATCTTTGTTTTCCATGTACATTCGCCTTAAATGCAGATTTAGACTTAGGAAGAGAATCACCAAACTCACTTATTTCAAATACTGAGAGCTTACTAACTGACTGATCCATTGTAATAGTGGCCATTGTCCTAATTTCTTCACTGGCAACAACTTTATGCTTGTATGTTGCAGGTAAGGATCTGAGCACTTTGGCAACAATATCTGATTCTTCTAATACTCCTCTAGTGTTTCTAATATTGGTCACCAGTTCATTCACTTTCTGCATGTAGGAAGTAATGTTTTCATCTTCACTCATTACCAGTCTTTCATATTTACCCTTCAAGCTCTGTAGATTGGCACATTTGACATATTTGTCATCTTCATATAGATTTTCCAACTTTTTTTAGATTTCATGGGTAGTTTTCAAATCTAGGACATTTGCCAATTCTGTATTAGTCAGGGCACTCAATAATGCTTCTTTGGCTCGAATATTGCTTTCAGCTTCCCTGAGTTCATCTAGAGTAGTAGGGTCATTCTTCAAAATTTTATACTCATTCTTTGTTATCGACCGAAAGGAATCACCCATACATTCCAAATGACACTACATGCATACCTTCCAAAGGGAATAATTAGTTCCATGAAATCTCAAACTTTCCTTCTTATAAGACGACATCTTGGATCTCCTCAAGTGGTCAAGCTTCTTTTATAGGATCTGGCTCTTATACCAATTGTTGAAATTATATTGGACAACTAAGAGGGGGGGTGAATCAGTTCACAAAATTAATCTTTCCTTCCTTTTAATCTTCTTTCACAACTCACAAATATATTAATGATGTAAACATTAAAGCATGAAATAATAACACATGAGCAGAAACATAATTAACACAATTGACACCAAGAATTTTAACGTGGAAACCTAGTTAAGGGAAAACCACAGTCGTGGTTAACCCACAAGATTCATACCCTATTAAAAGTACTTAAAAATGGGAAGGCACTTGCCTTCGGGCTCACTATCCAGAGCTCACTGCTCAAGAGAGGCTCACTGCCTACAAGAAATTTATGTTCAATACAGAAAGATTTAACTGAGAAATAGCATCTTCTTCATGCCTGATTTAGTTTCATTGAATGCTCACAAAACTTCTACTCTGCTCCAAATACTTCTTCTCTAACTCCTCATCCAAAACAACTCTTTTTCTTCTGCTTCTCCTCTGCTCTGCTCTACCTTTGGTCATTTCTTTGGATTTTATTATTTTTGCACAAGGATGATTTTCCACACTTCAACTAGACACCTTTATATACTTCATCAACCTTGGAATAAACATCAAGGTCGGCTTGACTTGATGTGGATCACTATACTATCGACTAAACACATCTGAGACTTGAATCTACCTCCAACACATGCCACACTTCAGAGAATTGCTTTTAGATCATCTGTAATACGATTGAATCATTCGATCAACCAAGACTAGGAAGAACAACAACACCAAGAAGGAAATCTTCATTAACAAGCTCAAACTTCAATGCCTCCAACATAGTAGTCACACAATCTGGAGACCTCCACAAGCACATTAAATTCAACAAAAACATCTGCACTCTTCAAAATCATCAGAATCACTTGCATCTTCATCTGGAATCTCAAGAATAGTTTATGCCATGACTGTCACACTAGAAAGATTGCTTGCAGACCTCCAAACCATGAACCACTTGAGTTGATAATACACAATGACTTCCCAAACATGCATCTAGATCCTCAAATCATCATTTTACATTTCTAGAACAATCTGGACCTCTTTCCTTTTACCATGTCTCTTCTGAACACTATAAAACCAATTCTACTTAGATGGCCTTATCTTCTTCAAATCTTCATGTGAACCTTTCAAATCTTAAGTAGAACTTCTTAAGACAATCCTCTACTCAGCCATATGGTCTGCATACATTGATCTTTATTAATTTTCTCAATATCCTCAACATTCTAGTCTTCTAAACAGGCAACAAAATAGGATATAGTTGACACCAATGGAAACAAGGATATGTTGACATTAATGACAACATCGATTAGGCACATATTTGTAACAGGGAGCACATGCGACATCTCCCTCATCAAGGTGAGTTTACTCAGTAATCAAGATGAGTTTAATTGACACCTCTACTCTTATAGTTGAGTCAGACTCTAGTTTATTGCTCTCCTAAGGGACACTTGTCATATTGACTTGTGCATCCTTGAACCTATTTATATGTACTTCATCCATTCATTTGATGGTTGATTTGGTTGATTTAATTCATTTCCTCTATTTTAGAATAGATTGTATTGTTGCATATTAAATTATTTATTTTGTGCTTATAGCTATAGTAACTTTCTTCATGCACCTAGATTTAGGCTTGTGTAGTTGGATTATTGTTTAATATTACAATAAGAAAACAAGAAAAGTGTGGAAGAAAAAGCATTCAAAGAATGCTTAAAGGTCTTTTCACAAACACAATTGAAACAATTAAAAAAGCATGGGAAAACCCTATATTAATTGATGAGATGTCATTAACTAAAAAAAGTTATCTCCTAAATTGAAACAATCATATAAAGAGGTGAACCCTCTTGACCAAGAGTCATATCACATGTTAGTGAAGAGAAGAAGAGTTCTTGCAGAACGTATATATATTGATTTAACCCTAAACAAGAGGAAACTAACAATAAGAATTTGTAAGTAACATTGTAGAAATATTAGAAGTTATTTTTTTGAAATTGAATTAGTAAGAGATAAAGGAAGGAGTAGGAAACTATTAGGGTAGAGAGACCACAATGAGAAACTAGTGAAATGAAATAAATACATAAATCCAAGGTCAAAAGATAGAAGTCCATCAAAAAGATAGGAAGAATCCTTCCCTACTGCAAACAAATCTAAGGAACGTACTTCTACTATGGAACATAATATGAAACTACCTATCTTTGGAAAAGTTACTACTAAAGCATATAAAGAAATTTTTATGTTGGAATCCACTTGGAGAAGGAATAGGACTTGGACTTACTAGGATAGACTTTATGATTTTATAGGGACACTTAGAAATGATGCTTTGAAATGGTATATGAACAAATGTCATCAGCATGATAAGGAATGGTAGGAAGTAAAGGATGAATTCCTATCTATCTTTGGATCTCCTATTGTTCCATCAAATAGAATTAGTCAAATGAGAGAAATGGTACAAGAAGAGGTTGAAAATTTTAAGGAGTATGACAATAGATTTGAAGAAGTAGTGAGGAAGATGGAGGAACTCTTTTTCAAAAAGTAAATAATTGAATGGTTTCTATCTAGACCACTGCTAGAGGTTAAAATGACACTAGATGGTAGAAAATTTGCAACCTACTAAAGTGTAATAGAATTAGCATGTAGGGTGGAAGCACAAATTTGGAGAAGGAGAAATGAGGAAACAAAAATAAGGAATTGGAGAAGATGAGACTAGAATGATAATAATTAAAGATTAAACAAGATATATATTAGCTAAAAGTGAAAATAACCTATTCTTATCATCAAATAAAAGGAAAAATATCTAGTGTACTCATTATTTTTAGGAAGGCCATTTGAGGAATGTCTGTCTAGTAATGAAAGATGAGAAAAGAGTTATGGTGCTTCAAGTGGACTTATAATTGGCTCCTAGAAAATTAAAAAGCATATACTATGGGATATTTGGAGAATTGGATGAACATGAGACTAATGATGGACATCTCTTTTATTCAAACCAACAGAAGATGATGAACATGAACCATGGTGTAACCACTGGTGTAAAGACAACATGTTAATACATAAAGGAATGGCCAAGGCTAAAGCTATGAAAGAATTCTGCAATCATGGCTATAATAATCCCACATGAAAGAACCAATACAAAATCCATACAACACATTATTCCCCACCACTAATTATGATTGAGAAATCTCCCACAAGCTACCCTTCAAATGATATTAGAGGCTACTACAATAACTACAAAGGAGAAGATGATAGAGGAAGAGGTCACAAGAAAAGAAGAAAAGAGGATGCTACCTACTCTAAATGCAATTAGATGGGTCATTACACAAATGAATTTCAAGAAAAGAAAAAAAAATGTAGAGTTTTTGGTGATCCTAACCATGATTTATTCACATGTTGAAGAGCTTAAAAATACTTTAAGAATGCTCCACCATAGTCAAAAATTGAGGAATTATTGGAACCTAATGCAACTAGCGGAGTTACAGTCATAATGAGGGTTCCTAAACAAACTTATCAAGGGGCTAGGTGATGCATGAAAACTAAACCAGATGAGGAAGATATACAAATCTAGTCATTACTCACAAATGAAGAATGGTTAGAGAAAGAATACTTAGACAAAAGGGAAGAACTAAAGAAGAAATTCATTATCAAATATGGAAACAAAAACAAAGTCATCGTAATAATGAGAGGATAAATTGATACTATAAAAGGAAATTCATTGATTAATTAGCTAGAGGAGGAGGAAAAAGAAGAGGACTACTTTCCTACAAAATCAAAGCATGATCATATAGCTAAAGATATTAGGAAGATTATTATAGAAGAAAAAGAAAAGAAGGACCACCACAAGGATTTCTTTTTAGAAAATGAATCTCAAATATTGAATGAACTCACAAACTTTTAAGAAGATGAAAGTCTTTTAGAAAAATTAAAATAATTCTCAAAATATTGGATAATAATAGAAACACTAATTTAAGACCACAGATTATAACTATGAAAAAACCCCAAGAAGATGGAAAAAGACACCAATATTAATAGAGGTTTGTGTAAAAAATAGATACTTTAAGAATTTACTAATCAACTTAGGAGAATATGTTAGCATTATGCTTGAGAGAATCTAGGAGGAGTTTGGAAGAATAGCATTATATTACACACCTTTCAACAATGCTCTAGCTGACGAGACTGTAATTGGAATAATTGGAACTTGAAGAGATGTAGAAGTTAATTTGGTTGGGATTAAACAATAATTTTACTTTGAAGTGATTGAAATCAAAGACCCATTTGACACATTTAACATTCTACTAAAATTGGAATGGTACAATCAACTCATTTAAGAAAGAATTGCCACTCTTTAATGAAGATAAGGTGATGCACATCCCTTTAAGATATGAGTAGCACATATATGGAAGAGCTAGCGTAAGAATAAAGTTAGGAGGAAGATGAGAAGGGACTATATTCCTTAAAAAAATACCTACAAAAGACACCATTAATGAGCCTAACTCAAAGGGGGAGATTATCCTTTATTGTAGAAGTTATAGCACAAAAAACGAAGATGTGATGAATGCTTGGCTTTTAGATGATTTGGAAAGAAGGTTTAGTAATGTATTAGGATCAAGAGGATTCTACAATCTATGAAAATTGAGAAAACCCCTATTAGCATCATTGAAAATAATGGGAACCCACTGTAAAGTTTAGAAAACCAAAACAACAAGGAAGATAAACAAAATATTAAAATTCCACATCATTTTAACCATATTTCATGTAGTATTTCACATATTAATCTTCCATGGTATTCTAGAGTAGGCGACTTAATATCCTATATATAGAAATCATGGAAAAGATATTTGAAAGGGAAGATCTAAAACTATAAGCACTACAAGTTACCTTAGTATGCAATAGAAAAAATATGGTGGTATGGCCACAAGATGACCACACCAACTTGGATAGCATTTATAATTCTATTAAAAACCAAATACACCCCAAAAGAAGATGAGTGCAAACTTACCTTCGAATACATTAGTGAAATACAACTTGAGACACATTTATAGAATTGTATTAGGGAATGGACTAAAAAAGGGAATATGATGATATAATTTATACTAATCTATTTTACTAGAGCTTAATGCCCATCAAAAAAACTTGGTACATCAACCAAGAGAAGAAAGAAGAAACTAGCAAATGGGATATGGTACAAAATGACTTCCATAAAAAAATTCATTCTATAGTCCAACAGAATTGTACATAATGCATTACAAAAGATGAAAGAAAAAATCTTATCATTGATAAAATTCAAAAAAATATGTGGAGAAAGGAGATATCAAACCATTCCACCAAAATAAAAAGGCATTTGGAAACTTATAGACTAGATGGATAAGATAGAAACTCCACTACAAAAGCTATGTTATATCTCAATAAATATTATAAGCAAAAATGAGGATGAAGAAGAAGATTTACAACATTTGGAAGTAGAAATCAAGGAAGGAGTGTAAGGAGGAATAGCCACTACAATTGTACTAGAAAATATATACTTTAATCAACCTTTAAAGACAAGAGAAGAGAATATAGCAATAGAGGGGAGCCCTAAACTTGATAAGATTAGAGACTATTGGGATGAGAGGTAGGGTATGCAAGTTGTGGATGTATTGAAAGAATATTAAGTTCTATTTCCGTACACTATCATTAATATTAAGGTTATTAAAGAGGAGCTTAGAGTAATGAAATTTTAGTTTAAGGAAGGTTGAAAATCATAGAGGAAAATAACCTATAAACTTAATCCAATGTGAAAACTAGATTAACGAATGAAGTAGAAAATATATTAGTTGGTAGTATAATCAAACTCGTAGAAGATGTAGACTAGATAATCCATATGGTCATACAACATAAGAAAATAGGTGAAATAATAGTACACTTGACTTTAGATAACTCAATAAGGCTTCTATGCATGATCCCTTTCCCACTCCATTTACCAAAGATGTTCTTGAATTAATAGCAAGAAGGGAAGTTGATTCCTTCATTGTTGACTTCTCAAGGTACCATCAAGTAAAGATTTAGGAAGAAGATTAACATAAAATGACATTTTCCTAAATGGGGATTGTTCATGTACACCATTATGACATTTTTCCAAAAGAATAAACCTATGGTATTTAGTAGAATAATGATCAATGAATTTGAGGATGTTAATCATAATTTATTGGAGGTATATCTGGATGAATTGACTATATATTAGTTGATTAATTATCATGTAAGTACTTTGATTGATGTTGGCATGGTGTAGAAATATACAAATTTCATGAAACTTGAAGAACTGTATATTTGTGGTGCCATTTGGTACATCATTAGGCCATATAATATGCAAGGAAGGCTTAATGGTTGATTTATTAAAAATATCAATAATCATAAATATTCTAGCCTCAAAAATAGTGACTTAAAGTAAAAACAAATTTTAGGCTATACTAGCTATCATAGGAAGTTTATGAAAGGATATGCGGCCATTCCTAGGTAAAGTAGAAGAGATCCTGAAAAGGAAAATAAACAAGACATTCTAGTGGACAAAATAATTACAAGAAGCATTTAATACACTAAAGAAGAACATAAGAGAAGAACTTATTTTGAGTAAATGTTATTGGAGTAGCGAAGATCAGAATGCAACATCCAAGATAAACTTCCAAAAGTGAATGATAAAGCACAAAAGCATTCTTATCGTAAAAATGAGAGTTTCTAAATGTATAATGAGAGCCCTTGAATATAAAGTCAAGGAAGAGAAGGTAGGAAGGTAGGACTAAATGTCTTATTACCCCTCCAAATTTACAACACATGTTATCTCACACAAGACAATTTTAAGTGCATGTGTCAAGTCCACATGAGGTGAGATAGAAAGAAATATTATCCTCTAAGTAAACTTAAGATAAGTGTGAACAGGTCAACCTAGAAAGGGTGATAAACTAACTAGATGGATAATAAACCTATTTACACTAACACCCCCCTTAAGTGCAACATATGGAGAAGATATTCGATGAAGATGATGATGGGTCCCAATTACAAGGCCATGTTAGGTACCCATGTACAAAAAAAATTCTCATAACTAGAGTAAAGGAGAAAACCCAATGCGAAATAAAAATCCTCTCTAAAAGTGAAGAGATGCATATAAAAATTGTACAAGTTAAGAAGGAGGACTCAACATGACCCCCCAAGGACTAGTTCTATCACAAATGTACAATAAATGTTCCCCCCATAGGAGAGAAAAAGAGAGAAGGTCTATATGAACCCCCCCTAAAAAAAAGTGAGAAGGAAAGAACTCTATGTGACGAAATTCTCCCTCCCAAAACTAAGATGAGAAGAGAAACCATGAAAACTCCCCTCAAAATGCCTCCTACAGTTCTGGTAGATGCCCGACACTAGATGCTGAAGAAGATCACTAGTTTTTCAAATTTGAAGTAGAATATGAAAAGAGGGTTGTTGTGCAAAATATAAATTTTAAGTTTTCATTTTTGAAAAATACAATTTTGCACTAGAACTATGGAAAAAAATTCTTACAAATTTTATGTGATTGAAATAAAATTAATCTTCTTGCCCTTTTTCTCTAAAGAGTTTATTTTTATATTTGAAAGTTAAAGTTTTTCAAATTGAATAAAATCCAAGGTTTATCAATGGCAAATTTAAAAGTTTGTATGGTTCTTGATATTTCCTTAAAATGTTATTTTTCAAAATTTAGACCATATTTTTTTATTGTATTTTTTGGAGTGAATTATTCTCATCAAAATGAGCTTATGTATGATGTGGCAACTTGTGTCATTGTTTTTGCCTCATCTTCTATGCTAAGGACATTTTCTATATGTTGATCCGTTTGGCTTTTAGGAATGAGATATAGAGTAGGAGTTAAATGGCATCTCAGTACCCACCAAGTTTAATTGAAAGTAAGGGATGAGATGTGTCAAATAAAAAAATTAAAAAGATAAAATTGAATCGGCTTCAAATATGAATATGCATAATTAAGGTTTAATTTGCATCTAGTACTAAATATCCTACTAAGGGTTCCTAGAATCATAGTGCTATATATTATCATAGTCCTACCATGATTGTTGAATATCATTAAGCATCTCTATTGTACATGAGTGCACACTCCTTAACTCTACATGATCATAGTATTATAGTGCTGACACCCAGCTCTCTTAAGTATTTGGTAGAAAAATTGATTCTAACTAAATTACTTTTAATTAGAATAATCTTCTAAGTAAGCATTAGGCTACTAGCCAACAAAGACATATATCTTGCTACTACATAATGTAGAAGAGCAAGAATGTCTAGGATAAATCCCTTTATTGCTAATAGAATGAAAAAAATAACTAATACTAACTAAAATGGGATACAATTGGAAAGATATAGAAAATGATGAAGTAACTTGCATAGAGGAAAGTAGAAATGAAAATGCATAAACATGGATGTAACCTATCACCAGGAAAATAGCCTCACTATCCAAGATGACAGCATGCCACGTGGATGTTTGCATGTCACATTGTATTATGTATGGTGTAAAAAATTAAAGTCTAGGACCTATACAGATTTGTATGATTTTTGGGAGTTACCTATCAAAATATAGAATTCAAGAATTATCACATAGATTATCAAAGATGATGGAAATAATTGGAAATTAGTAGCATAAAAAGTGAAACAAAGGGAAATGACGAGAAAGGGGGAAGAAGAAAGCAAACGCTTGTGCACTCAAAATCACAAAGATGAAAGAGAGGGTTGGGCTTTATAGGAGCTTTCCTAAGTCAAGCCCCATTTTTAGTGTTTCCACCTCAACAACAGCCATAGATGTTGATTGATTGATACAAAAAGTGTGTGCTCTAGTTCTAAGTGTATCTAGAATTTCTAGGAGCATTGACAAGAAAGATTGACAAGATATATAAACAAAATCTGATTAATCTAACACATGCAATGATATCTAGAAAATAATGAGCAAAATAGAGCAATGTAATGAGCAACAACAAGACTATGATAATGGCGAGTATTGATTTTGACATAGATTCACTAGCTTATGAATTTGATCTCCTTTCAAATGACAAATCGAGGGGGTTTTATAGAAAAGGCAAGAGGGAAAATCTAGGAAAGGAGTTGTTTTGGCATGGATAAGTATAAGAAAATCTCAAAATGCTACACAAGTTAAAATGTAACTTCTAAAAATTGTTTATGAATAAACAGATACTCACGGGACATCAACATATCATGTAGATGTTCGTGCCAAGTGCTGGTGTCCAAACAACTCTAGTTTTTGGAAAGTCTACAAAACTTGGGGCATTGTCAGGGTTAATGCACTTTTATGGTTTTGGGGAGTAGACACTAATGTGGACTCCAAGCATAACATGGAATTGTGAGAGTACATAATTTATGATGCTACATTTAGCCCCCACATTAGTGGGTTAATGACAATACATTCATATCCAAGCTAAAGCAATAAAGGAAATAATATAAAAACAAACTTTTTACCCAAAGATACTATAGAGTATATAGAATGTAACTAAGTGAGAGATATGAATCCCCTAGCTCAGGATTCTACAAAAAAATCACAATGTTAGGCCAAAAATTTGCACATGAAACAAATGTCAGAGACATATGTATATATAAAAGTAATAAGAAGGAGGATTCGACCAAATATTATTTGTTGTAAACCTTGCAGTTAGCAAATAATATAGTCTAATACACATTAATCTAATGATTAAGCAAACATATAGAAAAGTAAACCAGAGGCATTTCTAACGTCGATTCACTAGGAAAATGTTGGGTATGGCTCTAGGGCTAGCACACTACAAGAGCTAGGAACCATACCAAAAAGATTCTATAAGTTAGTAGAGATAGCATGTCCCATTGCTAGGTGGCTTATGAGAAGCATTGATAGTATAGTGAATGAAGCAACACAGACTAGCATTGCCTTGCTAGGTGACCTACATGTCAAACAATATCAGAGATTACATGGATAGTGTGGCTAGGTAATTCTAATAAAGGTGGTATGGACCAAGAATGCTACAAAAATGCTGCAAGGAACATACCAAGGATGTGGTGTGTGAACAAGTGTGAAAGATAGAAAATATATGCCCCCACCCTAAAATAATTACATATTACATAAAGGAGCAATCAATTTTAAGGTAAAAGGAGGGGGGAAAAAGGCACAAGAGATTTTAGAAAGTATATGCCTAGAGGATATGTTCCAGAGAGCTATGTCGTGAAAGAGCTACCCCTAAGAAGGACAACCAAGGCAATGTTGTAGGCATGATACACAATGGCTTGTGTAAGCATGGCATGATGCTGAGAAACACAACAAGGTGTCACAAAAAAAAAGCAACATCATAATAAAGTACAAAAGGATCTATGTGCTTCAGAGTCCATATAATATATAGGAGGGGAATAATTGAGGAAGTACTTGATATGGAATTGTCATCATCCACCTAGTCACGTAGAACTACAAATACAAAGGAAGAAGGTCACATGAAGATAAAGTAAAAATTTTAGGTCAACATGGAAGGATGCTGAATCATCTGACACTTTGCATCATCCCCAAAATGTGGAAAAATCATGTACGAAATATAGAATAATATAGAAACATATAGAAGAATGTCACAACATTTTCATTCCCCCTATATCCATGTGTCTACAAGGGCATCAAGGGTCCTCTAGGGAGAGATGACAAACATACAGTTTCATGTAGCAAGGACGAGGATTTACAAACATACAAGTACACTACAAACAATAATAGATTGAGTGAAGTTACCACTCTCAAGGGTTGGGCTCTAGTAGGTCATCCACCTCCCAATATTTCTCATCATATAGGGATGGTGGACAAGCTATTAGAGGGACCACGTTGAGGGCAGCACTTGGTACTATACTTGATTTGAGATGCAGAGGATCAACAACTAATGGAGGATCTTCATGTATCTCACCAAAGGTGAGGTCCATCAATCTTGTGAAGTTCAAGGACAAAGATTGTATCTCTTACAAATATTCAAATACATATTCCTTGGGGGAAGAGTGATCTAAATTGCTATAAAAAATAGATAACAATAGAGGGTTGATCAATGCTAATAATAGGAACTAGAGCACTAGTGGAGAAGAGGTCCCCACAACTAGAATAGACAATGTATAAGGACTTAGAGGAGGTGAAGGAGGCATGTGATTTGGCTTGCGATAGGTAAAAGTGGGATAGTGATCATGCTTTCATTTGGGCAGTAGGCATGGAATGTCTATATCAGTGGTGGTAGGATGCATGATATCAAAGAACACTTGATGTCAAGTACGTTGGAATGGAACTAACTCTAATAAAGTGACACTGGAGATGACACTGACATTGGGGATATTTAAGGGTTCATCAAATAGTGGCATGTAAAGGATGGATAGAAGAATGGGGATCTCCATAGAGGGAGTGAGGACTACTGGAACCTAATTAGGGCTATGTTCATTACACTCAATTAGTGGAGAGATGGGTGTAGGCGATGGAAATGAATCATGTAAAGAAGGAGTAGAAAACTGAGAAGGTGGAGCTAAATCTAGGGCCAATTGCATGGGAGAAGGATTCATGGGAAGGGGTTCATCTCCTGCTACATGCTTATGAGCTACAACATGTCAGTGATGCCTGGGATCTCTTGCAAGTTGATTTCACTAAGTGTGAGATAAAGCATTGGTAGGAGGAACTAGGGAGTTTCCCTACATGAGTTCCTTTTCTTTCATCACTCTAGGAATGGGAGGAGGAACTGAAGGAGCCATCGAAGGTTAAGGTACCATCATGGGTGAGTCTCTCAATCTAGGCTGCCTTCCTCATGCCATTGTAGGGGTTAGAGGAACAAAGACCACTACTGATGATTAGGAGACTGAAGGGGAGGAGTCCCGCAACATGGACTACTTTCCTCAAGTCCCTGATGAGACAGGAGGAATAGGAGTAGCCACTAAATGTTGGCGAGGTCTGGGTTGTACCAGTCACATACCTCTAGGTCTTTGCGTAAGACACTAGAGGTGGGACTTCCATGTATATTCCAAATGCTAGGGGATGAGAAAGGTCACTCAATTCAGGTTATTTTTCCTTCTCTTCCTATGGGGCAAGATGAGGACAGAGACAACTATTGGACATTGAGGGATTGTAGGGGTAGCAGTTGGTGCGATTGAGGAGGAACTGATAAACAATTAAGCTACATGATTTGCTTTGAACTTCTAATATGAAAAAATAGGAAGTCATTGTGTGGTCAGAATGGCTTAGTTAAGGTCAGCCAAAATTAATCCAAGGAAAAATTATCGCATAATGCAAGAGGTTTGAACCCACTATGATATATAGTTTGAACCTGACTATCAAGAGGGAATTTTACGAAATTATGGATCACAAAGGGCACTGATTTCATGGAAGAGAGCAATAAATGGTTCATCTTCACATGAAATTGGTATGACCTATAGGGATGACAGAGAAAAGAACTTCTAGGATTTTTTGTCCAACCTAGACAAAAAGGGTAAGTGAACCCATGGTTTGGTGAGAAAACCCATCATGCAATTGTATCTAAACTTCCAATTTCTCATACTTGTCTTGATAGAGGTCATGCATGTATATAAATTTCTCTGTATTTATGTTTACCATACACACAGGGTCAATTAATACACCCTTGGTGGGATTTTCATTGACCAAAGTGGTGATGTAAAGAGGTCCTCCATAGACATGCATGGGTTCATCTATGGGTGTAAAGGAGATGATTGGCTTGGGAATAGAGCATGCTTGACTAGGGCAAGGGAGATCATCCACCATTGCAATCATTTTGGCTAAAGATGTTGAAGGCTCATTAATCATGGTAGATGCCATAGTATCAACAGGAAGTTTGATCAGGTTTGTAGAGTGATGCGGCAATGGATTTGTGTAAAATTTTAGGTTTTGGTTAGGTAGAGCAACATATTTGTTACCTCTGTCATTCACACCAGAGACTTGGATGACATTTTGGTTGATGAGGTCTTCTGACATGATGTTTAAGACATGTACATCTCTTTGTCATGGCCCAACACTTTATGGAACTGGCATAAGGCCTTCAGGTCATAAGAAGGCGATGGGCTTTTTGTTGTATCAGTAGGATGGATTAGCAGCAGTAGGATGAGGTTATTATTAATAATTTGTTACATTATAGCATAGAGAGATTTGTGTAAGAGAGGGAATTATTGAGTCATGGGTTTGTTTTGAGAAGAGAGGGCCATAGCACTTTGGGTTGGTGTAGCGGCCACGACTTGAATATTGTTTGAAGAATTCATTTTGATGAAATTTTTTATTTTTCTTGTAACTTTGAAATGATAATGAGTGTTGGCAAAGAATAAGGCACCAAAAAGAACCTACCACAAGTTACACAAAGGGCATGCAGAGGATAAAGCTGACTCATAAAGAGGTATTCTGGGAAAGGACACACCTCTAAGTAGATATATAGGAGATACATCTAAGCAATGTAAAGTAAGAGTGTAAGAGAGAGTAAGAGAGCATGAGATAGATATGTATAAGGCAAAGACTCACACTTTGTGGTATGAACATGTATGTACTAGTTAATGAGAAATATATATAAAGTAGATATAAGGGTTAGGATATAATTATATGTGTGTTATGAATGTTTTATTCTACTTAGATTGTACCACATAATAGATTTCCTTAATGTTTATTCATGTTTCTCTCATTGTTTGATTGGGGTATAAACTAGACATTAGAGTCTTGACTAAGGACCATATCTCCATACTGGTAATCCTCTCATTTCTTGACAACAAAAGGGCATCAGACTTCCTAGGAAGAGCCTATGAGGAAGATCCTTCATACTAGTTAACTGATTGCCGGTAGTCACAGAGTGCTATGCATAGTTGTATAAACTAAGGGTAACACATTAGTAGAACCTTATCTCAAATTCAAGGCAATAGTTTTCCAATGAAAACCTGTTGCACATTAGAATCTAGAAGTGCATAAGGAATCTACAAGAATAAAGCCTGATAATGGATGATGAAATCAGTAACATTCTTGTACGCTCCTTTCCTATAGTGGACGAGGTCAGTAAACATGGCCTAGGGTCTGATGTTTTCTTAAAAGTGTTGGAAAAACTAATTTACAAGTTGTTGAAAAGAATTAATAGAATGATTAGGAAGAGAGAAAAATCAATCCAACACAGTATCTTTGAGAGACCATGGGAAAATATTTTCTAGAAGAAAATCTTGAAAGATGAAATTGTTGCATAATTTCATGAATGCTGAGACATGATTCTGTAGATCTCTTTTACCATTATATTTTCTTAAAGGAGGACCCTCAATGTTTTAGGGAAGAGGGGAAGAAATAATGGATAAAGACATAGGACTTCAAGAGTAATATGAGGGGATTGTTGGTTGGGATGTGGATGTGGACATATTGGATCATTGTTGTTGAAGGGAGTTTACATTATGGAGAAGTTGGGTAATGTAATGATAGGTGCTATTAGTAGACATTAGGGTAAAAGTACAAACCTGTGTCACACTTTGGGCCAACTAAGTAATTTTGGCTGAGTAGAATTCGACTGAAACCACATGGCACTTCTTTGGCACCGATGTGGCCCCAAAATTTGACTAAGTTTCGGTCGAGTTTGTTTCGGTTGAGTAAGTTTCAACCAAATCCATTAAATATAAAAACAAAAAAAGTAGTGGGCATGGGTATTTTGCCTATTTGGCTAAATTTCTTATGTTCATAGACTACTCGCCTGAGAACAGAGCCTACAAATCCCTACTAAACCCAAGTAAGATCCCATTCTAAACTCTTCATTTCACATTGTTTGTTGCTTTGAAAGGAGTTGTTTTTGTTAGGTTTAAATTATGTTGTAGTGCTTTTTTTTTGTTCTGTATGTTACCTGATAAGTTTTATTATTTTTTCGATGTTGTGGATGCTTTTCCTATGTTATGCCAGTTTCATTTACGTCTAAGACTACATATTATGACATGCAAATTGGAAAAATTTAGTTAAATTCATATAAACTATTTTAAAACCCTGGTCTCCATGATTAGTGACTGAACTAGGGCAAACGAAATGGAATTGTTTGGCCAAAATGGCTTAGGGTTTTAAATAGAGATAGTCATATAGGGCTTAATCTTCTGAAAATACTAAAATGACTTCCATTTATATAAACTCTTTTAAAACCCTAGCTACCATGATAAACTATGACTAAATGTAGGGTAAAAGAAATGGGTCTAAACATGTTTAGATTTAATTAGGTATTCTGTTGATATCAAAAACCTTGTTTAGCTATGGTAGCAACCTCCTATTGTTTAAGACAACTTTCTTCTTTGAAATTTGTATTATGCCCTATAACCAAGAGACTTTTTAAAGAACAAACTTATTTTTAAATTAGGTGCCTAGGTCTTTCAAAAATATCACTGTTCAAGAGATTCCAATCTAACTCCAAGAATAAGGACCTATTCTATTAATAGATATATTTATTTATTGAATGCTTGTTGGTTGTGTTTACAACTTAGATGCCTATTAATAAAGGATTTAGACTTTTCCACAAATCTGATTGGCTATGTGGATAAGCATGCCATCTATAAGTTCAACTCTTCATCAGTCTATCATTAACTCAGTTGCCCACCTATGGATAAGTACACCCTTAAAAATAAATAAACAAAACTTTGAAATCTAGCTTTAGATCCTATATAGAGGTGTACACCTCACAAAGGAATTTGATTTAAATTTGCATCTTGAAATTTCTTAACTTTTTGAGCATCTCTCAATGGAAATAACATCTATTTCTCCCATAGTCAAATGCACGCTTGATAATAGAAATTTAAATTTTGTTTTTATCTCTGAATCCTGATATAGATTTGCACCTGTATATATTGGATGTCACTTGATTTTATTTTGACGGTCTTCTTTAGTGAATCTTGCACCTATACATTAGAGTTAGAATTCTTTCAGGCATAGCTCTATGTTAGTAGTCACCAACTAGAAATTCTATATATTGAGACCCTATAGAGCCATGCAGCTGCGGGTGAGTGTAGGATCATGATGGGCAAAACACTACCTCTAAGTGGCAATGTGAATGTGAAAAATAGACTTAAGTAACTTCATGTCAAAAATTGAATGAGTTATCTACACAATCTAGAAATAAGATAGTAATAAAAGTTGTAAAAAATTGAATGTATTTTATGGGATACTACTTTTTTTAAAAAAAATTAAAATTATTTTGGTAAAAATTAGATATTTCAATGAAGCACTACTAAAATTTTTAGAAAATTGTAAAAAGTATGTGTCATTCCGGCCAACCTAAGTATGAGAAAGACAAAGTATGAGTAGATGTGACACATATGTTTTTGAATTTTTTAAGTAAATAAATAATTATTTATGATTTTTTTACTATGAATTTTTTGAAATATTAAAAATTAATTTTCCACCCAACCTAACTTGGTCAAAAATATATTAAAATAAAAATTTTAAAATTTTAATGTATACCTAATAAATCCTACAATGTGACACATCTTTTGGATTTAAAAAAGGATTAATATGTTGAAAGTTATGTATGTTTTTCAATATGTATATCTATCAGGAAATCAGACATAGCGTATGTAGAGAATTAATAATAATTACCTATGTAGAAAATTAATAATAATTACTTATGTAGAAAATTAATAATAATCACCTATTAAAATTATTATGAGGCATATATTATATTTTTAGAATCTTAATAACATCCTCTATAACCCCTTTTAATTTGATTAAATTTAGTTGGAAAAATGTATTTCAGCTTCAGGGATGAAATTGTGAAAAATTTCAGCATAACACTAAATGGGTGGTTTTGCAAGTTTCGAGGCTCCCACTTGCCTGAATATAAGGTAATCCCAAGGCATATTTGGAGGGAATCAATATTTGAACTAGAAATATTAACACCCTTTCCATCCAAATCTAAATATTAGTCTAAATGTTTGCATTTTTTCATCCAGCAATTTTTTTTCTTCATTGCCACTATTTGGCCCATCATGATCTCGCACTTCATGCACCTCTGTATAGAGTTTTAAACTAGATTCTCCCTTATTCGAGAGCACACTTGTATATTGCAATTTAGAGCTCCAAAACACAACTTTCACTTTATTGAGTGTGCCCTTGTCTGTACACGCTTTGTAATTTAACTTTTATACATTCAGGGATACCCTTCACCATATGCTTCGGTACTTTAGTTTTATTTATTGAAGTCCACACATGAGAGTTTATTTCTCATGATATCTTTAGGCTAAGTCCTTCTCATGTGCATGCCTATCAACACAATCTTTGAATTTCAATACCTCCATCTTTAAAAGTGCACCTAATAGTGGAATTTGGTCTTTGATTTCCCAATGTCTATGTGCTAACCTCTATTTTGTGTTTAGAACTTTGATTTTGTTTGTAGATCATCTTTTTTTTAGGTGCATGCCTAAGTTCTATTGTGTTAGGAATAAGCACTTAAAACTAAGTTTTCTTTACCCAAGCATGCCATTCTAAATTGAAATCTTCTTCTGAAACAACCTTTACACATGCACACCAAATAGTGTTCTATGATTTGAATGTCACTTATTTAAATCTACACTGTCAAATGTGTAGTTGTGCATGCATTTCAAACTTTTGAATTTTCATTTTGAGGCACACACCTAAACAAATAGTCTACAGTTTTGAATTTGCTTTGTTAGGCATGCCCTTTGTAATTTAGTTTGAAACTTAGTTCTCACCTCTTTCATGTGTGCACCTTCATAATGGAGATCACCAAGTTGCCTTTATACATGCACACAACTCTATGTATAGACCATTTCCTTCAAACAGGGGTGTGCAATTTAACTTTATACTTAAGAGATTTTCTAATTTGAAAGTGCATACTTCACAACCCTATCCCTCTATTTGCTCATGTAGGTGTGCACCTTTAAATGTAATCATGGACCTGATCCTTCTTCACACAGGGTTGCACTTATTTACTACATTTTCACACTTCGATCTCCTTTAGTTAAAAATAAACATCTCGTATTCATAAGGATATGTCTTCAGCATTTTTTTGGAATACAGATCATCTTAGCATCATCCACACAAAAGAGAATCTCTACCTCTGCTTTGAAACCCATATTAAACTATACAACATTAAACCAAATATATATTAGCTCAGACATTTAATGTGCACAATAATAAAGTTTGAAACCCTTCTCGAATATTTTCAACAATTAAGAATCTACAATCAACCACCACTTGCAAATCCATAAAGAATGTATTCTAGAAAGAAAGTAGCGACAACTTTCTATATATAACATAGCCAGGATTTTGAGCACAAAAGTCCTTGACTTTTTTGTAACGTTGAAAAATGTCCCCTTAGGGACTTTTCCCTTATAAGGTTTAGCTCTAGGGTCTTTTAGCTGCATTTAGGACATCTTACATCATATTTTGACATCTTGATGAAATGAGCCCTAATTTTCATGAAAAATGGGAGCTAGGGGGATCCCTTGAACCTAACCCTAACCAAATAGGGAGGGAGGACTTGGGCACCCATGCCCTAGTCCTGTCCTATTTTGGGTCAGTCCCAAATTTTGAGTGTCAGCTTATGATAATTATTTGGGTCGTATGCCAACATGGTAAGTTTGAATTACAAAATTCTTGGCTGGAGTGTTTATAGTTGCATATAAAAGCATGTCTAGGCATTCTTTTGTAAACTAGATGATAACTAGATGATTACTAGCTAGCAATTTGGACTCTCAAGTTTATGTGAAAGTGATTCAATGCATTCATTGTGTAGCAAGAGTAGATTTGTGTTGTCTATGTGTTTGTATTTGCAGATTTGAGTAATCATCTCCTCATGGCATGAAGAGCTTCTTCCTCCCATGAGATCTTCACTACAAGGTGACATCATTAGTGTTTTTGAGCATTTATCATTTAGTTTTTGCCTCTAACCTCACGGGAACACACTCTCTATCTGACAACGGTGTTCAAAAGACTTGAATGTCCCTCTAGGGCTTCACTGAGGCAAGCATCTAAACACCACAACCCCCTCCCAAAGTTTCTATGATTGTAGGTTATAGGTTGAAGATACAGAAAAAGTGGAGTTGCACGAGGACATCACAAAGTTTTGGATTTGCAGATCAAAGTTGAAAATAACACCCTGGACTTTGGCGCTGACATTTTAGTCCTCTAGATTCCGTGACAGGAAAATCTTTGATGCAATAGGAATAGGTTCTAGATCAAACTTCCAGATCCTAAACAATTCTTACGTATTGGAGTTGGGCGCCCACACATTAGTCCTCGAGTGTTCTATTTTCAAACCTCAAAAATAGGTACATAGTTATTTGTCATTTTACATCTTTCTGTAGCAACATTTTCTAATATTCATCTGTTTTCTTCTGTATTTGCATAATTAGTGTTTTAATGTGTAATTGAGCATAATTGTCCATAATTGATAATCAAATCATACAAATCCAAGTTTCCCTACATCCCATAGTGACCTAGGGTCTAATAGTGCATTTCCACTCGACCCAAAGTCCTTGAATGAAAGGGTGAAAGGATGATACACACACAAAACCACCAAAAACCAATCATCCAAATTCCACCCTTTACATTTTGGTGAACCTATGTTGTTGGAATTGTTTGCACCTTGCTAAGTGTTTTTCTTCAAATTTTCTTTTATTTCATTCATTCATAGTATCATTCATCTTATTGCATTGGAAAACTTACAAATTTTTTGAAAAAATGGAAAATTTTGAAAAAAATTGCATTCTAGGGTTTCTATTTTGCAAAAATTAATGCAAATTTCATAAAATTTCTAATTTTTTGCATTAAATACAAGTTAGATTGCACAAAAATACAAAAATTCAATAGCTTGCATTACATTTTCATCATAAAATTGTTAGGGTTTTGTTGAAAATTGTGAATTTTTTGTATAACCTAGTAATTCCAAAATCTAGGGTTTGCAGGCAAAATCTTGTTTCATATTTTTAAACTGATCTTAGACACTCATTCAAAATTGAATTTTTCTATAGTGTTGGATTTTAGTGTAAATTTGCATTTAAATCTCAAAATTTTGCATTTTTACATAAAACATTTCAACAAAAACTAGTGTTTTCATTGATTTTTCCTTAGATTAGCACTTGCATTTTGCATGGTAGTGTGTATAAATCATTTTAAGAACTTATTGGACTTAATTTTCATCATAAATCAGACTACAATACATTCATATAGCATTTTTCATCAAGATCTCAAACCTCGGGCTTGAAAAACCTTGATTTTCACTAAATTTGGCCTTATCGACTCTCAAAATTTGCACCATAGGCATGTTGTGAAGAATATTTTTTAACTAATTGGCTGTTATCAGGGTCATTATATTCTTCCCCTCCTAAAAATCTTCACAACACCTTTTTATTGAGCTCTTGTATTGAAAATTTGGCGAAAAATTACACATTTTTGCTATATTCACCCTAGGGTTTGACCTAGATTGCACTCCAAGCGTGTTGTAAAGGATTTTATGATCGTAGGTGACTTATATCACTACTATTATTTGTGTCACCTCCTAAAATTCTTTACAAAACCCCTTTTTCTAGGTGTTGGACTTGAAAATTTGTGAAAAATTGCATAATTTTTCTATATTTTCACTAGGGTTTGATCTTGAGTGTCACTATAAGCGTGTTGTGACATATTTTTTGGCATTAGGTGGCTGTTATTACTGATATAATTTTCTTTCCATCTTCATTTTCCTCACAACACCCTTTGTCATGCTCTTTTGCTTTGAGATTTGGTGAAAAAATCGCTTATTTTCGTGTATTCTCACTAGGTTTTGACAAGTCATCATCTTAGATTTGCATTAAGAGTGTGTTTTGAAGGATATTATTTATTTATTGGACTGATATAAGACATATTATTTGTGGCCCCTGATGAAAATATTTACAACACCTTTTCTTTTATATATTTGCATTGAAAAAAGTACAAAAAATCAAGCATTTTAGGTCATTTTTGCATATAATGTTGTACTTGTCTTTGGAATACTTTTAAAAAGATTTTAAAATCTGATTTGGCACTTATGGCCTCATCTTTTCAGTGATCTTTGGAATATATACATGCATATATCACAAAATTTGAAAATTTGTACAAATTTCTCAGTATGCATCCGCATGTTGTTACCTATATACAAGCTATGTATCACAAGGATATAATTGTGTTATCTTTATTTGAAATCCTTGACTATGTATCTAATCCTAACAACTTCATTTATCTCATAAATACATACCCTTGGGTAGTAGAAGAACTACTAAAACACACTTTGAATGAAGAGCATGACACTTCTCATAATAGTTTGGAATTAATAGCTGAAACATATGGAGATGATATCAATAATGATTATGAGAGTGATAATGAATTCACAAGCTACCCTACTTCTACAACTAAACATTTAGATAAGGCAAATGAGAAGACTAGGATTATCTCTAGTAATTTGAGTAATCCTCCTAGCCAAAATGTAGTATGAATGGATGACATCCTAACAACGCAACATTGTTTTAACTATACTGACCTATTTGGTGTGATTGATGTGGATAAGGATCAATTTCATAACCCACCTAGTCAACTGAGAGATGATATTTATGTTGAGGTCCATCCTTCATTATCCCTTCGGGGATCGTGAAGTGCTTAAAATACATTAGACAGACAAATTGAACAACCTACACCTCTCTCTAGCATTCAGCTTTGGGAGGATGATGACCTTCTTGATTATGGCCTCTAGCACAAAGATCCAATTAGGTAAGTATCCCTAAACCTTTATCTCTCTCGTGATGTGCTTCCCCCGTGATGTGTTATGTGTTGTTTAGGATTCTTGGGATGACTCCTGATTATCTTGTAAGGTCCTGGATACTAGGAGACCACCTCTATTGTGACCTTCTATTTGTATCAACATTCTTCTATATTGGCTCTCTCTTTGATTTCATTATTGTGTGTTCTGTCTTACAGACATAGCGTTGTGGTTGGTGACTTGGGGTACCCTCCTATGTGACTATCCCTAAAACACTTGTTTCTCTTCCCTTATTTATTATTTCCCTTCCTCTAGTGTTTCTATCTAGTGGGTGGATGACGAAAAACATTTATACTAATGTGGACCTAGCGTCCCTTTAGCAAGAAATAAAAAAGTTGGACTTAGTTCCTAATATGATTATGGGATTGTATATCTGATCTAACAGTTGACTAGTGGAAGCACTCCTACTTTCTACGTATTGATTTTGATAATGTTTTTATCTCACTTATAAACCTTAAAAATACTACTACTCTGCACACTTTGTTTGTCTTTAAATCTCACCTTGGTGGTAGTCAGTTCGAAGATTTTCATGATATAGCCCCATGGTTATCCTCAATCTCTGAATTCATGGTATAACCTTGGCTCTTTGTGTGATTAATCATATGCATTGATGTTTTTGTTTATCATGATTATGTGGACACTAACATGTTTCTTGCAGGGATGTGTTTGTGGGAACATTTGGTGATCATAAAGTACATGTCACCTCTGGGGGGCATGGGCTTTGCAAAACACTGTGTTGCCTTGTGTGTTTTCTTCCTACCTTAACGTGCTTGATATCAATCCATGATATCAACCACCTTAAGGTGTGGGCATATATAAGGTAAGCTATCCATTGTAGATCTTAGGAATGTGCTTGTCCTTAGGTGCCATTTAAAGGCTGGTGGCGACGAGTCCCTCCTACACTCTGAGTTTGTATGTAATCAATCAATCAATCATCTTAAGCCCTCTATGAAGGTGGGGGTGGTGTATCTCTTGCAGAGAGTGCCCATCCTATCATTTTAAAAAGGTCCTCATCAAGAGGCAGGGAGCGGTTATGTGACTAACTCAACCCTTAAGTGTGCCTTCGATGATTGCTATGGTGAAGCCCAATCATCGGTGTGTTCCTATAATGTGCCTGAGATGGTGATGAGCCTAGAAATAGGAACACTCCATCGCTTGTCTGCCATGTTTTCTCCATGTTTTCAAAGTGTGTGTTTGGTGTGCTTGCTTTGTTTGGCATGTTCATTCTCCCATATGCAGTCTAAAGACCAATGCGATGAGTGCTTCCTGCATTTTGGTAGGTTTGGCGTGTCTTATGTGTGTGTTTCCCCATATATGCAGTTTAAAAACCAATGCAATGAGTGCTTCCTGCATCATGGGAGGTGTGTTTACTTTCCGCTACTTGCATCTACATTTCATATATATGAGAAAAAGAAAAGAAAACAAATCATTCCTATTTTCCATGCATTAACTATCTGTTATGCATCTATTGTCTTGTCCATGTCTTGTGTGACTGTAACTGTCTTCTTCGTGTTTTGCATGTCTGTCATTGTCTTCAATGTGTTTGGCGTGTCTTCTCCGTGCTTGGCATGTTTGCTGTGTTTGTTGACCCTACTTTAGTGCATGTATTGGCCTCATGTTTATACATACATTAAAATATCGGCTAAATGTAACGTAAAAAAATGTCCCATTGGGGGCTTTTCCCTCATAAGGTTTAGCTCTCAGGTCATTTAGCTACATTTAGGAGATCTTGCATCATATTTTGACATCTCAATAAAATAAGCCCTAAGTTTCATGGAAAAGGGGTCCTAGGGGGATCCCTTGAACCTAACCTTGACCAAAATAGGGAGGGAGGAATCAGGCGCTTGTGCCCTAGTCCTGCCCTATTTTGGGTCAGTCCTAATTTTTGAGTGTCAGCTTGTGACCGTTATTTGGGTCCTATGCTGACACAATAAGTTTGAATTACGAAATTCTTGGCGGGAATGTTTGTAGTTGCATAGAAAAGCATGTTTAGGCATTCATTTGTAAACTAGATGACAACTAGATGATTACTAGCTAGCAATTTAGATTTTCAAGTTTATGTGAAAGTGATTCAAGGCATTCATTGTGTAGCAAGAGCAGATTTGTGTTGTCTACGTGTTTGTATTTGTAGATTTGAGCAATCATCTCCTCATGGCATGAAGAGCTTCTTCCTCCCATGATATATTCACTACAAGGTGACATCATTAGTGTTTTAAAGCATTTATCATTTGGTTTTTTCCTCTGCCCCTCAAGGGTACACACTCTCTATCTGACAATGGTGTTTGGAAGACTTGAATGTCTCTCCAAAGCTTGATTGAGGAAGTCTCTAAACACTAGAACACCCTCCCAAAGTTTCTTTGATTGAAGGTTATAGGTTGAAGATACAGGAAAAGTAGAGTTGTAGGAGGGCATCATAGAGTGTCAAATTTGCATATCAGAGTTGAAAATAGCATCATCGACTTGGGCACCAGCTCTTTAGTCCTCTAGATTCCTTGATAGGAAAATCTTTGATGTAGCAAGAATAGGTTATAGATCAAGCTTAGAGATCCTAACAAAAACCTAGGCATTGGACTTGGGTACCCGCTCATTAGTCTCTGACTATTCCACTTTCAAACCCTAAAAAGAGGTGCACAGGTATTTGTCATTTTACATCTTTCTATAGTAGCATTTTCTGATATTCATCTGTTTGCTTCTGTATTTGCATAATTAGGGTTTTAATGTGTAATTAAGCATAATTGATGATCAAATCATACAAATCCAAGTTTCCCTACATCTCATAGTGACCTAGGGTCTAATAGTGCATTGCTACTTGTCCCAACATCCTTGAATGAAAGGGTGAAATGAGGATACACACACAAAACCACCAAAAACCAATCATCCAAATTCCACCCTTTACATTTTGGTGAACACGTGTTGTTGGATTTATTTGCACCTTGTTGAGTGTTTTGCTTCAGATTTTCTTTGATTTCATTCATTAATAGTACCATTCATCTTATTGCATTGGAAAACTTACAAAAAATTTTAAAAATGGGAAAAATTTGAAAAAATTGCATTCTAGGGTTTCTATTTTGCAACAATTAATGTGAATTTCATCAAATTTATTATTTTTGCCTTAAATCTGAGTTAAATTTCATAAAATTACAAAAATTCAATAGCTTGCATTGCATTTTCATCATAAAATTCCTAAGGTTTTGTTGAAAATTGTGAATTTTTCGTATAACCTAGTAATTCCAAAATCTAGGGTTTGTAGGAAAATTCTTGTTTTAGATTTTTCTACCGATCTTAGTCACTCATTAAAATTTTAAATTAGCTATAGTGTTGCATTATAGTGTAAATTTGAATTTAGATCTCAAAATTTTGTAATTTTCCATAGAAAATTTCAACAAAAACTAGTGGTTTCATTGATTTTTCTGTAGATTAGCACTTGCATTTTGCATGGTAGGGTGTGGAAATTATTTTCAGATCTAATTCAACTTAATTTTCATCATAAATCAGATTACAATAAATTCATATAGCATTTGGCATCAAGATCTCAAACCTAGGGCTTGAAAAACCTTTATTTTCACTAAATTTGGCCCTATTGACTCTCAAAATTTGCACCATAGGCATGTTGTGAAGAATATTTTTACTCTAACTAGCTTTTATTAGGGTTATTATCTTCTTCCCCTCCTCAAAATCTTCACAACACCTTTCTATTGAGCTCTTGTATTGAAAATTTGGCAAAAAATTGCATATTTTTGCTATATTTGCCCTAAGGTTTGACCTAGATTGCACTCCAAGTGTGTTGTAAAATATTTTATGATTGTAGGTGATTGATATCACTACTATTATTTTCTTCACCTCGTAAAATTATTTACAACACCTTCTTTTCTAGGTCTTGGAGTTAAAAAATTGTGAAAATTTGCATAATTTTGCTATATTTTCACTTGGGTTTGATCTTGAGTGGCACTATAATTATGTTGCGAAAGTTTTTGTGGGAATTAGGTGGCTGTTATTACTAATATAATCTTATTTCCATCATCATTTTCCTCACAACACCCTTTGTCATGCTCTTTTGCATTGAGATTTGGTGAAAAAAATTGCATATTTTCGTGTATTCTCACTAGGTTTTGACTAGTCATCATCTTAGATTTGTATTAAGAGTGTGTTGTGACAGATGTTATTGCTATGTTGTACTAATATCAAACACATTATTTCTTCCCCTGATCAAAATCTTTACAACACCTTTTCTTTCATATATTTGCATTGAAAAAAGTACAAAAAACCAAGCATTTTAGGTCATTTTTGCATATATTGTTGCACTTGTCTTTAGCATACTTTTAGAAAGATTTTAAAATCTGATTTGGCACTTATGGCCTCACCTTCCCAGTGATCTTTGGAATATATACATGCATATATCACAAAATTTGAAAATTTGTACAAATTTCTTAGTATGCATCTGCATGTCGTTACCTATATACAAGCTATGTATCACAAGGATATAATTGTGTCATCTTTCTTTGAAATCCTTGACTATGTATCTGATCCTAACAACTTCATTTCTCTAATAAATACATACCCTTGGGTAGTAGAAGAACTGATAAAACATAGTTTGAATGAAGAGCATGACACTTCTCATAATAGTTTGGAATTAATAGCTGAAACATATGGAGATGATATTGACAATGATTATGAGAGTGATAATGAATTCACAAGATATCCTACTTCTCCTGCAACTAAACATTTAGATAATGCAGATAAGAAGACTATGATTAACTCTAGTAGTTTGAATAATCCTCCTACCCCTATTTTGGGTTAGTCCCAAATTTTAAGTGTTAGCTTGTGACCGTTATTTGGGTCCTATGCCGACATGGCAAGTTTGAATTATGAAATTCTTGGCAAGAGTGTTTGTAGTTGCATATAAAAGCATGTTTAGGCATTTATTTTTAAACTAGATGACAACTAGATGATTACTAGCTAGAAATTTGGATTCTCAAGTTTATGTGAAAGTGATTCAAGGCATTCATTGTGAAGCAAGATCATATTCATGTTGTCTATGTGTTTGTATTTACAGATTTGAGCAATCATCTCCTCATGGCATGAAGAGCTTCTTCCTCCCATGAAATATTCACTACAAGGTGACATCATTAGTGTTTTTGAGCATTTATCATTTAGTTTTTGCCTCTGTCGCTCAAGGGCACACACTCTCTATCTAACAATGGTGTTCAGAAGACTGTAATGCCTCTCCAGGGATTGACTGAGGCAAAACTTTAAACCCCACAGCCCCCTCCCAAGGTTTTTGTGATTGTAGGATACAAGTTGAAGATACAGGAAAACTAGAGTTGCAGGAGGGCATCACAAAGTGTCATATTTGCATATTAGAGTTGAAAATAACACCCTAGACATGGGTACTCATTCTTTAGTCCTCCAGATTTTGTGACAGAAAAATATCTGATGTAGCAAGAATAGGTTATAGATCAAGCTTGTAGATCCTGACAAAAACCTAGGCATTGGACTTGGGCACCCGCTCATTAGTCCCTGATTATTCTGCTTTCGAACCCTGAAAATAGGTGAACAATTATTTGTCATTTTTGCATTCTAGGGTTTCTATTTTGCAACAATTAATGTGAATTTCATCAATTTTCTAATTTTTGCATTAAATCTGAGTTAAATGGTAGAAAATTACAAAAATTCAATAGCTTGCATTGTATTTTTTGCAAGGGTTTTGTTGAAAATTGTGAATTTTTTCTATAAACTAGTAATTCCAAAATCTAGGGTTTGTAGGCAAAATCTTGTTTCAGATTTTTCTACTGATATTAGACACTCATTAAAAATTGAATTTGGCTGTAGTGTTGCATTTTATTGTAAATTTGCATTTAGATCTCAAATTTTTGCATTTTTACATAGAAAATTTCAACAAAAACTAGCGTTTTCATTTATTTTTCCTTAGATTAGCACTTGCATTTTGCATGGTAGGGTGTGGAAATCATTTTCATATCTAATTTGACTTAATTTTCATCATAAATCAAACTACAAGACATTCATATAGCATTTTGCACCAAGATCTCAAACCTAGGGCTTGAAAAACCTTGATTTTCACTAAATTTGGCCTTATCAACTATCAAAATTTCCACCATAGGCATGTTGTGAAGAATATTTTTGCACTAATTATCTATTATTAGGGTCATTATCTTCTTCCCCTCCTAAAACTATTCACAACACCTTTTTATTGAGCTCTTGTATTGAAAATTTAGTGAAAAATTACACGTTTTTGCTATATTTGCACTAGGGGTTGACCTAGATTTCACTCCAAGCATGTTGTAAAATATTTTATGATTGTAGGTGACTGCTATCACTGCTATTATTTTTTTCACCTTCTAAAATTCTTTACAACACCCCTTTTGCTAGGTCTTGGAGTTTAAAAATTGTGAAAAATTGCATAATTTTGCTATATTTTCAGTAGGGTTTGATCTTGAGTAGCACTATAAGCTTCTTTCAACAGATTTTATAGCATTAGGTGGCTTTCATTACTAATATAACTTTCTATCCATCATCATTTTCCTCACAACATCCTTTGTCATGCTCTTTTGCATTGAGATTTGGTGAAAAAATCGCATATTTTCGTGTACTCTCACTAGGTTTTGACTAGTCATCATCTTAGATTTGCATTAAGAGTGTGTTCTGATGGGTATTATTTCTATATTGGACTCATATCAGACATTATTTTCTCCCCCTAATCAAAATCTTTACAACACCTTTTCTTTCATATATTTACATTGAAAAAAGTACAAAAAATCAAGCATTTCAGGTCATTTTTGCATATAGTGTTGCACTTGTCTTTGACATACTTTTAGAAAGCTTTCAAAATCTGATTTGGCACTTATGGCATCATCTTCTTAGTGCTCTTTGGAATCTTTACATACATATATCACAAAATTTGAAAATCTATACAAATTTCTCAGTATGCATCCTCATGTCATTACCTATATACAAGCTATGTATCACAAGGATATAATTGTGTCATCTTTCTTCGAAATCCTTGACTATGTATATGATCTTAACAACTTCATATCTCTCATCAATACATACCCTTGGGTACTATAAGAACTGATAAAACACACTTTGAATGAAGAGCATGACACTTCTCATAATAGTTTGGAATTAATAGATGAAACATATGGAGATGATATCGAAGATGATTACGAGAGTGAGAATAAATTCAAAAGCTATCCTACTTCTCCTACAATTGAACATTCAGATAACTCAAATGAGAAGACTAGGGTTAGCTCTAGTAATTCAAATAATCCTCCTAGCCAAAATGTAGCATTAATGGATGACATCCTAACAATGCAACATTGTTTTGACTATCTTGACCTATTTAGTGTGATTGATGTGGATAAGGAACAATTTCATAACCCACCCAGTCCAGTGAGAGATGATATTTACGCTGAGGTCCATCCTTTGTTATCCCTTTGGGGATCAGGAAGTGATCAAAATACATTAGATAGACAAATGGAACAACCTGTACCTCTCTCTCGCATTCAGATTTGGGAGGATGATGATGTCCTCGATGATGGCCTCTAGCATGAAGATCCAACTAGGTAAGTATTTGTAATCCTTTATCTCTCTTGTGATGTGCTTCCCCCATGATGGGTTATGTGTTGTTTAGGCCTCCTGGGATGACCCCTAATTCTCTTGTAAGGTTCAGGATACCAAGAGACCACCTCTGTTGTGACCTTCTTCTATTTGTATCATCATTCTTCTATATTGCCTCTCTCTCTAATTTCATTGTTGTGTGTTGTGTTTTATGGACATACCATTGTGGTTGGTAACTTGGGGGCACCCTCCTACATGACTATCCCTAAGACACTTGTTTCTCCTGTCTTATTTATTGTTTCCCTTCCTCTAGAGTTTCTATCTAGTGGGCAGATGACGGAAAACATTTATACTGATGCGGACCTAGAGTCCCTTTAGTGAGAAATAAAAAATTAGACTTTGTTCCTAATATGATGATGGGGTTAGATATCTTATCTGATGCTTGGCTAGTGGAAACACTCATGCTTTCTACGTAGTGATTTTGATGATATTTTTATCTCACTTACAAACCTTAACAATATTGCTGCTCCGCACACTTTGTTTGTCTTTGAATCTTGCCATGGTGTTACTCAGTTCAGAGATTTTTGTGATATAGCCCCACGGTTATCCTCGATCTTTGAATTCATAGTATAACCTTGGCTCTTTTTTTGATTAATCATATGCATTGATGTTGTTTATCATGATTATGTGGACACTAACATGTTTCCTACATGGATGTCTTTCTTGGAAAATTTGGCGATCGTAAAGTACATGTCACCTCTAGGGGGCATGGGATTTGCAAAAGTCCATGTTCCCTTGTTTGTTTTCTTCCTATCTTAATGTGCTTGATATCGATGCATGATATCAACCACTTTAAGGTGGGGGCATATATAAGGTAAGCTGTCTGCTGTAGATCTTAGCAATGTGCTTGTCCTCAAGTGCAATTGAAAGGTTGGTGGCGATGAGTCCCTCCTGCACTCTAAGTTTGTATGCAATCAATCAATTAATCAATCATCTTAAGCCCTCTGCGGAGGTAGGGGTGGCATATCTCTTGCGGCGAGTGCCCATCCTGTCATTTTCAAAAAGTCCTCATCGGGAGGCAGGGAGCAGTTATGTGACTAAATCAACCCTTAAGCATGTCTTCGACGATTGTTGTGGTAATGCTCAGTCGTCGGTGTGTGCCTGTAATATGCCTGAGATGGTGATAAGCCTAGAAATAAGAACACTCCATTGCTTGTCTACCGTGTTTTCTCCTTGTCTTCAAAGTGTGTGTGTTTGGTGTGCTTGCTTTGTTTGGCATGTTTGTTGCCCTATATGCAATCTAAAGACTAGCGCAATGAGTGCTACCTACATTTTGGGAGGTTTGGTGTGTCTTGCATGTGTGTTGGCCTATATATGCAGTTTAAAGACCAACAGTGATGAGTGCTTCCTGCATTATGGGAGGTGTGTTTACATTCCTCTACTTGTATTTACATTTCATATATATGAGAAAAAGAAAAGAAAAGAAATCATTCATGTTTTCCATGCATTAACTATCTCCTATACATCTGTTGTCTTCTCCTTGTCTTGTGTGACTGTAACTATCTTCTCCATATTTTCCGTGCGTATCATTGTCTTCAATGTGTTTGTCATGTCTTCTCCATGGTTGGCATGTTTGTTGTGTTTGTTGACTATACTTTAATGCATGTATTGGCCTCACATTTATACATACAGCAAAGTGGGGGCTAAATGTAATGTCAAAAAATGTCCCCTTGGGGGCTTTTCCCTCATAGGGTTTAGCTCCTGGGTCCATTAGCTACATTTAGGACATTGTGCATCATATTTTGACATCCCAATGAAATGAGCCCTAAGTTTCATGACAAATGGGACCTAGCAGGATCCCTTGAACCTAACCCTGACCAAAATAGAGAGGGAGGACTTGGGCATCCACACCCTAGTCCTGCCCTATTTTTGGGGTTTGTGACCGTTATTTGGGTCCTATGCCAACATGGTAAGTTTGAATTACAAAATTATTGGAGGGAGTGTTTGTAGTTGCATATAAAAGCATATTTAGGCATTCATTTGTAAACTAGATGACAACTAGATGATTACTAGATAGCAATTTTGATTCTCAAGTTTATGTGAAAGTGATTGAAGGCATTCATTGTGTAGCAAGAGTAGATTTGTGTGGTCTATGTATTTGTATTTGCAGATTTGAGCAATCATCTCCTCATGGGATGAAAAGCTTCTTCCTCCCATGAGATCTTCACTGCAAGGTGACATCATTAGTATTTTTGAGTATTTATCATTTGGTTTTTGCCTCTGCCTTTCAAGGGGACACACTCTTTATCGGACAACGGTGTTCAAAAAACTTTAATCTCTCTTGGGGGCTTGACTGAGGCAAGCCTCTAAATACCACAACCCCATCCCAAAGTTTCTATGATTGCAGGTTACAGGTTGAAGATATAATAAAAGTAGAGTTGCAGGAGGGCATTAGAGAGTGTTGGATTTGTAGATTAGAGTTGAAAATAGCACCCTACACTTGGGTACCCACTCTTTAGTCCTTCAGATTCTATGATACAATAGGATTGGACTTGGCCGCCCTCTCATTAGCCCTTGACTATTTTGCTTCTAAACCCTAAAAATAGGTGCACAGTTATTTGTCATTTTACATCTTTCTGTACCAATATTTTCTGATATTCATCTGTTTGCTTCCATATTTGCATAATTAGGGTTTTAATGTGTAATTGAGCATAATTGATAATTAAATCATACAAATCCAAGTTTCCCTACATCTCATAGTGACCTAGGGACAGATAGTGCATTGCCACACGACCCAAAGTCCTTGAATGAAAGGGTGAAAGGATGATACATACACAAAACCACCAAAAACCAATCATCCAAATTCCACCCTTTACATTTTGGTGAACCCATGTTGTTGGACTTGTTTGCACCTTGTAGAGTGTTTCCCTTCATATTTTCATTGCCTTCATTCATTCATAGTATCATTCATCTTATTGCATTGGAAAACTTACAAAAAAATGAAAATTTGAAAAATTTTGAAAAAAATCGCATTCTAGGGTTTCTATTTTGCAACAATTAATGTGGATTTCATCAAATTTATGATTTTTGCATTAAATCTAAGTGAAATTGCAGAAAATTACAAAATTTCTATAGCTTGTATTGCAATTTCATCATAAAATTGCTAGGGTTTTGTTGAAAATTGTGAATTTTTCGTATAACCTAGTAATTCCAAAATCTAAGGTTTGTAGGCAAAATTTTGTTTCAGATTTTTTTAATGATCCTAGACACTAATTCAAAATTTCATTTGGCTGTAGTGTTGCATTTCAGTGTAAATTTACATTTAGATCTCAAAATTTTACATTTTTACATAGAAAATTTCAACAAAAACTAGTGTTTTCATTGATTTTTTCTTAGATTAGCACATGCATTTTGCATGGTAGGGTGTAGAAATTATTTTAAGATCTTATTGGACTTAATTTTCATCATAAATAAAACTACAAGACATTTATATAGCATTTTGTATCAAGATCTCAAACCTAGGGCTTGAAAAACCTTGATTTTCACTAAATTTGGCCTTATCGACTCTCAAAATTTGCACCATAGGCATGTTGTGAAGAATATTTTTTCTCTAATTGGATTTTATTAGGGTTATTATCTTCTTCCCCTCCTAAAAATCTTCACAACACCTTTCTATTGAGCTGTTGTATTGAAAATTTGGCAAAAAATTGCATATTTTTGCTATATTTGCCCTAAGGTTTGACCTAGATTGCACACCAAGTATGTTGTAAAATATTTTATGATTGTATGTGACTGATATCACTACTATTATTTTCTTCACCTCCTAAAATTCTTTACAACACCCTTTTTTGTAAGTCTTGGAGTTGAAAAATTGTGAAAATTTGCATAATTTTGCTATATTTTCACTAGGGTTTGATCTTGAGTGGCACTATAATTGTGTTGCAAAAGATTTTTTTGGCATTAGGTGGATGTTATTACTGATATAATTTTATTTCCATCATCATTTTCCTCACAACATGCTTTGTCATGCTCTTTTGCGTTGAGATTTGGTGAAAAAATCGCATATTTTCATGTATGCTCACTAGGTTTTGACTTATCATCATCTTAGATTTGTAATAAGAGTGTGTTGTGACAGATATTATTGTATTATTTCTGCCCCTGATAAAAAATTTTACAACACCTTTTCTTTCATATATTTGCATTGAAAAAAGTACGAAAAACCAAGCATTTTAGGTCATTTTTGCATATAGTGTTGCACTTGTCTTTGGCATACTTTTAGAAAGATTTCAAAATATGATTTGGCACTTATGGCCTCATCTTCTCAGTGATATTTGGAATATTTACATGCATATATCACAAAATTTGAAAATTTGTACAAATTTCTCAGTATGCATCCTCATGTCGTTACCTTTATACAAGCTATGTATCACAAGAATATAATTGTGTCATCTTTCTTCTAAATCCTCGACTATGTATCTGATCTTAAAAACTTCATTTCTCTCATCAATACATACCTTTGGTTAGTAGAAGAAATGATAAAAACACACTTTGAATGAAGAGCATGACACTTCTCATAATAGTTTGGAATTAATAGCTGAAACATATGGAGATGATATCAACAATGATTATGAGAGTTATAATGAATTAACAATCTACCCTACTTCTCCTACAATGAAACATTTAGATAACTTAGATCAGAAGACTAGGGTTATCTCTAGTAATTTGAATAATCCTCCTAGCCAAAATGTAGTATTAATGGATGATATCCTAAAAATGCAACACTGTTTTGACTATCTTGACCTATTTGGTGTGATTGATGTGGATAAGGAACAATTTCATAACCCACCTAGTCCAATGAGAGATGATATTTATGTTGAGGTCCATCCTTCATTGCCCCTTCAGGGATCGAGAAGTGATCAAAATACATTAGACAGACCAATGGAACAACCTGTACCTCTCTAGCATCCAGATTTGGGAGGATGATGACCTCCTTGATGATTGCCTCTAGCACGAAGATCCAACCAGGTAAGTATCCCTAATCCTTTATCTCTCTCATGATGTGCTTCCACCGTGATGTGTTATGTGTTGTTTAGGCCTCCTGGGATGATGCTTGATTCTCTTGTAATGTCTGGGATACTAGGAGATAGGCTCTATTGTGACTTTCTTCTATTTGTATCATCATTCTTCTATATTGCTTCTCTCTAATTTCATTATTGTGTGTTGTGTCTTACGGACATAGTGTTGTGGTTGGTGACTTGGGGGCACCCTCCTATGTGACTCTCCCTACGACACTTGTTTCTCCTCTCTTATTTATTGTTTCCCTTCCTCTAGTGTTTCTATCTAGTGGGAAGATGATGAAAAAAATTTATACTGATTCAGACCTAGCATCCCTTTAGTGAGAAATCAAAAATTAGACTTAGTTCCTACTATGATGATGGGGATGTATATCTTATTTGATGGTTGGATAGTGGAAGCACTCGTGCTTTTGGCGTAGTGATTTTGATGATGTTTTTATCTCACTTACAAACCTTAACAATACTGCTGCTTCGCATACTTTGTTTGTCTTTGAATATCGCCTTGGTGGTACTTAGTTTGGAGATTTTCATGATATAGCCCCACTATTATCCTCGATCTTTGAATTCGTGGTATAACCTTGGCTCTTTGTGTGATTAATCATATGCATTGATGTTATTGTTTATAATGATTATGTGGACACTAACATGTTTCTTGCAGGGATGTGTTTGTGGGAACATTTGGTGATCATAAAGTACATGTCACCTCTAGGGGGCATGGGCTTTGTGAAAGTACATCTTCCATTGTGTATTTTGTTCCTACCTTAACATGCTTGATATCAATGCATGATATCAACCACCTTAAGGTGGGGGCATATATAAAGTAAGCTGTCTGTTGTACATCTTAGCAATGTGCTTCTCCTCAGGTGTAGTTTAACAGTTGGTGGCGATGAGTCCCTCCTCCACTCTGAGTTTGTATGCAATCAATCAATCAATCAATCAATCATCTTAAGACCTCTATAGAGGTGGGGGAGGCATATCTCTTGCGAAGAGTGCCCATCTTGTCATTTTTAAAAAGTCCTTATCGGGAGGCAGGGAGCAGTTCTGTGACTAAATCAACCCTTAAGCGTGTCTTCGATGATTGTTGTGGTGAAGCGCAATATCAATGTGTGCCTGTAATGTGTCTAAGGTGGTGATGAACCTAGAAATAGGAACACTCCATTGCTTGTCTTCCGTGTTTTCTCTATGTCTTCAAAGTGTGTGCGTTTGGTGTGCTTGCTTTGTTTGACATGTTTGTTGCCCCATATACAGTCTAAAGACTAGCATGATGAGTGCTTCCTACATTTTGGGAGGTTTGGCATGTCTTACGTGTGTGTTGTCCCATTTATGCAGTTTAAAGACCAACATCGATGAGTGCTTCCTACATTATGGGATGTATGTTTACTTTCCTGTACTTGCATCTACATTTCATATATAAGAAAAAAACAAAAGAAAACAAATCAGTCTTGTTTTCCATGCATTAACTGTTTGCTATGCATCTTCTCTCTTCTTTATGTCTTGCATGACTGTAACTTTCTTCTCCATGTTTTGCATGCCTGTCATTGTCTTCAATGTGTTTGGTGTGTCTTCTCTGTGCTTGGTGTGTTTGTTGTGTTTATTGACTATACTTTAATGCATGTATTGGCATCGCGTTTATACATACATTAAAATGAGGCCTAAATGTAACATCACAAAATGTCCCCTTGGGGGCTTTTCCCTCATAAGGTTTAGCTCTTAGGACATTTAGCTCCATTTAGGACATGTTACATCATATTTTGACATCCCGATGAAATGAGCCCTAAGTTTCATGACAAATGGGACCTAGGGGGATCACTTGAACCTAACCTTGACCAAAATAGGGAGGGAGGACTTGGGTGCCCCCGCCCTAGTCCTGCCCTATTTTGGGTCAGTCCCAAATTTTGAGTATCGTCTTGTGACCGTTATTTGGGTCCTATTCCAACACAGTAAGTTTGAATTACGAAATTCTTGGAGGGAGTGTTTGTAGTTGCATATAAAAGCATGTTTAGGCATTCATTTGTAAACTAAATGACAACTAGATGATTACTATCTTGCAATTTGGATTCTCAAGTTTATGTGAAAGTGATTCAAGGCATTCATTGTGTAGCAAGAGTAGATTTGTGTTGTCTATGTATTTGTATTTGCATATTTGAGCAATCATCTCCTCATGGCATGAAGAGCTTCTTCCTCCCATGAGATCTTCACTACAAGGTGACATTATAAGTGTTTTTGAGCATTTATCATTTAGTTTTTGCCTCTGCCCCTCAAGGGCACACACTCTCTATCGGACAACAGTGTTCGAAAGACTTGAATTTCTCTCTGGGGCTTGACTAAGGAAAGCCTCTAAACACCACAACCCCCTCCCAAAGTTTCTATGATTGTAGGTTACAAGTTGAAGATATAATAAAAATCAAGTTGCAAGAGGGCATCACAGAGTGTCAAATTTGTAAATCAGAGTTGAAAATAGTACCCTGGACTTGGGCACCCGCTCTTTAGTCCTTCGAATTCTATGACGGGAAAATCTCTGATGCAGTAGGAACAGGTTATAGATCAATCTTCTAGATCCTGACAAAAACCTAGGCATTGGACTTGGGAGCCCACTAATTAGTCCCTGACTGTTCTGCTTCTAAACCTTAAAAATAGGTGCACATTTATTTGTCATTTTACATCTTTATGTAGCAGCATTTTTTTATATATGTTTGTTCGCTTCCATATTTGCATAATTAGGGTTTTAATATGTAATTGAGCATAATTGAGCTTAATTGATAATCAAATCATACAAATCCAAGTTTTCCTACATCTCATAGTGACCTAGGGTCTGATAGTGCATTGCCACTCAAACTAAAGTCCATGAATGAAAGGGTGAAAGGAGCATACACACACAAAACCACCAAAAACTAATCATCCAAATTCCACCATTTACATTTTGGTGAACCTATGTTGTTGGACTTGTGTTGCACCTTGCTAAGTGTTTCACTTCATATTTTCTTTTCTTTCATTCATTCATAGTATTATTCATCTTATTGCATTGGAAAACTTACAAAAAAATTAGAAAAATTAGAAAAAATTGAAAAAAATTGCATTCCAAGGTTTCTATTTTGCAACAATTAATGTGAATTTAATCAAAGTTATGATTTTTGTATTAAATATGATTTAAATTGAATAAAATTACAAAAATTCAATAGCTTCCATCGCATTTTCATCATAAAATTGCTAGGGTTTTGTTGAAAATTGTGGATTTTTCGTATAACCTAAAAATTTCAAAATCTAGGGTTTGTAGGAAAAATCTTGTTTTATATTTTTCTACTGATCTTAGACAATCATTCAAAATTTTATTTGACTGTAGTGTTGTATTTTAGTGTAAATTTGCATTTAGATCTCAAAAAGTTTTATTTTTACATAGAAAATTTCCACAAAAAACTAGTGTTTTCATTGATTTTTCCTTAGATTAGCACTTGCATTTTACATGGTAGGGTGTGGAAATCATTTTCAGATCTAAGAGACTTAATTTTCATCATAAATCAGACTACAATACATTCATATAGCATTTTGCATCAAGATCTCAAACCTAGGGCTTGGAAAGCCTTGATTTTCACTAAATTTGGCCTTATCGACTCTCCAAATTTGCACCATAGGTGTTTTGTGAAGAATATTTTTGAAATAATTAGATGTTATTAGGGTCATTATCTTCTTTCCCTCCTAAAAATATTCACAACACCTTTTTATGAGCTCTTGTATTGAAAATTTGGCGAAAAATTGCACATTTTTGCTATATTTTCCCTAGGCTTTGACCTAGATTGCACTCCAAGCATGTTGTAAAATATTTTATAATTGTAGGTGACTGATATCACTTATATTATTTTCTATACCTCCTAAAATTCTTTACAACACCCCTTTTGCTAGGTCTTGGAGTTGAAAATTTGTGAAAATTCTCATAATTTTGCTATATTTTCACTAGGGTTTGATCTTGAATAGCACTATAAGCGTGTTGTGACAGATTTTTTTGGCATTAGGTGGCTATTATTACTGATATAATTTTTTTTCCATCATCATTTTCCTCACAACACCCTTTGTCATGCTCTTTTAAATTGAGATTTTGTGAAAAAATCGCATATTTTTCTATATTCTCACTAGGTTTTGACTAGTCATCATCTTAGATTTGCATTAACAGTGTCTTGTGATAGATATTATTGCTATATTGGAATGATATCAGAAATATTATTTTTGGCCCTTGATCAAAATCTTTACAACACCTTTTCTTTCATATATTTGCATTGAAAAAAATAGAAAAAAATAAAGCATTTTAGGTCATTTTTGCATATAGTGTTGCACTTGTCTTTGACATACTTTTAGAAAGCTTTTACAATATGATTTGGCACTTATGGCCTCATCTTCTTAGTTCTCTTTGGAATCTTTACATGCATATATCACAAAATTTGAAAATATTTACAAATTTCTCAGTATGCATCCTCATGTCGTTACCTATATACAAGCTATGTATCACAAGGATATAATTGTGTCATCTTTCTTTGAAATCCTTGACAATGTATCTGATCTTAACAACTTCATATCTCTCATCAATACATACCCTTGGGTAGTAGAAGAATGGATAAAACATAGTTTGAATGAAGAGCATGACACTTCTCATAATAGTTTGGAATTAATAGTTGAAACATATGGAGATGATATCGACAATGATTATGAGAGTGATAATGAATTCACAAGCTACCCTACTTCTCCTACAACTAAACATTTAGATAACTCAGATGAGAGGACTAGGGTTATCTCTAGTCATTTGAATAATCCTCCTAGCCAAAATGTAGCATTAATGGATGATATCCTAACAACGCAACAATATTTTGACTATCTTGACCTTTTGGTCTGATTGGCGTGGATAAGGAATAGTTTCATAACCCACCTAGTCCACTAAGAGATGATATTTATGTTGAGGTCCATCCTTCGTTATACCTTCGAGGATCAAGAAGTGATCAAAATACATTAGACAAACAAATGGAACAACCTACACCTCTCTCTAGCATTCAAATTTGGGAGGATGATGACCTCCTTGATGATGGCCTCTAGCACGAAGATCCAATCAGGTAAGTATCTCTAACCCTTTATATCTCTCATGATGTGCTTTCCCCGTGAAGTGTTATGTGTTGTTTAGGCCTCCTAGTATGACCCCTAATTCTCTTGTAAGGTCTAGGATACCAGGAGATAGCCTTTGTTGTGTCCTTCTATTTGTATCATCATTCTTCTATATTGCCTCTCTCTGATTTCATTTTTGTGTGTTGTGCCTTATGGACATAGCATTGTGGTTGGTGACTTGGGGGCACCCTCCTACGTGACTTTCCCTAAGACAATTGTCTCTTCTCTCTTATTTATTGTTTCCCTTCCTCTAGTGTTTCTATCTAGCAGGTGGATGATGAAAAACATTTCTACTAATGCAGACCTAGCGTGCCTTTAGCAAGAAATAACAATTTAGACTTAGTTCCTAATATGACAATGGGGTTGTATATCTTATCCAATGCTTGGATAGTGGAAGCACTCATGCTTTCTACGTAGCGATTTTGATGATGTTTTTATCTCACTTACAAACCTTAACAAAACTGCTGCTCCACGCACTTTGTTTGTCTTTGAATCTCACCTTGGTGGTACTTGGTTCAGAGATTTTTGAGATATAGCCCCATGGTCATCCTCGATCTATGAATTTGTGCTATAACCTTAGCTCTTTGTGTGATTAATCATATGCGTTTATGTTTTTGTTTATCATTATTATGTGGACACTAACATGTTTCTTCTAGGGATGTGTTTGTGGGAACATTTGGCAATCATAAAGTACATGTCACCTCTATGGGCATGGGCTTTGTGACAGTCTATGTTCCCTTATGTGTTTTCTTCCTACCTTAGCATGCTTGATATCGATGCATGATATCAACCACCTTAAGTTGGGGGCATATATATGGTAAGCTGTCTATTATAGATCTTAGCAATGTGCTTGTCCTCAGGTGCAGTTGAAAGGCTGGTGGTGATGAGTCCCTCCTGCACTATGAGTTTGTATGCAATCAATCAATCAATCAATCATCTTAAGCACTCTACGAAGGTGGGGGTTGTGTATCTCTTACGGAGAGTGCCCATCCTGTCATTTTCAAAATGTCCTCATCGGGATGCGGGGAATGGTTCTGTGACTAACTCAACCCTTAAGCGTGTCTTCGGTGATTGTTGTGGCGAAGCACAATCATAGGTGTGTGCCTGTAATGTGCCTGAGATGGTGATGAGCCTAGAGATAGGAACACTCCATCGCTTGTGTATCGTGTTTTCTTTGTGTCTTCAAAGTGTGTGTGTTTGGTGTGCTCTTTTTTGGCATGTTTGTTGCCCCATATACAGTCTGAAGACCAGCGCGATGAGTGCTTCCTACATTTTGGGAGGTTTGGCATGTCTTGCATGTGTGTTGCTCCATTTATGTAGTTTAAAGACCAGCAGCGATGAGTGCTTCCTGCATTATGAGAGGTGTGTTTACTTTCCTGTACTTGTATCTACATTTCATAAATATGGGCTAAAGAAAAGAAAAGAAATCATTCATGTTTTCCATGCATTAACTATCTACTATGCATCTATTGTCTTCTATGTGTCTTGCATGGGTGTAACTATCTTCTCCATGTTTTCCATGCCTGTCATTGTCTTCAATGTGTTTGGCATGTCTTCTCCATTCTTGGCATGTTTGCTGTGTTTGTTGACTATACTTTAATGCATGTATTGGCCTCGCATTTAGAAAATGTCCCGTTGGGGGATTTTCCCTCACAGGGTTTTATCTCCTGGGTCCATTAGCTGCATTTAGGACATCGTGCATCATATTTGGACATCTCAATGAAATGAACCCTATGTTTCATGACAAATGGGACCTAGGCGATCCCTTGAACGTAACCCTAACCAAAATAGGGAGGGAGGACTTGGGCATCCATGCCCTAGTGCTGCCCTATTTTGGATCAGTCCAAAATTTTAAGTGTGGACTTGTGACCATTATTTGGGTCCTATGATGACACAGTAAGTTTGAATTATGAAATTTTTGGCAGGAGTGTTTGTAGTTGCATATAAAAGCATGTTTAGGCATTCATTTTTAAACTAGATGACAACATGATCATTACTAGCTAGCAATTTGGATTCTCAAGTTTATGTGAAAGTGATTCAAGGCATTCATTGTGTAGAAAGAGCAGATTTGTGTTGTCTATGTGTTCGTATTTATAGATTTGAGCAATCATCTCCTCATGGCATGAAGAGCTTCTTCCTCCCATGAGATCTTCACTACAAGGTGACATCATTAGTGTTTTTGAGTATTTATCATTTGGTTTTTGCCTTTTCCCCTCAAGGGCACGCACTGTCTATCTGACAATGGTGTTTGGAAGACTTGAATATCTCTCTAGGGCTTGACTGAGGCAAGCCTCTAAACACCACAACCCCCTCCCAATGTTTCTATGATTGCAGGTTACAAGTTGATGATACAGGAAGAGTGGAGTTGTAGGAGGGCATCATAGAGTGTCAAGTTTGTAGATCAAAGTTGAAAATAGCACCCTGGAGTTGGGCCTATGCTCTTTAGTCCTCTAGATTCCATGATTGGAAAATCTCTGATGCAGTAGGAACAAGTTACAGATCAAGCTTCCAGATCATGACAAAAACCTAGGCATTGGACTTGGGCTCCCACTCATTAGTGCCTAACTGTTTCACTTCAGAACCCCAAAAATAGATGCACAGTTATTTGTCATTTTACATCTTTTTGTAGTAGCATTTTCTGATATTCATTCGTTTTCTTCCGTAGTTGCCTAATTAGGGTTTTAATGTGTAATTAAGCATAACTAATAATATAATCATACAAATCCAAGTTTCCCTACATCTCACAATGATTTAGGGTCTGATAGTGAATTGGCACTTGACCCAAAGTCCTTGAATGAAATGGGGAAAGCAGGGCACACACACAAAACCACTAAAAACCAATCATCCAATTTCCACCCTTTAAAATTTCAAGGCATATGAATCATAATACACTCTAAACTAGTAACATAGGGTTCTATTATTTCTCCCTCCAGTTAAAAACCCAATGATAATCTACTTAATAATTCACTCCAAAGTAAGACTACATAATAGTATATCCAACATTTTATCTACAAGTCATTTCTATTTTCATAACTCACCTTATTCTCCATTAGTCTTCAGGTGAAATTAAAATAAACATCTCGTATTCATAAGGATATGTCATCAGCATATTTTTGGAAATACAAATCATCTTAACACCATCCGCATAGGAGAAGCTCTACCTCTGAATTGAAACACATATTATTATACAGCATTAAATCAAATATATATTAGATCACAAACATTCAACATGCACAATAATGATGTTTGAAACCCTTCTCAAACATTTTAAATAGTTAATAATGCACAAGTTGCAAAGTGCAAACCATTATGCCCTTGATTTGGTGAGGCTTGTGGCTCAAATATAAATCTTCTAACACAGAATTGCCGAATATTATGCCCTTAAACCATCCTCTTCTCAAATATTAGATCCTTACATTCCACTGGCATTTTCAAAATAAAATTTTATAGCAGCAAAAGTTAAAGATGAGCGAACATAAGCCCCACAGTAGTGAAGTACTAAAGAAAAGATAGCTCTATTAAAAATATACAAAAGTAACTCAATTTGTCAACTTAAAATTGTTCTTATTTTTGTACTTCATGATGAAAGGTACTCAATTCATATAGTATATTTACTATGCACTTTGTAATTTTCTTTGGAGCATCTTACTAGAAAAATGGTTATATTGTGCATATTTACTTAAATTACTGAAATAAAATAAGTAATATATTTTTCAAATTTAATTTTTTGTTTTACATAAATGTAGATCTCTTTGTATTTATATACATATGGCTGCTGATGAGGGATCTCATCATTCCACACAATCTCAGCAGGAAGCTAAGGCTAGGAATTTTTTTTTATAATGATAGCATTAATAGATTAGAGGGCACATTGAGATGTTTGGATGAACTGTACACAACACACCTAATTTGGGTAGTAGAGACAGATTAGTAAATATTTAGTAGGAGATCAGACATATGAATGATATTTAATTTGATCATACAATCCATATGATGACATAAGCATTGAGGACTTTTATAGGTCTCTTTCCAAGACTGTAACTAGCACTGAGAAAAATAAGTCTATTTCTCAGAGAGTTTCATTACATGATGTGCATACCATGTTCCCTTATTATATGGGACGAGAAAAAATTAGAGGATATACTATTACTAGGTGTACAAATGCACTGGTTGCTCCATTTATATATCCCAGATGGTTGGCAACCAATCATAGTTGGCCTCATAATGACGAGTTGCCACTTTATTTTACAAAAAATTATATGCCGAGTTCCATTTAGGATTAGATGTGGATTACACATCTATTCCTACACATGTTGTACAGGGCAAGGGGAGTTTTTCCAAAAAACCTCAATTTAGAAGTGCAAAATTGCCACCACCCATAAACAAGAGGGCATTAGTTGTTCCAAACCTTTTGGTTCTTCCAAAATGTTTGGAACTAGCAACAATAGGAGATGCAGTAGTCGCACTGACTAGATATCGCCTTTTTCATAGTATGGCCACAATTGCTACTCAAGTTGATCATATGTCATCTGATCATGTTGGGAGATACTTATTACATCCATGGATAAGCCTTCCTCCCAATAAGGCTACATCTACGAATTATGACCCATACATTCATGCAGACCTACCATCAGCCTCAGATGTGGTCCATATGAGTGATGCGTCTTTACGTAATGTGTGTTTAGCTTCCATTGCTAATTTACTATCAACATTCTAGTTTATTAGTGATGAGTATGGGATTCCTTTAATTGTTGTACCAAGTCATATTAGACGACATTATGGTAGACAATTGGGTTGGGGTGAGGCAGCTTTAGAGGACCAATATATTCTAGACTAGCCTACAACCCCCACACAACATCGAGTTGCACTTGATGTACATGGCACATACATCACACTTCTCTTTGACAGTGGTCCTTTACCTGATACAAGTGTCCCTGATGTGATGATTTATTCTTTTGACATTAGTGGAATTGGTAGAGTTCTCCAGGATGCAACGCAGGGACTTGAATAATTTTATATTTTGTGTTCTAAAAATTCACATGTATATATTAAATAAAATTGACTTTAAAGTGGTTCTCACTATTCATTGAAATCTTGTATTTGAAAATTTCTAGCAATACGTGGATTTGTCACACTTTGGAGATTTGGAGCATGTAGAGGATCCTGTGCATGGTACATTTGAGGTAAATAATTTATAATATATAAATTACTTGATAAATTTAGACATGTATGTTGAAAGTACAAAACTTTAAGATGACTTTACATATATATACACATGTACATTAAATTAAAAATTATGTACTTTCTTGTGTAGTGAGGTGGATCGAGATAGGGATCGAGATAGGGATCGAGAGAGGGATCAAGATAGGGATTGAGAGAGAGATCAGGACATGGATCCACACAGGGATCAGGAGAGAGATCCATCTATATTCATATTAGATATCCTCCTCTTTGACTTATTTTACATGTAGACACATGATTTGTTATACATTTTATATTACACGATTTGTCACATTATATTTCTTAGATCATGATCTTCACATGTTATATACATTTTACATTATGGTTTCACATTATGGTTTATCTGATTATGTTTTATAGTATGTATACATTTTATATTATGGTTTTACATTATATATACATTTTACATTATGGTCTCATATTACGGTTCTTAAATTGCAATTTGTCACATTATGGTTTGAATATGATTCCTTTAATGATATCTCTAATTAAAATTTTTTTGTCTCATTTTTGGATACAGTAATATATAGAAATTCTTGAAGCTAATTAGGGTTTTGAGTTGGGAAATTTTGTATTTTGAAAATTGAAGAAATTTTGAAGCTTCCATTAATAGTGATTGTAATTTATGTGTGTCATTATTTGAGTTAATTTTGTTTATTGTCTTATGAAGGATTGAACATGTTTAGAGAAATCATGATAATAAGATGAATATATCTAATTTTATTAAGAAGTTGAAACAAAACTAGAAGCTATATGATATGTTTATCATTTGAATGCTACATGAGTAGATAGAATCAATAATATGGTGTTGTGTAGTTTACATTATGTTTAGGAGTTATATTTCTCTTTGACATGCTTTTTGCATTTGATGTATGGTGTCAATGCTTATGAATAGTAAAGTGATTTTGGTTAAATTTGAATTAGTGGAATTCATGAATGTTTAATGTGGCTAAATGAACCTTATACATCATGTGGAATTTTTTGTTCAAACCATTTGCAAATATCACTTGAATCATGAAAGTTACATCATGTTAGTTTCTAGTTGCTTTAGGCTGTCTTAGGCTTAGCCCTTCTCTTGTCATAGGTTTTGTAACCTTGAGTTTTTTCTTGTAAGGTTGTAATTAGTATTGTAAGTTATTTGTGTCTTTAGTCTTTTTGTAGGTCCTTGGGTTGAACTTGGAACTAATTTTTATATTTTTAGGAACCTCACTATTCTCTTGAGCCATGTTTTCTATTTGAATTTGTTTGTCTACAATAGGGATGATATGGAGAATCACTTAGGTTACTTGGACTGACAATAAAGGTGATCTAGTCCCAATAGGGGTGATTTGGATATAGTGATCACTTTTGAACATTTTTCAAAAAGTTTCCTCAAGGTAAGTTGTTCCCTATGGTTTCCCTAGATGCCCATCTTCTTGGTTTGTTAGTAATTTAAGTACCTTACATGTTTTATTCTTCTTTTTTCATTAGAAGTTGAATCTTATTGTGAGGTTGAATAGACATTGTGTGGTTTGGTGAGATCTTGGAACTCCTGATTATCCTACCTCTAAAGTGAGTGAACCTAAGGTTTGGATATTGTTTCCACCTTGCTGTGGATGTGTGTTGTGAATAGTTTGGGTTTGAGGGATGAGTTGTTTTACTAGTCTCACCCTATCCTTCCCATTCATGTGTGATGATGATTGTGGTCTAGTACCTAATCTCCAAGGTTAGAGTGAACTCTACCTTCTATAGGTTTGTTATGGTGGTATTTTCTTGTTACTAAGTCATTCTTCTGCTTGTGTAGGCATGCTTAATGCACTAACTATGCACTCTTTGCTTATTATTGTGTCATGTCATAGTAGTCCTTGTGAGTTCACATGTAATTATGAAATGTTAATGTTGTAATCACAATATGAAATATTTTTTCATCTATTCATTGACCATTAATGTCTTGTGCAAAAGCTTAGGCATTATCTAAATATGTAAAAAACTAAATCAATACTTCATCATTCGATAGTCTCAAATTACATCAAAAACATCTACCTCTAGTGATTACAATTAGATTTATAGCTCATTCTTAAATTACAATTTAAAATCATATGCTTAACAAGAGTACAACTTAAAATTAAAAAAACTCCTTAAGCTAATTGATCTTCAATAACTCTTCTCTCAACTCTTGGACTCCAATTTGATTCACTCTCTCTCCTTCCCATTATAGTATATGGATCTGCATGCACTTCAGATAAGCATCATGGGACCAATATTTAATTATTTCTCCATGAACTTCATCTTGGAGTTAGACACATATCTTAAAAACATGTAAATGGCCTCTTTAGATGAAGTAAGAAATACAACTCTAATCTCAATCCAACTCTAAACAGGAACCACCATGGGACCAATAATACCATGAATTACATTAACTATTGACACAAATCTTAAATAAATGACACATCACTCATAGACCTCTATTAGTTGATATGGGAAGCCATGTCATATGATATAAAATGAAATACAAAATAGACAAGTGAACATGCTCTAAATACTTTGATGGTTTTCTAGATAAAATCTCATGATAACTTGTTGCATATGCATTACCATACAATTGATTCTATTTTACTGGTCTAGAAACATAAACTAATAACTTTAGTTATAAAATCTAATTGCAATCAACCAAAATGACTACTAAAGAACTAAGCACAACACAAATAAACATAAAGGAAGTTTTTGTTTGATGAAAAATTTCTTATATGTTGGGGATGCTCCTACATTTGATCAACTTTATGATTCTAAGAAAATAATTGAAGACAACATTCTGAAGCATGTAGATGGACTATGTGATTATGATGAAGATTTTGATTCATAGAAATGTTCTTTTTAGGCTACAAATTGGAATGTTCTGAGAATAATTTATCCTTGAACTAACCTTTGAATTAATTACACATTGATTTCCTTAAAATATAAGCACATAGCAAGAGGTTACACAAATATTTTTTTAGTTGGCTCATAATGACTAGTAGGAAGAGGCAAGAATTCAAAAATTTAAAATTTGCACTTGGGGTTAAACCCAAGTGGCTCAAGAATGACCCTTAGCATAAAAGTACAAATCTCAAGACATTGATAAACATGTATGGGGATAGGTGAAAACATAGGTGTAATGAATGATATGAAGATGACAAATATATGGGAATAAGTGTGAATGAGAAGATGATAGCATGCAACAAATGAGGAATGTATAGAAATAAATTAACATTGATAGACTTTACCTTTCAAATTATATTTTTTAAATTAGGCTCCAAATGAAATATTGACCAATGCTCTAAAACTATACCCTCTTCAAGAAGAGTATAACCCTCTTGAAAAATAGAAAATGTGTCTTTTCCTTGCTCTCCCTCATGAACATTGGTATATTAAATTCTTAAATAATTCAAATTTATAGTTTCTAATGAGATTATTATGAACCTAGAATGTTTTTATATTAAATTTCACAAGTAAGAACTCATATTAAGGGATGATTTTTATTTTATTTTGATTCTTCCTAGAAGATATCCCGACCTAGGCCATTTATTTGACTCAATTAACTAGGATGTCTTATATTTTTTAGGATTTATGTTTTCAAATTTAAATTTTTGTATATTCACCAAGAACTAGGATAGGATTTAAATTAGGGGTCCACCAAAATGTAGGAAAATGAAACATGAAGGCTATGTAATTAATTGATGACCTATCTAATTGGATGATTAAGAAAAAAGTAACAATCATATTTGAATTTATCCACTTGCTAAGAAAAAAAATTATATATTGTGAAAGACTGATTATAATTTCTTTTCTTTTTATTCAAATTTGTTATTTCTAATGATGAAGATTCTATGATTCATATAAATTCAATCTAATTAGAATAAAAAATACGTGTTAACATATATTGTACAGCATGTGTTGGATTTTGGACAAAGATCTAAACTACACATGTGACTATATTAAATTAATCGTTGTGTGGTTTTATAGAGGTGGGATCCAATAATCAAATCTACTAGTACCATGTTGTACCTAGTAAATAGCTAGTGCTAAACAAACTTAATTAGACAATAAAATTAAAACTTAGAAATTTTGTTGGATCTAATATCATTTGATGAAATAATTTAAGCATGACTTCTTCATTAAAAAAAATTACTAGATCACCACATTTGATTTAGCTTCATGGGCTACTAGATCACCACATTGAATGAAATTATTTGAATTCAACATAAAATAAAAATGTTTTCAAATTTAGGTCCAAATGCTATATATATATATATATATATATATATATATTGTCATAGAAAATATATATGTACAAAAATAGCTTAAAGTTCTTGGTACATATAATCTAGATCCTCTCTATCTTTTATTATCTCTAAAATATTTTCATGACCTTCAATAGGCAACCTCCACATTTGTTTGGCACGTCCTCTTTTTGGTAAAGTTTCATGATTTATTCGTGTTGTTATAACTAAGTGACTATAATGTAGAACCTTTTGACCTGACATATAATCAATAAATATAATATCATTTGTATCTATCTTTGTTTGTTGATAGTATGTGCCTTCAACAACCACTAGTCTAGTAGGATACTCTTATCCATCACAATATGTCATTAAATCTGACAATTTACATTTTTGTTATGTACATCTTAGTAGATAGTAATCTACACCTTCTGTATTGTTAGGATCTGCAAGAACAACAAAATATCTCCTCTACACACCATGTAGTAAACCATTCTCAACTTAGGTAGAACATAAATCAATTGTACAAGTTAAAATTCAATTTAAAAATTTAAAATTTACATGTAACAACTAAATCTGATACATGTTTGTAATCAACTGAATACAAAGGATCATAGATATCTACAATGTCATTATCTTGAAAAGGGTCCGATGTGGCCACTAATTATTTTATTTCCCTTTCTGAAACATACCCATCTCTAATATTCTCACATTGTAGAGTATTTGCATTGTTCTCAATGCAATCAACACAAAAACATGATTTTTCTCTCACTTGAATTACATGAGGCCTGCTATGTCCCACTGTCATGATTTGATGGAAACTTCTAATACCACTAATTATTTGACAATTAGTAAGAGTTGATCGATCAATATATGCAAATTTCAAACATCCAATTAAAAAACACATAAAATTAAAAATTCAATTCATGTACACAGATTGAAATTCAAAAAAAATTATTTATGTACCTTTAACTTCCCAAAAATAGCATGTGTTGTATATTGAGTCACGGATGACAAAATGACTTTTGCACGATTGAATAATTTCATTTACATTCCTTATGGCATCACCTATAATTTCGTGTTGGTGAAATGTTAGGTTAAGAGGTTTTGTAGTTGAAAGGAAAAGGCAATCTCAAAAAACATAATTATATTTTTTTTAAAATCCAACACTCAATATTGAAAATCTACAACATTGGATATATCAAAACCACTATTGCATAATCCAGTAAGATTCCACTTCTCAACACATGCAATATATTGAGATACCTTTTTCCTAATAGGTTTAAATTCATTTAAAATATAAGAATTTAAATAAATCTTGTCCTTATGGTGTTACTAGCAAGTTCATGTTGTCAAAGTGCATGCTTCACACATGCTCCAGCTCCATCATGCTCTCCTTTTCCATGTCCACTCTCATAGAAATTCCACATAAATTTTATGTTACATTTAATATATTGTTAGCTTAACCAATTAAAAGTTTTTGCAGACTTAAATTGTCCTGTGAAGTTACAAACAATTTCTTTTAAAACCAAAGTAGTTTTAAAAAAACTATATACATACCTACAACATATAAATAACTGAACAATTCAAGTCTACTAGTTAAGTAAACAAATAAATATATATAAATTTTTAAAAAAATTAAATCAATACTTACTAGCATATCCATCTAACCATATCAAGTGTTGTGAAGCATCTATTTGATGTCATTTCAAGTCTTTAAAAAATTTTGCAAAACAATGGGCTACATAGCTTAGATATCATGACCTGTATCATCGCTGATATAAAAGTGAACCTCTTTGATGATAATTCATTCATCTTTGCTACTTTGTACACCATCCACATGTTCTTCGGCATGCCTATAACAAACTTGTACAAATATTGCAACTTGTTCTTAATGATAATATTGACTTTGAATCTCAGTTTGAGGACTAAATTTATAGTTCTTAGAGAAATCAACAATAGAGAGAATACAACCTCGTGGAAAGTAATTCTTTGAGTCACAAAATTTCTTAGCTTTCCATCTAGCACCATGACAATGTTCAATATGTGGATATATGATATTGCAAAATTTATTTATAAACTCATTGTAAGACAATTCACTCTCTTTGAGAACAATTTTTCTACTCTCAACTCGTGACTTCATTGAGTTTTTCTCATATTCAAATCTCTTCCACATAACTTGCATTGAATGATCAATATTGTCAACTTGTACAAGATTATTCAAATTTCCACAATCATTACATATATTTTTTATACACTGCACTTTGAATTCATCTAAATCTTCTAATTTTTCACATAGAAGTGACTTCACAAATTGTGTTGTACTTCCAGGGATGACTATATTTGAATTAATTACTGCCATATCTTTTTTATATGATTGTAGGTGTAGATGAAATTCAACATGATTTTGATAACAACAAGTCTCACGTACCTTATTTATACATACAAAACTTGGTCGTAGTCTCTCAAACATCCTTTGACAAATCTTTAGATCTGAAAATTCTTACTTGAATGCTTCAAAAAGTTCACGTTATGTTGTATCTATAAAATGTTTTGGATTTGAAATTTTTATACCATCTTCACCTTGTATTGGTATAGTGTCCCTTCTATTGGAAGAATTGTGAGAGTGGCTTGTCCATATTTAAAAAACTTGTTCCTTTACATCTTTTAAGATTCTATCTTTTCGGGGAACCCTGCAAATATTTACCCAATTATTCTCAATATTTCCATCCAATCTATTTCTCTTTGCAATATATATTTGAATAATTCTCCTAGAAACATTAAGTAATTGGGAAATTTCTTAAACTTGTCTTCTATGTGATAATTTCTTACTAGAAACTATAGTCATCAATGCTTTATGTGCAGCACTTAAATCAACAAAGCTTGACTCTTGCTTTCAATAGAATTCAATGCTTCTTGTAGGTTTTCAATTATTGTTTTCTTTAATGAACCTGATGACTTTTTCTTATTATCAACCCCTAACAACTCCAAAATAGCAGTCATCTCTTTCCTCCTAAATAACTTTGCAAATAACTGTGCTCTTCCAATTATAGACATATTTTCAAAAAAATTGTCCCATATTCTTTTAGAGTGTAATTTTATTGTGCTTTCAAATAACATATCTTTAGATGAAATACTATTGAAAAGAGAATCCTCATCCATCTCCATCAGATTTTCCATACCAAGGAAAAAATATCTATCACCACCGTCAATTTGTTTTGGTACCTGTACTCCTTGGTCATCGACAATTTCCGTGGGTTGTTTTTTAGTAGATGTTCCTTCATCAACATTTGTAGTATCTCTTCTTCGATCATACAACCTTTTTTCTTGTCTTTTTATTGCCCATCACAAATTGCTCAAATTTGAATTCACCTGCATACAAAAATAACACATACAAATACTTTAACCTTTATTTTTAAAGATCTACCTACATTCAATAAATAAATGATTTAATCAATTACATGTTTTAGATCATGGTACCTGAGAATACAACTCTAACCTTGTGATTTAATCAATTACACATTTTAGATCATGGTACCTAAGAACACAACTTCAACTTTGTCGAAATCAATGTTTCTTTTTTCTCCAAATTTCTGTAATTTAATAATTAAAAAAAGCCAAAAAAGGCATTAAAAAATATTTTTAGTCCAAATTAGTTTCAGATCATGGTGTCTGTCGAAATCAATCTTTTTTCTCCAAATTTTTTGTAGTTCAATAATTTAAAAAAATTTAAAAAAGACAGTTTAAAAAAAAACACACAGATAGTTTCAACCGAATCTGTCTAGGTGGCATCCCACTTGGTAGCCAAGTCACCATTTTTTCAAAATTTTGAAAACTTCTAACTTCTGCTAAATATTTCTACAATCAAAATTATTTAAAAAGAAAAAAGAAAAATACCCTTTTGTAGAGCTCGCAGTGCTGAATCCGAATATATATATTTATATTTTGAGTAATTTTAGTATATAAATATTTTAAAATAATGAAAGTAGGTTGTTTATATTCAAAAAGAGGCTGATTTGAAATTTTTTAAAAAATAGTAAAACATGTTAAAAAATTGGAAAATATATGATGCCCTAGAGGAGAGAATCCTCTTCAAAAGGGTATAATTTTTTTTTTGAAAATGAAAAAAAAATTAAACAATAGTTGATGTCAATTGAAAACTATCAAATTTGGGTAAGTTTGACTTTAAAACATTATTACGAAAAAAATATAGATCAAAAATTCAAAAAAAAATTTCATGCCCTAGATATTGAAGTCACCTATTTGGGAAAAGAAATCAGGAGAAAATGAAGATTTTTTCTATTTGTTTCTTGACATCAACTGAACGTCGCTTTTTCTTGAAATTTTTAGCATTACAAAATCTGCTCTTAAATTAATTAAAAAAATATCAAAACAATTTAAAAAAAATCTAAAAAATTATGGGAATAAACTTCAACAAGAAGATCTACATTTCTTATTTTACATCTTTTTGAAATTCAAAATATAAAGACCACTTTTCTGTGGTCGAAGTTGAGAAATTTTTTTTATGTTGGCTAATTCCTTTATAAAATGTGACACAGGTTTGTACTTTTATCCTAGATAGCATGCCAAACATGTGTTGCATGAACAATGATGTTAGGTGTGCATGATCAACCTATGCACATGTTTGCATGTAAGTGAGTTATGTGATATTATCATGTTGTTTAAAAAAAATTGTTGGTTCTGTTTCATGTCCATGTGTTAAATTGTTGGCATGACACTATGTAAGCTAATAAGATGAATCATGAATGTATAGACTTATTTTAATATTAATAAAAGAAGTATTTAATTTAAATGCAGTTCTCCCTGATGTGTCAGTGTATGCATGTGATTTATCTTTTTTATTTAATTTTATGTGTAATTAGACCCACCTTGACTCATTTGGAGACTATGTTTGTGTGTTGCATTATTTTATGTGAACTAGAAATGATATATATGTATATGTGTGTATTCTTTTTTGTATTTTTTTTTTCCTATAGCAATGGGGCTAAGAATTGTATTGGATTCAGTTTGTCTGTAGCAACCCAAGTGTGAGGTGTAGGTCAAGAAGACTATGTTGGGTGGTTGTAGGACTACCTATAACTCTATCTTTTAACCAATAGCAATAGGGCATATTGTTGGTTAGTTTAAGCCACCTAGAACAATTATTATGTTAGGTGTCATCCAAGAAATGGTGTAAATATACTGCAGGGTTACTTATATCAAGGGTGAAACATGGTGTCAGTAGGGAGTAGCACCATCAACCTGGTATCAGAGCTCAGCTACAACTCTAGGAAAAGGTGTATTGTGAGGTTTAAAGTTGGTTGAATTTTTGGTGACATCACAATAGTGTGTCCCATTTTTTGGCCAAAGTGGGATGCTTAAGATCAACATTTTTAGCATTTTTCAATTTGTGTCAATTATAGGGAACAAATGGTCAATAATTTAAGGATGATATAAATTAACAAATTGTAGAATTTTCTATGTAGATTCAAACTATAATTTTTTATATTTTTTAATCAATTTATACATTTTCTATTAATTTTTATTAAGTGGAATATTCCATAATGCATAACTTTTACTAGACAAGTGTAAAATTTTGATGATTTATTGGAATTAGACCATTAACTCCACTATCTAGTGCATGGATATATTTTGATGATTTTCTATCAAATGTTGTATTTATTATTATTTTTGAATTAGTATTGTAACATTATAAATTGTGCTCCTTGATGGTGCAATCATAATTTCATGCTCTATTTGGTACTCACTTTAGTGTCCACTCCCCTAGTCCATTTTAGGATAATTTCTAGCATTCACCTTACCTTCAACTCAAGAGATATGCTATGTGCCACCTAAATCCTTATCGATGATCACATGTTGAAACCGTGAACAATGTTTAGGTCTTGGTTAAGTCCCAAAGCAACAAACACTTTTTGGGCTAATTCTACCAGGACACTAGTGCCCAATGCTAGTGTCCTTACCATTCATTCTAGAATGGTAGAATGCTCTCAAGGTCATCCTTTTCCTTGGACAATGCAACCTCAATTTTGACATTCATGAGCATGCTACAATGACTCCTAAATTCAAAATACACATTCAATTATGTCGTAAATCTTTCCTATGGTTCCTTACTTAAACTAGTGGTTTTTCCATTTTGGGGCATGATGTGAATTCTACAGTGAAGCTCTACCAAAATGACCATTGGCTCTGCATTTTGGAAATGCCCTATTACAATTGGTTTTTAGCTACTTGTCTACTTGTTACTTTTGATTGGAGCTTCATCAGGATTGAAGAATGGCTCCAGGATCATTGACTGAAGATCGACTTGTACCTCTTCATCATGATTGGGTATGGTTCTGGCTTGTTCTCACCTATAAGCTTTGTTCATTCTGTACTTCATTGAGGTGAAGTTGTAGATACGCGGTCATCCCACAATAATGGGTTACACTTTTTGGCCAAACTTGACATTGAAATCAACATTTTAAACTAAATCTTCACTTTATGACACCCATAGCTGCTAAACCATTAGGAATTTGAGGGATGATACAAACTAGTGATTTGTGATATTTTGATTGTAGATTCTAAATATATATTTTTAAAAAATTTGGAGTTAAAATGTAAAAATTTTTGTGTCTCCTTTGATAACTAGTTTTTAATAGTAAACAACATTTTTTTAAAGTGATGTGTATTCTGTAGCACATAACTTTTTTCTACAAATGTTAAAATTTTGATTCTTTTGAATTTAGATTGGTAACATCGATATATAGGGCATACATTTGGTTTCAAAATGTTTTGTTGAATATTTTTTTTCTTGTTAAGTTTTGAAGTCAAACCAATTATAATTTAGACATAGACGTATTCCATAAAACATAACTTTTTCTGTATGTATCAAAATTCAATTTTTTTTTTGTTGAAACAAGGACATCAATACCTAGAGCATAGATATTTTTTAGAATTTTTTTTCACTAGTTTACTAATTTTCCATGTGTGTAGAATAGAGAACTTAATGTTAGGTGAAAAACTTACATTCACAAGAAATAAAAAATTAATATAATAATCAAATTAAATATATTTAAAATTATACTTTTTGTGAAGCTTATAGTAAGGACTACATACTTACAAAACATAGATGTTAAATGAATTCATTTGATCCCCCAAAAGGTAAATCAAAAGTAGTATTTTATCAGCATTTTGATAGGTGTAGAGGAGACTCCATTATAGTTATGGTTTTAAACTAGCGGGGTTCTATCCAAGGGGGTTTGAATCTAAGGGGGTTTAATCAAACCCTCTTCAATTAAAATCCTTTAAATGGAACCTTTCAAGGTTTAAATCATTATATTTTCTAAAAATATGTGATTTCAGCAGAAATTAGGATGTCCTAGAAAGTGTAACCCATTATTGTGGCAGCACCCTTCAAAACTTATTTCCCTTGAGTAACACATCTTCTTGGGTTGGATATCACATCCTTTTGACTGAGGCATATAGAAATACACTCTAACACACTTGAGTAGGTTTTTGGTTTGATTTTTTTGTCACTTCTCACCACAATCTTAGACATAGTTAACATTCTAGAGGCACACACTATTTGTTGTTATTGATCTAGCTATCCGTGAAGTAGGAATACTAAAACAGGGGTTTGACTAAGGCAAACTCCTATATAGCCACAAACATTTTCCCTCTTTATATCTATGAAAATCACAATAGGTGGTTTCAAACATTGAGGAGTGATAGGAAGATGAAGGAACAAATACAAACATCATTAAATAGAAATGCAGACTATACCAAACCTTAAAGACTCTAGCAGCCCATGCTAGTGCCCTGCCCAGTCAACCCTTGCTTGTGGTGCCAGGTTCCATTATGTCTGCTCATTTTTATTCTACTCCTATTTTATAAAAACTCTAATAGTAGTCTACATATTTTCTCATTTAATCAATTAGGTCTTCACATTGTTTATTTTAATCAATCCATTAGTTATCAATCTTAGATCTTTTCAAGAAAGGAATAGATCTTGGACAACTTGGCTCTCCCTTGAGGATAGTAGTCAAGCACAAAGTCTTCATAGGTTCATGTTCTAATGTAATGTGGAGAAAGATTGACCTAGGTTAACGCATTAATTAGGATAGATCCCATTTCCCACATAACTTTTTTGTGAACCTGACATCTTGTACTTGCAAAACTTGTTTATCTTTGTCTAATTAGTTGATCAATAGATTATATGCTTTTTTATATTTGTAAACTTTATGTGTTTAGTTTAGAAAGTGAAAACACTAAAAACAATTGTGTTCTTTTCTTTTAGATTAGAAAAAAAAAAAAAAAACCATAAACAAAACTTTCTTATTCTTCTATCCCTCAATCAATATTTTCTATCTTCTCACCATCTTTCCTCTAATTTTGTCTTTCTCTCTCTTCTAGGGTGCTACCACAATAATGGGTTACACTTTCTGGGACATCCTAATTTTTGTTGAAATCACATATTTTTAGAAAATATAATGACTTAATCCTTGAAAGGTTCCATTTAAAAGATTTTAATTGAATAGGGTTTGATCAAACCCCCTTGGATAGAACCCCACTAGTTTTAAACCATACCTATAATGGACTCTCCTCTACACCTATCAAAATGCTGATAAAAAACCTCTTTTGATTTACCTTTTGGGGGATCAAATGAATTCATTAAAATTTATGTTTTGTAAGTATGTAGTCCTTATTACAAACTTCCCAAAAAGCATAATTTTAAATGTAGTTAATTTGATTATAATATTTAATTTTTATTTCTTGTTAATGTAGGTTTTTCAATGAACATCAAGGTCTTTATTTCACACATACGAAAAAAAATAAAACAATTCTAAAAAATACATGTCGTCTAGGTATTGATGTCCTTATTCCAATGAAAAAAAATTGAATTCTGATATATACAAAAAAGTTATGTTGGATAGAATATGCCTATATCTAAATTACAATTTGTTTGACTTCAAAACATAAGTAAGAAAATAATATTCAACAAAACATTATAAAACCAAATGCATCCTCTAGATATCAGTGTTACCAATCTAAATTCAAAAGAATCAAAATTTTATCCTTCATAGAAAAAATGTTATGTGTGACATAATACACATCACTTTTAAAAAATGTTGTTTACTATTAAAAACTAGTTAACAAAGGAGACAGAATTTTTTTTATAATTTAACTCCAATTTTTTAAAAAAATATATATTTAGAATCTACAAACAAAATCTCACAAATCACTAGTTTGCATCATCTTCAAATTCCTAACAGTTTAGCAACTATATGTGTTAGAAAGTGAAGATTTAGTTCAAAATGTTGATTTCAATGTCAAGTTTGGATAGATATTTTTAAATTGTGGAGAATGTAAGTTATGCAATTATGTCAAATCTCTTTCTTCAAGATTTCTGTGTGTTTGATGAGCCATTTAGTAGTGATGATTTTGATATGTTGGAGGAAGCCCTAGATGACTTCATCTTGACAGAATCATCCTCTACAACTCCTAAAACATCTCTTTGTCAAAAATAATCAACATGATTTACTTTTTTGGTTCCCAAAAGGTGCCTGCAAAACCAAAGATTGTTGTGCATCTTCATTTTGATGTTCGACAACCACAATCTAATAATATTCTGACTATTGGAGGTGTTCCAAAACCATCTTGACCTCCTAGTTACATCTCAAACTTTGTAAAACAACTTGCTACAAGAAACCAACTTGTTGAAAATGTATTGCAACAACCCCATTACAACACTGACAACAACAAATAAAATAAATAATCACCAGTTGTTCCTACTTCTCTTCCACCTTCTCCACCTTTCCTTCCTCTAGCACCTCATCTTTATCAACATACTAGTAGAGAATATGATCTTGTTGAGAAGCTTTAAGCCACTTTGGCTAAAATCTCACTCACTTGCATACCACATAATGCTCTAGGAGACTCTACAAAAGATAATCAACCCACCTTTTTTTAGAGCACAATGAGGGTTTGAATGAGGAAAACTCCTATGTAGCCATAAAAATATTTCCCTCTTTTATATGTGTGAGATCGAAACAGGTGGTTTCACATATTGAGGAGTAATAGGAAGATGAAGGAACAAATATAGACACCTTCAGACATAAGTGAAGACTGTACCAAACCCTAAGGACTATGGTTCCTTGTGCTACTGTCCTGCCTAATCAGCCCTTGCTTCTAGTGTGAGGTTCCAATTTGTCTACTCATTTTTTTCTCTACTCCTACTTTCTAAAAATTGTAATAGTAGTCTGCATATTTTCTCAATTATTCAATTAGGTCTTCACATTGATTAGTGTAATCAATCTATTAGTTATAAGTCTTTCATCTTTGCAACAAAGAAATAGAGTTCAGATAGCTTGGACCCTGAGGACAGTAGCCAAGCACAAAATCTTTGCTGATTCATGTTCCAGTGTAATGTGGAAAAAGATTGATGTAGGTTAATGTATTAATTATGCTAGATCTAATTTTCCACATAACATTTTGGTGAGCCTGACATCTTGTACTTGCAAACCTCCTTTACCTTTGTCTAAATAGTTGATCAATTGATTAGATACTTTTTATATTTGCAAAATTTATGTGTTTAGTTTAGAAAGAGAAAAAAAAACATTTTGTGTTCTTTTCTTTTAGATTAGGAAAAAAATTGAAACATAAAAAAAAAATTCTTATTCTTCTATTCATTAATTAGAATTTGTTGTCTTCTCATCATCTTTTCTCTACTACTCTCTTTCTCTCTCTCTTCTATCTTTAAATTTTGGAGAAAGTAAGTTATGTGGTTATGTCGGATCTCTTTCTTCAAGTTCCATGCATTTGACAAGTCATTTAGTAGTGATGATTTTGATATGTCAGATGAAGCAGTAGATGACTTAATCTTCATAGAATCATCTTCTATGACTCCTAAAACATCTCTTTGTCAAAAATTAATCAACATGATTTATGTTTCCGATTCCCAAAAGAAGCCTGTAAAACCAAATATTGTTGTGCATCTTTGTTTTTATGTTCCACAACCACAATCTAATCTTGTTCTAACTATTAGAGGTGTTCAAAAATTGTATCAACTCCTTGGTTACATTTCAAACATTGTAAAACAACTTACTACAAGTAACCAACTTATTCAAAATGTGTCACAATAACCCCATTACCATGTGGTTGCTCACACATACAACAGTCGTAAAAATAAACAAAATAATCAAACACCAATTGTTCCTACCTCTCTTCCACCTTCTGCACCTTTTCTTCCTTGAACATCTTGTCTTTCTCAACATACTAGCAGAGAATATGATCTTGTCGAGCAGTTTATGCTACTCAAGCTAAAATCTCACTCTATTAGTTAATAGAAACCTCACCTGTATACTACAAAATGCTCTAGGAGTCTTTAGAAAAGGTGATCATCCCACATTCTATTAGACCACAATGGGGGTTTGACTGAGCCAAACTCCTATATATCCACAAACATGTTTTTCACTTTAATATGTGTGCAAATTGCAACATGTGGTTTTAGACATCGAGGAGAGATAGGAAGATGAAGGAACAGATACAAACACCATCAAATAGAAGCATAGAATGTACCAAAACCTAAGGAATCTAGCACCCCACACTAGTTTCTTGCCCATTTAGGCCTTGCTTTTGGTGCCAAGTTCCATTCTATCTACTCATTTCTATTATGCTCCTATTTTGTAAAAATAGTAATAATAGTTTGCATATTTGCTAAGTTAATCAATTAGGTCTTCACATTGCTTAGTTTAACCAATCCATTAGTTATCAATCTTTTATATTTACAACAAAGGAATATTAGCCAAGCACAAATTCTTTGTTGGTCCATGTTCTAATGTAATCTAGAGAAATATTGACATAGGTTAATGTATTAATTATACTAGGTCTCATTTTCCACATAACATTTTGATGAACCTGACATATTTTACTTACAAACCTTCTTTATCTTTGTCTAATCAATTGATCAATTGATTAGATACTTTTTATATTTGCAAACTTTATGTATTTAGTTTAGAAAGAGAAAATACTAAAAACATTTTGTGTTCTTTTATCTTAGATTAGAAAAAAATCCAAAACATAAAGAAAGCTTTCTTATTCTTCTATCCCTTAATCAACAAGTTTTGTCTTGTCATCATCTTTCCTCTACTTCTCTCTTTCTCTCTCTTCTATCTTTAAATTTTGGAGAAAGTAATTTATGTGATTATGTTGGATCTCTTTCTTCAAAATTTTCATGCATTTGATGTGCCATTTAGTAGTGATGATTTTGATATGTTAGATGAATCCCTAGATTTCTTCATCTTGATAGAATCATCCTCTATGATTCCTAAAACATCTCTTTGTCAAAAATTAATCAACATGATTTATGTTTCTGGCTCCCAAAAGTAGCCTACAAAACCAAAGATTGTTGTACATCTTCATTTTGCTGTTCCACAACCACAATCTAATCCTATTCTAACTATTGGATGTGTTCCAAAACCATCTTGACCTCCTGGTTACATCTCAAACTTTGCAAGAACAACTTACCACAAGCAACCAACTTGTTCAAGATGTGTCGTAACAACCCATTACCATGCAGTTTCTCACACATACAACACTTGCAACAACATACAAAATAAATAAATGCCAATTGTTCCTACTTCTATTCAACCTTTTGCACCTTTTCTTCCTCCAGCACCTCATCTCTCTCAAAATACTAGTAGAGAATATGATCTTGAAGAGCAACATCATGCTACTCTGACTAAAATCTCACTTTGGGAGTTAATACAAACCTCACATGCATATCACCAAATGCTCCAGGAGGCTCTAAAAAAGATGATCATCCCACCTTCTATCAGACCAAATGACATAGCATTTGTTATAGATTGTATGCATGCGATGAATTTAGATATTATCTTTCAACATGAGTTACCTTCTCTTGAAGTTCAAAAGAAACATGATCCTCTCATGATTTTGGTCATCATTAATAAAAATAGAATAAAGCATATTCTAATGAATAATGGATCAAGTCTTAATGTTTGGAGCATAGAATTGTTATGTAAAATCAGTGTAGATATGTCTCTTAGTAAACCTGATACTCTTTCTATTCATGGCTTTGATAATGTTGGTAGACAGTCATTAGGTACAATCAAACTACTAATTGAGGTAGGACCTATGACTTTTCCTATGCTTGTCCATGTCATGCATGATGCTCTTTCATCTAATCTTCTTCTTGGTAGACCATGTATTCATGCCATGGGGGCAATCTCATCTACTCTTCACCACACATTGAAATTCGTTTATAACAACAAACTCTATATAGTTGAGGCTGATCCAAATCTAGAAAGTTACTTACAAGCATAAGTTGGTTATCAACCTCATGTTTCTAAACCTCTTAGCACTTTGATTCCATCTTCAACAAAAGTTGACCCACTATTCCCTAGTTAAGTGCAATAAGTTAGGTCCACTTTTTGGCTAAAAAGTGGAACTATTTTTTTTGAAAATCACAGTTTCTCATAGTTGGATATAAACTAATCATAAAATGATTTTTTTTCATTGTGTAAAGAATGATGTGTATATTGATGACATATACTTTTAAAAAATTAAAATTAAAATTTATTAAAAAATATTAAAACCTAACATTTCAAGTTTATGGGCCAGCTTTCTCATAAATTAATTAATAAATAGAAAAACAAGTCAAATCATAAAAAATATATATATTTGAAAACTACACATTGTCGTCTATAATGGGTTTTAATTTTGTAAGAAAATTCATAATAAAATATCGTCAACCATATTGATAAAGTTAGTCTTTTCTCTTGTTGTGAACATGGACTTGTACTTGCAGGTTCAAGGCTAAGTGTTGGCTTACAATGCTTTTCTTGAGCCTAAAACCAAATGAGAAACATGGGTTGTGGTTTCAAAATTTTAGGAACATGTACCCATTTTAAAATGAGTACCAGGTATAAAAATAGAATGCGTACCTATTTTAAATGGGTTCCCGATCCTAATAAGTCTCTTACTTCCCATTTTAAACACTTTTAGGAATGGATATCCGTTTATGTCATGATGTCGAAGCATAATGGGTACCCATTCTAATTTCATCCTTGTGCACCCATTTAGGTTGTGGTTTCAAAATTTTAGGAATGGGTACCCATTCTAAAATAGGTACCTATTATAAAAATAAAATGAGTACCCATTTTAAAATAGAAAAGAAAATAATACAAATGTTTTTGGTTGATGCAATATTTCTCTACAACCTAGGATGCTCTTGCATTAGGTACCCTTTTTAAAAAAATCTAGTACCCATTTAGGAATGGGCTTGTGAGCTTGAAATCAAAATGGGTACTTGTTATGCTTTGAGATCACGACATAAACATGTACCTGTTCCTAACAGTATTTAAAATGGGAAATAACAAACTTATTAGGAGCAAGAACCCATTTTAAAATGGGTACCCATTCTTAAAAAGGGTACCTGATGCAAGAGCATCCTAGGTTGTAGAGAAATATTGCATCAACCAGAAACATTTGTATTATTTTCTTTTCTTTCATTTCAGTTGCAGTTCAGTAATTTGCAGTTCAGCATTTTCTACTGCATTTTACTACATCTTCATATTAGAGCTCATGGATTAGGAATTATCTTCTATGCCATGTCACCTACATCATACTCAAATTTCAGGAGATTTGGATTCATCTATAGAAAGGTATTGCTATCAGAAGATTATCAGCTTTCATAGAACAGAGCATTCATCAGTCAACATGAGGACAAAAGATTTGTGGAGGACTTCCATGACTTGTGGAGATTAATGAAACATATCACAAGGTAATTTGGAACAAAATAGACTTTCCTTGAGGTCTATACCAAGATTCATTCATTTGAAGAGCAATACCATGTGTTGTCTAGTCCAACCTACATGTTATCTACACCTTTCATCATTCATTGGAGTTTGTAACCTCTTGAGGCCGACGCGGAGGATTCTATGAGCTTGAAGATGATACATATACATCTCTTAGATGCATTAGGAAGTCAGTAGTTAGATGATATGATTTGATAGAATAGAAGATAGATTCTTTCAGGGAAGGCACTTCGATGCCATATCTTTCATTTCTATTGTGACCAAGAAGGTAGGCATGTGAGCCCTTTGATCGTAGCCTACATGTTCCCAGCATATGAGCATTATAATTATCTAATATATTGAGCATGTGAATCTTCAATTACATTCTATTATTGTGTTGTTTCCATTGTGTTTAAACTTTAGCTACATGGTTTAAATAGTCTCTTCTTAGAACCCTCCATCCATGATTGCACCAAGTGGTATCAGAGGGAAGTTGTGAATCCTTTGGGAGTGAAGGCATTCCAGAAGATCTTGTTGTAAATTCATCACTGACCTAAGGCATTCTATTTGTGTTTGTCAATAGAGTGTTGATTTTGAGGTAGTGGCTACCTTGTAGTTAGATCGTTGAATTGAGGTAGTTGCACTAGATCCTAGGATGAAATGCTGCCAAGGAGGATGCCTGCTATGGCCATTGTTACTAGAAGAATGGAAGAAAAAATAGAGATGATGAGGACCATGAAATTTAGACTGGATTCTATAGAAGAAGATAGAAAAAGATGACTAAACCCTAGACATGAAGATGAAAGTGATGATGATGAATTTCAAGCTATTGACCAAAATGAAGAAGCCCTAGAAGAAGAAGAATCTGATTAGGTAATGATGTTGAAAGATATTTCTAAGATGGTGAAGAGACCTAGAATCTAGAAGTATCAAACTATACTAGAAATTTTAATCTGGAGGAATTAATTGACTGGATAAATGACTTCGAGGAATACTTTGATTATGAAGAAATTGAAGATCCAAAGAGGGTAAGATTTACAAAAACTAATTTAAAAGGACATGCTTCTTTTTGGTGCAAGGAAGTTTAATTGGATAGGAATAGGAGGGGAAAAGAGAAGATCATAAAATGGGATACGATGGTGACAAAGTTGAAGAATCAGTTTATACCTACTAACTATGAGTTGGAATTGTTGAAGAGATTGCAAAACCTAAGGCAAAAGTAGAAATCTCTGAAGGAGTATACTGAAGAATTTCCTAAGATGATCATTAGGACTAGAAATAGTGAAGCAAGCAAGGAGAAAGTGGCAAGATAAATAAAAGGATTGAGAATGAATACTCAAGAAGAACTAAGTTTGGTGAGGATGACAATAGTAGAAGAGGCATATCAGTTTGCATTGAAAGTTGAAGACAAGTTGAATAAGAGGCATGAGAAAAGACAGAGAGGTAGAGGAGGAAAATTTCAAAGGGGTAGAACACATTCTAGAGGAGAAAGGTCTTATGTAGAACAAAACAAGGAGAGTAGCCCATACAGGAAGGAAGAAAAAGACAATAATTTATAATACAAAGGGAGATATGACAAAAGTTTCTACCGCAACAATAGAGGAAGTCATAATTCTTACTGCAAACAAGGATACTGGAGAGAGGAAAGATGATTTGACAAAAGACCATTCAAAGGAACTTGTTTTAAGTGTGGAGGAGAAGGACACAGAGCATTTCAATTTCATCAAGGAAGTACTAGCAAGAGGACAGAGAAAAATGTAAAAGTAGCATATGCGGAGGAAGAACCTATTGGATCACCTAGTTTAGTTGGAAAACTAGAGAAGGTAGAGTCATTAGTCATGAGGAGAGTATTATTTCAAGCAAAGACAAATGAGGAACCACCGCAAAGGAAAAGTTTTTTCCAAACAAGATGCAAATCATGAGGTAAATGTTCTAAAGTTATCATTGATAACTTGGAATTATAGATAATTTGGTTTTAGAGGAGATGGTGACAAAGATAAACCTAGAGAGATCAAAACATCTGAAGTCCTACAAGATAGCATGGATTCAAGATGAACACAAGGTACTGGTGAGTGAACAATGTTTGGTGAAATTTCATATAGGATCTTATGTTGATGAAGTATTGTGTGATATTATGCTAATGAATGTATGTCATATATTGTTGGGGAGACCATGGTAGTATGATAGGAAAACTATACATTATGGGAGGAAGAATACTTATACTATAACATCTAATGGGAAGAAACATATATTGATACCTTTGGAAGATGAGCCTAAGAGTGAAGTATGTGGTAATGCTAGAATTTGTTTGCTAGATGGAAGGAAATTCTTGGATGGATTGAGACATGAGAATATATGTTTTTCTTTGATTCCAAAGAAGTGTGGAACCCTAAGTGTAAAAAACACCATAGAAAAAGAAGGACCACTGCCAAAGGAGATAACTAAATTGTTGACAGAGTACCAAGACATCATATCAGATACTATGCTTAAAGGATTGCCACCAATCTGGAGTATCAGTCATCATATGGACCTTGTACATGGAGCTAGTTTTCCTAACTAAGTAGCACACCAGATGACACCAGTAGAAAATATGGAGCTGAATAGACAAATATAAGAGCTACTGAGAAAATGATTGCTCAGAGAAATCTTAAGCCCATGTGTGGTACCTACAGTACTAGCACTGAAGAAAGATGGAGAATGGAGGATGTGTACAGACTCTAGAGAAACCAATAAGATCATTGTTAAGTATAGATTTCCATTGCCAAGGATGGATGACATCATGGACTGTTTGAGTAGAGAAAAATATTTCACAAAGAAAGAATTGAAGAGTGGATACCATCAGATTAGGATCAGGGAAGGAGATAAGTGGAAGATTGCATTTAAGACAAATGAAGCATTGTATGAGTGGTTAGTGATGCCTTTTGGATTAACCAATGTACCTATTGAAAAGAGACACTACTAGGCATGTCAGTTGTTGTCATTGATGGCGACTAAATCTATCTTACACATCCGCATTTCATCAGTGGATCATACTGGAAGTTAGATTGTAGATTTGTCTAAGTCTGGATAGATAGGAAAAGGGCATATGATAGGGTTCAGTATTTTGGTCTGGATTTCTCCACATGAAATCATATTGTGGTATGGATCTGAGGGAATGTTAAGGGATTTTAGGGCAACCTAAATCCAATATTTTAGCCTCCGATGATGAAGGAATTGTAAGTTACAAGCATCTGAGTATCAGGTTTTGGTTAGACAGTTCAGTCCAGTGAAGAATAGGCCAACTAGGCATTTGATCCTTGTGCGGATGAAGAGAAGTGATTAGTCGAGTAATTTATGAGATCCAGTGGTATTAGCTGACATGTGAGGTGACCTAGATACATAAGTTCTGGTCCGCATTGGTTTTTATGTATGGATTTAGCTGACAAAATAGTGTTCTTAAAACGTCTCTAAGTTTTTCTTAAGGCTGACTGTAGTTGATGCAATTTCATGTAACGAATATATATAATTGATGAGCTTTCGATCATTTTGGAGTGTGAATATGCAAATATGAATGGTGAGGTGTGAAGGAGAGTAGTATCAAGTGTGAAGTAAAGAGATCTAAGCTCCAGATCATGGCAGGACAGTGAACCAGGTCAGAGAGAGATGAAATGTGTAAATTCAGCGTACTGAGCTCAACTAGAACTACAATCTTGCATTGTTAGATGCTATTCTTCAGTTCAAATAAATCAGTGAACTCTTATATTTAATTCTATAGGTAGTGAGCATCCTTTGAGCAGTGAGCTCTAGGCAATGTGCTCAAAGGCATGTGCCTTCCCCATTTCTAATACTTTTAATAGAGTATAAATTCTTGTGGGTTAACCCCCACTGTGGTTTTTCCCTTAACCAGGTTTCCATGTAAAAATCCTAGTGTTCATGTGTTGTGATCTTGTTGTTTCTGCTCTTGTGTTCATGCTTCTTTCTTTTGGATATATGTGATAATTAATAAATGAACAAAGTAATAAGTTTTGTAGAACACTGATTCACCCCCCTCTCAGTGTTCCTTAATTTTAACAATTGGTATAAGAGCTTGGTTCCTTAGAAGAAGTCTAACAGCTTGAGGAAGATCTGGGAAGGTGTTTTCAATAGGTTCATTCAAGTATTTTGATGGTATCAATCAACAACTTCAAGTAGCCCTAGATGATCTTGACCTGTCTAGAGAAGAAATCAAAGATCTACAAGAGAACCTTAAAGATGTTGAAGATTGCATTGAGACCCTAAATGGACAATTGGACAAATCTAATGAAAAAGGGAGGGAGCTACTTCATCAGCTAGCAAATCAGAGTGAAGACAATGACATGGATGAGTCCTTGAAGGAGAAAACAAAGTAATATGAGAAGTTAGCAAAAGATGTTGTTGTCCTAAAATAGAAGATGGAATCCAAGGTGATGAGGCTAACCAAGGGAATTAAGGAAAGAAAAAAGACTAAGGAAAAACTAAATCTATCTCTAAAAGAAAGAATAGAAGAGTGCTGCAGATTGGATAGAATAATTGGTCATCTAGAATCTTATCTACAAGAAACTAGGGATAATGAGGATCAACTTGAAAGATAAATTGTCATTCTCAAACATGACCTAGAAGTTGCAAATGAATATAAAGAAAACTTCAAGATAACTTCATCTAAACTTGAGGTGTTGCTTGACAGTCAGAAGAAGGCAAATGATAAGCATGGTTTGGGATTTGAGAAAGGTGAAAGCTCTGGATCTAGTCAAAGAAATCCTGAAGCAAGAAATCAAAGAAGGAATCCTAGAAGACCTCCGGTAAGACAACCTAATTCTCAAAGGTATCCATCTTTCAATGGCAATTGTTTCAAATGCAATAAGTATGGTCATAGAGCTAATCAATACAGAAGTCAGGTGAATCAAAATGTGTCATCTTTCTCTGGTCAATGCTTTAATTACAAAAGGATAGGTCATAAGGCTGAGGAATGTAGAAGTGGATCAAGGAATCCTCTTAAGAACAAAGAAGTGTTCAATGGAAGATGTTTTACTTGCAATAAGTTTGGGCATATTGCAATGCAATGCATATTTAAACTTGCTCCAACATGAAATTGTTAGAAAAATTAGACTGTGTGTTTCAACTACAACAAATCTAGACACATTGCTAAATTTTGCAGAAGCAAAAAGGAGAACTCACAAGTAGGTAAAGGAAAAATAGAGTAGAATTTGGACAAAGGCAAGGGCAAAGTTGATGTGAATAAGACCCAGAATGAAATGAACAAAACATGGGTGAAGAAAGGTGAAATGAATGTTGACAATGGGTTCACACTAGAATCTGGTGTTGATAATTCCTCCAAGCATTGAAATAGGAGCTCTGGCTTAGGGAGAACTGCATTGAAAATCCAATTCCCCCTACCAGTAAGTGGGTGCCTGAATTCGGCATGATGAATGAAGATAAAGAAACCAATTGCAGATCTATTGAAGCAATTTCTGGAAGAAAAGAAGTTAATGTGATTGATTGTAGAGCAATTGAAGATTGACTATATGCAGAAATAGTGTAATCGAATGTATTAGGGTAGAACATTTATTACAATGGTGAATTAGGTTTTGCAGAGCATAAAAATTCATTCATTCGACATTTGAATCACTTTGCATTCGAAGAGAACAAGGAGAGGAGTGCCTGAGCTAAGATTTCAAAGATTTAAAGTGTGAAAAGTGAATTTGGCAGCTAACCCTAATCGGTGAAACAAGGTATTCTTTGTGAAACTTTCTAAATTTGCAATCTCTGGAAATGACTACACCTCTAGTTGTGAATATCACTGAGTGACCTAGGTGAAAGTTTAAGAAGCATCCACACAAATCAGTAGAGGTCGATCCATTAGGTGCATTTTCCAGTGTTCTATATGGTGTGTTGCATGTTGAAGATATTAGGGCTTATATTCATGCTAGCATAGACGAGTTTGGGGACTTGAAGTTAGTAGATTTGTTCAAGAATCATTTGAGGGATGAAATTCACGGCCTTAAATCTAAATATAAGGCACTGCAAGATAAACATTTCATTTAGATTATAATGTTTCTATCCTTCGATAAAGATGAGTGGGTTTGGTATATGCTGAGTCGGATGTATGATGAGTTTATGTGGCTAATGAAACCCTTCAAGATTAGCAAGGATGCCATCAAGGCCATGACAGGGTTGAACTCATCTAGTGGATTACCAGTGTTGAAGTCAGTAAAGAATCAAACTGTATCTGATGCTACCGGTTCAAGGTTTGACAAAAGGGCAATGACAATAAATGACATCACTGAGTTGGATGTCAAATTTGCATCAATGGTGATTGGATACAAGATATATCATTCCAGCAGGGAGAATTTTGTATCTGGTATAGCTATCTTTGCAGCTTATCAGATGTTGAGAGAGAATGCTGACTATGAATTGTGTGAGTTGCTACAGAACTAGCTAATGGAAAACCTAAACAAGATCAAAATGGACAAGAATAATACATTCAAGTATGGTACATTGGTATTATGTTTGTTCTTCAATTTTGTGAATGAGTTACCTAGCTAGAAAAGCATGTGTTGGACCAGTGATAAAACTATTACCATATAAATAAGAGAGCACTTCAACAAGATTGGTGACTCCAATGCCCAAAGGATTGCTCTTTGGGGATATTTCAAGAATTTTCAGAACATGATGCAATCAAGGGAAAGAATCCCTACATCTGTGGTTGAAAAATACAAAGATACAATCTATTTTATGGTGGATACAGATCAATGTTTAATGGAAGCAGTTGAACCAAGAACTGTGTGGATCATGCCCGTGGGGTATGTAGTTGATGAGAAATTATTGGATATGTATGCTCAACACCTTCTGAGTAAACCAAAGGATACCACAGTTGAAAGATTTGGGACATATGGTGAACTTAGTGTGAAATTGCATGTTGAGCTCTGAAAACTTGAATCTAAGAGAAAGATTCAAAGACAAGTTGAAATGTATGCATAAAGCATTGGCATAACAAAAGAAGCTGTGAGACAAAACAGGGAAAGGATAGAGAAAGCTAAGAAGGAGAAACAGGATAGAGAACAGAGAAGTGTTCTAGTGGAATCCACTTCTAAAGCAAGGACTAATAAGAGTTCTAGTTCAACCTTCAGTGTGTCACCTTCTCCTGCTATAGAAAAACCTATCAGTAAGGAAGGAAAAAGGACAAAGGTAAAGGGCAAAAGAACAAACGTTAGTTTGGAGAGAGTCAATGAAGAAGAAACTAACTCAGATGATGAGGTTAAGGAGTTGAAGGCCTCATGCACCAAAGATGCTAAAGTGTCTAAGGAGAAGCCCTCCGGAAGCATAAAGTCAGTTACTATAAATGGAAACTTGAATCCAATGACTAAATTTTATGATCACTACAGTGATGCTGATAAGAGAGTTTTGGAGGAAGCAATAGTCAAATACCTAAATATCTATAGTAAGACATTATTTGCAATAACTTATAAAATTCTGGAAAGCCTTGCAAAAATTCTAGAAATAAGAAAAGAGAATACAAAAGCTAAAGACTTTGAGCTCCAAGAGCATGTGCTAATAAAATTGTGTCCTCAAATTGCTCTAGATCAAAAGAACCTAATATTCAAAGAAGTGAAAGAGGACTTTAGGACTAAGATCAGAATGAATATGCTCATACTGGGAGAGATTGATAAGATAATTGAAGATACTCAGGAGACTCTTCTGAAGGCATTGAAAAGGTATAATCTTCCCACTGTTGAAGAAGAAACTAATAATGAAATTGATTCCTCATTCCAAATGTTTAGGAGTTGAAAGAAAGTGACCAATAAGCTAACATCTCTGCTCTAGAAGATGAAATGCTAAATAAAGGAGATGAAGAGATGGTGGAGGAAGTTAATTTTAATGGTGTAGAGGACACTCAAATTCCTCTAGACCAATCTGTTGGAGAATATACAGAGGTGAATACAAAAGTAGATGCTCCTGGTGAAGATGACTCTGTGAAGAATAAAGAACAAGAAGCAAAAGAGGTTAAGGACAAGAATGAACAAGAAGGAGAAACAACAAAGAATATTAAAGAGCAAAAGCAAGACGACAGTACTGACAAGGATTAGAAAGATGGAGCTGCATTTTTAGCAAGAGACACTACAGATGCAGTGAATAAATTACTTGAGAAAGAAAAGATTGAGTTTGATGAACTGGAGCTGATTCAAGGACCTATCAATTTTGACACTCTTTCCCCTCTACAAAAGATGAAGTTAGCATCTGTGGCATAAGCAAAAGCAAGAGAGGAGATTCTGAAAACTCACATTGAGGACAGTGAGTTGCTTGGTCTTACCTCTAGAATTCTGGAAAATATTATGCCAACCTTTCAAAAGGATTCATTCGACTCTCCCTCTAGTCAGTTGAAGAGTTTGATAAACTCTGTAAGTACTCATTTTGAAACCTTAGAGAAGTCAGTAGAAGTTAAAGTAAAAAATGAATATAATGAGAAGAGATTTGCTGAAATAAGTAAAATAATTAGCTTTGATAGATCAGTGCTTGATACTAATGTAAAGAGTATTCAAAATGCTCTCTCTGAAGGTGGAAAGATTTATAAGTTTTGTCTAAATTGATCTAAAGTTGTTGAATATATTGATAAAAAGATTAAGGACTTAGAGCTCAAACTGTCTAGCATTTCTCAGCCCTATAGTCCTTTAACTAAGTCTATAGCAATCAAAGAATGCCAAGTAGTGATTTTATGGAATGAATTGGATGATTTGGAGAAGGAAAAGGTTAAAGTTTTAGGCAGATTGGATGAGCTTCAGGGACTGATTTCCCCTAAATTGGAGACTATGTATGCTATATTAGCAGAATCCCAAGTTGTTGCTGCTACTAGTGATCCTTCTAATCTTCAAAAGGTAGAATCACAGGCATTTTTGTTTAGTGGGCATATATCCATTTTGGGCAGCACTAAGAAGAACTAGGACAATGAATTGACGCAATTGAAAAACATTTTTGGCGATATCTTTTTGCTGATGAACAAGGCTTAAGGACTGCGTGTTCATATGTAGAAGTATCTACTTAAAGTTTTGACCAATGTACATAAGAATTTTGCATGAATTTTGATATGTGGATCCCATCCTTTTCCATTGATATCAAAGGGGAAGAGGAAAAGTAGTGAAAAATGAAGAATTAATCTAAGGGGGAGCATTGGAAATCACAAGTGTATATAGTAAGGGGGAGCTGTTCTAACTCTTAGTCATTTTTCACTAACTGTTGCCATCAATGCCAAAGGGGGAGACTATTGGCAAGAGACACTGCTAGCCATGTCAGATGTTGTCATTGATGGCAACTAAATCTATCTTACACATCTTAATTTGATCAGTGGATCATACCGGAAGTCAAATTGCAGATTTGTCTAAGTCTGGATAGACAGGAACAGGGCATATGACAAGTTTCAAAATTTTGGTCCACATTTCTCCACAAGAAATCATAATGTACTACAGATCTTAGGGAATGTTAAGGGATGTCAGGGCTACCTAAATCCAATATTTCAGCCTTCGGTGATGAAGGGAGTGTAAGTTACAACCATCTAAGTATCAAGTTTTGGTTAGGCAGTTCAGTCCAGTGAAGAATAGGCTGACTAGGTGTTTGATCCTTATGTGGATGAAGAGAAGTGATTGGTCAAGTAATCTATGAGATCTAGTGGTATTTGTCGACATGTGAGATGACCTGGATACATACGTTCTAGTCTGAATTGGTGTTTGTGCATGGATTCAGCTAACCGAACAGTGTTCTTAAAAAGTCTCTAAGTTTTTCTTAAGGACTACTGCAGTTTATACAATTTCATGTAGCGGATATATATAATCGATGAGTTCGAGCATTTTGGAGTGTGAAGACATGAATATGAATGGTGATGTGTGAAAGAGAGTAGTATCAAGTGTGAAGTAAAGAGTTCTAAGGTCTGGATCATGGTAGAACTAGGAATTAGGACAGAGAGAGATGAAGTGTGGAAATTTAGTGTACTGAGTTCAACCAAAATTGCAATCTTGCATTATTAGATGCTATTCTTTAGTTCAAATAAATTAGTGAACTCTTATATTTAATTTTGTAGGTAGTGAACCTCCTTTAAGCAGTGAGCTCTAGGCAGTGTGCCCGAAGGCATGTGCCTTCCCCATTTGTAATACTTTTAACAGAATATAAATTCTTGTGGGTTAACCCCCACCATGGTCCTTCCCTTAATCGGGTTTCGACGTAAAAATCCTGGTGTTCATGTGTTGTGATCTTTTTGTTTCTACCCTTGTGTTCATGCTTCTTTCTTTTGGATATATGTGATAATTAGTAAAGTAACAAAGTAATAAGTTTTGCAGAACACTGATTCACCCCCCCAACCTCTTAGTGTTTCTTAATTTCAACAGCACCGAGTACTATCATGACATTGATGAATGAGGTTTGCAAAAATTCTTTGGTAAGTTTGTTATTGTATACATGGATGATATTCTAATTTTTAGTAAAACAAAGTAGGAACATTTGCGACATATTAGACAAGTATTGCAGAGGTTGAGAGAAGAGAAATTGTAGATAAACATCAAGAAATGTAGTTTCATGAAGGAAGAATTGGTATATTTGGGATTTGTGATTTCTGCGGAAGCATTGAAGATGGACCCTAAAAAGGTTAGAGCAATTGTTGTGTGACCAACACCTGTGAACATTGGAGAGGTAAGATCATTTCATGGATTAGCAAGTTTCTACTGGAAGTTAATTAGAAAGTTTAGTATAGTATGCACACCAATGACAGAGACAATGAGAGGTGAGAGAAAGGATTTCAAGTGAACATCAAGAGAAAATAAGAGTTTTAAATTGTTGAAGGAGAAAGTGAAAGAGCAACCAGTGTTAGCATTATCAGATTTTGACAAAGTATTTCAAGTTGATTGTGATTCCATTGGAAACACAATAGGAGTGGTGTTAAGTCAAGAAGGGAGACCAGTAGCATATTTCAGTGAGAAGTTGAGTGTTGCAAGGAGAAGATATTTAGTTTATGATCAAGAGTCCTATGACATAATTGAATCTTTGAATAAGTGGAGACATTACTTGTTGCCAAATGAATTTGTGTTGTACACTGATCATCAAGATTTAGACTATTTGAACAATCAAGGAAAGTTTAATTAGATACATATGAGATGGGTAGAGTTCATGCAGAGTTACACATTTGTACTGAAGCATAGCAGTGGGAAGTCAAACAAAGTCACAGATGTATTGATTAGAAGGAATTTGCTGATAGAGATGAGGGTAGAAGTATTAGGTTTTGAGGAATTTAAGAATATGTATGAAGAGGATCTTGATTTTGCGAAAGAATGGAAAGCATGTAAGGAACCTATTGTGATAGATAGAAGTAAGTGATTGATTATTTCATTCAGGAGGATATGTTGTTTAAGGGAACTCAATTGTGTATACCTAGAAGTTTAGTGAGAGATAATTTCATCAAGGAGAAGCATAGTGGTGGATTCACAGGATATTTTGGGATTGACAAGATAGTAGCTTTGGTAAGTGAACATTATTTGTTTAAAGTTTTAGAGTTTGTCAAGTTGCAAAAGGAAGTAGTCAGAATACTAGGTTGTACAAATCTTTGATTGTACCAGAGAGACCTTGGGAAGATATAAGCATGGAAGAGCTTCAATGTACTATGGTAGAAAGGATAGAAATGGGGAATAGTCTTAATATAAATGGTTCACCCAGATATAAAGATTAAAGACACCAGTTATAATGGAAGCTCGTCATATGAAGTATTTGACATAGCTACTATATCTCAAAGGTACGATATTCTTCAAGGATCAAAGCATGTGATATAAACAAGACTCGGCTAGCATTCATATGAATGAGGCACAACTATAATAAAAGGCTTAGTTAAAATTCAAAGGAGAATGGTGCAGCTCATAGAAACAAGGCACGTTCTATCAAAACACAAGAGGCATCCTCTAGAAGGTGGTTCTCAGCTAAAATAAGATAGCATGATGGTAACAAAGTTTCAGTTGCTCACATTTATAATGGTACATAAGTAGCATAAAGAGAAAGGACTCAACATTATATGATTGTGCTTCGATAAAGTCTCTATCCAATGAGCCATATCCATATCATGAGAGAAGTGCTCTTTTCTATAAAGACACATCCATTTCAAGTGAGGCAGTGTGTAAGCAAATATTGGCACAAGTCATTCCAAAAGGATGCCAATAGAGTGAAGAGGAATGCCCTATCAGAGTCTTGACATAGGAAGAACCAAAATCACCAGCATAGATACTTAGCACCACTAAGAAAAGTCCATTACAAAATGCAAGACTCAGCTAGTCATGATAGGCTCAGCCTATAGAGCTAAAGATGTATCTACCATAACTATAAAGAAATAGGCCCAATCATTTAAAAGGTAAGGCCCTATCAAGTTGTGGAAGGTGCTCAATCTTAGAGATAAAATGATATGATGCCTATGAGATGCATAAAGACTCTAAATACAAAACACAACAAGACACTTAGCAACCATCAGATCAAGAAACAAATCAATGGTTCCGAGAATCAACAGAAGAGAGAGCAGTGGAGTGTGCCACTTGGTGCAACTGTGCTCATTTGAGGCACTACAAGGAAAAAACTCTCCCGGAGGAGTGCCAGTGTAATGTGTGGCTTAAGCAAGAGGAAGATAAATGACTTTGTTTCATTTTTATTAAACTCATAAATGGTGGAGTCACGTGAGCCATGTTCCAAAAGTCTGAGTTATTATTTTAACTTTGAACCTTACCCCAGTGGGCCCCTCCTAGTTAATGTTTTATTAAACAAATAAGCCTCATTTGTTTTAAAAGCTACAAGAGTCATTAAAAACAAAGTTGATTTAAATAAATATTGAGATACATGTGGGTCCCTCAAGCCACATAAAGCCAGACTTTATTAATGATAAGACCCTTATATCATTTGGCCTTTATAATTCATGGGAGATAGAACAATATGCAGCCCTAGGTTTATGACGCAACCTCCTTATTTTCTATGGCACCCACAACAAAGGATGAGCAAGATTTTTGTACAAGCCAAAGCCAATAGAAGCTACTACCATGGAGGAAACTAGTAGACCCAGTTAACTAGGGAAGCCAAGATCAAAGCCGTGATTTACAAATTTTTACTTGCAGATATTTCTGGGAAGTTGGAGAGGATTTTCTTTCACTTCTAGGTTATAAATATTAGAGATCTGGGAGAAAGAAAGGGACTACACAGAAGATAGATTAGATAATAGAGTAGCCAGAATAGAGATATTTTCTTTTCCTCAATAGGTGCTTCTCATGAATGATTCAAATATTGTATATTGTGTATTTTTTGCCTTTGTATTTTTGTTCTCCCTCGAATAATGAAAAGAAAGTCATGCTTTGTGAAGATCTAAATATGTTTTCTATTCTTACTTCTTATTCTCTATTCTTAGCCTCTAATAAATCTGTTTCAAATGTTGGGTAATTAATCATGCACTCTACTTTTTAGTTTTTCCAGTTAAATAATTTAGGGTTTTATCATTGTGCTATTGGGTAGGAAATGATTCTGGCACATCCCCATAGCAGTAGCTTAGGGTATTTCTTTATCTTGTTTCTTCTTCCCTTTTCCCCACAAACCCTAGAGAAGAACTAGCTTCTTTAAAACCTAGAGGTCATTCTGAGAGTCAATCCCACATTCTCATAATTTCCCATGTTGGTGTCTGACCTACAAATTTCAACATCAACACATCGTAGATACACAAAACATAATGAAGATAGTAGAAAGCACGCAAGACACAGATAGTATTGAAGTCATGCAAGACACAATGAAGACATGAGAGTAGTCATGCATAACACGATGAAGATAGTTGATATAACATTTTCATTTTCATATATATATGCATGGAAATAAAAATTGCAACACAAAACCCTAGAATGTAGGAGGTGCTCATTGGTACACCCTTGAAACTACACTAGGAGAAAAAACACACCATACAAAATCAGTGTGGGAGGAGCTCATCACTACACCCTTGAAACCACACATGGGGGTAGACATGCCATACAAAAAGTGAGTGTGGGAGAAGCTCATTGCTACACCCTTGAAACACACATAGGGGAAACATGACAAACAAAGCCCGAGTGTGGGAGGAGCTCATCACTACACCCTTGAAACTACACATGGAAGACACACAGAAAATACAAGCACTGTATAGCATACCATACACATATGATACATTTTAAACATGACAAAGAAGGTGATGGAAGGAGTTTATTACTAAGTCCCACTATCTCAAATACATTGCAAACACACCTAACAGTTGGCCTTATGCCACAACAATAGCCAAATGTATGCTTAAGGGAGGATAATATTAAGATCCAACCCCACCTCCATAGAGGACTTTGGAATAAAAGGATTTACACTAGCTCAAGAGATACACCATCCCACATTTTGCAGAAGGGATTTTTAAAATGTAGCCCCACTTGCATCACGAAGATGACTTACAATGAAAAGGAAGTATGTGCTAAAAGTATATAACCCTACCCGTATCATGAAGACACCTTACAATGACAAGGAAGCATGTGCAGAAAGTATATAGCCCCACTTGTATCATAGAGACACCTTACAGTGAAAAGGAGGTATATCTAATAGATCAATGTATACAAACACGCTTTGGTAGTACCAAAATCATCAGACATATATCATTATATATGCCTCCACCCTAAGGTGGTTGATGTCATGTACTAAGATCAAAGAGGTTAAGGTAGAAAGAAAACATGCAAGGAAACAAGAGCTTTCACAAAGCCCATGCCCTCATGGTGACATGTGCTCATATTCGCTAAATGTTCCCACAAACACATCGATATGATATGATAAGATAACAAGAGAGGTTAGAAATCTTTCTCTAAGATAAGAACCACATTACATCATAAATTCTATGCATCAAAATAGTCACATCAAGGACCAAGGCTATACTGCGGGTTCAAAACCGAGTATAACCATTGGGCTATACTATAGATACCTTAGAACCAAGTGTAGAAATAAGGTGAGATGCCAATCAAAGTGTATAAGAGAAGATTGAGTAGATTGTAAAATATTAGTCACAAGAAATGCCACAAGACGATACATCACATGAACTGATTCTACTAGTCAAGCATCAAATATATAAATCAACCGCATCATCATGTATGGACTAGGTCCATTTTTGCTTTTCTTGTTGAAGGGACACATGGTCTATATCAGTATATGTTTGTTTTCATCATCCACCAACTAGGTAGAAGCACTAGAAGAAGGTAAGCAATAAAATGATAGAGGAGAATAAGTGCCTTAGGAACACCACATAAGACGATGCCCCTAGGTCATCAATCACAATGTTATGCCCCTAAGGCATGACACACAACAATAAAATAGACGAGAGGAACAATATAGAAGAATGATGATACAAATAGAAGAATGGTCACAACAAAGGCAGTATCCCAGTATCTTTGACCTTACAAGAGTATCAAGGGTAATCCTATGAGGCCTAATCAATACATAACACATCACGAGGGGAGGACAACACCTAGAGAGGGTCACATAAGTGAGCAAAATAATGCTACAACAAAGGTGACCACAATGAGTTAGAAATACTTACCTATTATCCTTGATTGTGATCTTTATGTTGATGGTGAAAGCTTTATCTCTTCTTCTTTCTTCCACATTTTCTTGAGTTTGTGAAGGTGTAATTATAGGAGTTGTCAATGGAAAGGTATCTATTAATGATGTTGTGGGAGGAATGTCATAGGTTTCTATGTCAATCAAGCAGGGTGATGTAGGGGCTAGAAATATGCCCATTTCAGCTGGTTTGTAGGGTGCTGAGATACCTTGGTTGTTAGGAACAATATGTTTATTTATGTTCTCTGAATTGTTAGCAGTTTCCAAGGTATGTAAGTCTTTGGGTAAGGGTGTGTGATCTGTTTCTTTGTTTAAAATGTAGTTAAGAAGTGTTTGTAGATCAGTTGATTAATTTTTAGTGTCAATAGGTTGAATAAGTTGTTCACAAAGAGACTCTGCATCATCCAATGCTTTGTCCTGGACAAGGAGAGAAGGAAGGGATGGTAGGGTAGTGCTAAGGAATGTTTCAAGGATGTCTTTTTCTTGTGCGAAAATATCCTCACCAAGTGGGGTTATGTTGGGAGAAGACTTCAAATTTTTAGATGAATCACCTAGGGTTATGTCAGTCTCATATGTCTCAGAAATGATGTGCATTGTGTCATCATGAATTGTAGGGAGAAATAGAGGGATGTCTTCATCATTACCTCCTTATTTATCTTTCATGGAGATGAAATTAGTGAGATTTTCCAAGATCGAATGGTATATACCCATGAGAGTGGTGAAACATTCAAAATCAGATATGTAGTATAAAATTCCATATGTAGAGCTCATGGAAATGTCAATATCATATATATGTGCTATTTGTTGTAGGAATTGAGGATACTTATCAGTGAATTTATAGAAACATTCAACATCTATGATGTATGCAAACAAAGCTTGCAAATATGAATAACAAGATGCATCCATGATGAATAGACTATTACGCACTAACGTACTTGTTTGAGGGAAATGAGTACAAAAAGACACACAGAGTCCACAACAAACATAGTGGATAGGAGGAACAAGTAAGACACAATAGGGCCCAATTGATGGTTTTAAAGGTTTTGGTCAAAAGTGAAAGGAAGCTAGGTGTGTGGAAACGCTTCCTACACTAATCTATTGAGGGGAGGGCTATGCAAATTCAACCGTATCCTAACTATTATAGAAATGTTAAACCATTAACATGAGATATTGCAGCAAAACACAAGAACCAGAAAGTAGATAGAAGAAGACAGACAAAGATTTACGGTGGGGAAAACCCTTATCGGGTGAAAAAATCCCACACTCAGAAACCTGCATAATGTATTAACAAATCTGAAAGAATGTTTACAATACACTTGCAATGCAAGATTTAATGCTCTTCGACACTCGTGTCTGGAGTCAATCTGGTAGCATAACAGTACCTATAAACCTATCATACAAACTCCATCTCCAAGCACCTGTATATAAAGGAATTACAAGGCAATATTAGACCTTTCTTGGAATGGGCATCCAATATGGCATCTTGTACCAAAACCCACACCTAGGGACACTTGGTCAACATTTTAGAATGTGTCTGACACTTTTCCATAGCTCCCATCCCAAAGAGGTCACCTATTTCCAAAATGGGCTATGACAGATGCTCTTACGACACTTACGACCATCATAGAATCTATCATAGCGGTTACAACTTACAGTTGTAAGAGAATCTGTCATACACATGCTATAAATAGCATATTCTCTTACAACACATCATATTCCACCTTAGGGTGCCCAAATATGCCTCATTCAAAGATGCTACATGACACATGTCATTACCTGTCTTACAACCTTCTATTCTTGACTCTTACATGTCATAGATTTGTCATAGGAATCCGTCATAACCATTTCGATCAAACATTCCTTACACAACATAGAAGATGCCAACACATGGTAGAATATTCCTACCACTAAGTGGGATACCAATCTCCTCATGTGAGGACAAAACAACAAGTTGTCATAATCCATGTAGGATTGACACATCACTGTGCCACATCCCACAATATGACAAAGTGGAATTTCCAATTATTTACAACATAGACAATGAATAATAAATATAAACATTACAAATGCAGAGAATTACCGAGGTTGAGACACCTTAATTCCCAACATTCTCCCACTTGTCGAACACCTTGTAAGAGCCAATAGAAAAATAGGATTTAACTGCTATAGGCCGAGAGGCCTATAGACTCCGAACACCATTTAAACTTCTCTGTGCCCACTGGTTCAGTCAATGCATCTGCAATATTCTTCAAAGTATCTACCTTCTCCAAATTTATCTTTCCATCCTCAATCATGTCCCTCACAAAGTGAAACTGAACATCAATGTGCTTGGTTCTAGCATGGAAAGTTGGATTCTTTGTAAGGCAAATTGCACTCTGACTGTCACAATTGATTGTGATCCGACCTACATCAACATGAATATCTGAACACAATCTCTTATGCCAAATGACTTCCTTACAAGCATGACTTTCTACTATGTACTCAGCTTCTATTGTGGACAAAGCAATAACTGGTTGTCACTTACTCATCCAACTACTAGCACCACCAAATAATGTAAAAACATAAGCACTGGTGGATCTCCTACTGTCAATGTCACCTGCCCAATCTGAATCCACAAATCCATGAATATCAACAAAATGCGGAGGTCCTGAAACATTACCATGATAGCAAATGGAATACTCGAAAGTACCCCTTAAATATCTAAACACTCACTTAACTACATCCCAATGAACCCATCCAGGATTAGCCATAAATCGACTAAGGACTCCCACTACTTGGGCAATGTCTAGTCTTGTGCAGACCATGGCATACATCAAACTGCCAACAACACTAGCATAAGGTACTCTGCTCATGTCCTCCACCTCACTAGGAAATTTTGGACAATCCTCAATAGACAACTTTGTCCCCAAAGAAATGGGAACAGACAATGGTCTACAATCTACCATGCTAAATCTGTCCAACATGGACTTCACATACTTACTCTGGCTTAACCAAAATTTTCTGTTGGTTCTGTCTCTTTTGATTTCCATTCCTAGAATGTACCTGGCTGCCCCTAAATCTTTCATTTCAAACTATGCTGACAACTGAGATTTAAAATTAGAAATCATATTTTACCCTTCCCAATGAGCAACATATCATCAACATACAGTGCAACAATGAGAATATGATCACCATCAAATTTATAATACACACAGTGATCTGATTTTGATCTCACAAATCTAATTGACAACACAAAGGCATCAAACTTCAAGTACCATCTCCTAGGGGATTGCTTCAAACCATACAAAGACTTCTTAAGTTTGTAAACCAAATTTTCTTTACCTTTTACCATGTAATGCTCTAGCTGTGACATGTAGATTTCTTCCTCCAAGTCACCATGAAGGAAAGCTATCTTCACCTCCATCTATTCTACCTCCAAGTCATAAGCTACTACGAGTGACAATAGGAATTGAATGGACGTTAGCTTTGCAATGGGAGAGAAGATCTCACCATAATCTATACCCTCCACTTGTGAATACCCCTTCACAACCAATCTAGCCTTATACCTCTCAATACTGCCATCTACACCAATCTTCTTCTTGAACACCCATTTGCATCCAATAGGTTTTTGTCCAGGAGGCAAAGGCACCAAGTCCCAAGTTTGATTCTTATCCAAAGAAGCCATTTCTTCCTCCATGGCCTCCTTCCAGGAACCTGCATCCTTCATATCCAAAGCCTCTGATAGAGTTCTAGGTTCATCACTATTAGTAAGCAAAGCATAAGCACAACTAGAATCAAGCAATGTAAAACCAAACCTTTCAGGTTGCTTTCTTATCCATGTAGACCTCCTCAAGAGTTGAGGTCGAGGTTCAATTTCTTCCTCTGAGCATTTAGAACTGCTAGAGCTCTCCTCGTCATCAGGTCCAACATTGTCTTTTTGTTCAGTCTTCTCAAGGGTGAGAGGAAACTGAACAACATCTTCTTTCTTTTCTTTTTCTTCTAGCTGCAAAATAGTGGAAGAAGGTGTAAGCTCTCTGAAGATGACACTTTTGCTATACAACACTTTTTTAGCCACGGGGTCCCAAAGATTGTATCCTTTCACACCAACACTGTAGCCAATGAAGATACACTTAACATCTTTGTTCTCCAACTTTGACCACTTCTCCCTAGGCACATGTGCATATGCCTCACAACCAAAAACACAAAGATGCCTTATTGAAGGCTTTCTACCAGACCACACCTCTATGGGTGTCTTTCCAACAAGAGCTGATGTAGGAGATCTGTTTACTAGATAGCAAGCAATGGCAACAGCTTCATCCCAAAACTTTTGTTCTAGACGAGCTCCACTAAGCATACTCCTAGCCTTCTCCACAATGTCCTGTTCATCCTCTCTGCAATTCCATTTTGTTGCAAGGTGTATGGAGTTGTCTTGTGCCTTTCAATCCCAAGTTCCTTGCAATACTTATCAAATTCTATAGAACAGAACTTACCACCATTGTCTGTTCTCAAACATTTAATCTTTTTGCCAGTCTAATTTTCAGCAAAGGCTCTAAACTCCTCAAACTTGCTATAGACTTCAGATTTGCTTCTGAGAAAATAAATCCATATCCTTCTATTGTAATCATCTATAAAAGATACAAAGTATACAGATTTTGATAACGAAGGAACGTTAAGAGGACCAAACACATCAGAATGAATAAGGTCCAACACACCAAAAGACTTATGAGAACTTGAGTAAAACTGAACACGGTTTTGTTTTCTATAAATGCAATGTTGGCAAAAGTCAAACTGAAGATTACAATCATTTAAGCCCTCAATGATGTTCTTATTTTTCAGGGTATATAGACCCTTCTCACCAATGTGGCCAGATCTGTTATGCCATAACATTGTCTTTTCTGCATGAAGTTTAACTTCCAATGCACGATTACAACCATCAAGACTAGAAACAACAGATTTCTTCACTGCTCATTCAGATGGTGGGGATGAAGTGACTACTACCCTCTTCCTTGAGTTAGAAGAACTATTGCATTGTGAAATGCATGCTTCCAGCTGAAACAGAGTACCTCTCCGAGTACCCTTAGCAAGCACCATAGATCCTCTAGTCATCTTGCACCTTCTTTCGAAAAGATAACCTGCACACTTGCATCATTCAAACTACTTACAGAAAGCAAGTTCTGTGCTAAGCCTGGGATGTGCATAAACCTAGAGATCCCCTTCACTCAACCATCAGGGAATCAGATAGAGACTCTTGCATGACCAATGATCTTCAAATGAGATTCGTCACCCAGATACACCTTTCCACCATAGAACTCTTCATACTTAGTGAACTAGTCTTGATGCGAGGTCATGTGGAATGATGCACCAAAGTTGATTAGCCACACATCATCATATGCATGGGTTGCCATGGCTACAATGAAAGCATCAATGTCATCTTGTGATTTGTCAGAATCTGAATCAAGAGATTTCTTCTTTTTCTTCTTCTCCTCTTTGCATTCCTTTCAGAAGTGCCCGATCTTGCCACAGTTCCAACAAAGAGGCTTGGACTTTCTAGGAGATTTGGATCTCCCACGAGGTTTGGATCTACCCTTATTAGCTTTCTTGTCCTTCTTCTTCCCTTTCTCCTTGGGTCTTCCATGAACTGCAAGAGCTTCTTTGGTTGCCTCAGAAGACTTTCTCCGCATCTCTTCAGACAACAATGAAGAAACCACTTCTTCCATTTTGAATATGGATGTGGTGCTTCTGATTGCCATGACAAGATGATTCCATGAGTCTGGTAGAGGATAAAGCAGGGTCATACACCGATCCTCCTCCTCCATCTTTACACCAATAGATGTTAATTGTGCAACCAGCATATTAAAGGCATTCATATGCTCAGCCACGGATCCTCCATCCTCCATTCGAAGAGAATACAACTTCTTTCTCAGGAAAAGTTTATTGACTAGGGATTTGGCTTGATACACATCCCCCAACTTCTTCCAAAGGAGTTTTGCAGTGGTCTCTTCATGGACATTTAACAACACAGAATTGGCAAGACTAAGTCTTATGAGACCCTTAGCCTTCTGATCCTTGAGATCCCAATCAACTTGTGTCATTATAGGTGGTTTAGTTCCATTCACACTTTCCCAAAGGTCTTAGTCAACTAACATGTCTTCCATTTTGAGCTTCCACAGCTCAGAATTACTACCATTGAACTTCTCTACTTCAAACCTCCCTAATGTGCTTATCATCTCCTTGCTGCAATAAGATACAGAATGCTCTACGTAGACTCCCACTCAACCTAAGATTAGCTCAAAAAACTCCTACCCTATAACTAGGACCAAAGGTGATCAAGTTCTGATACCAACTGAAAGGAAGCTAGGTGTGTGGAAATGCTTCCTATAGTAATCTATTGAGGGGAGGGCTATGCAAATTCAACTTTATCCTATTTATTACAGTAATGTTAAACCATTAACATGAGATATTACAGCAAAACAAAAGAACCATAAAGTAGACATAAGAAGAGAGACAAAAATTTATAGTGGGGAAAACCCTTATCGGGTGAAAAAACCCCACACTCAGAAACCTGCACAATGTATTAACAAATCTGAAAGAATGTTTACAATACACTTGCAATGCAAGATTCAATGGTCTTTAACACTCATGTCTAGAGTCAATATGGTAGCATAACAGTACCTATAAACCTGTGATACAAACGCCATCTCCAAGCACCTGTATATAAAGGAATTACAAGGCAATATTGGACCTTTCTTGGAATGGGCATCCAATATGGCATCTTGGACCAAAACCCATGGCTAGGGACACTTGGTCAACATTGTAGAATGTGTCTAACACTTGTCCATAGCTCCCATCCCAAAGAGGTCACCTATTTCCAAAATGGGCTATGACAGATGCTCTTACGACACTTACGACCATCATAGAATCTGTCATAGCGGTTACAACTTACAATTGTAAGAGAATCTATCATACACATGCTATAAATAGCATATTCTCTTACAACACATCATATTCCACCTTGGGGTGCCCAAATATGCCTCATTCAAAGATGCTACATGACACATGTCATTACTTGTCTTACAACCTTCTATTCTCAACTCTTACATGTCATAGATTCATCATAGGAATCCGTCATAACCATTTTGGTCAAACATTCCTTACACAACATAGAAGATGCTGACACATGGTAGAATATTCCTACCACTAAGTGGGATGCCTAAGGCTCCTCATGTGAGGACAAAATAACAAGTTGTCATAATCCATGTAGGATTGACACATCATCGTGCCACATCCCAAAATATGCCAAAGTGGAATTTCTAATTATTTACAACATAGACAATGAATAATAAATACAAACATTACAAATGCAGAGAATTACCAAGGTTGAGACACCTTAATTCCCAACAAAAAGATGTGAAAAGGTGTGTAAACAAGTAGTGTTGAAATACACACTGTGTAATTAAGATTATGTCGATTTTCACACAATGATATGAAATTAAGCAAAATTTTCAAATTACCAATGGATGTATGCTTGAATATGAGTGAAAGATCTGAAATTCAAGATGTCCAGGATGAATGCAATGAAACAAAACCAATCTATGCTTGTTTATGCTTCTAAAATGCTTAATTTTTTTACTTTTCTCAATGCAAATGCACATTCAGTATGTAATGAAATTATGAGAATGATGAGGAGCAGCAATTTAAAACCTTTTAATGAGTCCAATAATGCAGAAATTTTTTTCACAACACACCAATCTTGCAATGCTAGATGAAAGATTAGCCAAAATGTAATAAAAATGCAAGGATTTTCAAAACCCTAATAGTGAAATTCTGCCATGCAAGTATGCAAAATATGAATGGATGGAATATAATCAGATTTAATATGAATAATAACTCAAATCAGATTCAAAAATGATTTTAAATATTATACAATGCAGAGTGCAAATGAAATTTTAAGGAAAAATGGATGAATGTTTTAATTTTTGTTGAAATACACAATGTGTAAATGCAAAATTTGAAATCTAAATCAAAAAACATGCAATGATGAAACACTACAGTCAAAAATCAAATTTGAATGAGTGTTAAAATGAGTACTAAAATCTGAAACAAGATTTTAACTACAAACCCTAGCTTTTGGAATTACTAGGTTATGTGAAAAATGTAAAATTTCAAGCAAACCCTAGCAAATAATGTATGTAAATGCAAGATAAATGATTATGAAATGATCAATTTCTATAATTTATGTCAGATCTGATTTAATATTAGAGTTTTAAATGATTTAGATGAAATTCAATGAAAATAATGCAAACTATGCCTAAATGCAAGGCTAGGATGCTTGATTTTTTCAAAATTTTCAATTTTCTTGTAAGATTTTTAAATGTATAATAATGAAAATGAAATTTATGAATGCAAATCTGATGTACATCACTCAACAAGATGCAATGTTTACAAAAACATAGGTTCACCAAAATGTTATGTAGAAAAAAAGGGTTTGTTGATGAGATTGATAGTTTAGTTAGATCCTCCTTTCACTACATACATTCAAGGACATTAAACTGAGTTGAATCATAAATTTTCCAAGAAGACTTAGCTACAGGTTTGGTGTCACTTGGAATGAAAAGGAAATTTGGAATTTTATGATTAATTTGTTAAACCTTAATCTGATTAAGCCCAAAACCCTAGTTATGCAAAATCATAAGCAAACAGATGAAACACAACAAATGCTTGCATAGAAAGACACCAAATGTAGATCAGATACATACTTTATTTCAGAATGCATAAACTTTGTGGTCAAAAGAGCGGGTGCCCAAGACAAAGGTAGTGCTTTTCTGAGGGCTTCAGGATAAAATGTGCTTCAGACTATAACTTGCTCCAAGATTCTTAAGACCACAAAACTAGACTTCAAAAGAGCGGGTGTCCTTGACCTTTTAGGGATATTTCATGTATTTTTCTTCAAATATAGAATCCTTATGCTCTACTCTGATTTCTTGCAACTCCTCTCTGTAAGATCTCACACCTGTCACCTGCAATCACAAGAGAGGGGTTAGGGGTTGTGGTGTTTAGGATCTTGCCTCTGTCAAGCCCCGAAATGGTATTCCAGCCTTCTAACACCATTGTTAGAGAGTGCATGTCCATGTAGGATAGAGGAAAAAGAAAATTATATGATAAATTGATTGAAACACAAAGTAGATGTCACCTTAGTAGGTGTGAGCTCTCATGAGGAGATGAAGATCTTTCACGCCATGAGGAGATGGATTGATGAAGACAAATCTGTAACAAACATGAACAAACACAACATAATACTGCTCTGTAACACAATGAAAGCCTTAAATATCCTCAACACAAGATAACAAGTTCACATTATCCATCTAGTTGTAAAACTAGCATATCTATATTTAAAAAATATATCTAAAGTATGCCGAGTGATATCCTTCACAAGGTGCCTATTCCACCTATGTGTGGTAAATTGATTAAAAAATAGACGCCTCAAGAAAGATATCTCTCAACATACTTTAGATATATATTTTTAAATATAGAAATGCTAGTACCATCTAGAGCGACAAGCTTAATTCTAGCTATATTATATATATCTTAAGAATTATTATAATTATATAATATAATATTATAATATAGGTTAGATTTATTACTATAATATATTATATATAATATAACCTTAACCCTAATGCTAATCTTGATAGTAATTTTAACCCTAACCCTAGTTCTACCTTTAGATTTACTTAAACCTAATTCTATTCCTAATTCCAACCCTCATCCCAACCTTAATCCTAACCATCTAGTTCTATATATAGATATAAATGTAAATGACTTTTGGTGTTTTATTGTAACTATAACCCTAACTCTAACATTCATGCCACTACTAACCCTAATTGTAACCCCAACCCTAACCCTAGTTCTAATCATAGTTTTAATCCTAATTGTAACCTAAACCCTAACCCTAACCCTAATTCTAACTATAAATCAAACTGTAATTTTAACCTTAACACTAAATCCAACTATTTCTAATCTTGATTTTTTTGCTAACCCAAATTATAACTATAACCGTAACCCTAACCTTAATCCTGATAGCAATTCTAACCCTACCTCTAATTGTAACCCCAACCCTAATTGTAACACTAACCCTAATTCTATCCTTATATCTATCCATGTATAATATAATAGGTATGCTAGAATTATATATAATATAATCCTAACCCTAACATTAATCCTGACAATAATTCTAACTTGAAGCCTAATTCTATCTCCAAACCTAATAATAACCATATTTATAACCCTAATTCTAGCTTGAACCTAAACCCTAACACTAACCCTAATTGTAGGCCTAACTTCTAATTTGGACCCAAATTGTAGCTATAACCCTAACCCTAACGTTAATCATGACAATAATTCTAACCCTAATTTTACCCCTAGATCTACTTAACCCTAATTATATTACTAATTCCATCCCTAATCCCAACCTTAATTCTAACCATAGTTCTATATATAGATATAAATGTAAATGACCTTTGTTGTTTTATTGTAACTATAACCATAACCCTAACGTTCACCCTAATTATAACCCCAATTCTAACCCTAATCCTAACCCTGATTCTAATCATAGTTTGAAAACCCTAATTCTAACCTAAACCATAACCCTAACCCTAACCCTAAATCTAACAATAATTTTAACAATAATCCTAGTCCTAATTGTAATTGTAACCCTAAATCCAATTATAATTCTAATCTTTATTTTATCCCTAACCATAATTCTCACCCCAATACTACTTATATTACTACTTCAAACCCAAATTATAACTATAATCCTAACCCTATCCTTAATTCTAATATTAATGCTAACCCTAACTCTAATTCTAACCCTAACCCTAATTCTAACCTAACCCTAATTCTAGATGTAACCCTCATTTTATCACTAAGCTTAATTCTATCCCTAATTCTAAATCTAACCCATTTCATAAAACTCATTGCTCACCTTAATATTAGTGTTCCATTGTCCCATACCAATATTTAGAAGTTATTTTGCATCACATAGAATTGACCCCTGAATTTCAAATTTTAAAACTTATAATTTTGTTGACTCTTTCCTTTTTTTCCCACCATGAGCTGAGTTGGTACGTGTTTTATATGATATATCACTTTGAGGGTCTTAGATATGTGATTTTTGATGGCATTATTGTTTTTTAGATCTTTTGAGGGATTTTACTCTTACTTATCATTATTCCATTATCATATCTTTTCTTTTAGATTTTCGTGCTATTTTGAGATCTCTCCTTTACCCACCCTAACCACCCTTTTCAATCCCATTAGGTTTCCATTTTCATATCCAATATACCACTAATTCTAACCCTAACCCTAATTCTAACACTAAAGTTAGTGTTAGGGTTAGGGTTAGGATTGGGTCATTTCAAATGATTTTGAATTGGTACAATATTAATTCCCAAAATTATATTAATAAATAAAACTATTTGGTATGGAGTAATTGTTTAAAGATGTCATTTGACATCATAAGAAAAAATTATAATATGAAGTATTCCAATCCATGTATATTTTCACCCTATTACTTGTGCACATAAGAATAGTATTTGTCAACATAATATTCTTATCTATTTCTTTGCAAATACTCTTACCTTTCAAAATTACACAAATCATTCATATCACGGTTGTTTGATTTGAGTTTGACAAATCACTCATGTTTTGTTTGGATCTCTTAGCCTTGTTTTAGGATCTTACCTTTTTAACCCCAAAATTACACTCTTTTGGTTCAAAATTATCTTATTTAAAAGCCAAAAAAATCATATAATAAAAATTTTAGTAAAAATTCTAATAAGCTTGTAGTCTAAATATTTGTATAATTTGGGTTGATTTCTTTCCAATTTGTAATCTATTTTATATTGTGTTGTGTGAATTTTCACAATACAATTGAATTGCATAAAAAACTCAATTTCTTAATAGTTATATTTTCAATGCAACCTTGGAAATGTTAGTGTTTGTTGAAATAATTTGGTATGTAGCTTGTTAAGCACTTTTTAATAGTGTTTATTCTTCATATTTGTTCACCTTGATAATATTTCATGAAACCATGGGAGATAGAATGGCAACAATTGATATAATTATAATGTTGGATAATTGTATGATTCTAAGCTCTTTTTAGGTAGTATTAATTATGTTTGATAAAATAACTCAACTGAATGTTTTATATGTATATAGAGTTCATAGAAGTAGAACAATTAATTTAGTGGTTACAAAAGTTTACTTTTTGTAAGATCATGCATTTAATATCTTCCAAAGATGGAATCCCCAATGTAACCCTAATTCTAACCCTAATTACTAATATAGGTTATAAATTACTTTTACTATATATACATTGCTTATATTTAGTTTTTTTTCCAAAAGTGGTTGTAGTAGTTCTTATAAGGCCTATGAATAAAGTAATTAATTATCTTTATATATTTAGTTTTTACTTCATCACCAAAGACTCTACGATAAAGAATGAATACTATTTTAACTTTTAATATAACACTTAGTAAATTTATGAAAGAAAATAAAATAGACATTTTTTTGTTTTGCATAAAATATTTTTAAAAAGAAAACTAAATTCATATAAACAAGGATTTTATGTGTGTTCAATTGACCCATGTCATGTGCCATGTTTTTTTGAGAATATATATTATGATGTTTGTAAATTGTAAAATGTAAATAAAATAACTTAGACAATGCTAAGTTCCATATTATGAAAAATTATTTAATTTAATTTTTTAATATTCTGGCAATATGAAATAATTTATGCACACACCATTAACACCATGCTAAAGCATACAAATTAAAGCAAGCCAAAATAATTTTGAGAGATGATTATTTAAATTTTTATCAATATTTATTTGATTTTGATTTTTTTGTTGCTTCATGATTTTTATTTTGTGCTTCTGCCTTCTTGCAAAAAATATTTTTAAAAAGAAAACTAAATTCATATAATCAATATAGGGGATTAAAAGAATATTAAAAGTAAATGTGGATTTTACGGGTGTTCAATTGACCCCATGTCACATGCCATGTTTTTTTGGGAATATATATTATGATGTTTGTAAATTGTAAAAAGTAAATAAAATAACTTATCCATATTATGAAAAATTATTTAATTTAAGTTTTTTAATATTGTAGCAATATGAAATGATTTATGCATACACCATTAACACCAACCTAAAGCATGCAAATTAATAGCAAGCCAAAATAATTTTGAAGCATATATAAATTAAGAGCAAGCCAAAATAATTTTGAGAGATGATTATTTAGTTTTTTATCAATATTTATTTTGATTTTGATTTTTTTCTGATTCTTGATTTGTATTTTATGCTTCTTCCTTCTGTAATTCATGATTTTATTTTCGGTTTTTTCTTGTTTTGGCTCCTTCCTTGTTGTGCTATAAATTATTTAATTGTTTTTGGTATTGGAGAGTTGTCAAACATTTATGTTATACATATATACATTTTAATTATTAATTTGTATTTGTCGGCTATATTTTTGTAATGTTTATGATTGTTATTTTAATATGTTTTCTATATAATTATTTTTTAAATTTGTTTTTGTTAACACACTCACGGCATTACCAAGCCAAAATAATTTTGAGAGATGATTATTGAAATTTTTGTCAATAGTTATTTTGATTTTGATTTTTTTTCCTGATTCTTGATTTTTATTTTGTGCTTCTTCCTTCTGTAATTCATGATTTTATTTTCATCTTCCTTGTTTTGCTTCTTTGCTATAAATTATCTAATTATTTTTTTATATTGGGGAGTTGTAAACATTTATGCTATACATATATATGTTTTAATTATTAATTTGCATTTATAGGCTATATTTTTGTAATGTTTATAATTGTTATTTTAATATGTCCGCTGTATAATCATTTTTTAAATTTGCTTTTGTTAACACACTCATGCCATTACACTCCACCATGTGCTGCCACTGTAGGTTACACATCTCAGCGTAATGAAGTCCTAAATTGTGCACGAGTTAACATGATATTTTTAGAGGAATTAGAAAGATAATTGAAATTAAATAAATAAATTTATTTAATTGATTGTGCATGATAGAGGAATATGAAGATTATAAATAAAATATTTGATTTTATTTATTTTTAGAGGATTGAGGTAATTTAAATAAATTTGCATGATTTATTTAAATTTGGAAGAACAATTTGATTTAATTAAATAATGAAAATTATTTAATTGTAGATAAGAAAGGATTTGAGATGAATTAATTAAATAATTGGACTTATTTAATTAATGTAGACTTGAAATTTGAAAAGGATAATGATAATTTCATAATTCAAACTTAAGATGGCGACAAGGAAAACCTTTAACAGTCATTTTGCTGACATTTAAATTCTAGGCCCCGACAAAATAGGGCAGTACAAGGGCATGGGTACCCTTGTCTAGGGACCTATTTTAGGGATGGATTAAGCTCACAAGGGGCCCCTTAGTCGCATTTGACATGGGTTTTGGGGGATTTTTCTCCAAGATTTGTTTTTGACATGCATGATTAAATCTAAGGGACCCAGGAGCTAAACTTAGGAGGTAAAAGTCCTAGGGGATATTATACAACATAACACCCACTAAACTTTCATAATTCAAACTTGAGATGTCGACAAGGGAAACCTTTTTAATGGTCACAAGCCAACATTCAAAGTTGGGACCCCGACAAAATAGGGCTGGACTAGAGCGGGGGCACCCAATTCCAAGGACCTATTTTTTGTCTAGATTAAGCTTAAGGTTCACCCCTAGGCCCCATTTGACATGGGTTTCAGGGGATTTTTCTCTAAAATTCATTTTAAACATGCATGATTAAATCTAAGGGACCTAGGAGCTAAACTTAAGAGGTAAAAGTCCTAGGGGGATATTTTATGGCATAACATTTAGCCCCCACTTTAATGTATGTACGATCTTATGACCTATACATGCATTAAAGTATGATCAAAAACATATTAGACACAACAAGCACTTGAATCTAAGGCATATCCCAAGATTGAGGAACCATTTCTAGCCCCCAGTCTTAGGTAAGCACTAAAAGACACATCGCAGACACACAAACCATGTAGAATACAGTAACACACATTCAAAGCATGGTGAATATAGTATTGAAGACATGCAAGACACAATGAAGACATGAGAGTAGTCATGCAAAACACGATGAATACATTGACATAATATTTTCATTTTCATATATATATATATATGCATGGAAATAAAATTGCAACACAAAACCCAAAAATGTAGGAGGAGCTCATCGCTACATCCTTGATACTACACCAAGGGGGAAAACATGCCATACAAAACATGAGTGTGAGAGGAGCTCATCGCTACACCCTTGAGACCACACACGAGGGAAAACATGCCAGACAAAACCCAAAGTGTAGGAGGAGCTCATCACTGCACCCTTGATACTATACCTATGGTAAAACACACCATACAAAACCTGAGTGTGGGAGGAGCTCATGACTACACCCTTGAAACCACACATAGGGGAAAACACACTGAAGAAACATGGAATACATGAGTGTCGTATAGTATTCCATAGACATAATATACGTCTTCAACAAGACAAATACGGGTGATGGAAGAAGCTTAGTTCTAAGTACCACCATCTCAAACAGACTATAGACACACATGACAGTTGGGCTTATGCCACAACAACCACCAAAGACACATTTAAGGGAGGATAGTCTCAAGATCCAACCCCACCTCTGTGGAGGACTTTTTGTAATAAAAGGATGTGCACTAGGTCAAGAGATACACCATCCCACCTTTCGCAAAAGGGCTTTGAATAAAAGGATATGCACTAGTTTAAGAGATACATTATCTTGCCTCATGTAGAGGGCTTCCTTGATAAAGGATATGCTATCCCATCTCATGGAGAGGGATTTTTTATTACAATATAAATAAAGATGTGTACTCACGTCAGAGATACAACATCCCACCTCATAGAGAGGGCTTACAAACACACTTTGTTAGTACCAAAATCATAAGACAAATATCATTATATATGCCCCCACCTTAAGGTGGTTGATGTCACATACTGATATCAAGCATGTTAAGGTAGAGAGAAAACATACAAGGGAACAAGAGCTCTCGCAAATCCCATGCCCCCAAGGTGACATGTGCTCACAATCACCAAATGTTCCCACAAATACATTGATAAGATATGCTAAGATAAACAACATGAGATATAGTTAGAACATCTTACTATAAGATAACAACCAAATCACATCATAAAATCTATGCATGAAAATAATCACATCAAGGACCAAGGCTATACTATGGGTTTGGAACTAAGTACAACCATTGGGCTATACTACAGGTACCTCAGAACTGAGTGTAGCAACAAGGTGAGATACCAATCAAAGTGTACAAGAGTAGATTGAGTGGATTGTAAAATGTTAGTTACAAGAAATTCTGTAAGATGATACATCACATGGGGTGATTCTACTAGTCAAGCATCGAATATATAAATCAACCCCATCTTTATATATGGACTAGGTCTATTTTGTTTTGCTTGCTGAAGGGACACATGGTCTGTATCAGTACTTATTTGTTTTCGTCATCTGTAGACTAGGTAGAACAACTAGAAGAAGGTAAACAATAAAAATGGGAGAGGAGAACAAGTGCCTTAGGAACACCACATAGGACGATGCCCCCAAAATAGCATCTACGATGCTATGCCCCTAAGGTATGACACACAACAATAAAATAGAAGAGAGACAAGATAGAAGAATGATGAAACAAATAGAAGAATGGTTACAATAGAGGCAATCTCCTTGTATCCTTGACCTTACAAGAGTATCAAGGGTCATCCAAGGAGGCCTAAACAACACATAACACATCACAGTGGAGCACAACACATAAGAGAAGGTCACATAGTAGAGCATAAGCATGCTACGATAAAGGTGACCAAAAGGGTTAGAAATACTTACCTAAAGACACAAGTGTGCTAGCAGTTGTCAATGAGGAAATCATCCTCCTCCCAAACCCGAATGCTAGAAGAAAGAGGTATATAGGGGACAAGTGCCCATTCAGATTCCTTATCCTTTATATCTTATAAATCTTGGGCTCTTCTTGGTTTGCTTCAATGTTAGGTGGTTCAGTATCTTCTTGTTGAGGTGATATATTATTTAAAGACAAGTCTTGTCTTCTCTTCCTTCTTTCTCTAGCTTGTCTATTTCTTCTTGTTTTATTGTTGATATAGTCAAAGGCAGTGTCATGTTTTTCTATAGGTTTTCATATCTCAGAGGAAGAGGCAAATGTGTGATTAACTTGTGATGGTGCATTGCTTTGTGTTCTATAGTTACCTCCTGATCTTTGTAGGGATGACAAAGAAGGAACCTCAACATATATCCCTTTTCCTTTTTGTCTAGGATGTTCTTGTAATGTTAGTTTCTCTTTAGGTCTTATTTGTTGAATAGGGGGACCAACCAATCTAGATAGTAATTGTTCTTTGTAACACTGATATCCCAAGAAGGTTTGGTCTGTTCTAGGCACAGGTTCTTCTATAGGTTCTAGCTAGAAGTAATCAAGGATGACATTCTTTTGAGTGACCATAGGTTACCATCGCCTATGGTGAATGGTATGTGTACTCCCATGGTGAGGAAACTTTAAGCATTTATGGATTGTTGAATGGATAGCTTTCATAGCCTTGAGCCATGGATGGCCTAGTTTCACACGGAAGAGATCAGATATCTGGATAATATCAAATGTTTGTTCCAATTCTTTGTCAAACACTCAGACTACTAAAGAAATCTTCCCTATAGCTGAGAGAATAGCTCCATTATGCATTTTTATCATCATGTTGGTAGCTTCATAAGTTTGTTGAATCAAATTGTTTAAATAGAGGAACTCTTCCATAGCAATGTTAGTTATGCAATGTGGATCAACAAGGGCTTCTTTTACAAGAGTCTCCATAATGCTAACTTCAATGTAAAAGGGACCTTCAAAATTCCCTATTGTTCTATAATGTGGTGTAAATGTAATTGTAGATTAGGAAAACAAAATGAAGTTAAAAATGCAAATTAAATGAAAATAATACAAAAAGCTATACCTTCACATGAAAACCCAATCTCATCAAGGGAGGAGTAAGCTTGCACCCAAGAACTCCTAAGACATGATATTCCCTAGACAAGTGATTCAAATGTGAAATGCTATCCTAATTATGCAACTCACAATTCTAGCTCAATGGAGATTTGGACGTGGTAACATTACTTGAAAAATTGGATCCCAAAATGGGTTGAGAGATGTTGTATTTATAGATTTTTGGAAGGGATTTTGATCCAAGGGTGGAGATTGATTTGGAAGATCAATGGTGGAGGATAAAACTGATGTGGAGGGCCTATATTTGATCTTGGAGGAATGGAGGGCTAGGAATAAAAGTAAATCTTTTATTTATTTTGGGAAAAGGGGTAATTAAATGAGTATGGGTGTGAAGGATTATTTTTGAATTAAAGATTCATATGGTGAATGTAAAATGAATTAAAAATTCATTTGGGGGTAAGTGGAAATAAATGAGTATGGGTGAGGAAAGGGGTGTGTAAGAAGAATTAATTGTGATGTGGGATGTTTTAAAATAAAAAATTGACTTAAGTGGATTTATTTCAATTTTTTTATTTGGAGGATGTGGGGAAGGGTGTTAAACTAGGTTTGACCACACAAATGAGGGGTGAGGATTAATTAAACATAGGTTTTATTTAATTAATCCTAGGGCTAGGATGAGGTGAGGTAGGGTAGGGTAGGCAATTAAATAATAGCTATTTAATTGTCTAGAGTAGGGATAGGTCAATTAATAGGCTGAATTAATTAGTTAAACATGGTTTAGGTAATTAATTGAATTTAGTGAAAAGGGGAAATTGATTAAATAAATATTGCATAATTATTAAATCAATTGGCTAAGGTTGGGACTATTGAATTAATGAAATTAATTCATTTTTGAGGATAAAATGATGGAAAAAATGAGTGATGAAGGGATAATTAATTAAATAAGAATTTAATTAATTGATTAGAAGGCAAAATGATAGTTTAGGGATGTCGGGAGTTGGTTTGATGGTAAGAGACATTTTTTAGGTGTCTACATTTGCCCCTCTTTGACGTGGCATCAGGACCTAGGAGGGAAGTGGCATCATGTCGAAGAAAAATATGCCCCAGCTGCCGGGAAGGAGTGAGATGGGTAAGGGATGCCCCCTCGAGAGGTTGGTGGGAATAATAAAAATTTTCTAGGTGAGTTCTTGAAGGGACGCGACGAGAGTGAAATTTGGATAGGGGACGGAAAAAGAGGATGAGAGGAAGAAAAATGGAGAAAAAAAGCTGAGATTTGTACCCTAGAGGGAAAAAGAGGGGGTGGAAGAATGACATGGCCCACTATATTAGGAAAAGTGGGCCCTTAGAGTGCCACATTTGTACACTTTGACTTTTGAGGAGTGAAGGAGAGATGGCAGAGTGTAACCCCCAGTTCCCTCGACTTCAACACATCTCAAAATGGTTCCGATCGTTTGGTCGGGCATCGGAGGCTGGACCTCAGGTAGGGTCTAACCCTGACTTTTCAATTTTTCTATTTTTATCATTTTTTTTGTGTTTGGGAATTGGGATTAGAGAGCCTAGCGCCAAGAGTTAGGTGGATTAGCACCATTGTCTGGATTGGCACTATCTGCAGGGTAGAATTAGGGTGGTTTGTCGCCATTTGGCTATAATTTTAGCGTTATCTTTTGAAATAGTGCAATGTTAGAAAGTAGTTAGGGTTTGGCATTTTAGCACCATTTATATATTTGGGTAGTGCTATGTTGTGAACTAGCACTATGTTGTATAGTAGCGTTATTTTCCATTTTAACGCTATGCAAGAGATTGGCGCCATATAGAATATTAGTGCTTTTGTTAGAATTGGCACTATTTAATGTATTATTTTTGTAAAATGGTGCTATGTCTAGTGAGCAGTAGTGTAATGTTGGGGATTAGCACAAAGTGTATTACACTGGCACTATTTACTGTAATAGCGCTATTTAGAAGAAGTAGTAGTGCCATTTTGAAAATAATGCAAAGCGTTGTCTGTTTTAGCGTCAAATGATTCTGGCTTGTTAGACATTTAGAAGAAAGGGGTTGGTTTAGAGAAAGATATGTCGATATCTGACAAGAAAGTTGTGGATGCAGGATACAACATCATTTATAGTGTATTCACGGGAGCGACATGTGCCATCTATGATGGCACTGTTCGACCATTTTGATGATGTTATGCAGGCTCGACTAGCTAGGTTGGGGTTTCTAATAGTGGCGTCGATGCCAGTGCTTCGAGCTCATCAAGCTCTAATGATAGCGGTTATGGAGCGGTACTGTTTGGAGACTTGTACATTTTTGCTGCCGACTAGTGAGATTACGATCACACTTGAGGATGTTTATCGCATCCTCAAGCTACCTATTCGAGGTCGGTGGGTTAGGTATGATACAAGGAGGGGACAGAGGGCCTTGATCAGGGTATTTGGCTAGGACCACATTGTGCTATCAACAGATGATCAGGAGATGACCTATGAGGAGATGTTGGCTGCGGGTGCATATCTCTTTGCCTTATTCCTACATGCTTTGATTGGTGGGGTGGTTATGCTTGATAGGAGAGGCAAGGGTTTTCCAGTTGGCTGGGGGGAGATGATTGAGGGGATGGTGAGGGATGAGACCGTGTATGCCTAGGGACTGGCTATGCTACGGCAGTTGTATCATGAGATGCATATAGTGGTCTATCTTCATGATTCTGCATTATTAGCTGGGGTTACTTTGCTGCATGTGTGGATTTGGGAGCACATCATAGTTACCTGGTTGACGTGTGGGTATTATCGTCGGCCATTTGAGGCCTTTGTGTTTTTATATTGGGATGCAGAGTACACCTACACTGGATAGGTGCAATACTGGAGGTAGTTGCTAGATGATTGCATTCAAGTTACCTGGTGACCATACATCAGAGTGGAGCTGTGGCCAGATGATGATATCCATCTGCCTTTTACATTTCAGTAGCGATACCTGGTGGGTCGAGGAGACTGCATGATAGATATGTACCTACGATCACGGGTGATGCGGTAGTTTGGATTGAGGTAGGACACACCACAACAGATGGCTATTTTTGCTCAGACCCATCGAGATGTGCCCTTCTAGCCTGTAGCCATACAACCATAGGTTGCTCGAGATGACTTTGTAGCTTTACGGCTAGTGCGGTGGGATTGGGGGAGCATGGTTTGGGATGTAGGTACTACTCCTACCTATGACATATGGTGGCAAATGTGGCGACTGACTCAGTTTACGGACCTGACAGATGCAGTTCCTATAGAGGAGGTAGCGAGGTTAGATGATGATGATTCAGATGATGGTGGGGATGATGACTCAGATGGGGATGAATTCTTGGAGGAGGGGGAGGAGATCATCGAGGATGATCTAGTGGAGGTTGGAGTAGATGGAGAGGAGAGGGTGGTTGATAGGGATGGTCAGCTGATAGATGTGCTAGCGGTAGTGGCAGCAGGATAGGGGTAGGTGGGGTAGCAGGTACCTGTACAACAGGTGCCTATTGAGAAGGTGTATATTAGAGTGGAGTGACATCCTAGAGGACCTCAGCGTTGTGGGGGACAGCTCAAGGTGGATAGGGGTGATTTATCTCCACCATAGGTAGCGCAGCAGTAGCAGGGGCAGGCAGGCCTCTCTAGGATAGCTAGAGAGGCAGAGGTTGAGAGGCTCACACCTTGTCGGCGGCCTCAGGGTGAGGAGGAGGAGATGGAGACCCTACGAGCATAGGTGGCCAGCCTACAGGAGGCATTAGAGAGCCGTGATGTAGAGTTGGTTTAGTTGTAGGGGGCATTAGCATTATTGGACGGGTCAAATGGACAGGGGCCTGCATTGCAAGCACAGCTAGCCTAGGAGCAGGGTGATATAGAGGTTTTGACCAGAGAGCAGGATGTAGTGCTTTTGAGAACACAACAGGTAGAGACTGCTTTGCAAACTTCTGGTGCTGGTATGGCCCTAGTGTTGACAGTGATGTAGACTCAGTTGTCCCAAGCACATACACAATCATATTAGTTATAGGGACAGCTGACTCAAGTTCAGGGGGATTTGACAGAGACTAGAGTGCAGTTGGAGTATTATCAGGGCCTCTATTATGCGGCAGTGCTAGCAGAGCAACGTGCCCTGAGCTATAGCCAGGTCAGTGGATCGAGGTCATCTAGGTCATGCAGATCTAGATCTGTTCAGTCAGTTCAGTAGACGATACCCCCTCCCTCGCATGTGCCCCAGCAAGTTCCATAGGTGCAGGTACAGCGACAGCCACAGCTGCAGCCGCAGCCACTAGCAGGGCCATAGGCACCACCAAGATTAGGATCCCTGACTCCATCAGAGAGGGGCTCCTCTATGTGACATTGTATCATTGTAGCCCTTAGAGGCATTTGTATCAGGACTTTATATTTTTTTATGTGTATATGAGTGATGTACATTTTTTGCGGTGATTATATATGATATGATACTTTTTGATGGTCATGTGTTTGTTTATGATGCTCTATTATGATGATGCCTATGTAATGGATACAGTATGCTTTATGGATTTATATGCTATGGATGTGTTGTGTTTATGCAATTATGTTTTTGATGTTATGGATGCACCTATAATGGATGATAATGATAGTTTACTTATTTTGATATATGCATGGTTTTTGATCTTATGGACTATATGATGTATAATGCAAATGAATCCTCAGATTAATAATATTTATTATGGATGTAAAAATGTGATGCAATGGAAATGTATGTTTATGGAAATAAACACATGTTATGTATGGAAATATGTATATGCAACTAGATGATTGTTAAATGCAGTTTAAATGATTATGATTGTGATGATGTAATGTAACTAAATGTCACTAGTGTTTATGCAATGATATATGGAATGTAATGTGATGATTTATTAAATGAACCTAATGATTGTACAAATTTAAAATGAACCTAAATGATTATTCAAGTTAAAAGATTCTAAAAATGAACCTAAATGAAATGTAACTTAAAAGATTCAAAAATGAACCTAAATGATTTATGCAATTTAAAAGATTTCTAAAATGAACCTAAATGATTATGCAAGTTAAAGTGAATGAACCTAAATGATTATGCAAGTTGAAGTGATTTCTAAAATGAACCTAAATGATTATGCAAGTTGAAGTGATTTCTAAAATGAACCTAAATGATTATGCAAGTTGAAGTGATTTCTAAAATGAACCTAAATGATTATGCAATTTAAAAGATTTCTAAAATGAACCTAAATGATTTATGCAAGCTAAAGGATTCTAAAATGAATGCTAAATGATTTATGCAATTTAAATGATTATGATATGTAACTAGGTGATATACGAGATGTAAGCTAGGTGATGGGTGGGATGCAAACTAGGTGATGGGTGGGATGCAAACTAGGTGATAGGTGAGATAATCAAGTCCTAATACACATGATGTTCTTTGTTCGACCCTGAGTGGTGAGGCTATGGGAGAGGGGATTAGGTGGGGAGAGGATAAGGGTGGGTGGATGGAGATCAGATAGGATTGGGAGCCTCTAGAGGGTGGGGATGGGGAGATGAGGGGATTGTTTAGGTCATAAGACACCACATCATTGAGGGGGGATTTATTTGGGTCCTGATGTGTTGAGTGGAGACACGGTAGGGGAGGTGGATTTAGTGAGGGGATTGGATAGGTTGGGAGGGGGGGTAAGTGATATTCAAATCTAGGCCAAGATGGTATAGTTGGATGAGTGATTAGGATGATGATTCTGAGCTAGTAATAGTACTTGCATAAGATTAATTGAAAGCATTTCTTAGTTTACTATAGCAATGTGGGATACAATTCACAAAGGTAGAAATGACCTAGGTGATGATATATATCCCACAATTGCATGGACTAGACCCACAAACAATAAGTTGATTTCATGCATGCCCAAGGTAGTATAATCTTGCCTAGCCAAGGAAGGGGACTCATAGCGATGAGTGTGAATAGTACATATAAGGTTTTGATGTCTATATATGCAAATGGGACACATCATGCTAGAATCGACCTAGGCTTCAAAATATGAATACTATTCCTGGAGTAATGAAACCAACCCACAAGCATAGCATATAGAAATAATGACCATGTCTACTCTAGGTGTCGTCCGCTACTTACCATGATATAATGAGATCAAGGTAGGTTTGGAGATAACTTAGAGTGAGATAAAAAGATAAAAATCAATAATCAAAAAGACCAACAAAAAGATACAAATAGCCTTTGTGTACTCTTGCCAAGAGACATGTTGATAAGATGACAGATTTTTGTCCATTGTGGGAAAGATATATCCTAGGATGCAGATCAGTTGGATTTGATGGGAGAATTTTTGAAAGGTGGGTGAAAGAATAGTCAGGCTATGTTTAAGATTATAGTTGGTATGTTGATTGATGATTTTTGCGTTAGGAGACATGCTTCGAGTGTATACGTAGCGTGTGTATCATTTATTAGATCCAAAAAGCTCAGTGAATGGGGACCATCCAAATGGGTTGGATGGGTGCATCTTATGTACCTGAGTACTGGAAATGTCCTTCATATTCCAGACTACCTACATACCCTGTATCCACGAGATCAAGGTACTTTCAAGATGCGGGCAAATGAATATGTAGTTTTGGTATGACTTGATGATGTGGGTATGGTTTAGGATGGTTGTGATGGTGAGGATTGATGTATGTTTTGATAGTGAGGGTGATTTATGGGGTGATTTACGGTGAGTTGTGTTGTTTTTGGCTTTTCTATGTTTTCTACTATTTTTGGATTTTTTTATTTTGTATTTTTTTTGGATTTTTTTATTTTGTATTGTTTTTGGCTTTTTTTATTTTCTGTTGTACAAAAGGGAGCTTACAAGGATCCTTGTCCAAGAGTTAGCCTTGGGATGGGATAGTGTGGGTTGGGTGATAGGACTTGATGGTTCAGAATTCCAAGCCATGGGATGTGTGGGATATGGAGTGTTGTGATGGAAAGAGGACTTATTAGATGGTAAAACTGGCCACTATGCATGACGCCTAAAACAGGTTTTCACCATGGTACTTATCCAAGGCGTCACTGAAGTGATTTTCACCATTGGAAGTTTTTATTGCACTCAGGTTTTTCTTGATTTTTTAATTTTTCTAATTTTTTTTATTTTTTGACTTGGGGTACCGGATGTGTTATGCATAAAATTTCTTGAGATGTAGGATGGTCATCGGCTCATCTAAAGGTTGTCCCTCAAGTGTTGTGAGCTGATATGCTCCTGATCCATAGTTGGCTATGAGAACATAAGGTCCTAGCCAATTGGGTTTGAACTTTCCTTGCTTAGGATGCTCTTGCAGGTTCTTCTGATTTTCCAAAAGGACAAGGTCACCTACTTCAAATTTTTAGGTTCTGATCCTCTTGTTGTAGCTTCTTCAGAGGAGGTTTTGATATGCCTATAGGTGGTTCAATACATTCAGGCCTTTCTCATCCAGTAGTTCTACTTGATGCAACCTTGCGACTCTGTATTTCTCATCAGAGATTATGTTTTGCCAGGATACTCGTAAGGATGGGAGCTCGACCTCAATAGGTAAAATGGCTTCAGATCCGAATACTAGTGAAAATGGAGTGGCTCCTTTGGGAGTGTGGATGCTTGTGTGGTAGGCCCATAGGGAAGGGTTGAGTTGGAGGTGCCAGTCACGGCTAGCTTCATTGACTATCGTCTTTAGGATGCATAGAATGGTTTTATTAGAAGCCTCTGCTTGACCGTTTCCTTGAGGGTAATATAGCGTGGAGAAATGGTGTTTGATATCAAAATTTTCACACAAGGTGTGAACTTCTTGGTTCTTGAATGGCTTTCCATTATCGGTGACGATGGAATGAGGCATACCATAGTGGCAGATGATGTAATGGAGGATAAATTTTGAAATTTAGGTGCCAATGGTGAAGGTGAGTGGTATTGCTTCCACCCACTTTGTGAAGTACTCGGTAGCAGTGATTATGAACTTATGGCCATTGGAGGATGGGGGATGTATTTTCCCTATGAGGTCAAGTCCCCACTGTGAGAAAGGCCATGACATTGTGATGGGTTGAAACTCCTGGACTAGTACGTGGATGAGATCACCATGCTGTTGACATGGTAGGCATTTTTTGATAAATTGGTAGGCATCTCTATCCATGGTTGGCCAATAATATCCGGTCCTTAGGATCTTTTTAGAGAAAATGGGTCCACTTGAATGTGCCCCACAGATGTCTGCATGTACCTCTTCCAAGGCTACCTCAGCGTGCCACCAAAACTCCTTTTGTACAGGGTGTCACCTACAAGGATGAAGAAGGAGGCTCGATGGATGAATGATTTTTTTCTATGAGGTGGATAGGTTAGGGGGGAGGATATTATCGTGGAGGTATAGGTAGGTTTTCTGATACCATGGGGATAGGGGACCAATGATCTCACACACTAGTTCTAATTAAGGAACATCATATGCTAGGATGGGGAGTTCTTCTATCAGGAACTCACATTTCTTGTTGTCTTTCTTCATGTCAACCAGGGATCTGATGGTGGCCATGGCGTCTGTAGCTTTGTTGTTGAGCCTTGGGATTTGCTCAAAGTGGATGTCATTGAAGTAGTCTTTGAATTCATCAACCATCTTTTTGTAGGGCAAGAGCTTATCATCCTTGGTCTTGTACTCATTATTTATTTGCTGGATGACTAGTTAAGAATCTCAGGTTCTCAATTTTAAATTTTATTGCCATGTGGAGACCTGTGATGAGGGCCTCATATTCTGCCACATTGTTGGTACATGGGAATGTGATTTTGAAGGACTTAGGGATGATGTCGACCTGAGGAGTAACAAATAGGATGCCTACCCCCGAGCCTCTATGTGTACGATCCATCGAAATACATCCTCCATGTGTCTGTGGTTGGTGTGATTGTCAAGATAACTTCGTCAGGAAATTCTGCCAGCTGATCAGCTATAACCTATCCTTTCATGGCCTTTCTCTCAGTTTATTCAATGTCAAATTCAGTGAGAATCATGACCCATTTTGCCATTCTCCCAATAAGAGCATCTCTGTTTAGCAGATACTTCAGTGGGTCGATCTTGGCGATGAGCTTAGTTTTATGATTGAGCGTGTAGTGTCTTAATTTTTGTGAAGTAAAGACAAGGGCTAGACATGCTCATTCAATTTGTGTGTAGTTTAGCTCATATGAGATCAGGGTGTGGCTGATGTAGTAGATGGTTCTTTCCTTCCCTTGTTCATCGTGTTGTGCTAGTAAGGCTCCGATAGCTGTCTCTGTTGCCGAGATATATAACAAGAGGGGATCTCCTTGCCTTGGGGGAGTTAGAGTAGGAGGATTAGCCAAATATTCTTTTAGTTGGTCAAAGGCATCCTGACACTGAGTGTTCCAGACAAAAGCTATATCTTTTCAGAGTAGATGTTGGAATGGTTGGCATTTATCAGCAAGTTGGGCAATGAACTGACAGATAGACTAGAATTTTCCTTGCAAACTTCTTAGTCGTTTCAATGTTTTTGGAGGAGGCATTTCAGTGACGGCCTTGAGCTTTGCGAGATCTACCTTGATTCCTTTCTGGAGACTATGTATCACAGGAGTTTTCCAGAGGTGACCCCGAAGACACACTTCTTTGGATTTAGGTGAACATTGTATTGCTCTAATCGGTCAAAGATCTTGGCCAATACATCCAGGTGTTCTTCTCTTGTCTTGGATTTCCCTAGTAAGTCATCCACATAGTCTCCCATGATGTGGTGAAAAAGGTCATGGAAGATGACAGTCATAGCTCTTTGATATGTAGCTCTGGCTTTTTTTAGGCCAAATGGCATTACAACCTAGTAGTATGTTCCCCTTGGGAATATGAAGGCTATCTTATGCTGATCCTCTTCAGCGATTTTGATTTGGTTATATCTAGAAAATCCATCCATGAGGGATAACATCTCATGTCCTACCGTGAGATCCACTATCATGTCCATGTTTGGTAGTGGGAAGTCATCCTTTGGGCAGGCTTTGTTGAGGTCTCTGAAGTCGGTGCAACAACAGATTTGGCCATCTAGTTTGGCTACTGGTACTAGGTTTGAAACCAATGTGGGATAATCAATTGGGTGAATGAACCCAACATCCAGTAGTTTCTTTAGCTCTACTTTGACCAGGAGGGCCACTTGAGGATTCATTTTTTTGAGTTTCTGCTTTACTGGTTTTGCATTAGGGCATATGCAAGGTGATGAACAACCAATGTGGGATCTATCCCTAGTATGTCTGCATGGGTCCATGCAAAATTGCAATTTCATCATTTGAAGAATGCCAAGAAGTTTTCCTATTCCTGTGTGTTGAGAGATTCTGCCCTGAAAGTGATTTTTGGCTCTTCTTCTGTCCCAAGATTCATTTCTTGGGCTGGCTCAACTAGGATAGGTGAGCTATCTAGATAAACCTTGTCTATCTCAGGAAGGCCCATGCTTCCATCTCTTAGCACCTTGTGGAGGTTTTCACCAGGAGATATGTCTTTTGTTTTTACTTTTATGGGATCTGATACTGCCACAAAATAGTTTTCACCATCAAATCCATTTTTTATTTTTATGTTTTTATGACTAGAAGCAGGGGTTGTCTCCCTAAAATAGGCATTCGTATCAAGTTCCATGATGTATCCTACTCTGTGATCTACCAAGGGGAAGTGATCTCTAACCCCCATCCCTTCAGTGATGGCCTCATCGTTAGGTGTGATGTCGAAAATAGGAGGTCCTCGTTGGTCCCAAATTATAAGTTCTAGGTATACTAGTGGTAAATCATTGGAGGACGAGGCTAGGGTGGTGACTGTGTGGATGGTGCATATGGATGAGTCAAAGAAATCGACAAAGTCACTAAAGGAATCTTGATGGTTTGTTTCTTGACATTGTCGACTTCATGGGAGACTGTAGCAACCTCAGCTAAGATACATTTGCCAGTAGTGAGGATACGTTGTCTTTGACCATATCCTAACCCTTGGGTATAGGGGTTTCTTGTTTCTTGGATGGGTTCCACGATTCCCTATTCATGAAGGCCGATACCGCCTTGTCCTTTGTAACCCATGTTTTTGACAATTTCTGAACCTTTTCCATAGATTTCTATTGGTGTGGTGGGAGCTTCTTGTTCTGTTTCTTTGTCCTTGTATAGCTAGGATGAGATATCCTTGAGTACATCTGTATCCAGGAGATGTTTTTTCTCAAAGATGGGCAATGGTTTGCACTTGATGACGACTCTGTTGGCTGCTTCTATCTTTGGGATGAAAAATATTTTAGGATTGGGTAATGTGCCCACACAAAAGGTGTTGCGTAGGTCATATTCCCCACATCCCATGTCATTGAGCTTGATCTCCACCTCGGGTGGTGGAGGTGTTTGGGATGAAGTGGTGACGATGTTGGCGGGGTCGATGTATGAGGTGGAAGTTGTAGGATTGGTTTTAGTGGTGGCTTTGTTGTATGGGCAGAAGGTGTGGTTGTGGCCTTCCAAGAAACTACAATATTGGAAGGGGCGAGGATTGACATAGACAGTTACTTCTGTGCTATTGTGAGGAAACTCGAGGCATTGATGGAATGTGGATGGGACGGCTTGCATGGCATGGATCCATGGTCGACCGAGAAGAATGTTGCAAGGGAGGTCAAGATCAAGGACTTGACATTTTGTTTCTAGTATTTTCTGTCCCACTTGAATAGGAAGCTTGATGGTGCGTTCAGATAACCTTTCAATGTCATCATAGCCTTTGATTGTGATGCACTTGTTGGTGTCTACAACCACATCAGAGTACCCCAAGTGTTTAAGTAGTTTAAGAGTGCATATGTTTAGGCCGGAGCCACCATCTATTAAGACTTTTGATTATGTGTTTTTGGATACAGACTTCGATGTGTAAGGCGTCGTTGTGTAGATGTTCAGAAGTAGGAAGGTCCTTTTCTAAAAAAGTGAGATGGTGAGGTGTGGTGATATGTCCTACCATGGCTTAGAATTGGGTCACATTCAAGTTGCCGGGTACTTGAGTTTGCAAGAGTGCTTTGTCAAGGATGTCCTTGTGAAGGGGTGATGTGCGGAGCAACTCAAGTATAGATATTTGTGCAGGGGCCTTTCCTAGATGCTCTAGGAGGTTATACTGATTGGTAGGTGATGGATGTGTGGTTGGACAAGGGGGTAGGGGATTGGATGTGGATGTAGGTGTTTGTTTAGTGGTAGGGGCTGTGCGGATGGATAGACGGCCACAAGAGGTTGTGATAGTATAATCAGGTGCTTGTGCCTGAATGGTGATTGTATTGACATGGTGGGATGATGGTTCGATCCGTCCTACAATAGAGTCATAGAATGTGGGTAGTGGGGTGACATTATATGCTTAATTGGATGAGGAGGCTTTATTATGGTTGGGTAGTGGATCCTTGTAAGCTCCAAGGTTGGCATTTGGTGATGGTTGTGTGCTTTGATCGAGGTTGACTTGATTTTGATCTATAAGGTCTTGGATGCAATTATTTAGTTGCATGTAGTCAGTGGTTTTATGACCCGCAATGCAGTGGTGTTCACAATAGTCATTCTCATTATACCATGTAGCTTTGAGTTCATTCTCTTGATAGGGTCTAACAGGTGGGAGTGTGATCAAACCTTTCTTGAGACATCTATAGAGGATGTCCTTGATGGATTCCCCTAGGAGTGTAAATTGTCTGCGAGGTTTGCGTGGTTTAGTTTGCCCCCTTTGGTTATTTACATTGGTGGCATAGGTATGTGCAGGTCTTTGATTTTGTATATGTTTGATGGCTTTCACATTTGTGATGCTGCTGTTCAAAGTGTTCTTATTCTTCCCCCAATAGCGTGACTTGTCATTTGATTGCGTGTTGGCGTTGTTGTTTGTATTAGGGGTGTTGATATGGGGTTTGTTGATGTTGTTGTTGCTATTGTTGTTGGATTTGTAGTCATACAATTTGATGGAGCCCTTGACAATGAGGGCCTGTTTGATTGGGGTACCTTTATCGATGACCTCTTCAAAGGTAGACGTATAAAGAATTTGTAAATGGAACCCTAATTCCTAATTGAGGTTGGTCACAAACATCGTGACGAGTTGTTTTTAGGAATTGGCCATGGGAGTTTGCTTGCTAAGCCTCTCCACCTTTGCAAGAAAGAAGTGAAGGCTTCTCCGTTCTTTTGTTTGGTGTTGCAAAGGTCTATCATAGACATTTCGTGCTCGAAGTTGTAGGAGAAATGGTTTACAATTTTTTTTGCTAGCTTGGGGAAAGTCCTAATGCCTAGGGGAAGATGTGTGAACCATTCAGTGGCTTGACCACCAAGGCTTCTTGGAAATAGTCTCATTAGATAGGTATCATTATTTGAGACTTCTAAGCAAGCGATGTAGAACTCCCTAGGATGGTCCCTAGGGTCTCCATTTCCCTTGTATTTGTCAAATTTAGGTGTCTCAAAGTTCTTGAGGAAAGGGGGCATGTACAATGTGTGATCAAATGGATAGGGGCAGATGTCCTCAAAGGAATAGTGTTTACGCTTGCCCCTAGTTTGCATGTCATGTACCTTTTGGATCAAGGCCTATACAACATTTGTGAGATCTTGTGGTAGTTGTGGTGGAAGTGTGTAGGCCTATTGATTGGTGAGATGTTGGAGATGGGGTGGGATTTGTTGTTGGAGATTTGTTTGGTTGAGATGTTGGTACTGTGGGTTGGTGTTTTGATTGATCTATGCTTGATGTTGTTGATATACATGTAGTTGTTGGAGAATATGTGGTGGTATTTGGGGATTGGTTTGATGTTGTGTTGATGAAGTTATGGGGTTATGTGGATACGTGACATTGGATGGATTGACGTTGGATAGGTGGACGTTGGATGGGTTGGACACATTGTGAGGTGGTTGTGAGAATAATTATCATAGGTATGCTATGGTTTGAGGGTTGGGTGGAGGCACACTCATGGAGGTACTTGCATGCATGATGTTGCCTTGTATGCCCAAGGTGATTTGTGGAATGGAAGGGTTTATGGTAGTTGTGGTAGTGGATGTGATGACAGGTTGGGAGGTGGTAAGGATGGAGGCACTTGTGGGGATTGTATATGTGGTGACATTAGAGGTTGTGTTGGTAGTAGATACAGTGGGTGTTGATGTTTGAAAGATGATGGGTTGGGTGTTTGATGTAGATGTTTGGGTGTTTGATGTGGTAGGAATGGTGTTAGAAGTGGATGGTTGTGATGAGGTCATGTTATGGGGTGGTTGGGCACCAATTTTGAGGAGATAATCAAGAAATCTATTTGGATCCAACCTTAGGACTTTGTCAAGCATGTCCATGTTATCAGCATCTTGTGTGAAGGTCAAGACATCTAGATCATCTTGGGATATGGTGGGGATGTTTTGTGGTGATGGTGGTGGTGGTTATTGTTGTAAGAAATGGAAGGGATTTTCATTGGGAGTATATTGGGGGATGTAAGAGTACATAGGTGGGTTGTATGTTTGATTAATGGGTATGTTGTTGTTGTTGGTGTTAGGCATTCCTATGCTGCCATATTGTCCAAATTCTATCATTTCTTGGATTTTCTTGTGTTGTGATCTAGTTATGGGCATGCAAGTGTATGGATTTGATTTTGGAGATGGGGTGAAATGGGGATGGAGACCTTAGAGGATTTGGATTAATTTGTTGGACCCAAAGATGAATGTGGTAGTGAGATGGAGTAGAAGAGAGGATGTGGTGGAAGATTGATATGTCTTTCTAAAGGTTTTAATCTAAGGGTGATATGAGTGGATGATATTGATTTTTTGCACAATTTTGGACCAAAAGGTAGGTGATAGATGATGTTTGTTTTGAAGAGATTGTTGATGTTTGATTTTGATGTTTGATGTGAGAGATTAGGATGATGTTTTTCAAAAAGGATTTGATGGTCAATAAATTGAGCTTAGGTAAGATCTAGATTTGTGTCACACAAATGGATATTTCTCTTTGTTTGGGGTAGACTAATGACCTTACACAAAGAAGGATGGTTATTTCACTTGGAATGTAGACTATTGACTCTCCAAGTAAGATATGATGTGTAGGATGAAATCTAGATCTAGCTTTAGCTCAAAGGGGTGACGATTTTTTAGTTGACGATGATTTTTTTATGGATGTTTTGATTTTGGAAGATTTTGTATGTGTTTTGGGGATTTTGGAATGATTTCTTGTGACAAGCATTTTTGTTTGGTCCAAAAGGTATGCAAAGATTAATAAGGATGAGTGGATATGAAATGAGGTAGGTTTGATATAGTAAAGGGTCCAACAATGATAGTGATTAATCCTCTAAGGTCAAAGTGAAAGTAGGATTTGGAAAATTTTGAGAAGAAAATGGATGGACTGTTGTTGGATTTTTGGAAGGTGAATATGGATTATGATAGAACAGATGGTGAAGATCACAACTTAATAGGTCTCTACTCCAGGCACGTCAATCTAAAAATAGTGCCAATCCATAGGTGAAATGGATGGCACTGATACAGGGTAGTGTTGGTCGAGGTCCTAAAAAGATAGATTTTTGATGGCAAATTTGGATTTGTTTTGATTGAGATTTGATCAAATGGTTTTCAATGTCTCTTGGAAAGTTTTTTGAGAATAATTCAAGCACATTAACACACAATTACACACATGAACGCACAATAACCAAGATTTTTGTTTGTGAAATGACATGTGATTTTGTTAAACAAGCACTTTGCACAACCTAAGGCAAAGATATGATAGTATTTGTTGAATCCCCTAGTTGTGCCTATTCAAAGCGAGTAGATCCAAGATCTTGGTAGCACTGGCTCCTCATTACAATTACACACACTTCTCACGCATACCAAGATCTAGGTTTCTTATAAGGCTTGTCCCTCACCAAACCTTTAGATTATCCCTGCTACCTCGGCTAAAAACCGCATGAATTAGGGCCGCTTCAAAGGTTTCCCTTCTGTGTCAACAAATAAAAGGATTTTGGCTTGCTAAACGAAGGTTTGTAGTAAGTGCTTTCATTCAGGTGGTTATATGTGTAGTAGCGCTACTCTCCATTATGGAGTCTCCCAGCCTCCAAGGGTTACACCTTGGAGGGTTTTGGGGGAGGTTGGTTGTCGGTATGACAAAACAACACCTGTTGCTTGTGACTTTCATCCCAAACACCTTATTTTGTATAGCAGATTGAAAGAACTTGGCTTTAGCTTTTTGCCGCTTGGGTTGTTCCAACCTTTCGAAGTAGGGTGGCAGGCCTTCTAAGGATTAACAAAAGCAACACAATCACAAAAATACTTTTGATCCCCAAGTTCATACAAAGATGCGAGGGGAGAGCATACATATTCTTTATGATTGCATCACACTAAACATGGTTTATTTTAGTTCTTTAGATTATGTTGGAGGTGATTAATGCAAGTTTTGTGAGAAGCTTTTGATTCCCAAGGTCACCAAATGGTACGAGGGAAGAGCATACACTTTTCACATTACCAACACAAACCACAAAAATACTTCACACAATTTAAATTGGTTTTCTTGACTATATGAGTGAAGAATGCAAATTGTTGTTCTTTTTAAATCTAATGATTTGAATTGATGCAATTTGTGGTTCTTTTTAAAGCCTAAAATTGAAGTGTTTTGATAGCTGTTGGCACACAATTTGTGAATTTTTGAACACCAAATTCAAATGTTTGACACACACACACACAAAGATTTGTTTGTTTGTTCAATTTTATTGCACCAAATCAAAATGTGTGTCTAAGCTAACATGCAAAGGTTCATTTTAAGTTTCCAATTGAAGTGTTTTAAAGAAAGATGAAGGAACCTTGCAAAAACTTGTTAGTATCCTCGAGATGATGTTGGTGACCTACAAAAACACTTGTTAGTACCTTCACAGATAGCAAAGTCAGTTTCAGAAATAGCGCTATTATAGAGGTCAAATGGCGCCACTGCAGACAACAAATGGTGACACTGATAGAAAATAGATTGGAAAACTGACACCCTATATAGATAGCACTAATCCATCAGAGAGCACTAAACCGAATACAAAAGGTACCAAAATAGAATATGGTACTACAATGCTTTATAGAAGGTGTTAGAACATAATATAGCGCTACAATGATATGTAGAAGGTGTCAAAATACAAAATAGTGCTAATATAGGTGTAATAAGGCACCACTGTGCACTGTCAAAGGGTCTGGTCACAGTTTCAAGATAGCACCGTTCTAGGTGTAGATAGCGCTAATACGTGTTTGAACTCATCCATCCTACAAAATAGAGATCTTCTAACCAAAACAGAGGGTTAGGCTGCACACATAAGAGATCCCATTAGCATTGTTAGTCATTGACAAACAAAAAACATGCCAAAATAGAAACTAGCATGCATGTTTAGATTTTATGAAAATTTTGGCATAACTTCTTCCTCCTTTTTCAAGATTTCTGTAGAAACAGAGAGCAATCTCTATAGGAAAAACAATAGAAAGAACATGGAAGAAAAGTGACACATGAGTGGGTGTCAAGCAAGAAATGTATTGCACAAAATAGCGTTAAAGTAGAAAATAGTGCTAAAAGAGACTCGAGATAGCGCCGCTGTGCAGGGTATATAGCGTTGCACCTATAAAACACATCCTATGCACACATAAATAGATTAGATTCAGACCTTGTGGGTCCCACTGGGCGTGCCAATGTAGATTAGGAAAACAAAATGAAGTTGAAAATACAAACTAAATGCAAATAACACAAAAAGCTATACCTTCACATGAAAACCCAATCTCATAAAGGGAGGAGGAATCTTGCACCCAAGAACTCCTAAGACATGATATTCCCTAGACAAGTGATTCAAATGTGAAATGCTATCCTAATTATGCAACTCACAATTCTAGCTCAATGGAGATTTGGACATGGTAACATTACTTGAAAAATTGGATCCCAAAATGGGTTGAGAGATGTTGTATTTATAGATTTTTGGAAGGGATTTTGATCCAAGGGTGGAGATTGATTTGGAAGATCAATGGTGGAGGATAAAACTGATGTGGAGGGCCTAGATTTGATCTTGGAGGAATGGAGGGCTAGGAATAGAAGTAAATCTTTTATTCATTTTGGGAAAAGGGGTAATTAAATGAGTATGGGTGTGAAGGATTATTTTTGAATTAAAGATTCATATGGGGAATGTAAAATGAATTAGAAATTCATTTGGGGGTAAGTGGAAATAAATGAGTATGGGTGAGGAAAGGGGTGTGTAAGAAAAATTAATTGTGATGTGGGATGTTTTAAATTAAAAAATTGACTTAGGTGGATTTATTTCAATTTTTTTATTTGGAGGATGTGGGGAAGGGTGTTAAACTAGGTTTGACCACCCAAATGAGGGGTTAGGATTAATTAAACATAGGTTTTATTTAATTAATCCTAGGGCTAGGATGAGCTAGGCTAGGGTAGGCAATTAACTAATAGCTATTTAATTGTCTAGGGTAGGTATAGGTCAATTAATAGGCTAAATTAATTAGTTAAACATGGTCTAGCTAATTAATTAGATTTAGTGAAAAGGGGAAATTAATTAAATAAATATTACATATTTATTAAATCAATCAGCTAAGGTTGGGACTATTGAATTAATGAAATTAATTCATTTTTAAGGATAAAATGATGGAAAAAATGGGTGATGAAGGGATAATTAATTAAATAAGAATTTAATTAATTGATTAGAAGGGAAAATGATAGTTTAGGGATGTCAGGAGTTGGTTTGATGGTAAGAGACATTTTTAGGTGTCTACAGTAATATCAGGTTTAGGGGTCTTCCTTTTCCTATCAGGGCAAGCAATGACCATAGCATTGTTTTTATGATGAAAAGCCATAGGTGTGAGACTGTTTCACACTAACACACTTGCTTGAGGGAAACAAATACTTAAAGACACATGGAGTCCACAACAAACATAGTTGATAAGAGGAAAGAGTACAACACAACAAGGCCCAATTGACGATTTCAAAGGTTTTGATCAAAAAGGTGTGAAAAGGTTTGTAAACAAGTAGTGTTGAAATACACATTGTGTAATTAAAAATATGCCAATTTTCACACAAAACTATGAAATTATGCAAAAATTTCAAATGATAAATGAATATATGCTTGAATATGAGTGCAAAATCTAAAATGCAAGATATCTAAGATGAATGCAATGAAACAACACCAATCTATGTTTGTTAATGCACCTAAAATGTTCACTTTTTTCACTTTTTTCAATGAAAATGGACAAAATATGTAATGAAACTAGGAAAATGATGAGGGATAGAAAATTAAAATAGTTTAATTAGTCCAATGATGCAGCAAAATTTCTCACAACACAACAATCTTATGATGCTAGATGAAATATTAGCTAAAATGCAGTAAAAATGCAAGGCTTTTTGAAACCCTAGTAGTGAAATGAAGGCATGAAAGTATGCAAAATGATGAATGAATGAATGAATACAAGCAGATTTAATATGTAAAGTAACTTAGATAAGACTGAAAATGATTCCAAAAATCTAGAATGTAGAACATAACTGAAATTTTAAGGAAAAATGAATGAATATGCTATTTTTTGTTGAAATACACAATGTGTAAATACAAATTTTGAAATGTAGATGCATAAACACACAATGATGAAACATTGTAGTACAAAATAAGATTTGAATGAGTGTTAAAATGAGTAATAAAATCTGAAACAATATTTTAATTACAAACCCTACCTTTTGGAATAACTAGGTTATAAGAAAAATACAAAATTTCAAGCAAACCATAACAAATAAAATGTGTAAATGCAAGGTAAATGATTATAGAATGATGAATTGCTGTAATTTATCTCAGATCTGATGTAAATATAAGAAATTTAAATGATTTAGATGAAATACAATTGAAATAGTGCAAACTATGCCTTAATGTAAATCTAGGATGTTTGATTTTTTCAAAATTTTCAAATTTTTGAAATTTTTGCAAGATTTTTGGATGTAGAATGATTAATATGATATGTATGAATGCAAATCTGATTTACAACACTCAGTAAGATGCAATGTTTAGAAAAACACAGGTTCACCAAAATGTTATGTATGAAAATGTGGATGATCAAATTGTGTATTAATTAAATTCAATCAAACCCTTCTTTCACACATACATTCAAGGACATAGATTGATCTAAGTCACAACTATGATAGAGGACTTAGCTAGAAGTCTAATTTCACTATGATATGCTTGGAAAGATAGAATAGACTGATATTTTGTTAAAACCCTAATTCAGTAAAATCGTAAACAAATGAATGAAACCTGACAAATGTTCGCATAGGAAGGAACTAAATGCATATTAGATACATACTAGATTTCAAATTCTAGAAAGAAAAAACTTTGGGGACAAAAGAGCGAGTGCCCTTGTCTAATGCAATACTTTTTCTGAGGGCTTCGGAGTAAAATATGCTTTAGACTTCAACCAGCTCAAAGATTTTTGACACTACAAACTTAGAGGACAAAAGAGTGGGTGCCCTTGTCCAATTAGTGATATTTTTGTTGTTTTCTTTAGATCTAGAATCTTTATGCTCTGTACTGATCTCCTGCAACTCCTCGCTGCAAGATCTGACACCTGTCACTTGCAATCATAAGAGAGGGGTTGGAGTTTGTGGTGTTTAGGAGCTTGCCCTGGTCAAGCCCCAGAATGGCATTCAAGCCTTCCAACACCATTGTTAGATAGAGTGTGTGTCCTTGGTGGATAGAGGCAAAAGCAAATGATAAATTTATTGAAACACAAAATAGATGTCACCTCAGAGGTGAAGCTCTCACGGGGAAATGGAGATCTTTCATGCATGAGGAGATGGATTGATTAAGATAAATCTACAACAAATAATTACAGACACAACACAATACTACTCTGCAACACAATGAAATCCTTTAGTATCCTTAGCATGAGATCAAAAGTTTGTATTATCCATCTATGTGTAAAATAAAGTCCTAAACATGATTATATATGCCTTCTCGCTAAACTTTTGTAATTCAAACTTGAGATGTCAACAAGGGAAACCTTTTTTAACGGTCACAAGCTGACATTCAAATTTGGGACCTTGACAAAATAGGGCTGGACTAGTGTGTAGGCACCCAAGTCCAAGGACCTATTTTAGGTCTAGATTAAGTTTAAGGTTCAACCATAGGCCCCATTTGACATGGGTTTTGGGGGATTTTTCTTGAGGATTCATTTTAAACATGCATGATTAAATCTAAGGGACCGATGAGCTAAACTTAGGAGGTAAAAGTCCTAGGGGACATTTTATGACATAATAGTGGGGATTGGATCTTATTACGAAAATATCTCCTCCTTCTCAAGGACATACTTTCATCCTCACAGCTACTGACTACTTCATGAAATGGATCAAAGAAGTCCCACTCTGATCCACGATTGCTGAAGAAATATGTTGTTTTCTCCTTGATATCATCATATCTCAATTTGGTCTTCCTTCATGATTGGTCTTTGACAATGGTTCATCATTTAAGAAAAACTAAGTGAATAAGTAACTTGAAAATTTTCACATTCAACATCACTTCTCTAAGTCATATTATCCACAATCAAGTGGCCAAGCAAAAGCTTCCAATAAAACAATCAAGCAAATCCTTTGAAAATTTTTTAACAAACATGGAAAGGATGTTGGAAAGAGACAATGCTCCAGTATGGACTTGTATGTTGTCATTGATGGTAACAAGGGCAACAACGCCTAGAGATCTCATTAGCATGATAGGAAGACATAACTCCGAAAGGTCACATTGGAATTCATGTCCGGTTGGTAGAAATGGCAAAGTATGGGCATTCATAGAGTAGAGGATAGTAAGTGGGTCAGTATGCTTCCACAGATGATGATCTAGAAATACGGTTCAAGTATGATGTTCTTAATTTTTGGATGGTGTTATGCTCCATAGATTAAGTCCTGACTTCCTTCGAAAGTCATTTGGAAGAATTATCTAAGTTTGAGTGAACAGAGGTATAGCAGAGACAGTGAACAAGGGACATTGTAATGGTCCACATTCCTCCGCAAGTGAGTATTTTGTTATACAATTTTAATGTGTTATAAACACTTGTATGAAGTGTCTGATTCTAGAGTTATGAGATCTAAGGTCCACTGGAAGGATAGTTGCGAGCTGTTGAGTATCTGTACAATGTTTGAAAGAGTTTGACAGAGATAGAGTCTGAGTTTTGATGGTCCACATTCCCCCATAAGATGATATCATGCCTTGTTGTTCTGAGGGTAAGATTGGGAATGTGAAGAGTCCTTGATATAATTTTGGAAGTGTTTTGTGATCCGCAGTAAAAGTTGTAAGTCTACAGATGAACCTGTTAAGCATGTTCTTAAGGAATAGGCTAACTAGTATGATAAATCATTGTGTAGAGAAGAGACAGTGTGTGAAGGATCTATTTAAGTGATTGAATGATTAGAGCCAACCTATATGAACAAGTTTGGGTAAGATTTGAGTCCACATAACATATAGTGCATTGGATTGAGCTGACAAGCTACATCTTTCTATGTACATGTTTCACTTCTTGGATGCTGACCTAATTATGGATCAAATCATGATGCAGCTATATAAGAGCGATGAATTTCAATTGAGATTGTGTAGATGTGTGATGGATTGATGTGAATATGTGAATAGAAGAGCAGTGATACAGATCAGTGATGAAGAAGACTTGGGATTCTAAATTTAGTTGTTGCACCTTGACATATTGACAGATGCTTATGTAGTACATTCCTTTTCATATACTATTTAATTTGTATTCAGAAGTTAGCCTTTCTTCATCAAGGTAGTGAGCCTTGTAGTGAGCCTCCAATAGGGTGTAACAACCCTTATTATAATCTTTCTAGGTTTAGGGTTGAGGCAGTGAGCCTGCTAGACCTAGTTGTACTTCATGGCAGTGAGCTAGCATGTTCTAGGCCCATGGAGTGACCAAGCCTAAACATCATTATTTGTAAAGATTGTAATATATAATTGAGAGCTAATCCTCTCCATGGTTTTTCCCTCTTTGGGTTTTCCACGTAAAAATCTTGGTGTCCATGTGTCATGATTCTATGGTTGTTATTCATTTGCATACTGTGCTCTTGTTTAATTAATTCTGGGAAATGGTTAAAAGAAAAAGTTTATAGAACACTGATTCACCCCCCTCTCAGTGTTCCTAATATTCAACAATTGGTATCAGAATAGGGTTCCTTGGAAAAAGCCTAACATCTTAAGGAAGATCTGGGATAGTGTGATCATGGCAACAAGAAGATTTGGAAATTATGAAAGCAACAAGCAACTAGAAGCAGCTCTTATGGATCATGAAAATTCTGAAGTAGAAGTCAAGGATCTAAAAGAAAACTTGCAACAAGATGATGAATGCATCTTAAAGCTAAAAGAGAAAGTCAAAAAATTTAAAGACAAATACAAAGAAGTTAATGATCAATTGATATCAGCAAATGAAGTCCTGAATGAATTGGAAGCAAAAGTTATAGAAAGAACAAGAGCAGAAGATGATCTAAATTTAATTGTGAAGAATAGATCCGAAGATTGTGCAAAACTTGAAAACAAAATTGTAAGTCTAAAAATAGACCTGGAAAAGGCCAAAAGCTTTGAAGGAAAATTCAAGATAAGTACTACAAATCTTGATTAAATGATTGCTAGCTAGAAGAATGTTGATGACAAGCAAGGTTTAGGATTTGAGAAAGGTGAATGTTCAAAATCTGGTCAACTAAATAATGAGTCAAGGAAAAATAGAGTATACCAGTTCAGAAATCAAAGAAGAAGAGATAGAAGTCCTCCGGTCAGACAACCAAACACTCAAAGGTACCCATCCTTCAATGGTCACTACTATAAATGTAATAAGTATTGTCATAGGGATAATTAGTGTAGAAGTAGAATGAATCAAAATGTTCCATCCTTCTTTGGTAAATGTTTCAATTGTAAGAAGATTTGTCAAAAAGAAAATGAATACAGAAGTGTGTCAAGAAATATGCCAAACTATTCTAGGAATGGTCAATTCTTCAATGGCAAGTGTTTCACATGCAATAGATTTGGAAACATGGCTAATCAATGTAGATCAAGGATGAATTCATTCAGAGGAAGAAATCAAGGACAAGGAAACATTGTATGTTTCAATTACAACAAATTTGTACATGTTGCAAGATTCTGCAGAAGCAAGAATATGAATAGAAATTACTATGCTGAAGAAAGGAAAACATAGTAGAGGAATGATAAGGGAAAAGAAAAGGTTGATCTAATGAAAACCACAAATGAGATTAGTATGATCTAGATTAAAAATGATGTAAATGAGGTTAAGGATGGATCCACAGTAGCATCTGGTGTAGACACTTCCTCCGGGAAGTAAATTAAGAGCTCTGGCTCAAGGGGAGCAATGTTGAAAATCTAAATCCCCCAGCCAGAAAGTGGGTGCCAAAATCTGGCATGAAAGTGTATGATGAAATCTAATGTGACACATCTCTCAAAAGAAAATCCTAAAGAAAAATGGTCAATGTGGCATATTGTGGAGCAATCCTAATCAACTGTATTCTATAGTGAAGGGTTTTTAACAACTTTTTGGGAATGAGCATTTATGACGACTTAGGTTAAGTCATGCGAAGGATAAAAGGGAACTTCTTTGGTCTCAAAATAATTTTGCACTCAAAGCTATCAAGTATTCAGAGAGATTGAAGCAGACTTTGAGTAACAACAACCAAGATTTGAAGCACTTGAAGAAATTTAGAGAAAGAAAACCCTAATTCAATGAAATAAGGTACTTTCGTTCAAACCCTACTTGTGAATCTATTAAAATTCTGAGATAGCGTCACTGCAAGTTGTTGATATTATTGAGTGACCTCAACCAAAATTCAAGAAACTCCCATTTAAATCAACCGAAGTTGATCAGTTGGGTGCATTCTCAAATATTCCTCACAGAGTCATGCATGCAGAGGATGCTAGGGCATATATTCATGTTTCCCTAGAGGAATTTGGTGATAGCAAGTTTACTGATCTCTACATAAAACACTTGATTAATGAGAATCTCGATCTGAACAATGAGTATCAAGCATTGGATGGAAAGAAATTTATTCAGTACTTGGATTTCCCAACATTTATGGAGAATGAATGGGTCCAGTATGTGTTAAGTGGGGTTCATGATGAATTCATATGGCTTGAGAGACCTTTCAAGATTACAAAAGATGCTATAATGGCAGTCACTAGATTATGCTCTACCGGATCAGTACCACTATTGAAAGCCATGAAGAATGATACAGTAATGGTAGCTACTGGAGAAAATTTTGATAAGAGAGCCTTGACAGTAAATGATATTGAAAATCATGCTATGAGATTTACCTCAATGGTGTTGGGATACAAAGTTTATTTCACCAACTGGGAAAACTCTGTTTCAGACATGGCCATATACACAACCTATCAAATTATTAAGGAAAATGCTGACTATGACATCTGTGAATTTCTCTAACAACAAGTAATGGATAACCTGAAGAACACAAAACAAGGTAAATACCCCTTCAAATTTGGCACACTAATCATGTGTTTATTTTTCTATTTTATGCAAGAGTTGCCTGGTATGAAGAACCTATTCTGGACCAATGATAAACCTATTGCAATCCAAATTAGAAATTTATTGAGTAGCATAGGCACCATTAATGCACAGAATACATCTCTATGGGCTTATTTCAAAAACATCCAAAGATCAATGCAAGCTAGGGAAAGAATCCCCAAAATAGTTGTTGCAAAATACAATGATACAATCTACTTTATTGTGACAAAAGATCAGTGTTTGATGGAGGCCATTGAGCCTAGAATGGTCTAGGTTATGCCTATGGGATATGAGGTAGATGGAGTTGTACTAGAAAATTATGTCGAATATATGCTAAGTAAACCCAGAGATTCCCATGAAGAAAGATTTGGGACCTATGAGGAACTACATGCCAAAATCTTTGTTGAAGTGAGAAAACCTGAGATTTCTAAGAATATGAAGAAAGTGGCAGAAGAAATTGCCATAAAACATGGATTCACTAAGTAACAAGTCAAAGAAGCAAGAGAAAAGGGCCAAGCAGAAAGGGAAGCAAGGGAAAAGAAAGGAAGTGAAAGAGTTAAGGTTCCAAATGAACCTAAAGAAAGGGAAGAAAAACCTCAAGCAACAAAGAGGTCTTCTAGAAGATCTACCTCCTCTTCCAGTCCCACATCTACAAGCATAAAGGAATTTGCAAAGAAGTCAACTGACAAAGGAGAAAAAACATAGAAAACAAAAGGTAGAAGAATGTATGTAAGTATAAGTAAAAAAGATGAAGAAGAGAATGAGTCTGATGAAAATGTCAAGAAAATGAAAACTGAGACTACTAAAGCCTCTGAAAAGAAGAAACCTAGCAAAAGATAGAAGGAAGATGAGTCTCCAGCCACACTAAAACTTGAAGATATACTAAAGTTTGTCACTGTTGTTGGAAACTTGAAACCTGTGGCTAATTTTTATGATGATTACAATGATGCTGACAAAAGGATTTTGGAAGAAGCTATCATAAAGTATCTGAACATATACAATAGAGCTCTCATTGAGATTATTGGTGATCTCCCAGATACCTTGGATAGTATTCTATCAGTCAAAAATGAAATTGTTGTGGCTAAGGATATTGAGCTCAGAGAACACACATTGATAAAATTATGTCTAGATATTACTCCAAAAGAAAAGGCCAAATCTCCAAAGCACTTAACAATGAGTTTAGATCAAAGAAAAGAATGATTGCACTGATGATAGGAGAAGTTGACAAAGTTGTCATGGAAGTAGAGGAGATCATTTTGGAAATACTAAAGAAATACAATATTTCTACTATCTATGACAATGAGAAAACAAAAGATGAAGACACATCTCTACCAGAGACAAGCCATGATCAAGGACTAGAACAAAGTGATCAAGTCCCTGACACAAACATATTAAATATGTCAAATGAAGGAAAAACTAAAATGGATCTGCCTCATGAGCAAGAGGTTGAGGATGAAGAGAATGGGGAACGAATAAGGAGCCCTACAACGGAACAAAACATAGATCAACAAGAAAATATGAACATGGACCCTCTGTAACCAAGTCAAGAAGAAGTATCTGAGATAGAAAGAGACACTACAAATGTCTCAGTTAGTTCTAGAAGACAACAAGTTACAGATGAGTCTGAACTCCTTCAAGGACAAATCAACTTGGCCTCATTGTCATGTGTACAAAAATTCAAGTTAGTATCTATTATTCAGGCCAAGGCATAGGAAGAGATGATGAAATCACATGACCAAGATAGTAAATTGATCAATGATGCATCCGTCATTCTAGAAAATTTGATGCCAACATTTCAAAAGGATACCTCATTATCCTCTATTGATCATCTCAAGGAGCTATTGAACTCTGTAAGTACACATTTTGAGTGTTTTGAAAAATCTATAGAAGAAAAAGTTAGAAAAGAATTTGATGAAAGGAGACTGGTTGAGTTAAAGACTATGATAGATCAAGACAAAAATCTATTAGACAAAGGAATTAAGGGAATACAAAGTGCCATTGAAGAAGCTAGTAAAATATACAAATTTTGTCTATCTTGGCCAAAAATTACAAAGGAATTAGAAGATAAGATCAAAGACTTGGAACTCAAACTACTCAATATCTCTGAAACATATAATCCAATAGTTAGGTCAATAAACGCCAAAGAAACACAAGTTGCAAATATTCATAATGATTTAAACACTTTGATGAAGAAAAGGGGAGAAATCAAAGATAGGTTGTGCTAGTTGAAAGGATTGATAAGTCCAAAAATTCATTCAATGACCAATTTGGTAGATGAGGCCTTGAAATCTCAAACACTAATTAATACACTATCAAATGTCCAAAAGGCAGAGAAGTTAGTATTTTTTATGAATGGCCACATCCATATTATAGAAAGTACAAGGAATAGATGGAATGAATAGATAGCTCTGATAAAGACTATCTATAGTGACATTTTTCCTTCAGTCACAAATTAAGATGAAGATTGTACTTGTAAATATGTGGTAGAGTACATAATTTTTTTGAAATTTTGACAAATTTTTGGTTCTGGATCACACCCTTTGCCATTGATGTCAAAGGGGGAGAAGAAGATCAGTGAAAAATGGATAAACATCTCTAGGGAGTAGGAGAATGAAATGTATATAGTAAGGGGGAGCAGTCAAGCTTGTTTCACTAAGTGTCGCCATCAATGCCAAAGGCGGAGATTGTTGGCAATAGACACTGCTCTTGTATGGACTTGTATGTTGTCATTGATGGCAACAAGGGAAACAAGGCTCAGAGATCTCATCAGCATGACAAGAAGACATAACTCTGAAAGCTCACATTGGAATTCAGGTCCGGTTGGCAGAAATGGCTAAGTATGGGCATTCACAAAGTAGAAGACAATAAGTGGGCCAGTATGCTTCTGCAAATGATGATCTAGAAATATAATTTAGCTATGATTTTCTTAATTGTTGGATGGTGTTATGCTCCAGAGATTAAGTCCTAACTTCCTACAGAAGTCATTTGGAAGAATTATCTACTCTGGGTGACAGAAGTATAGTAGAGACAGTGAACAAGGCACATTGTAATGGTCCTCATTCCTCTACAGGTGAGTATTTTGTTATACAATTTTAAGGTGTTGTAAACACTTGTATGAAGTGTCTGATTCTAGAGTTGTGAGATCTGAGGTCCACTGGAAGGATAGTTACAAGCTGCTAATTTTCTATACAGTGTTTGACAGAGACAGAGTCTGTGTTCTGATGGTCTGCATTCCCCTGCAAGATGATATCATGCCTTGTAGTTCTAAGGGTAAGATTGGGAATGTGTGAAGAGTCCTTGATATGATTTTGGAACTATTTTGTGTTCCGCAGTAAAAGTTGTAAGTCTATAGATGAACCTGTTAAGCATGCTCTTAAGGAACAGGCTGGCTAGTATGACAAATCATTGTGCGGAGAAGAGAGAGTGTGTGAAGGATCTATTTAATTGATTGAAATATTAGAGCCGACCTATATGAACACATTTGGGCAAAGATTTGGGTCTGCATAATATATAGTGCATTGGATTCAGCTAACAAGCTACATTTTTCTATTTACACGTTTTACTTCTTGGATGCCGACCTGATTATGGATCAAATCATGATGTAACTATATAAGAGTGATGAATTTTGGTTGAGGTTGTGTGGATGTGTGATGGATTGATGCAAATATGTGAATAGCAGAGCAGTTATATAGATCAGTGATGATGAAGAATTGGGATTCAGAATTCAATTCCTGCACCTTGGCATATTAATAGATGCTTATGTAGTATTCCTTTTCATATACTATTTAATTTGTATTTGGCAGTGAACCTTTCTTCATCAAGGTAGTGAGCCTTCAATAGGGTTTAACAGTCCTCAAGTTTTAAAATCCCTTATTGTAATCTTTCTAGGTTTAGGGTTGAGGTAGTGAGCTTGCTAGACCGAGTTGTACTTCATGGCAATGAGCCAACATGTTCTAGGCCCATGGAGTGACCAATCCTGAACATCATTATTTGTAAAGATTGCAATATATATTTGAGAGCTAATCCTCTACGTGGTTTTTCCCTCTTTGGGTTTCCCACATAAAAATCTTTGTGTCCATGTGTCATGCCTCTATGGTTATTCTTTTGCATATTGTGCTCTTGTTTAATTAATTCTGGGAAATGGTTAAAAGAAAAAGTTTATAGAACACTGATTCACCCCCCTCAGTGTTCTTGATATTCAACAAAGGATTGGCACACTCATCTTTCTTACGCATTGTGGGCTTACTGAACAAGGGCTTGTATGGATACGCATACTATCTCATACTATCTCATGTATGGTGTTGATGTGATCATGCCCTAGGATTTAGAAATTCCTTCATTTCAAAATTCTCTTAATGGAATTATTGATGAAAATTCTTATAGAGAGTAAAGACATCAACAACTTGAGATGCTTGATGAATAGTGCATACATGGTCTCGAACATCACCAAGCCTATCAATAGAACATCTATTGCAACTATAATAAGTGTGTCATTCATCTCTCATTTTTGGTTGGTGATTTGGTACTCTACAAAAATCAACATAATGTAAATTCTCCTCCAAATGAAAAAGAGAAGTTCAACGCAAATTGGTTGGGACCTTACATCATCATTGAAGTATATGGATTAGGTGCATATATATTTTCAATAATGAATGGTATGCATCTCAAGGAACCTATTAATGTTATACATTTACATTGATACTATGCTTAGTTTTCTTTCATGGTTTTAAATTTTGATTACTTCATTTCGTTTCTGAATGTTATCTTAGAATTTACTTAAAGCACACTATACTAGATAATTAAAAAATTTATCTATTTAGTATATGTGTCTTCATTCTTGACAAACAAGTAGTTGCATTGAATTTTTAAAGTAGTTTTCTTAGTATTGAGAATTACTTGTTGAACTAGCATACATCTAGCTAATTCATGCATCATGTTAATTAGATCATTGTTGCATTTGATTAAACAATATTATCATGTTGTTTAGTTAGATCATAATTGTATTTAATTCAACATGTGTGTACACCAGACAATCATTCTTGTAGTTAATTAAGTAATTTTAACAAGTTGTTTAATTAGATTACATGATTCATCTAACATAGCATCTCACCAATACATATATTAATTAAATCATTGTCATATTTATTAAACAATATCATTTGGTTGTTTTAAATCACAATTGTATGTAATTGTCACATACATGTCAATTTATGATATTTAATTAGGTCTTTGTTCAATTTATTTAAATAATTTAGCACATTGTTCCAATTAGATCACAAATGACATCTAATAAAATCATCACATAACACAATATTACTAATAAAAAATATTGAAATACTCATTTAGATATGTCTATGAGTTTTGATACTTGATGTACAAAATCACCACTACACCAAACTTTGGTGTGTCATAATGATATAAAAATGATATACTAAAAGTCTCATCAATCTGTAGGATAGTGGCTGCTAGACCCCTCAAAATCTGGTGGTGGTCATGCAATGGATGACTATTAATGGGAGGCTATAGACTGTGAGTGACTCCTAGATCCACTCTGCATCTGTAAGCCCGTGATCTTGCCCCTAAGCTCTGCCACCTTTTCCATGGCAATTTGAATATTGTTATTGTAGCTGATCTCTCTTGAATTGTAGCCGGTCCACCTTTGCCTATAGAGATATCAAATAAGAATGGTCCACCATAGGTTCTAGTCCTACCTTAGTCATCTAAAAGTCCCCTAGAGCCTGATCTAGTTATATCTAAAGGGTAGCTCATGCCACCTGATCACTTGATGCTCTCTAGACCGCTTGGTCTCTCTCAACTTTGAACTAGCCTAGCTCCACCAACCCCTCTTCCTAGCCTACTCTCAGCTATGTAATGTGCTCAAATATGTCCATGTATCATCCTATAGTATGATGTGGCCTATAAATGGCCCACACTAGACATTGGATCTGTAGAGTGGGCACCATCTCCAATATGACTCGACCCATAAAGTTAAGCCATGCCCATGTGCCAACTGCAAAAAAAAGAATAATTATATCAAAAGTCTCACATCTACATCAAATAAATCAAAATCAAGTGTAACATCTAGTATCCTACTTAATCAAAAATAAACACATGAATGTAAAATTCTCACCTGGATCACTAGCCTGCTAGTCAAGATCATCTAGAGGGGAAACTACAACTAAGTGCATGGTCACCGACATTGTTGGGGGAACTGTAGTTGCATTCCTTCTCATCTCCTCGTGCTCATACAAACTCCTCACTCCACCCATAGAAGGAAGAGACTTTGATTTACAAGGTCAATCCTTGGATCTCTCATCGGTAACATCATCATCCTCCTTTCCTTGGTGTCATCTCCCCCATACTATTAGTGCTAGATGATCCTCCTACTCATCATAATCGTCATCTCCCTCCTCCTCCTCTAATGCATCCCCTAAACCATCCAAGGCCTAGGGTCCCCGGTGGGGTGGTCTATTAGAAATACAAGTGTAGGATGAGTCGGCTCCATCAGGTCATGTATGTTGGGCTCACACCCACATCATTAAAGGTAGACATGGTAGCTACATCCTCCTCACCATTTAGTTCAATCAAACTGACATCTACAATGGTAGGCCAGGTCTCACCCCGTTGCAAGTCAAGTGCACATAGTTCAGATGAGTGGTAGGAACTCACTACACATGACCAAATTGCCTCATCACTTGATCATAATAGAATGACATGACAATGTGATCAAGGTGACTGGCTACGAGTTGATCCATTTGGATCCTTTCTAGATATTGAGTCTAGCCCATCCACACTCTATGACCTATGTACGGTCTCCAAAGGATGTCCATAAGATGAAATCTATCTAATCTCACTTGCCAATACAAGAGATCACCAAATCACTATGGCCTCCTCTGTATGTAGGCATGCTACCATGGGCATGTCCAGATAGGCTCTATCAGAAATCCCACTAATCTAATTGCATGCCTGTAATGTTCTTGAATTCCCACACCTGGAGAAGTATGCAGGTCATCAAGCTATGTCTCAAAGTGTAGATAATGGTGGTAGATGGTTAGCACCTCCATGGGATTCATGACATGGACTAATGGCCTCTCGTGGATTCATTAACTCTAGCACTTGTATCAAAAATTGATAGGTCAACCTTTTGGTTTAACAACAATCGTAGGCCAACAATTGGTATCAGAGTGAAAGTTCATAGGTTTGAATCCCCCCGGGTAATGCTGGGGGAGTTTGTTGGCAGATGGTCATTGCTCCCTGTAGTATTCATGACATGGACTAACTGTCTCCTGTGGATTCATTAATTCTAGCACTTGTATCAAAATTTGATAGGTCGACCTTCTGGTTTAATGGTAATCATGGGCAAACAGATAACACCACAAATTATGATATAAATGAGAAATCATACTCCATCCCCAAGTATAGATGATCCTTTGGTCCTCCATTTCTCTAATGGTATGAATGAGACCCCATATAGGTGTGAGCCTCACCCATCTTATGTAACAACTAGAGTGATAGTAACAGTCATTATGCGACACACGATTGGTGTGACTACAATACCCTACTCCAACAAAGATATATGAATGTGCCTAGTGGTACTCAAGGGAATGGTGTGGTTGAGACAATACATCTAGCTTACCTAGACATAGTTTGCCGATCAGTGCTCATTGATCCTCATGGCCTCAACTTACACAGGTAGACGAAGGATGTAATACACATCCTCTAATGTAATCATCATCTCTCCCATCAAAAGACACAAGGTGGAGGTGTTTGTGTCCCAATTCTCCATAAGTGCCATCACCATCAAATAATGATATCTCAGAGTGGGCATCATGTATACCCATCATAGTCCCACATCTCTAAAGTGACCTGCCTTCGCAATAGTAAGCATCCCCACGTGACTATGTAACAAGGTGTACAAATGCCTTCCCACATGCTCTCATATCTCTAGGGGCACCTACAATCACATAAATATGAATTATGTTACTTTCACGTGATTAGTAAATAAAAAACAAGTCTAAACTTTCAAATTTTAGCCAAAATACCTTGGACACTAGTGGCATGTAGGACACTAGCACCCTATAGGATACTAGTGCCCTGTAGGACACTAGTACCCCTATAGGAAACTAGTGCCCCTACATGATCCTATGCTAAAGATGGACTCTAGCACCCAGGGTGGACACTAGTGCTTTAGAGGGTCCATTCTGGCATAAAAAATGATAAACAAAGTTACAAAAAGTGACAAAAATTAAATGCAAAATTTGAAATTCTGAGTTACTTCGCATGCCTCTAGGACTTGTGCTATGTGGTCCCTTAGTGTGTCTGCCCTAGGTGATTTCGTATGGTTTTCTACCTTGCATCCTTGCTTTGTGATCATTTGAAATCCTCTAAATTCTCTAAAAGGGAAGAAGTCAAATGAATGGTAGAAAGTGAAAATCTACTTACTATTTATAGGAAAGTTTTAAAATTTTAACCCTTCTACTTGAGAACTTTTCATTCCAACATTCATAACTTGGGCCTAGGAAATCTAATTTTTTCACCATTTATTGCATTGAAATCCTCGTTCCACCCTCTTTCTCCTCATTCTTTTTGTCTTGATGATATTTTATTAAATGACCCTACCAAAGGCATATTCACCAACTTTTCAAGAAACTCATGTTGGAATGATCACCACCATGTTTCTACATCCATAGCAATAAGAAGAAACAATGGGGTATATATCTACCCATGAGTTTCTCTTTGGATCCTATTCTTACTTATTTCCCTTATAATATTTTCAAACTAATACATCTTTTGTCCTGCAAGATGATTTATCTTTCTTACCAAAGTGGTTTTGCAGATTCGTAGATTGGAGGCTTCACTGTCTCAGTTGGCAATGCTCTGCATCCTATACAATATCCTTGTAGGTATCCTTTACATGCTTTCAATATTTTCTTTTGACTACATTATCTTGTATATGCATGTAGTATCATATACCTGGTAAAGTGGAGGCTAAATGTAACATAGTAAATTGTGATCCCTAATGGTGCAATCACAATTTCATGTTCTATTTAGCATGCACTTTAGTGTCCACTCCCATAGTCCATTCTAGGATCATTTCTAGTCTTGGGCTTACCCTCAACTCAAGAGATATGTTTTGTGCTTCCTAAACCCTTACTGATGATCACATGTCAAAACCGTGAATGATGATTTGGTCTTAGATAAGTCTCAAAGAAACAAACACTTTTTGGACTGATTCTTCTAGGACACTTGCGCCCTATGCTAGTGTCCTACCCATTCATTCTAGAATGGTAGAACACTCTTAAGATCGGGCTTTGCCTTGGATGACACAACCTCAATTTTAACATTTGTGAGAGTGCTAAAATGACTATTAAATTCAAAATACATGTCAGCCTATGCCCTAAATCCTTCCTATTGTTCCCTATTTAAACTAGTAGTTTGACCATAATGAGGCATGATGTGAATTCTACAGTGAAGCTTTGTTGGAATGATCATTGGATTTGCATTTTGGAAAATCCCTGTTACAATTGTTTTGCATCTATTTGTCTGCTTGCTACTTTTGATCGGATCTTCCAGAGGATTGAAGGATGGTTGGGATCACTGACTAATGATTGGCTTGTACCTCTTCATTGTGATTTGACATGGTTTTTCCTTGTTCTCACCTCTAAGATTTGATCATTCTCTACTTCATTGAGGTGAAGTTGCAGATCTAAAACTCATTTCCCTTGAGTATCACATCTCTCTTGGGCTAAATATCGTATCCTTTTGATTAAGGCATAAAGAAATCTGCTCTAACACACTTGAGTAGGGTTTTGATTTGATTTGTTTGTCACTACTCACCAGAATCTTAGACACGCTTAAGATTTTGAGGACACACTATTTTCTATTATTGATATGGCTATCCCTGATTAGGAATACTGAAATGGGGGTTTCACTAAGGCAAAATCCTATATATCCACAAACATTTTTCCCTCTTTTGTATGTGTGCAGATCGCAACATGTGGTTTTAGACATCAAGGAGTGACATGAAGATGAAGGAATACATACATACACTTTCAGGTAGAAGTGCAAATTGTAACAAACCCCAAGGACTGTAGCACCTCATGCTAGTGTCCTGCCTAGTCAACCCTTGGTTCTAGTGCCAGGTTCCATTCTATCTAAAAATTTATGTTTTGCTACTTTTTTTCTAAAAATTGTAATAGTGGTCTACATATTTTCATAGTTAATCTATTAGGTCTTCACATTTCTTAGTTTTATCAATCCATTAGGTATCAATCTTTCATCTTTTCAACAAAGGAATAGAGCCTAGACAACTTGGCTCTCCCTTGAGGAGAATAGCCAAGCACAAAGTCTTCACTGGTTCATGTTTCCATGTAATGTGGAGAAAGATTGACATATGTTAATGCATTAATTAGTCTAAATATCATTTCCCACATAACAAAGACTAAGAAAAAATTTAAATCTATTTTATTCGATAATACATTTCTCTTACATATATATATCAAAATTATTATTTTCTCATTTAAATAAGGCTATATATGTGTAGTGCAGTGCAGTTTTTTGAGATTTTCCTCACAATGTTTGTTATTTTTCCTAGCATCTTGAATACAAGTCATTGTTTTTTCATAATAGACCTACATCCATTATAAATATATTTTTGATATATAATATTAAAAAAATATTACAAATTATAATTTTTGGAAAGGTAATACTAAGGGCTACATATAAATACAAAATGAAGTTTCCAAATGACTTCATTTGATCTCCCAAAAAGCAAACTGAAATTGGTTTTTTTTAGAATTTTGATATGTGTGGAGAAGACTCCATCAAGGGTTTGATTTAAGACTAGGGGGTTCTATCCAAGGAAATTTTATCTTAGGGGGTTTGATCTAACCCACTTCAATCAAATCCCCTTAGATGGAACACATCTAGGCTTAAACCATTAATTTTTCTAAAAAACATATCATTTTACACAAAAATTAGGATGTCCCAAAAGTGGGACACACTCTTGTGGGATCACCCGTTTAGCAAAATGATTGTTCACATAGAGAACGAAGTGTGTGTGTCCCTATAATAAAGAAGGTTGCAGCTAGGAGGGTTGCCGAAATAAGGAGTGAGTTAGGCCAACATAATGTCATTGAAAAGAAGGGTAGTAAAATCTACTATAGCAATAGGAGATGCAGGTAAGATTGGTAAAGATATGAAATTTATAAGGGAAGCACAATAAGGAATGGATGTCTCTAAAGATAATAAGAAAGGAGGTCATTCTTGTGAAGGAGTAGATAGTGATAGTGAGGATGAAAAAAGAGTTGAAGCAACAATTGGCGTAAAGACGAAGTTTTAGGCTATGATAAAATCCTTGAGAGAGACTAAGGAAAGATTGGAAGACTTGAATAATGAGAAGGAAAAGTCATGGGCATGCACACGTTATCCCACCAGAGACAACAATGAGGAAAAATGAAATATATTGAAAGATCATGGAGGGGATTGCCTTGAGAGGCAGTGAGTGCCCAATAGAAATGCCATGTGAGTAGATTGTGATAGAGAAGATAATTTAGGAGCAGCCCAAGGAAGACCTTTTTTACAATGGGCATAGAAGAAGAGAGTTTGTATGGATGAAAATAAGGAAAATGATGTCTTCTTGGTACAAAAAAATTGTAAAAGAGCTACATGAAAGAGGAGGATGCAACCCATAAGTTGTAAATGGAAAAGAAGATAGCCATAGTGGAGGCAAGTGGCAAGTTAAAGAACAACACCATGTGTTTGTTAACAAATTTATGTTTACAATTTTAGAGGATAACATCAATGAAGAAGAGGATGAAGATATCCTCATTATAGAGGATGAGGTTGCAAGAGAGGCATGACAAGAAGAGGAAGACATGGAGGTGCTAGTGTGCACACTTGAGGTTGGAGAAATGCTTGATGATGAAGAATAGAGCTATATGGCCATGTAAGAATATGAAAAGTATTTAGTAGCTAAACAAATGTTGCAAGATGATAGTCTTAGACAAGAAAGCTTGCCACTTGAGGAGAAAGGTGAGAAAATGTACCATGAGAAAGGCATGATGAAGGAATGTAGCCAGGATGCTACAAGTGGGAGTGAGAAGGCCTCCAAGGTGCTGCAAGTAAGTGTAACAAAGGAATAGTTTGTGTTTAAGGCTGCAAGGATTAAATAAGAGGTCACCAAGGATATGCAAGAGAATGCAATTTAGGCATTAATAATTGGGAGAAAATGATAGTATAGATGATACCACACTCCATAGATGACATGACTATCATATGTTCTATATGACAATGGAATAACTCAACGCACATAGAAGTTATCAATCCATACATAGAGCTAAAATTGTATAAACATAGATAAAATGCACATAAATAATAATAGAGAAATATAGAAAAATAATAGGAAAATGATGAAGTATTACAAATAACTTGGAGTAGAGAAAATGACATCTAATATAAGAAGTAAAATAATTAGAATTTAATAGAAGTGGATGAGGACAAATCCTTCATATGAAGAGTCCACAAAGAATACCTATAAATGGGATAGAGGAAAAAGGGTTGAATACTTAGGAGCTTGTCAATATGCTCAAGCCACAACTTTGGTCTTTAACCTCCATGGGTAGTTAAATAGAAGTATATGGAGTTTTTTTGCATGTGTTCTTCATCTTATGTGAGTTTATAATTAAGAATAATAAGTTAAATGATAAAAGGAACAACACATTTGACTCTGTCTACTATTATTATCCCTATGTGTATGAGAGAGAGTTATGAAATATAGAATTTAGAGATACCAAAGAAAAAATAGAATACAAAATATTAAATAATTAGGTATAAGCACAACAAGCTGCCCCAAGAAATGGATTCCAATGACATATAGGGATCTTCATAGAAGAGATGGAAAATGCACCAAGAACCTAAAGTGTTGTTCTTGGATGCTAGAATGTTCTAGAAAATTTGAGAATGTATGGGACTAAGGATTCATAAACTAGTCTAATGCATGAAAAGAGAGAAGGAATATAATTTAAAAATATCCATCATTCCAAGAGATATCTTAGGAAAATAAATAAGGAGAATATTATAAGAGAATCATCAAGAACAAGTGACTAACAATTACATCCAAAGGGAAGTTGAAACAATAGTTTTTGACTTTTAATGAGCATTTGTTTAGCCATACAAATGCAAGCTGATTTAATTGTGATTACATAGACATTTACATAATTGTGCTTAGTCTTGAAGGGACAAAGATTAAATTTTTCATAAAATGACTTAAACTGCAAGATGAATAAAACACATGCAGAAAACATCACATTAAACACAAGTACACAAAACAACATAAAATTTGGCATGTAGATTAAAAAACAAGTTATGGAGGGGATAAAATATGTCTTAAAACATACTCTAAGAGTGGGTACTAAAACAAGTGCAATTTGTAGTGACAAAATTTCATTGTATACAATTTTTGACACTACAATTAATAAATTTGAAATTTTATTAATGCTTTATTTATTGTTTTAAATTATATTTAGAGTAAAATAACACACTTTAGTTATTAAAATTAGGATACTAAATTAGGATTCTATTTTTAGATTACATTTTACTGAACCGTACTATCCATTCTACACTTCTATTTTGTACTCTCTAGAAGCATGAACTCATAAAAAACCACCAAATCTAATTAATCTTAAAAATCAACACCTAATAAACAACCACAACATACTACAAAAAGTACCTCTCAAAAAACCCACACACTCTTATTTATTAAATTTTATACCTACTACTTATTACCTCTTCTAAATATTTAACCAATGCATATTTATTTTTCTTGCCAACTTCTCACATTTCCCTTCCACTACTTAAGATTCACTCTTGATTTTTCAATTATATCCTACCACAGCTACACTACTTTATCCTACATTCCCTTCCTTTTCTAACTCTATGAGCTATAATGTATTCCATCTTATGAATCCACCATCCCCTTGCAACATAGCCCTCAACTTAACATGTCTTCGACCACGAACCATAGTGCACTCCCCCTTGTGGAATATGTTAGAAATTCTCACTTAATTAATGGTGAGAATAATTTAGCAATGATGCCTAGTATTAACAAATCAAACAACAAAAACATCATTTTTTTTCTACCAAACTTCAATTCCTTCATATTTTATTTGTCTATACTCTTTATGGCATGGACATTATCGATGGAATTGGCTAAATTGTTAACGAGGTTCATCCTTCCCATAACCAAGCCTCATCTTCCACATTTTCTTCCTCACCTCTTTCCTCCACCACCACTCCCATTATTAAACATATTCACATGCCATTCCTCCCATTCATATTTCTTTTCAATAGTTATTCCTCTCATCAATTCATTCTTCCACATCCATCTATTCACAACACTCTCTCTCTCCTCCACCCATTTATTTTTCCTCACAGACTTACTAATCCCAATGTTATTTCTTTCTCCACCAATACCCAAACCTCCCTCCATACTACTCATTCTACCTTCCCATAGTCTAATCTCTCTATATAATTATTTCATTCTTCTCATCTACCTCCACACAATTCACCATTATGCTCCTACACAAAGCGATTTTATCCCCATTTCTTTACCCACCTCCAATTTTTGACTCTCTCACATCCCATGGCATGCTTACTCCAATCCATCTTTGGAACATATCATCTATCACCTGGGTTCCCTTCAAACTATGTTAGACACCCTCCCTTCTACATATAAATATATCAATATTTTCTTCTACCATAGTTGTTTTTCACACAAGATACTCTCACACTTTTTATACTATATTTTTGGATCATTTCTTTCAAATATATAGTGGTAAATGGAACCCTATAATGGTCCACATTAGATCATTTAATGCCACATGTCTTGATTTTATCTATGATGATCAATTGCTCATCAAAATCTTCCCTAAGATGTTAAAGCACTATCTATTAGAGTGGTTCAACTCATTTCCTCATAGTTCTATGCATTCCTACCCCAATGGTCCTCCTTCCTTTGTCTAAAACGTCCAAATTTTAATTGACTTGAAATTCACATTTTGTGATCTTCCTCAATGAAGACAAGGACCAAACAAGCATATACAAACTATTTCAAATTAAAATTGTAGTCCTTGCTAGTCAAAATGCACTATCAACATTTTGACAATAAAATCCAAGATCTCTTCATTCATAATCTTTTACCATTAATTAAAGATAAAGTCATATTTTACTTTATGAGATACATTATTTTAGAATTGTTTGCAAGTCTAAGAAACTATGAAACTAAGCTTTTAGATGTCAATCTCTTAATTTATAAGTCCTTCTCATCTCCTTCCCAAACTTCTACATTTCTTCATCTACCCATCTAAATTGTCTAAAAAAACCTTCTAAGAAACCTAATACATCTCTATATTTTAGTGAAGCTAACAATAATCCTAATGGAAATCATTTCCAAACACTTCCCATATAATTTCCTCTAATATTATTTCCCTCAAGAAACATGTTATCAATCAGATATGCACGTTATGCTAAGTTATTCGACTTAACTATCTGTTGACACATGGGAACACTCCTAGGCATGTGGGTTGCCTAAACCCGGAGTGAACCTCCAGAGTGACCTGCTTCTCCTAGTGATTCTTCTAATCTAACTAAATTGCTGAGGGAAATGGTGAGAAGGTAACTGGAATGAAAACTAACTTGAACAAAATTCTAATCTATCTAATGCATTTTACGCACAAACAACCCTTCAAACATAAACTTTCACAATTCCACCTAAATCATACAATTCAAAAGTAATTTATTTGAAGGTTCTGTATGAACTCAACATACAACCAGAATTATATGAAAACTTTGCACAACACTTTTACAATAATGAGACATGACAGAGATTAAAATATTCATTACCATAGTGAGGCATCAAATTAATATTGCAATTACGAGGCAAAAGAAGTGAAACATGAAGGTTTTTCTATATTGGATTGGAAGAAGTACATGAAAACTAATAAAATATGAGTCAAAAATAATTCTACAAACTCTCTGCTTGTGCTCTAGAGAGAAGAAACAATAATCTCCAACTGATGAGAAAGAGCTATCTTTTCTCCAATATATCCTGTCAAAAAGATCCCTCTGGAATGGCTGGAAAAAAGCTCCTAAAAATAGTATCTTGATTCATTTTCGAGCTTCACTAAAAGCCTTCAACATTACCACCAATATGTCTCCAAATTGAAGAAGAAAGCTGCCAAAATCTTCCTTAAAACATGCTTTATTTGCTTAATAAAAGCACTAATTTATCCTTATCTCTCCAACTTCACCCAGAAGAAAGAAAATCTAAAAGAAAGATTTTATCTACACCCAATCTACTTTAACTGCATTAAAATAGAAATTATTTTAAAGCAATTTATAAAACATTGCTTTAAATAATGCTTTACAATGATTCTGTAGTTTATTTCCCTGATTTATCTTGATTTGACTTTGATTTGTTTTTTGTAAAAAATAAAAATACAAGGGTTCATTCGCTATGCCAAGTATATTATGTCTCATTTGGCATATGATTTTCTATAAAAATCATTCAAAAATGAAGGCAAAATATAAGCCTATATGGGCTACTCTATATCTGATTTACAAAAAATAATCTAAGACATGTGAACCTATCTCCAAGGGACATAAATGAGTTTTTACAGCTATGGATATGCATCATAATCAAATTGCACTAAGGCATAAAGCATAGGTAATAAACATATCAAACAGACCTATGGCATTTGTCATCATCTAAGTCTTGAGACTAGTCATTTGCAAAGTGAACTTTAACACCATGAAGGGTATTACTTGAGGCACAAAAAAGGCATTTGATGTGACAAAAATACCACATCAAATTAGAGCATCTGCAAAAACCCTAACACAAAAACACTCCTTAGCCCTAACATTTCAGGCTTGTTTGCACTTTTCATTTTTTCAAAAAATGCTCTCTTCTCGCTCAGCCGCCATGGCTAGGGTTTGGACTAAAACTCCTTGAGTGTTCGCCATTCCTAAGTGATTTTTAAGCATCCACACAGAGAAATGAAGGTAAGAATCCCTCTTCTACATGTGTGATCCATATTTTATTTATTTCTCTTCTATTTATAAGATAAAATTTGTCTTATTGACCGCACCTGTGTCATATTTCTATGTATTTCTTCTCTGTCATCACTCTACTTTATGTGAACCACACCGCTTATGTTCATCTAAGACTCGTTGAACAACAAAATGGAAGTAAAATAAAGAATTCCACACCCCTGCTGACAAGGTGAGTTCACTCTGCTTTTGAACCCTACTTCATTCTTTAGTATATTCTTTGGCATAAGGAGACTTGATAAGGCACTAAAGGCCGCATCCCAAACTGATGTCTCTGAGTGTTTTCTTGAAATCTCATAAGCTTGAACCCTTCACGTTTTGTGTCTGCAATCTTTGAGTAAACTAAAAAAAAAGTTTTGACATTTGTGTAGAAGAAAATACATCCAAACATACATATTTCAGTGGGTTTGCCTCTATAAGGCCATGGCTATATTTCTCCACTCACTTCTTACTCCATTGATATGGAGGCATTTTTTCCTTTCATATTCAGTTGGAAGCACTATGAAAGCCACCCTATTTCTACAGGACCTCTACTTACTTTGAAGGTCATGGCTATAAACTATGTATTTGCTCATTCCTGAGTGGTTCTCTTCTGTATCTGCAAGTTTAGCTTGAAACTATGATGGTTTAACATTGTTAAAATATTCTATGGCTACGGTTGATGGCATTATAATATTTCTATTTCTAAAATGTAAAAATAATCTTCACAAGCCTATATTGAGCTGTTGGATTGATAGATCTGATCCTTTATAATTGTTTTTGTTAACAAAACCTTATGGACTCGAACCAACTGTGTCCTCTACATCTGTGTCTGTCAACTTCGTAGCTTTGTTGACATTTGTATTATACAACAATGGTTGCATCTATTGCTGTGGTTGTTATGAGGCTTCTTTGTCATCATTTTCTAAATATTGTGCTTTGACTGTATCTAGAGTTTGTATGTTGCAAAATACAATGAGAGTTTGTAACAAATACAAATATCATACAGCAAAACATAGACTGGTATAGTCATATTTTTATAAATATTATGCTGAAGCTTGTTCATTTTTTATGATAGGTGCTGTAGAAAAATGTACTATTTTATCCTTGAACTCCATATGCAAAAAATGATAGTATCACACTTTTTCTATTCTAGGTATACAAGCATCAATAGTTACAAACTCATTACTCTTAGTATATAATGAAGCATTATTTTCATTTGTCTTTCACTATGTTCATTGATAACATGAACTGGGTTATTGAGATTCTACCCTTGCAATCATCCTTTTTACTGTATCAAACATTCCATATATATCACCTCTTTTACATCTCCTATAGATGGCTATGGATGTTGAAGCTTCATTATTACCACCATTTTTATGAAGTGCATTTATTGATCTTTGTATATACTTGACAATGTTCTTTTCAATCTGTAATATGTGATATATACTTTGGTAGTCTATATCTATTGCATCACATCAAATGCATCTATATACCAATCATAATGTATGAAGGACACTCCTGTGTACAAACTGCAACTATCATCTTGACTGTCAAAGGCAATATGCTCTATGTATATCTTGCAATCATGCCATCATGGTTGTCCATCTACACTCTTTAGTTTGTTCAATCGTGCATAAATGATACTCACTCTTGATGCAATACACATGCTATGACTAAAACATTCACAAATCCTTGAATGATGCTACTCTTTTACAATCATGTTTGATCATTCACATAGTTGTTCAATTCCTGTAATCTCTGATGCCTTGGCTGCATGCAAACATTATAAAAGACACTTAAGATGATCATAGTTATGATGTACCTGTCACATTGGTATTGAATGTTACATTTGACTAGCATAAGAGTGCTCTTTTTTTCTTCATATGCACACTACAGGTTACATTCTATCACTATCATAGACATTATTGAATGAGCTCAATGCTCAATTATGACTCTCAGCTCGTTGATAGTCATAAATGGGTAGTGAGCTCGAAGCTCTCATATTCAGTTAAGTTATTAACATAATGTCTTGCTTTTCATATGTGTATTTGTATCACATCCCCTCCTAAGAATTAGGGGCACCATAATGGGCTCAACCCTTGTGGGAGCCCACTTTACACCACATGCTAATATGTCTTCAAACAACTACATGACTTATCCTATACCTGCACATGAAACATACATGTTAGATAAAATCAGTGAAGTACAATGATTGTTTCTTTTCAATCTATCTTGCATGTGAATGACTTGTATCTAATTTAGCACACTATAGGCAATGTATTATGCCTCTATTGATAGGCACATAGGGAACTCAGAACTAGAGCTCTAATAGGTCTCTTCCAATCTTGCAGGTTCTTATTGGAGATAGGGAGCAACGATAGAAGGCAACCTCGGAAACAAAAGACACTTGATCAGGTAATGATAGCTATGATCCTTCCCCCTCGTGTTTCTAGATGCATACTATATTTCTTATATTTGTACTTGTTCATCTATTCGCATGACTTATGTGGGACATTTGATCTATCATGTTTTCATTCAATGCAATGTTTATTTCTTTTAAATGAAATAACTTATCTTTCAAGCAACCTTCTGCAAATGAATGATCTAAAAATTCTTTTTCTCTGTTGAACAACTGAACTACAACATAACTAAATATCTCAAACATTCCAACTATGTAAACAAGATAACAAGAAAATGTTAAGAACTTCCTCATCTAAAATGAACTGAATGTACTCCAGCTCTACCAATTTGGGCTGTATAGAAAATTGGTAACATTTCTGGCGACTTCTGCTATATGCTTGTCTTCTAAGCATTAGGACTAGCTGCCTTAAGTTGTCCATTGGGCAATGAGTCATACTCTGCTCATCTCAGACTTAGAAAACACTAAAAATGCACTACAAACTAGTCCAAATAGTAGTAGAAAACAAAACAAAACAAAACTAAAAGCAAACTAGAAGGCCCTGGTGGCCAGAAAAATGTGCAGCAACACTTAGGGAAACCAAAATTGACTAAAAGGAATGTGCCTTGAGCACTTAGTAACTGAAAACACTAATTCTAACCTACTCTAACCATCCAAGGAAGCTGGTCAAACAAAACCATTCACTGATTGGGTGAAATAGCTACCTTTTCTGCAAAATATTTGATGTTTCACATAATTTTGGACAGCTACATGGAAAAGAACAGTGGTCGAAAGGCTGTGAACCAGCTGCACCACATGTTTAAGAAGAATATATGTAAGATCAATAACCTCTTCATTTGGAATAGAAACACTACTACCTAAGGTGGTAGAATGACTCAAATCTATTCTTCTTCAACTACACTCTCATGCTTAGGCTCCATCCTAGAAAGATGCCTAATTGGGCATCCTTTTGAGATGATAAGTTGAAAACTCTTTTTGTTGGTTCCTTTTTCGAGAATTGTTTCTTCCACAACAACTTCCTTGATCACTTGATCATATTGATCACAAACCTTCATCATGAAAGGTGTTAAGCTATCAACAAGGTTAGTGCAAAAATTTTTAGTGACAGTTGAGAATAAATCCTCTTGATGAATGATTTCATCATGCAATGCATGCTCTAACTTATCCTCATAATGACTTTCAGAACTCATACCTTCAACATCTATGACAACCTTTCCTTGTGAATCAACCTCTTAATCCTCCAAGTCATGATTGTCCTCACTTGATCCTTCCCGAATCTACACTTTGCCTAACTAATTCTCTTCATCATGCTTATTGTCCTCATCATTTGCTGGCTTGGGATTTTGATTGCTACAAGAAATTAGTAGGATTGAAAGCTCTCTACAAGCTAAACAATTAGGATCTTGGCAATCAAGCATAAAGTTATCTTTGAAAGGTTGATCATCTTCAACTGGTCCACTTGATTGCTCATCAAAGCAAGCTACCTTAGTCTCATTCATGTTAGCCTCTTCACCACAGTACAATGGGAGCTCTGAGGACAAACTAGATGCTTCATCCTCATAAAGAATCTAATCTAATTTAACCTTGTGTTCAGCCTGGTAGTCAGGGTCATCATGTGAAACAAGCATGCTAGATTCAGAGACAAAAATGCCTCTTTGCTCTTCAAACTAAACTAAGGCCCTAATCTCATCATTGCCTTTACAAAACAATAGTGCATCATTTTCTACAATATCTTCTGGTTGTCCCAAATTGGATGATAAATTTGATTCCTACATGTTGTCTTCATCATCACCAACATAAGCGAGTAGCTGATCAAACAAGGAAACTGAATAATCTCCCTTTTTTGGTCTATTCTCCATTTGAACCGGAGCAATGTGTCTTTGAAATTGAAGACTTTTGCCTTCCAATCTCTGTTTTTTTCTTTGATTCATCTTATAAACAACATTAGAAAAATGTTCAAATGAATCAAAATGCAAAGGGTTCAGTGGCAAGTTTGAATAACCTTCCTCACAAATGCATTACACTCATATTTGGCTAGGGATGTAGCACAAACAGCAGTAGCCTCTCGCTTTACATTTCATTTGTCTGGCTGATCATCTTCCACAAAACAAGGAGGACCATTAGTGGAAACATTGAAAGGTTCATCATGAGAAGTCTTTTCTTGTTTGATCTTCTTCTTCTCTAACTGATATTTCTCCATAGCTATATGAAGTGAATTTACATTCCTAGCTCCTTTCATGGTCAATGAGTCATTTTATAAGATAATAGGTCCATCCTTATAAAGGCAAATAGTGATAGGACAATCAGATTTATTTGGTTGGGAAACTTGGGGAACTTCTTGGATTTCTTGCAGGGAAAAATGTTGCTCAAGGGGCTGATCTGCAACTATACTAGGTTGAATATGATTAGTTTCCTCAACTTGCAAGGGATGAAGGCTTCTGAAACTTGGGATTTCAAGCTTGAGAGGGTGGTTTGGGGAATCAAGGACTTTATTCTACCTATAACTTAGAATCTCAACTTTAGGAGCATTAAGAGGTTCATTCTATCTAAAACTTGGAAATTTATAATTATGCACCTCTTCTTGAGCAAGCTATTCTAGAACAATAAGAGCTGCTTGGGCTTGAACAAGCAAAAGCTTTGTTTGCACAGCTACTTCCCTCTCAAGATTCTCTTCAAACTGTCTCCTTCATGTCTCCAACTCTTGGTCAGAATTCAAGGTCTCCCAAGGTTGTTACTCTTTCTATTGGAGATAGGCTTGGTTATCTAACTCTTGCTGCTACAAATTACACTGTTCATATTGCCTTCCTTGAAATTCCCCTCCTTGTTGGTACTAATAACTCTTTATGCTTGCAATCTCCTGCTCAAACTGTGTCCTTTGTGCCTCCAACTCTTGCTCATGAAGATAGGCTTGGTAATCTAGTTCCTCCTGGTACTAATTATACTCGAGCTCCCTCTTAATCTCATCAATCTGCTTCTTGAAGACTATCAAAGTATCTTTAATCATGTCTTTATGCTCCATCACTTATGAATGTTTTGGTTGATCAGGAGATTGAGTAGTAATATGTATACAGTAAGCATCCTGAGTATTTGGACTAAAACCATCATTATGTCTGCTTGTGTATGACTGGTAAGGAGGCTAAGAAGGGGTGGGTGGGTGGCAATTATACTATGCATGTTGCTTTTGAAGAGCCATGGAATTGAAAACAGTAGCATGATTGGTCTGATATGGTTGATAAGGAGCCCTATAGACATCATTTTCATAGTAGGGTCGAGGATATTCATACTGTCTATGAAAATCTAACAATTTTACTCATATGAAAGCTAGAAAATAGAGTGAATCAATATTATTTGTAACATACCAGTACTTGATCTATAAAAACTAGTAGATCTTGATTCGGAGTCCCTAGATGTTTTGTCTTCTACCTCCAAAGGCTGAGATCACTGACACACACACTAAATATCAGTGATAAATGATCAAACTATTGGACAGAAACAATCTAATCAGTTCTATCAGGCACCCCAAAAACTGTTATCAATCAGATATGCACCCTATGCTAAGTTGTTTGACTTAACTATCTGTTGACACATGGGAACACTCCTAGGCCTGTGGGTTGCCAAAACTTGGAGTGAACCTCTAGAGTGAGTTGGTTCTCCTAATGATTCTTCTAATCTAACTAAATTGCTGACGGAAAAGGTGAGAAGGTAACTAGAATGAAAACTAACTTGAATAGAATTCTAATCTATCTAATGCTTTTTACCCACAAACAATCCTTCAAACATAAACTTTCACAATTCCACCTAAATCATATAATTCAAAAGTAATCTATATGAAGGTTCTCTCTAAACTCAACATACAACCAGAATTATATGAAAACTTTGCACAATACTTTCACAATAGTGAGACATGATAGAGGATAAAATATTCATTACCACACTGAGACATTAAATCAATATTGCAATTACGAGGCAAAAGAAGTGAAATAGGAAGGTTTTGTTGTATTGGATTGAAAGGAGTACATGAAAACTGATAGAAACTGAGTAAAAAATAAGTCTACAAACTCTTTGCCTATGCTCCAGACAGAGGAAACAATAATCTCCAACTGATGAGAAAGAGCTAGCTTTCTCCAATATATCCTGTCCAAAAGATCCCTTTAGAATGGCTGGAAAAAAGTTCCTAAATATAGTATCTTGATTCCTTTTCGAGCTTTAGTAAAAAACCTTCAAAAATGCCACCAATTTGTCTCCAAACTGAAGAAGAAATCATCCAAAATCTTTTGTCAAGTGGCCCCCACCAAAATCTTCTTTAAAACATGCTTTATCTACTTAATAAAAGCACTAATTTATCCTTATCTATCCAACTTCATCTAGAAGAAAGAAAATCTAAAAGAAAGATTTTATCTACACTCAATCTACTTTAACTGCATTAAAATACCAATTATTTTAAAGCAATTTATAAAACATTGCTTTAAATAACACTTTACAATGATTCTGCAGTTTATTTTCCCTGATTTATCTCGATTTGACTTTGATTTGTTTTTTTACAAAAATAAAAATATAAGGCTTCATTCGCTATGCCAAGTATATTATGTCTCATTTGGCATATGATTTTCTATAAAAATCATTAGAAAATGAAGGCAAAATATAAGCCTATGTGGGTTACTCTCTATTTGATTTGCAAAAATAATCTAAGGCATGTGAGCCTATCTCCAAGGGACATAAATGAGTTTTTATAGCTATGGATATGCATCATAATCAAAATACACTAAGGCATAAAGCCTAGGCAATAAACATATCAAACGGACCTATGGCATTTGTCATCATCTAAGTCTTGAGACTAGTCATTTGCAAAGTGAACTTTTACACCATGAATGGTATTACTTGAGGCACAAAAAAATGCATTTGATGTGACAAAAATACCACATCAAATTAGGGCATAAGCAAAAACCCTAACACAAAAACACTCCTCAGCCCTAAATTTTCGGGCTTGTTTGCATTTTTCATTTTTAGAAAATGCTCTCTACTTGCTCAGCCACCTTGGCTAGGGTTTGGACTGAAACTCCTTGATTGTTCATCATTTATGAGTTTTTTTTAAGCATTTACATAGAGAAATGAAGGTAAGAAACCCTCTGCTATGTATGTGATCCATTATTTTTTATTTCTCTTCTATTTCTGAGATAAAATTTGGCTTACTGACCATGATTGTGTCATATTTCTATTTATTTCTTCTCTATTGTCACTCTACTCTGTGTGAACCATCACTTATGGTTGTCTGAGACTCATTAAACAACAAAATGGAAGTAAAATGAAGAATGCCACGCCCCTGCTGACAAGGTGAGTTCACTCTACTTTTGAACCCTTCTTCATACTTTAGTATCTCCTTTGGCATATGATACTTGATAAGGCACTAAAGGCCACAACCCAAGCTGATGTCTCTAATTGTTTTCTCAAACTCTCATAAGCTCGAACCCTTCATGTTTTGTGTCTGCAATTTTTGAGTAACCTGAAAAAAGGTTTTGACATTTGTGTAGAAGAAAATACATACAAACATGCATATTTCAGTGGGTTTTCCTCTATAAGGCCATGGCTATATTTCTCCACTCCCTTCTTACTCCATTGATATGAAGGCATTTTTCCCTTTCATATTTAGTTAGAAGCACTATGAAAACTATCGTACTTCTATAGGATCTCTGCTTACTTTGAAGGTCGTAGCTATAAACCATGTATTCGCTCATTCCTGAGTGGTTCTCTTCTGTATCTACAAGTTCAGCTTGAAACTGTGATTTTTTAACATTGTTACAATGTTCTCTAGCTTCGGCTGATGGTATTATGCTCTTTCTATTTCTGAAATGTAAACATAATCTTCACAAGCACTATATTGAGCCATTGGATTGATAAATCTGATCCTTTATCATTTTTGGTTGTTAACAAAACCTTATGGACTCAAACCAGCTATGTCCTCTACATCTATGTTTGTCATCTCCATAGCTTTGTTGACTTTTACATTATGCAACAATGGCTACATCTATGGCTATGGTTGATATGGGGCTTCTTTGTCATCATTTTCTGAATATTGTGCTTTGACTGTATCTAAAGTTTGTATGTTGCAAAATATAATGATAGTTTGTAATAAATACAAATATCATACAGCAAAACATAGACTAGTATAGTCATCTTTTTCTTAATATTATGTTGAAGCTTGTTCATTTTTTATGATAAGAGCTGTAGGAGTCAAGGACAACACTGAGAGGGGGGGTGAATCAGTGTTGTGTGAATTTTTAAATCTTTTTCAATATTTAACTTGCAGAGCACAAAGAAGAGAAAGTTATCATTGAATTGTCAAACATATATGCACATAACTTTGTCAAACACATAGACAAAACTCAAGAGTAAAACATACAATCATAGAGAGATGATTAAGACACAAGAATTGCACGAGTGGAAAACCCTCCAGGGGTAGAAAAACCACTCCAGAATTGCCTCACTGGCTTAACTGAAAAACATGCCTCACTGGCAATACAAATTGTATCTAGGAGCACCAACTCCTTATGGAGCACCAACTCCAATCCCAAACAGAAGCATTCCAACACTGATATACCTCACTGGTAATCCAATAGGTCTCACTGACCTACAAGCCTCACTGGCTAATACAATCACTATAAACAAAACATCAAACTTCGTGTGCAAGACAAGATTGCTGTTCATTCAGATTTGCACCATTGTATACAACCTTATACCTCCTGTTAGATTTTCAAATCAAAACAAGCTCCATATACAAACCTCTATAAACAATTTTCTCTGCACATTAATCAGATCCATACTGCATATCAATCTTGTATTCTAATCCTCCATTCAACAACACTAAATATCAATCCTGTATTCCAATATGCACAACAACACTACTTTACTCTGTCTGTTTCATTTATGTCTTACAAGTCTCAATGTCTTGATCAATCGAATTCATGATTCATGCACCAGATTGTCATTTCAATTGCATATTGTCTTTTAATCACCTTGTCAATCTCTGTATTTGATCCCTGTCAGTTCATCATCAATCTGCACAACATCACTCACCTCATCTTGTTAATACACAAGACTCTTAAATCAAAAAGCATCTCTAGTATCATTAAATAAAGTCTGAATATACTTTCACAACCCATCACAATGCACTTTCAAAAACCCTTCATATTCTATGCATTAAAAAATTTTGATCTTCCTCTTCTCTGTACATGATCCTTCACATTCTTTGACATTTCAATTTTGACAATAAGATTACCCCTGCAAATAAAATCTTCAATTTGATTTTCTCACAAGACAAAAACATCATTCAATCCTGTTGATCTTCCTCAGAAATATCTTCATGAAAACCTTTCATATTCTATATCTGTGAAGAAATTACTTTTCTCTTCATGTCTATAACTGTTCATTTTCTTCCTCTCTTCCTCTTTGCAAATTCCTGCAATCTTATTTCATCTTCAATAAAATCAAAAAATCAATTCATCTTTGAAAAACAATCTGCCTCAAAAACAATCTTCAATCTGTAAAGAATCTTTCTCATTGCATCATTGTTATCTCTGCAATTTTTTTCATGAAAATCTTTTCTAAAATACTTCAATAGTTTTCTAAAAAAAATTGCTTTTAAAAAGCAATAGTAATCTCCTATAAAGGCTCCTTAATTCTATAATCAATCTTAAGACATTTAATTAAAAATGGAAAAAGAAGTTTCCAAAAATCTTTTATATAAATAATACCCACTTATATCGGGCTCCCTCCTTATACCATGCACCTTTCATAAAAATTTACATTTTAAATGTGACATGCCAAAGTTGCTAAGTTTAAACACAAATAAAACAAACCTTCCCTTTTTAAATGTGTCGCGGACCCTCCAAAACATTTTCAATTGTTTTTAAATTCATAAAAATCTCCAATGAAAACACGCTCCATAAACATGTGAAGAGAGACTTCCCGCCCGAGGCCTTTTGAAAAGAGACCGGTGGAGTTGGTTAAATGGATGAGGTGGGCCGGTCACCACCATGACTAGGGACCCCTCCAAACGGTGGTGCTTAAGTGAACTGACCGGTTCTAGCAGGTCACCATTCAAATAGAGCATAAAGTGTAAATGACTGTCAAACAAGGCTGTTTAACTTTCAAGCCCATTTAGGATATGAGAGATGTTTAGGATATTTAAAACAAATGGTGACACCTTGACCATTAGATAGCCTTCATTTTTAAAGCAACATTCTTGAAGCATATTAACACACTTCAACACTGAGATAAGCATCTTTATGAACCATAACTGTGACACCCTGAAGAATATGAAAGCAAATGATTTTGTCTAACCAAAGCATCATATGACATGACATGTATGAACCTATCCATTCCTCTTGGCAGACCAAGATCAGATATCACAACTCACTGCAGTCTAAGCTCATACAACATCTCTTGTGAGAACATATACCATCTCCTATAAAGAATCTTATACATGATCAACAAATACGAAGACAATAGACAAATCACATGCACACCTTTGGATACCATATGAACAGTATACATCCTAATCTTCAACTACCACATGAAAAGCATATATCCTGATCTCAACATTACACATCAAGTGTATTCATGTGATCCTTTGAATACCAACAACTGATATCATCAACCTTGTCAAGAACCAACACATTGCAAACCTTTGAATACTAACAATTGATATCATCAACCTTGTCAAGAACCTGATGAATAATGAAGACCATGCCTACCAAGAATATGTCATGTTCACTGATATGACATTGTGAAGAACACATCTCCTGATGATGCAAGATCAAACCTGTGAAGTATAAAACCATTCTCTATATCTGCAAGATGATGTCTCATGCTCCTGAACACTTTTGACATCAATGACAACCTAACACCATCAATCTCCCCCTTTGTCATTGATGGCAAAACCACCTGATGTATATTTTTCTTTCTCCCCCTTTTTGACATCGGATGACAAAGACCATTATCTCCCCCTGAGAACAACTCCACAAAATCTTTGAAGCCATTTGTCTTTCATGAAACTTACATCTGATGACAATACCACTGTGAAGATGAAGACTGACACACTCCTTCCTGATAACATCACAAACTTTCAAAACAAACAGTTCTTCTTCAATCAACAACCTTTTTGACCTGAAATAACAAATCTCCAAGATCTTTCATGTATTAGAGATCATAAACAAATTACTACTCAGAAATACCATTGGTAAACATTTGACAAGACTAACCAACATAACTCAACTCAACTCAACACTTATCCACTTCCTGAATTAGTCCTGAAGCAACATATCCACCTGAAGTATACTATCCAATTACTGATATTCAACCTTCTGAACACTTTTGCAAAGAAATCATAAACATACCAATACTCTTTGATAAACAGATTTGCAGGCAAAAATTATGAAGACTCCTTATCATACAGTTCCCAACACAAGATGCCAAGATGACCATTTTTATAAGACCTTTACTTGCCTCTGATTTGATGAAATACAAGACTCACCATCAATGTCATAAAAGACTCTGGATTGTCATAACTTGAAGCTCATACCTGAAATCACCACACAATTTGAACAAACCTTTCTGAAAGCTCCAAGGTACATGTCATAAACATAACTCAACAAAGCAATAGATATAATCATCAAACTAATTTCCTGATTGAACTATCATCCTGCATATTCTAACACCTTTTCTTGATAGACCATCTTGCTGTTCCTGCACATATTATACTGTCAAATCTGATATACAACACTCTGGCAAAAAACTGATATATTCATGACCACATCTGAAACATACCGCAATCAACAAGAATTAGTGCCTTTTGACTCTATGATACAAATCATCCAACCAATTAAGATTTTACAACCTTCACCATCAAGCTCTTCCTGTAACACCACTTTGCAAAACCAAATCCAGGTGAGAGTTCCTTGACAACAGCTTAACAGAGGCATCATTACAACTTAATCATGTAAGTATCAAACAATATACAAATAGGATCAATGTCACAACATCATCAAAATTTTTGTGCAGAGAGCTTTTGAACACTTTATGATCCACTAAACATGTTACTGATCATGAACACCTAACATACACTGAAACTTAATTTCAAACATTTCAGGCAAGCATGACAAACAAAAAAAGTTCAACTAATCTCCTCCTGTAACTTCTTGGGGATAAAAAATAGAACAAGAACAACTCCCCCTCACATTATGCTATCTATTATGCAACAGATGAAATGACTTGTGCAGGATGCACAAGCTTAGATTTTGACTTCTCTTTACTTTCTTTCTGCCTCCAGATTTTCACAGGTGCTTTCTTCCTCCAAACCTTTTCTGTCTTTTTCTTTTGCCAACCTTTCAAATTAGGTGGAGCTCTCCTGCAACTGTGTGCTTTATGACCAAGAGAGTTGCAATTATAACAAATTATGTTGTAATCAAAATCAATTGACTGATAATACCTTTGAGCACTCATATTAAGCTTCCATGAAGGATCATACACTCTATTCATTTTGCAGTTTCTTTGAATATGTCCAACATTATTGCACTTGTAACATACAAGGTTAGTATTCCTTTTGCAATCAACTGCTTTATGACCAAAATAATTACAAGTATAACAGTAACCATTAAATGAATAGTTATACCTGTACATGTATGTTTGTCTAACAGGAGCACTTCTTCTGAAATTTCTTCTTCTTTGATTATGCATTTTGTTTTCAGTGGCAGTATTCAAATCAATCTTCTCTCTGGGAGTCTCTCTGACTTTTGAACATTCTCCTTCTTCAAATCCTAATCCAGTTGTGTCATTATGCTGCTTCTGTTTGCCCAACAACACATGTAACTTGCTTGTGCTTTCTTCAAACTCCTGATACTTCTTAGATAAAGTCTTCAGACTATCATAATCTTTTCTGAGTTTGATAATTTCTCCCTCTAGTTTTAGATTCTCATTCCTTCTAACTTCAAGGTCAGATATTGATACATCAGCTATCCTCTTAGCTTCTTCAATTTCTGTCTTCAATCTAGCAATTAGTTTGTCAGAATCATCAATATATGTCTTTAAACTGATAATCTGACATCTGGCCTCTTCAAGATCTGTAGAAACAATTTCAAGTTCTGAAAGTGCATTGACTTTTGATTCTCTTTCTTGTTGCAGCTGCAAGTTTAGTTTCTGATTCTCTCTCTTATACTTCTTGAGCTCACTCAGGGCATATATAAGCTCTCCTTCCATATCAATCTCACAATCTTCTTCATCATCATCACTTGTGATGCTGGCTTCTTCTAAATCAAATTGGGATTGAACATCAACTCCTTCATTTGAAAGTTTCCTTTCATAGTCACTCTTCTCAGATAATAAGTTGTTTTCTTCTTCAGGTGTACTACCTTGATAAATTTTTATCAACTTTTTCCAGACATCCTGAGCTGTTTCACACTGCACCACTTTACAAGAAATATCATTAGATAAACCAGATAAAATAACCTTCTTGGCTATATGATTGCAATTAATAGCCTCTTTGTTATTTGTAGAGTTAGAATATCCATTCTCAACAGACATCCATATATCATATCCTAAAGAGGATAAATAGGCTTGCATTCTCATACACCAAACTGAAAAATCTGAACCATTAAACAAAGGAGCATCTGAAATCTTTTCTTCTAATACAATACCAGACTTAACATGGAGAACATCTTTATCAACTGAATTTATATCAACATCTGAATTTGATATGGATAATGTCATTTGTGTCTTCTGACCAGAATGATGCTTAAGATTTCTCATGTTCTTATTTCTCCTGCACTTACCCATTGAACTCCACACACAAGATCTACCCAAGCTGATTAAGCTGTAGAAGGGAAACTGGCTCTGATACCAATTGTAGGAGTCAAGGACAACATTGAGAGGGGGGGTGAATCAGTGTTGTGTGAATTTTTAAATCTTTTTCAATATTTAACTTGCAGAGCACAAAGAAGAGAAAGTTATCATTGAATTGTCAAACATATATGCACATAACTTTGTCAAACACATAGACAAAACTCAAGAGTAAAACATACAATCATAGAGAGATGATTAAGACACAAGAATTGCACGAGTGGAAAACCCTCCAGGGGTAGAAAAACCACTCCAGAATTGCCTCACTGGCTTAACTGAAAAACATGCCTCACTGGCAATACAAATTGTATCTAGGAGCACCAACTCCTTATGGAGCACCAACTCCAATCCCAAACAGAAGCATTCCAACACTGATATACCTCATTGGTAATCCAATAGGTCTCACTGACCTACAAGCCTCACTGGCTAATACAATCACTATAAACAAAACATCAAACTTCGTGTGCAAGACAAGATTGCTGTTCAATCAGATTTGCACCATTGTATACAACCTTATACCTCCTGTTAGATTTTCAAATCAAAACAAGCTCCATATACAAACCTCTATAAACAATTTTCTCTGCACATTAATCAGATCCATACTGCATATCAATCTTGTATTCTAATTCTCCATTCAACAACACTAAATATCAATCCTGTATTCCAATATGCACAACAACACTACTTTACTCTGTCTGTTTCATTTATGTCTTACAAGTCTCAATGTCTTGATCAATCGAATTCATGATTCATGCACCAGATTGTCATTTCAATTGCATATTGTCTTTTAATCACCTTGTCAATCTCTGTATTTGATCCCTGTCAGTTCATCATCAATCTGCACAACATCACTCACCTCATCTTGTTAATACACAAGACTCTTAAATCAAAAAGCATCTCTAGTATCATTAAATAAAGTCTGAATATACTTTCACAACCCATCACAATGCACTTTCAAAAACCCTTCATATTCTATGCATTAAAAAATTTTGATCTTCCTCTTCTCTGTACATGATCCTTCACATTCTTTGACATTTCAATTTTGACAATAAGATTACCCCTGCAAATAAAATCTTCAATTTGATTTTCTCACAAGACAAAAACATCATTCAATCCTGTTGATCTTCCTCAGAAATATCTTCATGAAAACCTTTCATATTCTATATCTGTGAAGAAATTACTTTTCTCTTCATGTCTATAACTGTTCATTTTCTTCCTCTCTTCCTCTTTGCAAATTCCTGCAATCTTATTTCATCTTCAATAAAATCAAAAAATCAATTCATCTTTGAAAAACAATCTGCCTCAAAAACAATCTTCAATCTGTAAAGAATCTTTCTCATTGCATCATTGTTATCTCTGCAATTTTTTTCATGAAAATCTTTTCTAAAATACTTCAATAGTTTTCTAAAAAAAATTGCTTTTAAAAAGCAATAGTAATCTCCTATAAAGGCTCCTTAATTCTATAATCAATCTTAAGACATTTAATTAAAAATGGAAAAAGAAGTTTCCAAAAATCTTTTATATAAATAATACCCACTTATATCGGGCTCCCTCCTTATACCATGCACCTTTCATAAAAATTTACATTTTAAATGTGACATGCCAAAGTTGCTAAGTTTAAACACAAATAAAACAAACCTTCCCTTTTTAAATGTGTCGTGGACCCTCCAAAACATTTTCAATTGTTTTTAAATTCATAAAAATCTCCAATGAAAACGCGCTCCATAAACATGTGAAGAGAGACTTCCCGCTCGAGGCCTTTTGAAAAGAGACCGGTGGAGTTGGTTAAATGGATGAGGTGGGCCGGTCACCACCATGACTAGGGACCCCTCCAAACGGTGGTGCTTAAGTGAACTGACCAGTTCTAGCAGGTCACCATTCAAATAGAGCATAAAGTGTAAATGACTGTCAAACAAGGCTGTTTAACTTTCAAGCCCATTTAGGATATGAGAGATGCTTAGGATATTTAAAACAAATGGTGACACCTTGACCATTAGATAGCCTTCATTTTTAAAGCAACATTCTTGAAGCATATTAACACACTTCAACACTGAGATAAGCATCTTTATGAACCATAACTGTGACACCCTGAAGAATATGAAAGCAAATGATTTTGTCTAACCAAAGCATCATATGACATGACATGTATGAACCTATCCATTCCTCTTGGCAGACCAAGATCAGATATCACAACTCACTGCAGTCTAAGCTCATACAACATCTCTTGTGAGAACATATACCATCTCCTGTAAAGAATCTTATACATGATCAACAAATACGAAGACAATAGACAAATCACATGCACACCTTTGGATACCATATGAACAGTATACATCCTAATCTTCAACTACCACATGAAAAGCATATATCCTGATCTCAACATTACACATCAAGTGTATTCATGTGATCCTTTGAATACCAACAACTGATATCATCAACCTTGTCAAGAACCAACACATTGCAAACCTTTGAATACTAACAATTGATATCATCAACCTTGTCAAGAACCTGATGAATAATGAAGACCATGCCTACCAAGAATATGTCATGTTCACTGATATGACATTGTGAAGAACACATCTCCTGATGATGCAAGATCAAACCTGTGAAGTATAAAACCATTCTCTATATCTGCAAGATGATGTCTCATGCTCCTGAACACTTTTGACATCAATGACAACCTAACACCATCAAGAGCTATAGAAAAATGTACTATTTTTCCCTTGAACTCCATATGTAGAAAATGATAGTATCACACTTTTTCTATTATGTGGATCCAAACTTCCACAGTTACAAACTCATTACTCTCATTATATAATGAAGCATTATTTTTATTTGTCTTTCATTGTGTTCATTGATAACATGAACTAGGTTATTGAGATTCTACCCTTGCAGTCATCCTTTTTACTGTATCAAACATTCTGTATATATCGCCTCTTTTACATCTCCTATAGATGGCTATGGATGTTGAAGCTTCATTATTACCACCATTTTCATGAAGTACATTTATTGATCTTTGTATATACCTAACAATGTTCTTTTCAATCTGTAATATGTGATATATACTTTGGCATTCTATATCTATTGCATCACATCAAATGCATCTATATACTGATCATAATATATGATGGAAGCTCCTATGTACAAACTACAACTATCATCTTGACTGTCAAAGGCAATATGCTCTGTGTATATCTTGTAATTATACCATCATGGCTATCCATCTGCACTCTTCAGTTTGTTCAATCATGCATAAATGATACTCACTCTTGATGCAACACACATGCTATGACTAAAACATTCATAGATCCTTGAATGATGCTACTCTTTTGCAATCATGTTTGATCATTCACATAGCTGCTCTATTCCTGTAATCTCTGATGCCTTCGCTACATGCAAACATTATAAAAGACACTTAAGATGATCATAGTTATGATGTACATGTCACATTGGTATTGAATGTTCCATTTAACTAGCATAAGAGTGGTCTATTTTTCTTCATATTTACACTATAGGCTGCATTCTATCACTGTCATAGACATTATTGAATAAACTCAATGCTCAGTTATGAATCTCAGCTTAGTTATGACTCTCAGCTCATTGATAGTCATAAATGGCTAGTGAGCTCAAAGCTCTCATATTTAGTTAATGCAATAACATAATATGTCTTTCTTTTCATATTTATATTTGTATCTCATCCCCTCCTAAGAATCAGGGGCAACATGTTGGGCTCAAGCCTTGTGGGAGCCCACTTTACACCACATGTTGATATGTCTTCAAATAGCTACATGACTTATCCAATACCTGCACATGAAACAAACATGTTATATAAAATCATTGAAGTACAATGATTGTTTCTTTTCAATTTCTCTTGCATGTGAATGACTTGTATCTGATTTAGTGCACTATAGGCAATGTATTATGCCTCTATTGATAGGAACATAGGGAACTCATAACCGGAGCTCTAGTCTAGGTCTCTTCCAATCTTGCAAGTTCTTATTGGAGATTGGGAGCAAGGATAGAAGGCAACCTTGGAAACTGAAGACACTTGATTAGGTAATGATGGCTATGATCCTTCCCCCTCCTATTTTCGGATGCATAGTATATTTCTTATATTTTGTACTTGTTTAGCTATTCCCAAGGCTTGTGTGGGACATTTGATCTATCATGTTTTCAATCAATGCAATGTTTATTTCTTTTGTGTATCTCATTTATAAAATGAATAATCATTGTAGTGAAATGAAATAACTTATCTTTTAAGCAACCTTCTGCAAATGAATGATGATCTGAAAATTTTGTTTCTCTATTGAACAACTGAAATGCAACATAACTAAATATCTCAAACACTCCAACTATGCAAACAAGATAACAGTCAAATGTTAAAAACTTCCTCATCTAAAATGAACTGAATGTACTCCAGCTCTACCACTTTGGGTTGTAGAGAAAATTGGTAACAAAATAATCATTCCAAAATTTTATTGATCTTTATGAACCCCTCCATATCTTCCTCATCTACAATGTTCTATCTCATTTTATTAGACTTTAACCTCTATTTCAATCCCTCAATGGATATTTCACTCTTCCATGTGGTTCTAAAATAAATACTTTTGTAGATAACATCATGTGAATATACACATTTAAATTACATGTGAACAAAATTTACTGCCATAAAGTACCATTCCTTGTTGACAATAACATCATACATATATTGAAAGTCATAATAATCAATAAAATAAATATATTAAACATTCCATCTAACCAAAACATGTAGGTTTATACAAACCCATTTCCCCAACATTAGTAGATAGATCATGTTGACGTAATAACTGATGTTTCCACTCATGATATTTCTAACACTTCTTCTTCTTCCTTCATTGACATTTCTTTATGATATTAAGACTCAAATTTCTTCCTCTTCATTTTATCCTCTTTTCTCTTTCTCTTCTAATGAAATAACAAAAAATAGATATCATGGGACTATATATGTTCAAAAGAAATTGGAAATTACAATTATTAACTTAGGATTATAATTGAAACTAATTATCATTTTAATATTTACACAAAATAGCTTCTCTTTAATAAATATTTGGAGTAGGATTATTATACTACCTCAATTGTAGTGTTAAAATGTTTCAATGGTGCTTGCATCAACACTCTAGGCTACATCATCTTTCCTAACCAAATTGGTCACAAGTAGTTACCTCAAATTTTCCATATCATTCACACTTTGGATTAATTTAGCATTCTTCTTCGATTCCCTTGTGTTGAACAAGCATAAATTTTCCCTTTAGTTCTCCATGAACATGTTAAGTTTATTTGTAATAATGATGTGGTGGCTATCTTGAGACATGCCTACTAGCCCCTTTCTAAAATTAGCAATTTATTGTTTTCACTTTGGCCTCTTTCTTATGCTATGTTGATTGTATCTTTATATATCTTATTTCATACTTTCCTTTGCCCCAATTATGTGCCATCTTACTTCCTTCTTGCTTGAAATGCTTGATCTTATGATTATTTACATCTATCTTAGTTGGTACGACCTTGCATGCCTTCTTTATTTTTATGTTTTCCCATTCCTACCATATTGATTTATTATTTTCTCTTATTGCTTCATACTCTTATGTGCATTGTTATGCTAATTCTTACTATGATCTTTGTAAAGGGAATATATGGATTGATCAATAATGATAAATAAAACCCAAATACAACAATGAAATATGAAGGAAAAAGGATTAATAACCACAAAGAGATACTTACAACCTTTACCTTTCGACTTCCATTGCTCGCCTATTCTTTCTTGATCTTGAATGATGAAGATTGGCCCTTAGGAAGCTTGCTTCTTTGCTTCGATTCCTCAAGATGACAAGGAGAAATGGCTATGATACTTGTTGTGTTGAAGATGAGCTTCAAACACAATGATAATGGATGATATGAGAATGGCTAGGATGTGGAGATTTGAGAAGAATGTGGGCATGATAAGGATGCCAGAATGAAGTTTCTAGAAGAAATTGGACATCGTAAGGATGCCAGAATGAAGTCCCCCAAATTGCTTAGAGAAGGGTCTTATTTATAGATTTTTTGAAAAAGGAATGGAGGGTGAGGATCAACAGATGAGATCAATGGCTAGGAATAAAAGTGAATCTTTTATTCATAATGAATGAATTAAAAATTTATTTTTTGGGAAGAGTGGAGAATAGTGGATGAGTTAAAAATTTATTTTTGGGACGAGTGGAGGATAGTGGGGTTTAGTGGAGGATAGTGGAGAACAATTGAATTAAGAATTCAATTGGTGGAGGATAGTGGGGAACATTGAATTAAATATTCAATTGGTGAAGGCTAGTGGGGAACATTGAATTAAATATTCAATTGGCGAAGGCTAGTGGGGAACATTGAATTAAATATACAATTAGTGAAGGCTAGTGGGGAACATTGAATTAAATATTCAATTTGGTGGAGGATAATTGAATTAAAGATTTATTTTGGATAATAGAGGATATTAGCTAATTAAATATTAAGAATATTTAATTACATGTGCAACATGGTGAGGTGGATTTTGTGAGGTGGATTTTAGGACTTCAGACATTAGAAGAATTTAGGGAATTTAATTAAATAAAATAATTTTATTTAATTATAGGATAATGAATCAATCAAATAAACTTATAATATTTATTTAATTGACAGAAGGAAATAAGAATTAAGATAAATATTAAAATATTTATTTAATTCAACCCGAGCCAATTTTAGGTGTATAAAATCTTTATTTATTATTAGTCCCCATTATTATCAAGATATGCTCATACCTTCAATTACTTATCATCATCATCAGATGAATGTGACACTTACCTTTTATTACATATTTTTCATATCTTTCTTATGTACCTTCCTTTGCCCTTATCTTATTCCTAGTCATCTTCTACATTCATTTTCTCACATATTATGTTTCTATAATGTGACCTTATATGATCTGTATCATACTATTATATTAGGGAGCATCATACTTCTCCATGTTATATTATGCTTCCAATGTCATTTATTTCTCTTGGATCATCCTACTATATTGGGGTATAGTGCCTTCCCTATTATCTATTTTTCTCTCATTGATTGTTATTTAATATTTGGTGGTGTTATGTTTTTCTCCATATTATATTTTTCTTATATGTTTGATTTTCATTTATCTAGATTTATTCACTAGGAACCTATTACTTTACCTAGACCATTGTGTGCTCATGGCCCTAGATATACAATGGGGGAATAAACTTTTTCTAGTGTTCTATGTACTTATATAGGTATTTCTATCCATTAAAACCTACATCACCACTTTCATTTTGCTATATTGTAGATAGAGTTATACTCCTTTATCATCATCTCTGGCCCATTTATTTATATTGCTTGCAATTTAGGATATCATATTTTCTAGTTAAATAATCTATTAATGACACTAATTAAATTTATATATACTTAAATTTATATGATACATATACTTATATGCTTAAACATTTTTTTACATTTCATCTATTATTTTCTCTCTCCTCCAATTCCTAGCATTTGATGGATCCAATCAATTAAAGGAGGGGATATCCCATTGCTAACACTCCTTTGTTCTAATTAAAATCATTATTTGTATCAATATAGAGACCTTTTGAACAATGTCCATATGGATCTTTATCACACAATATATGGTAGTGTTGTTAGTGTAGGTTTTTATTCCTTATTATAAGGTTTTTTCCTACACCTTTTGTTTAGCTTGCTTAGGGTAATAAAGTGGGTTAATTAAGTGAGTGGGATATGAGGTGTCACAACACTACAAGGGAGCACTCATTAGCTATCTTGGGAAGATACCTTGCTATCTCTAGACCAATAGATGGTTGCTTCCTATTTTTTAGTGTTGCCACTTATATCCTCTCTCTTTTCTATATAAACTCACTACCTAGCTTATATTTTCATTTGATATTGGAGATAATATTATGATGCTATTTTGTCATTCAAGCATTTCACAGCAGCCTCTTGGTATCATTGTTATGTTGGTTTATTTACTTTTTGCATTTATAGGTTATGTTTCTAACTATTTCAATTGATTTTTGGTTATAATCTAATTTATGAATTCTAACATGGTATCAGAGAGAGTTTTGTAAGGTTAGATACTTTGTAAAGATCTTGTAAGATCATGTATGCTCTTATCTTGCATTTTCAAATGATTTGGAGAATCAAAAAGGATTTATGATGATCTAGTAATCTTATTTTTGTATGTATGTTTCTTCATGATCAGGGTGATTGCAACATCTTTAGGTAGTCTGGTAGCATTTTTGTCTGTTTTGTTGCATCCAAGATGCCCTTTAAAGTCTTTTTTGGCTTTCATTTCACTCATTTTGGAGATCGTTGGCCATACCTACAAATGAAGGTTTTGAAGCTCAGATCTGGAAGTGAGCTTTCAAACAATGCATTTTTAGGCTGAAAGGCCATCACCATTACATCTAGGAGGCTAAAATACCCTAAGAACGACTGTTTAAATGCTAAAATCAAAGCTCAAATTATTTTTATGAATTTTTTAGGGTACATCCTTTTGTCTAGCGGTCCAAAAGGTGCTTCTACAGGGTTTGGCCTTTTGTCCAAGGGTCTAAAAGTTGCTTCCGTAGGGTTTGGCCTTCTGTCCAATGGTCCAAAGGGTGTTCTATGGGTTCATCCTTTTGTCTAGTAGTCTGAAGTATGATCTACAAGGTTTGCCTTAAATTATCCAATGGTTAAAAGTAATCCACCATCCAACCGCCTACTCTCTTTTGCTTAATTTTCTTTTGCAAGCTCTAAGTGAGTAGTTTTATGGAAACAACCATAACTTTTTTCTACAGAGTCAAAATTTCAAGCAAAAATAGGTGTTCGAAAGGTCTTGAAGAGGACCTTACATCCATATAGTTCTTTTTCTTAGATTTTGTAACAAGGTATGTTTGGATCAAAAGTTGTTTTCTTTTTCATTTGTGGGCCATGTGATCTATTTGGTCTCAAAAAAGCATTGTAAACACACTATGTTTAACAAGTGCCAAACTTGTAATCTCTTGGGGGTGATTTCTAATCTAGTGATAATGGGGGGTATCTTGTGTGTGATATTTCTTCCATTTTATTTTCATCTTTCTTTCCTGCACAACAAACAACAACAACAATCTATTTCTACATTAAGATGGATCAATTAACAGTACTAGTTCTAACACCCTACAACTACTTTGAGTGGAAGCCTAAAATGACAATATACCTTAAGAAACTAGTTCTTCAGATTTGCTTTTTTATATTGAGTTTACAACAACACCAAATGATGTGAGAACCACCTTGGAAAATCTCTTTGGTACATAAAATGAAATAAGAGGACATCTACTAGAGAATGAGATAATAGGGTTAAATCCTTGTAATTTTGATACAATTCAGGATTTCTTCGCCAAACTAAAGGCTTTGAGATTTTAGTTGAAGCAATGTGGAATAGAGAAGAAAGATAGTCAATTAATTCTTAGCATTCTTTCTAAACTTTGTTCCAACTACTCTATGTTTGTTTCTACATTCTATGCCACTAAAAGTGCCTTAGGAATTACATATAAGATGCCTTCTTTAGATGAATTTGCAAATGAACTCACTAAAGAGTGTAGTGCCCCTCCATTCTCACCTTGGATGTGCAAGTTGTCTGGCTAAGGAGCATGAAGGTGAAGGTAAAATAATAGGAATATTTAGGGTATGTTAGATAGTTGATGTTGTATATTATATGATGTTGGTAGATGCTACATTCATGTTGGTGACATTCTTGATTATCCTCATGTGTGGTTTCATAGGACAGTTAGCATGTTTTATTGATAATCCTTGTTGTGACACTGATAATCCATATGCTTTGACATTGTTTTACATTTAGGTGATTATGATGTCGATCTTACTATGATTGTCATAAGTTAGAATTAATTTTTATTTGATTGATTTTGTATTATAGGATGATCTGATTATTGTGTGGTGTGAAAAGAGACAATGTCATACCACTCATTCGTGAGCATCTAGCAACGTTGCAATTCTCCTTCACTCGGTGACCATTTGATATTTATTATACTTGTGCATAGACTGTCTTGTGTGTTGTAGGTTGCATGTACCAGGCATCGACTCCACCTAAATTGACATGTTTGAGCATGCCTTAAATCTAATGGAAACTGTTAAACGGAGATAACATATGGTCCCCTAGTTAGCCATCATCCTTGAAAAGGATGAGTATCTAGTTTTGCACCTAGTTAGTGTTGTCTATATGGGCATGATAGTCAGTCATTGTCATTGTGGTCATGCTTTTCGATCGTGCATAGTGTCAGGTATTGTTTGGCATTTGGGTTATTTAGTTTGGCATTGTTTGATTGCTGCTTTGGTTAATTGCTACATTAAAATAATATTATTAGTTATGAAAGCATTTTTGTTAAATAAATAAATATGTATATATATATATATATAAATGCTTTTATAAGAATTTGATTTTATGGAAATAAATAATAATAAAAATAATAATAAATGTAAATGCTAGCTAAAGATAAATAAATAAATTAATATAATTAAATGTTGTGTTAAGTAGCAATAAAAATGGATAATATTTATGAGTTGTCATAAACTCATATATAGTACATACTAAATAAATAAGAATAAAAATGATTCTTGTCTAGTTGTAAAGGAAATAAATAAGATAAAAAAAATATTGTCTCGTTTGGTTGTAAATGGAAAAAAATAGCAAATTGTAAGAAAGAGATTTAGGCAGAATTTATTGCCTTTAATGGGAGGAATTTTCTGGAGGATATTGGGGGGATTTCTCTCTCATAATAATCTACAGAAAACATAACTTTTGGTGGGGAGAGGAGATGGGAGAGATTGGTTTGTGGCTGCAGCAGTTTAACCCGGCATCGAATCTTCAGCCCAGTTAAGTAAGCAAAATCAAGTTCCTTTGGTTCTAATTTTTGTCTCAATTTTCTGTTGAAGCAAATGTTTGATTTATGATTTTTTCTATCGATTGTAATTTTCTTGTGAGGTTAGAAGCCTTGTTATTAGAGCCAATTGTGCATGTATGTATCATTACATTTATGGGAATCACCGATTGAAGTGACTGTCTACCTCTCACCCATTTCGTCTTTGTTTTAGCAGTTTGTTGTGTTAGTGATAACTTTATTTCTACGAACTAGGTTTCTCTAATTGTTTTATATATGGTGTACGGCCTAGATAGCTAAATCATATCCGAAAATCAGCCATACCCAGTTTGTCATTTTTGACATATGAATATTTTGTGACTGTCTCCCTCTCACCCATTTCGACTCTATTTTAACAGTCCATTGCGTTAGCCATAACTTTATTTTTACAAATTTAGTTTCTCTAATGTTTTTATATATGGTGCATGGCCTGGATATCTAAATCATATCCGAAAATCAGCCATACCCAGTTTGTCATTTTTTAGATATGAATATTTTGTGACTGTCTATCCCTTACCAATTTCAACTCTATTTTAACAGTCTGTTGTGTTAGCCATAACTTTATTTTTATGAACTGGGTTTCTCTATTTTTTTAATTTATGGTGTATGGCCTGGATATCTAAATCCTATCCAAAAATCAGCCATACCTAGTTTGTCATTTTTTATATATGAATATTTTGTGACTGTCTACCTCTCACCCGTTTCGTCTTTGTTAAAACAGTTAGTTGCGTCACCAATAACTCTATACTTTCGAACTGGGTTTCTCTAAGATTTTTCAAAAAATTCATTTTTTGCACATCCTACAATCATTGCTTTCCATCATATGACTCTCTTTGAGGCATTCTACCAATCAGTCTGCATGCCCTGTCTATCCTTTCACATTTTGCATTGTAGTAGCTTCTAAAGCCTTCGCAACAAATTCATTTTGTGTTGATCTATCATATGCATGTGGTTAAAAGTGTGGTAAATTTGATGAAGATGTTAGATCTATAGGAATGTTTTGTTGTTCTGTATTCCTTTCCTCTCAAGCTAACCTTAGAACAAGGTTATTTCATTGTATCTTCGGGATTTGTATCTTGTGATTCTAACTAGTGCAAGATATTTATAGCATTCTAATATTATAGGCTTTTAGCCTTGCTTATACAATTATATTTAATAGTATTTACAAAATTGTCTAGATTATTAATGAAATCTACATCAATGTAAATAGTGGTTTAGTGAATTTTGTAGCCATTGGTATAGCATTCATGTGTTATGGTTATTAATACTCCATTGTATGATTTTAATTGTGGTGATAGTCCCCCACTATGATAAGAATTGCATTTAAATAATTGCTGTGTTTTAATATATATGCCTTAGGGTTGTTTGCATGTTGATCGCAATCATTTTTAATTAAACAAAACTAAAATAAGTCTTGGGATCTATTGGTTAAAATATTTTTACTTGTGGGCACTTATATATCATATGATCATAGTAGTTAGAATATTATTGTTCTGTATTATAGAGATAGATTCACTTTGTGTTTGGTAGATGATTAATGTTACATTCTTTAAGACCCATAATCTAGTGCATCATATTATATGTTGCATTTGTTGTATTGTAATTGAAATATTGAGGAAGGATCCTAGTTTATGATGTGCACTTGAGAGTGAATGTGATGTGAGACCATATTGTTTAGTGTGTCAAGTGTTTGTGTCATTTGGGAAAGTTGATTTCAGAGGCAAAGGGGGTAGTATTGTTTATGGCACCTGTGATTATATGTAATCTTACTAATGGTTGAATATGTATTGGTTATACGTTGACTCCCCTCTGTTTATGGATTCATGTGGTTATGATGAATGTACAAGATAGATAATGCTTTGCTCAGTGTACCTATTCATGTGGTTATGATAACTATGTAAGATGGGTAATGCCTTGCTCTGTGTAATGTGAAATGATGTATATTTTGTGTTGTAAATGTATCATGCTGAGAAATGTGATAGTTCATGCTTGGGTTTTATTTTGGGCTTCGAGAATCTAGATGCAGTGAAGGGGGAGTGGCTTTTAATGTGGGGTCAATGCCCAAAGTGGCTTGTTAGGGTAAGCCATTGGAATTTGTTAATCTAGTGATAATAATAAATCTAGAGGGTTGGGTAGTTTTCACACTAATCAAGATAATTGGATGCCTCACTCATGCATATAGTTCTTTTTCAAGCTAAGGATTAGATGAGAAGGTCATGGTTGGAAAAACTAACTTCCTTATCCTTATGAAAGGAATGTTGGTTCTATATGTGTCACCCTATGGGGCTGGCGTCTAGTGAGAGATTGTCAAGGTAACCATAGCTGGGGGCCGGTGCCCAGCAAGAGACTGTCAGGGTAACCCATGGATGGGGGTCGGCATCTAGCTAGAGACTGTCAGGGTAATCCATGCTAGGACTATCTGATGACACTCATCCCTACTATAGTCTAGCATTCTCTAGTTGTGTTCTCCCCTTGGTTTTGTGAATGGATCTGGAAGTGATGTTTGAGTTACTTGTGATGTTCTTATTGACCTGTGTTGTATTGGAGTCTTGTGTAGTCCTTGTACCTGTTAGTCTTCTATCTTTCTGACTATTTTATATTGTGGGACCTTATGTTATCTCCTCACACGAGGGGTGGACCTTAGGGTTCCACATGGTTAGGTGGTTGTGCTTTATCTCCATTGATTTTCTTGCTATTGATCGTGACCAAGAAGGATGTATTACTTGTATTAGATTACAGATCTTGTTCTAGCTTGAGGAGACAAATACTTATGTTCATGTTCCAGTCTTGTATATAAGTTGAATCGTGTGTTGTTATCTTGATGTATGTACTCCAATGTAATTAGGAAAGCGATATTGTAAACAATGTAATATTGTACTCTCTTGTAAAGGAAATTGTATATGTGCTTGTATCCTTTTTGCAGGATCTTCATGATTACTTATCTAATGATATAATATGGAAATGTATGTGTTTATTCATTTGATGCAATTAGATTTGAATGAACCATGGTTGTTAGTTAATTCATGTTGGTTAGATCATGTTAATAGTTGTTAGTAATGCAGTCGTGGAATCCCTAGAGGATACAACTTAACTTGATGTATGATTAAATATGATTTACATTTCTTGTTATTTATTTCTTTAAAAACAATTGGTCCTTTGTATAGCATAGTTGAGTTGTTCCCTAGGGTTTCGTGGTGGGGCATTACAAAAAGAAAGAAAAATTAGTTCAAATAGGCACAATTAAGCCCACTAAATCTCATTCCTTGGCTGCAAATTAGGGCACTAAAGATCAAAAAGGGTTTGGTAAGAAAGATAAGAAACAAAAGAACCAAGGAGAAAAGAAGAAAGAATAGAAACAAGATACTCCAAAAACAACTAAAAATGCCTCTTCTTCAAAAGGCCACAAGCCCAAGAAGGAGAACACTTAGTGTTCCTATTGTAAGAAACTTGGTCCTAATGAGCATAATGTCTAAAGAAGTAGATTGATCACCTGACTCATCTTCTAGAAAAGGATAACATCAAGGTGCCTGATTCTGTCAAAAAATGTTCATCTCAATAATCTTCAAAGGACACAGATAAAAGTAAGGGGCAAGGAAAAGGCAAGGCCCTAGTTGTTGTTGCTTCACAGCTAAATTCCTAGATCATTGACTCGGGTGCTTCACACGACATGGCTTCATCACAAGATAGTTTTGCCTCCTTGGAGTCATATTCTTTGCCATCTATTCTATTAGGTCATGATACTCCTACAGAGGTACAAGGGAGAGGGTCTATTGATGTGGTGGATGGCACATTTCATGATGTTCTTTGTGTGGCCTCATTGTCAACTAATCTCCTATCTATTTATCATATCACACACCTTGGCTTAGGCAAGAGGGTTGAGTTCACTCTAGACACAATGGTAATTAGTGAGATGCACAATGGGTTTATAATTGTTGTGGGGAAGGTTGATCATCAATTTATATTTTATCACTTTTTTCACTTTGTTCCTCATTCTCCTTCACTTGCATTTCTCACTTACTTAAATGAGGAGAATAGTTTGTGGCATGAATAGTTTGGCCACTTGAAATACCGTTACTTGTAGCATCTTCTATTTGGTTTTTTGATGGAGTTTTCCAAGGATGCATTCTTGGTAAGCATCCTAAAGAAAAATTTGATAAAGGCAAAGCATGGAGGGCTACACTGTTGGCAAGAGACACTATATGGATTCATGGTTGTTGTCATTGATGGCAACAAAGGTCATCCCACATATCCGCAAGTCATGGTGTGCCTCTACCGGAAGTCAGGATGAAGAACTGTTGTGGTCCGGTGAACAAGAACAGAGCATGTGGCAAGGTCCGACAGATTGGTCCGGACCTCTTAAAGGAAGTGTCTTGGTGTAGTGCAGATTTGGGGAAGTCAAGAGGACTACCTTGAGTAGTATATTCCAAGGATTTAGCCTCCGGTGATGGACAAAGAAAAAGATATGAATAGCTGAGTACCGGATTCCTGAAAGACAATGAGAACAGAAGGAAGAACTGACTGACAGAGCATCAGAATCTTTTCCAGATATGTTACTGTTGATGGTAAAGGTTGTGAAGGCATGAATCATGTTTGGCCAACATGATTAATGATATCTACAAGTATATGCTTGATCCGCATTGCTTGGTGAGCAAGGATTCAGCCGACAGAACAGAGTTTGTAAGAAACTAGACTGTTCCGGATGCCGACTAGAAAAGTGATGAAATTACTTGTGCAGATATATATAGAGGATGGATTTAGTTGTGAAAAGTGTGAAAGTGTGATATAGTATGCGAATAAGTACAGAGCAGAGCAGAAGTAGTAAGAAAGATCTAGTATGTGAAAAGATAGCAGAATAAAGAACAGAGGAAAGATGAAGTGCAGCAGATCAGTGTACTGAGCCTAACCAGAACTGAACCCCAGCATATGTAGGTGCTTCCAATCAGTTCAAGTATTATATAACATTCTTTGTAGACAGTGTGTCTCCTTGTAGGTAGTGGGCCTCTTTGTGAGCAGTGTGCTCGGGCAGTGAGCCCTAATTGGCAAGTGCCATTTTTGTAACTCCTTATTCTTCTAACAGAATAATCTTTGGGTTAATCACCCCGTGGTTTTCTCCCTTAACTGGGTTTCCACGTCAAAAATACTATGTCATGTGTTTCTCATTTCATGATAATGTTTGTTTGTTTAAATTCAATGCTGCTTTGATTAATAAGAAAGTTCAAAAGAAGAAACAATTAGGATAACTGATTCACCCCCCCTCTCAGTTATCAACAATTGGTATCAGAGCAAGGTTCCTCCTAATAGAGCCTAACATCTTGAGGAAGATCTGGGAGTTCCAATGGATGCATATGGTTTAAGGGAGCAACTCAAGACTGCCCTTGAGGATCTTGAACAGTCAAATTCTGAAGTCAATGAATTAAAGGAAAGACTCAAACAGGCTGATGAATTCATGAGAGAACTAAAAGACAAATTAAGTCTCTCTATGAAAAAGAGAAAGGAGCTGCTCCAACAATTGGCAAGCCAAACTGAAGAAAGCAATACAAATGAAAAATTGACTGAGAAAACCAAGTTATGTGAAAAGTTATCAAAAGAAGTCATTATGGTAAGACATGAAATGGAATCAGGAACTATAAAATTTACTCAAGAGATTGAAGAAAAAAGAAAAGCTGAAGACAATCTAAGACAATCTCTTAAAGAGAAATCAGAAGAATGCCACCAGATGGATAGGATTATCAGACATCTTGAATCTGATCTTGAAGATGCCAAAGATAATGAAGAAAAACTTGAGGATCAAATTGTCTCTCTCAAAATAGATCTTCAAACAACAAATGAATATAAAGAAAAATTCAAGATAAGATCTACCCAACTTGAAGTACTTCTTGGAAGTCAAAAGAAGACAGATGACAAGTACGGCTTGGGATATGAGAAAGGAGAAAGTTCCGGATCCGGTCAAAAGAATTTTGGATCAGAAAATCCAAGGAATAGGCCTAGAAGACCTCCGGTAAGACAACCCAATGCTCAAAGATATCCATCTTTCAATGGATACTGCCACAGCTGCAATCACTTTGGTCACAAAGCTAATAAGTGCAGAAAAAGAATGAATCAAACTAATCCATCCTTCTCCGGACAGTGCTTTAACTACAAAAGGTATGGACACAAGTCTCATGAATGCAGAAATATGCAAGTAAACAAATCATTCAATGGTAGATGCTTTACATGCAATAGAGTAGGTCATATGGCTAATCAATGCAGATCAAGAGGTTATCAGTCAAATATGCAAAGAAATGTTATTTGCCAAATCTGTAATAGGTCCGGTCATAATGCTAAAGTCTGCAGAAGCAAGAATCAGGACAAAAGAGGTCCGGTGTATAATCAGAATCAAGACAAGGGTAAACAAAAGATGAATGCAGATGAAGTTAGGAATCAGATGAGCAAGATTTGGGTAAAGAAAAGTTTAGAGAATACAGAAACTGGATCCGCACCAGATTCTGGTGTTGATATTACTTCCAGAAATTAAAAAGTGAGCTCTGGCTCAGGGGGAGACTCAAAGAAAATCTTGTTCTCCCAGCCAATCAAGTGTTGCTGGATGTGACACAAGATGCGGAGTAAAGGGTTTGAAGATATAAGTCCTGAGATGATCCAGACAAGATTTCAGAGGTCTGCATGAAGATGTAAAGAAGTTGTGATTGATCAAGTAAGACCTGTTCCGAGAAATGCTCTGGAATGACAGAGGACTACAAAAGGGTCCAGAGAGATCCGGAAGTACATTATTTTACTCTGCGGACTGGACAGAACATTTGGGATGTTCTTGTAATGTGTCACCTTGATTTATTCATGATTGAAAGATCCGCATGATGTTCATAGATCAGGACTGATCCGGGATACTCCAAGCTATCTGGATAAGGCAAACTGGAATAATATAGGTGGAGCATTTATTACAAATAGATATTAGGGTTTGCGAAATGATATAAGGGATTTCTCAACCATCACTTGATCATTCCACATCCAAGAAGAAGCGAAAAGCGGAGCTCTGCAACAAAATTCATCAAGTTCACCGAAGATCTCCTGCCGAAGTCATTACATACAGAAATCAATCCAGCCACTCCGTGTAACCGAAGACGCAAAAGGTATTTTCCACTTCTGATATCTTGCTACAAATCTTTTCAAGAAATGGCTACTCCAAATATAGTAAAAATCTCAGATAGGCCCCGACCTGAATTTAAGAAACATCCATACAAGTCATTGGAGGTAGATCCCTTAGGAGCATTTTCTAGTGTTCCTCATGGAGTTTTACACACAGAAGACATTAGGGTTTACATACATGCAAGCATTGAGGAATTCAGGGAATTCAAATTGAGAGATCTCTATCACAACAACTGATAGACACTGCTATTGAGCTTAAACCAGAGTACAAGGGTATCCAGAAGAAATAGTTTGATCAATTCATTCATTTCCCCTGCTTTGAAGAAGAAGAATGGGTCTGATATGTATTGAGCAGAATGCATGACAACTTCCTATGGCTGGATAGACCTTGCAAGATCACAAAAGAGGCAATTAGGGCAGTAACTTGTCTATACTCTTCCGGAGGGATACCTATCCTCAAATCTGTCAAGAACAACATTGTAACTGAGGCCACCGGATCAAAATTTGATAAGAGGGCAATGACCATTGAAGATATTTCAGATCTGGATATCAAGTATGCATCCATGATAATAGGATACAAGATCTATCACTCCAGGAGGGAGAATTCTGTATCCGGAACTGCAGTATATACTGCCTATGAAATGCTAAGCAAGAATGCAGAATATGATCTCTGCGAATTGCTCTTAAGCCAATTAATGGAAAATATATAGAAAATCAAGAAGGACAAAAAGAATTCCTTTAAGTATGGTACTCTTATATTATGTCTATTTTTCTACTTCATGAATGAGCTACCCGAATCAAATGGATGGGCATGGCAGAATGACAAACCTATTGCAGTCCAGATAAGAGACTATTTACATGGGCTTGGGGATGCCAAAGCAAGAAATACAGCCCTATGGGGATACTTCAAAAACGTCCAAAGCATGATGCAAGCAAGAGAAAGAATTCCCTAGTCTCTTGTTGAAAAATACAAAGACTCAGTGTGCTTTATGGTGGACACTGATCAGTGCCTAATGGAGGCAGTGGAGCCAAGGACTGTCTAGATCATGCCCATGGGGTATGAAGTGGATGAACAGATAGTGAAGCTGCATGTTCAACACATGCTAAGTCAGCCCAAAGATCCAAAGGCAAAAAGGTTTGGAACCTTTGAGGAGCTGAGTGTAAAGATCCATGTAGAACTCAGGGAACCTGAGATAAAGAGGAAGGTGAGAAAAGAAGTAGAGCATATTGCTCAAGGCCTAGGCATCTCAAAAGAGGCACTTGATGCCAACCGGGAAAAGAGAAGAAAATCTGAGGAAGAAAAGAAAGAGGCAGAAAAGAAAAGCAAGAAAAGTGCTCCGGTGGAATCCTCAAATCAGACCAGATCATCAAAAGGATCTACACCTATCAAAACCAAAAGCTCAAAACTGGAAATCCAGGGATCTGGTAAGAGATCTAAGACAAAAGCCTCAAGAGCTTATCAAAGCCAAAAGGATGAAGAAGAAACTGAGTTAGATGAGGGAGTGAAAGAAATAAAGAAACAGAAGAAGAAAGGATCCGGTGAACCCTCTTCTGGCTGAGACAAGGAAGAAATGACAGAAGAATTTGCTAAAAAGCCCACCCTGTCTCTAGACAGTGTAGTCAAATCAGTCACTGTGGATGGGAACCTTCAACCGGTGGCTGAATTCTATGATGACTACAATGAGGCAGATCAAAAGATCCTGCAGGAAGCTATAATTAGGTACTTGAACATCTACAATAAAGCTTTTATTGAGATTATCTCTGAAATTCCAAAGAGTCTAGAGATGGAACTAGAAATAAGAAAGAACAATGCCATGGCAAAATACCTTGAGATCAGGGAACAGATAGCTATTCAGCTATATCCCTCAATTGATCACAAAACCATGAACATGATATTCAAGGACTGCAAGGATGAATTCAGAAGCAAAGCAAGGATGAATCAGCTTATGCTTGGTGAGACTAAAAAAGTAGCCAAGGACACTGAAGAGATCTTCCAGAATACATACAAAAGGTTTAATATTCCTATTATAGAGGACTCAGGTGCAGAAACAGCTGCGGACTTGGAATCATCTGCTCCGGAAGAAGTGCCACTAGAACAGACTAACATCTCTTCTCCGGCTTCTCCTACAGTCTCCGGATCCCAAGAAGAAGAAAAATTACAGGAGGAAGAAGCAGCAGAAAAAGAAAAAGAGGCTGACAGCACCAAGGATGCAGAGAAAGAGAAAAATCCAACAGAGAAAACCACAACTGTAAGTGGTAAGAATGTGGAAGGAGATAAGACTCCTAAGGACAAAACTGCAGAAGAAAAGAAACATCTGTCTCCGGCAAGAGACACTGCACAAACTGTTCAAAAGTTTCTAAGCCAAGAAACTTTAGAGATTGATGAACCGGAGCTTCTAAAAGGCCCATTCAACTTTGACTCTCTCTCTCTAGTACAGACAATGAAGATAGCTTCATTTGCAAATGCTAAGGCAAATGAACAACTCCTAAAGTCTCATATGGAAGACTGTGAGTTGATAGAGGCTGCTTCTGGAGTGCTTGAAAAGATTATGCCATCAATCCAGATAGATCTGACAGCCTCCTCTTCTGGTAATCTCAAAACCTTAGTCAGCAGTGTTGATACACATTTTGATTCTCTAGAAAAATCAGCTGAAGAAAAGGTCCGGAAGGAATTTTTGGATAAAAGATTTTTAGAAGTATTAGGATTAATCTCTAATGATAGGAGAAATATGAGTATTGGAATAAAGAGCTTAGAAAATGCTCTTAAGGATGGCGGTGATATTTATAAATTTTGTATCTCCTGGTCAAAGGCAACAGTAGAAATAGATAAGAAAATAAAAGCGAAACAAGACAAACTACAAAGTTTGTCTCAAAGTTTTGATCCTCTCTCTTCATCCATAGTAAATCAAGAATGTCAAACTATTGCAATCACAAATGCAATAAAGAACTTTGAGAAGGAAAGGAAGAATATCACTAACCGGATGGGAGAACTTAGAAGGATTATAATCCCTAAGTTAGAAACTATGCATGAGGCCATCAGTGATGCTCAGACTACTGCCCAAACAAATGATCCAACAGATCTCAAGAGCGCAGAAGCTTTTGCATTTTTGTTGAGTGGTCACATTTCAATTTTGGATAGAATGAAGCAAAGTTGGGCTACAGAACTGATCCAACTGAAGACATCTTTTGCAGACATTCTTTAGTTTATGTGAGTATGTAAATATGCGGCTATGTATAGAAATTTTTTGAAAATTTTGGTGTGAGGACCCTACCCTTTGCCATTGATGTCAAAGGGGGAGTGAGGAGCAGTGAAAAATGAGGAATCCAACTAAGGGGGAGTTCTAGAAATTGTATATAAAGATAGAGCATCAGCAAAGGGGGAGCATAGTGTAAACACTTAATCATTTTTCACTAAGTATTGCCATCAATGCCAAAGGGGGAGATTGTTGGCAAGAGACACTATATGGATTCATGGTTGTTGTCATTGATGGCAACAAAGGTCATCCCACATATCCGCAAGTCATGGTGTGCCTCTACCAGAAGTCAGGATGAAGAACTGTTGTGGTCCGGTGAACAAGAACAGAGCATGTGGCAAGGTCCGACAGATTGGTTCGGACCTCTCAGAGGAAGTGTCTTGGTGCAGTGCGGATTTGGGGAAGTCAAGAGGACTACCTTGAGTAGTATATTCCAAGGATTTAGCCTCCGGTGATGGACAAAGAAAAAGATATGAATAGCTGAGTACCGGATTCCTGAAAGACAATGAGAACAGAAGGAAGAACTGACTGACAGAGCATCAGAATCTTTTCCGGATATGTTACTGTTGATGGTAAAGGTTATGAAGGCATGAATCATGTTTGGCCAACATGATTAATGATATCTATAAGTATATGCTTGATCCGCATTGCTTGGTGAGCAAGGATTCAACTGACAGAACAGAGTTTGTAAGAAACTAGACTGTTCCGGATGCCGACTAGAAAAGTGATGAAATTACTTGTGCGGATATATATAGAGGATGGATTTAGTTGTGAAAAGTGTGAAAGTGTTATATAGTATGCGAATAAGTATAGAGCAGAGCAGAAGTAGTAAGAAAGATCCGGTATGTGAAAAGATAGCAGAATAAAGAACAGAGGAAAGATGAAGTGCAGCAGATCAGTGTACTGAGCCTAACCGGAACTGAACCCCAGCATATGTAGGTGCTTCCAATCCGTTCAAGTATTATATAACATTCTTTGTAGACAGTGTGTCTCCTTGTAGGCAGTGGGCCTCTTTGTGAGCAGTGTGCTCGGGCAGTGAGCCCTAATTGGCAAGTGCCATTTTTGTAACTCCTTATTCTTCTAACAGAATAATCTTTGGGTTAATCACCCCGTGGTTTTCTCCCTTAACCAGGTTTCCACATCAAAAATACTGTGTCATGTGTTTCTCATTTCATGATAATGTTTGTTTGTTTAAATTCAATGCTGCTTTGATTAATAAGAAAGTTCAAAAGAAGAAACAATTAGGATAACTAATTCACCCCCCCCCCCCTCTCAGTTATCAACATACACAACTTTGGAAGTTAGCACATAGTGATCTCATGGGTTCATGCCACATCCTTCTTTCAATAGGGATAGATATGTCTTGACATTCATTGATCATCTTTCTAGATACACATGGGTATATTTTCTCAAGCAAAAGTTTAAGGTCTTTGAGTCTTTTCAAGACTTAAAAGCTTTTGTAGAGAAATAGTCTAAGAAGGCCATCAAGATTCTACATACAGACAATGTGGGGAGTATGTCAATTAGAGGTTTGAGCATTTTTGTGTCTTAGAAGGCATTGATCTTCAGCACACAGTTCCCTACAGTTCATAGTAGAATGGTGTCGTAGAAGGAAAGAATAGGTCCTTGAAAGAGATGGCTACTTGTATGATTCATTCCATGTTGATGGTACCTCAGTATTGGGTAGAGGCCATCAACTATGTGTGTTATATCTAGAATCAGGTTCCTCATCAAGCTATGAAGGGGGTCACACCTTTTCAAGCTTAGACTACTCAGAAGCCCACAATAAAGCACTTTTAAGTGTTTGGATATCCTACATTTCCCCACATTCTAGAAGAGAAACACAAGGCCTTAGATCTACAGAGCAAACCTTGCATATTTGTTGGGTACCCATATGGTGTCAAAGGTTATATGCTTCTTCATCCCACTACACATGAGTTATTTATGGAGAGGAGTGTTCGGTTTGAGGAGGATGTTTTAATCTCTTCTTCCATCACTTCTCCATCCACTATCACTTTGGAGACACAATGACATGATGATAGGTCTTCTGAGGATCTTAATCCTCATCATCTACATGAGGATTCTTATTCCTCCAATTCAAATGGCAAAGATGATGTTGAGGACTTTTCTTCCTCCTCTTTGAGTCATCATTTAGAGGTTGATGATTCTCCTCCAAGTTCTCCAACAATTGGGCCTCTTTATGCTTGTCAGATTTTGGATTTAACAGGTGATTGGGTTGGTGATCCTTCCGATACGAGAAGAACAAGGTCATAGTTTGAGTAGGCTCCTCATCTCTTCTTTGCTTCAACTTATGATCCAAATTCTTTTAGTGAAGCTTTTGGTGTCCTCGAGTGGGATGTGGCTATGTAAGAAGAGTTCAATTCCTTGGTGAAGAACCACACTTGGGATTTAGTCCCACTTCCTAATGGAAGAAAACTTGTTGGATGCAAGTGGATCTATCAGACAAAACTTGCTATAGATGGGTCGATTGATAAAAACAAGGGTTGCCTAGTCACAAAAGGATTCTCCCAGGTTTCTAGGATTGACTACTCTGATACTTAAATTATGTTGGTTGCCAAGATGAATTCAATCTAAGTTGTCCTTACCATTGCTACATCCCATCATTTGGAAGTTCATCAGATGGATGTGAAGAGGGCTTTTCTTCATGGTGACCTTCAAGAGGAGATATATATGGAGCAACCACAAAGGGTTCGTCTAGGATACTTCACTTGTCTGCCAACTTTGGAAGTCTCTCTATGGCCTTAAATAGGCTCCTCAAGCCTGGTATGCCAAGATGGAATCCTTCCTTCTATTAGTTGGGTTCACTCAGTGCCATTTTGATCTGAACATCTACATTTTGTAGCAGGATGATACTCTCACTTTCCTTGTTCTCCATGTTGATGACTTGTTGATCATGGGGAGTCACTCATCTCACATCTAGGGAATGAAAACTACCCTTCATGATTATTTTTTGATGTCAAAATTAGGCCTCCTGTACTGCTTCTTAGGGGTTTAGATCACTCAATCACCTTCTGGAATCTTCATTTCATAGCCTATGTATGCACTTGATATGCTCTCCCAATTTTGCATGGCTGACTATAAGCCTCTGTTGACTCCATTTGTTTTAGGAGTCAAACTTGAGGCTGCTTGTTCTTCACCTTTGGTGGATGCTACCTTGTATCACTAATTGGTTGGGAGTCTCATATAATTGACTCACATGAGGCTTGACATTTCATATGCCATGGGCCTAGTCTCCAAGTTCATGCAAGAGCCACATGAGCTACATTGGAAAGTAGCTAAGTTGATTCTTCACTATGTATTAGGTACTCATAGTTATGGGACTCACTATGCAATAGGTGTGGATATTGACTTGGTGGGATACATAGATTCAGATTGGGTGGGTGATTCTCAGGATCACAAGTCTACTTCAACATATTGCTTCTCTCTTGGTTTTGGTCTAATTTCTTGGTCGAGCAAGAAGTAGTCTTCTAGTGCACTTTCATCTACAGAGGTTGAGTATCGAGGAGTAGTTAATGCTACTATTGAGGCCCTTTAGATTTAGCACATTATCACTGAGTTTGGTATTCTTTTCCAGAAGACATCTCTCATCCATTATGACAACCAGAGTGTGATATAGATCTCTCACAATCCAGTCCATCATCAGCAAACCAAATACATTGAGTACCAAATGCATTATATTCAGATATGATTCATGCACAAATCATTGACCTTAGGTATTGTCTAAAATTAGATCAGACTATAGACATCTTCACCAAACCCTTCATTGAGAGCAAGTTCATTCATTTGAAATCTTTGATTGGGATGTGGTAGGTGTCCTTTCTTTTTCTCTCTCTTCTGAGGGTGTATACTCTCTTTTACATGGGGGAATTCTATGTACATGGGCACTTCATTAGGCTTGATTTGTTGAGATCCATTTTTTCACCTACCTAAGCTGTGCTTAAGGGTGGTGTTAGTGTAGGTTTTTTATTCCTTATTGTAAGGCTTTTCCTATACATTTTATCTAACTTTCTTAGGTTAATAAAGTGGGTTAATTAAGAGAGTGGGTTATGAGGTGTCACATCACTACAATGGAGCACTCATTAGCTACCTTGGCAAGATACCTTGCTATCTTTAGACCAATAGATACTTGCTTCCTATTTGTGAGTGTTGCCACCTACACCCTCTCTCTTTTCTATATAAACTCACTACCTAGCTTGTATTTTCATTCAATATTGGAGATAATATTTTGATTCTATTTTTCCATTCGAGAATTTTACATCAACCTCTTGGTATTTGTTGTTATGCTGGTTCAATTACTTTTTGCATTTACAATTTATGTTTCTAAGTCTTTCAATTGATTTTGTGTTATAATCTAATTTACGGATTCCAACAAGTGCTTGATAAGCCATGTCATCTTATGACCACCACACTAGGTGAAGCATTACCATTACCAATTTCTATATAGGTGGATTTTTTAGAAACATACTCTATCTTTCTCTCTCTTAGGAGTGTTGAAAGTAAATACAACTTGAAATTATTTTTATCTTTACTAACATGATAGAATCTATGCATTTCACATCTTTCCTATATTCTTCAAGTTCCCATGGAGAAAAATGTTAAAGGATGATCACACATATTGGTAATTAATGAGTTCTATTACTTTACATAGAGCTCAATATCCTTTTATGTATGAATGTTTCCTTTGCATGCATGTTTGTGAGTGCTAATATAATTCATGATACATGATCATTTTATGATTTGAATGTACCTTAAAATGGGGTTAAAATCAAATGGTGAAATTTCCATACCCATAGCAATTCTCATTAGTTTTTAGACCATTTTGATCGAATAGACTATCAAAATTACATATCAATAAATGGAACACTCTTGTGCAAAGTTGTACTCATTCCTTAATCTATTACCTCTCTTAATTTACACTCATTCACATGAATTTGACCCTATCTTGTCCATAATTATGCCTATTATTCCCCCCATACCTAAAAAATCATTCCCCATCTTGATAATATCACTTTCCTATCCTAGGTCAATCCCATAATGTGTAGTCGATCCTACACTATCCAAAATTGATCCAAAATTCATAGATGTAAATTTTAATGTTCTTAACATGGCATCAAAATTTTCCTACAAATGGCATAATAGGGATGTTAAGATCAAGGGAATGGAGATAGTCAACCATGAAGAACTTATATTGAAAGTGATAAGACTAGAAATTGCTAGGAGGAAGATATTCAAGGACAAAAAATATGGGAAGAAGCTAACAGGGTCTTCATGTGATATGGGGAGCTATCGAAGAGATACCAAGTTGGGTATGAAGTTTTTTCTCTTAAGGAGATCTACCATATTGTGTCCATGGCTATTTTGAGGTACACAACCTTAGAACATAGATTCACTTCCCTGTTTACTTACCATTTCACTATTCTAAATCATTTTCAGTTCCATCACAAAATCTCCTTTCCCTTTTTTCTTTTCTTTTTCCCTAGACGTGATAATGAAGGAATTTATGAGGAGGGTGGGAAATTACTCTACACATATTCAAGTGCCTTATTTTTCTCTTGGTTAGCCATTGTAAAAGAACCCACCATAAGATTAAAGTTTAAACCCATCCTTGAAAAAAGGGAAATGCCTTGACATTGACTCCTAGCATGGCTCAAGATATCTATGATGAGGTCTTCCTTACCAATAGTAGAGATGAGGAAGATGAATTCATTGAAATTTATATTAAGCAAGAGGAAGATGGCCCCAACTATGTGGAGCTGGGGGATGGTGAAGAAAAATAAGAATAGGTAAAAATAAGGGTTAGGACAAACAGTAGGAGCCAATGATGGGGGATGAATGTTTTGGCATTCCCAACCCATGCCATCATCCATATGGTGAGAGAAAAGTGAACTATTGTACTTCAGAAGGGGCCATCAATGTCATTAACCAATTGGTGGAACAATCAACAGGTATTGTTTAGGAAACTAATATACACCACCTATGGTCAGAGTGGTTCTTGTGGAGATCAACTACCTTAATATTAAAATAGTGACCATATCCCATAAGTATGATAGGAAATTTTTTATCCCTAATGAAGAGGATAAGTTATCCTTTAAGTATTAGATAGCCATGTAAGAGATTTATTATTGAAAGTTGGGGAAGGATAAGATGAATTTCAAATTGTTGTTGCTTGAAGAGAATGTCAAGGAGTTAAATGATAGTCAGAACAAGAAGGGGAGTGGGGAAAACTTGAAACAAGGAAATAATAGTTGAGGGCTTTCTACTCAACATAGCAAATGGTATAACACCTAGCACAACACTATCAATATTGGAGGTGACAAATGTGTCAATCTCACTGAGGGTAGTTTCTTAACTATGGAGTTAGAAGTAGCTAAGATGCTACACAATTTGTAGACCTTTTAGCCCTACTCATTGTGCTTTTCCTCTTTTCTTAGTTTTTGGTATTTATATAGTTGTTTCTTTTTTTACTACTAGTTATCTCTTTAGTCCTTGTTATAGCAGGGTTGTGTTTTAATTGCTAGTATGTAAAGGGTTTATGCCCCCTTCAAAACAAACTTATCCTAATCAAAATTCTCACTTATTCCACTAGCCATTATGAGTAGACTCGGTACATGTTTGCATGATTAATGGATATGTATTTGTATTTAAAGTAATTCAAAGTGATTCTATTCATGATTGGTTATTCACTTAAAATATTATGCATTATAAGGAGCATCATTCTAGCAACACTTCAATTTAAAACACTAAAAGGAATTGAATTATGCATCTAATCATTCTAGCACATTTACATGAATGAAACGTATTGTCTTTGATGATTTCCATGACTATAAATTTATCCCAATAAATGGAAAGGGGCTATTTAGTGGCTATATATCACCAATTGGCTAATTTTAGGCTCTGTAGAAGTGTGTAATTTTCCCATATTTGATAGATTTTCCCTAATCTTGAAACAAAGTCACCATGAGTTAGAAACATTAATTCTTTAGGATTGGAATATATCACACTATTGTTAGATTTAGGGCACACAACTGAGAGGGGGGGTGAATCAGTCGTGTAAAACTTGGATCTAATTCAAAACACTTAGCATATCAATTAATCACTCATGAAAGCATAAAGCATAAACATCAGAGAAGATACACATCAACACATGAGGCACCAAGATTTTGACGTGGAAAACCCAATTAAGGGAAAAACCACAGGGTGATTAACCCAAAGATTATTCTCTGTTAGAAGAATAAGAAAAATAGATGGCACATGCCAATTAGGGCTCAATGCCTGAGCACACTACTCACAAGAGGCACACTGCCTACAAGAGACACATTGTCTACAAAGTAACAAGTATCACAAACTTGAACTAGAGATTGACATCTTTACCATGCCTGGATCAGTTCCATTTAAGCCCAAAAACTCTTGCTTTGCCTTTCGCACTTCTCTTTGCTATGCCACACTCATCACCACAAGTCGCACAACAAAATGAATTCACAATCCCTTATTTATACAAGGCATCGACTTAGGAACAATCATCTAAGTCGGCAAACACCTACAAGATCATTTGCAAGACATGTAATACATCCGGTTAGCCTGTCTCAAGAAGAACACCAATATCTACAGTTATTCTTCAAATGCAAGCTCTAACTTTAATGCGGACCACTAATAAGAATTTTACATGATCCAAAGATCACCAAAACCTTTCCTGAGTCATCAAGAACATCCACACTTTATCAGCTTACTGGAATTCTTCTCTTCTTCATCCAGAACTTCAAGAACATAGTATGTCATCACTGTCATAATGAAAAAGGTGCTTCCAGACCTCCAAACCATGAAAAAATTTAGTTGTCACTTCACACAAACTTCTTCAACACTCCCTCCAATCCATAGAATGGGATAATGCAATTTCAGAGCTCACCGGACCAAACTGTGACACTCTATCACCACTGAACGTCTGTCGGAACTGGTTCTACTTGAGTGATCATAACTTCTTCAGATCTTCATGTGGACCTCTGAAAATTTGACTGGATCATCTCAAGACTCATATCTGTAAACCCTTTAAACCACATCTTCTAATCTTCATCTTATCTTGGACATTTACCTTATTGTCATCACTGTTCTTCACTGTTCCTGATTAAGACTAATTTCCTCAATATCCTCAACACACAGCTCATCCAATCCTTCTCATTAATGCAATATGAGTATGTTGACATCAATGACAACATTGGTTATCCTCATACTTGCAACAATCTCCCCCTTTGTCATTGATGGCAACATGTGATGTGAAAAACCATCAAGACAGGAACTTCTCCTTTCTGTCATAGCTCCCCCTATCAGCAACAACTCTTCACATGTATTCTCTTCTTTTACTGCTCCCCCTTTGATCATCAACCACTTGTTTTTCACATGTCTTCTCTCCCCCTTTGACATCAATGGCAAAGGGCTCATACTTGCAATTCTAACACATTAGAATCATACCAGCTGCTCTCCCTGAGTAGCAGCTCCCATCAATCTAGATCACAAGATATGACTGTCATATCCACCAGACTGATGCACATCAGTGCATCCTAGTTCATCACTGGAGGGGCAATAACCCCTAACTTCTCCCTGAGATACTCAAAAGAGTCCTTGGGAAGAGGTTTAGTAAAATATCTGCAAGCTGATCCTTGGAGGGCACATACTCCAATCTAACTTCACCCTTGTTTACTTGCTCTCTCAGAAAGTGAAATTTGATAGATATATGCTTGGTCTTAGAATGCAACACCGGATTCTTAGAAATATTTATTGCACTTGAATTATCACAGAAAATTGTGATAGGCTCCTCATATTCTACTTGAATATCTCTTAGCATTTGCTTCATCCACAAAAGTTGAGTGCAACTTCCTACTGCTGCAATGTATTCTGCTTCAGTTGTAGATAGGAATATTGCCTCTTGTTTCTTTCTTAGCCAAGAAACCAACCTTTTTCCCAAAAAGAATGCTCCTCCACTTGTACTCTTCCTATCATCCACATCCCCTGCCCAATCTGCATCTGTATATGCATGGAGAGAAAAATTATGATCTCTAGGATACCATAAACCATACTCAACTATTCCTTTTAAGTACCTAAAAATTCTTTTGATTGTCATGACATGAGATTCTCTAGGATTAGCCTGGAATCTTGCCACAAGACCAACAGCCTGCATTATATCTGGTCTAGTTTGAGTGAGATACAATAATCCTCCAATCATTGATCTATACTTTGTCTGATTTGTCTTAGGAGAGTCATCATCTTTGTTCAACTTACATCCGGTAGCCATGGGAGTGTTCATTGGCTTTGAATCTTCCATTCAAAATTTCTTCAATAGTTCTTTCACATATTTGGTCTAAGAGATAAAGATTCCTTTCTTTGTCTGAGTAATTTGTAGACCCAAGAAGAAATTCATTTCACCGAGCATTGACATTTCAAACTCACCATTCATTTGATTTGAAAAGGTTTTACACATACTACCTCTTCGTCCAAAGATGATATCATCAACAAATACTTCAACAATCAAGATGTTTTCATGATCAATTTTGAAATATAGGTTACTATCAGCAGTACCTTTGTTGAAACCAATCTTCAAAAGATGTTTGTCCAGCCTTTCATACCATGCTCTTGGAGCTTACTTTAGACCATATAGTGCCTTCTTTAATTTGCAGACCATATCACCATGCTCAGATAACTGAAATCCATCCGGTTGTTCAATGTACACCTCTTCTTCTAGGTCACCATTCAGGAAGGTGGATTTGACATCCATCTGATACACTTTGAAAATTTTGAAGGCAGCAAATGCAAGAAATAGTCTGACTACTTTAATTCTTGCCACCGGAGCAAAGGTTTCCTCAAAATCAATCCCCTATATTTGAGAGTAGCCTTTGCAGACTAATCTAGCTTTATTTCTGATTACTTCACTAACTTCATTTAGTTTGTTCCGGAAGACCCATTTGGTTCCAATCACATTCTTGTTACTAGGTCTAGAAACAAGATCCCAAGTGTGATTTTTCTCAATTTGCATCAACTCTTCCTCCATTGCCTTGGTCCAATTTTTATCATTGTAGGCTTCATTTATTGTCTTACGTTCAATCTTTGAAATCAGACAACATTCATCTGAATTTTGAGCAATTTTCCTTCTAGTTTGCACACCTTTGCTTTTGTCACCTATGATCTGATCTTCAAAATGGTTTAGTCTTACATACCTTGGAACTTTGGGAGTTTCTTGCACTTCTGCTTCTTGATCAAGCTCATTCAGACCTATCTCTTCTTCCTAATTTACCGGATTAGTCTGAATCTGACTTTTAGGAGAGGAATGGGCTCCTTGAGCCAAAACACCATCTTGATCATCTTCATCATACTCATAAAACCTTGAGGGTTTCTCTATTCCGTAATCAACCTTCACATTTGTACTTTCTATCATCTTTCTTAGTCTCTTGTTATAACACCGGTATGCTTTGCTTTGAGTGGAGTAACCCAAGAAAATTCCTTCATCACTTATAGCATCAAACTTTCCAAGATCTTCATCTCTTTTAATGTAACATTTGCTACCAAATACTCTAAAATATCTCACAGTAGGAGTGATGCCAAACCAAAGTTCATAAGGAGTCTTACTGGTATTGCTTCTGATTTGAACTCGATTGAGAGTATAGACTGCAGTGCTGACAACTTCTCTCCAAAACATCTGGGGAACGTTTGCTTCCATCATCATTGTCCTGGATGCTTCCTGGATGGTCCGGTTCTTTCTCTCTACTACTCCATTCTGCTATGGAGTCCTAGGAGCAGATAACTGTCTCTTTATACCATGCTTCTCACAAAAATCTATGAATTCACCAGATGTGAATTCACCACCTCTATCAGACCTCAAACATTTTAGTTTTAATCTGGTTTGATTCTCTACCATAGCCTTGAAGATTTTGAACTTCTCAAAAGCTTCTGATTTCTCTTTTAGAAAGGTAACCCACATCATCTGGGAATGGTCATCAATTAGTAACATGAAATATCTCTCACCTTGCATACTCTTGATTCTTGTTGGACCACATAGATCAGTATGAACTAGTTCCAATAATCCGGTAGAGGATTGATCCTTGCTTTTGAGTGAGACTCTACTCTGTTTACCTAGCTGACATTCTTTGCATAAACTATTTGTAGGTTTTACCAATTTTGGAAGATCTCTTACAGCTTGAGTATTGCTTATCTTGATGATGTTATCAAAATTTATATGACACATCCTTCTATCCCATAACCAACTCTGATCAATTTGAACAAATAGACAACTTTTACCAGCATCAACCAAGTGGAAGATATTACCTTTAGTTTGAGTACCGGATGCAATCTCTGTTTCGGATCTTTCAAAGATTTTGCATTTGCCATCCTTGAATCGGAGATCATAGCCTTTGTCCACCAACTGTCCAACACTAAGAAGATTGTGCTTCAAACCTTCAACATATAGCACATTACTAGTTTTATTTCTTCCATTAAAAGAAATAGTTCCTCTTCCTCTAATTCTACCAGCTGAATTATCACCAAACTTTACCACTCCTCCTTCATACCTTTCTAAATCTAAGAACTTGTTCTTCTCACTTGTCATATGGTGAGAGCATCCACTGTCAATAACCCAATCATCCTTATCTTCAACTTGGGCAGCCAAAGCTCTTTCTACAACCTTATAATTGATAGATTCAGAGGATATTGGATCTTCTTCCTTGATGGCAATAAACACCCATTCATTTCCAGATTTGTTTCCTATCTCTGATTCATCATCTGTTACTCCTTCATTATCATCTTCTTCATGAACATAATAACAATTCTTTTGGAACCTTTGTCTATTAGAATTTGACCTTGTAGATCTTTTCAGACATCTTGAGGCAAAATGACCAATCTTATTGTAGTTGAAGTACTTAAAAGGTAATTTTCCTTCATACTTACCGGATGCTCTTGGCAGTCTCTTTGCAATGAGGGCTTCAAGTTGAGTTGTTTCTACTTCTTCTGCTTCCATGTCTCTTCTTGCTTGATCATACCATGACAGCTTCCTTGAAGAGTTTTCTCCCGGATCAAAACTTTGTTTACCTTTCACAAAGGCACTGGCTTTGAATGCAGATTCAGTCTTGGGGGGATCATCTCCAAACTCGGTCATTTGAAATGCAGCCAGTTTGCCAGCCAATTGGTCTCTTATGACAGTTGTATGGGCTTTGAATTCATCAATGGCAGCAACCTTGATTTTGCAGGCAGCAGGAACGGATCCGAGAATTTTGCCAACAATCTCATTTTCATCTGAAACTCCACCAACATTCCTAATTCCACACACCAGCTCATTTACTCTTGGCATAAAGGTAGTGATATTTTTATCATCTCTCATTTTTAGTCTTTCAAATTTCCCTTTGAGACTCTGCAACCTTGCACTCTTAACATACTCATCTCCTTCATACAGAAGTTCTAGTTTAATCTAGATCTCATAGGCAATTGGTAGGTCAATAACATTTGAGAGATCTGAGTCAGTTAATGCGCTTAGAAGAGCCTCTTTGGTCTACAGATTGTTTTCAGCATCTGTGATTTCATTTAGAGTTGTCGGACCACCCTGTGGAGGTACATATGCTTTTGTGACCATGGACAAGTATGCCTTTCCCATACACTCCAAGTGACATTTCATGTGACCTTTCCAAAGAGAGAAGTTGGTTCCATCAAACTTCAGACTATCCTTCTTATATGATGACATCCTGGATCTCCTTAAGCGGTTAAGCTCCTTTTAGAGGAACCTAGCTCTGATACCAATTGTTAGATTTAGGGCACACAATTGAGAGGGGGGGTGAATCAGTTGTGCAAAAATTGCATCTAATTCAAAACAATTAGCATATCAATTAATCACTCATGAAAGAATAAAGCATAAACATTAGAGCAGATACACATCAACACATGAGGCACCAAGATTTTGATGTGGAAAACTCAGTTAAGGGGAAAACCACAGGGTGATTAACCCAAGGATTATTCTCTGTTAGAAGAATAAGAAAAATAGATGGGACATGCTAATTAGGGCTCACTACCTGAGCACACTGCTCACAAGAGGCACACTACCTATAAGAGACACATTGTCTACAAAGTAACAAGTATCACAAACTTGAACTAGAGATTGACATCTTTACCATGCTTGGATCAGTTCCATTTAAGCCCAAAAACTTCTGCTCTGCCTTTTGCACTTCTCTTCGCTATGCCACACTCATCACCACAAGTCACACAACAAAATGAATTCACAATCCCTTATTTATACAAGGCATCGACTTAGGAACAACCATCTAAGTCAGCAAACACCTACAAGATCATTCGCAAGACGTGTAATACATCCGGTCAGCCAGTCTCAAGAAGAACACCAATATCCGTGGTTATTCTTCAAATGCAAAATCTAACTTCAATGTGGACTGCTAATAAGAATTGTACATGATCCAAAGATCACCAAAACCTTTCTTGAGTCATTAAGAACATCCGCACTTTATCAGCTTACTGGAATTCTTCTCTTCTTCATCTGGAACTTCAAGAACATAGTCTGTCATCATTGTCATAATGAAAAAGATGCTTCTGGACCTCCAAACCATGAACAAATCTAGTTTTCACTTCACAAGAACTTCTTCAACACTCCCTCCAATCTGTAAAATGGGATAATGCAATTCTGGAGCTCACTGGACCAAACTGTGACACTCTATCACCACTGAACATCTGTCAGAACCAGTTCTACTTGAGCGATCATAACTTCTTTAGATCTTCATGTGGACCTCTGAAAACTTGACTAGATCATCTCAAGACTCATATCTACAAACCCTTTAAATTGCATCTTCTGATCTTCATCTTATCTTAGACTTTTACCTTATTGTCATCACTATTCTTCATTGTTCCTGATTGAGACTAATTTCCTCAATATCCTTAGCACACAGCTCATCCAATCCTTCTCATTAATGCAATATGAGTATGTTGACATCAATGACAACACTGGTTATCCTCATACTTGCAACAACTATTGTATGTAAAAATTTGGGCCCTAATATACCTACTTTAATAGGAGCTATTTTGTTTGCATATATGCCCCATTTGAACATCCTGATTTAACAATTATGTATTGATATGAAATTTAGACATTGAATCATCATAAAGTTAAATATTATTAGAAATTTTTAGTTAATTAACTACAAAAAGTATTGGTATAAGGATACAATATTGCCATCCAATCTAAAATTTGAATTCCAACATGAAAAAAAAACACTAGGATATTATGTTTCTCTATAGTGGATTTACTAGGGTTTTTATAAAATTTTCAAACATGTCATTTCTTAAAGTATACCTTGGAAAGGAGGATTGAATAAAGATATTTTGGTGTTCTCAAGGGGTTCACCAATTTCATATGTATCGACTACCTTAGAAAAATGAGTAAAGAGGAATAGTCAACCCCAACCCATGTATTCTATTTTAAAGATAATTTAAATATCTTCTTAACTTAGAAATAAAGAATCATGTAAAAAAAATAATGGCAATGAAATAGAAAACAATGTTGTTCTTGATAAAAATAATATTTGCACACTCTGAGTCATTTTCATTTTTCAAAAAATCACTTATAGTTTGTGCAAAAAGATCAAAATGCCATTTTTTTTTAAAAAGTGTATAGTGCAATTGGTTACCCTTATTATCTCAAACTAACTGCGACTTAAAAATCTAATGATGATTAACAATTTACCAAAGTAAAATGTTTTTTAACTTAGCACCATCATTTCTTAGGGTTTTGGTAATAAAATAGTTTTTTTAATTGTGATGAGAAAGAATGTTTTACAAAAATCATTTAAAAAATTGTACTAATCATTATAAAACACATTATATCATTGACTACTAGAATGAAGAAAGATATATTAAAATTGCAGATGATAGTTTTTTAAAATAAAAATATAATATATAGGATCATTTAAGTCAAGAGAACAAAGAAAATATAATGAGCTAGCCTTCATTATGAAAATCTTATAATATTTACATGGTTAAAACTACATTTTAGCACTTTTTCCTTTAATTTTTGGTTTATTTTATCACCCAATTTTGATCCCCTAGAATGTGAATCATCCCTTAACCATCATCTCTCACCCTAATATAATGTGTTTCACACTTAAACACTTATTTCCCATTTTTGTTTTATCCCCTATTCATTTAGGATGGAAACATGTTGTGCTCATGTCCTCTTGAAAGGACCATACACAAATGCCCTTGAATTCAAACATCTCCTTTCTTGGTGCAATCACAGTTAGGAAGGCCCACAAAGTGAACTATCTAGGCTGTACAGCTAGAGTAAACACAACGGAAACAAATCAAAGATATAAAGTAAATGTAGATTCAATCATCTAGTATATCAAAGAATCTAAATACAAATTGGCCGGCAACATACAGGCTTACAATTAGGGCTCACAGGCCTGATTATAGAATATGCACAAGATATAGCTTTGAAGCTCCTTCACAAGAAACGCAAATTATCAACTATAAACTAATGATCAATTTCCTAACTACTTTCTTAAGCTTCTATTACATCTTTTTATATCATCTCTGAAACATAAGATTCCTCTGCGTCGGCCAAGGAAGATCACAAACTCCAATGAAGAGTTGTAACGTGTGTACATGGATAGGTCAGACCTAATCATGTAGAACTCCTCCGCAAATGAATGGAATGGTGTACAAATCTTAGGGAAGGTTAGCCATGAACCAAACAACATTGAATGATGTGTAATTTAGCTTCGCAAGTTATGAGATGTTCTACAAGCCTTCTCCTTTAGCTGATTATCTGAGATTGTGAGGATGCTCTATTATGAGAAAACAAATGATCTTCTAGTAGCAATCACTTTTTGGTATTGTCCTCTGAATTGCAATTATTTTTGATGCACCACATACTTTACACCGCTTAGGAATTTCATAGTCTTTTATTTCTTGAGGTATCTGATAGAACAAATAGGGTCATCATCAAAACCATTCACTTGATTACACCCCATAGTGGAATCAATGAGGTTTGAAACTCTAGTGAATGTCGTGGGTGTCAAGTATGAGTGGCCAAAGCCTGAATTGATGATGACCCTCCCCTTTTGTCTTTTGTATATCAAATGTTCCATTCATAATAGAGGCCAATCTTTGTTACAAACTAAAGTAGTTCCTATTGTCACCAACACTGCTTGTTGATCCTTCAACCATTGCCAAGGCTTTGCAATATACACAACCATTACTTCCAAGTAATTGAACCCCTCTCTCGCCATCTCCTCGTGAGCTAGCTAACGATCATAGTAAGAAGGTTTGGCAATGAGATATCTATCAGGGGCAAGGGAGTGCTACTCAAGATGCAACATCAGGAGGCAGACGGCCCTGGCGGAGGCATCAATATTGGCTTCAACATTCTTTTAACTACTTCTAATTTTCTTACCACAGTAAATAAACTGGCCAGTATACATACCCTCGGTGGTGATGAAAAGTGCCTTCTACTGCCTGTAATAGAAAGGATGCCTGAAGTTAACAGGGAGAGGGGTCGTGAGTGACTTCTATAGCGATGATTTCATCTCTATATGGAAGTCAAATCTCTTGAAGATGTTATACTACCCAGCCTCCTGATCTCAATTTATACTCTGGATCCAAAATAGTAACAGGTGATTGTTGCACTCTTTGAATGACCACCATGACTTGAAACTATTGAAAGCCATGATGTAGAGATTCTTGAAACCATGATTTTAAATGCTACACAAACAACTCCAAATAGAAATCCGTAGAAACTCTCAAAGATGAAGATAAACATGCAAAATCCTCACCGATCCAACCTAGAAAACATGCCAAATACCAAAAAATTTGCCCAAAAGTTGATGAGAAACTTGGCTCTGATAGCACTGATCTAAATTATTTTGTAATTCAAAGGACAATACCTGGTGAGAAACCTACAGTATTGTAAAACACATATAAGAAGCAATATGCAAACCAGATTTTATTCATAAAAGAAGAGTTCATACAATGTGGGCAATCTTGGCAGGTGAGATGTATGCCTTGGAGACTTCTAGGAGAGTTTGTATAGTTAGGCGATCTCAGTGGATGAGATGTATCTCTGAGAAGAGATGTATGCCTTGAACTTCCCTCAAACTTCCCACGTTTTGGCTTTGAATTGAACTCATTTATACATTCTCAGAAAGAAGATGAAGGGTCACAACACCCATGTCCTCATTAGAAGTTGAAATGAAGAGCCTAAAACTGAAAGGTTACCACATATATATTTTATTTGAAATATATATAATATTTGGATCGAAATAAGCTATCTTTAAAGATATGTCCACCTCTACAAATATTGAATCATGTCCTCTTGGTGTCTTCGGCAATCCCATTATAAAATCCATAATTATGTCTTCCCAAGGTCTCTCTGGTACTGTCAAAGGTTTATACAATACAGTATTTTGACTACTCCCTTTTTCAACCTGACAAACTCTACAACTCTACACAAATTTCCTAACATCCTTATGTATCTAGACCAAAAGTAGTTTTCACTTACCAAAGCCACTATCTTAGCTATCCCAAAATGTCCAGCCAATCCATCACTATGCTTCTCCTTGATCAAATTGTCTCTCATTGAACTTCTAGGTATGTATAAGTGATTTCTTTTGAACAACATATCTTCTTGACTGAAATAGTCCAACCACTTACTCCTATCTGTCACAACAAGTTCCTTACAGGCTTTCCAAGGTTCTACAAAATCAAGATCTTCCTCATACATGTTCTTCAATTCATCAAATCCTAATACATCAACTCTCATCTCTATCAACAAGTTCCTTCTTCTACTCAAGGAATCTACAACTTTGTTTGATTTTCCACTCCTATGGTTCAATATAAAAGTGTAAATATGCATGAACTCTACCCATCTCATATGTCTCTTATTCAACTTTCCTTAACTGTTCAAATATTGCAAAGCTTGATGATCTATATACAACACAAACTCCTTAGGCAACAAGTAATGTCTCCACTTCTTCAAGGCTTGAATTATGGCATAAAACTCTTGATCATAAACTGAATATCTTCTCCTTGCATCATTCAACTTCTCACTAAAATATGGTACAGGTCTACCTTCTTGACTTAATACTGCTCCTATTGCATTCCCACTTGCATCACAATCTACCTGAAATGCCTTATTGAAATATGGTAATGCCAAAACAAGTTGCTCAATTACTTTCTGCTTCAAAAATTCAAAACTTTTATCTGCTCTGTGATGTCCACTTAAAGTCTTTTCTGTCACCTCTCATTGTCTCTATCATAGGATTACAAACTAAACTAAAATTTATGATGAACTTACGATAGAAACTAGCTAATCCATGAAATGATCTGACTTCTCCAATGCTCTCTAGTGTGGTCCATTCAATAATTGCTCTCACTTTCTTAGGGTCCATCTTTAGTCCTTCTGTAGAAATCACAAATCCCAAGTGCACCAATTCTTTCTTCATGAAACTACATTTCTTGATGTTTATTAGCAATTTCTCTTCTCTTAATCTTTACAATACTTGTCTAATGTGCCACAAATGTTCTTCTTTTGTCTTACTGAAAATTAGAATGTCATCCAAATATAGAATAACAAACTAACCCAAGAATTTCTTCAAAACTTCATTCATCAATCTCATGACAGTGCTCAATGCATTAGTCAATCCAAAAGGCATCACTAACCACTAATACAACCCTTCATTTGTCCTGAACTCAGGCTTCCATTCATCTCCTCTAATTGTGATCTAATGGTATCCACTCTTCAAATCTATCTTTGTGAAATATTTTTCTCCACTCAAATAATCCATGATATCATCCATCCTGGGTAAAGGAAATCAATACTTAACTGTGATCTTGTTGATTTCTCTAGAGTCTATACACATTCTCCATTCTCCATCTTTCTTCAGTGCTAACACTGTAGGTATTACACAAGGACTCAAACTTTCTCTTATCAAACCTTTCCTCCACAACTCATGTATCTATCTATTCAATTCTTCATTGACTTTCAGTGTCATTCTATTTGTTTCTTTGTTAGGCAAACTAGCTCTAGATATAAGATCCATGTGATGACTGATACTCCTTATTGGTGGCAATCCTTTAGGTAGATTGTCTGATATGATGTCTTCATATTCTATAAGCAATGCAGTTATCTCCTCTGGTTTTGATTCTTCAATCTCCTTATTCAAGGTTTCAGGCTTCTTAGGGATCAAATCATAACACATATTCTCATGTCTCAAGACATCAAGAAATTTTCTTCAATCTACCAAACAGATTCTAGCATTCCCACATACTTCGCTCTTAGGATCATCTTCTAAAGGAATCAAGGTAATTCTCTTCCCACTTGATGTTATAGTGTATGTATTCTTTCTCCCATCATGTATAGCTTTCCTATCATATTGCCAAGGTCTACCCAACAAGATATGACATACATCCATAAGCATAATATCACACAATACTTCATCATGATAAGATCCAATATGAAATTTCACCGAACATTGTTCACTCACTAGTACCTTATGATCATCCTAAATCCATGCTATCTGATAGGGCTTAGGGTATTTCAATCTTTCCAACTTTAGCTTAGTCACCATCTCCTTTGAAACTAGGTTATTAGAACTACCACTATCAATTACAGCTTTACAACATTTAAACCTCTTGATTTGCATCTAGTTTTGAACAAACATTTCCTCTGCAATGGTTGAACTCATTCGTCTCTACTTGAAAAAGTGATCTCCTTATGATAAGTGATTCTCCTTTCTTAGGTTTACCAACTAAACTGGGTGATCCGGCAGGTTCTTCTTCCACATAGGTTGCTCTTCTATTGTTCTCTGTTCTCTTGCTTGTACTCCCTTGATTACAATCAAATGCTCTATGTCCACCTCCACACCTAAAACAGGTTCCTCTAAATGTTCTCCTATCAGGTCCTCTCCCTTCTCTTATGTAGCCTTCACTTCGGTATGGACTAGGGTTTCCTCTATAGTAGAAGGTTTTTTCATCTCTCCAGTATGCATTGCTATCTATGTCTTCCTTCTTGAATGTGTTCTCTTGTTTGTTTTGCTCTGCATATGATCTCTCTCAGGAAAATGTTCTACCTCTCTATCTTTGATCATGCTTCTTATTCAACTTTTCTTCAACCTTCAGGGAAACTTGATATGCTTCTTCTAGTTTCGTCATCCTTACCAAACTCAATTCTTCTTGAATGTTCAATCTCAGTCCATTGATGTATCTAGCCACTTTCTCCTTTCTTGCTTCACTATGTCTTGTCCTTATGATCATCTTATGAAATTCTTTAGTATACAGGTAAAAGCAAGAAACTTGGTCCACACGTAGTGGAATTCACGCGAGCAAAAAAAATTCTCGACAGGAACGGGCACCCGAAGCTAAACTGGTACCCATTTAGTAATGGGTACCCGAGCCTAAATGGGTACCCGTTATATAATAGATATAATAGAAACGGGTACCCGTTCTTAAATATAACAGGTACCTGTTTTGTTTATAAATAGGTACCCATTCTATAAATTTTGAAATCACCAATTGCCTTTTCCCTTCCCTTTGCTTCGGTTTTAGTCTCGCGATAGGCATGGTTAGCCAACCTTGAGCCTTGGACCTACAAGTGTTTTTCTAAGTACAGAACAAGAGGAAAGACTGAGTTTACCTATACGGCTAACAACCTTTTTTTTTGAATATTTTTATGAAATGAAAACCCATTACAGATGATAGTGTCTAGTTTTCAAATATGTAAATTTTTTTGTTATTGGACATGTTTTTCTATTTATTATTGAATTTATGAGAAAACTGGTCCAAAAACTTGAAATGATAGGTGTTTGTATTTTTTTAATAACTTTTCATTTTTAATTTTTTTTAAAAACAAATTATATGTCATCAATTTACACATCATTCTTTACACATTGAAAAAATTAATTAATTTTTATGATTTTTTTTGCCCAAATTATGTTGGTTGTACACGAGGTGTTTTCAAAAGTAGCAATTAGGCCTAATCAAAAAATTAAAAAAAAATATTTGGAAAAAAATTATAAAAAAATATCCTCATCAAACATTACTGTACTACACATCTTTTCTCAAAAGGATTTTGAAAAATAATTTTATTTAGGTCAAATTATGTTGGCCGTACACGTGCATGGTATGGTTAAAAAAGTGACTTTTAAACAGTGGTTTTAGAAATGCCTATTGAAAATCAATTTGTGTCATCTGGGTATTGAAAAAAATTACATATTAGGAAACTAGACTCCGAGTACTACATTTATATTTAGTGACTTTTTTAAAGATTCCATCTCTAAGTGCTTCAAATTTTAAGGTCAAATATGACAAATTCTAAAAATCAGGGAAAACACTTCCACTTTTTGGCCAGAAAGTGGACTCAACTTCCTGCACTGACCCATACTCCTTCATAGATGTGTCCTTTTGTCTTAGGTTTTGTAATCTCTTCAATAGTTCAAACTCATAGTCAGCAAGTATAAATTGATTCTTCAATTTTGTCACCATCCTATCCCACTTTGTAATCTTTTCTTTTCCTCTTTTGTTTCTATCTAACTAAACTTCTTTCCATCATATAGCAGCATGTCCTTTCATCTTTGTCTTTGAAAATTTCACCTTCATCAGATCCTCAACTTCTTCATACTCAAAGTATTCTTCCATGTTATTTATCCAGTCAATCAACTCTTCACAATTCAAATTGCTAGTATAGTTCGATACATCAACTCTAGGTCTTTTTCCAATCTTTGAAATAGCTCACAACATCTTGACTTGATATAATTCTTCTTGTTCTTCATCTCCTAGGGTTTTGCCATCTTGATTAGTGGATTGATATTCTTCATCATCATCACTTTCAACATTAGGTCTAGGTGTAAGTCCTCTTCTCTGATCTTCTTCAACAACATCCAAGAAAAATTGCATGGTTTTTATCATCTCCATCATCTCATCCATTCTACCAGCCATTATTCCAACAGCAGGGATTCTCCTCAGTGGCATCTCTTCCTAGGATCAAGTGTTTATTTAACTACCTCAAGTTTAGTAATCAGGCTACAAGGTGACAACTACCTCACAATCAGTGATCGGATGACAAGACCAGTAACCTACCTCAGATTCAGTGATCTATCCACAACAAGATCTTATGGAATTCCTTTGCCAACTTTGCCCAATTCACTCCCAAAGATTCAAAATTTTGCTCTAATACCACTTGGTGCAGTCATGGTTAGGAGGGCCCACAAAGTGACCTATCCAGGTCGTACAGTTAGAGTAAACACAATGGAAAAAACTCAAAGATATAAAAAAAATGCAGATTTAGTCATCTGGTATATCAAAGAATCTAAATACAAATTATCAATCAGCAACATGCGGGCTTACAATTAGGGCTCATAGGTCTAATTACAAAATATGTACAAGATATAGCTTTGAAGCTCCTTCATAAGAAACTCAAATTATCAACTATGAACTAATGATCAACTTCGTAACTACTTTCCTAAGCATCTATTACATCATTTTATATCATCTCCAGAACATAAGATTCCTTTGCATCGGCCAAGGAAGATCACAAACTCTAATGAAGATTTGTAATGTGTGTACACATATAGGTTGGACCTAATCATGTAAAACTCCTTCGTAAATGAATAGAATGGTGTACGGATCTGAGGGAAGGTCGGCCATGAACCAAAAAACATTGAATGATGTGTAATTTAGCTTTGCAAGTTGTGAGATATTCTGCAAGTCTTCTCCTTTAGCTGATTATCTGAGACTGTCAGGATGCTATGTTTTGAGAAAATAGTCAATCTTCTGGTAGCAATAACATTCGAGTAATTGATCTAAATGATCTGAGTTTTGGATATCATGTGCATGAATGTGTCTAGATGCTATGTGTAGCTCCGCAAGGTCTAAGATGTAAATGCGGTAGAACGCGGACCAAAATATAGAAATTGCCACTAACTGAATTAGAAAATGAAAAGAAACAAACTAAAATACAAATGTTTTTGGTTAATGTAAGATTGCTCTTGAACCAGAGATGCTCCTACATCTTTTCTTTTCTAAAAACTTATCTTTACAAAAATCATAAACCATAATTAACTTTTGTAATATCCCTTATTTTTTCTTATTTTATAGCAAATTGGATATGAACTATTATTTTTAATTTTAGAAAAATTATTGATTTAATGTATTTATGCATAACTTGTGATCACCATATTAATAATTAATTAACATAGTTAATTAATTATGTGGAGATTATATTATTATGATTATTAACAATGACTAACAATGCTACTAAGTTTTGTGGTGAGATTATATTGTGTTCTAGGTATAGGTACTAGGGAATGCAAACTAGGTCTGGGCACTACAGGACCCTAAAATGTTTCAATTATGTTGGCAATTAGTAATAAACTAAATTAAGATAATTAATTAATTTAAAATAAATAATTATATAGTGTTTAATTATTTATTTGATGTTTGAATATTTAGTAATTTGAATTATTCTAATTATTATAATTGAAATAGGAATTTAGTGTGCAAGTTCTTATTTAGAATTTATAAATAAATAATTATTTATTTTATCATGGGAAATAGAAATAAAATAAAATATTTCTTCTTTTCGTTTTTGAATAGAAATCTAATATTTAATTCTCTAATATTTTAATATTAGGAATGTGCACAGTGGAAAAGATTATTTAAATATGATTTTTTATTTAATTATTCTTAGTTTTAGAGAATGCATGAGTTAGGGTTGAGAGAAAAAAATATGAAAAAGAAAACTATTATTAGGGAGTGTGCTTTTATTCATGGTATTCATGATTCATTATTTACTTTTTGTTATTGCACTTCAGGAGAAAGAAGATTAGAGAAGATTTAAAAGTTGAAGGTAGTAATTTTTGGATATTGCTTTGTGGATTTGAATTCAAGATTTAAAATTGGTTTCATTTTTTTATTCATCATACATATCAATTTTTGCAAGAGGATTTGAAGTAGGAGTCTATTCATGAAAATATTTAGAAAATACTTATTTTCTTGGTAATTAATGAATTTAAGATTTATGATGAGAAATATTTGAATTTTGAACCTATTTTATTTTGGAAACAATAAAAAATCCAATCCAAACCAATTAAACTTCATGAGAACCAAAATTTGAAAAACTAGTTATTGAAAGTTAAAAAAACTAGGTTGCTTGTGAAAGAAGGAACCTATTGGAACTTAGGAAGATCTTGAAATTTATGGATTCCTCAATGCATGTTTGAATTAGTATTGAAATGTAAATGTTTAGGAGATTCATATTTCAATTTCATGATATATCTTCTGTGTAAGAAACTCTTTTGAAAATGGATTTGGGAAAATTAGAATAGGAAGACCTAGATGGAAATTCTTGTGGAAAACGGACTTAAATCTTATGGGGGATCTTAGTTAAATGATTATATGAGATGCATATGAATGTACTATATGTTTAAATTATTTCTAGAATGGATTGGAATGATAATCTTCAATCTTTAGGTGATTTTAGAATGAAAATATGGAAACTATCCTATTTGTCTCTAGAACCTTCTATGATGTCTTAAATATATCTATATTTTACTAATATACAGTAGATTTCCATAGTCCATGATATTATATCTTGAGTGTTTCAGGATTTAACTGTGTGAAAGTTTTTTCTTCAATGCTTCAGATCACACTGGACATAATCCATCATTTCTAATTCTCTTCTTTGTCCCTCTTCTTCTTGATGATGGATCATGGAGTGTGATCTGAAATGTTGAAGAAAAAACTTTCACACAATTAAATCTTGAAACACTCAAGATATATATATTTTACTATTTTTAATTGTTATGTTTGTTTTGGAAATTGTATAAGACTCATGCATGAGCTCTAAAATTTTGTCCAAGTATGGTCTTGTATGGTCAATCTCTATGGGAAACTTGTCTAAGTAATTATATGTACTCACAGTGTTAGAAAACTAAGTTTCTATATTAGAGAATCCTTATAAAGTAATGAACTTTTGATTTGGGCTTGTATTATGAGAAATTCTATTTCTCAAGATGGTAGTGCAATTTTAGGACTTGTGTTGTCATTAAAGAAGTGCATTGTCATTACCTAAATAAATACCTTTTGAGTTTGGTAGATCTCATTGTCCTCTTTCCATTGTTTTTATGGGATTAAAAAATGTTACATTTTGATAATGTTATGATGATTTTTGTATAAAAAAATTGTGCAATAATTGGATAAACATTGATTTTGTAAATGTCTTGTTTACCTTTTTAGAAAGGTTTTCATGTTTCTTATAATGTTCTAAGATCTTACAGTCATTAGACAAGAGTTTCAATAATTTTAGAATTAATTTGTGACATCTAGTTTGATTGCTAGGTTGATAGTTCAGAGTAGGACTATATCATGGACTATAGCTAACATAACATTCTCTTATACCTTTTCTAGTACATTTGAAGACCTTATCCTCTTAAGTGAGACTACAAATAGATTAGAAAATTCTCTTCTTTCCATAGACTCACATCACATAGGTTCTAGTGATCTAGACAGGGTAGGGATTCATAGGCTATGCAAATGCACAAGGTGTAGACATGCTAATTATATTTCCCGTGTCATTGCTAGGGCTAGGATATTTCTAACTAAGATATGGCCTATCTTGTTCAACCATATCACCAGATGGTGGGGTGCCTTTTGTGTAGTATAGATCAAGTTGCTTACTTATGTGTAGTATTTTAGCATCAAAAAAATGTCTTCCTTAGTTTGGGATGGGAATTAATTCAGATGCCTTGGTTGTGTTCTTTGAAATTATATTCGTGTATTTTAGCCTTGATACTATGCTTTTTTCTCTTTGATGTATTTTGATTTTTATGTGTATTTTATTTATGTGTGTTACCTTGTGAACTTCAATAATGTGTGTTTTCTATTGTATGTTTATTAATGCTAATGCTTTTGTGTGATTATAATCTATTGAACTTGTGATGTATTTGATGTGTTGTTCTCAAGCAAGGATGCATATTGTATGAATGCATGTTATCCTTCATTGTGCATGTGTAACTTGTAAAGTCTTGGTTGTATTGGATTGAGTCATTGGTATGTTTATGTTGTCAAAATGTGTTGTGAACATTATCTTTCTATTTGCATGTTAAATTGAACATGTAGCTTTGTGTGTATTCTTCTATGTCAATAATGGGATGAACTAATGAAGATAATCACTAGTGTTTTTGTTGGTGTAATTAAATATTTAATTACACTTTATTAAGTTTACTTAGGGCTAATTTTAGTCTTAGGTTATTCTTAAGTCATATTAGGGTTTTTTTCTCAACTTGCAAATATAAAAGCAAGTTCTCACATGTAATTCTTAAATCCATTTCATTAATTCATCCTTATTGTGCAAATTATTCCCCTTTTTTTTCTTCTCTTGTGGAAAGTAAATCTTAGGTTTTGTAGGTGATCTTTGTGGCTTGAGTTAATTATCAACTTCAACATGGTATCAGAGAAGATCTGCAAGCGCCTTCTCAAATTTGGAGAAAATTTTTAAGCAAGAGCCATTTGTTGGGTGTGTTTCTGTGTAAAATGGGGTATTCTATCAAATTTAGAGAAGCTAGAAAAGGTGGATTTGTCTTTTATTTAGCTGAATTTGGTCTCGGGAGGCCAATTCTGTGAAGGTTTCAATAGGTGCTTTTTTCAGGATCCGGAGGAAAGCTATTTTCGGAGCGTTTTGGGCCCAAATGGACCTCACCATCCCAATTAGAAGGCCTAAAAAACTTAAGATTGACTGTCAAATCATCGAAATCGACCTCGGGCTCATCTAGGACAAATTATTTTTGCCATGCAAGCCGTACGACCTACCCATCATGCAAATCGAGGTAAAAAATTTTTAAAAAATTTATTATATTTTTCCTGCTTAAAAATATTTCAAAAAAATTATTAAAAACGTAGGTTTTTTTAATTTTAAAAAGTTTTTTTTTAAAAAGAAAGGTTGTAAAAACAATCAAAAAAACTTGTAGGCAGACCTGTGCATGTGCAGGCCCGTACCCTGTACCATAGGGTACTGCAGGCGTTGCCCTTTTTAGGCAGTGGACCCCTTAATGGGGTTCTTTTTTTTTTTAAAGGTTTTCATTAAAACTAAAAAAATTAACCCCTTTCATATTTTTTTAAAAATCTTTTTTAAAATCCTTTTCAAAAATCCTTTTTAAAATCCTTTTCAAAAATCTTTTTAAAATCCTTTTTAAAAAAAACACCAATTCATTTTTTAATAGTTTTTTTTTTTAAATAAAAAAAATATTATATTATTTGTTGTACCTAAATGTTCGGGATCCATGCCGTGGTTTTTTAAACAAGCCTCTATTTTAGCAGTTTCTCCAAATTTGGCAGCAATTCTGCCAAATTTAGCAGCAATGGCCATTTTTTTCTCTAATTTGTGCTTCAAGGGGGCTATTTTCTTTTTGCTATATCTTGAGAAAATGGAGTTGGATTTTTGAAAATGAATAGGCGTTGGAAAGATGGTTTTTGAGCACAATCCAATGGTGAAGGTATTTTTTCTATATTTTGTTGTTGGTGATACTTATTGCTATTTGAAGTCCAAACACTATTTTTGGCCTCCGAGCTCATATCTTTTTGCCACGATCTCCAATTTTCACAATTCTTGCGGCATTGGAAAGGTATTGAGGAGCTCTACACGGCCATCTATGCACTTTTTCTAGATTTAGTCCCAGGCATTCTTTATTCAGTTTGTCAGTTTTATGGCTTCTATTTGATATTCTAGACATTTTGACACCTAGAGAAGTTCTATTTGTTTTGTTGGGCTTCATTTATTAGCATTAATACATATTCAGATTGTTGATCTTTGATCTAATTTATTTGACAATAAGAGCAAATTCAAATATATATCGAAGAAGCAGAGTAAGGGAGTTCATTACAAGCATGGAAGAGGGTTGGTAGTAGGTAAAGGAGCATAAATCATCTACCAAACAAACTTCTACAATTGAAGCATGACTTGAGTGCCAAAGAGTTTAACAAGATAAAGGATGATGCATGTTTTCATTTTTTGGCTCATTGGAAGGGGTTACTAGATGGAGAAAGCACTTAGAGGCCAAAGAATGATGTGATCAAGCATGGTTCTGATGCATCACTCTCCTCAAGGGGACTTGAGTTCCTTTTTTAGGAGCATCATTATTGTCTTGGGATCATGTGCAGAGTTTAGCAACATTTTTCCTTCTTCCTATATATTCCTATCTGAAATGGCAAGACATTATGCACACATATGTAGTTCTATTTCTTCCCAAGGGGAGAAATGTTGGTCAATGTTCATGGGTCTTCATCTTTATTCTATTTTGAGCATCTTCCAGTACTACAGGAGTCATCTTGAGGAGTAGTTGCATGGTCTCTCTTATCATCTCTATTTTTGGAGGGAGCATTTCCTTGCATGGGGTTTAATCCTTCTCACTTCTGGGGGGTCATCAGACCTTCTCTCTTCTTCCTCTCTTATGGGGGGCATTCATGTTTGTACTTTTGTGATGGATTCAGTTCTTGGGGGGTCTTAGTGTTAGTCCTTCTTGTATCACATGTTCATATATTTGTGTTTTCTCTCTTTTGGAGAGGAGTTTTCTCCCATTGGGTTTTTCTCCTTTCTCTGCACTTGTGAGAGATTCTTGTTGTACATGGGTACCTAACATGGCCTTGTAGCCAGGACCTATTCTTGCATTAGTTGCATGTTTTTGATTTCTTCCTAAGTTGCACTTAAGGGGGGGTGTTCGTGTAATTAAATATTTAATTACACTTTATTACGTTTACTTAGGGATAATTTTAGTCTTAGGTTATTGTTAAGTCATATTAGGGTTTTCTCTCAACTTGCAAATATAAAAGAAAGTTCTCACATGTAATTCTTAAATCCATTTCATTAATTCATCCTTATTGTGGAAATTATTCCTCTTTTCTTTTTTCTCTTGTGGAAGGTAAATCTTAGGTTTTGTAGGCGATCTTTGTGGTTTAAGTTAATTATCAACTTTAACAGTTTTAATGATTCATACATTTGGATTTTGGATGGTACTTCTTTTACTTGACCAATGGATGGAGAGGAAAGGGACATCCTCATGGTGGTTTCCATGTTTTTTTTATCAATTTTGATGATATAATCTTATGTAACTCCTAAACCTAAGATATCCCCAAAGGTTATACATAAATCCTTCAATAAACTTCTTAGGAATTGTTTTAAATACTAAGCATATTTTTATATTAACTTCTTATGAATTGTTCAAAATTGTACTCATTAGATTGATCAGGATGACCCAAAAAAAATTTCTCTAGATATGAGGAGTGGAGGAACTCCACCTAAGAGACATCATATGTTAGATGATGTATGAGTATATGGACTAAGGCTTGTGGGCTTGATGTAGGAAATTTTGGAATATTTTCCACCTTATTATGATCATGCTTAGTCAATAGATTTAAACCATATCAAGAGAGGGAGAGGTTTCTAAATCAATAGCTAGAGAGTAATAAAGCCCATATAGGTCTTTATTTGATGATCAATCTCACAAAAAGGATAGATAAATGGGTGGTGATAATATTGTGTCAATGGGCCACATGAGGGATCTTCTTCAACTACATGCACTAATGTTTGAGGGTTCCACAAAAAGGAGCATTTGGAAAAGGTCCAGTTATTGGCACTTGATCAATATCTTCTATACAATCCTAAGGGAGTAACATTAAGTATTATTATGCTATTATGTAGCTTTATATGTATACTTCTCCCTTATGGTTCAAATAGGAAAAAAGATGTAATCTAGATATTGCAACCATCACATAAGAAACCTTGTTGGAGAGGTCTCATACCCACTTCCATTTTTACCACTTTAGGTCATACTAATCCAATGTTTTCATGACCTTTGGTAGCTTGATATGATAGTTACTTAGTATGAGAACTAATTGTTCTAGTTGAGGCAATCCGCAAAGACCATGGTTGATAAGAAGCTTGTCATTAATAGATTTGTGAGATGCTTACAATATCAAACTATTGGTTCTATACATTTTTTATCTCCTAAGACTTTAGATACCATCATATAGAAGGAAATTTTGGTAAAGGATAATTTTCTAGAGGGCATAGAGGATGGTTTAGTGTTGAGCCCATTTTCCCTTTTCAATTAGAGACTAGGGTTTGGGGATCTTAGCCCCAATCCAAGGGGACTCTTTAGGACATGTTTTGCAACTTATAGGACTCTTCAACATTAGTAATAGCAGAGGTAGAATCCTTGGGTATATGCAAAGAGATGAGGGACCAAAAAGTCATTGCATGAATTTTTGGTCCCATACAAGAGGTAATGCGAGCATGTTCTAATGCGCTTGCATTATAAGTTGTATAAAGTTAAAAAAAACTCAAACACCCACGCCCTTTTCTGTAGTATTAGAAGGAAAAACTAGTCACAAGAGCATGAGCACATTGGAGGAAGGAGAAATCAAGCAAGTTCTAAGAGTAATCCATGTTTTCACCATGCTACCTCCCCAATCCCACTCCTAAAGACATTGTGAAGGAAATGTAGAGGGTGTAGTAGTTGAAGAAGGTAGGGTTTGATTGATTTTTGTGAGTTTGAAAAGGAATTTTTACTTTTGTAATGTTTGATTGGTTTTTTATATTGAATTTACAGTCAATGAGGCAACACAAAACACAAATCAAGTAGAGGAGGGTCAAAACAACTCCCAAAACCCTCAAAACCCCCCACATTCACATCCTCACCATGAAAGAGATACATCAAAGAACTGTTTAGGACAAATAGAAGAAAATAAAAAATATCTTCAAACCCTAATTGAAACGTTAAATAGTCCAAGTGCAGGAAACGATCGTAGGAGAGTGCTTGTCAAGTCATTAGAGTTGATTGTTTCTCACAATGAACCAGTGAAAAACCAAATCACCGAATTTCATGACTATAGGGAGAGGTGTCAACAATACTATACCAACAAATTGTCTTATGAACAATTGAAGGACCAAAAAATTACAAAATTTGTATTATGTTCACAATTTATCAATCCTAAAACTGGCCAAACATTAGAAGAGACTTGCAAACACTTCCCAATTCATTGGTGTAGGAATGAAGATATATCCCAAAATATTTGGAATAGATGGTACATGGTTTTTGACTAGTGTCCATGAAACAACAATGAGGTGCCATAATATTTTTTGAGGAAACTCTATTGTGAGTTCATCCTCAAGAAGATTCCTAATTATTTTGATATTTGAGAGTTCCAGGGCAGAGGTGGTGACTCTGCCTAAGCTAGAGAGGGGATAAAAAAAGACCAAAACCACGTACCTAGACCCTTGATGATGCCAACACATGTGTCACTCCCTTCAACTTTGAAGGAGTGTGTTGGGGTGGAGACACTACATTCATTCAGTGCTCTCACGTAGTCTCTAGCACAACATGATGATGATCACCTAGGCCCATGATGGTGAGAGAAGTAGGCATCATTTTTCCCCACATGTTTGTAGTTCATGTGGAAACTTTTGCGATTATGGGACATAGGACTCATGGCAGGACTCTCAGCAGGATGCTGTGACGCAAGGGTAGCAGCCATTGATGGACACATCCATATTGGATGATGTTGTTCTCATAGATGATGTCTTATAGTGTATATTTAGTATTAATTCCCTGGTAAATTTTTAAAAGTTTCATCTTGATTTAATATATTCTTATTTGAAAATTGTATTTAATTTTATATGACTATCTATATTATAATTCAAAATTAATGTATGCAATTGTCTGCGCAATGAAATTACAAGGTTAGAGTCTTCATCCTACCTCTGTTATCTATCCAGTGTGAGGTTTTGAGAGGAGGTCAAATTAGCAGGTATATAATTTATCACATGATCATAAATATGGTACATATATCAATGATAATCTTATTTAGTGACAATATGATAATTTCAATAGGGAGACTCACCAGCACCTCCATGATTTCCTTGGTCCCCTTGACACAAAACCACTTTTTTGGAGGTAAATTTTTAACCATTTGTAATCATTATGCATTTAAATAATAGTATGCATCTATTTTGGTCAAATAACCTTGAAATCTATTTTTAGATGTTTAATATGGAGACTCCTCCTCCTCATCTTTGTGAGTCAACAGAGGTAGGCATTGCTATAGCTGTGTTGTCTTCAAATTCTCTGACTGAAGTATGAGCTAGTAACATGTAAATGTCATTTTGTATTTCTTTTTTTTATCTTTTCATTTGATGTACATAAATGATATTTATGTTTAGTCAATTTTTCTTTTTGATGCTTCTCATAGGAGGTCATAACTCCAACCCATCTAGCTAAGGATGAAGAGAGAGAAAAGATGATAGAGAGGGGTCATCAAGTAGTAGTAAGTGATCGATTACATATGTGATGTTATATATTTCATGTCTTCTATATGAATGTGCATATTGTTTTGATTGTATTACCAGGTTGAGTTGAAAAAATCTCTGTCAAGGAGGTCTAGTCAATAAGAGAAAGGATGAGTCACTGATTGGATTTCCATATTTATGGCCAAGCAAGGGCTGCAGATTATTTCATAGAAGTTCATAGGAAACTAGATTTTGGGATATTTTTTTGTATGCCTAGATGGCTTTGTATACAATGTTTTGTATGTTACCAATGTATATCTTTGTATATGCCTGTATGGCTTTGTTTGTACATGCCTATATGAATTTATATATAGACTCGATGTTATGTTCATGACATTATGTACATGAAATTTTACATTAAATATTTAATATGATGGTCAATTATTGTTACATGAATTTGGTTTTACACATACCAATTGTATTTTCTTGAAAGTTAATAAATCATTTTCAAATAATCCATTTTGTGTATATCTTGCAATCATTGCATTCTATGAGACTGTGCATTTCTTTGAGGTATCATGTCAAATAGTTCACGTGCCTTATCTATGCTTCCGTACTTTGCATACATGTCTACAAGGATAGTTGTATATACAACATGTGACAAAATTCCTATATCCTTTATGCTTTGATTGTTGTCCACACCCTATTCCCTAGATCCTATTTTGACATAGGCAAAGGATATTGGATAAGGTTGTACAATTTGGTTTTAAATGTGTGAATTGCATTTGGTTGAAAGTTTATTTTGTGCATTTTCTTGAAAGTTTCTAAAGCTTTATGAAAAATCCATTTCATGCATATCTTGGAATCATTGCATTCCATGAGACAACATTTCTTTGAGCCATTGTGTCAAACAGTTCATGTGCCTTGTATATGCTTCCACACTTTGCATACATGTCTCACAGGGTAGTTGCAACTACAACATTTGAAATAATTCCTATATCCTTTATGCTTTTATGGATGTCCATACCATGTTCCAAAGATATCATTATGGCATAGGCAAGGACGATGTTGGCTAAGGTTTTGGAATTTGGCTCACCTACCAATTACATTTGCTTGAAATTTTCTAAAGCCTTATCAAAATATCCATTTTGTTCATATCTTGCATTCATTGCATTCCATGAGACAACATTTCTTTGAGGCATCATTTCAAACAATTCACGTGCCTTATCTATGCTTCCATGCTTTGCATACATGTCTCGTAGCGTAGTTGCAACTACAACATTTGATAAAATTCCTATATCCTTTATGCTTTGATGGATGTCCATACTATGTTCCAAAGATACCATTTTGGCATATGCAAGGAGGATCTTGGCTAATGTTTTGGAATTTGGCTTTACACCACCAATTGCATTTGCTTGAAAGTTTTGAAATCCTTATCAAAAAATTCATTTTATTCATATCTTATAATCATTGCATTCCATAAGATGACATTTCTTTGAGGCATCATGTCAAACAGTTCATGTGCCTTGTCTATGTTTCCACACATTGCATACATGTCTCCAAGGGCAATTACAACTACAACATCTAACAAAATTCCCACATATTTTATGCTTTGATGGATGTCCATACTATGTTCAAAAGATCACATTTTTGCATAGGCAAGGAGGATATTAGCTAAGGTTGTGGAATTTGGCTTTACACCCGCCAATTGTATTGATTGAAAGTTTATAAAGCCTTATGAAAAAAATCCATGTTTTCCATATCTTGCAATCATTGTATTCCATGAGATGACATTTCATTGAGGCATCATGTCAAACAGTTCACGTACCTTATCTATGCTTCCACACTTTGCATACATGTCTATTGGGGAAGTTGTAACTACAAGATTTGACAAAATTCCCATATCGTTTATGCTTTGATGGATGTCCGTACCATGTTCAAAAGATCCCATTTTGGCATATGAAGGGAGGATGTTGGCTAATGTTGTGGAATCTAGCTTTACATCTCTCAATTGCATTTGCTTGGAAGTTTCTAAAGCCTTATTAACAAATCCATTTAGTGCATATCTTGCAATTATTCAATTCCATGAGATTGAGGTGTTCTGTCAAACAATTCATATGCCTTGTCTATGCTTCCACACTTTGTATACATGTCTACTAGGGTAGTTGCAACTACAACAGATCTAAAAAAATTTCCATATCCTTTATGCTTTGATGGATGTCCATACCATGTTCCAAAGATCCCATTTTGGCATAGGCAGGGAGGATGTTGGCCAACATTCTGGAATTTTTCTTTACACCCGCCAATTACATTTTCTTGAAAGTTTCTAAATCCTTATGAACAAATCCATTTTCTACATATCTTGCAATCATTCCATTCCATGAGATGGCATCTCTATGAGGTGTTCTGTCAATCAATTCACGTACCTTATCTATGCTTCCACACTTTGCATTTACATCCGACAATTACAAAGTGTGGAAGCATAGGGACAAATCCATTGTAATGAGATCATCACCTTCTCAAAAAAGTAGGTCAAATAGATATATTTTCATTTCTATATTATTTCAATGGAACACCTAAAAATGTAATCTCCGTGAGGATCGAACACACAACCTACATATGACTTCTTGTTCTAAAAAAATTCCTACATTGTAATACTTAACTCCCAATACTTAATTTTTTTCAAAAAAAACTTGAAAACTTTAAGAAATGCAAATGAGTTGTATATGCATAGAAAAAGGAAACAAAAGTATATTGTACCATACCAAGGTAATTTCATTACTTTCAGAGCAAATAACTAATAATAATAAAAATAACTAGTTGTAAAATAATAAGGTTTTTAAAAAATAGAAGCAGTTTACAAACATTGAAAGAAAAGAATGGATAGTCTACTTACATGAACTGTAAAACAACAAACAAAGTTGTACTTCACAAGTTTTGCAAGGATTTGTGCAAGAAAAATGTCAAATACCTTACACAACAAATTTTTTACAATATTTTACAATGACACTTTCATGCATGTTCTACTATGACACATCTCAATCGCAATTACTTCTTTATTTCCCATTAATCAAATCTACATTACAGAGACCCCTACTCTATTTGACCTAAAGAGACCCTATTTTAGTGTAGTTTTTAGAATTCTTGTGTTGGGTGAGTGATTTTTGCAAGGGAAGTGTTTATACATGTATATGGCTATTTACTCCTTCCCTATCAATCTCATAGTTTAAATCCATGTGCAGGTCTCTGTTGTTACATTATAGTCCCCAAAATAAGCCTATTTTGATTATAACAACCCAATTTTCTCCTATTCTATACCAAACAACCTGATCTCATTTTCAAATATGTTTTACAATGACCAAAAAGGTATGCAAATCAGGTCTCAAATGTCCATTATCATGTTTTTGAAAGAAGTTATGATAGGAAAGGTCTCTAAGAAGGGCTACAAACTCCTAGGCCACTTACAAGACAATCACATGTGGATTTGTCTTTCAATTGAAAAATGAGGAAAAGAGTAAGAGAGCTAGAGAGAGACATGTTTGGCATGATTCACATACCATCATTTTACCTTCTATATGGTTTCTATGCTTTGCATATCCTCATTTCACCTTTCTACATTTGATTTACACCTACCACTTTGCATGCATGTCAATAAGGGCAATTGTGACTACATCATCTGACAAAATTCCCATATCCTTTATGCTATGATGGATATAATTAAAACACACTCCATACTTACCTCTAATTTTTATAAATCAATTTCATTTTCCTATGGTGGCAAGGAATGCATTGTTCCAAAATGCTTTAGTTTCATGTAATGGAAAGTTGCTAGGAGTGACATTTTTCATTTCAAAACTAATGGGGCCAAACTGATTATGCCAACACATCAGGGTGGGTGGGTAAATTCTAGGGGAGGTCTCATTTTGTGTGCCAAGTGTCCCAGTCATTCAAGGAAGGAGGCTACTGGCAAAGTCACTTAAGATCCCTAAGAACAAAAAACTACCAAACTTTGATGGAGCAGTTCTTAGAATTTGTAGCATCTAGGAATGTACTGTTCAGACCTATAGGTGCACATGAGGTCTGTCCAGAATAACCTCTCTTAGTTTTGGTCAACTCAAATCTGTTTGACCGTGTTAAAATCAAATGCATTCTTGCAAAATGCTTCAGTTTCATGTAATGGAAAGGTACGAGGAGTGAAATATTGCATTCCACAGCTCGTGGGACTAAACTGACTATACCAATACCTTGGGGTGGTTGGTTAAATACTAAGGGAGGTCTCATTTCATGCACCAAGTGTCCCAGTCATTCAAGGTAGCAGGCTACAAACAAAGTCACTTAAGATTCCTAAGAGCAAAAAATATCAAACTTTGATAGAGTAGTTCTCAGAATTTGTGGTAGCTGGGAATGTTTTATTTAGACCTACAAGTGCAGGTGGCATTTGTCAACAATAACCTCTCTTAGTTTTGGTCAACTCCAATCTATTTGACCATGTTGAAATCAAATGCATTCTTGCAAAATGCTTCAGTTTCATACAGTGGAAAGGTGCTAGGAGTGACATTTTTCAATCCACAGCTCGTGGGGCCAAACCGACTACACCAACATGTCTGGTTGAGAGGTTAAATGCTAGGGGAGGTCTCATTTTATGTGCCAAGTGTACCATTCATTCTAGGCAGTAGGCTACCAACAAAGTCACTTAAGATCATAAGAGCAAAAAAATGCCAAATTTTGACGGAGTAGTTCTCAAAATTCATGGTAGCTAGGAATGTTTCATTTTGACCTAAAGGTGCATTTAGGATCCATCCAAAATAACCTCTCTAATTTTTGGTCAATTCCAATCCATTTGACCATGTTGAAATCAAGTGTATTCTTGCAAAATGCTTCAGTTTCATTAAGCACAACCTTGCCAGGAGCTAGATTTTTTATTCTACTAGTTGTGGGACTAAACTGACTATGCAACACATTAGAGTGGGTAGGTAAATGCTAGGAGATGTCTCATTTCATGTGCCAAGTCTCTCAGTTGTTCTGAGATGCAAGCTACTGTCTAAGTCGAAAGGTGGTAGGAGTGAAATTTTGAATTCCACAGGTTGTGGAGTCGAACTGACTACACCAACACACTAGGTTAGTTAGGTAAATGGTAGGGGAGGTCTCATTTCATGCTCCAAGTTTCTTAGTCATTCTAGGTTGCAAGCTACCGACAAACTTGAAAGGTGCTATAAGTGACATTTTGCATTCCATAGCTTGTGGGACCAAACCAACTGCACCAACACGTCGGGGTGGATGGGTAATTTCTAGGGGAGGTCTCATTTCATGCACCAAGTGTCCAATTTGTTCATGGAAGCATGCTGCCGACAAAGTCACTTAAGATCCCTAAGAGCAAAAAATTGTCAAACTTTGACGTAGCAGTTCTCATAATTCATGGGAGCTACGAATGTTTCATTCAGACCTACAGGTGCATGTGGCATCCATTCACAATAACATCTCTTAGTTTTGGTAAACTCCAATCCATTTGACCATGCTGAAATCAAATGCATTCTTGCAAAATGTTTTAGTTTCATGTAGTGGAAAGGTGCTAGGAGTGAAATTTTGCATTCCACAGCTCATAGGGTTGAACCAACTATGCCATTATGTCGGGGTGGGTAGGTAAATACTAATAGAGGTCATTTTATTCACCAAGTGTCCCATTCATTTGGTGTAGCATGCTACCAACAAAGTCACTTAAGATCCTAAGAGCAAAAATTGCCAAAATTTGATGGAGCAGTTCCTGGAATTCTTGGCAGTTGTTAATGTTTTGTTTAAAACTACAGGTGAATGTGGGGTCCATCCATAGTATCCTCTCTTGGTTTTGGTCAACTCCAATCCCTTTGACCATGCTGAAATCAAATGCATTCTTACAAAATGCTTCAGTTTCATGCAGCACAACCTTGCTAGGTGCCATATTTTTTGTTTTTCTTGTCATGGGGCTGAACTAACCATGCCAACACATTGGGGTGGGTAGGTAAATGCTAGGGGAGGTCTCGTTTCATGTGCTAAGCATCCTTGTCATTCTAGGTTGTAGGCTATAGGCTAAGTCACTTCACTGGTAGCTTACAACATGGAATGATTGGGATGCTTAACACATGAAATGAGACCTCCCCTAGCATTTACCCACCGACCTTGATGCATTGGCGTAGTCAGATCGGCCCCACGACTTGTGGAATGCAAAATTTCACACCTAGCACCTTCTGACTTTATCGGTAGCTTGCAGCTTGGAATGACTAAGACACTTAGTGCATGAAATGATACCTCCCCTAGCATTTACCTATGCACCCCAAATGTGTTAGGATAGTCGGTTCGACCCCATGACATGTGGAATGCAAAATTTCACTCCTAGCACCTTTCAACTTTGTTGGTAGCTTGTAGCCTAGAACGAATGAGACACTTGGCACACAAAACGAGACCTCCCCTAGCATTTACCTTCCCACCTTGATGCATTAACATAGTCGGTTCAAACCCACGAGCTATAAAATGCACAATGTCACTCCTAGTACCTTTCCATTGAATGAAATCAAAGCATTTTCCAACAATGCATTTTATTTCGACACAGTCAAATGAATTGGTGTTGACCAAAATTGAGAGAGGTTATTGTGGACAGATCACATATGCACCTATAGTTTTGAGCAGAACATTCCCATCTGCCATGAATTCCATGAACTGCTACGTCAAAGTTTGCCAGTTTTTTGCTCTTAGGGATCTTAAGTGACTTTGCTAGTAGCCTACTACCCCAAATGATTGGAACACTTGGCACACAAAATGAGACCTCCCCTAGCATTTACTCACTCACCCTAATGTGTTGGTACTATCAGTTCAGCCCCACAAGCTATGGAATGAAAAATGTCACTCCTAGCACCTTTCGATTTTACCAATAGCTTGCGGCAAAAAAATGACTAAGACACTTGGCACAAAAAAAAAAGGACTTCCCCTAGAATGTACCCACCCACCTTGATGAATTGGCATAGTTAGTTTCACCCCATTAGCTATGGAATGAAAAATTTCACTCCTAGGACCTTTCCACTACATGAAATTGAAGCATTGTGCAAGAATGCATTTGATTTCGTCATAGTGAAATCGATTGGGGTTGACCAAAATTGAGAGAGGTTATTGTGGACATACCCCACTTGCACCTGTAGGTTTGAACAGAACATTCCTAGGTACTACAAATTTTGATAACTGCTCCATCAAAGTTTGGTATCTTTTTTCTCTTAGGGATCTTAAGTGACTTTACTAGTAGCTTGCTACCCCGAATGAATAGGACACTTTGCGCATGAAACAAGACATTCCCTAGCATTTACCCACCCACCCCAATGTGTTGGCATAGTTGGTTTGGCCCCATGAGCTCTAGAATGCAAGATGTCACTCCTAACACCTTTCCACTACATATAGATGAAGCATTTTTTAACAGTGTGTTCCTTGCCACCATAGGCAAACAAATTTATTTAAAATACACTGAGGTGGGTGTTTGTAGGTGGACCTGACATCCACCTATACATGCAAAGAAGATGTTACTAGGTGTCACAGATTGATGGAACAGTCGATCCAAAGTTTGACATGGATATATAACAAGGTAAGATACGTGTCAAAAATATAGAAGGTGAAATGAGGATAGAAAAGAAAAATAACATACCTTTCTGTCATTCTACTTATTCAATCCAATGAACCATTTGAGTCTACTCTACTCTTTATTGTGTTGAGTATTGCCTTGTGGTCAAACTCATGAACCTTCCATAAGGTCCTGTTTAATGGTCTAACCCCATATTTGATCAAATGAGCATTTGATGCCACAACAAGGTTAGAATAATGAAGAAAATTCCTATGTGTGTCAAAGTCCTTGAATAACCACACATCAGACTTCTTCACTGAGTACCTTCTAAGACATGTTCCAGTAACAACCACTGATCCTATAGGGTACTTGATGTTTTAGATCCATCTATAAAAGGGGCATCTAATTTCTTTTTTTCCTCAACACAATGACACAAATAATAATCCATTCCTTCTTCATTATCTTTCACTGCAATAACTACACAAACATGCCCTACATTGATACATGCATTCAGTTTGATGAATATATTCCACAATACAAAAAAAACTACACAATAAGATGGAATATTGAAATTTATTAAATTTGAATTCTTATAATACTTAGTTGAACTAGATCTAAAACACGGTCAGAGTCAACTGATGATTTAATCTCTGTGAGTTGTAGTGTTTTCAGTAGTTGATACATGTCAATCGGGCTTAGACTTCTTTTACACCAATCATCGATCCACTCCTTTCACTCACAATCATATCAAGCTTCATCTGTACATGAAGAAAAAAATCATACTATCCACCACATATGAATACTTCATGAACCTACATTAGAGATTCTAAAAGAGTGTAGCTCACTTGATCCTATCAATGTACAACAGTCCTTATATTTTGCAATGTTAGTATCATCAACCAACCAAAAATATCTACGAACTATAGACTTACCTTCATTACCTAGACCTATTGTAGTGTTACACCATTCGACAATAGATATCACATCTATCAACTTTGAATTGTCTTTGTACTTCAACTCTTCTCATGCTAATGGTCTTTTGGTACATGCTTATGCACCACCATCCTCCCCCTTTCCATGCCCAGCCTCACAAAAATTTCACATATGTTGAACACCATTCATCTTTTGCATCCTACTCAACCAATATAACATCCACGAGTTCTTGAATTATGATACACAATTATCTGACCATATGATGTGATGACGAAATTATATGCTCCTGCTAGCCAAATCACGGTAGAACATCTGAAAGCAACCTTGCACAAACTCCATAGAATGTGTGTGATCATCACTGATATAAAATGATATTCCCTCAAGATCTTCCTGTCATCCTCTATACTATCTTCTGCATGAATGAATGCTATTTGCACAAATATAGCAACCTATGTAGAGTTGAAATATTGTGATTGTACCTCATTTTGTGGCTATAATGTGTAGTTCTCTACAAATTTAACAACTAAAACAATGGTACCGAGTGGAAACGTGTCCCTGGTTAACTTGAATTGAAAGTCCAACCATCGAGCTCTATGGGTATACCTTGCATACTCATAAACTATATTATCTCTGAAAATAGAGATAAACTAATACACTGGAATCTTTTGAATGACCAATTCACACATTTTTGCTTCTTTGCCATCTTTTAGACTATATGTCACTGTCTTATATTTTCTAAAACTTACTAGCTCATTTCCAATTACATGTGTGTTCTCCATACTTTCACAAATTGGAAAATGTTTCAACCCACCAAATTGATCACACGTGTCATCGAAGCATAAGCTATTGTGGAGTAATTGACCATCCACTCTTTGACATAAGATGCTCGATATGAAATCTCTTGAAGATCTAGGTGGATACTTTAAATTACACTCTTGCAAAACATTGTTAGTATGCAAATCTACACATATATATCTATAAACATCATAATGATTAGAAAACTCAATATGTACTCTACAACAACAAGTTGTGCATGTGTGATTTATTTTGACATAAAAAGGCTTTACCATTTCAAAATACTTTTATCTAATTTTGACTCGAGGATACATCTCTTAAAATTTCTTGAAAATTATGTTTGAGTTGAACATCCAAAAAATGCGTTGGATGTGGCTCACATTTTTGACAACCAATTCTCCTTCTTACAACATCTCTTGCATTAGGAGATACCCTTGTGTTATTTTTCCAAAATTCTTCGATAAGGGATCTCAAGACTTCAACAACAACTTTGTTTTTCTGTGGGAGTATCCCATAGAATGCCCATAATTCATTGGTATTTGGGTCATCAACTCTTTAACATCTTCCAATGGCTCTCATTAGAGTTTTCTACTTATTTTCAATGCTTGACTTATATTTTTAATGAGGCGAGATTTCTTTATTTGTTGGCTTACTATTGTTGATATAATGACACGTCGTGTGGCATTGCTATCCTTGGTGCGTAAGGTGGAACCCACACTCTCATATGCACTCATTAAATTCTTTACAATTGATTTTTCACTTGAAGCATCTGATGCTCTTAGGCTAAGAATCTTCATAATGGACCTAAATTTTAGATTTCTCTTCAATTCAACAAATAGTTGACATCTTCTGGTTTCATTTAAGTTCTCAAAGAATAATTTTCATATCTTATTGGAATATCTTTAGCTAGTATTCTTGGGAATCTTATCATTCATGGGCTTCAAAACATTCTCATCAATATGAATTAGAAACTTAGGCTTTCTATGCAAAACTCTAGGTGTTTTCATTGGTAATCCTGACTCAACATTAGGAATTTCTTCAATATTTACATGAGATGGGATAGATGTCGTACCTTCAATTGGAGATGGAAAAGATGAAAAGGCTTGAAGTTGAGGTGGAGAATATACAATGTACCTTCAACTTGATGTGTGAATGATGGTGTTCCTCCAACTTGAGAAGAGAATGAAGATGTACCTTCAACTTCCCCTGTGAAAGATGGAGTGTCTCCAATTTGAGAAGAGAATGATGGTGTTCCTTTAGCTTGACCTATGAACAATGGAGTACCTCCAACTTCAAGATTCAATTTCATTGTTGACCAGATGTTTTTCATTCATTCCCTTTGTGCTACCAGTTTCATCTCTCTCATAGCTTGATTAGATGTGTCATGTTACTCTTTAATTGGCAATGGTGGTATGTGTTCCTGTATGGTTGACAATTTCCTACTTTCATCAATTTGCCTCATTCTTTCTCTTTTCCCCTCATTCTAAGCTTCATGCTCTTCTGGTTTTAGAGTATTTGCTCATTTCCTCAACATGATGATGATTTTTATATGAATCATGAATAAGACAATGATGATGTTAGAAGCATAATGAATAATTAGCATGATGATTGTTATGACAAACAAGCTAAGTATATTACCGTTATAAAGACTAAAAGTGTTGAATTACCACAATCAATGAATACAAATCAGTCAATTGGAAGTAAAGAATATATTGAGTATGATGGCACACCTAGTCCCAATGATGAGCATGATTTGAATGGTTTATATGTCACTATTGAGAGTTGAAATGAAGAGGGATTTTATGATTAGGTTTGTCTAATAAATGACTCAAAACATGTTGATTTTGACATGATTAGATTAGAAGTGAAATGTGTAATGACAGTCTAGGCCTAGATGTTCTTGATGACATAGATGAGCACATGTTGATTGCTGATCTCATATTCTACCATGATCAAACTCTTAAAGTTTCAGCTCTTTTGTGTAATCCTAACTATGGTGCAATCTTCAAAAGTTAGGAGAATATCCTTGGTTTGACTAGAAACGATGTGACAATTGGTCTAAGTGGTAAGACACTAATCAAGACTCCTTTCCTTCAATAGATATGTCCAAAGAAATATTAAGAGACAAAATACTAACATTAGAAACTAGCTTTATGATGCAAGACTTGAAGAAAATTTAATGGTAAACACAAAGAGCATCAATTATAGTTTGAATTAGCTATTCAAGATAGCCAAGGGGTGAAATCATCAAGAAAGGTTAAATTAGAAATGGTGGTAGGCACAATCTCTAGGTTAATTTCACATTTTCTTAACATATCTTCTCAAACACACTTTCTTAACCTCCCATGGATACACTTACTCAAGAAAAGATACAATAAGTCACTAGCACTAAGTAGAGTTATGACAAGCATGTTGTGATGCACCGACCATTCCAAATGGAGACTCACAAGGTAAAACTAGACCTACCAACATGTTAGGACAGCCCCAATTCTTATATTGTAGGTGGTAAATTAGTTAGAGTAGCTCATGAAGACAAGTATGAAGTCATCTCAAATCAGCAATCTATTATCAATCAGGGTCATGGGAGTAATGATCACAAAGGTAATGAAGAAAAAACCAATTTATTTCATGACAAGGAACACAATGATGATGTTAGAAGAATAATGAATAATCAACATGATGATTGTTTTGACAAACAAGCTAAGTATATTATCATTATAAGGACTAAAAGTGTTGAATTATCAAAATCAATGAATACAAATCAGTCAATTGGCAGTAAAGAAGACATTGAGTATGATGGCACACCTAGTCCCAATGATGAACATGAGTTGAAAAAGGTGCAATCTTCAATAGTTAGGAGAATATCCTCAATTTGACTAGAAATGATGTGACAATTGGTCTAAGTGGTAAGACACTAATCAAGACTCCTTGCCTTCAATAGATATGTTTGAAATGTTAAGAGACAAAATACTAACTAACAGTAGAAACTAGCTTTATGATGCAAGACTTGAAGAAAATCATGGTGAACACAAAGAGCATCAATTTTAAGGCTAATTATGATGATAGAGTTGTTGCTAATATTTTGACTGAGTTTTATGTTGACAAAAAGACTAAAATATAGGGTTTATTGCAGCCTAACTAGTCTAATTTTTTGAAAAAACCTAGGGATGGCAGTCCAAAAAAATTGGAGGGTACTCAAACAACAAAAAACTTATCTAGTATAGGTACAATAAATGAAATTGAAACTAAATTTTTAGAGGTAAATGGCCAAGAGGATGATAGTGACAACTCATTACGAAATGACAACATATTATATCAGATTTGTAACATCAATAGCACTATATTTTATCTTGATACAATTTGTTACATTAGAGAAAATGATGATAATTCTTTGTTATAGGGAGGTATCATTGACATAGTTCAAATTAAGAGAGTACAAAAGAGTCTTGAATGTCGTGATGTTGTTTTTCAAGGTCATGGCTCATTTCCACATTGACAAGAAGAAGCATTAGTGATGTGTACTTACAATTTTGACAATGTTTAAAATTCTTTAGGGTTAAATAATCAAGATACAACAAATTCATGTATATATCATATTATAATGATTATAATTCTATTAATACACATAATGATGAATTTTTTAACTTAGATAGTTCCACCTATAGTGATTGTGAGTGTTCTGAAGAAAATAAAGTGAAGTAAGTTATGAATACATAAAGAACATACCTTATATTTTGAGATTCAAGTTGCCCAATCCTCTAAAATTTGGCTTCAAAATCCTCAAAAATTTGATCTTTTTGGCAAGTTCCTTCATATTCAATATCGAATTATATATCACTCTGATAGGATTAGTGATATTTATGAAGAAAACAAACATATATCATAAAATTCAATCTAAATAGATGAAAATTAGCATTGAAACACTATGAAACATGAAACTTTTAGTTTAAACAATCAAATTTTGTCCAAAAACATGCAATTTGCATCTTCTACATTGAAAACCCTAAAAAGGGTGGTGGATTAATCAAACAATGATTCTTAAAATGTCACACCATGAAAAAGCATTTTCTTTTTCAATATCATACATGGAAAGCAGGGAATAACATGCATGTGGGGTTTGAATCATAGATTCCACATGCTTTTTGTCTATTTTTTTGCTTCACCAAAACATGCTCATATTATAACATGCTCATGTTATAATGCAAGTACATTTTGAAAAGCATGGAAAGTCTATGTGCTTTATTGCATGGAAACATATAAGTTTTTTCATTGTTTTTAGTGTTTTAAGTGTTTAAAGAGGGGAAGGAGCTAGATCAAGATAGAGAGACTGCTTTTGACATGCAACCCTAAACCCTAAATATAATGCCTCTAAAGCCTAACCCCTAATCCCTAAACCCAAGCATCCCTAAACCTCTATGTCTCTATCTCTATCATCCCTCTAGCTCTCAATCTCTCTCCCTGTCTTTGGCCATGTTCCTCACTCTCTATCTCCCTATCTCTCTATTCGGTCTCCTCTATAACTCACTATTAGTCCTTTCTCTCTAAACCCCAAACCCTATACATCTAGACCTTAACCCTTAACCCCTAAACCATAAACCCTAAACCCTAAATAATGCCCCTAATCCTTCACCCCTAACCCCTAAATCCTAAACCTGATCAACCTTAAACCCCTAACCCCTAAACCCCAAACCCTTGAACCCTAAACCCTAAACCCAAGCAACCCTAAACCTCTCTCTCTCTCTCTCTCTCTCTCTCTCTCTCAACCCTAAACCCTAAACCTTTAAACCTTAACCCCTAACCTCTAAACTATAAACCCTAAACCCTAAGTAATGCCCCTAAACCCTAAATTTGAGCAACCCTAAACCCCTCAACCCTAAACCCTAAACCTAAGCAACCATTAACCTCTATCTCCCTATCTCTCCCCTATATCCCTATCTCTATCATCCTTCTACCTCTCAGCCTTTCTCCCTATGTCTCTAGCCATGTCCCTCACTCTCTATCTCCCTATCTCTCCCCTTGATCTCTTATATATCTCCCTATCGGTCCTCTCTCTCTCTCTAAACTCTAAACCCTATTCCTATATACCTTAACCCCTAACCCCTAAACCATAAACCCTAAACCTTAACCCCTAACCCCTAAACACTAAACCCTAAACCCTAAACCTGAGAAACCCTAAACCCAAGAAAGCCTAAACCTCCATCTTCCCATCTCTCCCCTATCTCTCTATCTCTATCTTCCCTCTATCTCTCAATCTCTCTTCCTATGTCTCTAGACATGTCCCTCACTCTCTACCTCCCTATCTCTCCCCTCTGTCTCCTCTATCTTTCCCAATCTCTATTGATCTCCTCTCTCTATCTCTCCCTAAACCCTAACCCCTAAACTTGAGTAACCCTAAACCCCTAACCCCTAACCCCTAAACCCTAAACCTAAGCAACCCTAAACCCCTAAACCCTAAATAATTCCCCTAAACCCTAACCCCTGACCCCAAAACCCTAAACTTGAGCAACCCTAAACTCATAAACCCTAAATAATGCCCCTAAACCCTGATCCCTAAACCCTAAACCCAAGCAACCCTAAACCCCTAAAACCTAAACTTGAGCAACCCTAAACTCATAAACCCTAAATAATGCCCCTAAACCCTAACCCCTAACCCCTAAACCCTAAACCTCTCTCTCTCTCATAAAGGAAAAAACAATGTTTATTTTCTAGCAGTACAGAGCATTATCTATTTTCTTGTGAGTGAGCACAATAGCACTTCCAGAATGCACAACCACAATCTAAAAGTGATGAGCTATAGAATCTGGGTAACAAAAAAGGAGTGAGTATCATAAGGACACCAAAGGGTCAAGGAGCACGAACTTGCTAGAAGAACAATAGGGAGAAAACAGACACATCTTCAACTAAATCTATTGAAGAAGAAGAAGAAGAAGAAGAAGAGTACTATCAGATAAGCAAGCCAAAACATACTAGGAAAGATAGAAGAAGAAAGAGAAAGTTGTTGTATTGACAAGACAAAGAATAAATACCGAAAGGCACTACGTCACTAAGATAGAAGAGAAGGATAGTGAGGAAATTTTTTCCCTCTAGGATACAGCATAAGGAAGTTGTGAAGGAATCTAAACAAACAATAAAGAAGGAACAAGAAAAGGAGAAGCAGTACAAGCAAATTTTCCTTGAAGGAGAAGTAGAAGCTCTCAACCAATTAGCCTAATTGACACAACAACATAGACTTACTGAGAAACTAAAGAAATTTTCTAAATATTTGAATAAGGATCAAGGTCAAAAGAGTCAACTCCGAAGGATGGGAAGAACAGATAGAGAATGGAAGATAAAACCACATATGGTAGGTGTTCACATCAATCGAAGAATGGTCTAGAATGTCATGATCAATCTGGGAGCAAATGTCAACATGATCACAAAGAAGTTGTGGGAGCAGTTAGGAAGACCTAAGTTGAGAAAGATAACTTACAGCATTATTTTGGAAGATGGATCTAACATGCATACAATGGGAACATGGAACCAAGTGGAATGTAACCTAATGGGGGTCAAAAAGGTATTAGACTTCATTGTTATAGCCATGAAGGATCAAGGAGAAGCTCTTAATGCACTTTTAGGGTTGAGATGGTTTGTGGATGGAAACCATATCATAGACTCCTAGAAAGAACAACTATCATTTGCTAATGATAACAATATTGTCAACATTGCTTTGGGATCATCAATGAAGGAAGCATATATAGAAGAAGCTAATCATACTAAAGACAGTGACAAGGATGCAAAGAAACTCTACACAATTACAAGGTTGGATGTAGAGGAGACAACATAAGAGCCTAATTCTGAGGAAGAAGTGGAGATAGCAGAGGATTACTATAGTATAGATAGCAAGGAGGTTCTAGAGTCCTAGTTGAGAGAAGAACAGGGACTGAAAACAAGGAAAGTGCTTGGCTACCGGAGCATATTTATTATCAGCACTCGCAAGGAAAACACATTGCAATCTTCTGCATTTCATTAAAACTCATCGTAGATCACTTATGACACATTAGGGATGGACAAGAATCTTATATCCTAGAAAGCTCAGCAAGTGAAGCAAATGAAATATAAAAATTGGCATATCAAGATGACCAGTTTACTAGAGATATAGGTAAGACAGTCACAAGAAAATTGTAAGAAAGAGGGAAAAAATGCAAGGAAAATACTAGGGAGAGGTTGCTTCAAATGCCAGACAACCAAATCCTCAAGCACTAGAAGAAAGAAACTAATTGTGGAAGGATCCCACCATGGTACCATAGTATATCATAGACTAGCTGCTAGCATGGGGTAGAACTTAAGACACAAAAACCAAAGAAATAAAGTAACAAAGGAAAATACTAAAAGGGAGAAGCGAGAAAGATTAGGGCAAAAAGGAAAGGTATTTAACCCTAATCTAGCCTAAAGAACCTCACTTTGCATTCACACTTTGGAAAACTTCAATCTCTGAGGGAAAAATCAAGTGATGAACATAGCAGGAAAGAGTATAAGAGCACAAATAAATAGAGGAGACACAATGGTAACCCCTGAGTTAATCAACATCACACACAAGCCAAGGCTGAAGTTTAAGAGGTATCCCTGGAAAGCCCTAGAGGTAGATAACGCTGATGCATTTTTTAATGTGTTGGTAGATGTGGTTTACACAAAGGACATGAGGAATTCACAATACATTGGCAGAAATCAATCACATCAAATTTGAGGAGCTAAGGGATACATTATTGGGTGATATAAGGTATTTTTCTAAATATGCAAACATGCCAGCAAGGAAACTGGATATATGGAAGGATTTCCCCAACTTCATGGATTCCCACGAATAGGTAAGGATTATTTTAAGTTGAGTACATGATGAATTTATATATTTCGATAAACCCTATAGAATCACAAAGGAAGCCATTAGGGTATTCACAGGGTTGAGTACCATAGGACCCCTACCGGTAATGAAGGCTATTAGAATGGACCAAGTAAGGGAACTAACTGGAGCAACAATAGATGGGAGAAATATGCATGTAAAGAATATCACATATTTGGGGGTCAAATATACCACCATGGGCATTGCATACAAGGTCTATTATGCCAACAGGAGGGTTCGGCCATAGCCATCGCAATTCATACTGCCTACCAAATGGTGAAGGAGACAAAGGATTTTGACCTTTGTGAGGTGATGCAACAACAACTCCTAGAGAAATGGAAAAAGATTAAGGACTCAAATTATAATTTCTAGTATAGTACTTTAATTATTTGCCTTACATTCTATTTTTTGAATGAGTTACCGGGGTTTAAGGGAAAACAATGGCAACAAAACATACCCGTGGGGCTAGAGGTTAAAAGGCACATAGCTCAAATTTTTAACACAAAATCATGCCACATATTGGGGGTTCTTCAAAACCTTACAAGAGGAAATGAAGGCAAGAGAGAGAATTTCATATGGTATAGCGAAGTAATATATAAAAGATATCACATTTTTAGTAGATAAGAACTTCACATACGTGGAGGCAGTGGAGCCAAGAACTGCATGGGTACCTCAATTACCCTATGAGATAATTGCAATAGAAGCTAATGACTATGCACAAAATCTACTTAGCAAACCCAATGATATAAGCGTGGAAAGATATGGAACTTATTAAGAAGTGATGGAAAAATAACATAAAAAACATGTTGAGGAACACTTAGACAAGAATAGAGAGAATCTACATAAATGGTGGGGAGTTTTAGGAAAATGAACTACATCACCTACAAAACTAGCTACATCAGCTCCCTTGCCAGCCAAGGAGGCTCTAGAAGTGAGAAGATCAGAGAGAACAACATCACATATGCCATCATCTTCTACCATGTCATTCGGAGGAAGAGTAGCATCAGAAGTTTTGTCCAAACTAAAGAAAAACATGTAAAATAAGGTTCCCCAGTAGAAGCAACATGCAAAGAGTAGGAAAACACAAAAAAATACTAGATGTTATTCAATTAGAAGAAGAAGAGGATGAGAAAGAATCCAAATTGAAGAAAAGGAAGAAAGCACAACAAAAAAATGGAGGAAGAATGGACATTATATGAGGATTTATCTATAGAAAATAAAGAAATGATGACATAATGGAAGGATTTATGGATAGCTTAATAGAAACATTGAGGGAAAGGAGAAATAAGGCACTCCAATTGGAGGAATAAATAAGGTAGAATGGAATTAATAAGATCAGTGACACATTGTCACTAGAAGAGAAGAATAAATTGATACAACAACAAGCCATGGAGCTGAGGAGAAAAAAAAGGGTAGACACCCTCATGACTGGAAATAAGAAGGAAGATGAGAAAATATAAAAAAAGAGATAGAAGAAGTGACAACAAAGATATATCAATCTATCAAAGAGTAAGACCAACAACAGTTGGTACCATCACATCCACACAACACTAAGATACTGGAAGAAGGAGGAAAGGACATAACAAAGGCAAGTCAAGAGAAAAGTCTATTGGAAGCTCCTACACAAGGGGTACCTCCCCTAGAGAACACAAGGATGGAGGAGAGGAACACAAAATAACAAATAGAGAATTCAAAGAATAAAGAAGAAGGAAGAGAGAACACAGAGGAACAAAGGGGATCAAAGCAAATTGATATTTTGGAATCCTCTTCATCATCAATTAAGTCCATCAAGGAGTTTTTGGACCAAAAAAAGAAAATAACACCCATCTTAAATCCATAGATGCTATAGTTACTAGCAGTAGAACGTTATGTAAACCTTACCAGAATATCCCCATTACAGAAGCTTTAATTGGGAGATGTGTCCCATTCCTCTGCTAGAGTAGAAACTTTGAAGCAACATGTGGAAGGTAGTGAATTTCTACATGTGGTGAATACATTGGCCAAGGAGATGCTAGAGACACCTAAAGATACTACCTTACCCTTATCAAAGCAACTGAAATAGTTTACACAGGGATTGAAGCAGTACTCTAGCTAGCTGGAGAAGAAAGTAGTCGAGCAATTGAATAAGAAAATACTAGAGGAAATGATGAATAAGTGTGCCAAGGCACACACTCAACTAGAAATACACATCAAAAATATACAAAAAAGCATAGCAGAGGCTAACATTCTTTGTCAATTTTGTTGGAAATGGCCACAATATACTAAAGCAATAAAAGATCAGATGGATGCCCTAGAACTATAAATAGTAAATGTGGCAACCCAGTATGATCCACTAATAGATAAGGATGGAGTAATAAGGGCATAGGTAGAGACACTACATAGTCAACATCAAAAACTCCAAGACCAAAGGGATCAAATAAAGGACCAAATAAAATATTTGAGGGAAGTAGTCAACCTAAGACTAGCTAATCTGACAGATAGTTTTACAGAGGCAAAGAAGACAACACAAACAATAAAGATACTAGAAAATATAGAAGAAGAAGAGGATACACACATAAAAGTAGAAGGACAAATAACTATGTTGACAAAGGCCAAGAAGCAATGGGACACTAGCTTAGCATAGTTGAAGTAGATATAGAAAACCACTTTCCCAAGTAGCTGATTTTGCATGTCTTAAGGACAAGACATAATTTTGAGGAGGGGATAATGTTAGAAAGGTGCAAATCATAAAGAAGAGCTGACTAGAAGCTAGCACACACTATGTGGAGGCTGGATCTAACATGAAACACATCCCTATATGTAATAGATAGAGTATATATAGATATAGGATATGATATGAAATAGGAGAATAGGAGTATGATATATGATAGATTCTTATGTAAAGAATGACATAGAAGTCATGAATGTAACTAATGAGGTAGACTTAGACCTACTAGATGATGGAAATATGATATACACATTTGATTGTTGTTGTGATATAGATATGGACATCTGCTGGTACTGGGTAATTCTGTGTTCTCTTACTTTGATGTGTATGTGATACTCTGTTTTGTTATTCTTTATGTTTTGCTATCAATCTCTAGCTACTTGACCGTGGTATAAAATGACTACAAAGATTTGACTGAGGACCAGATCTCTAGACTAGTATCTCCTCCACATTTCTTGCTGACATAAGTAATAGAAAAATTTTAGTTAGATATAGTTATTTGATATAATCTTATGAGATTATATCATGTTTCTTGTTTCTATGTTGTACTTCTACTATCCTAATATTATGTAGATGCACCTAATGTTTTAACTAAGTATGTAGGCATAGGTTCCCCAAAGGTGATTAATTTAAATATTATCAACTTGGGAAAATGTGTTATTCTTGGATTTCCTATCCCACTCAATTTAAACTTGTGAGATGAGTCCTATGTGTCCCTATGAACCTTGATCTGAATCAATGTTGATTCTAGATTCTTGTGTTTTGTATAAACCTATAAAGTATGTGTGTGAGTGCTTTATGTAAGTTTTCCTTATTGTCATATGTTGCATTTTCTTGGTTCTCAACTTGTGTGGTTAGTGCTTGTGATGTATCCAATATGCCTTATGAGTTAGAAAATAGATTTTTTGTTATATTTACCATAGTCAATAATGTGTTATGCAATATAAATATTATTCAAAATGCATTATTTAATTTGAGAGGAATTAGTTATTTGAAATGTTCATGTATAAATCATTTCAAAGGAAATTGGTTACTTTAAATGGAAATATATAATTTGTAAAATATCTATGTTTAAAAATTAGCTAGTTTAATGTGAAAATGGGAAAAAGTCTATTTAGATTTGGGGGTTTGAAACATAATGAAAGAGAAAGGGTATTTTAAGAAAAACATTTTTCCTTTCACTCATTTCTATCCTCCATTGTGTTAGCTCTTGTCTTCAAAAGAATTAATTGAAACACTACTTGTGGAGTAGAGCATTGAATTTAATCTTGAAAGTACTGCAATGCAAAGGCTTGGTGTGAATTATATTTAGGGAAGTACAATCTCCATTTGTAATATACATAGGAATATGCTATTATGGTGTATTAGGTAATATCAAATAAAGGTGGTAGAAATATATAAAGGTGTGGATGCATATTATTTATAAGTCATCCCAACAATTGATTAGAATAGAATTATTTCCCCCTCATGCATGGAATAGTGGTAGTTGTCTTTAGCAAGACTCTATTTGTTGTAAGAGCTTACCAAGTTTAAGACATCGATCTTGAATATTGTAATTAGAGTTTTTTATATAAAGAAGGTTTCCCCATCGAAGAGGCTAGAAATATATGTTGTAATGTTATTTATCTATTTGAATACAATATTTTTCGTGTGTTTCTATTTGTAGCATATATTTTCTATATTTTGGTTATTTGGCTAATCTTTTACAAAAAGGTTAATAATAGCATTATTGAAGGTTTTCATTATTGAACTTATTTTCCTTTTTGAATCAATTTGCATTTTTGAACTTAGTTATTATTTTTTCATTCTCGACATTTGGTGAAATTGTATATGACTTCATTGTGTAGACTTCAATTTGAAGTAGAATCTAGAAAGAAGGTTTCTATGCAAAATAGAAATGGGAGGTTTTCATTTTTGAAAAATGCAATTTTGCACTATAACTATGAAAAAAATTTCTTGGAAATTTTATGTCATTGAAAAAAGTAATCTCCTTGCCCTTGTTCTTCAAAGGGTATATTTTGATTTTTGAAAGTAAAAGTTTGTACGATTGAAGAAAATCTCATGTTTGTCAATGCCAAATTTTAAAGTTTGTATGGTTCTTGATATTTCTTGAAAATGTTATTTTTAAAAATTTAGACCATACTTTTTCATTGTATTTTTTTATATGAATAATTCTCCCATGAAAATGAGCTTATGTTGATGTGGCAGCATGTGTCATTATTTGGGCCTCATTTTCTACACTAAGGCTATTTTTTATATGTTCGTACTTTTTGCTTTTAGAAATGAGATCTAGAGTAGGAGTTGAATAAACTCTCACTACCCACCAATTTGAATTGAACCTAAGGTATGAGGCATGCCAAAGAAAAAATATAAAAAAAGATAAAATTGAATCGGGTTAAAACATGAATAAACGTAATTAAGGTTTAATCTACATCTAGTACTAAATATCCTATTAAGGGTTCCTAGAATGATAGTGTAGGATATTATCATAGTCCTACCATCATTGTCTAATGTCATATCGAATATATACTATTGTACATGAGAACACTCCTCAACTTTGCATGATCATAGTATTGTATTTCTAACACCTATCTCTCCTAAGTCTAGTAGCCTCTTCCTTCTTGTTGCATCTGATCATTATATCTAATTAGTGTTAGTAAAATCCATGAATATGAATTTATTGGTCTTTTCATAAACTTAATTTATTCTTTAATTGGTGTAATATCTATGAGATGTGAATGGATTGTGTGATTGTAAAGTCACCTTGTTTTATGTACATGTTTTTAGATAACTAGGTCAATTGCCTCATAGTTTAGAGGGGTGGACCTTAAGGGCCCACGTAGTTTGGTGGTGTTAATCACCATTGATGGAAATTAGATTCTTGGATATGCTCATTGGAGGGAATGGTAGGGTCTTTTAGAATCTTGATACTTGTAGCTTTCCATTTTCTATTTCTTGGAAAGGTTGTAAAGTTGGATCTTGTGATCCTTGATTAAAGTGATAAATTGTATACTATTGAAGTTTATTGTATTAACATTGAACCATACATATTTGGAATGAGAATTATTACATTGTAATGCATATATGTTGTCATTTGAGTCAGTTCAACATCATGTATTATGAGGATTATTATGATGTGATAAGTCCTTATTCTATGATGTGTAGTATTAGATGCTTTGAAATTTGAAATGGTACTTGATCCTTTCAATACAATTTATATATCATGTAATGATTAAATAGGAATTATTAGTATAATGATATACTTTTAACCTTATGGATAGGAGTTAAGATTATTTATGTATGCTTCTATCACATTGGGAGGAAAAAGGAAAAATGCTTATGAATAGTAGTGATTAAAAAAATGAATTTATAGATTTGTTGGAATTTAAACATAAAAAATAGAGGCCCAGTCTTAACAAATCTCTTTGATTCAAACTATTTTAAAATAACTCTTAAAATGAGGATGCTTCAACATGTTCAATATTATACCTTATGAGCTTGCATTAGCCTAACCATGCATTAGTTTTTACTCTTGTGAGTTGTATTTATGATTTTAGAGTTGGAAGCTTAGTGTTGAGGGCCAAATATGTTAGTATGCTTGTAGATAATCCCTTTAACATCTTCAATGTTAATATTTCTGTCTCTAGGAACCCCATTATTCATTACAGGCCTTCTAGACTAGATTCAAAATTATTTGTCCTATGCAAGATTTATTCTATTGATGAAAGGCGTGATCTCAAAATAGTATGTGAAATTCTAGATTGGTAATAGGGGTGATCCTATTTAATAAGGGTGATTATGAGATAGTGAATACTACCTGAACTTTTACAAAAAAGATTCCTAAAGAGAAACTAATTTTTGGGTCTAACTTTAGTGTCTATCTACTTGGTTTTATGGTACTTTATGTCATTATAATTTATTCTTCCTTTTGTGTCATATTTCATGCCTCAAGAGAAAATATACAATCTCTTGCAATAGTAGGTTGAGATAGTGATTCTCTCTACTATTTGACCTTCTTGTTACACATTCCATATGGTTTGGATGTCATTTCCACATTATTTTGGATGTGAGTATTTTTTGGTTAACTAGTATTATGAGATGTGATAATGCATGAGCTTCTTGGACTAGGAAATGGAGGTTCATTCTCATTCATCTCTTATCTATTTGTAAGAGACATGATAAGTAGTATTGTACCCTTTCACGAATGTTAGAGGTAGGTCTATCCTCTCATATTGTGAGATCATCATTTGAGAATGTTAAGTCTTCTACTTGTGTAGTCATTGCTTATGCATGTATGTCACACTCAATGACTATCATTGCATTGTGTCACAACATCTCTAGTGTGTAGGTGTGTATTTTGGAGTGTTTTTTTACATTTGTGTCATAAAAAATTATTCATCTTTTCATGAACAATTAATGTCTTAGGAGAGAGATTGAGGCACTACATGTTGTAATGGTTTATGTGATTGTTTATTATGTATTACAATTTGTGGAATAATTTTTTAACATGTGAATTTGAATGAGAATGATTAATGTGTATAACTATGTATGTCATTGAAAATAAGAAAGAATCTAAGATAGATAATCATGTCACGTTGCTACCTAGTCCTTCATGATCATTAGGTTGTTCATTTATCTAGTTCAAGCCAACTTGATGCTCTGGGAGGAAAGGGATTCCTTCAATGTGTGGGTTCAAAACACCTTCACCATCTATAGTTGGAGTGTTGGATGAAGTTATATTTGCTTGACATTATTAAATTAGATGGTTGTACATTTGTGATTGGATTATATTTCTTATTGAGTCATGGAGCACTATTGTATATGTGCAGTTTTGAAGCATATTGCCTACTCAAATAGATATTTATATAATGGATGTGCTATTGGATTACATTGTATTATTGAGGGCATTGATATTGTATGTCTTGTAAAATCTTTGGTGTAATTTGTAATGGAAGTCACTAGTTTATGTGTGTCTATGTGTATGTGGGTTCATGCATGCACATGCATGTGAATTAATCGTGTTAAGTATGAGAAATATTATGGTTCACATAAGGGGTTATCACATTCTTTTATCTTTTCATGCTTTGTAAATGAGAATATTATAGAAAATAACTAAAGCTTTTTGATACTAAACCTTCCTTATCATGTTAAAAACCCTTTGAGTGCTTTCAAACATAGATTATTAATTGATGTAATCATATGTGAATATATATTGGCTTATTACATAATTTATATGTATAGCCACATTCATAACTCTCTCATAGCATGTTGAACATCAAATGGCCATAATATCTTAATACAATGTCTTTTCAATGCCCATGAATGCCCATGAGTATTTGTTAAAAAATACATAACCCACTATTTGTATGTAAAATGAAGATAACACCTAATTAACTATTTTCTACCAGTTTTGCACATACAAATCTAGTATTTTCCAATTTTAGGGATAACCGGTGCTAGATCTATAGATTCATCACTTGCATAGCTAGTTGATCTTTAAGAGGCTAGTAAACCCTAGTAATGACAACACATAATATTGACTTAAAACAAGCTTCGATGGCAGTACCAGAGCTCTCTTCTTTAGGATAATATAATTATTTTGAAGTAACGCAAAAGTGAATATTCTTAGCCTTGAGCTTGCTAGCAACAATGTGCATTCACCGTCTTAGATTCATCTAGAATAAAGGTTGTCCCATAAAATGCTAGATCTTCATTTGCATCTTTAATCTCCAATGTGCATTCACAATCTTAGATCTTCATTTGCATATTTAATCTTCATTTTATTTATCAATACATCAATATAGCTATGCCCAAAATGGCTCATTTTGGGATAATACTCAAGCTCCTCTGCAACCCTTGTTCAGATTCATTAACAAACAAAAATTTATGTTACTTTTCAATAAAAATAATAAAATACGGTGTTCCAATATTCCAGATCGGAGATTAACACGTTGTAGGTTGTTAATCTCCACTTTGCATAGACCATGCTTTTTTAACTCATTTAAAGTATATTGCATACCACTCTACTTAAATATCATCCACTTCAATGGTCAAACAGCCAATAGTAATTTTACACCTCATTTACAACAAAAAGTGGTAAATATTTGTCCTATTTTTATTGGTCAAAATTAACCTTTGACTATTGAAATTGATGATATTTAAGAACAACCCATTATTTAATACCAACAATTTTCTTTATACATGGATTTCTAAAGCACAGAAGCAAAATAACAGATAATTAAAACGAAAAATACAGTATTAGAGGAATCCTTATCTTCCTTTACCTTCCTCCTTATCTTCCTTTACCTTCTTCCATGGTAAAAATTCTTCCTATTTTTCCTTATCTTCCTTTAGCTTCTTTTGATTTGCTGGGATTTCGCATAGTTGATGCATGAATCCAGAGTTCTTTCCACTTTCTCATGCGTTGTGAGCTTTCTTCGTTGGAAAATAAAAAGATAACATATTCAGAAGAATGCGTTTTAGCTCCTCATCGTCCTCCACATGATCCAGACAAGTTCGCAATCTGCAGAGAATGTTTGGAACCAGCCATATCGTTAAACTGCTTCAAGTAACTTAGTCTCATAACTATATACTTTCCATAGCTGCCCACACCCCCTCATACATAATACATTCCCTTGATTATGATGTGACCTGTATATTGCAAGTGGAGCAATAAAATTGGGGCACGGCTACAAATAATTTGAAGCAGTTTAATGATATGGCAGGTTCCAAACACTCACTCTACGATTGCAAACATGCAAACTTGTCTGGATCATCTAGAGAAAAATGGGGAACTAAAACACATTCTTCTAAACATTTCTTTCGTTTCATTGCAGCAGGCCAGGCAGGATACCATTTTTTTTTTTCACAAAGAATGTTCTCAATGCCTGATACCGTCGTCGCTCTCTGCCATCATTTCATGATGCTAAACATTTGTCATACAGTCTTTAGGCCGAAGCACTCCATTATCTTCACTGATCTCAGAAGATGAGGCATATGATGATGGCCCAGGATTCATGTGACAGATATCCGAAGTAGATCTGAGCGCTAAGAGTATTCTTTCAAGTCAAGACTTTGCATTTATGTCTTGCAGTGCTGTTCTTAAATATAATTTACTTCAATAGTCAAGTTGTAATTTTACTATAGAAATAGGTGCTCTTAATGTCATCCATTTCAAAAGTCAAAGTTGTAATTTAGTACACAATACTATAGAAATGGTTGCTCTTAAATATCATCCACTTAAGAGCAGGCATTTCTATAGTGTACTGTGCAATGAAATTGCAACATTCAAATTCAAATTGTAATTTGCCTCCATAGTATACTATAGAAATGCCTGCTCTTAAGTGGATGATATTTAAGAGCAGCCATTTCTATAGTGTACTGGCAGTGAAAAACTTGAGTGTTCAAATGAATGATATTTAAGAGCAGTTATTTCTATAGTATACTGTACAGACAAATTACAACTTAAGCGTTAAAGTAAATAATATTTAAGTATATTATGTATAATTGTTCAATGGATCATATTTAATAGCAACCATTTCTATAGTATACTGTGTACCCGAATTACAACTCATCGACGACTTAAACTCCTCCATCAGTAAGTAATGACAATTTTATTCGACCTTGCGACCTGCCCATTTCGATATAAGACAACATTCAGTGGCCCCTTATCACGAATGCGGAATTTTTTCGCGGCCCGTTCAAATTAGACGCCCTTAACGCCTCTTTCGCTGTCTGAACGGGTCTTCATAATTTGGAAATTAAGAGTCACGTAACAAACAATAACGGCAATGCACGATTAAAGAATGCTGTTTTCCTAATCAAAATAAGATTTTGACTAGTAGTGGTAATTTTTGTTGGAAAAATCAATCATTGTTTTTTGATGTACTTTTTAACTCAACTTAACCAGCGCTTAAAAATGTAACTATGATCAACAACTTAACGAAGTAAATTATCATTTTGTCGGTAAGCACCAGCAAAGTTTATGATATTGGTAATAAACTGATTTTTGAGAGAATGTTTTTCAAAAATCATATAAAAATGTTTCCGTTCACTTTTTCTATGCCCCAAAACTTGGTAATATGTAAGTCCAAGGCAAGGCACGTTGGGAATTGCTGGGCTGGGTCACGGGGATACATCCAGAGCATAAAAAAAAAATCACATAAAAGATTATAAATTGCATTCTTATTATTCACTATTAGAATGAAGAAAGATATATATTTTTTAAATAATATTATAATATTGAGGATCACATGAATTACCCTGCATTATTAAAAAAGTGCATACTTAGCACTTTTTCCTTTAGTTATGGGTTTATATTATCACTCACTTTTGATAATTATAATTTTAACTATTTTGATTTCTTGAAATATGAATCATCCTTAAACCATCACCTCTCACCTCAACATAACATGTGTCACATTTAAACATGTGTATTCCATCTTTCTAGTCTCACCTTCATCTAGGATGCTAGCACAATGTGCTCAAATCCTGTTGAAAGGACCATACACACTAGTGTCACTAGAATTCAAACATCTCCTTTCCTACCAAACACTTTCCTTTTCAAAAGCCTTAAACCCTAATTCACTTGTGACTATCAAATAGGTTCCAAAACTATATATGAAATAGGGATGGACTAAAAAGGAAAACATCTTACATCCATCTTGCATTGAAACACTCTCCCTAGAGATCTAGAGCCTATTTTTAGACATCTAAGGCTTCCACCTACTACACATATTATAGAACTCCATTGCCGCAACAACCTATACATGCACGGTCTACAACCTATTTTCCATAGCGGGTTCTAATTGAGCAAGATGATTAAATGTGCCTCATGTACCAAGTTTTCTTTTCTTAGGTATTATAGCTACAAGAGCAAAAGCAAACAATTATGTTAGGACCAAAACTTTTATCATAAAACACATACTCGATACAACCACACTAGTATAGAATGATGCACACATAATTGGACTCCATTAGACTAGAGAGGACACTATTTTTCCCAAACAAATAAGATCATACCCTAGGAGACAAGAGCACATGAGAAAGATAGGACCAAACTTGTTCCTACCCCTAATAGAAAAGTAATAAAATTCAAAAATCTAAAACTAGTCTTAGTAGTGTTTCCTTCTTCTATTTATCTAACACCTTCACTCAACTAAAAATATGTGCTATCTTGTCTTCTTTTCTTCACACATTTCTATTTTAGTGCTAGTTCAACATCAACTCTTTGTATCTTTTACTAATGTACAATACATAAATTAAACTACCTATGTCTTAAACTCAATCTAATTACATTAATTGTGATGTGTATTAATTAAATTAGTAAAAAATGTGAACCTAGATTAATTTAATTGTATACATTAAAACTAGGAGCACGAATAATGAAAAATAAATTTTATTCAAAAAGAGGAAAGTACAAAGGAGGGTAAGGGATGTAGAACTTGGTATAAAGTTGAGAAATGGATATCTATCTTAACTAGAACTCTAGAATAAGAATTAGGAGAAAATGATAGTATAGACAATGACACATTTCATAAATGACATGATTATCATATGGTCTATATGACAATGGAAGCATCCAATCCACATAGAAGTTACAAGTCTAAACATAGAGCTAAAAGTCTACAAAACATAGATAAAATGCACATCAATAGTAATATAGAACTATAAAAAAATAATAGGAAAATGATGAAGTAATATAAATAACTTGGAGTAGAGAAAATGATATCTAATCTAAAAAGTAAAATAATTAGAATTTAATAGAAGGGGATGAGACACAAAGGGGTATGCGGAAGATCATCGCCAAATAGTGGTAATGAAAAAAAAATCATGTCTTTACTTAGCCAAATTCACGAATTGGCCAACTTTGACTTTCATAGGCATGTTAAAAATATCTGTTTTAGTTTGGATACCAAACCAAAACAGATATCCATTTTTTGGGTCCCAAAATGGATATCCATTTCCTGGAACTATACAAATGGTTTTTTTTTTATTATTTTCATTGGTTTATGCTTAGAACTTACAATTTAACTTGCAAATTTCTATTGTTACATGGTTAACGTCTATTCAACCAATCGACAAAGTTGTGGCAATGTTATGATCAAATGTGTTATGAAAAGGAGGTGGCATGGGTAGTTGGCTATCAATGTTGGGAAAGGGTTATGGAGGATGTAATGGAGGAAGGGATCTATGTCTATATGCTCAAAATCATGTCTTCGGTTGCCTAGGGCTATCGGGTCAGATTTCGACATGCACACAGACCCTTTCCCTCCTTGCCATGAGGTGATCCACCATGTCACTCTCGCTCATGTGGAATTAGCCAGTTGAGAGGAGACGAGACATGGTAGGGGTCTGGCTCATTGGAGAGCTAGACTTCACGGAGAGGGGTCGGCAAGTACTGCGACTTTTGTTGTTGTGTGCTAAGTTGAATGTTTTGTTTGATTGTTGTTGTAGTTGAGATAACCCTATGACCCGAAGGGTCACTAGTTTCTCTTCTTCTATTTGGATTCCTAAGATTCCACCTCTGTGTGGGTAAGTGATTGTTCTCATTGATATCCTCTTGTCTGTGTAAGTGTTGAACGAGTTCTTGTTGTATCTGGCATTGTCTAGTTTCTTGTAACAATAAGAGGATGAATGGGTTTGACCTTTTTTTTGACTTGTTTTTACCTCATGATGGGATCGAGGGTTTGATTGGATCGTTTCACCGTGGTTACCTCGTGATGGAATCGAGAGTTTGAATGGATCATTTAACCGTGGTTACCTCATTATGGAATCAAGGGTTTTCTATTTTGTCTATTGTAGGGTTTCTATATGCATGCAAGCTAAATGATATGCAAAACATTTTTTTGGTATTTTTTAGTATTTTGGAAATAGAAAGTGCTTTTAATCTACAAAAAGGAAATATGTATACAATCTACTATGAGTTTTCTAATGCAAAGTTAACCTATGTTTTTTGTGTTCTCAATAATTTTAATGCAATCTAATCTAATAAAAATGGAAGATGCTTCTTCTAACAATCTAGATCTAGAAATATGAGAGCAACTAATCTAACATGCAAGATCTAATTATCAAGGAAAAAATAATGTTTTATTGTTCCCAAGAGCAAATTTGATTCTCTAATTACTATTAATTAAACAAAAATAATGAATATTTGTTGACTCCACTACCCTCAGCAATCCTTGTAATTAGCAACCTCGAATCCTTTTGTGGTAGCGGGTGATCCTCTTGACAACAAAATGACACAAAGAAGCAAAAAGAAGCTTTGATGAAGCTTGTATGAGCACAATGAGAGATTGGATTGAACACAATGGCATATAACGAAGCAACATGATGCTACTTGGTTAAAAAAAGAAAGAAAAAGGCACCATCATCCTGTAAGAGCATTTGAATGCTAAGTTGGAGAGCAAAATTGGCAAGAGCTATGTGCACAATGAATTTGCCTCTCTTTATGCTTAAGGGAGGTGGGTATTTATAGGTTTAGAAGAAGAGATTGAGAGGTGGAATTGATTGAGAAGTTAACTCAATTGATTGAAGAGTTAACAAGGATTGAATGGGGAGTGAATTTTATTGATTACCCAGTGAACTCAATTGATTAGAGAGTGATGAAGCAATGATAACTTAACACTGAAGAAGAAATGGAGTTAGAAGAATGCATGAGATTTATTGAGGAGTTAATTATAGATCAAATAGATCTAATTATGCATGTGTGGGTGCATGGAATAGTTAGCTCTATATTAGGGATCAAAAACCATGCAAACTGGAAGAAAAACAGGCGAAAACAGAGTAAAAACGAGTGAGAAACTTGAGTTTTTCCGCGGCTACAAAAATGGCAGGGTCGCCCCTTTTGCCAGTAGGGTCACCTAGGGGGTGAGCCTAGGTCACTTGGGGGAGATCCGGGCTGGACAGGGTCAGAAGCAAAAAAATAGGCTAAGAGATGCAAGAAGAGAAGAAAATGAAGGGTTCTGCATCAAGAAACATGTCAATCATGTGGAAGAATTCAAATCTCTACTTGCATTAGTAGGATCTCCTAGGGGAGATCTGGAAATTTAATAGGGGGAGATTTGGATTGGTTTGATGAAACTAAAAACTTAAAGCAGGAGATGGATAAGGAGACCTCTAGAAGGCTTCTAGGAGGTGCACTAGATGAAAAACATAGGGGAGAGGTGAAAACTCACCTACAAGACACTCACAAGGCTTAGGAGGAAGGTCAAAAGCTCAGAAAATGCAATTCGACAAGTGTCACAACAAGTGTCGAAAAGTGTCACAAACGGGGAGAGAGGAAAATCGACAAGGAAGAAAGAACACAAGACAAGAAAGAGGACATGTCATCAAGATGCTTGCTGCTTAAAGGATATTATTTCACACTTACATGTATGTGACAAGGATTTGAATCATCATAGGGGTCCTCGTGGAGGTTGTGCGTGATTTTTGTGCTTACATATTTGCCCCCTCGGGGACGGTAGTCTACATGAAAGGTAGGTACCATTCCCGAACTAGGCCTTACCTTTTGTCAATTTTCTCGCAATTTTTACCTACAATAACTAGTATTAGTTCGGCATTTAAATATATCAAAACAAATAATGAAAACTTAAATGGTGAACTTACCATAGATCATTCGAGTTCGACTAGTTGTTTTCCTTTGTCAGTTAGACCTGTAGGAATGAATGCATGCAAAACGACACACGAAAGATGCATAAAAGAAAAAAGAAGACATGCTAAGCTAGAGAGGAGAATAGATTCTCCTTTTATTGTAGATTTTGAAGAATGTATTTGATTTTTAGGGATTTTTTATGTTTTACAATTTTTTTAGGTTTTTTTTATTTTTCTAATTTTTATGGTTTTTGTGGAGATTTTGCAAAGGTTTGATTTGACACTTCTTGAGGTCTTTGAGAAACCTACATTTAAGAGATTTCTACCCTTGCCCCCTTGTATGGGGATACTTGTGTACTTGATTATAGAGTATTGCACTTTTGACCTGTTGGAGGAGTGACTTGTGCTCAGACATTGTTTTACACTTATTGTTACCGAACTTGATTTGATGAGATCCATACATAGCCTAAGTTGACATCTTGTACTTCACTTTCCTTTTTGTGCATACAGTTGGCTAGAACTTTTATTTTTCTTATGAGAATGCATACCTAAAATGATCACATATGGATGATGCAATGCAGGTGATGATATGCAGATGCAAGAACACAGGAAATACTGAAATGAAACATTTACTTCTACCGAATGTCATGAGATATGACATTTGACTTTATTTCTTTAAGACTCTTTTTCTGGTTTTGATATGAATGCAATGTGGAACAAACAATGTGACTGCTCTTAAATATGATTATTGATTCAACGGATTGCGAGTTGTCCTAATATAAGAGATCTATCCAAGGCTGTGAGATGGGATTAAGGAAAACTCAAGTGGGGAGTGGGAATGAATATGGAGCGTTTCTAATTTCTAGACTTTGCTAAAGGTTAAACACTGATCCTTATCTAGATAAGACAAGTTGACAAGCTTTCAACTTTAGACAAGCAACAAATTTTATAGGTGTTCGCTAGACTTAGGTCATAGATGGTAGGCAAAATAGACCCGGGGTAAAGATAAATGGGGAAGAACAAGGGTCCCTAGATAGAATATGATCCTAGAGACTACTAGACCCTTAGCTTTACTTAGCTAGTGCGTGTGTGTGCTCTGCACCTCTCTTTCTCTATTAGAATGTCACCCTTGAGGCTTCAAGCTTAGAATGATCTCCACCCAAGAGTACAGACATTCAGCAATCTTCTCTCTTTCACTCTTTTTTTTTTATCTTTTTTTTTTTGCTTTTTGCTTTTTTTTTTGTATTTTCCTCACTTGACTTTTTCTCATTTTTTTACTTTTCAAGAAATGAATGCTTTTGGAACCTTTGCTATATAATGATTTGATCTCTCAATTCTCACTTTTGACACTCTTATTTTGATCACTCATTTTTTTTATTCACTTGAATTTTAGATTGCTTCCATCATAGTTTTGATCTTCCTAACATTTTTGGCCAAGAAAGATAAGGGGCTGCTCAGCGCCACCTAAAGTTTTTGTAATCTGGTTGGACTTCTCTACTATTAGGGAAGAATTGGGAAGGTCTACTTGCAAGCTTCCTTTGAACACTGTAGGTTTGAATACTGACTCTGTTTAGACCTAACATCTTGACTAACTAAGACTTGGATCACTGTAAAGTTAAGAGCTAGTTTTTTTATTAGAATCAATGGGAATGCAGGTGATAATGGCAATTTGTCAAAAATGGGGAATCTCTAGGTCCTGAAAGGATGGTGCATATCTAGACAACATTAGACTCCTTCCTAAAAGGAAAATAGTACAAGAGCAAGTCACCAATAGTAATGCAATATGAACAGAATGATACAGAAATACAATAAACAAATTGTTTTTGACATTTTGATGATTTATAAATTTTTTGTATTTTTATGTTTTATGATTTTTTTGGTTTTTTAGACATAATATTTCGTGAGGTGAAAGGAATTGACTATTTCACAAAATTCCTCTCCCTCCATTGTGCACAAGAGATTGGCACTATTTCTGACATCTTCTTTAATTATGTATGGACCTTTCCAGTCTTCCAAGAAATCTCTCTTTCATCTTCTTTTCTTATTCTTCGTGCTTCCTCTTCCCAAGACAAGTTCTCCTATTATGTACAGTTTGTCATTTGAATCTATTGCTACCAACTCGATGGTTTCTCTTGGCATTGTGAGACGAAGTAAGTCCCAAAAGGCATGTTGATGGGAAGGAGTCCAATACATAACTCTATCAAAATTTAATAGCTTTGCTAATAGGTCAAATTGTTCTTGCATGTAAACTTTCACATCAAGTCTCTCTTGGATTCTTTGCAAGAATAGGAACAATTCCAGGGGAGTTTGTGGTTCCCTTTGTTCATCAGGAGGGACAAATCTTATACTTGTCCTCCCATTTGGTTCTAGTCTCAAGTCCATGGCATATCCAATATAACTTTTTACGAGTTTGAAAATGATAGGGTGATCAACACCAACTGTTACTCTCATCTTCCATTCCTTGTGAAAGGTACCTTCTCTTTCTTCATCTTTGTCAAGAAGTCTTTCAACCATTTCTATTTATACCCAGGCTGCTTCCCATTCACTAAGTTCATTTGATTGGACTGAGGCAGAAGTGGTTGGTTTTTCTTGCAGTTGTGATACCACGAACATCCTAGGTAGCATTCCTATAAAATTGGTTGACTCATTATCGATAGAATGTGCCTCTCCCATGGGTATCACCGGTTGATGTAAATCCTCCATTGGCGTGAGAGGTGTTATCAATCAGATATGCACCCTATGCTAAGTTATTCAACTTAACTATCTGTTGACATATGGGAACACTCCTAGGCCTATCGGTTGCCTAAATTTGGAGTGAACCTCCAGACTGAGCTGGTTCTACTAATGATCTTTTTTCTAATCTAAATGATTTCTGAGGGAAAAGGGAGAAGATGAACTGAAATGAAATTCAACCTTAAACAGAATATCTCTAAACTTTAATATGTCTAAATGCTTTCACTCACAATAGCTCCTAAAACATGAACTCTCACAACTTCACTTAGAACATACAATTTAAAAGTAATTTGCATGAAGTCTCAAATTTGAACTCAAGATGCAACCAGAATCATAAGAACAATTTACATAATACTTTCACAATAATGAGATATGACAAAGGATAAATTATTCATTATCATGCAATGAGACATCAAGTCAATATTATAATTACGAGGCAAAAGAAGTGAAATAGAAGGGTTCTGCTGTATTAAACTTGAAGGAGTACATGAAAAACTGATAAAAACTGAGTCAAAAATAAGTTTACAAACTCTCTTCCTATGCTTAAGAGACAAGAAACAATAATCTCCTAGCTCATGAGAAAGAACTAGCATTCTCCAATATATGCCTGTAGAAATGATCTCTCTGGAAAAGCTAGGAAAAAGCTCCTAAAAATAGCCATGCAAATCCATTTTCGAGCTCCTAGAAAAAGCCAAAAAATGGGCCTCCAAAATGCCTTCAACATGCCTCCAAGATTGCCCAAAAGCTCTCCAAGGTGGTCCCACCAAAAAAGAAGCTTTGTTTGCTCAAGAAAAACTCAATTTTTGTCCATATCTGCCCCAAAAAGAAAGCAAACTTAAAAAGAAGATATTGTTTGCTTTATTTTGTTTTAACTACACAAATAATGAATATTTAAAGGCAATTTATAGATACATTGCTTTAAATACCATTTTACAATGTTTGCAGCTTTATTTTCTTGATTTATCTCGATTTGACTCTTATTTGTTTTTGTGAAAAATAAAAATACAAGGCTTCATCACTATGCCAAGCATATTATGTCTCATTTGGCATATGATTTTCTATAAAAATCATTAAAAAATGAAGGCAAAATATAAGCCTATATGGGTTACTCTTTATCTGATTTGTAAAAATAATCTAAGGCATGTAACCTATCTCCAAGGGACATAAATGAGTTTTTATAGCTATGGATATGCATCATAATCAAATTGCACTAAGGCATAAAGCCTAGGCAATAAACATGCAAAGGGGCCTAAGGCACTTTGACACATGTGTTAGGACCTATGGTCTTCAACACCACCTTAAGTCTTGAGACTTAGACAAAAAAATGCAAGATGAACCTAATACCACAATGGGTATTAAGTTGGGCAATGAAAATAATTTCAAAGTGATAAAAATGCCCATCAATTTTAGGGGAAGGTGTAAACCCTAAACACAAAACATCATTTTCCCTACTTTCTCGGGCTTGTTCTTGACTTGTAACTTTTGGAAACTCTCTAATCTGGCTGCCATGGAATGAGGGTTTGAAGGCTTCTTCACTGTTCGCCATTTCTGAGCAATTTTTATGCATTTTACACAAAGAAATGAAGGTAAGAAACCCTCTACTACATATGTGATCCATATTCTTTGATTTCTCTTCCATTTCTGAGATAAACTTGGCATCACGGGCCGCGGTTGTGTATATTTTCTGATGTAATCTTTTTCTCTTTGTATGTCATTTCCTCTTGGCATTTTTGGGGCTGAGGCTACCATGGCAATTGGATTGTGTTAGTTTGAGACGTCATGAGGGTAAAAATAACCCACGGCCCTATTCACATCTTCATTCGGTGACCATATTAAGGTAAGCTTTTCTCACAAACTCCCTATCATCCTTTTAGCGTATTGCTTGATTTGAGCTTTAGATTTAAAAGAAAGGACTCTTTTTATTTTTTTGCAGGCCATGACTATATATCTCCATTTTTCCTGTGTTTATCTCCTTCTTATGAATTCAAAATGTTTAGATTTCTCCAATATCTGTGATAAATGAGTTCCTACTATTGTGAGAGATACTTACAGTCCAGCCGTGACTGGAAATATGCATTTCATAACATTTTTCAGAATGAAACCCTAGATGGGTTAAGCAAAAATAGTTTCATCTTATCAAATGTTTCCTTCTATATCTGTATTTTGAAACTGAAACCCCACACAAATGAACTTGCAGGCTTTACCTCTATTGCAAAGAAATGATGTGCTCTATTACAGGCCCGTGGCTGTCTTGACATTTCTAGTCATTTCTTTTGTTTGAATGAACTCAAAATCTTTAATTTCTAAGTATGATAGTCAATATTTTCATGGTTGCAATTGAAAAGAAGATTCATCTAATATTTCTGTGTGTAGTTTGTATGCTGGGGCTACGACCATACTTCTTTATCATTTTTGTATTTTCCTTCTGCTTCATGAATTTGAGACCTTCATTTCTTCTCCTTCTCTATGCTTTAGCATCTCTGTGCTATTCTGTATCTGATATGTTATTACATCTATCGAATATGGACTTGCAATCAATAGAAGGTATTAAAGAAGGTGGATATGATTTTTTTTTTGTTGTCCATATGTAACTACATCTACATTTTATATTTTTATTCCTTATGTTGTACTTGTACCTTTCATGCATGATCTTGTATAGTATGTTATCTATTTCCTTAAGGATTTTGTAATTCTGATGCTCTTTGATCTTGATGGACTGCACTCTCTTTTGGATAAAGGCTATATTCTAGTGACTTGATCATAAAAAGATATCTTAGTCCTTCTTTATAATTTGTTGCTCTTCTTTGAAGTATGATTGTATATCTTTGCATGAGCAAACTATTCCCTCTTGATGCTATTCTTTACTTATTATCTCCTTCTATACATTCTCTTCATGTTTTTCCAATTGGCTTTGCATATGGCTGTAACTTGTATATGTTGTTCTTGTACTTTCTCTTATGTTGTTGCATCATTTTGAACACATCATTTATGGTTTTCAAATCTTCTATATTAGATACATTTATGATAGTGATAAGGATCATTGTGCTCATCATCTCTTGGCATTTTTTTATACTTGCTTTGATGAACTTACCTCTATAGAGACTTGAATGTTATCTTTGAATGTCATCTTAAGGTTTGATCATGAAAATTGTCCACTCTTTCATACACTTGCTGCTCCTCTTGAGAAGTATGACTGTATCTCTCTTTGTTTTTACTTCTCATAAGAATATGGCCCATGATGACATGATGACAGAAATGTTTGATGCACTTGAGGTGCTATTATGACTTGCTCATTCTGTTCCATGGTATGACTGTTCGTGTTATCACTTTATGACTATACCCTAGATGATACAGGATTGTTCATTTATTCAATAATAATTTCATACTTCATTCATGACAAGGAATGGGAAAGTACCTATTATCTTTGAATGCTTTGGTTGTACTCCTTGATGTAACTACACTTCTCTTACACTTACTCATTGATGAGATATGAGTTGTGGCATAATAGGAACATGATGTAATACTGCTATTTGTTTGTTCAATTGAATATCTGTGCACAATGGCATTATTTTGAGCATGCTAAGCTCAACCCTTATGGGAGTGCATTTTCTCCACATGCTTTAAAATCTTCAAATCAGCAACATGATTTCACCTATACCTGCACATGAAACAAATATGTTAGATAAAATTAGTGAAGTACAATGATTGTTTCTTTTCAATATCTCTTGAATGTGAATGATATGTATTTGACTTAGTGTACTATAGGCAATGTATTATGCCTCTGTTGATAGGAACATAGGGGACTCATATCTGGAGCTCTAACAAATCTCTTCCAATCCTACAAGTTTTTATGAAGATCGAGAGCAAGGACATAAAGCAACATAGGAAACCAAAAGCATTGAACAGGCAATGATGGCTATGTTCTTTCCCTTTCTTATTTCTAGATGCATAGTATATTTCTTATATTTGTACTAGTTCAGCTATTCCCACGGCCTATGTGGGACATTTGATCTATCATGTTTTCATTCAATGCAATGTTTATTTATTTTATGTATCTCATTTGTAAAGTGAATAATCATTGTAGTGAAATGAAATAATTTATCTCTCAAGTAACCTTCCACAAATGAGTGATGATCTGAAAATTCTTTCCCTTTGTTGAACAACTGTACTGCAACATAACTAAAATCATCATGTACCTTAAACTATGCAAAATAACCATAGCAGAAAAATGTTAAAACTTTCAAGCTAAAAATAACTTGCTATACCAGCTCTGCCAATTTGAGTTGTAGGTGAAAAATGGTAACAAGAGGTTCATATCACTCTGTTTCTTCTGGTGTCTCAAGAACACGTGATTCACTTAGTGGTGACAATGGTGTGTAACCTTCCGTCATGTCTTCCTCTGCATCTGAGAAAGCATGTGGGTCTACATTTCTTAGATCTAATGTAGTGTTTTGAAAGACTGGTCCTTCAATTCTATGAAGCTTCTCCCCTATGCAAGGAAAGAGTTTGTAAGCCTCTTGGATGTCGATCATGAGTATTTCTATGGAAAATTGGAGTGGTCCATCTCACTCAATCAACTCCATGATCTCGATAGTCTTATCTTTGGAAACCATTTCCTTTTGTTTTGGTAGTGGCTCATTCTCTAGAGTTTTGATATCGGCAGCATTTATGGTCTTCTTTGGGACCTCCATTCATTTGATGCATATCAACTGGGGTGTAGGATTAGGGACAATTAACTTGTTGGTAGGGAGTTTGTAGTCTATGGGGATACCTATACGCTTGTTTTGAGTGTTTGAATTTAACATACCTAAAGGTTTTGGATCTCCCTTTGTGACATATACTTTCCCTAAGTGTAAAAATCGAGCTTCTTGAAACAATGTGGATGGCACAACCTTCATTCTATGTATCCATGGCCTTCCCAGAATCAAGTTATATCTCATGTCCTTGTCTATGACATAGAAAGTGGTTAGAATGATTTTGGGTTCCAAAGTTACTTGAAGGGTAATTTTACCTATGGTGGCCGCCTTTAGATTGGCATATCCGCTTAGAGTATCTCGTGAGGCAGTGATGTTGGTGTGTCCATATCCCATCCTCTCTAGAAGGGAGAAAGGAACTATATTCACTGCAGCCCCATCGTTGATTTATGTTTGTTTTATGTACGTGTCATAGATCCACACTTGAAGATATAGGGCAGGGTCCCCTTTTTTTGTTAACTCTGCCTCAGAAGGCATCTGTTGTAAGTCGAAGAAGAACCCTAGATCTTTGCATTCTGAGTTTGGTGGATTGAGATCATAGTCCACATGATTGATTTGTTCACTAGGTGGTGGGGTAATTTGGTCGAGGTATTTTAGACTATTGCTTGTAGTAACTCGAACCGATGTGAAGGGGACTTCCTGAGTAAATCAATGAATGAAATGTGTGCGTACATTTTCTTTAAGTCTTCTATGAGCTCATAAGGTCTGATTGGAGGTCATATTGGCTCTACCATCAAGATGATACCTTCATATGCTTTCATTTACTCATTTTCATCCTCACGATGTTCCTCTTCCTCTTCATTGTGCATAATCTCGACTAATCCCATCATTGTAGCTTCTCCTTTTTGTCCCAGTTGTGGTGGGATTTTGGGGCAACTACTCTGATTCATCTTGTTTTTGTTTGTTACATCTATGTCTTTATGTGTGGGGAATGGATCCTGATAAATTATCATGTTTGCATTTTGTGGTGCTATTGGAGCTTGATTTTGTCTTGTATCTTTGTTATCCGGTGTGACCTCCTATGGCTTTAAGAACATTTATATGAACAAATGTTGTTGGTCTTCCAGTAGTCTTTCTATGAATCTATTGTATTCCCTACAAGATTTTGTGCTATGCCCCCTTTTTCTATGAAAAGAACAAAATTGGTTGAACTCATATGGGGGTCTCTCATATCTTCCATCACTTTTATTCCTATTTCCATTGTGGTTCCAACTTTGGTAATTGTCTTGAAGGTAGTACCTATTGTTCCTAGGTCGATCTATGGCATTTATGTGAGGATAGCAATCTCTCCCATTGTAATCATCGTTTATCTTCTTGATCGGGGGTTGATCCGTCAGCCCATCTGTGGTTGTACTTCTATTGTTTTTGAGAATTTTAGTGACAGAGGTATTGCTTCCTATGTCTTCCTTTGTCAGCTTTCCATTTGATCAGTAGACCTTTCTTCTAGTGTCAATAGTAGCTTGGTCAATTCTTAAAGCACTTTCCAATGCCTCCTCGTAGGATTTGTATGGCAATTTTTGAACATCTTCCCTCATGTCTTTGTTGAGGGCATGTAAAAAGAGATCGCATAGTTCTCGATGATCCATGTTTGGAGCACTAGTTGAAGAATAGAGGACTTGCCTCCATCGAGTGATGAAGTGGGCTATAGATTCATTTGGTTCTTATTTCATTGTGAGGAATTCTCTGATCCCTGTTTTAACAAGTTTGTTCATGTCGAATGCCATGACAAACTCTCTAATGAGTTGCCTGAATGAATGGATTGAAGCTTCTAGGAGATGATAATACCAATCCAAAGTGATCCATTCAAGCATTTTCAGGAAGATCATTGTTACAACCCCATCCTAAGGGAGGAGTTATCTGATGGCTGTAGTGTAGGCTTTGATGTGAGAATTTGGATCTCCTTCTCCTTTCAACTTTGGGAGATCTAGCAATGGTAGTGATAATTGCACACTTCTTATGTTTTGGTCCAAAGGTCCTTTCAAATATTTGAGATACGTTCCTAATAAGGCACATTGAGATTGCGGGGTTGATAGTAATAACCCTGTAGGTGGGTTTTGATAACCCATTGTTGGACAAGTTTGTTCGATTATTCTGAACATAATGATTCCCATTCAGACATGTGTTCATACTAGCATTCTGCAAATAGTAATTGAGGTAGGGCAGATTTTGTGATGCTCCTTGGTCCTGCTTAGGGGACTTTTATCTTCTTTTAGGAGCAACTTGTTCTACTTCCAAGATTTTGATTCTTTGTACTAGCGTTGCAATCAAGTTTGCAGGAATAGCAGCTCTAGGTGTTTCTTTATTTCTAAGATGTTCTCTTCGAATATTTTTGTGATAAAGTGCTTCCTTGCACATAGCATTTTCTTTTTGTTCTTCTTGTAAGGCGATTCTCAATGCCTCTTGAGCATCTTTGGTTTCTTGCAAATGTTTTTCTAACCATTTAACCTCCTCATTGAAATGGGTATTCGATGTGCTTGTGGAAGGTTGTTCAGGTCGATGTATTTCTAACCTAACCCTTTTTGCTTTATGTGGCGCATTTGGTATGGCCGGGTTGTTTTCCCAAGCTGGGTTGTTGAAAGATATAGAGCACCTAGATTCACTTTGATCTTGCTCATAGTCGGAATCCTCGTAATCATAACAGTTGGTGATTGGTGTGTCAGGATGTAGCGGCACATAGCTATCAAGTGAGGGAGTTTCTGGTTCTCTTAAGGGAATGTTCCCTTGGTTTAAGTCCTGATCCATCATATTCAGGGGTGCCATAGACACAACAGAATAGGGTGTGTGCAAGAAGTTGAGTCCACTTTTTGGCCAAAAAGTGGAAGTGTTTTCCCTAATTTTCAGAATTTGTCACATTTGACCTAAAAATTTGAAGCACTTAAATGTGAAATATTGAAAAAAGTCACTAAATATGAAATGTAGTACTCAGAGTCTAGTTTCCAAATATATAAATTTTTTTAATACCCAGATGATACAAATTGATTTTTAATAGGTGTTTCTAAAAACCACTGTTTAAAAGTCACTTTTTTTTTTACTATACCATGCACGTGTACGTCATCCATATTTTGACCTAAATAATCATATTTTTCTAAATCCTTTTGGAAAAAGATTTTTAACTAACTGAAGCACGTTTTCCATTTTTTTTGTTAATTTGTTATTGGCCATTTTTTGTGTTTTACAAAATCGTCGTGTATGTCATGCATAAGACAACCTAAACTTATCATTTTTTGAAATTTTTTTTCAAATTGAAAAGAATTGTTTGAAGTACGTTTTCATATAATTTTTTTTACAAATTTTTTTTAATAAAAAGTTATTAAAATACTAAAAAACCCTAATAATTCAAGTTTATGGACCTGTTTCATTAAAAATTAATTGAAAAATAGAAAAAATAATCCAATTGTAAAAAATTACATATTTGGAATCTATACTATCTCATCTATAATGGGTTTTAATTTTGTCAAAAAATTCTGCAAAAAAGGCCTTCAGACATATGCCTAAAGTCACTAGTTTGTTGTGACATTGACAGGACCTTCAACTAGCAAGTCAAACTAGGTCCAAAGCCAAGGGTCGGGTTCCCAAGCCTTTTTTCTGATCCAAAACCCATAGCAAAAAGTAGGTCAGAAATTCAAAATTTATAAAATGGGATCCCATTCCATAAAAGGTTAATATTTTAATCTTTCATGAAATGGGATCCCATTTCAAAACGGGATCCCATTTCATAAAGGTTAAAATATTAACCTTTTATGAAACTCAAAACGAGATCCCATTTCTAGAAAACGAGATCCCACTTTTGGCTCAGGATCCCGAAGAAAAACGGGATCCCATTTTGGTTAACCTAATTTCGGGTTTTTTCTAAGTCTGAAACTTCCAACTTAAGTGGACTCAACTTCTTGCATTTACCCAATAAATGGAATGGATGATTGCATAAGCGATAGAAGCTGAAGCGATAAAAGTGGCTATGAAGAATGGTATGAAAATGTTTTAGAGTTTCTGTTAACTGTTTTGAGACATTTGAAATGGGAACACAAACTACAAAAACAAAAGATTCTGTAAGTTCACGTCGGGTTCACCAAAATATGTACACTCAAAATCGTGACTCTAGTTGCCTAGGGCTATCAGGTGGAATTTCAGCATGCACATGGACCATTTCCATCCTTTCCACAAGGTGATCCTCCATGTCACTCTCGCTCACATGGAATTAGCTAGTCGAGAGGAGGTGAGACATGACAATGGGCTAGCTTGTTGGAGAGATGGACTTCGTGGAGAGGGGTCGGCAAGTACTACGGCCTTTGTTGTTGTGTGCTAAGTTGAATGTTTTGTTTGATTATTGTTGTAGTTGAGATAACCCTATGAACCGAAGGTCACTAGTTTCTCTTCTCCTACTTGGATTCCTAAGATTCTACCTTTGTATGGGTAAGCGATTGTTCTCATTGATATCCTCTTGTCTATGTAAGTGTTGAATGAGTTCTTGTTGTATCTGGCATTGCCTAGTTTGTTCTAACAATAAGAGGACGAATGGGTCTCCTTGTGGTAGAATAAATGTTTCTTGTTGAGGTCTTGGATGGATCTCTTGGATCTCATCACGGATAGCCCTCACCCACTCTCCTCTCACTCCTAAGCACATTTGTGAATCAGGATAGAGGTAAATGTGTTGTTACTAACCTTAACTTGATCTAAAGTTTTAACCTAGGGTTTAGTTGACCTAGGGTCTGGCTTTGTTTTGACTTATTTTTACCTCATGATGGGATCGAGGGATTGATTGGATTATTTAACTATGGTTACCTCATGATGGAATTGAGGGTTTGCTATTTTGTCTATTCTAGGGTTTCTATATGCATGCAAGCTAAATGATATGCAAAACATTTTTTTGGTATTTTTTAGTATTTTGGAAATAGAAAATACTTTTAATCTAAGAAAAAGAAATATGTATGCAATCAAATATGACTTTTCTAATGCAAAGTTAACCTATGCTTTTTGTGTTTTCCATGATTTTAATGCAATCTAATCTAATGAAAAGGGAATATGCTTCTTCTAACAATCTAGATCTAGAAATATGAGAGCAACTAATCTAACATGCAAGATCTAATTATCAAGAAAAAAGCAATGTTTTACTCTTCCCAAGAGCAAATTTGATTCTCTAATTATTATTAATTGAACAAAAACAATGAAGGAACCTAAGAGAAATGAAGATTTGTTGACTCCACTACCCTCAGTAATCCTTGTAATTGGCAACCTTGAATCCTTTTGTGGTAGCAGCCGATCCTCTAGACAACAAAATGACACGAAGAAGCAAAAAGATGCTTTGATGAAGCTTGTATGAGCTCAATGAGAGCTTGGATTGAGCACAATGGCATAGAATGAAGCAGCGTGATACTATTTGGTTGAACAAATAAGGCAAAAGGCACCTTCATCCTGTAAGAGCATTTGAATGCTAAGTTGGAGAGCAAAACTGGCAAGAGTTATGTGTGCAATGAATTTGCCTCTCTTTGTGCTTGAGGGAGGGGTATTTATAGGTTTAGAAGAAGGGATTGAGAGGTGGAATTGATTGAGAAGTTAACTCAATTGATTGAAGAGTTAACAAGGATTGATTGGGGAGTGAAGTGGATTGATTACCCAGTGAACTCAATTGATTAGAGAGTGATGAAGCAATGATAGCTTATCACTGAAGAATAAATGGAGTTAGAAGAATGCATGAGATTGATTAAGGAGTTAATTATAGATCAAATAAAGCTAATTGTGCATGTTTGGGTGCATGAAATTGTTAACTCTGCATTAGGGATCAAAAACCATGCAAACTAGAAAAATTGGCGAAAATGAAGTAAAAACGAGTGAGAAAATCAAGTATTTCCATGGCAACAAAAATGGAAGGGTCGCCCCTTTTGCCAGTAGGGTCACCCAGGGGAGATCCAAGCTAGACAGGGTTAGAAGTAGAAAAATAAGCTGGGAGATACAAGAAGAGAAGAAAATAAGGGATTCTACATCAAGAAACAGGTCAGTCATGTGGAAGAATCCAAATCTCCACTTGCATCAGTAGGATCTCCCAGGGGAGATCTGGAAATAATAGGGGGAGATTTGGATTGGTTTGACGAAACTAAAAACTGAAAATGGGAGATGGATAAGGAGACCTCTAGAAGGCTTCTAGGAGGTGCACTAGATGAAAAACATAGACACTCACAAGGCTTAGGTGCAAGATCGAAAGCTCAGAAAATGCAAGTCGACGAGTGTCACAAGTGTCGAAAAGTGTCACAAACGGGGAGAGAGGGAAATCAACAAGGAAGAAACAACACAAGACAAGAAAGAGGACAAGTCATCAAGAGGCTCGTTGCTTAAAGGACATTATTTTATTCTTACATGTACGTGACAAGGATTTGAATCATCATAGGGATCTTTGTGGAGGTTGTGTGTGATTTTTGTGTTTAAAGTGTCATGGTATGATGTCTCAAGGAATGGGAAGAAAGGATGGTGATTCATAAGGTAATATGAAGAATGATGGTAGAGTGAATTGGCATTGTGCTGACTATAGCATAGCATGGGGTGAATCATGTGTTAATACAGGTTCTGAAGTGAGAAAGGAGGGGTATGGGTATAGTTGAATGGAGTAATGAGGTGATTTAATTAGTGATGACCTAGGTGAAGTGATGGGTAAGGTGTCTTATGTGGGATTGCTAAAAAGTGTGATTGGTAATGGTGGGGATAGCTAAATGTCATCTTCTAAGGGTTCAAAGGTGAGGAAAGTGTAATATGGGGATATGGGATAATCTATGGTTTAATAATTTTTCAAGGGAGACTCCTTAAAATGATTATCAATGATGGTGTCGATAGGAGGAATGGAGTCTATGAATGTAGGTGTGGGAATGTGAGCTATGACATTGGGATTGTATTGGATGAATAATGGAAAGTAGGGGCACTTGTCTAGTGATGGAAGGAGCCACATGATCAAATGATGTTTGGGGAAGGGCTTTTCTTAGGAAAGTAAGGATTTAGGTGAGGGTCTAGGGTTTGATGGAGAAGAATTTATGGAAAATTTGGAGGTCATTAAAATTGACATGAATAGAAGAAGTACAAGACGTGACTAAGGATAAATGGTAGGCTCAAAATAGGATAACTAGGACTATGATGACAAAGATGGTAAGAAAAGTCAACAACAATAGTATGATATATAGATAGGATTAGAAAAAAAGAGTACTACAACTAGCAAGAGGAAAGTGAGAACATAATGCAAAGTTAACATGGCATGAACTCTCTTGGAAAGCTAAGCATGGACTATAAGAAGATTGAACTAGTTGGATCTGTTAGGCTCACCAAATGAAAGAACCTTAAAGGTTAACCTTAATTAGGTAAGGTTATTTTTTACTATGGTTGTTTATGCAACAATGTGTTGATTAATGTTACCTAACGATAAATCTAACTATACTAACATTTTAATAACCATGAGAGCTAGGACTAACAATTAGACTAAAAACATGACAAATAATACAACTTGGACACATGTAGGACCTGGAAAATGGAAAAGAATAAGTATTAAATGTGGAAAACAATGAAAAAGTGGTATTAGTTGCACCAATGTAGAGAAGTGGTCTTTATGAAAGATGCCTAGAATTATGCTCTATATCTATTTGTGAAGTTTGGAGGTGATTGGACCTAAAGGATATGACTACCATATGTAAAATAGCCTAACTAATGGGTATGTGAATTGAAATGGAGAGAGAGAGAGAGAGAGAGAGAGAGAGAGAGAGAGAGAGAGAGAGAAGATGGATATGTGTGTGTGTGTGTGACTAGTGAAAACTAGATGAGATGAAAAACACAAAATAAAAGCATAAAACAAGCCTTATACCTCACTAAGATTCACCAATCCAAATAGGGTGGTAGAAACATGCACCCAAGAGCTCCTAGATATACCCCAGATAATAGATTTAATGTGAAATGCTTAATCTAAATCCAACTCACTAATTCAAGAGAAATTTGGGCATGATAACTTTGCTTAGAAATTAGATGATGAAATGGCTTGGAGGATGTTGTATTTATAGGCATTTTGGAGAGATTTTGATCCAATGGTTGAGATTAATTTGAGAGATCAATGGTGGAGGATGAAGATGATGTTGAGGGCCTAGATTTCATCTTAGAAAATGGAGGGCTACGAATAAAGATGAATTTTTAATTCATCTTGGGAAGAGGGGTTCATAAATAAGGTGGAGTGTAATGGATTATTTGTGAATTAAAAATTCACATGGGGAAGGGTAAAATGAATTTAAAATTCATTTGGGGAAGAATGGATATTAATGAGGTATGACATGTGTAAGGGGTGTAAGAGGTATTTAATAAGGATTATGACAGATGTGTATTAAAAATTGATTTATGTGGCATGGAATTCAATTTTTTATTCATGGGATGTGGGGAGAAGTGTTAATGAGGGTTTGACCAAATTAATCAGGGTGATTAACCTAATTAATCTAGATGGAATAAATTAATAGATGGATTAGTGAGAAGCTAAGATTGATTAAGTAAGGATTTATTTTATCAATCCTAAGGCTAGGATGATATAGGCTAGGGTAGGCAATTAAATAATGACTATTTAATTACCTAGGGTAGGGATAGGTTAACTAATAGGTTGAATTACTTAGTTAAACATGATTGAACTAATTAATTGGGTTTAGTGAGAAGGGGGAAATTAACCAAATAAATATTGCATATTTAATTAATTAATTGGCTAAGGTTGAACTATTGAATTAATGAAATTAATCCAATTGTTGGAGATACAATGATGAAAAATTAGGTGATGAAAGGATAATTAATTAAATAAAAATTTAATTAATTGTTTAGAAGGGAAATAGGTATGTTTAGGGAGGTCGGGAGTCGATTTGATGATGAAGGCACTTTTAGGTGTTTACATTTGCCCCTCTTTAATGTGGCGTCAAGTCAAAGAAAAATATGCCCCAGCTGCCGGGAAGGAATGGAATGAGTGAGGCATGCCCCCTCGAGAGATTGGTGAAAAATAAAATAATTTTTTTAGGTGATCTCTCGAAAGGACGCAACGAAAGTGAAATTTGGATAGTGAATAGGAAATCGGGTTGATAGGAAGAAGAACGGGAAAAAAATGGTTGTGATCTGCACCCTAGGGGAGGAAAACTACGTGGAGGGATGACAAGGCCTACTATATTTAGAATAGTGGGCCCTAAGAGTGCCACATTTGCACACATTGAGTCACTGAGAAGAAGGAGCAAAGAGGAGATGGCGGACCATAATCCCATGTTCCCATGATACACACATTTCTGAACGTTTCTGAGAGTACAGCCTGGCACCAAAGGCTAGACCCTAGGTAGGCCTTAACCCTAGATTTGTCATTTTTTTATTTTTATCACATTTTTTATTTCTAGAATTGGGATTTTAGGGTTTTGGTGCTATCGCAAGATCGCACAGTGTAAAAAGGGGAGTGGATTAGCGCAGTCCTCTAGATTGGCGCTATGTGTTAGGGTATAAAAGGGATTGATTGGCACCTAATGCTTATCATTTTGGCTCCATCCTCTACTTTAGTGCAATGTTGCGCTGGGTAGGAATTTGGTGCATCGGCACCAAATTGGTCTGGGAATAGTGCTATCTTAGTGATTAGCACTATGTTGAAAAGTAGCGCCATCCTTAGGATTGGCACTTTGTCTTATACTAGCACTATGTCCTACATCGGCGTGTTTTGGAGTAGTGGTGCCATTTCTAAAATTGGCACAAAATTATATTGTGGCACTATTGACTGGAATGGTACAAGGAGGCTATGCAGTGGCGCTATCTTCTGGGATAGAACCATGCTGGGGAAATAGTGGCACCAACTTTAGGATTGGTGCAAAAGGTTACCTATTGTGGTGCCAAAAATGTTTTGGCTTTCAATAGTAGAGGAAAGGGTGGATTTTGGAAGAATAGGTAGGTTTTGACAAGAAAACTATGGATGTAGGATACGAGGTCATTTATAGTGTCCTCGTGGGAGTGACACATGCCGGCTGTGATGGTGTTATTTGATCACTTCAACGATGCCACCCGGGCTTGACTAGTGAGGCTAGGGCTTTTGACTGCTACATCAATGCCAGTGTTGCGATCACATAGAGCTCTGATTACGGTTGTTGTAGAGCGATATCACCCAGAGACTTGTTCATTTTTGCTTCCTACTGGAAAGATCACCATTACTCTTGAGGATGTTTATCGCATCATCAAGATACCCATTCATGGTCAGCAGGTGACATATGACACGAGGAGGGGACGAAGGGCCTTACTTAGATTATTTGGCTGTAATCACATTGTTTTATCAGCGGATAGGAGGGAGATGAGCTATGAGGGGACACTAGCGGCGAGTGTAGATCACTTTGCTTTATTCCTATGTGCATTGATCGAGGGCATAGTGATGCCAGCTAGGAGAGGCAAGGGATTTCCAGTTGGATGGGGAGAGGTCATTGAGGGGATGGTCTGACATGAGATAGTGTATGCTTGGGGACTGGCAATGTTGGTGCAACTTTATCATGAGATGCATACAATTGTATATCATCGTGATTCATCTCTATCAGCCAGAGTTAATTTGCTTCATGTATGGATTTGGGAGCATATTCCGATTACTCAGCCGAGATGTGGGTACTATCGCCATCATTTTGAGGCCTATGTTTTTTTGTATCGAGATACACAGTATACATACACTAGGTAGGTTTGGTATTGGAGATGAGTTTTCGATGACATGATTTAGGTTACCTAGTGACCATACATCGGAGTGGAGCCCTAGCCAGATGACGATGTCCATATGCCCTACACATTCTAGCAGCACTACCTGATAGGTTGAGGGGACCATACTATTGATATGTATCTGTCGTCACAAGTTATGCGGCAGTTTGGGCTACAACAGGATCTTCTGCAGCCGATGGTGATTTTTGTACGGACTCCTAGAGATGCACATTATTGCCCTTCGGCCATACAACCCTGGGTTGTTGTAGAGGATTTTGTGGCTTTGGAGCCATTGATATGGGATTGGCAAAGCGAGGTTAGGGATGCAAGTACTACTCCTACCTATGAGAAATGGTGGCAGATGTTGCGGCCTACGTGGTTCACAGATCCTGCAGAGGAGGTAGTCCCCCCAGAGGAGGCAACAGTATCATGGGATGAGGAGTCAGAGGAGAATGGGGATGAGGATTCTGATGGAGATGATTTCTTAGAGGACAGAGAGGAGATTATTGCAGACTACCTTGTGAAGGTTGGAGGAGAAGGGGAGGAGAGGGAGATTAGAGGAGATGGGGAGTCGTTGGATGTGTTGGCAATAGTAGCAGCTAGACAGGTTGGGCTCAAAGGAGAGGGGTAGGCAGGTGGTAGTTCACGGTTGCCCCAGCAGTAGGTACCTGCTGAGTAGGTTCAGATAGGAGAGGTGCTGAGGCAGAGGGCACCTCAGTAGCATGGGGGATGATAGAGGATAGGTAGGGAGGTTCTACCGCAACCATAGGTATCACAACAGCAGCAGCGGTAGCAAGCCATTATAGCAAGACAACAGGTTCCTAGTTTAGAGGTGGGTACCTTAGTGGCAGGTGGAGGTTTGAGGCCTTGAGTGCTTTCATTTCATCGACAGCCTCAAAGTGGAGAGAAGGAAGAGACTGAGACCCTGCGGGGATAGGTTTCCAGCCTGTAGGAGGCTTTACAGAGTTGGGATGTGAAGTTAGTGCAGTTGCGAGGCACAGTTGCATTACTAGACAGTGCAGATGGACAGGTGGGTGCACTGCAGGTGCAGTTAGCCCAAGTATAGGGTGAGATAGTCACTTTGATGGGTGAGCAAGATGCTGCAGTTTTGAGAGCTTGGCAGGCAGAGGATATGGTGGGTAGTTTACAAGGGGTGGCCTCAGGTGCAGGAATGGGGCCAATTTTGAAACTGATGCGGACACAGCTATCTCAATTACAGGGGTAGCTGCTAGAGGCTAGAGGGCGGGCTGATTATTATCAGGCTGCATATCAGGTAGCAATGCCTACAGAGCAGCGCATGCCGAGCTATAGTCAGCGCAGTGGGTCTTAGATGTCTAGGTCACACAGATCTAGATCGATTCAGTCAGTTCAGCAGCCGATGGGTCCCCCATCATAGGTACCATTGCAAGCCACATAGGTACAACCCCAGCCACAGCCATAGGCAGGACCATAGCCACAACCAGGATCCCCTATTAAGTTAGGCAGAGGTTCCACTATCTAGGGTTGACAGTTGTATCATTTTGGCCCTTGGAGGCATTGTATCATGACGTATTTTTTGATGTATATATGAGCGATGTACATTTTTGTGATGGTGATATATGAGATGATGATTTTTGATGGCCTACATGTTTGTTTGTGATGCTTTATGATTATGATGATGCTTATGTTGATGGATGCAGTATGTTCTATAGATTATACATATTATGATGATGTGATGATTTTATGAGATGCTATGGATGTTTTGTGTTTATGAGATGTATTGTGTTGATGTTATGGATGTACTTATTTGTGTAATATGATAGATGTAATGATGGTTTACTTATGTTGGTCTATGTATGTTTGTGATTATGGATTATGATGTGGATTGTAAAATGCAAATAAATGTTCAGATTAATAAACATTTAGTATGGATGCAAAATGTAATGACCATATATGCTTATCGTAATAAACACATATTATGTATGCCACTGGGAATATAAATGTGCAACTAAATGATTACGTAAATGAACCTAAATGACTATGAAAATGAGATGTAACTAAATGATTATTAAGATACCACTAAATGATTATGATAATGAAACTAAATGATTATGGAATGCAACTAAATGATTATGATATGTAAATTAAATGATTATACTGATGAAACTAAATAATTATGATATGCAACTAAATGATTATGATATGCAAATTAAATGATTATGCTAATGAAACTAAATGATTATGTGATGCCACTAAATGATTACTAAATGATTATGCTAATGAAACTAAATGATTGTGTGATGCCACTAAATGATTACTAAATGATTATGATATGTAAATTAAATGATTATTATATGCAACTAAATGATTATGCAAACTAAATGATTAGGATATGCAAAACTAAATGATTATGAAATGAAACTAAATGATTATGAAATGCAAAACTAAATGATTATGATATGTAACTAAATAATTATGCAATGGTTAAGTCCTGATACACATGATGTTCATTTTTCAACCCTGGGTGGTGGGGCTTAGTGATAGGGGAATACGTGGGGAGAGGATAAGGGTTTATGGATTGGGTAAGGGTAGGATTGGATTTGGCTAGGTTGGGGAGGGAGTGGGATGGGAGATGAGGAAATTGTTAGGTTATGAGACACCACATCATTGAGGGGGGATTTATTTTGGTTGAGGATGTGTTAGGTGAGAATAAGTGGGATGAGTGGGATTAGTGAGAAGAGTGGGGGGGACTAGGGGGAGGGATTACAAAATCTAGGTCCAGATAGTATGGTTGAATAGATGATTAGAAGGATGATTTTGAGCTAGTAATAGTAGTTACATAAAGTTAATTGAGAGCATTTCTTAGTTTATTATAGCAATGTAATATCCCACGATTGCATGGACTAGACCCACAAACAATAGGTTGATATCATGGATGCCCAAGGTAGTATAACCTTGCCTAGCCAAGGAAAGGGACTCATAATTGTTAATGTTCATAGTACATATAAGGTATTACTACTTATATATGTAAATGAGGCACACCATGCTAGAACTGACCCAGGCTTAAAGATATGAATACTATCCTTGTTGTCAATGAAACCAACCCACAAGAACAACATACAAAAACAATGACTATGTCCATTCCAAGTGCTATCCGTTGCGTACTATGATATAATGAGATCAAAGTAGCTTTGGAAGTGACTAGGAGTAAGACAAAAAATAAAAATCAATAATAAAAAAGACCAACAAAAAGATGCAGACAACCATTGTGTTCTCTTGCCAAGATAAGTGTTGATAAGATGACAAATTTTTGTCCATTGTAGGAACAATATATCCTAGAACGTGAATTGGTTGGACGTTTGTTGAATAATTTTTAGAAGATGGGCAAAAGTATAGTCAAGCCATGTGTTGACTTATAGTTGGTATGTTGATTGATGATTTTTGTGTTAGGCACCATGTTTCAAGCATATACTTAGCATGTGTATCATTTGTTGGGTCTATCAAGCTCAGTAAATAGGGATCATCCAGATGGGTTGGATGGGTACATCTGATGTACTTGAGTACTGGATACTTCCTTCATATTGCAGACTGGCTACAAACCCTGTGTCCACGGGATTAAGGTACTTTCAAGATGCGGGTGAGATGAATATCTAGTTCTGGCAAGACTTGATGATGTGGGAATGGTTTAGGATGGGTGTGATGCTAAGGATTCATGGATGTTTATGCTTGCAAGTTGTAGAGAGTACTGTTATGGATCGTTGTATGGGGTGGGGTGATTTGCAGCGAATCGTTAGAAAAATCTAAAAGAAATCTGTGATGAACTTGGGTGATGAGGTGGGAATTGCATGAGGATGGTTGATTTACAGTGAGTCGGTGGCATAGGTTCAGATTCTTATCAATTTGGTTCTAGAAGGTGCTTATTGAGGTACTATATCTTTCTCAAGTATTTATACGATCAATCTGCTTTGGGGTATTTTTTGGATTTTTGGATTTTCTAATGTTTTTGGATTTTAGGATTTTCTATTATTTTGGATTTTTTGAATTTTCTACTTTTTTGGATTTTTTGATTTTAGTTGTACAAAAGGAAGCTTACAAGGATCTTTATACTGTGATGATAGCCTTGGGTGGGGAGATGTGGGGTGGGTGACTGATGTTTCCAAATTCCAAGCCATGGAAGTTGATTTTGGCGTGGAGTGTTTGTGATGCAAAGAGGACTAATGAGATGGTAGAACCTGCCACTACACATGGCACCTAGAATAGGTTTTCACCATGGTACCAATCCAAGGCATCATCGAAGTGATTTTCACCATTGGAAGTCTTTATTGCACTAGGGTTTTTCTTGATTTTTTTATTTTTTTGATTTTTTTGTATTTCTTTTATGGGTTATGCATAAAACTTCTTCAGACGCAGAATGTTCATAGGTTCATCTAGAGGTTGTCCCTCAAGTGTTGCAAGCTGGTACACTCCTGATCTATAGCTGGTTGTGATGACCTAATGCCCTAACCAGTTAGGTTCAAATTTTCCTTTCTTAGGGCGCTCCTGCAAATTTTTCTAGTTTTCCATAAGGACAAGGTCACCTACTTCATATTTTTGGTTCTTGCTTTTCTTGTGATAGCTTCTTCTAAGCTGATTTTGATAGGCCTATAGATGGTTCAATGCATCTAAATGTTTCTCATCTAGTAACTCCAGCTCATGCAGCCTTGTGACTCAGTATTCCTCATCAGTGATTATGTTTTGCAAAGATACTCTTAAAGATGGGAGCTCGACCTCAATAGGTACAAGGGCTTTGGATCCGAATACAAGGGAATACAGAGTGGCTCCTATGGGTGTACGGATGCTTGTGCGATAGGCCCACAGGGTGGGATTGAGTTGAAGGTGCCAATCATGGCTAGCTTCATTAACCGTCTTCTTTAGAATGCAGAGGATAGTTTTATTTGAAGCTTCTGCTTGACCATTACCTTGAGGGTAATATGGAGTGGAGAAGTGGTGTTGGATTTGGAATTTCTCACACAAGGTGCGGACTTCTTGGTTCTTGAATGTTTTTCCATTTGTCGGTGATGATGGAATGGGGGATGCCATAACGACATATGATGTAATGGAGTATGAACTTGGTTATCTGTGTTCCAGTGGTGAAGGTAAGCGGTATTGCTTCCACCCACTTAGTGACGTATTCGGTAGTAGTGATTATGAATTTATGGCCATTGGATGATGGTGGATGGATTTTCCCTGAGGTCGAGCCCCCATTATGAGAAAGGCCACAGTGTCGTGATTGGCTGCAATTCTAGTGTTGGTGCATGGATGAGATCTCCATGTTGTTGACATGGCAGACACTTCTTTACAAACTGATAGGTGTCTCATTCCATGGTTGGCCAATGGTACCCGGTCCTCAGGATCTTCTTAGCGAGAGTAGGTCCACTTTAGCTTCCCTAGAGTCTAAACATCATAAAAGCATGCCATCAAGACTCCTTTTGTATAGGGTATCTCCTACAATGGTGAAGTGGGAGGCTCAGTAGATGAAAGTTTCTCATTGTGAGGCGGATAGGTTAGGAGGGATGATGTTATCGTGGAGGTATAGATAAGTTTCTTGATACCACAGGGATAAGGGACCAACTACTTCACACACTAGCTCTGATTGGGGAACATCATATGCTAGAATAGAGAGATCTTCTATTAGGAACTCGCACTTCTTGCTATCTTTCTTCAGATCGACTAGAGATCTCATTATTGCCATGGCGTCTGTAGCTTTCTTGTTTACCCTTGGGATTTGGTCAAAGTGGATATCATCAAAATAGTCTTTAAAGTCATCGACCATCTTTTTGTAAGGTAGGAGTTTATCATCCTTAGTCTTGTACTCATTGTTTACTTGCCGGATGACCAGTTGGGAGTCGCCATACACTGTCAGCTTCACAATTTTCCATTTGATTGCCATTTGGAGCCCTATGATGAGGGCCTCATACTCTGCCACATTGTTGGTACACAGAAATGTAATTTTGAATGACTTAGGGATGGTGTCACCTTGAGCGGTAACAAACAAGACACTTGCCCCTGAGCCTCTGTATGTATATGACCCATCAAAATACATTTTCCATGTTTCTGTTGTTGGTGCTATTGTCAAGATGACTTCATCAGGGAACTCTGCTAGTGTAGGATATTTTGCAAGAATAGGTGCTTCAGCTAGCTGATCAGCAATAACCTATCCTTTGATAGCCTTTCTCTCAGTATATTCAATGTCAAATTCACTAAGGATCATGACCCATTTTTCCATTCTCCCAGTAAGAGCAACTCTATTTAGCAGATATTTTAGTGGATTGATCTTGGTGATGAGCTTAGTTTTGTGATTGAACATGTAGTGTCTTAACTTTTGTGAAGTAAAGACTAGGACTAGGCATGCTTGTTCAATTGGTGTATAGTTTAGCTCATAGGATATCAAGGTGTAGCTGATATAATATATGGCTCTTTCCTTTCCTTGTTCATCGTGTTGTGCTAATAAGGCCCCTATAGTTGTTTCCATTGCTAAGATGTATAATAGGAGGGGCTCTCCTTACCTTGGCAGAGTCAGAATAGGAGGATTAGCTAGGTATTCTTTCAATTGGTTGAAGGCATCCTGACACTGATTGTCCCAGACAAAACTTGTATTCTTTCTAAGTAGATGTTGAAAAGGTTGACACTTATTGACAAGTTGAGTAATAAACTAGTGGATGGATTGGAGTTTCCCTTGTAGACTTCATAGCTATTTTAGTGTCTTTGGAGGAGGCATCTCAGTGATGGCTTTGACTTTTGCAGGATCTACCTCGATTCCCCTTTTAGAGACTATGTATCCCAAAAGCTTTCTGGAGGTAACCTTAAAGACACATTTGTTTGGATTCAGGCAAACATTATATTGTTCTAGTCAGTCGAATATCTTTGCTAACACATCTAGGTGATCCTCTCTTCTCTTTGATTTTCCTAGCAAGTCATCCACGTAATCTTGCATCATGTGGTAGAAAAGATCATGGAAGATGACAGTCATGGCTCGTTGATAAGTGGCTCCGGCATTCTTCAGGTTGAAAGGCATCACCACCCAACAGTATGTCTCCCATGGGCATATAAAGTCTATCTTATGTTGATCCTCTTCTATGATCCTGATTTGATTATACCTTGAAAAGCCTTCCATCAGGGATAACATCTCATGCCCTGCCATAAGATCCACTATCATGTCAATGTTTGGTAGGGGGAAGTCATCCTTCAGGCAAGCTTTGCTAAGGTCTCAGAAGTCAATGCAGCAATCGATTCACCTATTAGGTTTCACCACTGGGGCCAAGTTGGAAACCCACTCAGGATAGTCAATTGGTCGGATGAACCCCACATCCAGTAGTTTCTTCAATTCTGCTTTACCTAGGAGGGCAACCTGAGGGTTCATTTTTCTTAGCTTCTGTTTCACTGGTTTTGCATCAGGCTGAACTACAAGGTGATGGATGACCAAGGTAGGGTCTAACCCTAGCATGTCTACATAGGTCCATGCAAAGTTGTAGTTTCTGCATTTGAAGAATGCTAAGAAATTTTCCTACTCTGTTGTGTTGAGAGATTCTACATTGAAGGTGATTTTTGGCTCTTCTTCGATCCCAAGATTCATTTCTTGAGCTGGTTCCACAAGGATGGATGATCTGTCAGGACATACCTCCTCTATCTCAAGAAGGCCCATGCTTCCATCTCCTAGCACCTCATGGAGGTTTTCACTAGGAGATACGTCCTTTATTACTTTTTTGAGATCCGACACTACCGCGGAGCGGTTTTCACCATTAGACCCATGTTTGATTTTTATATTTTTGTGACTAGAAGCATGGGTTGTCTCCCCAAAATAAGAAGCCATATCAAGTTCCATAATGTATCCAACTTTATGATCCCTGAGGGGGAAGTGATCTCTAACCCCCATCGTTTTAGCGATTGCTTCATCATTTTGTGCTACGTCAAAGACGGGGGTTCCCTGTTGGTCCCAGTCTATGAAGTCTAGGTACACAAGGGATAGGTCATTGGATGAAGATGCTAGGGTGGTGACTGTGTATATGGTGCATATGGATGATTCAAAGAATTTGGCAAAGTCACTAAAGGAGTCTTGATGGCCTACTTCATTGATGTTATCGACTTCAGGTGAAACTGTAGCGACCTCAGCTAAGATACATTCACCACTAGGGAGGATACGTTGTCATTGTCCATAGCCTAACCCTTGAGTATAAGGATTTCCTATCACTTGAACTAGTTCTATGATCCCTTGTTCTTGAAGGCCAATGCCGCCTTATCCTTTGTAGCCCATGTTTTTGACGATTTCTGACCCTTTGCCATAGATTTCTATTGGTATGGTAGGGGCTTCTTTCTTTGTTTCTTCATCTTTATACAGCCATGATGATATGTCTTCGAGCACATCTTGATCAAGGAGGTGTTTCTTCTCAAAGATAGGTGATGGTTTACATTTGATGACAACTATATTGACGTCTTCTTCTTTTGGGATGCCAAACATTTTAGGGTTGGGTAATGTCCCCACACAAAAGGTACCATGTAGGTCATATTCCCCACATCCCATGTCACTAAGCTTGATCTTGAACTAGGGCGGTGGAGGTGTTTGAGATGAAGTGGTAGCAATATTGGTGGGGTCGATGTAAGAGGTGGACGTTGTGGGAGTGGTTTTTGTGATAGCCTTGTTGTATGGCTAGAAAGTGTGGTCATGACCTTGAAAGAAACTACAGTATTGGAAGGGGCAGGGGTTGGCATAGATAGTTACTTTTGTGCCATTGTGAGGGAATTTTAGACATTTGTGGAATGTAGAGGGGACGACTTGCATGGCATGGATCCATGGTCGACCGAGAAGAATGTTATAAGAGAGGTCAAGATTAAGAACCTAACATTTTGTTTCCATTATCTTTTGTCCTACTTGGATAGGGAGCTTGATAGTACCCTCAGATAGTCATTTAGTATCATCATATCCTTTCATTATTATGCATTCACTGGTGTCTACAACCACATCTGAGTATCCCAAGTGTTTTAGTAATTTAAGAGTGCACAGGTTTAGGCCAAAGCCACCATCTATTAAGACTCTCTTGATGATATGCTTATGGATGTGGACTTCGATGTGCAAGGCGTCATTATGTAAGTTCTCAGAAGTGGGAAGATCCTTTTCAGAGAAGGTGAGATGATGGGGCAAGGCGATATGGCCCACCATGGCTTGGAATTGATTCACATTCAGGCTGGCAGGAACATGGGTTTCCAAGAGAGCCTTGTCAAGAACTTCTTTATGGAGAGGTGACGTGTGAAGAAGCTCCAATATGGAGATTTGTACAGGGGTCTTTCCTAGATGTCTAGGAGGTTGTACTTATGGGTAGGTGATGGGCGAATAGCTGGATGATTGGGTAGGGAGTTCGACGTGGATGGAGGCATTTGATTAGTGGTAGGGGCTATGTGGATGGACACACAGTCACGACGGGTTGTGATCGCACAATCAGGTGCTTGAGCCCGAATGGTGATTATGTTGACATGGTTAGATGATGGTTCTATTTATCCTACAATGGAGTCATAGGATGCGGGAGGTGGGGTGATGTTGTAGGCTTGATTAGATGATGAGGCTTTATTATGATTAGGCAGTGGATCCTTGTAAGCTCCCAAATTGGCATTGGGTGATGGTTGGGTGGCTTTCTCTAGATTGACTTTCTTTTGCTCTATAAGGTCTTGAACACAATGTTTTAGTTTCATGCAATTAGATGTCTTATGGCCCACAATATGGTGGTAGTCACAATAGTCATTTTCATTGTACCATGCGGCTTTGAGTTCACTTTCTTGCTGGGGCTTAATAGGTGGGAGAGTTTTCAAACCATTCTTTAGACATCTATTGAGGATGTCTTCAATTGGTTCCCCTAAGGGTGTGAATTGTCTCTGCGGTTTGTTTTGTTTAGGTTGCCCCTTTGGGATATTTACATTGGTGGCATATGTACTTGATGCTGTTTGATTTTGTACATGTTGGACGGCCTTCACATCAATGATGCCATCATTGAGGGTGTTTTTGTTCTTTCCCCAAAAGTGTGATTTTTCATTTGATTGCATGTTGTTGTTGTTTGTATTGGGGATGTTGATGTTGACTTTGTTGTTGTTGTTGTTGCTATAGGGCTTGTTGTCATATAATTTGATCAAGCCCTTGGTGATAGGGGCTCTTTCTATGGTAGTACCTTTGTCAATGACTTCTTCGAAAGTAGACGCACAAAGGATTTGTAGATGAAACCCCATTTCTTGGTTTAGATTAGTCACGAACATTGTGACTAATTATTTCTTAGGAATTGGCCAAGGGAGTTTTCTCGCTAAGCCTCTCCACCCCTGCAAGAAGGAAGTGAAGGATTCTCTACTTTTTTGTTTTGTATTGCAAATGTTCGTCATGGATATTTCATGTTCAAAATTATAGGAGAAATGGTTGACAAATTTTTTTGCGAGCTCAGGGAAAGACCTAATGCCTGGGGGAAGATGTGTGAACCATTCAATGGCTTGACTGGCGAGGCTTCTTGAAAAAAGTCTCATTAGATATGTATCATTGTTTGAGACCTCTAGGCAAGCAAGGTAAAACTCCCTAAGGTGATCCCTAAGGTCTCCCTTTCCCTTATATTTATCAAATTTGGGTGTTTCAAAATTTTTGGGAAAAGGGGGTATGTATAGGGTTTGATCAAATGGATAGGGATAGATGTCGTCAAAAGAATAATGTTTGTGTTTGCCCCCACTTTGCAAATTGTCTACCTTTTGGATCAAATTTTGTACTATGCTTGTTAGGTCTGGGGTTGGTGGTGGTTGTGGGGTGTAGGTTTGTTGATTGATGAGATGTTGGAGGTTGGGCAAGATTTGGTGTTGGTGATTTTGGGGGATCATGTTTTGATATTGTGGGGTGGTGTTTTGGTTGAGTTGTGCGAGATATTGTTGGCAAGCATAGATTTGTTGGAGAATATGAGAAGGCATTTGAGGATTGGGATTATGTTGTGTTGATGACGCTATAGATTTTTTATAGATATGTGAGATTAGACGGATTGACGTTGGATGGGTTGACATTGGATGGATTGGCATGAGATGCATTGATATTGGATGGGTTGGTCATTTTGTAAGGTGGTTGTGAAAAGAATTATCTCATGTAGGCTATGGTTTGAGGGTTGAGTTGAGGCACGCTCATGGAAGTACTTGTGTGCATGGGGTTACTTTGGATGCCCAAGGTGATTTGGGGAACAGAAGAGTTTATGTTGGTTATGGTAGTGGATGTGACAACGGGTTGGGAGATGGTGGGATTGGAGACATTTGAGGTGATGGATATGTTAGTGGGAATTGTAGATGTAGTAATATTAGAGTTTGTGGGAGTAGTAGATATAGTGGGGGTTGAAGTTTGAGAGACGGTAGGTTGGGTGTTTGATGTAGATGGTTGAGAGGATGTGGTGGGATTGTTGTTAGAGGTGGATGGTTGGGATGATGTCATGTTGTGGGGTGGTTGGGCACCAATTTCAAGGAGGTAGTGAAGATATATATTTGGATCCGACCTTAGGACTTTGTCAAGCATGTCCATGTTCTCAAGGTCTTGTGTAAAGTTCAAAATGTCTTGATCATCTTGGCTAATGGTGGTGATGTTTTGGATGGGTGGTTGTGGTTGCAAGAAATGGAAGGGATTTTCATTGGGATTACATGTCAAGATTTGAAGGACCGAGGCTATGTTGTATGTTTGTTGGTCGATTGGTAGGTTGTTGTCATTGGTGTGAGCCATCCCTATGCCCATATGTTGTCCAAAGTTTGCAATTGCTTGATTCTTCTTGTGTTGTGATCTAGTTATGGGCATGCAAGTGTATGGATTTGATTTTGAGGTGGATGAAAGATGGAGACCTTAGAGAGTTTTGGATTGATTTGTTGGACCCAAAGAAGATGTGGTGATGGAATGAAAGGAGATTGTAGTGTGATAGATTGTCACTTCTAAGAGATGAGTCTCAAAAAAAGTGTCAACCTAAGGATGATAAGAGTGGATGATATTGATTTTTACAAAAAATTAGACCAAAATGATGGAGGGTAGATGGGGTTTGCTTGAGGATGATTTGATGGAAGGGATTTTGATGTTAATCTGGGTGATGAAATCTTAGATGAACTAGATATTTGGTATGAGATATTGGGATAATGTTTTTGAAAAGGATTTGAAGGTCAACAAATGAGATCAAGTAAGATCTAGTTTTGTGTTGCACAAATGGATGTTTCTCTTTGTTTGGGGTAGACTTAGGACCTTACACAAAGAGGGATGATTATTCTACTTGAAAGGTTGACTAATGACTTTTCAAGAAAATATGATATAAAGAATGAAATCTAGATCTAGCTTTAGCTCAAGGATTGATGAAGTTTGGATGTTGGTTGATGGTTTTTTTATGGATGTTTGGATTTTGAAGATTTTGGATATGTTTTTGATGGGAGAAGAAAAAGGATTTTGAGAATGATTTTGTAAAAGGATGTTTGCTTGATCCAAAAGTATGCAAAGATTAATGAAGATGAGGAGATATGGAAATGAGTGGATTATGGTATAACAAGGGGTCCAATAATCGTGATGATTAATTCTCTAAGGTCAAAATGGAATATGATTGGGAAAACTTTAGATCAAAATGGATGGATTTTTCGGAAGGTGATTATGGATTATGGCTAGGTAGGTGCTAAAATCACAAGGCAATTCTTCCCAGTTTTAGGTAGGTTAGTCTATAAATAGTGCCACAACACAAGTGAAATGGCATCAAAATAGATAGAGATAGTGCTAAAATAGGTTAGTGTTGGTCTGGGCTCTGAAAAAGATGGATTTTGATGACAAATTTGGATTTTTTTTGGGTATGAAGTTTGATCAAATGATTTTTGTTGTTTCTTGGAAAGTTTTTTAAAAACACTTCAAGCACAATAGCACCCAATAATTAAATGTTTGTTTGTGAAAAGATGCAAAGATTTTTAACCAAGCACTTTATACAACCTACAGTGAAGATAGGACAATATTTGTTGAATCCCCTAGCTGCGCTTATTGAAAGTGGGTAGCTCTAGGATCTTGGTAGCACTGGCTCCCCCTTATAGTGCACTCACTTCTCATGCAAACCAAGATCTGGGTTTCCCAAGGCTTGTCCCCCCACCAAACCTTAGGATTGTCCCTACTACCTTGGCTAAGAACCACATGAATCAGGGCCGCTTCAAAGGTTACCCTTCTATGTCAAAAAATAGAAGGATTTCATCTCACTAAAACAAAGGTTCGTAGTAAGTGCATTCGTTCAGGTGGCCATATGTATGGAAGCACTACTCTCTATTATGGAGTCTCCCAGCCTTCAAGGGTTGTGCCTTGAAGGGTTTTGGGGGAGTTTGGCTGTCGGCATGACACAACAACACCTATTGCTTGTAACTTTTGTCACAAACACATTATTTATATAGCGGCTCGAAAGAGCTTGGCTTGAGCTTGTTGTTGCTTGGGTCATTCCCACCTTTCAAAGTGGGGTGGCAGGCCCTCTAAAGGTTTAACAAAAGCAACACAAGCGCAAAAATACTTTTGATCCCCAAGTTCATACGAAGATGCGAGGGGAGAGCATACGTATTTTTTAGGCTTGGGTCACACTAAACAAGGTTCATTTTTAGCTCTTAGATTATGTTGTGGGTGACTTATGCAAGTGTTTCGAGAAGCTTTTGATTCCCAAGATCAGTAATGGTGCGAGGGAAGAGCATACACTTCCACCACACAAACACTATCACAAAGCACTTCACACACACAATTGATTGTTTTCTTGCTTAGATGAGTGAAAAATGCAAATTTGTGGTTTTTTTAAACCAGTGAGTTATGATGCACGTTTGTTGTTTTTTTAAGCCCAAAATCAAAATGTTTCCTAGATTTGTTGGCAAGCACTTGTTAATTTTAGAGCACCAAATCAAATGTTTTTCCACACTAGGCACACAAAAGTTCTTTTTATGAGCACCAATGGATGTTTGTTTGTTGTTTGTTTGACCAATTTTAGTACACCGATTGAAATGTTGTTTTCACTAACATGTAAGGGTTCTTTTTATGAGCACCAATTGAAGTGTTTGTTTAATCTGAAGAAAAACCCTACAAAAACTTGTTAGTGGTTTTAGAATAATGATCTTGGATAGACGATGATGACCTACACACAGCTATCAGTACCTGCACAGAACCTGAGGTCTTCCTATGTAAATAGTGCTAAAATAGACCCACATGGCACCACTTTCAACTCCAATGGTGTTGCTGACAGAATCTGAAACAAAACCTAACTACCCTAGAAAATAGCGCTACACATACATAAAGATAGCACTAAAATAGACCACAGAATGCGCTAAAAATAGAAATAGTGCTACACAACACTACATAACATGCTAAAACTACAAATTGCACTAATACAGATAAAGTATAGTGCTACGATTCAAGATAGCGCTAGTATCCATGAAACAAAGTGCCACTACGTGTGAGTCTAAACAGTCTAGTCGACTGTGGAATATGGTGCTCACCTAGGTGCCGATGGTGCTGATACGGGGTTGAAATAGTCAACGCTGCAAAACACAAGTTATTTCAACCAAACAGGGGGGTCAAAATGCATAAGAGTGGTCTTGTTAGTCTTGTTATGTATCCAAAATACAACATATAGCAATAAAACAGCTTAGTGAGTGAAAACCAAAACAAGATGAAAACAAGAGTGTATGTTTGATTCTTTAAGGAGATTTTGGCATGACCTCCGCTTCTACCTGCATAATCCCTGCAAAAACAAAGAAAAACCAACACAAGAAATGTCAAGAAAATGAAACAACAAGCAAGAGGTGAGTCAAAATGGACAATAAATGTCATATTTAGAAGGCGCCACTATAGTCAGCAAATAGCGCCAAAATACGTGTTAAATGGTGCCACTACACAGGGAGATAGTGCTAAACTTGCAAAACACGTCTAAATACAACAAAAACTCACACAAGATGTTAGATTGAGACCTTGTGGGTCCCACCGGGCGTGCCAAATGTGATTAGTGAAAACTAGATGAGATGAAAAACACAAAATAAAATCATAAAACAAGCCTTATACCTCACTAAGATTCACCAATCCAAATAGGCTGGTAGAAGCATGCACCCAAGAGCTCCTAGATATACCCTAGATAATAGATTTAATGTGAAATGCTCAATCTAAATGCAACTCACTAATTCAAGAGAAATTTGGGCATGATAACTTTGCTTAGAAATTAGATGATGAAATGGCTTGGAGGATGTTGTATTTATAGGTATTTTGGAGAGATTTTGATCCAATGGTTGAGATTAATTTGAGAGATCAATGGTGGAGGATGAAGATGATATGGAGGGCCTAGATTTCATCTTGAAAAATGGAGAGCTAAGAATAAAGATGAATTTTTAATTCATCTTGGGAAGAGGGGTTCATAAATGAGGTGGATTATAATGGATTATTTGTGAATTAAAAGTTCACATGGGGAAGGATAAAATGAATTTAAAATTCATTTGGGGAAGAGTGGATATTAATGAGGTATGACATGTGTAAGGGGTGTAAGAGGTATTTAATGAGGATTATGAAAAATGTGTATTAAAAATTGATTTATGTGGCATGGAAATCAATTTTTTATTCATGGGATGTGGGGAGAAGTGTTAATGAGGGTTTGACCAAATTAATCAGGGTGATTAACCTAATTAATCTTGCTGGAATAAATTAATAGATGGATTAGTGAGAAGCTAAGATTGATTAAGGACTTATTTAATCAATCCAAAGGCTAGGATGATATAGGCTACGATAGGCAATTAAATAATGACTATTTAATTACCTGTAGGTTAATTAATAGGCTGAATTACATAGTTAAACATTATTTAACTAATTAATTGGGTTTAGTGAGAATGGGGGAAATTAACCAAATAAATACTGCATATTTATTTAATTAATTGGCTAAGGTTGAACTATTGAATTAATGAAATTAATCCAATTTTTGGAGATAGAATGATGAAAAATTAGGTGATGAAAGGATAATTAATTAAATAAAAATTTAATTAATTGTTTACAAGGGAAATAGGTATGTTTAGGGAGGTCGGGAGTCGATTTGATGATGAAGACACTTTGAGGTGTCTACAATATATATATATATATATATATATATATATATATATATATATATATATATATATATATATATATATATATATATATATATATATATATATATATATATATTGTAGACACCTCAAAGTGTCTTCATCATCAAATCGACTCCCGACCTCCCTAAACATACCTATATATATATAGACACACACACACACACACAGGGGGGATATTAAGAGATATAGATAGAAAGGGAGAGATAGAGAGATAGATAGATAGATAGATAGATAGATAGCATTAGAGAGAAAGAGAGGTAGAGGTAGAGATAGAGAGAGAGAGAGAGAGAGGATATAGAGATGGAGAGATATACATATAGAGGGGTAGAGATAGAAAGAGAGGATTGAGAGAGAGAGAGGCAGAGTCCTAGTTTTCTTGTTTTCATTTCCTTCATTGATAAGGGAGAGGGGTAGATAGAGGGGAGAGATAGGGAGATATAGGAATTATAAGGGGAGAGAGGCAAGAGAGAGAGATAGGGAGAGATAGCTAGGTAGAGAGAGATAGAGGGGAGAGATAGGGAGATAGAGAGTGAGTGAGATGTCTAGAGAGATAGGGAGATAGAGGAATGATAGGGGAGAGAGAGGAAAGAGATAGGGAGAGATAGATAGGTAGAGAAAGAGGAAATAGATTGGGAGAGATAGAGGAGACAGAGGAAGAGATAGGGAGATAGAGTGAGATGTCTAGAGAGATAGGGAGAGAGATTAAGAGCTAGAGGGATGATAGAGAGATGGATGATAGAGAGAGGGAGATAAGGGAGAGATACCTGGAGATAGAGGTTTAGGGTTGCTTAGGCTTAGGGTTTAGGGGTTATGGATTAGGGATTAGGGGCATTATTTAGGGTTGAGGGATTTAGAGAGAGAGACTTCTTTTGACATGCAACCATAAACCCTGAATAATTCCACTAAAACCTAAACCTGAGCAACCCTAGAAACATTTAAACCTTAAATAATGCCCCTAAACCCTAACCCCTAACCCCTAAACCATAACCCTAAATAATGCCCCTAAGCCCTAACCCCTAAACCCTAAACTTGAGAAACCCTAAACCCCTAAATCCTAAACCCCAAACCCCTAAACCCTAAACACTAATCCCAAGGAACCCTAAACCATTATCTCCCTATCTCTATCATTCTTCTACCTCTCAATATCTCTCCCTATGTCTCTGGCCATGTCCCTCACTCTCCATATCCCTATCTCTCCCTATGTCTCTGGCCATGTCCCTCACTCTCTATATATCCCTATTGGTCCTCTCTCTCTAAACACTAAACCCTAAACCTCTAAACCTTAACCCCTAAACCATAAACCCTAATCCCTAAACCCTAAATAATGCCCCTAAACCTGAACCCCTAAACCTTAACTCCTAACTCCTAAACCCTAAACCTGAGCAACCCTAAACCCATATCTCCCTATCTTTCCCTTATCTTCCTATCTCTATCATCCCTCTACCTCTCAATCCTTCTCCCTATTTCTCTAGACATCTCACACACTCTATATCTCCCTATCTCTCCCCTCTGTCTCCTCTATCTCTCCTTATCTGTCTCCTCTCTCTCTCTAGCTATCTCTAAACCTTAGCAACCCTAAACCCCTAAACCCCAAACCCCCAAACCCTGAACCCAATCAACTCTAAACATCTATCTCCCTATCTCTATCATCCCTCTACCTCTCAATCTCTCTTCCTATGTCCCCGGCTATGTGCCTCACTCTCTATCTCCCTATCTCTTTCCTTAGTCTCTGCTATATCTCCTTATCATTCCTCTCTCTCTAAAAACCCTAAACCCTAAATAATGCCCCTAACCCTAACACCTAACCCCTAAACTTGAGAAACCCTAAACCCTAAAACCCTAAACCCTAAACCCCAAACCCCTAAACCCTAAACCCAAGTAACCCTAAACCTTTATCTCCCTATCTCTCCCTTATCTCTCTATCACATTTGTCCATCTACCTCTCAATCTCTCTCCCTATGTCTATGGCCATGTCCCTCACTCTCTATCTCCTTATCTCTCCCCTCTGTCTCCTCTATATCTCCCTATTGGTCCTCTATCTCTCTCTAAACCCTAAACCCTAAACCTCTAAACCTTAACCCCTAACCCAAAAACCATAAACAGGTGAGTGCAGGATCATGATGGGCCAAACACTACCCCTAAGTGGCAATGTAAATGTGAAAAATAAACTTAAGTAACTTTATGTCAAAATTTGAATGAGTTATCTACACAATCTAGAAATAAGGTAGTAATAAAAGTTGTAATAAATTGAATGTAGTTTATGGGCTACTACTTTTTTTTGAAAGATTTTAAAAATAGTTTGGTGAAAATTGAATATTTCAATGAAGCACTACTAAAATTTTTAGAAAAAAATAAAAAGTAGGTGTCATTCCAGCCAACCTAAGTATGAGAAAAAGATAGTATTTTTCCTCCATGATTTGGATTTAAGTAAAATACACATGAGCAGATGTGACACATATTTTTTTGAATTTTTTAAGTAAATCAATAATTATTTATGAATTTTTTACTGTGAATTTTTAAAAATATTAAAAGTTAATTTTCCAGCCAACCTAACTTCATCAAAAATAGATGAAAATTAAAAATTTTAAATTTTAATGTATACCCAACAAATCCTAGAATGTGAAACATCTTTTGGATTTAAAAAAGAATTAATATGTTGAAAGTTATGGATGTGTTTCAATATGTATATCCATTAGGAAATCAGACATAGCGTATATAGAAAATTAATAATAATTACCTATTAAAATTATTATGAGGCATATATTATATTTTTAGAATCTTAATAGCTTCCTCTATAAACCCTTTTCATTTGATTAAATTTAGTTACAAAAAAGTCTGTCAGCTTCAAGGATGAAATTATGGAAAATTTCAGGATTACACTAAATGTGTGGTTTTCAAGTTTCTTTGGAAAGTTTTGGGACTCCCACTTGCCTAAATATGAGGTAATCCTAAGGCATTTTTGTAGGAAATCCATATTTGAGATAGAAATTATAACATCCTTTCAATCTAAATCTAAATATTAATCTAAATGTTAGCACTTTTTCATCCAGCAAGTTTTTTTCTCTATTGCCACTGTTTGGCCCATCATGATCTTGCACTCACCCAAACCCTAAACTCTAAATAATTCCCCTAACCCCAAGAAACCCTAAACCTATATCTCCTTATCTCTCCCTATCTCCTTATCTCTATCATCCCTCTACCTCTCAATAACTCTCTCTCTAGAACTCTGGACATGTCTCTCACTCTCTATCTCCCTATCTCTCCCCTCTGTCTCCTCTATCTCTCCCCTCTATCTCCTCTATCTCTCCTAATCTCTATCAGTCCCCTCTCTCTATCTCTCTTTAAACCCTAAACCCCTAAAGCCTAAACCTGAAAAACTATAAACCCTAAATAATTCCCCTAAACCCTGACCCCTAAACCCTAAACTTGAGCAATACTAAACTCATAAACCCTAAACAATGCGCCTAAACCCTGACCCCTAATCCCAAACAAACCTCTCTCTCTCTCTCTCTCTCTCTCTCTCTCTCTCTCTCTCTCTCTCTCTCTCTCTCTCTCTCCCCCCTAGGGAAATTGGAAAGGGAAAAAGAAAACTAGGAAAGCTAGGAAAATGATTTAACTAGGAGATAGATGGGTCACAAAGAGAGAGAGAGAGAGAGAGAGAGAGAGAGAGAGAGAGAGAGAGAGAGAGAGAGAGAGAGAGAGAGAGAGAGATAAACATATAGGGAGAGAGGGAGAGATAGGGAGAGGGGGGATGGAGAGTTCCTGAGTTTATATGGAAACTATTGAACAATGATAAAATGTAATGTGGTAGGATATAAGTTTTAGATGTTGTGATATAGCATGGAGATATGTCTACATGTGGTGATGCTATGGAAATTTAACCATGAGTCATTTGAAGAAGTACTCACAACTACATATTTAATTGTGCTAGTAGAAGCATAAATAATAATGCAGGTGCACTTGTAGTAGAGTTGAAGTTCATGTGGAACAATCTAGAGGCATGGTTATGTCAAGAGAATGTTCTACAATACTACAAGTTGAAAGAATTGGTTAGATGGTTGTATGTGTTACCACAAGCTTATGGTTGGTAGTGGTGGTTATACAAGAAGACATGAATACATAGACTATTGTTAGTAATAAACTATTGATAGTTAGTAACAAACTAAAAAATAATGAAAAGAATAATGTAAAGCAAAATGGATATCTGTTTTGCGCAACCTAAAATGGACATCGGTTTTGTAAAACATAAAAAAGGGGAAATGATATTTTACCAAAGCAAAATGGATATTTGTTTTGCTTCTCTTTTGCCTTGTATGTAGGATTGGGACTATCATAGTTGACTTTCCCTCAATTCTAACATTTTTGCAGGTTTCATTCTCTTCTTTGAACTTCACCCTTCATGTTGACGACTTTTTTTGATGCAAATTTGATAAAATGAAAGGGTTTATAGAAGAAATTGTCAGCTTTCTAAAAATATAAGATTTGTTTGGTTATCATTTTATTAAATAATTATTAATAATTTTCTATATAGTGTGTCTGAAATCCTCATGGACACACTGATTGAAAAACATCCATAACTTTCAAACCATTTCACCTTTTTGAGATCTAAAAGCTGCGTCACACTATGCTTTTCTGGCTATAGGTTAAAAAAATTTGAATTCTAATTTTTTTTTATCAAGTTAGGTTGGCTCGAAAATTACTTTTTAGTTTTTAAAAAAAGTCACAGTAAAAAAATCATAACTAATTATTTTATTGGAAAAAAATTTCAAAAAGTTATGCGTCACATCCGGGCATGAGTCCTCTACTTATTTTGAAAGTTTCAAAAAAAAGATTTTTTTTTTACTCATAGTTAGGTTGGCTGGAATGACACCCACTTTTTATTTTTTTCTGAAAAATTTAATAGTTGTTCATTGAAATATTTATTTTTCACTAAGTAAATTTAGTTTTTTTTTCAAAAATAGTAGCCCATAAACTAGATTCAATTCTCAACAAATTTTGTTTTTACATCTTTTCCAAATTGTCTAGTTAATCCATTCAAATTTTCACATGAACTTGGTTAAGTTTGATTTTTTGTATTTTCATTGCCACTTAGAGGTGTTGTTATGTGGATCCTAATCAAATTTGGAGATTAAATTTAACCCACTTTTATTGGCGCAATTTCCTGCCAAATTATTTAATGGGGTCAAGGGGCAGCACCGCTTGTGGGGATTTGGGGGCAGCGCCCCCAAGATGTGGTCAAGGGGCAGTGCCATGGTATTAAGGCATTAGGAGTTATTTTTCTATTGGCCAACATAAAAAAAAAAACCTATTTTTGTAACCGACATAAGGCTTGATAAAAGAGGCTATGGGTTAGGGTTTTCGTTAATGTATTGTAGCATTTTTGCAGTGTTATTGAGTTGCAAAGATTGTTGGTTGTAATTAGTTTGATTTACTGGATAATAATTTTGGACTCTCTGTTGGTGGATGTAGCCTGGGTTTGGGTAAAACATGTTAAAACTTGTCTCTCACTATTATTATTTCTATGTATTTTCATTCCTTTGTTTAATCTTTATTTGCATTTAATTGATATCTTCTACCAACTAACCCTAACAAGAGGTATAGTTTGGCCCATCATGATCCTACAAATACCCAAAACCTCCATATGAAGAGTCCAAAAAGAATACCTATAACTAGGATAGGGGGAAAAAGGTTGACTACTTGGGATATTGCTAGTATGCTCAAGCCATAATTTTGGTCTTTTGACCTCCATGAGTAGTCAAATAGAAGTATGGAGTTTGTTTTTGTATGCTCTTAATCCTATATGCATCTAGAACTAAGAACAATAAAGTAAATGATAAAAGGAAAAATAATCAATGTGTCTACTATAATTATCCCTATGTGTATGAGACAGAGTTATGAGATGTATAATTTAGAGATACCAAAGAAACAATACAATAAAAAGTAATAAAGAAAGAGGGAAAAGTACAACAAACCACTAGAAGAAATGGTGTACATTGGCATGTAGGGATCTTCATACAAGAGATGACAAATGCAACAAGAACGTAAAGTATTGTTGTAGGATACTAGAAATTGTCAAAAATTTGAGAATGGAGGGGACTAAGGATTTAGAAACAAGTCCAATGCATGAGAAGGAAGAAGGAATCCAATTTTAAAATATCCATCATGCCAAGAGCTATCTTGGGCAAAGAAATAAGGAGAAGATTGCTAGAAAATAATCAAGAATGAGTGACTGATGATTATGTCCAAAGTGATGTTGAAATGATAGATTTTGGCACTTAACGAGCATTTGTATAGCTATAAAAATGTAAGATGAAATTGTGACTACACAAACATCTACATAATTGTACTTAGTCTTAAAGGGATGAAGTTTAAACTTGTTATCAGAAAATGACTTAAATTGCAAAATGAACAAAAAACATTAGAAAAACATCACGTAAAACACAAGTACACAAAACAACATAAAATTTGACATCTAGCTTAAGAAAAAGGCTATAAGATGGGCTAAAATATGTCTTAAAACATTATATGAGAATGGACACTACATAAAGTACAATTTGTAGTGCCAAAATGGCATGGTATGCAATTTCTGACATTACAATTAACAAATTTGAAAGTTTAATGAATTCTTTATTTATTATTTTAAATTATATTTAGAGTAAAATAACATTTAGTAATTAAAATTAGGACACTAAATTAGGGTTCTATTTTTACATTACATTCTAGTGAACCTAACTATCTATTCTACACTTTTGTTTTGTACACTCTAGAATTGTGAACTCAAAAATAAAAACACAAAATCTAAATTAGCTTAAAAATCATAGCACCCAATAAATAAGCTCCACATCATACTACAAAACACAACTCTCAGAAAACCCACACACTCAGATTCTTTCATGAATTTTATACTTACTACTTATTACCTCTTCCAAGCATCCAACACATTTATTTTCCTCACCAATTTATCGCATTTCCCTTCAACTACTTAAGCTTCACTCTTTCTTTTTCATTTCCAACCTACCACAACTAAACTACTTGATCCCACCTTCCCTCCATTTTCTAACTCCACTATCACTCCACCATCCCCTTGCAACGTAGCCCTCAACTTAACATGTCTTCCACCATGGACCATAGTGAACTCCCCCTTGTGGAATATGTGAGCACTTCCCACTTAATCAATCGTGAGAACAATTAAATTAACCATGATTTCAACTATCAACAAATTAAATAATAGAAACATCAAATTGTTTCCACCAAACTTCAAATCCTCTATATTTTATTTTCCTATACTTCTTATGGTATGGGCATTATCAAGGGCATTGGATATATCATTAATGAGGTTCATCCTTCCCATAACAAAACCTCCTCTTCCAAATGTGCTTCCTTTACTCTTTCCTCCACCACCCCTCTCATTATTAAACCTATACCATTGTCATCCTTGCCATTCAATTTTCTTCTCAATAGTTATCCATTTTAATCAATTGGTGTTTCCACATCCATCTATTCACAATAGTCTCTCCCCTCCACCCCTTTCTTTTCCCTCACTACTTCACCAATCCCCATATCATTTATTTCTCCACTAGTACGCCCATCTCCCTTTATAATCTTCATCCTACCTTCCCATATTCTAATCCCTCTAGCTAATTATAGTGTATGAAATTCATCCTGGCAAAGAAAAGCATGCTTTCCCTTACCTAATGATCTGAATGACTACAACAGGAACAAATATCTCACCTAAATGACTTTAATCTATTGCTATCTTAATACAAGAGTAGATTTTCTACTAGTCATGCCCATGTATTTTACCCTTGATAAAACTACATTTTATAATCAAGTTAAAACACTATGCTAATTGACCAAAATTGAATTTGAAGAGAAATAGAACATGAAATTTTATTAAAAACAAGATACAAATGTAAATAGGAGGTCAAGAGGAACCTATGACAAAAGTATAGAACCACTAGCCTAGATTCTAGCATTTCACATGGAGGTCTACGTGTCACACTATATAGTTTGGACAACATAGAAAAATGAAAACTGGAAATCTACTTTTAATTGATAAACCTAGCCTACACAAAAATACTTGAAGACAAACCCAGGAGATCTCCAAGTGACAAATAGAAGCTAAAAATTGAAATGATACTATATATATATATATATGCTCAAAAATTTAGAATAAATGAAATGATGAAAAATAAAAAAGAAAATCTACAAAGCCAACATGTGGTTGAGATTTTCTCTTCCAAGCTTGTAATCTACAAGAAAATATAAAAATGTTGGGGTTGTTTGGGGGCTTTCCTTCAGGTCAAGCCCCTATGTAGTTTTTTCAACCTCCATACATAGCCAACAACAAAAATGTCAATAATATAGTGTGTTCTATTACTCTCTAAGTCTATCTAGAAAAAAATAACAACATTTGACAATGATAAAACTAATAAGTCTAAATCTAAATCTACTCAAGCTAAAGAGAACTAGTGTGCAATGAAGGAACCCACAAGATATATTACACTCACAAGTGTGTTACACAAAAAAATAATTAAAAGAAAGATAATGAAGCACAATCACCTTGAAAATAAAGAATAGAGCTACCTAGTTGAGAATGAGGCCCAAGGAAGAATCCAATAGTGGATTGTTATTCCATAATCCCTACAAAAATACCCAAGATTAAAAATTTGATCACACGAGATTGAGTAACACAACAAAATCTTGTTTTATGCAATAGAAGCCAATGGAGATTGCTAAGAATTCTCAAAGATGCGGTAAAAGATAGAATCAAAACTATGGAATTACTAGAAGATCCCAGAGTTATAGACAAAATTTATTCACAAAGGTAAGATTGGAGGAAAGAAGAGTGGGTAGGTCAAAATGAGCCATTCAAGGGTTGCAGATGCATTACACAAAATCCTACATATCATGGAAGGTGGCAAGAAATGCTTAAAAATAGTCAGTAGGTGGTAGACAAACATGGGATGCTAGCATGTTGGATGGACATCTATACTTAGCACTACTATCCAAGTAACTACAACTTCTAAACTTTTAGATAACCTTAGGACAACCTCAAGATCATAACTCTTAAATAGAATTTCACAAAAAAACAAACACAAGGGATAAAACATAACATATTTTGGGTTGGAAAAGGCTAAGGCAGGGCTAAAACTGGACTTGCAACATGCTAAGGGAGTGAACACTAAAATGAGAAAAAACATACCATGAAATTGCAAGAGATGCATTTTTGACATCACACTAATTATTTCACTCTTCTCATCTACTTCCACACCATTCACCATTAGGCTCCCACACAAACCCATTTTACACCCATTTCCTTATGCACCTATCTCCTAATTGTAATAACCCTTCAAACTATGCTAGGCACATTTCCTTCTACCTATAAACATATCAATGTCAACCTCTACCACAATCCTCTTTTACACAAGATACTCTCACCCTTTTTGTACTAGATTGCTAACCCCTTTCTTTCAAATATATAGTGGTAAAGGGAACCCTATAATGGTCCACATTAGATCATTTAATGCCACATATCTTGATTTTATCTATGATGATCAATTGCACATCAAAATATTCCCTAAGACATTAAAGTACTATCAATTAGAATGGTTCAACTCACTTCCTCATAGTTCTCTATATTTCTTCCCTAAGCATCCTCCTTCATTTTGTTGGAAATAAGCCACACCAGACTGATGATGGGCTGGCCACAAAGGGGCCAGTAGCTCAATTGGTAGAGCACTCCAATAGCAAATGGAAGGTCCTAGGTTTGAGTCCTAGCTGGTCCATATGATAAATAAATAATAAAGGAAAAATTGCAAGGTTGAGACACCTAATTTCCCAACACCCATCTCTTTGATAGTCGTGGTCTCATGGTATGAGATGTTGGTTAGATATGAACAAAATAGTGTTGTTGAAAATCCTTGGAATTTTTAAGAATATGTAAATAAGATGTATAAAGTCAAATTGTGTAACCTTTGCCATCATCCTCCCATAATAGTTTTTAGTGGGTTATTAACAGTTGTTGTTGCTAACATGACTGTCATAATAGCATATTGTTTGGATCTATGTACAGTCTTTCCTAGGTGCATGATCTAAGATTATATATTATGCCTTAGAGCTCTCAAGCAAATTTCTCAGATGTAAAGCCCAACCCCTCTTCCTTTGTCACATGTTCTAGCTTTGTACTCGTAAAAGTTGAACTTGTTGATCAAGCTTTGGAGATTTATAAAGCAAATGCAATTACCAGAGGTGAAGCCAAGATCACTAACCTTTGCTTGTGTCTATCTTGAATCCTTGGAACAAGGTTTAGAAATCCTTTCTATAAAATTGGAAGAGGATATTGCCTTGATGCAGAGTTTGTTTTGACAGGAAGAGCTTAAACAACCGTTATGTTGTAAACGTACTACTAGTCGACTTGTCACCGACTAGTTGACACAAATCGACCATATCCAAAAACACGAGGTTCTAAACAGTCGATCAGCCCCAGTTAAACAGGTCAAACAGGTTTATAGAATTCAGACAGAGTCAAAAACATTTAAAATTTATAGTGAGTGGTGTTGAAAACAAATCAATTCTCAAGAGGCACACAACTTGTTTGCCAAATTGACTTTACAAGCTCCAAGTTAACAATCAGATTGGTAGACACTTCTACTTCTGATCAATGTATTACTAAAAGGCAACAGGAGTATTTCAAGGCGTAAAAAATTGTTAGCAGCCAGTTGGAACTAGGAAAACCGATAAGCTTCTGTTGTGTGGTAAACCATATGTGTAATGTGAGCATAAATCCCATTGATACAACGTGCTTGGAGGTACGATTTATGTCTTTTACCTGCTCTATAAGGATGGAAGTCATTAAATGGGATTGTTGTTTTTTCAAATAGAAATAGCTTTCAATGCTATAAAATATACATTTCCAATTATACCATGTTCATTACTTTCTTTAGGAAGGGAAATGATATTATTGGCATCATGTGCATGACAGTATTAGCCGCTTGTTTCAAAACACAATTGACGGGGTTTGACTCAGGTCCATGACTAGGTGCCTTAACACTTTTAGCTGCTGGTTGTAAGTTTGAGTTGTACGCTTGTCCAATTATTTTTCCTAAAAGTAGCACTTCATTGTGGGATACGGATATGGTAACGGGCAGTCCAGAATATAAATGGCAGGTTGATTCTGAAGCATGTTTTTGGTTGCCCAAAATAATGTTCATTTGTTGGTAGTTATAATGATAATGATAAGTTCACTTTTATTAAATTGGTTGACTCAAGCTGACTAGTGTAGGATTCCAAAGCACGTCCAAAATTTCTCGAGTCCTCTATATTTCTCTCAGTCCCAATTATTACTATGGGATTAATTCTTAAAGGTACTTTATGTAGGTGGCTAGATATTAGGTGCATATGTGCATCAAATATTTGGATACACACATTTTATATTCTCTCTGTTCTTATATTTACATGATATTTTATCATACATTTAGAATGATTACAGTCATCCACTCTATCTAGCATTGTTGTGAATTTCAGGTCCAGATGTTAAATGCTTTTTCAGTTACTACACACCATTGGGTGTGCTCAGTACTCACACTACCTTTTCGAAGGATGCCTGCGTACACATTCTACTTGAATCAGTTGTTCACTAATCTAGTTAAGAGGAGATAAAAGAAAAAGAAATGCCACCTTTTATTTATTTATTTATAATAGAAATTGATCAAACAAAACTTTCTTACAAAAGACTAAAAGGTATCATATACCAAGGCAACAATTGATAAAGAGAAAATAGAGCGTCCAAATTATATCAAAGATTTTTGACTTTACTAAAATTGATGTACTATGTACTGCTAAACAAAACTAAACTAAACCAACTCACAAGTTTTTATTCACCTCACGACTTTTAATTGAAACCTCACTAAACTGTAACTCGTATTTTAAATTATAATGAAGAATTTTAAAAATATAAATATAAAAATATATTAGAATTGTAGTAAAATCACAATGTTTAGGGAGGATCACAAAGGGGAAGATAAATATATGGACTAGTTTGATTAGATGTGTAGAGGCTTTGCCTATGTATGGTCTTGGACTTGCAATAATGGAGAAGTGCTTGAAATTTGGTGGTATATGATGTTGCATGTTACGCCTCTTATACTACAAGTGGTTTTATTAGAGCAAAAGGATATGTCAGTTTTTCTTTGGTTTCTTGCTTCTCTACACTCATGAATTTGACAAATATTTAAGCAAAAATTCCTAGGATTTCATTTTAAAAAAGAAAAAGAAAAACACGCCATGAATTCAACATACTAAAATCTTACACACCTAGGGATTGTGAAATAGGAAAATTGTGCCATGGAATTGATAATCTTTGGAAAAAATGTAATAAAAACAAACTTTAATAAGGTTTGATTCTTATAGAATAAGAAGTGCATGAAAACCTATTCGAACATCACTTGGAAGATTGTTGACTTGTGCTTGTGGTGTGTCTACATGCACATCGAATTGTATTGTGAAACCCAAGAAAGAATTCATCTCATTGTAGAAGAGCATGGAGATGGCAACCAATTATCCTAGTTGATGATGTGGACAACTTGGCTACAAAAGTTAGGGCTTGTCACTTTATTATGCTTGGGTTACCTAAGTGTGAAAGTATTTCCAACCAAATTGAATGGGCCCCACTGAATTGATTTTATTGTACTCTTGCAACTTTTTTTGCTCTTATATCCATGATTACGGTCCTCTATATCTTCATACTTTGCCTATGCTTCTACCAAGCTCAAATTTTCTAATCATGGCAGCCTTTTTGCTTAAACTCTAGACCCTTGGCTTGAGGGTGGAGTTGCCTTGTCTAGTTCATATTCTTGATATTCCCTTGTGTGTTCATGATGTCCATGTGGGCATTGGTTGTCCCTTGGCAAGTGGTGGGCTCGTGAGTGTGACTGAGCATGGTATGGAAAAGCCTACAAGTGGCCATACGTTTGTCCCTTAATAGACCTATCCTTATGGTTAAGAAACTACTTGATATTTATGTACAATTGTTGTGTTAGTAATAAAATAGAAAACATTTTTTTCTCTAGTCTTTACAATGTTCCATCTTTATTGTAAAAGAGTTTGAGCTCCAAATTGGGTGGCAATTTTTCTCTTGAGAACAATATCTCTAGTGAATTTGGATTTTTTTATTACCTACTTCACTTCTTTTCTTTTTCATCCATTACTCTGCATGCTTTGCTTTCTCATCCATTACTCTTGTGCGAGTAATGGATGAAAATGATTTTTCTCTATCCATTATGTCTTTGATCATTTTTTGTAGATGAGATAGACATGAAGTTCAGTTAACATTTGCAAGTGTTGTTGGGACTATACCTATTTTTAGTTTTGATTCTTGTTAGAAGTCCAGTAGACACTGTATGTAGTATAATGGTCATTTTGTGAATGCTACAAACTCCTTATACCAATGAAGCATAATTCTCGAAGATCAATTTAGTAAAGGTTTTTCTACCATCATATTTAATGTTAAGATATTCATTCTATCAAACAATTTCCCTTATTTCTCAACATTATTTGACATTACTAATGCCACTATAAGTAACATGAGTTTCTGGACAACTAAAGAGAATCTTAATTGACATTTATGTTTAAATGAGATCTCATAAAAAGTAGAGAATATGATATTTTGAAACATTTAGATTGTATAAGAAGAGACATGAATTGATGAGTGGAAAAGCAAGTGGAGTGGATTTTTCTTGTTCAAGAAATTCACCAATTCGTTCTAAATATTTGCTCCATTTTTTAAAATTATAAATTGTTTTGTCCAAGGGGTTGATCTTAATTAGTTAAAGCACAAGGTTCTCATTGTAAAGACCAAAGTTCAAATCTCCACAGGGACATTGAATGTGGAAGTGAATTCTAAAATTCTAATTGATCTTCCACAAAAATATTGATCTTAAGGGATTATTAGTTTCACACTCCTAGTTGTATAAGCGAAATATTGTAAAATATATATAGTTGATATCCACTCCTATATGCAAGACAATGCATATGTAGCCTCAAGGAGAAGGGAGGAGGATTACTTAGGGACTTTTCCATCTTCATTTATGTAGGTATTCCTTTTACATGCACACCTTGTCTCCTTGTTGTTTGTATTCAATGACACGTATTCCCATCGATAGAAAAAAGTAGAATTTCACTTGTTCTCCACCCTTTGAAACTTGTATGGCGGTGCATTCAAGTGTCTATCGGTGTGCTATATGGAATACAATATTTCTCTATTTTCTTATATCTATTTTGTATGTAAAACAACATTTGAGACGAGAACACATTGATTGATGTATGTTTTTCAATTAATATCTGAATTGAGCACACTTTCAAAAGTCGTTAATTTCTACCTAAGAACCTCAAATATATCAAACTCCTTTGTATGTACAACAACTTAAATACTAGAAATTGAACGTAAAGAACACATTCACCTTATCTAATATTATGATGTCATTCTAGAACTATGATATCTTTGGGTAGATTTAAACCTTGATCTCCAACATGAGAACCATGTGGTCCTACCTATTGACCACAACCCCATTAACAGTAGTTGTGAGACGTTAGAATCAATAACATGGAGGTTATTGAAGCATCTACAAAATGTGTTTGGTAGGGTTTTTATTGAACACATAAGACATCCAATTTCTTTCCTAGACCAATTTATGGGTTGTTGTAGGTCTCATCAATGGAGAACTAGGAAAAGTTGCAACTATTTTCTACAAAAGTGAATGTAGGCCTCCAGCTCTACTAGGCTTCATTGATGTGATGTTTGATCATTGTGTTGGTCCACCATGGGATTTGGATGGACCACAACTTGTGCCACTTGCTTGGGTTGCTTGTGGTTCTCATCACTCACTGCTGCTAAAGATGGATTGGACTTTGATAATCCATAAATCACAGGGGCTCATACTTAATAAAATGTTGAAATAGACATCAAAGACATTGATCACTAGGGTTGGATGTTTGTGAATGCCTCATAGATTTGATGCTTGGTAGACTTCCACATCTCCCGGAAGTAACTTAGCTTTTGGCGATTTGTAAAGTTGCAAGACAATGCATATGTGGCCTTGAGGAGAAGGGAGAAGGCTTACTTAGGGGCTCTTCCATCTTCCTTTAGGTAGGCATTCCATCTACTTGCACACCATGTCTCCGTGTTCTTTGTATTCCATGCAAAGTAATCCTATCAATATAAAAAAGTAGAATTTTCACTTTTTCTCCCCTCTTTTCCAATTAATTACAAATTACACTCATCCCGCTTAGTTTTTATATATGCTCATAGTATTTAGCAATGTTAATAGCTTTTTTAAAATTAGTAATCTACATTTGGTAAAGATGGTATTAATGATCAATTCCTTTATCCTTAAGGTGAAAATGAGTTATTATATTACTTTTTCATTTTCTTATATACTTTTCCTATTGTGATATGTAAGTCACAAGTTTACTTTTCTTGGATGTGCTATGACAATTATCTTTACATTGTAAACTTCTATATAAATAGATTTTCCTCTTGTATATAACTAGATTCTAACCTTGCATAGTTTGATTGCTATCTCTTTGTAAAATTTGGGATACAATTCAATTTTGTATTTGCATTACCATGTCCAATGGAGTTTGTCCAAAAGGAGATGCTTCAATATTGTATAAGTTTTATTGTGAATATGATTGACAAGGTGACATCTACCCTAATTATATGAACTAAATATTGGGGCATTATATTATGAAAACAATCCAAATTTCCTAATAAATCATTAATAAATATAAATAAATCACATGGGCATCACTTAATAGATCTAATGTGGGATATAGAAGTGGTATTAGCATCAAGTCTTAGATGACCTATCTTTATACCCCACATCTATTTACCCTCTTAAAGGCATTGAGCCCACCTTATCAAATGTAACAACCACCATCATTTTCCTTATTAAGTGGAGGATTTCAGCATGAATTAGATTTTAAAGGTAGTACCTTTTTGTGACTTAATAAGTTCATTATTATTCCAAAAGAATATTTTTTGTAAATTGTGTTGGAGATGCAATGAATCATGGATATTATGTAGCACACCTTGGTATCCATTATCATGGTAGAAAATGTGCTTGCATTGTTGAATAGAGGAAACGAGTATGAGTAAAAGATGTAATGAGACCTTCATAAAAATATTATATATTAAATGAGTTCTTACAATCCAAAGTATTTAAACTTATGTATTGCATCCCACTAATCTATACATTAACCACACACAATCTCAAGGTTTTTAACCGTCTCTTGGTTTGGGGATGATGGTTTTCCATTAGTGACCTAACATCTTTGTACTTGTATGCCCAAACTTGATTCTTTGTTAAGTTAATTTCATCACATGCATCAAGTGTTGTCCTTTTTGAAATGGTCCTTTTTGGAAAATGAATTACTTTTTTTAGGATTACTAGGTATGATATTTGGAAAGCAAACACAACTTCTCTATTCATTTTAGAGCTCTCATACTCCATTTCATTTTTTCAGTACTTTGGTGTTTCTATAGTGTATTCTTATAAATTATTATCATTGCAAGTCAACTATGGTTTTCGCATCACCATCTATAGTGGGTCAATCACTACTTGATGATATCGGATGGTTATTTGACTAGTTTCAATTCCAATGTTTTCTTTCAATGAGAATTACTTGATACAGTAATTGTCATGTGGACCTTTCAAGCTCATCAAAGAATTAACAATGTATTTGCCCCCTCACTATACACACTATGTTCAATGGCTTATATTGTCACAAAAAAATAGTTTCTAAATTTCATTGTGTTTTTCCAATCAATTAAGAATTACACTCATTCCATCTAGCTATTGATGTACCCATTGCACATCAAGTGTGACTCCTAGTAATAACACTAATTTCATTCATGGATACAAATGTTGTGGTTCACGTTCCAAAAAAAAACCATCTAATACCTTCTTTCTTATTTAAAGTTTTTAATGCCTCAAATAACAAACTATTTTAAGCTTTACATATTTTTGGTTCTTTGGTGAAACTTGCAATTGAAATGAACTTTTATCCATTAAGACGAATGGTATGACATTGTGGAGGAGATCTTTTCTTTCTCTTTCCAATTCATATTGGGTTAAGTCATCCACGAAGTCTAATTAGATTAGGTTGTATTCAATGATCACAAGAACTGAGAAAAGAAAATATTATTATAATAATTTCATTTGGAAATACTTTAGTTCTTAATAACTAATAATGCGCTTAAATAATAATAATCTCATTTGGAAGTGCTTTAGTTTGTAATAACTAATGTATGTGCTTAATTAATATTTACCCAAAGGTTAGAGTAATGATTATTTTTACACTATAAAAATAATAAAATATGTTTGTACTATGATAATTATTATTAATTTTTTTATTTACGTGAAGGTTAGAATAAGAGGTAGAAGAAATGGGCCAATTAAATTGTCAATAAATTATATTTAATCATTTTTAAAATATTTTTAGTTAAGAAGTTTGTTTTTTTTAATGGAGGATTTTATATCTTCCACAAGATCCTTTTGCTATTCGGAACATGGTCTATGCTAATAGCTCTTCAACTAAGAGCCAAAGACTGAGGAGTATCCATTCTGCTAAAGTTGCCAACAACCTCATCCCTTATATTTGATACCTTTTGGAGGTTTGGACCTTGGTGGATGGCATAATCAAGGAATGTACCATCACCGTCATCAATTGTGCTCAACCAATTGAACCACAACCCTTTGGTAGAAATTTACATTTTTACAAAAAAATTAACATATAATTTATTTTAGACAAAAAAAAATAATAACCAGTTTAGAAGATTACAATAATATACTTGCTTGTCAAGTACTAATAACACAGTGGGACAGATGGCTCAGATTTCTTATCAGTTCTTTCGCACGGCACGGTTTACATGTACTCCAAGCCCCCTGGAATGAATCTGCACCTTACACGTGTACACTGAACGCCATCTCTCTTCCCTCGAGCTCATTGTACGTAATTAGAAGACATTTCTATTGTGTGTTGGCGAAACCTCACCTGCTTTATTAACATTAGAAGACAAATGTTCATCATAACCGTGCTTTATTAACTCATTTCAACGCCGAAGCAGAATAACATCTATTTAAACGAGAAACAGTAGCAGAGGAATCCATAATCACCTGGGTTTTTCTGCAAGTTTCAGAAACGCTCCCTAGGGAAGGTTTCCATGCCAAATTATCTTCCTTTACATTTCCTCTCTCCATTTGCTGGGATTTCGCACGGTTGAGGCATGAATCAAGGATTCTTAACGAAAGTCTTGAATTTCAACCCTGATTTTTCTTTGGGTGCACGCATATCTACGAATATTTAATTTTGGATTTTGAATAAAAATTATAATGGTAACAATGTGGTTCTTCATAAATATATGTTTTCGAGATGATGTTTCCATCCATGATAAGAATGTTTTGGATGTTAAATGTGTTAAAAAAATTGCATAAAGTTTTAGATCAGATTTTCTGATTTAGTATGAGATTAAAGAGAAGAAATGGATCTAATTTTCTGATTTAGTATGAGAATAAAGAGAAGAAATGGATCACATAGTATGAAAAGTTGAGTAGAAAACTTACACTCTTGAAATGTAATTCAAAATGTTAATAAAAAAACCTTTTACACAATTAACATATAAAAACTGTTTTTGATCAAACATAAAATATTCATAATCAATGAGTTGGACCTAAAATGTTGATACAAAAAACTTTTACTTAGTAAACATATACAAACTTTTTTGTCAAGCATAAAAATTTCATAATCATTGAGTCCAATTGTATTGTTTAAATTACAAGATAATTTGTTCTACTTATTACCTCAAAATTTAACCATTACTTAAAGTCTAACAGCAATTAACAAATATTAAAGTAAAATATGTTTTTGTTGGTTAACACCATAGTCTTGGTAATATGCTATTTTATTAGTTCTTGCCATGGAACTATAGCTGCAAGGCTGTCTTTAATACAAAATTCAATTCAGTTCTTTTTGCCAATGAGGATTTGTTATTTCTTTTATTAAATTGGAGAATAAAGTTCAAACATGCAAATGTTAGATTTTTAACAAAAATTATGAAAAAGAGATTTAAATTTCTTTTAATTAGCTAGCATGTTTGGCAGTTTAAATTTCAATGTAAGAGAAGGCACATAAATTTAGACTTTAATGAGCAGAAAAATACCATGATTGCCATTTTTTCCTCCCTCTAGGTTAGATGTCGACGTGGTAGCAAAACCATCCCATAAAGTCCTATTAACTAACATGTTTTGTTGAATAAATGTTGCTAATGACACTGATATTTTTAGAAGACCATATTTAAAAGTTTTTTAAGTTAGATTTAAAGCACAACTTTAAAGTTTTTTTTTTAAAGATTATTATATAGTCTTTTATATGCTTTAGTTACTATTCTTATAGTAAGATGAAAAATGCATATGATGTATTATATTAAGCTATTTTTTTCTTTTATTTTTAGATTAGTTAAGACTCTATATACTCCTCTATGTTGTTGTTCATTATCCATTCATGGATCAATTTAGAGTTTGATTCACCATGTAATAGATGTTAGAATTTTTGTGGTGATTGCAATTAATTTATTCTTTCAGATTTTTTTGGTTATAAGTGGTATGTTAATGTTTAGATTCATCTTATGAATTTAATGTTGTAGGTAAATCTTTTCAAAGATCAACTGTTGAAATTGATTTTTAGTTGGTTTAAGGAATAGTAGGATGGGTTTCAAATCTTCATTTGGTATCAAAGCAAAATGATTGTTAGGGTTTTGTGGGTTATAGATTTTCTAATTGAGATCCCTCTAACAATTGATCATGTTGAATGTCAATGCTTTGTCCATTCTAGAATTTAATGGAAATGACTATGATTATTGGAGCATCAATATGATGACTTTTTTGATAGGAAAAGACATATGGGCCTATTGTAGAGAAAGGTTATCAAGAGCTAGTTGATTGGACTACTATTGTATCCAATGATGGAGTAGTTAAATAGGCTAAGAAGAAGAACTCTCTAGCCCTATTCCATGTTCAAATAGCTATAGTTAAGTGTTTGTTTCCAAGAATTGCAAGTGTAAGGACAACCATGGATGCCTAGAAGACTCTAAAAGAAGCTTACCAAAGTAGTGATTAAGTCAAAGTTGTCAAGTTGCAGACATTAAAGATAGAATTTGAGAACTTGAAGATGCAAGAAGTTGAAAGTGTGAGTGATTACTACATAAGAGTAAAGGATGTAGTAAATAAGATTGCTACTCTTGGAGAAATTATTGTTAGTGTGAAAAGTTACATTATCTATCTAGTTAGGTTTTAGCATGTCTAGGATATTAATATTCACACCTAGTTAAGTCCAATTTTGGGCTTCTTACCTTTTTGTCTCACCTCATGTGGTGAAGACATGTGTACTCACCTTTGTGAGACACCTACTTCATGCAAGCTTGCCACTTACCCAAACATGTGTCATTTGAGTAGAGAAGTGTTACACCTTTGGAGGGTTGCGCAGTCATTGTGTATGACCTTCTCACCTCCACTTGCTTGCATATTTAAGAAAGGCTCTATGTACATAATCTTTATCTCTTGAATATCAAATTTGGCTTTTTGTGCTCATGCTTTGTCGAAGTTTATCTTGTTTGCCATTTACTAATCTTGGATAATTCCAACATGGTATCAAAGCCTTGAAAAACAAGTAAAGCAACTAAAATAACTCAAAAAACAATTGTATCTTTTGATTGGAAACTCGAAATTGAGTGCCATTTTTTTTAGAAAGTGGATATTTTTTTTAGACTAATCTATTGGAAATGATTTCACACTATCATTATAAAGTACCATTTTCATTTCAATTAGACCTGTTTAATGCACTATCATTATAAAGTGCCAATTTCAGGGTGGGATACAAATATTGAGTCACGGGGAAGTTTCACAAAAATAAAATAAAATAGGGATATAAATATTGAATTATGGGGGGGTTCATAGAGTTGTGTCGAGAGCACTTCAGAATTTTGCCAAGAGTACTTCCACAAAGATATGTCAAGTACACTTCCACCACTACTTCATCATTCTTCAACAGTTTTTTCCCACATTGTATTGAGATGTGTCATGAACACTTCCACTACAACATCACCATCACCTAATGCTACATGTGCATCCAGAGTTGATTCTTCAAGGACTTCCAGAGATTCATCATAGTAGAAGATTCATATAAGTTCATTTACTTCTACAGATTTTAGAAAGGCTTCACAGAAGGCTTCCATAGAATCTTCAAAGAAGAACTTCACATTGGATTTGAATTGTAGCCAAATGGCATGCAATCAACATTCCACACATGGATCTTGCAAATATTGCAAGACTATTACTTTCAGTTGTACTGTGTCAAGTTCACTTCCATTGAGTCATGTCTAGAACACTTTCTTATTTTCTCTCTTTTGGAGGAAAGTTTTTACCCACAGGGTTTTCTTTCTTTCTCCACCTTATGAGAGATACAACAGGGGTACCTAATTAGGCTAGTTGTCAGAACCCATCATTGTTTTGCTACTCCCTAAGTTACACTTAAGGGGGGGTGTTAGTGTGAAAAGTTACATTATCTATGTAGTTAGGTTGTAGCATATCTAGGAGATTAATATTCACACTTGGTTAATTCCAACTTTGGGCTTCTTACCTTTTTGTCTCACCTCATGTGGTGAAGACATGTGTACTCACCTTTGTGAGACACCTACTTCATGCAAACTTGCCACTTACTCAAACATGTGTAATTTGATTTGACAAGTGTTGCACCTTTAGAGGGTTTCTCAGTTGTTGTGTATGACCTTCTCACCTCCACTTGCTTGCCTATTTAAGAAAGGCTCTATTTGCATAATCTTTATCTCTTGAATATCAAATTTGGCTTTTTGTGCTCATGCTTTGTAGAAGTTTATCTTGTTTTTCATTTTCTGATCTTAGCTAATTCAAACAATTATGAACAAAGAGATTGTAGTAAAAAGGGTTTTGAGGTCTCTAACACCAAGGTGGAATCATGTTGCAATCATTATTGAAGAAATAAAAGATCTAACATATCTTGAGATTGATCACCTAGTTAGATCTCTTATGTCTCATGAAGAAATTGTCAATGTAAATAGTGTCATTATCTAACTAGTTTAGATATCATCTCTTTGAAAGATTGACATATTCACACATAGGTTTAAGTTTACTTTGTCTTTTAGGAGTTTGTCTCACATTGACATGTGTCCTTAGCTATGTGAGACACCTCTTTCATATCTATTTGCCACTTTCACTCACACATGTCATGTGAGTTAGACAAGAGTTGCATCTATTGGTGGTTAGATAGTAGGTGTGTCCTACCTTCCAACCTTCTCTCTCTTGCTTATTTAAGAAAGGCACTATGTGCATTTTTAATTAGCTTTTGAATTAATCATTTGGGGTTTTTCATGTAATTCACTTTTATAACAAGAGATGAGGAAAAACTACCATGGCCATCCCTCCAACATAGACAAGAGTGTATTATCTATTCTAGAGTTATAAGTTTATACAAAAAGAGAAGAACGACAAGGCAAATTATACAAGCCCTACCTAGGCCCCATGAGCTTCTTTGCATTTTCTACACTTTTTAAATTTTAGAGGGCGAGGGATTTCAACTAAATCCTCCTCAACTTCTTCTTCATAACAAACTAAAACATCAACCTTAGTGTCAAGGGAGATTTTGACATTAATTAGCTTAGATATCTCCTCCAAGGCTTTGTGCATGCGATACTATCTTGCCTTCAGAATGTGAAAGTACTCCAAGTTGTAATTGAAAAATGTTTCCACTTGATTTACCATGTCCTTGATATTGTCAAGTAGAAAGTAGGTACTTGTTATTGTTCAAACCATGGAGGTCCAACTTAGTGATTAGGCTAGATCAAAGAAATTCCTTCTCCCTAATGACTATCCTAAGTCTAAAATTGATTTGTTTGTGGTATCTTTTATTCCTACACATGATGACCCATTGACCTCCTTCACCAACTCCAAATCCTATTAACCTAAGTGTGAAGGTTAGGGTCTTTGTTATGTGACTTTTTCTCCAAAATGGAAAAGAAAGATATTTATGAATAATCCTATAAAATTATAAGAGGATAAAGTTTATTTACCCTTTATAATTAAAAGGGAGATAGAAAATAAAGGATATAATGATCCTTTGGTTAAAAGGGAGATAAATAAAGAATAATTATGAAAAACCCCTTTTAAAAGGGAGGAGTCATTATGTTTATTAAACCATTATTAATGACAACCTTTGTGAAAAGGTGTGATGATTTAGAAATCACCCTTAAAAGGTTATATAAGGAATTTGTGTGAGACTTGAAATGTGCATGGAGAACACTCAAGGAAAGCAAGGGAAAGAAAGACAAGAAATCACGAAAGAGAAAGATTATAGATTTGATAGATGAAACTATACAGGAAACTATATAGGAAAAGTATACAAGAAAGTATACAGGAAAAGTATACAAAAAAGTATATAGGAAACTATACAAGAAAGTATACTGGAATCAGAGGGCACAGAGGAGTGACGATTAGGGTCTTTGGATGGGTGAGCATTTGAAGAAGGGGCACATAGAGTGTGTCCAACTCAGGGTACAATGTACACTCAGGAGTGTCCTCGCCAAGACTGTGTTTTATGCCGTGAGGCATGCTTGGTTCTGTGTAAGAACTAGTTCCTTCGAGGGTGCTTCTTTGTCGGGAACAGCCAAGACCTATGATCATTCCTCTGAGTTTCTTATAACAGCATCTTAGTGCTTCACAGATGTATGTGATTTATATATTTATTTACAGTAAATGTTACAAATGCTGCATTTGATTTAATTATTTTTGCAAATTGATGTTATTAAAGTTTATTGATAAAATATTTGGTTGTACAATGTCATTTGTTATGTTTTAACATTTATTCAATATACAGAAAATAGATTAATTTATTTCTATTTCAAATAATTTACCTTAAAATGCATTAAATATTATATGAGGACTTTATAGTTGTTAAGAAAATAATAACTTTCTAGTAAATGAATGTTACTTGGGTGAAAAGGAGATCACATCTGTAATCTCCTTTTTGAAATATTCTATGAAGTTCACTACATCATTTCACCATGCACCCATTCTTTTCACTACCTACCTTCCTCCATTATGGCCATCTTCTTACGGTCATGGCACCTCCTATTCCCTTTCACACTTCTAGAAAAAGATGCCATGATTATGGGTTACAAGGACTAGAGAGAATAGAACTAGATGAGTTTGTTGTCATACAAGAAGTGTCAAAAAATTATTTTTGAGAACTTAATATCTACCCATGGATTCACACAACTCATTGATATTTTGAATGTAGAGTGATCAATAATGATGAAATAATTATCTGCCACTTGTTAGCCAAGGCAAGGCCCCTTTATGTTTCATCATTATTTCCCTTGCATGCCATAAATCTTTGTATCTACCAACACACACCACATCTCCTATACATTTGTCTCTTTAGTAATCATCCATCCTTGGCAAACTTACTTGCCCTCTTATCCTTTATCTCCAATACATTTGTCTCTTTCATAATCATCCATCCTTGGCAAACTTACTTGCCCTCTTACCCTTTATCAGGGATCTCCAAACATATAATTAATTAACATAATATTACTAAATTAAAAAATTATTTTATTTAAACAATAATTTTTGAAAATTTCATGTTATTTCAAATTATTTTATAAAAAATTCATACTTATTTCTATCACATATTCTTTAAAATAAATTAGGATCATATATAAATTCAAAAGCACTCTCTGCATTTATTTCATAGACTGTGGAAAACTCATACATGCTACTTGGTATTGTTGTTGTCGTCGTCATCAATATTATTTTATACCAACAATTTTAAAGTTGACGACAAACATTTTTTATTAACATGCATTCGAATAGTGTGGCTTTGGTCAAGAATCAGCAGCAGTTGTTCAAAATTGTTTTACAAAATTGTGTCAGCAAAGTCTATCGTTAAAGGCCATGCAAAGTTGTGGTGATGAATGTCGACTTTTTTTCTTTTTCGTAACTGTTGTTCACGTTGACCGGCCTTGTCACCACTTCGTTTGTATCGACCGGCTTAGAAAGTCAAGTAAAGAGCAACACTCGACCCAAACTCTATCTATTCTGTTTTAAAGAGACTTAAAATTTCATGTTAATTGTTAAAATCACATTCTATTATTGACCAGTAGAATCATGAAAGATATAACAAGATTATAAGTAATAGTTTTTTAAATAAAATTAAAATTGAGGATCGGGAAGAGAACAAAGAAGCAATTAATGAACTAACCTTCATTGGTGTCTTTGATGGTTGACAAGTGCATATTTAGTACTTTTATCTTTTTAGTTTTGGGTTTATTTTAGCATCCACTTTTCATTAGAATGATTGTGACTATTTTGATCTCCTAGAATGTGAATTATCCTTAAACCATCCCTTCTCATTTGAACATAACCCTTGTCACACTCAAACATATGTTATCCATCCTTGATTTTATTCCTTCTTCATCTAGGATGCCAACACATTGCACTCATGTCCCCTTGGAAGGACCATACACACTAGTGTCCCCTAAATTCAAATGTCTCCTTTCATTCCTAAGCACCCATCTTTTCATAAATCGCAAACCCTAATTCACTTCCAACCATCAAATAAGATCCAAAACTACTTAAAGGTAGATGGACTAGAAACCTGAAAACATTTAACACCCATCTTGCATTGGCACACTCTCCCTAGTGATCTAGAGCTTATTTTTGGACATCTAGGGTTTCCACCTTTTGCACATATCATAGACCTCCATTGCTACAACATATAGATTCGCCTAGGGCTCCACACACACCTTCAACTTATTTTCACCTTAGGTTGCATCATTCTTCCCATCCAAATTGGTTTGAAGGAGTTATTTACAGTTTGCCATATCATTCCCACTTTGGATTGATTTAACATTCTTCATGGATACCCTTTTGTCAAACAAGCACAAGTTTTCCCTTCAGTTCTCCACCAACATGTCATACTTGTTCATAATAATATTGTGGTGACCATCCTAAGACATGCCCACTAGCCTCTTTCTAAACTTCACAATTTATTGTTTTCACTTTCAAGCCTCTTACATATGTCTTGGTTGTTGTATCTTCACATATCTTATTTAATACTTTGTTTTCCCCTAATTGTGGTCCATTTCCCTTCCTTCTTAATTGACATGTTTTCTCTTGTGCTTAGTTACATCTTCCTTAGTTGCTTCTATGCCCTTGCATGCCTTACTTATTCTTATGTTTATTATTCCTACCATATTGATTTATCATTTTCCCTTTTTACTTCCTACTCTTATGTGCATCCTTATGCTTGTCATTACCATGAGATCTTGGTTTTTTTTATTGCCCATAGTTATCCACCAATGCTCCTATCTTCCATTCCTTATGATCACCATCATATGCTTGTGATACTTTTTCTCACATATTTATGATATCTTGCTTATGTGCCTTTTCATGCCTAGCTAGCTCCTACACTCATTTCTCGCATCTTATGTTGTTATATTGTGTTTTCATAGCCATATCACCCTATTATATTAGGGGGCATTATGCTTCTCAATGCTAGAGTTTGTTTCCAATGCCATATCTTTCTTTTTGGTAAATAATGGGGTTAGGGCCCACTCCCATAAAAAATGCATATAGTAAAAAAGATAGAAAAGCTTCAGACCCAAAATAGGGGAGCTCAAAGAATCAAAAAATCACTTAGGAAGCTACTGGAACTAAAGAAATTCACAAGAGACACAGGTTAAGAAAATCAGAAATGACTCTCCCATAAGCACATAGAAACTCCAACACGAAAAAGCCAATCACCCTTAGCAAGTGGAGTAGCCATTAAGACCGCTTAGCTAAACTTTTCTTTTTGCTCCTGGTGAGGAGAGCACCCATGGTCCACTGGGTGCCCTCCACAACAGCATCTCTTCCCTCTAAATGGAGCTTCTCTGCTTCAAATTTCTGACATTTTTTCTTCCCCAGTTTACTGATGTTTGGTTTTGAAATGCGGCTTGCCAATTGAGCAATAGTATGCACCTTGAAAGGAACCATCATATCATCATGGTCTAAAAAATCATCGAAATCTTCATCCAAATCACCAAAAATGGGAATGTACCCTCTTCCTCATAGCAACCTTCCAATCTATCCAAGAAGTGATTGGAGATACAATGATCATTTCCACTGATGCTCGAGGTAGGAGAGGGAACAACAGGAATAGAAGCTTCAACAGGTGGCTCCAGATTTGGACTAGTCTCCTCCTGAGACTCCATGAACCTCCCATGATTGCACCAAATAAAATCAACATTAGGAGGGCCAGATTATTTTGTCCATTTTTTGATATTGAAGATCTTCGAGTCAGTCAGTCTTTTTACAGTGCATCCCACAATTTTGTGACCCACCATGTTGCAGCGAAAGCACCCAAAAGGTAGCCCTTCATAGTTTAAAAATTCAATCCAAATTCCCTGTGAGGAATGAATTCTGATAGAATGATGAAATGGTTTGGAGATGTCTACCATGGCACACACCCGGGTGAATCTACTTGGTGATTCAAAGTCTAGCTTAACAAAGGAACCCAATTGATCCACCATCTGCCTTATAAGATTTGGATTTTGCATGATCAGAGGGAGATTATAAAACCTTATCTAGATGGGAATAAATAAAATTCTTGTGGTAGTAGGATCAAAAAAGGGGCTCCAGGAAGTAAGGAAAATGCCAAACTATTCAAAGAACCATGTGGACCATTCAGCTTCACAAATTTACAATCTTCTTCAAATTGAAAACGAAGGCAAAAGAAACCATAGTCCATAAATCTAACTTCCGGAGTGGCAATATTGCTCCATGTTGATTTTGTCCATTCCACCAAACCCTCCAAAAGTGGCTATTTTCTCAGCAATTGGACTATGAGGGACCGATTCCCAACATCCACATATGCTGCATTAACACATTCATCTAGGATATGGAAATCAACAGGGTCTCCCATTAAAACCACCTCCGTGTCTCCTAGGGCACAAGTGCTTGAGTCCAAACGAGGAGGATCTAGATCCAACTCGGATCTAGGGTTCAAAACCCTATCCTCAAGAAAATATCGCACCACCAACTTGGGAGAAGAATTCGAAGTGGCCAAAATCTGTTCTCTACAAAAGACTCCACATCCATGAAAAGGGTTTGACCAGTTTTTGCATTTCGCATATATTTGCTAATCAATTCCCCATCAACCTGCCCCTTTCCCTTCTGGCTTCTAGGAGGGTCAAGACCATCAGCATTATCCTTACCTAAAATCTGCCTTTCGTAGCTCTTAATCTTTCCTTGCTACTGATCCGCGCTCTTCTCTCCCTAACTCGCTTCTATCTACTACTTGCCTACGTCCAGAGCTCCTCGCATGTTCTTGATCTCCAATCACTCATTCTTTTCTCTGCACTATTACATCTCTATTTCCTACATTATTACATCACTGTTGTATTATTTTTCTTTCAATGCCATATCTTACTCCTATAGCCATTTTACTATATTGGTATCTTGATTTCCCTATTATCTATTGTGTTATCATTGCTTATGCTTTCACATTGGGTGGTATTATGTTTTCCCCCATATCATTTTGTACTTACATGCGTAATTTTTGTATTTAGAGATTTGTTCACTAGAGACCTATTACCTTAACTCAACCATTGTTTTCTCATGGTCTTGGAAACACATTGGGGCATATGCCTTTTCTAGTATTCTATATAGTTACATAGGTGTTTGTAGCCATTAAAGGTTGTATTGTCATTTTCATTTTCTTATATTGGGGCCAAAGTTAGATTCCTTCATCATTATCTCTAACACATGTGCTTACTATGCTTGTCGTTCAAGATATCTTATTTTATAGTATAATGATATTTATGACATTGATTTACTTTGCATGATACACATGCTTATATGCTTAGATTACTTTTACATTTCATCTACTTTTTCCCCTCTCCTTCAATTCCGTTCATTTGATGGATGCAATCAATTGAATGAGGGGCATATGTCATTGCTAACTCTCTTTTGTTGAGCTTCCAAAAAGTTATAGGCAGTGATACAAAGACTTATCACCACATCTAGATGGATCATGACCACATAATATATGGTAGTACTTGATAAGGCATGTAATCCTACAACCAACACACTATGTGTAGCATTATCATTACCAGTTTCTATATAAGTCAATTTTTTTTAAACCTTCTCTCTCTCTCTCTCTCTCTCTCTCTCTCTCTCTGATAGTGAATTCATCTTTCTATTGTTTTATCTTTACTTACATGATAGAATCTATGCATTAAAAATCTTTTTCTATAATTTCTAGGTCCCATGGAGCACAAATATTGAAGGATGAACACACATGATGATATTTAGTGGGTTCCATTATATTACATAGAACTTGGTATTCTTTTATGTCTAAATGCTTGGTTTACATGCATGAATGTGAGTGCTCATATAATTCAAATTATGTGATCATTTTCGGATTCACATGCACCTCAAAGTGGGGGTAAATGAAATGGTGAAATTTCTATACCCATGGTGATTCTCATATAGTTTTTTGTCCATTTTGATGGAGTGGCTTAATACAATTACATATCAACAAATGACACACTTTTGAATGCAAAGTTGGGGTCATTCCCTACTCTTTCATCTCTCTCTATTTACACTCATTCTCACATGTTTGACCTTACTCTATCCATAAGAACACTTATTCTAGTATATTTTCCATAATTATGCCTTTTATTGTTTCCCATGCTTAGACATTCATTCCTCATCTCAATACTAAAAAATTTCTATCCATGTGTAGGATCAACCCCCACAATACAAAATTGTTCCAAAATTCAAAAATTTAATTTCAATTTTCTTGCCAACTCCTGCTTATTCCTCTAGCAGTCAGTACATATTTACATGAATAAATTCTAAACTTATGGGTAGGGTAGAGTATATTTTATAAACCTAGGAGGACATTAACATACATATCACTTTTATCCAATGAGGCGTTTATGATCAATGATATGGATTAAGCTCAAAACCACTTATGGGATACAAAATTGTAATTGTTTACATCTATTAATGAGCAAAAAATTATGACGCTTTTTAATAAACATCATTATTTATGGCCTTCCAATGTTCAGGGAAGAGAGTAACTGTTGGGCTTAAACAACAAACTCTAAGCTTTGACTTCATATGTGGCTGGTGGGCTCTCTCCAACTTGGTTTCATCAATTTTATTTGTCCAAAAAAAATTGTTAACAATACATCAACTACAAGTTTCATGTAACTATGACTACTTCACCTACTGCCACCCGTGGTTACTTTTAAATTGGGGATAATTTTAATTTGAATCTCTCTCCCCTCCCACTCAATTCATTCCAATCTCGTAGGCTCTATTTTTGTGGGTGTTTTTTTCTATAGGAGCAAGGTGTACACTTTTTGGGACATCCTGATTTTTGCTGAAATCACATATTTTTAGAAAATATAATGATTTAAGCCTTGAAAGGTTCTATTTAAAGGATTTTAATTGAACAGGGTTTGATCAAACCCCCTTAGATTCAAACCCCCTTGGATAGAACCCCACTAGTTTTAAACCATACCTATAATGGAGTCTCCTCTACACCTATCAAAATGCTGATAAAAAATCAATTTTGATTTATCTTTTGAGGGATCAAATGAATTCATTTAAAATTTATGTTTTGTAAGTATGTATTCCCTATTATAAGCTTCCCAAAAAATATAATTTTAAATATATTTAATTTGATTATTATATTTATTTTTTATTTTTTGTGAATGTATATTTTTCACCGAATATCAAGTTCTCTATTCTACACACATGGAAAATTAGTAAATTACTGAAACAAAATTCTAAAAAATATTTATGCACTAGGTATTGATGTCCTTATTTCAAGAAAAGAAAAAAAATTAAATTTCGATACATACAGAAAAAGTTATGTTTTACGGAATACACCTATGTCTAAATTATAATTGGTTTGACTTCAAAAATTAATTAAAAAATATATATTTAACAAAACATTATGAAACTAAATGCATACACTATATATCAGTGTTACCAATCTAAATTAAAAAGAATCATAATTTTATCCTTTGTAGAAAAAAAGTTCTCTGGAATTCGGCATTGCAGGTGAAGATGATATCACCACCCCTCAAATGCCCTCACTCAGCCTCACAGAGGCAAGTTCTTTCTCTGCCACTTAGGACTATGAGTCGATGCCCTTTTACTACATCTCATCAGCGGTCTCTGTGCACAACAAAATGTGCAATCCTCAACGTCACTTGTGAATGAGGCTTGGCTTCCATGGAACATGCCTCACACTGGGAAAAAAGCATTCATTGCAGTCTGTGGCCGCATCCAAAGCACCTCTACATTTTGTTTTTGGAAGTCAGCTTCCTTACATCGTGGGATGCCTTGCACAAGGGTCTTTTCGGCTGCACCAGATTTCTCTCCTCCACAGAGGTGCGACTGCATCATCATTGGGCTTTCTGTTCCATTCCCACGGCCTGATCTGTGACTGGAAGCTGACTTAGTCATGTTTGGCGTAAGAGGTGAAAGAGGCCAGATTTGGGTCTGTGTGGCGATAACCAACACCCATTTCTAGATGTCCTGCTATGACTTGCTGGAGAAGGCTGACGACAGCTCAGAGAGAAAATCCAAAGGCATCCTGCGTGACTCTATTCTGCCCCTCATTCGACCCTGTTTGCAATTGAAAGAGGCCCGACCCAAGCTCCCTTTCTACACACAACGACCTCACGTATTTTTCTCGAGAGTCCTATTTAGGACTCAATCTACTCCCATTTGAAGGATATGCGAAGAGATCGACCCCTGCATCTCTAAGTTGACACCTTCTATCTGCATCTCGTTCTCTTCTGCCATTCTCTAGCTGTCTCTGCAACTTTGAAGGGTAAATCACCCTTAATGGAGCCATAAAAGGCACCCAGATCGGTCTGTGAAGAGAAGGACAACCCTAAATTCCCTCAGCATTGGCTGCTCCAGTTGCAATCTGGCCGCCATTGGCCACTCTTGCTCATTTTGAAGCTTTTACCCTAAGTTTTCCCTAATTTGGGCCTCAAAATTTTGCCATAGTAATTATTTTTTGAAAGGCGTTTAAAGTTATGTTTTTCAAATCTTACAAAATAGGCATTTTTTTCTTTCAAAAAGCATTAAAAATTATGCTTTGTTAGTGTTAGAGTAGGCATAATTCTCCTAGCACTAAGGAAAGGGGGGGGTCTTCAAGGGGGGGGTCTTCAAAAATTTGGGGGAATTGAACTTTGTAAAGTGCATTTTTTAGTTCCAACATTGGATAGTCCATGTATATGCACTAAATTATAAAGTGCTGCAAAGTGAGGGGGAACAAAGTAAGGGGGGGTATCATTGAGTTAGTTTTTCTATTTTCTCTTTCTGTACTTCTAAGTTTATTAGAACTCATCTAGATAGTTTTATATGTGTGATTGACTTCTACAAGAATCTTTGTTCACATTGTGACCTTGAAAACACCCAAGGGAAGGTCATCAAACAAAAGAAGTCACCTCATAAGTATATCTCTAAATACTATAGAGGATTATGTCAACTAAATTAACTTAATGAGGTTGCAACTAAAAGAAGGTGGATCGAATTATTCTTGATTGAGAAACAAGTGGATCGAATGAGCCTTCATTGAGAAACAGGTAGATCAAATGATCTTTCAAACATTTTTTGAGAGCCTATGGTAAATGATCTATAATCTTGCAATAGATTCTTATCAGTTCATATCTCGCATCGAGAGCCTATGGTACATGAACCTAAATCTTGCATCGGATCACATCTCAAATTCAGTTAATGTTCCTAAGTACTCATGATAGTAGCATCTACAGAGTCATCAATCACAGTTCAGCATTGACATCGGTACACAAACAACTTACAGATTCATGCATCTTCTTTGAAAGTTTTCAATAGAAAATAAAGTTTGTAAATGCACTCACATAAAGTGCTGCACAAAACTGAATGAGTGTTTCCACATGGAGGGAAGTTGAGAAATTATTGTACATACAATAAATTATAAAGTGTAATGGGGGGCTATACCATCACAATATAGATTTGTGATTCTCACCTCATGTGAGTGTGTCTTGGAGCACACCTTGTACATCTCTACATTCTTTGTACACTCTCGATCTTAGTTTGTCTACTCATATTCTCTTAGAATTAAGGGGGAACTATGATGTTATGCTAATGCTTCTTTCAATGAAGTAGAATCTTCTTTTTGGAAGGCCTCATGAACCTTCCTTCTAATCTTGATCTCTTGTATGGGGGATTAATTTAGTGGATCACAGTTTGAGGTTCTAGTACTCCTAACCATAGTACTATTTGTATTATCAACTTCATAGAGTTTGGTTGACTTTGTGTACATTGTAGAGCAGTGTTAGAATGTTCACTCATGTAGCATCTTGTATCTCTTATCTCGATCTACAATTCTTGAAGGTTCATTGATTCTAGCAGTTTCCAATCCATCATCAGCAAAGTTTGCAAACTTTGACATGCTTTAGAGTTCTTCATCATCATGTTCCAATCATCAAGGGACATCTTTTTAGAAGGTCTTAAATCTTTCTCTTTTCTCTTTTGGATGATAGTTTTTTTCCCACAAGGTTTTCTATATTTCTTCTCTTTTTGAGAGATACATTTGTACATGGGTACCTCATCAGGCTCATAGCCGAGACCCATCTTTCGTAAACTCACCTAAACTATGCTTACGGAGGGGTGTTGGTGTATAAAAACTTATCCTAAATCGTTTATACTAACTTAATCATAGTTAGGTGAATTCCACACATGCTCTTTGACTATGTCAAAGCAGTTAGTCATTTAGGAGATGTGTTAGCTTAATGGACACCTCGCGCTATTCTCATGGATAGTTGTGCTATTCTCATGGATGGCTACTCACCACCTATCCTTGTAGTGTGGAGAATCAGGTATCCAATTTCTCCTATTTATATCTACCTCATTTGTGAATACAAACCAATTCAGTAATTAGCATTGGCTTATGAATCTCTAGGTTCTCACATATATGTTTCCTAAAATTAATTTCATATGGATATGATATGATGTGCTAACACTTGTTATCCAAAATGGTTTTTTTGACATATTTATATTACAAGACATGATTTTCTAGATATATGTTGTTTCCTAGGATTTTACTTTTTCTCCACACTTATTTTGTAGGTTATGCTTCTCTAACACATTTATATTATAGACTATGTCTCCTTGATATACTTTTTAGATCCTAGTCTATGGGAATGAATTTCCCGTGTGTAGACATGTTGTGTCTCATTTTCATATATATAGACATTGCAAGTTTATGTAATTTACTATTAGCATTTAATTTATGTACTTTGGTGTATCTATATCACATAGTGACATAAAATTGATAAAGTGGTGACAAAATGTATAGTAAAAAATTGCTTACCCTATAATTTCTACTCTATGTGTTATAGTCACTTTAATGTCCATTTCAATAGCATGTTTTATGGTACAATAAACATATTATCCTTTTCCTAAAGCCTCTATACTATAAAATCTCCTTCTTAAAAACCATAGTATTTTATATTCAACCATTCCTAGAGTAAATCTCTTCAAATCTATGTTATGCCTCCTGTAGCCAATCTAAGAGCTTTTCCCCCAATCTCTTTCTCTATTCTCTAAAAACCCTAGGAACATTATCACTTGTTTTGATAATACTTGGGATTTTCCTCTGATTGTTCACCTCTTCTTCCTAAAGCAATGATCCTTCCTTTATTTTTTATTTAGAAATATTAGGTCTGGAAATCTCTATTGCCCTCTTCCTATTTGGCAATATTGGTGATTCTATCTCCTCATTTTTTTTTTGTATGCATAGTATTAAAAAACATTTTACTATAATTTATGTTACATATTTTATTTAACTCTTAGAATTAAGTACATTATATTATGTGTACACACACACACACATATACAAAAATATGTTTGAATTCCTATGGAGATCGAAAGAACAAAATACAGGTATGACAATTTTAGCAAGCTCCTATGCAGACCACCCCCTTTTATTTTGTCTCAAACATCTAGGTTTGGCATAATATTTTAATGTCAAAAATGTCCCTTCCACTTTAACAACCTCTTTTGGTGGTTTTGCATTTCCAACCTCTCTTTATATTTTATTTAATTCTCTAAACCATTTTAGTTTTAAAATGATCAATTTTCCAACCTCTTTGTACTTTTTTCACCCTTTTATATTATTCTGTAGATCACTATTTTTGGACTATCATTTTCATTATTTAAATTATAGATAACGTATCCATTAAAGAGAGACCTTTACATGGCCATGGTGATATCTCTATGTCTCAAAACTATCCCTATCACTTCTAATGATAAATTGCATTCATTAGTCAGTATATTCATTAGAAACTAGGTCATTCTATCCCTATTTTTCAATACATTTACTTTTCTTGGATTATATCATATGTATCTTATTCCTAAAATTATAGTTCCTAAAGTGTTTATCAATGATCCTAGTTCCTAAAATATAGACCAAAATATAGTTTCTAAAGTGTTTATCATAAGTTAGAGAACCTAGCTTAAGTAGGAGGCATGCTAATTCTATTGGAATGAATAATGTAATCATTTATATTACCCTTGTCTTTCATAGTGATTTCTTTGTTTCTACTCTTACTTTCTTAGATAGAATCAAGAGTTTCTTTCTAATAGGTTACTAGAAATAATTGTTAGTAAGATAAAGAATTCACTTTTATTAAATAAAATAGTTTACATTTTCCACATTCCAATGAGACAACAAATGAATCAAAAGAGGTAGGGAACCAAAAAGAGGTGGGAAGCAATAGTTCATGCCTCAAAAGGGTTTAGATGCTGAAATGGTAGAGAATATGGAGCATTAGCATGATCAATATGATCAATACATAACAAGATGGCAACTCTTGAGGAGGTAGATAATATCATATGCACTATCCTCATTTTTTGGGATCATAGGTGCGATGTGAACTTATGATTTTTGGGGAACTCCATATGATCATTGTAAGAATTATTATTAATGATATTACTAGAAGGGGGAAAGATGTTGGATTATTTTAAGGTAGAAAGAGGAGGTGGCTGTTGGCAATATATGTTGTCATTGATTTCAACTCTATATGTGTCAACCTAAGGTTAGAGATAATGAAGCTGATGGATAGTCAAAGATTTGAGAGATGATTTGACTCAAATAGAGATATAAGGTCAACATGCTAAGGCATGTCAATCCAGAAGACCTAGCAGATGTAGGAAAGTTGTCTAAGTGTGATGCAGAGGTGTGTAAACCTATTCTAACATGTTTTCTATATATCTACAATGATATCCTATCAATTTGGAGTACTGTACATAGAGAAAAGTTGCAGAAGTTTGGCTAAGGCTTTCACATTATATATCCTAAGGCAGAGTTACAACATTTTGGTCTACATTCCTCTACAAAGCAGGATTTAGTTTTTCTTCAGAAGATAAGTTGATTGACATATGAACATGCTATATCTAATATTTTGACTCATTACACCTTCAACAAATAAATTTATAAGTGGTAGAGTTCTAGACTGTGACTTGATAGTGTAAAGCAATGGTGGAGACCTGTTGGAATGCTCTGTATCCCACCAGAAGAGAAGGTGTGCCCATGCGGTTTTGAGAACATATCTAGACATGTGTAATACATTCCTCCTTACTATATTAGGTGTTTTTATGGTTTGCAAGGTCAGCTTTCAAATGACAAAAGTAATACAAACAGTTTCAAATGCAAAAGTATTCTATAGAACACATGTTTGAGTACTTATGGAAGATGGTAAAGGTATAGATCAGCTATATGAATGTTTGCAAAGACTTTACATGATTCATGGAAATAATCAACACTTGAACCGATGATGGGCTGGTCAACAAAGAGCTAGTAGCTTAATTGGTAGAGCACTCCAACATGCAAAATGGAAGGTCCTAGGTTCAACTCCTAGTTGGTCCATGGAAAATTCAACATGGTATCAGAGCCAGACTAGGAGCCCCGAGCACCTAAAGTATGGCTTAAGGGGGGCATTGGAAATAATCCACACCTAGACCAATGATGGGCTGGTTAACAAAGGGCTAGTAGCTCAGTTGGTAAAGAAATCCAACATGCAAAATGGAAGGTCCTAGGTTCAATTTCTAGTTGGTCCATGGAAAATTCAACATTGTTTGGGCTGACAATCCAATTTCCATCATATGCAATAGATCCTGATTAGTTGTTTTGGCATTAGAGGATGTGTAGTGATATTTCTTGGATCATGTTATGAAGTGTTGTGATCCACAAACTATTTACTCTTCATATTGTATATGTTTGATGTTGACCTGTGGAGAATCACACATTTCAACTAAGAGTCTTTTTTATGTCGACCTAATCAATGTTTTGAGATGTTGCAAAGGATATATATAGAAGAAAAAGTTATTTTGTCGAGTGTATGAGTGTGTGAGAATGTGACAGAGAAGAATGAGTAGTATGAAGTGTGCAAAGTTGGTACTGATGGGGTAATTATGTAGAAAAACAAGACTGCAACATTAGCATAAGTCAGATGCTTCTTTCATAGCAGTTCATAGTTATGTTGTCATTGTAATTCTTTGTAGCAGTGAGCTTTCTTTAGGGATTTTTAGCTTCCTTGGGTTGTAGCCCTAAAACAAAGTCAGTAGGGAGTTGTAGCTTCCTTTGGTTATAGTTAAAACAATGTTGTAAACTTTTATAGCAGTGAGCATTATATTGTGAGCTAACATCACCATGGTTTTACCCAATTTTGGGTTTTCCATGTAAAAATCTTGGTGTCATTGTGTTGATAAATCTGGTGCATGTTTTACTTTCTATTCTCTAAGTAATTTAATCTGATCTGTAAATAAATTAGTTAAGTTTTTATATATGTTGATTCACACCCCCTCTCAACACCCTAGTGTGTTCAATAGTAGGTTAGACATTATGGGATTTAGGTGAAATCTATAATGAAGAGGGAGAGAACTATAGTGATAAAGATGGGAACTATAATGTGAAAAGGACATAAGAAGTAGATGGGTAAATATGTCGACTATGGGTTAAGGATGGGATAAAGGGTAAGGGTGAATGCAAATGGAAGAAGCAAGAAGGAATAAAAATGGCTTTAGGGAAATCCAAAAGAAGGGTTGGAATTGGTTAAATATTTTTTGTAAAGGAAAGGATAAAGAGGGATCTCAAAAAGAGTGATGAGAGTGTGGGGAGAAGTAAATATCATGTTGTTAAAGAAAGAGAATGGTTGATGATGAGATATCAATGTATTGAGAGAGAGGGAGGAATATGTGGGAAATGTGTCTCAGGGTTTACTATGTCGTATATAATTTATTGGGGAGAAAGGTTTTCAATGATAAAGCAAGTGAATTTATTTTGAAAGCATCATGTTGACTAGTTTGAAATGTTTAAAATCAAAAGTTTGAAGGTGTAGGAATATCATATTCACCAAATGAAAGAATTGATAAATTGAGAAAGGTAATAAGCAGTTTCATTTATGATGTGCAACAAAAATATATACATAAGAAAGTGGTTTGAATAACCACTTAGTCAGGCATATCCGACCAACCAACCAACCAACCAATAATAACTATGAAATAGTTATTAGTTGGAAGAAATAAACAATGATGTAATACAAATATTCGAAAACCCCCTTATTACATCATACATGCCCATGAGGCGAAAGCATGAAAGTCTAAAAAGCTTCAAACGTCACTACAGCAAGTGATTTTGTAAATATGTTGGCACACTGCTTATGATTTGGATAGAACTAGAGCTAAATATTATGTTTCTAACCATGCCCATGGATATAATCACATTGAACCTCAATATGATTGGTACACTCATGAAAAATTGGATTATGAACAAGCTTCAACACACTCTGATTATCGCAAAACAAAGTGGTAGTACCTATATCAGGAACACCTATACATGTCAAAATGCAACATAACCATATCACCTCACAAAAAGCCCCCCCTGCGGTGCGATATACTACCTCTATGGAAGAGAAAGTAATAGTGGTTTGCTTTTTGCTCCCCCAAGAAATCAGACTAGATCACAAAAAGAAAATGAAGCCTGAAGTAGACTTCTTGTCATCCACTAAACCTACATAGTCCACATCCGTGTATCCACACAATGAAAAATCTACATTCTACTTGTATTCCAGGCCATATGCCACTGTACCACGGATGTGTCTCAAAACCCTCTTTGTTGTCTTCGAATGAACAACCTTAGGTTCCTACATGAACTTAGAAAGATAGCTAACAACATAGATGATATCTAGCCTAGTATATGTCATCTAGATGAGACTTCCAATCAACTATCGATAAAGAGTAGGATTCACCTGAGTTGATGGATCATGGTGGGAAAGTTGAAAACTTGTCTCCATGGGAGTTGACATAAGTTTGCAATCTTCCATGTTGAACTTCTTGAGTAGTGTCTTCGCATACTTCATCTGAGAAACATAAATCTAATTCTTTTGTTTGCATACTTCAAGTCTAAGATAGTAATGCAGGAGCCCAAGATCTTTCATGTCAAATGATTGTTTGAGATCATTCTTTGTTGCATCAATCATCTATGGAGAACTCCCAATGATGACTAGATCATCAACATAAATAATCAAAATGATAATCTCCCCCCTTGCTCTTTGAGGTAGAGATTGGGATCATATGGATTCTTGATGAATCCATGATTAAGGAGATGCTCATTGATCTATATGTACCAAGCTTAATGGGCCTATTTAAGATCATAGAGGGATTTGATAAGTCTACATACTTTGTGTTGCTACCCAAGTGTAGTGTACCCCTCTCGTTGAGTCATGTAGACTTCTCCCATGAGATTCCCATTAAGGAAGGCACTCTTGACATCCATCTAATGAACTTTCCACCCAAACTACATTACCATAGCTAATACCATATGGATAGTTTTAATCTTTATTGTAGGGGCAAAAGTCTCATCATAATCAATGCCTTCCTTTTGTGCATAGACCTTAGCCACAAGTTGGGCCTTATACATGTCAATGCTACTGTCTGCCTTATATTTGATCTGAAAAACCCATTTGCAACCAATTTCGTTCTTCCCTGGTGGAAGATCAACAAGTTCCCATGTATTATTCCTTAGAAGTGCCTGATATTTAGTATCCATAGCATCTTTCCAAGGTGGTGACTCAAGAGCTTGCTGCATTGTTTCAGGTTTTGAATTTTTCATAACTATACACATAAGGGCCATGTTTACTTCTTCATATGACTTTCTACAAGTCTTAGGCTCTTTGAAAGATGTGTCTACAACTGCATCATCTTTAGCATCCTTTATTGTTGTGTGATACCACTTAGGAATATTTTTGTGTACATGAGATGAAGATTGAATTCATGATAGAGGGGGAAACTTGTCCAATAGAAACAAAACCTCATCGAGAGTTTCTTCATCAACTTCCTCATCTTCAGGATCAAGAATTCTAGGTGTTTGGGAACAAATAGGTGATGGAGAAGAAGAGGTGTTGCAACAAAAATCCTCATCAAAAACAACATCTTTGCTAATGTACACCTTTTTGACTGCATCCATAAGCATATATCTCTTTGACTCTGAACTATACCCAAGAAAAATACACTTTATAGACTTATCATCCAATTTTGTTCTCTAAACCTTGGGGGCATCCATGAAGGCAGTACATCCAAACACTCCAAATTGAGAAATAGAGGGATTATTCCAGGTCCAAGTCTCTTCTGGTGTGATATTATGAAGCACTTTGGTTGGTGCTCGATTCAACAAATACACCATTGTATGAACTAGTTCAGCCCATAATGCAAAAGTAAGACTTGTATCCCTCAACATGCATCACACCATTTCCACTATACTACAATTTCACCTCTCTTCCACACCATTTTGTTGAGGCATATATGCAGTGGTCAACTATTACATTTTATTCCATGTTTTTGCAAGTAGGTTACAAATTCCTTACTTGTGAATTCCCCCTCTCGATCTATGTGAAAGGCTCTAAGAGTCTAACTTGATGACCATTCTACAAGGGCTCTAAACTCCTTGAATTTCTCAAAGGTTTCACCATTGTGAGCCAAATAATAGACCCACATTTTTCTTCTACAATCATCCACACAAAGAAGGAAATACCAAGCATTCTAGTGACTGAATGACATAGGTCCACATAGATCAGTATGCACCAATTCTAAGGGACTAGAGGCTCTATTTTATACATCAAGAAAAGGAGCCCTATGTTGTTTTCCGGTAAGACAATGTGAGATTTAAGAACTTCTATTTTCTAAATTGGAGGAAGACCTCTCACCAAATTTCTCTTACTCAATGCAAGAAGATAACCAAAACTGAGGTGGCCAAATCTCCTATGCCAAAGAGTTGTGGATACATTAGTTTTCACTGCAAGGGCTTGATCTTCTTGTGAAACATCAATTAGTTAAAACATCTTTCCTACCCCTAAAGCATGAGCTACAACTACTCTATTGCAGGTTTTATCTTTGATAAGACAAAGTTTCTCACCATTGTATTGATCAAATTCAACTTCAAAATTGTGTTCTAGTAACTGACTTACTAAAAGTAGGTTCTTAGTGAGCCCAGGTACATGTTAAACCTTTGTAAGCCAACATTTGTGAGTTCTTTGTGGAAGGGAAATATCACCAATTCCCTGAACTTCATATGAGGCATCATCACCCAATGAAACATGCCCATAGGAGGTGGATGGAGTGAGATCACTGAACCATTCTTGTTCCCCCATCATATGTCTGGATGCACCAGAATCAACATACTAGACTAAACTACTTGATGTGGAGGTTTTAATTTCTATACCATACATGAACTCTTCATCATCTGAATTACATGTAGATGCAACATTGCCTTGTTTCTTATTTGGCTTTTTCTACCAATGGGCTGGCTTCTTCTTACTCCCTTGAAAATGTTTATGTGGCTCTTTGTGACTAGACTCACCATTGGCATAGGAGTTATACCAACACTCTTTGAGTTCATGACCCTTTTACCACAAATTTGACATTTTTTTTTTTTGGTGAGTAGAGTTGCCTTGATTTTGATTAGACTATCCTGATGGACCACTCCAACAGTCAGGTTGCTTTCCCTTTTTCTTTGCTTCGAGGGCTTGATTGTCTTGAGAGTTTGTCTCACCAAATATTGATTCTTCCTATTGATTCAAAGCAAGTTGACCAGTTCTTCAAATGAGGGTGTTTTATAAGCCACATTTAAACATGTGACAAATACTCAAAATGAAGGGGGTAGTGCTCTCAATACAATGGGTACTAGAGATGCATCTTTGACTTCTTCCTCTAATGCTTGAAGTGTTCTTATTTCAACAACTCTTCTAAAAAATGCCTCTTACCTTCTCACCATTTTACATTTGGAGACTATGTAGCTGACACTACAAATGGAGGATTTGGTTTTGGTTTTTAGCCTCATAGATTGTTTTGAGATGATACCAAGCATCTTTTGTAGAGGTGGTGGTATGAATGTGAGGTTGAACATTATCAATCACACCAAACAAAATGATCAATTTGGCCTTTTGATTGGCCTTATAAAATTTATTTTGACCCTCACCTACATGTTGAGGTCTTGTTGTTGTTCCAGTGATTACATTCCAAAGGTCTTCTAACTCTAAATGAGTTTGTACTTTAGTTTTCTAGGTGGCATAATTGCCACCTATCAAGAGTTGAGAATCAGGGAGCATTATCTTAGGTGCACTAAGAGCCATTTTCTAGAGTCTTGAATGTCCTTATATCTCTGATGTAACCCTTATTTCTCCCTGACATTTTATAGAGTTGATGCCACATACGTCATTGTTGCAGCTATATTACTCACTAGATGTTGTAATTCAACACGATGACATTACCCATAAATATGAATCAGAGGCACCGTAAATATGGAATGTTGCCAGTTTGGTTTGGTGTTTGAATTTTTAAAACTCAATTCTAACTTTTAACAAATTGATTTGAATGCAAAAAGTGATTAATTTGCTCCTTTTTCCATTTTTAAATGCTTAAACTATACAAAATAAAAATCATTTTAAAAATAAATGAATATTTTTGAAATATTGATAAAATACTTTTTAATTCTAAAGTTTTAATGCACAAAATTTTAGGGCAAAAACAATATAACTTTACACCTTTTGTTTTCTCCCAATTCCAAATTAATTTGCTTCACTTTCAATCTATGGCAAACACTCCTTTAGATGCCTCTGAACAACTACCAATTCTTCTTTTTTGGACACCTTTGACAAGATTATCAAACTTTAAATATGCCTTTTGAAATGTACAGCATTAGATTTGAGCGTCGTATGACTGCAGAAGCCAGATATCAATAGTCAAGATTAGATTAAATCAATGAAAAACATAAACTCTTCCTTACAAACGAGAGTGGCCTTCAATAATTTGTTAGATATACCTTATTTCAAACTAATTTTCATAGAATATTTTATGCATAATATAATTCAAACTTCAACAACTTTGAAATGCCCAACAACCATTATCAGCACTGTATGGTTTTTTGTACGGTTAGTAAAGCTTCAACATATACTTTTAAACATCAATCAAATAACATGAAATACTTCCAATCACCTCAAGAAAGAAGAACTTCTTACATTCAACACCTTCTTTGAATGGCTACATATGGCTTCACACAGTCTACTCTCTCAAACTCTATTTGCCCTCCTTCAATTTGCACTATCTTCTTTCAAACTAGTCACCTTCATCACTAATTTTGGCTACCTTTAATCAGAGATTAAACTCCTTTGCACTCTGACAAAGATTCTCCAACCTCAATCTTTCGATGGCTCTTCAACCTCCTAGTTTCACACAGGCACAAAATTATTTTTTCTCTGATACCATGATAAATTAAACAAGATAATGAGTGTTTTCATTTATGATGTGCAACAAATATATATACATAAGAAAGTGGTTTGAACAACCACTTAGTCGGGTATACCCAACCAACCAACCAACTAGTCAACAATAACTATTAAATAGTTATTAGTTGGAGGAAATAAATATTAATATAACATAAATATTCTAACAAGAACTAATTTGAGAACTCTATATATTAATAACATATAATATTGAAGTAAGCTATCACCAATGTTATTTATTTCAATATATTAGCCTAATTAAAAACAAATCTAGGATATACTCTAAGAAGTACAATAGTAAGCATATATATGTTTAAATGTTCCAAATTAAACTAAACTAATATAAAAATGTGAAATGAATAAACAAATCTAGGATATACTCTAAGAAGTACAATAGTAAGCATATATATGTTTAAATGTTCCAAATTAAACTAAACTAATATAAAAATGTGAAATGAATAAGCAAATGAAAGGAAATAATAAGGTGTGTCCCAAGAAATGGCTATAGATTGAATCTAATGAAAGAAATTGTCCAAGGGAGACTAGAGGAATAAGCCTAGCAATTTTTAAACCCTTATGTTATACCAAGACACCAACATTTGAGTTGGGTGATCCTTATTGATACCTATGTAGTTGGAGCATTATGGCTTAATAGGAATACAAATGTTCATACCAAGACACTTATGTAGTCAAAATATTGGTGTCTTTTTTAGAGTCTTCAAACTTTTAGGAAATTCTCACCCTATTACTTTAAGTCTTTTTCTATTGGTAGCATATCCAAATAAGTCCCCAATCATGTATTATTAATCTCTAAATTTGGAAGAGAAAGGAAAAATGGCTTTGGATATTTAAGAGACTACCTCAATCTATCCCCAAGGTTGGCATTATTAGCATCAATAACTAGTAGGCTTGGGTATTTCTAAGTGTGGGAGGTTCCTAGTGAGGTGAAGTAATGGTGTGTGCATAGATTTATATCTAAGAGGATACAACCCTATGGGATATCTATTCTACGTGGTGTATATAAGTGATGGAGGACAATTGGGTGATGAGAGAAGTTACACTCATTTAGACAAAGGGAATTGGAGGTTAAGAGATCTGATTTATATGAGGCTATATAGTGGAGGATAGGAACATAGTAGGTAAGGGATCTTAGAAAGCTATTACAGGAGAATTTTAGAGGATAATAGGGAAATGGTAAGCAAAATATTGAGGGACAAGTGATAAAGAAGAATGTCATTAGGGAGACGAGGGATATAAGGGAGATAAAAAAATAGATTGGAGGAATGCATCAAGGTAGAATTCTATGACAAATCTTCAAGATGAAAGTTCATACATATGTCACACTTTTACACAATTTGTTTGTTGGATTCATTGCAACTAAAATAGATTTGGGACAACTTTTCCAACTAGAAGTGTTAGCTAAATCTAGATGTATCATCGCTTTGGTTCCAATTTGTATCATTTTTAAAATTATTTGAAAATTTTAATGTTTATTCCACTTCTACTCATGTAAATAAGATTTTTTGATAAATCCAAGAGTACCTTTTTGTAGATCTAAAAGTAAAATTTTTTAAAATATAATTTATTTCTTTTAATTAGTGTTTATATTTTAAATTTTATTTTCACCCAAAGTAGGTCATTAGTGTCCAAATATAACATTGATTTATTTCTCAAGAAAAAATACTAAAGTTTGTAAATTTTTTGAAAAAATATGATGCACTAGATAGGAGAGATTTCATGTCAAGATGATATAATTATTTTCTATCTTAGATTAATAGTCAAGACAAAATATGGACGCTTGTCAAAACAAATCAATATTTAACTATACACTAGAATTTATATATTTTTGAAAAGAATTATTAAAATGAATTTATGTTTAATTCATGTACTAAAGTTTCAAGTTAACAATATGAAAAAAGGGGGAAAAAATTACTATAAAAAAGGTGTAGGTCCCTTCACCTTACTTTTTAGCAATTAAATTATAGTGCCAACTTTTTATAAAATTACATCCAAAAAAATTATAATTATTTTTTAAATACAAACATATACTAAACTAAAAAATTTATATTTTATTAGTTTACATCATTTAAAAATTTAAAACCTATATATCACTTTCAAGTGATTTAAGTTAAAAAACTAGATCAATGTTGTGAATTTACTTTTAAAAAGTTTCACACAACTTTGAACTTTCATCCAATGGTGGAGCTTCGATGACCATGTGGAAAATAGAAATAATGGTGGAAACCTTAAATGCATCTATATGTGTGTGCAACAATTTCAAACAGTAGAATGTGGATATAGATTTTCTTTTAGTCCATGTGAACCTATACATTAGAGAATGTGTTAGGAAGGATTTACGTTTAGGGTTTTGGGATCCTTTATCTTTTTTATTTATAAATGATAATCTAGAAACTATCATTATAGAAGTACATGTGTCTAGGACACTAGCATTCTAGGTGCATGAGTGTCTTTTCAGAGTTTCAATTTAAATCTTTTGGGGTAGGTATAAGATATATGGGATGGTTAGGGAATTCATGAAAATAAGTCCAATAATAGGTATAAGTATAAAAATAAGAAAATGAGTTTTATAATACAGTTACATGAATGGATATTAAAGGAAGTGTAGAAATGTAAGGTAGAGGTTGCAAAGTAGGCAATTTCTAACTATATGATCTAGACATGGAGGAAAATGTTAGAGCATATCCTACTTTATTCTTTCAAAGTTTCCTCCATAGACCTTATAGCATTCAAACCATTTTGAAGGGAACTTAATCACTGATCCATCAAGCACTAGTTAGTTTCCATGTGAGCTAAGATCATGGTGATACCATTAACCTACTACTTCATGTCTACATAAAATTTTGAATTCTCTTTAACATATAAGAATATAGTGTTAATTTTTTCTCTAGCCTCTTGGACAACTTGCTGAGTACTTGATCTTCCTCTTTTTGTTCCAAAGGAAGGTGAATCTTGGAATAACATGAAATAATGAGGAGAGTTTTGAGGAGAATCTATTTTTACTAAACCAAGTATAGAATTCAAGAAAATTGGACTCCATTCAAAGACAATTGATATGCCCTTTATATAGAATTTATTTTCTCTAAAATCAATATTGGCTATGTCACATGGATGAAGAAAAATTCTTCATCTAGTGAAATGTAAGTGGAAATATCTAAAAATATATTATCCCACCACAAGCATACTATAAATATGTCACTAAGAATAAGCCATCTAGCCAATTATCCCAATGAGAAAAGACTTGAGCCTATCCAATATGAAACTCCCATAGAATCTAATGGTAGGGGATTGTTGATAGATAAATGGATGGTTGATATTCGATATATAGGAGACAAATATGCACCTTCAAAATTTTCTTAACCTTTGAAACCTAATGTAAAGTTAGAAAAATTGCATACATGTAAGCACCAAAATCATGCATAGCATCCACAAGGACCCCAATGATGACTCACAATCCTTGTCATGTACATGTAAGCATGAAATAACATCCTCTCAATAGCAAGTCTCTTGGTGACATGTGTTTTCTTCCTCATTGTGTTGTTTCCCATTTCTCATTTTCTCTCTCTCTTCGCTTTTGACACTTTTTTACACTTGTTGATTTGTGTTTCTTGTGCTTATGACTTCATCCCTAAGCATTGTATTCATCTATTTGTTGTGTTTTCACCTCTCCCCAGTGTTTTTCATCCATTCCCACCTCTAGAGGACTTTTAGAGGTCCTCCCAACCCATCTCCTGCTTTCGATTTTATGTTTCACTCAACCAATCAAATTATCCCCCTATTTTTTTCTAAATCTCCCCCAAGAGATCCTACTTTTGCAAGTGGAGATTTGGATTTTGACCCCTAATTGACCTATTTTCGGAGGTAGATCCCCTTCTGTTCTCCTCCTCTTCCATCTCCCATCATGCACTTCCACCCAAGTGTCCTCCTCTGAGGGTCACCCATGGGTCACCCCCAAGCGAACCTAACTAGTGAAATAGGTGACCCATGGGAAACCCTACCATTTTTTCCAGTTGTGAAATAACTCAATTTTTTGACTAAAAATAGCTCTATTTTCACTTGTTTTTCTTCCTATTTGCATGGAATTTCATGCCAAAGATAGATTTAACTATTTCATGCACCCAAGTATGCATATTTAGGTCTTTTTCATCTTTAGTTATCAACCCATGCATTCTTTCTCTTCACTTCTTCTTGAGTGATAAGTTATAATTGGGTAGATCACTCCATTTTAACCCAGATCACTCTTGTGTCTTCTAAGTTAACTCTTCAGTCAAATTGAGTTAACTCTTCTTCTTCTTCACCTCTCATCCCTTCTTCAAACCTATAAATACCCCTCACCTCTTTATTTTTTTCCAAGTTGAGAAAGTTGGAGAATTCTCTTCTCATCTTCACAAGCTTTTTCAAGCTTCTTCATAGGCCTTTGAGCCTCTTTCTTCATTTATTTCTTTAGTTTGTCAAAGCTTCCAAGATTTCATATCATTAGCCTTCATTATTGCAAAGCCTCAAAGAATTTATAAGAGAGGTATTTTCATTTGTGCACATAGTTCTTGTAGGTTATTGCTCTCCAAATCAAGCATTCATACTCTCACATAGGATGTTAGAGCCTTTTTCTTTTATTTGTTATATTATCTAGCTTTGCTACAACATCTTTTTGCATCGATATGTTGCTCACATCACAAGCCACAATGCTTATCAAGCTCTCATTGAGCTCATTCCAAAGCTTCAAAGCTTCGTTTGCTTGTCTTTTCTTATTGTTACCAAGAGGATCACCCCTCTGCTGCAAGAGAATTAGATGTTTCCATAAAAGGATTTTTTAGGGTATTTGAGGCTCACACATCTCTTTATTCTAGGTTCCTTCATGCTTTTTTTCATTTCATAGTAATTATATAATCAAAACTTTGCTCTTGGGAATAGTAAATACATATTTTTTCCTTAAAGGCTAAGTAGATTTGCATTATTAAAGTAGTTTCCCTTTCCAAAGTTCATAGATTAAATGCAATTTCCTTTCCTAGATTAAATCAATCCACTTATTCAAAAACAAAAAAAGCATAGATTTAGTTGCATTAGGTAACCTTCTACTAGTTTGCATTCATTTTCTAATTCCTAGAATAGAGAAAAGCACTTTCATTTTCGTAAACATAAAAAATCACAAAAGAATGTTTTACACTCATATAGGCTTGCATGCATATAAAAAGAGAAAGGAAAAAAAATATTACAAGTGTAGAAGGTTCACAAACCCTTGGTTTCATCACAAAGTGAACATAGAGTCAACAAAGTCAAAACTTAGGTCACACAAACCCTAAGTCAAAACCCTAGGTCAAGTCAAGGTTAGCTTAAATCATCTCTCTCTCATTTAGTCTCACAAATGTGCCCTGGACTTAGAGGTGAGTGGGTGAAGGAAATCCTCAACGAGATAGAGGAGATCCACCCAAGACAACAACAAGAAAGGTTAACTTAACTTCAAATATGACAAGCATTCATCCAACAGTTCGAAAGACAACGCCAACTTGAACGAAGCATCAACAAAAACAATAATCAACCCACACAACACTAGAACATTAGAAACCCAAACAAAAGAATGGCGACTAGTGACCCTTTCGGTCATATAGTTATGTTTACAACAATGATCAAAGAACACCACATTCAAACAAATGCACAACAACATAGGCCCCAAGACTGACCGACCACTCTCCGCAAAGTCCAGCTCTCCAATGAGATAGACAATGCTCATGTCTCACCTCCTCTCAAATAGCTACTTCCACAAGAGCGAGAGTGATGTGGAGGTTTTCCCCATGGCAAGGAGAGAGGGTCTATGTGTGTGCCAGAGCCAACTCAATCCCCCAGGACACCAATTCGTGATTTTGAGTGTACACATTTTGGTGAACCTGACATGAAGAATGAATCCTTTTGGGATGGATTCTTTCACATTTTTATGCATTTCACAATGTTTCATGTAAAAAGTCCAAGGGAATGTCCACTCAAGTAAAATTACAAATCCAAAATGGATCCAACAAAATCCGCACAACTTTGACCAAATCTAAACACATGTGAACATTCAAACTAAGATCCATCAAGATGATCAACCCATAACAAGTCATAGGATAATGGCCACCGCAATGGAAAATGAAGTATATTGTCAAGAGAAGAACTTACAAGAAGCTCGGGAGGTACAAAAATCACTCCACATAATACATCAAGAGAAAAAGTCCACAACATATGAAATGTCATCAGAAAGAACAAATAGGGTCACTCAAACCCCAAAGAAAAGAAATCCATTGCAAGGTAGAAAAACTCAAAGAAGGGACAAATTCCCCCTCACCCAAACTTACATGAAATATTCAAGCCTCCTGCCCTCATCATCCAACATGACAAGTTTCAATCAATTAGGTGGGATTCCTATAATGTAAAATCAACCACAAACAATTCCACCCAATTTTCAAATCACAAACATGACACCATGTAGTCATCCAACTTTATCAAGATATTGACAATCTTGCATACTCTTTCAACAAGCACAACAAGCTCCACCTAAAGGGTTAATGTTTGGGAAAACAAAACCCTCTACACATAACCCCTATTAGGAACATACCTCAAGTATTTAAAGGAGCCTCTTGACTACAACATTCGTCAAGTAATACTACCACATCCTCTCCCTGAGATTCCAAAATTTAAAGGAGATGGTGATCCCAACTCCCATATCAAGGCTTACATCATAGTAGTACAAGAACTCCTTCCATGGGATGGGGTGGTAGCAAATATTTTTCCAAAGACTTTGGATGGTATCACTCTGGATTGGTACTATCGACTTCCAAAAGCATCGATCCATTCTTTTAGGCAACTCATTGATCAATTTGTTGCTGCCATCAATGCAAAAAAATTGGTCAAGATAGGAATACGAGAAATATTAACAATCAAACAAGAAGCCAATGAGTCAGTTGCACATTTGATCACACGATGGAGGAAAGTTCTCTATTCTTCAAATAGCGTACCAAACATGGATCATAAGGAACTTTGTGATGTCTTCTTACATGCTCTCAACAATGACATATGAGAACAAGTCCAAAAACTCTCTTACAAATCATTTGAAGAAGCACTCGAAAGCTCCCTTAGAATTGACCAAGAAACTATTGATAGTGGAAGAAGGGAGTATGATGCCAATGGAAGGTTAATAAACCATCATAAAAATAACAAATCCTTGACAAACGATCATAACATAGATGGCTCACCAAACATTTCACCATAAACGAACAACAATGGTGAATACAATAGTCATACAAATTTTGGAAATGAACTATCCCCAGAGAATCAACAAGAAGCCATACAACAATCATCATCAACCTCATTATCACAATCATGATAAATATTTCTCATTTCACAAGAGAAGGGGGCATGTGATCAAGTCATGTTAGGAGTTCCATCACTTCATATCAAACCTCCCAAAACATCAACATAAAGCATTCATGGACACATTGTCACAAGTTGAAGAACTTAGTCCCAAAATCCATCAAAACGCCTTTGATCAAAAGACTTTAGGCCTTGTGGAATTAGATAAAGACCAAGAAATTTGTGTCACCTAAGGACCAGAACAACCAGATGACACTTCCAACAATTCAAATTTTTGTCACATGTTAGAAAATCTCAAAAGTTCTCCTATGCACAAGAACACTCTCCTCAAAGCCTTAGATCTAGGCCATCTAGTAAAAAACACTCCAAGTGAAAAGTGTACTTCTTCAACATTTGATTTTGAACATCTACCCTCAGACAATGACATAGCTAAACAAGGTGATGTCCCCCTCTATCTGATAGTCCAAGTTCAAGACTATTCCATTAAACATGTAATGATCGATGATGGGTCTAAAATCAACATGGTCTCCTCTTTACATCTTCAAAGAATGGGTTATGACGAAACTCAAATCATAAAACAAACTTCCCTCCTTGGAATTCATGATAACCCAAATATTCAAACTATGGGGAAGGTCAATCTTTAAATCAAATTGGGTCCAAAAAATCTCTCAACTAAATTTCATGTCATCAATGAAGAAACCACTTACAACATGATCCTAGGAAGGCCTTGGATCCATAGGATGAGGGCCATTCCCTCCACACTATTTCAAGAAATAGGGTAAAAGTTCAAAGCTATGTCACACTTTGGGCCAACTTATTAGCATAAATGAATTTAAGTATTTCCAACTAAAAGTCAATTTTGGTGAAACTTATGTTCTATCTGGATTCATTCTAGCTAAATTAGATCTAGCCCACAACTTTTCCAATTGGAACCATCCACTAAAAACATATGTAGCATCACCTTGGGGCTCATTTACCAAAAAATGAAATTATTTGAAAAATTGATGATCTGACAACTCCCACTCATGCAAATAATCATTTTAAAATAATCTAAAAATACCCTTTTGTAGATCAATCAATCTACTTTGTAAAAATATAAATTTTTAAACATTTTAATAAGTGTTTATATTTTATTATTTATTTCTACTAAAAATAGGTCATCAGCATCAAAATATGGTGTCAATTGTCCTCTCAAGAGAATATAGTAAAGTTTATCAAAAAATAAAAAAAATATGATGCACTAGAGGAGAGATTCCTTGTCGAGATGAAATATTTTTTTTTCTATTTTGGATAAATAATGAAGGAAAAAGTTGACGTCCCATTGAAATAGTTATATTTCATTACACACAACTTCCAATATTTATTTAGAAATATATATTATCAAATTGGGGAAGAAAATAATCGATGCACTAAAGTTTTGAGCTATGAATACACAAAAAATATAGAAGGAAAATAAATAAAATTTACTATATAAAGTGTGATGTCCCATTCAAACTTATTTTCAACATTTTATCAACAACTAAATTATAGTGTCAATTTTATAAAATACTACATTTAAAAATATTTTTTAAATTTAAAAAAAAATAAAAACATAAAATACACTAAAATTCTGAACATATATGTCACTTTGTAGTGGTTCAAGTTAAAAAGTTAGATCAATGTTGGTGGTTCCTTTATAAAAGTGTGACACAGGTTTGTACTTTTACCTAATACACTTCTTGCACATGTGGCAAACCCATGTCATCAAGGGAGATCCTAATCCTTTCAGCCATTATAGAGTTGAACAAGTCAAAAATAAGGAAAAGACCATGGAAACCACTAGTGACCCTAAAGTCAACACTTTTGAAAAAGGAGAGACATAAAAAAAATTACAAAGGTAGCCAAGAACTCAAAATCTATAGGAAAGGGGGCAATAGGAGAATTCCCTTTTGATCCCCACTCAACAAAGTCTTATGCTCCATTCAACTTTGTGCCCATTCCAATCGAGGCAAGTAAAAACATTCATATGATGGAAATCATGACTAAAGAAGAAGAACCAAAACCCTCACAGAAACTAGGGGATTCAACACCAACCTCATTTGACCCTCAAAAGTTTGAAACAAGAAATGAAACTATACAAGAACAGAAAATGATAAAGATAGGGGGAAAAACATCAAATAATGAAACATGTGAGTACACAAAAATCCTCACTGAATACAAAGACATTTTTACACCAAGTCTTCGAGTGTCCTTGCCAAGACTTTCAAGTGAAGTTTAGACCAAATTGGATAGGTCCACATGTAGTTAAGGAAGACATTAGAAATGATGTTACTTCTTGTGCATTATGGAAGGAGAAGAGGTTAGCATCTCAAAAAATCATAAAACATAAAAACAAAAAAAAATCTAATATTCCAAAAATACAAAAAATTACAAAATCAAAAAGATAAAAAAAAATAGAAATTTTGTTTCGTACATTTTAGTATCATTTTGTTCATCTTGCATTAGAGTGAATGACTTGCTCTTATATTATTTTCATTTCAATAAGGAGTCTAAGGTTGCCTAGGTATAAGTGACCCTTTTAGGTTCTAAGATTCCCTATTTTCACAATCACCATTTTCCCCTTCATTTCCATTGATTCTAATCAAAGCCCAGCTCTTAGCTTTACATTGATCCTAGTCTTAATAATTTAGGATGTCGAGTCTAAGCAAAGTTAGTATTCAAACCTACAGTGTTCAAAGGAATATTGCTATATTACATACACTATCTTTGATCTGCAAGCTAGCAGGATCAAAGCTTTGATACCATTTGTAATGTCCCATTTTGGGATATACCTAATTTCTTGACTTACAAACCGTAGAATTAACTATAAATGACATTAGATATATTAAAGATAAAGAAATTATGACAATATTTAGATCATAGAATGGTCAGTATTCAGATCAATACATCATAGTAGCATTAATATTCAGATCGGTACATTGTAGCATAAACAATATTCAGTCAATACATCATAGCACAAACTTCAAATCTAATCACATAGTAAATTTCATAGAAATACTTGCAAGTAACAATATTGAGGTGGGCCATCCTCAATATTGTTGAGAACATGTAAGGGGGGTCATACTTACATCTCCCAATCCACCTTGGAGTGTGGCCATCCTCCTCAATCAATCTCTAAAGCATGGAAGGTGGGCCATCCTCCAACTCTGGGCCAACTTGATAAGAGCAGAGAGGGAAGCCATCCTCTTATCTCTTGTGAACCGGAAGGGGGGTCATCCTTCCTATTTGCAAATAACTTCCTTAATTTAAAAACTGATTACTTAAGAGTTTTTCTAGATTATTTCTGACTAGAATACCTCTTGATGTATTGGCTAATTATTCCAACGGCTACAATAAATAGTTTTCTTTTGCATATATATTCTATTTCTGTTGTAGGTCTTTTATATGTCTTTATTTATTATGTTATTTTTACTTGATCGATGGATGCCTTCAATTGTCTTTTGATTTCTCTCTTTATATTCCTTGGTTGAAGAAGTCACACTTTTTAATATGCACCTTTTGCCTCTTAAAAGAGTCACACCTCTTCATATGGTCATTGCCTTTAGTAAGAATTAATCTTAACAATTCTTCTTTAATCACTACCTTGTTAATCATGATCACTACTATTTAAATAAATCATTTTTTATCTTCTTAATTCATTTGCTCCTATCATCCTTAGGTGATCTAAAACATATATATTATTTCCTTTGAAAACATATCAAACTATGTGGTTAGCTAACAAGGAGATAATGAAGGTTGGCCCATGTTTAGAGATATTTTTTGTTTTATATTTCATAAGTCAAAGGGATGTCAATAAAGAGGGTCGGCCAGAAAGGAGATCATGAAGGTTGGTCCATATTTAGAGATTTATTTTATTTGGTGGAGCATTACATTTTGGGTCTCTCTTGCACTTTCACTGAAGCTCTTATATCTTAGGTGGCTACCTTCATAGCAAACTCTTACAAGTTATTGCCTATTTTTAGCTGAGAATACAATAATGATTATGACATGACATTTGAGAAAAGTACTAGAAATAATATTTTATTAGTTCTTCCAAGAGAGGGACATTATATTTTCAGTCCCCAAGTTGGGCCTTTAGCATCTATTTATTGGTAGGCAGTTTCATATTTTGGCATCCATTTTTCATACACCGAAACATTATCAAAATTGCTTGAGTATTTGTGTTCAATCAATTCAAATATGAGAATAAAACCCTTGGATTTATTAGAGATTGGATGATGGAAAACCTCTAATATCATAAGGGAAAATTTATTCAAAAGTTGCATTTGTCCTTAAAAGATTGCAAATATTTAGTTTTTGCAAGATTGTAAAGAAGGAAGTTTCAAAATGCATAGTGTGCTCTCAAGTTTTATTGTTTTTAAATGTATGGATATAATTTCAAAATTATGATAGTATTTGATTGTATATTTCATCGTTTTGGAGTATCTCAGTATTGGATTAGATCTCTAGGTTTATATTTGTAAGTGTTGTTCAGTTTGGAGAAGTGTGAAGTGTGTGGAAGGAGCTCCAACATATAGGGTTTATTTGTAGATCTAAATACTATTTGTACATTTCTATTATTTCTATTTTATAACAGAATTTGGTTGTACATTATAGCCATATAAATCATCTCCAACATTGTGGTGAAGTTTGGTGTGTTTCAACATAAGTTTTTAGTGTTTTCTTTCAGGATTTGTGAGGAAGAAGCTACAAAAAGAAAATCATATTTCTAGATTTTTGTATTTGCATGTATTTATGTACATTTTATGTTATTTTAACATTTTTCTATTCATATAAAAAATAGAAAACATCCACATGCATTTGAGTGAAAAATATTTTATATGTGAAAATTTGTGTGAATTGCATGACATACTTTGTGTAAAATTTTAATACAATTGCACTTTCAATGATTTTTAAAGTTTTAACTATAGTAAAGAAAAAGAATTTTAAAAATAATTTAATATTTTTTTCTTTATTAATAAAATTCTTTTCAAATTCAAAAGTTAAACTTTTCAAAATATTTAGGGTTTCTCGAAAAATAGAAATTTGCATCTTTTATTTGCTCCTGAAATTTAGATCTTTGTGAACTCAATGGCTTTCCTCTTCCAAAAGCTTTTCATCAATTTTGACACCTTTGTTATCTACTACACACCTTCAAATACCTTCAAGCACCTTCTTCAACATTTTCACTCCTTTTGTGCAGAGATAAAGGCCTTCTCAGCAAACTACTTTCAATGATTGATTTCAAACACCTTTCTGTATCTAGAGACGTGTTCAAAATGGATTGCTGGGCTTCATATCGCCTTGTATTTGCAGATATCAAACTTCAAATTTTAGATATCTAAAGTTATAATATTAAATTTGGTTTCAATGCCTTACACAATGCCTTTTATTCAACTCGTTAACAAACAACTTCATTCCAACGCCTTCTTCATAGTGGTATTTAGCCTTTCAACAGCATTCAGATGCTTCTTTGTATGTCAACACCTTCATTTGGATGCAACACCTTCAGAATCACCTGGATTTGGATGCAATGTTTCTTTAACACCTTTACTTCAATATTATTTCAACTTGCGCTAGCTTTATGCTAGTTTTGGATGTTGGAAATGTACACGATGAAAATGTACATGCCTCCTCAAATGCCTTCTCTCCTTAAATGCAGAAAGAGGATTCAACTTCATACCCTAGGGATGAGGTGTCTCACAGCAAGAGAATTACTGCCTTCAATAAAATCTTCAACATCCTTTTCGCATTGTTGGATCTTTTCTTCTCACAATAAAATTTCAAGTATTGGCTCTCCTCTAAACTCACAAGCACATGGATATTATATATGCTCTGATACCATATTGCGTATGGGAAATGTAATGAGAAAATTGTATTATGTAAAGCAACAAATATATATACAAATGTTAGTGGTTGGAATAACCACCTAGTCGGCCATACCCAACCAACCAACTATAACTATATAAAATAGGTATTAGTTGGAAATGTTAATAATATTAAATATATTATTAACATAGTAAAATCATCAAGAATTCTAAAGGCAATCTGGTGGCAGTGCAAGCAATTAACATCCCTCCAGGCACTAATAACTAGGTGGAAGTGCTATTCCAGAACGGACCCTTCGTTGCTCGCGTTGGTAATTCTCCAACTTTGGCAATTGAAGAAGAAAATAGAGGTGCTTAGCCTGGAGACTCGCAGATCCATCCAGAGGCTTTGCTCTGACTCCCATATGATGAACTGCTTCCGAATGCAAAATGACATAGCCTGGATAATCATTGAGGATCTCATTTACTGTCACAGGCTGCTTCACCTTCAAAACTTGTCCGTCTAACTTCATGATCTTAACACTCCCATGATGTCCTCTGAACAAAATTGCATTGCCCATGAAATCCAATCTGGGAAACTAAATTTAAAAATAAGAACATCTATTATTGGGGATTATATTTGGCTTTTATAGACATATAGATAAGTAGCGACAATTTTGATGTCAATGACAAACGTGTTTATTAGCATGCGTGGGAGGATTGTTGGCTCCAGGTAACAATGAGCAGCACTGGTTTCATTTCAAAATAGTTTTATTAAAGACAGCAATGTGATGAGATGGATCAGGAGTTTTCTTTCGTAGCAATCCGTTCAAATTCAGACGGCCCTGTCGCCTCTTTTGTGTGGCTGCCGTTGAAATTATGTTCACGTAACACGTGCGTACCTGCATGCCTTGCCGACATTACGAAAGTCTTGAATTTTTAACCATGATTTTTCTTTGGGTTCACATATTTACAAATATTTTATGATTTTTCTTTGGGTACACATATTTACAAATATTTTAGTTTTGGATTTTGAATAAAAAATATAATGGTGATAACTTTGTTCTTCATAAATATATGATTAAGAGATGATGTTTCTATGGACGACAAGAATGTTTTTGGATGTTAGTTGTGTAAAAAAAATTGCATAAAGTTTTGGATCACATTCTCTGATTTAGTATGAGAACAAAGAGAAGAAATGGATCACATAGTGCCATCTAAAAGTTGATTAAAAAACTTACACCAAAATGTTAATAAAAAAACCTTTTACACAATTAACATATAGAAACTTTTTTTATCAAACATGAAATTTTCATAATCAATTACTTGAACCCAAAATTTTGATACAAAAAACTTTTACACAATTAACATATACAAACTTTTTTTAATCAAACATAAAAATTTCATAATCATGAGTTGAATTGTATTGTTTAAACAAAAAATTAAAAATGTTTTATTATTTCTTAAAAAAGAATATACAAGATAATTTGTTCTACTTATTACCTCAAAATTAACCATTACTTAAAAGTCTAACACCAATTAACAAATATTAAAGTAAAATATGCTTTTGTTGGTTAGCGACATGGTCTTGGTAATATGCTATTTTATTAGTTCTTGCCATGGAACTATAGCCGCAACGCTGTCTTTAACATACAATTCAATTCAATTCTTTTGCCAATGAGGATTTGTTATTTCTTTTATTAAATTGTAGAATAAAGTTCAAAAAAGCAAATGCTAGATTTTTAACCAAAAATTATGAAAAAGAGATTTAAATTTCTTTTAACTAGCTGGCATGTTTGGTAGTTTAAATTTCAATGCAAGAGAAGGCACATAAATTTAGTCTTTAATGAGTAGAAAAATAAGTTAGATGTCCACGTGGTAGCAAAACCATCCCATAAAGCCCTATTTTTAAAAAAAGAGGGGTAAAAATTTATTAATAAAGAAACCACAAGTACAAAGCCAAGAGAGCAACCGCCCTTAGAAACAACAAAAATCTAGAAAAAAACACCATCAGAACAATCAGCCAGACCAGAACTAGGGAAACAACCCCACCCACAAAGCCCCAAGTAAGGACTTTAGCTAGCCATCCACATCCTCTGAAATCAACCTTTCCAAGTTTTGAACACCATCCTAGGACAACCGGTCCCATCCACTAACATTCCAATCTCCCACTTGCTCCGAGGCCCACTTAGCCAAGCAATTAGCCAAACGGTTCTATTCTCTAGGGACATGGACAAAAGAAACAAAGTCCATCGAGTGACTCAACCAAAGAATTTGTCGAACCACTGATTCCAACTGACATTGCACACCTACCACCACATGCTCATTCAACAAACTTATCACAATCTAGGAATCTAACTCACAGATAACCCTACACCATCCCAAAGCACACCCTTTTTCCAAAGCACAAAGAATAGCTAGAGCCTCCATAAAATTATTAGTTTGATGCCCTCTATAGATACAGAAGAAAAAAAGACTAGCACCCAAGCTATTCTTTCCTAATCCCCCAATCCCAACATGACAAAGATTCCCCCTAGAAGAGCTATCCGTATTAATCATAAAAATACCAGGAGGTGGAGGGGACCACCTTCCATCTCTTTAAACCTTACTCTTAGATTGATTCCTTTTCCTAGGCTAGGAAGAGCAAGAGCTTCCAACCACTAAACCCAAATTGTGTGCCGCATGCAACTCCCCAATGTCCAACTTAGCAGAGAGATCACACTTAGTTGCTAAGGTCTCTTGAAGCATACTAAGAATCCTCTACCACACCTGTTGAACTTCCAAATTCCTCCCTTGAAAAATCCTTCGATTTCTTTCTAGCCAGAGCTGCCACAAAATAAAAGAAGGATCAATTTTCCAAGCCACTTGCAAGAAAGAAGTTGTAGCCGGGGGCCTGCCCAAACTTTTCCAGAAATCAACTAAAGAAGAAGTGTGAACACAGGCCTGCTTCCAAGAATCCCACCAAAGATGCCGAATTTGGCAGGCCAAAGGACACTAAAAGAATAAATGGGCATGACACTCCTCCCCACCATTGCAAATGAAGAAAAAAGGACCTTGAAAACCCCTTTCTGCAGGTTATCTGAAGTGAAGCAATGATTCTGAGAAACCAACCAAAGGAAGTAATTATATTTTTTCCATCCAAATTTATTCCACACAAACTTCCACCAAGGAGAGTCCATCACCCCAAACTTTTGCATATCCAACACATGATATCCATAAGCAACTGAATACACACCTTTCAAATTAGGACTCCAGGCAAAGGAATCACTCTCCCACAGAGAACTGAAAACTCTACCATCAAGAACCTTAGCTAACTCATCCCAATCCACCTATAGCCCAACTGGTGGCCACTCAGACATAGCTTTCCATCTGCAAACCTCCATTTTACCCACACACTGAACTGATTTGAAATGCTCCACACGACTCCACCCGCCTCATGAAAGATGTCACACAAGGATTGAATAAAACCCTATTAACTAGCATGTTTTGTTGAATAAATGTTACTAACGACACTAATATTATTAGAAGACCATATTTAAGAGATTTTTTCAGTTAAATTTAATATTTTAAAAAGATTATTATATAATTTTTTATATGCTTCAATTACTATTCTTACAACAACATGAAAGATGCATATGATGTATTATATTTAGCTATTCTTTATTTTATTTTTAGATTTAATTAAGACTTTATATAGTCCTCTATGTTGTTGTTCATAATCCATTCATGGATCAATTCAGAGGTTGATTTAGCATGTCTTTATTCTTCACGTAGCTACCTAGTCTTGCAGTGCTAATCGTTCATTGTATTTTCCTTTTCTCTCCTTTGACTAACTTCATTGTTTTCTTTGATTTTCATTTTTCTATCTAAAACATTTAATGCATGGGACCCTGGAAAATGGGGAGACGGAGCATTATTCTTATGAGCAATGTATTACTAAAAGGCAACAGGGGTATTTGAAGGCATAAAAATTGTTAACAGCCAATGTCGATAACCTTCTTTTGTGTGTGGTATACCATATGTGAGCATAAATCCCATTGATAGAACATGCTTGGAGGTATGATTTATGTCTTTTATCTATGCCTAAAAGGATGAAAGTCGTAAAATTGGATTGTTGTTTTTTTAAATAGAAATAGCTTTCAATGTTATAAATTAGCTATTAATAATGGTGGCAATAAATTGTGGAATAGAGTAACAATTAAAAGTAATAGTTGCAATGTATGTTCATTTTTTTTGTAATGTAAAGTACACATTTTTTATGTACATTTTAAATATATGTGTTGACTCGCAAAAGTGCACGGTGTCACACCTCAGGAATCGGAAGCTGATTCCTCTCTTGAAAGGAGATTGGATGATCTCCCCAAGGTCTCAGGTGGTATCGGGCTCAGTAAAATGGGATGGCTCAGTTGAGTAATGTATGCTTTTTGACAAGGGGTTCGGTGTAATGGTAGAGAAATAGTTGTTGCCTGATCAAGCTCAGTGTGATGGGTTTTCAAATTATCTTCATGAAACAAAACAAACTTATGTTTAACGATCTTAATTCATTCTTTTATTTTATGCAGACAATATTATAGATATTAACTTGCCTAGAATGATTTATCATTTAGATTTACAAGAAAGTTTTATATGTCATCATTAGATCTAATCATCTAAACTACTTAAACTAATATCTATTCTAACCAGCTATAAAGAAAAAGCAAAAGAGTAAAGGGTGGAAAGAGGAGATGGACGACAAGAGCCAAGAATGGAGAAGAGAGAGAGTGTGTCTTTTACATAACAACCATTAACATGAAAAATAACATTCCATGCAACACATTTGAAACCAAATTTATATCTTTTCCAACATCAACTCAACATGAGATTTAAACAGGGCAATCTTCTAAAGAAAATTAAGATGAGAGATTACATTTGAAATTATAAACATGTTATAACAACCACCATTTAAAGATGAGTAGGCTGTCATCATGAAAATCATCTCAAATGCACATTAAATTCAATTTTACAGGTTTACATAGAATGATAGATTCGATACTATGACTGCAAATATAAATACACATACACAGAGACTAAATCAAAGCTCCTCCACCATATTGCATGTGTTGAAGGAAAGTATTTAGCCCTTTGCATCTCTGCTCCTTTCCACAATCCTCGGGTCTTATCCACACATCCAGCTTGATAGAGAAAAGGAGAAACTAGACTTCTACCTCTGCTGTTGCCCAAGAGAAAATTAAAGTTTCCTTTTGTTTTCCACGCCCCTCCTGGTAGTCACTGTAAAAGAAAAAAATATAAAAAACTCCTAAAATAACTCCCCTTCTGTTGTCGCTGCTCCCTCTCTTATCTCTGCATTTTTAAAATATTTTATGTTGTTTTGGTACACCTCTTCTATGCACATAGGCGGCCCCTAAAGAAGTCTCAGGTGACCTCTATGAAACCAGGTGCCTCCTATATGAAACTAGGTGGCCACTATCGCTGATTTATCCTCTAAAAAAATAGTTGACCCCTATATTAAATAGGTAGCTCCTATATCTGCAACTCCACGCCTTCTTTATTCCTTGCATTTTCTTCTACTCCATGCTTGCTTCTTTCATTTTTTTTTAAAATTCGATTAGAACATCCAACACACAGGCGCCTAGCTGTATGTTTTATCAGTCAAGGTGCATTTAATCTTTCTAAGGAAATATGCTACTTTATAATGTAGGCCCCTATATGCCTAAACATCACTCAGTCATAAAATATTCTCTATAAACATAATGCAACGCCTCCCTTACACTAAGTTATCTTAGTTAAAATTTACAAAATCAAGTTTTCACCAAGCATCCACATAGGCACCCGTACTTGCAAATCTGCCTTCTTTAAATGTTCATTACACTGAGAGGCGTTCTACACTCACAGAAAGGGTTGAAAGATTCAGATTCTCATAAACAATTAAGATTCAGATTCCATGTAAATTAAATTCATAAAATGAATAAATAAATTTGTGGAAGTGAAATGGATAGAAAAATAGAAAAACTTGGGCAGTTATATAGCATGGATGGGAGCTGAAAGATATAAAAAAATAAAAATATATATAAAAAAGAGAAGGTGAACGGAATAAAAAATAAAATAAAATGAAATGCAAACCTGATGGATGGCAATTTCAAAGAAGCCATCACTATCCACTAAAATCAAAGAAAGAAACGTTACAACAAATAGACATTATCTCTATTTATATTGTCTCCTTAAGTTTTCTTAATATCAAATTGCAGGATTTGAGGTGACCTGAAAGGGAGTGCTGAAAGAGAGTGCAGAATCGCTTTCTAGGAATTGAAGGTTAGCCTATTACAGTTTTAAATTTTATTGATATTTTTACTTTAGCTTCACATATCTAAGGAACATGGATTGAATATACCTAAGTTTGTTGCAGTTCCATAAGACAAGCTTGTTGTTCCGTTTAGCACATCACACCAGAGACTTAAAATAGTAGATTATCCATACATCTTAGCCAAAAATTCAAGTGAGCTTCATAGTAGAAGCTGAGCAAATATGATTTTGATTTGTGTACAATGGGGTTGGGGTAGTTGAGTTATTGTAAAATTAATAAAGTTCTTTTTTTATGGATCTAATTAATTTTGGTAAGATTTAAAACTAAAAAAGAAACTTTACAATTTGTACTTTAGATTCACTATAATTTAGCTTTTGTCGGATCCTTCTACAGGCTGACCACTTGTAAAAGGGTGCGTCCCTCACATATACATATATATATACAAGGTCATTGCTCTCTCAATACAACACATTCAATTAAAAGTTTAATTCACAAGGCAGAGCAGACTTCTAAGGCAGAGCAGACTTCTAAGGAGTAGATCAAGTTATTTCAAAATCAAATCAGATTTATCAAGTGTGGACTTATTCATTGTGCTTCAAGAAGTGAAGCCATACCTGTAGGCCTTGGATTTGGCCATTGTAAATCAGATTGTTGTTCTTATCATTCAATATATAAGAGATATTTTTGCTGGGTTTTTTCCCCTCAAGTTGGAGGGTTTTCCCAGGGTATCTTGTTGTGTTCATTGTTCATTGTGTTGCATTTTCTAATTGCTTTAAATCTGATTATAAAACTAACATGGTATCAAAGCGGGTTTGAAGAAGATCGTGATCAGATTTGTCATTGCAGCAATACTCTCTATTATCCCTATTTTAGTCAAGATGGTGAACGGTCTTAAAATTGAGGATAGACTCGAAGGAGCATCCAACTTCATAGCATGGAGATTTAGAATCATGCTCACCTTGGAAGAAAATGACTTGGCCGAATTTGTGGAAACCAAAGTTCCCAAACCTTCAGAGGAAGAAGAGAAGTTGCAATGGAAAAAGAAAGACATAAAGGCAAAGAAGATATTGGTTGACTCCATTAAAGATCATATTGTTCCGATTGTCTCCAAGTTGAAGATGGCAAGGGACATGTTCAAAACCTTGGAGGAGATGTACGAAATCAACAACACCAGCCAAGCTCTTGCACTGAAGCAACAACTACATCATGTGAAAATGTCGAAAGGAGAAACAGTTATTTCTTACTTCATGAGGATTTCGGAATTGAGAAATCATCTCTCTTCAATTGGTCATGTGGTTGATGACAAAGACTTGACCATGCTTGCTCTCAATGGTCTTCCTTCATCATGGGAATCCTACATTCAAGAAATTAGTGCAAGATCGAAGCTTCCCAAGTTTGATCGATTGAGGATAGATTGCATTCAAGAGGAGTCTAGATTGGCCTCTAGAGGAATTGGTCAAAGCTCTACAAATGAAGACATTCATGTCCTTGCCTCTCAATCATCTAAGAAGAAAGGTAACAATGGGAAGACAGGATTCTTCAAGAGGAATAGAGATAATGGAACTGACGATGCTCCTGCATTCAAGAAGAAGAGGGACCTCTCCAAAATCCAATGCTTTAGGTGTGACAAGTATGATCACATTGCCAAGTATTGTCCATCCAGGCCTAAGCATTAGGCCACCATTGCAGATGTTGATGATGCCTCTCTTCAGAAGGACTCAAGTGAATACTTGTTCTATTCGGCATTGTCAAGCAATGTACCTACTGACTCTAACACTTGGCTAATTGATAGTGGTGCATCTTGGCACATCACTGGTTTTAAGGAGCATTTATCAAACTTGGTGGAGGGAAATTCTAGTGAACAAGTCATCATTGGAGATGATGCTAGCTATTCAGTGAAAGGGATTGGGATCTCTACTCTCCACTTGGATTCTGGCATTACCCTAAAGTTAAGTGACATTCTCTATGTTCCAGGCATCAAATGAAATCTGGTTTCTATTTCTGCCTTGGAAGACAAGGGATACCAAGTTGCCTTCTCTGAAGGCAAAGTTCTTGTGTGGGTAAAGAATTCCAACTTCAAGGCTGCTCGAGTAATTGGAGTTAGACATGAGAGCCTCTATAGGCTTCTCACTTGTCCACTTCAAGCATTAGTACATGATTCTTCAAGCTTGTGTGACCTTTGGCATCGAAGATTGGCTCACCTACACTTTCGGGCTCTACCTTTCATGGAGAAGATGGTCACGGGTCTTCCAAAATTCAACCAGGAGCATGAAGGTACCTGCAAAGGTTGTGCCATGGGTAAGAATACTAAAAGTCCATTTCATAGTAGAGAAAGTAGATCTAAATGTATTCTAGATCTCATTCATTCTGATTTATGTGGTCCAATGTCTGTTGCTTCCTTGAGTGGTTTCTTGTATTACATTATTTTTATTGATGACCACTCTAGAAAGACTTGGATTTATTTCTTGAAATCTAAAGAATCTAAAGAAGTACTTGAGAGGTTCAAAGAGTTTAAAGCTCAGGTAGAGAACTTATCTGGGAAGAGGATCAAAGTTTTGAGATCCGACAACGGAGGGGAGTACACCTCTGAAGAATTCCGTAACTTTTGCATTGAAGCAGGGATTAAGAGGGAGTTTTGTGTCCCTTACAACCCTCAACAGAATGGTGTTGCAAAAAGGAAGAACAGATCTATTGTGGAAGCTGCCAAAGCTATGATTCATGACCAAGATCTGCAAACCTTGCTTTGGGCTAAAGCATCTAGGACAGCTGTTTATGTTCAGAATAGAAGCCCTCACCGCATTTTAGAGAACATGACTCCTGAAGAAGCATTCACAGGGATGAAGCCGGAAGTAAGTCATTTGAGGATCTTTGGTTGTCCAGTGTATGTTCATATACCAAAAGATAAAAGGACAAAGTTGGATCCATCTGGCAAGAAGGGAATATTTGTAGGCTACAGTGAGACTTCAAAAGCCTATAGAATTTACATTCCAGGTCAGAAGTTGATTGAGATCAGCAGGGATGTTACATTTGAAGAGGATGTTGCATTCAAAAGATCTAAGAGCATTCATATGGAGATAGATAATGAAGACCTAGAGTCTCCTCAGGATATGGAAGTTGCCCATATTCCTGAGATTTAGAGGGAGGCTTTTGATTCAAAAGAAGATGATGATCCAGTTGAGCCTTTGGAACCAACTGATGGACCCAGTGATATTGTTGTAGTACGAAAAAGGCCTCGGTGGACTCAATAAAACATGCAAGAGGCAGGAAAATATGCAGCTCCCCAAAGATCTCTTAGAGAAAGCAAGAGACCTCATAAGTTCTCAGATTATGTGTTATTAATGAGTCAAATTATTGAGTCTGAGCCTTCTAGTGTTGAGGAAGCTACTAGTCAGCAAGTATGGAGAGATGCTATGGCTGAAGAGTATCAATCCATCCTCAAGAATGATGTTTGGGATATCGTACCTAGACCTGAAGGAAAATCTGTTGTTTCTTCTAAGTGGCTTTTCAAGATCAAGCATGCGGCTGATGGAAGCATTGAGAAGTACAAGGCTAGATTCGTGGCTAGAGGATTCTCTCAGAAAGAGGGAGTAGATTATGAGGAAACCTTTGCTCCAGTTGCTCATTATGCATCTGTCAGAACCATCATTGCTATTGCAGCATTTAAAGGATGGAAAATACACCAAATGGATGTGAAGACAGCATTTCTAAATAGTGTGATTGAGGAAGAAGTATATATTGAGCAACCTGATGGCTTTGAGGTTCATGGGAAGGAGTCTCATGTTTGCAAGTTGAAGAAAGCTTTGTACGGCCTTAAGCAGGCTCCTCGTGCTTGGTACGAAAGAATTGATCGATACATGATGAGCTTGGGTTTCTCCAAGAATGATGTTGATTCAAACCTATACTTCAAGGTAATTGATGGCGAAGCATTAATCTTGGTTCTCTATGTTGATGATCTACTTATTACCAGAGAAGATCACCTCATCTTCAAATGTAAGGAGGAGTTAGCTTCAGAATTTGAAATGAAGGATCTTGGTATCTTACATTACTTCCTTGGTTTAGAAGTATGGCAAAAACCAGATGAGATCATTCTAAGTCAAGGGAAGTATACTATTGACATCTTGAAGAGATTTGGTATGATGGATTGCAAACCGATGTCTACACCGATGGAGACAAATTTGTTGAAATTAAAAGAGGTTGCAACTAGTTCAGATCTGGTGGATCCTAGCATGTATAGACAAATGATTGGATCATTGATGTATCTAGTTAATACTAGACCAGATATTTGCTATGCAGTGAGTGCACTTAGTCAGTTCATGTGTGAACCAAGGCAAATACATCTAGTCGCACTAAAGCATATCCTAAGATACTTGCGTGGCACAGTTAGGTATGGCTTGAGATATTCTTCTAGTGTAGACTTGAAGCTGCATGGATATACTGATTCTGATTAGGCAGGATGTGTCACTGATTGGAAGAGCACCTCTGGATGTTGCTTTAGTTTGGGATCTGCTATGATTTCCTAGTGCAACAGGAAGCAGTCATCTGTAGCATTGAGTACAACAGAGGCAGAGTATATTGCAGCTTGTATGGCAGCTTGAGAAGCAGTATGGCTTCGTAAGCTCCTTGTAGGATTGTTTGGACAATCAATGGAGCCTACTATCATTCATTGTGATAACCAGAGCTATGTGAAGCTTTCTGTCAATCCAGTGTTTCATGACAGAACCAAGCATGTTGAGATCAAATACCATTATATCAGAGATATGGTAGTGAGGAAAGCTATAGAGTTGAGGTATATCAGTACTGATGAGTAGATGACAGACATTCTCACCAAGCCTCTCTCCAAGTTAAAGTTGTGTACTTTCGAGATAAGCTTGGTATAGTGGAGAATACAGCCTTAACTGAGAAAGAGTCTCAGTATCAGTGATCCCTTGATAATGAGTTCTTCTCTGTGAGAGAAGTTCGAGGTGAAATCCCTTGATAACGAGTTCTTCTCTGTGAGAGAAGTTTGAGGTGAAATCCCTTGATAACGAGTTCTTCTCTGTGAGAGAAGTTCAAGGTGAAATCCCTTGATAACGAGTTCTTCTCTGTGAGAGAAGTTCGAGGTGAAATCCCTTGATAACGAGTTCTTCTCTGTGAGAGAAGTTCGAGGTGAAATCCCTTGATAATGAGTTCTTCTCTATGAGAGAAGTTCGAGGTGAAATCCCTTGATAACGAGTTCTTCTCTGTGAGAGAAGTTCGAAGTGAAATCCCTTGATAACGAGTTCTTCTCTGTGAGAGAAGTTCGAGGTGAAATCCCTTGATAACAAGTTCTTCTCTGTGAGAGAAGTTCGAGGTGAAATCCCTTGATTCCACCCTCTGGGAAAGCCATAGTGAATGTCATCCATTGTGGTTGACATCACGATGAGGTGATATGTCTCATGCAGCTGGAAGTATCCTCCCTAGCTAAGAGGGAGTGTTGATGTTTTTAGCTTCTGTTGGATCCTTCTACAGGCCGACCGCTTGTGAAAGGGTGCGTCCCTCACATATACATACATATATATATACAAGGTCATTGCTCTCTCAATACAACACATTCAATTAAAAGTTTAATTCACAAGGCAGAGCAGACTTCTAAGGAACAGATCAAGTTATTTCAAGATCAAATCAGATTTATCAAGTGTGGACTTATTCATTGTGCTTCAAGAAGTGAAGCCATACCTGTAGGCCTTGGATTTGGCCATTGTAAAGCAGATTGCTGTTCTTATCATTCAATATATAAGAGATATATTGTTGCTAGGTTTTTTGCCCTCAAGTTGGAGGGTTTTCCCAGGGTATCTTGTTGTGTTCATTATCCATTGTGTTGCATTTTCTGATTGCTTTAAATCTGATTATAAAACTAATAGGGACATGTATTAATTTATTTAAGTTAAAAATACATTTAGTTTTATGTTTTAAATTATTGTGATGATTGTTTAATTAAATTTAAAAATTTGTCTTTTATTACAGTAAGGATTTAAAAAAGATTAAATTAAAGATTTATATAAGATTTTATTGATAATTATTAACTGGTGTTAAATTTGATATATTAAATTTTTCAATACAATAATTTAATTTTTTTTATTTTAAATCTAAGAATATAAGTATTTAGATATGACTTATGAAAGGCTAAGATATTAGTTGTAGAAACCTTACAACTTATCCTAGGTTTAAACATAGACAATAAAATAAAACAAAAGCTATTTTGTTTTCTTTCTCTGGATGCATTTATTTTCTTTCCTGGATGCATGTGCATGCATGTGATTTTATTTTGCTTTATTTTGCTTTCTTTCTTGGATGCATTTATTTTGCTTTGCTTTTTCTGGATGCATGTGCATGCCTGTGATTTTTTCATAGAGAGTTTTTTTAACCTCCCTCCTACAACATGCAGTTCACATTATAATTAGATCTGAACTTGGAGAAAATAAATTTATTAGAAATTTTGAGAGAAATTAACTCATAGGCATAATAAATAATTAAAATTGCAAACCAAATAAAAGCAAACAAAGAGAAATTACCTCACAGGCATGAAGGTGGACTATGGCTTCTTCCACAGAGTCTCCTTTTTTTTATCATACAATAAAATAAACTAAAATTAAGAAAGTTAAATGAACAATTTTATGTGAATGAATTGTATTTTAAGTTTCAAATGATTACAAGTTTTCAAAATAAGAAAAATAATTATTGCTTTATTTATTATTTGTAGCTAACTTGAGTTAGTTTTTAGTAAGAGATTGTTTTATTATTAGTTTTAAAATATGATCATGTTTTTTTAAATTTATGAAGTGCATAATAAAATTATTAGGTTAGTTTTTAAGTAGGAGATTTATTATTTGTAACTTTTATATTTTAATTATTTCAAATAAAGTGAATGTTTTTTATATGCCTTTTGTCATTTGGCAAGTTTTAATATTTTTCTAAAATTAGTACTCTACCACCTCCTAAATTATAGCCCAATTTAAATTTATATGATGTTAACTTAAATTTAAAAATCAAAATGTAAGATTATCTACCACCTCCTAAATTATAGCCTAATTTAATTTTATATGATGTTAACTTAAAGTTAAAAATCAAAATCTAAGATTATTTTAATACATATATTATTTAAAAATTAAATCTTTTTTTTAAAACGGAGTTGCTCAAGCCAATATTTTAAATGAAATGCATCATTATATAATATATCTAAAGTACACATAAAGTTTTAATCTTATAGCATAGTTATAATATATCTAAATTATTTAGTAAGATAATATACTTTTCTATTTTAAGAGCCCAATAAATCCTATGTTTTAGTTGTTCAATTTTATTGTTAGAGTGTCTTTTTTAAATTGTGGTTTCTATCTAATAAAATATATGTTTTTAAATGGTGAGTCATAATCTCTTTTTATAGGACTTCATTTAAGTCCTCATAATTAAATATATTTTTCCTAAAATTATCTAAGCTATATTTTATTTATTTTAGAAAAAAACTTCACTTATGTCTCATTATATTTAAAAAAAATGTTGTTTAATTTTAAAAACATGTCTAGAAAAAAAATCTAAAAGTATTATCTTTTATACACTCATTAATTAACTTAGTGAATAGAATTGAATATTCATCTAATAAAGTTTATTTACTTTCCATCCTTTATATAGGTTACAAGAGTAGTATTAGTTGAGTGAGGAATTGTTAAAAAAATTACTTTTTCTTAAAAAATAGGGAATTGTTAAAGAGTTTATTCTTAAAAAAATTATTCTTTCTTAAAAATAGGGAACATATGAAAGAGTTTATTCCTCTCTTCTTTATATTAGGTTACAAGAGTAGTATTAGTTGAGTGAGGAATTGTTAAAAAAATTACTCTTTCTTAAAAAATAGGGAATTGTTAAAGAGTTTATTCTTAAAAAAATTATTCTTTCTTAAAAATAGGGAACATATAAAAGAGTTTATTCCTCCCTAAAACATAGAATTATTAAAAAAGATTAGTCTAAATTAAAACAATTAGAAAAAAAACATTATAAAATTGTATCCACAATATTTGAGTGAGGAATTGTTGAAAAAATTACTCTTTCAGAATTTACTCATAAGAATAATTAAAAAAGATTAGTCCAAATTGAAACAATTAGGAAAAGAACATTATAAAATTGTATCCACAATATTAAATTTTTATTTTTTTAAAGTTTTTTAAATAATTGGTTGGGATTTGTTTTAATATTCTAATCTAATGTTAGTTTTATATTATTGGGTTAATAGTAGTGAACCTTAACTTAATGTCATAGAATGCATATGTAGTATTAAATATACATTATATGTTCAGCATTTTTATTTTAGTGTTAATTAATTTTATTATAGAGTTATTTTGAATTAGGACTTTAACTTATTTTACAATTATATTGTCCATTACAAATTGATTAAATATATCTATCTTAATGGATATTTCTAACCCATTTACATTATGTTGTCAGGATCAGGGTGTTTCTACTAAAATGGTAGAGCTAAGGATGAGAGACGGTGTGGAGCAAGTTCCTTTTTCAAGAAACCTTTTGACTTCCCCCAGTGAAGAAGTGCAAGAAGAGGCACTTCAGGCCTTAGCCATTCTTGCAGACCATGCTTTTCACTCCCACGACTTTGAAGCCATCCCTCATGATATTATTTTTGATTTGTTACCTTTCTTCTATTGTCCTAAAGGTCCTTTTAAGCTCTTTTGGCTTTCCCTAAAAGCAATCGTATACATTGTTCATTGCAAACCTAATCACACAGTTATTGCTTTTACAATTGTGAAGCCCCTTCTTGAAATAGGGGAAGACCTTCAAGTGCTAAAGCTTAGTTGCGAGATAATTTTAGATTTTTCTGAAGAAGGTGATAGTCTTGAATTTATCATTAGAAATAATATTTGTCCATGCCTCATTCAACTTCTCTTTCATGAATCTCCTCATATACTACTTTTTGTCATGGAAACTATGGCCAACATTATAGAGTATGGGAATAATAAAGAGATTGTGAATGACAGAGTACTATTACGTATTGTGGAAATCATTTCAAGTGGTGACAAGAGATATTTGAACATAATGAGACAGCTTCATATGGAGATTTGTAGGTTCATTTCCAATATCACAACACTCACCCAAGATGACATTGAGCTTACAATAAAGATAGGGGTAATTTTTGCACTTGTGGGGCTCCTTGCAGAGGCAATAGATTGTATAAAGGAAGAAGTAATTTATGCTATTGTTAGTGGTATTATAGGTGGCAGTGATGAGCAAGTGGAATACTTTGTCGATCTTGATTGTATAAATCTCCTTACTAATATGATTACAACTATCGACAAAGGCCTTACACAAACTTGCCTTAAAGGCCTAGAGAGGATGTTGAAGGTCACAAAAGAGAAAAACAAACACCCACATCTTTTCCAAACTACTAAGCTCAAGGATTTCATTAAACCAAAAGAACAAAGCACTCTGTTCAATTATTTTGATCAATGGCTAGATCCAGACCACTATACTTTTGTATTTCCTCCTTCTAAGAAGCCTTGTACTCGTTTGGCATAATATTTTTGGTTTTAGATTATTGAATGTTGATATTAAAATTTTACATTGGGATTTCCATCTTTGAAAGTTATTATATGTTTGTCTTATGATGTCAAATGATGTCTTTAAACAGTTACTCCATACCAAATGGTTTTATATATTAATATAAATTTTGGAATTAATATTGCACCAACGAAAGCATTTCAAATGACCCAACCCTAACCCTAACCCTAACACTAACTCCAATGTTAGAACTAGGGTTAGGGTTAGAATTAGTGGTATATTAGATATGAAATTGGAAACCTAATGGGATTGGAAAGGGCGGCTATGGTGGGTAAAGGATAGATCTCAACAAAGCACAAAACTCTAAAAGAAAAGATATAATAATGGAATAATGATAAGTAAGAATTTACAATCCCTCAAATTTAGATATAAAAAATGATAATGCCATCAGAAATGACATATCTAAGACTCTAAAAGTGATAAATCATACAAAATGTGTACCGAGTCAGCTCATGGTGGGAAAGAAATGGACAAGAGTCAAGAAATTTCTAAGTTTTAAATTAGGGTTAGGGTTCAGGTTCAAGTGAATATTAAAATTAGTGTTAGAGTTAAAAGTAGAGTTAGGGTTAGAAATAGGTTTATAGTTAAGGTTAGAATTAGGGTTAGGGTTTGATTGGGGTTTCATTTAGTGTTAGTATTAGAGTTATATTTAGAATCAGGTTTAGGATTAGGGTTGCAATTAGGTATATAATTAGGGTTTTAAGCATGGTTAGAATTAAAATTAAGATGAGAATTAGGGTTTGGGTAAGAATTAGAACCAAGATTAAAATTAGGGTTAGTGTTAGAATAAGGATTAGGGTTAGAATTATAATTGAAATCAGGGTTAGGATTAGAATTAGAGTCAGGTTTAGTGTTAGAATTAGGGTTATAGTTATAATTGAGCTTAGGGTTAGAGTTAGAATTAGGGTTACTGAATTAGGGTAAGCATTAGAGTTACAAAACTTTAGGGTTACGGTTAGGGCTAGATTTAGGGTTAGAATTATGGATAAAATCATAGAATTATGATTAAGGTAAGTGTTAGAATTAGAGTTATAGTTAGGGTTAATATAGGAAACTATAATTAGGGTAGAATCAGGGTTAGGATTAGAATTAGGGTTAGGGTTAGGGTTAGAGTTAGGATTACAGTTGTTATTACAATTAGGGTTAGGGTTAGAGTTAGGATTACAGTTGTTATTACAATTAGGGTTAGAATTAAGGTGTGTATGACATTAGAATTAAAGTTAGATTTACAATCATGGTTAGAATTAAGGTGGGTTACTATTAGAATTGCGGTAAGAATTAGGATCAAGCTTAGGGTTAAAATTAAAGCTATGTTTAGGGTTATAATAAGGGTTAGGGTTAGGGTTAGAATTAGGGTTAGGGTTATAATTAGATTTGGGGTTGGAATTACAATTAGAATTATAGTTAGGATAAGGGTTAGAATTATAATTAGAATTAGGGTAAGCATTAGAATTGCTATTAGGGTTAGGGTTAGGGCTAGGGTTAGGGTTACAATTCAGGTTAGTGTTAGCATTATAATCATAGTTAGAATTACGATTAAGGTAAGGGTTAGAGTTATGGTTATTGTTAGATTTAAAATTAGGGTTATAGTTAGGGTAGAATCAGGGTTATGATTAGAATTAGGGTTAGGGTTAGAGTTAGGATTAGGGTTCCTATTAGAATTAGAGTTATAATTAAGGGGGATTACTATTAGAATTATAATTGAAAAATGTTTAGACTTAGCAAAATAGAGTTAGGATTATAATTATTAACGTGTGTAGGGTTCGGGTTACCATTAGGGTAAGGGTTAGGGTTAGAATTAGGGTTAATGTTAGAATCAGGTTAGGGTTATAATTAGGCTTAGAGTTGGAATTGAGGTTAGGGTTAGAGCTAGAATTGGGGTTACTAAATTAGGGTAAGCATTAGAGTTACAGTTAGGGTTAGGGTTAGGGCTAGAGTTAGGGTTAGAATTCAGGTTAGAGTTAAAATAATAGTTAGACTTAGGATGAAGGTAAGGGTTAGGATTACTGTTATTGTTATATTTAAAATTAGGGTTATAGTTAGGGTAGAATCGTGGATATGATTAGAGTTGCTGTTAGGGTTAGGGTTAGAGTTAGTATTAGGGTTCGTATTAGAATTAGGGTTAGAATTAAGGTGGGTTACTATTAGAATTAGGGTAAGAATTAGAGTTATGGTAAGCATTATAGTTACAGTTAGGGTTATGGTTATGGCTAGAGTTAGGGTTAGAATTTGGGTTAGGGTTAAAATCATAGTTAGAATTAGGATTAAGGTAAGGTTTAGAATTATGATTATTGTTAGATTTAAAATTACAATTATAGTTATGGTAGAATCATAATTGGGGTTAGGATTATAATTACAGTTGGAATTAAGGTTCAATTTAGAATTAGGGTTACACATTATTACAATTAGGGTCTAGAATTAGGGTTTAGGTTAGGAATAGGGTAAGAACTATGATTAGAATTAGGGTTAGTATTGGCCTAAATTTTAGGGTTAGGGTTATAGTTAGAGTTAGGGTTAGGGATTGAGTAAGAATTAGTGTTAGAATTGCAGTTAGGGTTAAAATTAGGATTAGGGTTAGGGTTAGAGTTAGGGTTAGGGTTGGGATTTGGGTTAGGGTTAGAATTAGGGTCATGACTATAATTAGGGTTAATGTTAAAATTAGAATTAGGGTCAGGGTTACAATTAGGGTTAAGTTTAGTATTAAGGTTAGGGTTAGGGTTTCAATTAGGATCAAGCTTAGGGTAAGAGTTGAGGTTATGGTTAGAATTAGAATTAGGGTTAATAAATTAGGGTAAGCATTAGAGTTAAAATTAGGGTTAGGGTTAGTGCTAGAATTAGGGTTACAACTAGACTAGGGTTATGATTAGGGTCATAATTAGGGTTAGGATTGGAATTATAGATAGAATTAGGCTTAGGATTAAGGTTAGAATTATAATTAGAATTTGGGTTATAGTTTTAAAAAGGGTGACAATTAGAATGAGAATTAGGGTCAAAACTAGGGTTAGAGTTATAATAAAGGTTAGGGAACTTACGATGATATTTAGGATTATGATTAGAATTAAGGTTAGGGTTAGGGTTAGGGTTAGGGCTAGAGTTAGGATTAGAACTCTAACCCTAATTATAATATTATATATTTTTAATTAATAAATATTATAATTATAATAATATATTATATAATAAATATAAATATTTATACAATATATTATAAATAATATATTTAATCTATATTATAATATTATATTATATAATTATAATAATTTCTTATAATTATATAATATAGTTAGAATTAGGCTTGCCGCTACGGATGCTACTGCATACCTATATTTAAAAAAATATATCTAAAGTACGCCAAGAGATATCCTTCTCAAGGCACCTATTTTTAATTAATATACCTCACAAAGGTGGAATAGGTGCCTTGAGAAGGATATCTCTCGGCATACTTTAGATATATTTTTTTAAATATAGGTATGCTAGTTCAAAAACAACTACTGTTAATCAAATAGAGGTGCCTTTATTATCCTTCTACTCCACTCCACCCATCTATCTAATTTTTTAAATGCTCTGTTCATTTCTATCTGATTTTTTAAATGCTCTATTCATTTCTTTCACTTGTATGCTGCCTTCCATAAGCCTGCCCATGCTAATTAAATGAATTTTGTCTCCCTCCTTGATCAAATGGCATTTAATTTTCTAGCTAAAAATAAGTCTATGTCACCGTCCATATCCTCAAGGAACCTTGCTCCATACACCTACACAATGCATACAAAAAGGAAGTGGTAGACATTAAATGGAGGATTAAATTGACATTAAAAAAATGATCTCACTTTCCACGTGAGATTTAAATCCATTTTCCCCCTTTTCTTTAAAATCACATAAAGATAAGAGAAAACGTAAAGTATTAGATTCTGCCTTTACTTATATAAAAAGGGAATATCTAATCTATAAGTACTTAAAAGACTTAGAACATAAGAACCTCATTCTTTTATTATTATTTTTTATAATATAAATTCAGTAAATTAAAATCTACTTCAAAATAATAAATTAGCACCATCCCCATATATATATATATTATACATCTACATATATTAAAATAATAAATCTACTATAAAATTATACTAATATATTAATATATACATATATTATGTTAATAGAGTCTATTATTCTCTTAACATCTTAATTACTTACACCTTATATAAGAATAAATACAGACAAATTTTACCAAAGTTAAAATAATTGAAAATTCACTATGATTAATTGTGCACATTAATTTACAAAATCTAGGGAAAACGATGAATGATGCAGCTCAATAAAAGTATGAAGCACGGAGAGAGCCTGGCACAAAGAGCTCAAGAAAGAGAATAAACTATATGACAAGGCACTAACTATAGAGAGCTAAAGTGACCGAAACATGAAAATTCCAAACATAGACCTAAAAGCCAAAAGACAAGCACACAACGAACAAAGAAAACACAAAAGTCCCCAGGTTCCATGATTTCACATGTAATTAGGGGGACGTTGCACAAGTGGCAACAACATTTATTTTAGGCAATAGAGCAAAAACATGGGTTTTCATCACTAAAAATAGTAACTAAGCTATCAACACAAGCTCCCTATTAGGTTATAACATTCAGGGCATTTTCACATACATATGTAATGAAAGACAAAAGAATTGTCCAATGTGATGCAATACACCATCAATAACTCGCTCCCATATTATCCAAGTGACATTTTGATGCTATTTTTAAGATCACATGCTCTAAAAGTAGACAATGGTATTTAGTAGCTAGCTTGTAACCCATGATTCTTTGTCTTTGTACATAGTGTTTATTTCTTGGAGAAGCTTCTCTGTTGTTATCTATGTCATAGCAAAAAAAAATTGTAAGTTGCGAATGGCAATTGTTTTCTTAATCTCAAACTAAAAATTACCTAACACTAGTATAAAAGTTTTATCATATGGGAATAACTTTACATTTCTTATGTTCATTGGTGCCATTAAAGATGAGAGAGGTATGAGGTTGATGGAGCAGTGGACACCTTAAATGCTTTATGTTCTACATTGACCTACACATCATTGAAGAAAGAAATGAATAATCTCATGATTCATGCAACATTAAATACTAATAAAAAATAGGAACCAAACACATGTACCTAATAATATTTAGAAGAAAGCAATTGTAAGTGAGCTTCTTCTTTCTGTTTGATGATAGTGTAAGGATTATTTTGCATCTCATGTCTACCAAATTTGTTATTTTGATACCTCTTATAGTGTAAATCATACTCATGCAAATGGACTTGTTTGCTTCTGAGTTGGAGAGGGAGGTTGTCTCCATTTGGGAAGAGTGTGGGAAAATCCATATATAGCAATCCTTTAGTATTGTATTCATTTACCATTGAATAACTAATTTAAGGCCAGGGGGTGTTGTTGTAGTCAATGTTTTCTAGTTGTAGTATTTCTTTTATGGCTTCTAGCTCTTGTTGTTTGTTCAGTAGTCTTGGAACAAATGATGATGAATACTCAAAGTCATTATCATGCTCATTATCATTTCTAGTTTCAATAATTGGCATTGTTATTTTTTTAGTATTTTCTTTAAAGTTGATTGAGTCAATATCTATACAAATATCTCTGTAGTATGGGTCATGTTGAATTTTATATTTGAGAGCATCCATAACATGTGTTCTACTTACGTAACAATCATAGTGGTTTCCTTCGCTATTAGATCTTCTAACTATCGGGACTTTGAGATCCTCTAATCTTTGTGGAAAAACATATGCAATTGTTGAGATATCCCAAGGAAAGATTATGGTGTGACAACTATATTTGTATTGTCCTCCTCGAGCATGTGTACCTTGTAGAATTGGTGTTACTCGGGCTATAAGCACCTCCTCCATTTGGGTAAGGACTTTTAGCACTCCTAGTTGTTTGCTTGGGTCTAAGTTGTTTGATACAGAGAAACGGTTCATCCCTTTCTCCGTGAAACATTTATTACATATTGTATTTCTATGGGACTCGCAAATGCACATGCAACTATATCTTTCTTTACATAAGGTGCATGTATTTAAGTTTTCCAGTGCATCTATTCTTTGTTTAAAATGTTGCATTACTTGAAAGTATTTTTGAGGAAAAATTCTTCTATCTCTAAAGTTGTGCAATGTTTCAATTTCCAATGTAATTTGACTAGGAATGTATTGCAAACTCTCACTTAGTGTTCTCCTTTATTGTTTAGAGTCAGAGTAATTCCCTCAGTTGTTGATGATGTGCTTGTTAGTGTTTATTTTTTATGAGGTGCACAATTTTTATCCATAGACAAAAGAATCTATTCTTTATGACAATTGTAATGTAGTCAGCTTGATTCATTTTTTTAATTTTTTTTCTTTCTACATCTATCATTGGCTCTAGCATACAACTATACAAGTTTCCAAAGTCAACTACGGGGTTGGATGTTAATTCTTTTATATTGTTTCCAATCATGATGTAGTGCCCCCTCATCGTTGGCTTGTGATAGCGGTGGTTCTGTATTTCTCTCTGTCAATTGGCGACAGTTGTTAGTCATTCATTGCATTGATTCAGTTCTGAGACAGTTGATTAGTAGGTTATGATTTATGTTTATTTTGATGAACTATGTTTGACTGATATAATTAGACAGGTGTTATGAGTTTATGATGGCACTATTGTTATTTCAGTTATGATGCGAATTAATATCATCATGTGTCATTTGAATTGTGGTGGTTGAATTCAGATAAAAGTTGTTATGATATTGTTTCAAGAGCAGAGACAGTGTAGTACTACTCACTTCAAGTACCCTACTACGCCGTGATTCTCTGACTCTTTGTGTGTGTTGGCATATATGTGTTTGATTTTATACAACCAATTGCTCAAATGCAGGTTGCAGGTATCGAACCTTGACTCCACCTGATATAGCAGGTTTGAGTGGGTTCTTACACCAATGGCTATCAGTGATGGGAGATAATGCGAGGTCTATTCCACTAGGTTGGTCCTTGTCTTCTATTGTTGTCTTGAATCGTGGTCTTGCCTTGTTATGTTGGTTATCTCGTGTTGTGATGTATGGTCAAGTCGTGTTAATAATGCACATGTGTGTGGTTGGGAAATACTTTAATGATTTATTATTAATAATGCTCCTATTTTGGATTATTGGATAATATTTGTTTTGGTTTAGAGCTTGGGTTGATACCTTGGTTAAATTTTATGATGATCTAGAATTAATTATCTCTGGTCCAAGAATATGTGTGTTATAAATTGGAGTTCGGGTAATTAGTATATTTTGGTTATGTATTAATGGTTGTTGGTTATCGGATATGATTGGAGATTTGGGAATTCTTCTTTTAGAGTAAGAATTTAAAATTAGTTTGAGGAGTGGGATGCTGAGTAACGGATGCATGTCTACATTAATTTTGAGCTAAACCATTTTATTTTAGGGGATTTTAGATCTGAGAAGGGGGTTGGAAAGAGAAAGGTAGAAATTGGAGGCTTCAGATCAAATTCATTCTGGGTATGTTCTGCATAATTTTGTTTGAGTTTCATTGTGTTGGATAAACTAATGCTTCTTCCTTGTGTTTTTGAATCAATTAGTCTGAGGTTGTGTTCTAGATTGCTTGCTGCCTTCTTCCATTTTGATTTCTGTAGCTGATCTTCCAGGGAAATTTCTTAAATCAAAATTGTGGCATTCTTGGATCCCTTGTGTCGATTCAAACCTCATTCAGTTGTGTTGTTTTAATCTCTGGATGCTCTTGTTGATTTCCCATCTTGGCATTCCTACATTGGTTGCTAAGTCTTCTTTGGAGGGATTTTGTCATCAGTCATAGGGCCTTATCTGTGTTCTTTTTGCCATGATCAGGATTTCAATTTGAACATGGTATGTGGTTCCCCCTATTGTCTTGCCTCTCATCCATTTGGATATAGCTAGTCATAGAAACCTTGGATCTCTATTTGTTGAAGGCACTGCATGCCTCTGTTCTTATTCAAACTCTTAATTCTTCTGGGCATATTCGAGTCAATTTACTATTTCATGGTTACCTGTGAACTTTTCAAGATGAATTCTTTCTTTGTGGCCCTTATTAACAAAAATAAAATTTATTACTCTTGGAATCTTTATGCAAAGGCAAGTTCAATTTCATTAGCGTACTATCTCCATGTTCTATGGTAGCGCCCAACATTATGGTTTGCTCTATAGTAGTTGTTTTAATCTACTTGATACCCAATACCTCTGAAATTTTAACTATCTCAAGAAGCATTTGTCAGCTATGATAGGCCTTCCCATTCCTAAATTTTCTATATGCATGATACGCTGTCATATTCATATGAAAGTCTTAATCCTTCTTTGCATTGATACTACAATACAAACACTATTTGTAAACTTTTCATTGCTACGCCATACTCAACGGTCACCATCTTGATACAATATTCTTGTTAAATAAATGGCTACATTCCCCCTACCCCTAGCTACAAAAATCTCTTATAATCACAATGCCCTATTTTAATCATCATGTCTTCTATCTGTGGCATCATTCTTCCTGGAGGATTTAATCCATTAGGGAACACTTCCTGTTTTGTGGTCTAGGTGTTTAATATCTATCTCTTGATAAATTTATTAGCATGATTCTATTTTATTGATATCCTATTTTATGTTTAAAAAGAATTTCTTAGATTCTTTCCTTGGCATCTTCAATTTTTCCCTTACATTTTGGAACACCTTAGACTTTACCGTCATTTTCTCAACATGGATAGTTCCTTGCCAATCTCGTTTCCTTTGATAGACTCCTCGGACTTAATCCTGTATGTTTTGATCTCTTTTCATAGGTGAACGTTATACTTATATGTTTATAGAAATATGTTCTAATGGATCTGGTAAATAGTATGATATCTTTCTTATACTACGCTTTCTTTACAAACAATTTGGTGGGAATCAAATATCATCGTAGAGGTATGTAAAAGACTTCATTATTATGGGTTCCAAATCAGTTAATAATTTGTTATCTATTCTTAGTATCATGTTTATCAACATATGATCTTGTATCATTACTGATATTTTAGTTTTGGGTGGTATAGCGAGATATCTGCATTACACTAACCAAAAGCTTCATAGTTATCATATGTCAAAGTCTCGGTCTTAGACCATCCTTTGTTTGGCACTATGCATTGGTATGATCATCTCTGCCAAATAGTCACCACAATATTATTTTTGATTGATTTGGGTATGATGAATAAAGAATAATATTTTTTGTAGATGGCATTTATGTTACGAGTCTATTGTTTTGGTAGATGGCATTCTAAGCTTTGTGTGTCTTTTCTATTGAGTGGCTTGGTTAGGAAGCCTTAGTCTTTGGGTTTGATGTGTTCCATGCTAGTTGATGAGTTCGTAGGTGTCGTTGGGAGTCATTATGTTGTGAGTTAGGTTTTAATCAAGTTCCTTAGTTTCTGGTGATAGAACCGTATCATTAAAGCCTTTAGTTTTGTAGAAGGGATCTTAATTATGACTTTGTAGGATAGTGAAGGTTGTTTAGATGTTGGTTAGAAGACTTTCACAATTCTTTGTTATTGGGAATATCCTTAGGTTTGAGGAATGCATAAGCTTAACATTGTGTATTAGTAGAGTAGAGGTTTAACACCGTTGGATCTCTAGTCAATGAGATATTGATTTGGGGAAAATATCATTCTTTTAGGAAACAAATACACTTTCATTATAATCACGATTATTGGTAATTCCATATGGTATCTTGATGGTTAGAAATTCAATGTTTTGATTGGTAAGCAAAAGTGGTGATATGTTAAGAATTACTAAGGTTTTAGAAATTGTGAAATGTTGATAGGAAATTAAGCTTATAGAGATGATTAAGGTTATAATTTTGTATTCGAAGTTGTGATTTGTATAATGGTTTTGGCATGTGATTGGTCTTGTCAAATTTGAATGTAATTAGAGAAGATGTAGTTATGAATGATGTGGTAGCATGTCATTTAAGCATGTAAGGGTATATAAAGGTTTAAACTAGTAGATCGTGGTCAATAGTCTAATTCGTTAGAAAATTATGCATTTAAGATATTTATCCTATTTTCATGAAAGTGTTCGTAGAGTTAGTAGATTGGATGGTGTTTATTGGAAAAGTATTTATGTTGTTTATGTTTGTAAATTGGTTCAATGTCGAAGAAAGATTTTGCTTTTTGATTCATAGTTGTCTTTGGAAATTTTAGAGTAATTTGTATTAATGTCCTTGTTCCATGAGGCAACAATATTGTGCTTCGAGTATCAATTACCTTGTTAAAATATTAATTTGTTTGTCTGGGCTTGTAATATTCTATTTCGTACTTCGTAGATGGTGGATATTATTGTATATGTATTTTCCTCATTTAGATATTTTCATTTTGGAAAACAAGGTAGTATGTTAGAGGAAATTAAGTGAATTGTTTAGCGAAGGACTTAATTTATAACCTTTCATGTTTCTGTTTAGTTGAGAAATTCGGATATGGTTGTCTATCTTTGTGTCTTTATTTCCTGGAGGCTACGTTGTCATTTGGGATATTGTTGTGGAAATCGGTGTTTTGTCGTAATTTGGGCAAGTGGTCAAGTGACTTTTCTTCAAAAGAACTTATAACCTTATCTGTATTTCCACATTTAAAGTCATGAATTTTTAAATTTCATTTTCTCATCTTCCCTCCTTGTCGCATCTATATGCTTGTATTGGATCATTATGTTTGCTTTGGGGTGGAGTTTATGTCTATGTTTTGGGTTGTTGGGAAGTAGGAATCTGATGAGATGTCCCAGCCACTGGTTGTCAATGTGGAAGCGTTAACCTTGTCCTATTATGGTTTCTTTCTTTTTGGTTGTACCTAACTCCAGAGGTGAGGTGTCTTGATCTTTGGCCCAGATAGTGGCATGGCAATATAATGGGATATTTGGATTTTCGTATCTTGTAATTAAAGGGGAATGGTCTCTTGGATTCTATACTTGGTCTTGATGGTATTGCTTCTATTTGGAAGTGTTTATAATGATTTATTGTTGTGGCCTAGAGAAGGGCGTAAGTTATTGCTTGGGTCTGATTTGTGACTTTTATACCTACATGTAGTGGTATGTATGATTGACCGGTGAATGCTAAGGGAGTGGCTTTCATGGTGGGGTCGGTGCCTAGTGAGAGGTCACTTGGGTAACCCCATGGAAGTTGTAATCATGTGGAAAACTTAATAATTTAATCAAGAGGGTTGGGGTAATAAAACATTTAACAAGATAAGTAAGAGACCTCACCCATGCCTTGAGTGCTCTCACAAGATAAGGATGGGATGAGAAGGCCTGGTTGGCAAGGCCGACCTCCTTGTCTCCATGGGAGGGCCTGTCAGCTCCGCATGTGTCACCCTATGGGGCTGGTGCCTAGGGAGAGGCTGCTAGGGTAACCATAGATGGGGGCCGGCTTCTAGTGATTGATAGCCTTGGTAACCCATGCTAGGACCATGCGATGACACTCTCCTTACGCAGTTCTGTTGTTTCTTGGTAGTGCCTCTGGAGTGATGTCTTGTCTTGTGTAGTTTTGTGGATATGGTTGGTTGTGTCAAGTCAGTTGTCATTCTTTTATTGTTGGATGTTATTTCTTGGCTTAGTGGAATCCTCACCGTTATCTCCTAGCTTGGAGGGGTGGACCTCAGGGTTCCACATGGTTGGGTGGTAGAGCTATCCATTGGTCATCTTGGAGATGCGGTTCGTGTCCTGTGCAGAGGTGTTCCAGTTCTAGATTGGTTTCTACCTTCAATGATGTTATATACCTTCATATGTATTCTTTTGTAAACCGGCACGATTGGTCTTGTAATCTTGCATTGTAACTCTGTAAATAAATTATCTTGCTAATGTAAAAGTTGATCTTATCTGTAGTAGCAGTATAATGTATATCACTTGTGTGGTTTCAATGTTCTATTCGCTAATGCAGTTATGTTTCCTTAGAGGAGTTAGAAATGCACATCTCTTCATGTGGTGTATTATGATATCTTTGGTTACTGTTATCGCATTTACTTGCTTCAAAAAAAAAAATTTCTGTAAATTTTGCACTGGTTAGTCTAACACTCTAGGGTTGCATGATGGGGCATTACATTTGGTATCAGAGCCAAGTTTAAACACTGGGTAGTCTGGTTACAATTGAGCCCATTATGTGACCTAGTGCTTAAACTCTATAGATTAACTATATCCCAGATTGCAACACTGAGACCTCTGGATAGTTGTTGTTGCCCTAGGTTAAACGATCTTCTCATTGTAGTGAGTTGGTATGAAAGTTGATAAGTTTATAGCCTTGCTCTTTAAGAAATGAATGCTTTATGCTACTTATGTGACTGCTATGTTCTTTCTCCTTCTTCTCTAGAAATGTGATGTTACATCTAACAATATGTTCTCCCTGCATGTTAATGCATCTAATCATCTGGTGGCATCATTCATCATGAGTTATGTGGTTATGTGATGTTGACATCTTTACTTGGTTGCTTGGAAATCTATGTCTAACCCCTAGATGGTCATGATCTCTTATACAAGAATTGTTGTAATCATTGCATATGCCTATGTAAGAACTGTATGAGGGAGATCAAATGAGAGCTGGGGTTGGGCCTATGAGATCAGGTATGTGATGATGTAAGTCAATTATAGTTTGAATTATTCCTATATGTAATATCATATATATCTTCATGTATAAGGAAGCAATTGCATATCTCCGTAGTTTAGTAGAAAGAAATTGTATTGTATTAGAGATAGAAGTTGTTTAGATAAGAGGATGTAGATCTAACGTAGTTGTTTGAGTGTTGGTGTACATTCTCTAACACATTCTGGATCTTGTGTCCTTGAGTGTTGTGAAGCGGATACTCCCTTTTTGTGGCTAAAATTAGTCACATCGTGATGTGGAATTGTTGTAATTTGGTTGTTTTGAAAATTTTGACAGTTGTTTCATGTGTAGTGAGAGGGGTTAACAGTGAGTTTTCTTCTTTTGAACCTTCGTATGTCAAGAATGGCCACCAAGACTCTTTTCTTTATCCTTGATTTATTGAAATTTGCTGACACTTTGTGATTTGAAGTTGGAGTTGATTGTTCTTCCCATGTGGGTTTGTATCTATTCTTAAATTTTCTATGGTGGATATTCCAAATGTTGGATTCTGTTGGCCCCAGTTGTGGTAAGTGTTGTTTCTATCATGTTCATTTCGAACCTCTGATAGTATGTTCAAGGGAGGACTCCACAGAGAATTGCACTTTGCATGATTTGTAATTAGTGAAAATAATAAATGAGATATTTTCCTTTCCTTGGTTATATGTGACTGCAATTCTTTGGATTGTATGAGATTCCTAAAAAGTGTAATTAGTTATGAGTAGATCACAGGATGCACCATAAAGGTAAAGAATTGATGTTTCTCTTGTCTTTTATTGAACATTTGTGCTTGATTTATGAACAATTATTTATTATGGATGAGAATGTTGGCAATGGACTATGACAATGTTAATATGTTATGTTTTACCCTGATCTGTGACTTCCAGGAGTAAGTCAAGTTTTAGGGGGGGAGGATGTAGTGCCCCCTCATCGTTGTCTTGTGATAGCAGTGGTTCTGCATTACTCTCTATCAATTGGTGACAGTTGTTAGTCATTCATTGCATTGATTCAGTTCTGAGACATTTGATTAGTAGGTTATGATTTATGTTTATTTTGATGAACTATGTTTGACTGATATAATTAGACATGTGTTATGAGTTTATGATGGCACTACTGTTATTTCAGTTATGGTGCGAATTAATATCATCATGTGTCATTTGAATTGTGGTGGTTGAATTCAGATAAAAGTTGTTATGATATTGTTTCAAGAGCAAAGACGGTGTAGTACTACTTGCTCCGAGTACCCTACTACGCCACGATTCTTTGACTCTCTGTGTGTGTTGGCATATATGTGTTTGATTTTATACAACCATTTGCTCAAATGCAGGCTGTAGGTACCGAACCTCAACTCCACCTGATATAGCAGGTTCAAGCAGGTTCTTACACCAATGGATATTAGTGATGGGAGATAATGCAAGGTCTATTCCACTAGGTCGGTCCTTGTCTTCTGTTGTTGTCTCGAATTGTGGTCTTGCCTTGTTATGTTGGTAATCTCGTGTTTTGATGTATGGTCGAGTCGTGTTAATTATTCACATGTGTGTGGTTGGGAAATACTTTAATGATTTATTATTAATAATGCTCCTATTTTGCATTATTGGATAATATTTGTTTTGGTTTAGAGCTTGGGTTGACACCTTGGGTAATTTTTATGATGATCTAGAATTAATTATCTGTGGTCCAAGAATATGTTTGTCATAAATTGGAGTTTGGGTAATTAGTATATTTTGGTTATGTATTAATGGTTGTTGGTTGTTAGATATGATTGGAGATTTGGGAATTCTTCTTTTAGAGTAAGAATTTAAAATTAGTTTGAGGAGTGGGATGCTGAGTAATGGATACATGTCTGCATTAATTTTGAGCTGAACCATTTTATTTTGGGGGATTTTGGATCTAAGAGGGGGGTTGGAAAGAGAAAGGCAGAAATTGGAGGATTTAGATCAAATTCGTTCTGGGTATGTTCTACATAATTTTGTTTGAATTCGTTGTGTTAGATAAAATAATGCTTCTTCCTTGTGTTTTTGAATCAATTAGTTGGAGGTTGTGTTCCAGATTGCTTGTTGCCTTCTTCCATTTTGATTTCTATAGCTGATCTTCCATGAAAATTTCTTAAATCAAAATTGTGGCATTCTTGGATCCCTTGTGTCGAGTCAAACCTCATTCAGTTGTGTTGTTTTAATCTCTGGATGTTCTTGTTGATTTCCCATCTTGGCATTCCTACATTGGTTGCTAAGTCTTCTCTAGAGGGATTTTGTCATTAGTCATAGGGCCTTATCTGTGTTCTTTTTGCCATGGTTGGGATTTCAATTTGAACTTGGTATGTGGTTCCCCCTATTGTCTTGCCTATCATCCATTTGGATATAGCTAGTCATAGAAACCTTGGATCTCTATTTGTTGAAGGCACTGCATGCCTCTATTCTTATTCAAACTCTTAATTCTTCTGGGCATATTCGAGTCAATTTACTATTTCATGGTTACCTGTGAACCTTTCAAGATGAATTCTTTCTTTGGGGCCCTTGTTAACAAAAATAAAATTTATTACTCTTGGAATCTTTATGCAAAGGCAAGTTCAATTTCATTAGCATACTATCTCCATGTTCTATGGTAGCGCCCAACATTATGGTTTGTGCTATAGTAGTTGGTTTAATCTACTTGATACCTAATACCTCTAAAATTTTAACTTTCTCAAGAAGCATTTGTCAGCTATGATAGGCCTTCCCATTCCTAAATTTTCTGTATGCATGATACGCTGTCATATTCATACGAAAGTCTTAATCCTGCTTTGCATTGTTACTACAATACAAACACTATTTTTAAACTTTTCATTGCTGTGCCATACTCAGCACCATCTTGATACAATATTCTTGTTAAATAAATGGCTACATTCCTCCTACCCCTAGCTATAAAAATCTCTTATAATCACAATGCCCTGTTTTAATCGTCCCGTCTTCTATCTGCGGCATCATGCTTCCTGGAGGATTTAATCCATTAGGGAACACTTCATGTTTCATGGTCTAGGTGTTTAATATCTATCTCTTGATAAATTTATTAGCATGATTCTATTTTATTGATATCCTGTTTTATGTTTAAAAAGAATTTCTTAGATTCTTTCCTTGGCATCTTCAATTTTTCCCTTACATTTTGGAATACCTTAGACTTTACAGTCATTTTCTCAACATGGATAGTTCCTTGCCAATCTCTTTTCCTTCAATAGACTCCTCGGAGTTAATCTTGTATGTTTCGATCTCTTTTCATAGGTGAATGTTATACTTATATGTTTATAGAAATATGTTCTAATGGATCTTGTAAACAGTATGATATCTTTCTTATACTACGCTTTCTTTACAAACAATTTGGTGGGAATCAAATATCATCGTAGAGGTATGTAAAAGACTTCATTATTATGGGTTCTAAATCAGTTAATAATTTGTTATCTATTCTTAGTATGATGTTTATCAGCATATGATGTTGTATCATTATTGATATTTTAGTTTTGGTTGGTATAGCGAGATATCTGCATTACACTAACCAAAAGCTTCATAGTTATCATATGTCAAATTCTCGGTCTTAGACCATCCTTTGTTCGGCACTATGCATTGGTATGATCATCTCTGCCAAATAGTCACCACAATATTATTTTTGATTGATTTGGGTATGATGAATAAAGAATAATATTTTTCGTAGATGGCATTTATGTTACGAGTCTGTTGTTTTGGTAGACGGCATTCTAAGCTTTGTGTGTCTTTTCTATCGAGTGGCTTGGTTAGGAAGCCTTAGTCTTTGGGTTTGATGTGTTCCATGCTAGTCGATGAGTTCGTAGGTGTCACTGGGAGTCGTTATGTTTTGGGTTGGGTTTTAATCAAGTTCCTTAGTTTCTGGTGATAGAACCATATCATTAAAGCCTTTAGTTTGTGTAGAAGGGATCTTAATTATGACTTTGTAGGATGGTGAAGGTTGTTTAGATGTTGGTTAGAAGACTTTCACAATTCTTTGTTATTGGGAATATCCTTAGGTTTGAGGAACGAATAAGCTTAACGTTGTGTATTAGTAGAGTAGAGGTTTAACACCGTTGGATCTCTAGTCAATGGGATATTGATTTGGGGAAAATCTCATTCTTTTAGGAAACAAATACACTTTCATTATAATTACAATTATTGGTAATTCCATATGGTATCTTGATAGTTAGAAATTCAATGTTTTGATTGGTAAGCAAAAGTGGTGATATTTAGGAATTACTTGGGTTTTAGAAATTGTTAAATGTTGATAGGAAATTAAGGTTATAGAGGTGATTAAGGTTATAATGTTGTATTTGAAGTTGTGATTTGTATGATAGTTTTGGCATGTGATTGGTCTTGTGAAATTTGAATGTAATTTAAGATGTAATTATGAATGATGTGGTAGCATGTCATTTAAGCATGTAAGGGTATATAAATGTTTAAACTAGTAGATTGTGGTCAATAGTCTAATTCATTAGAAAATTATGCATTTAAGATATTTATCCTATTTTCATGAAAGTGTTCATAGAGTTAGTAGATTGGATGGTGTTTATTGGAAAAGTATTTATGTTGTTTATGTTTGTAAATTGGTTCAATATCAAAGAAAGATTTTTCTTTTTGATTCATAGTTGTCTTTGGAAATTTTAGAGTAATTTGTATTAATGTCCTTGTTCCATGAGGCAACAATATTGTGCTTCGAGTATCAATTAATTTGTTTGTCCGGGCTTGTAATATTCTATTTCGTGCTTCGTAGACAGTGGATATTATTGTATATGTATTTTCCTCATTTAGATATTTTCTTTTCAGAAAACAAGGTAGTATGTTAGAGGAAATTAAGTGAATTGTTTAGCGAAGAACTTAATTTATAACCTTTCATGTTTTTGTTTAGTTGAGATATTCAGATATGGTTCTCCATCTCTGTGTCTTTATTTCCTGGAGGTTACGTTGTCATTTGGGATATCATTGTGGAAATCGGTGGTTTGTCGTAATTTGGGCAAGTGGTCAAGTGGCTTTTCTTCGAAAGAAGTTATAACCTTATTTGTATTTCCACATTTAAAGTTATGAATTTTTAAATCTCATTTTCTCATCTTCCCTCCTTGTTGCATCTATATGCTTGTATTGGATCATTGTGTTTTCTTTGGGGTGGAGTTTATGTCTATGTGTTGGGTTGTTGGGAAGTAGGAATCTGGTGAGATGTCCCAGCCACTAGTTGTCAATGTGGAAGCATTGACCTTGTCTGATTATGGTTTCTTTATTTTTGGTTGTACCTAACTCCAGAGGCGAGATGTCTTGATCTTTGGCCCAGATAGTGGCATCGCAATATAATGGGATATCTGGATTGTCGTATCTTGTAATGAATGGGGAAGGGTCTCTTAGATTTTGTACTTGGTCTTGATGGTATTGCTTCTATTTGGAAGAGTTTATAAGGATTTATTGTTGTGGCCTAGAGAAGGGCGTAAGTTATGGTTGAGGTCTGATTTGTGACTTTTATACCTGCATGTGGTGGTATGTATGATTGACCAATGAACACTAAGGGAGTGGCTTTCATGGTGGGGCCAGTGCCTAGTGAGAGGTCGCCTGGGTAACCCCATGGAAGTTGTAATCATGTGGAAAACTTAATAATTTAATCAAGAGGGTTGGGGTAATAAAACATTTAACAAGATAAGTAAGAGACCTCACCCATGCCTTGAGTGCTCTCACAAGCTAAGGATGGGATGAGAAAGCCTGGTTGGCAAGGCTGACCTCCTTGTCTCCATGGGAGGACCTGTCAGCTCCGCATGTGTCACCCTATGGGGCCGATGCCTAGGGAGAGGCTGCTAGGGTAACCATAGATGGGGGCCGGCTTCTGGTGATTGATATCCTAGGTAACCCATGCTAGGACCATGCAATGACACCCTCCTTACGCAGTTCTGTTGTTTCTTGGTAGTGCCTCTGGAGTGATGTCTTGTCTTGTACAGTTTTTTGGATATGGTCGGTTGTGTCAAGTCAGTTGTCGTTCTTTTATTTTTGGATGTTATTTCTTGGCTTAGTGTAATCCTCGTCGTTATCTCCTAGCTCAGAGGGGTGGACCTCAGGGTTCCACATGGTTGGGTGGTAGAGCTATCCATTGGTCATCTTGGAGATGCAGTTCGTGTCCTGTGCAGAGGTGTTCCAGTTCCAGATTGCTTTCTACCTTCAGTGATGTTATATACCTTCATATGTATTCTTTTGTAAACTGACACGATCGGTCTTGTAATCTTGCATTGTAACTCTGTAAATAAGCTATCTTGCTAATGTAAAAGTTGATCTTATTTGTAATAGTAGTATAATGTATATCACTTGTGTGGTTTCAATGTTCTATTCGCTAATGTAGTTATGTTTCCTTAGAGGAGTTAGAAGTGCACATCAATTCATGTGGTGTATTATGATATCTTTGGTTACTGTTATTGCATTTACTTGCTTCAAAAAAAAATATTTCTATAAATTTTACACTGGTTAGTCTAACACTCTAGGGTTGCATGACGGGGCATTACACATAATTACTACTCTACTTGCTAATGATGTATATATACATGTGGGCATTTTCTCTTGTAGACGTATGCGATGCTGAGTGGATATTTTGTATAGAGATAGTAATTAGAATGATTATAGTCATCCACTCTATCCAACATTGTTGTGAAGTTTTCCTCCAGAGATAGTAAACTTATATACATGTGTATTAATATGTTTCTTATTAAATGCTTTTCTAGTTACTACACACCATTGGGTGTGCCCAACACTCACACCACCTCTTTGAAGGATGCTTGCATATACATTCTGCTTGAATCAGTTGTTCATTCATCTAGTTAAGATGAGATAGACAAAAAATAAATGCCACCTTTTATTGATAATAGAAATTTGATCAAATTAAACTTTCTAACAAAAGACTAAAGTATCATATCCCAAACCAACAATTGCTTGTACAAATAAAAAAGTAAAAAAATTGATGTACTATGTAATGCTAAACAAAGCAAAACAAAACCACCTCAAAACATGCAATAAAAACTTAGCTAAATAATAACTCTTATTCTAAATTGCAATGAAGTATATATATATATATATATATATATATATATATATATATATATATATATATATATATATATATATATATATATATATACTGTAGATCATAATTTTTTAAATAAAATCACAATGTTAAAAAGGAGGATCACATAGGGGAAGATAATAGAGGAGAAATTAAATGAATTAACCCTCATTTATTGAAAGGAGGATCATATAAAAGAAGAGAATAAATAAGAAATTAAAATGAATTAACTATTATTATTAAAAAGTTATTATTATCATATTTTACAATTTATTCTAAGATAAAGAAACCACATGCACTTAAGATTACCTTGATCGTCTTGCATCATTATATTATGATGTCAACCATAGATGATGAAAGTGCTCTGTAGTGACCCTCCATTCTCACCTTGGATGAGCAGGTGGTTGGGCTAAGGAGCATGAAGAGGAAGGTAAGATACTCAGAATGATTAGGGTATGATAGACATGTTGATGGTAGGCTTACTGTTATGATGTAGTTGAGGACAATCATTGATGTTTACTATGATGACACTATTGATACTTTATGATTAATACATTATGCTTATGTTGTGATTAGTTATAGGTTAATTGATTATATAAATTAGTTTTACTACGTGATTAATGTGATTATCTGTCTATGTGTTATCTGGTTGTTTAGTTACTAATGAATTTGTTTAATGTGGATATTTGTGATGTGTTTTGTGAAGGGAGAGTGTAGTATTACTCATAATGAGTACCCTACTAAGCTGCAATTCCCTGTCACTATGTGTCTGCTTGGATTATTATATGTATGTATTCGACACTTTTGTTTGTTACATGTTGCAAGTACCAGACATCAACTCCACCTGAATTGGTAGGTCTGAGCATGCCTTCATACCAATGGAAGTTATTGAATGAAGATAACATATGGTCCCCTAGCCTAGCCATCATCTTTGAATAGGATGAGTATCCGGTTGTGTACCATGTCAGTGTTGTCGGTTTGGTAATGATAGTTAGTCATTGTTGTAGTGGTCTTGCTTTTTGATCTTGCTTAGTAGTCAGGTATAGTTTGACAATTGGGTTATTTTGTTGGTATTGTTTTGGTTATTGTTGCCTTAAAATAAAACAATTAGTTATGAAGCATTTTTGTTAAATAAATAAATATATAAATGTCCTTATGTAAATTTAGTTTATGAAAAATATATTATTCTAGAAGTTAAGTTAATAAATAATAATAATAATAATAGTAATAAATGTAATTGCAACTAGAGATAAATAAATAAATAATATTTATGTGTTCCCATAAAATATATTTTTCTTGGTCTGGTTGTAAAATATTAAAAATAGCAAATTGTAAGATATTGTTCATGCAGGAGTTTTTGCCTCTTGTGGGGGGGGAATCTTCTGGAAGATTTTAGGGGATTTCTTTCTCTAAAAATAGGGAGTTTTTGGGCTATATTTAGGGGGGATTTATCTCTCATAGTAATCTTCAGCAGATGGATCTTTTGGGGGAGAGACTAGTTTGTGGTTGCAGTAGTTGAACCCGGCATGGAATCTTTAGCCCAGTCAAGCAAGCGAAATCAGGTTCCTTTGGTTCTAATTTTTGTCTCAATTTTCTGTTAAAGTAAATATATGATTTATGATTTTTCCTATTGATTGTAACTTTCTTGAGAGATTAGAAGCCTTGTTATCAGATCCAATTGTGCATGTCTATATCATTACATTTCTGGGAATCACTGATTGAAGTGACTGTCTACCTCTCAGCCATTTCGTCTATGTTTTAGCAATCTATTGTGTTAGACATAACTATAGTTTTACGAACTGGGTTACTCTAAATTTTTGATATATGGTGTACGACTAGTTACCTAAATCTTATCCAAAAATTGTCCATACCCAGTTTAGTATTTTGGAGATATGAATGTTTTGTGACTGTATACCTCTCAGCCATTTCATCTCTATTTTAACAGTCTGTTACGTTAGCCATAACTTTTTTTTTACGAATTGAGTTCCTCTAAATTTTTGATATATGGTGCACAACCTAGTTAACTAAATCATATCCAAAAATCATCCATACTTAGTTTGTTGTTTTAGAGATATGAATTTTTTTTCACTGTCTACATTTCACCTGTTTCTTCTCTGTTAATACAGTTAGTTGCGTCACCAATAACTCTAGATTTTTGAATTGGGTTTCTCTGAAATATTAATATAAGATTCAGCTCTTACCTATTAAAACTATATCCAAAAAAGTTAGCATTACCCAGTTTGCCAATTCAGAGATATGTATCAATTAGTGACAGACATTCCTATGCCATCTTGATTGTTGTTATTAAATCTACAAATCCATTCTGTGCATATCCTTTAATCATTACATTCCATAATTTGACATCTCTTTGAGGCAATTTCCTGAACAGTTAATGCACTTTGTCTATGCTCTCACTTTTGCATACATGTCTACTAGAGCATTTCCTTTTCGAAGTCTCTTATCATTATCAAAACATTCTATATTTATATTCTTTCTGATATAGTATTTGTTCTTGCATATCTTAATTGTTCATATTAGTATGTTTCTTTCTTAGTGGTTTATTTTACTGCTTATGAACATGATATTTGGTTATCTGAAGACTGATTCTTGTTTTTAAGTTCTTTTTTTAGAATTTAAAATTAACAATATAGTCCAATCTGGATATAATAATAGAAACATACCTTAAAAATTTTTGGAAATCATACATGAGGTAATGATTATGAAAATATTCACGTTGGAATTGAATTATATTCTCTTAAATGAATTAGAAATAACATAATGTTTATCAAGTTATATCTTTTATCTAAAAATTAGATAATGGTAGAAGGAAAATGAATTAAATTGCATGATAATTTTGAGACTTATTGTGTTTGAAGGGAATAGAATCAACCTAGTTCTAATTTAAGGTAGAAGTATCAATTTTGGGCTTTAATTAGAAATCATTTAATGATGAGTTGTTGATAATAGTCCATGACTTTCAACTGCTAAATGTTAACCTTGCTATTAGTCTAAGTAAGACTCTTAATATTATCTATTACCAATAGCATAGGAATGGATTGAATATTATACTTATGGCACTTATATCATTTGATCATATTAGTAACTACTACTAATAATTACAATAATATTGTTCTGCATTGTTGAGATAGATTCATTTTATGTTTGTTGGATGATTGACTATGATTCGAATTAATGTTGCATTCTTCAAGACCCATTATTAGTGCATCAGATCATATGTTGCATTTGAGGGATCTTAGTTTATGATTTGCATTGGTAAGTGAATGTGATGAGTGACCTTTGAGTTTTAATGGTCTCAAGTATTTGCATCATTTAGGGAAATGGTTTCCAGAGGCCTAGGAGGGTATGGTTGTGTGGGGGTTGGCTCTGTGTACATCATGTGAGTTGAATGGAATGCATTCTTGAATTGTTGCCTCCTATTCATGTTGGAATAACACATGTGCAAGATGGATAATACCATGACCAGTATACTTATTCAGGTGATTATGATGACTATGCAAGATGAGTTTGCCTTACTTTGTGTATTGTGAAATGATGAGAATGTGATAGTTCATGCTTGGTTTATGTCTTGGAATAAGGACATAAGAATTGGTCCCCGTGGTTATGTTATGTATGCAAGAAGGTAAATGCCTTGCATTGTATATGTTACTTGTCATTGTGATGGTAATTTTCTTGTTTGATATTTTAGGGTCTTCTAGATGCAGGTAGGGGAGTGGCTTTAAATGTGGGGCCGGTGCCCAATGTGGCTGCCAGGATAACCCATTGGAAGTTTTTAATCCAGTGATAACTAAATAATAAATTTAGAGGGTTGGGTAGTTTCAACACTAAATAAGATAACTGGATGCATCACCCATGCCTGTAGTGCTCGTTTAGGCTAAGGATGGGATGAGAAGGCCATGGTTGGCATGATCAACCTCCTTGTCTCCATGAGAGGATGTGTCAGCTTCACATGTGTCACCCTATGGGGCCGGTGCCTAGAAAGAGGCTGCCAGGATAACCACAGATGGGGGCCAGTTTTTAGAGAGAGATAGCCTAGATAACCCATGCTAAGACCATGCGATGACACTCTCCCTACTGCAGCCTAGCATTCCCTAATTGTATTTTCCTCTTTCATTCTGTATTTGCCTCTAGAAGTGTTGTTTGAGTTGCTTGTAATGTTCATTTCAACCAGTGTTGTATTAGAGTCGTGTGTAGTCCTTGCACCTATTAGCCTATTGACTTCTTATGTGTTTGCTTATTGGAACCTCATTGTTATCTCCTAGCATGGGGGGTGGACCTCAGTGTTCCACATGGTCAAGTGGTTGTGCATTCTTCCATTGGTTTTCTGGCACCATGGCTCATGTGTAAAGAAGTTTTATCTCATGTTTCTAAATTTGTACCTATATTTGAAGATAGATATTTGTACTGTTCGCATCTAGATCTGTGTATTAGTGGAATTCATTATGTAATTTGATGTATTAAAAAAGAAAGAGTTTTCATAACTATGAAACTATGTAATTCCTCTTGTAAGATAAACTATTTTATACTTGTAATCTTTAATACAAAATTTGATGTATTATTTGATGTTGTAATCCAAGATGTTGGTTTAGATTCATTTGATTTTAATTAGTTGAATCATGTATGTTGTTGACTATTGTTAAATTGCAATAATTGCTATAATGTAGCTATGTAATCCCTAGAGATGATAGTTTAACTTGATGCTATTAGTCTTTGTTATGTTTTGTTATCATTTCTTCTTTTTAAAAAAAATTCTACATTTTTATTGCTTTAGTTGAACTTATCTCTAGCGTTGCATGGCAGGGCATTACATTTGGTATCAGAGCCAGGTTTGCAACATTGAGACCTCTAGATTGTTGTTGTTGCTCTAGGTTAAATGATTTTCTCGTTGTAGTGAGTTGGTGATAGTACCTCCCACCTATGTGCATTATTATGAAATTAGAAGGTTGATAAGTTTACAGACTTGCTCTTTAAGAAATGAATTCTTTATGTCCTATTTGCTTATGTGTCTACGATGTATTCTTTCTTCTTCATTTATGAAAATGTGATGATATATTTGCCAATATGAATTTCCTGAATGATAGTGCATGTAATTAAGTATTGGAATGACTTAATCATTTGGTGAGTCATGTGGTGGTGTGATGTTGTCATGTACGGGGTATCTTTTTGAGGTTTCTCGATAATCTATATCTAACCCCTAGTTGGTCATGACCTCATATGGAAGAATTGCTATGATTTATGAAAGTTATTATTATTGTATGCATGTGTGAGAACCGTGTGCAGGGATAAAAAATTGGAGTTTACGTTGGACCCATAAGATCATTAATGTAATATTGTAAGCCAATTATAGTTATCAATTATTCTTGTGTGTGACATCATACATGTCCTATGTAAATATCTTCTTGCATAAGGAAGTAATTGCATATTTTCATAGTTTAGTAAAAAGAAATTATATTGCATTAAAGATAGGAAATCTTTGTATAAATGATGATTAGATATGAGAATGTAGTTAACTTTATTATCTATGTGTATGGTGTACATTCTCTAATGCATTCTGGACCTTGTGTCCTTGAGTGTTGTGTAGTGGATACTCCCTTTTTGTAGCTAAAATAAGTCACATCGTGATGTGAATTTGTTTTGTAATTTGGTTGTTTTAAAAATTTTGACAGTTGTTTCATGTGTTATAGGGGTTTAACAATGAATCTTCTTTCTTTGAACTTTCTTATGATAGGAATGGTCACTAAAACTCTTTTCTTTATACTTGATTTATTGTTGAAAATTGGTGGCATTTTGTGACTTAAGATTGAATTTGATTATTTTCCCACTTGGGTTTGCATTTTTTTAAAAATCTCTATGGTGGCTATTCTGAATGTTTGTTTCTGTTGGCCCCAATTTGTGTTAAGCATTGTTTCTGTCATGTTCATGTCGAACCTCTGATAGTATGTTTGAGGGAGGACTCCACGAAGAATTGTACTTTGCATGGTTGGTGATTAGTCAGTAGCATAGTGGAAATAGTTATGAGATGTATTCTCCCTGATTATATGGGAATGCAATTCTCGAAATTGTATGAAATTTCTAAAACATGAGTGATTAGATATAAGTAGATCACATGATATGCCTTAAAGGTAAAGAATTAATGTTCTTCTTATTTTTATGGAACGATTGTGCCTCTTTTATGAACAACTGCTTAATATGGATGCGTATGTAGGCAATAGAAAGTTGCAATACTAATATGTTATGTTTCCACCCTAGTCTGTGACATCTAAGAGGAAGTCAAGTTTTAGGCAAGAGGATGTAGTGCCCCTCCATTTTCACCTTGGATGAGCAAGTGGTTGGGCTAAGGAGCATGAAGAGGAAGGTAAGATACTTGGAATGCTTAGAATATGATAGACATGTTGATGGTAGGCTTACTGTTATGATGTAGTTGAGGACACTCATTGATGTTTACTATGATGACAGTGTTGATACTTTATGATTAATACATTATGCTTATGTTGTAATCAGTTATAGGTTAATTGATTATGTAAATTAGTTTTACTACGTGATTAATGTGATTATCTTTCTATGTGTTATCTAGTTGTTTAGTTACTAATGAATTTGTTTAATGTGGATATTTGAGATGCATTTTGTGAAGGGACAGTGTAGTATTACTCATCATGAGAATCCTACTACCTTACGATTCCTTGTCACTATGTGCCTGCTTGGATGATTATATGTATGTATTTGATACTTTTGTTTGCTGCAGGTTGTAGTTCCCAGGCATTGACTCCACCTGAATTGGCAGGTCTGAGTGTGCCTTCATACCATTGGAAGTTGTTGAATGGAGATAACATATGGTCCCCTAGCCTAGCCATCATCCTTGAAGAGGATGAGTATCCGGTTGTGTACCCTGTCAGTGTTGTCAGTTTGGTCATGATAGTTAGTCATTGTTGTGGTGGTCTTGCTTTCCGATCTTGCTTAGTAGTCAGGTATAGTTTGATAGTTGGGTTATTTTGTTGGTATTGTTTTGGTTATTATTACCTTAAAATAAAATAATTAGTTATGAAGTATTTTTGTTAAATAAATAAATCTAGAAATGTCTTTATGTAAATTTAGTTTATGAAAAATATATTATTCTAGAAGTTAATAAATAAAAATAGTAGTAATAAATGTAATTGCAACTAGAGATAAATAAATAAATAATATTTATGTGTTGTCATAGAATATATTTATCTTGGTCTGGTTGTAATGTTAAAAATAGAAAACTGTAAGATATTGTTCATGCAGGAGTTTTTGCCTCTTGTGGGGGGAAATCTTCTAGAAGATTTTAGGGGATTTCTTTCTCTAAAAATAAGGAGTTTTTGGGCTGTATTTAGGGGGGGATTTCTCTCTCATAATAATCTTTAGTAGATGGAACTTTTGGGGGAGAGACTGGTTTGTGGCTGCAGTAGTTGAACCCGGCATCGAATCTTTAGCGAAGTCAAGCAAGTGAAATCAGGTACCTTTAGTTCTAATTTATGTCTCAATTTTCTGTTGAAGCAAATATTTGTTTTATGATTTTCCTTGTTGATTTTAATTTGCTTAAGAGATTAGAAGCCTTATTATCAGATCCAATTGTGCATGTCTGTATCATTACATTTATGGGAATCACTGATTGAAGTGACTATCTACCTCTCAGTGATTTTGTCTTTGTTTTAGCAGTCTATTACGTTAGCCATAACTTTAGTTTTACGAACTGGGTTCCTCTAAATTTTTGATATATGGTGCACGACCTAGTTAGCTAAACCATATCCAAACATAGTCTATATCCAGTTTGTCGTTTTGTATATATGAATGTTTTGTGACTGTATACCTCTCAGCCATTTCGTCTCTATTTTAGTAGTCTGTTACGTTAGCCATAACTTTATTTTTACAAACTGGGTTCCTCTAAATTTTGATATATGGTGCACGACCTAGTTACCTAAAGAATACCCAAAAAATGTCCATACCCAGTTTGTCATTTTGGAGATATGAATATTTTTTTGACTATCTACATTTCACCTATTTCATCTCTATTAAAACAGTTAGTTGCATCACCAATAACTCTATATTTTTGAATTGGGTTTCTCTGAAATTTTAATATAAGATTCAGCTCTTACCTATGAAAACTATATCCAAAAAAGTTAGCATTACCCAGTTTGCCAATTCAGAGATATGTATCAATTAGTGACAGACATTCCTATGCCATCTTGATTGTTGTTATTAAATCTACAAATTCATTCTGTTCATATCCTTTAATCATTGCATTCCATAATTTGACATCTCTTTGAGGCAATTTGCTAAACAGTTAATGCACTTTCTTTGTGCTCTCACTTTTGCATACATGTCTACTAGAGCATTTCCTTTTCAAAGTCTCTTATCATTATCAAAACATTCTATATTTATATTCTTTCTGATATAGTATCTATTCTTGCATATCTTAATTGTTCATATTAGTATGTTTCTTTCTTAGTGGTTTATTTTAATGCTTATGAACATGATATTTGGTTATCTGAAGACTGATTCTTGTTTTTAAGTTCTTTTTTTAGAATTTAAAATTAACAATATAGTCCAATCTAGATTTAATAATAGAAACATACCTTAAAAGATTTTGGAAATCATACATGGGGTAATGATTATGAAAATATTCATGTTGGAATTGAATTATATTCTCTTAAATGCATTAGAAATAACATAATGTTTATCAAGTTATATCTTTTATCTGAAAATTAGATAATGGTAGAAGGAAAATGAATTAAATTGGATGATAATTTTGAGACTTCTTGTGTATTTAATGTAGAAGTATCAATTTTGGGTTTTAATTAGAAATCATTTAATGATGAGTCGTTGATAATAGTCCATGACTTTCAACTACTAAATGTTAACCTTGCTATTAGTCTAAGTAAGACTCTTAATATTATCTATTGCCAATAGCATAGGAATGGATTGAATATTGTACTTATGGCACTTATATCATTTGATCATATTACTAACTACTACTAATAGTTAGAATAATATTATTTTGTATTGTTGAGATATATTCACTTTATGTTTGTTGGATGATTGACCATGATTGGAATTAATGTTGCATTCTTCAAGACCCATTATTAGTGCATCAAATCATATGTTGCATTTGAGGGATCTTAGTTTATGATGTGCATTGGTAAGTGAATGTGATGTGTGACCTTTGAGTTTTAATGTCTCAAGTATTTATGTCATTTAGGGAAATGGTTTGCAGAGGCCTAGGAGGGTATGATTGTGTGGGGGTTGGCTCTGTGTACATCATGTGAGTTGAATGGAATGCATTCTTGAATTGTTGCCTCCTATTCATGTTGGAATAGTACATGTGCAAGATGGATAATACCATGACCAGTATACTTATTCAAGTGGTTATGATGACTATGCAAGATGAGTTTGCCTTACTTTGTGTATTGTGAAATGATGAGAATGTGATAGTTCATGCTTGGTTTATGTCTTGGAATAAGGACATAAGAATTGGTCCCCGTGGTTATGTTATGTATGCAAGAAGGTAAATGCCTTGCATTGTATATGTTACTTGTCATTGTGATGGTAATTGTCTTGTTTGATATTTTAGGGTCTTCTAGATGTAGGTAGGGGAGTGGCTTTCAATGTGGGGCTGGTGCCCAAAGTGGCTGTTGTGATAACCCATTGGAAGTTTTTAATCTAGTGATAACTTAATAATAAATTTAGAGGGTTGGGTAATTTCCATACTAAATAAGATAATTGGATGCCTCACCCATGCCTGTAATGCTCGTTCAAGGTAAGGATGGGATGAGAAGGCTGTGGTTGGCATGATTGAGCTCCTTGTCTCCATGAGAGGATGTGTCAGTTCTGCATGTGTCACCCTATGGGGCCGGTGCCTAGAGAGAGGCTGCTAGGATAACCATAGATGGGGGGCGGTTTCTAGATAGAGATAGCCTGGATAACCCATGCTAGGATGATGCGATGACACTCTCCCTACTGTAGCCTAGCACTCCCTAATTGTGTTTTCCTCTTTCATTATGTATTTGCCTCTTGAAGTGTTGTTTGAGTTGGTTGTGGTGTTCATTTCAACCAGTGTTGTATTAAAGTCATGTGTAGTCCTTGCACCTATTAGCCCATTGACTTCTTGTGTGTTTGCTTAGTGGGACCTCATTGTTATCTCCTAGCACAGGGGGTGGACCTCAGGGTTCCACATGGTCAGGTGGTTGTGCATTCTTCGATTAGTTTTTTGGCATCGTGGCTCATGTGTAAAGAAGTTGTATCTCATGTTTCCAAATTTCTACCTATATTTGAAGATAGATATTTGTACTATTCACATCTAGATCTATGTATCAGTGGAATTCATTATGTAATTTGATGTATTCAAAAAGAAAGAGTTTTCGTAACTATGAAACTATGTAATTCCTCTTGTAAGATAAACTATTTTATACTTGTAATCTTTAATGCAAAATTTGATGTATTATCTGATGTTGTAATCCAAGATGTTGGTTTAGATTCATTTAATTTTAATTGGTTGAATCATGTATGTTGTTGACTGTTGTTAAATTGCAATAATTGCTATAATACAGCTATGTAATCCCTAGAGATGATAGGGTAAGTGCAAAAAGATGGGGGGCCAAAAAGTGGCCAAATTAATTTTAAAAAAAATTAAGTCATAACGCGAGCGCATTATAACGTGCTTGCGTTATGACTTGCTATAAATAAATAAAAAGTTTGTAATCGTATTTCATTTCTTTCATTCTCCTCTATTCACGCGACCTGCAAACCCTAGAAAGCGCGCTGGCATTTTGTAAAACTCCATTCAACACAAAAAGCTTATCGATTCGTCGCCAAAATGCCACCACAACGTCGAGCACGCCAAAGGAATGAGTTATATTTTTTTTTGTTTGAATTTGTTTCTAAATAGGTAGGTTTTAATTGATTTTTGATGTATATTTCGTTAATTGTCAAGAAATGTTAATGCACGTCCTCCTCCTCCTCCTCAAAATCCACAAAATCCTAAGGAGGAAATACCTGTAGAACAACAACCTCCTCCATCCATTCCTCGACATGCCCCTGGAACACAAGAAAATATAATGGGGCAAATTGAAAACAACAAAAAATAAATTGAAGATATAATTGCAAGGTTGAAAGATCCTTCCACTTCAACCTTGCATAGGTCCACGCTTGCTGAATCTCTTGATTCTATGTTATCAAATGTAGATTCAATTAGCAAGCAAATAACTAGTTGGATGGATAAGAGGAGAGATTTTAGAGATTATTATGCAGACAAGCTGTCATACCAAGATGTGAAAAAATTGCAAATCACAAAATTAGACTTGTGTTCCATTTTCACAAACCCACAAACAAATCAACCTCCACCTATTACATGCAAGAGGTTCCCTATCCATTGGTGTAACAACCAAGCGATAAGGGACAATTTTGGGCAGAGGTGTTGGATGGTTTTTGACCATCCTCCATGCAATAATAATGAGGTCCCACAATACTTTTTGAGGAAACTCTACTGCAAGTTTGTCCTCAATAAAGTGCCAAACTATTTTGATATGCGGGACTTCCAGGGTAGAGGTGGGGGGTCAGCACAAGATAGACCAGGGGCATGTCTTGACCCACAGCGGGTAGTGAGATGAGTAATCAGTAGACCAGCCCACGAGCATGTTTCTATCCCTTCCATTGTCAAGGAGAGTGTTGAGGTCGATACACTTCAGTCCATTAGTGCCTTGACCCAGAGCATCATAGAACATGTCGGTCCTGCAACACAGAGTGGGTTGGGAGATAGTGCGAGGAGCAGGGTCCCACCCCATACTTGTCAGACTTGTGGGTCAGCCTGTTGTTATGACCCCACGGATAGTCAGGACACAGGTGCATAGGCTACATCTACAGCTGAGCAGATGGTGATGACAGATACCCTCCTAAGTGAGACTTTCGGCCTTGATACTCAAGTAAATATTAGCAAGTTTATTGAATTTAATTTATTAAATTTCATTTTTGAAATGCAAGAATAACTAATTTAAATTGATGATTTTAATAAAATTTTAGGGTCATAGCATCAATGCAGTTTTTAGTGGTTCTCCACCTGCATTTTACACTAGATCATCTACTGTCGAGGTATGTAACTAGTAAACAATTATAAATATTACATGTGAATAGCATCATTATATGAATGGTATTCTAATATCTGATTTTGGATGTTGAATAGGTTAATACTGTAGATTTCACGTCAACACCTGCCAGCGGTAATAAAATAAATAGTTTAATGAATGAATTGTACTTACTAGATTTTTGTATGTTACTTGTGTGCTTTATTGTGTGTACTTCCATGTTTAGATGAATGTGTGTGTATGTTAGGAGCCATGATTTGCATCACTATTATAGTTTTCGTAATTGAATGATGTTGTTTTATTTCTAGATGATGCAGGCTGCGGAGACACCTCCCCATGTTCATAGGGCAATGGAGCAGGGTGTGGCCTCTGCGATTCATAGCTCCATGGCATTGACAGGGGTATGAGGCAGATTAGTAAATTTCAATTTACATTCATTGTTATAGTTGTCTATTTTTAAAAAATTAAAAGATTATTGATTTGAAGTTTAATTTCTATCTAGATGGTTTGTATAGGACATGACATCACCATGGCCTATTCTTGCTACTGAGGCAAGTGAGGAGACAGATTATATGTTAGCGGTAAGTGATTATTTTGTTAAATATTTCATTTTTATAACATGTAATTTCTATATATTAATGTCTATACTTTTTATTGTAACAGGTAAAGATGCAGGAAGAACTAAATAGGAGGAGCAGCCCTCGGGTTTGTAGTAGACCACCCACATGCGCGTCTCCATCCCCTAGAAGATCAAAGGCTGCCCGTGATCTATTCTCTTCACCAGTTAGAGGGGAATGACTTTTTATTGTGTTCCTCTGTTGTCTGTCTATATGGCATTTGTGGACATATATTTTGTATTGTATATAGTTGACATTGTATGCCTATATGGCATTCTTGTAAGCCTATATGGCTATTTTGTATATATGTTATACTTATATCGACAGATATTGATGTATGCCTATATGGATATTTGGTTAATACAAATCTTTTTTATTGATTGCGTCCATACTTGCATTATAAATTCACATTTGAATGGATATTTGTAGATGGCTACTTCAAATATTTAAAGTCCAATTGTATTACATAGGATGTTTGTTGATCCAATAAGCTAGCTATTGTTATTCAAGTATCACCTAAACCTCATTTTGGAACTAAAAGATAAAAGTTGTATTTAAAAAAAAAATGAATCATCATGTTGAACATAAAATATTAATATTCTTTATGAGTAGCATAGAATGTCAACTATATGCAATACAAAAAAATGAATCATCATGTTATTCTTTATGTTTGAGATCTTGAAAATGACTAAGTCTGGTAGCTTGATATCCTGAAACAATAGGATGAATAATCAAGTCATTAGGATGATTGCGCCTTGAGAAAAAGTCATTAAGATGAGCGCCTAAAGGAGACTTTCTTAAACATTCAAACATTGAGCAACAAGCATGAAGGGTTAAGGCGCAATTTGCAACTCATAAAGCCTCAAAAGGGCACCCAACTTAGAGAGAGCATTCATTTAAGACAAGGTGCCCATTGACACCTATTCCACCATAAAAGTGCGCCTAAGGTGGAAGGAGAACAAGCCTCTAGTAAGTGAAGCGCACCTATTGTCTAAACCACTTCATTATGGCACCCTAGCATGAGGAGGAGTATATAAGTCAATAGGAAATGGTGCCTATAATGCAAATGAAGGACTAAGTGGCATTTTCAATAAGCATCAATTCACCTTGAGCTTTCAATAAATACATCAAATTGAGGCCCATAAGCCTAGGCACCCTTTGCGTGTAAAAGAACCTTGTATCGATGTCAAGAGTTGGTCATATCAGTGTATCGACAGACCTTGGTTAGGCTTCACCGATAGTGGTCTGTCTTGCAGACGAGTGTGGTTTGAAGTCAAAGACATCGGTGTATCAGAAGATAATCCCATCTGTGCATCAGAAGAGCAGTTGAGCGATTCACTGATGAAGGGGGTCACACCGATAGTCAAAATCCATCGGTGTATCGGCCCAAGGAGATTAGAGTCCACCGATGTTTGGAGTCTCACCGACGGGTGTGGTCTGAAGGTTGTCATTTGTGAGATCAGTGTGTCGGTAGAAGAGTTTTTAAGTGTACCGATGCTATTAAGTCCTACCGATAGGCGAGGGAATTAGAGTCTCGTATCAGAGTGACAAAGACATCGGTGTGAAAGGATATGAAGTCACTAATAGTGGACTATCTGACCGATAAGAGTCAATGATGGGATATTTGTCAGAAGTGAAATCAAATGGAGTCATGGTGGCATCGGCCTATCGGCTGATGAAATTTTAAGCTCCTCGATGGTATGTTGTCTCACCAATAGTGAGTTTGAAGGTTCAAAAGTTGATAATTCTATGCTTCCACTATGTGCTCTGCATCAGACACTCATCCCTACTACAGTCTAGCATTCTCTAGTTGTGTTCTCCCCTTTATTTTTTTGAACGCCTCTGGAAGTAATGTTGAGTTACTTGTGATGTCCTTATTGACTGGTGTTGTTTTGGATTCATGTGTAGTCCTTGTTCCTTTATAGTCTATTGTCTACCTGACTGTTTGTTGTAACTTATTGAACCACTATGATTTTGAATATTTAGATTTAGAGGGCATTAGACACCAAAACTTCTTGACCTTTAACAACCCAACCTAGAATCAATAGATTTTTGTCCATCCCAACTATTCTAGTCAAGACAAAGCATGTTGATTCTTATTCAATCCAAAGTTCATTAACAGGATTATCTTATCATAATGTTTAGGGAAATGACCACCTAGATGGATAATGATGTGATCTATCTATAAAGAAACTTGCAAGAAGTATAGGAGGCATGGGAATCCCTCCAAATTGTTTATCAAGTTGAATGATCTATGACACATCATGTATCATTAGAAAATATTCTCGAAAAGAAAGCAAGTGAAAATACTCAAAACAACCCATAACAAGGTGGAGAAGTTTAAAGGATAGAGGTTGCAACACTTTCCAACCTCATAGCCACACTAGTCCAATGGATCAGGATAATACTATCAAGCATCCACATAATAGTAGATAATCTTATCAAAAGTCACAGAGAAATTTCTAAGGACCAAAGTGTTATCCCTATGACTTGACACATACTGCTTGTTTCATAAAGCAAAGGGACATGATATAAATATTGCTGTTATATGGAGCCTAATCAGACTCAGAGGTTAATTTTACCCAACTTTTATCAATGTGGTTTCTCCCCAAATATTTTCCTACTAGTTTTGGCGCCTTGAAGTCTAAGTGCATGAAAATTGAAGTCTAAGTGTTTTTCTTCATGATCTAGGTGCTAGTTAAAGGTTGTAGTTGCCAAGAAGAGCGCCTAGCAAGAGGAAGTCTTTTGGAGTCTCCAAAACACATCAAACACAGTTTGACTAACAACAAGATAATTTTTTCCCAAGTTAGGCGCTTCAAGAGGGAAGTTAAAACATGAATAAGTGCCAACTTGTCTAGGTGCAAACTTAAGTTTGTTGAGGATACACATGGCGCCCAACATTCCTTGGTGATTTCACAAACTTCAAATGCTCAGAACTGTTCAAGGAATGCCCAATGCCCCTTCTTGATGATAGGCACCAAAGTGAGGGTTGAATTGCGCCTTGATGGCATTAGGCGCTATCTAGAGTATGCTACTCCATGGAAATGCACCTTCTTGCTTAGAGTAATTACTCCAAGGTCTTCAGTGATCAATTCCCCAACTTATGAAATGTCCTCCTTCATTTTAAAACACATTATAATGCTCCAGAGAGATGACTATACCTAGGCATTAATCTAGGTTAGAAATGCCTCCAAACTGTGCCTTCTCTTTCAGAATGCAAAACAATGTCCAAAGGTGCTAATAAACTAAAGTGCTTCTTTGGAAAAGTCCCAAAGGTTAAGATGTGCCTTGTCTTAATGAGGTGCAACTCTTGGGTAAGAAAGCTTGTAAAGTGCACCTAACTTAGTGAAGAGGTTGATAACATCTAAACCCTTCTTGGAACTTAGATTGCTTCAACTGAAGATCATCTCGCACCAATACATCACCAAACTTTCAATCACAAGATCAATTCAAACTTAGGTTCTCATTAAGAATCTTTCCAATGTTGGCGCATCTGAGAGGTTGAACTGGCAAGAGATGGCACCTAGCTTCCTAGACCTTGTTTCAATATGTTTGAGTTTGAAAGTTGACTCAATGGTATCAAGATGGCGCCATAGAGTCTTTGGACTAGTTCCTTAGAGTTTCAAAAACATTCTGGCTCCTTGAAAATTCCTCCTACATGCTTGGGCGCCATTTCAAGGTCCTAGAACCATGATGTAGCGCCTTATTGCTCTAAGCACCCATTCATGATTGTGCGACTTGAGATTGGCGCCTAGAGTGAATAGGCTTTCATCCTGACTTAATACACTGCCTCCTTTTGACAATTTTTGGGCCAGCAGAAAACCTTTCACCATGGGCAAATGTCTCAGAGATATAAAAAACTAAGGCCTTAGATGGAATGTTTCTAAGTGACATAGTTTTTGAGTAACATCTCATCAAATATTATTACCTTTTTGCACTTTGGACTCTTCAGGGATATCATCGGTACAATGTAACTCGGATTGTTTCGACATGTTTGGGTGAAAAATAGGACCATGCCTCGCATAAATGTACCCATTCAGACACATTGGAACAGTCATTTTGGTCGCATCAGGAGCAGGATGAAAGTTACACCCCTTTGCAACTTTACACTGCCTCCTTCTGACGATTTTTGGAGCAACAGAAAACCTTTCACCACAGGCAAATATCTCAGAGATATGAAATATTGAGAGAGGCTATTGTAGAGGCACTCTATGTGATCGCGTTACCTTAGATAGAATGTTTCTAAGTGACACAGTTTTTGAGTAACATCTCGTCAAAGATTGCTGCCTTTTTGCACTTTGGACTCTTCAGGGATATCGTGGGTACAATGTAGCTTAGACTGTTTCGACATGTTTGGGTGAAAAATAGGACTATGCCTAGCATAAATGTACCCATCTGGACGCGTTGGAATAGTCATTTTGGTCGCATCAGGAATAGGATGAAAGTTACACCCCTTTGCAACTTTACACTACCTCCTTCTGACAATTTTTGGGGTAGCAGAAAACCTTTTACCACGGGCAAATATCTCAGAGATATAAAAAACTAAGAGAGGTTATTGTAGAGGCACTCTACATGATCACGTTGCCTTAGAAGAAATGTTTCTAAGTGACATTTTTTGAGTAACATCTCGTCAAAGATTGCTGCCTTTTTGCACTTTGGACTCTTTAGGGATATTGTGGGTACAATATAGCTCGGACTATTTCGACATGTTTGGGTGAAAAAATGGACCATGCCTAGCGTAAATGTACCCATCCGAATGTGTTAGAATAGTCCATTTGGTCGCATCAGGAGTAGGACGAAAGTTACACCCCTTTGCAACTTTACACTGCCTCCTTCTGACGATTTTTGGGGCAGAAGAAAACCTTTCAACATGGGCAAATATCTCAGAGATATAAAAAAATGAGAGAGGTTATTGTAGAGACACTCTATGTGATCGTATTGCCTCAAACGGAATGTTTCTAAGTGACACAATTTTTGAGTAACATCTCGTCAAAGATTGCTGCCTTTTTGCACTTTGGACTCTTTAGGGATATCGTGGGTACAATGTAGCTCAGACGGTTTCGACATGTTTGGGTGAAAAATAGGATCATGCCTAGCGTAAATGTACCCATCCAGACACGTTGGAATAGTCAATTTGGTCACATCAGGACTAGGACGAAAGTTACACCCTTTTGCAACTTTACACGCCCTCCTTTTGACGATTTTTGGGGCAGCAGAAAACTTTTCACCACAGGCAAATATCTCAGAGCTATAAAAAATTGAGAGAGGTTATTGTAGAGGCACTCTACATGATCACGTTGCCTTAGACGGATTGTTTCTAAGTGACACAATTTTTGAGTAACATCTTGTCAAAGATTGCTACCTTTTTGCACTTTGGACTCTTTAGGGATATCGTGGGTACAATGTAGCTCGGACAGTTTCGACATGTTTTGGTAAAAAATAGGACCATACCTAGCGTAAATGTACCCATCTGAACATGTTGGAATAGTCAGTTTGGTCGCATCAGGAGCATGACGAAAGTTACACCCCTTTGCAACTTTACACTGCCTCCTTCTGATGATTTTTGGGGCAGTAGAAAACCTTTCACCATGGACAAATATCTCAGAGATATAAAAAATTGAGAGAGGTTATTGTAGAGGAACTCTACATGATCATGTTGCCTTAGATGGAATGTTTCTAAGTGACACAATTTTCAAGTAACATCTTGTCAAAGATTGCTGCCTTTTTGCACTTTGGACTCTTTAGGGATATAGTTGGTACAATGTAGCTCGGACTGTTTCGACATGTTTGGGTGAAAAACAAGACCATGCCTAGCATAAATGTACCCATCCAGATGCATTGGAACAGTCATCTTGGTCGCATCAGGAGCAGGACGAAAGTTACACCCCTTTGCAAGTTTACACTACCTCCTTTTGACAATTTTTGGGGCAGCAGAAAACCTTTCACCACGGGCAAATATCTCAGAGCTATAAAAAAATGAGAGAGGTTATTGTAGAGGCACTCTACATGATCGCGTTGCCTTAGACAAAATGTTTCTAAGTGACACAATTTTTGAGTAACATCTCGTCAAAGATTGCTACCTTTTTGCACTTTGGACTCTTTAGGGATATCGTGGGTACAATGTAGCTTAGACTCTTTCGACATATTTGGGTAAAAAAAAGGACTATGCCTAGCGTAAATGTACCCATCCAGATGCATTGGAATAGTCAGTTTGGTCACATCAGGAGCATGATGAAAGTTACACCCCTTCACAACTTTACACTACCTCCGTATGATGATTTTTGGGGTAGCAGAAAACCTTTCACCACGGACAAATATCTCAGAGATATAAAAAATTGAGAGAGGTTATTGTAGAGGAACTCTATGTGATCATGTTATCTTAGATGGAATGTTTCTAACTGACACGGTTTTCAAGTAACATCTCGTCAAAGATTGCTACATTTTTGCACTTTGGACTCTTTAGGCATATCATTGGTACAATGTAGCTTGGACTGTTTCGACATGTTTGGGTGAAAAACAGGACCATGCCTAGCGTAAATGTACCCATCTAGACACGTTGGAATAGTCAGTTTGGTTGCATCATGAGCAAGACACCAAAAATGCAAAAGTTGCTTTGTGCAACTTGACAACATTGACACTTTTTTGCAACATGACTCAAAGACTCAAACTGACCCCAAATGACTCAAAGTGACTTAAAATCACCTTGATTTTGGTGCCTAATGTACATTATAGAGGTTGAGGTGCTCCTTATCATTCAAACATCTTAGATGAGTGCATAGGAAAGGAAAGAGCTCTAAGTTTCATCATCATGAGCGCCTAATATAAAGAGACTTTAATGGCTCAAACCTTAGCATGGAGTCCTAAGGTGCACTTCATGTCTCCTTTCATCCATTTTGGCACCCTTATGTAGATTTTTCAACTTGATTTGGTGCCCTGTATGTGAAGGAAGATCTAAAGGCATGAAAGTGGATGTCATTTTGCAAGAGTTTGGATCATCAAAATTGAAAGAAATAAGTCTATTAAGCTTGGCTGCCCTTGGTCTTCTTGTCATTCATTATGAGCGCCTTAGGAGAATGGTATATAGGTCATCATCATGATTGGGCGCCCTGGATCGAGAGTGTTGGAGAGATCATCAAATGGTGTCTAGAGGAAGTAGGGTGAGTTATGAGTTTGGTCGCATCAGGAGCAGGACACCAAAAATGCATAACATGATGATGTAAAAATGTGTATATATGTAAAAATGCAAGAGGAAATAAAAAAAAGACAAACCTTACAAATTAATGTGCATACTTACAACTCAATGTAACATGACTTTACAAAATCAATGTGAATACTTACAAATTAATTCAATGAACCATCCGGGTCTGCTCTACTCTTTATTGTGTCAAGTATTGCTTCATGGTTAGACTCACTCACCTTCCACAAGATTTTGTTCAAAGGTCTACCCTGATACTTTATCAAATGAACATTGGATGCCACGAGAAGGTTCGAGTAATGAAGAATCTTCTGATGCGTGTCAAAGTCCTGAAATAGCCAAATATTAACACTCTTATGTGGGTACCTTCTAAGCCATGTTCCAGTAATAACCACTGAGCCTGTAGGGTATTCGATGTTTTCTCCATCTGTAACAGGGGCCTCCAATTTCTTTTTGGCCTCAACACAATGACATAAGTAATAATATGTTCTCTCTTCATTATCTTCATCTGTAATAACTGCATATACATGCCCTACATTGATATGTGTAGCAAATTAGATGAAATTAGTCAACATTACAAAAACACTACAAAGTAAGATGACATTACCTGGTTGAACTAGATGAAATTAGATGCATATGCGTTTCCTATATTACCTGGTTGAACTAAATCTGATATGTGGTCAAAGTCAACTGATGATTCCATCTGTGTTAGTTCCAGTGTTGTTGGGGGTTGATATGTGTCAAGTGGGCTAAGATAACTTAACTGTCATTCGTCAATCCACTCCTTTGACTCACACTCATCCTAGACTTGAATTGTACAGGAAGAACAAAAGCATGACATCTTTTGTGTATGGATACTCCATGAACCTGCAATTGAGCTTCTGAAAGAGTGCATCTCATTTGATCCTGTCAGTGTACAATAGTCCTCATATGGTGCAATGTTAGTATCATCTATCAACCAAAAATATCTACAAACTGAAGACTTACCTTCATTACCTGGACCAATGGAAGCATTACACCACTCGACAATCAATTTTGCATTTGTCAACTTTGCATTGTCTTTATACTTTAACTCTTCTCATGCTATGGCTCTTTTGATACATGCTCCTGCACCATCATGCTGCCCTTTCCATGCCTGGCCTCACAAAAGTTCCACATATGTTGAATACCTGTAAAATTATGCCTCCTACTCAGCCAATAGAAATTCCACGAGTTCTTGAATTGTGACGCACAGTTATCTGACCATATGATATGCTGACTGAATGATATGCCCCTTCTAGCCAAATCATTATAGAACACCTGAAAGCAACCTTGCACAAACTCCATAGAATGTGTGCGATCATCACTAATATAGAAATTATACTCCCTTATGATCTTTCTGTCATCCTCTATACTATCATTCACATGAATGAATGTGATGTGCACAAATATAGAAACCTGTGTGGAGTTGTAATATTGTGATTGCACCTCACGCTGTGGCTGTAGACTATAGTTCTCTGCAAAGTCGATGACTAAAACAATGCTACCAACCGGAAATGTGTCCTTGCATAACTTGAATTGCAAGTCCAACCATCGAGCTCTATGGGCATGTCTTGCATACTCATACACTATGTTGTCACAAAATATAGGCATAAACTGATACACTGGAATCTTTTCAATAACCAATTCACACCTCTTTGCTTCTTTACCATCTTTTGTATTGTATGCCACTGTTTTATACTTGCCAAACTCTACTAGTTCATTTCCAACTGCATGTGTTCTTTCCATATGTTCACATATTGTCAAATGTTGCAAGCCACCACAATGATGACATGTGCCATCCAAGCATAATTTCTTGTAGAATATTTGACCTTCCTCTCTTTCACATAAAATTCTTGATATGAAGTCTCTTGAAGATGTTGGTGGGGCACATATAGCACAACCCTGCAAATCATTGTTAGTGTGCATATCTAAACATATAGACCTATAAGCATCAAAATGGTTAGAAAATTCAATATGTAATCTACAACAACAAGTAGTACGTGTGTGATTTATCTTAACATAGAAATGTTTTAGCATTTCAAAATATCTTTGACAAATTTTAATTTGAGGATACCTCTCTAGAAATTTACTATAAAACTGTGTTTGAGTCTCATCCAAAAAATGCTTTGGATGTGGCTCGCGGTTTTGACTACCGATTCTCCTTCTTACCACATTCCTTTGATTTAGAGATACCCTTGTGTAATTCTTCCAAAAGTCTTCAATTAGTTATCTTAATGCTTCAACAATTGGTTTATCTTTTCGTGGTAGTCTCCCCGAGAACGCCCATAATTCATTGGCATTAGTGTCCTCAATTCTTTGGCATCTTCCAACGGCTCTTGATAAAGTTTTTCTATTAATTCTCAATTCTTGACTTGTCTTTCTAATGAGACAAGCTTTCCTCGTTTGACTACTTACTATAGTTGATGTAATCACACACCGTGTTGCATTACTATCTTTTGTGTGTGAGGTGTTAACCACACTCTCATACGCACTCATTAGATTCTTGACAATAGATTTTTCAATTGAAGCCTCTGATGTTCTCAATCCAATAATCTTCATGATAGACCTATACTTTATACTTTGCATCATTTCAACGAATAGTTGACATCTTACAGTCTCATTTAACTTTTCAAAGAACAATCTCTAAATCTTATTAGCATATCTTCTACAAGTGCGTTTTGGAATCTTACCTTCCAGTGGCTGCAAAATATTCTCATCAATATCAGTCAAATACTTTGGCTTTCTATGCAAAATTCTAGGTGGTGTTAAGTTAGGTAAATTCATTTCAACATTAGGAATTTCATCAATATTTAAATGAGATGGGTTAGATGGCATACCTTCGATCGAAGATGGAATAGATGACATACCTTGAGGTTGAGGTGGGAATGATGGCATACCTCCTTCATCACATGTGAGTGATGATGTACTCTCAACTTGAGATGTGGTAGATGGTGTCCCTACATGTTGACTTGCGGTAGAGGACGTGTCTCTAACTATGGTATTCAAATCTCTCGTACCACGAAGTTTTTCCATTCATTCTCTTTGTACCACCAATACCATATCTCTTTGTGATGGTTGTGGTTCCTCTTCAATTGGTATGTCTTCATTTATTGTGTCCAATTTCCTGTTCTCATGAAGTTCCCTCATAGCCACTGCTTTCTTTGCATTCTTAACTTCTATCTCTTCCTATGTTGGTTTAATTCTTGATAGTTTCCTCAGCATGATGGAGAATTTGTCTGTAGCATGATAAAGAGACCAATATTAGTTCCTAAGAAATGAATACAAGATAATAGTGGGATTGTATTTTTTTTATATTGTAAGGATTTATTCTTGTATAGTTTGACATCATGGTATGTTAAGGTTTTTTTATTACACATAATTATTAAAGAGCCCAAGTGTAGAAAATATACATGGCATCATGTGAGATTGTAGGCTACTTTCTTGATTGGGAATGTGTCTATTTTAAACATGTATGATAAAGCATGATAAAGTAATTCAATCCGAAATAAGAAAAATGTAAAGAACATGCATGTAAAGACTTGACATACCTAAAAAATGAAGATTCAAATGGAGAGAGTACCCAATTATGTAGTGTTTTTTTCTTCTTGCATCAAACTCCTCAACAATTTGAGTTTTTCACCCCTTGCTTCCTTTTCAATGTTAAATTAAATAACACTCAAATATAATTACTAACAACAATACTATTAACCAATCTATAATGTTAAATTCCTAAAATTGAATCACAATTAACATTTCAACACTACAAAAATTGAAACTTGAATAGATATATATCAAACTTGGTGTGAAAACTATGTTATTTCCTCCTTCTCAAGTTGGCAAAGCAGAAAAGGTGGTGAAAGATCATGCAAAGGTGGTACAATGTGTCAAATGTGCATGTGAACTTCCCAACAGCATGAAAGCACTTTTTTTTGTCGGAGCACGAGCAGAATCAGTAAGAAAATAGACCATGTGGGCTTGGATCATGGGGGTCAACACTTTTTTACCGTTTTAATAGCAAGACAAAATGTGACCACATTTTGTCTTGCTATAGATTGATCACATCTCTTTCCAAACCTTCCCCTTCAAAATTGAATGACCACAAGGTTTTTGAGGGAGAACTTTTCCTATTTCCTGCAAGAGCTTGCCAGATGCTCCACCATATGATAGGCATAACAATGAAGGGGCAAGCCCTAAACCCTAATCCGTCAACCCTAAACCCTCAACCCTTGACACTATACCTTAAAGCCTAATCCCTCAGCCCTCAACACTAAACCTTATCCCTAAACCCTAATCCCTCAGCCCTCAACCCTAATCTGTCATCCCTCAACTCCAATCCCTCATCCCTAAACCCTAAATGCTATCCCTATTCCTAAACCCTCAACAAACTTGATACTATACCTTAAACCCTAATACCTTATCCCTAAACCCTCCAACCCTATCCCTAATCCTTATACCCTCCACACTCTACTTTAACCCTAATCCCTCAACCCTCAACCCTATCCCTAAACCCTTGACCCTCGAACCTCAACCCTTAACCCTCAACATCAAACCCTAATCCCTCAACCCTTAACTCTGATCCCTTGACCCTCAACCCTATCCCTAAACCCTAAACCCTCAACCCTCAACATCAAATCCTAATCCCTCAACCCTTCACTCTAATCCGTCAACCCTAAACCCGATCCCTAAACCCTCAACACTATACCTTAAACCCTAATCCCTCAACCCTCAACCCTAAACCTTATCCCTAAACCCTAATCCCTCAACCCTCAACCCTAATCCGTCATCCCTCAACTCTAATCCCTCATCCCTAAACCCTAATCCATCATCCCTCAACTCTAATCCCTCATCCCTAAACCCTAAATGCTATCCCTATTCCTAAACCCTCAATAGACTCGATACTATACCTTAAACCCTAATCCCTTACCCCTAAACCCTCCAACTCTATCCCTAATCCTTATACCCTTCACACTCTACATTAACCCTAATCCCTCAACCCTAAACCTTATCCCTAAACCCTAATCCCTCAACCCTCAACCCTAATTCGTCATCCCTCAACTCTAATCTGTCATCCCTCAACTCTAATCCCTCATCCCTAAACCCTAAATGCTATCCCTATTCCTAAACCCTCAACAGACTCGATACTATACCTTAAACCCTAATCGCTTATCCTCGACATTCTTATTTAACCCTAATCCCTTGACCATTAACCCTATCCCTCAACCTCAACCCTCAAGCCTCAAGCCTCAACCCTCAACTCTCAACATTAAACCCTTAACTCTAATCCCTCGACCCTCAACCCTATCCCTAAACCCTAAACCCTAAAACCTCATCCCTCAACTCTAATCCCTCATCCCTAAACCCTAAATGCTATCCCTATTCCGAAACCCTCAATAGACTTGATACTATACCTTAAACCCTAAACCCTAAAACCTCAACGTCAAATCCTAATCCCTCAACCCTTCACTCTAATCCCTCAACCCTAAACCTTATCCCTAAACCCTCAACACTATACCTTAAACCCCAATCCCTCAACCCTAAACCTTATCCCTAAACCCTAATCCATCAACCCTCAGCCCTAATCCATCATCCCTCAACTCTAATCCCTCATCCCTGAACCCTAAATGCTATCCATATTCCCTAACCCTCAACAAACTCGATACTATACCTTAAACCCTAATCCCTCTACCCTCGACACTCTTATTTAACCCTAATCCCTTGACCATTAACCCTATCCCTCAACCTCAAACCTCAACCCTCAACTATCAACATTAAACCCCGAACTTTGATCCCTCGACCCTCAACCCTCAACCTCAAATCCTAATCCCTCAACCCTTCACTCTAATCCCTCAACCCTAAACCCTATCCCTAAACCCTCAACACTATACCTTAAACCCTAATCCCTCAACCCTAACCCTAAGCCTTATCCCTAAACCCTAATCCCTTAACCCTAATCTGTCATCCGTCATCCCTCAACTCTAATCCCTCATCCCTAAACCCTAAACACTATCCCTATTCCTAGACCCTCAACGGGCTCAATACTATACCTTAAACCCTAATCCCTTACCCCTAAACCCTCCAACCCTATCCCTTAACCCTAATCCCTTGACCCTCAACCCTATCCCAAAACCCTTAACCCTCGAACCTCAATGTACTCAACCCTCAACGTCAAACCCTAATCCCTCAACCCTTAACTCTGATCCCTCGACCCTTAACCCTTAAAACTTGAACCCTAAAACCTATCCCTACACGCTCAACACTCGACACTATATCTTAAACCCTAATCCCTTAACCCTCATCCCTAAAGCCTCAACCCTAAATCATTAAACCTTCAACCCTAAACCCTATCCCTAATCCCTCTACCCTCGACACTCTACCTTAAACCTAATCCCTCGACCCTTAACCCTAAATGCTATCCCTAAAGCCTCAACCCTAAACCCTAATCCCTAATCCCTCTACCCTCAACACTCTACCTTAAACCTAATCCCTCGACCCTTAACCCTAAATGCTATCCCTAGAGCCTCAACCCTAAAACCTAATCCCTTAAGGTCCTAAACTCTAATCCCTTATCCCTAAACTCTAAATCCTATCCCTAAATGCTCAACCCTCAACCTTAAACCTTAATCACTCAATCCTTATCCACCCCTCTCCTCCCCTATCTGGCTCACTCCCATCTCTACCCTCCTCTGTCCTCGACACTATACATACATACATATAGGCATACATAGATACATACATACATACATATAGGCATACATACATACATACATATTGGCATACATAGATACATACATACATACATATAGGCATACATACATACATACATTATTAATAGCCTTGAACATAAAAAAAATTAAGGGGGACATAACACGAGCGTGTTAGAATGCACTTGTGTTATATCAAACATGACAAACAACAGACTTGCGAAAAGGAAAAATGCAAAGCAAACCATAACGCAAGCGCGTTATAGCACGCTCGCATTATGTCTTGCTTTGGGAATCCCAAGCCTTGGGCTTGGGATTTGCTTTGGATTTCCAACTCAAAGGCTTGGAGTGCCTTTTGAACAGTCATAAATGTGTTTTTCCAGATTCTTCAAGATTTCACATAATTTCATTCGTGATAACCCTCAGATTTGCACGTGTTTCAACGTCGAACAAATTAAACACCTGGGTAATGTTAGGCTTTCTCTTAGCTATTTGATGATGTGATTTTTTTCACATTTTAACAATGTTAAGCCTTTCATCTTTAATTTCTTTTATTTGTGTGTCAGTTTTTGGGCAAAAATCACTGTTTGGTCTTTTTTTCATTGTAAATTAACTATTCATTAAAATTTTTAAAAAATTACATATTTAGAAACTAGACTCCATTCTACAAATATTAAAAAAAGAAAAAAATAATTTTCAATTAGTTTTCAAAATTTATAGGGGTAGCATGGCCAAAATTCTATTTTTTAGGATGTGTCCACTTTGAAAATTACTAAAAAATCAAATATTCATCAAAAAATTATCAGAAAAATCAGGCATAAACTACATGCTATTAGATAGTTTCTCACTAAAGTGATTTTAAAAATACCAAAAAAAAGTTGACCTTTTGAGGGAGCCACAAAACATGCTATGTTATGTTTTTTTGACAGAAACAACACCAATTTCTGTGGCTCCATCTTTTGAACCCCTTAATCTATGCCATTTTTTTTAAAAAAATAGTAGTTTAGAAAGTAGACTCAAAGTACTACGAACATTGTTTTGGTTGCATCTCCAAATTTTGAGTGTAACTATGCTCAATTTCTCATCCAAGGCCAGTATTTCCTGATTTCAGAAAAAAAGTGGCCACTTAAGACCCCTTTTTGGCCCTCCATCTTCTTGCACTTACCCGATACTTGATGCTATTAGTCTTTGTTATGTTTTGTAATCATTTCTTCTTTTAAAAAAAAAAATTGCCTTTTTATTGCTTTAGTTGAACTTATCTCTAGAGTTGCATGGCGGGGCATTACATGCTCTCTCTCATAAATTGTAAATATATATATATATTTATTTATTAGTAAAATGTAAGTATTTATTATTATTTAATTCTTTTAAATATAATTACTTATATTAAAATATATTATATAATTATGCTAAATACTTTAAATAAATAATATACAACTAAAATTTCATATTATATAAAGCTAAAATATTAATAACTTAAAAATATACATAAAACTTTTATATATATAATCGAACTATTCATTTATAAAATTAAAATATCAATCTATATTTATAAAAATATTAAAATCGTAAATAATTAGAGGGATCACATGATCTGAAACTCAGGGCACATTGATGACCGTCCAACTGCAAGGAATGAGTCAGAGGTTAGCAGTAAAGTAATTCCTAGGGAGGGACATTTTGTCCTTAACTCCTGGCTGAGGGGAGCCATCTTCTACCAAATTTTAGACACCAAACAACACACAATGATATAAGTAGCCTTTATTATTAATTTATATATTATTATATATTAGATATTATCTAATAATATTAATGGTGAGCGAAACCAACATTATAGGAGCCACTAAATTTCTTTACGATTCACCATATCATTATATACATCAAGTGGACATTTTTGTCAGTTATTTAATTAAAAAAGATGACTCTTGCTTTCATAACATACACGACTCTTTCTTTCGTAATCTCAGCGAGTGGATTTTTTTTAGTTTTTCATTTGTATATTTTAGGCAAGCAAAGTTTTTGTACTTTTATGGGAAAGAACAACGGAGACGGAAAAATGGTGATAAAGGTCGATAGACGACGAAATCGAACGGTAAACAATCCTTGAATCATCTTGCATGCCCCTTAGACATTGCAAACTGTTGATCTTGAAGGAAGCACATCCAACTCATTGAGGGAATGCCTTTGACATAATAAAATCAAATTATTTATTTACAATGATTTATTAAAATAAATTATATATTTTTTGACATCTAAATAAAATATCATATTTCTACATTTTTTAATGTTTATGTTTTTCTCTTTTCTTATAATGGAATGGAAATGAGGGGAAAATACAACAAATATCTAGATATATATCATATTTGGTAAACTATGAATAAAGAAAAAACTTTACTACTTGTACATTTTTTTACAATGGATTGGAAAATTGGACAAAAATCTTGATATCCATAATATTTGATAACTACAAATATAGTGAGATATCCACAACATTTGTTATTTTCCTACAATTTAAATATACAAGAAATAGTAGCAATTACCCTCCTAATCCTAAAGCCTTTCTAGGATGTATGGTTGTTTTCTGTAAAGTAAATTTTCTATTTTAAAAACAATTTTAAAGATATATGATTTAAGGACACTAATGTTGTTATATGGAGCCTAATCAGACTCGTAGGTTAAATTTTCCCCATGTTTATCGGTGTGGTTTCCCCCCAAATTATTTAACGGGGGTTTGGGGACAGCGCCCCCAAGGCGAGGTCAAGGGGTAGTGCCCCAGCGAGGGCTCGGTGTCAACGCCTCTGAAACCTCAAACGACTTTTATTATTTTATAAATGCATTGGAAGTTATTTTTCTATTGGCTAACATAAAAACACCCTATTTTGTAACCGACATAAGTCTTGATAAAAACGGCTAAGGGTTAGGGTTTCTATTGATATTATATTGTAGCATTTGCAGCGGTATTGAGTTGCAAGGATTGCTGGATGTAAACAGATTGATTTGCTAGATAATAATATTGGACTCTCTGTTGGTGGATGTAGCCTGAGTTTGGTTGAACCACGTTAAAAATTGTCTCACTATTATTATTTCTATGTATTTTGCATTCCTTTGTTTAATCTTTATTTGCATTTAATTGATATCTTCTGCATGCAATTCCTAACAACTAATAGCCTTAAATCACAAAATTATTGTCCTTACTTCTTAACAGTCTCAATGACAGCCATAGAAGTGATGAGATTAGGGGCATTTTCTTCATCCTCTTCGTAATAAAGAAGCTTCATATCTACCATCTCTAATGCTACAAACAATAAAACTCTTACATTAAAACCTTAGACCTTTATCGATGAACTCTAAACCTAGCCAAGGAAAATAAAACTAACCCTAAAAAGTCCCTTGGAAAAACTAGAGCTATTTTGCAGATCAATAGATGAAAATAATTTAATAAAAAGTGTAGCCCAACATGATTTAATATTCATTGTTGTTAGGAGGACTTGTGTGGCAAAGTGATGAGCAAAAAGAAGAAAAGAAGCATGAAATGTAATAAAAGGAGAAAGTACATATGTTTCATCACACCTTTGAATATTTATGCAAAATTAGCTTTAAAATGTGAATGTAAAGGTGATATTGATGAAGAGATGGTTTGAAGACAAATTCAAGGAACCTAAAAACCCCTAGGGTTTTAGAGTACCTAACGCAATAGAATAATAATACTCATTATGGGTCAAGAACATACACTGGTCATTACAGGCTTAAATAATAACACTACTTTCATTCTGGATAAATATGTTAGTGATTCATGTTTGATAAAAAATAAACCATCTGATACATTCTTTCTTATTAGTCCCTGCCGTAGGCAGGGTAACTGTTGTTTTCGCCCTCAAACTATTAATCTGCTTTGAAAACCGTGCAATCACAAAAATTTCAGTTTATCCTAAGGTTTTTTTTTTTTCAACGAATTTTTGTCTCTCGCTGATTCTCATTTTTTCATTGGAGGATTCAATTTTAGCCCATTGGCAGTGTTTTTTCCATTCTAAAAATCTTGTGATTTTCCGCAGTTAGTAAATTTACTCTTTCTAATGTTTTCCTGCAGACATTAATCCTCCCTCCAGGCTTTGGGAAGGCAAAAATTTGATTTTGGAGCGAATAGATTTTGTGTTCCTAATGTTAATGTTTTGTTTTATTTTCTGGAGTTGGACACGTGTGAACAATTTCACGCTCTAGGCTCAACAGATGTTTGTTTGGCTTCCACATGTTGCATACATGCCAAATTTCCGTTGAAGAAACAGGAGCTGCATAGTATCCTATCTTTGACAGCTGGAAATATAATCATCACTTTTTCATTCCCCTGCTGCCATAAATCTTCCTGTATGCTTTCACATTTAATCACATTCCATAAGCAAAGGTGGTTTCTGCGGAACAGAGGAGATCGAACCATTGTATCTCTGGACAAAAACAAGTGCATTGGTGAGTGAACGAAACGCTAAAATTGGGTGAAGTTTTATAATTTAATGAAATGATAAAACATAGAAAGAACCTTCTAAGCTCAACTAGATTGTTTTTTCTGCTTTTAGTAGTATTAATAATGGCAGTGCATAGGTTGTGTGAACAGTGCAAATTTGTGTGAAAAATTTATGTATCAAACCTAAGGGTTGATTGAAGTTTTCTGGCTTAAGGACTGATGCGGCTAGAGAATGATAGTCATATGCGCTTACCTATCCCCGTCGGTTGCAGTTGGGTTTATTCAGATTGCCAGGATGGTTGCATTTCATGTGTGGCGAGGAAAATTTTGCAAGTTAACTACAGAAATAGGAAATTTGTTCTCGCATTTTGCTCTCGCCCTAAATTGTGACTTTCTGTTTTCCCCTGTTTGGATGAATTCAAAACTCTATAACCAATTTTTAGTTTCGATGAATTCAAAATTCTGTAAGCAATTTTTATTCAGAAATTCATTTTCTTTAACAAGTATTGACTGCCTACGCTTGTGATGTATTGTGGTATAGTTGTGTGATTTTGGGCTGGCCACATGGACTTTGGGAGCTTCAGTACCATTCTTGTGTAAGACAGTGAAGGTAACATTTGGGTAAAGCAAAAATATTTGGTTTACTGATTCCATTCCTTTCAATTCAATTCAATGTGTCAATACTGTAAAAAATCTATGCATTTGGGGTCGCTCCCCTCGAGCTACTCACAGGAAGGAAGCCTGTTGTTTTTGCCTCCATCTATTAATCTACCTCGCACCATGCGCTGGTAAAAATAAAGCTTTTCCTAATGCTTTTTCTTTTAAATCTTGCTAAATTCAGCCGATTGAGGATTTGATTGTTTGTAATGTTTTTTCTAGTTTTTGATTGCTGACGCATGCCTTCTCAATGCAAGATGTTTCCCCCACATGGCAACAGGCGTCTTTGGCCTCCATTGAGACGGTTGTTTTCTTCTTTTGATAGACGATGGCAAATGACAAAGTGGTGGTCTTGGACGGATCTCATCTCAGAAATACCTTGTCATAATTCTCCTCTGAAAACTTTATGGGTGAGCTGCAATATGTATGATCTGAATTCCATAGATTATGTTTTAATTTGTTTTTTCAGGGTAAGAGGTGGTGGATTTGCAACATCATATGGATATTAAATTGCAGAGGCAATAAATTTTACATTTTGGGTCCAATTTTAGTGGGTGGGGGTAAAAGGTTGGGTCCAATTTTAGGGTTTAGACAATATGAGAACTTATTGTGTTAGTTCATATTGTGAGTGCATTGTAACAAAATATATAAAAATATCTAGTGCTGGGTACAGTGTTTTATCTACATTTTATAACCATTTGGTTCATGATAGAAATAGCAAAATAGATTGGTAGTTACTAAAGAAATGCAAGGTAAAAATAGACAGAAATACTAGAATTTCTACATATCTAATCCAAGTTAGTTATAGTTGATCCACTGTTCCTCTTGAACCTTAGTTAATCCTTTAAAGTACTTGAAGTGACAAAGACATAAACATAGAGATACATTAAAAGCCCATCTTATTGGTAAAATCCACTTTTTGAATTACAATTTATGTTGTAAGCATCATGCAAACTCCATTAGATTTAAGATCTTTCCCTCTATATAGTTATAACAAACCCCAAGTCACCATACTTGCATGCCATATAATAAGCAGTTTGCCATGGTCATATCTCATATGAGCCAAAGCTGAAAGGGTGGCTTCAAGAAAAAATACTTGTAAGGGAAATGCAGAGATCAAACTTGCTTCAAACATGTTCTCTCATGATTGATGCTCTGGAGAATGGTTCCCATGGTCTAGCACACTCCAAACTTGGCACGAACATTTGTTTATAGTTATACACATCAAATGACAACATAGTGAAGAAATGCCCGTAAACTTTACCTAGCTGCATTGTATAAACAAGTAGTAAGGACACCTGAAGCTGTCCCTCCATGGTTGAGGCCTAAGTGTTCAAATCTCATGGCATCAAAATCAAAATTGCTTCCCTAGCTCTAGTTTGATGTTTGTGTCCACCAATTGGCAAACACTGCCTATTAGGCCAAACTCCGCTCGAACTCATAACATACTGAGAGATTAAGATAAGTTTGTATAGTCCCGTACCTACTTCATGTTAATTATGCAAGTCCTGTTGTCAAAAATAAGGATGCTCAAAACTCTTAAGACTAGTTCTAGTTCAAATTCATACTCTGGAAAATTTGGTGTATAGCTCTATTAGCCTCTATATACTCTGTGTGGTCAAAACTCTTAAGACTAGTTCTAGTTCAAATTCATACTCTGGAAAATTTGGTGTATAGCTCCATTAGCCTCTATATATTGTGTGTGGTAGAGAATTGAAATAAGGTATCCTAATAAGTGTGGTTTCAAGTTTGAGCTCTGAGCCTGACCAGCTCAAATTCAAAAGGTGTATACATTTTCCTACTTTTCTTCTTTGAGACCTCGTCTGGGAGTTTGTTAAAATTTATGTGCATCTTAGTAGTCATATCCAGAAGTGCCACATACAATGCAGAGTCATTTGAAATGGCATAGCAATTCTTTGTCAGTCAATAAACATCTTGCTCCAGCAAGTCAGTCATATAAATCATTTGGGTTCCACATAGAATTTATTTTTGTGGTGTGATAACTGAATATATGGTCTGATTTGGGCAGCCTTCATCGAAAAATGATTTACCTGAAATTAAATAAAAATCCCAATCCCTAATTACTTTTTCAATTCTCTTAACTAAATTAATCTCTTAACCGAATCTCCTTAAATTTTTTTTTTTTTTTTTCAGTAACTAATCTAAAATATCATCCATCTATTTCTTAAGCTATGTATAAAATAATTAACCACAAAACTGGCTAATAGTATTAGTTTTCCATTTAAAATGCTCCTTGATCCGAAGTTCAACAGCTAGTGCATACATCCTAATCTAAACAAAAATGTGTGTCAAATTGCTTTTGTTCAATGGAGTATTACAGTCCATTACCTATCGTAAAGTCATGCACTTGAATTTCTATCAAATTAGAGACAATTCTTCAAGGAAAAATTAACGATCGATAAAACTCTTAAGACTTACATAAAAGAAACAAACCCATCACATATTTAAATTCTACTTTTAACTTCCACGAGAAAAAAATTTCGTCAGAACTTACAAATTATTACATAAAAGTTTCAATAAACTGTATCTGTGAAGACTTTATCATCATAAAGCAGAATGAAGACTTTATCATCATAAAGCAGAATAAAAATTAGGTAATCTCAACTTTCAGTAGTGAATGACTGTCAATGAATAAATTGTCTTGGTGCTAGTTTTCCTATGACATAACAACTTGCATGTGAATCGACAAACCATTGCTCTGCAAAGTTGTGGCAGATCACATATAAGATCCATTTGAATAGATCTAGAGTAACAAGTAAAAATGCCCTTCTGAGCATTGGAAAATTGTCTAGGCTGCCTAGATGTAAGTGTTGGAGGAAGCCTATGAGCAGTCTTTTGTGGGCAGAAGATTACTTAGTTTTGCAACATGGTGTTTTCCCAATGCAGCACTCATTTTTCTTCCTGTTGTGTTTTTCCTTAAATCAATTTCAATATAGTTATCAAGATTGTACACCTAATATAAAAATACAGGGTAGTGGATGATTCTAGCATAATATGCTCACCCTGCATCAACATATATTTTGAGTTTCAGCCCCTTATTTCTTTTGCAATGGAAGGCAGGGACTGCAGCTGCACCGCAGCCCTTGTTTAAAGTTTTGTATGCCTCAAATAGCAAACTATTTTAAGCTTTACATTTTTTTCCTTTTGGTGAAACTGGCAATTGAAATGAACCTTTTATACGAATGGTATGACAGTGTGAAGGAGATCTTTTCTTTCTAATTCAAATTGATCTATATTGAGATTGCGTGAAGTCATCCACGAAGTCTAAGATTTGGTTACGATGTATTCAATGATCACAAGAACCGAGAAAAGAAAGTACTATTATTATTAGCCTGATCAATCAAAACGATATTCCGATATTCCGATGTCTTTCGAAATGTTTTTATCTAAACGAAAGCCAACAAACAAAACTTGAATTTATTTGGAATTTTTATACTCTGCAGCAGTGATTTCACTTGATGCCAGCTAGGTCGTTAATCTCTGACTTGAATGAAATATTATGATCAGTTAGTGACAGGTGTAGCAGACATTTCCACCATCATCCACTTCAAAGGTTTCCTAATACTATGTGTTTCTTCGTCTTCTCTTACTTTCTGGTCATCCAATTACAGAAAACAACGAGGAAATAAATGAGGCTGTAAGAAAATTCTCTTCTTCTTTTCTTTAACGTTTTAACAAATGCAAAAGTAAACTGGTCCTCTGCGGAACCTCATAACGAAGTAAATTTTTTTGATTTTGGCATCCAACCTGACCCATCAGCTCTACGATCATTTAACAAACCAGAACGTTTGAAGGACGTTTACATCCAGGGCACAAATTTCTAAGGCTATTTCAGAAATGGTTTTAAAACAACAAAACCTGAAACCGGTACAAGCCTCTATCCCACCGGTTGTAGCCCGTGTACTTCACCATCAAGTCCCAACTACTTACTCTGGTCATTTCAGTCTCATATTGTACACAGAGATGATGCTCATCTCCCCAGCTACCGCCTTAGTTGGATACAGGCTCTTCGAGTTGCTTTTTCAACAAGATTTTTGAGATCTAAACAAATAAATAAAAATGTTATCCTCCACATATATTACCTCCCTAATGACACACTCTCCACTCATAATAAACAAACTCTATAAAATCCCCATCTTGATAAGATGATATGAAATTCCTTTGATTTGACTATATTCACGAAGTCAAGAATTCAAGAAACAAAATTAAAGGTAAGACAAGATAGGCATCATTTTAAAGTCCCTGTGATACTTGTTGTCAACGGGTTTGTGGCTATTCTGTTTGCTGGAATAAACCGTCAAATTTAATAGCAATAAACCGTCAAATTTAATCGTATACTCGGTTTCCTTGTAACTTCATGAAACTTTTTAAACATAAATTTATTTTCATTTGAAAGCAATGGAAGTGCGCAAATGCAAGGAATCTAGCAATGGAGATCTGGCTTTTAAAAATCATTGAAAATCCACTTTTTGTTGAACAAACCCTTTTTTGAAATGTAATGTGAATGCCGATGTGTCTTGAGTCTCTAGCACATTCAGATTTTTAAAAATGGCTTAGCCATCAAATCTAAAAACAATTTAACTCAAAAAATGATAAATGAATTTTTTACATATAAATAAATGTATATATCTTTTAATTTCATACTGAACTATTTTTTCCCTTCCATTTTAAATACTCAAAAATGATAAATGAATTTTTTACATATAAATAAATGTATATATCTTTTAATTTCATACTGAACTATTTTTTCCCTTATATCTTTTAATTTCATACTGAACTATTTTTTCCCTTCCATTTTAAATAACCTATTGGAAAATCATTGCACATAAACTTCCTACAACTAGTAGTAATAATTTCATTTACAACTAGTAGTAATAATTTCATTTGGCAATACTTTTCTTCCATTTTAAATAACCTATTGGAAAATCATTGCACATAAACTTCCTACAACTAGTAGTAATAATTTCATTTGGCAATACTTTTCTTTGTAATAACCAATGTATGCACTTAAATAATAATAATAATCTCATTTAAGAGTGCTTTAGCTTGTAACAACTAATTATACGCTTAATTCAAAGGTTAGATTAATATTTTTGTTTATATTGTAAAAGTAATAATATGTACTCTGATAATTATTATTAATTTTTTGATTTATTTCTATGGCTAATCAAATTGCCAATAAATTATTTTAATCATTTAAAAAATATTTTTAGTTAAGTTTATGCTAATACCTCTTTAGTTAGAGTCAAAGATTGAGGATCAGGGGTATCTATTCCACCAAAGTCACCCAATGCATGATCTGGCCTCATCACAATTGAGCCACAACCCTTTAATAGAAATTTAAATTTTAACTTTACAAAAACTATATATTTAGTTGAATAAAAAAAAATTAACATAGAATTTGTTGTAGACATGATATTTCCACAGTCCATAGTATAACCCAGTCCACAGTCCATAGTAGAATTTTGCAGAATTTTGCATCAACACTTTAGTGTTGATACAAAAAAGTATAACACAGTTTTTCCAGAACACTTTTATCTCATAGAATTTGTTCTTAGATACAATATTCCAAAGAATAGGAACCAATTAAAGTAAACCTGGTTACAATAATATATTTGCTTGTCAAGTACTAATAATACAGTGGGACAGATGGCTCAGATTTCTTGTCAGCTCTTTCGCATGACACGGTTTACATGTACTCCAAACTCCCTGGAATGAATCTGTACCTTACACGTGTACATTGAACACCATATCTCTTCCCTCGAGCTCATTGTACATAATTAGAAGACATGTCTTTTGTGCGTTGGCGAAACCTCACCTGTTTAACCTGTGATGGATCAACAAATGTTCATCATAATCGTGTTTTATCACTCTACTTAAATATCATCCACTTCAATGGTCAAACAATCAATAGCAATTTTACACCTCATTCACAATATAAAATATTAAATATTTGTCCTATTTTTATTGGCCAAAATTGAAGTGGATAATATTTAACAACAGCGATGCTTTATTAACTCATTTCAACGCCGAAGCAAAGTAACATCTATTTAAAGGAGAAACAGTAGCAGAGAAATCCATAAGCACCTGGGTATTTCTGCAAGTTTCAGGTACGTTCCCTAGGGAAGGTTTCCATGGCAAATTGTCTTCGTTTTCCTCCCGATCTTCCTTTACGTTTCCTCTCTCCATTTGCTGGGATTTCGCATGGTTGAGGCATGAATCGAGGATTCTTTCCGCTGTCTCGGAACCATTTTCGCTCTCTGCCATCATTTCAATAAGCTGAGCTTTTGTCATACGGACTTTAACCCGAAGAGCTCCATTATCTTCACTGATTTCAGAAGATGAGGTATCTGATGATGGCTTACAATTCATGCGAGAAATATCAGAAATGGATCTGCGCGCCAAGAGCATACTTTCAAGCCTAGACTTTGCGCTCATGGCTATTCCAGAACGGACCCTTCGTGGCTCGCGTTGGTAATTCTCCAACTTTGGCAATTGAACAAGAAAATAGAGGTACTTAGCCTGGAGACTCGCAGATCCATCCAGAGGCTTTGCTCTGACTCCCATATGACGAACTGCTTCCGAATGCAAAATGACATAGCCTGGATAATCTTTGAGGATCTCATCTACTGTCACAGGCTGCTTCACCTTCAACACTTGTCCGTCTAACTTCATGATCTTAACACGCCCATGGTGTCCTCTGAACAAAATTGCGTTGCCCATGAAATCCAATCTGGGAAAATAAATTTAAAAATAAGAACATCTATTATTGGGGATTATATTTGGCTTTTATAGACATATAGATAAGTAGCGACAATTTTGGAGTCAATAACAAACGTGTTTATAAGCATGCGTGAGAGGATTGTTAGCTCCAGTCAACAATGAGCAGCACTGGTTTCATTTCAAAATAGTTTTATTAAAGACCGCAAAGTCATGAGACGATCGGGACTTTTCTTTCGTAGCAAATTAGCAATCCGTTCATATTCAGACGGCCTTTTCGCCTCTTTTGTGCGGGTGCCCTTTAAATTAGGTCCACGTAACACGTGCGTACCTGCATGCCTTGCCGACATTACGAAAGTCTTGAATTTCAACCCTGATTTTTCTTTGGGTGCACGCATATTTACGAATATTTAATTTTGGATTTTGAATAAAAATTATAATGGTAATAATGTGGTTCTTCATAAATATATGTTTTAGAGATGACGTTTCCATCCATGATAAGAATGTTTTTGGATGTTAAATGTGTTAAAAAAATTGCATAAAGTTTTAGATCACATTTTTTGATTTAGTATGAGAATAAAGAGAAGAAATGGATCACATTTTCTGATTTAGTATGAGAATAAAGAGAAGAAATGGATCACATAGTGTGAAAAGTTGAGTAGAAAACTTACACTCTTGCAATGTGATCCAAAATGTTAATTAAAAAACCTTTTACACAATTAATATATAAAAACTTTTTTGATCAAACATAAAATATTCATAATCAATGAGTTGAACCTAAAATGTTGATACAAAAAATTTTACTTAGTTAACATATACAAACTTTTTTGTCAAGCATAAAAATTTCATCAATGAGTCCAATTGTATTGTTTAAATTACAAGATAATTTGTTCTACTTATTACCTCAAAATTTAACCATTTCTTAAAGTCTAATACCAATTAACAAATATTAAAGTAAAATATGTTTTTGTTGGTTAACACCATAGTCTTGGTAATATGCTATTTTATTAGTTCTTGCCATGGAACTATAGCCGCAAGGCTGTCTTTAACACAAAATTCAATTCAGTTATTTTTGCTAATGAGGATTTGTTATTTCTTTTATTAAATTGGAGAGTAAAGTTCAAACATGCAAATGTTAGATTTTTAACAAAAAATAATGAAAAAGAGATTTAAATTTCTTTTAACTAGTTAGCATGTTTGGCAGTTTGAATTTCAATACAAGAGAAGGCACATAAATTTAGACTTTAATGAGCAGAAAAATACCATGATTGCCATTTTTTCCTCCCTCTAGGTTAGATGTCCACATGGTAGCAAAACCATCCCATAAAGTCCTATGAACTAACATGTTTTGTTGGATAAATGTTGCTGATGACACTGATATTTTTAGAAGACCATATTTAAAAGTTTTTTTAATTAGACTTAAAGCACAACTTTAAAGTTTTTTTTTAAAAGATTATTATATAGTCTTTTATATGCTTTAGTTACTATTCTTATATAACAAGATGAAAAATGCATATGATGTATTATATTTAGCTATTTTTTCTTTTATTTTTAGATTAACTAAGACTCTATATACTCCTCTATGTTGTTGTTCATTATGCATTCATGGATCAATTTAGAGTTTGATTCACCATGTAATAGATGCTAGAATTTTTGTGGTGATTGCAATTAATTTATTCTTTCAGATTTTTTTGTTACAAGTGGTATGTTAATGTTTAGATTCATCCTATGAATTCAAACTTATGTTTTTATAGTTGTAGGTAAATCTTTTCAAAGATCAACTGTTAAAATTGATTTTTAGTTGGTTTAAGGAATAGTCGGATGGGTTTCAAATCTTGCACCTTTGGAGGGTTGCTCAGTCATTGTGTACGACCTTCTCACCTCCACTTGGTTGCCTATTTAAGCAAGGCTCTATGTACATAATCTTTATCTCTAGAATATCAAATTTGGCTTTTTGTGCTTATGCTTTGTCAAAGTTTATCTTGTTTTTCATTTGTTGATCTTGGCTAATTCCAACATGGTATCAGAGCCTTGAAAAACAAGTAAAGCAACTAGAATAACTCAAAAAACAATTGTGTCTTTTGATTGGCAACTTGAAATTGAGTGCCATTTTTTAGAAAGTAAATATTTTTTCGAGACTAATCTATTGGAAATGATTTCACACTATCATTATAAAGTGCCATTTTCATTCCAATTAGACTTGTTTAATGCAGTATCATTATAAAGTGCCAATTTCAGGGGGGATAAAAATATTGAGTCACAAGGAAGTTTCTCAAACAACAAAATAAAATTGGGATAAAAATATTGAATTATGGGGGGGTTCATAGAGTTGTGTCGAGACCATTTTAGAGTTTTTCCAAGAGCACTTCCACAAAGATATGTCAAGTACAGTTCCACCACTACTTCATCATTCTTCAACATTTTTTTCCACATTGTATTGAGATGTGTCATGAACACTACCACTACAACATCACCATCACCTAATGCTACATGTGCATCCAGAGTTGATTCTTCAAGGACTTCCAAAGATTCATCACAACAGAAGATTGATATCAGTTCATTTGCTTCTACAGATTTTAGAGAGGCTTCACAAAAGGCTTCCACAGAATCTTCAAAGTAGGACTTCACATTGGATTTGAATTGTAGCCATATGGGATGCAATTGACATTCCACACATGGATCTTGCAAATATTGCAAGACTATTACTTTCAGTTGTATTGTGTCAAGTTCACTTCCATTGAGTCATGTCTAGAACACTTTCTTATTTTCTCTCTTTTGGAGGAAAGTTTTTTCCCACATGTTTTCTTTCTTTCTCCACCTTATGAGAGATACATTTGTACATGGGTACCTGATCAGGCTAGTTGCTAGAACCCATCATTGTTTTGCTACTCCCTAAGTTGCACTTAAGGGGGGGTGTTAGTGTGAAAAGTTACATTATCTATCTAGTTAGGTTTTAGCATGTCTAGGAGATTAATATTCACACTTGGTTAATTCCAACTTTGGGATTCTTACCTTTTTGTCTCACCTCATGTGGTGAAGACATGTGTACTCACCTTTGTGAGACACCTAATTCATGTAAACTTGCCACTTACTCAAACATGTGTCATTTGATTTGACAAGTGTTGCACTTGTGGAAGGTTGCTCAGTCATTGTGTATGACCTTCTCACCTCCACTTGCTTGCCTATTTAAGCAAGGCTCTATGTGCATAATCTTTATCTCTTGAATATCAAATTTGGCTTTTTGTGCTCATGTTTTGTAGAAGTTTATCTTGTTTTTCATTTGCTGATCTTGGCTAATTCTAACAATTATGAACAAAGAGATTGTAGTAAAAATGGTGTTGAGGTCTCTAACACCAAGGTGGAATCATGTTGCAATAATTATTGAAGAAATAAAAGATCTAACATAGCTTGAGTTTGATCACCTAGTTAGATCTCTTATGTCTCATGAAGAAATTGTTAGTGTAAATAGTCTCAATATCTAACTAGTTTAGATATCACCTCTTTGAAAGATTGACCTATTCACACATAGGTTTAAGTTTACTTAGTATTTTAGGAGTTTGTCTCACTTTGACATGTGTCCTTAGCTATGTGAGACACCTCTTTCATATCTATTTGCCACTTTCACTCACACATGTCATGTGAGTTAGACAAGTGTTGCATCTTTTGGTAGTTAGTCAGTAGCTGTGTCCTACATTCCAACCTTCTCTCTCTTGCTTAATTAAGAAAGGAACTATGTGCATTTTTAATTAGCTTTTGAATCAATCATTTGGGTTTTTCATGTAATTCACTTTTATAACAAGAGATGAGGAAAAACTACCATGGCCATCCCTCCAACATAGACAAGAGTGTATTATCTATTCTAGAGTTATAAGTTTATACAAAAAGAGAAGAGTGACAAGGCAAATTATACAAGCCCCACCTAGGCCCCATGAGCTTCTTTGCATTTTCTACACTTTTTAAATTTCAGAAGGGGAGGGATTTCAACTAAATCCTCCTCAACTTCTTCTATATAACAAACTAAAACATCAACCTTAGTGTCAAGGGAGAGTTTGACATTAATTAGCTTAGCTATCTCCTCCAAGGCTTTGTGCATGCGATACTACCTTGCCTTCAAAATATGAAAGTACTCCAAGTAGTAATTGAAAAATGTTTCTACTTGATTTACTATGTCCTTGATATTGTCAAGTAGAAAGTAGGTACTTGTTATTGTTCAAACCATGGAGGTCCAACTTAGTGATTAGGCTACATCAAAGAAATTCCTTCTCCCTAATGACTAGCCTAAGTCTAAAATTGATTTGTTTGTGGCATCTTTTATTCCTACACATGATGACCCATTGACCTCCTTCACCAACTCCAAATCCTGTTAACCTAAGTGCGAAGGTTTGGGTCTGTTGTTATGTGACTTTTTCTCCAAAATGGAAAAGAAAGATATTTATGAATAATCCTCTAAAATTATAGGAGGATAAAGTTTATTTACCCTTTATAATTGAAAGGGAGATAGAAAATAAAGGATATAAAGATCCTTTGGTTAAAAGGGAGATAAATAAAGAATAATTATGAAAAACCCCTTTTAAAAGGGAGGAGTCATTATGTTTATTAAACCATTATTAATGACAACCTTTGTGAAAAGGTGTGATGGTTTAGAAATCACCCTTAAAAGGTTATATAAGGCATTTATGTGAGACTTGAAATGTGCATGGAGAACACTCAAGGAAAGCAAAGAAAAGAAAGACAAGAAATCATGAAAGAGAAAGATTATAGATTTGATAGATGAAACTATACAGGAAAGTATATAGGAAAAGTATACAGGAAAGTATATAGGAAAAGTATACAAAAAAGTATATAGGAAACTATACAGGAAAGTATACTGGAATCAGAGGGCACAAAGGAGTGAGGATTAGGGTCTTTGGCTGGGCACTGAGCATTAGAAGAAGGGACACACAGTCCAACTCAGGGTACTATGTACACTCAGGAGTGTCCTGGCCAGGACTGTGTTTTATACCATGAAGCATGCTTGGTTTTGTGTAAGAACTGGTTCCTTTGAGGGTACTTCTTTGCTGGGAACAACCGAGACCTATGATCATTCCTCCGAGTTTCTTATAACAGTATCTCAATGCTTCACAGATGTACGTGATTTATATATTTATTTATAGTAAATGTTACAAACGTTGCATTTAATTTAATTATTTTTGTAAATTGATGTTATTAAAGTTTATTGATAAAATATTTGGTTGTACAATGTCATTTGTTATGTTTTAACATTTATTCAATATATGGAAAATAGATTATTTTTTTTCTATTTCAAATAATTTACCTTAAAATGCATTAAATATTATATGAGGACTTTATAGTTGTTAAGAAAATAATAACTTTCTAGTAAATAAATGTTACTTGGGTGAAAAGGAGATCACATCTGTAATCTCTATTTCGAAATATTCTATGAAGTTCACTACCATCATTTCACCATGCACCCATTCTTTTCACTACCTACCTTCCTCCATTATGGCCATCTCCTTACGGTCATGGCACCTCCTATTCCCTTTCATACTACTAGAAAAAGATGCCATGATTATGGGTTACTAGGACTAGAGAGAATAGAACTAGATGAGTTTGTTGTCATACAAGAAGTGTCAAAAAATTATTTTTGAGAACTTAATATCTACCCATGGATTCACACAACTCATTGATATTTTGAATGTAGAGTGATCAATAATGATGAATTAATTATCTGCCACTTGTTAGCCAAGGCAAGGCCCCTTTATGTTTCATCATTATTTCCCTTGCATGCCATAAATCTTTGTATCTACCAACACACACCACATCTCCTATACATTTATCTCTTTAATAATCATCCATCCTTGGCAAATTTACTTGCCCTCTTACCCTTTATCTCCTATACATTTGTCTCTTTAATAATCATCCATCCTTGGCAAACTTACTTGCCCTCTTACCCTTTATCAAGGATCTCCAAACATATAATTAATTAACATAATATTACTAAATTAAAAAATTATTTTATTTAAACAATAATTTTTGAAAATTTCATAATATTTCAAATTATTTTATAAAAAATTCATACTTATTTCTATCACATTCTTTAAAACAAATTAGGATCATATACAATCATTTAAAATTATATTTATAAATTTGATAGAAATATGTCACGATTTAACTTATTTAACTCTTTTAAATTAAACACAGTTAAATCCAGAAACACTCTCTGCATTTATTTCATAGACTCTAGAAAACTCATACATGCTACTTGGTATTGTTGTTGTCGTCGTCAAGAAGATTATTTTATACCAACAATTTTAAAGTTGACGACAAACATTTTTTATTAACATGCATTCGAATAGCATGGCTTTGGTCAAGAATCAGCAGCAGTCGTTCAAAATTGTTTTACAAAGGCTGAGAGTTAGGGTGTGTCAGCAAAGTCTATCGTTGAAGGCCATGCAAAGTCGTCGTGACTTTTTTGCTTTTTCGTAACTGTCGTTCAAGTTGACTGGCCTTGTCACCACTTCGTTTGCGTCGACCGGCTTAGAAAGTCGAGTAAAGAGCAACACTCGACCCGAACCCTATCTATTCTGTTTTAAAGAGACTTAAAATTTCATGTTAATTGTTAAAATCACATTCTATTATAGACCAGTAGAATGATGAAAGATATAACAAGATTATGGGCAATAGTTTTTTAAATAAAATTAAAATTGAGGATCGGGAAGAGAACAAAGAAGGAATTAATGAACTAACCTTCATTTGTGTCTTTGAAGGTTGACAAGTGCATATTTAGTACTTTTATCTCTTTAGTTTTGGGTTTATTTTAGCATCCACTTTTCATTAGAATGATTATGACTATTTTTATCTCCTAGAATGTGAATTATCCTTAAACCATCCCTTCTCACTTGAACATAACCCTTGTCACACTCAAACATATGTTATCCATCCTTGATTTTGTCCCTTCTTCATCTAGGATGCCAACACATTACACTCATGTCCCCTTGGAAGGACCATACACACTAGTGTCCCCTAAATTCAAATGTCTCCTTTCATTCCTAAGCACCCACCTTTTCATAAATCGCAAACCCTAATTCACTTCCAACCATCAAATAAGATCCAAAACTACTTAAAGGTAGATGGAGTAAAAACCTAAAAACATTTAACACCCATCTTGCATTGGCACACTCCCCCTAGCGATCTAGAGCTTAGTTTTAGACATCTAGGGTTTCCACCTTTTACACATATCATAGACCTCCATTGCTACAACATATAGATTCACCTAGAGCTCCACACACACCTTCAACTTATTTTCACCTTAGGTTGCATCATTCTTCCCATCCAAATTGGTTTGAAGGAGTTATTTATAGTTTGCCATATCATTCCCACTTTGGATTGATTTAACATTCTTCATGGATGCCCTTTTGTCAAACAAGCACAAGTTTTCCCTTCAGTTCTCCACCAACATGTCAAGCTTGTTCATAATAATAATTTGGTGACCATCCTAAGACATGCCTACTAGCCTCTTTCTAAACTTCACAATTTATTGTTTTCACTTTCAAGCCTCTTACATATGTCTTGGTTGTTGTATCTTCACATATCTTATTTAATACTTTGTTTTCCCCTAATTGTGGTCCATTTCCCTTCCTTCTTAATTGACATGTCTTCTCTTGTGCTTAGTTACATCTTCCTTAGTTGCTTCTATGCCCTTGCATGCCTTACTTATTCTTATGTTTTATTATTCATACCATATTGATTTATCATTTTCCCTTTTTACTTCCTACTCTTATGTGTATCCTTATGCTTGTCATTACCATGAGATCTTTGTTTGTTTTTATTGCCCATAGTTATCCATCAATGCTCCTATCTTCCATTCCTTATGATCACCATCATATGCTTGTGATACTTTTGCTCACATATTTATGATATCTTGCTTATGTGCCTTCTCATGCCTAGCTAGCTCCTACACTCATTTCTCACATCTTATGTTGTTATATTGTGTTTTGATAGCCATATCACCCTATTATATTAGGGGGCGTAATGCTTCCCAATGCTAGAGTTTGTTTCCAATGCCATATCTTTTTTTTTGGTAAATAATGGGGTTAGGGCCCACTCCCATAAAAAATATAGATAGTAAAAAAGATAGAAAAGATTCAAACCCAAAATAGGGGAGCTCAAAGAATCAAGAAATCACTTAGGAAGTTGCTGGAACTAAAGAAATCCACAAGAGACATAGGTTAAGAAAATTAGAAATGACTCTCCCATAAGCACATAGAAACTCTAACACGAAAAAGCCAATCACCCTCAGTGAGTGGAGCAGCCATTAAGACTACTTAGCTAAACTTTTCTCTTTGCTCCTGGTGAGCAGAGCACCCATGGTCCACTGGGTACCCTCCTCAACAGCATCTCTTCCCTCTAACTGGAGCTTCTCTGCTTTAGATTTTTGACCTTTTTTCTCCCCCGGTTTACTGATGTTTGGTTTTGAAATGTGGCTTGCCAATTGAGCAATAATATGCACCTTGAAAGGAACCATCATATCATCATGGTCTAAAAAATCATGGAAATCTTCATCCAAATCATCCAAAAATGGGAATGTACCCTCTTCCTCAGAGCAGCCTTCCAATCTATCCAAAGATTGATTGGAGATACAAAGATCATTTTCGTGGATGCTCAGGGTAGGAGAGGGAACAATAGGAATAGAAGCTTCAACAGGTGGCTCTAGATATGAACTAGTCTCCTCCTGAGGCTCCATGAACCTCCCATGATTGTGCCAAATAAAATCAGCATTAAGAGAGCCAGATTGTTTTGTCCATTTTTTGATATTGAAGATCTTCGAGCGAGTTGGTCTTTTTACAGTGAATCCCACAATTTTGTGACCCACCATGTTGTAGCGAAAGCACCCAAAAGGTAGCCCTTCATAGTTTAAAAATTCAATCCAAGTTCCCTGTGAGCAATGAATTTTTAATGGAATGATGCAATGGTTTGGAGATGTCTACCATGGCACACACCCGGGTGAATCTACTTGGTGATTCAGAATCTAGCTTAACAAAGGAACATAATTGATCCACCATTTGCCTTATCAGATTTGGATTTCACATGATCAGAGGGAGATTATACAACCATATCTAGATGGGAATAAATAAAATTCTTGTGGTAGTAGGATCAAAAAAGGGGCTCCAGGAAGTAAGAAAAATGCCAAACTATTCAAAGAACCATGTGGACCATTCAGCTTCACAAATTAACAATCTTCTTCAGATTGAAAATGAAGGCAAAAGAAACCATAGTCCATAAATCCAACTTCTGGAGTGGCAATATTGCTCCATGTTGATTTTGTCCATTCCACCAAACCCTCCAAAGGCAACCGTTTTCTCAGCAATCAGACTATGAGGGACCGATTCCCAACATCCGCATATGCTGCATTAACACATTCATCTGGGATATAGAAATCAATAAGGTCTCCCGTTAAAACCACCTCCGTGTCTCCTAGGGCACAAGTGCTTGAGTCCAAAGGAGGAGGATCTAGATCCAACTCGGATCCAAGGTTCAAAACCCTATCCTCAAGCAAAGATCATGCCACCAACTTGGGAGAAGAATTTGAAGCAGCCAAAATCTATTCTCTGCAAAAGACTCCACATCCATGAAAAGGGTTTGACCAGTTTCTGCATTTTGCATATATTTGCTAGTTTGATTCCCCATCAACCTGCCCCTTTCCCTTTTGGCTTCCGGGGGGGTCGAGACCATCAGTATTATCCTTGAAATCTACCTTCCATAGCTCTTAATCTTTTCCTGCTGCTAATCCACGCTCTTCTCTCCCTGACTTGCTTCTATTCGCTGCTTGCCTACGTCCAGAGCTCCTCGCATGTTGTCGATCTCCAATCACTCATTCTTTTCTCTGCACTATTACATCTCTATTTCCTACATTATTACATCACTGTTGCATTATTTTTCTTTCAATGCCATATCTTACTCCTATAGCCATTTTACTATATTGGGTATCTTGATTTCCCTATTATCTATTGTGTTATCATTGCTTATTCTTTTACATTGGGTGGTATTATGTTTTCCCCCATATCATTTTGTACTTACATGCTTAATTTTTGTATTTAGAGATTTGTTCACTACAGACCTATTACCTTAACTCAACCATTGTTTTCTCATGGTCTTGGAAACACATTGAGGCATATGCCTTTTCTAGTATTCTATGTAGTTACATAGGTGTTTCTAGCCATTAAAGGTTGCATTGTCATTTACATTTTCTTATACCGGGGCTAAAGTTAGATTCCTTCATCATTATCTCTAACACATGTGCTTACTATGCTTGTCATTCAAGATATCTTATTTTATAGTATAATGATATTTATGGCATTGATTTACTTTGCATGATACACATGCTTATATGCTTAGATTACTTTTACATTTCATCTACTTTTTTCCCTCTCCTTCAATTCCGTGCATTTGATGGATGCAATCAATTGAACGAGGGGCATATCCCATTGCTAACTCTCTTTTGTTGAGCTTGCAAAAAGTTATAGGTATTGATACAAAGACTTATCACCACATCTAGATGGATCATGACCACATAATATATGGTAGTACTTGATAAGCCATGTAATCCTACAACCAGCACACTATGTGTAGCATTATCATTACCAGTTTCTATATAAGTCAATTTTTTTTAAACCTTCTCTCTCTCTCTCTCATGAACATTGATAGTGAATTCATCTTGCTATTGTTTTATCTTTACTTACATGATAGAATCTATGCATTAAAAATCTTTTCTATAATTTCTAGGTCCCATGGAGCACAAATATTGAAGGATAAACACACATGATGATATTTAGTGGGTTCCATTACTTTACATAGAACTTGGTATTCTATTATGTGTAAATGTTTTGTTTACATGCATGGTTGTGAGTGCTCATATAATTCAAATTATGTGATCATTTTAGGATTCACATGCACCTCAAAGTGGGGGTGAATGCAATGGTGAAATTTCTATACCCATGGTGATTCTCATATAGTTTTTTGTCCATTTTGATGGAATGGCTTAATACAATTACATATCAACAAATGACACACCTTTGAATGTAAAGTTGGGGTCATTCCCTACTCTTTCATCTCTCTGTATTTACACTCATTCTCACATGTTTGACCCTACTCTATCCATAAGAACACTTATTCTAGTATATTTTCCATAAGTATGCCTATTATTGTTTCCCATGCTTAGACATTTATTCCCCATCTCAAAACTAAAAAATTTCTATCCATGTGTAGGATCAACCCCCACAATACAAAATTGTTCCAAAATTCCAAAATTTAATTTCAATTTTCTTGCCAACTCCCGCTTATTCCTCCAGCAGTCAATACGTATTTACATGATTAAATTCTAAACTTATGGGTAGAGTAGAGTATTTTTATGAACCTAGGAGGACATTAACATGCATATCACTTTTATCCAATGAGGCGTTTATGATCAATGATATGGATTAAGCTGAAAATCACTTATGGGCTACAAAATTGTAATTGTTTACATCTATAAATGAGCAAAAAATTATGACGTTTTTCAATAAACATTATTATATATGGCCTTCTAATGTTCAGGGAAGAGAGTAACGGCTGGGCTTAAACAACACATTCTAAGCTTTGACTTCATATGTGGCTGGTGGGCCCTCTCCAACTTGGTTACATCAATTTTGTTTGTCCAAAAATTTTTTTTAACAATACATCAACTACAAGTTTCATGTAACTGTGACTGCTTCACTTGCTGTCGCCCATGGTTACTTTTAAATTGGGGATAATTTTAATTTGAATCTCTCTCCCCTCCCGCTCAATTCATTCCAATCTCGTAGGCTCTATTTTTGTGGGTGTTTTTTTCTATAGGAGCACAGTGTAGGTAGTTGCATTGTTTCACCATATACAACAAACAGGTCTCCAACTCCATCAGTTTACATGTTCCATCATACTACTAGCTTGCACCAAAATGGGAGCTTTGGAACATGATTTAGGTATCCAGAAAAATATAAGGATAGAATTTTGTTAGATGTTGTAGTTTGAAATGCTCTGGTAGACATGTATACAAAATGTGGAAGCATAGACAAGGCACGTGAACTGTTTGATATAATGCCTCAAAGAAATGTGGTATCATGGAATGCCATTATTGCAAGATATGCAAAAAATAGATTTGTTGACAAAGGCTTTAGAAACTTTCAAGCAAATGAAATTGGTAGTTGTAAATCCAACATCCTCCCTGCTTATACCAAAATGGGAGCTTTGGAATAGGGTATGGACATCCATCAAAACATATTGGAAATAGGATTTTGTCAGATATTATAGTTGGAAATGCTCGAGTAGGCATGTATAGAAAATGTGGAAGCATAAACAAGGAACTAAAGTGTTTGACAAAATGCCTCAGACAAATGAGGTCTCATGGAATGCAATGATTCTGAGATATGCATAAAATAGATTTTGAAAGGATGTTCTCAAAATAATTGAATTAACAAAGCACTCTGGA